>JALJVW010000184.1:22072541-26872541 GCA_024865655.1 Emberiza elegans | reverse complement strand
AGTCTCATTAATACCAGCATACATATATATGACACACTGTTTCATGCTCTTAAGGCCCTGTGAGTAATTTGCAGTTTAAATAGTAGTAATTTTCTAGGCAAGAGTCAATCCAGGACAGCAGATTGGAAATAATGCTTCAGAGTTGTTTATTTTTGAATGCAGGGATTTATTTCAGTTCCTAAAGCAAATAATACTTTCTTTGCAGTAGTCTTACTGTCACTTTATTTTCTATTGCATTGAATTTCTCTCAGGCTGACATTAAATTTCCTTCTCCAATGTGCTGCCAAATTTTTAATGAAAATGCCCAACTACTTTACCTTTATGGTAGGAAAAAAAAGATTGTGAAAATACTGAATTGTGTTGGTATGAAAATGCATCTCATTTTATTACAAAACTTGGGGGAATAAGCAGTCATTAAACTCTCAGCTCATGCTTGTTTCTATCCATTTATGGGTATTCCCAGAGCTAGATTGTGAGAGAAATCCAACAATTTTATGTTTGTTACATATTCCTCTGCATTCTTATCTGTATTACTCATCCTTAAATCAAATGTGCTGTCCCCTCACTCCCCAAAAAGAGATAGGAAAAGGCAGGGGGAAAAAGTTGCAGAGAAAATAAAATAAATTCTTGGCATATAATGAAAGAAATTAACATTCAAAAAAACCTCAAGTAAGCAAATTCAGGACTGATCATAGAAACTTTTCTGTACAGCTACTCCTTTGCCTAAAAACTTATGGCTACAGTGCAGCAGTAGGTTACAGCTTTGAAAAAAGTCTAGACATTCACCTGGATATTATCCAGTCTTTTCTAGGAAATAATAACTTGTTTTAGCATATGTAGCCTCTTGCCTTATATGGCATCCACAATAAATAAAATTGCAAGGAAACTTGACAGTGAATCCTATGGCTACTGCTCACATGGATTTTAGGAGGGCACATGTGACGGTGTTTGCAGGGGTCCCAGGATGAGGGAAGAGATGAGGATCTGACTCCATGTTTCAGAAGGCTGATTTATTATTTTATGATGTATATTATATTAGAACTATACTAAAAGAATAGAAGAAAGGATTTCATCAGAAGACTAGGTAAGGATAGAAAATGAAGAATGATAACAAAAGCTCATGACTCTCAGACAGTCCGAGCCAGCTGGACTGTGATTGGCCATTAATGAGAAACAACCACATGAGACCAATCACAGATGCACCTGTTGCATTCCACAGCAGCAGATAATCATTGTTTACATTTTATTCCTGAGGCCTCTCAGCTTCTCAGGAGAAAAAATCCCAAGGAAAGGATTTTTCATAAAACATGTCTGTGACAGGCAGAGGTGGGATCCTGTGGTGCAACAGGTGTTGGTCATTGTTGGTGATGCAGGAGCTGAAAGGACGGACACCTCTCCTGGCTCTTGTAGCCTATCTCATATCCTACATCTATCTTCAGATGAAGAAAGGGCTGGTGGGACCCAGTTACACCTTACAGCATGTACACTTCTGCCTCCCATGCCTCCAAGTCTTGCTGCTGCACTAAGATTGGCCTTGTTCACATAATTAGCTGAGAGCAAGAACATGAAATGATAAAAACACACAATGGTCTGACCTCGCTGGACTTCATGACCCCAAAGAGAGGGTAGAGGAAGGCAGGAACCAAGGCTGCTGCCCCAAGGGGCACTGCTTCAGAGACCCAGTACACAGCTGTCACCACAAGCACGTAGGCACACGAGGCTTCCTGCAGGGACAAAGCACAGAGGATGAGTGTTTCTGCCCCACCACATGCTCTGGGGAGCCCTGGGAACTCACCCTTAGGATTCTTCAGACTGTGGGTGCCTGGGTTTAAAAAAAAAACCAAAAAGGAGTGCATTGGGACCTCCAAAGGTGCAAAAGTTTGGGTGTGGAATCTTGGCTACCTACCTTCTGAAAGGAGAGTGTCAAAAGATGAATCTAATGAAAGTTTTCACATATAATCCAAAGAAAAACATTGGGATAAGCCTATTTATCAGCAAAATAATGGCTTCATGTGCATTTGCAAATTTGTTTGATTTCCATAATCCAGTATTTACCAAGCACTCAGTCATGACTCCTCAGATTAGACCTGCTGACCTGTTATCTCAGCATAGTTGTCTCTCGAGTCCTGGACAAAGACAGGAACTGTTAGCTTTCAGAACCAGATGAGAGCATTCATATTTAGCATAAAACTGCCTTGTAGTTATTTTGGGAAATACTCTGGAAACTTGGGGTTGGGGGTTTTTCATTGGTTTTTTTTTAGTTTGATGGGTTTTTTTTAAGCAATGTGCAAGCCTATTTGTTGACTGATTTTATTTGCTCAGGTAATTTCTACAGATCTTTGGAAGAAGACCACAGGCCCATGGGGCTGTAGGCCATGGAACTAATCAAACAAATTTGCTGCTGTCCAAGGTTCTGGTTGAAAAAGGCATGAGAGCATCATGGTGAGCAGTCATGGGGAGCTGGGATATGATAGAGAAAAGTGTTATTTGCTGAATATTCTTACAGGAAAACCCAGCTAGTGAATGGAGGTCTTCTGGTCCATTTCTTTAGAAATGCCTTTATTTATGGCTCTCATTGGAGCTCTCCTTAAGCTCAGTTTCTTACACTTAGCAGTAGTTTCTGTACTTAGAGACCTGGGGATGTCTGCTGGTAATAATTACAGAAATTATCTTCAAGGAAAGGTTTTTCCTTTTCTTTCCCTTCTGAAATTTGAAGCAAAGTCCTGTACTTGCCTTAACCTTCTGTTCTATGGCAGTTAATGGGTCTGCACTGATTTATTCCAGCTATAAATTTATCTGTTCTTCATTTTGCACCAGATGCTCCATGTGAACCTATCGAGCCATATGGAGTCACAGCTCACAAATGGCTATTGTTTAGAAAATTCACTATTCACAAATGTCATTTGAGTCTCTTAAAATACAATTTTATATATTATACATCCATGCTGGCTGGATGACTTCTAAATAAAGCAGATTCCAAGAGGCCTCACAAGCAATTCTCACTTAGATGAGAATTCATCAACAATTAGATGAATTCTCTTAGATGAGAATTCATTCAACAATTCTCAATTAGATCCTTGTACAAATCAAAGATGATGTTTTACATTTCATTGTTTTCAATTGGTTTTGTGAACAAGGTGGTAAAACCTAGTGAAATTATACAGGGATGGGGGTTCAATGGAATTAATCAATAGCTTGTATTTAAATTCATCTTTACAGATATCATTTTTACATTACCTCTAAAAAAGAGCCACAATCAGATGTTCATCTTTTTTTTTTTTTTGAAATACAGCTTATAGTAACAACAGACATAACACAGCACAGAGAGGAAGTTAAGATAGATTGATATGTACAATTTCCTTTACTTGTGCAAGAATTGTAGCCAAAGTTACTCAGAAGCTTGGATTTAAATTAGCTGCCAGATCTATCTCTGACTCCTCTTTCAGAAAAGCATAACTAAACAATTATAATTCAACAAAGCTAGAGTAAGTTTATATTGGATATTGGAGAAAATGTCTTCAGTTGTAGGGTGAAATTTAGCTCTGAATTAGGCAACTTTCTGCTCAGCCACGTTGGCTGGGGAAGGAGGTTTGGAAGAACTTAGGAATAAAAAGAGGATGTATCAGTGTTGGAAGGAGGGTCAGGTCTCTAAGGAAGTATTCAAGAGGGCTGCTAGAGCATGCAGAAAAAAAATTAGGGAGGCCAAAGATCAGTTTGAACTTTGGATGGCGACTTCTGTAAAGGATAATAAAAAATGTTTTTACAAATACATTAATGCTAGAAGGAAGGGTAAGACCAGCCTTTGTTCTTTATTGGACAAAGGAGGGAACTTAGTATCTACAGATGAGGAGAAGGCAGAAGTGCTTAATGCCTACTTTGCCTCAGTTTTTAGTGGGAAGATGACTTGCCCTCAAGACAAGGTTGAGGCTTGGGCCTGGGCTGGTTGATGGTGTCAGGGAGCAGAATGGTCGCCCCATTATCCAAGAGGAGGCAGTCAAAGAACTACTGAAATGCTTGGATGTTCATAAATGTATGGGACCAGATGGGATCCACCCCAGGGTAATGAGAGATCTGACAAATGAGCTTGCAAAGCCACTCTCCATCATTTACCAACAGTCCTGGCTCACCGGTGAGGTTCCAGATGACTGGAAGCTGGCCAATGTGATACCCATTCACAAAAAGGGTGCAAAGGAGGATCCTGGTAATTATAGACCAGTCAGCCTGACCTCAGTACCTGGCAAAATAATGGAACAGTTTATATTAAGTGCCATCACACAGAATTTACAGGATGGCCAAGGTATCAGAACCAGTCAGCATGGGTTTAGGAGGGGTGGTCATGTTTACCCAACTTGGTCACCTTTTATGACCAGGTAACCCGCCTGGTGGATGCAGGGAAGGCTGTAGATGTTGTTTATTTGGATTTCAGCAAGGCCTTTGACACTGTCTCCCACAGCACACTCCTAGACAAGCTGGCAGCCCGTGGCTTGGGCAGGAGCACTCTGTGCTGGGTTAGGAACTGGCTGCATGGCCGGGCCCAGAGAGTGGTGGTGAATGGTGCTGCATCCAGCTGGCAGCCAGTCACCAGGGGTGTCCCTCAGGGGTCTGTGCTGGGACCAGCTCTGTTCAATATTTTTATTGATGACATGGATGAGGGTTTAGAGTCTTTCATTAGTAAATCTGCATATGACACTAAGCTGGGAGCGTGTGTCGATCTGTTAGAGGGATGGAGGGCTTTGCAGAGGGACTTGGACCGGTTGGATGGATGGGCAGAATCTAATGGGATGAAGTTCAATAAGTCCAAGTGCCGAATCCTGCACTTTGGCCACAATAACCCCCTGCAGTGTTATAGGCTGGGGACGGTGTGGCTGGACAGTGCTCAGGTGCAAAGGGACCTGGGGCTGCTGGTTGAGTCGGCTGAACATGAGCCAGCAGTGTGCCCAGGTAGCCAAGAAGGCCAAAGGCATCCTGGCCAGTATCAGGAATGGTGTGGCCAGCAGGAGCAGGGAGGTCATTCTTCCCCTGTACTCGGCACTGGTGAGGCCACACCTGGAATATTGCATCCAGTTCTGGGCCCTCAGTTTAGGAGGGACGTTGAGATGCTTGAGCGTGTCCAAAGGAGAGCAACGAGGCTGGTGAGGGGCTGGGAACACAAGCCGTATGAAGAACGACTGAGGGAGCTGGGGTTGTTCAGCCTGGAGAGAAGGAGACTCAGAGGTGACCTTATCACTCTCTACAGCTGCCTGAAAGGTGGCTGTGGTGAGCTGGGGGTCGGTCTCTTTCTCTGGGCAACAACAGACAGAACAAGAGGACACAGTCTCAAGCTGTGCCAAGGGAGATACAGGCTAGAATTAACGAAGAAGTTTTTCTCAGAAAGAGTGGTCAAATACTGGAATCATCTACCCAGGGAGGTGGTGGAGTCACCATCCCTTGATGTGTTTAAAAAAAGACTGGATGTGGCACTTGGTGCCATGATCTAGTTGAGGTGTTAGAACATGGGCTGGACTCGATGATCTTGAAGGTCTCTTCCAACCTAGAAATTCTGTGATCCTGTGATTCTGTGATTTAACTCCATTATACCTCAAGGTTAATATTCCACAGAGAGCAGAGCATGGGGTCTTTTTTTGTGACCTAGTGACTCCAACACATTTTTAATTTTTAACTCATTAGCTTCTGCTAATGTTTGCATAGGCTCTGTATCAGATCCAGCAGTTGTCTGAGGAGAAAAATAACTTCTAATTAAAGAAGAATCAATGACTTTTTTATTTTAGAGAAGTCCAGATGTAAGATCCAATGAGTATCCAAACCATTTTCTCACTCCAAAAATGTACTTCTCTCTAACTTCTTTGAGCAATTATGTCATTTTCTATTACTCCTCTGTGTGTGGCAAAAAGAGTGGGTGGGTAGTGAAAATTGAATAGGGCAGAGGGAATCTGCATCTCTACCAAAACCTTACTGGAATGGGCACTAAGTCTTTGTGTTTCCTATACACTAGACTGTAATCATTTTACAAAAGAAAAAACCCAAATAAATTGCATTTTTAAATGGTACAAAACTGTAAGCAAGTGCTGGGAAAGCCAAGCTTGCTAATCTCTACTAAAAACTTAATCGGCTTGTCTGGCAACTTTATTTATTTTCTCTGTTGGTTTCCAAGAGAAACCATATTAATCTCTTCTATTTAATTGAACTGAGTTTACATATTTAATTAATGGTTACCAGAGCTACTAAGTATTACACTGAAGCAGTGGCAGTGTAATTTTAACTGTTTCACCATCCTCACTTGTTGTTTTACAGCTGAAAATTTCTGTTAAAGCCACCTCAGAGCTTGAATAGGAAAACATATGATGGTTGGAGGGACTATTATCTAATAGTCAAAACTCCACACTTAGGGTCATGCATAAAACTTCTGTAACTAAAATGTCCAAGGATCTCAGAATGATTAAAAGGAAGAATAAATTCTATTTTGGAAATTTGTCCACTTATTTGCCCATTGCATATCTTGCATGCAGACATGTGGTTAAGCTCTGCAAAGAGGTAGTCCAGCCTCTGGAATAACATCTTTGATTTTATGGGATCATGCTGAAATTCCATCCTACAGCTTGTGTAAATAAAACCAAAGGTGAATGAAAATGAGTCAACTGTGGCTCTTCAGAGCATGTTCTGGGCTTTAGGGTCCATTCTGCTGATTTGGCATATCAAAATGCCAACATCCCCTGATACTGCATTCTCACAGCTCTGCCCACAGGTGACTTTCCAGGAGTCATCCAAATGTCCTTGACTGGGTGCAGGGTGGCCACAGCAACAGTGGGCACAGAAAGCCTGTCCCCAGCTGAATTAAATCATGTGCCATTCCTTGTGGTATCTCTGGTGGCTTCATGAAAAAAAAAAAAAAAAAAAGGTGAAAAAGAAGCAAAAATGCTCACATGCCACTGTAAACAATGAAGGAAATAAGGACAGAATGAAAAAGACCCTCAGTTGTAAAGCACACACTTTTTTTTTGACCTGAAAGGCATTTATGTATGTCCAAACCTGTGGTACCAGTTCAGTCATAACTCTGGAAGGGGGAAAATTTTTGAGCAAATTTCCTCAAATGTATTCTTTACCCAACCATTTCTTTTAACGAAATAATATAAAAGAAGCTGTGGACTTTATTCCCATTAGCAGCATCTACCAACAATTCTGAGTCCTTGTGCTCTCTTTGATCTCTCTTGCCACTACACATGTAATGCTCCTTTGACTTTCCCAGAGATGTGCTGGTATCATCAAAGAAACTGCAAGCTGACTCCCTGCAGAAATGCAAATATAAATGACCTGGTAATTTCAATCCCTATAAAAAAGACAAAAAACCTAATATAATTGTAAAAACACAAGCATGTGAGCAGGCATCAAATTTAATCTTCACATTTAAAAAGTAATCATAGTCAGTGGGTTGTAACAAAATAAAATCTACACAAAAGCACTTGGATAGTGTACTGTTGGCTGAGTTTAAATGGTGTAGATGTTTTCTTAATAGCACTATAAACATTTGTCCAGCCCTTGGTCAGATTGTCAGCTGTGCTTTACCCTCTGTGGTCACTCACATATCTACAAAGTGGATGTAAATCTCCACTGGATGGACTTTCACATCACTTTGCAGCAAAGCAGCACCACGAGGTGCAGAGTAACAGGGCAGAGCAGCTTATACTGTACAATAGCAATTCTTGCAGCAATCCTGTCAGTGAACTCCTGCTTCAGCAGCCATAAGGTGCTTTACAATCCCCTGGCTGAGCATGCCAGGGAGCATCTCTTTCCATGTCACCCTTCCAGTGGCATCAGGGGAGATTAAACCCCTCTGCAGAACAAGCCTCTGTGAGAGGGTGAGCCTTTCTGTTCCCTGAAGAGCACAACTGTCTGTTATTAATTCCCTCTCTTGAGATAAAAGAGATGAAAAAGCACTGTAAGAGAGCAGCCAAGATACATGGAAGTTCAAAGCAGGAAAACTCAAAGTGCAACATACAGTTCAGTGGTGCAGGAATATTTCCTTTTTATGAATTCTGGTTTATTTTCCAAACAAAATGTTACTGTTTTGTTTTTGAAATCAGCTATGCAATTTCTAATCCTTTGCATTTCTATTGAGTAAAGTACCAGCATTCATAAATCCCCTGATACTTTAAGGAAGAATGAATCTTTAGCTGGTTAGAGGGTGGAATTGGATATTGCCGCACTTTTTGGACAGATTTATGTCTAGGTCTATGGGGAAGGACAAGCTGCAGATTTTTAATACATTGCAAATTTTGATAAGATAAACATCACCACCTCTCTAAGACAGAAAAATGTCACCATGGGACACAAAATAAAACAATATGGACACTGGAACCTCCAAGGTAAAAAAAGGGAAATTTAATTTCTGACTCTAAAATTTATAGATTTCCAAAAGTGACAGTAGATTGGAGGATGACAGTGTCACCTCTCCAATGACGCTGGACAAACCAACAGTCCATCAAATTTCTCCTCCTCCAGAAAAGAAGGTAAAACAATAATTATTTACATAAAACTACATGAGAAAGTTCGTTACAAAAATGTAAACATCAGAAGGCTTAGAAGAACTGAGAAGAACAGGGCAGCAGAAAAAACATTGCTATTTTATGGGTTACAACTGCAGAGCTGTGCTAAGAGAGGACTTTGCCATGTGGCCAAGGCATTCAGTATCTCCAAAGCAGGGTCAGGAGCACAGCTGCACTCACTCCTTTGCCTGGTCTGTGTGTTAAGCACAGGATATTCCTCCTTTGCACTGCTGTGTGTGCCAGTGTCAGAGCTGCAGTGTTCCAGCAGAGGAGCCCACACCTGCTCTGCAGCACTCAGTGCCATGCACTGTCACCCAGCTCCTGCCACACCTGAGGTGCTGTCTTCATAAACCCACACTAAATTGAAAGTCCCTCCATACATACTTATAACTAAAAAACTAAAGATTTCCTTTAGTTTTAGCAAAACTTTTGCTTTCCTTTTAGATTTGCTTTAAGATAAGCATTCCTTTTCAAGACCTCTCCTTTAAAAAAAATGTCATGGATGTGTCTGTTCTGTTTCCCCCTTCCACAAAAATATTATTTTAGAAAGAGATCCAACATTTCTGCTTTAAAGCAGTGCTTTTATAGCTTCACCTGGCTCTTCAGCTCTGCTTGTGACACGACTCAAGGTAGCTCTAGCTCTTAGTAAGGATTTCTCAGTGACCCTCACAGTCCTTCAAAGATGGGTCTTTGATTTTTCTAAGATCTGTGCTTCTTGACATCTTTGTCTTTCTTTTTGCACGCTGCAAACTTAATCAGCAGGACTGCCTGCTGCACTCAGAGTGTTAGTTTAAAAGAAAATGAAAATGTACTTACACTGCTGGGGTATATGAGCGGCAGAGGAAGCAGCAGAAGTGGAATGAGAACAACGAGCAGATTTCTGGATCGGAGGATCTCCTTCATCACTGCCATACTCCTTCTGGTGGCTTTCTTCTCCTTCAGATCCTTCTCTGGTTCCTCAGATATTCCAATTTTCATGCCACGTTTTCCTTCACCTGTGCCTGGATTTCCCCCAGAAAACTCTCACAACCTCATCTCCTATTCCCACAGCCGCCTAAAATATCTTTCTTATTTTATTTATTCGTCAATCTGTTGTTTTGAAAAGGTTTTTCGATTAAAAATACATTCAGTTTAGGTAGGGCTCACCAGCACATCCGAATTTTTATCACACCATAACATGCAGAGGTTTGCAAGTTGGAGCATAGTGATCTTTTGACAAATTTTCTTTTAAATTCAGACTCACAGTTGTAGATGTGTTGTATCCTTATGCCCATGTCTTATAAAGTTTTTTTCTTCCATCATCAAGTGGTGTTATTTCCTTTTTCATAAACCAGGCAAGATATGTTTTGAGCTGCTGCTTTTCCTCCTGTTTGATAGTCTGAAAGTCCAAATACAGTTTCTTTTCTGCTGGAAGATTACTAAATCAAACATTTATTTTCCAATGCATAGAAGTAAATTTCCAGGTATTTCTTCTTGAAGGAAAAAACCAAACCTCCCCTCCATTTGCAGGTCCTTCAGATTTTATTTCTTTACTTCTATTTTGTATCTACCTTTACCCTACTTTTGCCCTGAGCTTGCAATTCACAGGGCAGTAATTCCAACATGGATTATACTTGATCTCAAGACAAAAATTTGTTAAAAAGCTACAGGCAACTCTAATTCACCAATGAGGACTGCAGAAGGTAGAAGTTGCTCCACCCATTGTCCCAAACCCAGTCAGAACATTTGAGAAAATCAACAGCCTTTTGACATTCCCACAAATATATAAAAAAGCCTTTTTTAGGCTGCAGAACAGTTTGTTATTGTTGCAAGGTCCCTGTGCTGATGATAAATAAATAATTGTTGTTTTCTGAACAGTATCTTTTGTCTTTGTGTTTCTTCCATCACAACCCTTGAATGTCACTAATTCAGAAGGCATGGGTTGATCTCTACTGACTCCTGTGCCTTGAATAACCACAGGGCTCCAAACCAAATTGAGAATTTTTAGACTTTCTACTCTTGCCTTCTAGGGGAAAAAACATTTCTCCAATGCTTCTGTTATTAATGCTTTTTTGTGGGGCAGAAAGCACTGGAGATTTAGGACTGAGCCCACTGGCTGGTTACATGCACCATCTGTAGACAGACAAATGTATATTTGCCCTGTATCTCATGGGAAGAACACATCCAGGATTTTCCATGCCCCCCAAACTTGCTTGCCTGTCTTCAGCCAGAAATCTAAGATACCATTATTTCCAGTGAAAAACAGATCTCCCCAGACTGGACTGGGATGCCTCTGTGACCCTGAGTCCTGGAAACCTGGCAAATGCAGCAGAGGAGTTTGATGAACAGGGTGAATTCTTCCTGAAATTAATAATTGTATTTTAGATTTCTAAACCTCAAAACTTTCATCAAGCAATAGAACCTTGAGACCTTTCAGGTAAATTTAACAACTAGATCTGGAAGAAAGGCTATAGTTAATGTGAAGATTTTGGGTTGGCTAATAGAGCACAGGATCTCTTTTTTCAATAGTTTCAGAGAAACTAAATAAATAACAAAAAAAAAAAAAAGGTCTAAAATGTTCATAAAATGAAAATTTGTTTTATTTTAAATGGAAAAATATAATCTTATTTTCTATTTTTATGATCCATAAGGCCAAAGGGTGGATAAAATGTTCCATTTAGGGGCAATGGTTTTCTAACCTGTGAGATAAGAACTGCCCATAAAGAAGATTCAGGCCAAAGTGAGAAGACAAAAACAGAGACAGGGAGAAGACAACCTACATCTTAAGCAATACTGAGGCAGGGAAGTGCCCTAAGCCCAGGGAAGTTCCCTGAAGGCAGAGTGCTCCTTCCCACCTGAACCCTGGAAAAAGGAGGCACCCTCACTTCTGTTTGTTATCTCTTTCAGAGGGAAGGGCTGTTCCCTCTTCTCTCTGGTACCATTGCTCCCATGTAGAGTTTCACAGTCTGAGATAAGCAATTACTCAAGCTGAAGCTGCAAAATAGTAAATCTACTGCTAAAATCAATACAATGCAAAGGCAAGGACTTTTATGTAGAATGTTTTATTATTATATTGAGAGTCTCTGTTAAATTAACCTGGGCAGTCCAAGCACTTTCCCAAGGAATAAATCTTTTTCTTACATTACACACAGTAAAAGAAGGAGGGAAACAAACTCATAAAACCTTTATTTTCTGTTGGGGACATAAATGTTTCAGTTACCAATTTGTAATTATGGTAAGATATATATGCCACAGGGAATTATAAGATATTAAAAATTATCTGTAATTCTTTTTTATGGGATATTTTATGATTAGTAAACTCTGCTGGACAGTCCTGTTGTGGGGTGAGGAGCATGGCTGGGAGGTATTTCCCTGATTGGTGAGATAGCAATATTTGCTCTAGTTCTTGTGATTTTTGCAGTCTTGGAGTAGCTGGCTCTGAAGCATTTATGAATTGCCCTGGTTCCAGGCTCCTCCAGCAAGTGGTGTTTCAGGGAGCTAGGGAGCAGAGCTGGAAAGGCAGTGTTGCACCCTGTGGCATTTCCCCTTCATGTGTTTACAAAGCATGGAAGGGGGGAGAAATCACAAGCAGATCATCAGAGTTAAAGCTGAGGGCTCAAAGGGCACGTGGGCAGGAAAGCAAGGCTGCTCTGGGGTGCTGAGCTCTGTGTGTGCAAGCAGAGGAGACACAGAGATTTGCAGCCCACAGCTTTGTGCCTGTTTCCTTTGCCATCTGCCAGACAGGCTTTGAAGATGGCCAACAAATTTCTCCAGGTATAAAAGTGCACTTGCATATTTGCGTGTCTAAATGAACGTGCACGCTCGTACACACAAATCCAGAAACTCCTGGGGGAAACAGGACTGAGTCTGTCTTTTATAAGCCCTTTGTCCAGCTGCTAATGCCATGGCCAGACTGGCCCAAGGCTGCTGTGCTTCCCCAAACCCACAAGCTGGGTTTGTTTGGCAAGCCCAGTGCTCTGACTGCTTGCACTGTGCTCTTTGCTGTGCCTCTGGGTGGATTTTTTCATCTCCAATCCTTGCAGTACCCCTGTTAAGGGACACAGAAGAATTAACTCCTTTTGCTCAAGTGGTGCAAAAGCAGTTAAATATGATTCAGAACTTGGGCTGGAATCCTTAGGTCTGTTTTAGTCTCAGGGATTTGTGATTTGGACCTGCATCCTTAACATATTATGCAATAGAAAAATAGAGAATGATGATATGAAAGGATGAAATAAATGTTCAGCTATTTTCCCATGGTCTGGAAGCAGAAGCACCTCTAATATCAATAGAAAAACAGAGTTTGTATCTCCTGTGCACAAACATTGAGGGGTTTGATTTAGAAGTTTGGATTTCTGATAGCTAGTCACCCTTCTGACAAAATAAATCTCCTTTTTCTGTCTATTTTCCTTTCATGACTTTTTTGGGAGTTCATTATAACTGGTTGCAGTATTTCTACAGTTTTTCCTTTGCTGGTCCCAAACTCATAATTTGCACCACTGAATTGGTAAATAGCCTCTTCTGCCAAGTGGTCAGATGCAATTGTTCACTGACCGAACAATTTGGGATTCTTCTACGTACTGAGCACTCATGTGCATGCACATGCATGAACACAGACACACACACACACACAAACACAAGGATACTGAAATGAATATACAATTTACTGTTAAAAAAAGAGAACCACAGTGCCAAATCCAGCACCAGGTATGTTTTAATGCACCTTCCTCCCTTGCCTCAGTGGGATTCTGGAGCATAGGTTTAGATGAACTATGTTCAAGTGACAGAACCAGGAAAAATGTGTCATTATTAAATTAAATAGGGTTTTTGTCTTGCCTTGGATTCCACTGAGGACAAATACATGTTCCTTTCAAAAAAAAAAAAAAAAAAAAAAAAAAAAAAGCAGCAGAAGCAAAGTCATGTGCAAATAATGAAAGAATCATTGCAGATTGTTTGGGAGGACAGCTCCAGGAAGCAGGGAATACGTTCACAGGCATTGTTTGCTGCTGGTCTTCACAATGCCCTTTGTCTTCTGAAAATGTTATTGCAATTAAACATTGGCTCGGCCAAATAAAGTGAATCAGAGGGTGCTTATTTATGAGAACATTTGGAATGGATAATATGTGGCATAATTTCTGAAGGCTGACAGCTATGAAACCTCTTCCTTTTACAGCAGGCCTTCATCTCTGTGTCATATTCTCTTAATGGCCAGCCAAAACATAAACTTGTTTCCCCAGCTAGGAAAGCAGCACTCTCCAGCACCTACACACCAGCATGTGAGCATAAGCACAATATATTTATGTATTGCTTATAGGAAACCCAAAGGATGAATCGAGGGTTTGCCTGAAACAAGGGTGTGTCTGGCTGTGCACCAAACTGCCTTCTTTTCCTTTCACAGAAGGCGCCTCCGAGCCAGCACAAAAATCGAATTCTCAGGACTGAAGACATTTTTCACCATTTAGCATGGAACTAGAAAGCGGGCTCCACAAGAGGGAGCCAGAAAACGAACAATCTTTCACGAAGCAGGCTATGAAACTCTTTACAGAGTAAAGTGGTGGGCGTGCTACGAGGTGTCCTTCACCAGCCAGGGCAGGTGGCTGAGCTGCTGCTCCCCTTCCACTATGAGGGCTGTTTGTTGTATGGCAGCATCAAGTCGTTCTTCAGGGCCTTGTAGAGGTTGACAAAGGATTCAGCCCAAGTGTCCTTCTGGTGCCCCTGGGACTGGGCAGCTCTGTAGGCCGTGTAGACCATGGTCAGCACTGTCCTCTCAAAGTCCTCCTTCTTGAGGACCCTGGGGTAGGACGACAGCCTGCTGCTCAGCCTGCGGATCTCTGGGATGCTCTTGGGGATAATCTCGTTGCAGATGGTGTCAAACTTGGCAGCCTTCCTCAGGGAAGCCAGCTCCTCATCCTTGATGGAGATCCTCTGACCTTTGTCAATGTCAAGCTCAGCTAAAAGGAACTGGTACAAAATCAGAACACAGAAAGCTATTTATTTTCTCCAAGAGACTCTAGACAGAGTACATGTCAATTAACAACATGTCCTTGGGTCTTTAATTTTTGTCAAATGAAGACAGCTGCCCTATCTGGAGGTGGGGAAAACCAGAAAGTTGCTATGTGCTCTCACCTTTGTGGTGAACTACCACACAGCCAGAGGTTTACTGCTGGGATGGATAAAAGTGACACAAAGCCAGATAACGGATAACCCAATTATGGGCAGTACCCCCAGTCTTGGTTAAGGTTTAAGGAACCATATACTGAACCTCATAAAGCAGGACCACATCTTCCAGAGAGTTCTGTAACACTGGGTTCAGGAAGGCAGCTGAGGACCTCTTGAATCTCTGAGAAGCTGGGAAAAGCACAGCTGGAAAACAGCAATGGGAAAAGAGAGGTTCCATAAGGTGCCAAACACTGACAAGAAGCAGCACTTTGCAACAGGAGAATCAAGTAAAAATATATCTCGTGCAAAATCTTACTGTACAGAATGGCCTTTGACTGCAAAAATGTCTGGCAGGGGTTGCTTTGGCCTTGGCTGACCAAGGATGGAGGTTAGCTGGATCCACAGGGTGCCTAACACAGCGTGCTTTGTTATCCAAGCCTGGGACTCTGAGTTGCACCATCAGAGGTGAAAGGAATAATGATAATTGCGGCATTAACATTGTCTGAAATACAGGCCCTTTTCCTGGATCTGAAAGGGGAAATCTGTGATGGTGTTCACAGGGGTTTTCGAATGAGGGAAGAGACGAGAATGTTGACTCTGTATTTCAGAAGGCATGATTTATTATTTTACAATATATATCACATTAAAACTATAGTAAAAGAATAGAAGAAAAAGTTCTCATCAGAAGGCCAGCTAAGAATAGAAAAGAATGAATAACAAAGGTTTGTGGCTCAGGCTGAGAGTCTGAGCCAGCTGGGCTGTGATTGGCCATTAATTATAGACATCCAAGATGGGCCAATCACAGATGCACCTGTTGCATTCCACAGCAGCAGATAATGAATGTTTACATTTTGTTCCTGAGGCCTCAGATTCTCAGGAGGAAAAACTCCTAAGGAAAGGATTTTCATGAAAAGATGTCTGCGACAGAAATCAGTACTGATGCTCAACAAAAACGACTTTATTTGGTCCATTCTTCTACTGCCTTTCTTCTGAAAGTCTACATTTCTCCTGGTTTCAATTGCCTAAAAGTTGATCTCTCCTTATTAATTAGAGACAGATCCACCAGAGAGTAACCAGCTCATCTGTGCTGGGCATTTACACTTGGAAGGAGTGACTCACCCAGATGTCTGTGTCACTTCACTGAGCCTGTTACCAGCTTAGACAAGGCAGCTACATCCAGTGAGGTGAATCCCAGCTTAGTGTGGCTTTAATACTTTGCAGTGTAATAGCTGGAGAAAACCAGAGCCTGCTACCATCAGGTATCTGTTCACCACTGTGAAATGCACTGTACTGTCACAGGGAAATGAGACAGGAAACATATGTACAGTCCCTGAACTCAGCACCCCAGTGAAATACAGCATGTGTGGAATCAGTGACCTGGACAGTCCAGGGTACAGAAAACATCTGATGCTGCTTTAGAGAAGACCTAAATGCTTTGAGTTATTAACCAGGTTACAAACCATCCATGTGCTGTTAAAAAGTCTAAATTACTTTCAGAGCAGAAGGGAAAAACCCTCTGATTAATATTTTATTTGTCTATTATTGTTTCTATATTATTTCAATTTTGATGTTTGGGTAATCATAATTTGAATTTTTTTGATTTTTTTCTAATAATCAGGAATAGGAAGGGTTTGTTTTTTTAACTTGTGCTTATGTGACTGTTGGTACGTTTCACATAAATTTCACTTCTCAACTTTAACTCTGTTTGCCAATAGATAAATTTGGAAATCAGTCTAAGAAAGAAAAGGAAACAAATCCCCCAAATTTTGATACGCATTATGATTCCCCTTAATCAAATCTTAATCAAAATTAAGATTTTGTTAGAGTTACCAGTAACACGTAATAGAACATTTGAATTTTTGGAAGGTTTTAACCTGCCCTTCCTCTACCAGATTTTTTTCCCATGAAACATTTTTACTGAATCAATTTTGCCTGGTTTTGCCAAAGTTCTTGTGATAGATTTTGCATGCTGCCTGTAAAAAACCTGAACATCATTTAAAGCTCTCTCTTCTAGGCATTAAAAAAAAAAAAAAAAAGGAAAAAAAGGAGAAAAAAAAAAGGCTGGAGCAACTATAATTAGTTTATAGGAAAGTTTTCCCAACTCTCTGAGTCCATGGTTCATCAGACAATTTGCCTCTTTGGGGTTATCCAAGCAGATCATATGTATGAATTTGAATTCTTCCAGACTCTGTACCCCAAATGCAGCCTTGCTTCCTTCACCATTGGCAACTGCTGACTTTGTTGTAGTTTGGCTTGTTAATGATATTTAAATTGTAGAAAAGCAAGAAACCAGAGCCTCAGGACCTTTATTATCCTGCATATGGAAAATGAATCACGATAATGCTAGGTATGAAGCAATTCATACCTAATGATACTAAAGGAATTTTGGCCTTAAATTAGCTAGTGAAAAAGTATTTTGTTGAATTTCAATAAACATTCTGTAGTTAGATAGAGTAGTTAGGATGGGTTTCAGGCATAGCTGCTCCATCCCTGATGTCTCCCTCTCTTGCTCAGAGCTTTGCTCAGGCACACTGGAGCTGCTCCATTTTTTACTCTTGACAATTCAAGGATGCAACTGAGTGCGTGTGAAGCACTTGAAACTTCAAGTACTAATTGCTGAGTAATTAAAAACTTTTATTACTGGGCAATTAAAACTCTAATTACTTAGCAGCTGGCAGAAATCCAGTCCATAATGATGATTATTCATTTTTATCCCTTTTAGCTTTTAGATGCCCTTTTGGTAAAATGCAGCCTCAGAGCATGGAGTATCCCTACATCTACAGATGGTTTACATCTCAAATATCCCCTGAGCCTTGGGAAAAGTGTCTGTGGCATCTTGCTTCAGTGCTGTCATGCATCTTGTCATCACACTGATTGCTTTTAAGCTTCAATCCAAGCAGAGATTCCCACCGTGGAGCTGAGCTGGGAGCCACCATCTTCAGCCCATCACCAGTCACCCAGAAAAGCCTCAGCAAAGGACTCTCACAAAAATGAATGCCAGGCTATTGACTCAGTACTTGCTGAGTCACAAGAAACACCTCAGGAAGAACATGGGTTTGTTAGGAGATTCCAAGGGACAAGGGCTTGGGCTGCTCTGTGGTGAGAAGGGATTTTTATGCACATCAGAAGCATGCCAGCCTCTGTAGCACTGACTCCCTCATCTCATTATCTCGTTCCCAAAACATATTAAAGTTTGTTACAGTTCTTAGAGACTCTACTCAGAAAGTCTTTCAGAGCTCGTTTGTATTTGTCATGGTTATCTGATTTTCCTGATCTGCATTTTATTCAGTCCTTCCCTTTCTCTTCCTTCCTGCTCAGTAGTCAAATCCTTCCACCATGACTCCCTCCACAGTCCTCTCCATGAATTCAGGAGCTCCTCCAAGTCTGTATGAGCACCACTCTGATTTTCATTGTACTGACTTAACACGTGTCAGCAAAGTACAAAAGCTGAGATACAGAAAGATTTTCAGTCAGTTTCTGAATTTAATGATTGCAAATTCCACTTGAAGCTTTTTTGCTGACTTTTACTTCTTCCTGCATTTACTTCCATCTCTGACACGAGTTGTCTGGGGACATCAGAGAACAGTAGAAGAATTTATAACCCTTTACTAATTTCTTTCTCAAAGGACTTCTCTATAAAACTCTCAAGCAACTGGAGATGCAGAGTTTATGTTGTTGCATGATTTTATGTTCATATTGCAGCCAATTCATTTCAATGACAGTAGCCATGAACATCTAAGGAGCAGAGATCCCCAATTAGTACTGACAGAGAAAGCCAGTGAAGTCAGTGGAGAGTCTCCAATAGATTTATTGGTTTTATTTCTCTTACAAATGTGTTAAGACATCTCCAATGTAGATGGGTGCTTCTATTCCGAGGGCTGATCAGCCGTGTAACAAAAACCTAACGATTTACAGAGACAAGTTAGGGAAAATAAGCTTTTTATTGTCCTTGTTGAAAACATTTTCTATTATATATCTATATATAACTGCTCATCCTCTTCCAAGTCCTTTCTCCAGAGGGGCCTTGGGAGTTCTGCCTTGCTGCCTGCTCAGGGCTCAGGGCTGGATCGGAGAGAGCAGCATATCTGAGCACAGCCACCCCCTCCAGGCCCCCTGCCTGGCCCTGCATGGCCTGGAGGGCACCACTGCCTCTGCCTGGAGACTGCAGGCAGCCCACACCTCTCCTGCTAAGGCTGGTTAAAAGTGCCCTTCAAAACCGGCACAGAAATCTCCATTTTCTTCTTGCTGCAGGAGCCCATCCAGCCTCCCACTGTTCTGTTGACTCAATTCCACCCTCCTTCCAGACTACCCAGGCTCTTAAAAAAACCAAAAACATGTTTGCCTACTCATTGACCTGCTTCTAACCACTTAGCTAAAGCATCTGCATGGCTTAAACAAAACATCACATTTGAGGCTGACAATAGCCTCATTTTAAAGATGTTTTCATCTCTCTTAAGAGATTCTGCCAGAATCTCCTGCACTTCATTATCTGTGTGGTAAATATTTGTCATCCTCTCCCAGGTTTTCCCTGCAGTTTGATTGGTGAGGGTACAGATATTTAGTTCTGCTTTCCAGTTCATGCATCTGTTCATTATTTCCCAGTTGCTTCCTGTGCTGTGTTTGCTCAACAAGCACAGAGCATAGCTGCAGGAGTTCTCAGTTATTTGTGCATCATCAATGTCCTTTCCTTCCCCTATGGAAAGGTGTGAAGCACAATTTGGGACCGGTGCAGACCATTGCTCCAAAGCAATACAGCTCCCCAGGGCTCTAGGGCATGAACAGTTTAATTGGGGCTATGACTCAGAAGGAATGACTTTGATTGCCATCAGAGGCATGGGAAAGAGTTATCTCATTGCTTCAGAAGGACACCTTTCATGAAGGGCAGGAGGAGCAGAGGAACAAGAAGGATTTGATTCTTCAAGATGGATTCAAGTTTTTGCCAAAGATAAAAAAAATCTCAGCACTGCCCATAAATTGATTGTATAGGCACATACATCAGCCATTATAATTAATGCCATGCAAAAAATGATGAGTGGTCCAGGCTGACTGAATCTATTTTGTTGCAGAGACTGCTGGGGAGTTATTAAAAGCTGTTGTTTTGGATTTTAGGGCAAATGCCTGAAATATTCACAAGAGGATTCTTTACTGTGTGGGCAACTGCACACTGGAGCAGATGTCCAGGGGGATTGTGGAATCTCTGGCACTGAAGATATTTAAAATTGTCTGAACACAATCCCATGCCATGTGCCAGAGAGGTGGCACCAGGTGACCCACTGTGGTCCCTCCCAACCTGGCCCATTCTTTCTGGAATTATCTTTCTGGATGATTCCATAACTGTGTGTAGGAAGCAAAGGTTTGAACTCTCCTTGCCCAGGCTGTGCAGAAGAGAAGAGGACACGAGTGTCAAAGTTTGCGTACACTTGAAAAAAACTTTTGTTTCATGTTTCTCTTTGATAACCTTGCTTCTGAGGGCTTGTGTCACAGACATCTTTTATGAAAAATCCTTTCCTTAGGATTTTTCCTCCTGAGAAGCTGAGAGGCCTCAGGAACAAAATGTAAACAATGATTATCTGCTGCTGTGGAACACAGCAGGTGGATCTGTGATTGGTCTCATGTGGTTGTTTCTGATTAATGGCCAATCACAGGCAGCTGGCTTGGACAGAGAATCTGAGCCACAAACCTTTGTTATCATTCTTTCTTATTCTATTCCTAGCTAGGCTTCTGATTAAATCCTTTCTTCTATTCTTTTAGTATAGTTTTAATGTAATATATATCATAAAATAATAAATCAGCCTTCTGAAACATGGAGTCAGATCCTCGTCTCTTCCCTCATCCGAAGACCCCTGTGAACATGGTCACAAGCTTGCACACAGACCAGAAGTATCTTTTATACATAAAGAATTTTATTTCTGTCCAATGACACTTTGGTGGGTCCATGGTGAGTTTCTTCATTGTTGGAGTAGCAATTCACTACTCCCTATTTGCTGCCTCAGGCTAACAGGGAAATACCCTTGAAAATACCTTGAAAATGGTACCCTTTACCATTCTGCAGTGGTGTCAAAAGCTTCACTTACACCACGGTGGGGGGATGCTAACCTGTGACAGCGTTTCAGGCAGTGAAAGTGGTAATGTAAATCACAAAAAGGGCAGGATTATTAAAGGATTAATGTGTTTTATGCATTTTATTCCTTGTCCTGTGCTTGGCTCATCCCCAGAAGGATGCATCTTCACCTTCTGCAAGGTGTTTGCCCTGTCCTAGGCCTGCAGCTCTTGCCAGGGCAGAACATGAGCTTTGGCTACACTCCCTCACTTTTTCCTTTTCTGTATCAAAACTGCTATATTAGAAATCATTGAACACTTTGTCCCAGTGCAGGAGAAATTGACAGAGTAGGGATTTGGAGGAAGAATAAGGGGAATAAAATAGGGAGAAACACATACAAAATCCTAGAAAGACAAAAAAAAAATGCTGCAGTGCTACAGTTTAGCATCTGAAATCTGTGTCTGGATTTGCAGTTATTGACATAAGTAGCTTCTATGACAACAAGTGCAATGCAAGGACTTTTATCCAACTTTGATACATTTAAATCTCCATCATTGGGGGATTAAATCCCAATGCCCCTTAGGAGAACACAGCAGTGGGATGGAGAAACCATTTTAATTACAAAACAACATGAATTAGCACATGTTTAAAAGCAGCTACCAAGAGAATTGTGCCTCTTTTTTGCCCTCAGTTCATATCCTTGCTATCTTAGCTCCTAAGGCTAAAATTAATTCATAACTGTTGACTAAAAATGAGAATAGACATTAGAACCATATTTAGTTATTAAGAAAAAAAATGGTTAAAGCAAAAGCTTTGGCTTGAAAAGTTTTGTTAATAAGGAGTTAGGAAGTAGATCTCCCTACAAAAGCTGGCAACAGGCAATACTGTCCTTAGGAAAAAAACCCCCAAACTTTAAAACACTTAAAATTAATAGCATATTCTATTTAATTCCATAAAAACATATTGGCAGTTTTTTTCAAACAGGCTAATTACTGTCCTTTTAAAGAAAAAACACATTCTGAAGGGATGTCTCAGTTGCATAAAACAGAACCCATTCCTACCTAAAACTTCTGCCCTTCATAAATGACCTGAGATGTGTGAGATTAATGTGCAACAGAATTCCCATAAAAAAACCAGAGTGGCAATAGTCTGCCTGTCTAGCTACTTGGCACAAGTAAGAAATGCAAAAGTGCATTAGAAAGACCAAAAAAACCATTATGCTTGCAGAAATGGATATTGCTAGAGAAGAAAATGGTTTGCCTGAGCCTGTGTTTGTGAGAGGTGGAGGATATTTACATTCATGGCTTAAGTGAAATGGTTTCAAAGATATCACGAGCACCAACCAACTAAAATGGTCTGAGAATTTATTCCCTCATATGGAATTTCCATTATGCAGCATTTTCACCTGTTCCCAGGCTGAAACAATGTATGCTGTGTTATTTATTCTTCCCTTGGTGTGATAAGGAAGGGTGCCCACCTGGAATTATTTATGCTCACAAGAAAACACTCCAGTCAGCCAGGAGAGGCCTTTAATATGCTGGAGTAAAGTCACTGCAGAAGGTGTGAAGAGAAAAAATGCACCCAGAGAAACTGAAGGAAAGAAGAAATGAAATATATTGTTTTTTATCCTTCAGTTTGCTGCTATATCAGCACAAACTGGGAATAGACAATGGCAAAAACTGTGTAAGTGAAGGGCAGCAATAAAGGGAAGAAATATCAACCCTGCTCCACAGGTTTAACTCATAGGCAATAAATAATTGTGGTAACACAGTTAATTTCAGGCAGAGTCAGGAAATGGGCAATACTTTATCTTCCTGTCTTCATTGCAGAGCCACCTCTCCTCCCCTGTCTGTGTTGCTCACAATGGTTCTGATCCAAGGGAAAGACACCAAGCAGTCTTAATTAAACTCATTTGAAATAGTTTCCTATTTCACATTTCCTAGTTTCCTACAAATGAACAGGCAAAGGGACACAACTTTGGCCTTTTCTCCAATCTATAGCCTTTTCTCCCAGGAGGCAGCAGGGAAGGGAGTGAGTGAGGGAAGGAAGGAAGAAATACAAGAAATGCAGCAGGGTGTTTGTGCTTGGTGCTGAGCTGTGGGGAAACACCGAAGGAGCAGAATGAAGCAGCTGACTCTGCTGTTGAGCAATGGAGAGAGAACAAAGGAAACCAGGGCTCTGCTTCATGGGAAAAGACAGAACTGCAGCAGCTCCAAGAGCTTCCTGCACGGTGCTATTGCTGCTCTGGAAGGAAAGCCCTTCAACACTGTTATAGATGGATAATGAGATGATTGGCTCTCGCAATTAAGGGATAACTATTGTGTGAATGTGAAGAAAAGCTTTAGTGATGTACAGTTATGTTATTGCAGTTTAGATGCCCTCTGTTCTCCCCACAGTTCCCTTTCCCCCTGTACTGTTGCCATCACACAGCCAGGGCTGTCCAGGACAGGTACAAAGAAGCTGCACAGGTGTCCCTGGCATGGGGCAGTGGGAATGGAAAAGCTTGGTGCTTGGGGGGGCAGCATGGCAACACCTGACCTCCAATCCAGTCACAGGAAAGCAGTTTCCACTGATAAATGGCAAAGAAGAGCTGACTGACAGACTTTGGGAGGGGCCAGGGCTGGCTGATGCAGCCCCCAGGGGTATAAAAGACTGAGCATCCATCCTGAAGAAGAACTGGCCATGTGGTATCCATGAGGGCAGTTCCCAGTGCTGCAAATTTTTCCTTATGTAGTCCTTTGTTGTATTTTTTTAAGGTTTAATAAACCTCTTTACATTTTCAAAGTGAGCAGTTGTTTCTCTCAACACCAAATCACTCTCACCGGTTCTCTGCCCTTTTTATATCAACATTGCAGAGCCCAAAGGGGTGGGGCTCAAGCCTTGCACCACCTCCCAGGTGTGTATTTCCTCAGAGCTGAGTCACTGGACATGCAGAAAAGGTATTCACTCAGGACTTAAGAACGGATTGGTTTCCTTTGTGTCTTGGCAGGCAGGGGTGACAGCTTGGCGAGGGTTTTGCTGAGCCTGCCCTAATGGAGCTGTGGCTGCAAGGGGCAGCTCCTTCCCTTGGTGCTGACACTGCTTTGTGTGGCCACACAGGCACCTAAGCCAGGAATCTGCCTGGTTGGGAATGAAGGGAAAAAGCAAACCAAAAAAACAGTGCTAGTTTTCAGCTGTCTCACTTCACAACACATCTGCTGTGCCAGCAGCGTTTCTATGTGTGAGAAACTCCCAGTGCAGTTGTGCTCTGTTCTTGGTGTAGCTGGTGATGATTCAAGTCCTCAGATGACCTAAGGATGGAAATCAGCCTGGGAGAAAAAGCAGAAGCCCTTCCTCATGCCTGCACCCCCTTGATCTAACTACCAGATGGATAAGATCCTTTTTTGTTGTTGATGATGGCCACCTCAACCTGCTGGAGGAGAGGGTTGGCTGCAGGACCATCAGCTGCAAAACACTTCTTCCCCTTCTATGCTTACACCCCACTGAGCTTTTAACAGAGGAAATTCAACTGGCAGAAAGAATATGTACATTTTTTCCCAGACTGGATGAAGAGAAAAGAATCAAGGGTCCAGTTTGAACCACAGACCCAGCAGGGAGTAGTAGTATTTTTTTTTTCATGATCACATGACAGCTTAAAAATGCCAGGGACCCTAGAATTATTCTCTTAAGCCATCTGTGAATGGTTTCAACTGGCAAATAAATTCAAGTGTCTGACAGTGGGTCTAGGAGCAGTCTCTGATCTGAAGCAGCTATTATTGTTTTATTCATGTATGAACTGCTCACACACATGAAACAACAAGGTACTCCTCATCCTCACTAAGTAGGAGTATCACAGCTCAGAACTGAGGAGAAATAAACATTAGATTGACCATATCTTCTCACTCCAATTGGAAACAACTAGAAATGTCTTCCCTTTTTCTTCAGATTCCCATCCAAATTGAAATAAATGGTCAGGAAGTGAATACATAAATACCAGTTTTCTGCTTCCTCAGCTCTGGGATTTCACTTGCTCTTCAAAAGCAGGGAAACCCCAGCTGCCTTTCCAGCTGTTCATTGAGCTCCAAATGTCAGTGCACCTGCTGGGGTTTTCTTAATGACATGAATATGTGCTGGATGAGAGAGAGGATAAATCAGCCTTACCCAGAAAACAAAAAGAATAGAGGTACTGGGTCCTTTTTGTAAAAAAATGTGGCTTTCTTTTGGAGGCAATGGCTTTTCAAATCATTGTATGATTTCTAGCAATTTCAATAAAGGTAAGAAGTCTGAGAAAGGGACTCAAGACCTGAAGATGGATTTAGGTTTGTCTCTGAACTGGACTGCTACAGCTGCTTTGTTACATCAGCAGAGCATGAAGGATGGAAAGCTGGGCTGCATCCCTGCTGAGAGTCAGGGCAAACACATGTTTCTGCTGGAGAGGTGAGTGAGGATCAGCACGGGAAGACATCTATTCTGTCAAGTATACACCTGTGTGCATGTCTGGGCCCACTTATGTTAATGTCTGCATCTCTGTGGAAATAATATTGAAATATTAGTGAAGCTCAAGTACAATCCTGTGCTAAATCTGATCAGTGGATTTCAATGTGTGCAGATGTGATGTTGGGCCGAGAGTCTTTGTGATATTGCCATAAACATAGCATAGAAATATAAAGGATGAGTGTAAAATGGGTTGGGTTTATAGCTGCATCCCCCATTTCACAAGCACACATATGGGATTTCCATTTTACAAAGCTGACATTTTTCCAATCTTGTTACTTCAGACTCTCCTAAAACCTGTCTATTTTGAGATCTTTCAGGTTTCAAGATCTGCTGAAATAAAGCTGAGACTGACATACAACTGGATTCACCATTAAATACAGAAAGCCTTGCTAAAACTTGCAATGTTGCAAATTGTTAAAGGCTGCTGGACACTGGGTGAGATCCTCAGATGACCTGAGCTGGCACCATCAGCCCTGTGATGCTGCTCTGCTGGCAGCCAGGCCACAGAGAGCCCTGTGCTGTGAGAGACACGCCTGGGATCACAGGGAGACAAGAACGGTAGAGTCAGGGTTACAGAAATCTTACAGCCAACAGAATAACCCAAATATCGTGTTTCCTGAACAGAGGCACCTCAAAGGCACAAAATGCTGACAGCTGTGCCTGAGGTTGATGGAAATTCAAAACCTTTCTCTTTCACTGCTACTGTCCGTGCCCCTACAGGTGCCATCTCCCAGTGGCTCCCTGCCAATTTATATTTATATTTTATGTATTTGATTCAGTGTTCTTTTCCTTAATGTACACCCTCTTCTGGAGCCATCTGAGCTGAACTTGTAAAATAGATTTTGGCTTATGGGAAAATAATGTAAGTAAATGTTTAAGGAAAAAAATGATTTCATCTTCTAAATTTAGGATGAATAAATTTAGAGAAAGGGAGGAAGGCCTGATTTCCATGAAACTCTTTAGCATGCTGCTGACTGGAACCAGCTGGGAGTCAGTTCCTTGGTTTAACTCCTCTGTGTGTGAGGACTGTGTGTGAAGGCATTGTTACTGTGGAGAAGCACTTTAATTAAGATGCTGAGATACTCATTGTAAATCTCATCCTGTTGTTTTCTGCATTTGGGCTTTCTCCTTGCTCGCTCAGAGACTCTGAAGCTTGCATAATGAAATGAGCTTGCTTAGCAAGGTTTTGCTGGTGTGTGGGTTACATCCTGCTAGAGAAAATTCTTCTGGTCTGTCTGCTGTCTGTTGCTTTGGCCTACAGAATCGCTCCTTGCCAAAGCTGGACTTCAGCATGTGATAGATCTGCATGACAGATCTTCCTCAGCTTTTTAGTGATGGTGACCTCCCAGGTAAGCTTGCAGACACCACCTGGTTATGAATATGAATATGATTGAAACCCATCTTACATCATCTTCATATGGTTTCCTTTTGTCAAGTTAGGGTAATCATTGTCTGAGATGCTGGAACACAGAGGTCATTTGTAGGGGGAGACTGACATTTAGTATGGCTACAAAATAAGGCAGGGACTACTTGTCTCCTTATTTATAATTCCAAATGCTAGCTCCATTAATCTTTAAGTTCTGCTTTGACCTCTGAGTGCCAAGGATTAAGGATGGATGAAGGAGAATGAAAACTAGCTTGTCATGGCTGAGCTCCTTGGATTAGCAGCTGTTAACCACTGTGGTGGGTTACAGAGACAAGCTGCCATGAGCCGCTGGTTTGTTGTGAAAGGAATGCTCAGAAGGTGATTTATAACTTTGCCTGAATAATACATGTGTTAATTTGTCAGCAAAAGCACCCAGAGGGAAATGCACTGGGCTTTGGAAACAGCTCAGTAAGGCACAGTTTGCTCCCAGCTGGAACTGCAGTGGGAAGCACTGGCACTCCTCTCCACCTCAGTGGGCAGACATCCAGGGGATGATGAGCTTCAGCCTCAGGTCCAGCAGAGAATATATCATATATATCCTCTGGTAACATGAATTCAACCAGGAGGGAAAAGCTCCTGAGGGAACATCACAAGAGGGTGTGAAAAGCCAGCTGGGCATGTGTTCCAGATTGCAATGCAAGATGTATTCCATTACCATCTGTATGGCAGATTACCTTTGGCAAGTGGGCAGTTTGCCTTATCTCTCTCTCTGAGTGATCACAATCACTCCTCCCTCAGGAGGGGACATCTGCTGATAACAGACTATTGAATGTCACTGCATGACTGATAAGAACTACAGCATCCCATTGTGAGATGCTCCGCCCAGAGGGAGGAGCCAAGCATTGCTCCCCAGATATAATCCAGGGGTTTTGAGACACCAGCACGGCTTTCTTCTCTGGATTCCTCAGAGGAACAGCAGCTGCCTTTTTCTTTGGAGGAAGAATACATCCTTCTCTACAGGATCCCTGCTCCAACAGAACCACACCTGACACTGCAGGAGGACTGCAGCCACATTTCCAATTGGACTGCCACCAACACCCTGACCCACAGGGTGTCAGGTTGGGTTCTGACCCTGTTAGTGTTGTTCTAGTGTACTGCAGTGTTTATTTTATCTTTTTATTTTTCTTCCCTATTAAAGAACTGTTATTTTCTGCTCCCATATTTTTTGCCTGAGAGCCCCTTAATTTAAAATTTATAGCAATTCAGAAGGGTGGGGAGGGTTTACATTCTCCATTTCCTGCCTTCCTTAGCAGACTCCTGTCTTTCCAAACCAAGAAAGCATGACACACATTTCCATCTTTGACCATGAAAATAGAAAGGGACTATTTAAGACATGTGACAAGTTGGTTACACTGCCGAATTTGTGCATGTAGAAACTGAGCTGTTTGCCTTGATGGTGATATTTTACTTCAAGAGTCCCTCTATGTTCCTTTGGAGGATGTAAGTGCAGATGTTTTTCAGCTCTGGCATTCCCTTTGGCTGGAGCACACAGGCTCTGAGCAGCACACACAGGGAGTGGGGCTGACAGAACTGGGTGGTGATGGATTGATGGGCTATGGCACATGCAGTTAGTCATTCAGGGCTTGAAGGACATCCAGAAATTCCCAGCAAGTGTCCAGCAGCCTGTTCCCAAAATACAGCTTCTGGCTAGGAAAGGAGCATCTTTCTAGGGAAATACAATTTGTTATGGTATCCCTAACACTTAGGTATTTACCAGGCACATTCTTCAAAACCAGACTTCATCAGCTGAAGCCCACAGCACTTCCCTGCTGTGAACATGGAAAATGCAGCACTGCAGAATTCCCTCCATCCCTACAATGCAGCAGGGCCCAGGCCTCAGCCAAGTGGTTGCTGTCTTCCCTCAGAACAGCAGGATGGTTTTAGGTAGGGATCAGATGCTGTGATGCCCATTCATTTCACCCTGGCTTTTCCCAGATGTTCTGTGTATCGACAGGCATCATCATCATCATCATCACCATCATCATCATCATCCTCCTGCTGGAGAGCCCAACAGGGCAGGCACACAGTGTCCCCTGCCACTTGGCCCTAACTGGGGCTGGTAGATCTGATTTTTGCTGATTGCATCTGATTCCTGCCATGGGATAGCCCAGTGTGGAAAAATCTTTGGATACTTTTCTACCCTCATTCCTTTGTGAGGACCCAGCTGAGCTTTATGTTTGCTAAGTACAGGTCAAGGTAGGGCAGCCCCTTTGAGTTCTGTTTATTAAAAACCTGGCAGTAGAAAGCAGCAGAACAAGTAGTGTATACATTGTTATCCTTAGACTATAACCTTCCAAAACTTTCTGCCAAATTGGCATGGTAATCTAGGAAAACAGAAGTTGCTGCAGCTATGAAAAATAGATGGTTTCACTCAACACATGCTGTATTATATTAGGAGGTCCACAAATAGTGTTTAACTGGAAATGGAGTTTGTTCAGTGCCAAGCCATGAATAATTACATAAATAAAAAATGAAGCATGTTTTAAATGTCTTTTATTTTAAAAGAGGGCTTTAAAAATGAACACTTCTCTGAGACATAAAATCTATGCTTAATAAATAAATTCAATAAACACTTTGTGTTTCTTCAGAGCCAAGCATAAACAAAAATGTAATGTCAATGCTGTGAGCATTATGAAAACCAGGGAGGAAACTGAGGGCTTTCAAAACTTGATCCATCCCTCCAGGGACTGACAGAGAACCACAAGGACTTGTGCAGTTGTGGTGCTGTTTCTTGTGACTGATGTTAATGGGAAATGCTGTAAAACTGCAAGACTCCTGCAGCTTCTGTGGAATAAAACCAGGCTGTTTCTTGGGCAGTGACAACAGTCTTTTTGCCTACATAGTCTAGAAGATCAAAGGGAGGGGTTAAAAAAAGTGAAGAAATCCTGCCACACTGATGATTCAATAGCAGTAACTTTAATTTTTATTCTGTGACCAGAGGTCAATGTCCCAGATTGGAAGCTCTCAGTATCCTGTAGGATGAAAGCCTGTTGGGGACTAGAAGTAAACTTGAGTCCTGCTTACATGAGAAAAAGGCAGAGCCAGCTCCAAAGGAAAGCAACCATTCCAAGAGGCTGAGAGGCAGATGGGTGAGATGGAGACCAGCTGTGGCAGATGCATTCTCCATTTCCTGCCTTCCTTAGCAGACTCCTGTCTTTCCAAACCAAGAAAGCATGACACACATTTCCACCTTTGACCATGAAAATAGAAAGGGACTATTTAAGACATGTGACAAGTTGGTTACACTGCCGAATTTGTGCATGTAGAAACTGAGCTCTTTGCCTTGATGGTGATATTTTACTTCAAGAGTCCCTCTATGTTCCTTTGGAGGATGTAAGTGCAGATGTTTTTCAGCTCTGGCATTCCCTTTGGCTGGAGCACACAGGCTCTGAGCAGCACACACAGGGAGTGGGGCTGACAGAACTGGGTGGTGATGGATTGATGGGCTATGGCACATGCAGTTAGTCATTCAGGGCTTGAAGGACATCCAGAAATTCCCAGCAAGTGTTCAGCAGCCTGTTCCCAAAATACAGCTTCTGGCTAGGAAAGGAGCATCTTTCTAGGGAAATACAATTTGTTATGGTATCCCTAACACTTAGGTATTTACCAGACACATTCTTCAAAACCAGACTTCATCAGCTGAAGCCCACAGCACTTCCCTGCTGTGAACATGGAAAATGCAGCACTGCAGAATTCCCTCCATCCCTACAATGCAGCAGGGCCCAGGCCTCAGCCAAGTGGTTGCTGTCTTCCCTCAGAACAGCAGGATGGTTTTAGGTAGGGATCAGATGCTGTGATGCCCATTCATTTCACCCTGGCTTTTCCCAGATGTTCTGTGTATCGACAGGCCCACATCATCATCATCATCATCATCATCATCATCATCATCATCCTCTCCTGCTGGAGAGCCCAACAGGGCAGGCACACAGTGTCCCCTGCCACTTGGCCCTAACTGGGGCTGGTAGATCTGATTTTTGCTGATTGCATCTGATTCCTGCCATGGGATAGCCCAGTGTGGAAAAATCTTTGGATATTTTTCTACCCTCATTCCTTTGTGAGGACCCAGCTGAGCTTTATGTTTGCTAAGTACAGGTCAAGGTAGGGCAGCCCCTTTGAGTTCTGTTTATTAAAAACCTGGCAGTAGAAAGCAGCAGAACAAGTAGTGTATACATTGTTATCCTTAGACTATAACCTTCCAAAACTTTCTGCCAAATTGGCATGGTAATCTAGGAAAACAGAAGTTGCTGCAACTATGAAAAATAGATGGTTTCACTCAACACATGCTGTACTATATTAGGAGGTCCACAAATAGTGTTTAACTGGAAATGGAGTTTGTTCAGTGCCAAGCCATGAATAATTACATAAATAAAAAATGAAGCATGTTTTAAATGTCTTTTATTTTAAAAGAGGGCTTTAAAAATGAACACTTCTCTGAGACATAAAATCTGTGCTTAATAAATAAATTCAATAAACACTTTGTGTTTCTTCAGAGCCAAGCATAAACAAAAATGTAATGTCAATGCTGTGAGCATTATGAAAACCAGGGAGGAAACTGAGGGCTTTCAAAACTTGATCCATCCCTCCAGGGACTGACAGAGAACCACAAGGACTTGTGCAGTTGTGGTGCTGTTTCTTGTGACTGATGTTAATGGGAAATGCTGTAAAACTGCAAGACTCCTGCAGCTTCTGTGGAATAAAACCAGGCTGTTTCTTGGGCAGTGACAAGAGTCTTTTTGCCTACATAGTCTAGAAGATCAAAGGGAGGGGTTTAAAAAAGTGAAGAAATCCTGCCACACTGATGATTCAATAGCAGTAACTTTAATTTTTATTCTGTGACCGGAGGTCAGTGTCCCAGATTGGAAGCTCTCAGTATCCTGTAGGATGAAAGCCTGTTGGGGACTAGAAGTAAACTTGAGTCCTGCTTACATGAGAAAAAGGCAGAGCCAGCTCCAAAGGAAAGCAACCATTCCAAGAGGCTGAGAGGCAGATGGGTGAGATGGAGACCAGCTGTGGCAGATGGGCAGCTGCTGAAGTGTGGGTTCAAGTGAGGATGCATGCCATGCTGACAAAGGAGACAATGCCACTCTAATCTTGATGTGGTGCACTTTAATATTTCCCATCAATATTTATACATTTTCTCTCTCTTTGCACCTTTCCTTTATCTTCATTTTTCCTCTCCACCATTTTCTTCTTTACCTCCGCCCTTTTCTTTCTCAGCATATCTGTCCTTTGCCTTTGTCTCTGTCTCCCTCTCTGTGGCTCAAACAATCCCTGCCAGATTGGAAAGTCTCTGCTCTTGCCAAGACAGAGAAGAGATCAGAAGCATCAAGGTCATTTTTGTAGCACACCACCACCTGCCAAATGGATGGAGATGATTAAATCCCAACGTTCTGGCTTGCAGCAGATATCCACATCCACTCCTTGCTCTCTTTACAATTGGGCAGAACCTATCTGAAGTGTTCTGCTTCCCCTGTGCCCTGCCAGGGGGTGAAGGGCCAGGCAGTGTCACAGAAGCCCCTGTGAGTTTGGGTCACCAATGTGAGACTGAAGCATTGTCCTTCCACTGTCCCATTTCCTCCCAAATAACCTCTGAGCACTCAACAACTTATTTTTCCCTTTCTCAGCATCTTTTTTTCAGCTACCCACCTGGCTCCTCCTGAGCAGAGGGAGACTCAGTGGTTTGGAGCCTGGCTCCTGGCTGGTGACCTGTTTCCCTGTGGCCAGGGAGGAATTTCCAGAGGACCAGTGGTATGCAGGCTGCTCTCAGGGGAACTGAGGGGCTGCCAAACCTAACCAGCAAACTGGGCCAGGAAAGGCCTCACATATGCTTCCACCAGAGGAAAGGAATGTTTGTGGAAACTGGGAGTAGTGGAGCTTTTTTAACTTTGCTTCTCTCCTCCTCCCACTCTCAGCCTGCAGCCTGACACTGAGCCTGTGCTGTACCAAGGAGAGAAGTGCAGACAGGTCATTGCTGCAGCCTGGAGCTCCTCAGGGAGGGTGAACTGGCTGAGGACTGGGCATGGGAGCACCACAGCCTGCGCTGCAGATCTGGGCTGGTTTAATGTATCTGAATGAGCAAGCATGCTGTTAGGGGTATATCACAAAGCTGCCATTGCAACTCTCAAATTAAACAGGATTTGGGTCTAATGAGAGACAGGCACAACAGAGACATACAGGATCCTTGCATTGACTTTCTTCCCTTCCAGTTAGAGGGAAAACCCCAGAGATGACAGTGCCCTTGGGGTTTTTGGTTTGTGTGAAATAGCAAGTGTCATTTGCTGCTTATTCTCAAGCTGCCTTTTTTTTTTTTTTTAATGATGCTCTGTGGCATTCACATTCTCTGGAAAAATCCCTTCACCCAGGATTTTTCTCCTGGGAAGCTGAGAAGCCTCAGAGAAAAATGAAAACAATAATTATCTCATTTGCTTCCCCTCTGTTTTGCTCATGTAGAATGTGTTTGGAGATTGTTTACCCACAGGTGATTGTTTCATTGGATTCTGCTATGAATTCTTTTGAGTCAATGGCCAATCAGGGCCAAGCTGTGTCAGTAGTCTGGAAAGAGTCACGAGTTTTCATTATTATCTTTTAGCCTTCTGTAAGTATCCTTTCTGTATTCTTTAGTATAGTTTAGTTTAGCATTCTTTAATATAATATAGTATAATAAAGTAATAAATTAGCCTTCTGAGAACATGGAGTCAGATCCATCATTCCTTCTTTCATTGGGGCACCCCATAAATACAATAATGCTTTGATACATTTCCCCCTCTGCTTCCCAGCATCTGCTCTCTCTACAGCTGACCCTGCATCACCTTCACCCATGCCAGTGCCATTTTGCTGAAAAACCCTTTAAATAAAAAATACCTGGTTTGAGCTGGAAGATTTTTTAAAAAGCAAGGAAACAAAATTTCAGATAATGAATTGTGGCCTCACTCCTGAGAGCAGAAAAACTACTGTTGACTTTTGCCATGCTGGTTTGAACACTGAAGTGCTTTTAAAGTTAAAGCAAGGTCCAGGTTTGTGTCCTTCAAACCAAGACAATCTCACAGCTTCCTGTTTTGCTGCAGCCAGGTTCATGTACCAAGCTGGTTTCTCTGCATCCTGGATGGACTCAGCTCCCCTGGGCTGCAGGGACATTCACACAGCCCTGTGCCTGTGGGCCATCACCAGTTCCTCCTCCTGGGTTTGCCCTGTGGCTCCTGCCCTGCCTTGAACTCGGGCACAGGCACTGCTGCAGAGTTCGTTGCTGCCCCACTCAGTTCTTTAGCTCAGCAATTGACATCTTGCCTGTCACCAGCTGAATAATCAGAGCCTCTGCAGCCTGGTGATGTTCGCTAAGGCCTGCTGGCTTCCCTTTCAATGAGATTGTACCATTCAGTGCTTCTGACAGGATTCCTTTCTGCCTGAGAAGTCATTGCACTCCTTCTGGATTTGGCATGATCTACCCCAGGAAAACAAGAAGAAGCACTTTATGCTTCAGAAACAGAATTTAAAAAGTAAAATAACCACAGCTATTAACAATATACAGGACTAAATACACACACAGCCTGAGGCAATGCATTTAATGACTCTGTGCCTCACAACAAAAAAGGATGCTAATATTTCCTGTCCTTAATTACACTGAAAGTTCTCTGGAGAAGGACAGATTCTTTTTTTATTCTGTGTGTTTGCATAATGCCAGGTGTAGGAGTGTGTTTTTTGCTGATGGAGTGACAAAACTATTCTTTGTCCCCTTGAAAGGAAAGAAGCCTAAAAGTTTCTTTCCTCGATTAAGTGAAAAGACACTTTATAAAACTCAGAAAACTTCACCTCAAACTTAAGGATAGATAATCAGACAAAAGCCAAAAAGGCTCACCTGGGCAATTTAATAGAAAAAGAAGAGAACAAAGCAACTAATTGCTTTGCAAAGTGTTTTACCAAAAACAAAAACCTCTTACACCTAACTCAGGTTTTTTTTTTCTGTTTGTTATTTTGCCTTTTATTAAACCTTTTTGTTTCCAACACTGCAACAGAAGCCATCCTGCTGATTTTTATGCCCCCAAAAGTAGCTGAGCTATCTTAGGTGTGTTATAGACCTCCAAAAGCTGATTAAGCTCACAGAAGTTGCAGTAACAGCCAGGTACCCCTGAGGTGTCTGGGCCCAGCAGTTAAGGTAACCAGGAGGGGTCTCACAGTGCTTTACACTCTTTGCATGAGCTGCTTCATTCATCACAGAGCTGCCTCACCTCTGGAAGAGAACACTGGCTGGCCCACAGGCACCAGGGGCAGTGAGATGATTGTTAGGGGTGAGGTGAAAGGAGAGGTTTCCAGGTGAAAGTGGAAGCAGGGGCTAAAGGGCAGGAGGTGCTTCCCAGATGGGCTTTGCTGGGGCTGGAGGCTCTTTGTGCAAACTGATCCAGATGCCAGGACAGCTCCATCCCTGGAACTGGGGCAAATAGATGTGACACTACAGTATGCAGGAATTCTGAGAAAGGTGACCAAAGTGGCAGCAAATGTCTGATTTAGCAGCCCTCAGTCCTGGGATGGAACTGGGATCACCAGGAGGATTCTACAGGTGCCACTTTCAGCAAATTGATCTCATTTGGTCTAGGATATATCAAAGAGAAAACAGCTTTATTTCTTGTGTCTTCCTCTTGTTTACTCAGGTTTCCTCAAAGCTGTCTGGTTCCTGTCTCTTTTTAACTTTTACTGTGTGAGCAGTAAGCCTTAGCCATTTTTGGCTGCTTCCTGTGGTGAATAAAGTCTCAGAATCACTTAGGTCCTTTCTTCCTAACAGCATGACTGCTTTTAAAGAGTATAAAATCCATCTGTGATCTAAACTAAAATGTGAAAACTTCCATAATCTATCTTCCCTCTGATCTCATCAGACTGTAGCATCTTTCCCCTAGAAGAGCTTGGAAACTTTAATTTATTTTTTTTTAAGCATCCTTTACATGTCTTTCAGGTACAGGTAACCACTGTGAATTCTGATTCAGGGATCATCCTCCATGCAGGTTAAATTAATTAAGTCTGGCCCTAAAGGAGCATTTGGGGAATCAGGACACGTTAGAATGGATTTTGATTACAGTCACAGCCCTGCCCAACTGGATATTTATCCTACCATGGTTAAAATCCATTCAGAGACTGTGACAGTCCAGCTACCTTTGCAATACCAAGCTGCTTTACTAATAACTAGTGTAAAAACCTAAAAACTAGTAAAAAAAAAAAAGTAAAAACTAAAGTAAAAAGTAAAAACTAAAAGTAAAAACTAGTAAAAACTAAAATCTAGTAAAATCCCTCCCCAGACATTTAGGACATGCCTTCATCTCCTCACAGACAGAGTTGTAATATTTGATGCAGATATAATTTTCATCAGAGGACTCCAGCTCACAAACATGCATTCCCAGGAGCTGTTCAGACTCCTGGAACAGACTCAGGGTAGGTGGGAAAACCCCTGCAGGAGATTAATCACCTTTTGCAGCTCCAGTGAGGTTTTGGAATGGACCCAACAAGGAGGGAAGTTGGGGAAATTGAGGCAGTTTTCCAATTGATCACATAAGAGCCAGAGGAAAGGGAAATACTGCATTTTCTTCATAAGAAGTAATGTTTTTTTCACAGCCAGGCTTAGACAGAGTTGGTGCTGTTCCTTAGCATTTTGTATCTTTCATTTGCACTGCACATTTTAAGAATTGGATAACTAAGTCTTTATAGAAATTAATAGAAAATTATAGAAATTAAAAGAAGTTGGATAGATGTTACAACTTAAAAATTTTCTGGTAGCTGGACCAGCTGATATAACTTCTTTTTTTGCTTGGAGCAGATCTCTGGAAACCTTGTCACATATCCAATAACACTGACCATAATTTGGTTTACTGAAGGACCATTGGGTATACCTCAATGTGTATGTGTTTGACCATATTTGTTGCAATTACAGGCTGTGTTCAGGCCCCATTCCTTTTGCTCATGCTCTCCAAGCCAAAAAAGTCACCCAAGAGTTACTGTTGGTGGTGGGATCCCAGAAGCTGCTCAAGCAGGGAGTGCCTGGCTGTAGGGATGCAGTATGAGATGCAGCAGGGAAGAGAGGGAAATAGGATGAAAAGGACTGGGGATAAAGGGCATGCTATAACTTCTGAGGCACTCAGTCTTTGCACACACAGCAGAGATCACCAGCAACCAAATGACCACAGAGATTAGAACATATTAAACAGTGCTTCCTTAAAAAGTACTGGCTGGCTTTCCAGTAACTGTGGCATTCACATTGTCTGAAAAATCCCTTCACCCAGGATTTTTCTCCTGGGAAGCTGAGAAGCCTCAAAGAAAAAGGAAAACAATAATTATTTCATTTGCTTCTCCTGTGTTTTGCTCATGTGGAATGTGTTTGGAGATTGTTTGCCAACAGGTGATTGTTTCATTGGATTCTGGTGTGGGTTGTTTTCACTCATTGGCCAATCAGGGCCAAGCTGTGTCGAGACTGGAGAGTCACAAGTTTTCGTTATTATCTTTTTAGCCTTCTGTCTGTATCCTTTATGTATTCTTTAGTATAGTTTAGTATAGTATTCTTTAATATAATATAGTATCATAAAATAATAAATTAGCCTTGTGTGAACATGGAGTCAGATCCATCATTCCTGCCTTCATCTGGGGTGACCCAAATACAATAAGCATCAGCCAATCTCTCTTTCTCTTCTACACAGTTTTCCCTCTCCTGGTCCTGGAGAGCTTCCACCCTGCTCAGGCCAAGCCCACAAGCAGAAGTACCAGACCAAAGTTGCTCAGGCAGCAGCTGCTCCACCAAACCCACAAACTAAGCTCCCACCCCACCAGAGCAAATACTGTCTGCAATGTTGTGGGGAAATTAAAGAGGATGAACCTTCTGTTCTTTCAAGCAATTCCTTTAAGGAGAGCAGACTGATCCCCTGGTGCTCTCAAACAGCCATTTTACTCTCACCAGCCACCAGAGACTGGGTAGAAAATAATGCACATGGACCAGAGATATCTGATGGGACTGTAGTGATGCTTTTGAGGTCTGTAAGGAACAGCAAAAAACCTCCCCAAAAGCATGAGACCTCTGTGGTGCTGATATATCCTTTTGTCACTGATGGGTGAAAAGCATTCTACCTTCTTATTTTGTGTCTTTGAACATTTCCTTTTCCAGCCTCCACTGAGGGGTGAACTCACCCTTGCAGCTGCTCCTGCACTGTCCAAAAGCCACAACCATAGGAAATCTGCATCTTCGCACCCTGAGCAAACACACAGCAAGGATGCTACTGTTTGTGGTCCCATTTATTAGAATCAGGCAGCCTTTACAGCAAATAAACTCCTGCCAGCTGAGATGTGCTAGTAAGGATTGCCTTAGGGTTTCTCCTCAGGGAACAGACAACTCTTGTAATGCTCATAAGGCTGGCTTCTGCTCTCCAGTGGATTGGTACTTCTCAAAGTTTGATGGAAGCAACCAGCAAGCAGTGACACTGGTTGCCATGGCTGCATAGAAGGGTTTTTTTTTTTGCTTATTTTTGTTGTCAAAACCCAGGATTTGTTCCTTGGTTTCTTCAGAAGAAACAACTCTTAAGAGCTGGAATTCTTATTTGGAACTTGAAGAATATATATAACCTCACCTTGGCCATTGCATAGGGAATACTTAGTCAGTAGAGACTTTTAATCACCTTTTTTCTTTACCTTTTTTCCCTAGACAGGAGGTTCACAAAATCTGAGAGGATACTTCCATGCTGCTAAGCCTACAAAAGACTCAAGGAAACTTGAGGTGATGACAAGAAAATTATTTCATCATCATTCAGGATCTTTTCTTTGCTATTTTAAACACACCCATCCTAGGGAGTAAGCTTTGCCTGTGACTTCTGGACCTGGGTCCACAGCTCAATCAAAGCAGGCCGAGAAGTGTGTGAGAGATTTTTAATGCAAAAGGCTGAGGGAGTTTGAAAAGAAAAGGAATGAATAAAGCCCTCTGTTTTCCTGCCAGAAATGCTTTTGTTTTTTGTTTTTTTTTCCCCACTCATTGATGCTTCCAAGCAAAGGGAAAAGGGAGTTGGGAGTTCCCAGTCAACACAAGTGTGTTCATCTTTTCTCATGTCTGAGTTCTTCTTGAGCCAAAGCTTGAATGAATGGTTACAGGGGCTGGGGATCCCAGGCTGCCCCAGTGCTTCCCATGGAAAAATGGCCAGAGCCAGACATTGTTGTATACAATATTGGCTGCTCATTTCTACTGCAAACAACAACTGCTGGCAATTAAAGCAAGGCCTTTGCCCTACTGTTTGTAAACAGTCTGGATGGCAACTCAACATGGAGATGACACACAGATCTGTCTTTCATTTCCCTCGGACCAGATGCTGATTTGTCTTTGCCTTTTCACTACAAAACTCAAATCAGGACTCAGACAAAGCTTAAATGACTGAAGTTTAACCTAAACAAGACTCAGTTATCATTTGTGGAGGGAGGGAAGAGCTCTGAGTGTGCAGAAGAATGTGTCATTGCTCAGTAATCAAATTTTATCCTAGGTTTCTAAGCAATTAAAAAACTAAGACAGTGCTTGGACCCTCTCAAGGTACTGCAGATTTGGTTGTGTTGAGACACAGTTCAAGGGAGTAGAGGTTCAGTTACTGCTGAAGGAGTCGTGCCTCTAAAACATTTTTAGAGCAGAATAGTCCCAGTAGTTGTGGAAATCTGGTTTCCTCCTCAGAAAATGCCTGCACACACTATTTGTGACAACTGAACTCCTTATCACAGCAGGGAATGAATCTTCACTTCCCTCTGAAGCCTCCAAAAATAAGTGCTAGAGCTTCCAGCTTGAAAAAAATCTGCTTTCCCAAAAGGCACAATAGAGTTCTGATGCTTTTCTTTAAATATTCATAGTGATTAAAATTGAACTTCAATAGTTGCATGAATTCCTTTTAGGGTTGTGATGTTGTTTAATTAAAACAAGTGTGTTAGCAAGAGTGAAGGACATCCTTAAACTGAATAGTGATTGTTACATGAAATTGAACTCATTTTTAAAATTTTTTTTTCCATTTCTTAGGCAATGTGACATCATTCTTCCAAAGGGTGGGGCTGTGGGGTTTTTATTAATATAGTTCTAGTTCTGATTTTCTCACATTTTTTGTCACTCCTGGAACAACAAATTTTACCTACAGAACTACAGGATCTTATGACAAATATTGGTGCTATTTCCAGTCTTATACCAGAAGAGAGAAATAAGGTACATGCAGGTACAGTGACTCATGGAATATCAGCCAAGAGTCTGATAAAAAAGTTGTGGAAAGAACGTGCCAGGGTGAGCCCCATGTCAAACCCCTGCCAGTGAGCTCCCACTTACAGGGATTTTTGAAAGGAATAGTTAAGCATTGTAAGGAGAAATTAATCAGTCTGAGCTGAATTGTGTAGCTCATCATTAATTCCCTCAACCATTCCCTCTCCTACAAAATCAAAACCAAACCCAAATGTCAGACTGGCATGGTACCAGCTATGATGAGGAGAGTGGAGTAGGGAGGGAGGCATTTAAATGCTCTATATTTTTTAGCAGACTCTAGTTGCTTTAAATGTCTGTGAATCTCAATATCAGAACCAAAGAAATCTTTTGGGAGGTGTTTCCTTTCTCCACTTCCAGCAGCTCCTGAACCCGTGCCAAATACCAGAGGAGAGAATAAAACCAAAAAAGGGAAAGGACATCATCACTAGCTTTGAAGCAAGCCCCTCCTGTGCCATCCAAGAGTCCCCAAACATTCCATATACTGCTGCCACACTTTAAAAAAATTACAAATATGTCTCAACTGCATATTGTCACATTGGCAGCTGAAGCCTGATAAGACACCAGGTCACTTCCTCTGTGTCACCTGTGCTGCCCTGCCAGGGTAGGGTAGCAGCATTCCCAGGCACCTTGCACAATCCAGGCATTCTTTGCTTTATTACTGGCAGGTTTCTTCCTGCCAGAGCAGATTATGCCACCTGGGACTGCACAGGCTTTCACTTTAAGGTTTCATAAGCTATATTTTTTTTTTTGTTAGTGCAGGAGGAAAATTAGAAGAAGGGGAGAAAGTGCAAGAATGTAATTCTGATTCTTGGGCTATTTTATATGATTTTTTAATAATAAAATACATATATCATTTTACCTTTTTGCACTTTTCATGTGTATTTTTTATTTATCTATATATTTTTAGCTGACCTGTTTAACGGAGAAAAAAAAATTCCAGAGTCGGAGGGAAAAAATTATCATTTTATATATATATATACATATATATAATATATATATATATAAATATATACACACATGTATAATGCAACATAATTTGAAACCAAATCTACAACTCAAATTTTTCTCTTAAATAGTTTTTCAGGTTGAAATCTTACCTCTGCTCCATCTGTGGGTCACAGTGGCATAAGCACTGCAATAGAACAGCAGCAGCACCAGAGTCTTCCAAAGCATCCTTCTCTTTAAAATACGTATGTCTAGCTGTACAGTAGCTTTTTTTTATTTTCCCAGCTCCTTTCTTTTCAGGAATAAATGATGGCTTTTCCTCTCACCCTCCCCCTTTGCAGGAGAACCTGCCTGTTCTTCTGAGTAGAGCTGAAGTCAGCGCACAGCTCCTCTCCCAAACCAAGTCTCCTCGGGATCAGGAAACTTACTTTCACAGACAGACTTTGTTTTTATCCACATCTGGAATGACTCATAGTGCATGTGAGTTTGCTGGCAGCTGGGTGAATAAATATCATTACATTTTTGTAGTTGAGTTTCATTTGTTATATGGGCCAGTTGGAATTTATTTTCGTCCAATAAACAGCCACAAGAAGCTTCATTAAAAGAGACTCTGGAATTGCAGCTACTCCTCTGTAACACAGGGGGCTACACACTAACTAACCCCTGTCCAAGGCCAATCCCTCCCCTGGAATGATGGACAGCTGCCCTCAGACACTGCAGTCAGGGAGTGGGGCATGTGCTCTGCAAGAACATTTTGCTACTGTGATTCATATAATCACTCCTTTATTAAGAACATACCATGCTGCCTTTAGATTTCAGTTCTAGGCAAGACAGCTCCTGGCATTTTCCTCCATTTGGCCACTATGGATGACAGGAAGGTCCAAATCTTTAACTGGCTCTCCTCAATGGAACTTTGAGGAACATTGAACAACCCTAAGGACAGGCTGCATTAGCCAGGCTGAACGTCTCCACATTCAGCTGAGAAAAATAAAGGCTGAAGCTGAGCAAAATAAAAGGCTACTGATAGACATCATCATCCTGGATGATGCTGGGGCCAAGGACAGAACCCTGGGAGGGTCTATCCCAGGCTGACTCAGCATGGAGGAAGCTGCAGGTATCTACTGTCCCTGACACAGCTCCAGCAGCAGCATCATGGGGTGCATTTTGGGAATGCAGCACCAAAATAGCAGCAGGCTGATGTGTGTTGGAACAAACTGATGAAAAATAGAAATACGAGGAGTATTTACAAAACCAAGGGATAGGGGATACTCCATTTGGTACCTAGAAGTGATGAGTCTAATTCTCTTTTTTTATGGGTGAGAGTAAGCCAGTAACAAATCCACAGACATCCATGAATTTATGCTGGTGTAAAACTGGCCTGTAAGAAAGGAGACTGCAGCTCAGAAGGTATAAATAGAAGGATTAAGGAAAAGGATCAAGAGCTGGAATGACAGAGGGCACTGTGGCTCAGGATTAATGTGCACTGGCAGGAAGGCATGGAGAAAACCTGTTAAACTCCTGTGTGCCTGGTGCCAACATCTGGCCTTAGTCTCAGTCCCCTCATTCCTCCCTGTCCCAGCTGAAACACCAACTGTAAAGGAAGGAGGAGGGTCAAATGAGGTTGTCTTGCTCAAGGCTTCTTTTCCTACATGCACAGATTTTCCTATGCTCAGACTGCCCCAGGTTACTCCCACATGAACAGCACATGAATGCAAGACAGTATTTTACATGCCAAGGAGATGACAAAAGGTGCAATTCAAGTGGAGGGTGGCTCAGCAGCTCTCTCTATATACACTCCTGTAACCATGGCATGTGAGGGGTGGGTCTGAATGCAGGGTTAAATTTAGGTGTGGGCTCACTCCTGTGTCTGTCCAGAAATTACAGAGCTGGAGGAAACTGAGCTCTATCTTCCCTAGAGAGGGGGAGAGAGAAAGAGAGAGGATTATTTGTACTTTATTCAGGTCACTTAGGATAGGATGAGTTGTTCTTAAAGGAGGTAGATTCAATCATCAGCTTGCCCAGTTCTGAGGTGATGTGTATCAAGAAGGATAATGGCACAGACATCTTTTATGAAAAATCCTTTCCTTAGGATTTTTCCTCCTGAGAAGCTGAGAGACCTCAGAAACAAAATGTAAACAATGGTTATCTGTTGCTGTGGAATGCAACAGGTGGATCTGTGATTGGCCCATGTTGGTTGTTTCTAATTAATGGCCAATCACAGTCAGCTGGCTCGGACTCTCTGTCCGAGACAGAAGCTTTTGTTATCATTCTTGCTTTTCTATTCTTAGCTAGGCTTCTGATTAAATCCTTTCTTCTATTATTTTAGTATAGTTTTAATATAATATATATAATAAAATAATAAATCAAGCTTTCTGAAACATGGAGTCAGATCCTCATCTCTTCCCTCATCCTGGGACCCCTGTGAACACGGTCACAGGATGATCCTAATGTCAGCAGGGTCTGGGAACAAGGTGTTTCAAAGTCAGGTAACCAAGGGAGAAGCATTACTTCGGAGGCACATTGCAGGCTTGAGAAATGGAAGAAAATTATGAGAGAACTTAAAATCCTGTGGGGTGACAAAGGAACATCTTTACAGCATTATTTGGAGCGTGGATGGAAACTTCTGAGGTGCTGTATCATGTAATTTCTTACCTTTAAGGTAACAACAGCTGGTAAGAGAGGATTAAGGTGGTCAGACAGGCTGCTTCCCCCATAAACCAGAATCAGAGCCATGTTCTAGAGAGAGCCCTATGGAATTGCTCTCTCCTCTGGCTGGCAGCAATGGGACACCTCCTCTGTTTTTTAATTGTCACTGATTTATGTATGCAGCCTAGAAAGGCTGAGGAGAAGAGTCCTAGGAATTTCCTTGCCTTATTTTCCCCCTACTTCCAGCTCCTGGAGCAAGGATCCTGGGAGCAATAGAGGAGATGCTGCTGAGACAGAGGAGGTGTATGGTAAGACAGGCATACAGATCAAAGGGATATAAGAGTATGAAATGATTATCTGAGCTCTCCTTTTCCAGGCCCTGGAGATGTTGCTCTGAGGTTACATAATATATCTTTTTAATTGTTATTTATTTCTCCTTAATCTGAGTCTGGCTACAGAATCTTCTCCAGCAGCCTCTTCCTCATCTGAGCTCAAACAATCTCTACCCACATCCCACATAGCAGTGCAGCCTTCAGGCACTACAGCTTTGAGTGTCTCCCTGCATGTACCACAACTCTGTGCCACATTTGCCTGTAAGACTGTGAATGATGCTCTCACATCTGTTTTCTTACAGGAGGTTCAGCAGCTGTAAATACAGCAGATCCGCAGAAAATAAAGAATGCTTTCTCTGTAGCACCTCCTCAAGAAGTGTGAATGTCCCTTCCCCCTGTCCTAAAAACTTGAAAATATTTTTCTCTCTTATATGGATATATATACACACACAGAGTCCAAGCCTCCCTACTAGAAAGCCCTCCAGAGGAAGCCAGGAAATAAATCTTTCAAGCATCCTCAAGGCACTTCAACTGTATAACTCCTATTCATCTCATGACTATATTTTATTAGATAGTTGCTCAATTTCAGCTCAAGGCAGTTCCTGTCTATGCTGGAGGTTTGAATCACTGCAACTATAATGAATGCTGAAGTAGGGTAGAAATCCTTGCTATTTATAAATATTAACCATGGCTACATTGCTTTGGAAGTATAAACAGGGGAGATTTAGAGTGAAGAATTCATCCTGAAGATGCACCCAGAAGGAGAGGGTGCCATGCTGGTGCAGCCAGAAGGCTCAGGGCTGCTGCCAGGACAATATTCAGGTCTTAAATCAGTGTAGTGCTAGACTTCAGTGTCACAGTTATGTCAAGGTGAATATTTGTGTTTTACCAAGTCTCACAAATTTAGGTGTTGGAGCTGCAAGTCCTCTGGTGCTCCCAGTACCTGTGAGACCTCTCAGGGCCAGGGAAGGTGTGACTGCTGCCTCTGGCAGGCTTTTTGAGGTGAAAATGGACATTTATGTAACTGCAATGACTAGATACTAACTAGCAACTTTTCCATTTGAGTCCTGCATCCTGATGCTGTCAGTGACTGTCTGTCACTGCTGTCCCCACACAGTCCTTTTGAAAAACCTGGAAACAGGGCAGGGTGGAAAGGAGTACATGAAGACCCAACAGGGAAGCTGTCAGCTGGCACAGGAAGGGGGAGGGCAGGGCTTGTAGCGGTACTCCAAAGCTTTCTTCCCATCACAGATGCTGTCATGGTGGAAGAACAAAACTTCAGCCAGCTGGATACACAGAAATCCTGAATTTGCCAGGAGATGCTCTGGAGTGACCAGTGTATCAAGTGGGGTGTCCCTGGTGTTCTTTTTAGTAGCTCATGGTGTGAAATAACATAATCTAAAAAGTGACTGGAAGGGGAAGCAAGGCAATAGGTGATCAGGAGCCTGTGGGTTCTCCCCACAGAAAATAATCTCTGTTTCACTGGAGAATGCCAGCTCATGCTACCAGCTCTGGCTCTGAGGAGCTTCTCCCAAACCCAAGGCAGGATTGCAGCCTGCCCTGACTCCCCAGTCACTGTGGGTGTCCCTTGCAAATCTTCTGTCAAACAGACAGATTTATTTTTTTTAAGATGTACCCTGTTTCAGTAGGAAAACAGAGTGCATATGGAAAGTTCCTCTGAGCAAGAATCTCTGCTCTGCAGCCAGAGCCCAGCCCTGTGCCATGGGCACTGCACATCTGCCTGCCAGCCTCCAGCAGCGTGGAACAGACACGGACGCTGCTGTCCTGCCCACCACAGGGATGGAGAAATGGAGACAGGCACCCAGAGTGACTCACACGCTGAAGGAGCTGGTGGTGGAGCTGGGGCAGACACTGAGAGCAGATCCATTCCTCTGCCCAAATTGTAAAGAGCTGCTCTGACACTGCAGGAGCTCACACAGCACCACTGCCATCTACCAAAAAGAGAAAGAAGAAAACAAGGAGAAAAGGAGAACAAGGAGAAAAAAGAGAGGGGAAAAATAGCTGTGCACAAGCTCCTAGGAAAAGAAAAGATCTTTTTAAACTAGACTACTGGCATTTGTGCCCCACAGTCCATAATGACTATTGCTGGCCCCTCAGCTGAGCTTGCAGCTTCCTGCAGCAACAATTTGGATGTCAGAATCTCACCAAGCCTCAGAGAAGCCACAGCCAGGTTAGACCTTGTATGACCACACAGTGCCACGAGTTGGAAGCTGGAAGGAACTTTAGGGCACCTTTCAGTTGTCCTTGTGGCCCAGAGCTCCCTTGTTGCCTTCATCTAGCTGCCTGAGCTCCCATTCACAGCAGCACTTAGATGCTGAGCTGATACTTCACAGATTTACATTTAAATAGCTGAAATTTAAATTCTGCCCATGCAGCTTTGCAGATATCCGAATTCCTTGTGTGCCTGAGCTTCCCCTGTGAGGTTTCTTAAATGCTTGTATCACTGTATCTACCTTAAAAACAGTTTCTTGACTTCCTAGTTCATATTTCAAACAAAAAGTTGAGGCTTGTCTTACTACTCACAAAACCAAATGACTGCAAAGGCCCCTCTCAAGTGCCATGGTGCACATTTCAGTTTTTTCCACATATTCAGGAAGCAGATGGGGAACATATTTTGCTCTGTGACTTGTGTGGTTGAGAAGTTGTCTGCTTTAAAAGGTGTCCTGGCTCAGCCCATTCTCTGCCTGAGGAGATGTGGATACATACCACAAGAAAGACCCCTAAGACCCAAATTACAGGATCTTCTGGGCTGGACCTTTTCAGCTCTGCTGCTGAATCTCTTACTATCTGTGGGAGGTAATGAAATATTTATTGTGGCAGAGAGAAGGAAAAGGAGGGTGGTGCTTTTTGCCATGATCACAGCACTCACAAGTAAGATGCAGGTTTTACTGTCCAGCCATCTTTTTTATTTGGAAGCAGGATACATTCCATCAGTACTGCATTGCTCACCGAGCTCATATAAAAGATGAAAGTTTTAAGTTGCCTCAAGTAGAAGAGATATTTGAATCCAGGTTCTTGGTTCTTACTTGAATATGTTAAGTATCTAAGAAAAGCTCTCCTGCTGTAGACAAAAACAGGAGAGGACTCATGTTTGCAATGAAAACTTGAGCAGAGACAAATAACTCCCACTAGCTTTAAGCTCCAAAGAGACACAAAATTTAATACTCCCCTTTCTTCTTGGTATTTCCTCTTGACTAGCTTAGAAAGTCTCTGTGTTTCAGCCTGGAGTATGTGAAACATTCTCAGAAATCAGGCTTTCTCCCCAGGCACTGTACAGATAGCCCAGATACTGAAACTGGAGCTGTGAATACAGCTCAGAGTGATGCTCACAGCTTCACCCCAGCAACAGTGAGCCAGAGTCTTCCCTAAACCAAAACTTCATAAAAAATGATGTTTCTGCAAAGCAGCTCTGGTCAAATGTGTAGAAATGTAGAAATTAATGATGCCACCCCATGATGCAGATGTTTTTTGTGTTCAGTGCCTCAAGCATCAGTCAGGGTGCTGCTGCTGGCAGCAATCTGCAGTGGCAGGAGATAGAGACAGGAGAAGGAGTCAGCAATCAGCAGGATCCAGCACAAAAATCACTGATGGGAGGCTGATTTCCTTCTCTTGCTGCACCTTATGAAGTGCAGACTGTTAACTTTCCTCCTGGCTGCTTGGGCACTGCTGTGTAAATCACCACAGCTACACCTCAGAGGTACCGCTACACCTCTTTGAGGATTAATACCAGCTTAGAAGCATGCAAACCTTGCTGGCTAATGCAGAATGAGCCTTTTGGGTTGTTTGACTTTCCACAGATCCCATCAGTTCTGCTTTGTTGCAACCTGTTGGCTGCCAGTGTAAGCTCCAGTGGCACAAAGCCAATGGAAACTCTGGGGCCATGACTTAGAGAAAATGCTGTTAGCAGTGCTACTGTAAAATGGGGTCTGAAATGCAGCAGAGAAGAAATATCTGCCACAAATCACTGCTAATATCATAAAGGAAGGTCAGCTATGCAGAGCATTTCCTGCTTTTCAGCCTGCAAAGCCAGTAATGACAGCAGTGAATGTTCACAGGGGGAGTTTCATGATTAAATCCTCAGAAATGCAGGGGAAAAAAGGTCTCCTCAGTGAATGTTATGAAATGTTAAATCCAAAGCAAAATAAAAACAGAGCTTTACAATGCAAACTCAGGAATAACTGGTGCTATCTCAGGAGCAGAGTGAAACACCAAATGCTGAACAAAAGCTCATTTCCACTCATTATCAAGAATAGCCAGACCACAGCATTCTAGAGATTTTACATTTTAGTTCAGAGTCTATGATTCATCAGCTTATCAAAATTGTGGATAAAAATGTTCTGGGGTAAAGAGAGAGACAAAGACTCTGGCTAATAATTATAAAACTGAGAGATTAGAGACACAAAAAGGATATATTAGGTGGTGATAATATTAGAGATGGGGTGCAATGAAGTAGCATTGCATGAAGGCTCAGAATGGAGTGGGATGAGATTGGATCATGCAAAGAGGATGACAGAAGAGGGGAAGGGTGAGGGGCAGGTGCCAGATGCAGGTGAGGTTATGGCATCAGCAAACAGACAGAGGAGCTGGACAGAGTCAAAAGGGAAATGCAATGTGAAAGTTTGGTTCATGATCTGAAAACTTTCACCTGCTGCTTCTGCCTTTTAACACACTGATACTGCCACTTGTTTACTCCAGGGGAACACTGGTGGGGTATTGTATTTGTGTTCCCCCCAGACCAAGGAAGGAATGATGGATCTGACTCCATGCTCTCAGAAGGCTAATTCATTATTTTATGATACTATATTACATTAAAGAATACTAAACTAAACTAAAGAATACAGAAAGGATACTTGCAGAAGACTAAAAAGATAATAAAACTCGTGTCTCTCTCCAGAGTCTCAACACAGCTTGGCCCCAGTTGGCCAATGAGTGAAAACAACCCACAGAAGAAACCAATGAAACAATCACCTGTTGGATAAACAATCTCCAAACACATTCCACATGTGAGCACAACACAGGAGAAGCAAATGAGATAAGAATTGTTTTCCTTTTCTCTGAGGCTTCTCAGCTTCCCAGGAGAAAAATCCTGGGCAAAGGGATTTTTTCAGAGAATGTGAATGTGACAGTGGGGCTCAGGGAAGGGTGGGGGACTAAATGCAGGACAGATGAGAGGACAACTCAGACTGTTCCCTTCGGGCAGAAGCAGATGGGTGGTTCAGCTCTTCCCTTCTTCCTGGGCAGCCATGTGAACAAAGCAAGGAAAGATGCACCAGGTGGTCTGCAAAGCAATGCCTGGCCCTCCAGATACCAAACACTTCCCTCTGGAAAATCAGCATTCCCTACCACACCAAACCTTTTTATGCTGAGAAATCACAAACCAATTGCATTTTCCCTGCAGAAGGAAAATGGACAGCTCCTAGTCTCCCAAATAAGACCCTTAAACCAGTTTGCAGTTAGGTGGGATGCAGGAAGTCAAAACATCCTCAAAAAATGGGAGGTATGATGTGTGTGTGACACCTGAAATCCACTGAGAATGTGCAGATCTTTACAAAGGCAAGAGTTACTTTTCTTTGCTACCAGTACACTTGGCTGTCATGCCTCCAGGGAGCCAATCCATCATTTCCTGAAGCAGCAAAGTTTTCAAATATGAGAACAATTTTGTGGCAAAGGTCTTCAAGAGTAATTCAGGGATACTTCTATTTCTTTCTCTGTGTGATGGAGACAAACATTTGCTTCAGGTGAAAGGCAAACTTTGAGTAAAACACTGACATTTTTTCTGCCTTGTTTACCTGTGAGCAGTAAAGGAAGGACAACACTGCCCTTGTTCCTTGTCTGTTTATCTCTTTAGACTCTAAAATCCTCCAGCCACAGCCTGTCTGTGCCACACTAAGCACACAAAGCCCTCACCTCTGCTGATGCCCGGGGTGCTTTAGGTGTCTGACCAATCCCCCATTCTGTGCCTATGAGTGCAATGAGCCACCAAGATGAAGGAAGGGAGAGAGGAATTTTCACTTTCTTTTATTCAAACACGTGTTTGAATAAACACCTGTTTGAATAAAACAAAGTGAAAATTTAGTATAGTATAGTTTAGTTAGGTGGCTGTAACCCTGAAGGATTCCCAGCTGACATAACCAACAGCAATATTTAGCACACAGATTTGTTTAGAAGCCTTAGGAGATGAAAAAAGTGACCAGATTCTTCAGAGTAAAAATCAAGACACCTGTTTCACATGTAGAGAGGACACATAAGAGAGACTGCAGATCTACTCACCTCTCCAAGACTTTCTTTGGCTGCATTTAGTGAAACAGCAACTACATCATAGTGATAAGAGTTGAGACACAGCTTTACTGCCAGCACAGAAAATAACATGCAGGTTGGAGAGGAAAAGGAGGTCAGAACCAATTAAATCTCCTAGGCTGCACAGACTCAAGTAAAAATCAATAACCTGAACCCATAAAGTGCTGGATTTTTGTTCAAAACACTTTTTTTTTTTCAGATTTGTGAACCACGATTTTTCTTGATAAACAACTGTTAAGTGAATAGCATCTTAAAGCCCTAGACTGTATCTTGGGCTTCAGGAGAAGAGTGAACTCATTGATTTAACAACTGAGGCCTATAGCTAAAATCTGTCCAGGATGCAAGATTTGATCAAGGATAAAGAAGCAAAGGTGAGTGGAAAGCACAGGTAATGCCCTGGCTTTAAAAGAGCTCCCGTAACTGCTTTAAATCACTACAACTTTCAAGAGACCCTTTCCAGCAGCGATGCCTGGCTCTCTGCTGGGGCTCACGGGGCATCCTCTCAGCCTGTGTGCACACAGGTGGTGGGGCAGAGGTGGCTGTAACCCTCCAGCCATCCCCCCAGGCTCCTGGAGCTGCCTCTGCCTGTCCTGGGGCACGTCCTCATCCCCAGCAGCTGCAGCCACCCAGTGCCACGTTGCATGGCAGCATGAAATACTACACTGTGGTGACAAAACTGCCTCAGGGCCTTTATAAAACTGTTTCTAACAGTGCCAGCTTCCTAAAAAATCCCAGAATAAACCAAAACAAACAGATTGTGGGAGTGAATAACAGGCACGAAACAGAGTTCTTTCTCTTCCAGAAAAATAATGGATGCATACAGCAGGCAATTCCCTTGCTGGAGAGGTCTGAAACCTCTGAAGTTAATGTATATTCCAGCTAATGGGAATTGTAATCATTGGCACCAGGCCCACGTTTAGCTCAGTACCAGCCCTAGCACAAGGGAGGCATTCAGAGGCAGCTCACATCCCAGGGCAGGAGAAATGAGCTGCCAATTGTGTCAGACTGCTGCCTCAGGAGGGGGGGAAATTGAGCTTTTGCTGCTGCTGCCTGCTTGGTTTCTCTGATCCCTCCCAGAACAGGCTGCCCCTGCTGTGCTAGCACCCACAAACCACCCAAATTTATAGCACAGCATTCGTATTATCTGCAGGGATTTCTTGATCATGTCACAGTGCAGGGGTGACAACACAACCAAATACCTCTCTTGCTGCTGAGAAGGGTGTGGGCTGGTTCCTCTCTGAGGCGCTCTCACTTTCTTCTTCAGCTTGGCACAAAAGCTTGAGGGCAAATGTAATGGAAAAAGCAGGAAATTCTCACCTCCTCTGTTTTCCTTGAAGAGCTCTAGATGGAGGCATGTACACATGTCTGTGTGTGATCATTCAGCAGGACAGAGCTCACTGCTGACAGCAGTGTCCTCAGCCAGGGGACAAGTTGTCTTCCATGCCTGTGAATCCCAGCAGTGCAGAATCCACTGCAACCTTCCCTTTGTGATGGGTGTCACTCATCAGAGGTTGTATCAGCTGCTCCTTTGCACCTGGGCTGTATCAAGTGCCAAGACACCAGGGGAACACACTAATTAGCTTGACTTGCACCAAGCCTCCAGAACTGAGGATCCACTCAGCACTGAGACAGACCTCCATCCTGTCTGTGGGCTGAACAATTCCTACTGATGAGTTACTTGATTTAAGTGGGACTTGAAACATTACTTGTGTTCCCAACTCTTTCTGTCATACACAATAGCAAAAAGTGTCATGGAGGCCAGAGTGAGCCTGGCCTTCCTTCCTTCCTTCCTTCCTTCCTTCCTTCCTTCCTTCCTTCCTTCCTTCCTTCCTTCCTTCCTTCCTTCCTTCCTTCCTTCCTTCCTTCCTTCCTTCCTTCCTTCCTTCCTTCCTTCCTTCCTTCCTTCCTTCCTTCCTTCCTTCCTTCCTTCCTTCCTTCCTTCCTTCCTTCCTTCCTTCCTTCCTTCCTTCCTTCCTTCCTTCCTTCCTTCCTTCCTTCCTTCCTTCCTTCCTTCCTTCCTTCCTTCCTTCCTTCCTTCCTTCCTTCCTTCCTTCCTTCCTTCCTTCCTTCCTTCCTTCCTTCCTTCCTTCCTTCCTTCCTTCCTTCCTTCCTTCCTTCCTTCCTTCCGCCACTTCCTTCCTTCCTTCCTTCCTTCCTTCCTTCCTTCCTTCCTTCCTTCCTTCCCTTCCTTCCTTCCTTCCTTCCTTCCTTCCTTCCTTCCTTCCTTCCTTCCTTCCTTCCTTCCTTCCGCCACTTCCTTCCTTCCTTCCGCCACTTCCTTCCTTCCTTCCGCCACTTCCTTCCTTCCGCCACTTCCTTCCGCCACTTCCGCCACTTCCGTCCACCACTTCCTTCATAGCCATCCTGCAGAAGCGAGACAGAAAGCCCCATCTCCCTTTTCTACACAGTAAAATCACTGAAGTTCAGTTAAAAGAGGTGGCAGGGAACTGTACGGTTAATATGTTTCTGCTTGGAAAACATCAACTAAATGAATCCCAAATTTTCTGAGTTGGGAAAAATATGTGTACCATTTCTGGCAGGAAATGTTTCTAAACTCCAGAGGGAAATTGTTGGTCCAATTTTAGAGAGCATTCAGTCCTCAGTGAATGAAGGAAATCTTTTAGTGTATTGCTACAAAACATGGAAAACTTGGATTCAAATCCTTGTAACTCCCACATTTGAGACAGGAACCTTACCTGTCACTTGCCTACATGGGGAGAGAATCCTTCAGGCTCCTCCACTGTAAGGACTCCATTTCCTTCAAGGAAATCAGTATTAATGGAGACAGGGATTCCAACTTGTCCCCTTCACATCCCATCAGCATTTTATAAACCTAATGAGCACCTTCCTCACTCTTCTTCTTAATGAGTATTTACTTACACAAAATGAAACCTCTTTAACAAAAGGAGTGAAGTCAAACCTCTCTCTGAAAGGTGTTGATTTGTCTCAACATTTTTTGAAAATGGAAAATCTTTTGCAGGGCAGAACACCTGGTTTCCACTCAGCATTAATTGTGCCCCTTTAACAGATATATGATAAGCTGAACTAGGTTTAATATACCTCATTAAGTGAGGTTTGGGCACCAAAATTCAAATCGGTAATGGCTTGGGTTTAGTACTTTTAATTGAGCTTACAGAACTCAAAAGGATTATAAAAACAGTTGAAGAAATGAAGAAGCTTGTCTTCCCTTGGAGCCAAATTGTGTCCAGGTTCCAGAGAAAGCAGTGGTAGGTTTTTATCTGTAGACACGGGTTTTATGACTATCCTCTTTGTAGGAACATGAAAATGCCTATGAAAGTGCAAAACAAGATGTCTGTGTCCCTTTCATACATCTGTGTTCACAGGACTGAGACACCTTCTCTTTTAACCAAGCTTCAGAGATGAGGTTTCCTCAAGCAGAATTCAAATCTCTAATAATTAAAGATCTTAAAGAGCTCAGCATCAAGGGGGGTACATCAGCATCACTGGTCAGAGTGCTGGAAACACCAAAGCATCAACAGAGTCAGAGGAGGGTGTGATGGGAGCTGGGCAGAACCACACCAGACACATCCCCCTGTTTGTAAATCCTCCCCACTCCATGGGGGAACAGCTCTGCAGCACCACTGGCATGGTGAGATTGTCTGAGGCAGCTGACACTGCAGAGCTCTTAGAGTGGTCAAGGGGATGCAGATAAGGGAGATGTGGAATGGGAGTGAGTGATATGGATATCATGATATGGAATGAATCTCCAGTAACGGGAGATAAGGAATAATCCCATGGGGGCAATGCTGCAGGGCAGGCAGTAAAAGGAGGAAAACAGCAGAGGAGAAGTGTGGAAGAGGTGGCCTCCTGTCTAATGCATATGCAACTGTAGCATGGAAGCAAAGGTGTAGCCATGATATTTTCTGAAAAATCCCTTTGCCAGGATTTTTCTTCTGAGAAGCTGAGAGGCCTCAGGAACAAAATGTAAACAATGATTATCTGTGGAATGCAACAGGTGGATCTGTGATTGGTCTCATGTGGTTGTTTCTAATTAATGGCCAGTCACAGCCCAGCTGTCTCAGACTGTCTGGTCAGTCACAAGATTTTGTTATCATTCCATTCCTTGCTAGCCTTCTGATGAAATCCTTGCTTCTATTCTTTTAGTATAGTTTTAATATATCATTATCTTTTAATATAATATATATCATAAAATAATAAATCAGCCTTTTGAAACATGGAGTCAACATTCTCGTCTCTTCCCTCAGGACCCCTGTGAACACCACCACACAAAGGTCTGAGTTGAACTGCAGAACATGGCTGGAGATGAGGAAAAAAGTACAGAAAATCCATTTTAGCACAATGCTCTGAGGATTTAGCCACAACATGACTCTGGAGCTTTATAGCCTCAGGATGCTGGGCATTTCCAGCTTGCTGTTTCCACAAAAGCTCATTCTCCAAGGTTCTTACTGCACCCCTCCTCCTCCTGGACACCAGGGGAAGCCTGTGCTTCATGCTCGGGGATTGTTCCCTGGCCAGCACTGCTTCATCCACTCCTGGGGCCTCATTACAGCTCCAGGGCCCCTCTTGGCCAATTTGCTGGTCAGGATGGGGCAACTGGGAACTGCTTGGCCTGGAGCTGCTCCTCCAGGTCAGATCTTGTGCCTTGTGTCAGCAAAGGGGTGCCAGGCTGGTTGGGTACAGAAAACACAGGTGGCAAATTTTATCTGAACACAGGTAGGCTCGAGTACAGTGACAAAACCAGCTCTGTGCACAGTGTGTGCTAGCAGCTTGTTAAGGAACCAGAGAAGGCTTTAAAATAGAGCAGGAAAAGTTGCTCAGATAACAGTCCTCTTGGGACCACTCCTACATCCCAGTGATCTCCAAATGTAGATTTATGTCACTATTAAGGTCAGTATCAGATAACCTCCTTCTGTGGCCTGTGAAGTTTCTTGATTATTAAATTCCAACAAAGTGTCCAGATGAATGGAGAGTTCCAAAATGATGTACATTTCACTTCTAACAGGTCCCTCTGTGTCCTCGCATGATGCTGGCTGTTGACAGCAGAAATGAGGGGAAGCAAAATTGACCCTGTACTTTTAATAGCTGGATCTAATGGTTATGCCACATTTGAGTTAAAATTGGAGAATAAGGGAAGGAGACAGATTAGGCAGAAACAGATTCTGGGTAGTAACAAAGACAGATTAAATGTAAATGTTAATAAATTGGGGAAGCAGGAAAAAAAATTAACATAATCCTTTATGAAATTATAAAAAGATGGCTGATCCCTTCTCTTTTCCCTCTCTCTTTCAGCCACTGTCTTTTTATTTTTATTTTGACAGTAAGCCTAATAGAAAACCAACAGCTGAGCTAAGTTGTTAAAACATTGGACAGCAAAGGGAAAAAATGAAGGCAGCTTTGCAGATTTTACAGGTTACTGCCTCTGTGACAATAACCTCTTTTATTCCCTCCACCCACTCCCCTCTGGGGAAGTGCAAGGCCTGCTGTCTTTAGCTGGAGAGCAGGAAGACACTAAGCAGATAACTGGTTTCAAGCATGTGTCCCAGGGAGATAATAGTGCTGACGTTATTCTAATTTTTCCTAATAAACTAGGGCTTGGTCCTGAAACACTCCCTTGGGCAAGGGGCCCAAATTTATTTCAGGAGCCCTATTTTAATCCCAAAATATTATTTGCAACAGAGCTGTTAGGTCCTCATGGATAGCTGAATGGGGCAGAACTTTGTGTTTGCCAGGCAGAAAGGTGATAGGACGTTGTGAAAAATGTGTATTTTATGATTGGCTTTTTGCAAATATTAAAATGAATATTATATATGTTATGTTAGAAAGTTATGCTGTATGAATTTTCTTAAGTAGTGTGTTAAATATAGTTTTAGGTTATAACATAATGTTAAAATAGAAACTATGCTATGTAAAATACTTTTTTAAAAGAGAGGACTTGCACCGAGATAGCAGCCACACGACATCTAAACCTTTCAGAGAAAGAGAATTCATTGCTCTGTTATCAGGAGAAACAAATTTCTTCCCACCTTGGTCAGGCTTGAAGGCGCTGTTAGGATTCAGAGGAAGAAGCTGACACCCATCAGACAGAATCTTGTGTTTGAATGGAATTTATGCATCGTGTATGAAGTGTAAGAATATGCAACAGGCTGTTGCTTTTATGGGTTAATCCTCTGTTAACGTGTGTCCTTTTTCAGGGTTATTTTGCCCAGAAAAAGGTACCCGGACCATCGGTAACTCTTTGTCTCTATTGTCTCATATTGTCCTAATCCTAATTGTCCAAATTTTTATTACTCTAACTGTATTACTATTTTTATAACCATTTTATTACTATTAAACTTTTAAAATTTTAAAAACAAATGATTGGTGTTTTTCACAACATTCAGTGGTGGAGCAGGGACTGTGTCTCCCACTGTAACCCATAGCTGCAAATGAGGAGGGTTCACATTCTCTCCAGCAGCTGTCCTTACCTCTGCCTGCCCCCATGTCCCACAGTCTCCTCTAGCAGTGCCTTGCTTCCTCCTGGTATCCAGCCCTGGGGCTGAAGGAATGGCAGGAGCACAGGTGGGCTGGGAGCCAAGCACTGCATGCCAACTTTGTGGCTTTGCAGTTTACCTGTGGTGGTTTATTCTGCCTCCCTCTTTGCCCAAATGCTCTTCTTAGTTTACTCCTAATTATAACAAATGCCATTTCTCTGTGGTTCCCTGTGGCTCGTTAATTAGTCTGTGAGGAATTACTGAATTCCAGGAGAGCAGAGAAGACATATGTGCCAAAACCTTCCCTGTGTTGTCTCTCTGTCCCATATGGACACCACCAGAGGAGAAGCAGCTGACCCAGCTGGCACAAAAGGTAGCAAAAAGGTTCCAGACCCCACCCAAGGCCATTGAAGCAATTAGAATGACGCCCCAAGGGCTATTAGTCAGGCTCATAAAGGGCACATACTTTTAAAATTAGTTGTCACCACTGTGGCAGGGAAAGGAAAAATGAGTTTTATATAGCTTGTGGCTGTGCCAGCCAGAATCTTCTCTGCGCAGTTAAAGCAAGATCCTATGTGAAGCAGCCTCTGACGTGGATTAGCAGATTTCCACACCTGGATGTTGCTACCTGGGATCTGCTTGGGATTCAGGTGACATCCTCTCTCCTGGCTCTGAGAAACCAACTTTATGAGCACAGAAGGACATCGCCAGGCCCTCAGGCCCTTTCCCAAGAGCTCCTGCCACTCCCTGCCCACAAAGGGCAGAATAATTTTCCTGAATTCAGGAAGGAAAGCTCTGTAAGAGACCTGGGACTGGGACCACGGGCAGTGCTGGGGCGTGCTGACACCTGGACCAGGCTAACCTGGAATTGCAAACCCTGGAGCCAAACCAAGCTGCTCAGTGCCTGCTGGGTCCTGGCACTCCAAGTCCCAGCTGGTGCCACTGGATATACAAGGTGGCAGGAGAGGTGGAAGCCGCCTGCAGTGGCAGGAACAGGCTGGGCAGAGGAACAGAAGCTCTCTGTTATAGATGGATAATGAGATGATTGGCTCTCACAATTAAGGGATAACTATTGTGTGAATATGAATAAAAGCTTTAGTGATGTACAGTTATGTTGTTGTAGTTTAGATGCCCTCTGTTCTCCCCACAGTTCCTCTCCCCCTGTACTGTTGCCATCACACAGCCGGGGCTGTCCAGGACAGGTACAAAGAAGCTGCACAGGTGTCCCTGGCATGGGGCAGGTGGGAATGGAAAAGCTTGGTGCTTAGGGGGGCAGCATGGCAACACCTGACCTCCAATCCAGTCACAAGAAAGCAGTCTCCGCTGATAAATGGCAAAGAAGAGCTGGCTGACAGACTTTGGGAGGGGCCAGGGCTGGCTGATGCAACCCCAGGGGTATAAAAGACCGACCATCCATCTTGAAGATGAACTGGCCATGTGGTATCCATGAGGGCAGTTCCCAGCACTGCAGCTTTTTCCTTATGTAGTCCTTTGTTGTATTTTTGTCAAGGTTTAATAAACATTTTGAAATTTACAAAATGAGCAGTTGTCTCTCACATCTCTGTGCACAGGTGCTCTGCAGCCTCACGGACACCTGGAAAAGGACACACATGGAACGTGCTCCTGCTGTCACCATGGCAGGTCACCTGGGACAGTGCAGGAAGAATTTCCACTGTGCTTTGGAAGGCCCTTTTTTAAAATGAGGGAAGTTGTGTTTAGTCAAGGAAAAAAGCACACTTCTTCCACCCAGACAGAGATTCATTTTCCAGGTTCTCAAGCTTGGCATGAAAGTTATGAATCCCATTTAAATGAACTGTTTGTTCTTTACAAGGAAGCATAACATAGATTTTTATTTTTTTTAAAAAAGCTGTTTGTGGTGAGAAAATGACACCATATTTGGTGTCTGTGCTAGCTAGGAAGGTATGTTGTTGTTTGTTGCGTGCTTGTTGCATTTGGTTTTAATTGGAGTAAATTCATGTCATATTCTTTACAGCTTTTATGACCACTTGCCTGGGCCTGGAGCTGTTTTTGCATTTAAGATCTCTTGTCCCACAATTGCATGAAGTTCCTTTTTTCCTGAAAGGGAAATTTCAATATATGACTGATTGCAAGACTGAAATTCTGCGTACAGGATAAAAACTCTTCTAACAGTATCTGCAACCATGTGAGGGCCACATATAGCCAAAAGAAAGAAAATATCTCTTAACTGCACATCAGTATTTGCAGAACCATTGGAAAAGGTTGACAAATAAGAGAATGTATGAAAACAAATCTCAAATTGTGAGGTGGGAAGAAAATACTGTAGCTCAAGTGAGCAAGCTCTGTGCTGGGATTGGATCTGTTGTGAGCCTCACTACGATGGGTGGCTGCTGACAAAAGAGGGTGAAGGAAGGACACAGGGCAGGGGACTGGGCCCCAGTCCTGATGAAATTCAAGAAATAAATTGGACTTCAAATTCAGAGGTTCACATCTAATTTGAAAGCTGCATTTCCCATTTTCTGATAACTCCAGACTTTCAGACTTCCTTAAACTTTTTTTTCAGTTTTTGGACCAAGATGTTTCTAACTTCTTCTTGAAATAGGAGGCACAAGTTGTGTTTCTCCTGTTTCAAAGTTAAGGTAAGATTAAAGGCTTGAATTTGAATCCATAAGGAAAAAAAATTAGAAATGCTATTTAAATTATTATTTTGAGCACCACCATAAACATTCTTTTGCAAAATACATTAAAGCTTTTTAAAAAGTATTTCTAAAATATACCATAATTAAAATATGAAATTACTTATTAGCAAGTATTTTCTCTATCATGAAACATGATCCATATGCTGGATACTTTAACCACAAGAAGTCTGTTCTGCTGAATTTGCAGATCTGTATGATTTATTTTATAAACATTTAAAGGAAACAAGAAATTACATTCCTTGTGGCTGGATGAATACAGAAAGAAAAATGTAGATTTGGGTATAGATGCAATTTGTTAAGGCTTTTGAAGCCTCAATCTGTTCTGAAATAAAAGGAAATAATAATAATCAAAAAATAGCTTAAAAATAATTACAAAGACTGAACTTGAAATAATACTAAAGTGCTTCCATTCTGAATTGGCTAATATTGCATTTCCAACTGGCTCATGGTGCTCTGCAGCTGGATCACATGGACTTATTCCTGGAATATTCCATATTTTAGGATGCCCTCCACACTGCCATGCAACCAGTACAAGTATTGGTGTACAAGATATCAGTGTGTGAGCATTGCTGGAACAGCCACACAACATCCCTGCTGTGGTCCCCACTGCTCCTGGCACCTCTCCACACATCCTGACAATCCACTGGCAGGAGGTGGCAGGAGAAGGCATTTTTAGGTTGGGCCATCTTCATGCTTGGAATTGAACTATCCTATCAAACATCAAAAGGAACTGTGAAAGTCCTACAAGGTGATCTATGGCAAAGCATCAGTCAGAAGTTTGGGTCCAATTGATTCTGTTTGCTCCAGTGAGCCTCTAATGATGTGGTCAACTTACACATTTGGGAGGCTGTCCCATCTTGGTAAATAATGCAAATTTATGGTGAATTTGACAAGTCTTATCTAAATTTGTTCCAAAATTCATTTTCCTTATTGCTACAACTGCTCTACACATCCTCCAGGTAACCTGAAGCTCCTGACAGAATGAAACAGCATTAAAGCATTTCTTCATTGTGAGAATGGTGAGAGACACTGGAACAGGCTGCCCAGAGAAGCTGTGGATGCCCCATCCCTGGAAGAGCTGAAGGCCAAAATGGATGGGGCTTTGAGAAACCTGGTCTAGTGGCAGGGGTCCATTCCCAGGGAGGGAACTGGATGATATTTAAGGTCCCTTCCAAATCAAACCATTCCTTGTTCTATGATTCTGAAGATAACAGGAACATATCAGCTACCTCAAAATCTGACCATACCTGTAGCCATGATATTTTCTGAAAAATCCCTTTGCCAGTATTTTTCTCCTGAGAAGCTGAGAGGCCTCAGGAACAAAATGCTGCTGTGGAATGCAACAGGTGGATCTGTGATTGGTCTCATGTGGTTGTTTCTAATTAATGGCCAATCACAGTCCAGCTGGCTCGGACTCTCAGTCAGGCACAAGCTTTTGTTATTCATTCCATTTTTTTTCTCTTCCTTGCTAGCCTTCTGATGAAATCCTTTCTTCTTTTAGTATAGTTTTAATATAATATATATCATAAAATAAAATAACAAATCAGCCTTCTGAAACATGGAGTCAAATCCTCATCTCTTCCCTGTTCATGGGACCCCTGTGAACACCACCACACATACCTAAACTCATACATGGCAAACATGTTGTCACCATGAAAAGGCTTTCAACCTTTCTGGAAATGAGGAAAATCTCAGCAGAAATGGAACCTTCATAGCCCTGTGGGTGTTAGAAATGAAAAGGTAAAGAGATCTCCAAGACTCAGAGCACGGTTATGTGAGCAAATGGGCATAGGTAAGGTACCTTTCACAGCAGTGTGGTGAAGGAATGTACTCAGTACCACAAACCCTGCTGAGTTCACAGGAATTCATACTCTGTGCCTTTGGCTCTGCCACTACATTTGTATAATACCTCATACAAGCTTTGTTTTTATGTCTGTGCAAAGCAGACATAAAAACATAAAGCCCCTTTAACCACAGTGGCTGCACTTTCAGAAGGTGCAGCTGAGATTAATGTATCTCATAAAACAGTGTCTCATTATCAAGACATCAGTAGTTCAATCTGAAGCCACACAGGAAAGAACAAAATGATAAAATATTGCACCCTTTTTTTTAAAAAAAAAAAAAAAGAGCATTCTCACTTTTTTGCCCATTATCTTTAACTCAGGGTTGCCAAGGGTTTCTAGTAAAAAAAAGTCTAAATTAAGACTCCTAGAACTGTTCCAGGAAGAAGCTGTTATGGGTTTGTCCTAAACACAAGCTTCTGTAGGCAAGCAAAGGGCTGAGTTTGTGTTGATTTATTGGATAATTTAGCTCTCAGGTGTTTTAATGTTTGCTTTGATTGCTGACTCAAACACAGGCAAGTTAAGCTCAGAAATGGTTCAGCAGAGAAATGGCAGCAAGAATTGCACTTGGTGCCTTTCTGCTTTCTATGTTCATTTGTAAATGTCTTATGTTTTAAGACTCTCAGGTTCATTAACTCATTTTGTAATTGAGCAGTGTACACACAAAGAGCCTGCATTTTCTTTTTACTTACAATTTTGAAATTACAAACACCATTGAAGCAGACAGATAATTGATCCTGTATTTCTGGCAAAATAAGGCTGGTAATTTAGTTCTTTATGCCTCAAGATGCTTCATATCTATATAAGAATCATGGTGAAGCTGTGTTATTATTGCCTTCAAAGCTCCAAAAACCTTTGTAAGGAGCAGTAAACCCATCTGTGTATGGCTCACTTCTGAGCTAGGAAAAAGGGACATTATGTTGATGAAAAAATCTTTTGCCATGCTGGGCTGAAGACCCAGCCTCATGTAACTTTTTCCATTCTTTCTTCTGGGTGAGTACTGGCAGTCTGACACAGCTCCTGATATGGGGAACATCACTTATGGGCCAGAGAATGGGCGAAGAGAAATTTTGACATCTAGGGACTCTGGTTTAACAGGAAGGGAGTTTGTGCCAGGATCCAGAGGCTAATGCCCGCATGGAACTCTGACTGGCATCCCAGTGGAGAATCCTGGTTTGAATAAATGGCACACCCAGTGGTTGAGTGGCTCCTTTCAAGCCACCAGGTACCTTCACTTTCCTTCCAAGATGCTTTTTGGTTTTCCTTTTTATGAGACCTGCAGGAGCAGATGTTTCTTGGTTCCAGCTCCAGTAGTTATACCTGAGATGTTTAATGCTTCCTGCATTCCTTGGACTTAACTTTGAAAGTATCCCTGGTTTGAGGAAGAGACTAGACTAGGTGATTCCCCAGAGTCCATTCTGGACTGCATTTTTCTATGACTTCATAGAATGGCATGAATAGACCCAGCTTAGAGTGTCTAAACTGTCAGGTTACATGTCCATTTTAATTTCTAAACTTTTTAGTTGTTGATGTAGTGGGTAAAGTTTTTGATTGTACAAATACACTGTGGTATGACAGAGGAATTGCATGAGCACAAAGTAGAACAAAGTAATTTCCTGGGTAAATATTGCCTGCATGGGAAATGGCCTTTTATCATTATACACCTCAAATAGCTGATGAATCCCATCTATGTTTCTGGGAAGGATCCTTCTGAAATATGGGAAGCATGGATTCTTGAAATAGCCCTAACACAGGAAATGCCATGAGCTATTTAAAGGCACTCTTCTCATGACAGTGCATGACAGCATTCATAAGGCCAACAGCAAGAATGAAAGTTTTTAATAATTTTTAACAGAATAAATCAGTTGCTTTTGATTACAGTCATTCCTAGGCTGACTGCACTGAGTGGAACTATTCCATGACAGCAAGTCTGCACTGTCCTTCCCAGCTATTTTATAGCACTAAATGGCCTTGGATGTTTCATGTCAGGGATATTGCTTTTATAGCAATATCAATAATTGCTGAACTCGGGGGTGAAGAGCATTTTCAGAGCTCTCAGACTGTAATAGAACTAGGTTATGATAATGCATTAAGTGTGGACCTTCTGAAGTGGTGTCTCAGATGCTGAAGAATTGGATGGAAATCTGGGATGTAATAGCCAATTTCATGTGAGGCCATTTTTTGCCCTGTAATTCTTCTGTGTTTCAAGATTATTGGAACTCTCGTGTTGATAGCTGAACATCTCTTTATAGAAAGATGTGTAAAAGAAACATCATGAATGCTGAAACAAGGAGAGAACATTCCCATCAGTGCCACAGTTGATAACCTGAGATTGAAGTGGTTTATTTCCTTTGAAATCAAAGGGCTTGCTTGCTTTCATATGAACCTTGAATCACAGCAGGCTTAAATATTTCCTGCGTTGTAACCCCAAGCATAAATTACACAGTAGAAAAAGCTATTTGCCTTTCACTAGTGCAGTGTCTTCTCTAGTTCTCCCTGTTCTCTGTCATTTAGTGGAAACCATATTTGATGGGGTAGAAGGAAAAAAAAACTTAAAAAAATCATTTTTTTTCTTTTTGGCTGCTTTGTTTTGTATAATACTTTTCTTTTAAGACTCATCTGCATTCTGTGTCTGTTTCTGCTCCCAGATGGTGGTGCATTTCACAGGCATGGTTCCTGATAATTTAAAAAGCCTTTTATTAAGCCAAAAAATAATTAAGGGGGGAAGATTAAGCTATAAAGAGAATAAATAAAAGATTCATTTTTCATTAAACAGATGCTGTTGAAAGAAAGACTGATGGTGAATATGGTGGTAAATGTTTTCAGCAGGAAAGGTCAGTGACAACAATACCAAATTCTCATAAAACTCCTGCTTCAGTAAATGCAGCAATGAAATGAAAGAAGATATTAATATCTGCTATGTGCTTTTAAGACCCATTGCAAAAATAATATTGGGCACCTCTTGTGAGCTTGGAGTGGCCATCAGAATGTTTATTGTTGTCTTTGTCCTCTTCAAACAGCACTGAAAATGAAGGTGGTGTAAAGCTGGAAATAAATGTGTTCTTTACAGGTCCTTGGTTTCGAATAATTATCCAAATATATCCACAGTGCTACTCTCCAGTTACCTTTGGACTTTTGTACTGGGAAGTTAAACGTGAATCTCTTATGTGAAACCAAATATAACATCTCCATTCTTTGCATGAAAAAGCTGAAGTACTTAGTAATTTATTTTATATGTATGGAAACAATTCACAGAATCAATTGTTACATAAATTGCTAAATTGCTGTATCAGAATCATTAATGGTTGGAGTTGAAGAGACATCTAGAGATCATCTAGTCCAGCCCTCTTGTTAAAGCAGGTTCACCTAGAACATTGAAGCCCTGCTGATCTACATGCTGGTAATTAAGTTACAAAACCTCATAAAGCAGTGAACCTAGGCACTCTCTTCATTGAAGCACTGCTATTTCACTTGCTGCATATTCTGGGTGATCACCCCAGCTCAAACTAAGTAATTTCATGGGAAGGTAACTACAGAACACTGACTCCGCCTGTTACAGAGTAAACAAACCCTAAAAGCCCTGTGTCTGGATAAAAATGCTGGAAGAGAAAAATATTCTTCTTTTCACATCCAGAAAAGAATACTTCTAAGCTTCATATGGAAATGGTAATCAATATTTTATACAGGAATAGTTTTTGGGATACCATGAGTGACAGAAGCTCTTCCTTAAGCATAGCCACCCTCTAAACAGGATAATAGTGGTAGTCAACAGATTGCTGTGTTTTAGTTATTAAAGGAAATGTATCTACTTTTACCATGATAAACATGGAATAGCCCGAGTGTGACAATTGTTAATACTGTGAATCAGCTTTGGTTGATAAAGTTGCAAAAGACTGAAAGAGAGAAGTGAGAATGTGCCTTAATGAGGGATGAGAAAGGAATAAACTAGAAAAATGTGGTGCTATGGAAAAGTTCCCTGGAAGCAACTTGGCTGTGTCAGTGGGTGTGGATAATTGCAGGATGAGTCTGTGTTCAGGTACCAAACTCCAGCTAGACATCTGCTCTGCCAGTCCTGAGATCAGCCCTCAAAGAAGCCCTGAAGCAGGAGAATCTTGTTGAGAGGGTGTGGAGGGCACAGTTTATGCAGTGATCTGCTGTGACTCAGGAGGAATCACAACTGAAGGAGCTGTGCTCTCCAAAAAGCAGCAAATTGGAAAGCCTGGAGAATCACTAAGGATAGAGACTGGCCAGCCATTTGCCTACTGAAAATCTCAGAAATACACTGTTCAGCCTGTGCTGGACCTGCTGAGATAGCCTGAGGTACAAGTTATTTGTCCTGATAGTACAAAGGACTGCAGTGCACAGATCTGTCAGAGAGCAAAAAACAGCTGTGGTGCCTCCCCTCCACACAGGGTCCTTTAAGTGAGGTGATGGCTGGGAGGGTGACCAGGCAGGCCAGAGTTAGCCTGCCCAGTGTGCAGGTTGCATGGCACTAATCCCTTTAAATCCTGAAACAATGGGCTTGTATTTAAATTGCAAGCTCCTTAGCAGAGGATTATTCTTTGTCACATTTTCCCTTCCTACCCCCAGGACTTCATGTGATCACAAAGCATCCTTCCCACTTGCAGCACAAAAGTGCTGCTCTCAGCTGCAGCAGCAGCAGGTAAGATCTGAGCTCACTCTGCTCCTCAGGAAGCCGTGTTAACAGGATTTCATGTGCCACCTCCAAGGATTGCTGTGCCAAGAGTTCCTGTTCTGGAGGTGTCACACTCGGTGCCAGCTGCAGGACAGCAGCTCCACCCTGCCAGGGAAGCACAGAGGGTGACTCTGCCCCCTTCTCCCAGGACCAGCAGCCACAGAAAGGTCTCACTGGGCAGGGCAATACAGCAGGCAAGGAGCCTGGAACCTCCTCTCTGCCAGGCGCGGATTAGGCTGGAAATTAATATTTGAACTTTACATCTGCTTCCTCTTGAAAACAAAGAACCAAAAAATCCCCAACCCACACACATTTCTCAGCAGCTTGCCCTGTGAATGCTCACTGATAACAAGCCCTTGCTCCTTTCTTACCCAAAATCAGCCCAGCTTCCCCTTGCTGCTACAACTCCTCCTGGCCAGGTCTGTGTTAGTCTGCAAATAATGTGAAAGATTTCAGTTCTCTGAGGTGGGTGTTTCTCCCTCTCCCTACCTGCTGAGATCAGGACACCAGAGAATGGATACTAAATATGAATTACAAACCTGGCCACAGTTCAAAAAGCAACAATAAAAAGCAGCCCTCAGCAGTAAGTAGGTATTGGCTTATCAACTGCTCCAATAAGTATTGTTATAAATAAAGGCAGAAAGAATGAAATGAATGTATGAAAATACTTTTAATAAGGTTTTCAACAATAGCAGCTGCTCAGTGACACTAAGCCATGATAAAATAAAAAAAAATCAGACCCTCAGGAACTAAATAGAAAACCAATAAAAAATGTTTGCTATTGTGTCACAAATAAACCCTCAAGGTGAGCATTTCTTGATGATTTACTGAATGCATGTCAAGGAGCAACATTTCTGGGAAGAGTCAGGTTTATTGCATCTACTGTGGGAGATACAATGTGGGACTGGGTGCAAAATCCCATCATGTCCCAGGCAGTGCAGTGACACAGGCAGAGTGGGGGCAAAACCTTGTTCTGGCTCACTCAGCCAAATACCAAAGGATGGGAATCATGATTTTAATCTGCTAAAAAGACACAATCCTGGAGTTAGGAACTGGACACTTGTCTCTTCTAAGTGAAGGCATACATTTTCACACAGGTCCTAAAGCAAGTATGAGGAGGTAGTTGTTCTTTTATAAAGTAACCCAAAGTATTCAGCCAATAAATCCTCTTTTTTCCTCCATTGATTCACTGTGCCCCCTTTAACTCAATGGAGGAATAATGTTTGCTACTTTTCTCTAGTCCTGGCATAGTTCAGTGAGTCCAGGCAAAATCACACCTACAGCAGAAAGCTGACTAATCCCACTGTGCAGGATGTACCTTAACAACTCTGTGTTGGGGAATTCTGCTGGAGTTTCTTCAGACCAGCAGGCCATAAGATTGATACTTACCTCAATTTCTATGTCCTTTTGCAGTCTGGGACCTTTAAAATCTTGTGGTTTTGTTCCTAAACAAGAGAAGGCCTTTCAAAACTTATTTTTGGTCTTTCCCTGCATGTTTACATATCTAAATAACTTAAAAGTTCATCCTGATGTAGAGTAAACAGTTTTGACAGTGTGTCATTTGTCACACAACTCGTGAGTGTCTCAGTCTTTGATCCTGTGGACTGAACACCCAGGGCATTGGCACTGCAGCTGAAACTGGGGGATTGCACATGTGAAAACATTAAAGAACATTTGTAAGTTCAGGAAACTCGCTTTAGGGTCATCTCTGTGCAAACAAAATAATTTTTTTCATGGCTTGTGAGGAGAGCAAAGGCCATGGAAAGACCAAAGTGAAACTTGGGGGCATCTCTTTTTGCTGAGTGCTGGGACAAAGGGGAGAGTGCTCTACCATCAGTGCAATCATCCTAGGGCCTTGTAGGGGAACAATTGCAGCACTGCTGTGCAGCCTTTTTTCTTTCCTCTACTCATCTGTAGATGAATTTGGCTAAAGAACAACCACGTGGAATAAAGATGGATCCAAATTTTAAAAAAGTCTAATCAGAAGACAAGAAAATTGATATGGAGTGTATCTCTTTATGGGAGAACATAAAGGAAATAGTATAATTATGGTGTTTGCAGGTGTCTGGGGAACAGCACAAAGGTTTAAATGTGCATCTGTGGAATCATGGAGGTGTTCATGTGACACATAAATCCAGCACAGTGTTTTCAGCACAAATCCTACATAAGATTCAGTCTTTGGAAATACACCGGCCTGAGCTTGCTTGCTTTGCAGAGGGAAGCTAGCTCAGTGAAAAGTTTCACTGATCAGGAAAACAATATCTGGCAAGACTAAATTCTCAAGGCAGTCTGGGAAACTCCAGCCAAGAAAAATTCTGTGGTCTGCTTCTCAAAAACGATGTGGTTTAAAGGACACAGACTGAAAAGTGCCTGTGCGATTCATCCATAACACAACCTAGCACCAACTGGATCCAGCCTCACAAAGCAGGTGCCAACACCAGTGCAGGAAAGGGAGAAGCTCTCTTACACAATGTGCTGGGGCTGGTGGAAACTGCTAGGAGCTGAAATAAGGTCACCTACTTTTCCTTTCTGGAAGATGAAAAAATGCCAGTCAGTGTGGTTGGAGTTTGGATTTAAAACCTCAATGAACTGGTTTTAAACCACATGATAACTTCTTTCCTTCATCTGCTGGTGGCTACTGGATAAGGTGATCAGTCCCACACCTCTGCCCACTTTCTGGGACCTTCACTGGTTCCCCCATGCTGTGACCATGGGCTGTGAGGCTGTGCCCTCCCTCCTCCACCTCAGTGCATGGCTGTGCAAGGGGAAAAAACAGCCCATCCCATGACAAATTGCTGCAGCTGTTTTTTTGTTTGTTTGTTTTCTTCTGTTTGGTTGGGTTTTTTAAACCGCCTGGTATTCAAGCAGAACTTGTCACTAGGAGGAACAGAGGGCATTTTTCCTATAGAGTTGGGGCAGGGAGAAGAGATGGTCTGCCTTAGAAATGAACCTGTTAAAACTCCTGTAGCTGGGAGGTTGTCAGGACTCTGGAGGAAATGAAGCAATAAATCCAGCTGATAGTCAGAAGAGGCAAGTATCAGTGGACTTATATGTCATTTCTTCATGAGCTAGACTGAAAAACTAAAGGAAAACAATTGAAATAATGTAATATGTGGATTTGACAGCAACAATTTGTATATTCTGAATATTTGAAAGGAGTAATTTTGTTATGAGAAGCAATCTTATAACAAGAGATGAGAGTAAAACCCTATCCCAAGCTTTGGGAGATTAAAATTGGATCAAATTTGGTGGTTTGGCACTGTCTTAAGTTGAATAGCTTGGACTGGGAAAGGGGCCAGTAGAATGTCTATTGCCAGGAGAACAAAGAATGAGTGGTACAGATGTAGCCAGTGAACATCAACTGGTGGCCCATGACAGCTTATGATGAACTGGGAGCTCTGAACCTGTAAATATTCTTTTTCTTCCAAAGACCTTTCTGTCTGTTCCCCAGCACTTGTCATGGGCTCCCCAAGCTCAGTGAATGATCTCAAGGTCCTGTTTTAGTCAGAGACTACAGGAATTAAAAATGTTTCTTAGTCAAAACTTACATGTAGTGAGTTTTTCATGTTTTCAGAAAGGTCAAAACCAACAGGGAGGAATTTAAAGCAAATATGGGGAATGTTATTGCAATTTTTTGTAATCACACTAGTTAGGCTGAAAAGGAAGCCAATCAACCAGGATACAATCAAACATCTGTGCTGAATTGACAAAGAGGCCATTCAGCAGTGGGAATATGTAGTTGCTACTGGCCTGATTATGTCTTTATTCAAATACATTCCCATTTCCTTCAGCAGAGTTGATGCTGTCATCAGAGGAAGCCCCAATTAATAGAGCTAAAAGCCTTCCTAAGTGAAGCTCACCAATGCATGATGTGCTCAGGATAGGTTTACATAATCCATCTTCACATGCAAGAAAGCCTATTGCAGCATGCTGCTGGAGGTGGCTCCTTGCTAATTCTCTCTGTCTTGCTCTCTTTTGTCTCAGTATCCAGATCCCAAATTTGTGGTTCATTTTCTGTTCTGTCTGCTTTAACAACATCCCTGCTGCACTTTGCTGCAAAGGACCTGGTGCTGGGACAGGCTGACATCCTCCTGCAGCAGCAGCCCCAGCACCTTCATGGCTGCCCTGAGTATGAAGGCTGCAGGTGCCAAGAGCCTTGTTGCCAAGGCTGGCTCCGCTTTTCCTGCATGCCAGTGGGTAATCCTGTGTGCCACAAGGCAGCTTTGGTTGAGAGGATGGTGTGATTGATGTTTGTCCTTCTCTGCCCTTCCTGGCAACCCCAAGCAAAGGAGATGCTCTGCCAAAAACCCCAAACTTCAGAGCTCTCTCAGCCTGAGTCAGCCTGGGGACAGCATCATTGTGGCTCAGCTCTCTGCCCAGGCTCACTCAGCAAACACATGAGCAACAGTTTGGCACAGCCAGGACACATCAATAGGGTGAAGGATACATTGCTGTGGGCACAAATACACCACGTGCTGTGGCATTCACATTCTCTGAAAAAATCCCTGTGCCCAGGATTTTTCTCCTGGGAAGCTGAGGGGCCTCAGAGAAAGGGAAAACAATTCTTATCTCATTTGCTTCTCCTGTGTTGTGCTTGTCTGGAATGTGTTTCGAGATTGTTACCCACAGGTGATTGTTTGGTTAGACTCTGGTGTGAGTTGTTTTCACTCATTGGCCAACTGAGGCCAAGCTGTGTCAGGACTCTGGAGAGAGTCACGAGTTTTCATTATTATCTTTCTAGCATTCAGTAAGTATCCTTGCCGTATTCTTTAGTTTAGTATAGTATAGTATTCTTTAATATAATATAGTATCATGAAGTAATAAATTAGCCTTCTGAGAACATGGAGTTAGATCCATCCTTCCTGCCTTCATCGGGGTGCCTGCAAATACAATCATGTACAGTTTTACTTTGGACTAGACATAATGCCAAGGTTTAACCACACAACTGCTCATTCCCCCTGGGTGGCCTGGGGGAGAGAATTGGAAGAGTAGAAATGAATGTCCCTCCTCTTCCTTCTGCTTTCCCTAGTTTATGTGCTCAGCATGGCAACATTTGGGCTGAGATATCCCTTTGGCCAATCCCAACTCTTTGTGCACCCCCAGCCCAGTTGCTGGAGAGTGGCAGGAAGGCCTTGGCTCTGTGTAAATTCTGCTCAGCAATTACTAAAACATCCCTGAGTTGTCAACACTGTTTCCAGCACAAATCCATAGTGTGGCCCCATACCAGCTACTGTGAAGTACATTAACTCTTATCCCAGCCCAAACTGGCACATGTAAGTCTGGAGTCTGAACCAGACATCCCCAGTGTCAATGTGGCCACAGCAAAGTCCTGGTTCAATCTGCAAACTTCAAACATTGCAGAGAAATCCTTTACTTTGCTCTCTGGAGCCCCTCTCTCTGTATTGACTTCTAGGGAACAGAATGCACCGAATCTCCATCTTTGCTGAAAGTTCAGTGCCTTGAGTCCTGCCCTACTCCATGGACCTACTCTCACTTAAAGTAGGGTCTGCCAACATTTTGGACATATCACGTGAACATTCTTTTTGTTTTGATGCTTGTCCTTCTTATTGCTGTCCTTATTCTTGATGTAAAAATAACAAACCAGATGAAAAATTTTCTCCCTGCCATTGAACCCTCCCTAATATCTCAAGGGACTCTTAATAAAAACGGGAAGCTTTCCAAGCAGCAAAAAACATAAGTTTTCAGACTTCCTTTTTTATTGCTTATTAAAACTTCCGACAGTCTCTTATTTTGATTTTTTTTAATATCCTTTTTCCTTCCACTGTTTAGCATCTCTCAGTTGTTTTTATATTTAAAGCATATGTGTCCCAAATAAGATTTTAGGGCAATGCATCTTGTCCTGATCCATGTTTGTTTTCTTCTTTTGCATTCAAGAATTTTCTTCCATACTTTGCCTTATTTAAGGGGCTGTGGGAAAGCAGTGCAGCTAATCAGACACATCTGATGCTTTTTCCTGTCAAAGGGTGAGCCCAGCTGTGAAGCTTGAGCAGCTTGGGCTGTGCAGAGCTCCTTAACCTCACCCTTTAGAAGCAGTGTGCTGCAATTACTGAAGCACTGTGAGTAGAGGGGCTAAGAGGGGACTTTGGGCTCCCTCCACACCAGGGCCAGGCTGGAACAGTGGGAAAGCACTCCAGGCACTGGAGAAGGAAGGACACAGCACAGCCTCCCCTGCCGCAGACTGGTACTACCCATTCTTTTCTAGGACACTGGGCTGCTTTCCCCACTGTTTTTTCTCTGCCTCTCTTCACTGGCCCCATAGATTCCAGTCCCTTTTCTCTCATCTCTCCTGCCTCATGGTGCCTCTTGCAGCAGGATTCCTGAGCAACAGCAGCCCAGTAGTATTCATGTCCAAATATCTGTTTGAAAAGCACCACTGTTCCAAGCTATATAAATAATCCAAGGATTTGCTGTAGAGCGTTTGAACTCTGACCAAGACATTTGTTGCTATTATCTAGGCTTTATTTTTTACTGCTAATACAACAGGATTCTCGTGGATACAAAGTCTTGTGGGCTTGCTCTTTGCCAAGAATCACAGAGACTGATGCTCTGATGATATAAGTTTTCTTCTGCCAGTTCTGATCGTCTTCTTTTCCCTTAATTTTCATTTATGTCTCTTCTGATCAACCTGCATATTCTTTTCTTAAAAAGGTTCTAAATTAGGATGGTACAAGTAAGCTGGCCCGTGCTGCTTTATTTTGGGTAAGAATTAGCCCACTGTGGAAGTTCACAGCTGCCTGGGACAAACCTGCCAGACTGGCACTTTTCAGTAATAAATCACCTGGCTGAGTTTGCCTTCTCAGTCTCAGAACTACAAAGCCCACGTAAGTGTCTAGGTCAGGAAGCTGAACTAGTCTTTTGAAGGTTTTGGTCCTTCAGTGCTCAGGCTGGGGACTTCCCTTTACTGAATATTCCCTCAAATATCTGATCATGGAAGCACCTGCATTTCATTTTGCATAATGTGTGGGAAGCTATGGTTTGATATTTTCTACATTTTCCCACAAGATGGCACAATTTTCTTATGAACAGTGCATGCTAAAGCATGGAATGCTTTCTGCTCTGACAGTAATTCAAGGAACTGACATACTCTGCACAACTCAGGTGCTTTATTTTGCTCAGAATTAGTTGATTTACCCTGACTAGTTGTCTTGGAGAACTTTGCTTTCTCCCTCAACTTCTTGTTCTCCTCTCATTGGTTCTTCTCCAAGTCCTAAAAGGACCATGACAAGGTGGGCTTCCCACAGCATTGTGTTAGCGGCACGAAAACGTCTACAAGAAATCTCAGATGCTGTTTCTCCATTTGGAATGGGAGAAAAATAAAATATTTCATAGACTACTGGGTCTTTGACACTTGTGGACAAGTTATTACCAAAGTCACACACACTGAGTAGCCCTGTCACAGAAAACAGAGAGCTCCACAGTAGCATCGGTATTCAACAGAGTGAGCTGTTACATCCCCTTGCCCCCCTACTCACATTAACAGTTTATTCCTCTTTTCCCCTCATTTACTCTCAATAAAGAACAATTTTCCCTGGAAAAAGAGTCAATTACATCAAGTGAGAGGGAATTATTTTAGGGAGAAGGAGAAAGAGGGAGTTCATATTTCAGTACCCAACCCAGTGCCTGAGTATGTTGAGTCAATTTGTGCAGGAGCTGGAGGAGAAGAACTTGGGAGAAGCAGGCAGCTGATCAGCTGCTCTCCTCTTGTCTGCAAGTTGTTTTTTTCCCCTCAGACCTACTAACAGGCACTGAAAACAAGGCTCAGGATTGATGCTTTTCTTTTTTTCTTGCTCACCATGAACTTGTCTCCTCTTCCTTAAAGTTTGCAGTGGATTGTTTTTGGAACAAAACACATGCTGACCTGCTGCAACAAGTTTCAGTGTTTGAGACTCAGAATTGCTCCTCTCTGGGTAGGAATGTCCTGTTCCTGTGCCTCTTCCATGCCAGTACATCCCTTCTCCCAGACAGAATGACTGCAGGACATAATCATCTCTTCAGAAATATGTTCTACATAAACCCTTCAAATCCTATTATGTCAGAATTCACATGACTTATTTCTCATGCTCCATTACAGGCCAGACTCCTTTATCCCACCCTGAACTTCCCTTAGGTCACTGCAGCTTCATCTCAAAGCAAGTGGCAAGCCAGGAGCCTGCAGCACCACTGGCAGAGATATGCTCATTTTGAATTGACTTCAACTAAAACTCCAACTGAGTTCCGAAGACAAACATTCTAATTTGGGAACATCAACATTGTTCATTTCAGTCAAAAATGTTAAAACAAAATATGTCAGCTTTCCAACATATTATTTTTTAAAATGGTAAAATACCAGCACAGTTCCTCTGGGGTGGAAATTGTGATTCACACTTAGCCTGTCCATAGGCAGAGAGAACCAGTGTGTCATGAGACAGAAAAGGACTTTTTGAACCAAACCATGGGAAGAAATGTTAAAGGGCTTTGCTGTTCAAGGCCTTCACTGCTGAAGGACACATCTGGAAGACAGCATCCAAGGAACCAAGTGATTGTGCACAATGTCACATGATGAGATGATGGGGGCAGTTCAGATTTTCATAGTCTCTGGCACTTATAATGCCACTACTGTACAGGCCCCTAAATACTTGTTTGAGGTGAATGATAATGATTGAGCAGCCTAAGAGTGATGCAACATCCCTTCTATCAATTCCCCATCCATTCCCAAGTCTGCCAGTCAGGCAGGAGACAATGGAACAGGGAAATTTTGTCCTTGATTGCTCCACAGAACACTCTAACCCTTGCTCTTGCTAAATTGTCAACTTCTCTCTCACTACTTGTATTTTCTCAGAGGTTTATAGACTTTTCCTGTTAGTATTTTAGTCTGAAGTATTTGGATGACTAAAACTGAATAATTCCACGTCTCTTTCCATTCCAGTTTTCTGTTGCAAGGCTTTAGTTACCTTTCTGCTACTACAAGATCTTTCCCAGCAAGCTCTGCAGAAGAACAGTGGCTGTAGAGAGGATAAGATGCCATTTCTAAGACAGACTTTTAGAGATGCTGTTGGGGGTTGATAATTTTTCAGTCACATTAAACAATCTTTCCTTCCTGCTCTTCTTCATTCTCATGCCTTGGGATTTAAATGTATTCAAGTCATGGAGAGATAAAAGAATGAATGAGATTGCAAGATTTTGTCTCTTGTGTCTCAAGCACAAGCGAGCTTCCTCCTGAGCAAGGTTATTCTTTTCAGGGTGGGGAAGGATAAGGAGATTCTGTTTTGTTTTGTTTTACTCACTATCCAAATGACAAATAAGGAACTTTATATGATATCAACTCAGGGATCCCAAGCACAGAATTATAGGGTTTCATCCAACAGAAAGGGATGAAAGGGATGAAAATTCTTGCAGCCATCACTTAGATGTGTGACCTGGTAATTTCCCTGCAGCTGGTGGGAGCCAGCCTCCAGATCTCCTTGCTGCTTTTAATAACAGAATGAGGAAATCTCTTTGTAGCTAGAACTTTGGAGACAAAATGCTCAAACACAAGGAAGAGTGATCAGCTCCTTGACCCCAGGCCAGTTTGCAGGGTGGAGAATTAGGTCCATGCTGAGATCTGAAAGTCATTAATGAAGCAAATAGAAAGGCACTTAGTGAAACAACTAGACTTTGCCAAGCTGGGGAAATAAAGCAGTCCCAAGTGAAGCTTGTGGAGCATGAATGATTCATTGGCTTTGTCAACTTGGTAGAGCATCCAGCATACTAAATGAAATACATTTGAGATAGAAAATGGTAAGAAACTTGAATTCAGGGCGTACAAAACATCATCTAATGTGGTGACTAAATTAATGACTTCATTTTACAACTGGGAAGACCTCACTGGATAACCTCATTTTATCTGATTTTTCAAGAGCAGGCACCATTCACTCTGACAAATGATGTGTAGGCACACATGGGCAGGGCTGCAGCAGAAGATGAATGGATGTAGTGGATGGATGGCCATGTGGCAGCTCAGAAACCCTGGGAAGAGCTCTGGTGCCCCACTGTCACCTCAGAGGGAAATCCAAAATCTCTGCAGCACTGAAATATTGACCCACATTTAGAGCACTGTGTTGTATCACTGATAGTTACTAGTCATTATTAACATGTTTAATTGGAAGGAAAATGTGTTGATATGAAGCTTCAATAACTGTGGCATTCACATTCTCTGAAAAAATCCCTTCACTCAGGATTTTTCTCCTGGGAAGCTGAGAAGCCTCAGAGAAAAGGGAAACAATTCTTATCTCATTTGCTTCTCCTGTGTTGTGCTCACATGTGGAATGTGTTTGGATGTTTGGAGATTGTTTACTCACAGGTGATTGTTTCAATGGATTCTGGTGTGAGTTTTTTGACTTTCTCGCCAGCTGGGGCCAAACTGTGTCAGGACTCTGGAGAGAGTCACAAGTTTTCATTATTATCTTTTTAGCATTCAGTAAGTATCCTTTCTGTATTCTTTGGTATAGTATAGTATTCTTCAATATAATATAGTATCATAAAGTAATAAATTAGCCTTCTGAGAACATGGAGTCAGATCCATCATTTCCTCCCTGCAACAGGGGTCCCTGCAAATACAATAAATAACCTTTTGCAAAACCCAGTTGTGCTCAGTTGAGCTGCCTAAAGTTGATATCACACAAAGTTTACTATTTGGCCTTTGGATACCGAGTAAAACAAACCACATCCAGGTGTCATCTCAATTTTTCCACTGTGACTCCCAACTTTGACAGGAAGAAGACTAAAACTGTGTGTAATAACAACAGTGCCATCCCTTTTGGACATTGTTGTGAATATTAATAACTAAACAACATTGTATTGGGCATACAGAAGAGCACTTTCCAACCTGCAGAGAGAATAGATTGCCTAAAGATGGTAATTCAGTAAGATAAATTTGGATCTCAACTAAAGGGCACCTCAGTAATGTAAATGGTAATGCCTCTCTCTGTGGATTTTACCTTTAAAGAGTACACATTTCCAATTTCTCTGTCCCTCTATAGACTGAGGAATATGCATTAACATATAGCTTCTTATTTTTCCCATCAGATGCTCACTTGCAGGGCTGTTCTAACCAGGATTGTAGTGGAACTAAATTAAATGTACATATTTCAGAATATATTCCAGCTGTTCATTTTTGTTTGGTCAAGTTTTAATTCAAGTTAACTTTCTAGAACCAAGTCAGTCAAAAAGAAAGAAAATAAAAAAGGGGTTAGTGTAGCAGCAAATCCTTTGCATTGAAACGTCCCTAATGTAATAATCTAGACCTCAGCCCAAATGCTAATCCAGGCTTGCACTGTCCCAGTGGGGAAACTTTAGCAATATTACAGAAATTGTGGTGAAAATCTTATGAAAGGGAGAATATCTCATGTGCTGAAAAAGGCAAAGTTGCTCCAGGCTTTGAAATGATTGCTCTTTCTGCTTTTTAATATTAGAAATATCCAGGACAATGCAGCAATTTATTTCTTTCTGCTGCTGTAAGGTGGAATATGAAAATCTATCAATGCCCTGCCTGCAAATTTCTCATTTATGAAACTCATGTCAGTTCTGTATCCAATGAACACCTTTAAGTTTCATTACTAACAATGATAAAAAAATACATATTTCTCTTTCATAATAATTTTGAGCATATAAAACTGCATATAAAAAGAAATACATTCTTGTATTTCCTATAGTAAAGAAAAAGTCATTTAAATTCCAGAGAAATAACAGTATTTTTTGGTTTGTTTTGAAATGGAGTTAAAGTCAGGCATTGTGCCCTCAGTAGAGTAAAGAGACCAGCTACTGCAGTTTGCCTTTGACATCCTTCTTAAAAAGTCAAGGTTTAACCTCCAGGATTGTCTTTATAGTCCCTTGATGAGGACTTTTATCATTTACTTTCCTCTGCCAAAATGGTTAAAGATTATTGATGGTGATGTTAGCAAGAGATAACATGCAGTGTTTGAGCTTGGGTGGGGTTTTCTTGTCTTGGTAAGGATTTTTTCTTCCAATAATTGTTTTAAATTTGATAACTGTGCATTTTCTGATTCACTTGAAAACATAATAGAAGAGCCTGAAGTGTTTTATTTTCTTTTAATGTACATGAATGTGTAGCCCTAGACACTCCTTTAAAATCGATAAGCTGAAAGAAGGACAAGTAAGGTAGGAAAGGAAATAATTAAATAATCCAGAGAGATGGATAGCAAGGCATAGTGAAGGCCTTGTGTTATAAAGTTACATTTATTTTGGGCAGTTATGACTAACCCTGTGCTGAGTAACAGGATAGGAGGGAAAACAGGATTTCTCCTGGCTCTGTAGTGTTGACAGGCAGCACTTGCACTTCTTGGAGGTCTATAACCTGGAACTTAAAGTCAGGATTTTCAAGGATATTCTTAGAACTGAGCACTTAGTCCCAAGGAAAATTCCTTACTTGTATTGCTTATTATATGCTTGTTCAGCTCCAATTTTTCCTTGTGCCAAATCAGAGACTTTAATCTCTAATTGCAATATATCCTTGATTTAATCAGCAATCATATGGATTATAGAAAGGCAATAACAATCTTGAAGATGATCTGTATTTTGGTCTTGATCTGCCAAAAGCATTAAGAGGAGTCTTATTTTCAGCATGGACTCAGTCTCCATGAAACAAGCCTGTTGTTCCTGCACACATTTGCTCTTTTGGAGGCAGGAGCAGCAGCCTCCAGGGCAGGAAAAGCAAGGGGAAGAGAGCAGGAAGCAAGAACAGTGCCTGGGAGCACCAAATAAAGCAGCAGTCACTGTGGGTTCAGGAATTTGGGAGCCCATCTGCCACCAGGCAATGACCTGATTCCTCTCTAGCATGTACAACTTGCTGTATGATTTTGAAAACCATGGATTATTTTGGCAGTTTCTGACCTGCTTCCCAGAAAGCTTTTTGCAAACCCAGGCACTGAGAACATCTCTGCTGAGACTAGAAACACTCCTACAGCAAAACTTGCTAGGTAATCTACATTTGGAAAACCAAAAAAAGTCTATCACAGTTTGAAAAGATTTTTCATCATGAAATTGTTGAAGAGTGCTGTGAGATGATTGCCCAGAGCTGCCCATCCTGGCCTGACAGTAGGGCACAGCTCTGGGAGCCAAACCTGGAGCTGCCAAGGAGGCACCAGCAGAGGAGCAAGCTGGGCTAAGGGCCTGCAGCAAATTAACAGTGCCAAGATCAAATGTGAGTTACCTGACCTGGTGCTACTCACAGAGACAAGGGTTTCTGACTCTCAGAGGGCTGCCTCTGCAAGGCCACAGGGGAGAATGAATAGCTTCACTGAGGTCTCGGTGTAGATGAAGAGCTTCCCATGTCATGGAGCTGAGATTTTGGGGGTGTCTACTTAGGCTATTAATCTGCTGGAAAGAGAGAAGAAATCACACAAAAGGACTAAAAAGAAAAGGAAAACTTTTTCTATGTGTTTCTGGGCTATTTAATTGTATAACCTTTGTGCTTCTGCTTCGAAAAGGAGAGAGGATACAGTCTGGCTCTGTCACTGAGCTTTAAAAATAATTTGATTTTAATCTCTCTACTGTCCTACCTAAAAAATAGACTGACTGACAGAGAAGAAGGAGTCAAACTGCAGGACTTTGAACTGCAGCAATCATTACTGTACCAATATAACAAAAGATGAAGCTAGCAGCGCTGAGAAACACAGAGGCAATTGTGAATAGGCTGATGTAGGTATGAATTGTGCCACAGATTCCAGTAAGGCTCCTAACAAAGGTACAACAGATGAGCCACAGACCAGATCACACTTTCTTGAAGGCACTAGAATTGAGGACAATTAGGAGATGCAGCCCAGCATATCCAAGGCATTATGGTATTTTCACAAAATGGGCTTAAATGAGAAGGGAAGAATACAAACCCACAGCCCTTTCTTTCTCTCTTTCTTAGTTTTGGGAGGTGAAAGAGCCCTGCCTTATTGCAATTGCCATTTGCAAGCCTGGTTAAGTAAACCCCCTCTAGTACGAAGGGTGAGGACCATGAAGACTAAAGTGATATTTCATTAACCACAATAACTGCTCCTTGCAGACCAATAGTCAGGAGATGCTAATTCATATCTCAGCCACACATTTCAGTCCAGCTATTTGTCCATCCTGCTCTGCAGCAGACAAACCCAGAGTCTGCAGAAAAATCCAGCCAGCTGTGTGCATGCAGTGAGGCGCTGTGCTGGTCTGTGCTGGAATGCTCTGGCTGGTTCTCCAGGGATGAAGCCTCTGGAATCCTGCAGAATTTATCCTGTGAGTTAGATATACAGTGGGAGGCCTCTGCATGTCAAAAGGGTTTAAAAAGGAGTTCAAAGCTCTGTTATTGTAAGGCTTCTTTCATTGATTTTTTTTTTTAAATTATCACCTCAAGTTTGTAGTAGGACTCAGGGTCCAACAAAATCCAACATGTCAGAGCAGTGGGACAGCAGAAAGGCAGGGAAAACCTTTCCTATGGACATTGATGGAGGGAAATCCGGAGGAAGAGTCTTGAGAGTAACTTGAAAGTTTTCACTCCAAGTCCATAGATTTAAACAGAAAAATTTCCAGGTGACAGGCAACCACTCCAGGTGTTAGGAATGCTGATGATTTACCATCTCCAGATGCATCCTGCCCTGCTCTCAGCTCTTGCAGAGGCAGAAGGTAAGACTGCATCAATTTAGTGGTGACCCAGTTGCTGATCTGCTGACATTTCTCCATGACTGAACTTCCCCATCCCTCCACAGGGCATTGCTCTGCTGTTGGTGGCCTTTCAGACCACGTCTCCCCTCTGTCTTCTGGGTGGAACAACATCAGAGAGACCCGAAGAAACAAGGATCACAAACTTCTTTCCTGTGTGCTTGTCCCAGACCAGGGCAGAGTGAACTCATAAGCGCCTTTAAATTGCTCCAAGATGAGCACCCTGGCAGCTTGTTCTTTCCAAAGTGAGCTGTGCTGAGTTGCTCTTTTTTCTCTAACAGGAAAAAAGTGTTGCTCATTGTCAGTGTTGTTCATTGTTACTGGTACAAAAGCTCATCTCAGAGCTCTGGCGGCTTTTGCAACGTTATCACAATTTTTCATGTAACTGGTATTTGGTTGCATAAGGCAGGGCTACAGTAGGAGCAGTGAAGTTTTTAAAGCACAGAGTCCTCTGGTATATTGGCTCTTTTGACTTCCTTTACACAGTTTAGTCTTACCTAATGGAGTTTTCTGGGTGCTCAAATATGAACATTTTATATTTAAAAAAATGAAGGAAGAACATTTCATTTAGAACTGAATGTGTGGGCTGGTACCCGAGCTGAGAAATAAATCATTGTATTATTGTTGTCATTTTCCTTACACCCAGGAGATTTAGTGTGTAAGCTGTATTTTAAAAGTTAACACATTTTCATATGGAAATATAAGGTAAGATGTTTAAACAACTTTAACACAAAGAACTGTATAGAAGTATTATTCAAAGCATTATTGATGGAAAAAATTATCATTGCCCCAGAAACAGCTCCTTGGAAAATATTTTCCCCTACTCTGGCAGCATGAATATTGAACATCTTTTATCATAATCAGCAATTTTCCCCACCATTTTGTTGAGGAACAATCACCTTAAATTCTGAATGATCCAATTCTTGTGCCCGTTTCTCATATCAGTCTGGCATAATTACACTTGCAGAGCGATGAAAACACAGCTTTGTGAGCTTATTGTCTCTGAAGCAATTGCTATTTACCCTGGGATATAAAATTTAAATCACATCCTTTCTGACATAGACCTCCTCACCCACAATAAGAGACTCTGCAATCACAAGTCAATAAACAAATCTGATGGTTAGTCAGAGGAACCAAGCCTCCAGCTCCAGCTTTGTGTCTCATCTTCATTTCCCAAAACCATTCTAAATACAGAAAAGGTGTCAAGTTACCAGCATGCTGAAAATAGAAGCCTCAAAGCTCCAAGTCAAAAGAAGCTACAAACTCAACCAAGTGGCCTTGTGACTTCCCTTCCAGCCTGGCCCAGCTTGGCCTGGCCCATCCCAAGACGGCGAGATTTGGGTTTCCCAATACTGCAGGTTTTGGGACTACACTGGGACAGTAGCAGGAGTTATAAAAACAAAGCTGTGTGCAGTAATGGGAGACAATTTTTTTAAAAATAAAAGTGCTTAATAGGGCCAGTGGAGTGATGGAATTATAGCTGGCACAGTTCCTAGCAAGTGTTTACTTTTACAAGCCAAGTGTTTTTTGTTAAGACAAATTGTGTCAAGCAGCATGCTCAGCCCACATACTTGTCTATTCCCTGAGGATACAAGGGCTGGCCTTGATATCCAAATGAGGTCAGAAGAAAATTTCCATCTCTTGCTGCTTTTAAGAAGTGAAGAAGAGAAAAAGGGACAGCCACAGAATTCCCAGCAAGAGGGGCTTTTGTGGCTTTCACTTGGGCCAGCAAAGGTCCAAGAGCCCTCTGTGTGCAGCCTGGGGTGCCTGGACAGTGCAGCTGGAGCTGCTTTGCCAAAAGCCTCCCTGGAAGGTGAGGGACACTCAGAGTGAAATCAAAGCCTGCCAGAAGGGACTCAGAGCTTTCAACAGTAACGTGAGATTGCCAAGGACATAGCTCTGGATGACACACCTAGGGTTATTTTAGCAAATGAGTGTTTCCACTGCAATGTGGATGCTCACAAAGATGCAGCAGCCTGGAGGAAAGCAGCGTGACTCGATCACAGCATTATGGATAGGATAGGTGGTGTTGGATTGTATAGCTGCATGAGTCACAAGGTAAACTATCCCACATTGCTCCTAAAACAGCTTCAACTTCATAATCAATGAGAAACACTTTTCCCCATTTCCTATTCTCATTCTAACATAATTTGTATGGTAATAGAGCACTGAAGCCTCAATCAGGAAAGCACCAAGCACGGAACAATCGAGGGCTTGTTACGATGCAATGTTTGTGACAGCTCTTCCCCAAGTACAATTTTATGGGCTGCAAAATGCTACAATCAGGACATAGAACCTATCAAATAAGACCCAAGTTAGGAGAAAACAGCCTAAATGTATTTTCATCAAAAGTACACAAAGCAATAGGGTTCTCGTAAAGCTTGCCTCAGAAAAAGTTAGCACCAGTGAAATGAATCTGTTGTCTGTGTGATGAAGCTGTCCCACACATCTTTTGGTTAATAAATTAGCACTCCGCAGTGCAAATCATAATAAATTCTTATGTGCAATAACACAGACACAGCTGAACTGAAGAACGGATCAGACACTGAAGTATTGGCCCTTCCCAGTCTCTTTTGTTTTGGAAATCAGTTTAGAGACTGATTGATTTTCCTGGGCTACAGGCAGGTTGCAGGCAGACAACTTTCCCCAGTGTTTGGCTGGTTTTTAATAACATCTTTTTACTTTTCTTTCCTTTTTATTCACCATCTGCAGGACTGCTTGGGCAGAGGAAAAGAAGCAGTGTCCTAAGAGATTTCTTACCAAGGAGGGGCCATGTCCTGGAATTTGGGTTGGATGGGTCCATGCAGAAGTTGCTCCTCTGTGTGTGGGTTGCTATTTTTCTTTCTTTAGGATAGCCAGACTGTTTTCATCTTTTCAACAATAATAATAATAATCATGTGTGCAAGGAAGGATTTTTTTTGTCTATTGAAGCAGCTGGACAATAATTTCAAGGAGAGGGTAAAGGAAAGGAAATAGCTTTTTTATAGAGTTCTTGATACAATTTCTGTGGTAATAACACTCAGATTGCTATGTTTGACAAAGAACGTGTGTGTATATATATATATGTGTGTGTGTGTGTGTGTGTGTATGGGGGGAAAAGCACAGGCAGGGCAGGAAAGGTGGCTAAGGAGAGTGATGCACTGAAAATGTCTGGCTTACTCTGAGAGGGTGGGAATAGGTAAGACAGAAATTGCAGGCTTGACTGATTTCTTCCCTGGATACCTGACATGAGAAGCAGTGTTGGCTACAGCCCAGCTGATGGGACCATTTCACAGTTTGACTGCAAGCCAAAAAAGCCTGTTGGGTTTCTGTGCTCCATTTGGTTTGTTGCCACAAACAGAGAATACAGCAGCCAGCAAACACCCAGCAATGCTGACCTCCCCTCTGCAGCTGTTTTATGGCTGCTTCAGCAGATGGGGGCTTTTTGGTGTAAATGTAGAGAGCTACTGGAATGATGGAATGATATTTTCACTGTTTTGTCACACAAGCATATTTGGAGGCATATGGGAGATGTGATCTGGTTCCTCCTGTGTCTGTGATCTCTTAATTTATGCAACACCTGCTGAAGTGAAGGGTGAGATTAATTTTGTTTAAGTCTAAATGCCTGCCAGGTATTTCCCCTGGACTCTTTTCTTGCTTGCTGGACAGAATTTGACATTTTTAGCAAGCAGATAGTCTTGATCTCCTTTAAGTGTCCCCTTGAGTTTAAGTGAATTATTCAGTGTCTTTTTCTCTCCCCTTGACCTCTCAGGGTGGTTAGATAAAGAACCCAGACATAAATGTCTGTGCTGTAAACAACTTAAATGAGATCCCACAGAAGATGTCTGGGCCTGGCAGAACCATGATGCATCCATAAGCATCACTCCTGCAGTTAGTGACAGCTTTGTCTCCCCCCAGGTGAAATGCTTACAAGAAGAACTTTTCAAGAAGACTTTTCCTGGATCATGGCAATAATACCTACCAAAAAAAAGGGGGGAATTTAATGGACAATGCCTTCTAATTACTAGAATAATGCTAATAATACTAATATTAATACTAATAATAATGTGCCTTGGCTTGCTATCTTCTCAGTTGTTTTTTTTTCCTGTAACAAGTCTTTATTTAGATCTTCTGTCACTATGAACTGAGAATGTCAACATTTTGTTTACAGAACTGGAGACACATTTAAAGGAGAGAAACAAACCCACTAACACTCAGAATATAGTTAAATCTCCTGATTCAGCTTGGGTTTATATCTTTTGTGGAGGGTGAATATGGAGAGAGCATCTGTGCAGGACTCATACAACTTCATGCAAAAAATATTATTTCTCCAGGTTACCACCTAAAAGAGATACTTTCCAGTGTCTTAATTTCCATCTTTAAAAGGACATTTTGCTCCGTTTTGGTTGCAAATGTATTTCAGAGATGTTTCAGCTCTCTTTTCTGCCCTTGTCACTTCTCTAATCACAAAGTCTTGTGGTCTTTTAGGCAGCTGCCAGACTTACAGGGCAGGAGTAATGAGATATCATCATGCTTACTTCAGAATCAATCTCTTTATGAATAAAGGAGGATGTCAGAAATCCAGGTTTTATATGCTGTTCTAAATAGCTTTTTCAGAAAGTAAGACTAATTCCTTTTATGAGATTATATTATAATATCTTCAAACTCCGTATCACAAGAGTTTTTTTCCACCACCAGCAGTTTCTTGTTGCAGATCAGAAAGGCTTCATGTGGCCAGTGTGTGACACACCAGTGTACACTGCTCTTCTGGATTCATCACATCACATACAACAGGGCCCAGCCCTGGATTAGTCAACTTGCAAAAAAGCACACATTCCATTTAGGCTTGAAAAAGTGCCTGAGAAAATGAAGTCCTATCATTTTCAGAATGTAAATTCATTCTGTTTCCATCTGCAAAGTTTTTTTCCTCCTTTCTCTGAAGCGAAGGGAAAGATCTCCACAGGTGTAACAATCACTTTATTTCTGCTTCAGCAGAAGTTCGATTGCTGGGTTTTGTCCACCCCACAAATGGTGTCAATGGGGTCACCTGTGTTTGATCATTAGAGGGAATGCATGTCCTTATCTGCATCCCACACTTGACTAGAAGTGCAGGCCTCCTCATCAGGCTGGAAGTGATTAATTCAGTAGGAGCATCCTTTTCTTGATGTCAAGGAAAGGAAGGTCAGTGCCAGCAATTGCTGATTAAGTTTAGCAAAGTGAGGAAAGAAGATTAGCAGGATTGAGCTTTGTCACCTCTTGCTTTTTGGTTCAAGTCTTCAGTGAATGAAAAATCATCTGTGCCTGATTAGAATTCATGTCTGTCAGAACATATTTCAAAGAGACAGAAACTTCTACATGGTTCAGGCTGAGGTAAGTCTGGAAGATTCACCTTCCTTTACAGAGAGTTCAGCAAAGACAAATGAACATTGATGAGAGTGGAAGATTATTGGTTCAGAGAAACTTTTCCTGGAGTTTAACTGCAGCCAAGGATTCTTAAGGATGCTGTGGATTTTGACTGCCACTTCTCTACTACCTTCCATGAATAGCATATGAAAGTGGTACAGAGAAAACTTTCTTTAAAAATAGCTAGAATTCCAGGCTTCTTTTTATTTAATTTGATTTTTGCCATCATCAGGGAGGTAAGCCCTGGTTATTTCATTCAGGAAATGGCCACATATTTTTTGAGGAGTGTGAAAAGTGAACTAGATCCCTTAAAGAAACAAAGCTTATAGAAGAGGAGGAAGGGGAAATATCAGCAATATTAAGCCTGCAAAAGTCAAGCTCATTTCTCATGATCAGTTGTATAAGAGTGAATTTTGGCCCAATATTTTTAGGGCAAATATGATACACAGGAGGAGTGGGCATGGAAGCCAGCCCTATCTAAGATAACCTGCATGATACTCAAGGGATTTATTAGCAAATTGCACAGCATGAGAGACTGTTGCTGTTGTGTTATTGTACCTTACTTTTGTTAGGTATTGACTGATTGCAGTGTCAGTTCATTGCCCGTGAAGAAACAGAAATTGGAAAAGAAAGGCAGCATTCTGCTTTTCTTGAAAGAGATCTCATTTTCTGTCTGTAGGTTCTAGAAATGTGAACAACAAAAGAAGAAAAGAGAAAATTGAAAAGGGCAAGACAACATCTTAGTTAAAGTTTCATGTGTAACTTGTTAGTTATTTGTACAGTTTTACTCACAGCAATTGTAAAGTGCTGAGAACAAATCCCAGAGGATAAACTCCAAATCATTCCTTAAGGAATTCTTAACCTGACTTAGAAGGGCTGCAATATCTCACAAGCCATACATGTGAGAGTGAATTCTATGTATAAAACGTTAAATGGGAAATAAGACATTTCAGTGCCCTGAGACAGTCAATTCTTCCAAGCAAGTCTGCAGCTCTGGTGACACCATGGTGGCTGCTCTAATGTAGCCACCACATCTCCCTCTTAGAGGAGCTGCTGATGTGATTCCCTTCCATTGGACAGGAAAAAGCAGTCGTGTGTCCTAGGGCAGAAGCAGCAGTGGTGAAGGAAGGAAAGATTTTGAGTGCTGCTCCCATTCATGAAGTGCTGGCTCCCATAAATCATCTGGAAGGTGTGTGCCAGGACTGCTGTTAGTGTCACCATGATTTTAGCCTGGAGCATTTCCCTGTGCTCCTGGGAACCTGCAAACAGAGCAGAGGTGGGAACATCTGGCCACTGACAGTCAAAGCCTGTTTGACCAACTCTGGGCACAAGTGATGTGACCCGAGCAGGAATAACAAAACAGCCTCTGGGAAGTTAGGAAACCAGACTCAGACAAAAGGTTCTGGGAGCCAAAACTCTGGAGAAATAATTCTTTTTGTTTTAGCAATTTCTTTACCCTTTTCCCCTGCCTGGGACTGTACTGTTGCACTTTACATCAGTTTGTCTCCCCTGTGTGTATTATAATTCAGTTGTTCACAGACACATAACTCAGGTAACCAGGTAGAATGAGTCACTATTCACCACTGGCCATGTCCAAATGCCTGATTCCATCTGTCATGAAACAGCAGCTGTGAACAGCAGAGCTGCATGAATATTACCATAAGGCCTTAAAGGAATTTTTTTTCTCCTGGCAACACAAAAAAAAGAACTTACTGCATTGTAGAAATCTCTACATTTGGAAGCTCACAAAATCAAAGCTACATGCAGATTACAGAAGCAATGAGACAAATTCACAGAAGAATGCTCCCATCAGTCTTCCCCCATTCCTTCTCTCTGCTCTCTATCTTGGCAGGAACTTTGGGCTTCACTCTGAGAAGTCAAAGAGTTCCTTTCAGAGAACAACAGAGAAAGAACAAGCAATTCTTGTCCTGAATGGCTCTCTGCACTCAGCTGTCTGTGAAAGGATGTGCAACCCTTCACAAGATGGCAACTGCATTACCTTAGAATTCCTGCTTTGAAATAGACACAGCATACTTAAAGCTAAACCCAACCTTTGGAGCAGTACCTTTGAAAGTGATCAGTAAATTAACAGCGTGACACTGTGTTTCCCATACTGAAATTTTGTAATTCTTTGAGTCCCTCTTTCCCAAATTTCCCATTATTGATCTGCTTTGAGCTGAGAATGTGTACAAGACCTGGCAGGGTGGTGGCCTGATGGGAATGCTGATCTCCCAGAGAGCTGACAAGAGTGTTTGTATCTGCCTGTCTCCATGACTCAGGCACTGATTTTAGGTTACTCCCCTCTGAGGCCAGAGGCTGCCAGCTCCCGTGCTTTACTATGGAATCTCACCTGCACCCTCTGGCAAGCTCTGCTGCCAAAGGTCCCGTTTTGGGATTCCACATTGGTTCAAGGAGATATTTCATATTTAAGTGCAGTGTTTGCTAAAGCAGGTAGTAAAATGATGTTTAAAGAGAGAAAGACTATCCACTCCATCATGATTTTTTGTTGATTCCACTCCTCTACTTTGCCCCTAGAGATGCTATCTCAGCACTGCTGTCAGGATAATTCCCTGCTTTCTTTGGCAGGTCATACGGTCTCTCCAATGTGTGCAGTTACCAGCATGGCCAAGTGAAATGGAAGCAGAGCAGAGAGAGACTTCAGACATCAACCATTTCCTTGTTTTTCTAGTCTAGAAATGTCTGTTTTCAGAGACTGCAAGGCAGAAAAAGAAGCTGGCACAGAAGGTTGTGGTTGTGGTTGGTTCACCCACAGCAGCAGGAAATAAACATCAGCCACCATACCTGAATGTCCTTTCTGTGACAGTGTGATAGCATTCTTTTACAGCAAACCCAGAACCAATGCTGAGAAATGCTTTGTCTCTGAAATCTTCCTGTCCTTTAAAATAGACCCACTGGGACTGGAAGCTGTACCTGTGGTTTTCACAGCCCTTAGGTGATCACTCCTGCAATTTGCTGCTAGGACATGCTTCCACAAATTCCTCAGACTCGTGATTTACCCCACTGTGACAAAGTCTGCCCAGTTCTGAAAGTATAGAAATACACAAGTTTTATTTACCTGGGAGCTGGTCAGGATAGAGGTAATTTTTAGTAACTTTCAGCTCTCCAAAACCTACATGGTCTGGTCTCAGTTAGTTCTCAGAAAACATTTCCATTGATAATTCCATGTACCTATGATTTTTTTTTTCCTGGCAGTTCTTTGCTTTTCTAATCCTTTTCAGCAATGCTAAAAAGCATTTGATCTGCTACTTATTTTAGAAGTTTGGTACATATGCAAGGAGAATAGATTGTAAATCAGCACAGGATGCTCTTTTCCCCAGATGAATAGCCCTACGTAGATGTAAGGAATCAATATTTGCTAATCAAGTTTATTTATGCGGTGAATCATCTTGGACCCTACAATTTTATTTTAAAGACTAAACAAAGCCACCACTTTTAAGATGAATTTTCTTTCCCAAATAATTCCATTTAAAAGAATCTCATGAAGAAGTTTCTAGTTTGAACCCATGCAGCTGTAGATTCCTTGTCATGCAAAGTTTTAGGTAACAATAAAACATAATTCTCCATTACTGCTACACTTATACCTAGTTTGACTTCCAGTACAAGCTTTAGAGCACATGCCAAGCAATTTATTGGGATAATATAAATGAACCTTAAGTGAGATGTCCTTTACCAGCTGCTAACAGCATTTGTTCATTTTTTCATCTCAGAAATTTTCATGTAGGTAAAACATTGCACATGCTTAAGAAGCTTTTAGTAGCCTATCCAGCATGTATAAGGAATAAAAAAACTCAGTAAATTTAAAATAGAAGAAAAAATAACATCCTATGAAAAATGTAAATTGCTTAAAGGACTTTTTTCCCTCTCCAGTGGTTGTACATTCCACAGCCTATGGAGTTCTTTAAACAGGAAAGGAACAGATTTTCTTGGACTTTCTGGCAACTCCCTGAAAGTGAATTCAAAATAATTTAAATCTTTGAACCCTTCAGTATTGCCAGCCAGATAAATGAGCATTGCAGCAGGATGCAACACCTGCAGATGTGTTCTCCCAAGTTTGTGGCTGCCTTCCGCAGAACAAACATTGGGAAATTGCTTCTACAGGTGTCCCACAGAATTCCTGCTGTCCCAGCTCCCCTGCCTGTGGAAAATACTCCACACCACAGCCCAGGCTCAGACCACGGATGTGGGATGTGGGCAGGACTGCCAAGGTTTTTTCAGGGTAAAACAGAGTAAAACGGTGTCAGCCAGTACAACCAGCAAGGCAGCAGGAATATTCACCTCCCCGCTGTCCCACTCCTTATCTGGGCACATAAAAAGGCTCCAGGCAGCCAGGACAGCACTCAGGCCTTGATCATTCATAGCCTGGGTGAGAAAAGCAGAAGTTTTTTCCTTGGGATGATGAGCAATCACAGAAGCTTAGGGCTGTGAGGGACCTCAGTCTAATAATCAGTTTATTCATCTGCCCCAAGGCAAGATCTACTGGACTGCCCCAAAAGTGAGAAATGCTTATTTAGCTCTAATGTATTATTAAAAGCTATCAGAGCCAGGCACACCACAACAACCAGACAATTTATTCCTGTGTTTTACTGTACTTTCAGCTGCAATTATTACCAATGCATTTTACCAGAAGCTTTGCCACCATCTTTCTCAATGCAATCAAAGTTAAAATCTTGTTAAGAAATCCCACTCATTGGCAGAAAACATATTTTCATTTCCCTTTTATCACTTCTGGAATATTTTAACTCTATTCCAGCAGAGCATGTAGATACCTGAAGGTTCCTCAGTGGTCCTTTTTTTCTCTGGTTTGGAAAGATATTTTCTTTTAAAAGTACCAGAAGAATTAGGCTGCCACTGTAAGTTAATAGTCTCAGTTATTTACTGATAAATGCAGGGGATTCACAGGAACAATACTGGAGAATTAAGTCCTTGTTGTTTCCTATTTTCTGGATATCTTCCACCCGAGTCCAAAGGATTGCCACCCTTACTGGGGAGGATGTATTTGTTCAATAATACAAGATTTTTCACCTAAATAGTTGAACTGGGGCGAAAATAAAGGTGATGTTTGGGTTAACCATGCAATGAAGGTGTGTTTAGTGCAATCTCTGACATTACTGTACTTTATGAGAACCACTCAAATGAATGAATGCCTTAGAGTAATAATCTTAGTTTATGTCTGCTTTTATATCATATATATCTTCTATAATTGATAATTTTCTCCCTATAAAAAACCTATAATATTTGACTTTATAACTGTAAAACCTTCTAAAATGTGGTTTTATAAAAGGAGATGGAAGACAGTAATTAACATAAAACGGACAATTCCAGGGGGCAGAGTGATCCCACCTGTGACTGTGGTGCTTTGCAGAGGCAGTAGATGAAGCAATGCCTTCCTGCAGGCTGTACTTCCAAAAGAAGTACCAGGGCATGTCTGAGAACAGAGCACTTTGTTTCCCTTCAAACATTCCTTTGCAATTAAATGCATTATTATTTTAAGCCTCCACCTCTTGCATTGGGAAAGCTGTCAATTCCCGCTGCAGAGATAAGGAGGAACATAAAGAAGAGATGGGAAATCAAGCAAGAATGTTACCTGTTGGGATCTTCTATGGCCAATAAAGTAATTAACAGCCCAGCTGTTTGCAGCCAGCTGGAACGAGTTTGCAGTGACCCCTGCAATGAGAAGTAGAGACAAGGAAGCCAGGAAAGCAGAGAAACTGGAGGTTTTCAGCTGTCAGAGGAAAACAAATTGGCTGTCTCTACCCCTCTCCACTAAGCTGTTGAGTAGGCACATCTTGCGCTTCCCAGCCTGCCATGCAGGCTGCAGGAAAAGAATGGTTTGGGGACTTTCCATTTTCCCTCCTCGAAATCTTAATCTTCTGAATAATAACGCAGCATGTTTGCTGCAGAAGCCGCAAGAAGGGAACAGAGAAAACAGCTGGTAAGAGACTGGGGCTGCTGGAAACCACCTGCTGAAAACATGCCTACACACACTTCCTCATTTTTTATTCATGTGAATAAAAACATTAATTGCCACTGGAACTTGAAGCTGACACATCCTGTGATTAGTCTCCTGGGCTAAAAGGGTAAGGGAGTCAGCTTGTTCTATTACACTGAACATGGTGATTGCATCTTGTATTCTGAGCAGGAAAACTTGGTTGAACCAGTAGTTTTAGGGATATATGCTTGATTAGGGCAATCAAGTGATGGCAACCAGTGAAAACCATGATTCTTTACAGAAGCCTGGCAAGAACTTTGCTTGAGCTACAATCAAGCCAATGCACCAAGGTGGTGTTTGCCATGCTGTGTGCTGCCTTACTCTGGAAGGCAAAGAACTGATCTCTGGAATCAGAGAATGAACAGAAAAGGACTTTTTTTTAATGGTATGAGAAACACAAAACAAGTACAAAAGCAGCATCTTGTTCATTTAAGTAAACACTTGCAAAGATCACTTTTCAGTATGAAAGCAAAGCTTTCCACAGAACAGCAAGAGTTGAGTGGGCTGGGAGAGATCAGAGGTAAGGATGACAAGCAGTTGTGGCAGCAGGCAGTGTGAGGCACTGTGTACTTTTTCCTAGGAACTGAACTGGAACTAGCATTTCCTTCAGTGCTTCACAGAATGAGCCAGAAATCCATTTGCAAAATTGTCTGAGCATTTGAATTTGAACATCTTTGGCTTCAACAGACTTGAAGAGGAAGAAAACTCTAACAGCAAAAATGTTCACTCTGCTGCATGAGTTATTTCCACCTTGAGGTTCATACTAATTTTGTTTGCTTTGCTACCCTTTCTACCCATCCTGCTAGATATTAAAAATACCCAACACAGTAAAAATGCAGTCCTTTCCAGTGGGGGCTTTGGCATATGACAATTCCTCTAGAGACAGCCATGAGACGTGGAATTCCTGAGCTCAGCACGTGCCTAGTGAGAGGCAGAGGAATATGTCTGTCCTCAGTGGTGATCAAAAGGAGATGAAAAAGGGGGGATGCTGACTGTGGATTTTTTCTGCCCTTCAGAAATAAAAGCCAAAAACTTTTGCTTGTTTATTCTATTACTATTCTAGTGGAGATGTGAAGAAAGATGATAAAAAACGTAAACTGGTAAATAATTCAGAAAAACACTTCTAGTCTAAGAGATACAATTTATATCATTTTAAGAGAAAAAAAAGACCTGTCATGATCTAATTCCTATCATCTCTCTCTTCTGTAACAGTTTTTGTTGAGGCTGAAACAAGCACATCCTTACAAAAATCTCTGTGCCCTTCATTTTAATATTTCTGGTTTACAGGGTATCCACTCCAGTCAACAGATAAATCATTCCAATGACCAATCATTCCCACCTTTGGAGTGCTATTCTCATTAAATTCTGGTTCCCACAATGAAATCTTGATCTATGGTGTGGCAGTTTGGCAATATTTGGAGATATTTGCAACACTGTCCCAATGACGTTGGCTGCTATTCATTATGCTCCTGACTTGGAAGAAATCTCAGAAAGAAACAAGTGAGTAAGCAGTTTCTATAAGTCAGTATGAGCCAAAGCTCAAAGAAGTTCCAGAAAAAAAAAAAAGTGAAGGCTTTTAGCTTTATCAGAACAAAATAAGTGATGCTGAGAGGCTGCCTGTGACTCTGGGTACCCACCATCTATCTCAGAAGAAAGGTGCTGCCAGCCTCAGGAACAGCAGCTCCAAGCCTATAGTGAAAGCAAGCAATCCCCAAGGAGGGGAGAAAGATGAGAAGGACTCCATATTATCAGAAAGCTAATTAATTACTTTATTATACTATATTATTCTACATTATATTACACTACATCTAAACTGGATCTGCACAAGCACTCAACTCAAATGCCCAGAATCTTGTGATTGTCAGCTGACAGTCCCGACACACACATGGATTCAATTGGTTAACGAATCAAAATGCTCATTCCAGAATCCAATCAAGCAAATTCCTTCAGGTAAATAATATTCCTCAATGCATTCCACTTCTTCCGGAACACAGGATCAGTAAATGAGATAAGAATTGTTTTTTCTTTCTCTGAGGTTCAGAGAATGTGAATCCCAGAAGTATTCAGCCTTGGGAAGCTGTGCCTTGCTGTTCTCTGTGAAGAGAAATGTGGCTACAAAAGCCAAAGGGGACAAGTTTCCTTGCCCCAAGGTTGGGTGTCCAGGGAATATGCCCTCCTTTCCTTGGCATGCTGAATATCTGGATAGCTGACCACTCACAGCACCTGACCTAGGCTAGAGGAGTAATGAAATAGTTTCTGTTCTGCTTTCAGAAATGGCTGAAACAAAAGAGAACCTGTCTGTTAAAGCACAAGAAAAGGGCTTTGAGTTACAGTGAAAAGGCTGAAGCGCAACAGAAGTTGGTGTATGTTCATCACTTTTCATATCATATAGCCTTGTTGTAAATCCACCTAAGGATTTAGGGCTCAAATTTCAGAAGAACTTAAAAAATAAATAAACTACTAAGAAGGTAATCTAATGGTCGTATCATAAACTGTCTCATAACCTTTCCATAAAGGGAAATCTTAATTTAAAAAAACCCAGGCCATTATATTAAATTTCTGTCTATATTGTGTTAGATTTTGCAGTTCAGGGGAAAAAAAAAAAACACCCCCATTGTCAGAGGTTGGAAGTAGATGATATTTTAAGATGCTTTCCAACCTACCCCATTCTGTGATTCTAGGACGATTCTATGAAAAACAACAGTTGAAAACACAACCAAAATGTATATCAAGACTCAGAACATAAGAGGACAAAATAAAACCTCAACTTGTTACAGAATATGTGAAAAGAAAAAGAAAAAAAGACACAGTGCCCTGACTCGTGCCTGGCCGCTTTTGATTATAGATCTTAAGGACTGCTTTTTCACCATTGCATTACATCCCAGAGACACTCGGAGGTTTGCATTTACCTTACCAGCCATAAACAGGGAGGAGCCAGACAAGAGATTTGAATGGGCGGCTCTCCCTCAAGGATGTCGTAACAGCCCCACTTTGTGTCAGCTGTATGTAGACAATGCCTTACAACCGCTCAGAAAACTCTGGCCTGAAACCATGATATATCACTATATGGATGATATTTTATTTGCACAGCTGCAACCTTTTACAGGCCAGCAGATTCAAGAAATACATAATGCTTTGAAATTACATGGATTGACTGTAGCTCCTGAAAAAATTCAACTATCTGCACCCTGGAAATATTTGGGATGGACACTTACTAATCAAATTGTTACCCCCCAGAAACTGCGATTGAATACTAAAATACAAACATTGCATGATGCTCAAAAGTTACTTGGAGATTTGCAATGGCTGCGTCCTATTGTAGGTATCCCAAATGAGTTATTAGATGAACTCCGACCTTTATTAAAAGGAACTGATCCAACACAGCCTGTCCATGTAACTTCTGAACAGGCTAAGACACTCCAGCAGATATTGGACTGTGTTACACGGGGCAGTGTTCACAGACGTGATCTTAACCTCCCCATACAGTTAACAGTTTGGTCTGGAGAAAAATATTTACTGGGGGCACTTACTCAGCAAGACAGAAAAACGGGGGAGATATGGGCTCTGGAATGGATATCTCCTCCACTCCAGCAGCACAAAACCCTTCTTCAAAAAATCGAAATTTTGGCTGCTTTGCTTAAGAAAGGTCGTGAACGGGCGTTGCAGGTTACAGGAAAAGAACCTGATCAGATATGGATACCAATGAAAAAGGATACTCTGACTTGGTACTTAGAGAACAGTACGGAATTAGAAGAAGCACTGCTGGGAGCTGGGAGCGTGGTTGTTACTGATAATATCCCCAATATGCCACTGAATTGGATTGGACAGTGGGGTTGGATTCAATGCCCGAAAAGATCACAGACGCCCTGTCGGATGCTACAACAGCCTACACAGATGCAGGGAGAAAATCCCGAACTGCTGCAGTGACCTGGCAAAAGAGGGACAATGGCATTATCAAATTATCAGGGCTTCTGAGATGGATACCTTACAAACTATGGAATTGTTGGCTGTTGTATGGGCTATGATGTACTTTTCTGAGCCCCTTAACATAGTAACAGACTCTTTGTATGTTGCTGGAGTTTGTGAGTGAATCGAGGATGCCTCTATAAAGGAAGTTCAGAACAGGAGGTTACATGAGCTGTTTATACAGTTGCAAAAAGCGATTAAGCTGAGGGAACATCCTTTCTCTGTTATTCATATCAGAAGTCACAAGTGGGATATTGGTTTAGGAGAGGATAACGCATGAGCTGATGAGTTAGTCTCAGTTACACAAGTAACCCCAATCCCCAAGCTGACTATAGCCAGAGAGGCACATTCTATGTTTCATCAAAATGCAAAAGGCCTCCATATAGAATTTCAGATATCAATGGAAGAGGCACGAGCAATAGTTAAAGCCTGTCCTATATGCAGTCACCATAATGGGGGTTGTGAGTTAGGTTTGAGAGTTAATCCAAGAGGACTGAAAACAAATGATACCTGGCAAATGGATGTAACACATGTTGCTGAATTTGGGAAGATGAAGTATGTGCATGTTACTATTGACACTTACAGTCATTTTATATGGGCTACAGCACAGACTGGTGAGAGAGCAAAGCAGGTAGAAAGACATCTCAGTAGCTGCTTTGCAGTGATGGGAGTGCCACAGCGTATCAAGACTGATAATGGGTCTGCTTATTGCAGCAGGAGGATAAAGGAGTTCATGCAAATGTGGGGAATAGAACACATAACAGGCATCCCTAATTCCCCAACAGGGCAAGCAATTGTAGAGAGAACTAATGGTATCTTGAAAAGATATCTGGGTAAATACTCAGATATTAGAGAGCCACAAGAAAGATTGTTAAAGTGTTTGTTTGTTTTAAATCATTTGTGTGTTTTTGGGGAAAGCAAGGTTCCTCCTGTAGTTCGCCATTATGTACGGGAAAAAGATAATGAAAAGAAAGATGTGTGGGTCAACTATAGAGATCCTAAGACAGGGCAATAGCAAGGACCTGCTAAAGTGTTGTATTGGGGCCGCGGATATCTTTGTGTTTCTGCCCCTACAGGATCTCTGTGGGTACCTGCTAAATGGACCCGAGCAGCTGTGTTGGATGGAACAACTCAATCGACTGAGCAGAGAAGATCGTCGACGAGTGGAGACGAAGCTGTTGATCATCCTTCGACCGATATTTCTTAAGCTAAAGGGACAGTGTAGTTATGCTATTGACCGAGCAATTGATCAGTGCAAATCTGTATACAACATATTAAGCTTGCATTCATTGCTTTCTGCATTTAAAGCTAAAGGACCTAGAGATTTAGCTTGTATTAAGTGTCAAGATAGTCGTTGTGGTGCATGGATATTATTCTACTGCGGGAAGTGTCAGACAACTAAGTGGGTACATCAGGCCAAGTTACCTGAGTTGTGGTGTGAGCGTTGTGCATTTTGTTGGCGATTCGCCTCCTGGCAAAGAGAACTCAAGTGCTCTACAGGTTTACCTGGTTTTCAGGGGTTGGAGTTATATGAATCTCCAGAACAGAAAATTATTGCATGGTTTAGGTGGGAAACTCAGCATATAGTGGAACGTGTTTTAGGGCAATCTCTATCTTGTATTTTACAATCTAAGTGTGGTTGGGGTATTCCCCTGTCACGGTTTGATGTGATAGGTCCGATTTCAGTAGATCAAGACCCTAACAAAGTGTGGGACGATTGTCTTACAGTCCTAGAGAGGCTAAATCTGGGCCACCCCGGATCCAACAGCCGACAGGGAAGGGAGATTGTTGGAGCAAGGTGGAAAATACAGCGGCAAGCTAAGAGGATTAAGAGCCAAGTCAAGTCAGGAGCCATGCAGGAAAGTTGTAGCAAACATGTCAATCTGCCAGGGCAGTGGATGGTTCAGCCAGCACAGATGGAAGAGCTATGCCATCGTTTTAGCATTCTTCCTCCTCCTAGTAGAGACAATGAGCCACGTAGAAGGCGCAACAGGAGAAAAAGGGGCAAGAATCCCCACATGGCCTTAGCTCAGCCTAAGACTAACATTTGGGTTACTTTGGCAAAGTTAACTAATCAGGATGCTATTTGTCTGTCATTATCTTCTCCCGGTAATCCATTTTCAACTTGTTTAGTTGGATTACCTGCAGATCCCTGGCCATGCCCTTCACACGCACCCACCTGCAAGACTAACAATGCTAGGGCAAGTGTAGATCATTGGGACCCAGTGGTTTTCTCGTTTTCCTGTAGCACCGCAGGAACCCCAAGAATTGGAACTGTTAGGTTCAGTTATGGCAGATGCATGTCTTAATTTTTTTCTATAAGAGCCGGCTGTCAACTAAGAATCATGCCACTATTGTAACTTCTAGCATGGCTGTCTCACCGTAATGCAACAGCCTGGTGCAATTATACCACAAAGACTGTGTCAATCTCATCAATTAACCCTATTCAACTGCCACAAGGTTATTTCTTGATATGTGGGGACCGTGCTTGGCCGGAATCCCATCAATGCTGAGAGGGGGCCATGTACAATTGGGCGGTTGTCTCTCCTTACACCCAATACATCCATGATATTTAACATGACCCACCGCCGTCATCGGAGTAAACGAATGATCCATGCATTTTCTGCAGACTGCAGAGATGATGTAAAATTTTGGTCCCCAGCAGCCATAGTTGCAGCATCAGTCTTGGCCCCTGGTGTATCAGCAGCAAATGCTCATGTCACCTTAAACAGAATGGCATGTTGGCTTGCTAAACAAGCCAATATCACCTCTTTGGCAATTTCTGGCCTTCTGCTAGATGTTGATTCTATTCGTCATGCCACACTTCAAAATAGGGCTGCAATTGATTTTCTGTTGCTTGCACAAGGCCATGGCTGTGAGGAGTTCGAGGGCATGTGCTGTATGAACCTTTCTGACCATGCAAAGTCTGTACACGCTCAGCTCTCTGAATTGCGAAAGTTAGCTGGGAAATTGCAAATAGAATCGGGCCTTGGTATTGATGGATGGCTCAAATCTTTTGGCCTGGGATCATGGATACGCTCTATTGTTAAGGTTGCCATTGTAGTATGCATTGTAGCCCTGTTGATAATATTCATCCTGCCGTGTTTTTGCATATGCTTGCAGAATATGGTGCAAAGGATGGTGTCTGCTGCGTTTAATCAGACCATGCTTGTTCAACAGAAAAACGGGGGAAATGCAGAGAGCTTTGTAGATATTTGGCTAGCTGAGAGAGGGCACGTAGACGCTGTACCATTAACAAACTGAGAAGGACACAGGCCTAAGAGTCAGCAGTCAGTGTCCAATGACAAAACTAGTCCATTATAACCTTGCTGCAACATGAGGATGTGGGAGAGTAGGGCCCTGCCAGAATAGGAAGAAGAGTTTCAATAGTTGCAATGAAAAACCTAAAAGAATGTAGAAGTAGGTGTTACTGTATGATAAGTAAACCAACCAATCCTGAGCTCAGCTTTGCAATATGCATGAACTTCATTAAGTCTAATATAAATGTATGTGACTACCGATCAATAAACTGAGATCTGCTGATCACCCATATTGGCGTGCCGCTTTTCTCCCGCCGATCCTACAAATGGTTTTCCTACACCAGAGTGACTGTGTAATTAATGTTTGTGAAAGGACATACTTCTAAGCTACAAAAGAACCTCCGAGATTTTCAGAAGCAGCTAATGGCCCTAAAAGTATCCATGAATTTCCTACAATGGAGACATTCTTCACCAGGAAGAACTGCCTCAGCTTGATAAATCAATATTGGATGACTTGGAGCAAATTGAGAAACTGAACCAGTGAAAAACTGCCCAGATCAGATGATATTTATTCAGGAGCTTAAAGCACCTCAGCTATGGAGCTGCCATGAGATGTGATCTATAGTTCAGCACTGACAAAGTGCTGGAGGAATGAAAGGTGGCAGTGTGGCACCAACCTTAAACAAGGGCTCCCTGCCACTGCTGGAAATCACAGAAAAAATTCCCCACCAAAGAAGAGAACAAATAGTAAATATTGTCTGTATGATCTATGTATCCCCATTCATTTTGTCCAGGGAAGACATCCATGTCACCCATCACATGGACACAATCTGTGCTCAGGTGCTGAGTTTGTCATCTTCCAAAAAAAAGGTGGCAACAGTGCTCCTTAGTGAAAGCTATTCCGCCCTCTCAGTTCAGGAGGAAGGATTCCCTCAGGGACTGATAATGGTTTAAGAATTAGGAAAGAGAACGCTGAACTAAACACAGTGGAAAGGCAGCTGTCATGATGCTCCCAGGTTCAGTGCTGGGATCTTTATTCTTTAACAGAACAATAAAATACATGAAATGGGCTAAAATGGAGTTAAGGAGTTTTCAGATGAAACAACAATTTCTGGATACTGAGATCATGTGTGACCCCCAGCTCTGGCCACTGTGAACTGCTGCAGAAGGATTGCATGATGCCGACTGACCAAGCAATAAAATGGACAATAAAACTCCAGAACAATGTCTGTAAAGTAATGCACATGTGTAAAAACTAAAACAACCCCCCACAATCCCCACAGAGACTTTTTCATAGACTGTAAATGAGTTATTTTCATTCAGGACAGGGCTATTCCACACATTGTACATGCTGCTCTGGGAAGGCCAGCTGGATTTTCCAGTAGGTGTCAAACAGGCAAAAATAGAAGGTTTAGCCAAATAAATGTCTCATTGCTGACACAACTTGGAAGCTTTAATCTCCTAGTCACTCCTTCTTAGTTCTTTCCTTCATTGCTGTCCAGCCTTCCCAGCTTTTGCTCCCACATCCCCTGATCCCGAGTGCCTGACCCCTCCGTCTGGCGCTGCGACCTGACGGATCACCACAGACAAAAGCATTTCTTTTTGTTATTATTTAAGTGACCTTTCTGCCACTGCAGTAAATTGGCTTACTGTGTGTCTGGAGGAGCACCAGCACTGCACAGGCCATCTGGGGTTTATGAAGCCAGGAGCTGGGGGTGCAGAGGCTGAAAAGAAGGGCAGGACCTTTCCCTCTTGGCAGCAGTGAGCTTTTATCTTGGCTTAAGCTGTATTATGAAATCATAAGCTGGTGCTCATTTCTAAGCATCTGCTCCTGGCCCTGGACAGCAAATTACCTAAATTAATCTTTATTTTAATCCTGCACTGAAATAATTACACTCAATGAATCAGTCTTGGAAAGCAATATGGATAGTTACCTTCAAACAGTGTAGATAATTCTGTGAACAATGTCCCAGAAATTCAACAGCCTTCTCACATTAAGCCATCATTAAGTTTTCCCAGCACTTCTCCCTGTTTAACAAATCATGAGGAAATTTAACTACAGAAGGCTATTATAAATTTTATATATATGCACAGGTATTTTTGACTCTCACAATTTGTTCCTTGTTTGAAGGTGGAATACATCCATCTTTATTGCATTTTCCTCTTTCTGAGCACAGAAATAAACATGTTGTTATATTCCCAGCAGAAATGTTATAGCTGAACTCATACAGACATTTTGGAAGTGATTTCACCATTATTGTGAAGTCCCATGTGTTGCAAAACTCGTCAAAGAATGAAATGCTTTAGGGATTAATTACAGGCTCTGAGTCATACTTTTATAAAGCTACCACAAAATGGCATCCAAGGAGCTCTCAGAGATGAAACCATTTTAAATTTTGAAATCTTACAGCCTGAGATGACTCTACCTGGAGACAGCCTTTATGCCTCTGCCCTGATGTATCAAATCCAAATTTGGCAATCTGGGGGCCAATCAGTCAAAAACATCCTCAACTTGGGATGAAGACAAGGTCAGCAAAAGAAAATGTCATTCACAGACATTACCTGCTCTTTCTTCAGGATACACAAATGCAGGAAAAAACTGCATAAACTTGAATGTTTAAACTGAGGAAATCCCAAGAAATAAAGAGTCTCTGTTCATTTTCCTGAGAAAAAGGCACCTTGCACTACTGTTACTGAGATCGACAGTGAAACTCAGGGGGTCCATGCACAAGGCTAAAGAAGCACAAGAAATGGGAACATACCCAACACCAAGACTTCTGTGTACCTGTGCTCTAAATAAAAATGAAACATTTAGCAAGTGTGCTAGCTCATCAGCTGCTATCAGCACATTTTAAAGACAGTCAAGTTTGGCCCACAATACAAATATGGGCTTTGGTATGTTTGTGCTTGTGTGGGATTTTTTTTTTACCTTTTTTTTTTGCTCTGGAATTGCTATAACCATGCTGATCAAAACACCTAGAAGCTTTGTGTGCTTTTCTTCTGGTATAGCCTGGCATAGCACTGGTCCAAATCCTTTTAAGTTGTGCCACACATCTCTTCCAGCAGCAGATCTGTATCCAGGTTAAGCGCAAATATAGCCAGGCCTATATGCACTGCTTGATTTTTGTGTGAACAGGAGGCCAGCAAAGCCAGGACACCAGCCTGTCCTGGATGGGAAGATGCTGGAATTTAAATGAGCATTGCAATCCACTGTGGTAACCCTGAGGAAAATAGCCATAGGCAGCTCACACATTGGTTAAACATGCTTCACCTTCCTGGCCAAAGTGGAGCTCTGGGAGTGCATTACTATAAACATTTGCATTTAATATATTACCTCATCCTGGGAAAATGGTCATGAATAAATGCAAACTGACTAAATACAAACCCAAGCACAAATTTTATTTGTCTAGTTTATAGTGAGAAAAACACATGATCCTGTATTCTGCTTTTCAAATATCCTCAGCCTGCAGGAGCCCAGGCAGGCAGCTGTGAAGCCATGACAAATTGCTGCTACAAAACATGAGGAAGAGAGGGAGGGAGCTCAGGAGCGCAGGAACAGCACCTGGTGCACATCCTAGAGCTGAGATGGTGCAGCTCTGCTCTGGCTCCCACCTTCCTTTTGACTTTGGATGCAACACTGCCTCTCTCCAGCTTCTGTTTTCTCTCCTGATTTCTGTTTTCCTTCAGTATGTCAGGCATATGATCCAAGGTGCAGAAGTTTGGCTGAAAGATTCCCCTGAAAGACCATTTGGGAATTGAACTAAATGTAACTAAAAAGTAAATTTTAGGTCTGAGATTCACAACCAGACACTACCTAGGGCAAACCCAGCTTTAAAAAGTCTTGTCAAAGAAAACAGTTTTCCTAGTCATGTAGCACTGCTTAAGAGAGGCAACTGTTTGAAGTCTCACTTTGCAGTTAATTCTCAATTTAATGAGACTTCACAAATTCGAACTTTAAAAAAGGGCATCTTTGTAATCTGGCAGTTCAGCATATGGGTGCTGGGGGAAGGAAAGCTATTTTGCATCTCTATAAAAGCTGATACCAGAAGCTGACAGTTATGAAATGTGTTCCTAAACAGAGCAGAAGCTGTTGGCCTGATGGTAGGTTGTGTGGGGAGCAGGGGAATATCCAGAAGTGAGTGGGAGGATTCAGCCTGGCTTCAGCTCTGAGATAATCACAGCTGATGTGAGGCAGGAGTGATCAAAGGCCAACACCAGACAAGAGCTGGAAAGAAAGTGTTGCCCATTGATATAAAACACATTTCTTCTTCACTCCCAACCTCTTAAGGGACATACAATAATACCTTTTTTTTAAAAGCCCATGGAAGCTGGGGTGAAGGAATGATCCCCTGCATGGTTTTTGACAGTAGCATTGTTATAGCTTTGGTGGCCAGAGAAAGTGAAGCTTGGAGGAGACAAACATCATTCATCAGAGCAGATATAAAACATTTTCAAAGCACAGAGTCACCTGCAGAGTCTCAGAACCTGGCAGCATACCTGATTTTTCCAAATATGTCAGCAAGGCTAGTAAAAAATGTTGTGTCTCCCTAGAGATCTTGCTTTTCTGAAAATACTGTTCTATACTTTTCTACTATAACAAGTTACAACACAATTAAATTGTGCAAAAAATGAGGTCTGGGGAAATTTTTGTACCAAGACTGAATAGAACAAGGGAAAGAGAATAACTGCTGATGGACACATCAACTTTTTGCTTCTTAGCAATGTTGAAGGGACACATCTTTTAGAGTTTTGGTCCCTCATCTATTACTGGGCTCAGTGGATGTGACCCAAATTAGACAGAAAGAATAGTCATTCTTAGTATAAAGCAGCCATGAATTCCAGAGGGAAATGCATTCTTAAATGAAATGAGAGGCCCCAGTCAGTGCTAAGCCAAGTAACTGCTCATTTTGGGTGTCAGTGGAGGTATGGCAGTTTGTCAGACAAATACGATTCTTCTCATTTCTCCAGACACTGCCTTACAAAACTGATTCAGGAATACAATGATTAATACTAGCAGCAGTCATTTAAATTCTTCTCTGACAGCAGCCACACGGCATTTGCCATGCTGGCTGAATGGTTTCCCACTGGGGCAGGGAGCCGAGCGACTCAGAGCAGAAAGTAAACCCAGGACATTAGAAAGCCAACAAGGGGAGCAAAAAATCTGAAGGAAAATGAAAAGTAAAAAAGTAAATAATTAGTAAAAAACACAATCAAAATCAATTTGCCTGTTTTGTTACCTGCTGATCCCACCTCTTCCCAACCAACGCAAGAGGCCACAAGCCAAGCCAGTGTAAATGTATCGTGCTCAGGACTGTGTTTATTCCCTTGATCACAGCCCTTTCTCACTGCTGGAATTCATGCTATGAAGCTGGGTCTGACAAACCTCTGAAAAACACTTCCCCAGATGAGCAGAATGTGACAAGAAACCAAACTCAGTTCTCCTTTATGACCGATTTTCCTTTAACCTCTGTCATCTTTGAAGGAAATACCAGAGTAGCAAAAGTCACTTGCTAATGTCAAGCACTTTCTGAAAGTAGATTCTAAACCCTGGCCTTCCAAAATAGCCCCAATCTCTGAAAACTGGTTTCAAAAACTGCAGTAAATCAGGCAGCCATCCATTCTCAGCCCTTGTCACAGTAACTCAGAGATACACAGCCGTGCTGACGTGTTGAAAGCCAGTGAGATCCCAGGGAAGGCCATCTGCATGCAAAGCTTGCTCTGTTTTTGCTGCCTCAAGTAAAGCCTACTTCTATTTTCTTAAGTGATTTTTGTTTGTGTGCCCATGTGTGGCTTGCAGTAGCACTTGCTTGAAACGGGCACAGAAGAAAAGAGGTCTCAAGCACAAGGCTGGAAAAATGCCCCCGAGCACACCCACCCTTTTTGCTCCAAAAGGCAAATTTCTTAACAGTGTGGTCATTGCCAGGAAAAGATCATATTTTAGGACTTGGTATTTTTTGTACCTTAAAATAAAGAGATTTATAAGCTTTTATATCCTGATTTCATCCAGTTTCTGTTCCCTCTCTCCTGGTTGTGCCTTTGCTGCTGTTCTTATGCCTACACCTCCTCCTCCTTTTCATTCCATTTCGTGACTATTTTCTCTGGAGCTCTTGAACTATATCTTCTTCTAAAATAATTCTGAAAATAATTTATTCTGAGAACAATTCATCTAAAATATTGTGTTCTATGCTTTAAAGTATGCTGGCCATGCTGGCACAGAAGATTTCCAAATCCCTGGTTCAAAGACATGGGGATAAATGGAAGAGTTGTCAAAAATAATGGCCAAACAATTCTGGTGTTCTGTGTCAGGAAGGAGGCTGCTCCAGAGAAGCAGGAATTGCCATCACTTTAAGGGACAACTCACATGGTATTTTTGGTAAGAAAAGGATCCATGACTGCACTAATCTCAAAGCAAGACAAAAGCTGAATCATTATAATTTAGTCTCACAAAAAAATGCATTTCAGAGTCACCCTCACTGTGCACAGCCCACATGCACTATGTTCCTTCCCTTAAAAAAAATACAAGTACTCTATTATTAGCAAAGGGCAGCAGCAGAGCTGGGAGGGGAGCACTGGCAGGGCTGGAGAAGGCAGTGCCTGTAGCTGAACACATTTGCTTGCTCTGCAGTGAGCCTGGCCAGCACTTGCACAGCTTTTGGGGCTAGCAGCCCCAAGGGACAGGCTCCACAAGGCTGCAACAGCAAAGCTGCTCCGTGCTTATTTAAGCAGAACTCTTCCTCTGAGGCAGAGTCTGAGAGCTCCCCATGGGAAACTTATTTACATATTTGAGTGATACCTCACTGGGTTATGTGAACACTTGCTCAGGACTGTGAATCCTGTAGCTAGGCTAAATCTGGGATCTTGCCATGGTTTCTTAGCTTCTTCCCAGTTACAGGCAGAAAAAAAATTCCAACTGATAAATTCTTTTAAAAGCATTTTTTGGGTTTTTTTTTTACTGCTGAAGGAGAAAGAGGAGCAAGATGAGCCTTACGTTTTCATCCATCTGGTGGTGAAGTTTGTGACTGTTTTTAGCTCTTGGACCACAGACCATAGGCTTTGAAGACTTGCAGGCCCACACAACTCTCTCTTTGAAAATTGAAGGGAAAAAAAAAAACTTCTTTCTTCTAGCTAACAAGGCTGTTTTGGATCATTCAAGCAGGGCAAATCTATAAGACCAAAAATCTAGTTGAGGTAAAGTTTGGGGAATCAACTTTTAATATCAAGTGGTATGAAATGGAAAGCCAATGTATTCTTTAAAGCACAGGACTCAGATTGTGAAAAATGCCAATCACTTGGTTTAAAATTTTAAAAGTTCAATAGTAATAAAATGTTTATAAAAATAGTAATATAATTAGAGTAATAATAATTTGGACAATTTGAATTAGGATAATATGAGACAATAGAACTAAAGAGTTATGGACAGTCAGGGTACTTTTTGTGGGCAGTACAAGCCCAAAAAAGGACACACATTAACACAGGATTAACACTTAAAAACAATAACCTGTTGCATATTCATACACCTCATACATGACGCATAAATTCCATTCAAACACAGGATTCTGTCTGGTCATCCTCAACTTCTTCCTCTGAATCCCAACAGCACCTTTGAGGCAGGAAGAAGTTCATTTCTTCTGATAAAAGAGCAACAAATTCTTTTCCTCTGAAAGATTTAGGTGTCCTGTGGCTGCTACCTCATTGCGAGTCCTTTCTTTAAAAAATGTATCCTACATAGCGTAGTTTCTATTTTAACATTTTTTATAACTTAAAACTATATTTAACACACTACTTAAGAGAATTAATACAGCATTACTTTCTAACACAACACATATAATATTCATTCAATATTTGCAAAAAGCCAATCATAAAATACTCATTTTTCACACAGATGTTCCAGGAAAGGTCACTGGACATCTGTGTCACACATAGCTTATGCTGCATTGGGCTGGGGCCTGACACAAAAGTAAGGGATTTATGGGAGAGGAGATGCATGGGTATGAGAACAGTGCTGGGACTTTATCAGCAGCAGCATCCTGCAGAAATGCACTTTTAGAAAAAACACAGGACCGAGCTCTTCCCCCCACACCCTTTGCAGGAGCAAAGTTTTAACAAAATTCTCTTTTTCTGTTGTGACGGCAATGGAAACCTGGAGAGCTGCGGGTCAGAGGCTGGCTCGGCGCCGCGGTTCGCAGGCAGGAGCGCTGCGGTCCCCAGAGCTGCAGCAGCACAGAGCCTGCGGCCACCACAGCACGAGCAGGCGAGGGCACTGCACAGCGCCTCGGGGCCAGCAGCACCAGCTCTGCAGGGTGGAGCCCTTCGGTGGGAACCCTCAGCTGCTCTGAGCTGTGCAGGAGCTGCGCGGGCACTCGGTGGGGCTGGGCAAACAGCCCTGGGCACCTTGCTGGAGAGGGTTTTCCCGTGGAAGCAGATTTCTTCTTGTTCTTCAGAGCACAGAGGGAGGACAAGGAGCCCAACGGGAAGCCATCAGCAGTCAGAGCTGCCCTGCAGTTCAGAGGGCAAGGTCACACACCTCTCATTTTGCTGATGACTTGTTTTCCACAGGGATGCCCCTGCTGATGAATTACTCACTAGCACTGTCCAAAGCCCTGTGCTGTATCTTGTTAGGAAGGATGAAAGTTTGACAAGAAAGTCTCACAGATATGTATGCTTAGCAGAAAGATTTTTAAATGTAGAGTCTGATGAAGGAATAGAAATGGAAGCAAGTTTTGATATAGAAGAATTGCTGAGCCAGTCTTACTGGATAACCAAGAAGGCAAAGGGTATGTTGGTTGGAAGGGGTTTTTATGATTTAGAGCAAAAGATAAGCCCACCTCAAACAAGATGATGTTTTTACCAAGCAGAAAGATACCACAGATGACCAAGTCAGCAAAGTTGCAAGTAGAAAAAAGGTCTCAGAACTTTCCACTGCAAGAAAACTGAAAAACATCTTCTAGCTTAAACTGTAACGTACTAACTTTTAGTGATTGGAGAATAGTAACATGAATATGGTAATTACAGTAGTTATGATGGGTTATAGATAATAGTTAAGGTATAGATTGGTTCTACTGTATTAAGATGCTCAGCAAAGAAAAGTATATAATGCACTGTAACCAAAACCAAAGGGTCTCCAGGCCTGCCTGCAGCTGGAGCTGACAGCTGTGGGCACAGGCTCTGTCACCCACGACCCTGGACTGCTGTAACTTCTTGGATGGAATAAACTGCATTTTGGAGAGCCACATGGAGTCCTGCATCCCTCATTTAGGCTCTTACAGTATCTCCCTAGTCTAGGGCTGTTTCTCTCTCCATAATTATGAAGTCCCTGGGAGCCAGGGCTGGGAAGCTGAGGGAATGATCAGATTACTGCAAGGCAAGGCAGGGGAGAGCAGGTGGAATTGTAAACAGGCAGAGGGAGGAGGCAGAAAGACCTGAGCACAGAGCTGTTGTTTCCAGCTACTGGCACAGTCAGGTTATTCTGTTCAAGGCCAAAATTCCAGCTGGGGCAGAAAGTGTCCCAGGGAATCCATTATTACTGGAGAAAAGAGGAATTGGTACCAGCAGCCTGCAGGCACTTGTGTGAGGGAAGTGAGGGCTGGCTGATGACAGAATTCACCTGTGACCTGGCTGGAGAGAGGGACAGAGAATGCCAGGGACAGTGTGGAGCAGGCCTGAAAAAAAAAAAAAAAAAAAAAAAAAAGAAAAGAATAAAGGAGGCAAAGAGACCAAAAGGCAGGGGTGGGAGAAGGAGTAAAACCACTTCAAAATCCAAAGTGTCTGTTCATCCAGAACAAGGGTACATTGCCTTCTGTCTGCACATACCCAGCTCTCACCTGAGAGGTAGAGCAAGATAAGGCCACGTCCTTGGCAAATCTCTTTATTTTGCTGTGTGTTGTCTGCTGGCTGTTCTTTTACCATGGGCCTTGTTTGCCTGCCAGGCTGCAAACTTTGAGGTGCTCATGCACCATGTCTGGCAGCAGGCGTGGTCCCTGTGCCTCAGAGGAGCCCAAGGAGCTGCTGTGGCACATCCGTGTCACAGACATCTTTTATGAAAAATCCTTTCCTTAGGATTTTTCCTCCTGAGAAGCTGAAAGGCCTCAGGAACAAAATGTAAACAATGGTTATCTGCTGCTGTGGAATGCAACAGGTGGATCTGTGATTGGTCTCATGTGGTTGTTTCTAATTAATGGCCAATCACAGTCCAGCTGGCTCAGACTCTCTGTCCGAGACAGAAGCTTTTGTTATCATTCTTGCTTTTCTATTGTTAGCTAGGCTTCTGATTAAATAATTTCTTCTATTCTTTCAGTATAGTTTTAATATAATATATATCATAAAATAATAAATCAGCCTTGTGAAACAGGGAGTCAGATCCTCGTCTCTTCCCTCATCCTGGGCCCCCTGTGAACACGGTCACCCATCAGTGCATGAGTTCCCTTGAATGCTGTGGTGCCCTTCAGCTGCTGCAGCAGCAAGTCCAGCAGCATCCAGTGGGATGTTGCTGAGGCTGAGGAAGCTCTGAAGCTGTTAATACCAAAGCAGAGGAGAAAACAAGTGAAGGAATAAATGAACTTTCACCTTCATGAGTTCTTAGCAGGGAAGGAAGGAAGGGAGAAGAATGGACAAGCAGATAAACAGCACTGAAGTGAACAAGGCACTATGATCTACTGAGGACATGCAGATCCAGGTCCAGAAATCTGGAAATAATCAACTTTTTGATGCTCCCAGAGCAGAGCTCTGAAGCAGGTGCCCACACTTCTTGCACAGGCTTTGGGGAGCTCAGGAGCTCTCTGTAATTCTTTTCTTTAAGGCCCTATAATGAGGTCAGCATCATTACTCCCAGTTTACAGATGAGAAAACTGAGGCAGAAGGAGGAGAGGTGAGTGAGCCAAATATGCAGCCTGATCCAGCTAAAGGCTTGTTCAAGCTCCTTTATTATCTCTTCCAAATAAAAGAGAGCATCATGCCATCCAGGAATGCACACAACCCAAACTTCTTTACTTGGCTCATCAGCAACAAACACTACCATGTCATCAGTTACTGCCAATCTTTTCTGAAAGTTATGGTTTGAAGGGACGGGTAAAGTGTTTTCTAAAATCAACAGAGTGCACTGAGAAAGGAAAAAAGAAAGTAAGATCTGCTACATAGAAATTTCACATCAGAGACAGAGCTAATATTTCCTATGAGCTGGGAAGGGGCAGAGCACAGTCCTGCTAAGCAGAGGGTGGAGTAGAACCCTGCTGACAGAAAGTCTTGTTATGATGTTTGGTTTAACAAAGAGAAATGGGAGGTGAGGTGTTTTCACTTAGTCTGTGGTTTTATTCTGAAGCAATGCTAAGGTTGTGGCAATTCCCAAGCTTGTTCTGATCTCCCTGCAGGGTTGTGGCTTAGTGATGGAGATCTGAGGGGTGAAGCTCTGCTTTGTGCAAACTGTTTTTTCACCAGATTCTGGGTGTTGCTGTTCTCTGTTGTACTGGTTGTTTGGTTTCCCCTGCCGCTCTCATATCAGAAGAGCACAATCAGCTCTGGCAGACTGCATAAACAGGATCAGAGCCTTTAAAAATAGTATTTTTGGTTTTTTCTTTCTGATATGCAAGCTGAAAAATACACATTTCTGACCTCTAGTGCAAGTCAGATGATGCAGAACTGGAGACAGACTTTAATTGAGGCATTTAACCTTAAAACACCATTATATCAATGTCATATGGTTGACCTAGGGAATTTTTCAGAATGGCCTGTGGTTTTGAAGAGATAGATAGATAGATAGATAGATAGATAGATAGATAGATAGATAGATAGATAAATAGATAGATATCTATATAAATGTACTTTCTTTTTTCTTAGAAGAGGTTCACTATCTATACACTGTATGTATGTCAGGAAAAGCATAGTGAAGATGCAATAAGCTTAAATGTTTTGAAAATAAGGATGTCACTGCTAGGGATCCAATGCTTAAAGCCAGACTGGAAGAGAAATAAAATTTGTTTCCATGTGAATTTAGTGGAGCAGTAGAGGGAGTTTGATGTGAAAGGACTCTGGGAAGCAGCAGTGGTGGGCAGGGTGTTGGAAAGGCAAACTCCTCTGAAACCTCTCACCCTGAACCGCAATTGTTTTACAGACCCTGCAGCCAGGACAGGAACCAGCAATTTACTCGCTGCCCACGTGCAAACAGCTCATTCCGAAGTGGTTTGCACCTAAAAACATGTTAGAATGCTACAGACCCAACAGCACTCCGCAGAGAGATGTTGGGATATTGACATGCTAATTCTAGTGTCCCACGGGGGAGCTGCTCAATCCATTTTGTAGGAAAACAAAGGGAGAGGTAGTTGCACAACATGCAAAGGCTTTTGTAATTTTCATTAAAGGCTGGAGAATCCCCAGGGGTTTATTTAAGCAGAGAAGCAGTGGGCAAAGCTATTTCAAATGCACACCAGCGCCAGCGCAGAATGGGAAATGAACTCACAGTAGCTATAGGTCAGTGAAGGTTGCAACGTTAAAAAAAAAAAAAAAAAGAATAAAAAGGAAGACCAGATAATTATCCTTTCTTTCCTAATTAACCCTTGTTTTCAGTTTCTGCCTAGCTTTCCAGCCCTGAGGGAGAATGTGTTTGCAAGACAGATGCCAGGTGATCCAGTTCAAGGTGTCCCATCACTTCTGAAGCTGAAGCAAATTACCTGAACTTGAGAATAAGCTGGCAGCTACAACAAAACCTGCTGTCACTTGTTATTTTTAGATCAAGAAAACGAGATATGTGGCCACAAAGGAAACCCCACCTGCATGCTTCGAGTGTAAGGCTGAGGACACTTTTTTTCCTCTTAAAGGGCACCACTCCCCTATGTAAGGCAATTTTGACAGCCTTTCAGAAAGTCAGACTGCCCTCTGCAAACCTCTGCAAACTCTAGTGAGTAATACTGAAACAAATTTAGAAGCAGCTCTCTCTGGTCTTTATAAAAGAACCTGTAGAACTGTGCTTTTCTATGCTTTTTAATGGCTCTGTATTTTTCCTCTTTTCTATAAGAAAATGGGTCATATCTAGCAAGATCATGTTTGTTTGGGTTTTTTTTTTAATTACAAGGAAAAGAAATTCCTGCTTGGCATTCTCTAAAAAAAAAAAAAAAACCTGGAGGAAAAGTAACAAGCTAATGTGACTCATAATCTTCCAGATCTATATTAGGGAGAAACCACCTATCCTGCAGGAAAAGGGGTAGTCATAGGTTGATCTAATCCCCACCAATTCCAGACAGTGCATAAAATCTTCCAGCACCACCAGAGGTAGATTGAGAATCAGGAGAGAGAGGGGTTTCCATGTTGCACCCAGCCCCTGACTTCAAAGCATGGAAATAATTCTTCCATGTCACAGAAGATCATAAAGAATAGCTTGAACAGGACATGAAGCAATTACTGCGACGAGCTCTTCACAGCTCTCTGCTTCTCAATCACTCCTCCCAGCCACAGCCTCCTGGAAAAATTTACATTTCTTTCCCATAGCTCAGGCACATATTCTACAGAGCAGGAAGAATGATGGGAAAATGAAATCCACACATTAGACTAAAGCGCTTCCCTGCTTGAGTAAGATGTGCTACATCCACAGGAGGAGAAGAACAAGCAATTGATCACTGTGTCACAGGACAGGATGGAGCTGCTGAATTAGTATTGAGCTGGAGTGTTCCTTCTCTTAGGAAGCCAAGCTGCATTTCACAGATGTCATTTATAATGAAAGATAAGGTTTGTATTCATCTGCAGGTTAGCTCTATAAGGAGATTCACTTCCCTGGCCTCTGAGTCACACTGAAGTGACTCCAGCTCTCCAGCAGGCAGTGTGTTAGCCCCAGCCATGGACCTGCCAAACATCAAACACAAAATGCACAGCAAAGCACCCTCTTGGTGTCCCTTATCATCTCATATTCACCTGGGCTATGGATGGCACTTCTTGTCACCCACAGAGCCATGGAAAGTGAGACACTGGAGCGTGACCAAAAGGAGCTGCTGCCTCAGGGTCTGCGTCTTTGAAAAGTGCCTAGTTCACCTGAAACCTGCTCTAGAGAAATAAATGGTGCTGCTAAAAGTACTGTCCAAGGGAAGGACTTTTCTAAGACGAGGCCTTTCTTCTTTGCAAAAAAGAGTTTGCTACAAAATAAAATGAGTTTAAAAAAAAAGGGGCAAAACCCCACAACCTGGAACTAGTGTCGCAGACATCTTTTATGAAAAATCTTTTCTTTAGGATTTTTCCTCCTGAGAAGCTGAGAGGCCTCAGGAGTAAAATGTAAACAATGATTATCTGCTGCTGTGGAATGCAACAGGTGGATCTGTGATTGGTCTCAGAGTTGTTTCTAATTAATGGCCAGTCACAGTCAGCTGGCTCAGACAGAGAGTCTGAGACACAAACCTTTGTTATCATTCTTTGCTATTCTATTCCTTGCTAGCCTTCTGATGAAATCCTTTCTTCTATTCTTTTAGTATAGTCTTAATGTAATATATATCATAAAATAATAAATCAAGCCTTCTGAAACATGGAGTCAGATCCTCATCTCTTCCCTCATCCTAAGACCCCTGTGAACACAGTCACAAACTAGATCATGTGTCTGTCATTTGTGACCCAATCTAGGATTGTATGTTAAGAGAGATGTTAGTTTTTCTAGTGCTCCAGATGCAAAATTTTAGGCAGCACTTCAAATTAATGCAATAGGAAGCTTAATCCAAGTTGCACTTTCTCTTTCCTATTTTTGAGCAATTTGACAATGTTCCTTAGCACTGTGTTTAGGGCCTCTGACCGAGTGTCTGAATGGGATGCCTGTTTGATGAATCCGAGCACTGTTTCTAACCCACACTTAGCTTGCCACCACTTTAATAACAGCACTTGAATAATTCATTGTGCACCTGCACAGAGGCTTCACATGATCTGCTTTGGAGGTGTCACCCAGAGTGACACAGCACAACCCTCTCCTTTGCAACAGCCCTGATGGTGCTGGCCATCAGGAGCCAGCAGAGTTCCCTGGCATCATCCTCAAAAAGTCAGAAGTTTTCACAGGCTCAGACGCTCAGCAGCTCTACAGTCTTCTCCTCAGTCTGTCAAACAAGCACCAAAAAGGGAGCAGGACCAGACAGCATGGGGCAGGAGAAGAAGCAAAATTATTGGAGCCCCAAAGAAGACTATTTTGAGGTTTCATCATCAAAATCTCTGGCTCTTTCCATTTCAGTCTTTTGTGATGCATCCCAAAGCTCCTAGGTGTGACTTACGGATAAGGACAGTCAGGTTAGCCAGAATGGTTTGAAGCTGGCTTTAAGTCATTCTCAAATATTTAATATTGCAGCTGATGACAATGGCTGCCCTCCAAGGGAATTTGATCCACTAATCCAAAATGCAAAGCAAGGAGACAGCAAAATGAAACTGGTCACTTTTTAATATTTTTTTTTTACCATAGCTGTTTGCATCACTGCTGCTTATTGCTAGAATTGGCTAAAATACAGAGTGCTGAAATATATACAAAATAAGCTACACTATTTCTAGCCACACCAAAAATACTTGGAAACCAAAGCTTAGCATGCAACACTGTTCTCACTAAATTCAGATGAAGATTAAAGTCAGATTCAGCTTTTGGGAACTCTTGCTAGTTCCCAAATGAAATTTCTAAACTTAATAAGGCTTGCTCATTGTCAGATGTTCTACTCAAGCCATGGCGGTGGTGAAACTGCATGAAAAGGTAACCCAGGATTCACCTTGCATGGCATACATGGCTCTGCAAATAATACAAAAATAATACAAAATCCAGATCTAAACGTGAGTTGCTTAAATGTGAGATCACATTGTGAGATTCTTGCGGCTGTCCCATGCAGGGCCAGAGTTGGACTTTGATGGTCCTTGTGTGTCTCTTCCAACTCAGAGTATTCTGTGATTCTGGAATTCTGAAAGTTATTAACAGAGCCCACATGTTTTTTCCACAAGTCTGTTATGTAACAGGCTTGTAGAAATAAAGAACTTGAAGCCAGCTTTTGTTTTCCTTATTTTGCTAATGTTGGGTATGAGAGCACTCAGGCATTTTGGGAAGTAACCAAGGATTCTTTCATATACAGAAATTAAAAAAAAAAATAAATGAATTCCCTAATAGTTAGGGAAATAAATAACAAAACCATAATCTTTTCTCAATATTGCACCTTTCTAAAAGCAAGTAATCTTAAAGCTGTGAGGTTTCCTAAGGTTTCCTCTAGTCTTCCCCTCTTCCCCACTTGTTTGTTTTTATCTTAGTTATATCAAAAATGTCCATTTTAGCAGGCAGGAAAGTTTACCTTTCCCTAAAGCCTATTAACCAAGTGAACTTTTTATCCGTGAGGTATAGGAGGTCCCTTCTTCAGTTTCAGTGTATCTGATGTCTTTTCATGCCCCCACAAAAGCCTTCTGCAAATGCAAACTAAATGTGTCCAAGTCAACAGGAAGCAAAAAACCTGGGATATAAAAGGTGCCTGTAGTACCTTTGAACTTTCCTCTGTGTGTTTTTAAGAGAGATCTCTAAAAATGAAAAGGGCAGATCTCACAATAGCTGGAACAGGGCTTCAGAGCTTGAAGACATTTAATATCTCAGCATTAACTATTCATTATGAGGCCATATGGATCGGTTCAATAAATGATGAAATAAGTTATTGAGAAGCCCAACCAAGAACACCGGAAAGAAACATTCTCTTACCCAGCTCAGCCACAGACTTACACATTTGCTGTTGAAGACCAAAATGCTCTTAGCTCACTGAAGGCCCTATGTGTGTATCTGGAGTCTCAAAATCATTTTTCCCATATTGTGGGAAACAGGTTTCCCATTTTTCTCTTTTTCATTCCTTTTATTGGCCCTTGCTCTGATGATTGATCCTCCTCTCCTTTCTCATCCTTTCTCATCCTCAGCCTGACAAAATCTGTACTAAAAATGACACTGGGAGCTAGATGATTGAGATTGTTCACTGATGATGATTCAGATCAAACCATGTGTGGCATGGAACTTGTACACGAAAAACCTGCATTTTGTCATATCAAGAGATGATAGCTGTCCCAGGTGAGTATAGCACAGCAGATCATTTTTCCAGGAAGGAATATGTTATAGCAGCCATGCTGTTAGGTGCTGAAGCAAGTGTTTTATGCGTTATCAGCTGACAAGGAAGGTGAGAACATCCTTAAAATTAGGTACAGTTAAAAGCCCTGCAGAGTCAAAGCTTTATCCCACTTCCAGATATTCTTAGAGCTGTAAATATTTGTATATGTCTCTCAATAAAAACCTAGTAACTAGAGAAGAAAAAGTGTGGATTTGTTTGCAGCACGCTAAAATTTAGAATTAACCAACATTTTGTTAAGGTACAGTTGAAATCACCTTCCTGATTATTTACAGCTCCTCGTGTTCTCCCTAATAATGTAGGACTGGCTCAAGGAAGCCACTTTTATGATTGATATGCTTTTGTATCTTGGAGTTCCTTGAGGTCATGATATTTCTTTGTAAGCAGGGTTGCTTTTCAGGTTTTTATATTGCCTCAAATGTGTTTGCTGTAGACCCTGGCGTTGTTGAAGGACAAGTGGTTTATTCAGTTATTATCTTGCACTGGGTGATTGGAATTTTGCGCTGAGTAGTTTTCATATTGTACTAAGTGGTTTGTTTGTATCACATGGTTTGTTCAGTTCTCCCCTGTCACCGTCATATTTGCCTCTTTGCCCAGGATTTCTTCTCCTGGGAAGCTGAGAAGCCTCAGGGAGAAATGAAAACAATAATTATCTGATTGCTTCTCCCTGTTTTGCTGCTTTGGAATGTGGCCTGGAGATTGTTTACCAACAGGTGCATGTTTGATTGGTTTCATGGGAATTGTATTTCCTTAATGGCCAATCACAGCCAGCTGTGTCAAGGCTGTGACAGGACAAGGTGAGAGAACTCCAAGTTCTCAGAAGGCTGATTTATTATATTATGATACTATATTATATTAAAAGAAATGCTTTACTAAAACTATACTAAAGAAAGAGAAAGGAAACCAGAAGGCTAGACAAGAATGAATAATAAAAACTCCTGACTGACCAGAGTCCCAACACAGCTGGCTGTGATTGGTCATTAAGTTAAAACAATTCACATGGAACCAGTCAAAGATGGATCTATTGGTAAGCAGCCTCCAAACCACATTCCAAGCAATCAGATAATTATTGTTTACATTTCTTTTCTGAGGCTTCTCAGCTTCTCAGGAGAAAAATCCTAGCGAAGAGTTTTTTCAGAAAATATCACAGTGACACTAGGTCATATTCGCCTTGACCCTCACCATTGGATAATTTCCAAAACCCCTCTCCCCTATAAAAAGCCCTACTTCTGCCCATTTCAGGAGAAGAAGCTATCACGGGGAACCTTTGCTGAAGCTGCCAACAAAGGACATCTCTGTGGAACCTCACCCAGCCTTCTCCTCTCCCCCCCTTCGCCTGCCAAAAGCACTTAGCAAGCAAAGAGCTGAAATCACAAATGAGCTGATAATCACTGAAGAGCTGATATCACCCAAGAGCTGAGCTTGCTAAGGTACCCTGTAGCTCTGGAGCCTGCCTGAGGGGCCCAGACAAGTCGTGCTTAACTGGACCTCTCTGTTTGGGACAGCCACAGCAGCCGTTTTTGGGGAGACCCCGAAATGCCAGAGTTGCCTCACCAGACACAATGTCACACACACAGTGTTCCACAATGTTATAAATGAATGCTCCAATTTAATAATTAAATAAATTTATTAAATGATCAAAAGTATAAATTTGGAAAAAGCCACAAGCGATTCGACTCTGAGCCAGGCAGTCAGTGCTGGGGAGACGCAGGGTTTGGCCTCTATCTCACCAGAGTCCCCGTGGGTCTCCGAGGGTCAGTTCTAAGGGGTCCAGTTTTATACAGTCTCTCGGGCTTTGGAAGGGGGCCTTCTTTAGCATATCATCCCATTTCCTGGAACCGGTGAAAAATTGCTAGAATCCTGTCAGGTGAAAAATTTCCAGGAATGTCTCCTGCTGGGGTTTAGCCAGATGAGGGAAATCCCTTGGAATGTACATTTCTGGAGACAGTGTCTTCTTGGTGTTTAAATCTTTATCACTCAGTCTGTTGCTGTTGCTGATGCCAATCAAAAATGCTTCCTGCTGGGGTCTTGTCAGATGAGAAATCCTTGGGAATGTACATCTCTGGTGGCAGTGTCTTCCTGGTGGTTTGAATTTCTATCACTTAGCTTGCTTGTTGCCCAACACTGGTTTTAGTACACAAAATGCTGTGGTTTTTAGTTTCATTTAGCACGAATTATTTTATAACATATATTACACACAATAACCTGTGGGACTTTTAGTCCCAAGAAGAAAGAGCCCCTCCAGTCCTTTTCTTTTGTGCTTGTCAGTGGAGCTGGGATCCAGAGCCAGCCAAACGGACCCCATGAGGCTCTCAATCCCACAGCAGGACCATGGTTTCCATCATGAGGCTTCTCCCTGTTATAAATTCATTAGCCAATTTGATCAATAAGGAGAATTTATTCCATAATTAAAATACAATCGTAAAAAGGCGACAAGTAAAGATCGGATCGGTGCTGAACCAGATCAACAGCCTGAGTGACACAGGGAGGGCATTCTGGTTTCCTCTCCTCTGTGCATCATGGAGAGACAGCTCTCACAAAGTCTTTTTATACATTTCCAAACTCCAAGGGGGAAGGGTTTCTTGCTTTCTTATTGTTGATTTTATCCTTCTGGCATATTCATGTAGTTTTTCCTTTCTTGCTGTCGCTCTTGCTGAAAGTTTCCCAAAAACGGTAAATAATTCACTTTGTTAGAGGAAAATCTCCTGCAGTATACATTCTAGGAGACACATATTTATCTTATGGATGATGCACATTGCTGGGGCTTGGTCAGATGAATAATCCTCTGGAATCAACATTTCTGGAGATGAATATTCAGGCTGGGATTTTGGTGCATATCGCTGTCATCTCATCAGAGGGAATTTCCCGGAACCCTCCTTTGGCATGCCAGGATTTTCATCCGGTGAGATTACTGTAGCCTCAGCACGAATTTATACATTCATCTATTAGTACACATCCCAGGTACCTGAGGAGAGCCTCGCCCACTTCTGCCTGGTCAGAGAGGCTGCACAGCCCCCCATCCACCACAGCACTGCTGACCTGGAACCAGACCTTTGGGAAGAAACTGTACACGCCCTCCCAGAAATCTCTGAGGTCACTCTGCAGGATGAGGCAGGGTGCGTCATCCTGTTCTTCTAAGTTCTTCTAAGCCTTCTGATGTTTACATTTTTGTAATGGAGTTTCTCAGGCACTTTTATGTAAATAGTACCATAGAAAGACAGAAGGCGCTCGGCACTGGGAGTTTTAAAGTCTCTTTTAGGTGCAGGATTGGTGCGTTTTCAATCCACTTGTTGATTGGTCCCTTGTCTGGTTATTGGTTGGTCCATAAGATGGGCCATTCCTGGCCAGTCATTCTGGAATTCTGAGGCCTCATTGGCTGGCTAGTCTTCCAATCACAGTCCATACTAATGTCATCATCCCACGAGGCAACCCTCGAGAAAATTCTCTCACTCAGACCTCAGCACCCCCCCCTTCTAGTGGGGACACACTCATATTACAGTACATTCAACTCCACAACCCATTACTTCATAACTTATTACATAAATTAGGTATAACAATCTATTACATTAATTAACAATTCAGAATAAAATTACATTATTAACAATTCATAACTCTGCCTATGAAAGCCAAATTTATGTGACCTGTGTTTACCTGGTCTTAGGATGAGGGAAGAGACGAGGCTCTGACTCCCATGTTTCAGAAGGCTTGATCTTTATGATACATATTATATTAAAACTATACTAAAAGAATAGAAAAAAGATTTCATCAAAAGGCTAGGTAAGAATAGAAAAAGAAAGAATGATAACAAAGGCTTGTGGCTTGGACAGAGAGTCCAAGCCAGCTGACTGTGATTGGCTGTTAATTAGAAACAACCACATGAGACCAATCACAGATCCACCTGTTGCATTCCACAGCAGCAGATAACCATTGTTTACATTTTGTTCCTGAGGCCTCTCAGCTTCTCAAGAGGAAAAATCCTAAGGAAAGGATTTTTCATAAAAGATGTCTGTGACAACTTTATTTATAACATAATGATTGTTTTGCATTCCTCTCTGGAGGAGGAGAAATTTGATGGACTGTTGGTTTGACCAGTGTGGTTGGAGAGGTGGCAATTTCACCCTCCAGTCCAGGAGGGTCACTTTTGGAATTCCATAAATATTGAGGTCAAGAAATGAACTTCCTTCTTTTTACCTTGGAGGTTTCAGTGTGCATGTCGTTCATTTCATGTCCTGTTGTGACAGCAGGATCTGCTGCCACTCAGGCCTCTGTGCTTTGCCAAAGCCCCATTCAATGGATGAGTTATAAAAACATGCTACATGTCATAAAAGCTGCCCCTGTGCAGTGGGAAAGTGCTGTTTAAAGTCATTGTTTCACCTGTAAAATGGTCAAGCTGGGTGAAAACTGGAAGCATATGTTTGACTGACTCACTGAGACTTGCAACATGCCAGCCCATTTACAAAGGATTGCTTGTCAGCTCCAGCAAGATTGTTCTTTAAGTATCTGATTTTAGCCTGCACTTGACTTGAAAACCAGCAAGTACACCATCCTACAGTTTCAGTTGAAAACCAAGGATAATGAAGAAGAATATTAGGAAATGCTTCTTTTCTTTGTATGAATTCAAACTATAACGGAATGAAATATTAACACTCATGTACAATGCAATATATAATCTGAATTATGGCATAGTTCTAAGGAACCTCAGAAGATCTTCTCCAACCTCCACAAGAAAGTTTAACCTACAACCCAGGCAGATGCAGTTTTGCAGGCAGGAGGGATGTGATATGTGGAGGGATGTGATGTCTGTGCACTTATTTGGCCACTGGAGCTCATGAAGCAGATCTTGCCATACCAGAACTTTTGCTGGTTTTGTGTGGGGTTTTTTGGGGGTTTTTTTTTTTTTTTTTTTTTTTTTTTTTCTCAGGGTAATATCTGGACTGATGGAAAGCATGGTTTTCCTCCTGCAGCTGTGTTCACTCCTGCAGCATTTTTCTAGCATAGCACACCAGTGCTCCTGGTAATGTAGACATGGCCTGCAGCTAAAATGATCATTTGGTCACACACTTGAAAGGCTCAAAGTTTGCATGCAGACCATGGTGCTTTCCTTTCATCTGCACATCATTTGTTATAATAAAAAGACAATAATAACACCAGATTTGTACCTTAAGCACAAATGAATAACAGAAGATAAATTATCCTGAAATATTTTTCAAAACACAGGGAATAGTAGCATCATAGCAGAAAAGAAAAAGGCTTTTGCAACCCCAAATGTGTTTGTTAAAGGGTAAAACAATACCCCAGGCCATGTTATTTCAAATTAATGGGGCCTTTTAACACAAATTTCTTGATACATCTTATTTGTATTTGGTGAAGTAATATAGAGCTGTGAAGCATGGCCAGAAATGGTGCTCTGCAGAGAAATCTCTGCTGGAGAAGCTGCAGAATTTTTATAATTTCAATTAACTAAAACGAATGGGGGAAATATCCAAAGCAAGTTGGCAGATGGTTTGTTTTTTATAAATCCCATTTTTTCTGGAAATAAAGATCCATTAATCAGCAATGATGATTAGTTTCATGAAGGACACTAAAATCTATTAAAAACAAACAAAAAATCCTGTCTAGACTTGTAGACCTGTACAGATAGAGAAGCACAACCTTAGCACTGCAGATGCAGCTAAGCATGGCATGAGTGAAGAGAGGCCAGTGATGACAGAAATCATATCTGAGTAGAAATTGAAATAAACTTTACTGCTAGAAGCTGTTTTCAGACCAGAGTACAAATACAGCCAGTGTGTAAAATAAAGTATTACACTTTAAAGTTAATTAATTACACCAGCACATAGCCTGTGGCTGAGTAAAGCATCAGAACTGAACTTTGATCCATTGAACAGCTTTGTGTTTTTAACACTGTTCAACATCCAATATGGATCTCAGAGCCATTTTTGAAATCTTTTTCAGGTGGTTTGCAATCTGTTTTTCACAGGCAGAGGTGTCACAGTGACTCAGTAGGATTCTGCAGAGTAGTCAGTATTAGAATCAATACAAACAGCTGCAGGGGATGCATCCTTGGAAGAAAGAAGAGAAAAACCAACCCCATCTTCAAGATTTATAATTTTCTGTTTAAAATTCCAAGCCTTTTTCTTTTTCCATAAGATCTACACAGAGATTGCCTTCAACAAGTACAATATCTGAAAACATCTGAAAGTATCTGTAAAGTGCACTGAATTACTCCGTTTCAGAGGGTACCAAATCCAAAGACAACCTTTAAAAAGCCCAGAAAGGCAGCTGAACTTCTGATTCTCAATATGACTTTAAAATATGATAATCCATATGAATTGCATAAATATGCATCCCTTGTATGCATTTTTTGTCAGGCGTTTTTAAAGTATATTTAGTTCCACTTAATATATATACAACCCTCAAGAAGATGAAACTTCACAAAATTGCTGGCCTAGGAGGAGTTTGAAAAAAGCACATTGTTGAAAAGGTTTGCATGAGTAACTCCTTAAAAAAAAAAAAAAAAAAAAAAAAAAAAAAGAAAAAAAAGTTTTTATGAGCATTTAGTGATGGAGACTCCATAGGCTTTCTCAGAAATGCTTCAGAAATTCACTATTTCTTGATACCAGTTTCCTCACTGTAGTTTATACCCATTTTTATCTCATCTGCCACAGCCATGGAGAAAGACAGCTTCCCTTCCTCTTTGCAGGAGTGTTTTACATATCAGAAGGGCTGTTATTGCATGTTTTCAGGACCTTTGATCATTCTTGCTGCTTTCCTCTGCGTTCAGAGCATTCGGAGTTTATCCTGCTGGAACTGAGGACTTTTGATCTCTCAGAACTGTCTGAAGTGGCAGCTGATGTCAAACATTAGCCTGCTATAAGCTGTTTACCTGTGTGCATTGCATCACAGAACAGAGAAACCAGTATTTGGCCAGCGCTTCTGGACACCCCTATAAGGACCTAAATAGATTTAGTACCAGCAAGCCCCAGAGGAACTTGACTGAGAATTTGGAGACTGTGAATTTTCCTTCTATTTCTGTCCTTGACCATGGTGCTTTTATCTCCAAGTATCTGCTTCCTCTCTCAAACCTCCCACATGCAAATGGTGCATACGAACCAGGCATTACTAATTTTATTTTTCAGCTCTTTGCCCATGCTATCATTGTGTTGGGGAACTCTAGCAAAGTTGATACATTTCCATTCAAAGTATTTCTTCAAATTCCAAAGGACTGCCTACTGTATTCACTGGCTGGTGATAAGTAATTGAAGCACAAGACTCTCTGGTGGCTTGTCACAGGCTGCTTGAGATGTCAGCCTGCTGGAAACCTTGGATTTCCAGTTGCAATGCATTTCTGGGACAAATTGCAGAGATACAAGCTCACTCCATTCCAGGGCCTGCAAAATTAATGATCTGTCCCAACTCAGTTTAGCTGCAGATGAAGTCGTGCATGGAGGCTGCCTGAACAGCCACTGGTAATTTGTTCTTTGCTACAAGAGGCAGGGGCAGGGAATCAATTCATTCATTCAGGAAAGGAATTGATTGCTCCCCTAAGCATATGTTTACCCTTATAAAGAGCAGTTTATAGAGTAGGATGCTTCACAAGGACTTTGGGGAAAACAAGAACTTTTAATTGCCTGACCATTTGTACACGTTTAGGACACTTGCGTTCTCTTAATTCCTTTGAAGTCAGAGTCCAGAGCCCCCAAAGACTGTAAAGTTACAGAATAATTACTGATTGTTAAGGAATTATGCTTTGTAAAATAATTGTCCCTATATTTTCTTCTCTATTGCCCCTCACCCCTGGTAGCCAATTGATTTTAAAGAAGAGAAACTTCTGGATAGAAAATGTTTAAGTTTTCCAAAGACTTTTGACAAAAAAAAAAAAACCCTTCAGAAGAAGCTATTAAAGAAATCTGGCAATCAGCAGGGATAAAAGTCAGTTTAAAACTGGAGACAGAAAGAATTGGACATCAGGAGCCATTTCTCACTGCTGACAGAGGTTAATACTGGAGTGACCTAGGGACTAGCCTCAGGACTGGGCTGAGCACATTCAACCCATGAATTAATGAATTGAAAGGGAAGGGGAACACCAAGGTGACTGTGTCCCCTTGATTATTCTAGATTCTTGTGGACACTAGCATTTACAATAAACTTTGGAAAGACCTAGCAAAGACCTGGGGAATATGCCAGATGTGATGAATCCACAGACAGCTACAATTTTTGTCAGTACTGTCAATTAAGAAAGAAAATTGTGCTTCTTCTCCCTAACAGCAGTTAAAATATTGTCTCGGGGTTATCATAGTTTTGCTGTTGTTGTTGGGCTGCATTTTCTGCTACTTCAGCTCTCTTTAGGACCAGGTGAGAAGTAGTGCTAACACAGGAAAAGAGGTTGGGGCTCAAACCACAATGAGGAGAGGGGGGGAATTCTGCTTTTTCAGCAGCATTTGTTATTTTAACTGTTTCATCAAACCACAGCACAAATGATTTGTCTGAAGACCAAACAAAATAACAAGGAAATCAGCTCTCCTGAATCCAGAGATGGCCACTTAACCATTTGGAACACCATTCTTCTCAGCAGGGGAAAACACTGAACTGCAATATTCTCCTGGCTGTGGCTCCACAGTGCCTTTTTGTGGGTAGCTGGAACTCTCCCACCACTGCTGCAACGACAGCAACACATTTGTAGAAGCCAGGACAGCTCATGTCACACCATGACATAAGGACCCTTCACACCAGACCCTAATATGCCACCCTTTGAATAAATTTTCCTCTCCCTCCAGTGTGGGAGGCCCTTTCCTTGGGCCAACATCCTTTTGGATGGGAAACCATTCTCTTTCAAAAGTTCAGCCATAGATAGATAAATATTAGAGACTCTTTTACCTGCATAGATGAATTTGGTTTGTCAGTCACTGAGGAATGGGAGTGAAAGAAATCTGCATTTTGAACTGACAATATTTCCTCCTGTAGAAAATCTGCCCATTAAAAAAAGCCCCAAAGACACACCAAAAACACTCACAGAACAAAGAATCAGTAATATGAACATAAGAACTGAAGCCCACACACATCAGTTGCCACTGGCCATTACATTTGAACTGCTTTGGCATTTACAGTGAACGTACACTTGTTCTCTCCAATTTTTGACTGAAAGGTTGTGCATACAGCAAGAGAAGTTCTGTAAACTTTTCAAAGTTTAGCAGAGAAAGCCAGGAAAATTTAATTTATTTTGAAATATTTTTTTGATATTTATAGTTCTCCTTTGACTCGTGGAAGCTCATCAAGCAAGGCATGCAAGAGTAAAAAAGGTGTTCAGCAGAGCTTAAAGCAGTCCTGGAGGTGACAGCTGTGAAAAATGAAGTCATTTGCAGCCACCCTCCACAGGCACTCCTGCCACTGAGAGGCAGGAAGGCAGGGAGCTGCCTCAAGGACAGGAGAACCCACAGCTTTGTCACAGTGGATTAGCTCACCTTCAGCCAGATAGATTTGTACTTCCCAGCCTCCACTGGGATTGCTGGCTCCAGAGTGGAGAGAGCTTAGTGCTTGTTTATTGCATTGAAATAGGCATTTATCTTTGTTATTTCTGTGTTCAGGATTACTGCCTTGGGTGAGTGGTTCTCAAACTTTTCTGTGTTATTTCTGTGTTCAGGATTACTGCCTTGGGTGAGTGGCTCTCAAACTTTTCTCTGTAATTGAACCAGAAGGAAGTTTCACAACCTCAAGCCAGCTGTATGTAAATTAAGAGAATGTGGTCATTCTCAAAACAAGACAGAGTCTGAAAGTGTAGAAAGCCTGTGGAAAGTAGCTCTTGGTAATTATTGTTCACTTATATACTGCTAATTTTAAATAGGCTTTTGCATTTTAGAAGGGCTGCTGTGCTTGCCTGTTTCAGGAAGAAACATTACAACTGCTTTCCCGTGCATTTTGCAATACTATATTTCACAATGCTCTTTCAGCTCAGCAGAATATAGTGGTTTTACAGTTCAAGGTTAAATAATAGCACCATTTGGAAAGCAAATATTGAGCCAAAGAACTTCAAGGCTGCAACATTCACTAATTCAGCTTCCATATATTTAAAACTGTCTAAAAATCCATGTATTTAAAACTACAATAAAATAAAAAAGCTAAATGAAAAAGCAAGACTAATCAATTTGAAAATATTATAATTAATATCTTAAGTTTGTTTCTTTTGTTCTCTCCCAAACTGCAGCACAAAAAGTCCCCTGAACTTTATCAACTTTTGCCTTACTATACTGAGTCAAAGCTGTTTTCAGCAGAAATACTGGACTGTGTAAACATAAAATTTATTAGTGAATGCATTGCAACAGACACTCATTGCTTTCCTTTCCTGTAGGGTTAAAACTTTCTCTTGCCCCAGCCACACAGAAAGCTTTGCTGCAAGAATCATTTTGCCATTAGCATTTTTTTACCAAATTTTTTGCAATGCACACTGTGCATTATTTTCCTTTTATTGTGTTACCTGATAATTTTCTGGTTTCCCTAAAAATACTAAAAATATCCTGCTTTGCTCCTCCTTTGTATTACCTCTAGAGATGTTTTCTGTAGCATCACCTTCCAATGCAATTTCCTCCAAAACTCATCAATTCATAATCAAAAAGAGAGCAATGGTTTGGACCCAGCTGCTTTGACAGCACAGCCACAGGAATTGCACGTGACCCTGCCCACTTCAGCTTCTCTTTTGTGTTTATTAAAACGTCCTCCCCACCACTGGCTCCACTTTTGAACCACATTTTATTTTCCAGCCAAGCATTATTTCTTGACATGCAAGGAGGACAAATTCAGAGTTGTTCAACTTGGCAGTAATACCCTGGGCAACTGCACTGCACAGGTTAACAGTGCTTAAACTCATGAGCGTTTCCTCCTTCTGATCCTACCTTTCCAGAGGGAAATCATAACTGGCAAGGTCAAACCAAATCTTGTCCAGCAGGGACTTGCTAAATAACTGTGAAACTGAGGTAGGCACAGATTTTCTGGGCCCTGAATTTATTTATATGTTGGAGAACCAGAAATCAACAAAATTCTCTTTTTTCCTCTCCCTACATACTTCTTGTATGAGTCTGAATTCCTCTGCTGCAAAAATAACTTGTTGCAGAAACAACGCTCAAAGTTCAACTTTATCTTTGCAAGAGCTAAACGCCACAGATTAAAACAGTGAAACTATTTAACACCCTCCCTAATATTTTCCCTGGTATTTCATTTTGCAATACTATATTTCACAATGCTCTTTCAGCTCAGCAGAATATAGTGGTTTTACAGTTCAAGGTTAAATAATAGCACCATTTGGAAAGCAAATATTGAGCCAAAGAACTTCAAGGCTGCAACATTCACTAATTCAGCTTCCATATATTTAAAACTGTCTAAAATTCCATGTATTTAAAACTACAATAAAATAAAAAGCTAAATGAAAAAGCAAGACTAATCAATTTGAAAATATTATAATTAATATCTTAAGTTTGTTTCTTTTTGCTCTTTCCCAAACTGCAGCACAAAAGTCCCTGAACTTTATCAACTTTTGCCTTACTATACTGAGTCAAAGCTCTTTTTCAGCAGAAATACTGGACTGTGTAAACATAAAATTTATTAGTGAATGCATTGCAACAGACACTCATTGCTTTCCTTTCCTGTAGGGTTAAAACTTTCTCTTGCCCCAGCCACACAGAAAGCTTTGCTGCAAGAATCATTTTGCCATTAGCATTTTTTACCAAATTTTTTTTGCAATGCACACTGTGCATTATTTTCCTTTTATTGTGTTACCTGATAATTTTCTGGTTTCCCTAAAAATACTAAAAATATCCTGCTTTGCTCCTCCTTTGTATTACCTCTAGAGATGTTTTCTGTAGCATCACCTTCCAATGCAATTTCCTCCAAAACTCATCAATTCATAATCAAAGAGAGCAATGGTTTGGACCCAGCTGCTTTGACAGCACAGCCACAGGAATTGCACGTGACCCTGCCCACTTCAGCTTCTCTTTTGTGTTTATTAAAACGTCCTCCCCACCACTGGCTCCACTTTTGAACCACATTTTATTTTCCAGCCAAGCATTATTTCTTGACATGCAAGGAGGACAAATTCAGAGTTGTTCAACTTGGCAGTAATACCCTGGGCAACTGCACTGCACAGGTTAACAGTGCTTAAACTCATGAGCGTTTCCTCTTTCTGATCCTACCTTTCCAGAGGGAAATCATAACTGGCAAGGTCAAACCAAATCTTGTCCAGCAGGGACTTGCTAAATAACTGTGAAACTGAGGTAGGCACAGATTTTCTGGGCCCTGAATTTATTTATATGTTGGAGAACCAGAAATCAACAAAATTCTCTTTTTTCCTCTCCCTACATACTTCTTGTATGAGTCTGAATTCCTCTGCTGCAAAAATAACTCGTTGCAGGAACAACGCTCAAAGTTCAACTTTATCTTTGCAAGAGCTAAACGCCACAGATTAAAACAGTGAAACTATTTAACACCCTCCCTAATATTTTCCCCTGGTATTTCTCAAGTGAGGGAAGCACAACATCTCACAGGAGTAGAAAAGATGAAAGTTTTTTAGAAGAGCTGGCCTCCTGAAGACACTTGTCCTGGATATTGATGAAAACGACACCACACAGGAACATTTGCCTCCTGACATGGTGGAAAACAGAGCAGATTGCTAATACACAAACCTTTGAGGCTGAGGATCTCATATTTCTCTGATGCAGTCACACAGCCTTGGGGAGATCAGTTATAACATGCCACCAGTCCTGGCACAGGTATCAAAACATCAATAAGAACTTAAGTAAGTGGCAATTTCTCAGGCAGAAACACAAAGTCATTTTTCCGGTTGTTTTTGTTCATTGGTTGTTTTTTTTTTTCCTTCATTTTTTCTTTTTTTTTTTTTTTGTCGTTAGGTTTTTTCTTTTTTTTTCCTCTTTTTTTTTGTAGTTAGCTAGTTTTTTATTTTTTTTAAGAGGGGAGGGTAGGCAGTTGTTTATTTGTTTTGCATTTGGAAAGGAAGTGGCAGAATACCAAAGTTATTTTCATATCAGCTTTTCATGTTTCTTACCAGCTGCCTCTCAAACCCAAGTACAACCATTTATTCCTCATTACAAAGAAAGTGTTTGGATTAAACAGCCCTAAATTACTCAGTTCTCAAGAGGAAATTCTTACATGTTAGGTACCAATTGTGATAACAATGATGTCTGATGTGATCCATTTATGCAGTATTCAGCTTTTACAAAAACTTCATCAGTTCTTATTCTTATCTAACCCTGCCAAAGATATAAAGTATCAATTTTTAACCACAAAATTTTATCAAAGTGCAGGAAAATCAGGGAAATTCCTACCTCTTATTACCTGCTAATCAATGGTCCATGAGTAAGATGAATTACCCTCTCTCTTTCTTCCTAAAATGAAAGAACAATAATTGAAGGGAAAAAAAAAATCTACTTCTGTGCTAGGTATTACTCTGACTGTTTACACATACAGAAGTTTCCCTCAGGCAACAAGGGATTATTCTGGTTTAATCAAAGAACATACACAACATGACTCCCAGCTTTAAAAGACCCAAAAGACACAGACTAATGAATTCATCTACCATTACAGACAGATGAATTTTTGAACACAAAGGAAAAACCTGATTGAATTCCTCATTATGACAAAAGAAACCCTGAAAAATAATCCCAGCTGCTGATAATATATTAAAAAGTGACATTCTTACTATTAACCTGTCAAAAAATAGATCTAGTATAATTTCAAGGCCTCTGCAAGACAAGCTTTGTGTTTGTTCTTAGTCAAATACTTTACAAAGTTGAATCCCTGACTAGATATCTGCCTTCATCACTGCTGCACTTACACTAAATAAAACTTAAAAAGAAACTTGCTAGCCTCTCAGTGTGCATCCACAGTGATTCCTTAATGGGACTGCTGGCAAGAGTGACAAAGCTTCACACTGGGGGTTTGGCCACAGGCTTTTTCGACTGTGGGACACAGAACCTTTAAAGAAACATTCTAAATGCTCAGAAAATCACTGAGGCCTGACCCATCCATGGGTGCATCCTAGCACATGTACCTACTACCTGGCAAAGATTTGAGCATTTCCTTGGAGAGATTCCAGTAGGTTTTGCTGTTTTATCTGCAGGAAGTTTTCACCAGGCAGGTCAAACTCACATAAGCTCTTCCAAATCAGCGTTTCCTCACTTGGTATTTTATCAGTAGATAAAAATAAACATAGATAAACAATCTGGTTGAAACCTTTTTTTAAAAGGTAACAGCTTTCTGCCTAGATGGCCATGAGGTTGTTGATGGGTTTTCCCAGTCACCAGTGCCTCTGGAGGTCCACAGTGTGTCACAGCTCCTCTCCAGAGTGGAAAGGCTTGTGTGTGCAGCAGGCAGCTCTGCACTGACATGGGCTTCTGCTTCACAGCAAAACTGCAGTGCAATAGAACCAGCATTTTCCAGCCCAAATGCCTGAGGAGCAATAGACACCTAAGATCATCTGCAAAAAAAACCCCAACCAAACACACAAATAAAACCCAATTCACAGAAAACATGTTTCATCTCTCATTTTGAAGCAGGAAGGCAATAAAAAATATGTTCAGCATGGACACACACATGCATTACCAAACACTTAAAATATTAACAAAAGCCAACAATTTTAATTAATTAGATTATATCTCACAGATGCACAAAAAAAATCTTACTCATTAAATTACCAGGTGCTCAGATTTGTCAAACACAAAACTTGAATACAATACACCTTTCTTTGCATTACCTCAACATGTATTGCACTCCAACCCCCTAGTCTACAGCTCAGATTTTTATAAACTTAGCTTAAAATTGTTACTGAAAAGCATTTAGTCTCCAATAGAAACTGTGAAGAAATCAGCCTGAAATAGAAACTGGTCTGTGAAAAACTACTCAGTCGCTATGGGATCTTATTTATCCTTCACTTGACTGCCTTGTTCATTGGTGCAATATTTTAAAATCCTGCAAAGCCCAACTCTAGCTCCTCTTGGGCTCCTATTTTTTTAAAGAAAGGATGGCAAATATATATTCAGCTTTTTATAGAGAGAAAACAGCCTCAGAAACACCTCCTTAATAAGTGTACAGGTTATACAGCAGCCTCATTGCTGTATTTTCTTTCAAGTTACCATTTAATATGGCTCTGTAAATATTTAAATGTATAGCTACCTTCAGCAATTTCATGAATTTATAATTTTAGGTCTTGTTCTTATGTTTGCAGCCTCTGACACTAGAAACTTGTGTGTGCTTCCTCCATCTGTCTCATCTCTAAATGTGCTCTTCTGTGCTTCTGAGAATATTACTGATGATGACTGCAAATTGCACTAAAAAACCCTTTTAGGTGTATCAAGACCTGCAAGATAATCCTCCCATCAGCTTACACCTTAAGTGACCAAAAGAGAAGAAGTTGATAACTGAAATAGAGAATTTGTGTGATGCCTGGAAAGGCTGCCTAGAACAGAGGCCGGACAGTGAATAAAGTAGGTATTTATTAAAAGGCCTTCCAAGGATACACCTTGGGCAGTACAAGAGCCCAGCCATGGCTCCATCCAAGATGGTCACAAGTTTCGACACTTTTGTAAGTTTTGCTCCACTTACATATTGGGGTTAATTGTCCAATTACAGCTTCAGGTTGTGCAGTCCCATCCTCCTCCTAGATTGCTCTCCTCAGTTTGCTGTTTACACTTTTTGGGCCCAAAGCTGCAATGGTGTCCTTGGTTCTCGGGCTGGAAAACGATTGCTTGGCCTGACTAAACTGTGAAGAGAATTTGCTGACACTTTATATGAAGTTCAGAGTTACACACTAATGCACTACAGAATCTGGAAAATATGAAAGCTAAAACTTCCTTAAGTTTTATCTGATTATGCATCATGTGCATAGTCACAAAAAAAAACCCAAAAACCAACAACTGCTGCTGTTGTATTGATCCCAGTTCTAGTGGCAGCTCACCAGTATCTCAAAAACTGTTCCAGATTTATCTATGGTAGGAGGTGCAGCACTAACTTTTAATAGCAATCTGTCAAAAGTATAGATGTGAGGTATCCTTCAGCACAAGTGTTCTTGTATAACAGATACACACCAATACAGGCTAATTTTTTTTTTTTGGCCAAAATATTGTAGAAGATAAATTTTTGCTGTAAAAGGTGGAATTATTGCTTCAAAAAGAGCGATGAAAAAAACTCTTCAAAATAGTGTTGCAACAAAAAGCCCACCAAAATATTTATAAGTAACAAGAATAAACTTTGAGAAAGACTTCCGGAATGTAAAACCAAAATTTATTTGCCACAGATCTGGTTTGGTGGCTGCACTAAGAAGTTGGCAATAACCAACCAAGCAACAAGATATTTTGTGTCAATCAAACAGATCTGTTGGTTTTCCACTGAAAATAATACAAGAATAAATAAAAAGAATAATGAAAGAAAAAAAAAAGGTGACTGGACATGGTCACAAGATGCTACTACTGAAACAAAAGGCTACATATCTTAATTAAAGTGTATTTCAAAAGGAAAGGTGAAGAATAATTTACCTTCCATGAAAAGTTACATACTTTTCAATACTTCCCACCCCCAAATACTTTTCAGACAAAAGAGTTAAAATATTAATCCACACTAGATCTTGTTTATTTTACTTTGAGACAAAATCTTTAGTTGAACAAATTGAATGTTCTTTCAAATGTATGAGGAATTACTTTCAATTAGAGAAAAAAAAAAGAAATACACAGAAAGAAATGTTTCAGACGTGAATTATTTAATATATGCATCAAAATTGAGCTCGCTGGCCAAGCAACTATTTTTGAGACTAGAGTTTTGGACCCTTCAAATTTATGTTCAGCTGGAGACAACTAAAATAAATTTTCCTTTAATTAATTTTGAGAAATGGATTGAGACATGCAGTCTGTTGTGGTTTTGGCACACTGTCCTGCCTCTTAACTTGAATGGCCACGAGATGAACCTCAGTGCATGAAAGCCTCTATTCTTAATTTTGAAATGTTGCAAAATTGTGTAGTAAATAAGAAGTGACTGAAAAGCACAAGAGAATCCTGTGTTGTGAGGCAGTCTGCAGTGCACCCAGCCCAGAGACATTCAGGATGTGGGAGAATGGAGAGGTGCACTCAGGTGCTCTCCAAACACCACCTGAAGAGTGAAGACACAGGAGACTCCAGGATTTCTACTTAAATGAAGGCTCTCCAAAACAAGCATTAGGTCACAATAGCAAGCAATGGTATTTAAATGCAACACTTCCAACTTTCTAATTTTGAAGTGCTGTTTTGACTGCTAAGGTGGGAAGAGAGGAGCCCTGATCCTAGAAAAAACGTTTAATTACTTCCCAAGCAGACAAAAATTGCATGGGTTTGAAGATTCTGAAGGCACTGCATGAAACCAAGTGCTTTTCAAACACTCATCTAGGAAGCTTATGGCATAGCTTAGAGTTGAAAGCTATTTCCAGATGTCAGATCACGAGTAAAACATAAATATTTTGAGGAGAGCTCTGAGAGTATAGTGTTCTCCAAACTGAGAGAAACAATCAAATGCTGCAATTTAAAAAATTCTTTTCTTGGGCCAACATCCTTTTGGATGGGAAACCATTCTCTTTCAAAAGTTCAGCCATAGATAGATAAATATTAGAGACTCTTTTACCTGCATAGATGAATTTGGTTTGTCAGTCACTGAGGAATGGGAGTGAAAGAAATCTGCATTTTGAACTGACAATATTTCCTCCTGTAGAAAATCTGCCCATTAAAAAAAGCCCCAAAGACACACCAAAATCACTCACAGAACAAAGAATCAGTAATATGAACATAAGAACTGAAGCCCACACACATCAGTTGCCACTGGCCATTACATTTGAACTGCTTTGGCATTTACAGTGAACATATACTTGTTCTCTCCAATATTTGACTGAAAGGTTGTGCACACAGCAAGAGAAGTTCTGTAAGCTTCTCAAAGTTTAGCAGAGAAAACTAGGAAAATTTAATTTATTTTGAAATATTTTTTTGATATTTATAGCTCTTCTACTTTGACACATCTTCCTGTACTTTTCTTTATAAGTGTCTATTTAAAAATAAATTATATCAAACACTTCAGGCAATTAGAGTCAAATCTCTACTGACAAGCAAAGTTAAAAAAGGAAGTCCTGACAAAGTCACTGTAAAGATGTCAGAAGAAAAGTGAATAAACATTTCTAAATACAATTTTATTCATACTTCAGCTGTGATTTCTGTTAAGAACTGTTTTCAATTTCTTTGATGAAGGAGAAAGCAATTTGCTTCAGTCTTCACAGGTAATAGAAGGAACATTCCTCTCTCTACAGAATGTCTCTTAGAATTTAACATGAATAGAAGATCTTCAACCATTTAAGCAGGAAAAGCAGACTACAAGGCCACAAAAATTATCAAAACCCCCTTTAAATAGATGTACTTTAAAACCCCTCAAAACAACCACAAAAACATTATATGTTTAATTTTCAAAGCAGCTTCCATTCCATGTTTCTTAAAAGCAGCAGCTAAATAGTTTAATCACTGTACGTGTGAGATGGAAGTTAAATGCCTTCCAGGCAAATAAGAAGTTGTAGCCTGAGGTTAATAAAACACAGGAACAGAAAGAGAAATGAACCTCCAAATTCTCATATCGCACAATTCAAGTTTATTCCATTCATTCTTGCAACACAAACTTAAAAATACAGTATCATTTAGCATTCTGATGTCTATGAACCATGATAATGATGAACCCAACTGTGTCAAAACAGTTAACAATGGTGAAAAGAGAAAGTCAAATATCAAAATGCACAGAGCACTATTTTTTCTTCTGTCACTGCGTAGAAAGATGATTGTTTATCCATTTACAAAATATAATTAAGACAAGTTTGTTTTGAAATTTTGCATGCAACACTGCAATTGCTTGACCTAGGACACTCTATTCTTGCCAGCCTCTTCTACAAATTATCAATGTTATGTTCAGTTCCATTTAACTATTGTACTCCTTTTCTCATTTGCTCCCTGTAAGAAAAAGGGAGCAGAGGGTACAAAATTGAAAATATACTTAAGTTTATAACTTATTTAGCACAAATTTCAAAGGAAAAGGTTTAAGAACAGAGTGGATTTCCAAGTATATGCAATTCCAGTCTGACAAAGTATTTAAATTCTGTTTATAGAATGAAAAATAATTTACAGTTTGGTATTTTTATCTAGTTAGGACCTACTCAAAGATAGAGGAAGCCACCCATTATTTTTTCACAAAATAGCTAACGAGAAAGAAACAAATGAACAAGCCCAGTCTTGAGACAATTACAAATGTATAAGCTTTTATTTTTACCTTTTTTCTTTTTAATCCTGGGCAAAATGATTAAAGACCTGTTATGTAGTGCAAAAAGCAGAAAAGTATTTCTTCTTTATAAGCCAAACATTAAATGCCATCTTTTTAACTATCTCAAAAGGCAGCTTGGGTATATATTACAGCCAAATTAACACTTGACTCACTGAAGTATGTTTGCTTCTTTTTTCCCCTCAGGGTGAAGTAAGAAAAAATAAGGTGTCCCCACAATAGTAGAAAAAGGGAGGCAAAATTGCCTCAGTGAATCTCCAGAAGAGTTAGTACAAAGATGATGTTTCTTTGCTCACTTAAATGAGAGTTCAAGGGAAGGGCAGGAAAGAATACAGAAGAAAAAAAAACCAAACCAACAAAAATACAAAACCACTATGGCCAGACACCTTGACACTAATCAACACAAAAAACTTGAATAATCAAGTTCTCCACGTAAAAACAGATTGCAGTTTTCTAGACTAGTATTTGAATAGCTAAGTATTTAATAGCACAATATGGAGGCAAATTGATGCCAACGATTGTTACTTTCATAGCTGAATAAAGAGTTAAACCTATAGTCTGTGTTCACACTATTACAATGACATGACAATCCAGCACTGATCAGAGATAAGATTAAAGAGTCCTCTTATAAATAGTTATTAAAAGCACTGTTCACCAAATATTCTTGTTCTTTTATCAGCAGTTCATCAATTGATTTATCACTGATTTCCAACCCTTCTGTTCTTCCTTGCCACCCATCTCCAAGAAATAGAGTAATTGCACTGTACAGTTTATGGCCAGAGTTGATTGTTTTCTCCGTTGCTTTTCTTTTGCTATGTGTAGATGTAAATCAGTTCCTGCTCTCATTTTACACTCTCAATGCAATGCATTTCATATCTGAGACATTCAATCCTAATATGCAACATTATTCAAGTAAAACTAAATCTCCATTAAATACAAGCGGTAATCACCAGCCTACTTCTATATATCCTCTCAATTTCAACAGAGATACCAAAATAATATCAGCTACTTTTGTTTAAGAATTCAGCATGAGACGTTATATACATTTGTTTTTCCGTATTCTGTTTGTTACCAGAAAGTTTGAAATCTGTATTTCAAAAGAGAGGAAGCTGTATAGTTTGTGGTATAGAACCTGTTACTCAGTTTTAGGTGAACGAGGAGTCTAATGAAAGTTTTCAGGATGAAAGCCAGCAGCTCAGATATTCCTGAGGACCACAAGGTGTGACAGGAGTGCCTACAACATCATTAAATACCTTCCCATGAATGTTCAGGACTGTCATACTAGTATAGTACATCTTATCTAAAAGTCAATGGTTAATATGGTATGGTCACACTGGGAACTTCCAGAACAAGCCTCATGCCTTAATGGAATTTCAGAGGTTCATCCATTTGACAATGAAACACTCATATGCACAGTTAAAAAAAAATCTGTAGCAGTTAGAGCAAGTTAAGACTTCTGCTTGTACATCTTCCTGCTTCTACATCTGAACTTAGAAAGGTTCTATGTTTACTAGAAAAGTTTAGCAACAATATTCAGCTGATCTGAATGGCTAAATAACTGTTCATTTTCCACATCTGCCTTGATTATCCTTGTGTACCAAACACCCTGGAGCTTTCACACATGTCTAGGAATTTTATGCTGATGTGGTGAGTAAAGAAATTTCATCTTACATTCCTTCAGGAAAAAAACTACAGTGAAATTTTGACCTCTCTCTCAAAAGCAGTTATTTAAAATGTCTGTCCTGGACTGAAACAAATATGGGATAGAAAGACTTGAAATTCAAGCATCCAAAAGTACCTTGGCAGATATTATGGAGTGTAACACCACCATGCCTCAGCTGGTCTTTCTTGGTTTGCTCAAGACTCAGAAAACATTAGTGTGACATCCAATTAGTCAATATAAAGAACAGCTCAAATAACTAGTATCAAAAGTCCTCAAAACTGCAACAGAAGCTTTAGGCAGAAGAAGAAAAAAGCTACCCAGTGAGAGAGAAGAGCAACCCAGCCACCTACATTACTACACTTCAGATTATGGCAGACACAGAGTAGGGGACTATTGTCTCCTTCACTATTAGTTTCAGGTACATAGCACAGTACTTCCATTTAAAGGAAGTACTTCCATCCATCTAAAAAAATCTTAGTACTAATCTAGGAGGCTTACTAGCCAAATATTCAGTATGGTCTGTCTTCCTTCTTCCATTTTCACTAGAAATGGGAAGAGACTGTGCACTGGAAAGAAGTTCTAGAGGGACACTGTTCATCATACTTTTCAACCCTCTCCAACCAGATTATCTTTGATACAAGCCCCTAACTAGTCTGACTCAAAGAATTTCCCTCCCCCCAAAGTATTTAGCTGAAGAAGCTGGAAGATGCAAAGAGTGACAGACAGGCAGCAGTGTGAGGCCACAGGAGAGACATTTAAGATATCAGTCCATCCGTCACTGAAGAAGAGTCTTGATTGCCTGGTTGTCAGTGGCTTCAAAGGCAGTTAGTCCATCTGGGCCTTTCACAGTCTTATCAGCACCCTGGAAACACAATGAGAAGGACTGTCAGTTCATAAAGCCAGGCTAAATCAGTACAAAGTGTGTCAAAAGATACATAACTTGAATAATTATATTCCTTACATACAGCTTTTCACTGCAGTGCCTTGTTTTCATTCAGAAACCAACCAGACAAGATTTATGTACAGAACTTTCCAGCATGCAGCTAATCTGAGTTTCCAACTTTGTCATTCAAAAATAAGGAAAAAAAGCTACAATTTTTGTTACACAGAAAGTTGCAAGTCCAACAAATTATCAGTCCATCTTAGACGTATTTTTTGCTTCCAGCAACTACTACTCTTACAAAAGCAAAAATTCAGTGTTACACACTTCTACAAAATCTATGGTGCAAGAAGCTCTCACATGCTAAATTGCACAGGTAATACCTGGAAGAGCTGATTTACTAACAAATCATACTATATTCATTCTGTATCATAAAATGGCCACACTCATCAAGGATTTTTCTTCTCTTCCATTCTGAAAAAAAAAAGTCCCTATTGATACATCAGAAAAACACCACAAAATCATTCCAAGTCCAAAACTGCTCAGGTTTGTTTTGAAAGAGTTGTGTCTACACCTAAAAGGCAACCAAAGAGAACAGGGAGGCAACAAGAAAATGAAGGATAATGCACCAGCTGGATAAATTGGAGGATAATGCACCAACTGGATAAATCAATGAATTAGAATAAACTGCTGCAAGTAAGCACAAGCACTGTGCCAGATTTATGGGAGGAGAACAAAAGAAGGGAAACAGAGTGATTAACTAGTCATGTTTGCTTTGAGCACTGTGTAATCACATTCATGAAAGGGAAAACACAGACTAAACTGTAAATAGGGCAGCTAAATAAGGGGAAAAAAGTTATTAGAGATCACAGGACTGATTTCAGAACAACTCTGCAAGATGATATGCAAATCTCACTTGAAAATGACAGGAAAAACACTTTGGGTACAAGCATTTTGTCAAAAGTGTGTACAGCAGAGGCTTGTCTTCAGTTTATGCATAAGCTCTCCACAGAGGAGGTACAAATCCCTTCTCAATTACAAGGAAGACTGTTAGTTACTATTAAGGACTTTGAATAGTTTAAGGACATAATGTACCTAGAATTTCCATAGCTTCTTCACTAATTAAACACACAAATCCCTACTGAACTTCCATACATAAAAATACCATGTCTGCTCCCAAGACAACTCTCACATCCCTGAACTTCTCTAACAGTCTAATAAACTGGATCTGATACCACTGTGATGTGCTACCAATGCTACTTTTTCACAATGCAGCATATGTCCCTCTCTGAAACTTGCACACTCTTTACTTGCATGTACTCAACCTGTCATTTGAAAAGGATGGTTTTGCAGTGGCTTTTATGGCAGCACTGCTAGTCTTGTGGTCCACTGGCCAATCTGATCCTCTTGGATCTGCTCATCTTCCTTGTGGCTTCTAGAGACTCTCAGTGCAAGAGATGCATTCAGTTTGCTCCAGTAACAGGAACAATTTTTAGTATTTCCTCTCCTATCACTGTGTAACATCCTTGGCCCAAACAGTACAAGGATGTTGCAGTTCTTTGGCATATGAACATGAGCTAAATTAGCTTGTTCCCAACAAATGACAATTTGGTTGCTGCAAACACACACTTGGGCCATGGGAACATGGCTTGTAAACATTTATTTTTCCCCTAAGAAAACCCCCAAGAGATTTAGCAGGTATTCAACACTTACAATCTTAGTTGTTCAGGGAAAAGAAAGGCAACTAAGAGTACAAATAGCTTCTTTTGCAGGTGTTGATTATTTCTACTGCTTAGATAGCACTCAGATTAAAATCTGTGTGTATATCAAGAAGGCTTCAAAGCTGTTCATTGATGAAAAATCCTGATTTGAAGAAAAATGGAACTATGCAGTAATTGACCTGACAGAATTTAAAGAACTTTAATTCATAAAACTCTCCACCAATGTACCAGCATTTAGGGTACCAAAGATAACAGTTAACTGAGGTAACTCTGAAGTATAAAGAGAGGTTTTAATCTTAACAAGGGACTGCTCTCCCCCCTCAGAAAAATACTTCAGAAAAAATATTGACATTCAAGACTTGGGTTTCTAAAACAGCTTTACTGAATGTAGGATAAGAGGGTCATGACTACCTAAGGAGGACACCATTTATTAAACTCAGTACTAATAAATTTAGAAAATTGGTCATTAGCTAGACAGAAAGACTCCTGCCTACATTCAATAAAAAGAGAAGGAAATAATAAAGGTCAGGTTAAGAGGACTTTAATTTGTAGAAGTACAACACTGCCTGGAAGCAACTTTATTAAAAAACTCATGGAAGTACAATGATTTCATAGTATTCTCTACTTCCCCAAAGTAAAAAGTTCCTAATATTTGTGTTATGTTCTATTCCGAAAATACACATACACAAATAAATATAAACCCTCTCTCCTGGGCAGGGTAATAACAAACAAGGATGTTTGCCCACTTAAGTCACCAGGCAAAGCACAAATATTAAACAGGCTCTGAGAGCCATACAAGAGCTACTTGGCTCCAGCTGCAGTTCTGGAAAAAACCCAAACCAACAAGCACAGAACCCATGATGAGAGCTGAGCTCCCACCAAACTGTGAAACCAGAACTGGGGGCACTTAACGAAGCTGGGAGAAGATTGGTTTACACAGCAAGCAGCAAACTGCTAAGAAGAGTTGCCAGATGACACAACAGAGGCAGATGTCTTCTTGCTCAAAAAGTACATGGATGAAGTCACGGCCAACAGATCTGCCAACACTTCTGAACAGGGGACAGATGTATGCACCTCTGAAATCCCTGGCACAGCAACCATGAATGAGGGAAATGAGTGAGCAGATGTGGTCATACTCAGAGCTCTTCCTTTTGCCACTGTCAGAGAAGGAAAAAGGGGCTTAACTGCCCAACTTGACAGGATACTTCTTGTAAAACAAAAGCAGAACTATTCTGGAAGTTGAACAAATGGATGAAGTTTGTTGCATCCTCATACTCTAAGCATTCAAAACTGTTAATTGTCTATTTTAACATATTGGCTTCTCTGACACTAAAAAAACACAACTTTTTACGTTACAAATCAAACACCAGATTATTAAATAAAAACATGGATCAATGTCTGAAACATTACTTGAAATACTCCTCCTTCTCCTCCCTTCAATAACTTGAGAGTCTCAGGTAAAAGGTTTCCAACACCTCCACAGTCCGTTCACCACAGAAAGCAATGGAGAATGTTGGGTGAGTAACTGGGAAGAACATTAAACAGTCAGGAATTTTTAGATCTTTCACTAAGGGTTGACTCCTGAGTCCCAGGTATCTGCTACCAAAGAACATATGACTACGGTACAAACAAGGCATGATTAGTTTAAACCAATATTTAAACAAGGTTCATAAAATAACTGTGTTAAGAGACAGAACAATCTCTACATATAAGCCCGGCCTCAAACAGACAGAGCTGATAAGCCAACTTTCAGTTTATAAATATTTCATCAGCTAGCCCATGTAAATGGAAACAATCAACATTTAACTCAGCATAAAGACATCTGAAAGTAATTTGAAATTATTATAAATAATCTGAAAGTAATCTGAAATTATTTCAACTAATATAGGTTGTAAAACCCTCCAAACCACAAATGGAAATAAATCAACACAGGATAAAGAATACCTTTTTTTTTGATGATCCTAAATGAAAGATCAATCCTCACAATAATTTAAGCAAGTCAGACACACCATTTGAATCACAGATTAACAGTCACTGCATTTGTTTACAAAAAAGCATAAGTAGTATCAGACAAGATCAAAGTTAAGTGAAATTCATGCAGCATTAAGGCAGTTAAGGAAAACTTTACCCTGGAAGTGGCATATGAAAGTATTACATGGCAAGAAATCCTTTGGCCAAATGACTTAAGTGTAATCAAGAAGGAGTGCATGTGAATGGAGAAAAAAAGATCGCTTGAATTAACTACTGGCTTTGTAAAATTGATCACTTTTGTAACATAAATTGAAGTGCCAGCAGAGATAGATTAAGCTTATTCTCCTCAGGACAAAATTTACAAGCTGTAGGACAGAGAAAGTTTGGCTTGCTACTTTTATTTCCCCTCCCTCTGCCAACCCAGATGGGTTCTCAGTCATCTGGCAAAAGTTGAGGGAAACCACACCTCTGAGCAACTTCACAGCAGAGACTGCATCACATGAAGCACTTAAACAGCTGCCAAAGCCAAATCCACTCAAGGAATGCATTTTTCCCCCCCTTACTGATTTGCAGTTCTGCTCTCTAGCTGGAGCCCACGATACTCTTATGGTCACTGTTACTTTTGCTACACAACAGAAGTCCTTCAACCTTGTCTTTCTATCTGTCACCATGATCAGAGTACCCTCTCTGTTTTAGCATCTGTTTGATGTTCTGAACATATCATCTGGAGCATCATAATCTTATTGGAAAAAAAAAATCCCAGTAATATGCTTTGCTAAAGGATAATTTGTTCAAAACATTCCTATCTCACCTTTGACAGAAGCAATTTCACACAGGAAACGTGGCCCTCATAGACTGCTGATAGGAGTGGTGTGATATTGTGTTTGTCTGGAGCCTGCAAAGTGAGATACAATTACTTGAAGGACAATTTCACACAGCATTATAATGTTTCACAGAACTTTTTAATTTTCTTTAATCAGTAAGGAAGTAAAAAACAGTAAGGAAGTAAAAATTTAAGAATATTAGCAAGAAATGCATTCCATGGGATTTTTTACCTCTTTTTTAATACAGGAAAGGTATCATTTAAAGAAGAGGTAATAGCAAGATATATCTTCCACAAGACTTCAAGGTATCCCAAAGCTTGTCCATAATTTTAAGCCAATTGAGCAGTTTCAGCTGACAAATTCCCCCAATTTAAAAACACTACTCCTAATTCTCCCATTTCACAGGCAGCATCACTTCAGAAAAGAGTTTTGGCTGAAATATTCTTTTGGCTGTCTTCTCTCTAAACTACAGTCCTGGAAAGAATAAGAAATGGAGCAACCGAAATGCTATTTTTAACTCTTCCCCAGCTAGGAAAATTCCTAAGGAAGAGATAATATTTCCAGACATCCAGGAGTGAAATCCTAGCATTTTTGTTATGAACTAAAAAGATGTCTTACATGTTAACTTTTGGACAAGCATTCTAAGCACAACATTTGGGGTGTATGGTTGAAGTATTTGGGAACTTAACTTCTGGAGGGCTGATATAGCTTAGTCAAGTCTTTTCAAAACAAGAAGCCATGCATGTCAAGGTACAGCAAAATGTCTTAAACAAGAAAGAATGTCTCCAAAGAGGAGACACACTTTTTCCAGTGTGTTCAAAGAGAATCAAAACATTTAATAAGCATAACTGTAAACTTCTAACTTCTAGAATCCCATCTCTCAAGTATTTTGAAATGCATCAAATTGTTTAGTTTGATTTAGATCTTTCAGTGACATTTAGGCACTTACACCAATCTCTTTGGTGTGTGTGGGAAGACTTTAAGACCCGTTTGCAAGTACAATAATACATACATTAATGTCGGCGCCTTTCAAGAGCAAAAATTCCAGAATCTCAAGCTGGCCACAGTCTGCTGCATAGTGAAGAGGCTTCCTCCCACCTTCGAGTGTCCGGTTGACATCTTCACCCTTTAAAATAAACACAATCTCATCAGCAAAATTTTAGAGTTAACACAAGAGGAAGAGCTTGAAAGAAATCAAACACCTTTAAACATGCTGAAGAATGTTCCACCCAAATATTTCAGTCACTGCCCAAGAAAAAATGAAAATTAAGTAGTTCAATTTCTATTCCCTCACATCTGCACTTGTGACTGTAAGACAACCTTGATCCCTGCATCTCAGGTGTCCCTATACACAAGGTACAAGTGCACTAGGTAACTCATGATTTAAAAAAAACCCAAACCAAACTAATAAAAAAAACATTAGAGCTTGTACAAAATGCTCCCCTTGGCTCATTTTGCTTCTCTTGCCCCACAGCTAGGATCATAATTATCTGGCTAAGTTCCTTTATCTGCTTCTATGAATACTGAAGCTTTGCATAATGACAAACCAGCTGCATAGAAGTAAGTCAGCATCGTAACTACCAGCAAGTGAGTCCAGGCCATCCATAATTTAAAACCCAATTATGAAACTGTCCACCCTGTTTTATAAACAGCACTTGCCAATTCTACACGATACAAACAAGTCTGAAGAGTCAAGCAAATCAGGCCACAGGAAGTTGTACTCTAATGCCTCTCATACGAGTGGATTGAGACATCTCTTAAGGCGTAAACAAAATTTAATTTACTGAGTACCTAATCAGCTTTGTTTCCTCACCTTGGGTTGTGCAACTAAGGATAAACTGATTTACTGCCCTTCCTTAGTGACAAGACCTTACTGGAAACCAACTAGAGACAAGCTGTGTGGTAAGTGGCTTCTTGTTCTTATGTGCAAGGAATCTTAGTGTTTTAGGAAGTGGCTAAATTTTGCATCATACCTCAAGCCCTGTATCTCCACAGAAAAACAGAAGAAAAATCAGAAGAACTTCAGCTGCAGCACCAATTCATACTTCTCTACAGAGTCCCTGCAGTTCCTTTACTCCTATTCCAAAGTTTTAGAAAGTGCACAGAATAGAGGGATTGACATACATCTTCCAGACATTACTTCCCTTCTAATAATGTAAGAGAAGATTGCCAGAAGGAAATCTCATTCTGCTTTTGATGTTCTATATAATCAGAGTTTTACACTACTAGTCAAATAACAAGATGACCTCGTTATTCTCCTCTCTTCTCAACAGAATATTCAATTATTCATCATAAACCATTGTAGCAGACAGTATTGTGATATAGCGTCTCATTTGCTGAATTTCATTGACAATTAAGTTCCAATTAAAAAAAAACTCGCCCAGATCAAAGTAGGCTAAGAGCACATAAATAGTCTGGGAAAGCACATAAAAAGCAGCATATACTTATGTTGAACATTAAACTCTACCCATACTTTTATTTGTACATAGACTCTTCCCATAATTTTAAAACAACTGGCCATTTACATAACCCATCATGTTTGCTGATACATTAGGGATTGGGTGCTCAGGTTTGAGAAGCCAACCACATGAAAACCACACAATAACCAACCCAAACCAAAACAATCTCCAAAAACCCTTGTAAAGCCTGACACATGCCAAGACACAGTAAGTAAAGGAGCATGGGAGAAGGGCAAGCAAGCTAAGTCCTGGGACAACACACAGTCAAGCCATAAAGTTCACAGTCCAAAGGAAAAGTTAGAGTCATCACTTCTCAAGATTAGGACAGTCCAGCAAAGCTCTCACTTCCTTAAGCTTATAAATATTATTTGGCTCACTGGCTTATACTATAGTAATTTTTCTTTTGTTTTTAAAGAATAAAACAGAGGTCCTCTGTTCTCTCCTAAGCTGGCTGTGGAATAAATTCCTGCTGGATGATGAACTTTCAGAGGAAAAAAAACCATCCAAACTCCTAGTTTTTTAAGATACCCATAAAGATGATGAAAACTTGTTTATAGGGGAGTACCTAGCAAAAGGTTTGCAAATAAAGATGTCCCAAACACAGATTACATGGTACTGAATGCTGGCACTGAGAACATGCATCATTAACATTCAAAGTTAAACATCAGAATATTTTAGTCTGAATTAACAGAACACAGACATCACATAAGTTACAAAAATTAAAAAAAAAAAACAAGTATTCCTATATTCTGCAATAAACCAAATCAAACATCCAACTGTTTCAAAGGTTTGAAAAGCCACTGTAAAACAGACCACTGAATAAAGCGTTTCCTGGCCTTGGACTCCCAGTCCAAGAAATATAGAAGTAGGAAGGGAAGATAAACCAATGCATTTAATATACAGGGCTCAAACTCTGACAAAACCACTTGTTTCAAATGCAGTCACCAATATATATACATCAAAAAATTTGCAGACTCTTCGCAGGTAATTTCTCTCAGGTCTTTAGATCTCCTACTTATATTGCCTAGGGCATCTCTCTGTAGGACAAGCAATGGCTCCAAAGTGAGGTGTGAAAACCCAGAGAAGAGTGCAAGACAATCCACTGGGGTGTGAAAAGAAACTATATATTGTACTATTAATAAATGTAAAAATAGTATTTATTTCATCTTTAGTTTCCATTTTTGGGGTATATTTTATAATGTGCATATTACATAGTACAGGAGTACATACTGAAGCTGACTTAAATATCAAGTTCCAATCCACCTGCTCAGGGCCAGGCTGGATGGGGCTTTAAGCAACCTGGTTTTGTGGAAGGTGCCCCTGCCATGCAGGGGGTTGGAATCAAATCTTTAGGGGTAAGATGAAGACTTGAGCCCCTGCCTCATAAATGAGATGGCTCTGGTGAAGGTGTGGCTAATTATACCAACACAATGAGACGAAGTGGTCTCTCAGGCCCTGTCATAGGTTGGTGCAGGAAACAGCACACAAGTAAAGATTCAAAGAAAAATATTATCTCTGTATCAAGTTTTCTAAATTTACTGTGGTTTTGAATAATACTGGCCAAACATGCCATAAAGAATGCTATGAACGTGGGTATCAGCAATCTTATGAGGTGATGATTCTCAATACAGAACTCTGAGACAGCAAAGTAACCAATATATTGGCAGGCTGAAACTAAGCTGCTGAAGGTTTACACTAAAAATAAGGCACATGGTCAGAATCCACATGAACTGACAAAATGGACCTTAAGTTTTCCTTTACACCCACAGGAGCAAAATCTTCTGTGCACAAGACCAAAAGTGACAGAATAGTTCTTCAAGGAAGTTTTATGGGACTTCTGCCATTTTCTAGAGTTTAACAGAGCAGCAAGGAGGTTAAACTGTGTTTTGAAGGAGATAAAATTAAGCCAGGATCAAGGAATCATATCACCCTCAAAAGAAAACGTAGCTTCAAAGGTCAGGCTTCTCCTGAAAAAGATTATTTATTTTCACTTTCTAGAGTAGACCCACACATTCACTAACAATGGTGCAAATATTTGTGAACAGCTTCAGAAAGTAATTTGCCCATGCAAAAGAAAAGACATGATCACCTCTATAATGACCTTCCAGAATACACTGAATTTACTCAGTCAGCCATTTAAAGCTAAGTCTGGCATAAACCACATTAGTCACATTTTTCTTTTCAGATCAAAGACCCAGGACACCAGCTATGTATTAGCACTAAAAACACGTTACACCCATGAAACATCAGTTCCCAGGTACCTGCTTTAATCCCCTCTATTAAAATCTGACTATGAGTAAAGAAAAGCCTCTGTGAATCTCCAATTACTAAACAAGACAACATAAAAGAAGACTTTTATATCCTATTTCAAAAAGTCACAGAAAATGGCTAACAGAAGAACTTTAAATTAGGAGATCTTAAGGTATCAATGTCATTTGAAATGTGGCTTTCAATTTTTCACTGCAGGACAGGAAAATAAAAACTGGAAACTCACTTCCAAATACTTTTAGGAACTTTGCTTTTTAAATAACTAAGAGTAGGATTCGTTATAGCACCTTGTGAATGCAACTATCACCCACTTTCTGTAATGGAGCAATTTAATCCATAAAAACATCTGTTCTAACTAATTTCTTAAGTGACTACTGTCAAAAATAGTTACTCTTGAACTTAATTCTTTCATTACCCTCTCTCACTCACATTTTTCTTGCTTTACCTTCTCTTGCCAATATATCTACACAAAATCCCTTGTTATATCTCATGTCCTTTTCCAGTTTAGCTTTAGTAAAGGATTTGGCTTTTTTCAGTTCCAGCCCTGCACACCCTGGGGAAGTGCCTATGTTCTTCTAGGGTGCCCCCCCGAAATCCCATTTTTATGCTCCCCTCTTTCTTCCTGAGCTCAGAGAGGAGATCCTGACAGCCAAACTGACCCCCTGTACACCTGATGGATGTCCCAGAGTAATCTGGAAGGATCTGCACCTTAACAGCTGCCCTGAGTAAGTTGTGCCAAATTTAATTCCTTTTTCTTTTGCAGCCCTTGTTAAAAGAGTGAACCAGAGTTTGCTGACTCTGTCCCTAATGCACATTACAACATCAGCTCCATGAAAATGAACAAGTTTAGTCATAAAGTACATGTTCTGGAGCTGATTATTTTCCAGGGAGATTATTTAACCACACCTAACTGACTCCATCCTTCAACTGCCCCTGCCTTTCTGCAGCCTTTATTACACAAGGCTGTATTCAATGCCTGCCTTGGTCTCCCTTTATCTGCTAACTCCCTCCTTTTCCCAGCTCCTGCCAGTTTCAGAAGCATCAACACTTAAAACCAAATGAGCAAAACTCAAGTTTAACCTAATCTAGGTTAAACTTCACCATTAACCCTAATCTAGGTTAAACCTAATCATCATTCTAGCACCCTCCAGCACACGCCAGGTGCTTCAAGCACAGGCTTGTTTTGCAGTGGCACAGGAACTGAAACCAAACCTGAGCCAGGTGTTCACGTGAGCACTGTGGTTTGTCAGAAGTGTTGTTCTAGAACATTACTGCCAGGCTACAAATGTCACAGCTCACCCTTCACTTTAGCACCAGCTTTTCTCCTGTGTGGCAGCAACAGCTTTGCTACTTCCAGCCAAAGTCTGACCCTTCCCACCCCCTGCACCAGAATTAGTGGCTGAATGATGAATTCAATGAGGGAACTAATCAGTGTGAGAATTTATTTGATCATTTCCTTCATCTGTTCCATGACTTGGCATCTGAACACACCAGCAATTAGTAGCTGGGATTTACACTGCAGTTCTTCCACAGGAATAGAAACTGACAATTGTGGCCTCATTAAATCCTATTGCATAGGTTAACTGTATTAGTAGAGCAGTGCCTGTAATACTTATGGCATTAAAATGCTCTTTCAGATTTAGAAACAACTCCATATCCCCATCTGTACTTATCATGCAAAAATAATTGCATCTCGTGTTTTCATGCATTCCCTTCGTTTCAGTTTTAATGAAGGAAATCAGATTCCATGCAGTCAGACATCCTTAGAGGGCAGGGAAGCCTCTTGCAGGAGCTACTGTGTAATTCCTGTCTTCATTATAGTAGGAAAGAAAATAACTCACTGTACAGTCTGTTGCATTACTTCCATCTCTTTGCACACCAGGGATGGCCACCCTCACAGTGTATTAGAAAACTCCATTTTAAGCATAGCAACAACTTTGCTGTCTCAGTGGGAAAGAGGAAGAGTAAAAAATCCTCTTTCTATATAGAAAAGTTTAAGCCCTATGCATGAGATATTTTGACTATTTTGCTGCATATTGAAAATACTAATTCCAAAAACTTCATATTTACTATTTTCTCCACAGGCTTTGTTTATGCTGTTTGTATTATTTGTTTTTTAATGTTCAAAGAGATTAAATGAGATGGCAGAAGTAAATTAATGATGTTGGATATAATCTCAAGACTGGCTTTGCTATAACAGAAATTATACAAAAACAACAGGAATGAAATCTTTCCCTCCAATATAACTAAGTTTTAGTTTTAAAATCAAAGTAAGTGCCTGAAATGCTAAGTTCTATGTTTTGTAGTGGAACATATATAAGCTGAGCTCTGAAATCACTTAAGAACAATCTATTCCTTAGTCTTCTGAAGGAAGAGGAAGCTTGGATAAACCACACCTGTAGAAAAAAATTATTAGCCATATACTCAAACAGTTTAGAAAACAATCTTGCACTTCCACAGTGGGTATGTGAGGGGCATGGATGAACTGATTATGACAATCTTCCCCAAACACTCTATTTCATTTTCTCAGAGCTTGAGTCTGCTCACACCCCTTCAATTATTCTCCACTATAACTTCTCCAGATTCATTCATCACTGGAAAGACTTTTTAAAAAAAGCCACAAGCCCACTCCCCCACCGCTCAAAAATCCATAAACACCAGGTAAGTACTCTGAAAATAGAAGTACATTAAGTTATTTTTGCCATTCTATTTAAATTCTCAGAATGGTTGTATTTTAAGTACATAAACTGAAGTACTTTACTGTTTAAGCTGTGTTTGTTTCAGTTGGATGTTCATAGTGTTTTCAAGTGTTTACTGCTGCTGCATGGCAGCTCTGGGTCTCATCTAGCCAAAAGTTACCTCTCTAGCAAGGAAAATGTAAACATCTTGACTGAGAATCCCCAAAAACAATACAGGTGAAACAACTGAAAAAAACACCCATTTTCTACACACAGGTCAGTCATTCTACAATTCCTAAAATAACTGGGAGCTCAGAAATATTGTAAGCCAAGCACAAACCAGTCCATACTCAAACAGCAAAAACAACATGTTTTTTATACAGTTAATCCACGGGTCATAAACACTGGTGGAAATGAGGGAAAACTTAAATACCACACTTCCTGAAATCTGACTAATAATCTAAAAATATAACGAGAGTTTTAATTCTACAAGCTTGTCAGTCTAGTGACTCATGCCATTACAGACTATTTAAGGCTGAAAGGGAACTTTGGAGGTTATGCAGTCTAACATTTGCTCTTAAGCAGGTCCAATCAGATCAGGCTGCTCAGCTGAGTTCCACAGACCTCCAAGGACTGGGGATTCCAAAAGTTCTCCAGGCATAAGCCTTTTCATTTTGATCATCCTCACAGGGAGTATTTTTTCTCTTACACCTAATCAGAATTTCTTGCATTTTAACTGGAACTGCTGTCTCTTTCACGGTGCACAGCTAAGCACACTTTTCTATATCCTGCCCTTTGTACAGAAAGGTAATTATAAAATCTTCTCAAAAGGAAAAAACCCCAAAATTAGCAACAAAACCCCAAAAAACCAAGCTACCACAATTCTAACAGCATCAACTTGTACATCCTTCACCTACCAATAAAAACAGAGGTAAAAAAGCTTTTTATTTTTTCAGTAGGTCCTATACTCCATAAAACAGTTGGTACAGATCTTCCTATGCCTTCCAGATTCCTAACTAATTTCAACTGCACTTCAGCTGTCATACCTCCTCCATCTCTGCATATTTGTACAATGTTTCTAGATTCCTTCCAGTGGATCATTTTGTCTTCCCATTCTCAGAGTATTTGTTATAAATTCCTCAAAGTATGTGACACGGATGCAAGCTGCAGTATTGAAAAACACTCAGCATTTCTCCTGCTCTCATGTAAGAGAGCTCCAAGTTCTAAAGAAAGGCCCCTGCAGGATCTTCTTCACTTTAGAGAGGCTGCAGTATTTGTATTCAAACAGCACAAGGACAGCCAAGCACAGGTACAGTCTGGGCAGAGGGTGGATTGAGAGCTGCCCTGGGGAGAAGGACCTGGGGGTGTTGGGGGATGAGAAGCTTTGACACATTGGGAGCCAATGTACCATGGACTGCACCCAAAGCCATGGGGCCAGCAAGGCAATTCTACCCCTCTTCACTGACCTGGAGTACTGTGTTCAGCTCTGGGAAACATTTAGATGAGATGTTAGGAGGAAATTCTTTACTGAGAGGGTGGTGAGGCACTGGAACAGGTGGCTGTGGATGCCCCACCCCTGGAAGTTTTCAGAGCCAGGATGATGGAGCTCTGAGCAATCTGGTCCAGTAAAAGGTGTCTGTGTCCATGTCAGGGAGGTTGGAGCTAGGTATGTTTTAAGTCCTTTCCAACCCAACCATTCCATGAATGTATGACATAACACCAAAAAGGGCAATTTGACCTTTCATCACAGAAACAGAACTTTATGTATCTTTCCTCTGAATTCTTCCTCCACAAATCAGTTGTTCAAGCACAGAACTGGAACCTCAAATACTCTGTTTTTCAATTAACTTTGAAGATTTGAGAAGAACTAAAATTGATTATGAGTTCAAACACTAAAAAGTCAACACAGTAGACTGAATTTTACCAATGAAGACTCAACTGCTACAAGAAAACAACCCCAGTTTTCTTACTGTTGGAATTTTATTGAAACAATCCTTGGGCTTACATGCAGAAGTACTAGATTTCCCATATGACCTGAACAAGAATGCTTTCCTGTTCCTCAGTCTGCCTCTGGAATGATTCTGTATAGATCCCATTCTGCAAACCTTGTTCTCACATAAAGCACCAATTCACACACTGCCAACCTTAACTGCAAACTGGAATGAAATACACCTACACACCCAAGAGATGCATTTTTTGTAAAATATGCTGAAGAAATCTGACAGCATTGTAGAATAGCAGCTTGCTACACAAAAATAGTCACCTGGTCTGCCCTTTAGGCCTTCACTTCAGTGATCCCAGAACATTCCAGCAGTCTAGAACAGTCTCAGAGTCTAAAAAGCAGCACTGACTATGATGAAGTAGCTTTCATTCTAGCCAAGACGAACTGATTTAGCCAACCAAAATCCATGCTAGCACTTTCACAGGTCCCTGGAGATTACCAATAGGAAAAGACTTTAAGTATGAATTACTGAATCCATTTCATGGTGTATCTAAAAAAAATTATTTATTGTTTTCAAGTGAAAAATTAACATTACTCTAAACACCTTTGACTAGCAGGCAAAATAAATTAATTTCTTCTTCCAAGCTGGTTATAAAATTTCCTTTAAATACTTCATTATGGTAACTGAAATGAGCACCGGCCCGAAGCAGTTTTTGCTGGGTAGAGCGGTTAAAATTTTGCATCTATGACAGGAACTGAAACAGCTTTTAGATTGATACAGCAGACAGACCCTCACATCATTTGCCTTAATACAAATCTGAAGTAACTGAACCACCAGTCCAATACTTTAGACAAGGAAATCATGCATGTAAGCCTTTGTGTATTTTATCGTAACACTAGTCCAGTGTGCTGATTTCACATTCCCATCTGTTTTAACTAAGAGCAAGAACAATTCAAATGACCAGTTCAAAACAAGTCAGTGCAACATATAATTTAAAGTTCTGTACATTTTTTTCCCTATAAATTGAAAAAACTCTTGACATATGATGCCTCAAGGGTTGTGGACCTAAGAACTGGGCAGAGCAGATGCAAAAGATAAATTTCACATTTCCACTCAACCTGTTTTATTGAAAAAACTTCTAAAACAATGCAGGATGCCTAAGAAGAAGCAACAGTATTTTATCATTTTTGCCCAGCAAGTTTATTGAGTCCCAAGTTTTCTTGTCTCTATCTTCTGATTCACAAGAAAAATGACCATGTTTCACTAACAGTCACTAAATATTCCAACCAAGAGCAGGAGTGGAACCTGGTGAAACAGCTAGTAACTCAAAGTCTGGGTTAAGCCAAAGAGCAGAAAGGGAAGTGAAAAGATTAATGTTGTAAGCTGTGAATTGTTTATGATTTTGAAGCTGATTTCTTCAGTTAAAAACTTGCAGTAAGATCCTTCCAGAGCTGAGGAAATCAACTCACTGCAACTGAAAGTAGGCAGTTTCCAACAGCAACTGCAAAAATTTTGTGCCAGATCCAAATTTTCACGTGAACCCCCTATATTTCAAAAATTACTTACTTTCAGTCTACCCCAAAAAAATCAGTGTAACCCAGCCTCACTCAGGCTGCACAGAGACAACTGCTATTGCTGCTCAGTGGTTCAGCATATTCCAACCATTCCAGGAGTTTTCCAACTGCAGCCTGAGTGGACTACAGTTGTCTGCAGACAACTGAACTGAATCAAATGACCTAGATTTGTTGTGTGGGATAACCACTTTGCACTTGGAGAATTTCAGAAAACCCAGAAGTTTGTTGGTTTTTGTTTAACAGCTGAGTGTGACTGCATTAGTTAAGCCTTACTACTGATGATTTCTGTGTTTACCCTCAGACATATTTAAATAACATCTTTTCAACTCCTCTGGGTGTTTTATTCCCCATCCTATAAAATTTTATAACTTGAAACAAAAAGGAATTTTCTCCCAGATGTCTTCTTTCTACCCTGTATGCTTTGGGAAATATATGGGACAAGCTGATTTTACACCTCCCCCTTATCACATCTTACTGAAACAAACAGAAATAGCAAAAACATCCACAAGAAATCCTGTAGAGATAGTGATCAAAAACCAAATCCAAGTTAACAGATGTTGAGAAGGGAACTTGAATACAGAAAGTTAAATCCCTGTGGAAGAGGCTGAAGACATGAGTATCAAATTTTCATTATTTTTCTGGACTCATTTCTAGTATTTGCTATTAGTTTATCCTGCAATATCCAACTGAGCTTCTGTTTTAAAAAATATGAAAAAAATGCTACTCAAAGAATTTCAGGACAACATACCCCATAAAAGATCCTTATCAGTTTATCAAAAAGGTGTTTCTGTTCTGAGGATCGTGTGAGTCTCCAGCTGACATTTTGTAGCAAGTTGTACAACTAGAGCAGACAGATGTAAATGTCCATGTAAAAAATGCAGTTCTCTACTTTAGGAGAAGCCTTAATTGCTAATAATAACACTAATACTTGGTCTATAAAAGTTAAGAAAATGAATTATGAACCTGATGATGAATTTTGCCTGTCTTGATATCCTATCTAAAATACTCTGAAAAGCTTTTAAAGCACTGCTACAATTATTCTGGCTTAAGCCATCAAAAAGGTGCTTAACAAGCATACTTTTCAGGTTTTGTTGGTGGTAAACAAGTATCTAGCTTATCCACCATAATCAAATGCAATCTGAAGTCCTTTGTCTCAGTAAAACGAATACAATTCCAGAAACAACTGCTAAATAAACTGAACTACTGAGCCATCTGTGCTTCAGTTGTATCAGCATTTTTGGAGACAAACAAACCTGATACATGAGTTGTTCTGTAGAACAGTAATGAACCAACTGTTTCCTAGCTACAGCTTCTAGAAGCTCATGCTACAATCCCAGCTTCAAAGATGTGCCAAACACTGTTACTGAAAACAGTTGTTCTCCGCCCCCCCAACAATGCTTAACCTGTGTAAGATTTGAGTGAGAAATAATGTAACCCACTCACTACCTGCACTAACAAGAGTTGAAACAGGAATGAAGGGCCCAGTTGTGCAGCTTCTCTTAGCTCCTATGAATTTCCATTTATAAGTTTGGTCCAAAACTTCCATTTATAAGTTTGTTTCTTAGTTAGGCAACAGCTCAGAGTAATGGCAGCAAATAGCTCTGCCGGAATAAGCTGCTGCAGACAAAGGTATCATTGCTCTCTGTTCAGATTACCTCTTTAACTGATGAATGTTGAGCATGAAATGTTCTGGATGATGAACTGAAGCAGCCAATGATTAGACACTCCCCAAACTGTCTCTGCTTAGAAAGATTGTTAGAATTCAACGTTCAAAGTTCAAATGCTTTAGTTACAGCATCAGGACCCACCTGTCAGCCCTGATACGGAGGGCACAAACATAAATAAAAGCCTTTAACCATTAATTCTAAAGAATTGCAGATCAATCTAATGACTTTATACCCTAAGTTGACATAAACCTAATGTTCAGTGTTAGGCACTGCATCTATTGCACACAGTGCAGTGTCTATTTTCATAGGCAACTCTGAGCTGGCCTAAGGGATTGGATTTTTTATTGCAGAAGTGATTGGCCAGACTTCATGTTTTACCAGTGTTATTTTGGATGATGTGATTTGCATGATACCTATTCTAAAAGTATACTAAGCAGAAGATATTCCAAGCTCACATGGGTGCCAGATGATTGCTAAACAAGGAGCCATCAACCATATATAAACCAGGAATCACAGCATTAATTCTGTCTCAGTAATCGACCATCAGCAAACTGACAACAGATGACACAATGAAAACAGAAAAATCTACAAAACAACACCTGTTCCTGCAAAAAAAACTTTTTTTCCTCAAGCTTAAGATGTCAGAAACTGCTTCAAAAGTTAAGCAGCTGAGCAAAGGATCACAGCCATTGCCACGCATTCTGCATTGAGTTGTTAACTGCCAATTAAAACACTTTCAGTTTCTGGAAGAGCCCCACATCAAGTTCTGCATTAAACTGCTCAGAACACGTTGTCCAAGGAATGAACAGGAAGTGGATGTTTTCCTTTGAGGCAAACACACGGCGCCAGCAATGGGTTTCAGTTTCAATAGATGCCAGCTTGATATTTTGAATTCTCTGCATGACCTAAAGACACAATAAGTAAAAAATCCCTCCAACAATAATAAATAGAAATTTTCAAAGCTCAGGTTGTACTGCATCAGGAAGAGATGAGAGAATAAACAGGAAGATGAGTGTATCTCCCAAAGATTATTGCTATGGTTAAAAATTCCCTGAAATTAAGTGCTTTAACTGGGGCTTAGCACCATAAGCAGGAACTGCCTCTCCAGAAACTGAACAAAAGATATGCCCAAGGCAAAATCAAGTGTTCTATCAAATCCAAAGCAATGAAGCTTAGCTTCTAAATAGGTTTTCCTATAAGAGTAACAGGCGTTATTTTCCTGTGCACAGTGAATTTACATTTTCTCCATTCAGCAATGCATAAGAAGATATGAAATGTCAAAAGCAGCATTAATGAGTTCTAGAAGTTTTGTGCCTTAATGCGGAGTTTTGTTGACATGATGAAGCAGTTGGTGATTGGAGTCATGCAAAAACAAAACACAGAAGCAAAAAACTCGATCAGAAAAGCTATTTTTACATCCATAAAATAAATGCTGCTTTCTAAGCAGTATATACTGAAAAACATACGCATTAACAACTACTGAATGGCTCCTAAACCAATTATACACACTTGGAATATTCAGCTTTACTGTAATACTTCCGTTAAAACTTATAAATATTGGTATTGCACTTTTAAGTTTGAAATAATCCACCTACAAAAGTTAAGCTATTTTCTCCAGGAATTACTGTTGAAAATGCTTTAGTAAACACGGTCTATTAACTTGTCACAGAAATGGAACTAAACTGTATCTCACATGATACTCTAATTAGAGGAGCCTATTTTGAAAGTAATTATATTTACTGTCATTATGCCCAAGATAAATTTAAAAAACTGACCATTACTGTTTTTATCACAAACCAAATTCAAAATTTTTAAACTACTATATCCATTACTTGAGCCAAGAAACAGTTAACAGCATTACTGCAGTTATTGAGAAGTCAGCAATCCAAGAAATAAAGATTCGCACAAATGCCTCACTTGAGTACAAAGGATTCTGTGGGGTTTTTTGTGAGTTTGTTTGTTTTTTCTTAATACAGGGCACAAACAGAAATGCAGATCTCACTTCACAGGAACTCTCCTGGACTCTTACTTGATTTGAAATCTTCTACTTTCAATTTCATTACCTGAATCAAGCACTGGAGGTATTTTTAAACAAACAGAAAAATACTTTTTAAACATTTATTGCCTATGGTATTTGCTTTCATAGTGTCATTAACAAATCAGTTTAAATGAGAGATGCTGATGGTAACTGTTCTATGGACAGCTCTCAACCTATTGTCTCAAATGGCCTAACAGCTCATCTTTCCTGCTTGAAGCTAATCACTAATTTATAGGTCACAAGTGCGTTAAAAAGCAAGTTCATAAATTTGCAGAGTTTGGGAAACAAAAGAATCAGTCATCCAACAATAATTATCAAGACTTCTTAGCCCATCAGAAACTCTGAGCACACAATTTTGTTGTATAAAGTGACTCAGAACATTCTCTGAACTTTGGCTGGAAGTGTGACAGGGCAATCTCCAGAACACCTATCCAGTGATGTTTTGGTCTGCTCAGCTCATTAGCCACAGCATGCAATTACTCTCTTTGATTTCCAAAGCATAGCTGAAGGCTAAGTGAAAGGATTTCACCATTTCCCTTCTGGCCTGTAACCACTGAGGAAGGCAGCAATGTCTGTAAGCAAAGACAAAACTGCAGACCATATCCTAATTCTTGGTGCAGCAAGAAAAACACAAAATTTTTTCTTTGAAGAAATGCAATGCCCTCGGCAAACAATGTATCTGAACTGAGCTACAGAATTACACTGCATAAGAAAAACTAATAAAGAATGTAAAAATGGGCAAAGTGCTAAAAGCACCAAATCCCAACTCCCTCAAGCTACTTCAAAGCCATATTCATGTGCATTATGAGTTTTCAAAACCATATTTTTCTTTCCCTTCCTACTCTCCCTCATCAGAATTTCAGTTGCTTTTGGGAAAGCAAATTATTTGCTACGCTAGTCTTTATTAAAAAGAGGAAAAAAACACAACCCCAAAAAAAAAAACCCACAAAACACAACCAAGTACATTTCAATCAGAGAATTAAGACAAACACTGAAGCTTGTTCAATAGGACTTATTAGTACTGATTGCATTCCAAGTCAAAATAGCAACACTACAGATAGCAGTTCCTTAACCATTTAAATGGAAGTATAGTTTCTTTCCCCATCCGTGGCCTGTGACTGTAGAATTTGCCATCATTGGTCACGATCAACATAGGCTTTAACACCAGCATACTATAATAAGAAGTCAATCTCCTACCCAGCATCCAACAAAAGTTTAAAATTCGCTTTCATACAAGCTGTACTGATTTGTACCTACCCCTCCTCATAATGAGCTAAAGCAGAAGAACACCTAATTGTTCAAAACTGCTGAAACTGCATCTTGTAAGAAAAACAACTGTTGTATAACCAACTGGTCAGTTATTATCACTTATTAATTCCAGCTCATGCTTTTGTCCTAGCAATAGATCTGTCTATGGAAATGACAACTGCTTCTTTCCACAGAATTGTACTGGGAAATTCAACATTCATTTTACTATGGAGGGGACGAAAAATTAGGTATAATTCAACACAAACCTTCAACTTGAGAAGTGGGAAAATTAGGTAGAAAGAAGTAACTTTGCTCACACTTTTGTGTGGACACATATTCAGAAGTTCAAGCAAGCATTAACATGAAACCATAAAAAAACATGCTAAATTCAACTGATGCTTCACATAAAACTGTATCCCCATGACTTCAGCAATACAATAATATACATCCCCTGTTTTCTGCATCTTTCCTAAATTTTCTCTTCTGCCCTTTAATCAGACATAAAAATTCTTGGACATGAGAACCCTCAGTCCACAATGTTCTCCTTGAACTTAAGTAGAATATTTGATCCTCAAATCCTGATATATTACCAGCTGAGCCCATGGTCCTTCAGAAAAACCACACAGAGGTTTTTGTTTGGTCTATTGAGAACTACCCAAAGGAATCCTTATTTATGCATTTTGACACTGCTGCAAGATCCACTCATTCAGGTTTTTTTTACTTATGTGGCCTGTATGAGTCACCAATGCCACGGTACCGAAGTCAACATTCACTGCACGATCTTCACATCTAAGTCAACTTTCCACATATTATTCCAAATGGATACAGATCCATACCACTGCAGGACTGTTCTCTTGGAGTTTTAGAAAGCTTAGCTCATCTCCTGTAAGCCTTCTGTTGAAGTCAAAATTAACTAATCAGCTAAGCTTGAAAAAGAAGGATTTATTGAAGATAAAACTGATACAACAGGGAAAACTGTGGTTAGAATAAGGGAGGGCAAAAAAGAAGAAGAACAGCAGTAGAATTAAATATTTTCCTCACACCACCAAATTCTCTGCTTGTTATTCATAACCTATTCCCAACTTTGACTGTAATACTTGGGAATGCATATGCTGTATACCACAAACTTGGACAAAACAGGATATATTTCAGAGATAAAACTGGCTTTCAATTTAGGGAATGGAATACATTACTACATCAGCAAAAAGAAAAAAAAAAGATTAAATTCAATGTTTTATTATCTGGTCTTAGTAACTCTACTTTTTCCAGCAAACAGCCATGAGGCACAGGACAAATCAGCACAGTAAGAGCCCAGAGAGAATCAAGTAAGTAAGTACTTAACTTGGGTTTTAGACATAGAAAGGTCAATTATGAATCACTTAGCAATATGTTAAAGCCACCAAGATTTTCAGAGCACAGACACGAACTCAATGAATAAAATCACCATAGCCTGACATCAACATCCCAAAGAAAACATTACATTTAGCACTTCCAGATTCATGATCATTCAAATGATCACAGCTGGAATAAGCTCTATTTACATTTCAAATTGAAATGGCTGAAGAATCAGTTCTATCTGTACTTTCACAAAAAAAAAAAAGGGAGATTTAAGAATCCTGGGATGTTCATTCAGTCAGTGAGTCACACATTCCATCACAATGCCAGGTTTGCAGGCAAGTTTGGTACTCCATGCTGCTCCTATAAACTACTTAAAAACTGATGCACAAACTATTAATATCTTTGAATAATTCTTTGCCACATGTCCTCAGACTCTCTCGGATCAGACTGGGGAAATTAATTAGCCATCCTGAAGAGGTGGTTTTCAACAACCTCATTCATTTTATTATGCACGCTACTAAGAAGTGGCAGCTGTGCTGTGTTTTTCTGAAAGTTTTTCTAGTACATTCCTGGGATTTTGGTTAAGAGCAACTCCACCATGAAAATGAAACCTGCTAATGGAAGGTTACAGTAACAAACAATTATCTTGTCCCATAAAAGAAGGATTTAGGTCATCATGTTAAAATTTGAAACATGTAAATTGAACACCAAGTTTAATTAGAACTATGCAATAAAACAAAATTATCTTTAGCAATCACACTGCAGCAGACTCAATAGTAACCAAGTGGAAAATAACACAACTCCTAGAATTTGCAGATGAAGACAAACCCTCATAGTAAAAGTGCTGTCAAAACACTGGGGAATTACAGACATCCAAGAGGCCCCAGAGGGAATAAGCTCAGTCCAGCAGCTCCCAGATCAGGGCTAGCTCTGATATGCTCCTGGACAAGCCAGTGAGGTAGAGCTGCCCTGCACTGTAATCCAGACAGGCTTCCAGGCTGTCACTCAAGAGCAGGAAACCTGTTACCTGACCAGAGGCAATTCAGGTATCAATGTAGCCATAATAATAGTGTGCACTTCAGCATTCAGCATGATGAGATAAGGGGAATTTCAATGTATCCATTATATGCTTTATCTGTAAATCAAGTAATCCTCTCATAGACAGAAACCATTTAAGCACACACTTTCATTTAGTTTGTAACTGAAGGTGTAATAGTCATTGGAATGGACAATAAAGAGAAGAGAGGTTATCCCAAGAATTAAAAGCTCTTTATTACTCCATGTTAATCTCTCTTCTTGCAGATTTATTTAAGTCTCTTCTCTTTTTCACAATACTTAACTATATCCCTGACAGCTGCTTCTTGTTCAGAAAGGTACTTCTAGACAATTTTTTTAATTTTAGCCTCCATAGTTAGTTTAGCAGTAGTCAAGTTTCATGCATTTCTCAAGACATGTATTCAAACTTCACTATATCCCAAAGAACTGCACGACTGCAGCATCACAGTTTTGTCAGGAACACACAGGTGGTCGCTGTTGTCTAGATGAGTTATTGGAGGTCCTCCAGGAATCTGGTTTTGTTTGTTTTGTTATTTAAAAAAACAAGACTCCATACCAGAAATGCCTATGAGGCCACTTTCTACAGACATCCATTTCACATCCTACCATAGCTTCAACCTCCCAGTCCTCTGAGCAGTAAAAATCTGGTGCTTCCAGCTTTGGTGCCTGTCCTATCTTCTTATGGTATTAGGTTAGTTGATTTACCAAACCTAAATGTAAGCAGCAGTAGGTTTAGGAAACGATGTAAGGGATTAAATCAGCTCATGGAAGTGGGGAATTCTCAGTTAAGCTATGGGAGATGAAATTACTTCAGAACAAACATTTACTGAAGCCTCTCCTATAAATCTAAGTTTATCTTGCCAAAAACTTTATGCCTAGTGAATAAAAGAAATTGTACTTCACCTCAGAAATCTACTGCTGACTGAAATGCTATGTGCACATGCTGACAGAGAAGTCCTTTATAAGCAAATGCACAGTTTATCTAATTCCACTGGGGAGGAAGGCTAAAGAAATGGAAAAAGAGCAAACACTATTCATATTAATAAATCCTGTAGGCTTAATACAACTTGCTCTTCTTTAACTAGTACTTTTTAACCCACTCCCTACCTTGAGGGAGGTGAATTTCTTTCAGCTGCGTGGGTCCTCCTCACCCATTAAACTGCACATTTGATTCAGTTGTTCCCATGGAAGTTTCTGCTTTCTTGAGGAATTTTAAAAATTTGAGTGGAGGTACGTGGGAAGAGTGCAGAATTCCTTCAATCCCTTAGATTTCTGTAGGCATCTCTGAAGCTAACATATGCTGGCTATGTTAAAAAGGAAGACATCAAAGAAAGCAAACAGTAAAAACTACTTTTTAATCTAGTCATCATAAAAATAGCTGACACTGTACTTGCTGCCATAACACACTAGATACACTATTCCAGGAGAAATTTACATTTACCATAAAGAAAAAGTTGACACTGTTGTAAGTTGAGAAATGTAGGCACTAATATCATGTCTCTTACAAAAAGAGAAATAAGTCTTACACGGGTACTCAAACTATAAAAAAATCTTTCATATTTTAATTAAATAGAAGCAACCAGTATCTTTCAAATGCAGACTGGAAACACTGAGATCTCTTTTGCTAAGCAACAAGGCAGTATCATTTGGCATTGTCTGTTTCATTGGCACCCCTCTGAACCACTCTTTCTGTGAAAAGTTTTTTTTCTGAAGAAAGTACCTTCAGGAGAATACAAAATCCCTATGTAGAAAAAATATGTAATGCAAATGGAGACCCTTGCCTCTGTTTCTGTATCCTTTCTTTGTCCAGGAACTGTTGAAGTGGCAGAAACATTCACATTCTTCTTGGTACTTACTAGCCAAGCCTCAGATTAAAAAAAAAAAAACTACCAAAAACTTATGACTCCACAGACTGAACCTCCACAGCTTATTACACACAAGTGAAGAAAAGTCCAGTCTGATTGAGGGAGTTCAATTCCTACAGTCCCACTGGTAACTTCCATTTATATTATTATATTTAGAGCACCCAGTGTTCACCTAGTTTGCATTTCAAGCCCTGCCATTCAGATATGAAACAAAATCAGACGTCAAACCCTTCATGTGGTAATTGGTGGCAAAACTGCAAGATCATAGTTAAAGGCTGTATTGTTTCCAAACAAATAATGAGGAAACAAGACTAGAACAAGAAACAAAACAAATGAGAAGCTGGGAAACAAAACTTTCAGGAAGACAGACAAGGAAGAATTTTATGAAGATGCAGACTGTAAGATATATGACTGCCTCCCCCATTACAGGGAGAGGAAATTTATGCCACTGCAAAAGTTGAACATTAAATCATACTTAGAGCAGGAAAAATAACTGAACAAGATCATGAGAAGCCCTGTGAAACAAAACAGAGGTTCAATCAAACTTATTGTTTCCAAACAAATAATGAGGAAACAAGACTAGAACAAGAAACAAAACAAATGAGAAGCTGGGAAACAAAACTTTCAGGAAGACAGACAAGGAAGAATTTTATGAAGATGCAGACTGTAAGATATATGACTGCCTCCCCCATTACAGGGAGAGGAAATTTATGCCACTGCAAAGTTTATATAAGTAAAATTCCTGAACATTAAATCATACTTAGAGCAGGAAAGCAGCAGGGAGCAGAAGCCATGTAACTGATAAGGAAGAAAGTCAGAAAGAACATAGAGCACAGAACAGATACTTTCCTGAGAACTCTAACTACCAAAGCATGATTTGCCTTCACATATTTTATTAATCTCAGAACTGAGAATGTGGAGTTCCAGCTGAGGCTTTTCCTACATTCAGATGCTTTTCAGAGTTCTCTTGCCCCTCCTCAACGTGCATTTCCTGTTATACAGCAAAACCTAAACTCATTCTTGTACTCTTCCCATCCCTGAAGGCACCCCGTCTATTTCAGTCACCTTACCAAAACCAACCTACCTGCACCTCTGTGAAACTTACAAAAAATCAGACAGAAAAAAATTTACAAACCACTAGGAAGGATAAGGATCACTCAAACTTGCTTATATAAGCTTTGTTTCCACAGGAAACCAGCCTAGGAGTTTACTAGCCCAGTAGTCCGTCAAGGAAACAAAAAGGACTGAAAACATTTGTCTTCTTGTAGGTTGTTTAACAACTGAAGACACAACACATACTTAGAAGTGTGAGAAAAGTATGAATAAGATTAGATCACAAACCAACAGAAAACACCCAGAGTTTACTCAACTTCTACATCAGAAGCAGTTCTATAGTGTAAGAGTATTCAAGGATTGCAGGCTTCTTGTACATTAATCATCTAACTCCAGTGAGTATCCCTCTTTTAAGGATGTCTGCCTCATTAGTGCAGTTAGATGAGACTTCAGCCTCTTCACTACAGCAGCATCCAGGCTGGCTCAAGCCTCTCTGAGTAGCAGATGGAACCAAGTATTTGACTGGGCACTGAGGCAGATGAAGAGTGATCACATAAATCCATTTGCCACACGAGTTGCAGTGACACTCAGGAGGAGTGGGAATACAGAAAAAGCTTTCCAATTAGCACTGCAGTGAACTTGTAGACAGAAACTGAACCAAGACAATGCCACAGCCTTAAAGCTTTTGCCTCAGCAAAAGATACACAAGGAACCAATAATTATTAGCATGCAGTGAATTTTCTAGACATGGAAACCATTTAAAAGCAGGAGGAAAATCCAAATATGCTGCTGACACACTCTGCAAGTCTCCCCAAATCTGAGACGATATTAGACATACCAATGTATTACCCAACTTTATTACACAGATAGGTACACAACCCTTAGCAAACAGCTGAAGTAGGATAATTACATTGTTCCCAGTTATTTCCTCCAGAACTTTATAGGCAGAGCATGTGAGTGCACAGCCCCTTTGATGCAAAGTCCAGAAGCTTAGCTGGAAGTGCCAGAGAAGACTATTCAGGCTAAGCTGTTGGACTTTGTACTAAAGCAGCTGGAAGTACTTGCACACTTCTTTCTGCCAGGAGCACTACAAGTTTGAAAGTTGTCAACTGGAGTAGAAAGAGCCTAAATCATCCTGGCAAGTTGTGTCAGCATGTGTCAAGCTCCCAAAGACAATCATTAACTTGTTCGGAGATCAAAATAATTACAGGTAAATTAGATGTACACCTCTGCCCTGATGTAACAGCTCCCAGACAATCTTCCTGAAGAGTAAGGATTCACTAAAGCAGGATGCTGCCCTTGTGTACTTTTCCCCACAAACCTCAGTGACAAGAGAAGGCAAATGAGGACAGAATGCAGCTTCCCAATCCTGCCAGGTACCTGAGGAGTGTTCAGCCATCACACAGGTGTCTGCTGTTCCCGAGCACTCGCCCTGCCTAGCTACCAGCACACTTCCCACAAGGTTAATGAATTAAGCCTCAGGACACCCGGTAGCTTAGCATCACCCTATTAAGGATGAGCCCTGAGGCACCGAGGGGAAGGATAACCAAACCGAGGCCACAAATCCACACAAGATCAGGGACCGGGATCCTGCCTGTCAATCCATCAAGTTTCCGTAGTGACACGGAATGACTCCACCGGCATACAGGAGAATCGGCGGGGGCAGGAGAGAAGGAGGAAGCCGAGGAACAGAGAGGCCCCGAGGAGGGGGAGGGGGCCCTGGGCTCCGCACGGAGCTCAGCCCACGGCCGCGGAGCGCAGCCCGTACCCGCGCAGGCCGCGGCTCCCACCGCCCCGGGCCCATCCCGGGGGCTGCGCGCACATCCCTCCCTCCTTCCCTCCCTCCTCCGCCCGCGCCGCCGCCGCTCCTACCTTGGCCACGTAGTCCTTCACCTCATCCAAGTCTCCGTTTTTGAGGGCCCACATGAACTCCTTGTCGGACATCGCGGCCGCCGGGCGGGGGGACGCGGGCGGGCGAGGCGGCGAGGGGCCGGCGGCAGCAGCTGCCGGGAGCGCGGGCGGCGGCGCGGGCGGCGGGAGCCCCTCCCCGGCTGCCGGGCGGGGCGGGGCCGGGCTCGGCGCAGCGCGGGAAGGCGCGCGGGCAGCGCGGGCGGGGCCGGGCCGGGCACGAGGCAGCGCGGGCGGTCCCGCCGGGGCGAGGAGCGGCTTCACTCGCGCGCGGCCGCGCTTCCGCTTCCGGTTCCCGTGCCCGGCCCCCCGCTCCGCCGCGACGCCCACGCGGGACGGCGGCACACTGGGCGCAGCGCGCATGCGCGCGCCGCGGGCGTCCCCGCGTTCCCCCGGATACCGCGGAGGGCGAGCAGGCAGGGCTGCGCATGCGCTCTGAGCCCCGCCCAGGCCCCGCGGTTGCCATGGAGACGCGGCCTAGGCCGGGTCCGCCGGGACCGAACCGTGCCGAGCTCGGCCGGGGCGCGGGATCCGCCCTCACAGTCTGTTCCCGCTGCGGGAACCACGTGCCTGAATAGCTGTTCTGCAAACCCCGAGGCTCTGAGCTGCGGGTAATTATCATAATGCTTCCAAAGCAGCAGCGGGGAGACATGAAAGGAAGGATGTGGTGGTTAATTAATATGTTGGCACTCGGCGGTTGCATCTGTTTAACGAAGCCACATGTTTTGTGTACGGAACTTGCAGCCTGCTGTGTGACTCAGGCTTGTCTGCCAACAGACAGCCGCTCTCCCTAATCCCCTCTGGCAAACAACATCCCAAACACCCTTGGAGTTGGAGCTGCTCTGCAGTGCCTGTAGCCTGGTCTGAATCACAGAGCAGTTTGGTCGGAAGAGACCTCTGGGACCATCCAGTCTGACCTGTGACCACCATGTCTGCCAGACCATGGCACTGAGTGCCACATCCAGGCTTTCCTTGAACTCCTCCAGGTGACTGGAGGCAGTATGAAAACACACAAGTTAGGAAGAATTTCCTTACTGTGAGGGTTATGAGGCACTGGAATGGTTGCACAAGTGTGAGAGACAACTGCTCACTTTGAAAATTTCAAAATGTTTATTAAACCTTAACAAAAATACAACAAAGGACTACATAAGGAAAAAGCTGCAGCACTGGGAACTGCCCCCTCATGCACACCACATGGCCAGTTCATCTTCAGGATGGATGCTCAGTCTTTTATACCCCTGGGGGCTGCATCAGCCAGCCCTGGCCCCTCCCAAAGTCTGTCAGTCAGCTCTTCTTTGCCATTTATCAGTGGGGACTGCTTTCCTGTGACTGGATTGGAGGTCAGGTGTTGCCATGCTGCCCCCCTAAGCACCAAGCTTTTCCATCCCCACCTGCCCCATGCCAGGGACACCTGTGCAGCTTCTTTGTACCTGTCCTGGACAGCCCCGGCTGTGTGATGGCAACAGTACAGGGGGAAAGGGAACTGTGGGGAGAACAGAGGGCATCTAAACTACAGTAACATAACTGTACATCACTAAAGCTTTTATTCATATTCACACAATAGTTATCTTTTAATTGCGAGAGCCAATCATCTCATTATCCATCTATAACACCAAGGAAGTTAACAGATGCTCCATCCCTGGAAGCATCAGGACCAAACTGGATAGGGCTTGAAGCAGTGTGGTCTAATTTAAGTTGTCCCTGTTCATGGCACAAGGCTTGGTGATAGATATATCTTTCAGGTCCTTCCAACCCAAACCATTCTATGATTCTGTGAATCCATCATTCTATGAAAATGAGTTAAAAGTGTAGGGAGACTGCTAGATTAATGAACTGTGCCTTTTCTAGCCCAGTTACTCCCTTTGAGATAAAATACAACTTTCTGCTTACTGGTTAAACTCTGTTTCGAAGTCCTACCTTACTGCTAAAGTGTCCCAACCTGTTTTAATAAATAAATTGGAATTCATTGTTGCAGTCTGTTACACACTGTTGGTATTCTGTAATGTATCTACTTGTATAAATCATAAATACACCACACAAACAGTCTAGAATAAAAGATAATCTAATTAATTCAGCTATCCACCTAAAAAAACCAAGCCAACAAAACCCAAAGAACAAACAACATAAAAATCCAAGAAGGAGTCTTGAATACATATTGGTCCCACTGCAGGTTTGATTTAAAACCATGAGTTTGATCTCATAGTTGCTGTATTCCCTTTGTGTAATTCTGAACAATTCATACACAACAGCTGTTAGTTCAGCAACAACAGCCAAGCAGTAATATAAAATACCCTCATATAGAACTCAGTCTGTTGAGGAGAAAATAATAAAGGTGACAGATACCAGCCTAGATAAAGTTATGGAACTGACACAGGAGTGACAGGTGAAAATTGAACAATTGATTTTCTTTCTGTTTATTAACTTGTATTTACACTGAAGGAAGAGGGAGTGGAAAGGAAAAGGAAAGAAGGGTTATTTTTTTCTTTCCCAAGGTCAAGTGAAGCTTGTAGACAGGGAAACCCAACAATTATTGACTGTATTCATTGTTGGACTTGAAGCAGGAGGGGAAGCAGACAAAGTCAGACACACACCACCAGTTCTTTGCTGCTTGTTCATGAATCCCAGTGAGGCTGGGCCTCAGAAAGTAACTTGGGGCCAGCCTTGGTGGTGGGGAAGGGTGTCAGTCTATGGAAATATGTCTTCCCACAGAGTGGAAATGCCTTTTCCTTGGGCACCGTAGAGTAAACACAATTAGCAATTGCTAAACAGGGGGCTGGCTCTGAAAACTAAACCAAGGGATGATTCAATGTTGACAAATACTCTCAGCCAAATCAGAAGGTGAATAATGGTTTGGAAGTTTTACCCATAATACATAACCAGGCTGGACTTATTTATTAACACAGAGTACAAATCTCCTGTAGGCTGTAGGTTTCCTTTCTTCCATTTTTATAATTTTAATTGTTTATTTCACATCTAAGTGCTGCTGTAGGCACACGGTGTGTGGTAGTTGGGATTGGGGCTGTGGAGCCTCATCCCCAGTGGGCTACAGCTGTGCAGGACACGTGAACAGCATTGAAGGCAATGAGCCATGGAGTGCCCAGGGGCACTGACCAATCACCCAGGGGAACGGAGGGCACACAGGGGCAATGCATGAGCATGAGGGGTATGAAAGGTTGGGACAAAGAACAAGAAGAGTGGGTGCTTGCAGCTTTCTGATGTGGTATGGTGGTACTCTGTTTGAGTAAGTCCTTAAAGCCTTCCAAAATTGCATGATGGTACCCTGTGTATTGTGCCCATCTCAACTGTGGCATACTGCGCCTTTTACTTACAAGAGTGTGCCAGTAAGTTACTGCTACATTATTCTATTCTCCATGGCTAAAGCAAGTTAAAATCTTTGTGCCTTCACACAAGACAATTTGCCATTTATTTCTATAACCTTATTTATCTTTTCAAGAGCAGGCCATAGGAAATAGAATTTCAAGAAATTATCTTTTGATAATCTCTATTGTTTCTTTAGATTGAAGTCATAAAATTCTAGACACACAGAATAATTTAGGTTGGAAGGAACCTCTGGAGGTTATACCTGATCTAATCCCTTCTCAATGCATGGCTAATTTAGATGTGGCTGCTCACGGCAAACAGTCAAGTTTTGAATATCTCAAAGTGTGATGAAACCACAACTTTTTCTGGTAGTTTATTCTGATGTTTGACTGCTTTCACAAAACAAAAAGTCCTTTTTTCTAGTCCCAGTTTCGCTGGTGTAACTTTTTATTTGTTACTTCTTGTCCTATCTCTCCCTCTTCAAGAGTGTTTGTCTCTATCTTCCCTCTATATTCTGATGAGATAGGGGAAGATAGCAGTAAGATCCCCCTACCTCTTAACTTTGTCATCTTAGGGCTGAACAAGCCAATTCCTTTGAGCTTTTTGTCACATGTCAATTGTTTAAGTCAGCTTATCATCTTGGTTATCTTCCAATGGACTCAATCCAATATGTCCCTGTCTTTTTTACCATGGGAAGTGCAGACCTGGAAGTAGTACTCCATCTGCAGCATCACAAGGGGATTACTAAAAAGGGTCAATCCTTGATTTTCCTTTGGAGGCTGGAATTGCCTTGAAGCAAACCTTTGAAATGAAGGGTTAAGCATCAGGGTATCCAACCCTGCCAGCTGGTTGTGAGTGTCAACACATCCCTGTTCCAAAGCAGGGGCTGTTCAGGACAGCTGAGCATCACAATCAGGAGAACTTAGCCCGAAGCTTTGCTGATGGGGCCAGAGGCTGAATAGGTTGCAGTTTGGGTTTTTTTCCACAACAGCTTGGGCTTTGCAGTGCTGACAAAGGTGAAATCTTCTGCTAGTAAGCAAATGAGAGTTGGATGCGTTAGGGGCTGATACTAACAAAGAGGAAATGTAACTACATCGTTTCCCTCACAGTACTCATTGTCAAAGCAATAAACAACTGACTACTAAAAGTGATACCAATGTGATTTTTTTTTAGCCAAATGAAAATAAATTATTATAATTGCATTTTCTCAGCTGCCTAGAGTAATACTGTAAGTGACATTCTAGAATTTTATGAGCTCTTAGAAAACTGGAAATTCCCAGCTCTTTATGGAAGAATTGGATAGCAAAATTTTGCCTTTTGTGGAAATGGTGGCCATTGAGGAAAAAAGAAATTACATCTATGGATGTATTTTTACCTAATTCAGAAGAAATCTTTGTGTGAAAGTTGCATTTGGAAAATGAACATAAATGTCTAATTTAAATGTTGGGTGAAAGAAGGACCAGAGAGGTTGAGTACCAAAAGTAGGACAAAAACCAAGAAAATGTCTAAAAGTTTCAAGGAAGGTGCCTCATGATCTTTTGCTTTCTAGATCTGCAGTTTTCCACTCATAAAGTATGTACTTCATCATGTGTTACGATTTCCTTACCCTTAATAGGAATTTTCTGAGACCCTTTTTTCCATGGTGGAAAGGTTTTACAAGTGGGAGAGACATTGACTGCTGGCTTCCAAATCTTGCTATTTTTGAAAGAAGTTTCACATTTTAAGTGTGTTAAGCACTGTCTGAAACTCTGCAGTGTGTATAGTCTGCATTGGTACTGTAAACTGTCATTGTTCTAGAAAACACAGTTGTGATTACAAGGTATGGAATAAATCTGCTTTAATCAAACCACAGTTTACAAGTTCCAAATGTCTGAATTAATCATACAGATTATACACAGGGGATTTAATATTTAAGCATTTGACAACAGTGATGAAAAATTTATGCTCATAGTCCACTCAGTATCATATTCAAACTGGGACCATTGAGGTACTGCTCAGGGTTCCACCCTGAGATCTCCATTTTCAGAGCAACGTGGTGCTGGATTTGTGTAGGCTCATCACAGCTATACTGGTTTTTCTATAAGCATCAGAAGATAAAAAACCAAATCAAAATCTGAAAACCCCCAATCAATCAAAACTTTTTAAAAATCCCCAGAACTGCAAAAATCCTGTCATACAGTTATGTGTGTTTGTACTAATTGGTGTAGTCTAATACTTTGAAGAATATTTTGATTATTCTAATGTGTTTGATAAGCCAAGTGTCTACTTATATCTATAAGGGCAAAGACAGCAAATTCCTTATTTTCTTGGGTTTTGCCTTATTCACTAGTGTTGTTTAACAAACAAGAAGCAATAATAGTCCCACTTGCTGTGCCACAGGGAGATGCCATTGTCCCAGCCATCATTTTTTATGCCTTCATTTTCCCATCCATAATCCAATACTTTTCTACAATGGAGAGCCTTGAGAATCTCAGAAGAAGAATGTTGTATCAGTGAAAAATATTGCAGCTATTGATGTGGTGTTTCCTGAAAATCATATGCTGAGATGTGGAATAGACAAGTCTAAGGAATCAGTTACAGTTATTACTTGCCTTTTGAAGAAGAATTGGGAAAAAAAAATGGATCCTTTGACATGTAGATTTCTTCACTAATTGGAACATATCCTGTTTTTTGAGACTCTTGGTTTCAAAAATTAAACATGCTTGGAAACAGATGCAAGAAAGACCATATCCACACAACAAATTCTTTTTTGTGGAACAGCACTGAAAAAGTTTAGTTTTCTACATTAATGAAAATGTTATTGTTTCACAGTAACTAACCATATTATGTCACTTGTATTTCAGTTGTGTCTCCGGTTGGGTTTTTCCTGTAAAAATCTAACGGATTATATAAACTGAAAATGTTGTGCTTGAGAACTCTCCAGTGTTTTTCAGCTAACCATAAAGACTTAGTGTCCATTTTTAATCAGCCTTTTCCTTACTTTGAAGCAGCAGCTGGGGTTTTTTATCTTCCTTCCTTCCTTCCTTCCTTCCTTCCTTCCTTCCTTCCTTCCTTCCTTCCTTCCTTCCTTCCTTCCTTCCTTCCTTCCTTCCTTCCTTCCTTCCTTCCTTCCTTCCTTCCTTCCTTCCTTCCTTCCTTCCTTCCTTCCTTCCTTCCTTCCTTCCTTCCTTCCTTCCTTCCTTCCTTCCTTCCTTCCTTCCTTCCTTCCTTCCTTCCTTCCTTCCTTCCTTCTTCCTTCCTTCCTTCCTTCCCTTCCTTCCTTCCTTCCTTCCTTCCTTCCCTCTTTCCTCCCTTCCCTCTTTCCTCTCTTTCCTCTCTTTCCTCTCTTTCCTCTCTTTCCTCTCTTTCCTCTCTTTCCTCTCTTTCCTCTCTTTCCTCTCTTATTTTTCTCTTGTCCATTTCCTATTTAATACATGGGTTATCCCTTTATATTAACAGAGGCAGAACTGTGGTAAAGCTCTTACCACAATCTATGTAAGAGTTTGTGCCTCCTTTTGCAGAAGGGAATAGCTTTGAGTGGGTGTGTATTCATCTTGCTGCATTGATTGTATGCATTATGAAACATTTTGCTCTCAGTTTGGAGTGCATCTCTGGTACAGTACAGTCTGGAGCAGTGTTGTGTTGCAATGCTGCCCCTTCCATCTTCCCAGGGAATGTTTTTGCTGCATTCTCCATGGTCCTAGCAGGCAATGGAAGGACTAAATGCCATCCTAAATTGAAATAGCTTAAAATTTTATCTTTCATCTTAATAGTGCAGTTACTGAAAGCCCCAGCAAACCTGTAACATTCATTATTCCAGCATTGTAGTGGGAATACTGCAGGAGTATCTCAAGAGAACAGCTAAGTGTTGCTCAATGTGCTCTGTCAGGCTGCTCCTGTTGTGTGTGTGTCACACTCCAGAAGCACAGCTGCTTCTGGAGTTTGATGTTTGTAGTGACAGGCACAGTGACAGGGTACAGCCATCACCACTGTTAACAGACTGCAGCTCTCCATCACAATGTGCCCTTTGAACAAAAACATCTGCATTGCTCTTTCTTCTCCTAGGAGATGCTTGCTGGAGCAGTGGAGCCAGCTCAGGTGCCTCTGCTCTGTGCTGTCCCATGACTCCCACAGTGCCTGCAGTACCCCCAGTAATGGAAAAGATGGGCTGTGGTAGCCCCTCCTGATTCTCATGGTTTATTTGTACTTTCAGTTAACCAGCCTTCTGCTAATAGGGATACTTCTGTTTATTTCCTTAGCAGATTAATGAAGTTATAAAGTCTCAGCATGGAAAAGGAAAGGGAGAGTCCTGTGCCCAGAATATTTCTGCATCTATAGATAATCTTAAAGCTTTGTGCTCATCCCCCATGGGTTGGCAGAGCCACTTTTTTTCCATGCTTTGCTCCATCCAGCCAATATGTCACTATTCTTGTGGTGGTGCCTACTCTGTCTCTGCCAGAGGGAATGGAGTATTGAGCAGTGTGTTAATATAGCCCTCTGCGTAAAGCAACACATGCTGTGTATGCCTTATCCCATATCTGTTCCCTCTTTCTGGAATGGTCTTCCTTATCTTGCAGAATCACTAATAGCACCTGATTGAGTATTTAGTGTTTTCTCACGGTTCTCATTTGAAGGGAAATTGCAGATTACATTATGTACATGCCAATAACAAAGCCTGTGCACAGACATGTGACATTTTTTTCTCTATCCATCCACCATGTGTTACTCTCTAATTTCCAACTGCTATTCAATGTGAAATTCAGGACATAGCAGTGGAGGTAAAATATAAATAAGAGAAAAGAATGACTTTTCCTATGTCTGTGTGTCCTTGTTCCTCTTCATGGAAACTGATGAACAGTTGGCCCTGTGATTTGCTTGGTTGATGTACTTTGGTTTGTTTGTGGGTTTTTTTTTGAGGGGTGCTTTTTTTTTTGAATCTAAGGAAACTGAAGTATACATGGATTTTGGCTATGCATATGGTTTAGAAGTATGGGGACACAGGATCCAGAGCAGACTTCAGTAGCACTTTTCAATTTGCCTCTCTAGACCCTGTTCATAGTGGTAAGAGGCAAATAATCAAGTCACTATTAGCCACAGTTTCAGAAACAACTTTAGATTGTTACAAGCAGCAATTAGACATTAATTTTTGTGTGTCTATTCAGACATAAATCAGAAGAGTTCTCAGCTTTTTCTGCTTTGTGTAAGTTTGGTTCTGACATAGAAGCAGCTAAATAGAAGATTTATGACTTAGTTTTTAATATCTGTTAAAGATGACATGAGCTGTCAGAAATCAGTAAGTATTAAAAGATTAGTAGATTCTCTGTTAATGAGTAACATATGTTTGCATGTTTTCTCTTTATTTCCCATCATATTGTGGCAAGTACGTGTAAATTTTTTGTTTCTGTTTTTGCCTAATGCCATTAAGGTCTTACTTCAGACAGCTATCTCAGGGTCTAGTAGATGGCAAATGCCTATACAGATTTTGGCTAACTTGAATAAAGTGAAATTTCTCCTGAATGTGCTGTTTCTCACAGAACTATCAGATACAGGTATCACTAAATATAGATTTACAGATCTATGCTGAATTAGGAATGTAGAGGATACAGTTAGATGTGAAGCTTAGTAAATGTTACTGAGTTTTCAATCATTTCTTCTGTTCACGTGAGGCTATGGTAGCTGATAAAATAAATATGGCTATTTACAAGTGAGTAAACAAACCAAAGCTGTTGTGGCCTTCTTGTTGATAACTAAGCCTACCTTAATGTCAGTGTTGGTGCAATTATTTTGGCTGCTTACTGGGAAATAAGCTTCTAGGAAATATAGAAGTGCACATAGTTCCAAATCAGGCAGGATGATGAGTGCACCAGGTAGTGAAGTGGCACAGGGGAAAAAGAAACATGATTGTTTGAGGAAATTCTCTGAATCATTCTCAGAAGTACAAGATACCATCTAGTCTTTGAGCTTACAGCCCCGTAGAGGATTCAGGGGAATGTGAGTATCTGTATCAGAGGGGAGGGATATTTTTGACAGAAGTAGCACTTTTCCTGTGGCCAGGAAAACCTATGAGGCTAAAGGAGGCTGTGGCAGCTGCAGGTCAGCTCTCCCTCTGAGTGGTGCCACCAGTTTTGTGACAGGGAGTGGTCAGCTGTGAGCCCACAAGCTTGACAAAAAATTGACATTTCCACTGAATCAATAGATGTCCCTGAAGAGGTCACCAGAACAGTGACAACTGACTGGAAGATTCAGGGAAGCAGCTGCTGAGCAGTTGTGCTTATTTCAGTATGATATTCTACATGTGTTCTAAGACTGGGACTGCAGTTCTCATGCAGTCTCCTTCTCATTCAAAGGAGAAAAAAAGTGTTACAGTGTTTTTCTATATGTTGTCCTGTCCAGACACACCTTTGTGTAATGAAAGCAATGTGGAAAACCTGTTTCAGGTGGCAGCTGAAGATACAGTAAATAAGTAAACTTTGGGCAGATTTGAGCACTTTCTGAATGTTTGTTGCAACTGTGTTTACTGGGAGCAACTTCAGTTTATATAGAATGCCTGTATTTACCTGCACACCTGTTTTCTATCTAATAAAACTATTTCCTCTTTGATAATTTCATACCAGTGCATGTGATCTGTCTTGAATGTATCAGTTTAAGTATATATATATATCAGTTTTGCTTCCTGATATGTAAAGTAGCCAATATTTTTTTTTTTAATGTGTCGCTTTGGTCCCTCATTTCTCTTGCTAATGGCACTCTGAGCAATCTCCTTCTCATTGTGGCCATGATTATATCCCGCCTGACCTCTAGTGGTTTTTTCTCGAAGTGAATCTCCTGCGTGCAGAGAGAGTGCGAGATGAAGGGAAGCTAAATGGGATTTCAGGAGCATGCCAGCGGCATCCTGGCATGCATCAGGATGTGGCTAGCAGGACCAGAGAACTGATTGTCCCTCTCTGCTGGGCACTGGTGAAGCCACACCTTGAGTGCTGTGTCTGGTTTTGGACCCTTCACTACCAGGAAGACGTGGACACACCTGCTGGAGTGTGTCCAGAGGAAGGGCAGTGGAGCTGGGGAAGGGTCTGGAGCACAAATCCTATGATAGGGAGCTGGGGGTGGAGAAAAGGAGACCTTATTGCTCTTACAACTCCCTGAAAGGAGGTTGTGGTCAGGTGAGGTTTGGTCTCTTCTCCCAAGGAAACAAGCAACAGGAGAAGAGGAAATGGGCTCAAGTTGCCCAGCAGTGTTTTGGTGGGATATTAGGAAAAAATTCCTTACTGAAAGGGTTGATGAGCATTGGAACAGGCTGTCCAGGGAAGTGGTGGAATCACCATCCCTGGAGGTATGTAAAAGACATATAAATGTGGCACTTAAGAACATGGTTAAGTAATAGGACTTTACATCATTAAGTTAATGGTTGGACTAGATGATTTTGGAGGTATTTTCCAACTGAAATCATTTTATGATTTTGTCAGCTTTGTTGCACAGTTGCATGTGAATAAAGACTTGAAACCCCCTGCATGAGTTTAGTCTTACCTTATACATCTGTTGAGTTGAAATAATACCTCTCCATCTTTATAAAGTGCTTTAATATCTGTGGATAAGTTTTTCATGGGTTTAGGTTGACTTGATCTAGCAGAGATAAAGAGGTAGGACACAAAATAGAAGCTATCCTGACCTAATGTTATAAAGCAGGAATGACCTGGAGCTATGTAAGGGTGTGAGTACTCCTGTGTGTTGTGTCCATATTTATCACACACCAGTGCCTGCATACTCAAAGGTTGTCTCTATTGCTTGCAAAATCAAATGAAGCCATCATTGTAATTATAGGTCTTATCTCTTTGCAGGTCTGTTTGCATGTGTGTTTAGATTATGCAGAGAAGTGTTAGAACGTATTTCTGCAGGTTGAATCTTCATGCAGATTTCTGCTTGCTTTAATCCTATTTCAGTGGGTGCACAATCAATCTGACGTCGTCAAACCTGGTTTTCCTATGAGGATTAGTCATGTTCCTTTTCTGGGAATTTGAACCTTTCATAACTGTCTGCTTATTTAACAACTGCTATAACCAACTATGGATGAAGCATAAATAATTCATATTCACCAGAACAGACATGTTCATAACCAAGTCACCTGAGAAAGGAATGGGCAGGTATTCACACTGCTTTTGCAGTCACTTGTGTCTCAGCAGCTCAGCTCTGCGAATTCCCAGATGCTGCTGCACTTTTCCATCCAGAATCTTGCTGGCTACATTTGCCTTGCTAATAAAAAAACAGTTTTGCTTTTCAGTATGTACCTAATTCTAAAAATTATCCCTATGTACAGTTTCTTCTCCCAGAAGAATGAATGTGGCTTTAAAATGGTTAATGTTGGTGCCTACACCAATTTCTCTTGGTAATGATTTCAATATAAGCAGTTCAGCTTAGAAGTGTTGACATTACTGATTTCTTTTAGCCAGGTATTAATGTTTGCTGTCTGTATTGCAGATACTAAAATTGGCAGGATAAACCTTCCTGCATTTGGAAGGGGTTTCTGGTTGACAGATCCACCAGACTGGGTAATGGTGTAAAATACCAGTGCATCATAGTCTGAACATCTGAGAGGGAATAAGTTTTCCTATGCAAGCAGGGAGAGAAAATAGGAGAAAATGTGGGAATGTTCTCTGAGAAACAGTAAACAGATTTTTTTCCTTTTCTCTGGAGCCTGTCCCTGTTGTACCTAGCTAGTTCTTTAATATATTAAATTTTAAATTTTATTTTCTGTTATTGAACCTTGCATGGTTGATGAACCAGCCAGTGTTTGAAGCATTACCTTAGTAAACTGCAGCTTTGGAGCTGAGCTGAATGTTCTCTGTAATATTCCACACTACCATCAATGGGTAACTGTTCTGTTTGCCTGCAGTTAGGGGAGTTTTACTCCATAACCATCTGACATCAAAAGGGTAACTAATGCTTGAAGTCAGCATCACAAGAATAGAATCTGAATTAAAGCTCTATTTAATAAAAAAAATAGTGGATGAATCATGACGTTGGAGGCATAAAACTTCTGTAATCTATTGGCAATTCTGATATTAGTGACTTTTATAGCCTTGGGCTAGTAATATTACACATATTCTGTCAAGACTTTCTGAATCTGGCAGTTGTGTAATTGAAGTAGCTGTGCAGAGTTTTGACCATCATAAATTGGCTTTATCTGCTCAAGTTCATTATTGAGAGTAGATTAAAAATGCAAGGTCAAGCACTTCTAAATTAGGGTGTACCAGACTTATTATTGTCCTCTTTATTATTATTAACCAGTGCCTAAAATTTAGCAGAATTAAGAAGTGGGATAATGAGGAGTCAACCTTAATTAAAATAACCATTTGCAGCTGCTGTAAGAAAAAAAATATATACAGGAAAAGAGTTAAACCCAGCTTTAGCCTTTCTACCTAGCAATGATTCCAGCTGTTTGGTTTGGTGGTACTGAGGTTCACTTTCTAAGGAGATAAGAAGTGGATTTAATCTGCACTGATGTTTTGAAATTATTTTGTTTTACTAGTGAACATCATATAAAGCATGGTATTCCCTGTCCATGATTCATTATGTATCTAAAATAATACAATGCCCTTTATTTGGTAGTCATATATATTTTACCGCTGTCCTTAAAAGAGCAATTCCAATTGGAGGAAGCAGAAAGGGTTAATTCATAGATGTCAGTGCAGCACCTGTAATGGGATGCAGATGGAAGCTTTGTTCTGTTATCCTGCCAGTAAACTGCCTGTGCCTTCTGCAAAAAGACAGATTCTGCATTACCTTCCTGTCAAAGTGGATGGAGGTGGCAGTTAGCTGGAGCTCCCATCCTTAATGCAATGTTAGAGTGTTAATTTTGGAGGAGTTAGCACTGTGAGAAATGCTTGGAGATATTTTTGGGGAGTGCTATAATGATTTTGTGCCCTTTTAAATGAGATGATATCAGACCGTGTTCATCTGGAAGCTGTTCTGCATGGGGGTGGAGAGGTGAGAGAAGAGAGGGATGGTGCAGGATCCTCTCTGAGCCTCAACAGGAAAAACAAATGTCTTAAGATAACTGCTTTAATAGGAAAAAATAGTAATAAGAATATAGAAGGCCATTAAATATCATTTCCCTTCAGATTTTTGTCACACTATGTTTGTGGAGCATCTGATGGAGCCTGGGTAGATTTTCCCACAGCATTGCACAGAGCAGAACAGAAGAGAGAAAAATTCTCCCTTTTTGTCATTCAAGCCAGTATATAAGAAAAAACCCCTCTGTTCCTACAGGGTGCTCTCATGAGAACTTCTTGCTGCACTTTTAGTTAAAGGCAAGGTGTGGAAGGCAGAGGATACCAGGGCAGACACCACATGGGATCTGCCTACAGGTTCCAGTGAAAGGAGGTCCTGGAGATGCTCAGAGAGCTGGAGCACCCCTGCTCTGAAGACAGACTGAGAGAGCTGGGGTTGTTCAGCCTAGAGAAGAGAAGGCTCTGGGAGACCTTAGTGCACCTTCCAGTATCTAAAGGGAGCCAAAGAGAGCTGGAGAGGCCCTATTTACAAGGGCATGTACAGGCTTTAATCTGAAAGAAGGCAGGTGTAGATTAGATATTAAAAGAGAGGAAAAGAGATGTTTAATCTCTCATTGCCATAGCTTCTCCTCAAACCTGCAAACCTCAGCAGAGACCACAGCTAAATTAACATTGTTTGTGCAGTGTTTTGCCACCACAGGGACTGAGTAACTAACCCCAAAGGACTGTCATTTCTTTCCCTGGTTTTCTCATGGCATTACAGGAAGCAAATTGTGGTTTTTCTCTCTGATACATGCACATTTTCTCCTGTTTCCTGGTTTTGCTTTATTAGTATTTTCTATGTCTAAACCATGTTTTTCTGACTAATCCTTTCAGGTGCAGGAGAATCTGTAGAAATGCTGTTTTTGTATAAAGCACTTTTGACAGGCTATAGAATTTTCATGCAGTGTTCTATAGAGTTTTATTTTTTTCCAGATCAGAAGCTAGGATTTCACTCCATGCATTGTAAACTCTAACAAAACTTCAGGCATAAATTTTGAAATGGATGGAGCATTTAAAATTTTCTTTGTAATGTGTCCAAGGAGTGAATTATCATGAAAATTAAGTGAAAAATTAACACTTGCCATTTTAAAAATAGTATTAAAATAATGACAGTTTTCAAACAAACGGTGCACAAATTTTACAGTTGAACATCCCTAAGATATTAGGGGATGCAAAATCAGTCCTTCAGCTTCTGCAATTTCAAGGTAACTTTTCAGTTCTTACTATAGGAATGGAAGAGATCAGGTAGCCAGCAATGACAAGGTACGTTATAAAATCTGCAATGATGGCCAAATTTTAGACTCCAGCTCTCTAGAAAATCCATTTTTTCTGTCAGGTTCAAAAAGAAAGCCATTGTGCATGAGGGAGCCAGCTTGGCTAGAACCAGCTGGAGAAGGTGAAAATAACACCCTGTGTTGTCACTGTCACTTCTGGTGGATTGCAAAGGGCTGACAAGCAGGCTTTGTGTGAAGGTCATCAGCACCACTGTTTATTTTGTCTGCATCCATACATCTGTCAAGTCTTGGCCACTCTGAGCTTCATCCATCTGACTTCTCCTTCACTCCTCCCTGCACAAAGGGCTTTTGTCTCTCTTTGACAGGGTTTGTCCCTGACATTTTTCTCCTGATAAACCTGCTGAGGGCAGCTGTGGAGGAGATCACCTGTGGGGTCATGGGCTGAGATCCCAAAATGGAGAAGAAACAGGGACCCTGTGTTGCTGCCAAGGAGCTGGTTACCCATCAGTGAAACATGGTGTAAAACATTGTCCTGCCAAGTGGCACAAATCCAGAGACCAGGGCTGGGGCTTTTCCCAGCTACATGATCTGAAGCACCAGGAATGCCTCTTGTCTGATGGGAAGATTCATTGCTCTCTTGCATCTCAGAAAAAGAAATCTAAAATATCTCTGTGTGCTCAGTAGGATGGCTGAAGGTGTTTACTGAATCTGGTTTCTAGCATGAATTTTCTTAACTAAAGTATTTGTTTGTGTTTCCCAACTGAAATCTCATTTTAGATGTCCTTGGAATCTGAAAGGATTCACATCCTGCTTCTGGACTGTGGTTGGAACCATCCCTAGTCACTACAGGTCTTTAATCTGAGATTTTTTTTTCCCCAAGGGTTATAGCTATGTGATATGATAGCTGTTAAGGTTCAATGTAGAAAACAAACCTCAGTTTTTAAATAGGAACTTTGAAGAGGCTATAAAATATATAATGCTATTTTGTGAATCAATTTTTCATTTAATACAACTTTTTATGTATGGACAGGCTTCCTTTGATCTATATTTATTATCTGTCACTTGCCTTGAAATGAGAAATGTAACTACTTTGATAAATGGATTTGAAAGGTTATCTAGTTTCATGGTAGCTTCTCTAAGTTACCATTACATACTTTGCTGAAGTGCTATTTGGCAACTTTCTGAAGGGATATCTGTGTGCTCTGGAGTAGTTATAACATTATTTTTTTCATTGTGTGGATATATGTGAGAGGACATGTGAAAGGCAGGCACTGTTTCACTTTCCTCTGTGCAGACAATCATTAAAATAGTCCAGCACTCTTTTAATTGGCATGTGAGGTCACTCATTCAACCTCTTCTTCAGATGTTTAGAAGCCACCCTAAGTCACTTCTTTCTTAAACTTATCATGATCCATGACATTTAGTTTTATCTGGGGCTGAATTTCTCAAACAGAAGATAAACTTGCTTGCTGCTTTGCTTAGTACGTGGTATATACCTCAGGTATGTACCTCAGGGCTTCTGAAAATGTCTCTATGACCCAACCCAAAAGTTCATGTACCAATAGGAGTCTTCCCTGCAGCTTGGGATGCAAGAGCCTGAGAAGATTCCATATGCAGATTATGACCTTTGTGCTTTGTGATACATCGAGAGACTTGCACCTGACAGTTTAGGAGAGCACTCCCTAAGTGCTTGTATTCGTTCAGCCTCCCTGTCAGGAGGTAGAGGATTGGGAAAAGTAAATAAGGTACTTATCTGAGGAAACAGTCCAAAAAGTAATGCTTTCAGGTACTTTCTGTACTTTGTTTCAGCCAAAGGCATTGCTGTCTTGCTCCCTGGTAGGAAAGGACAATTCGTCACTATGGCAAATTACATTCTCTGCTGTTGACCCACCATTTATCTTATGCAGATAGTTAACATTTATATATATATATATATTGCCACTTTTGTCAAGACAATTTATTCTTTTTATGGTTTCTTGGACCTCTTTTTCTTCCTCTTCACCAACATTCCTTGTACAATCACTGGCTAAAACACCTGTCTCTATTAATCACAGCTAGGGGTGCAGATTTATAGTGCATCAGCTGTACTTTTATGGTACCGCCTTTATTTTTGAGTCATCCATCTCAAGACAACTGACTGAAGCAGGACAAAACAAAAATATAAGTACTATTATAAGCACTCTGCAACTGAAATAATCCCTTTTCAAAAATGCTGAAGGAGATTGGCAAGGATATGGCAATGAAATATAAGTTCATTATTGATCATGATAGAGAGAGCTGGAAGGGGAAAAATACTGCCTTGTGTAGGTGTATTCATATATAACAGGCAGGAGGGGAAGCCAGGCTTCTTAAACTGAAAACAGTAAGCTATTTGTTTCTGGATGGCTCAAGTGGGAAAGAATGGGAAAGAAGATTCAAATTGTAGACATAAGTTTTTTGAGTGAATGTACTGTAATTTCTTTTTGGTAACTGGTTCTCTGTAATTACTTTACAGTAGCAAGGTTATTTTCTCTAGTCTTTTGTTTTGCTTGCTTATGATATTTTTTTGAAAGCTCCTTACTCAACCATTTGTTTCTGCAGTGCCCAGTGGATTTTCTGTGAGGAGAAAGGACTGTGCTCTGGTGGGCTCTTAAGCTGCTGCAGCTTAAAGGGCAGGAACAACAGGGCCTTTGTCAGACCTTAGCTGTGCTTGGGTTAACTGACAAAAATATTTGCCTTTGGAATGTAAAGTTCAAATCAGCTGTGAAACATGTTAATGTGCCAATTCAGCAGGGAAGAGAAGTGTGCCCTTTACCATACATTCTTTCTCCTGGTTTTAAGATCTTTCTTCAGCATTGCTGAACTGCAGGCAAGGAAGTTGAAATCTTCTGCTGAATCAGGGTCTGTATGTGGAAGGTAGAGTTTTAATATGAATATGGAGGAAGTGAATTTAAAATCCAGAGGAAAAGGCAAGAAAATCCTTTTGTTACTGTTATGCTACTGTCACACAAAGCCTGTTTTGCTAAAAACAATGAGTGTGATGCAGGTTCCAAAGAGCAAATCCAATGACAAGGAGTCATAGGTTTTCATTGTATTTGCTTGAACATGTAGCAATTGGAGACCCAAGTGAATAATTCACATCAAGCAATTTATCTCATGAGTTTCTTAGATCATGAAATATCTATGAGCAAATTGTGGCTTCCCAGTATTCATTTTTCTACGAGTACATTTTTAAAATTTTGTTTTTCAAGTTTGTGATTAACAGAAGTGCTTTAAATACAGATTGTGTTGTAATTGATCATTTAAAGTTGAGAATTTCTGTTCTATGACTCTTCAAGATGCTCGTTTGCCTCCATTGTCTCATTCTAAATGTGATGGGGACACTCAGTGGGGGCTAGAACTTTGGGATTTTCCAAAAAAAGTTCTCTATCACCTTCCTTTTTACTCTAAATAAACTAAATGTGAATGTTGTATGTATATGAAGAAAACATGATAAAACCCGTAGGGAAGCTATAGGAAATCTTCCAGAGAGATGACTGGCACAATTGTGGAGAGAAAGCTGATTTGAGTTTCTGGGCATCCTATCCATCTACCTGGTAGGTTATACTTAATTTTTCTGATTTGAAGGTATCTTTTCTGTCTGTCCAGTCTCACTCTTTTCCCCCTGCTTTCCACATACACACACACACATCCTCCCCTCCATGTCACTCTAAAATCCTCCTGCAGCACAAAAACAAGAACAGGCACAAACATTATGGAAGTGAATTTCATTAAAACTATCGATGAATATTGGTGGATGTTTTTCTTCCACTCTTTTGTTCTTGTGGTACTAGAAAAGAGCTGTGTGCGTGTCATGGCTGAGGGAGGCATGGAAAGATCTTGAAAGCTTCTTCTGTAAAAGGATATTCCATCCAAAGGAAGAAATCACCAGCTAGAGAAACAAGGAGATGAGCAGAAGGAAGGGAAAGCAAGAGGATTATTTTGCCAGATGCTCCCTTGCAGCTGATTGATTATATGGAGTCATTCTAATGCTGGGTATTAACTTTTGCAGCTGGGGTTGTGCCTGTCTAATATGACAGTATTGCTGCAAGTGGAAAAGAGGTCCTGGGCTTGAGGGTTCAGATAAGGATTCAGAAATTTAGGGATCAGTCTTCAGTTATGTCTGAGACACCTTTGCTATTTCAGACAATTCTTTTATCATCCCATGTTTGCATTCTCCATGTGCAAGATGGGTGTCTGTCCTGTGTTCTTACCAGCTGCCATATGTGCATTCTCTGCAGTCCTCATGGGTAGGAACTATTTCTGACACAAACTGGTCATTTTAACTGTCAGAGTTGTGGGTAAAGTGAATTAATTAGCAACACACCTTATATTCAAAGCCTGCCTGCCAGCTGGGAAGTGCCCTTAGCCACCTTCAAGTCAGGAAGAGTGCAGCCTTCCTCATTCTACTGCTTTTGGCTTCTCACCATCATCCGTTTCTGCATGGGACCTGGTTCATCTCCTACCCTCAAATGCGATCTATCCTTTACTCTCCAGGACATCCTGAGAGTTTCTCAGCAAGGAAAGATCTTGCCGCTCATTGTCCACTCATTGTGGGGAAATAACAGTAGCTCATACAGTGACCAAGCTCTCTTCTGAAAGCCATCTAGTATTTTCTTAGACTAAAATGTTTTCAAGAAAAGTGTGTCACAAAATGAGTAAACCCAAAATGTGTGTGCCCTTTTTCCCAAGCCTTAGTGTTTCCTGGGTCTAAGAAGGCTGATTATCCTTAGTTCCCTCCACAGGCATCACTTCTGGTAACTGACCTTCCATTCCTTCTTCTGAAGTGCTTTAAAACACATTACAGCCTTTTGATCTACAGCCTGCTGATTTAGTTAGGAAGTTGATTGCTATCTGCTGGAGCTGGGATGCTTGAAACAAACAGCTTGTCTGCCACATTCTCAGCAGAGTGTCTCCTGTCTCCTCTTAATAGGTTGTGTAGCTTTTCTGCATGCATTCCAAAAAACCCTGAATCAGTTTTTAATCAGTCAGTTCCTGCAAGCCACTAACATATGGATAATATTGCATGATCATCTGCAATATTGCTGCTATGACTGCATATAAGGAGTCCTTTCCAGTTCCTTCACTGTAGCTTATCAAGCAGTGGAAAAGGCTGTGCAGGGAAGTGTTGGAGTCACCAACCTTGGAAGTCTTTTAAATTGATTTCTGGATAGTTTTGATGGGTAACCTCTAGCTCCTGTATTGTGGTACAGTGAATAACAGTTCTTCATTCACTTTACCTACTGCTTTAATTATTTTGTACATCTTTATCTCACTTTCCATCATCCTGTTGAAGACTTGGGTCCTTTTTAGCATCCTCTCATCAAGCAGCTTCTCCATCACCATGATCATGTTAGTTATACTCTTCCATACCTTTTCTAACTCTGCTGCATCCTTCTTGAGTTGCAGGGATCAGAACCTATCACAGGACTCAACATATGGGCAAACAAAGGTTCTAACAGTAACAAAATAATGTCCTTTGTGTAGTTCTCAGTACTTTTCTAAGTGATGTCAAACTTTTATTCTTTTGTTGATTTGCTGACAGTTTCATAATGAATTGATGGCCTCAACTATTTCTGGGATCTTTTCAGTGAAATCTGTTTCAGTTCAGATTTTGATATCCTGCAGCCATGGTTCAGGTTATTCTTTCCCTGTATTCATTGCCTTGCATTTGTAGCAAAGCATGCTTGTGATCCTACAAAACATTTTCCTGTCACTCTAATTTGTGAAGTTTGAGTTCTGCACTATTGAACATTTGATCACTTGCAAATCTCTCAAATCAGGAGACAGCTTTCCACCAGAAAGAATCACATCCCCAGCTTGTGTACAAAACCTTTCTGCCTGCAGAAGTGCCAGGCCAGATGGGAAGCCACTCCTGCCATACCTGTTCAGGACCATGCTTTTGTGTAGGGCTTAAAACACATGGCCTTAGCAACTTGACTTAGCTGCTAGAAAATTCAGCACCAAAGCAACTACACTTATCCTCACTTCCTTCCATGGAATCAAAGAAAACCAGCTCATGTCTGTGTAATGTTGCATTAATTCTTCTAACATATTGTATATTGAAAAATGAGCACAGCACCTTTGAGTTAAAAGTCATGTTCCAGACTTTGCTCTCAGCTCTGTTATTCTCTGGAGCTTAATTTTTGCCTTCAATATTATTATATATAAAATTTCAACTTTTACAATTGCTTAAAATTTTAAAGCAAGCAAAGTGCATGTTCTTAAGTGTTAGGATGATCAGGATCCCAGCTGCCCTTTTTGCTTCCAGCAGGGTTTCCATGAGCACAAACATTCCAGTTCTTACAACAGGTGGGTAAAATTCATAATTCATCAAAACAGGATAAAATTCATCATGCTGTCCTGTGATTTTAGCAAAGCACATCAGATGATGCAAAGAGAGCACATTTGGGTGTAACATGCTAACCCTCACAGATGGCTCTGCAATGGTTACCCTAAGTCAGCCCTGCTTTATGGGGGAAAAGAGATGAGGTAAGCAAGCCAGTGATCATGGAGAAAATCTTTGCTGTGTCCTAAAATGCAGCAGCCTATTGTAGAAACTCTTTTAAAAGATCCAGATGTCTTGCTAGCAGCTGAAATTATGCCCCTTTATGCTTTAATGTACATGAAGTTAGTGTTTAATGTTTTTTCTCTATGGCTTTAGGGGATAAATTTCTTAATTTTTTAACAATCAGCAGAAACCACAGCTTTTCCACCACAAAGGAATTAAATATATGCACTAGCTTAATGAATGCATTTCCAGTGACATTTGTCTTTGATGAGCCTGCAGCAGATTCATAGTCCAAAGATGTCTTTTGTTCAGGATGACATGCTTTCTAATTTTTTACAACGTTCTGCCATCCTGTGCTTTAAAATTAGCAGGTGGAACTTTTCAGAGCCTCAGATGTCATTTAAATGCCTAATTTGTGCAGAAAGTAAATGGGAATGACATATATAGTTGTCATTCATGCCCTTGAATATTTTTTTTTCTGCTCTTATTGGTCCTCATAGATTGTTTGCTGTACATTTAAAAAGAGGTCCCAGGAACCTTGTGGAACTTCTCATGCAAATGGGTACCCCATTATTGGCCTGACCAGAAATGCTTGGCAGGATTTTATGCTTCCACAAGCTGCACTAAACCAACAATCATGGCTTTAAATATGGGTCCTGAGTGCCCTGGAAGATGCTTTCCAGGCTGCAACAGGGAGTTGGGCTGCTGACATTTACTGTCAGCAAAGACAATGAAGCAGGTCTTAAGAGTGCCTTTGGGTGTTCTGAGGAGGCAGCAATAAGCACACCCCTTGGAGCCATTCCCTGCCTCATTTGTTATTGCTTTGTCAAAAACATTTGTCAATGAAGACTGATTTTCAATAGAACCACATTTGGGAGTCTGGCAGCAAAGAGCTATAATATGAAACATCTTTAAAGGTAAATCAATTTTGTGGCCTAATCAACTGAACAGCATCCCTTTAGCTGCAGCATCAGAAGTGTTGCTGTATATTAATCTGCAGAATTTTTGTTTTATTTTTCTTCTTTCTCAGGGAAAATATGTTCTTGACTAGTATTTCTTGTGGGAAAGACAGATGTGTATAAATAACTGCATGCAGCAGCAATTTCTAATAAAAATGTAACAAAAAAGGGCAACCAGAAACTCATTTTAACTCTATCATTCAGGGAAAAGCTTTAAACATAGTAATTAATGCTGGATGCATCTGCCTTGTTAAATATACTTAGAAGCAAACAGTAAAAAAAAATTTAAAAATTAATGAGTTAAACATTTAGCCTTATCAGCTTTGGTTTACCTGCATGTTATCTTAAAATACATAACAAATATCCCCAAGATTGATTTAACGATGGTTTGGGGTATTTAATTTTGGGGCAGGTATTACTTAGACTTTAGAGGCCTAGACCTGTGAAATATTATAGGTGCTCAACCTATTCTATTCTATTTCCTTTTGGTGTTTTGGTGCCTAAATGCCTCTCTGGATCTGGTCTCCAGTCTCTTAATCTAAGATCTATTGAATCAATAAAGGTCTTTCCATTTTACTATGAAATCATAGTCATTCCTAAACAGTACATTTGGACAGAAACAAGCATATGGTTTCCTTTAAATGAATCCCATTGCATATGTGATTAATTGAAAAGATGATTTTTACTGGAGCCTCAAACTAAAGGTGTTTCTCCTGGATTGAGACATTAGACATTCTACTGATGACATTTGTTGGCATTTGTCACTTAGAAGTATGAAATGGATAGAAGAGATTTTGAGACACTCCCTATTCATCCTATTCAGAGTTGGTCTGCTTTACAGATTTGGGTGTTTTCCCCAGAACCCACAGTGCGGTCAAAACTACATTGTGCTGAAGGAAATGGCTATTAAATTTTATTAATCTTATCACTTCAACTACATAACTTTATTTTATGTTCATTTGATGCACCTCATCAAAAATAGAACAAGATATTGGCTTCAAATTAAGAAAGAAAATTACCTTAATACTTGCTGATCCGCTATAAGATAATAAAAGTTGTCATTTATGACAATAACCGCTTCCTTGATTTATAGGATATTTTCTGTATGCTGTACTAAAATTAAAAATCTAAAGTTTTGAATTTACCTTTTTATGGGGCACTACAAGTAATCAGGACAAATTCTGCATTGCATTCCATAGGTAGCCTGCAGATATTCAGCCCAATGTATTGATTTTATTGGGCTTTCTCTGGTTTCCTACCTCTGAACCCTGAAAGGAATAAAAACACTTCACAGAGGTAGAACTGAATTTCTGAGCTAAAGACATTCACTCACAGCACTGTTGAGAAAGTTTACCTGCAGGAAAGTGAAACCAGTGTAGTTACTTGCACTGAAGCCCTGAAAAATGATCTTGAACAGGAATCCAGTGGTGCATGGGATTCTACCTGTTCTGTTAGGCAAAGCAGCAAAAACTGCCTAAATTTAGATGTCTTCATGTTAGCTCCTCAGGCAGTTTAGTGATTTTACCCTTTTGCTTGCTTGGCTTTTGTTTCAGATGTTTGGAAACTGTATTTCATCTGACCATTTCAACATGGGAAGAAAAAATCGCCAGTCAGCTAAGCAGAAAAGGAGATAGTCCAGGTTAGTAACTAGTGAAAAATCCTGCTTTTTTCAGTTTTTCTTTCGCAATCTTAAATAGCTGCTTGTATTCTGATAGATGCATGAAACCTTAAGCCTAGATCTGCTCTTTTCCTGCTCATGCATCCTGGTCCATTATCCATCAGGGCCTTTTCATCAATTTCATTTAAGACTGATAATTGCATATTCTCCAGAGCAAAGATGGTTTTATCTTTGTAAATGTCTGAGCAGTGCAGCTTGCACCTAAACCACTTCAATAATGAGTACTCATCCTTAGAGTCACCTACTTGTGTTTTCTTCTCAAGGCTAAAGCAAAAAGCTGTCTGCAGAATGCTTTGTGACTGTAGTAAAGCACCACCTCACATCATGCAGATATCTTTGCTATATGTAAAGATGAACAATTGTCACTTAAGATGCTTTTACAAAGAAGATCTATTACTTACTTCCAAAATGAAATGAAAATTATTGAAATCTTAACAGTGGAATCCCCAGTTTTCAATTAAGAGTACTTCTTTTGGAGCAGGTGACAGTAGCAAAGATTAAGTGGATTTTTTTTTTCCCTGCAGTTTTTCCTGAAGAAATGTTATAGATCATAGCTGGAAATTAATAGGCTTGAATAGCAATTATTCCAAATGCACAAATAATAATAAAACTAAATGTTATCATCCAGTGGTGCATAACTGAATGTGTGTAAATAGATAAACTACATTTCCTTGTATACATATTTAAGTCTATATACTTTAAAGTCTGATTATATTTTGTTAAAGATATATGATTATATGTATTCTAAATATTCATAATTGCTTTAACTAAATGTTAAAAGCTGCAAAAGCTTGTAAGATTCAAAAGCCAAAGAAAACATGTTTCAGGTTTTTTCTTTGTGCACTTGCATTATTGCATCACATATTTTTATTTTAATTTTGGTGGAAACAATGCTTAGGGAATTACTTGGCCAGAATGTAATATCACCTCCTAAAAGTTTTCCAGAAACAGAGGTTTCAAAAGCAATTTTGTTCTGCTAGATTTGCTGAAGAATGGGCTATAGAGGATAAGAAACATTTACTCATAAATACTTGTAAGATTGTCCTGGATAGATTTCTGTTCTTCTGGCTGTGACTGCTCATATGTATGCAGGTAGTGGGAGATACTGTAGGGGAAATAGATTACTTTTGCTTAATGCTTGAGATGTTTAAGTAGACAGAGAAATTGAGGGGTTTTTTTCCTACTTTGCTGGAGGACAGTTGGAGCAGGAAGAGAAGGGAAAACAAGTTACCTCAGCCTCATAATCCAGTTATATATGGAGATAAAAGGAAATGTTGTTATAATTCAGTTAAAAAGTCAATCAACAAAGAGCTATAAATCCAGTAGAAACAAGACTTTATCAATTTTTGTCCTTGCAGGAAGATTTGTTTCCATGGGAAATCCTAAAGAAGAAAAAAATTGCTTATTCAATGACTTGACCTAATACTAATTCAGTTTTCATTTTTTCTGGTTGGTTGCCTGTTGGGATACTTTGAGTTCTTCCTTCCTTTCTCTGATGTAAACAGAATTATTCATTTCCTTGGGGTGTTTTCATGACACAGCCATTCTATTAACTTGGGACTTTACATTCCTTCATGGATGTAGGTGTGCAGCATCTCAGTGAGTTGAGGAGTGTTCATCATGCACATCTGACACAACTGCAGTGGAGGCAGAGGGACTGAGCCCCTCAGCATTTAGTTTTGGAGCCTTGTGCTTGCTTTCTGCCAATACATTTCTTGTTTCTTTCAACATGTTTCCAAAATTTTTTGTGGTAACATCAGTTTAATAGTCTAATTAATAGAGTAAATGTCTGATTCTCTGAGGAAATGATAATTTGTGTGGTTTAGTAGGTGAAAGTGTTGACCAGTACTATCGCATCTATTATTTTTTCTTTTCCCACAGGAAAAGGATGTTACAAATGATTTTGTAGCACAACTGATTTCCTCCTCTTTGTTTAATGCTGACTGCCTCCCCCTTGCAAACTAAGAGATTTTGCCTGTTATATACTCCCCCTTCCCTGCCAACCTGACCCCCATGAGTTACACACAGAGATCACATCCTGAATGTCTGGAAAAATGTTGGAGCAGCTGACCTGAGATCTGTATATTGTTGTACAGCCCTAGTGTGACAGTGCTCTGGTTGTTTTTGTCTCAGTGCAGCAAATGAGATAAACCTTGTTGTTTGCTTTAATTAGCTACATTTAATTAAAAGATGATCTTATCTCTATGCAGAGTTTCTACCAAAGCACATATTTAATGCATCTACTATCATCTTTCAGTCCCAAATTCTACAAAAGCCCTTAAACACATGCTCAGATTGAACTTTGCTTTAATTAAAAGTCACAACTCTGGATGTTTCTGGTCCTTTCCTAATGCTGGGTTTTCTTACAATACCATCCCTTGCACAAATCTGGACCTTGCTGAGAGCAGGGGCTGAAATAACCCACGCTTTTCCATAATTATAGAAAATAGATGAATTATTTTCTTGGTGGGCGAAGAGCAGCATCATTGCTCTCCCTATTTGCCTTGTATAAACATATTTTCACACTGACAGTTCCTATGAAGAGGAGCAGTGAGTGAATCACTCCTGTAGTAGTGAGTGGAAGCAGTTTCTTGGACATCCTGCAGAAAAGACGAGAGTGGTCAGAGACAGCAACAGCGCAGTTAGTGTGTAGTACCTGATGATGGGCACAGAATCAGAGAAATGGAATAGGAAAAAAATAAAGAGGAGCAGGGGAGTGAGAGTGTTGTAAGAATTTAAGTAAAAAAACTCAAGGGCACTTCTATATAATTTTTTTCACTTTTTATCAAAGTGTAGAAAAACTTCAGGTGTTTTGAGTCTCTTTGCTCTTGTTCTAAACTCCGTGGTGTTCATAATTATCCTTTAAATGATAATGAAAATGAATTTAAATGGTTAGATGAAAATGACTAAACTGTTGATTGGCATAATTTTTTGTGTTTATCTTCTGTAGCTAGTGGATATACTGGAACTGATTTTGTTTTCTCTTTGTTGTTCAAGCATGCTTAAAAGGTGTCAGCTTTGCTGACATTTCAGTTGGAAATTTTTCCACCAAATTATATATTATTGTAGTGTTTCAATTTTTTGTTTTGATGGTGTTGGAATGTTTGGGGCTTTTCAATCAAAAAAAAAAGTTGGGAAATTAATATGTAGATATTCTACATAAAAGCCTTAACCTAAGATAAAAACAAGAAAAGCTTCTCCTTGATGAAAACAAAATATTTTGATCCATTCCCATTATTTTAGTACTCTGCTGCTCACCAGCTTGTGTTTACTTCACAGAACAGCTGCTTCATTTGTAGTTCTCCCTGCAGGTTAAAAAATAAAATACAGTGCCACTCAATTAAACCTTTTCTGTCTGCTACCTGCCCTGGCATTCAGTCAGTTTTTAGTCACTTAACCTTCCCCATGTCAGCTCCCAGAGACTGTGCCCTCCAACACAATGAAGGTCTCTCATGAGTTCCACCTACACTGATGCTGAGGTTATAATTGTCATGGAACTCATTTGCAGTTTTGCTGAGGAATAGATTTAGCCGTGCCTTTCACTGAGTGTTCATTTATAGGGATATAAGGAGCAACCTTGGCTTTAACTAAAGTGTTCAGTATTGTTAACCTGTGTTTTACAGACTCATTGGGCAATAGAGAGAGCACACCACATCTGTACAGACAGGACAATTGCAGTCCTTCTGTAAACAGAATTGGGGAGAGTCTCACACATGGGTAACAAAAGCAGGGCTCCAGTCCAATTACTTTGAAATTATGTTCTATGACTGAGTGGAAGGCAATTTACTGTAGTTGAAGAATGTATTTTCCAACTTCTGAGTACAAATGTACCCAGCATGGGCAAAGATAATGAGATCCCTTTTGACTTTTGGAACAAATTTTCCTGTTCTCTCTTTTAATAGTTGTAGATAATTTTTTGTTTATTATTTCAATTCTGGACTTTTCAGCAAAATTAATCATTCCCCATCCTAAATGAAGTCAGTGAAAGCATGTTATTTTTTCTGGATCTAGTGATCCATGATACTGTATGTTGGGGCAACATTTTAAGTGTGGGATTAAATTCTGTGCTTACTGTGACTGATTTTGCCACAAATTCAGAAAACTCTACAGTATATTTTCTTCACTTTGTTTCTGGTTGTCTGCAATCTGTTGTGTAGAACTCCATATATTGATGGTGGTATTGATAAAATTAAGCAGAATACCCTTCTTCCAGCACTTCTTACTAATTCTGACATCTCAACCATGCTGAAAGTCACATAAAATATTTGTAGGAAACATCTTTTATTTTTCATTTATTTCCCAGAATACTTGGAAAATGTATTTTTTTAAGGAATTTATGAGCCTTTCACCATGAGGATATAAATAAGAGTACACACACAGAGAGGTTTATTAGACTCCATATGCCATCTCAGTTTCAGGTTTGTCTCAAAGAAAAGCTGACCAAGAACAAGATTCAAAGTGCCAGCAAAGGTCTTGGAGAGTTTCCTAGACTAACAAATACCACTGAGGCCAGTTGCTTTCTTTAAGCCAACTTATCAAACATTTAAAAAGCTTTCCTGGAATTCAGAAAGGTGCTCCAACTCTTCAGAAAATGAAGCACAACCAGAAACAGATTTTTCACTGTTATATCAGCAGAACAAGCATTAACCTGTCAGTAACCTGGAGATAAGAAGGTTCACAGGAGGATCTTTTCAGTGCCTATAAATATCTGATGGCAGGGGATGAAGAGGCAGCCAGACTCTTCTCTGGAACACCCTTTGAAAGGACATCAGGCAGTGAGCAGAAATTAAAATTCAGAAAACTCAATCTGACTGGAAGAAAATGTGTTTTTACCATGAGGATGGTCAAACACTGGAACCAACTTCCCAGCTTCAGAAAATGAAGCACAACCAGAAACAGATTTTTCACTGTTATATCAGCAGAACAAGCATTAACCTGTCAGTAACCTGGAGATAAGAAGGTTCACAGGAGGATCTTTTCAGTGCCTATAAATATCTGATGGCAGGGGATGAAGAGGCAGCCAGACTCTTCTCTGGAACACCCTTTGAAAGGACATCAGGCAGTGAGCAGAAATTAAAATTCAGAAAACTCAATCTGACTGGAAGAAAATGTGTTTTTACCATGAGGATGGTCAAACACTGGAACCAACTTCCCAGGCAGGATTCAGAATCTCATCAGTGGACCTATTAAAAATCTGGCTGGACATGACTCCAGGCTGCATGCTGCAGGTGATCCTGCTGGAGCAGCAGAATTTGGCTGGGTGATCTCAGGAGATCTCATCCAATCTCAACTGTTCTGTGTGCAGTAGCCACTCTTTGAATAGAAAAAGTTCTAGCATGTGTTGCAATTCAGGAAAACTTTTGGTGTCCATAGAAACCCCTAATCTTCTTCAGACTGTAGAAAACAAAATCAGGCAAGTGTGTGGAAGAGAGTCAAAATGGCCTAGAATTCCTGAAGTGGTCTTAGTTTATGATGTAACAATATTTTGTTTAATTAGGAACATAGTGGAAAATTCACTGAAGCCAGAGTCTCTGAGTTTCTGCTAAATTCCCCAGCCATCCAAACAGTTTGAGAGATTTTTGGTTTTTATCCTGAATTAAATCTAAGTCAATTCAAATTTGTGATGCCTGCCTTTTTTGACTATTAGAACATTAAGGTGAGTAATGCCTCAATGCTTTCAGAGGACTGCTTTGCACTGCTTTCTTGTTCCATTTGAGAATCTCTTAACAGGCTACAGGGTCACTGCCTTACTTTCAAATGCCAGCAAATCTCAAGTATTCTGTCTGGAACATTTGGAAATGTGGTAAGGACCAATCTCAGGTCACCTCATCTCTGAGAGCAAGGAACATGGGGATTAGTCACATGTCTCTAGGAGCAGCAGAGGAATCCCTCACATTCCAGGGAAGATGGAAGAGAGGCTGTTTGCATGTTTTGAGGCTAAACCACTACCTGGGCCCTGGACACTGGAACACTTCAAAAACAGTTAAAGTGCGAGGGAAGAGAAATATGTATGTAAAGAGCATGCTTATTGTAAGAGCAATAAGTATGTAAAACAGCTGTTCAGACACCTCTGGTAAAAAGCATAAAAATTTAGGTAATTCCTGAGTTAGGTGGCTATTGAAGGTGCTTTTTAAAATTATGTTGGAAAGAAGCATTAACAGAAGCAGTTATGCCCAATTCAGATGCTTGCTGCATGTGGAAAGGAGTTGCTCAGAGCCCATGGATCTGTCAGAGGAAAAAATAATTCTAGATTTCCTGAAATCCAATTGGGTCACCTCATCATTGTGACTGTCACAGGAAGTGAAATCCTGTGTTTACAGCCTGGATGATGAGAAATTGCTGAAGATTAAAAGTAGCCAAGGTATCAGTATTCTTGGAGTTTTTTTAAAAAATGTAAATATTTCTTGGATTCATTTGTAGTCCCCTTTTTGGCGCCACTGGGAGCTGCGCTTTCAGCATTTTCTGAGGAAATGACAAATGGTGGGTTAATGGCACTGAAAATGAAGACAACTTTTGTGATTTTTATGAAGGCCTTTCTTTTAAAAACTATTGGAAAGGGGCATTTCAGAGAAATGCTACAATCCCACTTTCCAAGGAATTGTGAAACTGGAAGACTTTTGCAGTTTGAATCTAGTAAGGAGTCATCAGTTTGCATAAGCTGCTGTGTTTGGCACATTGTCTGGAAAATCCAGAAAGCTGCTGGGAACATGGTGTTTGCCACACATTTCATCTTTGCCCTTGGCAGCAAACTCCTGTGACAAAGTAACTCTGAAATTCTAGAAACCACACAGAAGATACATACACATCTCCTAGTTTGTGTGAAGAACTTGAGTACTGCAGAAATGGAAAATATTAAATAGTCTCAATAAAGAAAAGGAGAAAGGGCCTCCTTTTCAGCTCATCCTTTGAGTCTTGTAGAGCTCATTTCAGTCAGCAGGACTGCAGTCCTTAGATAGAAGAGCTTAGATGCTTGTAGTTGAAAGCAGTCTCAATAAAATCATTCCTAAGAAAAAAAATATAAAAGCAGTCTCAATAAAATCATTCATAAGAACTGAGAAGAAACTGTTTAAAAATTGCTCAAAAGTCTCCTGTGATTCGGGAATTGTTTGGAAAAAGGAGTTGGGGGTGTTGCAAGTTATTTTTGCTCCTTTTCTGTAACTAATGCTGGTTGCTTACCTGGTCTTTGTTACCACTGCAGATTTTTAGCAAGATGAGTGGCATTCAGGTGAAAGACTTATAAGCAGTGTTGATGATTTTATTTTTTCCCCCAACATCTGGACAATTCATTCTGCTATCCAGTCTTCCACCCTGCAGGCAGTACAAAAAAGACTTTCAAACAGAGTTTGGAGTATGATCTGGTCAGATTTATTCTTTCTGATTTTCTGTGCCTGTGGAGACACAGCATTGATGTCAACTGGTCACTGAGGAATTTCTGGGCTAGGAATAAGGTGCAGACTCTTGTTTGTTCCAGAATAATAACCACCACACCCACCCACCATCCCTGGTAAAGAAAATCTGATAGAAGTGATGCAACTGAGGGGGAAAATAAATCTTTGCTTTTACAGGTTTGTATTATTAAACACAACAGGCTGCACTGTGTGAAATAATTCTCTGTGGTGCAATTAAACAGCTACTTCCTCTTTTTTTTTTTAAATTTCCAACTTGCATGGAGCCCTCATTGCTGTTTTCAAAGAAGAGTAGTTGTATCTTGAAGGCTTTCTAATAATCTAAATCTGCTGTATCTGATGATTTCAGTTAAAATCATTAGATGATTCAATGAGATTGGAAAATAGAAATATTTAAGAAGTAGAAAAATGTGAACTGAGATGGCTGTGTGGCTCTGATTCTTGTGATACTTATAATGTTTCTGGTCATCATCAGCTTCAGAGACTGATGTAACTTAGTGGACTTAAAAAGAAATAAACCAATAAAGTACTCTCTACCACAGCTGCAGGAGGTTAAATGTATTAGGGACCTGCCTCAGATGGGCAGAGCTAGGGAGAGTGAGAGATAGAGGAAGGACAAGCTGGGTGTTCTATGATGAATGTCAGGGAGGACTCCTCTTGTTGCTGAGTCACTCAAGACAGAGTCCAGGCTGGATATATGACTCATTCCCAGAAGGACTAAGATGAGGCTCCCTGTTATAGTCACTGCTGTGCTCCAGAGGTCCCTGTTTGAAGGGACTACTTGTTTGAAGTAATGTTAGTGATGCTGGAGGGTTTGTGTTATTTCCAGACCAGCAGCTTTATGACAACATCTGCAGCAGGAGAAGAAATAAAGAACTGGGGAATTGCACTGAGCAAACACAATATTTTTAAAAGGACTTGGGGAGCCAAACATCAAGAAGAACTCTGTAAGCATCTCAGAGTGTCTCATTATGTCCCTGACCATCCTCACTGAACTGCCCCTGGCCTCAGGAAGACTAGAGGAGTGTTTGGCTCCTGGCATGCCTTCCCTTTTGATCATCATGCTGAGTGATATTTCCTCATACGTTGTTATCTGTCAAGAGATATCTGTCTCCTATCTTGCCTTAAATTCATTTCTCTGGGGCCAGGAGCAGATTGAATAATTAGCTCTGCATGGGGATCTGAATCCATCACTGCAAGGGCAGCAGTCCTTCAGTGACAGGGCTGAGACTGTCACAGCCAGATGGAAAGGGAAGGAAGCCTTCCTGTTCTGAAACACATCTGTATAGCTTCTGACATGCCAGAGTCATCATGCAACACCCCTCTGCTTCTTATCAGCCCACTTATGACAGACTTTTGTTATTTTCCCTTCACTAGGCTTAAAAATAAAATAAATATAACTCACATTAGCTTGACTTCTTTCTGTGCTTTGTAGATCAGGTCAGACAACCCTCTCTATGAAAGGCATTTGGTTTCAAGGTTGTTTCAGAGAGTAATGCAGTTGCTGAAACAAGAATCAGCAGTGATAATTTTTCAGTTTTGCTGAAGAGTTTTTTCTTGGGATCTCATAATTGCTATACAGCTTCCTGAAATGAAGCCATATTTAGCTCCAGTTTCTTTTAAACTTTTTGTTTGGGGGGATGGGGATCTTTTATAATTTAAAACTGGAAATACTTAAGCATTCATTTGCCTTATTGGAGTTGTTTGATATAATTTGGGTTTCAGGCATGCATTCAATGCAGCAAAGATGTGACTGGAAGATGCTGTCTTAAGTTTCAGAGGGATCTATCTTATCCACTTGAGTTACCTGGCTGGCCTGCCTAAACTTCATAAAGTTGATTTGTGCTGTGAAAGAGGATATCATTCCCAATCAGTTCAGGAGCAGAGCTTTAGAGCTTTATCCTTATACAGCCAAATAATACATCACCACTTAATCCATGCAAAGGCTTTAGTTTCAGGGCTGCCTGAAACACAGTCAAGATGCAATGTGGTAAATTACAATTTTTGGCTTTTTCACCACCAGGAACTCCTTGGTCAAGAGTTCTTCTACAGGTAAATATTAATTTTGATGACAAAAGGAAAAATTACTTAGGCATTTGCTGTAATATGTTAACTCCTTTGGAAGTACATTGTGATTATGCTATGTTGAGGTAAGCCTGCTTGGAGAATTACTGCATTACCTGAAAATTCCCTCCAAAAAATTCATCCCTTAAACTTTATCTTCTCTGGGGCTCCCTATTAACCATGTTCACAGTGTGGAAGAATATGTTAAATCCAAAATATTTTCAGTACTGGTATTTTAATCAAATGAGAGACATCCCTCATGGATGCTTAACTGGAGACTTAAAAATCTGCATTTAAATTGATATTCTAAAATATACAACCCAAGAGACTGTGAGTACCTTTTTCAGTCATATTGTACATGAAGATCATGATGCTCTAACTTATTTGTCATACCTTAGTGGCTATCAGGAATCCATATTGATGATTTAGATAAAAAGAGAAAAATGAGGTTTGAGAAAATATTTCACACTTAACTCTCCCAGCACGAATATCTGCACAAACTGTAGCAAAATGGTGAACTACTGGTTGTACAGAAATGTAACTTTCTGATACTCACCACAAACTGGGGCTGTCCTCCACTGGTATAAACTGGCACCACTGGGTATTGAGCCAAATAGCACAAGAAAAGGCTCTGTCTCTCTGGAATCAAGGTGACTTATTTTGAGGCATTAGATGTTATCCCTTGCAATGAGAAAGCAGTTATGTACTTGGATCTGGAAAGCCAATCCCATTCCCAAGTGCTTCCCAGCATCTCTCCTGGCCTTAATGAGTGCACACATTTAAGTGGGAAGGAAAACCAACTATACTCTTCTTCCAGGGCTTTCATTAGCTGGCAGAAAACAATAAAAACCCAACCAAACCAAAAAACCCCACCACAGCCCCTGGACTTAATTTTCAAAGGGGTCTGATATCACCTCCAGCTGGTGGCTTGATCTGTTTTCCATAAAACCCTGGAATAACTCCACAAGCAACATCAGGGCTTCAGTAGTTTGATTATTTGCTGTATATTGGTGCTTCTACTCCACAGTACAAAAAAAAAGTGTTTGCATACCTGAGGACTGGAAAGTCAGAGAACTTTCCATCATCAAATGTGCACCTAGGAAAAAAAGGTAGTATGGCCCAGAAGAAGACAATTCTTTTATATCTAGTTAATAAAGTGTGTATGTTAGAGTTTTTTGAGCAAACAAGTGACTAATTCAAATGTTTTTAAGCTCATTCACCTGTTCTGTCAAAATTTTAGGACAATGAATTCATAGTTGGCTCTAGGACCCCAGAAGCTTTTACAATTTTAACTGGGCTTTTTGAATTTAATTAAAAAGCCAAAAACACAAACGGAACTTAGAAAGACTTTTGCTTCCCTTGTAAAGATCTGGTTGCTTGACCTTAATGTTTATTTATCACCATCAACAAAGGTACCTGTGAGTGGGTGGTCACAAGAGGAACACCAAAGTGTTTTCTTCTCCTGCTTTGCATCCTCATCCTCTGCAGTAACCCTGGATTACCTTTGCATGTCCTAGGAGGGACTGGTGATGGGAGTCTCACATTTTTATTCCTGACAGGTGCAAGTGGCAGGTACACTATAAATCACTATAATCTGTGCCAGTTTTAATCTCAGACTGCTTTGGCAATCTGCTCTTACTAATCCTTGCAATTAGAATGCATTTTCAGAGTTTTCTGGGAGAATTTACAGGTAAGGCAAAGGACAAGGTTTACACTGGAGCATATGAAAGTCATATTGTGTGTTTATATTACACAGATGTCATCATGTACCTGAACACCATATAAACTGTAAAAATAATAAAATTGGGTGTTAAATGTTCTAGTACTAATTAGAAGAAACCCAAACAAAACACAGCAGTGATAAACCCCTCCCTATTGCTTTGAAGTAGTGTAATTATAACAAAGTGAAGGGCATAAAAGTTCAGCAATCAATCTGAGAAAATGTCATGGTTTTTTTCAAAAGGATTGTGAGGAAAAAGATTCAAAGAACCTCAGTAACTTGTATTTGCCTACTTGATTTTAGTGTCACACAATACTTGATATCATGTGCTACTTTATTCCTCACCAAAATTCGAACCAAAGTTTTACTCCACACGTTGCAGGCTAGAACTCCCAGAGTAATGCCCCTTTAACACAAATATATATCTTTATTTAGGAACATGTTATAGAAATCTATGGTTTGGCTGCCTCAGTTATGCTTTTCAGCTCTGCAGAAACAGCACCTGATCATGTTCTAGTGGTGTCAGAAAACTGTATCAGGAAAACTTGCAGCCATAGTCCTTTTTCTATAAAGAATCACTCTATTGTGCATCAAGATTAAATCCCCCCCCACCAAGTATAAATTAAGAAATATAATTTCCTCTTTTGTTAAGTATAAAAATACTCAAAAAAACCTCAAGCAAAAACAACAACAAAAAAAAAACCCTACCCCAAAAATTATTAAGATATCCAAAGGGGTAAATAATACATTTGCAGCATCCAGCTTCATTTTCTGGACTCTCACTGTAACTGGGTGTGGGATCCTCACCTAGAGGTGCTGAATTATCCCCTAGAAAATGCTTGCTCTTTGTGCCCATAAGAGAGCAACTAGTGCTCTGATGGCCCCATGTGCCCTAATTTAAGCAGGTTAATTTAGGTGCCCAAAGCTGTGACACTCCTTCTAAATATGCCATGTCTCTCCCACAAGTGGTCTGTTGTTAATTTATGAGATGGTGGTAAATGGAATCATTAAAAAAAAAAAAAAGCCACAAAAAATATATTTCTAGAAGATGAGAAGCTAGGAAAGAAATTTGGTATAAATGGCTACCTGGAAGAAGAAAGACTGCTCAGAGCCCAAGCAGAGGAAAAACATCCAGCCAAGGCTTTGGTGCCTAGGCTTGCTGTAGAATGTTTTATTGCTCTCCAAGCACTGTTTGAGGGCAGAGGAGTCAGTCCTCAGCGGCCAAGTTTTGTTTTAGTGCTGCAGCACTGAGAGCCATGGGAGCTCTGCACTGGTGCCCTGCTCAGTGTGGGCTGCAGAATCCATCCCTCCTCCCTTTCCAGCAGCTTCTGCAGTCCTGCCGGATCTCCTGCTGCTGCTCTGTTCTTCTTGGCGTGTGTGCTAAACCTGGCTCTGCTTGTAAGAATGTCTTTGACTCCAACACTGATAGATTGCAATTAGTAACTGCCCTTATTACTGCCTGGAAAATCTTGAAAATAGCCCTGAAATGCTTTCTCTTGGATTAAGCTATGCATTACTTTGGTTAAACAAAATATTTTAATGTCACTATAGGACATGAAATAAAATTATGCGGGACACTGGAACCTTCAAGGCAAAAAGAAGGGAAGTTTAATTTCTGACTCCAACATTTATAGATTTTCAAAAGTGACAGTGGATAGGAGGATGACAGTGCACCTCTCCAATGACACTGGACAAACCAACAGTCCATCAAATTTCTCCTCCTCCAGAAAATTAATGTAAAACAATAATTATTTAGAGAAAAGCACGTGAGAAAGTTCATTACAAGAATGTAAACATCAGAAAGCTTAGAAGAACTTAGAAGAGCAGGATAACAATTTTAATTCTAAGCCTTTTTTTCCCCACTAAGAGAAGTTTTTTGAGTTTTTGCTTGTGATTTAAAAAAAATATTAAAGTAACAAAGGCTTCATCAAAATGAGAATTTTCTTTAGGAAATGAAATATGTTTATAAAAGCAATTTTTTCCATCTTTTAAAATCAAACCTATCTGCTGAACACTGTGCAGGTTGTCATATGATTTTGTTTCCCCTCATTCTTTTTCCCAGCGAAATGTTCTGGATCAAACTATAGTTACACAATTGTAGTATATGTAATGTCTGTTTTCAAGAGGTTGGGCTGGTTGAGCCAGATTGGATGTGAGACTGAAGCAGTCACTGTGCAGTGGCCTGAAAAGAATGTTAACATTGGCTTTACTAGCAATATGTGAACTTCAGTGTCCCATAGTGATTAAAAAAACCCTCAGATGGCAGAAAGATTAAATTAAACTGCAGTGGCAGTGACTTTTCTGGGCCATATTATGAAAACAACAGAAATTCTTCCCCTGTTCTCCCCAAAAGTAAAACAAAAAGAGAAAAAAAATATTCTTTCCAATATGTACAGGAAACATAACAAATCCAGGACATGAGCATAGTTTTGACATACTGTATGGCAATTTAACAGAGTTTAGCTAAGCAGAAATACAAATCCTTTTGACGTTTAAATATATGTTATTTGCAAAGGAACAATTTCCCACATTTTGCCAGTATTATCACTTCTTCATAGATTATGTTGCAGCAAAAAAGAAAAAAGGGAAAGTCAAAGATAGGTAGTGTTTGAAATGGGTCATTTAGTCTAGGAATTAAATGTACTGGTGGTTAACATCTGAAGACATCCCTATATTAGAGAAGAGATCAAGGCTGTAATGTGTTTCTTTTTGTTTAAAGGTAATGGAAGTGGAAATTCAGTTTAGTAATCTTGAAAATGTATCTAAAGCTAAGCAACCAAGATATGGGAGACTTCAGAAAGAAAAGGCAGTCTGTGTATATCTGACATAATGTTTTGTAAGGAAAATAAATTAGTGGTTCAACAGAGAGAAAGGTTGTAAAACTCTTTTAGTATGGTAAAAACAATTCTCTACAGATGAAAGTACAAACATAGAATCTTTTATTGGATTTATAAATGAGAAAGTTCAATTAGCTGAAGTGCATCTCATCAGCAAGGTTTTCCAAAGCATTAATGTTGATCTGACAGTCCCACTGATGTCATTGCCCAGCCTGTGCTGATTTCAGTACAGAGACTTTAAACCCACTGGTGAAAATTTTCAACAAACTTAATCCTCTTTGCTTTGTTATTTGGCACAACCCCTGGGAAAGGCAGTGTGGAATATTGGTGACTTTGGTTTGACAGGGGGGCTAGATAACTTTTAGGCAATGACCATTTCATGTGTTCTCTTGAAATTTCAGTTTAGCTCTTTTGGTTGCAGCTAAAGAATAATTATATGGTTTTTTTTTTTTTTTTTTGTATAATTCCTGAAAAGAGAAGCTTTTCCAGCACTTACAGTTTGTTCTCATTCTCTTCCATAATGTAGGTCTGTCTGTGTTCATGTATACTGTGATAAAGTACAACATGATAAAGTGCTTAAATATCTTAATATTTTCTCTGAATACCTAAAAGTCAAAGAAAATTGATTTCAGGCCACCAGGCTACTGCAGACAGGGGATGAAAAGGTCTCTGCTCCTCAGATCATATGGAAAGTAGTCAGGGATCAAGCACAGAGAGTGATGAGCCTGTAGGCATTAGGCTACAAGCCAAGATTTTGTGATCTTCCAAATCTCAATCTGGCCCTTTAAAAAGTAAATTTAAGACTTTCAAGGTGGATTCCTGTCCTCACAGCTGTGGCTTACTCACTCCACCGACCCCTGCCACTGATTCTATCTGTCTTGAATGATGACTTGGCAGTGAAGTTCAGCCACCTCCCCTGATTAATTCCCTGCAGCAACCACACTCCATTCAAATTACTGCATAGCTGAGAAGAAGAAACATGTAACGATTTTATACCAGAAATCAGAGGCTGGAAAATTGCTTTGGAAGGCTGAGAATGCTTTCCTGGAATTTCTGTTTGCGGTAAATATCATTCACATTTAGTAACATAGTGACTTTGGGATGTGAGGATGCTGGGAATGTAACTCGCAAACTGGACCCAAGAAATTTTTTGTGGTTTTGAATGGCTCATTTTTGCACCGGTCACTGGTTAACACTTCAAAGCCAGAGTGATGACATCTCCAGGCTCCCTGAGCCCGTGCAACCTGTAAAAGTTTGATGGTTTAAACACAGGACTTCTTAAGCAAATTGTACTTGACTCCATTTCAGCAGCAGAGACTTTTGTAGCAGCACATTGAAAAAACACAAAAGCATAGAAGATGTCCTGTAAGTTGTCTCAGCCTGTGCTGAAAATCCATCAGATCTAACAGGTTTGTTTTAGCAGAGATGGACAGAAATGACACACTGAACAATGTAGCAAAAACTTGTTTTTTTTGCTGCATGTTCTCCTTTTTTTATACAGTTTTACTGACCTCCTGTGTGACTCCAGTTGGTTAGTAGCTTCCTTGCCAATTATTCTATTGGTTAGTAAAAGGTAGTTTTCTTGTCCATGAAATCTCTCTATTCTTAAATTGTTTCCATATTTTCTTCATTGATTCTCATGGGACCGATTTAATGTTTATGCAGGTGCTGGTTGTTTTTTTACCCAGGAATAGATTGTTATGTTAAAGAGCTGTTCACACTAGGGTTGTTTTCAGATGGGAACTTGCAAAGTGCTAGCTTTGCTTAGAAGAAGTGATAGGCCACTGATCTAACAGAGCAGGCCTGATTTTTATGAGGCCTTTCTTTTATATTTTTTCTACCTTACTGCAACAGTTAAGCAGTCAAGGACTGCATCAGTGCTCAGGTAGGCACCTCCAAGAAGCGTCCACCTTTTTCAGGATCAATGAATCCAGGGTGTGGGACTTGGGAGTGCAGGGAGTAGCACATCAGTCTGTGGTCCAGTTCCTTTGCAGCCAGGAGAGGAATCTATGCTGCTTTCATAAAAGCTACCTTATAAAAATTCTCAAAGACATAAACTAATGAATAAATTTAGCACTTTTATCCTCAAAGTATACTACTTCTCCTAGCTTTCAAAGCCAGGCATTTTTAATTTTAGGGGTTTTTTTTGAACCTCTCTCCCTCACCCATTATTTCACATCACATAATCTATAATCAAGTAGTCCTTGCAGTCTCTCACATTCTTTCAGATCTGTGCACTCCCCCACATCTTGGTATGCTTCCCCCACCTCGTGTCTATCTATTTAAATAAAACAAAGGAAAACTGGCTTTCTCACAGGAGAATGGCAAACTTGGGCATACAACTTGGGCAAAGACAAAATTTGTGTGAATGAGTTTGGAAAAGCCCTGCAGTGTCATGGAGAAGGTCAGGCAGGGGAGAAAGGAGTAATCTATGCCCAAGGACTGGCATCAGCAGAACAGATTATTCATTTCCGATTTAGACACTTCTGTACTGAAAGTGCTGATGGTTGGTCATGTGGATATTCCCAACATCTTCATCTGGACTGTCAGTAAAAGATATAATCACTTATGTAAGGAAGGACGTCCTAAGAGAGGCTCTGAGGCTGTGCATCTCTCCAGCTCCAGTGTTAGCTACCCTTGTGATATTTTTGTATTGCATTACATTAAAAAAAAAAAAGAAAAAAGATTTTTTCTGTTTAGTACAGAATTTTAATCTGCTTTTTGCTGGGAATTACACTGCCTGCAGAATCCCTTTTCATTCCCTGTCCCAAGACTATTTAGTGATGTTGATGTGCCTTATTGAATAGCAGCTTTGTTCCAAAGGCTTCACTTTGGAAGAGTATGAAATGATCTCTCCTATTCATTTGTAAAGCAGTTTGAGATGAGTTATTGTATGTGGTTAGTCTTATTGTTGATTTTTAAATCTGAATACCAATTGTCTACAAAGGATGTACATTTTATTGGTTCCTAGCCTGCTTGCCCACATACCTTTCATTCCTCCCAGTAGTTTTTGAAGCTATTGCGTTCTTGTTATAATTCAGGGAGCTGAAAGATCTTGAATTCCCAGTATCCTTGTGATACTGGGAATGGGGTGAGGGGACAGATACAAGCAGTACTGGCCGAAAAGCAAGAACTCTGCTCCTTGCCCATTCACAGAGGACAGCCATGGGGCACCTTTGGCTTGCCAGGCCTTAAACACAGAATTGCCAGGCAGTAGTGGACTAGTAGAGGCTGCAAGAAAAAGCTGTGCTTGGGAACATGGGAGTGCTATAAAAGACACGGGGGCTCATTGCAGGTATTTGTGTCTTTATTTGTCCCACTGCTCATGAAATGCTACCTGTCCACATTTAGTGTTTGAACATATTTCAGTTGGTGCTTAGTAAGTTTATAACATTTTAGGCCTGGATGTGTAGAAAATGTGACATTTGAAGCTCCAGTTAGAAGAGAGAGAACAGGGATATAAGTAGGTCAAGAGGACACAGGAAGACTGGTTTTTACTGCTGTGATTTATCTGTGGGGCCAATCTGCTCTTGAAACTTTAAGGACCCCTGCTGTATATGACACCATTCCAGTGACAGAAAAGCAAACAATTCCAAGTGCATGGTTGTGAGGCAGGGAGAGAGAAGTGGCCATACTCTTTTGCTCACCATCATTGCAGATCAGCCTTATAAATCTAACAAGAAAAAAACTATTTTTTTTATGTAGGGCCCTTCTGATATTCATGAACATTACAGATTTTGTCACACAAGTGTAGTTTGTGTTAAATGTGCCCCAATGATTTGATTATACTTGGCAGGCTTTGGTACATTTTTTTAATATTTGTTGATCTTTGCTGCTATATTCCTCAGCTCCATCTTGGAATGCGTGCCCCATATTAGCAGGCAAATGAAATACTTGCTTTAGCCAAGTGTAAACAAATTATTCCTTCCTGACTGTGAAAGCTGTGAAGAAAGCTGGACTGTAGTACGTAATTAAAAATACATGTTTTAGATAAACATAGGGGCTCAGTGTTTTTACTGTGTTCGTCATCTCAAATGTGCCATCTGTGGATGATGGGCGAGGGAGTTATATATAGAAGTAGGCTCCCTGTGTACAGACTTCCTTAATTTAATGGGACTACAAATGCATTGACATTTCCTGGTGGCTTAAAAGAGGCAGTAAATTACAATCCCACTTTGCTGGTGTGTGCCCTGTTAACGAATGCCTTAGGAAAAGTGTGATTTTCTTTTTAACTTATTGCAGGTTAAGGGGAAGAATAAAGGAATAAAATACCCAAATTTCTCAGAGTCTATGAGCAAAGCCAGAGCAGGAGATTCAGATTGTGAAGAGCTATATAAAGGTTGTTTGTGCATTTATTGTTCTTTTTTATTTTTGCTTTATAGAAGGAGTTCTTCATAAAAAGAGTAAATTTGAAGCACAAAAGGTCTTGGCTGTACAGAATGAGAACTCAAGCAGAATTGAATAAGTATTACTCCATAGACCTGGCACTACAGATTAAATTCAAGTCTTTGGGACACAGAAAGGAAAAAAAAGTACTTCCAACACTTCTGATCTTTATACAGGTCAATACATTTCAATGCTGAGGATTCACAACAAAGTGCAAAGAGAAAAGTGGGGATAAATACCCCTTTGCAGAAATTCTTAAGTCTGGCATTGAGATACTAATTGCATTCAACTAAGTAAAATAAAGCTTGAGAACTAATCATAAACAAAAAAAGTCTGAATTCAGACTGAATGATGCTTCCTATTCAATAGGCAGCATTTGTTCACTTGAATGCATTGAATGGGTAATTGACTGGGACTGTTTGTGATAGGTTATGAGGGGAGTGTTTGTTAGATGGCTTGAAATTACTGCCTTTTATGCACATTAGGGTGTTTAGCATGTCTTTTTTTATCATTCAAGATTTTTGTGTAGATGCCTGTATGGCTCTCTTCCTCCTGCTCATGTATCCTGGAATCAACAGCTAAGTGATCAAGAATGAAAAATAATCCCTCTCACACAAACTAAAGCATGAAATGAGCTAGGTGCTGCTTGTGCTGGGTTTTTTGTTGTTTGTGAGTTATGGGAAGAGGGGGGGGACTGAATGTTTGTAAGAGTGGCTTAGCACACCTCTGGGAATGGCCATTTCTTGTCCTGGCATTGTGAAACAACCAGGAGATGATCTCAGGCACTGTTTGAAAAGACCAGGTATAAACCAGCAGGGTTTATTGTGTTAATGGCAAGGTGCCATGTGTGTGTCTGACTTCTGATGATATTTGTTCAGTTCTGAACACTGTTATAAGTGTAAAAAATGTCACTTGTCTAGGGAGAATAGTTACAATTTCCTTAAAATTTCTTTAAGCTGTCTAGTATTTGCTGTAGTTTTAAGTTTTAGCAAGTGTATTTGCTATGTCCTATGGCAATGAATTTCTTCCTTTCTGTTTGGTTTCTAAATTTCTGGTGCAAGCAAAATTCCTGCTGGATTCAGTAAAGAGCAAAGAAGCCAACTGGCTGACTGAAAGACTCATGATAAAAATACTGTAGAGACTAATCACGGGAGAGACTGGACCATTTTATCTACATCTTTTATACCTGTACTGAAGACAACAAATTATTTCCAAAATTAGGACCCATCAGTGATAAATAACTGTTTGGCATCACCCTTGCCTGTGAAGTTAAATATTTTGGGGTTTGGATACAGTTTTCAGTCATGCATGTTCTTGATAAAAACCCCAAGTCCTGTCTGCTTTGCTAAATTACCTGCTCCTCCTTGTGGCTCTTTTGCCAGTTTTTTAGTTCACAGAGATATCCCTTTGAAGCAGACCTATCAAAACAGATGTCAAAAGTTTAAGTCCAGTCCAAGGTTTCATTTTTTAATTAATATTAATAATTGTGAATACTGTTTTTTTGCTCTCCTGTTTTTTATCAATGATGTAATTTCTACTCTAAATTCAAGGCAATGACTTAATACCTATCCAGAAATGACAGGCTATAAGCTCAGCTCAACTCAGAAAGTTGGAATTAGGTGGGACCACATCCAGCTTGATGCTGTATCTAAGATCTCAGATTGCCTTAATACACCTCTAGAGGCAGTTACAGGATTGGGCTTTTGCATAGAAGTAGAAGTAAGGCAATAAATAATAACAGATTTATTAGTTCATGTTCAGCTACAGCTTAGAGCTATTAAAGATTTATACCACTTGCTATTTTTAAAGCCTTGTACTTAATAACTTGCTGTAAAAATTAAAAAAAAAAAGTTGACTGAAAAGTCTATAAAAATAATATTGGCATGCTAAGGAAATTAAAGTTGTCATTTAAGGGCCAATATGACTGAATATAAAATTTTGAATTATAGACAAGAAACACTGTTTTTGTTAACACATCTGTGCCACACGTCTGACTTTAGTCTTGATCTTCCAATTTCCTCCTGTTTCACAGACACTTTCCAACACCTCTGAAGCACTGTAGGGTCAGACGTTTTAGGAGCAGGCTGTGCTGGATTTTCAAAGAAACAGAGCTGTAATTTCCTGCACTGAATTTTTCACCCTTACTACCTTTTTTTTCAGGTTTCATAATAGAAAAGAGTTTAAAAGCTTCATTTTGTCTCTCCTATCCAAAGCCAAAAGAGCAGGTCACTGTCTGCATTGGTTGGGTCTCTCTGCCAGGGGTGACTGACCAGGAATTGCTGGAGTTTCCACATCTCTGGTTGCACAGTCTGCCCCAAGGGCTTAGCAGTGCAAGATTGATCCCTGCAAGGGGTTCAGTTTTCTACCATTTGGCTGCCACCTGTTTGGAGAAAATAACCACATTTTTTCAGGACTTCTAGGAAATAAGTGCTACAAATGCATCAGTTATTTACTTGAGCTGTTTGCCAGCACTGTGTAGAAGCTGGTCTGCAGAAACAAACCCAATGTGTGACTTTCTCTGCTGCAGAAGAGGAGGATCCATGCATGCAGGGACAAAGGCCACTTCTGGGCAGTCAGTTGCCTGCTGTGGCTCCTGTGACAGCTTTCTAATTGACAGCTTTTATGAGGAGATTCTTCTGATGGATAAAATAGCAGAATTTGGGCTAATTTGGGCTCTTGTGGAGTTTTCCTCCATGTCACCACCTCTTGTGCAATATATCTTTGTCCCCATTTTATGGATGGAGGAGACAAAAAAATTCTGATTTTTTTGCCTTTTCCAGAAAGCTTTAGCAAGTTCAGTTCCTACAGAAGAGGCAGTGCAGCTGCTCTGTATTTCTGTGTGATTCAGTGATGCATATACACAAAGGGAGCAGCCTTTTGATAATCTGTATTTCAATAACCTGGCTGTTAACACACTGATTTAAATTGAGGGAAGAATGGGCTGAGATGCTCAATGATAACAGTTCAATTAGCTCCTGTGCTCTCATCAGAGGCTGTAATCTCCTGCCATGGCCTCAGTGGTGTGTGCAGCAGCGAGCAAGCTTATCTCAGGTATGGAGGAACAAGAAACTTGGGTTTGCAGGAAGAGAAGGCAGCAAGGAAGTTGGATGGAAATTGCTTGGCATGTAGCTGCAAGGATAAGCACCCACCTGCCTTCTCTCTATTCCTAAACTCTATCCTCTATTCCTCCATCATCCTTGGGCCCTCCATTTCTGTCCTGAGTTTCCTGTGATCCTCTGTATTGGAGACTCCTTAGCTGATCAGTTTGAATTTCTACACTGAGTAGCTGGGCTGCTGGTAAGTGATGAGAGGAAGTCATGCTGGGGGGTCTCCCAAGTGCAGCTGTTTTGGAAACTGGGAGATCACTGTGGCAAAAGAAACAGACCTGTAAATAATAGTGCAAGATATACACCTAGGCTTAAATGCTGCAACAGTGAGAGTGAGTTACAGACACCTGGCTTTCCCTCCTCAGCATGAGTGAATTGGTTTGCTGCACATTTAGAATAAATGATTTAATTATAAAAAGTTAGCTATAAGCCTGACTCAGGCCAGGAGCAATACATCTGAGCAATTTATTCAGTACTTCTAAAATATTGATGTCATGATTGTATAATGTAGAAGTTTATGCTTTTTATTTTTCTTTTTTTTTGTCCTGAGTCATCATCTGCTGCTGCAGTCGGGGCAGAGACAGCAGCAGCTATCAATCAGTGCATTAAGATTCTGGCTCTTTTTATACTTCCAAAACTGAAGGTCTGTGTTTCACTCACAACTACCTGGCAGCTCTGAGTCATAGGCACGTGGAAGTCCCCCAGGACACCCCACAGATGCTCCCTACAGGTCACCCACAGCCAGCTCCAGCCATGTTTCAGACAGATGGAAAGTCAGGAACTTTGGCCTTGAGCCTGTTCTTAATGTACAGTGTTGTTGTTCTGCTCACCAAAATTAAAGAGTTATGAGGAGAGGGAAAAGCAAAGTGCCAAAACCAATAGTCTAGGTTTTAATTTTAGTAATTGGAATTGACTGTAGAACACAGGGTGGGAGTTTCCTTTTCCTTTTTGCATAATGTTTGCTCTCCTAATGTCATACAGACACCTTTTTCATAATGTCTCTCTCCTCAGCTGAAAAATGTTGAAAAAATTCAGTGGAAAGTATTTGCTCTTTTATTTCTAATGTGAAAGTAAACCAAAATTCTTTGTCATAATATTATGCTGCTAGACGTACAAATGCCTAGGGGGCACACAGATATTAGGATCAATGTTGGAGACTCATGGAATGCTCAGCTGATCAATGATCCTTTTGCCTTCACTGACTCTTGGTTGAATGTCCTTTCGTTTAAAAGTCCCTTGAGATGAAGAAGATAAATAAATTTGCATCCAGTAAAGCTGATGTCTAGTTTTAATATTTATTTCCAGATAAGCATAAAAAAACATAATTTGTTTTTCATTTTGTGCTTAGTGAAAAGAGATAAATATGTACATTTTTATGGAGAGGAAATAGGCAACGTAAAATGCATCTGGAGACAGGCACTTTTATGACATGCAATTAGCATATTTCTGTTTCATTACTTGTGTTATTTTAATTGGTTGTGAAACTGCAGCTCTGAGTTTTTATCATCAGAAAAATCAAGTGGTTGTTTTACAATTTTAATGAAGTTCAAGAATTTGCATACATAGTTTTAACCAGGAGCACGATTTCAAGTCCAAACCCTTCAGCTCCTTGAGGGTGCCTTACCATGAAGTAAAGGGTGATAGCTACTTATTGACCACCACTCCAAGGTCCTGGCTCCTGTATTTTTCTATTACTGAGCAAAACCCCACCCCAGTTCACAGGCTAAAGACAAGTGTGTAAAGGATAATGTTTCTCAGCTCAGAAACTTTGGGCCTTTAAGCACAAGAAAGGCCCCTGTGGTACAAAGAGGTCATGTACGGTAGGAGGCTCCCAAGGGATTTCCAGACATGTTGAAGGCTTATTTTAAAGGCAAATGCTCTGCATCAGAAATCATCTCACTGTATGAATATGGGTGAAGTGAGGATTGGGTTTGCTCTCCCAGAGCAGGATTAGGCAGTGACCTTGTACATTAGAGACAAATTTATGGCTAGGGAGCCCTTGCTGTAATTAATTCATTTTACACCGCCAGATTTAGTGCTCTGGGGCTGAACCAGGTGCATCCTTCAACTCTTCAGGCAAGCAGCTTGAGTCTTCAATGCCTGAGATTTCATTTACTTATTTATATTTTTTTATACTTGTTACTACTCTTTTTGTACAGTTATGTACCTGTATGACTAAAAAACTCATTAATGAAGATCCTTGCTGCTATTGCAACACCAAAAATATTTTAGCAGATGTCTGGACCCACTGGGGGTCATACAGAGACAGATGAGAGAAAGTACACTCATGTTTTCAGAAATTTTAGGAAATTCTATTCTAGAACCTTCCTTCATTGTTATCTTCTTTTCTTTTATCTCCCAATTTCTTTCTGTCTTCTTATCTTCACAGCATTTCTGTTCCATTAAGTCTATTGTTTTCTATCTTCTTTTTATTTCTTTTTTTTTTTCTTTTACTTACACCCCTCTTTCTCTTATCAGCTCTGATTTTATAATAGTCAGAGTTGAGAATTGTCACATAACCAGTGTCTTCACCCTATTTATCTGTGTAACTCCTTTTCTATAAAGGACTGTTCTTGGATTACCCAGCTACCATGCTTGTTTAGTTATAAAAGAAAGGATGGGAGAACTTTTCTTTTTTTTCATAACTACTGGAGTTCAGCTCCAGGTTGTGTAGGATGGGATTCACCAGTGGCTGCAAATTCTGTCCCTGTGTCTACAACCTGCTTCCATTCCCACCCCCTCTCATCTACCTCTACTGCTTCCCTGCCTCTTGGGGCTTTAGCTGGTCAGAGTGACGCCGAGATGAGTTAGAAAGTCTCTTTTCCCTGCCCAGCGCTTGAAGAAGGAGTCAGAGCTCTTCAGTTCTGGTCTCAAGGTTGTTTATTGTATCTTATCTATAAAATTCTTTCTCCTGTCCAGCTGAGATCCATTCAGCCAGACAGTTCCAGGCACTCTGCCTGCCCCCGGGGCAGTGTTATCTTTTTATACTAAAAACTACCTGTACAATGTTTACATTTACTTTCCAATACCTATCACCTATGTTAGACAGTGAGCTTCTACTCTAAATTAATCTAAAAGTGCCAACATCTCAGCAGAAGATGGAGGCCAGGAAGAAGAAGGGGAAAGGCTGGACACACCTGGATTCCTCCATCTTTCCCCCTGAACCCCCATTCTAAAACCCCTCAAAAATCTATTTTTCACCCTGTGATAAATTCACTATCCTTCTACTTAAACTTTTGTGGCTTGCAATCCTTCATATAAGGTTGGTAATTGTTTTTTCCAAGGGCTAAATCAAAGGCACGGGGGTCTTGGGATCTGTTCCAAGGTCTCTGAGCCCCCTGGGCAGGGGCTCCAGTCCTCCAGGGCAGCCAGAGGAATTTCCTGGGTTCTGACACTTGCTCTCTCCTTCATCTCCTGTTTATGGTTTTGTCCTGCAGCTCTTCATCTCCATTGTTCAGTTCTTCCTTCTCTTTGCTGCCTTCTGCCTCCTGTTTACAATCCCAATCTCTTCCCAGTTTCTCTGCATCCTTGCCCCTGCAGGCTTCCTCATTGCTGGGCTCCTACTCTTGCACAAGACCTGGGGGCACCACTGCCAGGGGGGAGTTCTGCTCTCCAGTCTGTGCTCAGCCCAGCATCAAGTCACACACAGACCAGACAAGAATTTATCCTGCCCTCAGGAGGGCTGCAGCCTGGGCACAGAGGCTGAACTTCCCCTGTCTTTCTGCACTCTTCACAGGGAAAAAAAAGTAAAGTAAAGGGAGTGAGAGCTGCACCACAGTGCAAAACAGCCCTGCAGAATATCTCTGAGGCTCTGCCACTAACCTCCCTCCCTGGTGAAAAGAGAGAAGATGCTGAAGAGAAAGCCCTGCTCTGTCCCTGAAGACCCAGGTAAAAACATTTCACTGCAGACAGGGTCTCTGAGCTTTTAACAAGTTTCAGTCATATCTTTACAGAGAGATTTTTTCAAAACCTATAACCAAATGTGGAAGAAATTTCCTGGGAGCTGTAAAATGCATATCGTATATGGCATGTGATGGCATATATGGCATATGCATAAGAGAACAAGGGAAGAAAGGGAAGCAGCTCTGCCAAATTTCAAGTGTCATCTTCAAAGGAATTCCCTGTGAAATGGTTGTTAGGGCATGTTTCAAATGGGCAAACCAAGTAAATTTCTTGTTCTCTTCTTGTTCTCTGAAGTAGCCATTCTATGTTCGACGCTGTTTTCCAAAACTATTTGCCTTTTCTCCTGGCTTCCCTGGGCTTAGCTGAGATTTGAGAAAAGGGTGCACATGTTAGTGTTGGTTTGTGTGACACCTCCATGCCCTTTATAAAATAAAGTTTGGTCAGTTAACATTGTTCTTCAAAGACTGTAGATGAAACACCACATGATGAAAAATACAGCAATAGTGCCTGAAGGCAAATTTGGCCAATTTTGTCCAAAGTAACATCAGGGAATTTCCTGATTGCTCCTCACTTATCAAAAAGAACTATATATAGCAGGGACTCTGAGATGGCTGCAAAACAAGATTGTCTTGCCTCATAATCCAGGAATCTGGGAAAATCATCCTACTGTCATCTCAGTGACTAATTTTTAGGTGATGTGACACATTTCCTTACTGAGTGATGAAGTTGCCTTCATGCAACCACCTGTAGGTAAAAAAAGAGACTATTAACTGCACAATGCACTGAAGAGGAGCAGGGAGAACTAAAATTTCATCTCTTCATGCAAAGTACCAGGAAAAGTTTCTGGAAGGGGAATGGCGAACAGCACTGCACTACTCCCCTGCCCTGGGACACACACACAGCTCCCTGAGAAGGGTAATTTCTCAACATTGTAGGAATATAGAAAGTTAAATGCTCTTAAAACAGAACACAAGATCAACAGCTTCCACTCCAAAACTATGTCCTGCTGTTTGGTAATGCAGAAGCTTCAATACCAGTCACATTAATGGCTCAGATTCTGCTGGGAGAGGAAGGAAAAGACTGAGCATGGGAATGATGCTCATGTTTGAATTCCCTTTCTTCCAAGAAATCTGCCTCTGAAATGGAGCTGTTCATGCTCATAGAGATGTTTGAAATGCAGGAAACATGAGAAAAATTGATTTTGGCTCAGTAAATGTTTTTGGTCCATGGTTAGATCTGTCTGTGATAGTAAATAAAGTGATGTGGCTTCATGAGATCACTTCTGTGATCTGAATTTAACTTTCACCTAAGCAAATGCAGTTTGAATCAGTTACAAAAATACTGGCTACACAAAATTTCTACAAATTTTCCACAGAAAATATGAGAATTTCAGTATCTTGGAAAGCCAGTGTTGCAAAGCTATTACAAAAAAAAATGCTCACAAATGTATTGGAGTTGTGAGAAGTGTTTATTTTTCAGGGGATTTTACTTTTATTTTAAAATTTCACTCTTTAAAATCAATGTAATTTTTAAATGCAGTTTTTAAATGCTTTATTCCAGACATTTAAATATTTCATAAGCAAAGGTTTTTTAATAGCATTTCTAATTAGATTTGTCAGAGTGCATTTTGGTAAATATTTAATCAGCTCCTAATAAAATTAATAAGAAATTTTTATTCTCTCCCACTAAGAATACATTAGCTTCAAGAAATAGTTTAATTATGAGGTATTTTAAATAAAAGGTGAAATAAGTGTAGTTTATTGTTATAATTTATGTATGCTGCAGGCTCAGGGACATACATGTAATGTGGGGAACTATGGAAGAGAGTCTTTGTGCCCTCAGCAGAAAGCTATCTAGGAAAATTGGTGTGGCCTCAGCAATTGTTGTATTTACATCAAACAGGACAGAAATGTAATCACAAGCCAAATACTTCTCTGTAAATTTGATGAAATTTCCTAATTTTCAGCCACAACAGTTCAGCCACAATTTTCAGCAGTTAAACCCATTCTGGTTATTATTATTTAGGGAGCTCTACTGTATTTTGAAACTTTGGAAGATTTAGGCATTATGCAAGTATAGATGCTTTGTTTAACAGCATGGAGCAACAGACCTCCACAATTTCTAAGAATTGTCCTCCCTGATCAGATTTGATAGACATTGAGAAGGTTTTAAAAGGGATTACCTTAGGGTGGGGAAGGAGACACAAAGAAGAGTCTGAAAATTTGTTTTTATGGCTGTGGTAGTTATTAGAAATAGGTGAAATCTGAGTCAGATGGGGGATGAGCCTTGCAAAACAATGGAAAAAGTTGCATGATTCAGATTTCTTCAATTTTAACAACATTTTCCTTTTAATTTATTTTATACTTTCATGACTACCAGACCTTGATTGGACTGAGTAATTTTAATGAGGTTTATAATGATTGTTTTCTACTCCTCTAATGTCTCTATCTAAGTCACTAAATCAGAGCAGCACATTCTCACAGATGTGAATTGAAGAAGAAGAAAATGATTCTGGGCAGGATCTCATTCCTCAAAAGAAGGCACAGCCCCTCACTTTCCATGGTGAGCACTGTGCAAAGCCTGATATTGTAGGGAAACAAAAATTACTATACAACCCATCTTGCATGCAGCTTGTGCCCCATGTCTGAAACTGGGCTGAGTATATATCTACTTAGAATTAGAAAAATTTTCATGATCTAAAAAATTATACTTCCACTTTGACATCATTGACAACATTTTGGCCTATGCTGTGAAATATCCTAAAATCCAGATGTGATGTGTTTTCTGGTCATATCAGTGGAAAAAATACTTAAATGACTTTTTAGAAAATGGAAATGATGGCTTGATGGCTCTTTACTATGAAGAGTAATTTTACTTCCACTCAGATGGTTCTCTTAATATTATGCAAAGCCAGATTTGTCTAATACAAATTAGCCATTTAAATGAACTGGCTCTTGAAACCTTGTAATTAGTCTCAAAACAAAATTTCCATGGACACCAGGGCTTGTTTCCTTCTTTTGAGCTAAATATTTTCTGATTCAGTCCCATATAAATAAATCATAGATATGTCCGTGTCTGAAAACTAATGCTTGCTGAAAATACCTCCGGAAACCCAGGCTGATGGCAGTATAAAGAACAGATTAAATGGTTCTGATTCTATTTAAATTGGAGGCTAGAAATGTGCTTCTCAACCACAAATACCGTGGATCTGTCTGCCTTGGTGTCTTTTAGATAAATATACTTTGTTTTGATCCAGAACAACAATACCCTTTAGTTGGCATTTAGATTTATGATCAAGGAGTATTATAGTGCAGTACATTAATTCTATGCCACATCTACTTTCTTATAAGGAGTCTCTGATTTGGTTTTATTTGCTTGGTTTTGTTTGCTACTTTGCCTGCTTATTTGCAGTGTCCAGAAAACAGAGCAAGAGTGAGTAATTGCTGGACTCTCCCATCCAGGGCCAAGACCAACTGCTGTGCACATTTCTCAGTCTGAAGCATTAATCCTCTTGGGTTTTTGTGATCCACAGGCAGGAGCTCCACCACATAAATCCCTCCATGTGCATTTCCCATCAGCTGGCAAGAGCTGTGCTCAGCTCTTTACAAAAGGACCTCTATTTTTCCTTGAGTACAGTGAAGGGTAAATTGAAATACAAATGTGAAACACCATCCTTGCAGGCCCTCTGCCTCGGGTGCTTTCGGTGATTAGAAGTAGTGTGCTGTGGTTTGGATTTAGCAGTCCTCCAGATAAGTTTACTGACCCCTAATATGACTGTATTTTCATTACTTTTTGAAGAATATTGGTTTGGTTATGTGTTGAGCTCTAATGCCTCTCACTGGACTTCAGTACAAGACTATTCCCAGACTGCAGACTCCGACTTTTCCAGGGTGAGGAAGAGAGATTTGCCAAGTATCACCTCATTCATTACCTGTGATACACACTCTGGTGGGAGCCCTTTAGTTCCTATGATCAGCTGCAGAGAGGTGTTTTTAAGTAATAAATATTTCATAAAAATTTCATATGAAAAATATCGGGTGAGGAATTTTGATACAAGGATAAGTGGCAGCCATTACACACAGCTGCTACAAGCTGCAAAAATCTCTGCCTTACATGACACCTCCCTCTGTGGGAGTTATCTATAACAAAATGCTGTTATGCAGCACTGCCCACATCTACAAAGCTTGGGGATGATCTGAGGCTACAAGTTTTACTTTATTCTTGTGACAGGTTGGAGCATGGCTGCATCAGCTCAAACCAGGTTAAACATGCCTGTGGTCCTGTGGTAGCTTCAGATCCTAGCAGGCCTGCAGAGAAACTCAATATTTTCTTCTGCTCAAGCAAAAAACTAAAACAAAAATGAAGAAATCACTTCTAAACTGACTATTTTTCTAGTTTGCAAGAGAGAAAAAGAACAAGGGTTTCCTAATTTGTATTGCAGCAGGAGGAATCTGCCCTCCATGTCTTGCTGAAAATCCTTTTTGTTGTTACCTTGTGGAACTGTTTGCCTTCCTACCCCACAGATATGTATAATGAAGATGTAAGGCACTGTAAGATTAAGTGGAAGAATGTATATTTTTTTATTATTAATATTATTATTATACACACCCAAACATAAGTACCAAAATCAAGAGTAATGACATTACAGTTTCTATTGCCAGAGCAGCCAAATTACACCACCAGCTCTGCCCCTTTCTGTATTTATAGATCTATATTTCAGTGTATACACACACACATACAGTGAGTGATGGTCTGTGCCCTGGTGATGGAAAGCAGGCACTGAGACTCTGGGAGGGATGTGTCAGGAACAGGATAAACATCATCATCTCTGCTCTACCGTCTCTGTGACCCCGGCTCTGGAGAAGATGTGTGTGGCTTCTAAATCTGTCTCAATATATGAAGACACTCAAATATATCCCTAACTTTTAAGGAGCTGATTAAGCCTCACTGCAAATTTTGTTCATGCATACTTAGATGCTTAACTGCTTTTATAAATTACATTTATAATTATAAATTATAATGCTTTTATCAATTATGTTTATAATTTTGTTTATGGCCAAAGCCAGCTGTGAATTTGGTTCAGACAAGGTCCATGTTAGATACAAACATTTGCAGGTAGCCCTCCAACCACCCTTCCTTACCATCCTGGTATTTCCCATGACATGAAATATGTGAGTGGTCAGTAGGTGCCCAGTGCTTGTTTAGTTCTCTGTATGCACGACTGCATCCTTTGATGTGAGTATTGAATTTACATCTTTCACCACAGGCAGAGCCTGACTGCCCAGCCACTTCAGAGATCTGCTGCAATGCCTTTGTGTTACCTTTTCCTTGCACCTTTTCATGATTAGATGGCATCAATATAGCTGGATGCTATTACAGAATTTCTTCCAGGAGGACAAAAATAATTTGACAACAGGCTTTTTCTTCATTGGTCATGTGTTTACTCTGGGCTGTTGGAGCTCTGAGGGCACAAAAAGCCATGATGGCCTGTCATAGACATGTTTTATGAAAAATCCTTTCCTTAGGATTTTTTCTCCTGAGAAGCTGAGAGACCTCAGGAACAAAATCTAAACAATGATTATCTGCTGCTGTGGAATGCAGCAGGTGGATCTGTGATTGGTCTCATGTGGTTGTTTCTAATTAATGGCCAATCACAGCCCAGCTGTCTGGACTGTCTCAGTCAGTCACAAACCTTTGTTATCATTCTTTTCTATTCTTAGCTAGCCTTCAGATTAAATCCTTTCTTCTATTCTTTTAGTATAGTTTTAATATAATATATATCATAAAATAATAAATCAGCCTTCTGAAACAAGAAGTCAACATTCTCATCTCTTCCCTCATCCTGGGACCCCGTGAACACCATTACCCTACTCAGTCTCACATGGGATCTCTTCCATGCCTGCTCCTGGGCCCAGGGTCTGGTCCTTTAGCCTCTGCACAAGCCATGCTGGGGACAGTCCTTCTCTCCAGCTCAGCCATGCCTGCTGCTGCCCACTGATTGCCTTGAGCCAAGCCCCAGCTTGCAAACCCCCCCTTCCTGGGTTAGCCTTGGACCTGCCTCATCCCAAACACTTCCCTGGTGCTCTGTGAACTTGGTTGGACCCAACAACCACCTGGGTGTTCCCAGAGCACCCAGCACTGAAGACTGATTAGCATTTGTCACCTGCCACGAACTAAAATGGGACTCATTGACCCAGTGTGGACAGGATCTGTGAGAGAGAGGGTTTGAGGGAGCAGGACCAGGTTAACAGGCAGAAGAAATCATCAGTGCCAGCTCTCCCAGCATGTCCCCATGCTCCCACCTTCTGTGATGCTGGCAGGGACAATCTGTCTGCTATAATTTCTGTGCATAAAAGGTAATACCAGTTGGTTTCTCATTTCCTATGTCTATCCCCAGTATCAAGATTAGCTTTAGCACAAAAGTACTGTGCCTTTACTGGGGACTATTTTAAGGATTTTTTTTTTTTTTTTTTACTACTTAAATTTCAAAGTTGCCCCTCATCTTGAGCTTTGCAAACACAAGCTGCATTCACTGCAGTGTGGTGCTCTACCTTTCATTTTACTCCCTGTGTTGTTAATGAGGACAGACATTAGCAGTCAGCATTGACTTTTATAATCCTCCAGCTCAGAGCTCATGCTGTGAAATGCTGAGAGTCCCTGAAAGACAGATAGCACCCCTGGCTCCAGAGAGAATCCACCACCTGTGATAACTACTCACACTGCTTGAGGACTACTGGTCCCTGCTAGGATAATACTCCTGGAGGATACCCAGTTCTTTGGCAGATGGAAAGGACCAAGGAGGATATGGAAGTAAAATGTGGAAAAGACATCAAATATGTTCTTTGAAAACAAACTTTTCTAGGTAATGCTACATATGCAGTGTTCCAGATGTATATTTCTACTTTTTCCCTTGGCTATCCACAAAATCTAAAAATAGCAGTTGACTAATGTGCAGCTATTTGAGGGAAATTAGGCTTGTAAGTCCTGAACAGATGCACATTATTTTGATAGGTGGGACCTTCATCTGCCAAATAGCTCTGTTTTCCTAATTAATTTTATCCTCTCTGGGTTTTTAAAAAAAGTTATGAAAGAAAGGTTTCATGGTAGTATACCTAAGTCTGACCTGAGCGTAGGCAGGCACGGAACAAGATTTCTACCTGTCACCCTGATGTCATTGCAAACTTTTTTCACTCTCACCTGGGTTATTGCTGTGCTGGTTTCTAAAGCTACTCACATAATGAAAGCTTCCCAAGAGATGCATATTAAACCAGGCACATTTAAATCAATAAGTGGATGGAATTAGCAAGGCTGAATAGTCCCTACATGGATTTAAATGTGCTTCTATCTTCAGCTTTCTTTGTACAAATGCTGGAAATGTTTTTTCCTATTCTGTAGGCAATACCAAGGCCATCTCCTCTGTGGGAGAGTTTGTACTGGGGAGATCTCATCTTTCACAAAAGCTCCTGGACTTTGTGTACAGGGCTGGGCTCTGCAGATTCCTTATGGCTTACTTCACATTGCTTCTTACTACTGGCAATGACTAGAATAAATATCTTCTGTCAGATTTAAATTAAAGAAATTCTGGAAGCACTTACTCTGGAAGTAAATTTAGACTAGTTGGTTCAAGCATGACTTTAGTGACCTCCAAAAGTGCAAGAGAATGAAAAAGATCTTGGTTATTACAAAAAGTACACAGAAAAACAAACAATGGAATGCTTTGCTATGCCAGAAACATTCTAAATGGCACTGCAGCCATATCCTTTCACCCTGCTAAGTGCTTTATGTACTCTATATTCCCCAAGCAATATTATAAGGTATAAAAATGTTTTCTAAAGATATGTAAACAAGCAATATAGATTTTAGAGGGTACTGCACAGCCCAAGAGGGGGAAAGAAATTATAGTACCTTATTTTGAAATTAAAGGTAATCAGATCAACAGATATGAAACCTATCTGTTTGCAGCTTTCATTATATTGTTAGCACTTAAGAAAAAGGGAGAAAGAGATAAGATAAATGTATATTAGTATTATTAGAGTATATTAGTTAGGGAAAACAGTGTGTGTGCTGGAGGAATGAAATTACTCAATATAAAAATATAAAACACTATTTGATTTTCACATAAAAATATGATGCATTTCAAGGCAGTGCAGAAGCAGGACCATTTTTTAGGAAAAGTAGGGTCTCAGGAAACAAAGACATTTCATTTAAAATCCAATCCAAGTCAGTACATGGAGTATGGTGGAGGTGTCAGTCACAGCCCATTGCAGTATGAAATAAAGTCCTGTCTTTGATGGATCTATTAAACACTTTGCTGGATCTACTATTAAACACTAACATTTACAAACTTTTTCCCTCCCTAACATGCTAATGTTTGAACTTGTCTAATAAACAGTGGGCAATACTCACTATTTCCATCAGGTTTAGGGTACTGTAATTTTCTAACAATCAAGGTTGTCTTAATCCCTTCTTGATTGTACTGTGGGTTACCAGTGGAGGAGTTCACATGAATGATGCCATAGGATTAATGCTAAAAGCAAACTCTGGCAGTGTCATATTTGACATTATGAGGACAAGCTGTACCCAGACAGGACAAACCTGTGCTGTTGGGAATGCAGCAGCTCCATGGGATGGAGCTGCAGCTGTTGATAAATTACCTGTCTGGATTTTTTTTGTCCTTTGTCCTCAGTATCATGGAATGAATACATACCAAATTGTATGAATGGAGAGGGTGTGTAGAACAAAGAAAGAACGACCTACCCAGCAAAGTCACCACATACTGAAGTCATAAAAAAAAAAAAAAGAAAAAGACTAAAACCACAGGACAGAGAGAAATGGAGCTTTTCAAAATCTGTCCAGTATTTAGCATTCTATGAGTTGTTTGCTTGAAAACTCTGCCAAAGGGATGTGAGCACAGAAGTGAGCAGTGCATTGCTCTTTCAAGAACAAATCCAGTGCCTGGCATTGTGGCTCAAGTACAGAGGGAGAAGGAACCCTCTGGACTGGTTACCTTGTCATTTTCCAACTGTTCAGGGGTGACAGCATCCGGGAAAACTGAATGCATAAATACCATAATGGGAATGGGTGGAGCATAGAGATACAATAGCAAGTGTTTCCCAGAAAGGCAGTGAGGGTATGACACAGGGAATGAGCTGTTCTGGCTATCAAGGGAGATAAGCATTCATCAAAGACCTTTGCATTACCCATGTGAGCACTCCTCAAACCCCAGTAATGGTACAGAGGGATTTTCCCACCAGCAAAAGAAGAAGCAGAGCTACACCAATATTGAGAAGTTTGGTGGAAGCTGAGTGCCCAACTCACTTTGCCACTGGTGAAGATTTAAATCTGTTTTGAGGAAAAATATGAAAGATGACTCTATGACATAATAGCTAATAGAGTTAAGGCATGTGGCATGGCACTGACAGTGGGGAGAGCTTTTAGGTGAGCTTTACAGGATAGATTTCTCCCATGGTGAGATAAGACATGGAAGCTAGAAACCCAAGTACTACTCTGAAAAATGTTGTGGACTTTTCTTCAAGTCAGGTAATTAGAATCATTGAATCATGGAATGGTTTGGGTTGGAAGGGACCTCAAGGAATATATTTTCCCAACTCCCCTGTCCTAGGCAGGGACACCTTTCACTAGATCAGGTTGCTTAGAGCTGCATTCAACCAAGTCTTGAACTTCCAGTGATGGGACATCCAGAGTTCCTCTGGGCAACCTGTTCCAGTGCCCCACCACCTTCAAATTAAAGACTTTTTTCCTCCTATTTAATCTAAACCTGCCCGATTTCAGTTTGAAGCCACTTCCCCTTGTCCTGTCACTATATGCTCTTGTAAAAAGTCTCTCTCCATCTTTCTTGTCAGTACCCCCTAGGTACCACTTGAAGTAGAGATGATCTGAAAAAATAAACCGTAAGTGGGCAGTGCCAATTTCACAAGGTATCAGGAACTCCAACAGCTGGGAGTGGTGAGGGAGGGAAGGGACAGGAAAACTTAAAGTGCCATCCCTGAAGAGTAGCTGAAGCCACAAGGAGTGTTTGTAAATAGACTCCCCAATATTACAATAATGTGACACAGAGCTACCAGGAAACAAGGCATGTGTTCTCCCAGAACAAGATATAATCTAATCTGTATTAGTAAATTACAGGGACATGGTCAGAAAAAAAAAAAAAAGAGAATTTCTTAACCTGCCCAGTATGACTTTAAACAGATGGTGATGACTCAATGTCTGCTCTGGTAAAAAAGGTAAAACACCTTGTTTGTTATTCCAATAGGAAATCTTAAATGATTCCAGTTGTTCCTCAGGTCCCATCCACCCTTCCTCATCCCTTTTGCACCCTCTGTTCTTTCAGGGTTGCTGGCTTTGTCATCATGCTGCACTAAGCTCTTTTTACACCTTCATGTGCTAACTTTTGAACTTGTTTTGAAAAGCAAGCCCTTCCTGAGGGAACAGGCTCCTGCTGCCAGGAGCTCTGCTCCATACCAACATCTTGTTCATTTTTCATATAGCCACTCCACGTCCTTACTCCTTCAGAGGCTTTGGAAGAAGGTTGTTTGATGGAGCTGGAAAAAAGATTGCATTTTCCTTCCCAACTGTTCTTCATTTCGAGTTGCTTCTTTTCCACTAGGTGCCACTGAAGGCTAGGGGAGCAAATAAACCTTTTGAAGAGAATCTGCTTTGCCTGAAAATCAGAGCTCCCGAGTTTTCTGGTAACTTGGGACTGGAGTTTTAAAGTGACCTAAAGTTTGTGGAAGTTGAATTCCTAATTATAGCCTGGAACGTTGAAGGTTGTACTTTTCTGTGCTGATCCCTGGAAGATGCAGTCCTTGGAGGCACATAATAAATGCATCAGAAATCCATATGGGAATTAGACATTGGCAACTCTGTGACCATGCCTTTGTGTGTTTGTGTGGCTGCTGGCCAGCTGGACATGGCTCACAATGCCTGGAGATGGCTTACAGCGCCTTAGGATCATGGAGCACTAGAAGGGATAAGGGCATTTCTGGCACTTCTTTCTCCTGATCCAGCACTGCCCGTAAGAGCCATACCTGCCACTCTTTAAATTAGCAACAGGTTTGTCTTGCACTGTGGAGCAGAGAATGACCATGAGAATTTGCTAGGAATTTTAATATCTATGCATCATCTTTTAACACATCACTGATGATGGACAGAAAAGTTTATAGACTTTTACATGATGAGTAAAATTCAAGTGTTGAAATAAATCTATTTTTAAATGAGAGCAGTTTAAAAACACTGACATTGATTCAGATTCCATTTCTCAAGTCTGACAGCTACAGAAAGGCCCAGCAAACTTTTGTTTCAAATTCCCTCACTCCTCCTAAAGAAAATTTTCCTACATTCAGAGTGCTCAAACCCAAGATTCATAGCAATCTAAAGTTATGCAGTAAGGGAGGCATAGAGGTATGTAAAATTGGTATATAATCTAAAGTTTCCTATTTAGAAATACCTTCCAAATAGAAGACTACTTCACTTGTGAATGTGAGGAGAGTAAATGAAGTTACCTTTGGAGTAAATGCAGTATTTTCTCACCTGCCTGGTGTATGCCATTTGTGGTCCTCTGTGGGTCAGTAGATGCACTCATAAGGTAACAAGCAGAATAAGCCAAAGGAATAACAGAATTTAGCAGAAGGATTCCCCACCTTCCCATCATCCTTTAGTTACAAATTGACCAGCCAAGCTCAATTCCCCTGTTTTAAATCCTCTTTGGAAGTAGAGTCTGGGTACAGAGACATTCACAAAATGGCTCTGTCCACTCTGCTTGAGCTCAGACTGCCTGAGAACAGCCTGGAAATGGAAGTGCAATTACTCTTCTGAAAACCTGACATCTCCTGTGTGTTTGTCTCCTGTAGCTGTTATTGTCCTCTAAGGAGAAGTCATCATGCAGCATCCTTGGAGGTGGTGCCACAAATACAACTTCACTGGCAAGCCTGAAATTTTAAGGAAGGGTTATAAGGGCAAAGAAAGCCCCACAGTCACAGATAGGTCAGTGAATATAATGCTGGAGAAGGTATTACAGCACTTGGTTTTCATTTACCTTTGACAAATCACTGTGCCTCTCTGTTCCTCTGATTCTCTCTGTATAAGGTACTGCTAATATTTTTTTTCTACCTTTATTCAGTGTTTTTTGGCAAGTAAAAAGTGCTCTGTGACAACTATGTCAGCATTGTCACAGTCATTGCAATCTAAGGAGAAAATATAAGGCTTGCTAATAAGCTTGTTAAACTAAAAATTGCTTATTTTATCCACATTTAATCCAAGAGCTAAACAAAAATGTTGGCTTTTTAATGATAATTGAAAAAAAACCAAAACCACCAGGCAAAAATAAAATTAAATGCAACACTTTCAATGCCAGATTTTTGTATATTCACTGTGCAGCACCACAAATTATTTTCCTTTTTCTCTCACCAGGTTTCTCAGTAGATCCTAAGCATGGACTTTCCTTATGACAGTTTCCATTTTCCATGTCCTTTAACATATTAGCATCATACCCAAAGAAGAGAATGCCAAGTGCTATATCCTATTGGCTTGCTGAATATAATTTCTGTTGATACATGGGTTCTCAGTGGTGTAAAAATCATAGTAGGACAAAGAGGAACCAAAGTTTCTTAGATATGATACCTCACCTCCTGCGGTAATTCCTGCAGGAAACAGTGCACACCTTTTTTAATATGCTGTTAGTTCACATTCAAAGTTGAAAAAATCAGCTGAAGGCACAGTGCTGGACTGTATCATTTGTGATGGAGTTGTGTTTGGGTGAAACAAGGATGTATAGATTTATTTAGTTTGACACTGTACCCAACAGCTTGCCCTCACAGTCTTTGTGAGCTGTCAGCTCTTCCCATCCATCAACCTTAACAGCATTCTGTTCCAGCAGTGTTATTATCTGTTTCATCTTCCTTTCTGTTGCACCTGGCAGACAAATGATGCCTTTTGATAGATTTTCACTTACCTCTATTGTTTTCCTTCCTGTCCCTTTTAAATAAATATCCTATTGAGTGCAAACCTGGAAGGGTTTCAGAGCAAATTTCACTAGCAGGGATAAACAGAACTTTTTAACATTTATTCTCTTCAAGCATTAATGGGTTTGTGCTTTGTATCAGTGTCTCTGTGTTGATGCCATGTATCTATGACAAGTATACAGTGTGGAGAAAATTCAGAATATCTTGCTTTGTCCATACTGAGCTTTGCAGATAGGATCCTGCTGGGAGGAAAAGAAGCTGTGCAGAACAAAGTTTAGAATGTGTATAGCCTTTAGGAACTCATGGAGACCTAAAAGAGTGTAGAGGAGATGTCCTCAGCTGTGCTGTCAGTACCAAACTGGACTTGTTTTCTGCTCTAGTAGGAGTGGGATCTGTGTTAGTCCTGGAAACAGGTCAGCAAGACCAGAGCAGTGTATGGTCAGAGACTTTCTGATGGGGAAGATGAAACAGGAAAGCCTTATAAATATGATTGCCTGGCAAAAGATTTTGAGAACATAAGGGGAAACTATAAGTGAGATATTTTGAGAATATAAGTGGAAACTATAAGGAAACTATAAGTGAGATTGAAATGAAAGCAAGCTTTGAGATGTCTTAGTTACTAAACAACTGGAAAACAATGGTATGGCCAGCTGAAGGTAATCCCCTTTTGATTAAACAATACCTCTGCTTGCAGACAGGTCCAAAAGTCAGAGCAGACCCTACCAGCTTGGCAGAAGGGGTCCAAAGAGGAGTTTTTAGGGTTTAAAATGTAACACAGTACGGTATTGTAATGATTCTTATAGGCTGTATGTAAATGCTATAGGATTTGTATCTTGTATTAGATTAGTTAGTGAAAATTAGATTATTCAGCATAAAAGAAGATTTATTGTATTGTAATGGGAACCTCACTCTCTTATCCTCTCTTTGCCTCTCTCATCCTCTTTACCACACTCTTGCCCTCTCTCTCTTTCCCACTCTCTTTCCCTCTCTGGGGCCTGCTCCGAGCTGTGCCTGGCAGCTCCCAGCAGGGCCCTGCCCCCAGGCCCTTGGCAGTAAACCTCAGGTTCCACGACCTGGATGCAGAGATCTCTCGTCTCCATCCATCCCGACCGTCCTACCCCCATCACTCCCACACTTTCCATGCACAGGAGCTGAAGATAACAAAGTTAGGACATTTCAAATGCCTCCTGCTAACCAGGGGGAAGCCGCGGCCAGGCTGCTCAGAGGCCCCCGTCAGCAGAGCTGATGCTGTGCAGTGCTCCCAGCTCAGGAGGCTGCCAGCAGCTGCCCTGCTGCACACAGGGCTCTGCTCTGCTCTGGGCAACACAGGGAGCTCACTGTGTGCCTGCTGACATCCCTGAGCTGGGCTTGTTCCAGCCCTACCCCAGCCCCACAGCCCAAACAGGGAATTTGTAACCCCCGGGTGCTGCAGCACCTTGGCTGGGCTGGGACTGTCTGCATGCCCTGGCTGCTGCCTCTCACTGTCAGTCCCTTTTAACCATTACTGCCTGAGCTTGGTGTCAGGAAAGTCCCCAAAAGGGATTTTACTTGCTGTGGAATAGGTTATAAGAAGCAAGATTCCCCCAAGAGAGCTCTCATTTTCTAACTTCAGCTTCCCCCTTGGCAAGAAAGAAGTCGGTATCATTTGTTTGCTCTGTAAACACAAAATGAAGCACTTCTACAGCAGCTCAGGTTTCTGTGGATTTCTGGATCATTTTTTCTCCTTTCATTGTTGTCTAAACAGACTGAAAGAACACAGAAAAAAGAATGCAGCAGCTATCCAGTATTTTGTAAGGACACTTGACATTGCTTAGGCTTTTGCTTCCAGAGGGCTACACAGGCTGTCCTGAAGCAATTGGGTGGTTTCCAATAAAAAAAAGTGGACCTAGGCCCTTTTATATATTCAGATCACTAGGAGCTGCCACACATCCCTTTCATGTTTAATCAATGATCTCTATTGCTTTGTTATATATAAAGCAAAAAGCAAATATTGAAATTGATTAGGTGAAGCACTTAGCTAAGGAGACTTGCCAAGTAATAAACCTGATTTTTCAAAAGACCAAACAAACACCTTTTTTTTCCCATATAATTTCAAATTAATGTTTTTTATCAGTATGAGCAATTTCTAATCTTATGAGTGCGTGAGAAGATGACTAGAATATATGAATGCAGAGATGCAGAGATAAAATTAAATATTGATTGCTGACCTGACTGTAGAAGTTGACTAAACTAGGTTCTTCATAGATAACTGCTGATTATTCCCTGGTCATCCTTAAATTTCCAGCCAAATTTGCTATAATAGGAACACAAAGTGTTAGTGGGTGAGTGCCATATTTATGCCCACAAAGAACAGAGTCTTGATGTCCATATGAGAAAGTGAGAGGGGAAAAGTTTCTTTTATTCCCTATATGTGAGATTCATGCTGATCACAGATAATGGGGCAGATTCCTCTTTCTTGCAGAGCCCCATTACTTTTCCTCTCCAGCCCTGTGAATGTTGCAGCTCAAACATTCAGCACCTGAATGAGTGCAGGGGGCCCCAGGCTACAGACATATGTGCCTCATCATGAGTGTCTGCAGAAAGCCAGAAAATGGATTGTGGCGTCAAATTTTCTTGTAGTCCTCCATCAGACAAATAGCAGAACAGTCATGTTCTATTTATTGTTTAAATCCTGTGTGACATTCAGACCCTAAAGTGGCAATTTTGGGACCAATTTTTATTTTTTTTCCAGGTGGACAGATAATAGAATCTGGAGAATTGGCTCAGTGAACCTAGGCAAGCAAGAGTTAATAGCATTAATCAGAAAGACAACAGACTCAATAATAATTCTTGCAAAAGCCTGTTGTTAAATCCCTGCAGCTAATTGTATGTTGTTATTATAAACTGCTTGCCAACTTCTAGTTATGACTAATTTCAAGAGGCTCATTTTTATTGCAGCCGTGTTTAAATTTATTTATTTATTCAATAGTTGAAATGTTTCAGTTAAAGAATCTTAATTTCAACTGCAAGTATTTCAATCTACTGCCTTCCCTTCTCTGGCATAATTGGAAGAATTAGAAGATGTTGTTGCATCTAACAACAGCAAGGAAGTAAGTTATGTTGAAAATTTCCTGAGGTACAGGAATGGCTTCAAAGTGGATGACAATAAAAATGCAAAATGCATTGAGAAAGGTTTGTGGTGACAGTTATGGACTTGAAGTATTTAATCCACTGTGGATTGCTGTAGCCAGCCTTGCCTACATATGCACTCTAGAAAGAACAAAAGCAAATGAAAACCACTGGCCTACAAAAAGTTAATAATGGACAACACCTGCAAAGCTGGAGCTGTTTCAATCTGCTGGCTGCACATCAAACATTGTCAACAAAAAATGTTTGTTAAATAAAAAAGGAAATGGACAGTCAAGTAAGAGGTTTCAGTTGATTTGTGAAACCTTTTAGTTATCAGAGGCAAGGGAAACTAGGTCATCTGCAGGCTAGTCAATGGTCTATAAAGAAATAAATCTGGTAATCTGGTATGATAGCCCAAAATCAAAAGGCAGATGGACAGTTCTTCAGTGAATAAATACTTTCCTTTTTTGAGCAGTGTAAAACTTAACCCTGCTGGCATTAAAAGTTTATTCATGGTGCTTCTGAGGACAAACTTTTAAAAAATCAGCTGTGATTTGGGGCCTTTATTTTTCCAGTTGTTGGACAAAAGGAAGACAGAGCTTTGAAGGAGAGAATTAAAGTGGGGTGCCTCTGAGGCATTTCCATTTGGGATGCTCAAATTCAATATTCCCACACTAAGACCCAGCTTTGCCAAATTGATGTGATGAGCACCAGCACACTCAAAGACTGTTGTTTCAAGTTGCCTTCTATATCTGGAGGACAGTGTCCTGCCAGCTCTGTGCAATATTTACTGGGAAAATACTGTTTATTTATGTTCTACACAGCAAATAATGAAATTTGTCTATCTTCATTCTTAATTTTTTTCCAAAAGAATGTGAAATCTGCATCTTAGAATCAAGCAATCAAATAAACAAACAAAAAACCCAAATAAATAAATAGAAAATATATTTTTATCTTGTTTTGGTGCCAAGAGGCGGTCCTTTTTCAGCACACTGGCCATAAATATGCAAATTCTGATTATTAGTTAAATGCATGTTTTTCTACAGACTTAAGATTTGCAAACCCAAAATCATCTGTATTTTAAAAACATTTTTAAACATTCCCTAAAAAATGTCATAAATGCTAGTTTATCTCATTAATGATTTCTCTGTTTTGGGCTCACATGCATGTTACAAAACAGCTGCAGTATGAAGGATGTGAAAATGTCCTTCCAGAGGAAGAGGTGGACACATAGCTGCTGTAGTTTCTTCATTAGTCCCCCTGATAAAGAAATGTTATAGCAAAAAAAAAAAATGTTGCTTCTTTTAGTGATGTCACAGTTAAGATCATTCTTCAGAAATGTTGTGATTTGACATTACTGGGACATGAGGTTTTGTTCTTACAAAGGCCCTTTCTTATTCTTTTTCTTTCAGTATTGATTTTCTTGATTAATTTTTCCTCATGTTGATGATATGGAGTATGAAAAAGCATTAAAAATACTGATTTTCTATCTTTGTTAAAGTTTGTTTGCTAACTGCCCACTGATAAGTGGTGAAAATGTCACCAAGAGGTATGTTGCAATAGTTTCTTTTTATTTACTTAGTCTGCTTTTATGATTCTTATTTTTTATCTGAGTCTTCTTATTTTGTATTTTATGAACTTGGTGACATGGATTTACAAGTGAAGATTATTTTTCAGCCTGTATCTAACATCAAAAGATGTTCTGAGAAATCATATTACATTTTTCGGCTTATGATTTGTTTATCACATACTTGTATATAAACATGGTCCTGAACCCAAATCAGAGGCAGCCTAACATCTATTTGTGATTAATCTCGCTAATAATCCCCCCAATGAAAATTGCTTTTGGATCTTTCAGCATGATTTGATTTGTCATTACTATTGCTGTCTCTTCCTTGATCTCCAGAATACAGAACATTGCAGCTTCAGTTCCAAAAAAAAGGGTTATTTTTGCCTTAATCTCTAGTCAACCTGTCTGTCAGAGGGTCACCTTCTGGGTTCTCCTTAGGGGCACAGGACAGGAATGCTGTGGAGCAGAAACAGAAGAGCCTTTTGTGGCTTCCCAGACCAGGAACCTAATTCAGTTCCATGCTGTGTTCTGCCTGTTCCTGAATAGCAAGGGAAAATTTCTGGTGGGAGAGTGCCCTGATCTTTCCTCACATTTCTGGCTCTAGTAGGCTGGAAAGGCAGTAAAAAGCAAGGAAGTTGATTGCATGGAGTATAAAATAGTATATTACTATAATTTTATTAGCAGTATTTCTCTTCAGTACTCTTGAAGAGCCTACATAAATGATAAAAAGATTTTCAAATGGCTCATCATCCTGAGACCATCAGCAGTAGCTGAGTTTGTGACATCATCACTGAATATATTGTTTATATGGCTGAACTGGTTAAAGCCATGGAACTGCAAGGTACAGAAGGCACCAGCTTAAAAATGGTGTGAGGGGAATGAAATATGTAACATGCTTGTGCACCTCATTTGCTTCGACAATTTGGAAATCCCATGGAGACTGATATGATTTGATTAATTTTGTTTGAGGATCTCTTGGGACCAGAAGGTTGAAGTTAAGCTTGTTATATCTCAACAAACTAGCACAAACTTAGAATGTGGTTTGGTTTTTTTTTGATTTTTTTTTTTTTTGCTCAGTTGCAGTTTTCCTTTAAATTGGAAAAGAAATTAGGATCTCTGAGGTCAGGAAGCATCACCTCAGTCCCTGCAGGAAACACAGAGCAAGTTCCATTGGAGTTTATTTCCAGATATGTGAATGGCAAGAAAGTAATCAGGAGCACTCAGCACAGCTTTGACCAGGGCAAATGCTCCTTGCCTGAGCAGGTGAAATGACCCAGCTCTGAAGGTGAAGAGTGTGGTGGGTGTAGTGATTGGGTTGCTCCTTGTCGTGGGTCCAGGGGGCACTAGACCATCACTCCCCAGCACTGTGCAATTACCAGGAAATCAGAACTCCAGTTCTGAGAGATGAGTAGGTAATCACTTCACTCATTGAAAAGCACAAAATGTGCTGTGTTTAAACGTGGCTTAAACATAACCATGGAAAGTTCTAGTGAGAACACAAGAGCACATACAGCATCACTGGAAAATCCAGGCTCTTCCACTTTCTAAAGCAAATCGTCTGAGACTGCAGATTGTGTTGCTGGTTAAGCCTTGCTGGAAATTTTTTTCCTGGCTGCTTTCCACAGCTGTGGAAAGTTCTCCTGTTTTTTGAACATAGATTTGCTTCTTCCTCCCTGGCTACTTTAAATGGACATTACCTAAAGCTGACTAAACCAGATTTGGCTGGTAAATCTCTTCTAAGCAGCTTGCATTGAAAGCTAATGCACAATTCACAGCATTCTTTACTCCTGGAATTAAGTCACTATATTTGTCATTACTCTGAAATTCTACTGGGAATTCTTGGAGCCTGCCTCAGTTTTGACAAGATTAGGGAAACAGGGGCCCCAGTTTCTGACCACAGATATGCATGCAGACTCTCTAGCACTACTTTCTGCCTTTTTTTTTTCAGTAAAGTTTGGGCATCTTGCATCTCTTTAGAGATTAGACAGCAAAATGGCTCTTCCAGGAGAAAAGGATTTGAAGGTGGGATCAGTTTAGTTCTCTTGTTGGTTGTTGGCAACACCTGCTAGGCAAATTGCTTTTCCCTTTGTACAGTGGGCTCAGGACCTTTTCTACCTTGCCACAGGCTGGGGTGGTCCAAAAATGAGCCCTGCAGGTCTGTGGGCACCTCCTGTGAGAGAGGGAGGCTGTGTCACAGGGGAATGTGGGTCAGCATCACCAGAATCTTTGGGTTCATGCCATGCACAAGCTCATTGCTAAGTCATATCCTGCTGGACTGTATAAGGTGTAGGTGTATTTCACCAGGTTATTCCTCAAAATACTGAGCAAGAGAACTGGCAGCATCCCTCAGATCTTTCATCCTTCATGTCCTATACTTGCCTGAAAAACCCCTGCTGTAATTGTGGTGTATTGAAATGGCCAAGATGCTTAGTTCCCTAAGCCAGTGAAGTCAATGGCATGTGAAAAAAAGATCATGTGTGCTTGGATAAAAGGTAGGACAGGTGACCAGAGAACTTGTATGTGCAGGTAAAAGGAAAGTATCAATACAGAGACTACTACTGCTACTACTGGTTTGTCTTAACAGCTGGGAAAAATACTGGGAATTGTGTCTTCCCCTAGGCAATGCATGCATTCTTCTTGTTAACAACTGTCTGCACTAGAAAGTTTTTTACCTCTTCTGCTCTTCAGTGGCCCATGTTTTTAGGTATTTTTTTCTCTTCATGCTTCTCATTTCTTTGGTGACAACCCTTAACCCACAGGCTTCTCTGAAGTAAGATCAGTATTTCAGATTAAAACTGGAAGCACAGGTTAGAATAGGACTTTTGGACCCTGTAATAAATCAAAGCTGTGGCAAAGGCCCAGTTATTCTTTGTCTTAAGGTTACTGTCTTGTGTGTGGCCCAGGTTTCATACAGTTACTATTCCCACTACTGTCAGTTTAGCTGCACTACTGGTGTGCAAAAAGTCAACAAACCAGGTGGGAAGGGTTTGTCTACTGCACAGTTCTCCATCTGGAGTAGCTCTGATACTACAGGTTCATGCCTCAGCCATTGAAGCCTGCGTCAGATGTCATTTACAAAATAGTTCCTGCACAGGCTACCAGATGAGGGGGAAACATTCCTGTCTGCTGGAGCTTTTTTCCAAGATGCCTTATATAGCAGAGTTTTCAGAAAGAAGGGAGGAGGAGATGCAAGTGTAGTTCTTATTTAAAAGGCAGCACTAGTCTCTGTAGCTGAAGACTAAAAAGGTTAGGGCAAGGTACTGAGCACTTGGGAGGCAGATTTATTCAGCAGTCAGAGTCTCTCCTTTGGAGAGGGAGATGTTTCCCTTATTTCTGTCTAGTTAGTCCAAAGCCTTAAAACAGTGCTAGCACTGAGTTCTGGGAGCAGTCCAGCCATCCTAGAGGAAAGTTAATTGTGCTTCAGAGGTAATTTTAGACACTCAGAACTTCTTGGTTTGAAAGGCATCAATAGTAACTTAGGCTAGGGATAGGAAAAGAGGAAAGTTTTATGGTTCCTTTTCCCCTGGGAGCAAAGGACAGGAAAATGTCTTAAACAAAAGACACACAGATATTTCATTAGAAGAACAGAAATTCTCCCTGCCTAAAGAATAACTGTGTCATGGGAGGTGCTTTGTTCTTGGAACTCTTCTGTATAGAAGTGGGGTCAGAGCTTGTGTCTCTAGATCTACTAGTCCTGGCAGGCATTTTTATCTTTGCATTCATTTGCCTTGCTAAATTACTTCATTTCAAATGTATTTTAGGGAAAAGCCATAGTAGGGGAATTCTGCCTTTTGTAAGAAATTTGGTTTCTAGTTTTGTGCTAAAGCTGAGGGGTATCATTGCCTACCTTCCTGTATAAATCCCTTGAGGGGAAAAAAAACAAACAAAAAAAAGAAAATGTTTGTATCTGACACAGCATTGCAATGTTTGCACCTGTGTGCTTTCAAATAGCTCTTTCTCTCAAGCCCCTGGCTTCTGTGAGATTGTTATTGCCTTTATCTAATGCTCTCAGATTCCTGACTGATAATTCATTTCCACATTTTCTTTTGAACCTGCAGCCCTTCAATTTTAGTGCTTTCATTTATTACAAGAGGAGAATTCCAAACATGGAAATTCTCTCTCTTTGCCCAAGGTACAGCATCGAGGCATCAGATGTTTCTATTGAGTTTCAAGTCTGATTGCTCCATCATGCATGTTAAAAGCTCTAGTAAAAGCAAGCATGCATACAAATCTGAAGTTATTTGAGTAGAGCTTTCTTCCATGAGGCTGTTGGGCTGGGTATAAAAACCCAGGAGGAAAAAGATTCCTGTAGTCCTTTTGATCTTTATCATATTTCAGGGAAGAATTTTTCCATAAGCATTTTTTCACTGGGGTGTGTGTGTGTGAATGTCTTCTATTAAGTCGAAGACAGTACAGCTTAATTTCAGGGTCACCTGGTGGCACCTGACAGTTGATCCTACTGTTAGAGCAGACCCTCAGTAACCCACCAAGAATCAACACCTTACAAAAAAAAAAAATCCAACAACTTTGAAAGAGGAAAAGGCAATTAAATACTAGCATCTGAATAAGTTTTATCATCTTTACAGTTTACAACTTGCTTGGTTTCTTTTCATATGTTTGGGGGTCAGAAGGGGAATCTGAAGTGACTGAGAGGCTGAAAAGATGCTGCCAATTTTATGAAGTGATCAATGGCTTAGATGAAAGCATTCCCTTGCTCATCTCAGCCTGTTCTCTTTGATTAAAATGATAAAGTGAACTGTCTTGCACTGCTAAAAATAAAAAGATGTAACTGGGAGGATGTTTCAGGCAGCACTACCCCAAGCCACATCTGCCTCTAGGATGAGCAGCTGTCAAACAGTGTAATGTGCTCTTTCCTTTGCTCATCTATACCTCAAATGAGCCTCTGGGCTGCAACTGGTTGTGCTGTACATGGCAGCAACAAATCTCATCCTAGGGGTTCATATGCCAGGAAGAGGCTTTATTATTCCTCACTGGCATAATAACTCTCTGCTTCTTTTTGTATTTTCTAATTGTCTTCCTCCTACATATTTAATTTTCTTTCTTCCCCCCCCTCCCCCCAAAAGGTGAAGCAGTAGAAATGAAAACCTATGTCCTTTATGCACCTTCCTCCTCAACAGCCCGAGTTCTGAGCATGCAGGCTGTCCCTAAATGGATGCTTTTTGATAACTATCTTTGTCCTGATTGCTATCCATAGTGATAAATTTCCCTTGCTGTGCCCTGGAGGGGTGAGCTATTGGTTAGTATGGGTCTTAAACTCTGTATTTTTTTTTGTGTTATCTCTCTGCCAGTGCTTCCTCTTGAAATGGCAGTGTCTGCCCATGGGTTTTGCTTCTGTCCACCAATATTTGATCTCTCCCAAGAACATGTATTTTCTGTACATCTGTGTCCACTTTCCTATAAAATCTGATGTTTTTCTTCTGAAGGTCTCTGTAGCTGTTTTCCAATATGAGCAGGCCCCTCCTCTGCCATTTGCCTGAGTCTTTCCTCTTGTGGAGAGCTGACTCTTTAAATGTTAGCAGGTCACATTTTTTGGGCCCTTTGTGCAGCTCTTAGAGGCAGCTTTCAATCACATCATGACATCCAGTGAGAATCAGCACAGATGTGCTGCCTATGAAATCAAAAGGAAGCACTAATGAGCAAGAAAAGTATAAATTCAGTACATGCAAGGGTTGGGAAGATACTATTTCATTTTTCAATCAGAATCAGCAGTCTTTGAGCATTAGGAAGAATGAATGTTTTCCATATGAAGATATGAATACATGAACTCATAGAAGAATGTGCTTCATCCTAACCTTAGCTGTTGACAGTGCCCCCAGAATAAATAGAGTAACGTGCATTGTGTCTGTAAAATCTGTCTGCATTGTCATTAAAGGAGAAAGCAGGGAAGAACGTCCATCCATCTTGTCCTCCACTGTATGAGTGTTTAGTCCACTCTTAGCATAGTGAGCACTGCCTCTACATCCCATAGTGGAGCTAGATCTTATTTAGGTATTGATAATAACATAAAAGCTCCAGACTTTTGTGCCTAATCTGCACTTACTGGTTGTACCTGAAACTACTGGCACTGTAACAAGTATTTGAGATGTGTAGATGGAGACAAGGTTGCAATTTCAGGATGAGATCCCTGAAAATCACTGCTTCCAAAATGCTTATCAACACATGAATTTCGTGCTAAGCAGAAAATGTTAATGCATGCATCAGAATAAACTTTCAACAAAAATTTATCAAACTGAAAAAAGAAATGTCCAAGAGTGCTGCTGTAGCTCAGGCAGGAAAAGTGATATTAGAGTGGGTTTGGTAAAAATGGCTCAATGCTAACAATTAAAAAAAAATACTAGAGAAGAGGGATTGCTCATATTTGTAACATAGACAGATGTGACAATAACTTTAAATGAAGCTTGCTGTGATACTGGAGCACTCCAAATCAATATTTCCAGCTTAATAAAATCACATAAAAGATAAAAAGTGCAACAAAATTTGCCAATTTCATAAATAATACCTCCATCTGACACACTTGATAAGAGTTAACTGGAAATAGGAGAGAGAAAAGAAAATCAGTATGGAAAAAATGGGCAGCACATTAGCTTAAAATTTTGACCAAAGAATAAAGCAGCAAAACCAGAGAACCAATTACACTTGAAATCACCATTAAAACCTGTCAATCCTAGATTTCAAAATGAAAAGCATAATAAATCTCTTTGTTGAGAAAATTGCATAACAAAAAGAACAATACATTAATTACAGTCAGAAAAATGATCTATTCTGGTTCATCAGTTCTTCCAAAGGAAGATAATTTAACCTAACCTTTCCATTTGTGCATCTCCTGGGCTAGGTGATCATTTCTTCAGATGGGAAATTCTGGAGTTACAGGTGTTCTATGCTGCAGCATTCATGACCAAATGCACTTTCCCCAACCCTTGGAAAACAACTTCAAACACAGCAGCATCATGAGTATCATACTCAAGTGGGAAAACTGTCTTGAGTTATTCTCTGAGAAGTGAACTATGTTGGTCACCCTAAAAACTGCTACAAAGAAGAATGCTGGAAATTCTATGACCTTGTTCAATCCTTTTTATAAAACAAAGAATTAAAAAACCCCAAACAGACCAACAAACAATATGATGCAAACAAATTACTTAGAAAAGAAAAAAAGGGAAATGGAACAGTTTGTGTCTCCACCCTGACTCTCATTAGCCTTTATGTGAGTGGTCTTTCAGTCAGACAAAACCAAAAGAATAATGTCTTGTAAGACACAAATGTGTGCTGTGAATTGAAGACCTTATCCTTCCACAATCTGAACTAGACTGTTCTCAAGGAAATTTATCCTCACTGAACACAACCTGCTCTAATAAGCAATGCTATTTTGCAGTCCCAAAGCAGACAATCAAGACCAAAATCTTAATGCTATCTAGAACTGAGCACAGCTTCTATTCCATAAGCTTCAGCTTCACAGTATATGTGTCTGACTTAGAAGTAACTATCAAAACATAGCAAGAAGAAAAATACACCAACCTATAGATGGGCTCCAGCCCCAGGGAAATAACTCTCTAATATCCAATTCTCCAGCAGAACTGCTTTTGTGACCTTTCTCAAGGTTTTTAAAGCTCCTTTGACAACATAATGGAACTTGGGCAAATTATTTATGGAATTATAGAACCATTTAGGCTGGAAAGGACCTCATGAGGTTTCTAGTCAAACTCCCTGCTCAAAGCAGAGTCAATGCTGAGTTTAGACTAAGTTACTTATGGGTTCATGGAGGCAGGTCTTGTAAACCTCAAAGGAGAGAGATCCCACAATCACATAGCCTTGTTCCAGTGCTTAATTATGCCCATGGTAATTTTTTTTTTCATTTTATCTGAACATAATTAACACTGCGTCAATTCATTACCATTTTCTCTCAGTCTTCTCCTGCGCATTTCAGCAAAGAGCTTTGTTCTCTCTTTCTTTATGTTATTGAGTTTACTGGCAGACTGCTATCACTCCTTCCCAAAAATTTCCTTTCTCCACTCTAATGATCTGTTCCCTCAGCCTTCCCCATAGGACATGAGCTTCAGTGACATTGGATACTCACTGGAATCACATGATTAAACACACACTGCAGTAGCAGCTTCCAGGCAGAGACCAGACCATGGTGCTCTCTATGAGATGCTCCTCTCAGCCAAAGAGCAAACATTTCCATTTCCCCACTTCTCAAAATGGTGTAATTCCAAAATAAAGCCTCAACACTTCACACAGCCTCACACACTTTAGGGCTGGCATGTCCTCTGATACCACTACCAGTAGTAAATAATCCTAAACAATGTAGACTGGGGTTCAAGAACTGTGATTGTCTGCAGAACACAAATAATATTCTTCATTAGGTTGGTCATTCCAACAATCTAGAGACAACTTCCATTGCTGGTTTTGTGGCGTGTCTGGCCAGCTCCAGTGGATCCAGAACTGAAGATAACAGTTGAGTGATGCCTAATGGACAGCAGATGTAATTATCACTGCTCTATTGGCTTCCTCTGGAATGTCAAGTATCAGGTTGATTTTGCTTTGATTTCTAGAATTTTTTCATTTTATAAAATAAATTTTCTTCAGTAATCTCTGTTGCAGGCAAGAGATACTTCCATATGTGGAAAGACATCCTATCCCTTTCAGCCTCTGGGCGTTGTGGAATTTTCTTAATGATGAGTACTCAAACCAGGTCAGAGGAACTTGATTTCAAACTGCATCATTCCCTAGAGTAGTAGCCTAACTCCCTTTTAGCAGTTGCAGTGTTCACACAGTTAACCTAGGACTCCAGGTTTGTCTGTTTATGACAGATAAGGGAAGATAAAAGATAATTTAGCAATGATTTATGGCTGTCTTTTAAAGCCTCAATAGCAAAACTCAGACACCACCTTTTGTCAAGATGCTCGATCCTCTTGTTAAAATGCTCTGTCACTCTTGTTTTTTCTTAAGAGAGATGAATTGGGAAGGAGTCCTCTAGACCTTTTGTCACAGCAGCTGTGTTATCACATTTGTCTGCTTGGTTACTTACAAGATGTTTTCTCAAGGCTGATTTACCTTCACTGATCTGTTCATATGAATTTGGCCTCTCACACTGGCCCAGCTCAATCAGGTCTGATGACAGTGCCAAGTAATATTCCCATTTCTCAAGTGAGCACACTTCCTCAGGAGTGCCAGGGAACCATGATGGAAGTGGCAATGCGGGTCCTGTAAATTGCATGATAAATTTAGATTGGGATCCAGTGCTTGGGAAGGGATGTCTGAAGCAGAAGCAGAGACCAAGTACAAGAAAGAAAACGTAACCCAAGGGGAAATGTGGGAGATCCTGGAGCAGCAATATTTGAATGGTATCATGCCTCCATTCCCATTCCAGAATGAGGATGTTAACAACATTCTCCACCATCAACCTCTATTTTTGGACCACCTGGATCAGATAAAAAGAAAATAAACCCCATCATTGTTCTTAGTAAGAGGCTTCTTTTTTTGTTGCATGTGTTAGGTGAAGCATTTGAATAGCACTGGAAAGAATTCTCTGTTTCTAATTGTCACGTGCAATTGCTTTTCTGCAGGGTTGTATTGTATAGAAAAGCCACCAATGGATAAAATTAATTTTTTAAAACTCATTTTAACACTTGTATTACCTTTATATTATCTTTTAGAAGTTCTTTAAATGATACTTTCATGCTACATGCCTATTGTGCCATTTTATTTTTTCAGTATGAGCAGGAAAATGTAATGGGTTAATTTGTACTAGTAATACCGAGGTACCTGGAAGGTTTCCATGGTCAAAAGGGTAGAAATCAAATTCAACTTGTATTGATTTTGGTCTTATTTTTATTCAGTTCTAATCCATCACGGACTTTTTATTTTCTGATCACTGAGTACTATGAAGGAGAACTCACAAATCCTTTAGGGTTATGGTAAGGGCCAAGGTAAACAGAACTGGACTCTACAGCAAATCAATTGGCTCTGAGGAGGCTCAGCCATCATCCTCCTAATACCTGGGATGGGTTTGCTGCCCTCCTGTCCCTCGCAGACAGACTCTGGGATTAGGAGCTCCCAGCCCAGCCTGTAACTTCAGCAAATCAAAGTTCCTTTTAACAAATGAAACTACTGGTCTGTTTATTCCTCAGAGAGTGATGTTATTTTAATAAGAAGAAACAAGAACCAATGGTCTGAAGTGGTTGTGCACCAAAATGCAGTAAGTCTCTTAAAACAGGGCTGAGCTGGAGCACATAATGTTCACTGATCTGGATGATTGCAGGAGCCTGGCTGTTGAAAGGCACTCCAACATCGAATACAGCAAAGAATATTAAGCTGAATTTTTTTTTTCTTTTTCTCTCTTTTCCCCTTGATTTTTTTAGTTGAATTTCTGTACCTCTCTTAAACCCTTCTGAGTTTCTGAGGCCCCAGATGATAGCAGCATGCATCAAAAAACACAAAATGTATTATGTGGGATTATTTAGTCCTTCTTTGATGAATATGTTGTAAATATAGCAGTACATTAATTTGAAGGTATTCTTCTCTCCTTCCATAATCACTATAAGAATTTACTTAGTGAGCTACCCTTTTTTTCATCAAATTATAGGACTGATGAAAGTTATTTATGACAGAAATCAATGTATTCAAACAATGTCTTGATGTGGGTCTCTGCTAATTAAATCTGGATATATTCAAGATGTGATAAGCATAGTCTATCAATTTCACCCTGATGCCTATTTTCTGGTAAATATTTGTGGTCTTCACTCCTTATTCAGGACAGTGGGTTTTGTTGGTGAGAGGGAGAATGCAACACACTCTGTTTATTTTAGTTTTAGAGCAGTATGTACACATCAGTCTGGATGGCTCTGGCTATTTCACCATATTCTTTGAGTATAAAATCTGATTTGTTTGCTTCGTTACGTAGTCTGATTTTATGCTTAGTACCTAGTCATTAATAAACAGAAATTAGATGTGAAAAGTGAATGGAGTTTTGCTAATGAAGTTTTGATACAGTAAAAAAAGAGTAGTGGGAAGACTATTACATTTTTTCTTGTGAGGGAAAGCAGATTTCCTTACAATATTATTTAAGGAAAACAAGATTTTCTGAAACAGAATAATTTTCTGGGTTGGGGCTTTTGTTTGGTTTGGTTGTAAACCAAATAACTCAGGTTTACATACGGCTTGTTTGACTCAATCACAGCTTCAGCCTGAGCCTAGATGGCCTTTCAGAAAATGTGCTTCAAGGAAATGCATTTTTTTGGGTGAGTCCATCCACAAGTAGATTTTGTTAATCATCAAGAGCTTGAATCCCAGCTGAGCTTGAAGTTTTCTATTTTCAATGTAACATTAAATCCGAGCTTGGCTTTTTTTTTTTCCTGGTATGGTCTATCCTCCTCTACAGAATTATTTCCATTCACTGACATTGATGTAGCATGTCCTTGTAGACTGAAATATTTGGTTTTCACTGTATATTTGTCCTGCTTTTGGCTGGGATAGAGTCAGTTTTCCCCATAGTAGGTGGTATAGGGCTGTGGTTTGGATTTGTGCTGGGAATGGTGTCAATAATTCAGGGATATTTTCATTGCTGCTGAGCAAAGTGGGCTGGAGGTGCACAAAGGGTTGGGAAGGGACACAGTAGGACAGCTGAACCCAACTGGCCAAAGGGACATTCCAGACCATAAGATATCTTGCTCAGCAAATAAAGCTGGGAAAGAAAGTAGGGGGTTGTTTGGAGAGATGAAGCTTTTACTTTACCTGGTAAACTCTTTATCCCAGCCCATAAGTTATCTTGCTTTTACTTTTCTAACTCTCTCCTCCCACCAGCAATGAGCCAGTGGCTGTGTGGGGCTTTGCTGCCAGCTGGGGTAGAACCCCAATAGTCCTTTTCACAACTGTGCAAAATGTATACGAAAAAAAAAATAATTGTTACATAAAATTTCTCCAAAGCCACATATGTGGCTAATATTGTAAATGTTAGTCATTACCTTACATTTTATAGACAGTGTAGTGAAATTAAAACAGTATAAAACTAGTATGCTCCTGTCATCAGCAATGAAAAAAAGCCAGCAAAATCAGCACAGTTTTGCTTTACAGGGATGTGCATCAAATTTCCAGTGTTAGGGACATTTCTGCTAGCAAAGATTGTGATCTCAGATTTTCTCCTCCTTTAAGAGGTCAATGATAAATACCTCTCATACTCCTGAGTTAAGCCTCTGTCACAAATCTCTCTTGTATATTCCATTCCTTTATGATTACACTTCATATCTGTGTGGCAGCATCTCCAACAGTCGCCTCAAAAATGGATTTGTAATTTTCTTAACACTGCAACAGGTTCAGTATTGAGAAGACAAGAGAGGTTACTGCAGCTCAAACTATCCAGAAAACTTGTCACGGGAATTCACTTCTGACACAAAAGTTTCTTTTACAGCAGAAGAATAATGGATGAGCAAGAGCATTGAGCTTCTTCCCTTTCAAAATCTAATTTTAAAAGGGAGAGAAATCATGGTTGTGCAATACTGGTGCATCTAATGTTGCTTTTCAAAGCATACCAAGGTACAAAACCACAACTTAGAAGGTTCCCCACATCAAGGAGATATGTCAAACAGAATCCAACTGAAGTCACTACTTTTTTGTGGAACTTTGTAATTTTTCCAGCAGCTGGTGCAACACATTGACTTGCTTTAGTGTAATTAACATCCTTAAAAAGAGCACTTACTACAGAAAGATCTAACAAGGATATCAGAGTTCAGAAAACACCAGATGGATTCTGAATCCCTTTGGAAAAACAAGAAAGCAAGCTAATATTATCAGGGCCATTTCCATAGCATGATTGTATCCTCTGAAGTCACTCCAGACCAAACTCACAATGCAATTAAACTGCATGGAGAAACAGTCAGCTTGGATTTAACCAAGTGTTAATGTCTTCAGCAACAAACTCAACTGTAGTAGCAAGCTGATGGTGAAGAATGATCATCAGTTTCCCTGCTTAAACAAACCCTGTGAGGCAAAGCAAATTGCAACATTCTACTGGTCTGAAGCCCAGTTTTCCTTCTGTCTGCTTTTGACCTCAAAAACATAAGAATTCAGAAAAAAAACCATATCATCTTCTTGATGCTGGAAAGCTGCTGAGAAATCCCTTTGGGCTTGGCAGAGGCCATCTGTCACCCACACGTGTGAGTGGCTGCCCCTCAATTAGTGAGGGACACAAAGCACTCAGCCATGGCCAGCCCCAGCTCCTGGCAGGAGGTGACAAACTGCAGAGGGACAATTGGAAGCCCAGGAGCTCAGCTATGGCCCAGGCAGGTCTGGCCACAGGCAGCTGTGGCTCCTGAAGGAGCAGCATGGCAAGGGGTGTGACAGCCACACGGGCACAGCCTGGTGCTTGGTGTGACCTCCCACACTCTTATTGTGCCAAACAAGGAATTCCTTCACCACTTCCCATGGCCAGGCAGCAATTCAGCCATCCCCAGGAAAGTAGGAATCCATCATTCACAGCAGAGGCTGGGGAAGACAAACTCCATCACTCCAAACATCTCCCTGCTTTCTCTTTCTTCCCCAGCTCTATATGCTGAGCAGGACATCTTATGGTCTGGAACGTCCCTTTGGCCAATTGGGGTCAGCTGTCCCACTGTGTCCCCTCCCAACTCCTTGAGCACCTCCAGCCCACTTGCTGGTGGTGTGGGGTGAGAGGCAGAAAAGGATTTGAGACATTGCAAGCTCTGCTCAGCAGCAATGAAAATATCCCTGAATTATTGACACCATTGCCAGCACAAATCCAAACCACAGCCCTGTACCACATACTATGCAGAAAAGTGACTATCCCAGCCAAAAGCAGCACAAATGTACAATGAAAACCAAATATTTCTAGTCTACAAGAACATGCTACATCAATGTCAGTGACTGGAATGCTGCAGCAGCTCAGTCTTCAAAGCTTGCCCAAATGCTTCTTTATTTCAGTCCTGTGACTGTTTAAGGTTTGGTGCTTGAGTTTATTATATGCAGTTACTTCTATTCAGTAAGAAACCTGCATGACACAGCTGCAGCAGGTCAAAATAAAAACACCAACTAACAGGTTTGGAGCCTATTGTGTTTGCAGGGATGCCCCAATGAAGGCAGGAATGATGCATCTGACCCCACGTTCTCAGAAGGCTAATTTATTACTTTGTTATACTATATTATATTAAAAAATACTATACTAAACTAAAGAATACAGAAAAGATACTTACTGAATGCTAAAAAGATAATAATGAAAACTGGTGACCCTTTCAGAGTCCCAACACATTGGCCAATGAGTGAAAACAGCTCACAGCAGAATCCAATGAAACAATCACCTGTGGTAAACAATCTCCAAACACATTCCAAGGAGCAAAACACAGGAGAAGCAAATGAGATAAGAGCTGTTTTCCTTTTCTTTGAGGCCTCTCAGCTTCCCAGGAGAAAAATCCTGGGTGAAGGGGTTTTTTCAGAGAATGTGAATGCCACAGGAGCCCACCCCCTTTCAAAGGGAATTTCAAACCTCATGTCTGTATCTGTAAGCTCATCTATCAGTCACGGAATATTTCTGGCACTTTTGCTACAGCATTTCATTGAGGTTTGTGACGTGCACTTAAGAAAAATTAACATCTGACCCAAAACTTGGTGACTGTGGGGTCTCCTAAAGTGGTGTGGCACAACAAATGAAAATGAATGAATAGTGCTGTTAATGTAAGCTCAGATGTGATAATTAAAACTCCATGGTATGTGCAATTCCCTTTTCCAGGGGAGGGAGTGAGGAGGTCTCTCTGTCAGGCTGGTGGCTGCAGAGCCCTGCAGTCAGCAGTCTGGATGAGGAGATATTTGAAAAAGAGGTGGTGCATCCTTTCAGGTCATGTTTTTTCTTCAGACATGTGGTTATTAGTTAAAAGGTTGTTAGGAAACCACAGAGAGTCCAGGCACAGGACAGGTGCTTCCTAGCAAGGCTACAATGTGTTTCAGAAGAGACATTGAGCATTTTAGACTCCCTCCTTTTGCCAGCTGGCTGAAATTGTCCTGAATTGTTTTTTGAGTCTTCAGGAAAATGCATACAAATCTGCTTTTCTACCTCTTTTAAATTATTCATCAGGGAAACAATGAGTCATATTGGGGCCATCAGCATCAACGAACAAAATAAAAATACAAAATTAATATAGCACTCCTCAGTCTGTCAGGATTCATTTAAGAACTTACTGACATGCAGTAATACTAATTCCAAGAGATTCACAGTACACCAGAAAGGCTGAATAAGTCCATGAAGCTAAGAGTATCCAAAATTGCTATAATAAATATTATTAAACCTCAATGTTTTTAGAGACATCTAAAACATCAAGCTTCTGGATGTAAACCATCCACTTGGAATTAGAAACTGGGAAGATACCCAGGGGATAATAAGTCTTATTGTACTTTTTACAGAAGTAATCAAAACATAGAGGCATTGAAACATGGAGACTTCACGGGCTCATGGAAGCAGTATGATCATTTAAATTGACAATCACCCTGTTTCTAAGTGTTCTTATCTCTAAAATGAGCTAAATACATGCCTGTGGAATTTCATCATTTGCGTTGTTGCTCACCAACCCAAAGGAAATGAGAAAATAAAAAAATGCAACTAGTTTTTCTCCAGGAAGACATTTGATATTCTAACAGTGCTCACTGTTTTCATTCCTTCTCTTTTGTTTTATTTTCAAGTTTTAACTAAGCAGCATTCTTTTTCTTGGGTTTATTATTTAAATAAAGAGCCTGAGAGCTGAGATCAAGTAACAAAAATGTCATTGCTGAGATTTATAAAGTTATACTGCACCGTGTTATTAACTATACAAGGGCCTGAGACAACAACAGATAATTGCAAAAGTGTTTTCTCTTTACATATTATTGATTATAAGTAAGTGATACCAGAGCTCAAGAAAAAATCAGATAGGAATTCAGTTTGCTATTGAGATCTAAGTATGCCCAAATGTGTACTATGACCAAAGTCCTGATTTAAGAACATTATTTAATTTTTTTCCCTCTCTATCCTTTCAATTTACCCAATTATACATTTACTGAGACTAAATTAATGAAAATATGTGACCGTGTCAGAGTGTTTTCTCCAGCACTGTGTGATCTGGGAATTTTGTCTTTTTTTTTTTCAGAAGAAATACCAAAGAACATTGAAAGAAAATGAGCAGTTACAAACAAATAATTAAACATTACTTCAAGCTGAGGGTTTCTGAGAAAACTCAAAAAATATTAGTCACATAACATGCTAGATATTGCATAAGATCACATTAGGAGCTGTTTCTTCACCTCTCCTTCCCAGTTCACCAGTGAAGAGACAAGACAGAACTCCCATTTATGGATAAAGCAAAACAGCATGGAATGCAATACTTCCACTTCTTTGTAGAGTTTATGCAATATTATTCTGAGGAAAAGAAAACAAAATAACTCTGTTTGCATGAGCATCAGATACTTTAAATTATGAAGAAGCATTTTCTAAATTCCTGTGATTTACATTTTGATCAGTATACTTTGTTTGAGAAATAAGTACACCATCATCGTGCAAATCAACCAGTGCAAGGAATCCATAAACAAGGACAAAAATAAAAGAAAAAAGCAACCAGCAACTGCAACATCTTTGCATTGCAAGTCACAGAGATGCTTTTCCAGTGCAGAATGAGCATCAATATATCAGATAGAAATGGGCACCAGGAGTGACAATATTTGGGATTGCCTAGAAGCCAAAGAAAACAGAGACATGGCTCTTGACTTGCATGCAAGATCATCAGGATCCCAGATTTTCTGGCAACCAAAACAGTTCCTGGTTTGGTTTCAGGTCATAGCAGAAAGATGGCAAGGAAGGTTATTTTTGTTCTTTGCTCTGGACAAAATTCTTCTATATTTGTTTAAAAAATGGCCTGGATTTCCACAAGTGCTTAGAAACTTTTTCTAGGACTTTGAAGTAGCTCAAAGTACTTTGTACAGGTTTTTGCACAGATACTGTAGCATTGGTTTTGACTTAGCTTAACATTTTAGTTTAATGCTTTAGACTATAAAATTATTCCTCCTTTATAGTCAGTTTGACTCCCAGCAGGGTTTACGTGGGAGAAAAAAGCTTCTGGGAGGAAATAGAGAAATCAAGTGGATAAGCTTTAGCAGTAAAATGCTATTAAATAATGGATACCAGGGACAATGTTAAGATTTATTTTTTGCATAGGTATGGAAGGCAATGGATAAAAAAGCACTTGCAGGCAAGATAGATAAGCATGCAATTTCAGTTCTGGCAAACCTACACTGTGACAAAAACAAATTGTTTCAAGTTTGCTGTACCTCAGTCTCCAGTTCAGAGCAGCTAGCCAGAGCCTCTTCCCTCTTCCCTCCTAAGAAATCTCAATTCTCCTGAAGGGGTTTCCATGGTTATGCGAAAACACACATATAATTTCTTCTATCAGGTAAAATACCTGGGAAGGCACCTGATGATTATGTATGTGAAGAGGCCATTGACTAAATGTTTATTTCTAAGGAAATATCTGTATGGCCATGCACAATTTCTGCTCACTGCAGTCTTTCAGTTGGGGTAAAACCAGCACAAAACCATTGAGCTGCCTTACTGAAAGAGCTTCTTGCAGGATTAGCTGGCAAATGTTTAAATTTTTTTGGTTTTTTGTTTGGTTTTATTGTTGTTTCTTTTTTTTTTTTTTTTGTTTTTGTGTGTGTGTGTGCGTGTATGTGGTTTTTATTTTTGTGTTTGGTGTTTTGGGGGTTTTTGTTTGTTTTGGTTTTTTTTTGGTTTTTTGTCTCTTCTAGGCTTTGCTTTACACAAATTCTTGTCATCCACAGGTGTCATGGGAAGAGAATAAAAATGGAATCAAATTGAGAGTCAGATAAATGAAATTGTCTAAGGATCTTCTCAATGATGCAGCCAGAAACAGAATCCAAATCCTTGCAGTTATCTGCTGTGCAAATGTGATTATGTGACCACCTGATATTTCTCATTGTGTCATTCTTTTGCCTGGATTTAAGAGAACTGTTGTCTCCTCTGTAATCATTGCCATTTTCCTGCAACATCCTCTTAAAATCTGTAGTTGAGATCCCAACCTGCCTTTTTTTTCACCTGTCTAGTGAGAGATTCAGCCCAGTAGAATCTGGTTCCATGGCAATCTTCAAAAGAAGCTTCTAATTGCATTGTCTGAGTAAATAGATGCCCTGTCAAATGCTTAAACTAAGATTACACACACAGCCCTATGTTCAGAGCCTCACTGTGCTCTGCAGCCTAATTGAAAAAATTCCCTGAAATTCCCTCTGCAGCCCAGCGAAATCTTTGTGGATCCTGGACTGTCTGTCAGGTAGACATTAATTGAAAATAAGGCAAATGTGTGAGAGACGTGGAACATTCTCTCTCTGGTAAAAATGAAGCCATAGGATAGGAATTATGGTGTCTGCCTTGATGGCAGGCCCTTTGGATCAGAGGCTTAAAGGAAACCTGAAAAGTTAGATCCTTTCAAAAGGTGATTTCCAAAGCAAATCTGTCACAAATGCACTGAAGACTGTGACAAAGTACCTTTTGCTGGATTGAATTTTTGTGATGTTCAGGGGAAGCAAGCAAGTACTTTCTAAACCTGGCATGTGTTTGTCATCATTGTCTAAAAGGGGGCTTTACTGGCAGGAAGAAGCAGAATTTCACCCCCATCTCTCTAGCATCCTCTGGAAGGGTTGCCCTGCTGGCTTTGGGGTTGAATAGAAGGGAAGCAAAGGGCTGTGATAATGAAATGTCCTTGTCCCCATGGTTAGAAGTGAGTTCACACACTGTTTTGTTTCCAGAGGAAACTCTCCTACTAATATCCTGCTGGCAGATTTTCTCCTGATTAGAATTCATTCTGTCCCCTAGGGATGCAATGTTTGTGATGTGTCCCCACGGGGAATGCAGAAATGCTGCATCGGAAGGGGCTCCTCAAGCAAAGATGTACCAGCTCTGACTGAACTATACAATGCAGACACCATTCTATTTTCTCTTTGCTGCCTATGTCTTCTCAGAAAACAGCAGCCTACAGCTCTGAGCATCCTTTTGTAGAGACCAGGTTTTGTCGTTTCTATTGTTAGTGCAATTCTTTTAAGATAAAAACACCCTTATGATTAAGGACCTTCAATGGCTATGCAGCAGAATTCTGCCCTCTAAATCAACAACTGCTGCTCAGAATATTCTCTTCCAGAGAAAAACAAAGCAGAAACCTCCTCCCCCAACTCAATCCTTCACAGGGGACATAACTTTGGAGTAAATTAATGTGGTGATGTTCACAGGGATCCCAGGACAAGGGAAGAGATGAGAATGTTGACTCCCTGTTTCAGAAGGCTTAATTTATTATTTTATGATATATATTATATTAAAACTATAATAAAAGAATACAAGAAAGGATTTCATCAGAAGGCCAGCTAAGAATAGAAGAAGAATGATAACAAAAGCTTGTGACTGACCAAGACAGTTTGGACAGCTGGGCTGTGATTGGCCATTAATCAGAAACAACCACATGAGACCAATCACAGATCCACCTGTTGCATTCCACAGCAGCAGATAACCATTGTTTACATGTTGCTCCTGAGGTCTCTCAGCTTCTCAGGAGAAAAAATCCTAAGGAAAGGATTTTTCAGAAAATATGGCTACAAATTCATTTGCAGAATCCCTGCTCATTTTTGCTTGGTTGCAGTCATTGAGTCAAGCTAGCCGTTGAGAAGCAGGTATCACTGTTAAAATATAAAGAAAATGTTTTGTTTTTCTCTGGGGAGACAATGAAATATGGCACCACATTTATTCATGCTGTGCTTCTCAGGTTGGCTTGCTCAGTTCTCTGATCAGGTACCTCTGCGTGATTTCTTCCACTGATGATTTTTTTTTCATCCAACTGTATTTAAAAAAAAAAAAAAAACCAAAGATGTTTTACAAATAACTTAATTTAAAGAACACAAAGATTGTTTCTTTTGTTTCTTTTCAGGCCATATTGACTGCAGTTGACCCAGAATCGTGAGAGTTGTAGGAAGATCAGGAGAGTATTTCCAAACATTGATTTCATAAATCCTGTAAAATATTATTTTTTGCTAAAAATTGATGCTGAATTGCATTTATTTTTTTTATTTTCTGTTGATCATTAGTGTTCAGCTTTGAAGAATCAAGTCAGGGACACAAACATCAGCAGGCAGCTCAAGCAGCCAAACTTGTAACATAGGTACAGAAAAAATTGAAATAAACAATGAACTTCTCACAAAACAGCCTGAGATTGAATGCCTGTTTTTCATGCTAAAGTAAACTTAGAAAGGAAACCAAGATTAAAAGCTTGTAAAATAATATTATGCTAACTCCAGGAAGAATATTATTTATAAAGTTTCTGAATAGGTTTGCTTGATGATCCAGTCTACCCATTAGTGTGGCTAGGGTACTGCTAATTGACTCATGATAATTAATTTGTTCTTAAAGCATGAATAGTGCTCTGGGTGCTTAGCAAACAATCCAGGTGGCTGTAAAGCCAGAAGACTTGCTGTGAGGAGACTTATGGTCTAATTATCTAACAGTAATACGTTCCAGGATCACAGTGCCAAAAAAGAGCTATCTTTATCAGGCACCATTTTAATCTTTCTGTAATAGAAAACAAAAATTATAAAACTCTTTCTGCATTCTTCATGGCACCAATTTGGGAGCAACTGAGAGCATTGCTAGTCACCCCTCATAGCAATATTTGGTATATTGGAGCAGAGAAGAGAGAGCAAACATTCCCTGCTGCTGATGCGATGTAGTGGTTTGGATGGGATGTGCATGAGATGTGAGAAATGAAAATTCTGGGATGTGAGCTGAAAATTATGTCATCCTATCAAAAGAAGTTGGGGATGTGGAGGGTTTTCTGTAAACTAAACCTCTACAAAGCCTACATTTGAGAAACCAAAACAAACCAAAAATCCCCATGCATAGGTGTGGCCCTGTTTGGACCACTTCAGTTTTAAATTCCAGATGGATGTTGTGGCACTGACTTTAGGGCACATCTCCTCCTGGTCACTGCAGATTTCACAAGCATGTGGCCATATATACATTAAAAATGCTAGGGGACAAATGTGCCATCTGCGTAAATTAATCAAGAGTGATATTGTTTATTCATCTGGTAAAGCACAGGAGAGAATTTATCCCTGATACTCTGAATTACATATGTGTACATTGAGTACATATGTGACATGTATATTTAGAAATCCATCTTTCTGAATTTCAGGCCAAGCCAAAAGAACCTTCCTTTAGCAACATTCTCTACTTGCAGCCCTGGGTAATCTTTCAAGGCCATTTTTTCCAGATGCTGACCTACAGCCTGGTAGCAAAGCATGTTGGCCACAGCTTTTCAAAGGGCTTACTCTGAGAGACAGCCTCAGTGCTTGTGTCACTGTTGTAGAACCCTGGTTTGCCACCCACAGTCTTTGAGAAGAAGAGCAGAGGGTTGGCTAAGTCCTCTCCATGGATGTCAGTGGAGTAGAATGGCTCTCCTGAGGAAAGCAAGATGCATTCCAAGATCTGGATTTTCATGTCTTTGTACTTTTGGGGGTTATACCTTCCTTAAATCCATCACCTCTTCCCCTACTAAATAAAATTTCTCTTCCCTCTCTCCCATTCTTGGTAATTTCTTAATCAAATTTTCACTTCTAAACAGATTAAACATATTTTATATTAAAAACATAAATCTGAGCATGAGAAGCCCTGCTAAGGCATCACAGACATCTTTTATGAAAAATCCTTTCCTTAGGATTTTTCCTCCTGAGAAGCTGAGAGGCCTCAGGAAACAAAATGTAAACAATGATTATCTGCTGCTGTGGAATGCAACAGGTGGATCTGTGATTGGTCTCATGTGGTTGTTTCTGATTAATGGCCAATCACAGTCAGCTGGCTCAGACAGAGAGTCCGAGCCACAAGCCTTTGTTATCATTCTTTCTTATTCTATTCTTAACTAGGCTTCTGATGAAATCCTTTCTTGTATTATTTTAGTATAGTTTTAATATAATATATATCATGAAATAATAAATCAGCCTTCTGAAACATGGAGTCAACATTCTTGTCTCTTCCCTCATCCTGGGACCCCTGTGAACACTGTCACACTAAGGTGAGCCCTGGACTTTGCTGCTCCCTCCTGAATCAGCACAGTAAAACTGTTCAGTGCTGTGTCTCTGTGCAATGTAAATGTCCCTCAGCCAGCTGACCTAAAGCTGTCTTTCTCTCAGGTATTCTCATTTTGGGCTGTATACTCACCTTCTGCTTCACAGCTTGTCAAACAACTGCTCAAGCAGAGAAAAATCTTCTATATGCCTTGAGGGTGGAACATTATTTACTGTTCATGGGAAACTGCCAATCAATTCACTTCATTCCCAGAAAACCAACACCCAAACCCTTGTGGCAGCACCTACAGGATCCTCTTGCAGTGCTCAGTTTGCACAGGAATCCTTCTCTCTGGTGGTTGTCTGTGCCCACTGCTTATCTGCAGGTACGCACACAGGCACTGGCTGCTGCTTTTCTGTTGTCCCTCATAAGCGAAGAAGCTCAGCTGCAGGAGAAAAACTTGAAAACTCTTGGTTTCTGTTCTTGCAGACAACATGGGTGCAGTTGCACCTGGCCTGCTCTGATGTACCACAGTAAGCCCTGCATGATCCTCAACACTTTGCAGTGTCCTGCTGAGATACCAACACTCAGATGCTGGATAAACCATGCTCATCTTTACTTTCCTTACAAACAGAGCATGACATAATGATTTTTATTTATGTATCTGCATAATTAGAGATATTTATCTGTTAATGTGGAACTTTACAGCTAAAGAAGTGCTCACCTGGACTTTATGAAGCCCCTTTTCAATTATAGACGTTGCTGAGGCTGTAGTGAGGTCTGCCAGGCACGTTGTTTCTTTAGTTCTCAAACACTTTCACCTTGATAAGGATTTTCCAATCAGTGCCTTCCATTATCTTCCAGAAATGTTAATTGAAGACATATTCACATCAAACACTTCTATCTTATCTGAAGGAGGTGTGTGGAACAGAGTTTCAGTACAATAGAAATACTAATATTCTGAGACTGTAATTATATTCACACTTCATGCACTGCTAGAATGACTTGCAAGTTAAAGTTATCAAAGGCTGCAGTTGTGTCTCTGGATTAGTGATGAAGAAAACAATATCAGCTAGGAGATGGGAATGTCCCAAAGTTTGGGATGAGGTTTCTATTATTTAGCACTATTTAAAAAATATAAAATCTTATACTTTTCTCAGGAAATTAATATTAATCTAATATGGAGGAAAAAATTGTTTTCTCAGGAATAAGATTCCTTTTCTTAAAGATCAGAAGAAAACAAATTTTTGGACGCCCTTTCTACTTCAGAAGGAAAAGAAAATAATGAATAAATTTTTACTCCAATATTGAAGGTCATCTGATTAAAGTTCTTTGGAGAGTTTTCTTGGTTGGTGCTATTGGGTTCATGCTTTGATGGCCACAAGTTCTGAGCCTGCCCAGTCCCCAGCCAGCCTTGCTCATCCTCCTGACCCTCCAGCAGGGCAGGAGGGACCCAGCCCAGCCCAGCTGCCACTGCTGGGACGTCTCCTGACTTCTCAGCTCTGAGGTTTGGGCAGCACATGGCAGAGCAGCAGCCTGAGTGGCACCAACTTCTGCGCTAGTAAATGATAAATGGCCTGAGTTTCTTTCCTTTTTTCATTGCTATCAGACTACATTGAAATTTTTCAGTTTTCTCTATGATGGTCATTATTTGCTGTCTCTCTGGGACAATTGCCTGAGTTTCCCTGGACAGAAAGGGAAGTAGGAAAAGTGTTGGGCATGCTCATCCTCCTTCTGCTTCACTCTTATTACCTCAGATACAGCCAAAGTCTGACCATGTCCAAGGGCCAGAAAGTGATGCAGTGCAAAATTATTTGGAAGATAGGACTGAAAATGCTTTTGCTGTTGCAGCTATGATGAATATTCTAAATTAGAAATTGGTATTCCAGTTTCTCCTCTCTACAGAGATCTGAGATACTTCCAATGTGCATTCCTTTGGGATGCAGGACATTGGAAAAGGGACTACAGGAGACTACACAAGACAGAGCCTCTTTTCAGTGGAGAAATAGAGCAACACTGATAAATAAACTGTCAGTGGACCATTTTAAAAGCTGTTGCCACAAAAGCCATGAAACACCTATGAGCAGAATGTCCCTGGGGAAGAGTCACAAAACTTCCTTGTTTCCTTCCCCCCAGCAGATTTTGTTGTCTGGACTGCAGATCTGCAGTGCATGAATTTCCTGTGAGGTATGAGTTGTTATCCTACCAAAGAGTGTAGGAATCCCTTTATGACCTTAGTTTTATGAGTGTGACGGTGGAATTTTGGAAAGAGAAAAAATTAAAAGTAGATACAGATCTTTGATTTTTATCCTCATGATTAAATAAGTAAGAGCTGGGAGAAAGTGAGGACTTTCAGAGCTCACTTAAATTAAGTTGCTGTTCCAGATGCCAGTCTGGAAAAGTAAAGCTGACAGAAACTACTGAAATGAAGCAATTGAGGGAACTGTGCTCATTAGCACTAATAATGAGTGGGATTATACTTAAAGGTAGTATTGGACTCACAGAGGTCAGCAGCAGACCTCAGATTAACTTAAATGGAACAGAATCAAACACATCAGTGATTCCTGCAGGTCTGTGAAATATTTCAAGCAGCAGCAGCAACAGTATCTCTTGATTACTTATTACAAATTATGGACATACAAAATTCCAATTTAAATTGAAGGTGCTCATAGTGAAGTAGGGCTGCATTGATTAATTGATTAATTCAGGACTCCTCCTGCTGGGCAGGTATGACACAACCAGAAGGAAGGCAAACTCCAAAGAAATAAGATATAAAAAAGATTTTCTTTGTTTACTTTCCCTTCTGTAAAAAGCTTCCTCTGCAGCTAAAGGATATCATGTTTTAGGACGATTTTGCCCTTACACTTCTGGAGAAGGATGCCCTGGGTTTGTTTGCTGCTGAAGTCAAGTAGTTATTGATACACCTGTGTTTGTCATGCACTGCTCTTTTTGTCTGAAGAGATGAGTTCAATAATGTGTGGGAAACTGCCTTGAGACTTTTCAGTTCCCATCTTCTTTCCTGAGGATGCCAAAGAGCTGAAGGATTATGTGATGTGTCTGTATTTTTGTTGAGGATAAACCAGCAACAAGCTTGTCCTAACAGTCAAAGGGAACTCAGACACTTCTGGCTTCTGGCAATTGTTGACTTGAATTAGATTCAACTCAGTGGCATGCCCTAAACACTCTTTGTCTCTTGGACAGTTATTTCATAATTATTTTTAATCCCTATAAACAAACTTTATTGCGCAGGAAAATACATGTGCTTTTGGGTTGCATAACTCTGAAATGAAATTGGTTAGGATTTTGAAATCAACAAATCATGGACATAGAGTTTTGATAAACTTTTTAAAAAGAAATTTGCTCCCAAGTCTCTGACTGCAAGAACCTGAGAATTAGTCTGAACTAATTTCTAAGGTCTAAGGTCCAAAGTAGGAAGCACAACTGCTGCTTTGATAACCAGGATTGCTTTCAAATCCATACTCCCTGCTACAAGAATAGCAGGAGGATGCAGTACAGAGCCAAGAGGTCACTCCTTGGAGAGTGTGCCCTAAGGCCAGCTGAGGAACAGAGAATGGGATGAAGGAGCAGCCCTGCACTGCTGATCTGCAGCTCCCTTTGACACAGCTTTGCTCTGAGGGTGCTTACAGCAATGTCACACGCTTGTGAGGATAATGAAGTACTGAAACATGCCTTTGCCTTGATCCATAGCACTTCCTTTTCAACACAAAGGAGAACTTAAGGAAAAAAAAAAGAAATCTTTTCTTATCAAACTTGACCAGTGTTTTTTATCTTCCTCTCAGACAAAGATGATGTGTAGTAAAACAGTGATATTGCCTTTGCTGCTCTCTGCTAATAGAGAGCAGCTTGTATCATCATCATGCTGCTGCTGAAACACAAGATGAGTTGAATTACAGAAGCAAAATTGTCAAAGAGGCTTCATGGATGGTCTAAAGCACGATGAAGTATTCTGTGAATCTCTTTCCCAGCTGTTTGTCTAATCTTATAATTTATAGGCAGCTGGCAAACATTCCCATAGTTTTTGCAGTCAGCCAGCTCTGATGCTCCAGAAGTCATGATGTTCTTAATAATGCTCATTCTGGTACAAATGGGAATAAATTCTTCTGAGTTCATCCTCCAAGAGCCTTCTTGGCTCACAGATCACCATTTATTGTAATACCTTATGCAATTAATTATCATATTGACTGCAACAGCCCACTTTCTTTATCATCTCACTCCTTCAATTTTTTTTTAAACTAAAGTGAACTTTGCTTTTCTTGAAGTTATATTTTAGGGACCATTTATTCTTATAATTCTTCTCCAAAATATTCGTTCCCCCCCCCATTACTGATATTTCAGTTTTTACTTTGAAATCTCAGGCCCTTAAATTTAGACTTTCTTTTTTAAAAAGAAGCAAAACTGAGACTGTCAGGAAACCAAACAATTCTAAGGGATTCATCTTCAAGAAAAATGCCAGATATCATGAAGTTAGTGATTAAAATTGCAAAAGCTGGCAGCATGACAATTGCAGGTGATGAATATGTATGCCAAGGCTTTCCAGACATAGTAATTAACAGATTGAGGTGCCTGAATGCTGCATGCAACCAATTTAGAAATGAGGGTAACTCTTCAGCTTTAGGCTTTGCTCTGTACTGAACATCCAAACACAGGAGTCACAGCTGAAACCAACAGAAAATTAATGATGGAGCAGACTGGTTTGAGCACCCTCAGCAGGTGTGTGCAATAGCTGCCCATTGGTAACAGGTGTTTCTAATTTAGAAAAGGCATTTTAAGGTGTGGTTGAGTGGGGCTGTGGCTCCTCTGTTATGAAGAGACAGCTGAGAGGAGCCTCATGGTGGCCAGACAGTGCTGGCACCTGCATGGACACATAATGTGTGCAAAAGCCACAGCCTGGACTCCTGGGCAGAAGCAGCTCCCCTCCCATCACTGGATACCTGCCCATTGCTTTTAGGTAACCTGGAAATATAGTTACACCATAGGTATTTTTTTTTACAATAAGAAGACAAGACAAAAAGCAAAAGAGAATTGCAATTTTTCTCCCTTCTTTTCCCTTTGCACTTCTGTTGTACCAGAAATGTTAAAGATGTTTTTCTTTCATTTACAAAGATCAAATACTTTTTGTTCTATTCTTCCTGACAGTATTCCCAACAATCATTTGCCTCATCACTTTGCCTCTCTGTGTGTAAAGCCATGGGCTTTGAATTTTTCTAGTCCTTTTTTGTAGACCTTGTTTGTATCTGCCTTCACAACTTCCACTGGCAAGAAATTCCATAGCCAGTCTGCAAAGAAGCGATTATTTGTGAGGCTCCTTAAAGCTGGTAGATTCAGTTTGTCCCCCTTGTTATAGTGGATGGTGAATAACAGATCTGCAGGCACCACTCTTCTCTGAAGAAACAGAGATCAGATACTCTGCTACAAATCAAACATTTAGCTTGACACTGTGTCAGGGAACAGAAGTGGAAGAAATAAGAAAAGCGGATTTTGAGGGAGACTCTACATTAATTAGTGTAAAGCAGGCACAGTTTAAGTTCAGTCAGATAGGGACTTATGAGTGATAGCAGGAAACTATTCATAGAATTGTCAAGAGCAAATTATGTCAAACTTATCTAATTTTCTTCTACAATGTGGTTATAAGACTTGTAGGTGAGAGAGAAACAGAAGATGACGTGTGTCTTAAAGCTTTAAGCAAATCTCACATGAATTAAGAGGCAGAAATATGGTTTTGATGAAACTTTTACTGGGTGAGAGTAAAATGGGTGGAAAACCAAAGCTATAACCAGAACAATGGTCAGTGCTGAGCAATAGCAGAAGAGGCAAGGGGCAGACACTGATTACCAAGAAGCTCCCCTTGAACCACCACAATGAGGAAGAACTTTGTTGTGTGGGTTACCCAGAGAGGCTGTGGAGTCTCCCTCACTGGAGATACTTGAGAACCATCTGGACACAATCCTGTGCAATGAGCTCTGGGCTGACCCTGCTTGATCATCTGGTTGGACCAGATGATTTACTGTGGTTCCTTCCAGCCTGACCCAATCTGTGCTTTTGGGAAATGTATGGAGAATCCTTGAGGCTGCAGAGGGTAGTGATTGTGTTGATGGCCAGGCAGGGGACCTGTGGACATCAGTTTCAACTAAAACCAGTTTTCCATGGATTCCCTGCCACCTGCTTCCCACTGACTTCCTGCTTCCAGGATCCAGTGTCAATGGCCACACTGAAATCTGCATCAGACAGAGCTTTTGCTCTCTGAGACACTGTGCATAAACTGTCCCTTAAGCACAAACTGAGAAAGGACCAGTAACTTATTTGTTCCTTTCCCTTTGGGTTTGCATTACAGCTCTTTAACTGGATTATGCTGCAGGTAACATGGTGTATCCTCAACCCCAATCTGATTCAAGTTTGTTGTTTTTTTTGTTTTGTTTTTTTTTTTTTTTGTTAAGGGAGGAGAAGGCGTGTTCTTAATTTCAAAATCTTAAAAGTTTAGACTCTGATTATTTTTGGTGAGGAAGATTGATGGTGCAGTTGTGTTTGTCAACTCTCAAATTAGCAGTCTCACAGATCTTTTTTCCTTTTGAAGCCACGTTAATATAAAGGCAAGAGGAAAACAAAAAAAAATCACCCAAACCCTACAGAATCATATATTAGTCAGGCAAAGTCACAGAGAAGATTCAAACAGCTTGGTGTGTTTGATTGAAGAAATAAGATATGTAGATGAAAGAAGATCCAGAAGCTTTTGATCCCTTTTATATGTTCTTGCTTGGAGGTTGAGAATTTGGACATAAGAGCATTCCAGTGTACCTCTGTCTCTGTTTTAAGCAGAAATGAATTTCTGCAGCAGGAGCAACCAGGGGAAAATGTCATCTGATATTTAGCATCAGTGTGGAGGCACATGGGATGTGTAAATATGCCAGGTAAAGCCATGATAGATTTTTCATCTGCTCTTTCACCAGAAGTTGCCTGCAAGGGTAGTTTGATGTTGGGGATAAATCAAGAAACTTTTATTTTTGTCTATGGCCATTTGATAGTAAACTGAGGTTTGAATGAAAGGTGTCGCCTTTTTAAGCCAAGAATGAAAAACCTCCCTGTGTCCTAGGTGGAAAAAGGGAAATCAAGTTAACCAGAAAGGTCATATTAAATTCCTCAGGGCCTTGAATTCATCTTGTGTGACACAGGTGCTTTCCTGTATTGGCTGGTAATTTGATAATATTTGCACAATACATGCATCACACTTCATTAAATTTTCTCAGCAAATACAATAAATTGTCTATGTTATGTTTTAAAATTTTCATATCTTTAATAACTGATGTAGTTTTTGGCTAACAGCTTGCAGATGTTGTAAAAACAGTAAAAAATTTTGGAAAAATTTATTGTAAAAACAACTTGCAGGGGTTGATAAGAATAGGAAAAATATCAATTTTAGCACTCTTGAAAGAGGGAAATAATACTTTGTCTCTTTCTTGTGCACTCTCACAAGAACTTATCTCAAAATCTCTGAGAATGGAAAAGGTACTCTTGAGGGCTGTCTGTGTCTGAACTGGGTGAGGAAAGGTCTCTAGGGAAAGGACTTGAACATATGTTATTTTAAATATATGAGTAGCCTGTTTTAGTTTAGAGAAGGGTTGAGTCCTCTGACTGTGATCCCCTTTTAAACAGATCTGTAATGTACAAACCTGGCCTGGTCCCCAAAACTTTTCCTTTTGGTATATTGTAGCTTATCCTAAAGAAACATTCATTGAATATTTCTGTGGTTTTAGCAGAAAGCAGCTGTCTTTTTCCTTGCTTCTCTTTTGCACAGCAGTGGCATAAATCTGAGCATACCTAGCTTTTCAGATTAACTAACAGCATCTTGGCAAAATCTGCTAAGACATTAACTTGTTTAGGTATTAGTGCTATTATCTATTAATCTGCCCAAGCCCAAAGATAGTGAGCTGCACAATCTTGAAGATTTATATATTAGGTTCCCTAGGTTGTTCCAATGAAAATTATCATAAATCACAGCCCTTGAGTATTTTCTTAACAATTGTTTAACCAGCGCACGCTAATGAACTCTCCTCATTTATTTACCCAAAATACCTTACCAAGGGAAAAAGGAAGTGGCAGAGACAAAGCATCATGTTTTCAAGTCATCCTTAGAGATTTCCCAAAGTGCCAGCAGCTGCAGGTGTTCTTTGCATTAAATTGCATGCAGTTTATCCAGGGGGAATATCATTCTGTATCAATTGAAAACAGCAAACAAGCCCCAGCCTGGGAATCTCACCTCTGAGATAACAATAATTCTTTCTCAGAAGCCCACTAAAGTTTCCAGGTGTTTTCCATGATTTGGGCACCTGTTTTGAAAACCCCCACTTTCAATCCAGAAAGCTTTTTAAAAACCACATCTCTGGTGCTAAAGGCATCTCTCCCTGAAAACCCTCCCTGGCCCCCAGCTGATGTGGCAGCTGGGCATGCTGAGTGCCCCCCTCCCAAGCCTTCCAAAGGATCCCCCTGAGCAGCCTTTGTGCTCCTTTGGCACCTGCCTGATGCCCCTGGCACGGGGGTGCACCCCAGCAGTTGTTCCACTGGGATGGGGCACGTTCCTGCTGCCATTGCCACTCCTGCTGCGCCTCTGTGGCTTTGCCCTTTCTGCCAAAGTCGTGCTGAAATTTGCAACGTACTGCAACCGCCTTGGGTAAAACTTAGGGGTAATGCCACCAAAAGTTTAGGCAACACAGTGGGTTGTAACAAAACAAGAGTGAGCTGTAATGGATATTTACAGAAGGAAGAGTGAGGTACATGATTTTGCTGTCCCCCAATACTGTCCATCATTTAAGAGCTTCCATTTTCTGAAATGACTGGTTTGTGTTTTTCCTCCAGTTGTCTGTTTACTGTAGTGTTTTGGTTTGCTGATCATCCATCAAAATAACCCCACATCAACTCCCATATGAGGGCCCACGTGTGAAATTGCATTTTCTGAAGTGGGTGAAAATATTCCCCCGTTGCTAAATGGCAGACTACACTTGCCTGCTGACACTGGTATTGAAGAAATAAATAGAAGCAGTCCAGTAAGAATTATAGGTAAGATAATAGGTTTTTCACAGTGCATTACTAAAAGAGATTAGATTGGTTGCTACACAGAACATTAATTCTGTAGCTATACCCTGAGCAGTGTACAAAGTTTAAATTGATTTATCCCGGGAGTATCCAAGAACAGTCACTTCACAGATTTTTTTTTTTTTCTTCCTTACTTATTAAATTATGCACCTCATAGCACTCATTTGTTGATTTATTGTTCTGCCTCTTTCCACTGCTTGGGGCATAGGGCTATTGAGACTTCAGTAGGTTAGCACCTGTCTGCCCTCCTTGGTTTCCATTGGGTCCTGGTAGTGGGAATCCTTTGGAAGTGCTCTAAATCATGACTGCAGTTTGGGCTGAATATGAGAAATGCATTAAGTCAGTGCCATTTGCAGAATAATATATTCAGAGTGTTTTTGAAGATACATGCACTTGAGTTCAGTATCTCCAGAATGTTTGCTGTGCTGACAAGGTGTGTCCTTGCTTTTGAATTCTCCTGCTTCAGCTCCCAGCTCCTGACTACAGCTGCCCAGCAGGAGAGCCAGCTTGCCATAACAGTGTCCTGTGCTGTTCTGTCTGCCACACAAACTCCAGATCAGCAGCATTTGTGTTGGAGTTCTTACCTCATGCTTCAGCTCTTGGAGTCTTTTCCGACTTTCCCTCTGCTGCCTCTCACTGATCTCTGCAAGCCTTCCACCCTGTGCCTCCTCTAATAGCAGGTGTGGCGCATTCTCACAATGCTGGACTCCTGCTCTTGAAAGGTTTCTGAGCTCTGCCTCTTACAGCTTAATGCGATACAATTGAACCAGCAGCTCTAATCCACTTCCATACAGAATCTTTCCTAATCTCCTCATTAGGATGCCCCAGTGCTGGCCTGGATGGAGCTCAGAGATAGCAGTGCACTTTTGCTGCTGGAGAATACTCACTTTAGAAACTTCTACAGCCTCTGGTTTTTGTATAAACTCAAAGTTTGTATTTCTTGTGTGGCTGGTGAAAAACAGGTCAGGAAATTAAAATCCTGCATAGAAGAACAAGGTGTAACTTTCCATTGCTTCATGAGCTTCTGGAGGAAAGTGTCAGCTCTGAGAGTGGAGGCAGTATTCAGGTTGTGATCCAGCACTGTGAGTAGCTGACATGAGCTGCCTGTAACTTTCCTTGATTGTGTAAAGCAGGATGTTCAGCTCTGTGGCTTGGGCTGCCCTCTGTTTCTGGCTGCTCTGTGTGTTACCATAAACCCACTGCTTGATCCTTGCACTCAGCATCGCAGCACAAAGAGGCAGCCAGGATATTTTGGTTTGAAACTTGTATTTTAATTTTTAAAGAACATTGATTGTCAGGATTTCAGAGGTGTCAGTGGGTGAAATAATGATCTGAGTGCTGAATGAGCCTGCCCAGGCAGGGAGAGCTGAGGTTAGGGGGACTCAGCAGGATAGATCTTCCTGTGCTGAGAGAAATACCCACAGCCCTGCTGTGTGGGACTTCCTGCAAGGATGGGCATTTAACTCTGTGCTGCCTGATGCTTAATTAGATAATGGAATGTGCTGCTGTGTTTGTGTATTTATATACATTTTATAATATAGGACAATATAAAAATATATATATTTGCACACTCTTAATATGTATATACCTTTCCACAGTGATAGTGGACTACTTTGTCAAATATTCCCTGAGCAGAGACAGGCTCCATTTAACTTTGGGTGGGGACAGAGTGTTAGGGAGATCCATATGATCACAAATATTTTCTTCTAACCATTAGGTAAATGGTTGTCCCCTGTCAGTCTAGTGGGAATATCTAAAGTGATGCCAAAGAGAAGATCTCAGCTTTTTTTTGTGTCTTCTCTCCTGCAGACAAGAACAAGAACTTTGGCAAGAAACAAAGTTCCTTTTGAAAACATTTTGTAGGAACAAAATAAAAAAAGTTTAAAAAGACATTAAATAATTTAGTGAAGTTGAGAGCTCTGAAATAAATAAAAGCATTAGAATAAATATGTCTAGGTTCCTTGACAGTGTTTGTTTAATGATTTTCAATATTTGATAAAACTGAATATGGATTAAATAATTAATAGCATTTATTAGGCACACAATACACAGGGTAATTAGATTGTATTATCTGAGTAAGGAATTAGATATTTAAAATTCAAGTCTTTGCCAATATCTAGCCTCACAATGCATCACAGGGAAAGGGCCAGTTCCCCTATCTAAGCAGCTCTGTTTTTTGAACACATCTTCAGTCCTAACATGCACAGCATGAGGGATGGCAGAGAACATAAATGTTCCACCTCCTCTACCAAGTCATGTCCAAATTGCAATAGCTGCTGCCCTGGAGTGGAATTAGGTGGTAAATAAGATCATACAACCTGAATAATAATAATTAAAAGCTTAATTTTCCCTATCCACACAGAAACGCTGGTTAATTCCTAGAAAAGGCAAAAGGGACATTTTTGCTGCTAATGAGTAAATCTTGATAAGCAGCACTATAATGAAACATAACCACATAAATAAATTAGATTATGTAATAGTCATTTAGGGCATTTCCCAGTAGTTTACTGGTACTATTCCCTAAAATGGCCTCTGTAGACCCCTAGTTCAGCTCTTGGTTGTGGATGTACTCAGATGTATTGTAGCATACAATATACTATAGTTGAGACAAGTGCCAGCTGCTTTTTCTGCAGTGTCTGGTGTGACTCTCTCCTCGCAGGAAGAGAAGCCAGGGCTGTTTTATGCCGTGGTACACAAAACCCATCAGGACTGTCCCCTGTACCCCAGGGCTTTCCTTGATGGATGGTAAGTGCACCAGGCACGATTCAATACCAGTGCAATGCTTAAAAGACAGCAGTGGAGCTTCTGTTCCACTGGTAACAGCCAGAAGCCAGAATTCCCACTTGGACCCTCCCCTGTTGTTCCCACAGCCTCCCCCTAGTTCTTCTCCTTCCTGTGATTTTAGGTGAAGAAAAGTGGTTTCTACAGGATGCTCATTCCCTGCTGTGTCAGGAGTAAAGGTAGGGCTACACTCTCCTGCAGAGTGTGTGTCCCTTTGGAATCTGTCTGGGAAACAGCTGAAACCACAGGAACTTGTGAGCTACAGCCATTCAGAAAAAGGTTTAGAGGAAGCAGAAAGGAAATAGGTTGGGCTCTGGTAAGGAAGAGTAGAACACGCTTCAACCACAAGCAGCTTCCCCCAGAGCCCTTTCCAAGCTTTCTGTACTTAGATGATTAAAAAATAAATAATCTCTCTTTCCTCCTGCAAGTTTGACAGCTTTGGGGACTGGGGATTGGGTTTGAACTGATACAGATGTGTGCATCTGGCATCTTACTTCTTCTATTTCCTTTGTTCTTAATGTCTCTGACACCTTCAAAGCCACACCCTTGAGGCAGATCAAATTTTGATGTTTTGTTTAAATGCTGCATATTGTTATTCAATACTGGTACCACAAAGTATATGGAGGTCTTTTTTCAAAATTCATTTAAATGCGTGTATGTAGGGAAAATATATGCAATAGAACATGCAAGTCTTGACACTCATGCAGATGGTCTAATGCAGCTCCCAAGGCCATCTAGATTTTTTTTTTTTATATTAAATTAGACCCATGGCATACAACTCAATGTCAAAAATTGAACCTATGCATGCTTACTTTAAGTGAATTTTTTATACACCCCAGCATTTTGTGTCCCTCCCTTAGCCTGGATAACCTGTGGATATTCATGCAGAGAAAAAGGACAGATTTGCCTGTGCTATTGCTGCAAGCAGTTGACACTGCTCCTTCTGTAGTCCTGCTGAATGCTCTGCCTTAGCACCTTGAATGATGCAATCCCTCCTATCAAAATGATTATATCATCCTCTCTCAGACCAAGCATCTCCCCTCCCACTCCCATGAAAATCTGGACTCTCGTGGCCTGGAAGAGCTTTACATCATTTAAACTGCAAAGACCACCGCTCCCCACTGGTGTGTGAGTGGGTCTGGCATTACACAGCCAGTGCCAAGATGCTTTCTTTTGGGATCCCTTTTTGGTAGAAACAGACTTCAGTAGGGAACAGGAACAGTGTCTTCAGGTCTGCAGGAGTCATGGCCATGGCAGAGACATTGAGACCAGTCTAAATAAAACAAATCCCCATTAGCAGCACACCAGGGTCATGCAGACCTTTGTCCAGCACAGACCTTCTCAATCTGAGCAAGGAGGTTGGATTTTTGCCTTCCCACTTTGCTCTTTTTGACATTTCTGCTACATTTTCTTTCTGCCATTATTGACCACCAGCTTTCTTAGGCTAGGTTAATAAGAGGGTTGTTTTTCTGACCAGGGTTTATATTTATTCTTAGTCTTTTTGGATTGGTTTCTATTATGTCACATATACTTGAGGAAAGCAGACCTTGATTAGTCCAAATGGTTTTGCAAATTTAATTTTCTTCAAGTATTTTTGACTGAGTCCCTCTAAACAAAAGAAGGGTGTTTCATTACCTTTTGACTAACCTACAAAACCCCTTAAGTATATGAAAATTTGCTCAATGTTGCTTTCTTTCTTTCATGTGTTCAAACCTGTATTCTTCCAGGTTGTGTGGGTTTTTTCTTTTTTTTTCTTTTTTTTTGTTTGTTTTGGTAGTGGTTTTGTTTGGTTTGGGTTTTAATTATTTGTCATAAACCTGTTCTACCTTTTTAAATAGACTGCTGAAAGTAATTTTTTCACATATTTCACTGTGATGGTTCCACAATCATAATCTCACACTTGATTTATGTCACCTAGGTTTGATTTAAAAAAAAATCATGTAATATGGTTTGTTTTTCATATCCTGACTGAATCAGTGTGTCTTGGGAATAAGCCTCCCCTGTGACTGTGAAATACATTTTTATCAGACATACTTATTATCAAGGTTGCTGCTTCTGCAGTTATTGAATTAGAAGCATCCTGAAACTGAATCTAAAAGAGATGGGATGCAGCTAAACAAAGCTGTGTAAAAATCTTAAATATTTGTAATCTGCTGGTTATCTGTTTCAGCAGAACTCATAAATCAGCTCTAAACCAGTTTATTGCCAAAGACAAGCTTGCCTCAATGCAGTTTAAAGATAAGTTTAAAAGTTTAAAGATAAGTTTTTGGTTTCTACTATGTCCTTGCCTCGTATATATGGAGTATTGTTGGACTTAGAAACCTTCCTCTGTGGAGAAAGTCAGCTTCTTGTCATTCATTCCAACTCTGGCAGCTTCATCCTGTCTGATAAATATATATATATATATATATAAACATAGGTACTTATACATGTGTCTGTAATAAAAGAGGAATTGCACCTTGAATTAACTGCAAAGATGCTTAATATCTTTTTCCTATCAAAATGATTATATCATCCTCTCTCAGACCAAGCATCTCCCCTCCCACTCCCATGAAAATCTGGACTCTCATGGCCTGGAAGAGCTTTACATCATTTAAACTGCAAAGACCACCGCTCCCCACTGGTGTGTGAGTGGGTCTGGCATTACACAGCCAGTGCCAAGATGCTTTCTTTTGGGATCCCTTTTTGGTAGAAACAGACTTCAGTAGGGAACAGGAACAGTGTCTTCAGGTCTGCAGGAGTCATGGCCATGGCAGAGACATTGAGACCAGTCTAAATACAACAAATCCCCATTAGCAGCACACCAGGCTCATGCAGACCTTTGTCCAGCACAGACCTTCTCAGTCTGAGCAGGGAGGTTGGATTTTTGCCTTCCCACTTTGCTCTTTTTGACATTTCTGCTACATTTTCTTTCTGCCATTATTGACCACCAACTTTCTTAGGCTAGGTTAATAAGAGGGTTGTTTTTCTGACCGGGGTTTATATTTATTCTTGGTCTTTTTGGATTGGTTTCTATTATATCACATATACTTGAGGAAAGCAGACCTTGATTAGTCCAAATGGTTTTGCAAATTTAATTTTCTTCAAGTATTTTTGACTGAGTCCCTCTAAACAAAACAAGGGTGTTTCATTACCTTTTGACTAGCCTACAAAACCCCTTAAGTATATGAAAATTTGCTCAATGTTGCTTTCTTTCTTTCATGTGTTCAAACCTGTATTCTTCCAGGTTGTGTGGGTTTTTTCTTTTTTTTTTCTTTTTTTTTTGTTTGTTTTGGTAGTGGTTTTGTTTTGTTTGGGTTTTAATTATTTGTCATAAACCTGTTCTACATTTTTAAATAGACTGCTGAAAGTAATTTTTTCACATATTTCACTGTGATGGTTCCACAATCATAATCTCACACTTGATTTATGTCACCTAGGTTTGATTTAAAAAATCATGTAATATGGTTTGTTTTTCATATCCTGACTGAATCAGTGTGTCTTGGGAATAAGCCTCCCCTGTGACTGTGAAATACATTTTTATCAGACATACTTATTATCAAGGTTGCTGCTTCTGCAGTTATTGAATTAGAAGCATCCTGAAACTGAATCTAAAAGAGATGGGATGCAGCTAAACAAAGCTGTGTAAAAATCTTAAATATTTGTAATCTGCTGGTTATCTGTTTCAGCAGAACTCATAAATCAGCTCTAAACCAGTTTATTGCCAAAGATTAGCTTGCCTCAATGCAGTTTAAAGATAAGTTTAAAAGTTTAAAGATAAGTTTTTGGTTTCTACTATGTCCTTGCCTCGTATATATGGAGTATTGTTGGACATAGAAACCTTCCTCTGTGGAGAAAGTCAGCTTCTTGTCATTCATTCCAACTCTGGCAGCTTCATCCTGTCTGATAAATATATATATATATAAACATAGGTACTTATACATGTGTCTGTAATAAAAGAGGAATTGCACCTTGAATTAACTGCAAAGATGCTTAATATCTTTTTTCTTCTCTGTGCTTCATATGCTGATTAGAATATTGACATTTATTGGTTGTCTCTTTCATGTAGACTAGAATTCTATAGATAGAATAGATATCAGGTACAACTCAGAAAAGAAAATTCTGAACCTAATCTCTCCTGAGTTGAGCTAATCCTAGGGTCAAGAGAAACTCTAATAATCCCTCGTCCCTTCTTCTGTCATCTGTGGTTTTGGGTTTGTTTGTGGTTTTGTGGGGGAATTTTTATGGGGGGAGGCAAAGGATGGGATGGTGGAAAAGGATCTTCTGACTTCTAATACATGAAATTCCTAGCAGGTTATTTTGTTCCTTGAACCTCATGAAGTTCCATGCGTGTATGTTAATCCTGCTTGCAGGATGCTTAGATACTGTGTATTTCTTTAACAATAGTGTGAATAATTTAAGTCATAATTTGTGATTAACTTCATCATAAATTACAGCATAGAGTTTGCAAAGAAAAACGTTTATGCAAATAATGGAAGCTAGATTTTCAGTAATGCTGATGATAATACATCTTATTCTTGGGGATCATCAAATATCTGTTAGCTATTAAGACTTAGGCAGCATTAATTAGCAGATCCTATGAATCTCAGCTGGAAGCATGATGCAGTCAGTAAAAGGTGGCTTCTGGAGTTCAGTGGGAGAGAGGGAGGCGTGGAGGGAAAGCACAGGACACCTGGTTCCTAACCACTTTGCTCTCTTCACTATTCTAGAAATTACTGCCTTGGGTTAAAAAGCAATCACTTATCAGAAAGTTAAAAACAAGGCAAAAACCAGGGGGTGACCACTGACCAGTGGTGATGGTAATACTGCCCACTGTTGTAAATACAGTGTGGGGAAAGGGAACGTGCTGCTGCCTCCCATGTTCTGCTCCACAAAAATCCTCCCCCTGGCCTTGTATCCTTGGGGTTCCCAGACAAAGGAAGGAATGATGAATCTGGCTCCACATTCTTGAAGGCTAATTTATTATTTTAAGATACTATATTATATTAAAGAATACTGTACTAAACTATACTAAAGAATACAGAAAGGATACTTGCAGAAGGCTAAAAAGATAATAATGAAAACTTGTGACTCTTCCAGAGTCCTGACACAGCTTGGCACTGATTGGTCATTAAGTCAAAACAATTCACAAGAAACCAATGAAACAACCACCAGTTGGATAAACAATCTCCAAACACATCCAAAGCAGCAAAACACAGGAGAAGAAAATCAGATAATTATTTTTTCCCTTTTTCTCTGAGTCTTCTCAGCTTCCCAGGAGCAAAATCCTGAGTGAAGGGATTTTTCCAGAAAATATGGCAGTGACAACCTGGAGCAGGGAGGAACTCTCAGAGGTTGTGCTCATTCAGATTTGAGGCATTTCCTTTTGATTCTGCCTCTGCGCACATGGATTGAAGCTGGCACTTCCAGCCACTGCACCACTATGTATTATTCACACTCAAATATCAGGGAGCTCAAGTGGATCAGGAGTCCTGTGGATTTAGCAAAGTACAAACACAACATGTGCTGCAGTCCGTGAAACAAAGCATCTGCACTGAGCTGAACAAAATGGGCAAAAAGCAGAGAGACAGAGAAAGGACCGGGAGCCTTTGGTGTGATGGCTAGCAATGACTGCATTGAGGAATGAAAGGAGAGAAGGAGGGAATTGAAAAGAAGGAAAAAAGTACAGCAGAGGAATGGGGCAAGCAGTGTATACTGAGAAGAGATTGGATGTAGGCAACTGAAAATACAGGAAGAAAAATTTAGAACTCCAAATTTATTATTATTGCTTAGTAGTCTGGAAAGGAAAAATAAATGTATTCCTTGGTTTTAGAATAGGTTTAAGAACTCAGAATTTGAAAGGGACACTTGACCCAAACATGGATGTTTCTCATCTGTAAACCCAGCACCTTTATTTTGAAGAAATTTCCTGCATTTGGTACATGGATGTTAAATTGTATTCTTATGTTCACTTTCAGAAACATCCCAATTCTGTGGCTCGTTTTTGCCATGGTTACTTCACAGCCTGGATGCCCTTTTTCTAGGATTTTTGTGTAGCTGTGTCTTGCACTATCCAATAGTTCCAGCATTTCCTCCTACCCCTTTCTGGAAGGCATTCTCTCCTTTTGAAAACCTTCCACAGCTTCCACAACTTTCTGTTCCTTTCACCTAGTTAATTAAAGGAGTGGTTGTTTTGTGTTTTGCTAGTGAATGCAGCACAGCTGAGTCCACACAGAATTTTAGCAGACATCTCAGATGTCTCTTCTGCTTGTCATCACATGAAGGTTCTCTATGTGTCATTCATATGCATATTTATACATAAATGCCCATAAATTTGCACCTCTGTTGTCTCAGTGTATGGAAATGATGAGTTTTATTCTCTGTGTTGAGACTCAAATGACAGAAGAAATTTTGTTTAATATTTTGCTAACACCTCTTTTGAAAAAAACACTTTGAAATTTTTGCAGATTCTCTAGATCCTTGCTAAGGTACTTTTGATTTATAATTTCAAATAGAATTCAAAAATGAAAGAGTGCCCCTCCACAGACAGAACTTAGTGAGGCACATTGCCCTTTACATCTTCAAGTAACTTGTCTCTTCCTTGGTCTATTTCTGCTGTTTTATTCCCTTTTATGTTGGTGACCAGTATGGAAAACACTGAGATTCATTACTACTTTTTAAGGAGGAAGGATATAAAAAAAAAAAACTTTACTAGTTGGCTTGCAGTTGAGCCCTGACTACTACAGAGTTCTGAGACCTCCATAAAAATGGAATTAATTTGGTTACTTCATTTGTTTCAAATTTTTTGCATTTTCATTAGGTGTTGTCAAGACTTGCACTGGTTTTAGACTACTGAAAATTATGATTGCAAAGCAAAAAACTATTCAAATAAATCAACATTTCTACATTGTAAAATGTACATTCTCTATTTAGTTTAGTAAGTCTAAGGCAGATTTATTCTAATATTCTGGCCTCTGTAGACTTAAGACAGAATTCCAGACATCACATTAAACCTGCCTCATCATTTTTTTGTAACTGATTTTAATTTTCCATGGCTATTCTAAGGAGAAAATATATTTTGTTCTTCAGAAATTGAGAACAGAATAGTTGAAATTTATTAGGAAGAAGAAAAAAAATGAATCCTCCTTTTATATATTTTATGTTCCAAAGAAGATGTATTCCCTTGGTAGCATTAGAAAAACTTTTTAACTGCTTAAGCCACTTTTCTTTCTTTTACCATCAGAAGTACAACCTGGTTGTTTTAGGATGTAAGAAATATTTTTTGAGGGAACAGTTTCTAAGCTCTGAAAAGAACATTTATTTTTCAGTGAAAAATCTAAATTAAAAAAGCCCTCAAACCCTCTTTCATGCTGCTCCCACAACATAGTTTAGATCCATGACTGAAGCAATCTCAGTGCCAAATTCTTCTTTCTCTTTGATGTTTTTCCTGGAGATTTTTAATATTTTATTCTGCATTTTTTTTCCTACTCTCCCTATCCCACAAAAACAATTGTACAGAATAAAATTTCAAAGCTGTGCTTCTGGAAGTTGATACTGTTATCAGCTGATGGTCAGCCTCAGATCCCATCTGAGCACTTATAAAACACCCTTGAACATTTGTTAACATTGTTCTTGAAGAGAGGAAACCTCTTGTTATCCCTTTTCCTGTCTTTCTTCTTTAGAAATTGTTGTATAATGAAGTTGCATATGGATGTGATAAAACATACAGAGGGGTAATCACCCTTTCCCTTTAAAGCAGTTCCAGAGAGCAATTGCGTCTTTCAAATCCTTATGCCTTGCTGCATAAATGGAAGGAATGCAGATAATAAATAGTTCCCATGAGAAAATCCCTTTTTCACTCACTGCTTTCCTCAGAAAAGCCAGGTTTCCACAGTCCCCAGTGCCACAAGAAACTTTGGATAAAGCACTTGCATGAAAGCACCCAGATTTCCAATTTATAGGTGTGATAACCAAGGATTAAGCAATCAGCAAGCTGAAGACAGCAGCAAATTACCTTTCCACTTCTATTGTCTTTAAATTTGTTTTGAAAAGATTAACTGAAGTCATAAAACAAATCTTCTTGAAATGTTTTCATTTTTCTGCCTATGAGAGAGCTAACATCAATTGAGAGAAATATTATTTTTTAGTAGTGTCCATCCTGGGATGGATTGAATTCAGGAACCAAGTAGGAAAATTTTCTGGGCTGCCTTTAACCTAAGCCGGTGATGCAGAGCTGAAAGATTTTGAGCACTGCCACCTTCTAACCTAAGCCTTCTACAGATAGGTATTTTTTTTCCAGTAATTTCTTGTCCCTGGGGAAAAAAAAATTAAAAAGAGAATGACCAGGCTTCCTGTAAGTCTAATATTTTGGGCAGTTGTCCACAGCTCTGTTAGTGTTTGCAGAATTCATTCATGAGTGTGAAAAAATCTTGTAAGTAGTCAGGGGCACCTGGACCATTGTTGTTTTGGGGCTGTTTTTAAAGAAAAATGGGATCATAGCTTTTTCATGTAAACTCAAGATGATGATAAGCAACCATTATCAGTATTGGATTTTGTTTTTAAAAAGACAGGTGTTCAGTATGAAACAAAAATGGAATTACACTGACCAAGATAAACATGTAGGCGCTTCTTGTCCAAGCATAACCTGTCTGTATCAGCTGTGCTCTTGGTTCAGCAAGGAGTAATTAGTAGCTTCCTGAAATTTTGAGCTTCCTTTGAAACCCTGGTCATTAGGTATCATTGGAGACAGCAAACCATCCCAGGTGGCCTCAGCCAACTCCACTAGGGAAGCACACAGGGGTTTTGTGCTTTGCTCGTTCACATTATTCAAGGCTAATTGGCTATTCTGCCTCTTAAAGCTATTTTTAAGCTTGCTGTTTCACTGGACACTACGCAGATTTTGGATTTTCTGATTTAAATGTCAGCGGCAGATTAAAAATGCTGGGTTTATAATATTAGTTTCAGCCTGTGCTTTAGCTCCTGCATGCAGTAGTACCAATTATTGGTCCCCCTCTGAGATGTTCTCCCTTTCTCATAAGATATCACCTCTTTGACAGATTAATTTGTTCAGTCATCCAGTTGGATGAATTTATTGGGTACTGCCAGGGAGGGCTGCACATGCTCAGCTGGAGCAGAGAGCTGCCCATGGAGGCTGCTGAGGCTTCTGTCACAAGAGGGTGATGAGAAAAATGTGGAGTTGAAGCTGAGTCAGTTTTCATCCAACTGGAAATCTAAGTGACTTCTGCTTTTCTCTGCCCACAATGGCTGCAAAGCCAGGCACAATGAACCTTGAAGCTAAATACAAACCAAGATTTTTCATTTTACAAATATTTCATCTGGAGACTTATTTCTCCAAGGACCTGCTGAGACACGAAAGGCAGCTCACTCTGATTTATTCCATCTCCTTTGCTTTCTTGCTCTCCTGATTCTGCTGTCATGAGACCAGAGGCAGCAAAATGTCTGTTTTCCTTGCCAGAAGTGGTTTTGTTGAACTGGAAGAGTAGCTGGTAGTTTGTGCCTAGAAAGCACCATGCTGCTGTTTATTTTTGTGCGGGGAACAGAATCTCCTGGTGCAAAATGGAATGGAGTTTGCTCTCTCATGTAGGAGGATGTATTGGATGGCCACCTTGCTATGAGTCTTTTCTCACCTAGAGTAAAAATGCTCCTTGTTCTTGATGCTTGTGTGAAAATCCAGGTGGGAAGTCTCTGCAGATAATCAGGATGTGGTGTGGTGAAAGTAAGAGCAAGCAATAGTTTTGTCTTGTCTTATTCATCTAGAGTTGAGTAAATCTGCTACCCAGAATCTTAGGTTACAAGTGACAGAATAAGAAAGCATCTTTGCTCACAGAAACCCAGGTAATATTGGCTGGGTTGTCTGGCTGACAAGGAAATAATGTAGAGTGAAGGGAGCAGCCTCAGCCCAAGCAGTTCCTGCAGTGAGGATTGTCCCTTTGCAGTGAATTTAACAGAATCAACACATTGTAACCCTCGAGGGCACATCCAGGGGACTGCTCTTCCTCACCTGTCCTTCCTCAGTAAAGCAGAATATCACTGAGGAGTAGCACCACTCTCACAGTCACATCTTCTGAAAAATCCCTTCACCCACGATTTTCTCCTGAGAACCTTCAGAGGAAAAGGAAAACAAATCCTTATCTCATTTGCTTCTCCTGTGTTGTGCTCACATGTGGAATGTGTTTGGAGATTGTTTATCCAACTGGTGATTGTTTCATTGGTTTCTTGTGAATTGTTTTGACTCATTGGCCAATTACAGTCAAGCTGTGTCGTGGCTCTGGAAGGAGTCACAAGTTTTCATTTTTATCTTTTTAACTTTCTGTAAATATCCTTTCTATAGTCTTTAGTATAGTTTAGTATAGTATTCTTTATTATAATGTAGTATCATAAAGTAATAAGTTGTCCTTCTAAGAACATGGAGTCAGATCCATCATTCCTTCCTTTGTCTGGGAACCCCACAAATACAATACATCACTAATAAAAATATTGATTTCATTTTGGTGCCATTTTTTTAGTATGTAAGGATGTAAAACCAAAGAAAAATATTCCTTATGGAAATTTCTATCAATATGATCTGGACCAAGTGGCAGCTATAACGTTTGCCCCAGCTTAGGTGGCCAGGAATATGTAATTATGGGTCTTTAGATCCAACATTCTTGAGTTGTGAACATAATTACAGAATCAATTATATAGACTCAGTTAACCTCTTCATCTCACTATATGTCAGATTGTATCTTATCCAAGAGATGTTATGAGAAGGTAGAATGTAATCAAAGTCCTGGAAATGGCATCTGCAGACAGCTGGGGAGGCCTGGAGAGCTGCTGCACACTGATGGCTCTGACAAAGAGTGCTCAGGCAGGGAGCTTGTCAACCAGAAGTGAAATCTAAGTGCTTAGAGATGGAAATAGTGAGTGAGCTGCTTGAATGAGTGGGAGAGCATCCTGAGAGCTGAACATTGCTCTCTAGAAGGAAAAATTATGATCATTTAAGGGAACCCAGCAAGGAAGGTAACTACACATCTCAAAATCAAACCAGAGGATGTTAAAAGATGGACAACAAAATAGACTGAGAATAGAGGAGGGCTTGCCTTTTTTTTTTTTTTTTTTTTCCTTTTTAGCACCATAATCCTTAGGAAGCATACTGGAGGAAGGAAACAAGGTTTGAACCTTGGTGACATTGATCTGAGGAGCCTTACAGCTTAGAAGGAGTTATAACATCAGAAATTAAGATGTAAAAAAGTAAAATATGAGAAGATAGTATCTTTATTCTACTGTAAGACTGTGCTTGCTCTCTCTGCATTAAAAAGTCCAGAATCTGATGATTTTCAGAAGCCAAAACCTGGATGAATAATGGGTTTCCAGAAAAGACTGGAGATATATTATGCTTATATTTGCATCAGGACAAAACAAAAGGCAAGATGTTATTTATTTCTCTCAGCTTTATGAAGTACAACAGAAGTTATATTATTAAGAGCTGTTTTCTCAGTTCAATATCAGATCTGAGCATTATATTAATTTATGTGATAAAGTAATTCCTGCAGAACAGTATCTCATCTTCAACTTGGAGTTTATGAAACATCTTCCAGTACAGCTCTCCTTTTTTCACACCAGCAGACTTGGACTGAATAAAATTAGAACTCTAATTAAAATTTTGTAAAGGTTGCACAATTTTCTGTTAACAAGATCATTTGTTGAGTATTTTTCCCACATCTAATGCGGTGTTCTCCAACTTTTTCCCCCTCCTTTTCCTCAGGGAAAGTACAGCAATCTATCAGGAACAAACAGCTTGTGTTTAAAGAATACTGAAATGTTTATCGGTCATTTTACAAAAGGTGTAATCAATATTTATTCCAGTCACAATTAATATTCTGCAAACACAGGGCACATCATGTCCTTCTGAATCCAAGTGGACTTTCTTTGTGCTGATACAATTTTATAAACTGTTAGTTTAGCTGGCTAATTATAAAAGTAACAAATCAAGCTATGGATATGAACTGGTTTCCTGGTAAGACAAACTTAGATGTTAGCTAGGAGAGAGACAGCAACAACAGTGAATATATTCAGCAATAATTACTCAGCTAAGTAAAGAAACTGTCTTTCTACAGTCAAAAACCCCAAACAAACCAAACCCAACACCATAAGTGAAAGAGTCTCTAAGAGTCAATGTTTGGATTTCAGGAGGAATAGGAATTTTTTTTATTAAAGGAAACATTTCACAAAAAAACATGGCACCTTTGATATAGAATGTTTTTTCATTTGTGTTTCACTGACCTCACAGGATCAAATTCTATTCATAAAACAGTTTACAGAACACATTTGGACCCCATCACTAATATTAAATTAATCACAAAATGAAATTATTTAGCCACAAAACAGTTTTGTCTTGGGTGAGGCAGATTGTGATTCTGATCTCATTTACAATGGTTTTACATCAGTGTAATTTGATTTCACTGAAGCTTATGCCATATAAAAGAGGAGAGAACATGGCTCATATTTTCAGAGTGGTCATAAATTGCACACAATTGCAAAAAGAGGAATTTCTACTCCCCGAAGAAATCCATGCAAATGTATTTTGCTAAAAAATTTGGCAGCCTTTTTGGAGTGTGCTATTTATATTTTTTAAATTAAGCTTAGCTCCAGTCAGAAAAGATGCTACATTTCCAGTGCAAATGACCACAACTCAGTCAGGAGATTCAGTTTTGCTAAGGATGCTTAGGAGAAAATGGAAAAAAATAGTCAAGAGAATTTCTGAAAGAGCAACATTTTAATTAGATAATGCTACTTTGAAGTATTTGTTTTGTTCAGTCCAGAACTACTGAGCTCTTTATCATCAGTCAGGACAGAAAAGCAAGATGGAAGAGGATTCCCAGGCTGTTGCAGATCATCTTTGTGTTTGTGACCAGTTAAAATTGTTATTTGCACGAGACAGAAAAGAATGGTTATGATGTCTGTGTTGCATTTCCCCTCAAATGTGCTATCACATTTTATCTTGCTCTATATTTTAGCCAATTTTTTGTTCTAGGAGCTTTTTTCTATTTGACTTTTTAAGCAGAAGAGATAAAGTACTTCTGAGACATCTCTGTTGTGGCTCTCCTAGAAAAGCCTCCCAGCCACAGAACACAAGGGGCTGCTCAGCTCCCTTGCGGGGAGGGCTGGAAGTTGCAGTGTGCTGTAAAGACACCCAGAAGAGCACAGCCTTGTCTCCTCCCTTCTCCTCTCTTGGAGAACAGCAATTTCCTCTTGAGGGCTTGTCAGCTAAGCACACACCCCTCTGAATGGTGCAGCAGGGGGCCAGAGGTACCCTCTGACCTGTCCTGCCTCGGTGTGTGCTGCATTCACTGGGATCCGGGTTAAATTTTAAGGGGAAAAAAGAGGAATGAAAGGAAAAAAGAGAAAATATTTTGAGTGGAAGGAAAGAAATGCAATCTTTTCTGGAAATTGTTTTCCTGTGTAAGGGAATAAGAGCTGCTAAATGTGACTGTAGCTTGGCTGTGTTTTTTTCTTTGGGAATGTTGCATAGGAGATTGGTGCCTCCCATCTAGCCCCACATTACTGTCACCTGCACAGCTCAGTGCCTGTCCCTGCAGCCACCACAGGTGACTCAGAGGAGAAAAGGCTTTCAGATCACTGCAGTTACGTGCACTTAACCATGATCACCTCTGTTCAACATCTCCAGCTGATTGCATCAGGAAATGCTGCTTTTCACCCCCTTACCTGCCCAAACACACCCTCACCCCAGCACCTGAAGCACCAGCTGGATAGCACTGGCTGGCACACAGATGTCCCCTTTCCCTGCCAGCACCTTATTCACCACTGGGAATTTCTCTCCAGGAGTAAGCCTCAAATTCTCTCCTGGTTCTGACCTCAAAGGTCCCATGAGCGGATTCATGTCCCTGGCAGGGAACAGAGGATAAATTCACCAGCATGTCCAACGTGCTCAGCTGCAGCTGTAGCGGGGGTAAAGCATTTTGGGTTGGTTCTTATTCTGAGTGTACTTCTAACTAATTGTGACAAGGTGTAGCTCCTGCTGTTGTCTGGCACAAATTGTTCTGGGATCAATGGGTTGCTTATGCACATGGCAAATATTTCCTGAATTGGCAATTTCATTACAAATGTAATGACAGAAAACAGTAGAAAGCATGGGGTTTGGTGTGAGAGTTCTCTGTGTAAATTTGAATTAATTTAGACTTAGAAAAAGCTGCCTATTCAGTGAAAACATTCAGATGTGACTCAGATCAACAATGGACATTGCAGAGGAGAGTTTCCTTCTGCACCAAGCAAGCAGACAGTAAAAAAAGCACAGATGATTGTTCTGATGAAAAGTGAAAGGAATCCATCAGTTTATAAGTCACCTTCTTTTTTGATAGACTAGAACATTTTTTGGGGGGAAAACAACCCTACAAAGGGATTTAGGGCCCCAGCCTGGCAACATTTTAATGTGTAATTTTCATTGTATTACCTGCATTTTTTAGAAAGTGGATGTAATGCTTAAAAATAATTTAAAGAATATTTAAAGAGAAATTAAGATGGTATTATTTTTAAAATACAGGTGAAACAAAGAAGTAACCTTAGTAAAGCAAAACTTGTACCATAAGATTCTACTCTACATAAAGGTAATAGAGTAAGAGAATTTTTTTTTTTAAAAGGAAAATTAAAGGAATTTTTTCTGAAGAGGAAAATAATTTCTAACAGCTCTTCAGTTGGAAGAATAACCTACAAAACCTTAGTGTAGAAAGGAGATGGGGAAATATCAGGAACCAAATTGTATCAGAGCCTGTTGTGTGCTACAAAAGAAGGCCTGGCTTGAGGGTTTGGCTTTACAGATGGAAGGGTTTGTGGCCAAAAAACAGAAGGGTAAGGCTTAGTGGTGAACTAATGAGATCCCTCATTAGTTCTGATGGGAGCCTACAAGAAAGATGGAGAGAGGCTTTTTTCAAGGATCTGGAGTGGCAGAGCAAGGGGGAATGACTTCCCACTGAAGAGAGTTGTTTTAGATGAGATGTTGGAAAGAATTTCTTTACTGTGGGTGTGGTGATACACAGGCTGCCCAGAGAAGCTGTGGCTGCCCCATCCCTGGAAGTGCTCAAAGCCAGGCTGGATGGGGCTCTGAGCAACCTGGGATAGTTGAAGGTCCCCCTGCCCATGGGGTTGGAGGGTTGGGTGTTTTTTAAGGTCCCTTCCAACCCAAGCCATTCTGTGATTCTGCTCCTCTGTTGTTGCTTTGCCTCAGGAGTATGGAAACCTGACCCTGTTCCTTGGTCCCATGTTGCCAGAAATGTGGTGATCAATGGGAAGGAGAGAGTCAGGAATAGGCACAGAAAACCTTGAAGCAAACAATGTACCATGAAAACCAGTGAAAAGAAACTGAGAAATAAAATAAGTTGGCAATGAGATACCTCAAGAGCAGGTGGTGGACATAAAAGATGGTGGCCTACAAATATTTGCTGGTTAAATTGAAGGGTAAATACTCTCATTGTACTGCATAAATATTTCTGGGAAAGGGCAAACAACTCCATGGAGTGACAAATATTCCAATTTATAAAGTAACATTTACCTTACAGATATCATAGGGTAAATATTTTTTGAGTGTAGATATTCCATGGAAAGATATTGCTCTATGCTCTGTATAGAACAGTAGCTAGGACAAAATTCATTAAATAAAAGCCAACTATTTTTCAGGTAGAACAGCAGTATGACATTGCAGAAATCTCACTATAAGCCCCAACATATTATGGGGAATTTCCAACACAGTCTTCTCAAGGATATGTCAGCTGACCTGAATACTGTTTTGATAGAAAACCTAAGCAAAAAGTCCCAGCAACACATAGTAATTAGACATAATAATAGCAGTTACATAATAGCATTATTTAGCTTTTATTAAATCTATTACATATACATGTAATTTATAAATATCTATTATACATAACTTTATGTGACTATATAAAATATATATAATTGTATATAAAATGTGTTATGTACAAATTAAATTAATATTAAATGTAACAGCAAAAAAAACCAATTACATACATAATAACACATAATAATGATAGAAATAAATTTGCACTCTTAATTAACAAAGAACCCTTCTATTTTCTGAAACAAATTTGTCTGCTGACAAAATTCAACCAGCAACTTAATTTAAGAGATCCTAATTTTCCTCCAAGAGGTTGCCCTCCCTACCCTGCTCCTGCCTGAGTTAAATGCATAACTTTTATCTCTTGCCAAAGCATTCTTTATCTAATTCTGTGTCTAATACCCACTAATACTGTAAGTCCCCATCATTAATTTTGATATCCCCCCCAAAAACACATCCCCAACTGAAAGCAGGTGCTGTTCTTCATCACTTATGGCTGGGGTGGGATAGAACTCGGGAGATCTCTTGCCCGAGACCCTTGCCCAGACTATCATTAACCAGAGTTGTGGCTCTGGCCTGTATCCATCTAAATTTTGACTACATCCAAAAAAAGGAGAAAACCTTACAGACTTTTTTAAGTCAAGTAAAGCACCACTAAAGTCTCTAAGTTATGTTAATAATGGAAATTAATCACTGTGTCCCAACCAGTTTATCAATCTGGTAATTCCACAATTGTGTCTCACTTGGACACCAAGGCTAGCTCCAGTTTAATCTCAAACAATGAGATTTCAGAATCAAGCCATAAAGTGGGACATCAGCATTTATATTTTATTGTCTGAAAACTAACTTTCTGGGACGCTTGGATCAGATGATGAAGTGGAGTTTCTGGTGTAGTTTGTATTGTCAAGATGTGTTTGCTTTGCACACTGTCAGAAATGAAAATCCACTGGGCACAAAACATTCACTGGAGTGATTGAAGAATGTGACACATCATCTTTACTAGAAGCTTCTTCCAGCTCGCATCCCTCTTTCTACTTGTCTTTCTTTTTAATATTACTCCAGCACATGGTCCTGTGTTATTTAAAAATGCACATGGCATTTTTCCATATAAAAATTATTCCTGGAGCTTTAGGAAAGAAAATAATGTATAGCTTATAGTCATAATAATCAGTTATTATGTCTTTTTCTCCTTAGCTAGATGGAGGACAATATTTTAACAAGCCTCTTTCTTGGTTTTCTCCTGTAGGTAAATTACAGGCAAGGAGAAAAATGCTGTTTAATCTATACTGCTTATTTTGCTTTCTAGACTATCTCTCGATTTTCAGCTAGTTCTTTCAGTTTACCCAGAGGCAAAACTTTCAGGTTCTTTCCTGAGATTCTAATGTTTCAGCATCTCTCATATTCTCAGAAGCATTCCTGCCTTATGAAGTATGGCTAGGGCTAATTGAGTCCTGAGAATGCAGGCATTTATTGCAGGCGCATTTATTTCTGCTGGTGTGTCACTGTTCATGGAAGCAGATCTTGTTCAAGACCTCCAGAGTCTGCTCTTCTGGCTCCTTCTCTCTTTCTGCTCCCTCCAGAGTCTGCTGTTTGCAGGCTGGAATGCAGAGGTTTCTCTGCCAGGGCACTGAAATCAGTGCCATTCTCTGGGGTTTCCTCTCACACTCACCATCTCCTCTTTCAGGAGCCCATCACTTTGAATTTGGCGGGCAGCGGGAGTTTTTCTGCTCAAGGAAGTGCAGCTGTCTGACTCCATGCTTAGTTCAACAAAAGCAACAAGCAGAGGAGGTCTCCCAGAGGTAAAGAGCAATCCCTGAGAACTGGGAGGTGAATGCCTACCAGCACCCCTCAAATTAGACTCAACAAAGAATTTGAGACTGTGTTTAGGTGGAAAGCAACATAAGCTTGGCAAGGTAGAGGGGCTTGGGGAATGATGTAGGTGTTTTCCATCTCTGTGATTCTATTGTACTATGACTAATGTCACCCTGCTTTAATATTCTCTTCTGTAACCTATTCCATGGGTTTACTGTCCTTTCAGTAATTCAATTATCTAAGAATTTATGGCCATCTCATTCATACTAAATACTGCAGTAGGATAAACTGTATTATTTTTAAACCATCTGAAATAATAGATTGTGTAGTCTAGACCTGAATATCCTTTACATAAGATCTGCCTCTTAATTCCATTTGCATTATTTTTAACTAAATCACCAGTGTGTGAAAAGGGTTGCTAGAGGATAAAAAGGAATGAAAATGGAGCAAAAGACAGATTAAAGAAATATATCAATGCTTTTGGGTCAGATGAACACAGAATTAAAAGTGAAACAGGTAAGGGAGGGAAAATTAAGTAAGGGTGAAGGAAAAAATTCCTCAACACAGAAGATATACTTGATGGATATTGAGAGTGGGATGCAAAGCTTTCATTTAAATGTCTTTAAATCAAGTCCATGATATGGATGTATTGACTAAAATCCACTTAGATTTCATTGTTATAGACGAACTTGCTGGTGACTTTCTAATTTTTGCTGGACAGCTGTTACATACTCATCACAAACCCCAGCATCACCCTAACTGGTGGCCCTGTCGACAAGCTTCAAAGAGATGCCAAATCATTAATATCTGTGGAGACTGAGCTGCCCCAAATCAAAGTCTTTAATGCATTTCATGATGTGTAATTATGCTAGAGAGGTGCCAGGGAATTGTTATCCATATCAAGTCAGATGCCAGCCAAAGCTACAGGCCTTGGAAAAAAGGGTCAGATCAGACAACCTTATAAATGCTGCACAGGAGGTGGATGGAGCCAAAAATAGAGTGGGATGAAGCAAGAGAGAGTTCTCTGAAGGAAAATTCTCAGCCAGAAATACAATCCTGCACTATTTTACCTTTCTCTGCTGATAAAAGGTCTCACTGTGTTCCCCTGATGTTTCACAGGATGAAAAAACCACCCACAGAGTGTGATTCAGATCAGTTTGGGTAGGCCAATGAGGAAAAATTCAGGATTAAAGTCCCTGAAGGAGAAAGGAACAATATCTTCCCAACACAAATGCTGGCAAATGGCTGTACAATAGACATGAGCAATGTAAAAAAAATGCTGATCAATGCAGTACCACTAAACACACCAAAAAGATTAAAAGTAGTAGTTAAGGACAGGAAAAATGGTGGCAGAAAGAGGACAAGGCCAGAGATAGAGAAAAATTCAGATTGGTATCATGGAAAAGGAGAGTGGCAAGGAGGGAAAATCTAATGGAGTAAAACTCAGATATTATTTAGATATAGAGGTTCAATTTTTTTCAAACTGTTGCCATGTAGCTCTCCTGTCCAGACTGTACAAATGAAGTGCTTGCTGCTGCAGCTCTTGTTGCTACCTGCTTTCTACCTCAATGTGAAAATATTATGGAAATCTCTGTCTCACTACCTCAGAAGGGTTGCACATGCTATCACCTGTTTTGCCTAATTGCTAATTGCTCTCAGAATGTTAATGGAAAAGTAATGTGTGTAGGAGAGCCCCTTTTGTAGATTAGATTTCTTAATGGGCTTTCTGGAAGCATGAGAAGTAATTAATCTCCCCAGTAACACACTGTCACCTGCTGCTGTGGGTTTCCAAATGGCCTTTACCAACACAGCACTTTTTGTTTGTGTGCTGTTGTGTCTGTTTGCTCTCTGAAAAGAGGGGGGGGTGGTGGGGTTGGGAGATGTGCAACTCCTCTTGTTGTTGCTTTTGCAGGAAGAGAGAGCCACAATCCCACACAAATATGGTACATTTCCTCTATACCTTGCACCGATATTCAGTAGCTCTCATCTCCTGCTTCACAATTTTTTCTGGTGACTTCAGAGTTTAAATTAAGAATTCTTTCCTTGTCATTGTACAAGAGTTCTGTCTGTACAGACACATAATGCCTGAAATGTGCCCCAAAGTGAACCCAGAGACCCTTCATTTGGCTCCCAAATAAACAAAACCCTGTGTGATCACCTGCTGAATTCAGTAGGTGTGTACAAAATACCAAATCGGTAGATGAGGCTTAGCGCAAGATTTAATTTGGAAAACTTCTGTGCTACATAAATACTTGAAGTTCCTTCAATAAGTTAAACAAAAATGCCATGGTTCTTTCTGGTCTTTGGCTTTTGACACTGAATAATACCTTCAGTGCTTCTGTAGGTGTACTTGTGAAGTTGGAGGCATCTGGAAATTCTCAGAATTGACTGCATGTCACCTAAGTGTATTAGACTTCTATTTTTCCTTTTAAGCAGGAATGCCTTGGCAAATCTGTGATTTTAGGTGAGAGGGAAGACATGTGGTGTGATGTAAGTTATGAATGCTGAGCCATTGCTATGGGCTGGTTTGTAAAGCAAGGCGAACTTCTAAATGGCATTTTTACATTAGTATCCAGCTGAAGACGAATTTTGGTTTTTACTACTCAAAATAGAAAAATAAAGTTTTGACAAACAGAGTTAGGAAAACAGGGACTAGAACTTCCAAATAGAATATAATCCTAGATATTGCACACCTTCTAATGTGTACTGCAATGGTAGTTAATACTGGGAAATAAGCTGAGTCAAGAGACCAAAATGAATGTGTTGATTAGGATAATATCTAAAAAGAAAAAAAATTGCTTGAGTAGTTATCCTGTTTTTCTGCAGAAACTGGGGCTCCTGTAATGATGCTGATGGATTATAGGGAAAAAACCATCCTTTTGTCTCTGCTGTTGTTTAGACTTGAGAGCAAGGTCTTCACTACTGCCATTTCAACATTGCTTTATACATAATGAGTTAATTAATAAATGAGAGCCATTTGTAGAATTAGATTTATTTTCTTAACAGCTCTGCAGAGAAAAAAAGTTAAAATGGATTTACTTTATTTTTCAACTTAATTTTATCTATTTAGAAAAATATGTGCTGACAGCTATTGACAAGGGTAAACCTGTTGGGGTGCTAACCTTTTTGGCATGGAGCCAAATGGCCTGCCAGTTTTCTTAAAGGAGAGGACCAGAAAGTTCCTGGCTTTCTCTGTAAAAAATGTTGTCTTGGGCAGACTAAGATAAACAAACTTTCAGCAGAGACACATTTAGAGACATCTCCTTGGTCAAGAGAAGGGAGGGAGCCTGAATGTGTGTGGTTTTGGTGGGGGGAAAAAAGTCCACATTTGATTTATGGTAAATTATAGGGAGGGAACCCACTGCTTGGGGCTGAGTATAATGTTTTATTTTGTTTTCTCTAAAGAGAAAATTGCATAGAGATCTTGGCAATTAATGGATCAGTCACTGGCTTTGTCAGATATCCTGCATAACTGATTCAGCAGTGCTCCATCCCCTGGAAGTGCAGAGCTTGTGTGATGGATAGATAGCTGGTGGTACTCCTGGCACTTCAGTATGGGCTATGGGGAAGGAGCAAGCATAAAACACCAACACTCCTCTTCAAAAATCAAAATTTTTGCTTAATTCCCATTGTGTGCTGTTTGTTTTCAGCAGGCCAACACACACAAATCTCATCCCAAAATGCTATCAAAGTGCTGCATTACAGATTTGTTCATGTTCTAGCAGCAGTGCTGTTCATTGCACAGCTGCTCCCTTTCTGGGAGCATGCCACTGTATATTGTTGAATATTGCTGAATTTATTTGGGGTCCATTGTCACAATCAAAAAACTGTTACAATCAAAAAAACTGTCACAATCAGTTGTTTGTTGGTTTTTTTCCCCAGTTTTTAGTAAACCTCAGTAGTGGTTTTCTTCTTGTGTGTTGGTTGTGTTCTTTGTGGTTGAATCTAATGTCCTGGTTGGGCTTGATAATCTTAGATGCCTTTTCCAACACTAATAATTCTATGACAAATGTTTCTTCCAGAGAAATTGGCACCTTACACATTCTCTCAGCACTGGATGTGTTTACCCAGCCCAAATCTTTCTCAGAGTGCAAATATTTTCCTTTAGCAGAGTATTGAAACAAACAAAGAAACTAGGAAAAAAATGGTTTATGACCCATTCCCCAGCCTACTTCATACAGACCCCAGACTGGTATAACTGTGTCATTGTCATACTTTCTAGAAAAATCTCTTTGCCAGGATATCTTCTCCTGGGAAGCTAAGAAGCCTCAGAGAAAAATGAAAATAATTCTCTGATTGCTTCTCCTGTGTTTGGGGCTTTGGAATGTGGTCTGGAGATTGTTTGCCAACTGGTCATTGTTGTATTGGTTTCATGTGAATTGTTTTGACTTAATGACCAATCACAGCCAGCTGTGTTGAGGCTCTGGAGGGTCATGAGTTTTTCTTTATCATTCTTGTTAAGCCTTCTGTCTGTATCCTTTCTCTATAGTATAGTTTTAGCATAGCATTCTATAATATATAGAAAACCCCAAGAACATGGAGTCAAATTCTCAATTCCTCCTTCATCCTGGGGACCCAGCAAATACCACAGCTGAGTAGTACAAAGCTCAGGATGAGCATCCAGGAGTTATTTAGCCTAGCAAAAACAAATATATATATCGCTGTGAATGTGGGATAATTTCACTGCCCTGTGAGTAAAAACTAACTTGAGCATCTTGTGATAGTTAATGTTGGGGACAAAGTAGTTCTCCTTTCTGTCAGCTTGTTCAGGGCTGAGTGTGATCCCAGATAGGGCACATCCCATCTCTGTGGGATTTTTTTGTAGATAGGTTTAGCTACAACAGGGATGATGTATATACATCTCCAGCCACTTTTTGTAAATGATTTTGCAGACCAAGTGCATTGTATAATTGTTAAATAAGTACATTTCCCCTGAAATGACCAAAAGGATGTGTAGCAAAATATTGACTCATCCTCTGTATGGAGAATTACACGGCTCAAGGGAACTGGCATGAGGATTTTCCAACCAGCTGGTCCACAGCAGAAGCTGGTGCTGATGAATTATCTCTCAGACAATGGATATGGGATGACTTGGCTCTGAGTGGGTGATGGGGAACAAGGTGTTGAATGAAGCTGCTGAAACTCCCACCAGAGCTGAAATGTTCTTGTAGCGAGGAAGAGAAATGGGAAAGGTTAAGCCAGGTTTTCAGTCTCAGACATTAAGTAGTAACAGTCAAGAAAAAAAAAAGGCAAAAACAAAGACAGAAAAACAACCTTTATTTTTGATGATAAATTTCTCTTAAGCAGCCTTCTGTTGACTTGAGCAGAGGTTATTAAATGTGTAATTGTGGTATTGGCATTGGAGTACTCTGCTCTTCATAGAGATAAAACGGGAGAGTGCTGTGAGCTCATGAAAACAAGCTGAAATCACACAAGGTTTGCATATTTGACAGTTTAACAGACCTGCTAAAAGTCTAGATTTTAAGAGGAGAGAACATATATAGGGTAACGTTTTTAGCCTTCTAAGAGTTAATTCTTCATAAGAAATGAGCATTTGCTTAACCATAAAAGTCACTAGGCAAAAACCAATTTTTATTGGACGTAGGATAGTGAATTTACTTTATGGCATTCTCTGTGTCTCATTGTGTAGCTCAGCAGAGATAAAGGTGTCAGATTTGGACTTTTGATAGATAGTTAATTACTATGGAAGGGAGCACTGAAACTCACTCTTTGAGTGAATAAAAACCATGTAACTTCCAGAAGCTTTTGTGTTAGAACAATAGGTAATGAACTGGACATGAAAACCAACATTTTTCAGAGTAAAAATCGTGGGTTTTGTGGTAAACAAGTGTGTTCTTAAAACTAAAACACTGGAACTATTGAAAGAAAGGGACTCAAAGATCCCAATGCAGCCACAGGTCAGGGTTTAGGATAGTTTCTGTTCTTGTAAAGTTGAGACAAAAGAGCAGTTCAGAAAATAATTGTTTTGGGCATGGGAAAGAAGATCCAGCAAAGCCAGTAAGCTCTGGGTTCACTGGAGAGAAAAATATTATATTGCTTTGTCTGTGCAAGGAAACAAACCAATGAAATATATGCATAAAATGGAATCAATTTCCATTTCCTGTGAGGCAGAATCATCCTCAAAAAGGCACCTAACATATTCAAAGCAGTAAAGCAGGTCATGGCAGCAAGGATACTTCCTTGTTTTGCAACATGAATACTTTTTCACGTTTCAAATACCTTCTGGGAAAATATCAAACCTTTGTGATGGCCAAGGACAGTGAACTGTTTTGCAGGTAGCTCTTCATCTGCAGAAAAAGAATGCCCAAGAGAGGAGTGGATAAAGAGAAGTATACAAGTATTTGATTAAAAAAAACCCTGTCCAGATGCCTTTGAAATGTAGGCTGTGATCAGCTAAGCTGCAAAACAAAATCCTGTAAAAAAGCAATTAAGAGATAGGACAGGGTGACAGGCATATCCTGTTCTTCACCCCTAAAACCAAAGTACTGCTAGATTGGCTGTTATTTAAAGGCTATAGGATTATGAGTTCTGAGATGTTGCAGAAAGCTTTATTAAAAGGACATCTGGAGGTCAGGGAAGTCCTGAAAGATCTCAGAACAGCGGAGAGTATTTGATGCTGTCACCTCAGGAAGCATCATTAAGAAAACTCTGAGGATCCATTGCATATGCTGAGACTCAAAAATCAAATAGAAGGATCAAGGTTAGTGGATGTGGGTGAGAGAAAGCTGCCTGAAGTGAAATTGGCCTGGAGCTGTGGATAGATATAGAAATCCCACAGGGCTGAGCTAGAGTGCTTCTGTATATTGAGTTATTGATAAATCATTGTGATTTCATAAATGCTATGCATTGTTACAAGTACTTAAATCTGAGGTCCCATTTTAAGCTCCAAAATGTCAACTCAGTTGTCTCCTAAGCAGGAGTTCCCTCTTTCCCTCTTCTAAGACAATAGTTGGAAACTATCTGTGTTTTCAGATGCCAGGTAATCAAAGCTAAATTGTGCATAGATATATATTTAATTTTTAAAAAATAATAACTAATGAAAATAATTATTTTAAAGTACCTTCTCATGAGACTAAATATTCATTAGCCTATTTTGCAAGCAAGACACTGTCTTTCCGTCACAATAAATTCAAAATGGTTCATTAGCTTCTACAAGAGGATGAAATGGATCATTTTGTTAAGGCTGATGTTGGTTTTAAATGGTTGATTTCTCTGTGTGTGTTTTGGAACACAAAGAATACCTGGGCAACAAAAAATAGTTAATCAATTAAGGAATTGTTTGGAAGACAATGAAAGAGAGGGAAAACGTCTATTTCCTGCAGATTTACATCCTGACTGAAAGCTGAGGTGGGGTTTAAAGCAGTGTGGCTGGGACTATGAACATGTCTAAATGTCAGCACTCACTTGAAGGGTAGTACCTTTCTAAATTGCAGTAAATCTGATGTTTTCAGGCACAGAATGAGGTGATTTGATTTGATTTGATTTGATTTTTCCCAGTACATGAAGAAAATGTGGAGGGGGTGAAGAAAAATAAGGAAACACTGTTTTTAGTATTTTCATTATGATTACAAAAACAGCCTTGAAGATATAGCACTACCACGGCATTTATATTCTAGAAGGGAGTGTTTCATCCCTAATGGTAACTGTTGTTATCTAACAGGAAGGATGTGATCATTATTTTGTTCTATCAGCTCTCCTTTTTCTCCCTTTTGCAGGGATTTAAGAACACTGTGGTCCTGCTGAATCCTTCCATCCATTTCCCTGGCTGAGGCTGGCTGTAGTCAGTGGATGTGATGGAGGAATTTTATCATGGACCTGGCTCTGCATGCAAAATAGGCATTCTAACTAGGGAAGGACAAGGAGAGAGGAAAAGCTAGTGTGATATCTGAAAAAGAAATAGGAAGCATCTCAGCTCTGATTCTCTTCTTTCTTACTTTATCTTTCCTAAGAGAACTTTATTCACTTCACTGTTTTTTTTGTTTGTGGGTTTTTTTTTGTCTAAACCTCTGAGAAGAAGAGTCAAGGTCATTGTTTCCCATTTATACCTTCAGACTCTAACTTTTGCCATAGATATGGGCTGCTATTTTATTATTTATTTTGGAGGATAATCCCTGATCATTGTAAACTGAAAATACAATATAGCTCACTTATGAGAAAGTAAGGGTAGTTTGGAGATTAAGTTTTCCTTATTACACTGCTAAAGCTCAGATACTTGATTCTGCTCCTTAGTTCTATCACCTAGACTGGCTGATATTTCCAAATCAAGCAGGCAAAACTGCCACTCAGATTTACAATAAAGAAATAAAGATATTTCTCTTTCTGGACTTATCTCCCTGCAGCTCCTTCCTGGCTTCTGGTCTGTTTTAGATCCTATCTGCTCCAAGGCAGCTCAGCTGAAATTCACTTAGAAATACTCCAATCCACCTTCAGACTGTAATCCTGGTGCCTGTAGGGAAGACTGTGTGCTCTGCCCTTGAAACCCAGCTCACCTCAATGTCAGGGTGTCCTGGGCTACTGTGGTAACTGGAGAAGACTCAGTCAGCTTCTCACACCTTATAACCCTCTGGAGGGGCATCAGCAACTCACACACTCAAGCAGTGATGCACCAGCTTCTCCCCCACCCTGACATGTCAAATGCAAGATGCAGCTGACAGTGAATACTCTTGGAGTATTTGTAGCCAAGTTCTGCCAGTTCTGCCTTTGGGCAGCAGCTCGTCACTCAAGTGATGAAATTAAAGATGTTCTCTGTCACTCTGTGTGGCACAAGTGAAGGCAAAGGGCTTCAGTTTTACATGGACAGCCCTCTGCAGTATTTTCTATGACAAAAAAGCTTGCTTGAAAGAATTCTGATAGCCTTCCATAGCTGCATCCCTCCACAGAGCCAGGGCCTGCTCCAGCCATCATAGGGATGATGTAGCCCTCCCCCAAACCTCTGAAGTTGCCTGTGCTGTTAAATGGTGATGGAGAATCCATTTCTCCTGTCCTCTCCTGTCCTGCCAGAATACAGAAAGCCTCTGTGGTGTGCATTCTGTGCAAATTATGAGGAAGAGGAAAAGCAATATAGGGTTGCAGGATCATACAAGTCAGAAGGCTTTTCCTGACCAGAAGGGTCCGTGCTGTCCCACAAGACTGGTGGATTCATGCCTACTTGTAGTGCAGCTTGTGCTCCATCCCATGAGACACCCAGCCCTGAGGGCATTTGCTTTTAGCAAAGATCCCACCTCTGTACAGCCTTCACAGGGCACACAGGACTTCAGCTTGTTTCTGACTTTGTCTCCTGGGGTACAGCAGAGGTGCAACACAAAACCCCTGCCTGATGTGCTTTATGGCATGTTCATTTTATTTCTCTCTACATGATGCATTGCTCCCAGCCAAACAGAAAAAAACCCAAAAACCAAAAAAACCAAACAAAAAAACCACCCAAAAACAACAACAAAAGCTGCCAAAAAAAAAAAAAACACAAAAAAAACCAAACCAAAACAAAACAAGAAAGTGGTATCAAAGTGACTGAGAAAAAGCCCTCTAAAGCCTCATCCTTTTTATTTCAAACCACAGGTTCTTTAATGACACCACCATTTAATTCTGTGGAATTAATTAGTATTGGTGTTCCCAACTTCTGTTACCTTAAGCCTTTTCTCCCTTTAATAAAACTAATTGCAGTTCCTGTCCCTGCTACCAATATCACAAGCTATTAACTGCAGCCATTAACTGCAGCCTACAGAAATCACCCTGATTTGTTCACTTCACCTGCAGTCCAGAAAGGATGGACCCAGGCAAATCACAACACTCTGAAGAGTTTTATAAAAATCTGGCAAGCAATTTGTCAAAATATCTGTTGATTTCAGTGTAATTGCCTCTCCTGCCTCCCTCCAGCCACAAAGCTGCTCTGCAGCCCCTCACTTAAACAGCCACGAGACCTTTGTGCATCTTTGATTTTCCATCCTGTGCCATAGGATAGGGAAAAGGCTCATTTTTTGTTGTGTTTTTGTTTGGCCAAGGAGAAGACAGCTGGATCTTTTATCATCTGAGCTTCAATGGCAAATGGCAGGAAGTACAAGATCTTATAATGAAAAAAACCCGAGCTCAGGACAGTCTGTAGAGTATTAATGTGCATACTAGCAGGGGTTTGGAGCTGTGGAGGGTGATTCTCAGCTATTACTCTGATGTCAGGTTCACTCCAAAGACAGTGCCCTTGGTCTCAGCTGCCCCTAGACAAAGAAGCAAAAATGGGGCCTGTGGTGTTTTCAGAAACCCCTGTTGTTGGGTGGAATGAATGAATCTGACTCCATGTTCTCAGAAGGCCAATTTATTATTTTATGATCTATATTATATAAATGAATACTATACTAAACTATACTAAAGAATGCAGAAAGGATACTTACAGAAGGCCAAAAGATACTAGTGAAAATTTATGACTCCTTCCAGAGTCCCACACAACCTGACCATGATTGGTCATTAAGTCAAAAACCATTCACATGAAACCATTGAAACAACCACCTCTTGGTAAACAATGTCCAAATGCATTCCAAAGCAGCAAAACACAGGAGAAGCAAATCAGATAATTCTTGTTTTAATTTTTCTCTGACCCTTCTTAGCTTCCCAGGACAAGAATCCTGGGCAAAGAGATTTTTTCCAGAAAATATAACACTGACAGAGGCCAAAGGGACCAGCAGTGACTGCCAATGGAGAAAGGTTAAGGGTTGTTCACCTTGGACCTCCAGAGGGCATGGCCACCCAAGGTGTCCTTCCCAACTGGGGCTATTGCAGCAAGGACCCTGCACAGGAAAAAGGCAAAGTGCGGTGACCATGTGCTCCATGTGCTCCAGAGGGATCTGAGAGCCAGCCTCAAGGGAAAAATATTTATGATGGATGATACTGAAGAAAAATCAGAATTATTAGTTTGACTCAGAGCATGAGTTCTTAATCCCTAGATCAGCTGTTGCAACATCCTTTGGAATACTTAATATAAAATCCAACTCTGGTGATGTACAGCACTGCCTCTGAATGATGTCAAATACCAGATCCTTAATGAGGTTCCTCTTGTGCTTTATGGGATGCAGAGCAGTAACCTACTTTCTCCTCTGATTAAGGAAAGTGACTAACTTTCAGTGTTGCATCATTTATTAAAAATAATAAAAAATATGAAATATCACTTAGAAGCCTAATGTGGAAAATTAAAGAAGTCTGGATGAATAAACTTTTCTCCAATTAACTTAAGCTGTGCAAATCCTTTAGATGAAACATTGAAATGTTTTTGAGACACTATTTGGTGAAGTCTAGTAACAGCATCAGACTTTTCAGAGCAACCTGATTTTCATGTTACAGATGTGTCAGCGTAAGTGTGGATGCACTAATCATTCTGGTATAATTAACTGCCTTGTGAACTGTCTCATTAGCGTGGGGAGATACTGATGAATAATTTGTCATATTCTAATTATTCCTTTCTCACCCCAACCAGTTTTTTTTTTAAATACGTAATTATAAGCATTTAGGAAATAACTTGCATGGTGTTAAAAAATCCACCTCATCATTTTGATCCTTCCAACTTTTCTGAAGTGCTTAGTTTATGCAAAGTGCTGAGAATTAAGGTGGCTGATCTGGTGTGGGATGTTGCAGCAGTGCACAAGGTACATCTGCCACGTGCACCATGGCTCTGCTCCATGGGGATAAGTATTAAGCTGTCCCAAGAAATTGTACTCATGCTTTGAATTCCTCTTCTACTTTTGTTCTTATTTGGTCTGAAAAATGTCTTGAAGTAGGGGCAGGGAGTGAGCAAAAATGTCTCAGTGTGTTCTTGTGCTTCCCATGGTGAGGCATTTTCACCCTTGTGCAAGCATAAGCCTGTACTAGCTACCTTTCCCTCTTTCAGGGCTCTTACACACTCTGTGCAGTGCAGGACACAAGGGATTTACAGCACTCTGAAGGAAAATTTGATCCAGAAGAAGGAGAGAATGGCAGCACTCACACTGACTGCCTGGGCAGGGTCAGGGATGGAAGGAGGGACAGCTCAGTGCTCCTGCAAGGTCGAGTGTTTGCAGGCTGGCTGACTCAGGACATCTGGTACTGGTCAGCTCTGTGCCTGAAAAAGTGAATCTCAGCATCTTGGAGCAGGAAATTTTCCCTAAGGATAAATTCTCTTTAGTTTCATCTCCCAGAAAAGTGGATGAGCTGAGGATTTGCTCTTTGTAGTTACATTGCAAACAAAGCTTCTACTACTTTCTTTCTCTTTATTCTCCTTTTTGATGCAGAAAAGGAATGGCTAGCCCTAATGATTCAAAACAAAATCAATAACCCTCATATTCACTGTCCAAGAGCAAAAGAAACCTTTTATCTAAAGAAAAAATAAAGAAAAAATGGGATTAGAGATCTTTCACAGTCTTGCGTTAGGAACAGTGAGAGTGACTTGAGAATATTCATCAGATCTATTTCTTCTTTTCTCTAAACTGACATTAATTTCTGTCACAATTTTCACTCTCAAAGCTGTTCAACATTCTCTGCCAGTGTAAAATGTTTCTCCTGGAGTCTCAGAAGTCCAGTTCTCATTATTACCACCATGGCCACACACTTTAATTAGCCCAAAGAGGAAACATTTTGTTTCTGAGCATCCCTTTTGTAAATCTGCTGAGCACAAAAATCAAAGAAATACATGGAGAATTGCTTTCTAGCTACAGGATTTTTTTATCAGCCATAGTCCAAATTTTGTATTCTGGCACTGATTGAGGGTTCTGAGGTGATAATAATTCAAATCAAACTTATGAAGCAGAGAGAGTGCTTTCTGTGAACTCTGCCAGTCCTTCAATTGTTTCCTATTTTTTCATCCTTCCATAGTCCTGTGTGCTTCTGTGAGGTTTTTTGATATGTCCCACATTTTCATAGTCAATCTAAAAATGCAGTAAGTGAAAATTCAGTGGAATGGAAGAACAGCTGGTGAAGAGCAGAAAAGTTAAAAGCCTCACTCACCTGTGTTTATGCACATATTTAATCTTTGTGAGGGAATTCAATATTGTGAGGCAGAAGCAGAGACCACGTGGGGGAAATGCCTTCCAGCACATATTCATGCATCTCTGCTCTTCCTGAGCCCTGAATGGTTTGGTTATGAAATCAGCTCCCTGGAATCATCCCTGTCTGCATTCAGCCTGTTGTGGCAGCCATGCAGTGACAGAAGAAAGGCAATTTCTGTAATGTATTCATGGCTCTTTTGAGAGCCAACATGGTCATGCTATTAAAAGAAAGAAGCAGGACCTAGGTGGGCTTCACTCTGAAGCTAAGGCACACAGGTTTAGTGTGACTTCAGTCTCTGTATTTAACTTTAACCCACTGTGAATCATTTTCCCTTAGTGAAGTTGGAATAACAGGGCTGCCCTTCTTCACAGGAAGCTTTTGAGGCTTATATTTTTTAGTGAGGTTTATTGAGCTGGGAAATGTCCCAATGATACACCATTATCCTCCACATCCCACTCGAAATCTGCTGTATCTCACAAATCACCCATGTCAATGGCTGGAATGCTAAATGGTGTTCCTGGGTTTGGTGGGGTTTTTTGGCTTTTTTTGTTTGGTTGGTTTTGGTTTTTTTGTTTTTTTTTCTTTTTTTTTTTCATTTCTTGGTGTTTTTTAATGTCGGTATATAGAATTGTTTAAGTAAAATACCCAAAATAAAAAAACAAGGGTTAATGCAATGGCTTTTATTCACCTCTCTCTCCTGTACTATTGTTTATTTTATATCAAAGCACTCTTGTTTTTGGCAGGAACTGTGACTGCTTGTACAGCACCTAACTACATGGGGAGTTTATAATGCCACAGTGAATTTCTGGGAAAGTTTGCCTTGAATATTTTTCATCACATGAAATACATAAGGATCCCAAACAAGAAAATATGCCACTTTAATTTAAATCAATGCTGTTCCCAGAAAAGATAAATTTAAAGAAAAGGTCAAATTTAATTTTTTCTTGAAAGGGAAACTTAGTTGGGTGCTGTCCCTGGCTGTGGCACCTCCAGCTCTATTTGTGGCAGTGCAGCACTGTCAAACTGCAGCTGTGTCCCCAGCAGTGAAATTTGTCTTCAAATGCAAGCTGTCATACTTCCATGAGTGATTGGCCGATGTAATAGAATTGTGCTATGTAGAAGGCAGTTAAGAGGATCTTTTATGCAACTCCTGTCCTTAAATAGTCAAATAATTGATTTTTTCTAATCTTTAGGGACTCTTAGGTTGTTACTGTCATAAATAAACAGGCAAGAAGTACTTTCCTGAAGTATTCTTATCTCTGAAGTGTGAGACTTTGCCAATAAACTTGATAATAAATGGTATCCTGGCTATCATTACTGCAATAATCTGGTTGCTCTGAGAATTTCATGATGGCTTTATTTGTAGCTTCAACATAAAAATGCATCCTCAGGTGATAAGACAAGCTTTAATAGAGTAATAACTGGGAAATATGCAGCTGAAGCCTGCTAGAAACTTTGAATTCTGCCCTGTATCTGACTATTCAGAGCATGTCTATACAGATGGAATGAAATTTATTTTTCATTCCCTTTTGTGTTTTGATTTGCAGGTTGGAATTGTTTGTCATAGCATTCCTGCCCATGTAGTTTATATCACCTCTAGTTATTTCCCAGCTGGTTGCTGTGGAAAAAAAAAAAGTCATATCAAAAGCCAAAGGCCTGCATTCCAGGTACTACAGATGCAACACGTGCTCCCTGGAGAGAGGCAGCTCACTGTGAGAGGGTTTGGCTGCCAGGTGATTGATGGCTGCACTCTGGAGTTTGGCCCATTTGTGCCTAGCACAGCACTAATGGCAGAGAACAAAGATGAATTTAAACCACTTTTACACACCTTTTTTTTTTTTTTTTTTTCCCTCCTGTGGACCGGTATTGTTAGGACAGCTTTAAGTGTCCTTCAGCTCTTTCCTGTCATGTTATGACCCTGGGGAGCTGATGGGACAGAGAGAGAGCTGCCTTTGGCATCACCCCAGCCCAGCTCCCCAGAGAGGTCGATCTGCACAGAGGGGATGATCAAGGAGTCACTCCTTCATCGTGCTGCAGGAAAACTTCAAAGAAAACACAGGCACAACTCTGCCTTTTGTTTTTCTGAGCTGAAAACCTGTCCTGTGGGTCTGCTGGGTACCATTCAGCTGGTGAGGCTGTGATGTACAAATTGCTTACCCCATACAAATGGATCAAGAGGAATTATTATTGATTCGAATAGCATAACAAATATATTGAGTAGCTCTGGGCAGACTGAAAGAAATATTTGAAGGAAGGCTACTCTTTCCTTCTGTTAAAAGCTGAGAATGAAATCTATTGAATTGTCCTTTCAAGCTAATGATTCTTTCAAAGTTCAGGTAAAAAAGATAAAAGGACATTCAACCAGAAAACAAACAAACAAACAAAAAAAGACCAACCAACCAAACAAACAAAAAACCCCAGAAAAACAACCCACCCCCCAAAAAAAACCAAAACAACTAAAAAACTTTAACACCCACCCCCCAAAAAAAAAAAAAAAAAAAGACAATAAATGTTTTGCTTTGGGTTGGCAGGTACATTCGACATTACTTCAAATGATGCAATTTGACAGGTTTGTTTCTGCCAATAAACTGAAAAAAAAGGTGATAAAGGAGAGCTTTAGTTCTCCTGCTTCTTCCTTGGTTTTTCTTAGTCCTGTGGCACAGAGATAGTTTAAACACCTTTGACAATGTTGTGTGATAAAATCCTCCAAGTGACAATACTTTTTATTGTCTCTTGAAGCTCCTTCCCTGCCTTTTCAGTCCTTCATTCCATAACTATTGGGCTCCATTCTTTTAAAATATATCCTGTTACTTGTTTACTTTTTTTGTTTTTTTATTTTTTTTGTTGTGGCAGGGTTTCCCTGGAGCATAAATTGCTCCCTTACACCTGACAGATGCCAGCCAGTCTTGATCCACCTAAGCAGTGTGCAACATCTTGATCTTTTTGTTCTTTGCACATCTTTAGGAATTAAGTTTGATTAATTTTTTTCAAAGACACTGGCATTTAAATGGCTACAAATAATTATGCAAATGTTTTAGCCACATTTTGCTTATAGTAGAAGTTTATTGAAATAAAGACATCCTTCTTTGTACAGTGGAGTTCATACTATGAGGTGTTAATCAGTCATTAGGGCCTTAAATGTAGCATTTAAAAGTATGATGACATAGAAGAAATATTTCTGTTTTCCACAGAACAAGTGAACATCAATTACAAACTGTGCTCATATAATGGTCTTTTGGCATTCTTCATTCTAGTTCTTTTAATTTTAACTAAAAAACAGAAGGGAAAAAAAGGACTTTCTATGACTAGTGAAATTTGCATAATCACTGCTGGCCTCGCCAAAGGCTGGAGATGGATGCCAGGAGTGAAAATGGATCTAATACAAACTTCTTGTCCACCAACCTTCATAGTCTGTGTTTGCAGCAGGACCTAACATGTAATGCAGAGTGGCTGCAAATTTCAGACTCTGCAATGGGACACTTAGAGGAGCTTGTCTGGCTTTGCTGTGTGCAGTTCCCTCACATGAAATGCATTTGTCTCAAATCCTGTCCTTATGGATGAGTTCAGAAAAAGTATGAACAGTGTCTTTTTATTTACTGCACATCAAAATTCTCAAAGGTGGACTTGAGCTTTAAATTTCCCTTGGTGTGTGAGTTTTTTCACAGCCTGTTTCTGGGCGCTGTCACCATGATATTTTCTGAAAAATCCCTTCACCAGAATTTCTTCTCCTGGCATGATGAGAAGCCTCAGCTTCTCCATGTTTTGTTGCTCTGGAATGTGGTCTGGAGATTGTTTATCCAAACGTGAATTGCTTTTAATTAATGGCCAATCACCATCAGCTGTGTCAGACTCTGGAGTCAGCCACAAACTTTGATTTTCATTCTTTTCTAGCCTTCTGATATATCCTTGCTCTATAGTTTAGTATAGCATTAGTATAGTATTCTTTTAATATAATACCATATCATAATATAATAAATCAGCCTTCTGAGAACATGGAGTCAAATTCTCATCTCTCACCTCATCCTGAGGACCTCACAGTACCGCAGAACTCCACAGGAAGATTAATAACTGAAGGGAATCCTGCAGGCTCTCCCAGAGAATGACACAGCTCTGTTGTTTGCTTGACTGCCCCTTCCCCCCAGTCACCTGTGTTTGCTAATCCCAATGGTTGTGCTGTTCCTAATGACTTTGTGTGGTGTTCCAGACTGAAGTTGTATCAAATTATGAGCTTGTTTGTTTGTTTTCTGCAGGAGCTCTCTTGTAAATTAGCACCAGTTAATGGGGAGTTAATCCATTCTCAAACTTGTCAAATTCACCCAATAGGAAAAGAAAAAGACCTTTAGAGCCAATTGACTGTTACATAAACATACCCCAGGGATAACCCAGAGTGACACGGGAGGAGTGGTGGCCAGCAGGGAAAGAAGTTATTAAAATATCTCACAACTGGCAAAGTACAAATCAGAGCCTTTTTTCACCCTTTCAAAAGTAATTGCCTCCTTTCATTGCACTGGCTCATGGTGTCTGATTTGTTATTGGCATTTCAAAATAAATATATCAACTTTTTGGCCCATAATCTCACTGTGGTGCTCCCAGTAGAATACTGAAGTTGGAAGTAAGGAGGAAAGGTGAAGCTATACACAACTCTCAAGCAATTTGTGTCTTAAATTTTCTCACTTGAGTTACTGTGAGCTGGATCAGGTACAGAACCAGCTGGAAATGAATGAGCTACAGACTTGTCTGAACCACTGTCCAAAGCTGTAGATGCTGATCTTCATTCTCAAACTCACAGGGGATTTTCCTGTCTTTCTATACCTCATTTTTGCTTGCATTTTTTGTCAGAGAGCCCAAACAAGAGCCCAGACTGAACATGATGAACAAGGCTCAGTCAGTGCTTCTAGGCCTATCCAGAATAGAGAAACAGTAGAAACCTAACCCCAAATATTCTCTAATCAAGAAACCTGGATATGTTATCAGTTCAATATATAAAATATACATTGTTTGTCATGGCAGATGTGCACTGATAGTGTCACTCAACATCTAAGCCTCATTTTGCAAATGGCAGAATTTGAGAGTTTGCATAATCAGGTAAACTCCTTCACATCACAGCAAACTGAAAACCCAGATCCATTTGAGGGTTTATCTATTTCTGAATTAAAATCCTACTACATATAAAAAAAAAAAAATCCCCAAAACCAGGGTTTTTTATATGAACTAATGCTTTTTAACATGTGTGCCAGCTTCACTCAAATGTATTTCTCAGTTGCTGTCAGCAACCCCAGCCTGTGAAAACTGTCCTTTTACTTTCCAATTATGAGTAAGCTGTGACATGTAGATTTTCTGCAGCCCTGTTCCAGCAACAGTTTGAGATACTTGCTATATAAAGTGAACATCTAATATGTCAGTAAGGTTTAATGTTTGAAAGCAGCATCTTGAGCCCTGGGTTCAAATTTCTCAAGGAGAGTTTGGTAGGAACCTCTTCCCTATCTTTATTTATTAAAAAAAATACCGAATAGAATCACAAAAATAGGTTGCATCTTCAGATTTTTCAACTTATACATCACTGAGAAGATTCTTTTTGAGCTAATGAATCATAGTCTTCATAAACATGTTTTCCACTCTAGTCTCTTCTGCTGCTCAGCTGGAAAAGATTCAGTATCAGAGATGTTTAATTCAAGCCCAGATCATTGGCATGGGCTTTATAGCTTTACTTTTATTAAAGAAGCAGTTTACAAAGAGTGGCAGGACAGCATGGGCAACCTCAAGATCATTAACTCAGCAGCCCAGCAATTTAGTTTGGGGGGGAAAAAACCCCATGTCATTGATCAAAATGGGGAAAACCCCATTATTGATCAAAATTAAGAGGTTTATAATTGTGATGAAATTTCAAAATATTACAAAAATGCACTGTGAACCAAATAAAGAAGGAAAACCAGATTTAAATAATTCATCCTCATATGTTTTGTATTTTTATTTTAGTGGGAAACAAGCATCTATGTTTCAGACTGCTGGAATCAGGTAAGTTATTTTAATTCTTTCTTTCTTTTCTCTCTCTCTCCCTTTCCTTTTTCTTTCACAGAAGCACAAAATCATAAAGTTTAGAAGGGATATCTGATGGTCATCTTCTCCAGTCCCCCTTCTAATGCAGCCTGGGACAGGGTTAGCCTTCTTTACTGCAAGGGAATGTTGTTGGCTTGTGTAAATGATGGCTTTCCCCTTTTCCTTATTTCCCACACTCCAGATGGTGAAACAAACAAGCAAACAAGCAAAAACTCCAAATGTTAACTTTTACAGAGATGTCAATTACTTCTCTAAAAAGTCATTGACCTGATAATTATAATCTGAGTAGATTGTTTTAGCTTGGATATAAGGATACTCACAAATTTCAAATACTGTATTAGCACTCTTCTGACAGGCAAGTGCTTCATTCAGCTGTGTCACTTAGTGGCTCATAACATTCTTTGGATAAAATGTGTGCTCCAGACTGTGACTGGTGATGAGGATAAATCAAGGGTCTTAAATCAGGTACCTGGTGGATCTCATGTGTCTTTCTCTGGGTCAGCAGGTTCAGCCTCAGATAGCAGAGATAACTTCATGAGTACAAGTTGCAAGTATTAGTTGACTATTTAAGGGCCTCTGGAAAATAATTGAGCTTGTTTCAGGCTAGGTTTGATTGTTTATATCTCATAAATATTTATACTTGGAGAAAGTTGAAGTTGTTTTCTCTTCACCCTAGATGCTTGGAGAACAATTAAATTTAGCTTCAATTATTAAAAAAAAGAAAAAGAAAAGAAAATCATCCAGAAGTCTTACAGCATTGCAATTTTTATTGAGGCCTTTATCCAAATTCTTGTTAAGGGACCTTTTTGCTCTTGTTTCCATGATTAGTTGGAAGATAAATGATTTAACTTTGGTGTACATCTAAGGTGACATGTTATAATTTATAGAAATGCCAGTGCAGTGAAATAACCCAAACACAAATGAATGTACTGACAATTCCTATGTAATTACTACAGAGCTGTCACTTTTCTATGCGTGCTCTGTGCATTAGTGCATTACAAATGTGAAAGAGCCCAGTAATCAATATTCCTTGTCAAGTACAACTGTATTGCCAGGGACTTATTAGCATGTTATTTCTTCTGATTTTTCTTTTCTATATATTTAATTTATTTAAGTGCACCTAATTTCCATTCTTAACATATAACACTGCATTTTCAGTTGGATCCTTAGAAGTTCTGGGCAGAGTGATTCCTTTCTTTTGCAATCTGTTTTGAAAAAGCTTGGTAACAAACCATGTAATTTACAGAACACAATGGGACACAGAATTCTTGCTGAGATTCTTCTTGTTAACCCAACATGGACACAGGCTGTGCAGGATTGCTCAATTTCTTGTGTGGTCGGTGTATATCAGAGGAAAAGAAAAATAGCTGCGTTTACTGAAGAGCTGCATTGAGTTACAGAAAGGACAATTTGGTGATGAACAATTTCATCAAAGTTAGGCAGTGTCTTACTAGCCTGTCTAAATTTCTCTCTGTGATAGCTGGCTGTTTCACACAGTGCATTTTTTTCTGTCTGTGAATGTGGAGAATGTGATCTTGTTTCATCAAACTTTCAAATCCATCCCATTCTGGAATAGATGTAGATTAGAGATCTACCACAGGACTGTAAATTTGTCTCTCTTATAGCTGCTGCTGCTCAGTCTTTATTTATATCAGGACACTGTCTACAGTGTTTGAGAACTTGTAATTTAATATTACTGAGAGATACAGAATCATATTGCTGCCATCCTTTGACTTCACATCCTAATTTCTGAAATGAGTTGTTTTTTCCTGGTGCTTGCAGATGGGTTAGCACTGTTACCCTTCAAGTATTATGTTCCTGTCATAGAGAAGTTAAGACAAATGTTTAGACAACAAACAAAGAGCGTGGATTATTGAGTGGAATGGCTGAAACTCAGTAAACACATGTTTTACTGTATATAACAAACAAAACAAACACTGCACCTGAGGCTTTAAATAGTCCACACCCTCAAACGTGTTTTGCCTGGAAACAAAACACAAAAGGCACACACAAAAAGCAACAATTCAGCCAGAAAATTCTGGCTGCCAGCTTCCTTTGTAACTCACTCTTTTGGCCTCTGCACCCAGGTCCCATTCCTCTGTGATTTTTTGTTTTCTTTCTTGCAACCCATGCAGTACCATACAGTGAGCAGGGACATACGAGGCAGAAAGGTCTAGGGAATGCTTTCCTCACCAAAATAAAATGGGCTAGAAGGAGGATGGCAAACATCCCCAAGATCCTGAGGACCTGAGCCAGGCAAAGAGGAAAGAACCCAGCTAGATCCAGGAGGAACAGCAGAGGCTCTGCAAGTGCCACCAGGGAAAAAGCAAGAGAACACTGATCTCTGGAGAAACCATCTCCCACAGATGGCAGTGAGCTCTGGCACTAGCACAGGCAATTATCACACGAAACAGAACTCAGCAGCATGGAAAATACTGAGATAGGTTGTAAATTTTCTCAGTCTTTACATTATACTTGGAGTTTCTTTCTTATGACTTCATGTTCTGTGTTTCTTGAAAAGCTTGTAAGCATCACGTTTTAGCCTTGTAACTGATTTTTTAACTTCCTGAAATTTTCTAAGCAGAAAGCCATGAAATATTTTTTTTCCTACAACTAATTGACAATTTCTATTTCTGTTATTTACTTGTCAAAGGGTGCTCTTTCTAGATGTGAAATCTTATTTCACTTTAACTTATTCAGTTAAAAAGTTACAAGCTCAGCCAAACAAACAAGAAAAAATGTATTTTTTCCTGAAAAATGCTGTCTGCCTCTATAAGCAAGTCATTTTGTTTTTCAAACTCAAGAGATGAACAAAAAATAGTAACAAAGTGGGAAAGAAGCATATTATGACAACTGAAGCAAGGTGTTTAATCTGAAAGGGAAAATCTACCCACTTCCAAGTGCTTCTGTTGTGAATTGCACAAAATCTTCCCAGAAGATAGGGAAAAGATGAAATGTCATTTCATTTTATGGGAAACTGATCAGCACCGCACACATGTCAAGATACCTTTTGAAACTCCATTTTAACCATATTTCTGGGTTTTGTTTTACCACTAATTTTCATGCTTTACTTCAAATGAAAATTTATAAAAAGGTCAGCAGTAAGAGTACGGGATAATTTATTTATGTGCCACATACACCTAAATAGAAACACTCCAGCTGTGAATGACTTTTGTCCAAGAACAAGCTGAATGCAGCCATGATTTGATCCAGAATGGAAAGCTGTGTGTGTAAAGGGTCGGTATTTGTGCCCCATGACCCATGGGATTATCCTAGGGGAATACTCAGGCATATGAAAACATGCTTGTGGAACCTAAGGGGAATTCACAGCTATAACTGGTGCTTGGAGATGGAGGATTCTTCTAGGAGGGTGGGGAAGTGGTAAAAAGGATCCCACGAGCTGTTTGCCCTGTCAAGTCACTTCATAAGCATGAGCTTGTAGTGCTAATGTAGGGAGACAATATTTTCCAAATACATCACTGGTGTAGTGCTCAAAGAACTCTGTAGAATTTAAGTTTAGGGGGGAAAAAAAAGGAACCTAGGAAAGTGGTGGGTTTACAGTAACCCTGAGTCCTTCAGAAAAGGGAAGAACTTTCTCAGAATATCTCTGCAAAACCTACTTCTACTCATACCTCTGCTAAGATGCTTGCACTGATCAGTCCTGTCCTTCAGCCTGGGTGGGCTGAGACTGCAGCTCCAGGGCTCACACTGACACCCAGGGGCTCTCCAGGCTGCCAAGGCTGATGTGCCCTGCCTGCAGGAGCTGCAAACACAAGCAGTCCTGTCACAGGCGTGTTGGGAGAGGCTGTAAGACACAAAATTATACTGGGTATCTGAAGACAAAGCCAGCACCAAGGCTCTTTAAATTCTAGGGCTTTCCAAGGGTTGAGACCTTCCAAAGCAGTTTATGGACAGCAGAAAGCTCAGGGTCAGACCCTGCCTGGTGTTGGAAGGGGCATCTCTCATCCCATGAAAACTTCACTAACACAAACCCCTGTCTGGCATCTGAAAACGTTATATCTCTGCTTTTCCATAACTTATGTTGGCAGTCAAGCCTTAAGCCACAATGCAAATTATAGAGTACATAATTATAGTGAGAGCATTGTGCAGTGCTGCTATGCCATCATACAAAAAACCAGTTAACTTGCTACCTTGGTAAAGCTTGAAGACAGTTTCTTATTCTCCTTTGAGCTGATTATGTAAATGTTTGTTGTCATTATGTTAAAAAGGGATTTTTCCAACCCTCTTCTTAATAGTTTTCTTAATCTCCACCAACATTACTGGCAAACAAAACATGCATTTGATATATTCAGGGACTTAATGATGGGGGGGATTTCAGGTGTCTCTATTTCTGGTCTGGGGGGATTTCAGGTGTGTCTGTTTCTGGAATAGATGGCTTGAATTCACTTTAAAAATAGTTTTCAATTTTTCAGAAGGGGCTGATAGTCTTCTTTAAAGTTTCTCATGCTAAATATTCAGAGTTGTGTTCCAAAACATTACCTTTTCATGTGTGCAACAGAAAATCACCCTTCCTTTCCTGTGAGTTTCAGGTTAACCAGTGGGTTCCTGCATAACCAGGGCAGTATGTAGTTGAGAGTTTAATTTTTTTGCAGAAGGGCAAAGTGAGCATCCTGCAGCCCATGAAAGAGGAAGACAAATACCATGGCAGAGGTGAGTTTCAATCTGAATGGCACTCACTGTGAGTGTCAACACAAGCACAGCTCTCAGCCAAGCTGCCAGCTATGGCTCTAGTGAAACCCACTGCTGTAATGGGCAGCAAGTCTGTGTTGGACTGGTTTCCCTATTTGTATCTGCAGTCTCCATCCCCATCTCACCATGGGCTGCTTGAGGCAGTGACTCAGTGTGATTTCTGAGTGCTTAATGCCATTTGGATTTCAGCCCTGTGACCTGTGACTTGCTCAGGGTGTCCATAACGAGCTGGCAGTGCCTGGCCTGTCAGACCTTATTATTTAATGGGGATTACAGGCACAACACCTCCCATGGCTGCAGAGGCACTGATGAGGGGTGAGTGGCCATGAACATGTCATGGCTGCAGTGACAGAGCTCAGGGTGTCACCACTCAGGGCACAGCTCTGCTGAGCACCAGGAACCACGGCTTTGGGTGATGTTGTCTTGTGGAAGTGACTGATGCCTCTGGACAGAAGGGTGCAGTAAAGCTGTAATCAATGCTGCTCTGAATGCCATGTGCCTGTCTCACTCTGTCAAGTCTTTCAGCAGGGACTGAGTGAATCTATGCTAAGCTGTAGGATTTTGCAGTTATATGGTACTTTGCCCTCACAAGAGGTCCAAGGCAATCACAATCCCATATCCTCCAAGGTGCCCCTGGTTGCCCCCTGGGGAATGAACTTCAGGAGCCACAAAGCATCACAGAAAGGGGAATTGAGCCCCTTGGCTTGGATCTGTGCTCCTCAGGAACAGGCTGTGCAGATGAGTTTGCTTTCCATGCAGCAACATCAGCCCCTCTGTTGGTAACACCCACATTGGCCCATGACTTCTTTAGGAGATGATTTTACTTTCCTGTGGTGGTGTTTGCAAGGGTCCCAGGATGAGGGAAGAGATGACAATCTTGACTCTATGTTTCAGAAGGCTGTTTTATTATTTTATGATATATATTATATTAAAAGAAAATGATATACTAAAACTACACTAAAGAGAAAGGATTTCATCAGAAAGGTAGCAAAGAAAGGAATCAATAATAAAATCTTGTGACTGCTCACAGCCTTGACACAGGTGGCTGTCATTGGTCACCAAGTAAAAACAATTTCACATGCTGGGTTAACAGTTCTCCAAATCACATTCCAAAGCAGCAAAACATGGAGAAGCTGAGGCTTCTCAGGAGAAAAGATCCTAATGAAAGGATTTTTCAGAAAATATGTCTGTGACACTTTCCCACCCATCAACTGGCTCAGCAAGTAAGGATCTCTCTGGAGGTAAAGGAAATTTGTCTGCCAGGTTAGGATTAAGCTGCAGGGGACTGCAGTGGGATGGGACCTAGAAACAGCAGATCTTACACAGACGTGGAGAATATTCTGCCTTCCTAAGTCCAAACAGCAGCTGCAATGGATGACAGGCATGGACGAAAATAGTAAAGCAAAGACACAGTTGTACACGTGGAACAAGCAATGAAGTTAGAACTGGGGTAGCACTAGTGAGTGTTTATAAATGGCTCTTGAATATTGGTGAGGCACAAGGAGTCGTCAATACAGTGTGCTGCTAACTTTCCTGTAATATGAATGACAGGAGCAGCCAAGTGAGGGCACAGGTTTTGCGGATAGGGAAAAACTGCCCGTAGCAAAGCCAACAATGCAGGAGTTTTTAGGATCAGGAACCATCTACACTTAGCATCTCACTGTATCTTTTCCCCATTTCCTTGGAGATGCCTTTTGCTGGGCAGCAGAATAGTCCTTGGGCTGGCAAGTACCATGTGTGGTACCTGACAGGGTCCTCTGAGAACCAAAGCCAGTGTTGAGCTTTCTCTTTGCTCCACAAAAAATCCCACTATTTGGGAGCTTGAAGTATAAAGCAAGTAAATAAACATTTTAAACTAAAATGCAAGAACATCCTGTATTCCCAAATTGCGTAATTGCAACAGAATCTTGTTTCAGTAACAGGATCAGAAGGAAACAGCTGGAAATTGTGATTCCCCCTTGCTGTTCTTCCTTTCCCTCCTCTGTGTCTCACAGGGCATGGAAAACATTCAGACAGGCAAGGAGAGAGGAGGAATTGAAAGTGCCTTCATCCTTGTGAGCCATCTCAATGAACTTAGCACCAAACCACACAGCTTTTTTTGATGATGGTCAATCAGAGAAACAGCAAATTGTGCACAAGTGTTAGTCTTTTTCTCTGATGAAAAGAAGTTTGATTTTTGAAAAGTCCCAAGGCATCCAAAACACTGTTAAAGGGGTAAGAAACAACTGCTTTTAATTCTGCTGTGAATATTCTGCATGGCATTGAAAAGTCTGGGAACTGGCCCAGGACTTGGCAACAGAATTACTGGGTTTTTTCAGGTCTTTCCCTGACTGATATCTTCTGTGAGAGGTGGTTCCTGTGCTGGCTTGTCTTGCACCTTTTTTACACAGACAGATTTCTCACTGTCTGTGTGATCAGTAAAACTTCCTGTGGTGCCTGGATGGGTGACAAAGACACGTGGAGAAGCCCTGTCAGAGTACTTCTCAGACCTGACCTAACTTAGGGGGAGAATCATATAGATTTGACTTGTTCACAGCACTAGAAGTCTGTCTGGAGGACATTTCCCAATCTAGTTAATAATGTAAGTTCATGAAACATATATCAGGGCTATGGGGAAATTTAGGCTGTAGTCTTACAGTGCATCTGGCAAAATCACTGAGTTAGCTTCAGTGAGGGCTAAAAGAATGAGTTAAAATAAAAAATATATGATAACATATGTTTTGTACATGGCAAAAGGAAACTTTGTTTCCTTAAACAAAAGGAATTTGTTGGACAAAAGAAATTTGTGTACAATGTGGTCCTTTTTTTGTTTCTTGTAAAACAAAAAAAGGACCACATTGGGCACACGTAATGTGAAGAAATAACGTCCCAAAGAGCAGAAGGATGTTTATTTTAATCAGGTAAAATTCTTCAGGCTTAGTTCACCCATTCAGACTATTTTTCTTCTTTTTTTTTTTTTTTTTTGTTTTGTTTGTCACAGTGCTTGGTTTTATTATGATGTTTACACTCCCACAAAGGTTTAACATCTCTCTGGGATCAGCTGTAGTGTGAAAATCTTGCAATACATCAAGTACTATCCAAAGAAGCATCTTTAAACTTTGGCTGCATTTACAGGTCATCAAGCAGCCACACAACATCACAAATAAACAAAGATGTAAAATTTTAATCCATAGTGAATTACAAGGATAATATATTCCCATGGCATACACCCCAGAGGCACATTTAATACCTGCCTGTAGCCATATTTCCCTTCACAGAGAAAGCAAGGCACAACTTCCTAGGGATATTTCTGGGATTCACATTCTCTGAACCTCAGAGAGAAAGAAAAAACAATTCTTATCTCATTTGCTGCTCCTGTTGTTTGTTGTTCACAAGTGGAATGCATTGTGGAAGATTGTTTACCTGAAGGGAATTGATAATTGGATTCTGGTGTGTGTTTTGATGCGTGTGTGTGTCAGGACTGTGAGCTGAAAGTCACGAGATTCAGTTGAGGCAGATTCAGTGTAGATTCAGTGTAATATAATGTAGTATAATATAGTATAATAAAGTAATTAATTAGCCTTCTGATATCCATGGAGTCAGATGCCATTTCTCCCTATCATTAGGGTTGTCCTGATTTTACTATTCCTGCTTGTAGTTCTTTGCACTTTTTTGGTACCAGACCATGGGAATATTCAGCAAATACCATGGTCACAATTGTGATAATGCCAAAATGAAATGCATCACTTGAAATTTGCCAATTTCCAGGCTCCTTGGGTAACCTGGTGGTGACATTGATTTCTTTCTCTATGAAATGGACTGGAGGGGAGAAAGAGATGTTTTGTTTTGAAATGCAGTGTGGCTGTTCTGTTTTGAAATGTGTCAGTCCCACACTTTCAGAGGGGGTCTGGGCCTTTGACAAGTTCTCTGCTGTGAGAGTGCATCAGGCACTGACAGTGCCCTTAAGCTCTTTGCTCTCTTCCCTCAGCAGTTTTTGATTAGGAGGTGCCACTACAACACTCAGTTTGTTATCCTGTGCTAATAAGCAATCTGTGGCTTATGGTACATGGGGAAAAGTGGAACTGATGCTCTGCATAACCTGCTCAATTTGCCTTATGCTTGTGAGGGAAATGGTTTTTGATGTGCAGTTTCTCCCTACCCCTACTGCCATGTCCCCGTGAACACGATTTAGGCACTTTGATCTTTCTTCTTTAACGTCCTTTAAAATAAAGGGACTGAATATGTCCAAGCTGCTGTCTCCCTAAAATTCTGTCCTTCCCTCTCAAGGGATTCATTTGCAAAATGAATTTGAGCTCTGCTGTGCAGGAGACAGGAATTCTGGTGAGGAAAGGCACAAAGCAGAACAAAACTTTGGCTGTGACCCTCCCTCCAGCTGCCTCCTCCACACCTACAGGCTTCAAACTCTGCTTCTTTCTCTTTCATCCCACTGTTGGATTTCAGGGGAGATTTCAAAGCAAAGTGCACAGAATTTCTAGTCTCTTAAACTGGAATACCTCAGACTGATAATAACAGCAATCTCAAAATAATGGTTATTAATGTCAGAGGAAAATTAATTCCCAGAACAGTCTTTGAAATAAAAATGAAGTTTTCTGTTCAAGAGAGAATAACAAACATAACCAATTAGCTCTACTGAAAGTTGCAGCCGTGTGATTTTGTGTTATTTTTGTAAGATAAGAAATAATGACTGTGTTCAAAATTTGGAGATTTTACTACAGTCAGAACTTCTGATCATAGTACTGATAATTGAAGACATTATTTTAAATGAGAAGAAAGAAATCCTAAGACTTTTGATCACTCTGAATAATTTATTTTCTGCCTTCGTGTTTACTTAGCTCTTGAAAGATTTGCTCCAGGTATGCAGCAAGGCTACTTAATACAATCGTTGGCTGTGCTATAAATGAGCAAATAATTTCTTTCCTTAAGGAAGATGAAGCAAAGAATAAAATATGCATCTCCGAAAGATAATGAGCATTTAGACAACAGCTAATGAAACTTGAGTGAGGAGTGATGAATCACAGCACTCTAGGTCATGGAGGAGAGCTGTGTAAATCATTGGTTTTTCAGCTTACTGTCAAATCTGAAAGATGAGGAGAGAAGAAGGATTGTTTCAAGTTAACCTCAAATGTGTTGTTTATCTGTAGTCAAAAAAAAAAAAAAAAAAAGAATGGTTTTACACTAAGAATATGAACAAAAAAGTCTTTCTTCATCCTGAACCTAGAAGTTTCATTTTGAATTTTAATACTTAGTGCTGTGCATCTTTTCATTTTTTAAAAAGAGGAAGAAATCTTAGAAATAAACCTTTGTTTAGAAGCTTAATTTGCATTTTGTATGCCAATATAGATATCTGTTTTTCCTGGTCTGTCACATGTAGTTTGAAATAAATGTTTGAGGCTCAGTTCTCCCTTTTTTTGGTTTATTTGAAAAAATGCAACAGGCCAGTGAACACAGAGACTTTTCATAGATGTGTATGCCAGCAGTTAACTGGGCAGCATTAGCCTCCACAAATTTCAGGTATTTTGAGAGGACCATAAACACTGACTGCATTTTGAAAATCTGCCTTGTCAATTTACAGTACTGCTGGTTTAATATGAAATTTAACCTTGTGAAGAAAAGCCCAGATGGGTTCAGTTCCCTTTGGAGCAGCCACAGAGTTAAGAGGATCTGTAATTTCCCTGTAAGAGAGTGAGCTAAAATTTGGGTTATGGCACCTGTCAGTCTTTGAAGCATTATTTCTTCAGCCAGCAGGACCATGACTCAGTCAGGGTTTGCTGTATTAAACTGAAATTTTTACATAGACATCAGTGTCTTGGGTCAAGTTCAGAAGGGGTTCCCTGTGTGTCCATGCAAAAAAAGGCTACTACCTTCTTCAGATAACACATTCTTTCTAAAAATTAGATTTGTATTAAATGAAATAAAAAACATATGCATATAAGCTTCATGTTACATGTAAAATCTGTTAGATGTCTATGAATTACCAGCTAAACCATCATCTGGAGATTATACAATGTGCAAAAGATGTTTTCATGTTAGAAGCAATTCTGGAATAAAGACAAGTAACCATAAGGGGGGGAAAAAGGGAAGAAATGAAAGTGATTGCCTTTCAAAGTCACATCAAAATTTTCTTCCTGTCAAAGAAATGGATATAGTGGAAAAATTGTCATAGTGTTAATATAAAAAGAACTAGATAGTTTGGAAAATATATGCAAAAGACATAAGTTGGAAAAACTGTCAGCTGTAAGCATCCCACCCATGCCTTTTCAAGGAGAATGTATCAAATCTGAGGTTACTTTTTAAAGACAACAAATATTTTGTCCCTTAGCTAAAAAAGCTGTGTTGCTAAAGACAAACTAGTCTTGTCCTGTACGCAGTTATGCTCTGTAACTGTGCATAACAGAGATGACTAAAAATATCCGAAACCATTTGCTAGGTTCAAATTATATAATATGGACTTGTGTCATAGGCATAATTTGGTTTTCTTTTTTTCCCTGGGCCTGTGTATCAACGTGTGTAGCTTGCCATTAGATTGGAGGGGATTCACTGAAATCAATCTCCTCCTGAGCCCTTGCTTCCCTTCTTGCCTGCAGTTTTCCAGCTGGCTTGGTTCTGGATTGTCTCCATTGAGCTGGGTAGACAGAGTAAGAGTGGAAGTTGAATTCTTTCCCGTTTTTCCAACACAGAAGAGATAGAGTAATGGAGAATGAATCCCTGATCAGTTTGAGTAATGTCTTGCTATTACTTCTCAACTGGTACTCCATACATATGCTGAGGGATGGGGATTATAGGCCTCCTTTGTTTCTCTAGCCTATACATCAACATAAGACCTTATTGACTTTTATAAACACTGCTAAGTTTATTCTTGCAATTATTTTGTGTCAGTGGGTTCTGTACCTCAGCCACAGCGATGTAAAAAGTGTTTTTATTGATCAGCTTCAGCTGGTATATTGTTTTATTGAACTCCTTCTCTTTCCTCTTGGAGTATGAGGACAGTAGGTGCTGGAGATCTGTTTTACATTTTCTGTATGTTCACTAGAAATTTCTGCTAGTCTCCTGAAATGCCCACTTTCAGTCTTCACTAAACAGAACAGACACAATCTTTCAAATCTCTCATTCTGTGGAAATCACTGTATTTTCATTATGTATTATGCATAATATTTTGTCAATCCACTTTCCACCCTTCACCTTCAGCAATATCTTTTCTGAGATATGATGAAACTGAATGAAAAATGTCAAGTGATTTCTCACAAGCAATTTACACAGTGATGTTATGAACTTCCCAATACTCATTTCCTATTCACTCTTTATGCATCCTAACAATTTCATTTACATTTGATTCATCTTAACAATTTTATTTACTACTTATGCTGTACACTGAATAGCAACTCATATCAGATGTGGTATGACATTCATTTTCTGAGTTTTAGGTTTTTTACAAAGAATCCAAGAATGTGTGAGTAGTTCAGATTTTCTCCATGGGCATTATAAAGCATTAGTCAACAATAATTTTCACAGCTGGATTTTTTTTCTATGTATAATTTCTTTGATGCAGTTAGTTCTTTCTATGATTTCCTGTTTTCTATTTTGATAAAGAATTTGTCAATGGTAATAATTCAGCCAATTCAGTTTATGTAAACACATTTCAACCTTCAATTTTCCACCTATTGTTTACTTTGACTAGTGATTATTCATTGCTTATTATTTGCACTTCCTGATTGGTTATTCAAGTCAAAATTGTTGCTGTTTCCAACCATGTTAATAAAATTTTAGTCAGGAACTCTAAAGAAAAGTCTAGAATTGTATTTCCATGAATAGAAGAGTCAATATGGTTTGGGGTTTTTTGTGATTGGACGCATTTATATAACAAAAGACATCCAAGTTGTTGAAGAGTGCTGTCAGGTGTGTCAGAAACTGTTTGTCAGATGCAATGCTGGAGACATCTGATATTGGAGAAGGACAAGGTGGCACCAGTAAATTAGCAGTGAATTTCAGAATGTGGATGGGAATATTTTAGGTTGACAAAGCTGGAGAACTGACAGCAGATAAAGAATTACATAACCAATGGCAGCTGTTAGTCAAAAAATGTGAATATTGCTCTGAAGAACTGAGTTCAGTGGAATATTTCTTGCACCAGAGTTTAAACAGAGGACACAAAACGATGGAAGGATTGCTAATCAGTCAGAATAAGGCAGGGAGAAAGGAATGAAATTATCTGGAAACATTAGAAATTATTAAACCAGTAGAGACAGGAATGCTTTGATAAGTTTTAAGTTTTAGGGACTGTTTTAAATACAGTTTTAAAATTAGTTGTCATGCAGTAAAACAACTTGCAAATGAAATGAATTATAGCGAGAAGGGTAATTTTTGTTTAATGAAAAAGTAGGTAAAGAAACTGATGGCTTAGAAACTAATATCAATTGTCTGGCTAAGAGCTTAAAAGTCTTAATTGTAGACAGAAGAAAATGTGGTGAAAAAAACCTGGCATGAATAACTTCTTGAAAATTTCTTGCAGAAAAGAGGTGTCATTTTCTACAGGTTCATATAATACTGCACTTCCCTATTGCAATTTTAAATTACTTTTTTAGATTGCTTCTTTCTATAGCTGTTATTGACAAAGTTTTCCAACAGGATGAGGTCATATTGTGCTACTTGTCTGACTTCCACTTTGCAGGTGGTTAAACTAAACTTCCTGAAAAAGGACATTAAAGTAATGACAAATTTCAGCTCTTCAGCAGAGAGCTGTATATGCTACTCAATTTTAGGTACTCATAGCCACAGATATTTTCCATTTAGAGGATCTCAAAGAACTCTTCTTAAATTTCAGATGAGTAGTCATAACCACAAATCCCTCTGACAAGGAAGCCCAGCTCTAGAGTAAATAAAAAAAACTCTGAATGATATTTGGGTTCTTTCCATTATCAGCAACAGCAATAATAAAAGATGCTGTGGGAATATTTGAACTACCTGAATAAAATATTTTATTTTATGTTCCAACACTGACAAATCTTCCAATTCTCATTTATGGAGTACCCATTAGCAAATGATAAGTGGGGCTTCAAGGGCTTCAAAAGTGATTTTTTTCTTTATCAGAAAAGCACAGCAACAGTAGGAAGAGCAATATGAATTGCTACTTGTTTATCACAGCACTCAGATTTACACAACAGCAGCAATTCCACCAGAACTGTAAAGCAGACTCAGAATACAGATCTTTAACTAACAGGTCAAAAATGGGGCAAAGAAGGAGGGAGAACAAGCATGATAAATCAGAAAGAGAAAATGAAAGTTATAATTTAAAAGGGTAGTGGGAAGGGGGAAATAAAAAAAGAGAAACCAGAAGTGGCTTAAAAGCAGGAGATAAAAGGATTTTGTGATAAAATGAAGCATGAGATAATTATGTGAAATGTTGCTGTAATTTGATAAAAACACCTAGACTTTGAATGGGGAAAGAAATGCCTGTTTCACCTTTAGTCAGTGCCCCATTCTCTCTCAATACCCCCAGAAACCTGTGTATTAGAATTGCACTTCCACAGAGTTCTAGAAGTGAAAATATTTTTGGTAAATCTCTATTTGATGTAGGTGTGAGGAGGCAGTGAATAAATGTAAGAAATTATTTGAACATATATTCTAAAAGGATTGAATGATTTAATTTTATATTTTTATGAGGACTTAAGGTGACTTTTTTAGTGCTAAACTTATACTCTTGAGATTTTTATTTCTGATAGTACAGATATGCATTCACTTGCAGTGCAGATATCAAACTCTATGGCAGATTGGGCTGGATCCAAAGAGAATAAATGTGTAGGAAATCATGAGGAGGTCTGTGAAAATAATCAGACATAAAAGTAGTCTTCATATTTTAATTTCAGAAACACTGGAATTAATGCCTTCACAGGCTTTTAAAACCATTTTCTCCTTGTTCGTACATTTGCTCTTGGAGGCTGATGAAATGTTGAAAGGCAGCATTGTAGATGTCCTTTCAGGGAGATGTGGTTTTGCCAAGCAATATGAGCATTATGAAACTTCCTATAATCTGTTTCAATGACCCAGCCTGAAAATGCAAGTGAAATTAAAATTACATGGTAACAAAATAGCTCCAGCTTGTAAGGATGCTATTTTTTAAATACCAGACAATTCTGTGGCTCTTAGAATGTTTTAATCCTTTTCCAGAAACTAAATGTTGCTTTCTAAATAATAATTTACATGCTATTACTCACAATTCTTTGCAGTAAGTTCTTGTTTGCAATGAGTTCTTCCTTGCACTAATTTTGAAGAACTTTTAAATTCTGATTATAACTGAGGTGATGATCAAGCCCATCATTCCTATATTACTTGAAAAATATTCAGAAAAAAAAAAGATGAAATGTCCATCTTAGTTTTGAGTGATAGTTCCTGCAATCACTAACTATAATTTAGAATTTGCCAAAATTAGAGTGAGTAATGTTGGATCAATTTTCTTCTCATCTTTCAAAATGACAGAACCCACACAGAAAATGTCCACAGAAAGATTATACACCCCTTTCCCCCTCCCATCTTTGCCGACTTTTGAGACAAGTCTATTGAAAATGAAAATTACTTATTTCTTTGGAAAGGTGTTTCTAAAATCAAGTCTGAAGAAGTAACTGTGTTATTTCAAAATCGAACATCTGAGCTAATACAGAGTGGAAATAGCATTGTGACAAACTGATTGTTTAAATTTATTTGATCTTTTGGATTTAAAATCCATTTAAATAAATATGCTGATTCAAAACCATTCACTGGTTCCATGCAGGTAGATTTCTTCCTATCAGCAGCTCATAAGTTGTGTTCACTAGAGTGTCACAGACCACATATATTCTATAGAGAGAACGTCTGCATTGAGTGCTGCAAAACTTTTGGTTTAGGCACAGCAGCCTGGTACCAGGGAGTGAGATAAAACAGGTCTCCTGCAATTGGATTGAATGCTGAAATCTGATTTCTCCTCCCCACAGCTAAGTTACACAAGAGACACCTGAATTTGGAGCTGCAGCATAGGAATAGTGTGAGATGGTGTGAAGGGCTGCTCCTTTCCTCTTCTAAAATTGAGGAATTCACTGTGCAAAGGAGAATAATGGGGTAGCTGGTACCTCACAGTCCAACACTCCCTTCAGAATGCTGCCCTCAAACACAATTGGTACAAGAGTCAATAATGTTTATTCATTTAGCAGCAAACTGCTAAGAAAAAAATCGAAAAGCCAATAACCTATTGAAATAATGGAATAACACTGTTGTTAACAATTTACAATTGTGTTATTTTGCACATTATTATAGACAATTATGAAACTTTCATTTCTCATGTTTAAATATTTTCAATAGCTCACAGCTGCTGTTACAATACAATTCTACTCCCTGTTCTTCCTCACTTAGAATGCAATTTTGTCCATCTTTGTTCCACCTCCAGCACCAAACCATCCAGCCAGAGAGCGTGGGCTGTCCCTTGGGGTGGCTCTGCCATCCCACTGGGCTTGGGTCTGCAAGAGCAGCTGACTGGAGACCCTTGCACCCATGCCATCGGAAAGTCCAACCTCCTTTGTGGTCTGTTTGATTTTACACCCTATCATCCATTTTTTGCCATATTTACCCACAATTTTTCACTGCTCCTCTTCCCTTTTTCTGCCTGGTTTCCTCAGAAATACACTATATGCTTCCAGCAATTTTTTTCCCACTGATTCTTATTTTGTTGCATATGTAACTGAATTTGGAATATTTGCTGCACTTAACTGTACAATCTACATCTTACATGGTTAAATTACTCCCAATTTCCCTTCAACTATACATTTTGTACCGCTGCCAGTAGTTTATCTTAAGTATTTGACTCTAGTCTTAATTTCTCAGCCTAATTCCTATTAAGTTTTCACATTTTCTCATCTTGTATGCACACAGTCCATACATTAGAGCAACATATTTCTCTAGCTGTGTTTGTACACAATCTTGTGCTCTTGTCTAGCTGTGTAATTAGAAATAATTAGTCTTGATATATTCACTGAACAGTCTTCCAGATTTTTTCAGAAAACTTTTTTTTTAATGGAGTTCAATACTCCAGTGGGATTTCTTGCTCACAGCAATAAAGTAAACCCCCAAAAAATGCTCTCAGCTTAGTGATTTACATCTCTTATACATGTTTTGTTTAATTTCAAAATACATTATGCATATACTGCATTTCTATAGAGCTCCTCTCCCTTTCTTTAGTTAAACATTGTTTTTTATTTATTTGATTTTACAAATAAGGGCTTCACGATCTTCTCACTCAGCCAGTGACATGAATCAGATCTTAATAGTTGAAACATCTTCCTGATACCTCTGACATCCCCACTGAGATTTTTCCACTGTTGACATCTGCCTAAGAATCAAGCAGATGGGAATGTGAGAGCTTCCCTCACTGATGCAAATGCAGCTTTAACACCTGTCATTAAGCTTAAATGAAAAACAACTCTCAGAAGTGGCCACGTTCCAAAGGAGGGATCTTGGCAGAGTTCAGCCATTTTGAGACAGAAAGGTGCTGATTCCCTAAAGGATAAGGATCAGTCCTTCTCAGCAGACCTACAATGGTTTGGTAGAGAGAAGATGAAATTAGGGGACAATGTGGGCAGTATGAATGGATGGATCTGAATGTTTGGCTCTTGCAGATCTCAGAGGTGCAGTCCCTGAGCTGCTAATCTGATTTTTTGCAGCTTTATCTGCCCTTTAAGAAGTTCTAGCTCAGGCATGCCACTATCCCTGCTGAGGGGAGCCATGAAATAGCGTGCAAGCCCTGCTGGCTGCAGCCAGCCCTGGGTAGCGCTGGAGAAAGCAGTACAGCAGAAATGGAGCCGCATTTCCCCCTCTGCCTTCTCAAGTCACATTTCCATGTTTTATGCCTCTGTTATTAGGCAAGGCATTGAACTAGAGAATAATTTTATCTTCTACTGATGTCTCTTGCTTCAGACTTTACAACTTTAAGAGGCTGTAAACATTTAATAGGCAGAAAAGGGAAACACCTCATTAAAAGAAATCTCCCTGCAGATAATTGAGCCCACAGTTCCTCTGGTATGGTTAATAGGGTTATGTATTGCCATATCTGATTTGTTTTACTGCACTGGACAAGAACGAAGAGCAGAAGCCATGAAATTTCTGTGTAATTTGGCATTTAGCATTGATTTTCCTTAACATTTCCTGGATTATTGGCAATCCCATATAGCTAACCCAGTGTGAAAACTCTGTCTTTCTTGGATTTCATTTGCTTTTTCATTATTCATCAGTGTGTCTCAGGCTGGAGTATTACTCTGTTCTTTTATAATCCAGTACTGTGCTGCTGTAAGGAGCTGATTCCTTCCCCTTTGTACTGATAAACATGGACATGTTTCATGTGAAATCTGAATCAAAGCAGTTGAATTCTTTGTCTATTGAGAGCTTCTGAATCTTCTCCACAGAGAATGGGAAGGAAGTTCAAAAAAGAAAAAGACAATACAATGCTTCCTCAACAATCCTTCTTTTCTTTTTCTTTTCTTTTTCTTTTCTTTTCTTTTCTTTTCTTTTCTTTTCTTTTCTTTTCTTTTCTTTTCTTTTCTTTTCTTTTCTTTTCTTTTCTTTTCTTTTCTTTTCTTTTCTTTTCTTTTCTTTTCTTTTCTTTTCTTTTCTTTTCTTTTCTTTTCTTTTCTTTTCTTTTCTTTTCTTTTCTTTTCTCTTCTCTTCTCTTCTCTTTTCTTTTCTTCTCTTTTTCTTCTCTTTTTCTTCTCTTTTTCTTTTTCTTTTTCTTTTTCTTTTTCTTTTTCTTTTTCTTTTTCTTTTTCTTTTTCTTTTTCTTTTTCTTTTTCTTTTTCTTTCTTTTCTTCTTTCATTCTTTCCTCTCTTCTCTCTCTTTCTCTCTCTCTCCTTCCCTCTTTCTCTCTTTCTCCCTTTCTCTCTCTCTTCTTTCTCTCTTTCTCTCTCTCTCTCTTTCTCTCTTTCTCTCTTTCTCGCTCTCTTTCTCTCTCTCTCTTTCTCTCTCTCTTTCTCTCTTTTTCTCTTTCTTTCTCTTTCTTTTTTTCTTTTGTTCTCTTTCTCTCTTTTTCTTTCTTTCTCTCTCTCTAATATATGATTAAAGGCTTAATTATTTCTTTATGTATATGCAAAACATGTAGTAAAAGTAAAATGTGCATGGGATATGGGGAAGAATAATTTCTTATCTGCCTGCACTTGCACTGTTTTTTCTAAGGCCTTTATTTCTTGGAGACACTGTTTGTCAGTCAGCTACCTGAGGGATAATCAGAGCTAGTCAGGCTGATTTATGGCTCTGATTTGCCACACAAAAAAATCTGCATTTATTCATCACTAGTGAAGAATTTTGTGCTATGTGCTGCTGCAATGTACGGTGGATGTTTAAGTCTAGCAAAAAGCTGGTAACATGGATCAACTATGATCTACATCAAACTAACAAATTAATCCATGTGTGACAAAGCTTATATAAAATAGTCCAGGCTTCCCCCTCACTGGAAGAATTACATTTTAAATTAGACAGTACAAAATTATAAAGAAAATCCAATATATAACTTGAATGAAATCCTTACTTTCTATATCCAGAAAAAACTTCTGCTCATATTAGGCTTTTAAAAAGAAAATTTTTGTTTCATGTATGTGTAGTATAATATCTTTTCCACAAGATTTGAGTTTGACTTCCCTTTGGTAGAAATAAGCATAAGAATTATATGTTGAATAAGTTACTTTTCTTTACATGGCATCTGGTTTTGAACTATTTTTGAAACAAACATAAACCTACCGAAGGGCTTTTATGTCATGAGTATATATTGTGAAAGGTCCAATTAGGTAACAAGTTATGGTAGTGACTTTAAAAAAGCAAAATCATGTGAGAGGCTGCTTTTTAAAATTCATATTCTAATGAAGTCCAGTTGAAAATCAATAGAGACACTCATTATGCCTTTAGTAGAGTTGGACTCAGTCAGGTAGCCCATCCATACTAAACTCAGGAAATGGAAAGGAATGGAATATAATGGAATAATTCAATTATAAGGGATCTACAACTATGATCCATCTGCCTGACCACTTCAGGACTGACCAAAATTAAAGAATATTTTTAAGAGCATTGTCCAAATGCCTCTGAAACACTGACAAGCATGATGTGGTCTGACACCCCCCAGTGAGCTTTGCCCCCTTGGCTGCCAGGGCTCACTGCTAACTCGGATTAAATTTGCCATCTACCAGCATCCCCAGATTCTTTTCTGCAGGGCTGTTCTCCAGGCACTCCTCTCCCAGTTTATACTTATGCCTGCTATTCCATCTACCACAGGTGCAGAATCTGGCATTTGCTCTTGTTAAATTTCATGTAGGCTGATCAGGTTTCATCTGTGGAAATTGGTGGGAGGCACAGAGCTGAGAGACATATGAATCTAAAACTGATAGGAAAAAAATCCTCACTTGATTTTTCACCTATATCACAAAAAAGATAAGCACAGCAACAAAACATATGTTTTCAGCTACAAAACAGATTTACATCTCCTACACAGTGAGAAATATCAGGGATTGCTTCTCCTTTCCCTCTTCTGCTAATCAGATCAGAGTGAAAATGAGAGCTGGTGGACCTGCTCAACTCACCCTTGTCTCTCTGGCTTGAGTACATCAAGAAGACAGGTCATTTCTAAAGCAAGCACAGAACAACTCTCACTCTGCTGCCCTGGGCAAAGAAGCCCAAATAATTCAGTCTGATTGAATAGACTGTGTGTTCAACCCAGGCTAAGTTCTGAAATGGACACTTCAGAAAAGATCAAAGTCTACATAGTCCAGTCACAGGGTGTTTTTCTTAGAAAATGCCTTACAATTCAAATAACAGAAGTGAGTATTCTCTTTTAATAACTCATTTCTCTTATTTGATGTTCAAGGTATGGCATATAACAGCGCCATTTAAATTAATATAGTATTAAGCAGAATAAAGCACCCAAATACTCAGTACTAATAATAATTACAAGAAAGCTGTCCTGGGAGAATTCTAATATTCTCCACTGGAGTATGTCCTTCAGGTTCATTGACTTCTAGATAAGATTTGAAAAAGAAATATACCAAAGCATAAAAAGATAAAGTGTTTGGGTTAATAGGTCCCATAGAAAATCTCAATATGTGGGAGAAAATAATAGTAATTGGTATCTATATGAGAAGAAGAGAAGCTAAACTGTTATTCAAGTGCAAATGGGTGTCCTTTTTCATCCTTTGCAATAACAAACAAATTGAGTCTAAATTAGAGAAGCTTTTGGAATATAATGTGCTCCAACTGCTACAGCCAGGAAATATCAGATGGGAAACCAGGTCTTTTTGCTATTTAATCCTTCTGCCTTTGGACATCAGGTGGAAGGAGCCAAAATCTGCTCTGTCATTTTGTAAGGATGCCCATCCTAATTGTGAACCCAGGGCAGGTGTCTGCAGCCAGTCCAGGAACAGGCATCTGAGAGGTTCCTACCCCAAGGGTGATGGGAACCCCTGTTCTGATATCCTGGAGGTTTTATCCATGGGGTGAGAGATTGCTGTTGTCAGGTGGCCATCAAAAGCGGAGCTGAGGAGAGATGGAAAAGCCTTCTGCCCAGGGGAGTGAATTTCATTCTCCACCTGCATCTGAGCAGGTAAATAACAGATTTAATAGATAAAAATCCCAGATATTTCTTATGTGAATTTAGTGAGCACATCTCAGTTGGCTGGGATTCTGTGGCCAAAAACCACAAAATCAATCATCCAAACAAATCAGACTACAGTACAGTTTGAATATGATACAAGCAAAACCACCTGAAAATAAGGATAATATACCTGTAAATATATATTTAAGAGATCATTTTCCTTTTCCTAGTCCGTCCCTTGTGTCTACCTGTGCAATGAGTAGGTGACAGCCTACAGATGACTCAGACTTCCCTTCCTTGTACTTAACACATCCCTAAATCAAGAGCTGAATTAGGTCAATGCCAACCTTGTAACACAGAATTTAAGTTATTCTGTTCAAAAGAAATCCTACAGCTGCTTTTGAACAGAAAAGACCAGATCACCAAGGAGAATGGTGCCATACTACTCCAAGTCCCACAGCACAGGCAATTCTTCCTGGTGGTAGTGGATGCAAAGAAAAACCAATCCTCCGGCTGCTTTCTAATATTTATATTGCCTATTTCTTCTCAGTTATTTAACAAAACCCCTATACAATCAGGAATATTTCTTTTGCCACAATTTTCATTCTTAATTGTACTCTCTGGACCTGGTTATTAATTTGAAGAAAATTACAATTATCTGGCCATGCAGGGGTCCTGCAATTTCTTTAAAACTCTGTTTTGTTAGAGAACAATAAAATCAAGCAGGTGGTCCTAAAGGGGGAAAAAAAGAAGGAACAAAAAAACTCCAAACCAAAACCAAGCTGAGATGATTATTGCCAGCAGTGACATGTCTTTATCATTTCAATAGTTTGGATTAGCTGAGAGAAAAGTGATGGAGCTGTGCAAAAATAATGACAGGATAGACCTGGAGTCAGAGACTTTATCTGAAGAGCAACAGCAACTTGCCAAGTGGCTGAACTGTCCCCTCTTGCTAACACAGTAATGAAGCAGCAAAGTGGCCTTTCTGCCCAACAGATGGAAGGTTTGTAGCCAGCAGGAGCAGCTCACATCATCCATCCTCTCAAAGACATGGATTGCACCTTTGCTGTGCTCATTGAGATGTGTGACTGCTTGGAGCAATTTCTGTGTGCAACAGCAGTCCTTCTCCCCCCAGGCAGATCATCTGCAGGATTTTCCTGGCTTTTTTCAAAAGGTGATATAAGCTGTGTCATTTGTATGTTTGCTTTTAATCCAGCCAAAGCCAGTGTTTAATTCTGACTCTGGTTTGTGTTATTGTGGAAGCTGAGAGCCTGCAGCACAGGGCAAAACCAAAGCTCAGCAAAGGGCAGCTGAGGAGGCTCAGCCATGCATGGGAGGCCACAGGACCTCTTTGCAAAGCAAATGTTGGTATTGCTAAATTAACAGCATTTTCCATGCTGCTCACACCTGCTGGTGTAGTGTTTTTCATTCAGCCAGAAGGAAAGTCAACGAGTCTGAAATGCAGTTTCTTCTTTCACTTGTAATTTTCCTTCAGTGATTCATTCATGCCAGCTTCTTATCTGTGTATCCCAGTGGCTTTGACGGGTTGGATAATAGCAACAACAAGGATACTCAGTCTAGTGCTAGCCTCCTGCTTTAACAGGTATCACTTGGAACAGGTCCAGACCCAATGCTTGGGAAATTTGGACAGGCAGCTGTCTTCAAAGTAAATGAAACTGTTCATGGAAGGCAGAATTTATCCCTTATTCCAGTATATTCCTTTGAAAATGTTCTCCCAATCTAAATGTACATAAATGTTAAATAAGATTCCATGTCCTTTCTGAAACCTCCATTTTGGCAGCCATCCCTTAAGGGCTCTCCTCTGATATTTATCAGGCTAGATTGCACATGTAGACACAAGCCTGATCCTCTGTCTGGGATTTTCTTCACAGACATAAAAAATAGGAGCCATAATTTCCTTTAATTCCTCAGAATTGTGATTTACACTGTTCTTATAGGAGGCAAGAAAAACAATACTCTTCTATGTTGCCCTGCCTGATACTCTTGCTGAGAAAAGGTTAATTTTTTTACACCTTCAGTCTGCCTGACATGGGGGTCAAAGAAGGGACAAAGACATGAGCAAAAACCATCCTTGTTTTCCAGGTGACATGGCCAGATAACTCACACAAGGCTTGGTGGTTTTTATTTTTTTCTGTGGACAAATGGTCCAAGCCACTGGCTTTTCTTTATCTGGTTTGACTTACATTACTATGAACAAGTAATAAAAGGGTACCAGTAGTATGATTTTAAGATATATTTATGGACACACCATAAAAACAAATTAGGACCTACATCTCCTCTCATGCCCACAGCCATGGTTAAGGATTAATATGAGCAACAATAACTGCTTATCTCTACCTCAAACATCCACAAGAATGGAAGAGATTTTCTTCTTGCTCTGAAAGCTGGCAATTCTGACTGTTTTCACATTTGGCAAGAATCAAAAAAACGCCAAAAAAACTAGGTCCTTCAGAGAATAGGTTTTGCAAAATAAAGTTCAGCAAGGTGCAAGGTGAAATTTAACTTCAGCTTTTTGGTTGTCATAATCAAATAATAGTTATGCTCTTGGGCTTTCTCCTTGTAACTGTATGCGCATATAGTACCAGCTAATTTCTTGCAGCTCCTGAGTTGTCAAATATCTACTAATTGTTTGATTTTTACAGAGGATCTGTGTACAGAGTTCAGGCAGACTTGTGGGCATTCATCACCTTTGCAAATCCAGCCAGGTGTTCCAAAGGGTCAGACTGTCCATGTCTAAAGGAGAATACTGCCAAACAAATACCTCCTGTCAAGTTGCTGCACCTCACCTCAACCATTCAACTGAAACCCTCTGAAATCAAGGGAATATCTGTGACTAAAAGTGCACATTACATGTACAAGAGAGGATAAATATGGCTTAAATGCTGAAATATTTCAGCTGGGGGTATTTGTTAATTTTTTGTAACTCTGGCTCAGGGGCCACGTCTAGGAAAATAGTGTCATCCCCTCTGAAGTGAATCAGACTCTGTATTTCTTTATACTTAATACAAAATTAACCTTAAATAACATTCAAATATTGATTTCAGCAATTCTAGTGTCAAATTACCTGAAGCTAAGGTACATTATTTTAATTTACACCCAGATTCACTTTCATCACCTTGTCAGTGTCAGGTGGGTATGAATTATGTACTCTTTAAAGCTGACATGTCTTGCTAGTGCTCTGCACAGAGGATGCAGAAGAGGCTTGAGAGGGTCAAGGGAGATAATCTTTCATAGATTAAGTGAACTTGAATATTCAATAGAAAGTGGTCTCAGATTTGGTTGATTTCTGAGAGCCTGATTCTAACAACTTAGTTCATCTGCTGTGATGTGAGCTGTTTTGACCTTCTCAGTGAAGGGTATTAGGAGACTATTTACACATTTTCCAAATGACATGGAAAGAGACCTCTGATCAGGGGCAGAGAGGGGTATCATGCTATGAAGGAAAAAAAACCTACCCTGTTATGCAGCTCTTTGAAGTCATTAAGAGGTTTCAGATGCTAGAGGGTAAAGGTGGGGCATAGGACAGGGTTGAGAGAAGAGGATCAAAGGGGGAAATTAAAGCACTTCGTCATGTAATTCTATAATTTATTATATTAATAATATCAGCACACCGCAGCTCTTAGCTGCAATGTAACTGAAGCTGGCAAAGAGCAACAGTAGATATCATGTGTCATCCTAGAGTAGAGTGCAGAGGAAGGAATTTTGGCAAGGAAAATAGGCAAGCCTTATTGCAGAAAAGTTCAGAGTGTTCATCAGAAAGAGCAAATGGACTTCAGCTACTGCAGGCTTGTCTGAGAGCAGTTTATCTGACCTGGGAGGAAAGGTACCTCAAACAAGCCTGACAATGTTTCAAACTGGGGTGAAGAAACTTGATTTAGCAAACTTGCATCTATACTTCTGGTCTGTGCGCTTCCATTTATCAGCTTGATTTTGCCCCAGTATGAAGTGTTATTTTATAACCTTTGCCAAGCTGCTGCTGAGCAAATCTGATTCTTTGGTCTTCAGCTGATGAATTTTTGGAAGTCTTGAGAATGGGCTTGCAAAGAAAGTTAGACTGGTTCAGACAACCTGTGGAAGTGGAATGGGTCTAGGAGTCTCAAATGCCTGGGAAGTGTTTTCTGTTCCATCAATACCATCAATCTAGTGAGCCACTTGATCATTTTTCACTGCACTGTTCCACTTTTGCATACATTTTTCTCATTCTTCCCTGTGAGATGGAACTTGCACATGCTCTTATGCAACATCCAGATGTTTCAATTTCTTGAAGAGAACATGACCTCATTTGATATGTAAAACATAGTATAAATACCATAATTTGTGCTATTAATCAAGGGGTTTTCATTTGTTTTTCATGTTATGTAATTGTGACAGTGTCTAAGGTGGTAAGGCAATCCAAAATTGTTTCTATTCCTCTTGGCAAGGAATCACATGAGCAGAACACCAATTTTTTTTTTTACTCATATTAAACAGTGCTAGAGTTAAGTAGCACTAAAAGTGTTACTGAAGCACTTTAGGTTAATTTATATGGAAATTGTATCTTCCACACTTAAGTGAGCCTCTGGTCAATAATGTGATGGTTAAGGAGTGGATGAGATCAGTGATGAAGTTTAAGATTTCCAGGGGGCTGGATTAACTGAGGCAGCAGAGAAGTAAATGAAGGACCAGGTCACTTCCAATTCCAGTGCAGAATGTATAGAAAGAGAAGAAAAAAATTTCTTCAATGTAATTACCAGAAAACTAAGATTTCATCCCAGTCAGAAAGGAAGTTTCTCCTAGTGAAAGACTCATCCTGAGTACAGCCAGTTCTTTATTCATAGAACCATGAAAGATTCAAAGATGAAATCTAATTCTGGTTTTAGGATCTATGGGATCATGACAGGTAGTTTTGCTACACTAGGAGTTTGTACTCTTTAGTTATCTATTAATATCTGTTCATAGGGAAATGAGCAGTGATTGTTCTCATTCATTCAAAATGCAAACAAACAACATATTTTAATTATTAAGAATGTTACATAATTTTCAGTGCTCAATGTCACCAAAATTTAACTGAGGTTATAAATTCTTCATTTTTTTCTCTGTGGTTTGGGGGAGTACTCTAGCAAAAGAGGACAATCTAGATTTAATTTATAATCAAAGCATATACCAGTTGAAGATTCAAATAAACTTCAAATAGGAAATTCTATTCTATTCTTCAGAAGTTCTTCAGAATGTTTTGGAGTCTTAACCTGGTATACACTGACAGTGAGAAACATGCAAAATTAATGACATGAAAATAAGAAGCAAACATTTCAGGCAATAAGTCTAAAAAGCCTTAAAAATTGAAAACAGCAATAACATTTATCTGTGTTCTGCATGACACTCACCTTAGGGAAGTTATTAATACTTTTAGTGTAGGTGGTGTGTTGAAAATTACTTTCAGAGTTACAGGGTAATATATTATATCCTTTGCCATAGCTTCTCTTAAAATAAAGGGAAAAGATTTTTAATACATTCATTTCCATAGCACTTTGAAACATATACAAGCCTTCTTCCCTTTTTCAAAATGTTACTTGCAGCAATTCACATTAATCAATGACTGTGTTATCACTTCCCAACAAAGAAATAAAATATATCCAAAGTTGAGCATGCACTGCACAAAGCAGTCACATGAAATAGTTTATTTTTTTACCACATGGCTTGTAGATATAAAATGGAATGGAGAACATAAACAAACCCTTTCAGAGGTGATAGGCCTTAGTAAGCTCTTCTCATGGTCGCCTCCTGAGTTGTTTCTTTGTTGCTGTTGTGTTTAGGCTTGCATTAGAAGCCTGTCCTCTCCTCCGCCTTCTTCTCCATGTCTCCTGTAACTGGGTGCTAAAATTGCAGGAGTCCGAGTCAAAATTAGGTTTTTTGTCCGGAGAACTGCTTGTTTCTAACAGCAGTGAAATCTTCTCCATCTATATCCCTGCTCACCATCCTTCCAGAGGCAGGGTCTCTTAAGAAAATGAATTGGTTTTTTGTTGATTGCAGCAGGTTTCATCAAGCTTGAAGAAACAAGTGCTGCAGGCTCCAAGTGCTGAGGACTCCTTCCTCAATTCTGTGGACAAGGCACTGGGCAATGTGTGCTTTATCTGTGTCCCAGTGCAAGTGACATGGACACATCCATCCACTTTTGGTCTCCTTCGTCTCCTTTTAAACGGAAGGAATTTTAATTGGAGTCATCCAGACCTGAAACTGCAGCAGCACCTCAGAGATTTGTCTGGGGTTATAAGGAGTGGCGACAGCTGATTTACATTGAACATTATATGAGTTTTCCTCATCCTTCTTTTCTTTCTTTTCTCAGCCTCAGACTTCTTTGCTTAAAAGAGAAAAAAAAAGGCATAAAAATAATTTTCTAATTTTTTTTCCCAAAGGATAAATATATATCATCTATGAAAACTGGAATATTTAATGGCACATTTCAAAACACCAACCATTCCATAACAAGATTTTAGCATCAGCTGAAAGTGGAGCTTACTCAGGGAGACAATTGGAAGTCCCTAGAAATATCTTATTAATTAACAGAAGAACATCATTGTCAGCAATAATTTATCCACCCTATTACTATTTTGATTCTAAAATTTTTCTGGATATTCATCCTTTGTGAGTGATTGAAGGAAGAATATTGATGCTTTAATAGTGATATCAATCACTTTTATAGCATTTGGCAGTGATTTTTAGGACCAACTCATAAAACTGCTGGAACAGAGTGATGAATAAGGATTTTCAAATCTGAAGAGCTGCACAGATATTAAGTAATCACTGCTACATCACTGAGCCAATATGCTATTATGCTGATGGGAATATTAACATAGAGTGACTTTCCATATCTTGAAAATCAGAGCTCTTTTTTTCTCTTTATTTTTACTATTTAATGATAACAACCCAGAACTTCTGAGTACATGCAGTAATTTCAGGGATGTCCACCTCTTCTGAATCTCCCATATGCCTTGCAGAGTGTTTAAACTCTCAGGTGATAACAGCCATGCCCAACCAAAGAACCAAACCAACAGACAGCAGGTTGTGCTGATGCCCCCAGCACACTCCCAAAGTGAAGCACATCACTCTGCAGCTCTGTCCCATGCCCAGCTCACCTCACTTCTGATAACGGGGAGGAAGGATGGGCACTGAGAGAGGTGGCAGCAGCATGTCCCATCATGGAGATATAAAAAATCCCTCCTTTTTGTGCCACAGCCCTTAGCATGTGTGAAGGAGTGGTAGGGTGTTAAGTGCTCCAAAAAAGATCTGCTGAGACCTCTGAGCACTGCAGGGCACAGATCTCCAGATCTGTCACAGACTGCTTTTCTTTAAGCAATTGTTCTGCCTTTTTGCCCCCACTGAGCCAATGCCCAGAACTCAGACTAAAAATACCATTAGGATAATCTCAGTCATGAAGGTGCCATGTTCTTTGGTGCTTGTATTTTTATCTTTTACCTCCACTTCATGTGTTTTTCTCTTTCATGTGCCACTAATTATCATTAGTGATGAAAGAGATTCTCCTTTGCTGATCCTTCCCAGTTAGGACAGGGTGTAGCCAAACCGAACCTCAGGAAAACTGATATATCTGAGGTACATCACAAATACCACTGCAATCTGAGGCAATCACAGCTGCTCTGGAAGGAGCTGGCCTGCCTAGAAGGGATGGTAAAAATACTAAAGAGGTTCTGCAGGTTCCCTTGGACAGGGACAAATGGTTTGTCTTTGAAATGCACCCAGTCATGGAAAAGACTGATACACAAATTAAAGGCTGAACTCCCCGGGCTATACAGATAAATTTTCATTGATCTGCACCGTGACAGATCTTGATTCCACAATCTTCCTTTGAAGGAGACAGTGTTGCAACTCCTAAAGTTAAAAGATGGTGAGAGTGGATGGTTTAATTAGACACTAAACAACATCATTGCTCATATGAGACAATAGGTGCAAACCTATCAAAGGAAGTGGTATTTGTAAAGAACATATTTATACCTACCTTCTGATGGCAAATGCTTCTGTCCCATGAAAATTTTCAACTTGAATGGGGAAGTGGTTTATACGTAATTGTGGATCATTAATTATGATGTTTGTGCTTTGGTTTCCCAAAACATATCTGGGGCTAGTTTAAGCCAGAGGACCATTTTAACACAGGGGAACACTGCCCAAAACTGGAAGTGAAATTAAATACAGTGAGAGGTTTTCTTAGTGTTCTAATCTGTTATACCTCAGTTTTGCCCTGGGGCTCTTCTCAGATGAAGCTCTTGTCAGATGAAGCTCTTTCTTAAGGAGTGGTAAAGATGGGAGAAGAAGAGCTACAGCTCAACAGTGAGCCATAGAAACCCTACAGACAAAATACTTGTGTACAAATGATACAGTCCTCTGGTGCACAATAAAGATTTTGATAGTGTGAAGTTTTCAAATTATAGAAAATTGGTTAGGGAAGTCACCTAATCCACCCCTTGCCTCACATTTAAGTTGTTTTATTATTGATAAGTGGAACCACTATGCATGAATATCTCAGATAACAGAATGTTTATGCCACTCATGCATTTTCTTTGTGCATTTCTTATTTTTGCAGCCATGGTTGCACTTGGAAATCTGTAAAGCCAAAGTTAAGCGCTACTCTTTAAAAAAAGAGAGGAAGATAGGAAGCATTTATCTCAAATGATTTAACATTTCATTTATTGTAGCTATAAAATAAGATAAAAATTTAAATATGCCCATCCAGAGCATATCATCCTACACAGAGAAATACAGCACATAAAAGCACATCAGAAAAATTTCACTGCAGTGGGAAAATCACTACTTAAAATGGAATGCAGGATGTCTTAACCTGAATCCATTTGTCCCTATGTTTTATGGTACAACCACGACCTTGTAACATCCAATTTCTTTCTACACATTGCTTGACCCTCTGCTATGCAAAAGAGGATTTTGCTTCCCTTTAGCAGATAAGTTGTGGTTAAGGAAGGAAATAGGAATGATGATAGGAAGTGTAAAGCCATTTTTACAATAATGATCCCCATCAGCCTACTCTGTAGGAAGGTGTATCACTTGGAACAAACTTGGAGTTGGCACTGTGAGAGGAAGTGCTGGGAAAAAAAATCCATAAGCAGTCTGCAAAGGATGGAAGTTAATGTGGAAGGTGCACAGATGCAACTTCTTCAGTGCCCTGTAATCAGAATCATCATTCCACAGAACTAGCCTTCCCCTAGTTGCCAAGGGGTTGTGCTGTGTTTTGGATAAATGAAAAAAGGCTGGTTAGAGCATAAAAGATACACTCACACCACTCTACTTGACATTTTCTCACATCTATAAAAATGTACCATTTGTTCCAAAGGCTCCATGCATTTATTTCCTTACCAGTGAATGGAAATGAAGTCTTAATACCTGTCAGACCTCCCAGTGTTCTCACACACAACAAAATAAGTCTCTGCTGTTATTGTTATTAATCTCCTTTTGCATTTCAGCTAATTTTGTTCTTTGCAGTAGGTACAAAATGAATCTGATAGTTGAAGCACAGAAAATGGGATGGGGTTCAGTGCTTCTCTACATCTCATAGTGACACTCATTGAGATATTACCTTGTCAGCTATCAGCTTGCTAAGAGAGAGCACCAGGGACCAAACCAAACCCAACCAAACCCAACCAAACCAAACCAAACCAAACCAAACCAAACCAAACCAAACCAAACCAAACCAAACCAAACCAAACCAAACCAAACCCAAAACCAAACCAAACCCAACCCAAACCCCAAACCAAACCAAACCAAACCAAACCAAACCAAACCAAACCAAACCAAACCAAGCCAAACCAAAAAACCCCAAAAACCGAAACCAACCAACCAAAAAACCCCCAACAAAAACAAAACAAAAAAAACCACCCAAAACCCACTAAATAAACAAAAAAACCCTACTAAAACCAAAAAGAAAGAAGAAAAAAAGATGCCTAGAAAAGAGAAAAATACCAGAAAAATCAAGCATCAATATAAAGTGATGTTCTTTACTGAAGGAAGCAATAGTGAATACTGAAATTGTACGTCAGTTCCTATTCTCATGGTCCATCAAGTACTACTATTCTAATAATCTGTCAGGTCTAATCAGAGGGAGGCAGCCAGCCTACCAAAATGTTTTGTGCAGCTGGGAGCTTCATGTCATGACCAATCAGGCACTACTGTCTCTGTCACTTTATGATATGTGTTTTAAATAAAGCATGATAAACTCTGTGCTGAAGGCATACTTTAAAGATTTATTTTTTATTATTTTTGTAATAATTTGGATTTGCTAATCAGAAGTTCTGCTTTGCTTCAGTAACCTGAACAGCTTTAGTGAGATAAAAAAGCAAATGTGAATGAAAGGAATGATGAAGCTTCTTCTTAAAGAAATTTTGGGGTTTTTTTGTTTTGTTTTTTCCCCAGAGTCAAAACTCATTTGCGTGGTTAGGGTGATGAAACTCATTTCCACAAACATTGTTCCTTGCACTTTTTAGAAACCCACTACACATTAAGTATAAATCAAATGCAATTTTTTTTAAAATGTATGGTCCAAAATTTTCACTTCTTTTAAGGCTACGAAAAATACCCTGATTTATGCTGAAGATAAACTTGATATAGTGGCTATTTCATTAAGAAAAAAAAAAACAAAACAAAACAACCAAAAAACCCCAAAAACTCAGGAAAAAAACAAATATAAGAGTGAAACCCAATGTTCTGGCCATGGTAATATTTTTCCCTCAATGAATAAGCATCTTAAGGCCAGGATGCACAGACTTTCTAAGAGGGCAGATTGAAGGACTTTGGCTGATGCAATCACTGTATTACCACTACCCCACACATCTTTGGAACTTCTTGCATCTGAAAAATTTTAGCCAAAGTTCAAGCTCAGTTCAGCCTCCTCTGAACATCTCAGAAATTCAAAGGACTGGAAATATTAATACCTACACTTACAAACTGACAGAAAACAGAACTTAAAATAATGACTAGACAAAACAAGGCACAGAACAGGAGCAGGGAAAAGCAGAGGGAAACTTAATTTCACTTTGTTCGTGTTTGTACATGTATCTATCTCTCCTGAAAAAGTTTCCAAAATATTACAAACCATAGAATCTCTTTTAGTTCTTATTCTTGTTTCCACTTTAGATTATTGTCTCCTGAAGTTTCTTTATCTCTTCCTTCTAGTCTTGAGTCACAGTATGAACATCTGGCTAAAGAACTACTTTAGAAGAATCAGCCCATTGGGAGAAAAAGAAAGATTAATTTAGAACAGATAATGAAATTAGTTTCTTCCAACTTTTTCTTCCACCTATAGATTACAAAGCACTCAAACCATGATTGGTTTTATTTTTTCGCAGACTTTGGGAAAAAAAAATCTAGTGAAAGCTTCATTTAGGAGTAACTGACTTTAATTATCTGAGCAGAAAAATAAAAGCATACCCCCTCCAGATCAGTTATTTAGCCACAGAAATGTCATGGCATTATTCATCTTCATGAGCTTCAACATTTTCTTTCTTAAAAACACTCTAGCACAGTAGCTGTCCTCCTCTAAGTACTACATGATGATTTTAAGCATATTAAGCTGATAACAGACTGATGAATATTTATAGTCAGATGATTTTTTTTTTTTTTATTTTCTCCAAAAATCTCTGGAAGGCTCAGGAGAAACATCCTGGATAAAAGTCAGTCTGGAAAAAATATTGAACAACACTGTCTCCTGTGGATGAAATGTCATTTTCTGGAGGTTTTCCTGTAGTCACTTGAAGATTTCACAAGCAGATCCATATGACTATTTGGGCTCCAGGCCTTTATTCTCAGTCTGAACCCTGTGCCACCATCCTTTTACAGGCTGTGCTCTAGGTTAGAAGATTTTTTATCTCATTTAGGCTCATCAGTAAGCTCTTGTACCCTGGAGGGCCAAAGGACTCCTTGACTAGATAATGGATTTTATTTCTGTAAAAGGTGTCTGGATGGACTGCTACTGCTCATCATAGCAGATAATCAGATGTTCCCCCACATACAGTTGTAGGATTTTAGGTGGGTACCTCAGCTATTCTTTTGTCACCTTGCTGAACCAACCATGCAGATATTTTCCTTGGAGCAGTGCAAAGACATTTGTCATTTCCCCCTCATTCTCAACAGCCACAAAGGCATTTCTCCATGCTCTCCTTGCCCTTCAAACAGTCCCCTGTAAATCCTGATTCATGTCAAGGAGCAGGTATTGGGACCACAGCCAAGAACTGTGTTGAAGGAACTCTTGTCTGCAAAGAGCTGTGCACCTGCCTGAATTCCTTGAATTCAGGAAAAGCTTTCTTTGTGTCACCAAGTGTTCTTCAGATCCATCCCACTTCGGAGAACATTCAGCTACATCATGAAAGTGGAAGCATTTTATCCTCAGTAAATATGGAAAAATTCTGTAGGATCTAATCTCATAATCTTCTAATCTTGCATGAGATGAGCCCACCTTCTCCTTGAGAAGTGTATCTTCCATTTGACAGAATGTACAAGAAATGTTTCTTGGTGTTTTATCTGAGAGATTTTTAACCTTTTCTTTTTAAATAAATATTACAGATGTTTCTGTTTATCAGCTATCTGTCTTTGTGCAGGGCAAAGGCCCCTTGACTGCTTTTTTTGATCACTTGGGAGAGATCAGATTTTATCTGTATAATCTTACACAGAACATTTTATTTTATATTTCCCATATACCTCCTGCATCTTTCTTTAGATAAACACAAAAAGATTTTGCCAACCTAAAGGCTGCAGAGACTACAATTCCATCTCTCCCCAAAGCTCCTCTGAATTCTGGGTTTTAGGGCTCTTTCTCATAGGACAGAATACAATGACAGCTAGCTGTCTTCAGCATCACAGATGCTCTGTTTCTAATACATTTAGTAAACAGAAAACATCATTCACAAAGGGGAAACAAAAGTAAATTACCATTTAGCACTTCATAGTTTTTCCATTCAGTAAATGCTGATAGGCTTGAAAACCATAAGTTTAAATCTATGCTATAAATTTTTAGAATTCCTTTGTAGCCTAAGAGCTTAACCCACAATGGCCTCATTTTCTTTGCAGCTTAGATGCCCTTAGAAATATTTCTGGTTTTTGGAAGAATGTAAGAATTATCTCTCCTTTTTGGCTATGAATAAACTCAGACAAAGCAAGATGAATTTTTTTCCCCTTAAATTCAGGCAGAACATGTAATATTTTAAAGTTGAAATTATTTTTGAAGATGAATCTTAACCTCACATAATTTCAAATATATTGACCCATTGGAGTTTGGTGATCTGTTCTTGAAATTCGATATCAATGTCAATTGTGGTGTGAACAATCTGACAGTGGTGGAAATAGACATTTCCTTTCCTTCCTGAGTCCCTTCCTCTTAAACATGCACTAAGTACATTGGAGAGGCTCAGAAAATGTTATCATGAGGACTTATTCATGAGACTGAACACTGAGCTCCACATGGCTTGAATGCTGCTACAAAAGCTAAAGTGCTGGCACAGGCAAAATATTTTATAACTTTCCATATTGTCCATGCAAGTGCTTCAAAAAGAGTTATTCCAGGGCAGGATAACAGCGGGAGCAGTGAGAGGGCTTCCATCCCAGCCTGGCGCTGAGTGCTCTGTAGTTGAGCTTTCATAAGACAGAGTTACACGTGCTGTTGGAGGATTGCAGCTTCTGGTGATGTTGAAATTACCATTTAGCACTTCATAGTTTTTCCATTCAGTAAATGCTGATAGGCTTGAAAACCATAAGTTTAAATCTATGCTATAAATTTTTAGAATTCCTTTGTAGCCTAAGAGCTTAACCCACAATGGCCTCATTTTCTTTGCAGCTTAGATGCCCTTAGAAATATTTCTGGTTTTTGGAAGAATGTAAGAATTATCTCTCCTTTTTGGCTATGAATAAACTCAGACAAAGCAAGATGAATTTTTTTCCCCTTAAATTCAGGCAGAACATGTAATATTTTAAAGTTGAAGTTATTTTTGAAGATGAATCTTAACCTCACATAATTTCAAATATATTGACCCATTGGAGTTTGGTGATCTGTTCTTGAAATTTGATATCAATGTCATGTGGTGTGAACAATCTGACAGTGGTGGAAATAGACATTTCCTCTCCTTCCTGTGTCCCTTCCTCTTAAACATGCACTAAGTATATTGGAGAGGCTCAGAAAATGTTATCATGAAGACTTATTCATGAGACTGAACACTGAGCTCCACATGGCTTGAATGCTGCTACAAAAGCTAAAGTGCTGGCACAGGCAAAATATTTTATAACTTTTGTTATAAAATTGTCCGTGCAAGTGCTTCAAAAAGAGTTATTCCAGGGCAGGATAACAGCGGGAGCAGTGAGAGTGCTTCCATCCCAGCCTGGTGCTGAGTGCTCTGTAGTTGAGCTTTCATAAGACAGAGTTACACGTGCTGTTGGAGAATTGCAGCTTCTGGTGATCCTGCCTGTCAGGCTCAGGTAGTTAACTTGTCATCTTTAATAGCCCCAGTGTGGGGATTCCTGAAATAATTACACCAAGCTAATCATCTGAAGTCTGAATCACTGCAGATGATGCTTGACTGGTTGGGGTGCAGCACAGACTCTTCTCACTCTTCTCTTCAGCAGCCCATTTATCTGAGATGAGTCAGGAAAACAGTGATCTCATTACTCTCACAAATACTATTCTGGGACATAGTTTAGTCACAGAAATTATCTCTCTCCTTTTTTTTTTTTTCCAGAATGGTTAATATAAAAACAAACTCATCATAGCTTTAAAAGTGGTTTAAATCAGGTCCATAATGCCTGAAGAAAGGCCTTGGAATGACCTCCAAGTTTTACAGAAAGTATTCATGTCCCTAAAGTATCACTGCCATGCAAAGAAGCCTCACAGCTGATATTTGTCAGATTTGGTAAAGCTGAAAGAAGCAGTGGAGGGATTACTTTCTCCTTCCTGATACTTATCTATACCCTGAAGTATTCCAGTACTTGTGCATCTTTTTGGAGTGATCCAGATTTACCTTGTTCTCTCCCACACTTCCTTTGGATCCCACTTTGCATTACAAAACATAAGTAAACAAGAAATAAAACAGAAATATGAGAGAAGGAATTAGATAAGAACTTGGTGACTTTGATTTCCCTTGCTACTGATGAATACCCTGTGACATTGGTAGGTGCCACAAAACTGGAAGTTGTGCAGTATTTTAAAAACTTTCTCTGTTTTCCACAATCAGGAACAGCACTCTGAGTAGACTTGGAGTATAATATAATGCACAAGATGGATGATCTGGATCATGATAGATGCTATAATATTGATGTAAATCATTGTCATTCCCTACCTGCCTTCTCTCCCTTTTAAAATGTTTAGTTCAGTACAATTCACTTTTAAAAGTTCTCAATCTAATTTAGAAGAAATTCCTACAATTACTTGGTTCTAGCAATAGCAAGAATTCGCCCTATGTAATTCCTCTGAGATGAGTTGAGATGGATATCATCCATTCCTGATCTAAAAGTCAAAGGGGCTGTTTCCACAAAGCCATTGGCTCCAGATTCAAATTTAGAGAGAAGAAAACCACCACTTTAGAGATTTGGGGATATTTTGCTTTCAGCTACTTCTGATATATATGGCAGACCCAAAACACATGACAGAGGCATAAGATTTGAAAGCTGTAGTGGGTAATATCTGGTAAAGAGTAAACTCTGATGGCCAGTTTAGTTAGCTCTCTTAACACACTCAGGGCAGTTGGAGATATAATTATTACAAAACATCATCTCCTTTGAATGGATAGCTGCTTAATCCTGGCACTTAATTTAGAGACAGTAGAATAAAGCAAGGTCAAGTTCTCAAATTTATGTTTCAAGCCAGCTGTTGTTTCTGGCTTTAATTTTCTGGTGTTCATTCTTGTAGATACTAAAATTATCTTCTGTGCTTGTATCTCTATCTTTTCTTTTTTTTTTCCTGCAAGGTTCTTCTGCATTTCAGAGCTGCATTAATTTGATTACTTATCAGTCATGTAAGTGCAGTCTTTCAGGGCATCAGGACTGAATACAGACTCTACTTTTACTTGTCTGTGAAGTCCTAATCTCTAAAGATTTTCAAAAACCAGACTTTTTCTTTAAAACCTGCTGGCTCTGACAAAATTTTCACCCAGAAATTTTCACTGGCTCAAAGGCTGGATAGTGGACTGAGAAACAGAGTTTATAAAAGTTTATATCAGACATTCAGTCTGGATAAAATGAACTGCAATGCTAGTGTCTCTCCTTTCTACCCCATGCAAGGGGCCTTCAAGCCGTGGTGTGACCTCAGTATCTCTCCAGGAAGTGTTTTTGGTGTGTTTCAAAGTGTTTTATTCATGTGCAATATTCGGTTGGCAGCAAGGAGACCATTTCTGTAGGGTCTTGTTTTGCCATTCATCTGTGATGCAGGAGCTTGAAGGCAGCATCTTTCCACCAGGGAATGTTCTTGGCCAAGAGCAGCAGCTGGAAGTGAGACATAGGAGTAAGTCTGGGGACCTGTGTGTGGGTGTTCAGTCACTCCACGGCATTTTTCCATTGGAATCAAGGGAACCAATGGCATGTAAGGGTTCTGTCAGCCCACAGAGGGAAAGGAAATGCCTTTGACAAATCTCCTCAAATGAAGAATGAAACCACATCTATAACATTCTCATGGGACTAAGCCAAAACAAACATTTCTCCATCAGGTTTTATCCATTCTGCAACACCTAACCAGGCTACCAAAGAATGTGATTACAAATGTCTGTGGTAACTTCTGCCAGGTCATTTCCCATGGTAGGAGTTTAAGCACAAGCAATCATTCAATGACCTGAAAGCTCTTCATCACCCACCAGCCTTATCTCACATTTCTGTAGCTGCATGATGCACACAGACTGATTTGCTCCACCCACCTTGCTTTTAGGCAGCTCAGAGCTTATTCCCACATACTTTACTCCTTTTGTACATCTTATTCCAGCTTTGAAGCTGGAGGATGCAGTTCCTGTGATAGTTTCTCTGTTTGGCCTTAATGAATTCATTGATGGAGTAGTGCTTTGCTGTGTGGTCTGTCAGTGTTTTCTGAATTTCTTGTAGGTTTCCCCTTCCATAGGAAAGGGATTTAAAGATAAATATTAATTTACAGCATCACATAATGTCTTTCAAGAGCTTGTTAAATATTTAAAGGGACTTGTGCCTCTTCCAAGAATGTCCCAATCTACAAATGTAAAAAGGATGATACATATTTTTATCCTGCTAGAAAGATGCAAATTTAAATTATGTTTGCTTTATTCAGAACGGAAAGTTCTTAATACTGTACAGGAGAGTGTGCAAATCCACTATATATTGAGGAGCTCATGTTCTTTATTTGATGCATGAAAACCACCATTGAGACTGCTCTGAAATTCACTAAATTAAATTAAAAATACACTCAAGAACTTCACGGACTTTGAACCAAAACTTTTTTTCTTTTTGCAGTGGCAATAGAAAATATTTCCTAAAAACAAAATAGTGTTTTGGCTGCTGCAGTTCTGTCCTTTCACTTGACTATTCCATCCCTCAATTATCTGTGTACGAGCAGAGTAGCACCCATGAGAATATTTGTTTGCTTGCACCTGTGCTCAAAGAGACTATGAGAGTTCAAAGTTGGGTAAATGTCTGCCCCACTTAGTCTCTGCTGCACCAAAAGTAAGTGTTGCTCAGCAATCAAGTCTAAATCTTGATTATAATGAATGGACAGATGCAGCTCCAGACTGATTTATCCTATTTATTGAAACACCTAAACTCAGGCTGGGAATCTCCATCCCATTAGAGATTTCTATCCTTCCAGGTACTCCAAACTTTTCTTTACATGAGATATCTCATTCTTGAAGATTTTGAAGCAAATTGGCATTTTACTTTATTTCCACCTAAAGATCTAATTTAACCTGCCACACAGAGATATGACACTGGTGTGCAACATAGGGCTGGTAGTCCTCTGTGCTACAATAACTCATTGCCTTATTCTATAAATAAGAGCAGAGGCAAGACAAGGTAATTTATCTTTGCACTTGACAAGCACTGGTATTTTATAACTGGAAGAGGTTAAAGAAAACACCATTTGATTTGCATGATGAGCGACAGCGTTAGTGGGGATAGGAAATTCACTTCAATAGAAGCACTCTGAGCTGAACAATACATTCATTAAAAGAGCAGTTTTCTGATTAGACAGTGGAGCAAATAGCTTTTTCCCATTTTGCCATCAGATCCACTTTACATAAGCAATAGCAGAGAACAGGGCATATGTTTATGTGGCTGCCACTTTTCCTGTGGGTGTACAATGACAGTACGGCTTTTCAGTGCCATGGTGGAGCAGAAGGAGGTGATGACACCAGATTTGTGCACCCACAAGTGTGTAGAAAACAAATCTGACTGATTTTACAGGCAGGACTAACAATTCAGGTTGTCTGGATTTTTCACCATTTCAAGTTACTTGACGTGGTAATTTTAACAGGAAGAACATTACTAAAATTGACTATGAGCAAGGTCTGAAAAAAAGAGCATTTCACTGGGCTGCTGTCCTTCCAGCCATGACCTCAGCATTAGGTGATTTGCTTATAGTATCTCTTGTGGGGATTAATCTTCAAAGAGACCTTTGTGACTCACAGATCACCTGCCCAAGACTATGAGAACCCTCACTTGAGCTGGGGATTACTTACTTAAGATCAGGTGTGCTCACAGAGCACATGAATCTCTCTTCAGTTTGATGGGATGAAGACAGTCTGTCCATCTTTAATGTATTTTATTATGAGTGAGCAGATATAGACATAATTCACCATATTACTCAGATAATATCTGCATTTATTTAAGGCATTTAGAAGTGAGTCATATAATAACCACATTTATAGCACAAATAAAATAAAGCAATAAACCAATAGGTTCAAATGACTAAGTGTCTTGGTTTGAAAAAGACTGGTGTCTGCTTAAGGAAGGCAGAAGCCTCCCCTGAAATGGAAAATGTAATCCCCCCCCCCCAAATTATTATAATTTTTGAAATTAAAAAGCTGTCGGGCAAAGATGTGGGAATAGGAATAACAGTTCTTTACTAGGAAAACTAAAAATACAAATGCAATAGTACAAACAAAGAAAAACACTGACAGAGTCAGAATATGACCTGGCACCCTGGGGGTCAGGGTGTTGGTAGCAGTCCCATTCAATGGTCGGCTGCTGTCCTCCTGGAAGGATAGATGTGGTTCTGTTGGAGCAGGGATGCTCTAGAAGGGTGGAGTTTTCCCTGAAGGTCCAGTGGTGGTGTGGATGGGCCTGGTCTTCCTCTGGGAATCCAGTGGGACAAGGCTGTCTCTGTTGTTCCAAATCTCAGATTATACCTAGGTAGGAATGGTTTCTTCCTCCCCTGGGTGGAGCATCTCCCAGTGGGATGATGTTATTTTATCAGCCATGCAGTGAGATTCAGTGGCCCATTTAACAGGAGATATTTCCCTGGAGGGTGGATTGGTTTGTGGAAGAGAGAAAGAAAACTGCCCAATTAACAGAAGATAACTGCCCCACCTTTAACAGATGGCAAATAGAATACACATATATCTTACAACCCAGGACACCAAGTCTTCAAATTATTGCAACAGATACAGCACAGCATGGCAAGCTGGGCAAGGGAGGGGATTGTCCCACTCTGCTCTGCTCTGGAGCAGCCTCACCCCGAGTGCTGGGGGCAGTTCTGGGTGCCACAATTTAGGAAAGACACAAAACTGTTAGAGAGTGTCCAGAGGAGAGCATGAGGATGCTGGAGGGTCAGCAGGGGAATCCTGTGAGGAGCTGGGGAGGTCACTTGGTGTGATCAGCCTGAGGAGACGTAGGGGAGGCCTCATCATGGCCTGCAATGTCCTCGTGAGGGGAAGAGGAGAGAAGAGGCAGGAACCGACCTCTTCACTCTCCTGATCTGTGACAAGGCCCAGAAACAGCATCAGGCTGAGTTGGAGGTGGTCCAGGTTGGATATCAAGGAAAGGTTCTTCACCCAGGGGATGGTTGGAACTGGAACAGGCTCCCCAGGGAGGTGATCCCAGCACCAAGAGTGGCAGAGCTCAGTAAATGTTTGGACAATTCTCTCAGACACATGGCAGGATTTTCTTGGGCCAGTTGTTGGACTCAGTGATCCTGATGGGTCCCTTCAAATCCAGCACAGTTCAAAGCAGTGTTTCAAAGAAAGGCAATGTGTAAAAAATATTGAATAGGGGTGAAAAAAGATGAAAATGTACAACTTAGAATGATAATGATGAGGAAAGGAAAGAATCAGACAATGAATTTATTAGCTTTCCTTGAACAGAAGCCTCGGAATGAGCTGTTTATTTGGAAAGATAATGAAAGACTGAGCAAGGCAACAAAGCATGGAATGTGAAGAGGAAAATAAAGGAATCAGAGACAGACTTTTGTATATAACCACCAAAGAAGGGAAGAAAATAGAAAGAGCATAGAAATTAATGCAGCAAATAGAGAGGAAAAGAATCCAAGGGAATATAGGCTCTAGAATGAAGACCCTACAAAAGATCTTTTTTCTAAATTAAAAAAAAAAAAAAAGTTAAAAGGATAAAATTCTATTGGGATAGCAAAATTGTACCATTGCCTTACCAAGAGCAAGAAAGAAAGAAAGAAAACACAACACAGAAATTAACAGAAAACATTAGGGAATCATAGAAAAACTGCCAAAAAATGGCAAAGAGTTTTTCACACTTTACTGTATTTCCCATTTCCTCATGCATGGCCATTACTTCTGTTGTTCCCAGTGTCATCACCATTGCCAGGGGTTTTCAGCAGTCCCTACAGCACTGAGGTATTTTCAGCAGTGGTGGGCAGTGGGATGACATTGTGCAGTTATTGAAAAAGAAGAGGCGTGACATAATAATTATAGATCTCCTCAGTCTGATAGGAATCAATGGAATAATTAATGGAATTAGGTCTAGTAAAGAATCCTGATTAATAAAGAAATTAAAGAGTTTATAGAAGAAAATATTCAAACTGACTGAATATGTTTGGACAACAGTATGAAGTTAGACAGCAAAATCAAAATTGTTGATGTACACACCCAGGTAGAAGGAAAACTTTTACCTTAGTATCTGATGACTTCCTGATTAATAATTGAAATAACATGAAATCAACAGACTAGAGTGTAAATGAACCAAAACTGCTTAAATAGTAGTTCTAAAATATTATTAGAAACAGGAAATCTTGCTCAGCTACTGTCTCTACTGTGATCCCATAGGGCTTGGCTCATAGCTGAGCACATTTAATTTTTTTTCTCGTATTTAAATAAGTTAATCTTCTGTCATAACCTTGAAAGAATTTCTTAGAATATCTCATTATAAAATCACGCATGTCATAAAATCAGGATACAAAACATAATTGCAGAAGAATAGATATTATTATAGGAAACACTGAAAAAGATTTGAGGTTTATGGTGGAGAATTATAGTTCCCAATGTAAAAAGAGTGGTCAAAATGGTTACCATCATTTTTAAAATATGAACTGAGAAAGTGCTGAGTAGGAGGACTTACACTCTCCTTGTAATCAGCCCTGAAGTGCCTGGTATTGGAGTACCACATCTTATAACCTGTCCTTTAAAATGGGAATTTTAGCAGCTCGAGAAGGTTCAGAAAAGATTGAGAAAAATAATGAGTTAGATGCATGTCTTTGAGAGTTTAATCTATTTTGATCACAAAAAACACCAGTTATGGGTGAGTTGTTTACAATCTATATAGTTGGGGAAGAGATCAAAATCAGTAGCAATTTGGGGTTTCTATTCCTTTTCTTTCTTGATATGCTTCATCCAAAAGCAAGGAATATCTTCTTCCTCTACAGTGTAACAAGGAAGATTCAGGCAAGAGCAAAAGTGGGATTTTTAACAACAGAATCATTCAGTCACTGTAGCTATGTATCCAGGCAGGTAATACATTCTGCACCACTGAAAATGTATATAGGAGTGTTTGATTTTTCTCTCAAAGAGATATTCTAGCTCAAGGACAGCTAGTGGATGTGAAGTGGGAATTAATATAGAGCAATCCAACAGCCTGTGTCAGGAGCAGGTCAGATTTGCAGATTGTGATTTGCTTTCCTGCCCCTGACATCTATTAAACCCACATAAGCATATACTCTGGTAAAACTTGACATTGCTGCTAAGGCCTTGCCACTAAAAAACTCAGATGACATGGCTTTGTGAGTGTGCAATACATGTTCCATGCTGTAGACTAAGAAAATCCCGCAAAAATCTTATAGAGAAGTGAATAATAAAATAGAAGGAGCAGTGTCCTTGTACCTGTCAAGTAATTTTAAAGAAAAAAAAATGTTTTAAAGCGAAGCTATTTCTCATACCTGGGTGAGTAAAGAAGTGCTGACATTCATGACCAGTCTGAGAGATGCAGCATGGACCTGATGCCCAGACAGGCCCCAGTGGTCCATGTATCTGTCAGAGCTCCTTAAAGACTACATCTCACTTTGTTTGAGCCACATATACCCAAAACCCAGGGTAAGACCAACACACATACAAAATTTGAAAGGGCAAATACTTCTTGATAAAAAGTTCAGCATCAACAGTTATGCTGCAGGACGAAGAGTAGGAAGAGCATTTGTGTGGTGTAAGTGATGACAGCCTGCATCACTGGCTCTGAAGCTTTGCTTTGAGACCTGGGCAAGGCCTTCAGAACTTGTGGTCACTGTGCAACCAGGATGAGAGGGGAGTTTGCATGTGCCTGACACTTACAGCCAGTGCTGCTCTGCAGAGCTTCCTGCCCTCTGCCACTGAGGAACAAGGATAAAATGTTCCCTCTCTTTGGGAATATTTGCCTCTCCCCGTGTGTCAGTGGTCCCAAGCTCTCCCTGAGGGCTCCAACAATAGTCCCTTCTACCCTGCCTGCCTCCTCTCTCCAGGGAAGGAGGCAACAGCCACCTCTTAGCCAGGCACAGTGTAGGCACAGTCTGACCAATTTTAAGAAGTGTGAGGGTTCTTCTGGAGTCACATCTTTCCAGAGGAGAGGGCTTTGGCTTCAGCTCTTAAATAGTTTCTGATGATTACGGCTTCTCCAGTTCTCTCCCTTCACACTAAAGATGTGACACCAACCTGCCTCTCAGCCAGCAGACTGGCAAGGCAGACAGAGATCAAGCAGATGCTGTGCTAATGCATCCTGCAGGGACATGGGTTTCTGCTCCTGTTTAGTGCCTTTCATTGAAGGTATCAAAATAAACCACCACTCATTTCTCTCTTTTACAATAAGGCTTTGTTCTGCTTTCTGTTAGGATGCTGTAGCAGGATGTCTTTTAAAAGTCTGTAGGATAAAGAGATAATGCTATGCAAGCTTTTCCCAGAGAATTGAAAGCCATTTGTATCATTATTTAGGCACTGCCAGTAGGGGTTGTACACCTACAAAATCATTAAATTCAAGAAGCTTTAACACCGTATACAAGTTCCTGTAGTCAGCAGAAGTTATATCCACATGTACTCCATCTTTTAATCTCATAAGTGATAGCTGCTGCTAAGATTTTGTGACATGTGATACTAGGAGCAGGGAAAATTGCCTAGCTGAGGAAGATATATGCACTGATGTGCTTTATCACCCAGAAGTCCAGAGGCAATCTTGCAAAACCAACTCTGTTCAGAAGCTAAATTCAGCTGTGGAGTTGTGGAATAGCAACTCTCTCTGGTTCATTAGTGTTATGCAAGGGGCACTCAACTAATGTCACAAAATGAATTATATGAGTGCTAGTCCTCCATTAAGAGTTCCCACTCTCAGTAGTCATTCCTCATTTATGTCCATTCAATGGTGTGGTCACAGGCAGATGGCTAGCAAGATATTTAGGCATGAAAAGGCAAAAAAGAGATGGAATTCAGAAAAAAGTCACCTTTTCTCCTGGTTGATGCATCAGGTAAGCTGCACCTCAGTTCATCATGCAGCTCCCTTGATAGTGCTGGCAGCAGGCAGAATTTTTTCCCTCTGAATTATATAAATTTTGAAAAAAAAATGAAAAGGAAAACATTAGGTTCACTGCCATGAATCAGACCAGGAAACCAGATCTACAGTAGTCCTACTGAGTGCCCCATTCTCTCTGATATAAAAACAGTCTTTCTCCAAAACAAGGAGTGTTAAATTATTTGTTAAAACACAAGTGCTTCCCCAAAAGTGACCAAAAGGGGGACTGTGTACTCTTGTTTTGTCAGGGGGGAGGAGAACTACAGGTCTTGAAAATTAATCACCAAAATTTGAGAACAGTCTAAACAGTAGAATGTTGGCAGCTATAACTCAAGTCTCTCACTCTTTGATTTGTTACCAGAAACATTATCTTCAAACAGAGAAATCCTTTCCTGATTTTCATTGAAATTGTCACGTTCTTACACAGGATTTTAATTGAATCATGTCAGAGTTTTCTGACAAAAAGCAGTCTGTCAGGAAATGCTGACCCATTTTTACTCAGACTATTTACTTTTTCGGTTTGATATTAAAGCCTTTTCTGTCAAGAGGAACCTGCTAGAAAATAAACTTCTAGTGGAAATCAGGTGAATTGACAAGTTAAAGAAACCTATAAAGTCTATTTTCTAAAACGGATTCTGTGTTTCAATTATACTGCACTAAACCTATTTTTTACACAAGAAAAGACTGTTAAGCAAACAAAGAATTACAAAGCAACTTTAAAACTTTACCAGATTTGTCTGGAAGATTTCTAATGACAGCTGTTGCTTGTAAGTGTACTCATTTTTATATCTCTCTTAAGTCTCTGTTTTCAGCCCCTTACACCTGAGGATCCTGCAGCGCCGCAGAGCTCTCATGTTTATGTCCTTCAGAAATCTTTCTAGGGAGCTGCTCTGAAGCCACTGGCTTTTCAGATCTGAATTGGGTCCTGACAGGATAAATAGCTAATTCCAGCATGGTATTTCTGTCCTATGCTGAAATTACATTTCAGAAATTACTGCAGAAAAGAAATGACAGTTTTTATAAAACCTTTGAAAATACGCTATGGTCTTCACAGTATTGGTGTTTCTGTGCAAATCATCAGCAAATATGCTGTTTAAGGTATCTTTGCTCTCAACCAAACAGCTGTATTATTTCAAATGAATATTAGAAAAGGGAAAATTTCTCCTCATCATCCTGCCCACTCCATACAGATGCTTTTGCAGCCCTGAGGCTTACAGTACATGTTGCACAATGGGCATGTTTAACATGGATTAGCCCATCACTGCCTGCAGTTTGGTTCAGGGGCTGTCAGAGGTAATTCTTCTTAACCATCACAGCAGAACTGGAATTCAGCCCAGATGCTGGAGAAAGCACTGAGTTTATCATATAGCCTATAAATAATTTATTCAAACACTGCCACAGCATCCATGCACAACATTATGTGGGAGAGCTTCTCTTTGCCACCAACATAGCAGCAACTCCTCTCACAGTGCACCCACTGCTCAGTGTTTGGGGGGTGCTCACAGGAAATGTGACTTTCTGTGCTTAGACACAAAAGATGACAGGCTGGAATTGCCCATGCTTTTCCTTCAGCAACCTCTCCACTCTTATGTCCCACTTTTCCAGGCAGAGGGGCCTTATACCTCTCAGAAACCCCAAAAGTAAATATTTTTTGTTGCAGAATATTGCAGGGACTGCAGAGCCTGAATGCTGTCACTAAGGGTTAAACTCACTGCTTCCTTTGGAAGCTCTGCTGCCTAGTGAGTTACTCAAAGGAAAAAAGAAAAAGTCTTCATATGTAACCCCATTTCTTCCACTATTTCACTGTGAAAGTTTCAGCAAGCAACTTTTATTGTGTTTTCACTGTACTGTCTATTAAATAGAGCTGACAGTACTTGTCTGTTTTAAAGACATGTGGTGAGGTTAATTACTGATGTTTGCACGGTGCTTTGACTAAATAAAAATGCTTTTACAGTCTAAATGTTATTATAATTGTGTGTTTAGACTTCTGCATAAAAAATATTTTCACTGGAAAATACAATTTTGTTGAAAGAAACATTATCCCTGAAAAGATATTCTCTTTCTTCTAGAGAATGTTACAAAATAGAAGAATGTTCATTCCCTATACAAATAAAAAAAGGGGAAGAAATGCAGTGGTGTGGACTTCAAAACAGGTTTTCTCCCTGTAAATCCTGCCTGTCTGCTCCCTGACTGACTCTGGATTCCAATCCTGTATCATGCCTATAACCACCCTCATCTGAAGCACTTTCACAGAGAAACATCAGAGCAGTCCAGGGTGTGGAATGTGTCAGAGCAAAGCCTCAATTACTTGCATAAATGGGATGCAAGATTAAAGTTTGCCTTCCCCAGCTCTGTGTGTGTCTTAAGATACTTAAATAATGGGCTGGAGAAATGGTTTTCTATTTATTCCATAACTGTATTTGAAAGTCTGAGAAGCCCAAATGATCAAAACAGCATATCTTCAAATAGGTGGCAATTTGTTATAGGAATTCCCACAAATTTATGATTTTATGATGTAGCTACAGCTTATCATTTTCTTGTCCTAGTGTGGAATGGAACAGAAATCAAAGCAAGTTATAAATGGATTTTCCACTGATACAAAGTCTGCTAAAATTTTGCCTTTGGCAGCCTTGACTGGCTAATAATAGAAACTAGCTACGTCTCTCATTTATTTTCACAGCCTATAGGCAAAAGTTGGATTCTCTTATGCTCCTCCTACCCTCACACTTTCTATTTTTATCTGCTTCAGTGGGACTGGAGGAAAATTATAATTTTTAGTGTGACAGGGCAACAGTGCAAAGTCTTTTGACCAATGAATACTTTGACATCTGGTTAATCTTTTTAGTTTTATCCTGACTTCATAGAGTTCTAATAGAGATAAAAGCCAGTTCAGGAGTTAAATTTTTATTTCACATTTTGACTTAGTGAAAATTCTCACTGAAATATATGAAGGAATAAGAGGAATGCAGATTAAAAACTTTAATAATGTTCTCTGCTTTGCAACGCTTTTAATAATGCTTTCTGTGCTTGCTGTATCTCAACTTTTCTGCCATATAAACTTCCAAATGAAAGAAGAATGTTTTCAGCAAGCGTTTGCTTCCAGGTTTTCTTCTCTACAACAAATACATTTTCAAGTGGATAAAGGCAACAAATCAATCACACACATCTTTATAGCAACCTTTATAGATTTAAAGAAACTTTTCTTTCCCACCAGCCTGAGAATTCTGCTGTTTCCTGAGTCAAACACACAGGATCCTTCTGGTTTTTCTCACAGGCTATGGCTGCTGAACTCCTTATAAGATCTGTCAGTCTCCCCCCAGTTTGTCTACAGCTTTTTTAGTAACAATACCCCAAAGAGAGCATCATATTCTTGCTGAAATCTCTGCAGCACTGCCAGGAGCTCATAATTTACTTTTTATTTGTGCATCTCAGGATGATGATTCCTTTCTTTAGCACAGCATTGCTTCATTGACTCCAGTTCAGCCTTCCATATAAACCATGTATTGGGATTTTTTTCTGTCTAAACAGACTTTCTCCATTTTCACTCCTGTATTAGTACATCTTGAATATTTATGCTAATTTTAAACTAATATCTCTAATTCTGAATTTGAATTCCATCCTCCTGGATGTTATCAACCTCTTCCAACTTGTCATTCACCTCCAGTTTTGGAATCCTGGTGTCTGTTTGGTCATGCATCTTCATAAAAATATGGAATTCATAAAAATATGGAGTTTTAAGCATGACCTTTCAACTCACAGGTAACAAGCCTTCCCAGCTGGTTGTAAAGCACTTATGATAGCTCTGATACTAAGAAGACTTTTCCAATTTTCTGTGTCCATCTGATAAGCCATGCTGTATTCTCTATAATAATGACATAGAGACAGCATTTTGAGGTGCTTTATTTTCTTTAAAAATGACGTCTACATTTTTTAAATGTAAGTAGTATTCTACTATTTTTCATTATCTAATACAATTTGAGATCTTCTTGGAGCTTCATTTCTAGGAACATGTTATAATTTAACTTTAGGAGAAAGGTAACATTTTTTGCAGCTTCTGTTATCACTGATACTCCTATACTCTGAGATCAAGCAGTTAAGAATTTACTGTTTGGAAAAGATTTTAAGATAAATCTTGTTATTGGTCAGTGTCTCAGAGGCTTTGCTTCCACTGGGTTTTAGAAATTGTTTTGCAGTTGTATTTAAGACCTGTAAAAATGGTTACAGGTAAATCATTTTGCAGTGGACAGAGATAAGCCATATAAGAGCATTATTTTCAAACTTCCCTTAAGTGTTTATTCTACACTGCTCCTCACTGTTGCAGTCATTTGCATCTTTGCAAATTACGTGTGCCCATTCTAATCTAGCAAACTTTCAGCTTGCACCCACTGAAAAAAATCATTTTCTGGGGAATATTTATAATGCTTCATTAGCTTCAGCAGGAAAAATCCTGTTTTAAATTGACTGAATATGCCCATGCCCTTTCCTTTAGGTTTTGAAAAATAACGTCTAAATCCCTCCTTGATGGGGCTAGAACCCCCCTGCACCAGTAGGTAATTTTATTGTACAATCTGTTTAGCTGGGAAAGCAAAATACTGAGTAATTTCTGATAATTGCTTTGCATAAAAGGAGCAAAGAACACTACCTTTTCCAGTTCTAATTGCAGTGCAGATCACCTGGTTTACTGCCTCTAGCTGAATCTCCTAATTGCCAAAATGTTTTAATTATTATGTACTTTTGAAGTGAACATAATATTATGACAGCTGTTTCCAATACAATGAGCAGCAGCTGAACTGCATAACCACTCACTGCATGGAGAAAATCCCTTCAATGATTTTGGGTCTCTCATCATTCAGCTCCATCCTTCATATCATGACTAACTCAGGGGATTTTTTTTTTATTATATTTTTAAATTCCTCTCTACCAAGTGCTGTTCTTCAGTTCCAGGAGGCAATTGCTGGCAGGATTTGCAGACAGGTATGGTCACCTTTGTGCAATTGACTGGCTCATTAATGCTGCCTGCTTGGGCTGCTGCTGGGGGAGTGCAGGGATGTGGAGAAGCTGAGATTTGACATACTGAAAGGAAAAGAGCTGGATCTTGGTTATCTTGGAGAGCTGTGTTGAAACTCACAGGCGAATAAGGGAGAGGTGTCTCTGTAATGGGAGAGCTCATGGCTGCAGTTGTGAGCACTGCTTCATAAATATTGATAGTGCTCAGAGCAACAGCTGTGGGCACATCAGGTGGTTTATAGCTTAAAAAAATTACAAAGGAGTAACCTATGCCCCCTTGTGCGAAAATCTACTACATGATGTACCTGTTTTTAAAATTGCACTCCTGCAACTGCTGACTGTATTAATCCCTAAGTGTGACTGACACATCTCTCATGATCAGAAGGGTACAAATGTGGGAGCTGCTGTTGTAGAGCTGTTCGTGGTATACAGGCTAAGGGGAAAGGTGTCTCTGTAATGGGTGAGCTCAAGGCTGCTGTAGTGAGCACTGCTTTAAATATTGATAGTGCTCAGAGCAACAGCTCCACAGCACATCATAGCTTTTAAAAAATTACAAAGGAGTGACCTATGTCCCCTGGTGCCAAAATCTACTACATGATGGAGTTTTTAAAACTCCACTCCTGCAACTGCTGACTGTATGAATCCCTAGGTGTTTTCTTATGAGTGCTATTAAGTGTGGCTGACATATCTCTCGTGATCAGAAAGGTAAAAGAATGTGGGAGTTGCTGTTGTAGAGATGTTCATGATGTACAGGCTATGGGGATAACAACCTTTTGATTTTTCCCTTAAATAGAAACTAAAGAATTTGTTTCATTGGCAAAACTGTGTTTCTAGAAGAAATCTAGTCACTGAATTAGGTGGTGAGAAAGGCCCAGTTGATGCAGCAAAGGGACTGAACAGGCTGTGTGCTGGCTGTGCTTAACCTTACACATGTAAACAGAGCTACTAAAACCAATCCTGACACTGACCTAGATAGGTAGATATTTGGGGATTTGTATAATTTTTCAGAAATCATTATAGAAAGGATTAATGGAAACTGCCTGGTCACTTTCATTACATCTGTGAGTTAAGTCTGTATTTGCAGCACCTTTTCAAGCCTCCCTCCAGACTGCCTGATGGGGAATTGCTCGTTCTGTTTCTCTACAACCTGAGAACAGAGAGTGCAGTGCACAGAATAATACTCCAACTACCACTGCCATTGTCTGAAACATATTTTATGCTTGTACTTGAACTACAAGCCCAGATTCAAGGCAGCTAATCTGGAAGATTATTTCCCAAGAGATTTTGACCAGACAGAGTGTTACAAAGATGTCACTGAAAGGTCAGATACCACATAGTTGTCTAAATCTGTCATTGTTCCTTTTTGCTTTTACTAACTACTTGCTCTGATCTAAGGGCTGCAAAGTCATAATTTCGGTTGTCAGTAAAGTAAAAAGCATGTTAAACATCATCTTTATATTTTTTTTTTTTGGTGGGAGTGCACTGTCTTCAAGCAGATGAGAGGGAAAGGGGCATACTGACTCTGTGGTTTCATCCTTTGGATCAGGAAAATACCCTGGTCATTACACAGCAAAGGGAAAGTGGCTTTCCCAAACTCCTGTGCAGCAAAGAGCTTTTCTTGTGACCTGTGTCTTTTACATCGTAAAAATAAAATCATGCTTAGAGCTCAATCTTTCCAGGAAACTGGAGTAAGCAATGAAGAAAACCAGCAAATTTTGAAAAAAAAAAAAAAAAAAAAAGAAAAAAAGCTTTACTTTTAAAGAGTAAATTGGATTACTTCATATTTGCCCCAGGCTGAGACTGTGTGGAAAATCAGGACCTTTGCTTTGGCTGACACATGGCAATTTATTAACCCACTGTAATTCAGCAGCATATGGGGATGAAAGGGAAAGGAACAGCACCCTGGGAGCACCTGGAGGTCACAGAAACTTGGGCTGAGCTGAAATTTGGTGTTACTGAGAATAAAAATTCCCGTGACCTATCTTCAACCTCCTGGATATTGAAAATCAAAATCCTGTGAGCCAAAATGGACTTTATGCTCCCGTTCACACTTTCACAATGTTTATCCTGTGAGAAGGTGACACCTGGTTGTGCTGGCACACTGCCTTCCTCTGGCCACTGGCTGCTGCCCAGGCCCCACATTTGAGTGCATACAAACTGCAAGATCTGTCTTTCACTATCAGCATCTCTGACTTTTACTGACATTCTCTAAACCCCACAAAGTACCTCTGAGAGCATTAGGGCTATGGATTAGAAGAAGCTGGATAAGGTGAGAAATATCCTGAGCTAGACAGAAAATAACTTGTTGGCAGAGCCTGGGGTAGAAATCAAGTCTGGGAAGTCTTGCTGCCCCCCTTACTTGATCTCACTACATTTTCACATGCTGAAAAAAATTCCCCTCAAAGGCATCTGTGGAATCTCTCCAATTGCACTATATTCATCAGCTAGCAATTTAAACAAGAAAGCTCTTGCAAAGAAAATTATTAGGCTATTAGGGAATAGGTCAGAGATTAAATTTCGTCACAGAATATGTTTAGGACTTTTTTATTATTATTATTTCTGCAGCAGATTCTTGAAATTGCCAGACACAGTATTTTCCTCCCTCTACCAGATACTCAGCAGCTTGTGACCCAGATGCAGCATTGCAAGCCTCCAAAGGTAGACACAGAAAACTGTCTCTGAGCAAGTCCATTTTACAGCTACTTGACAAATGTTTCATAATTATCTAAGCAAATCAGTGCTTGGTATCTACTGCTTATAAAATGAAGCCCAACTGCAGATTTAAGCCCCTTGAAATGTCAATGCAGAATCTCACTGGCAAGATGTAGTGATTTTCCAACTGATCCATCTATGTGTTTGCTCAGAACTGCTTAAATGGAGCCTTTTTGGGGGAAAATTACTTTCTCAAAACCACTTCTAAGGAGCACAGTCTTGACTGCCATTTTTGAAATAGCATTTAGTGCTGAAGCTCTGGTAAAAAATGATGCATGTTTGCAAAATTCCTGCTGTTCTTCACAGGGACACAACAGTTGTCTTCTGTTTAGGGAACTCTTCCTGCAGTAATACCTACTCTGTTGAATTCATTCATTCTAGAACACATTGCATAGAATCGTGTCCAGATGGTTCTTAGGTCTCAGTGAAGAGGATTCCACAACCTTTCTGGGCAATTTGTTCTGTTTTCTGTTGTTGCATGAGAATAAGTCATTAAGTTTGAATGAATTACGTGGAAAATCCCTAATAAGACAACCTGTGACCCCCAGGGGGCAGAAAACAGTGGGAGACAGGACTTAAAGACAGCAACAAATTGTAGGTGACTGAAGACCTGATTTTCCCACAGGTGCTCACACCTGAACTCTTTTTGGCTTCAGTTGGGGTTGTGGGTGTTCAGAGCTTCTGAAATCCATCCTCCCAAATTCACAGGCTGGGGATTGCAGCACTAGCTCAGCTCAGAATAGCTCTCAGGAGGTCTGACTCATGGTCTCTTGCTCTAATTGCCAGACGTTGCAGAGTTTGCAGGGAAATTACTATTGTTATTCAGGAAGGGTGTATTTAACTGTATATATAGATCCAAATGCTTGACTAGTGTAAATTGCAGCAATTCCATTGACTTCCAACAGCTGAGAGTCTTATCTTTACATTTTAGTAACAATCAAATTCTGACTATCTGAAAGAAGCTAGGCTTGCTGGTTATTGGTTTGTGATTCCCCATCCCATCATTGCTAACTGTCCAGTCCCAGCAAGTATGTATAAATAGACTTACCATCATGCTTTCTAATTAATACCTGCCTTTTGATATTAATTCACAGGTATGATCACAATCCTTTCTTGATGCTACAGCTAGTAATTACCACTGGGAAGTAATGAGTGCATGAGCAAGGGTGACTAGAAAGGGTATGTAATTTCTTGTTCTTTTTTAATGCTTTGTATGTAGATTCACTGTTTAAAATACAAAGAGGAACCTCCAGTGAGGAGAGCATTCAAGCTTATTATGAGGGCACACATGTTCCTAGCAGTTAATAGTTCTGTAATCATGTGAAAAGCTGCTTGCTGTAAATGATGTTCCAGTTACAGATGTGAGGACTGATGCACTGAAAGGCATTCTCTAGGAAGGCAGCCACAAATCATAACCCCTTGTTTGTATTTCCCATTGCACTAAAATAATACATATAGCTATTAATTGCTTATCCTAAAATGCGATTACTTCTTTTTCTTGGATTCTTTTTGGTGTGGTTCTTATTTCAAAGTAATATCCAATTGCATACTTTCTTCTGAGAGAAAAAATTGGTTATTTTGTGCAACATGAAAGCCAATGCTTGCTAATGACATAGTGCAGTTCACTGGTGCATGCAGTACTTGGTTTTTGTTCAAGTTAGTCCTAGGAAACTTGGAGTAAAAGAGAAAATTTCAACAGCTCTTTGTAGCAAATGCAGGCATAAGAAACTGCTCTGCAAGCAAATTCTGATTAACAAATTACTGCCACTTCTTCCCTCTTCCTCACATGGGCATCTTCAGCACAGATTGAGTGGAGGGCAAATAAAGCAGCTGCAGAAGAAAAAAATCCTACTCATTCCAAAGAGGCCAAATGTTGAAGTGAGGCCACTTTCATCCTAAGTGAAAATATGATTCAACTAGAAAGGGACCAGCATTTTTTCCACAGGGTATGGTTTTATTGCTGTTGACTTTCCCTTTTTCATGTCAACTTCAGTGTACAAGTGTATCCACCCTTTTTTTTTTTTTTTATCCTCCTCTATTATACAGCAAAAGGCAAGATATACTTTGTACTGACAGTTGCTCTGAGAACTGCTCTTACAGATTGTTGTAGTTACAGCAAACCCAAAGCTGGAGTGCAATGTCTGCTTCTTTATTGCACCTAGAAGGACTGGCCTGGAAAAAAAATAGAGAACAGGCTGACTTCTATGTCATAGCAAACCAAACCTGAATCTGATTTTGATGACAGATAAAATACATGAGATTTGAATCTTGTTTAAACTTACCAAAAATAAAGTCCTCACAATGAATTTTTACTAAAATAAAACATTTGTGTGTGTCTGTGTTAAGACAAATTCTTCTTTGAACTTTTGTTACTAATTGTTTTTCTTCATGTTAGTGATTCCTGATGAAGGAATGCAAGGACTTTTAAATCCCTTTGGAAAGAAAATAAATCAAAAAGTTAGTTTAAGCAAAATTTCATAACCATCTTGTATTTTGCAAACCTTTTACCAAGTTTTGCTTATTCACAAGGTTTGGGCAAACAGCCTCATGTGTTCCAGCATTAATCAGAACTATTCAGGCTATAACCACTTCTGAAGCAGAGAAGGGGATCTCAGGGCCTGAGTAGGATCTCTGGGCTCCAGGTCCCACTCTAGAAAGCAGGGTCTCGCTCAGGTTTTGGCAGTCTGTGACCCTGAGACATGTGGATGTGTCTCCGATAGCATGCCATGTCCAAGGGGGCATGAGAGGCCCCTGTCTGGCCACCAGAATAGTTCTCAAGGTGTCTAGACAGGAACTGTCACTAAAATCCCCTCCAGGGAAGGGGGTGGCATGTTTCATTGTTCCCTCCCCACCTTGCTTGATCAATACATTCTGATACTTTTATGATATCTGGTCTTGACCTACAGAATTTTCACATCATTCCTGATCTCAAAGAGTTTTCTGTGAAAGGTCTCTTTGGATTTATTTTTTGACTTGTACAAGCCTTTGCCAATTACTTCTACACCTTGATCCTGCAAGACCAAAACTCTGCTTCCAGGCGTAGTTAGTTTTTGCTTTGATTCCTTTGGGATATATGTTAGAAAAAAAAAATCAAAATTTGGAGTTCAATCCTTCAGCACTGGGCTGAATGCCCAAGCTCAGTAAACTTGTTCTCTCTTTGCTCATTATACAGTCTGTGTTCAGCCTAACACCACCTAACAAACAGTCTTTAATCCCTCATATAACTCCTGAAAACTCTCACTTTAATCAAGGCATTGAGAAAGCTGTGGTCTGAGAGCAGAGCAATATCTGGGCTTTCCTAAATTTCTCCCAGTGGTGGCATTGACTCTCTCTGTGACCTTGGAGAAGTCATTTTCATCTAAGTGCCCTTGGATTCAAAAGCATTTAGGTCATAAGGAAACAAGGCTGATGGCCCACATGTCTGTCAGGAGTGAGGGGTGAGGAGAAAATGAGCCCTAAGTTAATATCACAAGATACAGGGTTTTGTTTAAAGGAGCAGGAAGAAGTACTTTCAGTCAGGGAGGGATTTCAGGCAGAGTCCTGAGGGCAGGCAAGCTTGAAAGTTCATGTGGAACTGTACTTGCAGAGCAATTACCAAGTAAGTGTCTGCAGAAATCTCTCCTGAACCTGACACTTATCCCTGTCTTTCTTCACATGCAGAGTGATGGCACAGAGTGTGTGCATTGGAGGAGGACAACAAATTAGGGAGACCTGTGAGCACAGAGGGAAAAATTCAGAATGTTTTTGCCTAATTGGAGAAAAATTGTTATTCATGAGAGACAAATACAACCACCTGTCCTTAGCAGTAATTGTCTGCCAAAACACAGAGTGGGGAATGAGTGATTGGAAAATGATATTTAATTAACCTGGGGTATGGAAAACTCAACCTTAATGCCAGTTAACAGTCCTGCAAAAAGGGCAAGTACTGAAAGAAAACATGTAAAAAAGAATAGACATTGCAAGCCACCTGAGATGTTCCTTGTTTGGGTGCTTGTAAGGCATCAGTTGATGTGCTGTATTCATTTTCAGGTACAGAACATGGCAAAATGAGTGTGAGAATGCTCAGAGTCTGAACAGCATTGCTATTCTAATTGATTGAAGTGGCAAAGTGTAATGGATAAAATCTTAAAGCATTTCAGTTTCATCTCCTGGTAGCTAACTTGGATGCTTTCAACAATTAGGAGGTCTTGGAAGGAGGACTGAGTATCCTCTGAATCTGCCTGCTCTGCATAATACCCTACTTGGGCTTTTCCAAAATGTATAATTGATAAAGTTGGGGAAAAGGGAAAATTCCACTTAAGGATCATTCATAGTCTTGTTTCAGCAGAGGCTCAATTGCCCTTCAAGAGGAAAAAAGTTAATAATTTGATTCTTTGACATTTTCTTTTGATATGTATATTACTTTTCACATCTATAGTTAATTGGTTTAAATGTGATTCTGGTCTCTGGCACCACAGGAGCTCTGTGTTTATTGTCACTCTTTGGTTCCAAAAGTAAGTTTGAAAGGGAATGAACAAATAAAGATAAATAAATAAATCTGTCAGTCACACAAATTATCTTTAGTCAAGATTGGCTCTTTTATTTCTTTCTGTTGACATTACTGTTATCACTACAACTGTCATTCTTCATCATGCTTCTTATTTTATTTCTTAATTGCACTCAAAGGTACTGAGTGTTTTTCAAGAAATTCTTTTCTGTAGCTATCCTATCATGTACAGCTGTCTTGACCTCTGGGTGATGCATGGCAAATAAAATTAGGATGTAACCTCAGGAAAACATTATCATAGAGTTATAAGAGCTATGCAGTACTAGAAGATATCTAGCAGAAATGGAAGAGACACCTTCTCTGACAAAAAAAAGAAAAAAAAAAGCAAGCAAGATGATTTTAGAAAGAAAGTGGAGGGAAATCTATGAGAAGGAGTAATATCAGCACTTATTTTACCTTTGCTGTTAGCATGATGCTTACACTTTCATTGATGAGCAAACCCCCTAATCCTTACAGGGTCCTTGTGTGACTTTGTGTACAAAACCCAACTCGAATGAGGCAGAGAAACAGTGACCACTGGTAAGACCACTAATGTGAAGCAATAGGAAAATGCTGGTAAATCTGGGTCTTGCCAAGTGCTAGAGACTCTGGGTGTCAGCAGCCAGCTCTGTTTGGTGAGGTTGCAGAGCTAAACAACAGTGCAAAAGGGCAGAAATTTTTGCAGCAATACGTGAGTAAAAAGTTAAGGATATTTAGATGTTTAATTGCTTCAGAGAAATTGCTGCAAATCCCTTTTGTGCCGCTTCTGGGACAAAGCTCTGGAAACTGAGAAACTTTGCAATTTCTCACAGATGCCCTGAACTGTGCATTTCAGAAGCTTCCTCTAGACCTTGTTCAAAGTGGAATGTGGCACAATATCTTGATCTTCTGAGAGAGTATGCAGGGATACAGTACAAATGCATTTTCATCTCTCCTGGTCAAATCAGAACCCCTTCCTTTCCCATTACTGGGGTTTTAAATTTTATGCAGTAAATTGGAATAAAACTGAATACCTATTATCAAACCAATTAGTAGGGCTGTGATAAAGTTGATACTGGAATTGCTAGATGAAAGATGAATCAGCAGGTAGTGTTGAATATTGAGGAAGAACTTTAGACCATTAGCTCCCAAACAGTGAAGTTCTTCTGAGCTGTCACTACCAACAATTTGAGAACAAAAGGTTTTAATCTACAATTCTTTTTGAACTGAAAATTTACAAAGAGCAAGTACTGCTGTTAGTGCTAATGGAGATGAAACCAGAATAGCACTAGGTCAGTACACTGTGTGATTTGTGGTGTTCCCACTTTTGCTCTTGGCTGAAACCATCCCAGATGAGATGAAAGGGCCTGTTCTTGGTGCTGACAGTGCAGTGCAGTGCTGGGGGTGGTAGGGGTAGCTGCTGCACTGTGAGAAGGCAAGTTGTTCAGAGGACATATTGAATTAAAGATCTGTTTGGTTGTCTATGTGGAAATTAAAGATTCCAAGACAAGCATTTAAAAGAGTGGAAGATAAACCAAACAATCATTTGCCTTCAGAGCCACTGGTCTATTCAAGCATCAAACTCATTACTTTACAAAGCTTGTGGGAATGCTTGCACAGTGCATGAAGTGCAGTCATCAATCTTATTTTTTCCTTTTTTTTCTTTACCTAGAACCGTGTAGGTTACATGGTCTCTCAACTCCTTCACAATACTTAGCTTAATTCTGAGCAGACTGAAACCCAACTCAAAGCCAAATCAAAATATCTCTGGAGCAAATTAAAATATCTCAGAGGAGTTTTGAGGCTGCACCAAGAGTTTTTCAGACATACTGGTGTCATTTGTCTTTCTGTGTCTGTGATTTGAGAGCAGTGATATCCTCCACAATCACAGGCACACTCTCCAGCCTGTCCTTTCCTGTCCCCCACACTACCTCACAGCTGAAGTGGCGGCAGGTATTTGAGAGCCACTTACAACATGTTTCAGCTGCAGGTGCTGAGTACAAGCCAGGTGGCTTCATTTTCTATTGGTTTTATTTCAGGGCACCGGTCCAAAAGATGTTGAAATCTCAAAGCTGAAATAAGATGATCTTGACCCTCCATTATGAGAAAATAAGTTGCTCATTTCAGTGTTTCTGACAGCGCACTTGCATTCTGTGGTGCAGGCACCAAGGCATAAGGCAAGAGGGAGTTATCTCAGGGCTCAGCTCAAAAGACAGGCTTGTTTGAGAGAGGAAATGGCAAAGGAGATTGTGAAGGATCCTGAACTCTGATCCTCCTAAAATCCATTGGTTTTATGGGTCACTTTTAAGTAAGAATCTACTGCATATTTGGAATGTCAAGGGTTTTATTGTCTATCTCCTAAATAATGGAGATAGCTTTTGAACAGCTTTGAGACAATTTTTAATTTTACTATGCACTCCTTGAATTTTGACCTGCTGAGCAATATGTAACCATTCTAAATTAGAGAACATTAAAGCACTTGGTACTTTTTATAATAGAAAAGCATAGAAGTTGAAAGAAAATATCCATAAAAGTTAATTAAATCAAGAAAGGTATTAATATGAGAATACTTAATGAATAAAGTCATCAGTATCAGGGCAGCAGGATACTCACTATATGGAAATAAAACTCTTTAGAAGACAAAATACACGAGATATGAGAAGAGTTCTCCTCTTACATTGGAGAGATAACCACTGTACTCTGCTGTAGGTCAGATCTTTTGGAACATAAATCACAAAAACTTCTTTGGCTGTAACTGAACTATAATTATTTACTGCAACTGACAACCTGTTCCTAATATTTTTTTCAGAGAGCTAAGTATAGCTTATGAAACAGAATGAAATGATAGGTTGCATCTAGGTATAGTTTTATGAGTTTGAAAGTTTCTTGTCTGAAAGATGCAGCCAAAGTATCCCTAGAAATAACTGTTTCTCCTCAGGATTGTCTAAATTGTTCCCATTGCATAAGAAATGACATGGAACTGTTTAAAACATTGCACTGGCCCAGAAAGAAAAATTTGGCTATCTTAGTAGTAATCCTAACCACAGACTTCATTAGAATTAGATGGGATTTACACTGCTGGATGGGAAACTAGAGTTACTGACAGCATTCAAGGAAATAAAGAGCAAAAGAAAGCAATGCACTTTACCCAAACCCTAAAAAACGTGTTAGAGATACAAAAACATTGTCAATACTGTAGCTCCATGTATATCCTTACTGGAGTGAGTGGAAGGTGTGGCAGAAGTGACCTCCAGATTTGTAAGCTAAGAAGAGAAATTTCAGGGCAGTCTCCCCTTCAGATATCTCCTGGGCCCAAAGAAGTTTGACAAAGCCGGGGTCCCACTGCACTCTGTGTGAGAAGAGCACCTGCAGAGTAACTGGAGGGAGGCAGTTGCTGCTGTACTCATTAGAATTGCTCACGTTGAAGCACACTCATAGAAATAATAAGATTTCTTGATGTGTGTTTATTTCCCACTGGTACACTGTGTTGCATTATGATAGCTTTGCAGTCACAGTGTGCTTGTTCTGGTTGAGGAAGCACATTCATTACAAGCTCTTCTTTTCAGATGCTTATAAATTTCTGGAAAAGACTAATTCTTTGGCCTGACATTTCCTTTGTTACTGTCAAACAAAAGGTGGTGATTGTTTCCACTCTTTCTCCTGTATTTGTTAAAATGTATTTGTTTCTTTGGGATTAACAAGCAAATAAAACATATCCAGCTGGTTATCACATATTCAAATAATGTTTTTATCCATAGATAAACCATACTGAATTGTAACATATTCTGTCTTAAGTGGACATAATCAAGATAAACTGTCTTGTGGCAATCTGAAGAAAATTGAAACAAAGCTTGTAGTGATCAGAAAACTCTCATGCTAAATCTTGTGTAAACTTGATCCAGGATTCATCCAGTTTCTGTCTTTCTTTCAAGTCAGAAGCGTGACATTTCCATTTTTACAGAGAACAAATTTTGTTGATTTAAATGAATTGAGCATTTATCTTATAATCCCTACTAGATGGCTTTCCTGAAAAACCAAAGCAGGTTTTTGAGGCTGAGTATGGCTTTCAAAGTTTGGCTCTGTTGGCTATTCATCTGTCTTCTCTTGCTACAGCACTAAAATCCTGCTTTCCAAAACGTGCTGTGCGTGTCTGCCACCGCTGACATGTCTGCAGCATCACTCTCTGAAGCACAACAGCAGCTGTTTAAGAGGTGTCATTTAGCCTGTCCTAATATTAACCACTCTTGACCTCCTGCACACAGCCCTCCTTCCTCTCCAGGCCTGCCAGGGTGTTGAGATGAAAGCGTGATTATCAGAGCTTTCACTCCAATCAACCTTTTCATGCTTCACGGCGCTGCCTGGTGCAGCACACCACAGTCTGCACTGTCTGTGTGTGCCTGCCTCAGCCTGAGCTGGGCATGCAGCAGCTAAAGGGAAGAAGAAAAAAGCCTGGCAGATTTATTTTGGTTTACAGTATCAATTCAAAGCTAATCTGCCAATTTCTCCATGCTGCTGCTATGAACTGAGCAATGTTTATTAAAGTTCATGGGATTAAGTAGATTGAAAAAGAGTATCCCAGATTGAGCAACACCTGCACCCAATTTTAAAAGTTTTCACCCCAGACAAGCCAGCACGTGTACAGTTCAGGTTAACCCATCCATGAAATTTTAAACAGCAAATTTAAATGCCTTGTACATTGTATTTGCTCATGAAATCCTAGGGGGAAGATTTATATTCAAATATATACAGTCATGCCTTTTTAAATACATTAGACATTTCTCTTCTAACATGGGTTCCTGAATTGCACTTCTATATAAATGTGCTAACTCTCTTGTTTCATTAAATGTGTTGAAGAATGAGTATTAAATTTTCTTCATGAATTTAGGGATACTCTTAGAGCTGATATGAATTGACATAGCTTTTCTGAAGTGAAGGAGACTATGCTAATTCACAGCTGCTATTCCATAAATGTGAGTAGTACCTTTCACGACTATGTTCCCTGGCCCAGATTTACAGTCACCTTGGGAACAATTACTCTGTATTGTATATTTAGATTCTCATTGTCACATTCTTTTTGGAACTGACTCTCAGCAGTCACTCCCAGTGTAAAATCCCCAGCATGTTACATGGTGGCAGGCATGGTCCCACAGCACAGGAACAAATTAAAGGGAAATGATGCAATCATTTAAAAGAGGCAGTGAGGGTCTGGTGTATAAGGAGAGAATCTGCACAATTACAGTAAGCTGATGTGCTACTGTTGCCTTTAGTGGAATATATTCCTTGTTGTGGAAGATCCGAGGGCTTAATGATGTGATCAATATAAAGTACAAAAGGAGACAAAGACAAATCAGAATCAAAAGAGAGACTGATGCGCTGTAGGAAAATATCATAGATGTAGTAAACTCCTCCAGGAAGGCATAAAGGGATGCCACCTCTTATTCCTTCATGCTTTCTGAAAGCAGAGCTCAGATCCACAAACTTGGTCTGGCCACAGAAATTATGGAGGCTGAATAATTATTTGAAAGAGTAATTTTGAGAAAGCTTTCCCCACTTGTGAAGTCCAGGAATCTGATTAAGGTAGTATATATCTTTGCAATATATCATGGACATTCACCCACAGGGTTTTGTTTGACACAGGGAGAGACTGTACACACAGAAAATATGCAATCAATATATGGCAATCTTCTGGTGTAGATAAAGAACAAAATACCACTGCCCCAGGGTGTGGGAGTGGGAGATATGACTTTTGAGCCTACTCTGCTCTTCAATTGCCTAAACCTCTCTTTGTACTATGCAACCCTGAGAAAACATTCAGAATTTCATTGCCTGACACCTGTCCTGTATCACAAAGTTCCATCATGAGATAGAAATGTATTAAGTAGTTGGGAGCTACTGCTCTTGAATCTCCTAGAATTAAAATATTCCCACAGAGATGGACCAATGTTTATAGAATGGAACTTTGTTGTTTCTGGATGGCAGCTGCGTTCTCTTGGCCTTTTCTGAGTTATATGGATCAAGGACACCTCAAGCGTCCCAAATATACTTCAGATATATTTCATTATTCCACTACAGAAAGAACCTAAGACCTCAAAGGAAGAAATCACTTTGCCACAGGTATAACAAGTTTTTAAAATCTTTAATTGTTAGAAATAAGTTGCACCGTTACCCAGAAAGGCAGGGGACAAATAAAGTGAAGTTGGCATAATCAAATCTTCTCCTACAAATCACTCTTATGTTCCCCCAGGGTATAATCTATGAGTTCCATAGAGGGTTTTTTATCCCTAGTACTATTACATTTAATTTAAGTAGTTAATTGTTCATTTCTATTAAATATATTGAAGTAGTTTCACTTCTTTGACCAAATCATGCCTGGAGTACAACTATCCAACCATCAAAGTTAGTTTGATTATAGAGTCTTCTAGAAATAGGAAGATGTGTTCGAAACCTGAGTTTTGGGGTTTTCTATCCCTGTTTTAATTGCAGTGGAAATTAGAGGTAACTGACCTATCAGTAGCTTGGTGCAGTTTTGGTGGCATATCAGGTCTCTGATCCTTGTCTCAGTTTTAGCACAGATTTCCAGAGATCTGGATATTCTCTGTAAACTCACAGGATCAGAGTTTCTTGTAGGTAGTGCAGAAGTGATTGCAGTTCATTGCCCTCTTCTGATTAGGGTGAGTTATGTTTGTAAAGCTCTTTATAGATCAAATGAGCTTCACAAGGGCTAAGGTAATGTTCCTTGACTGTGGATCCCCTCAGGAACTAGAGTGCAATAAAAGCCTTTCCTATTGCCACAGCAGTGACTTTTGGTGCTGAAGCAGATAAGGAATGGACTTTCTCCTCTTTCCAGATCCCATTTGACCCTAGAGGTCTGGGATTAAAAATCCAGCCTAAAATTGGAAAAAATAATGTCTGGTAGACTCTGTAAATCTGTTTTTGATAGATCATTGTCAAACAATGCTCACCCCTTCTTTCCCCTAAGGACAGCACCAGATAAGTGTCTGCTCTTGAAAGGAAAATGGTGTGGGTTTCACTATTAAGGAAAACAGCCCATAACTTTTCCAACTACCCTATTTTTGAAGTGCTACTGAATACATCATCCACATCTGTGATGATCATGGCAAGTGAGGGAGGGACTGGCAGCACCAGGCAGTGATTTTCTGTAATGGAGGTAAGTTGGATGCTTACAGTTCCAAAATGATTATATTATACACCCTTTCTACAGAAACCTCATTTACATAACTGAATCATGAAGCATCTTTGTGCTAAAGAAAGCTAATGTAAAAGACCACCAGAGCTTAGTTTCTGCCTAGCTAGCTTGCATTTTCTTTCTCTCTCTTCTTTGAACATCTGGAATTGGCTGTGGACAAGAGTGACATTTCCTAAAGTGCTCTTCAGAGAAGCAGTACTGGGAATGCCACTCCTTGTTCCCTTACTTTCCCTTTTTTGCCTGTCAGTGATTTTTTCCTCACCATAAGCTCCTTTTCCACCCTTGCTTTCTCAAAGCACCCCTTGAACAAAAAAAGCCTTCCTATTCTTCCCCTTGCTACACAAGCAAATATCTTGCTTGGTTAATCATTTATCTACAGACTTCCTGTCACAACACCTTTTTGGTTATTTATCCCCTCATTGCACTTTTATGAGATTTTATGTATCTTTCCAAGCATGAAATAAGTACATGCATTTCCAGGAAATATATTTAACAGACCAGTGGGATAGATATTCTCACTGGGGTTAACAGCTCTATCCCATATTCTTTGAATGGTACAGGAGGCAGCTGGTTTTGCTTGCAACATTTGGATCTTCTTTTCTGGCTGTTACTTTTCAAATTTAATTTAATTTTTAAATGTACTGTAAATATTCTGATAATAATTTTTTACTTAAAATCCTAATCCCCTTGAATATATGACTCCACTCTTTTGTGTTAATAGAAAAGTACTTGAAGTTAGTGAGAATAAGCACTTTTTAGAAGTGTTTTTGTGATGAATGTGTCAAATACTGCCTTCTTTATCATGTAAGAAGATACATTTGGGATTTTTCCTTCAAAATGCATTCAAAACTTGTAAAGATGCCTTTAAATATACTCCATGTTAGGACTTTTGAAATAAATTGCTTGAAAAGCCAAACAAATTTAAAAAACCAAATATGACAGAATGCATCATTGATGTCTCCTCTAGTACAAGAAAAGCAATGATATAGCTTTCAAATTAATATACTAATTGGAATTTTGTGAGCAGCAAATTTCAAATTATCTTTCTGGAAAACAGGTATCTATTCTTTAAAACAGCAAAACCAGCAGGACAGAGGTTTTCCATCAGAGAAACATTTGAAACTTAGTCTGAGACAAATTATTACCTCCCACAAAGAGATGTATACTTATGCTCTGGATGCCAAAAGAAATTATTAAGTTACTGAAGAAACAGCTGTCTTGACAAATCCATATTTAGTGCATGTACTCGGTCATAAGGGTGATCTTTGTTAGTTTAGCCTAAGTGGCTTGTAACTTGTCAGACAGTGACCGTCAAATGCTGTTTAAAAATGTAGTAACTTGTAACTCACAAGTAGAAAGCTGTGGTTTGACTTTTTCTTTTTCCCTTGGAAGAGTGGGATTCAACTCACTACCTGCTTGAATTCTGGTGTTCTACTGTAGGCAATTAAATTTCCATGACATAGACGGATGAATGTAAGACTTTGCTATCAAGAAAGTTGTCCTTATGTTAAGCTGTTATGTTACTTAAAAAAATATCCACTCAATCATCAAAGTCCATAATCCTGGAATGCATCTTTCTTTCAATATTTAAGCATCTCTTTTTTTCAACATTTCTAAACATATACTTATTTTTCTGCATTAACTTAAGCCCTACTGCTTTCAATAGGACAAGAGCATGTCACCAGATGCTTTCCTGAATTAGGGTTTTTCTTGAGTTTCTGTGGTTGAGATGACCCCTGAGGTGTTAGAAAGTCTTTTGTTTCCCAGCCCGTGGCCAAAGAAGAAGTTGAGATTTGTCGGTTTTGCCTTTCAAGGTTGTTTATTTTTTCTTATATATTACATTCTTTTCTGACCTGCTGAGATCTGTCCAGCAGGTTGGGCTGTGGCACACTGACTGCCCTTGGGGTGGTGTTAACTTTTTATACTCCAAACTACATGTTCTTTATTTACAAGAATTTTCCAATACCTATCACCTATGTTAGACAGTCTCTTTCTACTCTAAACCAATCCAGAAATGCCACCATCCCAGCAGAAGATGGAGGACAAGAAGGAGGAGAAGAAGGAAGACAGGACACACCCAGATTCCTCCATCTTATTTCTTCAACCCCATTCTAAAACCCCAAAATTCTATTTTTTCGCCCCGTGACAAATTAACTATCATTCTACTCAAAATGTTGTGGCCTGTAAATCTTCAAACAAAGTTAGTAATTTTCTCCATGGGTTAAAATCAAAGGCACAGGTGTTTTTGACTCCATGCCAAGGACTCTGAGCCCTTTGCCAGGGTCTCAAGTCATGTCAGGGCAGCCAGAGTAATGTCCTGGGTCCTGACAGGTTTTATCTCAGCTGACTTTGTCATCATAAATGTTTTTTCTAACATAGGAAAAAATCTCCTTTTGGAGGTTTTCTTGGTCCTTACTTGTGCTGTCCCTTGTTACTTGAGAGAAGAGACGGATCCCCACCTCATTAAACCCTCCTCTCAGGTGGTTGTAGAGAGTGATAAGGTGTCCCATAATGTCCTTTTCTCCAGGCTAAACACCCCCAGATCCCTCAGCCACTCCTCACAGGCTGTTTGCTCTCCAGGCCCTTCACCAGCTCCATTGCCATTCTCCAGACATGCTCCAGCACCTCAAGCTCTTTCTTGTAGCTGGGACCCCAAAACTTAACACAGGGGTGTGGCCTCAGCAGTGCCAAGAACAGAGGAATTACCACTTCCCCAGTCCTGCTGGGAACCTGGGAATTTATCCCACCCAAGATTCAGTTAATGTTTTTTTGGCTTTCAATGACCCTTAGTGATGCTCAGCACCATTAAATCATGTAGCCAGAAATCCACAGAGCTTTGCCATTTCAAACCTCTTGGTTATCCAGCTAATGGCAGCAATACTACTTTAAAAATGCATGGATTTAAGCACATATCTTCTTTATTTTCTCATTCACAAGTCTTTCTTTGGCCTCTGCCAGGCACTTGGTTGTGACCTCTAAGTTTCCTCATTGGCACACCAACTTTGCTCGGGACACTGCACAACCCAGAAGGGAAAAGATGCACATCACAGTGTGCTCTCCCTAATGATGGAATCTTTCCCAGGGCTTGCTGATGGGCAGAATGCATGCTGAACCTGGGCTGTGCTAGCAAGGCTGGTGTTAATTATTGTGCAAGTGTTTATAGATCCCCTGTGCTCCTGGCTCCCCTTGGCACTGCAAGGCATGTCAAATATAGATAAATTGATTTCAGCCTTAAACCACAAGATAGAGATTGCTGTGAGCTTTGCATAAAAAGCACAAAATTGTTATTTTTTTAACTTATCTCCTCTTTATTCCTTAATTCTGCTCAGTCTTCCCTTCATTTCAGTGTTCTTTACACGTTGCTCCTTTTAATCCACTTCTGGGGCCTTCTGGTTATTAATTTTTGGTTAATTTAATATGATAGTTTGAATTTGATTACCTGAGAAGCTATTACGCATGCATGTCCCCATGGTAAAGAGCAGAAAAGTTCAAGTTTAAAATAAATTTGAATGTAGCCCTACTGAATTTCTTTGGATAAACTTTGACTCTTTCCTAAAACTTTTACACACTACTAGTGCAACATGTAACTGACCCTTTTTTCCCTTTTAATCCCATTTTTTACATGCATACATGAATATGTGTACTCATTTATAAATGTACACTCACAGCCTTGTAGTATTATCACAATGATAAAATCAATTATCTTGGTGTTCCCAGCTTGGATCAAAACCAGAAATGCCAGGCAGCTTCAAGCAGATTGGTAAGATTTCAGATCAGGCTTTATATACCAGATTGATACATTTGGGATATTTATTTAATTGTACTGAAAGCAATATCTTCCACTGAGGCTATAGAGAGTCACAAAAATTTCCAATGGACTGTAGTTCAAGACTTTACAACAGAGTAGGAAGGTACATGTAAAGTGATACATGTAAAGTGCAATTTCTGTTCTAAACACATCATGCTTTATCTTCAGCTGATGATTCTGTCCTGGTATATCTAATTCCTGGAGAGATCTCAGTAGGAGCATAGTCGAAAACCAAAAAAGAGTGATGAAGATGAGGCATTTTTGAAAGACAGAAAAATTGAGTGAGGGGTACATTCTGCATATTTCTGCAGAAGGAAAGGGACCAGGAAAGAACTTGCCCAAAGGTCAGAAATCCCAACACTTGTGTGAAGTCTGACTCTAAAAGCTTTAGCACCCAGAGAGTGTTTAGTCCTCACCTGAATGACATTGATTTCAAGTAGAATTAAATATAGCTGTAATTACTTTTCCAAGTTCACCACAAAGTAGCACCTCCGAGGCAGCTCAGTCCTGCCTGATGATGTGCTCCAGCCTCCTGCTTTGGATCTTTCCCAGTGGACATTTTTGACTGTGTGGCACTTAGGTTGTAGCTCAGTGAAAAAAGAAATGTCAATGATAAAATGATTCTGTTAAATAAAAACCCATGAAAAGTTATTTCAGAATGAGAGGTCAGGTGACACATCACAAAAAGGCTACAAAGCACAAACAAAAGTTGTCTAAACATAGACAACCCCACAAGATTAAAATAACTCTGTCTGACTTTGCTTCTCTCCTATATAATACACAGGACTGTCTAAATGACAAATGGTTAACAAAGCTACTGCAGTCCCTATCCTCCACCAGAGATAATGAATCACAACAGGGAATTAGAAATATGACCTATAAAACCATGGCATTCACTTTCCTAAAAAAATAGGAGACTTTTGTTTGTCTGTGTGTCTGTTTATTTGCCTTGGTTTTTAACGTTTGATGATACCCAACAAAGCACTGAGTTCATGTACAATTCAGTGGCTGGTTTATTTTTCCTGTTTATATGTATATATATTTTTGGCTGCAATTTTTACCCTCTGGAGCTATTTCTATTTGCTCTTATGGATGTAAATGGCAAACACTGTGCATGACAAAACCTCCTAAAACTGACTGCCCACAGTCAGTGTAATTCCTCTAATAACTTTTCTCCCAAAAGGTATGAGACAATCACACAGCATATGCACAATGGTAGATTTGTAGTCATTATCTCCCAAATGTGTTTGTTAACAACTAGATTCTGGGCAAGCAACCCAATATGCCTGAGTATATTCTGGCTCAAGAACTACCAATGAATATCATAAAAATGTTATCCTATTTCATCTGAGAGAGGTTTCATTTCAGTTTTCTTTTTTTTTTTTTCCAGCTTCATTTTCCATAATACCTTCAAGCCACCATTTTCACTTACTAGCTTATTTGGGAGCTTGCAAGATTTGGAAGCAGAATGCAGAGTATGGGTAAGATCAGTGTCATTTTTCTAGCAAAGCAGAGTTGCATTTCTGTAACATAGCATCGCTGTGTTGGAGCCTCCAGTAAGTTAATATCACACTGTAGCTTAGTAAACAGCTTTACATTATACACTGCTCTAAAGTCTGCCAGGGAATTAATTCCACAAGCAATCCTCTGATGCCTGAAAAAAGCAGGTATGATCATATAAATATATATACAAAGGCTTAGTGGAACTAGATAGGATTCATTCTATACAGGCAGTGAGATTAATTCCAAAGATAACAGCTTTTTTTCATAGAGAGGAGGGAGCTGCTTTCAGGTTTTCTGCAACAACTACTTGTAAGCTGAAGGTATTACCTTAAATTTAGGCTCATGAGGACAGGTTCAGAATCTGTGAATTTCACTTCAATTTTATCTGAGATCTAGATAATAAGACCTGTTTAAGGAAATTCAGATTAGTTTTGTCTTAACATGAAAGCATTTCATACCTATAAATAAGAATCTGGTGTGCCCATGTGACTTTCTTCTTTCATAGTAATTAGTGAGACTTGAAGAAATAACTCAGTACTAAGAATTTTTAGTAGTAAGAATTATCAGCCATTTTTCTTTTCAAATCACCTGAGGTTTTTATAACATTGCCTGATATTGCAGGACTTTTTGGATTTGGTATCTAGAGACAGTTCTCCCACCATAATGAGATGGGATCCTTAGTTTTTCCTTTTCAATAGTCATAGCTGTCCAGAAATTATCATTTCATGCACAGAGCTCTGATATAAGTATTTACCTATGTAGGCATGACAAGGCAGATGGGTGTGAACATATGCAAGCACATGTGCATATTCACACACTCACCAACCCATGCACTGACTAGGAACAGTGTATGCAAGTGCTTTATGACAGATAAACACTTAAGGAATGGGCTAATTTCTGCAGGAACAAATTGAAAATACTTCCATTTCTTTCACTCTTTCAAAAAGACAGTGAGAATTAATAATGGCTTAAATTGTGAGGCAAGTTGTTGTTATTATTATTATTATTACTTCCTGGTAAAATAGCACAGAGAATTCCAGTTTTGCAGCAAAAATGAGAGCAAAATATTAGGTCACTGTTTAATAACTGACAGCTTGCCTGTCTAAGGAAGACTATAGCATAACAACAACCTGCAGATAGACTCTATTCCTTGTAAATTATTCTTATGCTGTTTTAATTTAAGTAAACCATAGAATTGAAACACCTCAGAATTCATTCCTCTGCAGCTGTCAACTTTTTTTACAAAACAAGCAAGCAGGTAATTTGGGATAGAAAAGCAGTGCTGAATTTGAAGTACTAGATTGTAAAAAAAGCTATTTTTGAATAATCCAGAATATTGGTTTGAGTTATTTTTTTCCTATTTTTTCAGCAATTTTTTTCAACTGTACTTTAAAAACTTTTAGTACAAGGTTTGTGGGGGGCTGTTCTCTGTATGTCAGGCACTGTGCAAACACATAATGAGAAAGAATACCTTCACCAAGATGCTTTCAGTCCTACCTGGAATTTTTGAAAAGAGCTGGCTTCTACATCCCACAGCTATTCAGCAGCTCCTGTCATGGTTTTATTTAAACCCCTCAGGAAAATTCACTGCAGATTTTTATCCAAGTGGGATAAAGAAGGGAAGTACAGAAGGTTGGGTGTTGAGCTAAAGGTACCTGGTAGGAAGATGCCCTTTAACTCCAAAAGGACATTTAACTGCATGTAAGTGTGATTTTCATGTAGCTTAGGGAGGTTTAAGGTGCTCCATGCAGAAGCAGTTCTCTCTCCTCATTTTCAGATAATCCACCACAGCTTCATCTACTGTTGCTGTTCTTTGGAGTGGCAGAGTGGGTTTGAAGCAAACTGCCTCGTTTGAATGGACCACATCCAGAAGCTCTACTTTCAGTCCACAAAATGCAGCCCACACCCACAGGCACAGGAGAGTCCAAAACAATTCTTTTGCCACCACACAGGTTCCTCTCATCCCCTTTCCTACAGCAAGAGAGGCATTTCCTAAGCAGAATATTTCCTTGCAGGGACTCTGCTGGTTGAATCTCATGTGAACTGTTTAAATTTACAGGGAAAATGAAACAAGTCAAATTTCTGCTTTCTGGGATGACATGTGAAGGAATATAAAGGGAGCAAAGCAAGTCAATATATCTTACCTGATATATTTTATGGTTATATTTCCTTAAATTATATATATTAATCTAATAGCTTAAGAGTGAGAAAAAAACAGTTTCTGCTTTATATCTTTTTTAATACTACTTGAAGTATTTTTGTGGCATTTTTGGTATCATTAAGAGGATAGAATTTCCTCAAGGTAAATAAATGTTCCTGCTATTGTATAGACAATTTTGTGCTATTCTGTTTTGTTCTGTTGTGTGTTAGCTATTGTCAATTAAAATGAATAGAAATGGCTTTGTGTGGTAAGAGGACAATTTGAAAAAAAATTGATATCAGAGGCTATTTCATCTTCTGTATCCCAAGTGCTTTATATTCAGGAGTTACTTTATCACTGAAATGGATTGACCCAGTTGCAGAACAGTGGGGAGCCAGAGACAGGGCAAGGGATACTGAATAGTTGTGATGTGCCTGTCAGAGAGGTCTAATCCAAACCCCCTTGGACTCTATCCTGCATTTCAAACAGCTGTAAAAACACATGCACGTATGGTATTTTTCACTACGCCCAGGGAATTAGAAAAGTCTGTCTCTATTAAATCTAAAGTCTTTCTGTATACATTCTGGGCTGTGTAAGTTTGTAGCTAAATTCTCTGTCTTTTATTGCAGAGGTGGAGACTTCAAAGCCCAAGGGGTTTTAGTTTATTAGGAATGCCTCATATCTATTAGTGCAATTTCAAACAGATAGCTACATTTTCAACACAAAATTAATTTTGGCATCCAAGGGTATTCATATTCACCACATTTAAAAAACATATTTAATCTTTCTTTTATTTAAGCAGATACTCATTACAGTTATAAGTTCATGAAAATTGAAGAGAAAATAAAAAAAAATTTATGCTTTGTGCCAGGCACATCTGTATGAACAACAATCACAGAGATCAAAAAAACAGCTGGCTGGGCACACACAAACAAGCAAGCAGCTAACAGATATTTTTATGGTCAAGAAGAAAGCAGGAACTTTCTCAATTGGAGGGGAAAAACCCAATAGTTTTCCTGTAAAACCCTACACATATCTCACTTGTCAGAGAGCTAATACAAACCCCCCAGTGACATTGATAGAAAACTTTAAATGTATTCAAAGGCCTTTAAATGAGGCCTTAAACCTCTTCAGTGTGGGCACTAAAAGTCTCCCATCAATCAGTTTGTGACTGTGAGCTTGTTTAGCCCTTCCTGTTGTGTTGCTGTGTGAAGTACTAGCTTTAATGCTACTGAGGAAACTAATTATAGAATCATTCTTTCCCCAGCAGCAGGACTGGAAACTGAGAGTGAATAGGTCTGTGGCCAGAGGAAATGGACAGAGATTGCTTGGAGCTGATGGCTCCTGCAAAGAGCAAGGTGTTGTGGGCTTTTTCCTCACTCTTTGCTGCAATCTATTTGTCACAAGAGAGAGGAGAAAAGGAGAAAAGAGCTCACAGTTCAGCTTAGTGAATCTTGAGCAAATGAGCTCTAAATCAGGCCAGATGATAAGGAAAGAGAATGCACTTCTGGTCTGGAGTCAGCCCAGCCCAAAGTCCAGGTTGGCTGCAGTGGTCAAGGCAGTATTTCACTGCTTTTTCCCTGCTTAGCCATATTTGCCATTCTCCTGAAGGAGTGAGAGAAGGTGTCTTTGTTCTTCATCACTGTCTGCAGACATTAGGTCACTTTGTGCTGTGGAGCAGGTGTTGTGCATACTTAAGAACCCATCAGGACCCATAAAATATTTAGATCTGTTCTCACTTATGCCAGACGTTATCTTCAATTTCCAAATTCACAGAGTGACAAGAAGTAACTATGTACAGACCTAATGCAAGCAGCTTTATCTGACACAACTCAAAGAGGTGGAGAGATGCAGAGTGTCATTTTACCTATATCCAATACTGCTATGTATGCCACAGCCACTTAGCAGGCTGTTGCTCTTTTGGAAATATATTGATTCCATCCCTCCTTCAAAGACACAGCAGAGAGATCATAAGCCCCAAAGGTTCTGTGGGTTTTTAAATCTCTTGCAGGTGTAATCCATAGAGGAACTCTCCAGAAGAGAGAGCCTTACATCACAGAGCATTGTATCCCCAAAACAAGGAACTGAAGATGCTTGATCTTGGATTTAGGCATGGCAGGGACAACAGATAAATAAGATAGGATATGGGTTTTACAAGTGTAATATCGTTTTCATTCACTTTAATTCTGCTACAAGAGCTTCTTCAAATCTTTCTTTTGAAAGGCACATTCACAGGTTCGAGCAAGTTCAGAAGCACAGTGAAGGAGACTTATTTTTACAGGGAAATACACAGGAATTTGCACCTTGTGCAATACAAGGTGCACACCTTGATGTCTAGGGACCCCACTTCTGAGCTGTGAAAGGTGAAAGGCAGCTCACCTCACTGCTCTGTGTCTTGGCTTTCCCACTCTCCACACATGGACAAAGGAACCAAATTCACTCCTTTTCCATGTCACTTGGAGATCTCCTGGTAAAAAATGCTTTAAAATAACTGGGTTTGCCAAGGATCTCAGTGGTCACCCCGCTGTGACACAATGCTGCTCTGTTATCTTTGTGCCAGGGATGTCTCTGTGTCCCTTAGGTGTTTTGATTTCTATAAAAGCAAGTATCTTTAACCTCTAAGGAAAACCTGTAATGACATGGACTGTCTTGAAAGCAGAGAGTGAGTTAGGGAATTCATGGTTTATCAAACAACAATAACTTTGCTGTATAACCTTGGTCCCTGAAACTCCACTTACTAAAAAACCCTTATGTTTTACCTAAAATGTAAATTTATCTGTAATATAGTTGACAATTTTTTATAGTCCACTTGTCTTCAGGTGATAAGCACAAAAGTGAAAAATGTAGGAAAACAAACCTGTGGTATCATTATGATTATTTTTGCTCCTTCCTATGATGTTTGAGTACATTGGCCAGTTTCAAAATAAATTTAGCAAGAGAGTAAAGAACTCACAGATATTCAGTTTCTGGAGGTTTTGTGAATGAAAAAAAAATAAATTCATGACTTAGCTCAAATTAGGCATTAATGAATCTACATCATAATATGGATACACCAGTCTTAAAATTGTGGAGTCATAGCACAAACATAAGACAAGCAGTATCACTTTATCATCCCCAGATCACCCCATCCCTTATTTCAGCCTGGAAACAGCATCTCAGATGACTGCCAGCTGACAGACTTCATAAACATGATGGAGGTGACCTTGGGTGAGTAACTTATCTTCTTTTTTCATTTAAAAAATATGATATAACAATAGCAATAATAATAATAATAGTAATCTAATATGTACTTCACTGGGGTGGGGAGCTCAGTGAATGTTTCTGAAGTACTTCTAGATGAGATCTGATGGAAGCACTGTTCAAGTGCAAGTATTATTATTTTTTTATTATAGCTTATGACTATGTAATTGATGAAATAGCCAAAACCTAATCCCACACAGACTCACTCCTGCACTATAAACCCTGATTATCTTCATGCATAGACAGCTGATACTTGACTTGTCCTGATGACATTAACTGCATCAATGGTCTCTTTTGTTTACTATTTCTATGTTCCTGTTGTTGACCTACTCCTCCATTATCCTTTTTGGCTTTAAATTAAAATTGTTTGCTCCAGTAACTAATGAATGCCAGCAAAAGCTGGTTTTGGTATTAAATCATGGGTTTAGGCAGCAGCTATCATTCTTTCATGATTTAAATTACTTGGGCCCACAAAAATCTTTTAGGCTTTCCTGAAATCTCTGGGGTGGGGCCAACACAAAGCAGTGGAGAGCCCAGGCACCTTCATTTTTACCATGGTGTCAGCATGGGAAATGGTGGCCCCACTTTAGCTGGGGAAAAGAGGATGGAGGCAGTGGACAAGACAAATAAGTCCCTGCAAAGTTCCTGAAACCTGAGCAATGTTGGAGAGTGAGTTAAGGGACCAGACCATTAACAGCAGATCACAATGAAGTCCTGGTCAGGTTCTCTAGGTGATTTCTTCCCTTTTTTTTTTGCTGGAGTCCAGACAATGGCAACTAATACCTTAGGACTGGTGGATCATTGTTCCTGGTGCCCCTCTTTGCCATGTGGGCAAAGAAAATTCTATAATTGTTACCGCATGACTGAGATTTTAAGTTGCCAAACCACTGACAGATTTATCACAGGTTAACACTCTCACTTCCCAGAAATTTTGTGGTGGATATTAGAGACATTGCTCAGGCACTGACCCACAAACAGCCAACATCCAATTCCTCATTCCTTCTGTGAACCAGAATTACTGGATTTCACCTATATGGGGAAGATGACAGGAATAGTAGAGCAAGTGATGGCAAAAAGCTTGACAATCCTTCATGAGCTTAAGAAAGGTTTCTGTTTGGAAGAAAACTTTGGAATGGTGAAGTGCACAAAGCTCTGGACTTAAACCAGCTAAGCAAAGTCCAGAACTGAGGCTTGTCCTCTGTGTGAATGCTCCAACCTGCTTGGAAATAGTGTGTGAATCTCTAATACAGAGCTCACAGATCAGTCTTACCATCACCTTGTCTGGGGACACTTAAGAAGGGCTTTTTCAAGGGAAAGAAGGATATGGAGAAAGAAATTGACAGTCTAATCAGGGCTGTGAGGAAAGCAAACTTGAATGGGGAGACTAGTAGAATCAAAGCTCTTCTTGACCTTTTTCCAGTTTGCTTTGAACCTGAAGAGCTTTCAGAGAGATTTATCTTAAGACAGTAGCAAACAAAAATCTATGAAGAAACTCCCAAGTGGCAAACTGAGTTCCTGACCTGGGTCTGGTGTCTTTGCTGTGTTGTGGATTCCAGTTGCTCTGTGTGACCCCGGTGTCATACAAGCTTTCTTAGAAATTACAGAGCAGAGCATTTTAACAGGAGACACTGCCAGGCATGCTGATGTTGGCTGAATAATTCCTTCCAGCAGAAAGGAAGGGTGGAGCCTACTAGTGCAATGACAATTCCCTTCTGGGCCAGCACACCTGTAAGACAAGTCGGATTTTGTGGTGACAGAAGACTCCCTGTTCTTCCTGAGTGCAACCATGAGGTCTCATTTTGGCTGTCAGTGCTCCTGGGTTGGCCTTGTGTCAATGTGCCTACAGCAGGACTGTGCTGGGGATGGGGTCAGGCTACACAGAGCAGCAAATTAGAGAGTGTGACAACAGCTTCTGGGTATCCTGTATATCTAGAGATTTTCAAAGAGAATCTGAGTGTTAACAACACCCCTACTGTGACTGAGGTTAAGTTTCTTTAAGGGTCACAAGATTTTATAAATAATCTTTCCCCTAACACACTCTGTTTAAAGAAAAAAACATCTTCTTGCTGAAAATACGCAAGCAAATGAACTTTTGCAGTCTTAGAAATCACAATGTTGCAGTTTTTTACAGGCAGGTGTATGCAATCACAGTGTTTGGGTTTGCTTGTTGTATTTTTTTCCTTCAAAAGCCTTCATGTCTCTTTTAATTTGTCTCAGATTTTACCTTGCCGCACTGGTTTACAATTTTCCTGGTGCCCTGTGTTCTCAGTATTTCAGGGGCTCCTGGGAACTTTATTTGTGCTGCCCAAATGTTGACTGAAAGGGCATAAGGAAGGAAAAGATGGTTCTTTGTAATCTCCAATGGTAAGCAGTCCTGACACCCTGAGAGACACACAAAATTGACTGAAGAAAACAAGAAGTCAGGATGTAGAAACTGTCATCCTCAGCACCAACAGGGTGAAAGGGGACAGTATCCTGCTAGGGGAGCTTAATGAGCTTGTTTCCATGGCAGCCAGTTTGCAAATCTATAACTATCTGCAACCCTTGTTAAGAAGAACTCATTAACAAAAGTCTGTCCTGAAATCAGGGGAGGTACCAAAAGGTAATGGCTCACAAAGCACTTCTAACTGCAAAGTTCCATTTCCCATTTACTGTATCTTGCCCTTTTCCCAGTGCTGATCTCCTTCCAATCTCATAGATACTCAATTATTCCAAAGGAGATGCAGAAAAGGCTATATGCCTGTGTGCTACATATCTGCTAGGCAGAAAACAGAGCTTGGAGAATTCATGACAAACTTTCTCCATTCTGTTTGCTCTCATGGACAACAGGATTTAAACCAAGTGGCAGTCAATGTCTCTTTCTTCTAGAAATGCTAGGAAATAAACAGAATCTTAATTTCACAATCAAGTCTATATGTAGCCCTCCCTCTTTTTTGTTTTCTAGTCTTGTTCTTCCTCCACAGAGTTGGTAAATGTTTGCATTCTCAAAATCCTCTACTGCTTTTCAAAGTCAATTCCACCCCATTACTCCCAAGTTAAAGCATCATAGAGAAATGCCATAGAAATGATGGGCTTCCAGTATTCAAGTACAAAACTGAAAGCTAAAAAGTTAGAACAAGAATTCAGCAAAAGAAAGAGATTTGAACTACATACTTTTTGCAAGGTGCCCCAACAAGGGGAGAGAATGATGCATCTGACTCAATGTTCTCAGATGGCTAATTTATTACTTTATTATACTATATTATATAAAAGAATACTATACTAAACTATACTAAAGAATATAGAAAGGATAATTACAGAAGGCTAAAAAGATAATAATGAAAACTTGTGACTCTTTCCAGAGTCCTGACACAGCTTGGCCCCAATTGGCCAATGAGTGAAAACAACTCACAGCAGAATCCAATGGAACAATCACCTGTGGTAAACAATCTCCAAACACATTCCACATGAGCAAAACACAGGAGAAGCAAATGAGAATTTGTTTTCCTTTTTCTCTGAGGCCTCTCAGCTTCCCAGGAGAAAAATCCTGGGTGAAGGGATTTTTTCAGAGAATGTGAATGCCACAACGTACTTCTTACCCAGTGTCAGCTACCCCTGCCTTGCCTTTCCCTACAAAAGAAGAGCATGTGTTCCCTTGCAGAAGGATGGAGGCTGACCTATGGTTACATGGAGTAGCTGGGGCATTGCAAGCTGGGCAGCTGCAGGGAACTGTTGAGGTTAATGGCCAAAACCAAATGTCTGTCCTGCCCATGGAGAGAGAGATTCTGATATCATAGCTCAGATCCAGAATAGCTCCCCTGGAAAAGCCCAGAAAGCCTTCCAGCAGCACAGGTAAATGCTTTTCTGCTCTTGAACAGGTTCACTTGGTGCCTCCTGCCATCACTGTCAGTCAGTTGCAGCCACTGAAAAAAACCCTTTTTACATGTGGTATTTGATGGAGATAACATCCTTTGTCAGGTTTCCTTGTTCCACTCTCAACATTAATCTTTGGTTTCTGCTTTATTCATATGGGGAACTCACCTTGGCATGAAGAGGGCTCTCTCTCCAGAGAGGGCATTCCTAAAGCAGTTGTAGAAGAAGCAGCTGGGCCTTGGATGAGTATTAATCAGTAATTGTAATTATATAATGAATATGGGAGCTGTTATGCTTCTGCAGGACACTGTGCCAAGCTTTTAGCCCTCTGACAATTCAGCTGCAGAGCTCTACCCTTCACTATCTAGTCTGTGGGCTGAGTTTTGCTCCTTAGGAACATAATCAGTCAGTTTTGATCCAGATTTTGTTTATTTTATTTTTATTTGTCTCTGGATCTGTATTAAAATATGTCAATAGTTCTTGTTGTTTCTGCAGAGAAGTGTTTCAGTCTTGACTAGTGATCATCACAGTATTCTTGTAAGCTCAAAGAAAAAGTTGTAGCATTTGTTCTAGAAGAGAGCCTAGTGGTGGTCATGTCATGTCAGGCAGGAAGACTGCCCACATGAAGTGACATGACATTTTAATGGACATTTTGATGGACCTCTTTGATGGCCTTTCTTCCATCCTGTATCCTTTTCTCTTGACTTCTGCCATGGCCAATTCACCTGAGGTCATAGGACTGTGTCCCTAATGCATGCTTTCTAGAGACAGACAGACTGATACCCTGATGAAGATAAAACCATCAGTGCCAAGCAGAATTAACAGTGGCTGGAGAAAGAAAGCCAGTCACAAATTTCCAGCATCTGAAATGCAATTACAGGACAGTATGTTTACAAAAAATTGTTGGAGCAACCTAGTGAATCAGAGAATTGACAACATTCTGTCTTCATTTCATTTTTTCTTAATAGATAGAGAATTATTTTATTAGGCAAAAAGGCCTGGCTGTTTATAATGCTGGTTGCTTTTGTTCATCTTCTCAGAAAAAAGGAAACAATTGAAAAAAATAAATAACCTGATGATGTCTTGATTCAATATTTGCAGTGAACAGCCTGGACTGATAGTGCTTTCTGCAGAACAAAGAGGCAGACAAAACATGATGAATACCCAGAATGGCAGAAGCCCAAGGTATTTTGGACTCAGATGCAGGAATAAGCTTTTAATTGGTGTTGAAAAATAAACTGGGCAAAAAAATGGAATAAATAATAAATATGTCTTGTGGCAGCACAGCAAGAGGCTTATTGTTTGCTTGCTTCTAAAGAGGGCCAGTACATCGTGTTCTTCCCACACAAGTTCCAAACAACTTTGTTTAGACTGAGAAACTTAAATCCATGTTTCTAAAACAAATGTATCTAAATATTTTTATATTAACAGCAGTACAAGAAAACCCAGCCTGCCTGCACTCTCTACACAGCAGTGATGTGTTATTGTTATTGTTGCTATTAATTACAGCTGCTATTACTGCTGGTGACAGCAGAAGATGGTGCATGGGCACTGCATCTCATCCTCTGCTGGAGGAGACCATCCCTGCTCCAAGCAGGCTGTAGCATATAGATGGAATAGAAAATATTATCCCCACAGTTCTGCAGACTTTTTAATAAAATGGTGACAGAAAATTCTTCCTGCAAACTCAAGAAACCCCTCTCAGGACCATAGACCTAATAAACACACAATGGTATTTGTATGCAAGTCTAAGTGGCAGGTTTAGAACTACTGCCTTTAGATATTAAAAAAAAAAAAACCCAAACAATTAAACAAACAAAAACCAAACCAACAAAACCTCTGTAAACTTGGCCCAAAGCACTTAGTCTGCTTAAACAATTGAGAAAAAATATTTTAAAAGAAAGGTCACTTAGTCCTTCCACCAAAGAAGAAAAAAGGTAAGATTTAATCTAACTCCACAGTTTTTAAGGTCCCCTTAGAGTCCAAACTGTGTTCAGAAGAAATGGCATTTGCTGATCAACTATATTTTTAATGCATAAAATGGCTGTAGGAGCAACAGTGATGTAATTCAGTTGGTATGGTGAAGTGGGGAGTGATGGAGTGAAAATATCACTACATACCCAGGAGTGTATTTATCTCTCAGTTTTCCTCCAAGCCCATTTTCTCTCCAGTTTTAAAAGTTCATCTGCTTCTTAATAAAATCAGTAAATTAACAAGAATAATTCCATCTTCTTTATTAAAAAAGCTGTAAGACATCTCATTTATTCTGAGTGTTGCAGGCATGAAACTTAAGAAAAATAATTTATAAGAGTTGGCTGGATCTTTGGAACAAAACACTTTTATCTTGAAAGGCGCGCTGATTTTTCCAATTAAATATTTAGCAAAAGTTGAACGTATTCCTATTATTTTTCAAGCCTTGTGAAAAGTGTTACTCCATTAAAAATTAAGATTCTTAAAATGATTATTGAAAGTGATTAGCAGGAGGGAAAATATCCATAACCATTAGACTTGATTTTTTAATAATGTTCTCTGAGAAAATCTGCAGGTAAAGGTTTTTAAAAAAAATGATGGAATGAAAAATTGCCCTAAACTTTTCAAAAGAGAATAATTATTCTTTCTGAAAGCTTTTGTATGTATGTGTGAGTAGGCAAATAAACTGTTTCAATGGTTTCCTCAAGCTTTATCCAGAAAATGCAACTTGTACTTTAAGCTAAGGGCTATTCTAGTTGTTCCTTACATATAGAATGGTTCTTCTATGGGGAAAAATATTTTTTTCAGGATGACAGGAAGGGAGAAAAAAAAAAAAAAAAAGAGGCTTTTGTGCATACCAGGAAACATCTTAATATCATAAATGAACTAGCGGATCCAAGGCATATCTGAGATGGGGATTCATCTCACTTGCTTTCAGATATTTGAAAGTTGTCTGAGGTGGTTTAATTCTTTCTACAACTGTTGGAATCTGAAATGTAGGGAACCCTCAGAACTTTGGGCCTGTAAGCCAAAGCTTAGAATTAAACACAGGATTTGATCTGAGACCTTGGAAAAGGATTCCAAACTTAGGTGCTAGAATAGTTTAAATATAAATATAAATAGTTTAAAACAGAGACATGTTAAACTAAGTAAAGTTTAGAGTTTTAGAGTTTAAGAAATAAAAATCAAAGTAGTCATGAAGGTAAACAAGGAGTTCAGAATGCAGTGCTGGAGGTTTGTGTGTCATAACAGGAGTGGCTAAGAAAGTTTACACTGCAGCATGAGTCCATAACACGAAATATTTAAGGATTGGGTAAAAAGCATAAATATCCTTGCTGGCCGTATTTTATTGGTCAATAAATCCTTAAATGGTCTTCTAGCTAGAGGTCTGGTGACCTTCTGAGCCATGCAGTGAAGATGTGAGAATTGACCCTTCCTGCCTATACAGAAGATAAAAAAGTAAATAACATCATCTAAAGCAACTCAGAGGTCCTGCCTCAAATTCCTTCAAAATTCCCCACAAGCTCCCCACATACAACCAATGGAGGGAGACAAGAATCATGGGCTGACAACCCACTGTCTTCAGGATATATCTACACTCCTGGCTTGGCTGCAGGTGGAACCTGGATATATATAACTTTTTGGGTGAATTCTACTCTGTCTGCATCTCTGAAGGCATTCCTGCCAGCCCACAGGAACCTCTGCCTTTTTCTGTGGTGGAAAATAGATGATCCAAGCTGCTTGAACAACAAAAAAAAAGACATTGCTTGGACATGTACAGCAAAAAAATATGGGTAGTGTTTCCTGGCTGTGGACACAAGTGAATTCATCTGTTTAATTTAAATGGTAGCCATTTCTACTGACTCAGACCACTTAACTGCTTTTTTAGCTGTCATCCTAAATTTATGGAAACTAGATATGCAACCTATTTTTTTTTTTAATTTTCCAGCATATGCAGTAATTGAAATCTAAGGATTTTTCATCTTTGGTGTGATAATGGTTCAGAGCAATGAATAAAGAAATTAAATTCCCTAATGCCATACGTGGAAAAATTGTATGCAACCTTAAAATGTACTCTTTATTAATTAAAAGTTCTTACACTTGGGAATGTACTTCACAGGATGACTCTGAGCTGTTTGGAACATCCCACACTGCAATATTATTCATATATGCCTTGTCTGCCCCTCCAGTCCATCTTCTCCTCTGCAGATGACATTTGTTTGCAGAAGAGAAGCAGTAATAAAGTAATGCCTCCCTTTAAACTGGCACTTCACAATTTTGAAAGAGACCTGCCATCAGCAGAAAAGGAATCCATCTCCCTGCTATTTAGTTTAATTTCATGCAAATCTTGTTCCCTTCTCAGGCTCTATGCAAGCAGATTTGGACAGATCTGGCCTTTTGCAGCTTGTGGTGCCATACAATGATGACAAAACCTCAGCTTAAAAATCGAAACCCAGTCTGTAGTCTTTAACTTTTTGGAGCTCCTGCTCACTGAGGTGTGTGTAAGTCTCCCTGTGTTATCTGGCTGAGTCTGCAGCAGCTGCTGCTGCGGAGCTGCGTGGGAGAAACACCAAGGTGTGGTGGTGGAGTTACTGCAGTGAGTCCTGTCTGATGGGCTGTGAAGTCAGCACATTTCCATCCTCCGGGCCTCCAAAAGTACTTTCCTGTACAAATGTGCTGAAAGAGCAGCAGTTCTTCCACATAAACCCCAGGCATTTTGGTTTTGATTTGCAAAGAGAAAGAAAATTCTAATTGCCTTTCAGTAATGTGAGCAAAAACACTCAGGCAAAGCCAGCAGTTTATAATCTGTAATTAGTAAACACTCCCAGAACAAGCCATATTTAAAAGGAAAATTGACACAAGGTTAAGGAAGAGAGGAATGAAACTTCACATACATATTTATATATGACTGCAAAGAGGGAAGTCTTTGCAGATTGTGAGTGGTCCTGGATTTGTAGCCACAGTTTCTAAGCAAAGCTAAACGCTTTTAAAATGTTGGCTACTGAGTCAACATGCTTACAGCTGCCATCTCCTGAAAAACATGTCAAAGAGCTTGATCAGAGTCTTGGACTTTTAGATTATATTTTTTTAACTGTGGTAGAAGAAAAGATACTACTGCCTGAATTTTTGGCCATGCAGTCATTTATTTGCCTCTCACCTTCCCTGATAGCTTTCAAAAGATAAGCCTTCCAAGTTTCTCAGAGAGCAGGCTTGAGGCTCCTTCCTGTGCAGAGAAGCTGATCATATAGCAATTTTTGTGTCTTCTGTCTACAATATAACATTAGGTTTTATAAACCTTTATAAAGACTGTTCTCCTGAAACATGAGAAAAACTTCATACCCCTGCCCTCTATTGCAAAGGGATATGTGTGTGTGCATGTGCAATACACCTGAGTTTCTACCAGTAGATAACCTTATTGATAGTTTGGTAGCCCTAACAAATCTTTTATGTCCATTCAGAACAGCAGCTGCTATTCTTAACTGGTCCCTGAGATTTAAAAACACTATATGCTTTGGTTTATCATTTGGTTAATCTTTCTAATTAAAAGATCGTTGCTAGACTAATGTACCACTACTTAAAAATCCAATGAAAACCCCTATAAATTTATGTTGTGGTCTAACCCCAGCTGGTAACTAAGTATGCCCAGCCAAAATCAGCACAATTTAATAACCAGGAAATAAACAACAACCATGGCTATATCCAAACCCTCTCTTTCTTTGTATTGCCCTAAAACCAATAACAATAAGCAGTTCAATGTGGATGGTATTAAAGCAGATTAGAAGCAGCTGTTCACAGGGGCTGAACCAGATTTGCAACTGATATAAATCAGGGGGGAAAAAAAAAAATCAATGGCTGTAGCTGAGTGTGGTGGATGCCCTCTGAAGATTTGGGCTGCTGCTTTTTCATGTCTGGTGGGTTTCTTCTTGCTATTTCCTATTTAAAATGGCTTATAAATGACTTATGCTTTAGAAATGGAAGGTAGCCACAGTCAGCTGGTTTTATTGGACAGAATTTTTGCCAAGGCTATTACCTCAAATGGTTTGCATCAGTAAATTTGGGAGGAGGTAATTTTAAGGTGCTACTAGGGATGGCAAGCTTTTTTTACTTCTCCCCAAAAAGTAAGGGTATTTCCCATGCAGCAATTTAAACACCAAGCTATAGTTTAATTAAATAGGGATATGTTTTGGGGATGATAATGCGTGTGAGAAAGAGTTAATATAAAAGGAGAAGAAGACTGTCCTAGGGTGATATAGTTGTTCTTTTTCTTTTAAGAAGCTGAAAGGCTTGCTATGTTTTTAGATAATGCAAAGGTGGGGCTAATTTTCACAGAAGACAGCTACATAAAACAAGCAGCTGATCCTGCTCTCTTCATCAGTCTGGAAATTTTTTAATGTTGATATAAAAACCAGGAAGCATTTCCAGCAGTAGTAACTGATATCTGCTTATTACTGTGTACTTTTCTGTTTTAATCTCTGTAATGTAATTAGAAAAAGCCTTGAATGTGCAGCTATAACTATTTATCATTTCACTAGGCTAAATATTTGCAAATGATAAAGAGGACTCTCAATTTCTAGACCTGGCCTGAGAATAAGAGTTTAACATTTGATTTTTTTGTTTGGGTTTTGGTGAGGGTTTATTTGTTGGGTTTTTTAGTGTCTTAAGATTGGGACTCTTAAACATGCAGATCAGAAAGACTCAAAATGTTTCTACAAATTTTGGTAATGAGAGCTTAAGTCAGATGGTAAATCTGTGCAACTGCAACTTATAAATTTCTTGTGTAGCTTTCCATGCGATAATTCAGATGGGAAGGGATGTGGGGTGGTCTCTAGTTGAGGTTAGTGGTCAGAGCAACTTGTTCAAGGCTTGATTGTGTTAGATCTCAAACATTCAAGGATGAAAGTTCTGCAAACTGTGTTCAGGATTTTAGACTAGTCAATTATCTGCATAATGAAAACCTTGGCTACAGACTGTGGCAGTCTGCCCTGGTTCTGTTTTTCCTTTCTATCCATACACCTTAGGGAGGGGAGGACACAAATTCCTCTTCTTGGTAACCTGTTCCTAGGCAGGAGGTTACTTTTGTGTCTTCCCTCAGCCTTTCCTGCTCAGGATAGAGCTGACTCCCATGTAACCTCACTGTGTCCAGGAATCACACTGGTTGGTTTAGTTTTTATTTGGTTTTCATTGGGGTGAATGGGCTGAGAAGGAGTGGTTTCAAACTGAACAACCAAACTGAAATGTTCAGGAAATATGGCCCCATTCTGACCTTGTTAATTAATCTACTATCTGTATATAAACACATAGATGTGTAATAAGAAGCAATAGTCAGCACCTGGTGTTAATCTTTTCATCTTGCCTTTTTTCCCTGTCCTTGGTTTTTCCTTTTTTATTTTTTTATTGTAAATTCTTCAGAAATTGAATTTTCTAATTTGACCCTACAAAACTTTAACTCAAGCAGGTGTGAGCACAACAGAGGTAATCATTAGAAACATCAACATTGTTTTATGACAGCAAAATCCTGCCAAGAACAAATAATAGGATTATTTCATTTTCTGCAACTGTCCCAGCCTCTGTCACTGGATACAACAAAAAGTCAGGAGATTACTTAGCCTGAAAAATAGTATTTAATCCAATTGTAGCTGAAGAGAGGTTTTGAGGTAGATGGAATAACTGCATTTGCATGCAGTATTGTGTTGTAGTCCTCACAACAGTGCAAAGAGGAGGCCAGAATATGTTTGAATACTTGGTTTTTGCACTATTAAGATGATTTTTGGTAGGCTACAAAAGCTACCAAACAATGTGGACAAGTCCTTGATGGACACTGCCTTACAGCTCAGCATAATACAGAGCTATTTCCTGTGACTATAACAAATAAAAATTGAATGCATCAAAAAGATTTTCCAAAAATAATGCACTTGTCAAGATTTTTTGACCCAAAGAATATTCCAAATATTTGAAATTATCTAAAAATTGTCTCACATTTCCTGTGAAGTAGCTGTATGTCTTTGACATTAGAGATAGAAAAGACAGGAAATTTCACCTACTGTCTAAAAATAATAACGTTCTTTCTATCAAGACCAAAGAAATAAAATGAAGATATTTTTTGTGAGCTGCTGCTTCTATGAAAGAACTACTTTTTGACTTTAGGGACATTGACAGATGGTGATTTCTAAATTGGAAAGCATGTACCAGCTGTGGTCCTGCTGTCTTCAACCTACTCTTGGCTCTGCCATGGTCTGCAGTGTCACCTCTGAGTACAATGGATCAGCTGATGGACTCGAGTTCCTCAAACTCTCCTCTGAATGCAGCCCTGCAGGATGAGGGTTCACAGAGAAAACAATGTGGACAAGTGAGAATCACCTGGAAGGCCAACCTCAGCCAGTCAGGTTGTTCTGTCAAATTCTGAGCATGACACAAATAATATTTATACCCAGTGCCTAGAGTAAAATGGCATCAGTCTGTTCACTATTGCAGTACTGAACCCATGCCAGGAATGGTTATGGGGCATATCAAGATTGTTCTAAAATTCTCTGCAGAAATTACTGGCAGTAGCTACTCAGTCCCCTCTGATCATTACTACATTTAACAGCAGCAGCAACACAATTCCAAAACTTACAAATAGGAAGGAAACAAATGCACTGAACCTCACATCATCAACATCATCCAGTAGAAATCCTACAGACTCATTAGGCAGCAAATTAGCACTGTTTATTGTGTTTCGTATTTGCATCATAATTTTTATAATCAGCCGCAGCTAGTGGTTCCAGCTAGCTAATTGGGAAGATCTGTAGATTAGGTGTATCTCTGCCATCCTTCACTTTCTGCAGAGAAAAAGTTCCCCTGCACTTCAGATGAACTGGAAAAGTCCCTGTGACAGTTTAATTCTGTGTTGAGATCTGTGGTACCAGGGGGAGCAAAGTTACCTCAGCAATGAGTGCTCTTCCTCACTTGCAGCTTTATCTGGTAAAGCAAGTACAGAATGAGGTGGCAAATTCTGATGACATAAAATTAAGCGAGGTGAATAAAAGTGCTATGTGGAGTAGCAGAATCACCTCAGAGTACTAAATGATTGGGCAAAGAAATGGCAGGAAAAAAAAATGGTGCAGATGGGTGTAGAATAATGCAGACAGAAAAAGTCTGTCCTAAATACTAAGTATGTGCTGATTGATACTAAAATGTATATATAAAAAAATCTTCCCAGTGCCATAGCTGATAATTTTCTTGAAATGTCAGCTCTTTACTACTTCTTTACTCAGTCATGAGTAAAGAAAAGTCATTATCAAAAAACTCAGGAAAACAAAGTAGAAAACTTTGTGTGTCACAATATTAATCCATGCTGAGTCCAAATCAAGATCCAAAGAATTTCTGCTTTTAACATCATAAAGAATCGATGCAGAAGACTAGAGAAGGTGCAGAGAGTAGTGATAAAAATGATCAAAGTTATTCATGCTTTCCAGTTGAGGGATATGAAATAAACTAGATCTCATCTGCATAAAAATAAGAGATAATTAGCAAGAGCAGAATATGGGGCCATGAAATTATCAGTGGCAAGGAGATGATAAGTGGGGAACCATTATTCACTGGTTTTGGTAACACAGAGATGACAGGCCATCAGTTGAAATTATCAGAATGCAAGTTCCACCTAAATTATAAAATTATTTTCATCACCTTTCAACTCACAAAGTGTCATTAAACCCAGAGGTAGTACTTCTGCCTTACGAGGGTTTTGAAGTACATATTATTAGTTCTGGGCCAGTAGATAAAAAAGAAACATGGTATGTTTGCTCTTCTCTTAGGATTTTCCTTCATTTGCCATGGCTAGACATAGCTGGAGACATTTTAGGGGGCTAAATAGGCCTTTGACTTGACTTTCTCTGTTGTTCTTAAGTACTAAAAAGTTCTAAACATTTGCAGATGAACCAGAATCAAAACTCTTGTCTTTGCTATAAAGGCTTCAATGAACTTTTCCATCTTAATATGGCTGGCTGTAAAATTCTTGGTGTTTTGCTTCAAGCACTCAAGGCACTACATGTGACTACTACAGACCTTTAACTGCTACAGAAGTCCAAAAATCCTCATCCACTCTAGAAACTCATTCCCTGCTTCTTTAAAAAGTAGTTAGGAAGTCTGGAGTGGTAGACATGATATACTGAACGTGAAACTTTAACAGAGAACTTTAATAGACATGATATACTGAACGTGAAACAGATTAACAGAGAAACTTTAACTGAGTTTTATTTTGAAGATGCTGGGGTGTTTTTTTTTAATTACAACTTTTCTTTAATTAACATATGTGTGCAGCCTTACTATTGTTCCTATGAACCTTTTAGTGCACTTTTCTAGCATAATCTTTACCCCATGAAGCTGCAGAGATAAAGTCCCTTGTTTGTGATCCTACCTTGTTGAGTGCTCTATGCCATGTGCAGCAGACCAGCAGTTCTCAGCCATCTATTTTCCTTTTGGGTTAAGAGATATTTTACATCCATGAACCCTGAAAACTGGAATCATTGCTGAGACACATAATTTAGCATCAAAATCACAGTAGGAGTTCTTGAGTGCTGTGACAGTAACCCATGTGCAGGTGCACAGCCAGCAAGATGAATGAACCAGGCTTCTATTGCTGGCATCTGTCATTAGTTATGAATAGAATAATAATGGATTTGTGTTAGAAAACAGCTTGACAGGACATGTTACTTCATTTTCTAAGGAAAATGAAAGCAGTATAATGCTGGTACAAAAGAGATGATAATCTCACTGCAATATATCTTTACACTTAGCTTAAGGCCACAGACCAGCTCTGCAAAATTACAGCTATGGTTTCTTGATTTACAAAAATATTACTTTTTGTGCATTCTAAGCTGTGTTTTAGAGCCAAAAGTTAACAGAGCCCAAATATGGGGAAAAGGAGCTGAATTTTTCTCCTGACAAACCTGCCTTCAAGAAAATTTTTAACTAATGTTGAGTGATGAGGGTAGAGTCTGCCTTCAATAACAAACAGACAGTTCAAGATTGTACAAGTTTTATGGAACACAGACTATTACTCGTGATAATGAACAAGCTAGACAAAAAGCAGCTGGGCTTTTAAGCCCCAGGTTGTTTGTAGAACTGACAGTTAGAAAAATCTCTTTATTTTTACCTCCAGCTGGCCAAATTGCTATGAGAGTTACAAGGAGAGAAAAGTGAAACTTAGGTTGATATTTCTTTTCTTTTTTTCAAAGAGGTACATTGAAGTCTGCACAAAACCAAAACATAACAATGAAAAAAAAGGTGAGAAAAGTCTCCTAGGCTATGTTCAATTCTCAGAGTCACCATTTCCTGAGCTGCTCCTATGTTTGGTCACCACAATGTCAGTTCCTAGAAATTGCTTTACTTGCCAGATGGATGTGGTCATCTCTAGGATTTCCATGACCTCAGGGGACCCAAGTGTCCTGAAAGTGTCTGAAGCAAAGGGAAGCTGGAAAGAAATCATAAACTTTCCTATTTAAGGTGAATGAGTGGGAGTAAAACTTAAAATTCAGTGGCTTTTTATTTTGCTATCTTTTTTTTCCCATTCGCCTTCCTCATCTGAAGCAAATCCCACAAAATACTTCCACCTCCCATTTATATCCATGGTATTAAGATCCAGACCCCTTTTGCTGTTGAGTGATTCCCTAATAGGCACCTTTCCCATTCTGTTGCTAGGAGAATATTTTCCCCTTAACATATGGTTCTTGTTATGCTGTAATTTATTGTCACACAGCTATTTGGTTGTTTAAAAAAGTTATTTTTATTGCCCTTCAGAAAGGTCATGTATGATTATTCTTGTCACTTTCCTTAATGAACACAGGTGGTTGGGAACTTGGACTAAATGCAAAGAGTAGTGAAACACTAATTTATTCAAATTTTGAAGGAAGGAAGAAATGATATTTGTCAAGACAGCCCAACTCTGAGGTGGTTACTCTGTTGTCAGCACAGTCTGCTTCCTCTGCTGCTGCACAGCTCTTGGATGTAGTGGTGTGTTGCATGACATCAACAGTCAAAGGTTTCAAGTTCCATGTCATGGTTTATTTTACTCCTTGAGTCAATAGTGTTGGTTCTAAGATTTATTTCTCTCTCTAATTTTTTATTTTTTTGTGAACAGACATTCCCTTTTATACACAGAGTATGTACACTATTCAGTCTCTTTTAAGCACTCTTTACAATCATTTATAGCCATTTGAATTGAAAAATCTATTTAGATTTCTGAATTCAAATAAAAATCCAACTTCTCTGGATAGCAATTGCTCAGCAAATACTGATGTTTCCCGTGGAAACGCATTAATTTTTCAGCTTATTCCAGAAAGTTTGCTCTAACAAAATGACCATTCAAGAAGCCTATCATATGAAAGGTGGAGGTTAAAAAGCAAATTATCCAGGTGCACAGTTTGAAAAAAGAAAAACTTATTTCAGGTGTTATATGTGTTTGATTTTGCATGGAGCATATTTTACTCTCCACTTGAAATATGAAATATTTAGTAAGAGGCATCTTGATATCCCATCTTAAATAATATAAATCAGAATAAGGAAACGCCTGTGAAATGTGTTCAAGAGTGTGGCATTCACATTCTCTGAAAAAATTCCTTCACCCAGGATTTTTCTCCTGGGAAGCTGAGAGGCCTCAGAGAAAAAGGAAAAAATTCTAATTTGCTTCTCCTGTGTTGTGCTCATGGTGAATGTGTTTGGAGATTGTTTACCACATGTGATTGTTGCATTGGATTCTGCTGTGGGTTGTTTTCACTCATTGGCCAGTGAGGGCCGAGCTGTGTCAGGACTCTGGAAAGAGTCATGAGTTTTCATTATTATCTTTTTAGCATTCAGTATTTTTTTGTATTCTTTAGTATAGTATAGTATTCTTTAATATAATATGGTATAATAAAGTAATAAATTAGCCTTCTGAGAACATGGAGTCAGATGCATCATTCCTGCCTTTGTTTGGGCATTCCTTGCAAATACAATACACGAGCATGGAAAAATCTTTTTTACACTGTAGTTTTAGCAAAAGTCACTCTCCTTCCTGAACCAGTGCTGGCACAAAGGGCAGTCTGAGTGCTCTCCTTGTGGCAATGGCTACCTACAGCATTCTCTAACCAAAATCTTTGATTATAGCCCACAAGTACCTTTTCCCTCTGTCCTTCCCTGCAGGCATGAAACCAAATACAGAGCCAAGGTGCAGAACATGTATTGTCCTTCTTGGAGATCATGAGCCCTTTAGTAGAGCCCAGAAACCAGAGAGCACAGCATTCATTTAGCATATGCAGCTGAAAATGAACATATTTGCCTCTTGTACATGGTTACTTGGGCCCTACACCAATGTCTTTTCAGTACTTTTATTACTTTTATATGTAACAGAATCTTCTGCAAGGGTTATTGTGGGTTTGCTGGGTCATTTTTTAGTCTCCTGCTTTTGAAATTAAGAATCAATGGTTAAATAAGTTCTAAATAGTCAAGATTCTTAAACATTAAGTCTATTGCAAGATAATTTGGCAACAGACAGATACAAACTAAGGACAACTTTATTCTGTTTTGTGTAATGAACATTAGGTGCTGATAGCATCAGATAAAAATGTGAGTTGCATTCTCTGTGCATAATTCGCTTTATTAGAGACAGTGGTGCATAACTTCAGACATTTATTCACATTCATACAACCTGATCCTATGATGATGTTTATGCTTACAGCAAAATGGAAATATTCTTTTAGAGATCAGAGCACAGATGACTGGGAAAAAAGTCAACTGAAGAGGAACCATGGAGTTTTCATATAATGATTTAACTTTGATCACAGAGATCAGAGTGTTCTACTGGAAAAGCAAACAGGGAATAGTTTAAAATATTTATTTAAAATGGAGCAGGGGAAAAAAGACCTCCTATGACATGTACTTGCAAGCATGTTAAAGGGGGAAACATTAGAAATGCTAGTTGATGACAAATCCTTTAATTAACATATGGTAATTGGCTTAGGTATGCAGCAGTCAAAAAATTAAGTAGCTTTTACATATTTAAGATGTTAGAATATTAATCAGGAAAGAGTTTATCATTATTATCAGACCAGAAATGATGCAGGCAGAATAGTTAAGCAGAGATTAGCCAGAATATACTTCCCAGTGTAAATCAGGCTGCAAATACATCTGTTTCTCTGCTAGCCAGTATTTCTGGTACCAAGGGGAGCACCACTCACCACTGCTCTCCACCCAGACATGGAGCCCTTGAACACAAGGCTTTGAGTGTGACCATCCATTCCTTGTCCATCCATCCAATCTTTATCTCTCCAGCTGAGAGACCTAAATGTGTGAGATGTTTTTGCCCAGCCAAGATAATCCGTCAACTCCTCTTCCCTTATCCATCATTGTTGTGACCTCATAAAAGAAAGCCACCAAACTTTTCAGACGTGATTTGCCCTTTGTGAAGCCATGATGGCTATCACAAATTGTGTCTTTATTTTTCATGTGCCTTAGGATAGTTTCCAGGAGGATCTGCTGCTCAGTCTTGCCAGGCACTGTGGTGGGAGTGCCCTGCAGCAGATCTGGGTAGAAGTCAGTAGTAAAGAACATGTGAAGAACAGATTTTCAGGCAGCTTGCAAGGTGCCACAAGCTCCTCTGGCTGGGGAGTGTTACAGGAACATCTCCTGGGAGCAGCAGGAAGGAAGCAGGTGCCATCCATGAGCTGCCCTTATCAGAATGGGCACCCCTGTCACACAGCACCCTGTGACAGTCAGGGTGAGCAGCAGCCCAGGCCTTCTGTGTGCTGGAGAGCATCTCCTGCAGTGCAAGGAGATGGGCCATGAACACACAGTCTCACCATCTCCTCCTGGGAACATTCAGCACTGGGAAAAGTGAGGCCAAGCATTTTTTGTCAGAAAAGGTTAATTGTCCTATCTGTCTGAAGAAAGAACAATGTATAATCTAAATTGTTGCTTTTCCTTTGCTTTCAACAGGTCTCTTGTCCTTTGCTTTGGAGAGATGTAGCCCTCTTCAGACTGGTGAGGATTTTTTAAAGCAGTTAATGTTTCTGCTAAGCAGCTAGGAAGCATCCAGCTGTTAAAAGCCTTTAATTGGTGAGTCTGCACTTCTTCAGCCCCTAAGGGCTGCAGACAAATAAGCTTGTCTTTTAGAAATACCAACAATAACTGCCGATATTATTGAAGTCAAGGTGAAAACAGACAAGCTTGACTCACTAAAACAGCCAATTCAGAAACTAAGCACACCTATTTCTGTGAAATTGTAGTGCTATACCCAGAATTTTCCATGCTGCAGGCCAATGATTTTCTGTTCACATTTTTTTGCACTTCTTCATTATGACCCAGACTACTGGGACACCATCAGTAACCCCAAAAATTAACCTGGAATATTGTGGCTTATCTCTGCTCATTATACTAGAATTTGAAATGCAGCTGTATCCACCACTACATTCCTAACTTTCCTTAATGTGATGATAATTTAAGAGTTGTGAGTTTCATTGCACTGAAACACATACTAAGCAGCAGTGACTGAATTCTGGTTTATCTTCAGTTTATTCAAATATTTGTATCTACTTAAGTTATTTTAGAAATTCATTCTTTCTGTGACAAGCACAACATCAGTTCCTCACCTGAAAGCTGAGTTATCTTTATAGTGCCACAAATTGCAAATCCTCCAGCAGCTTCTTTTAAACTTTTTATTTGAAGTTTGTACTGCTGTCTGTTGTGCAAGCATAGAAAGTACAACAGTTGCTCCTGCTGCCTGGTTTAAAATTCAGCTCAATGTACTTTGTATGGTCCTCAGGTTTTCTCTGTGCTGCAGCTGCTTTAATTTGTTACCAATTAATGGCATTGCCAAGGCTGCTTTGGGAAAATGACTGACAGAAAGAAATGGAGTCTGGGGGTAGAAGAGAAAGGATTAAAGCATTTTGTACTTATGGGAGTAATTAATTAGTGAGGTGGTTTGGAAGATGGGTGGTTAATTCCCCAGGAAAATTCCTCCCATAATCTCTCTCTGCCTTGTGCTTATTTTAGCTCATGTTCTCCCCACACCATCAGTCATTTCCAACTCCACACACTGCTTGCCAAAGAGGGGCTGAGTGTTGCCTGCCAGGGCAAGTGGTGTGCAGGATGATCTGTAGCACTGCTATATCTTCCCTGGCTCCAGCAAGGCAAAGGACAGGAATCTCCTGTTTCTGCTCTCATTCCCTGAGGCACCTGAAGCCCAAATCCTCAGGACAGCAGTCTGGTCTGGGCAGACACTGTGCACAGAGTCGGGTTTAAGCCAGGTTCTTAATTTATTACCTGAGAGGTAATATTTAATATATTAATCTCAATATTATTACCTGAGAGGGTATAAATGAGATAATTAGTTCAGGTGAGAGTTAAACACCTATTTACAGCAATAACTGGATTATGAAGAGATAAAACCATAAAACATGTTGTTTGTGACTTCACTGCAATTTTAACTGAGAGACAAGGATTTCTCCCTTGGGCTAGAGGTGTATCCCAGCTTAACTCTGCCAGGACAGTGTGTCCTTCCTCTGTCCTTTGCTTTATGTCTACCTCATTGTTTGGACACTTGTTTCATTGATGTGTCAGGGAATGGGAATGGTGTCTCAAAGGGGGTATCTCTGAAGAGTGTTTACTGCCTGAAAGATTCAAAGCATGGTTGAATAACTCCTTTTCCTTGAAATATCTGGGAGGTCTGTATGTAATGATCTTTGTCATGTGGTGCTGTTTAGTGTCAGGAGACTGCTGTGGGAGTGCTTTTTCATCTATGTAACAATTCAAGTTAAATGAAGAGGGTTGCTTATGTGCTGATTGCTCATCCCTTTGCATCCTCCACTGTGATCACAAATCTACATTTTTGTAAACTCTTACACCTGCAGTAGTTTGCCCTTCATTTTTCCCTGCCATGCTCTTCCTGTCCCTTAGCTAGAGATTCAATGTGGGCCTTTTTATTTGATTCTCAGTATCCTTTCACATACCTAATAATGAAAGAGCACCAATAATGTATCTGAGACCTAAGAGTGGCTGGTAATGCCAAAACTCTGGGCTTCCCACGGATTCCACTCAACAAGCCAGAAATTACATAACTAACTTTTCATCTGCGTCTCTCCATCTTCCTGCCTTTGACATATCTGATCAGTTCTGTCCTAATTCCTCCCTAAAAAATAGTGATCTAACCTATACAAAAGCTTTATTAAAAAACTTTCTTAATTGATTAAGAAGGACAAAAGAAACTGAAAAGTTGTTCTTCACTAGGGTTTCTTTTCTCAAAGTCTTCTATGTCAACATTGCTGATCTTGCACATCCAACCCTAATGTTTCTAAATGCTGGTGTTGAAAATCCAAACCACAGTGGAAAATTGAACTGCATTCTTTTTCCATCATCAGAAATGGAAGTCCTGCAATCAGATCTGAGCTGTCAGGTTTATTAATGATGTGTGAAGCAAAACTGAATCCAGCTCAGCCTTCCATGGCTGTGTTGGCTCTGCAATGATAACAGTAGTAAAATCATCATTACAGTTATCACTAAAAAAAGCCCCAAATGAAATTCAAAGAACCACAGAGGGAGCCAATATATTGAGTATGATGATGCTGGTTTCTACAATGCCTCTGCTTCCTATAATCACATTTTAAGTAACAATTTTGGTGTATGCTTAATTGTTGCTGTATTCATACAGAAATAAAATGCAATATGATGACACTGACTTCCCTGGAGAATGAAGTTATATTTGAAATAAGTTTGGAAGAAAGCAAAATATCTCTCTGGAATAACCAAACAACAACTATTCAGAATCAAACACTGGAACAAGAATTTAACATGCTGAGAAATGAGAGAAAAACATCCAAATAGATGATCCTAATCTTTGGGAAGCAGTAAGCCATATAGAAGTTGTGAGGTTAAATGTAAAAAGACAAAGTTCTTTTAATAGGTATGAGAAGGTCTGTATAGTACTGGTAAATGGCTCAGAGGTTTGAGATTTTTACATTAGAACATGTAAGAGAGCAGAGCTGCATTCCTTGAAGAGTAGCTGCCACAAAATATTATACAAGGCAGTACATTTTCCCATTTCTTCTTATGATGATGTGTTAAGGACTGACTTTGGAAGGAAAACCTTATGGAATTATTCTTCTCTTATTTTCTCTCCTTGAATTAATCTGTAAAGCAGGTCTGTGTGAATGTCAATGGCTGTTTGTCATTGAAGACCTAGTGAAACACCATCTGAATTCACAGTTTTGCATTACAAAGCACAGTATTTAAAGGATTAGAATTTAATTTCCAGATAATTTTTAAAAAGAGGATCTGGCAGTCCAATAGGAATGCTCTAGATAGTGCTACTTTTTGTTCAATTCTTTGCCTAAATAAGTGTCACACTGTGAATAAACAACTTGGATGTCATCCAAGCACAAAAGTTTTCAAACAGTAATTGTGCAATATAAGCAAGTCAGAAATCCTGATACTGATTTAAATAGCACAAAGCTGTTCTTCATGATCAGAAATAAATGTTTTTGAAGGAGACTTTTTAGATGTACATTTTCTTGTTATTTTGCTTCAAACGGAAATGCTTCATGCGTGACTATATCCCCTTGCTAAAGAAAGGGCACTATTTTGGGGTCAAGCTACCATAAAAACCTTGTTCTGAAGCTGAGTCAGCTTGTAATTATTTGCTATTGAACAACTTCCTTTTATTCTTAGTAAGAAAAGTAATTTTTGTTTTTTACATTCCCTCCCAAAAAACAGATTGTGAATAGAAAGACACTTAGGGTACATAAGATCCTTTGTACCCTAGGTCCTGTTAATCTGTCAATTGCTCTTCCCTTGTCCATCAGTGCTGTAACCCCATCGTAGAAAGCCACCAGATTTGTCAGGAATAATTTGCCCTTTGTTGTTATTGTTCTTAATTCACAGCAATCATTAATTAAAGCTCTTCTAATTAAGAACTTTCCAGGCAAAAATGCTACCAGTTGTTCTGAACTGGAATCACGGGCATCAGAAAGTGTAAAGGTAAGCACAGCCAAATATCCACCTGTGTATGGCTTGTTTAGGTTGCAGCAGTGACCAGGCTGTTTCCAGATGGAGAGTCAGGCCAGAATTAAGCAGTGCAGCAAATGCTTGTTTAGGGCTTCTTGTGGTGTTGAATCAGAGACAATTACAGGACATAATATTCTACTGCTGTGAATTAGCACCAGTAATGAAATTCACTCATTAATTTGTACCTGAGATTATGATGTTTTACTAGGCACGCTCTATGACATTCTAATGTTATGCTACGCCAAGTAAAGCAGCTTCTTCCACAGCTAACATCAAAACAAAGAATCAGTATAAACTTTATATCACGTGTTCCTGCAAAGGAGAGACATTCAGTCATGTGCACACATTTATTTGGATTAAGATTATGCTGGAAGAAACCCTGCAGCCACTGATCAGCTGTGTAGGACTGTGAATCCAGAGGCAGCATTGCCGTCACAGTGTTTAGTGCTTGCTGTGAAAGGGTGTGGAGCCAAAGTGAAACCTCAGTCATGTAGCCATGATATTTTCTGAAAAATCCTTTCCTTAGGATTTTTTCTCCTGAGAAGCTGAGAGGCCTCAGGAACAAAATGTAAACAATGGTTATCTGCTGCTGTGGAATGCAACAGGTGGATCTGTGATTGGTGTCATGTGGTTGTTTCTGATTAATGGCCAATCACAGCACAGCTGTCTGGACTGTCAGTCAGTCACAAGCCTTTATCATTCTTTTTCTATTCTTAGCTAGCCTTCTGATGAAATCCTTTCTTCTATTCTTTTAGTATAATTTTAATATAATATATATCATAAAATAATAAATCAGCCTTCTGAAACATGGAGTCAACATTCTCATCTCTTCTTTCATCCTAAAACCCCTGTGAACACCATCACAGTCATCCATTTTGGACTGGCTCTAGAATTCCTGTCCCTCCTGGCCAGGCAGCTGGAGCCAGAATTATTGTCTTCACTTCTGAAAGAATAAAGAATATTCCTGCCTGCCCTGCTTGTGCAGGAATATTGTTCCTGAAGCTCACCCCTCTTGTACTTAACAACCCTTTAAAAGGAAACCTGGATGTACTCGTGGGTGATTTAGCCTTATCTGCTTTTGTGCTAGCATATTTCTTTAGTTCAAATGAACCTCCCTTTTTCCTTTGCTTTTAGCACACACTACACTTAAAATGAGCAGTCATAGCCTTTTGTCACCCTCCAGTCTGATAAGGTTAAAATCTGAGCTCTCCATGTTTATTCTGACAGAATAAAACTTTTCTTCTGCTCATCCCACAAACTTCATACTGAACCTTTCTGGGCAGGTAACCAAACTTGTTCTGCATAGTGTCATCATCACTTTCCCTGTGAAGCTTCCTCACCAAATACTCTCTGCCTTCAGTATTTGCAGGCTGCATTCACCCTCTTCTGCGCAACCTCACATTGGGGAAGAGTCAGGCCTTCATCAGCCCAAGTTCCAAGGGTCCTCACGTCTGTTGGGTCCAATGGTGAGACCCAGATTGCAGCAGAAGTTCTTGGTATAAGCCCTTCTGCATCTGGCCTTGCATGTTGCATTTCACCTCATTTCTATTAAAAAGTCCAAGCACTGTTTTATACAATATGCCAAACCTTAGCAAGGTTAGTACTTCCCACTGTGCCACTGTCAGCAAATTTGATGAAAATGCAGTTCTACTCTTGCTATTTGAATCACTAATGAATGATCGCATGCACTCTGCAAATGTTTTACATTACTTACTAAGACCAGCTGTGATTGTTTCCTAGTTTATTCATCATACCTTCACTCACTCAAAGAATATACATGGAAGTAAATTGTGTACTTCTGTATGATTGCAAGGCTCAGAGAGAAGAGGGTGGTCATTTATTTGCACACTAATAGGTGCTGACTAAGTATTGAATTTTTCCAGAACATTAAGAATTATATAAAAGGGATTTTTTTTAAAGTTTCTGCCTTCTACACAGAGCCAAATATTAGCCAGTTGCCAAAAGTATTAATTCCTCATTCTTCTCACATTTTGTCAATTAACCAGTAAAGAGATGATGTGGTAATCTGAAAAAATAGTCTTTATTGTACAAAAGCTAGAAATATAGTCTGAAAGTCTAAGAGAGGCATGCAGGTCTGCAGGGCAGCCAGCAATCTGCTCCTCTCCATCTGGCTCAGAACTTAACAGGGAGGTTCGTCTGTGGCATAAACTCTGCTCCTCCTCTGACACATTGGAGAAGCAGGGAAAATCAGAGCTGGTTTTGCACATCCAAGCCCTGTCTGCTCTCACTCAGGATGGACATGGAAGGACTGACTGACCTGTCACCCTTCATTACCTCTACAGCAGACAGGTCTCTGAGATGAGCCCATGCTTAGGGAGAGCTCAGGGGCTGAGGCCACAGAGACTTTGCTGCATTGGCCTTTATGGTCACTGCATGGCTCTGAAACTCCTCACAAATCCAGTAGGAATAACTGAGACTCAGGAAAAGGACTCCTAAAGAAAGAAAGAAAATCCAGTGACATTCCTGCTGAGCAGGACAATGATGTCCCTTTTGGTAAGGAGACAAACCTTATGGACATTCTCTGCTAGGACATGGAGAAAGTAAAGGGGTGCTCCCTTCATGATGTTATTTCTTTGCCCTCTGCACAGCCTTTAGGTGTTTGTGCCCAGGAAAATGAGATCTGGTGGAGAAAGTACATTTTGAGGCAGCCTCAGGCAAAACCACATAATGTTATTCATTTTGTCCCAGAAATCTGTCCCCTTGTTAATACTGAAGAAAATTCCAGCGTGTTGGTTTTTTTTTTTCTTTTCCAAATCACAACAAAAGCTTAAAAAAGTGCAACAGAACATTCAAGCAGCAAGGGGTAGCATTTGCTTGCAGACTGATGTTAGTCCAGCTGAAAAGCTGCAGCCCTTCAGTCAAGTTTGTCTTGACTCTTGTGCCTCTTTTCTTTCTCCTTTATGCACTGTGATTTGTTCATGATGCAACCCTATCAGGAACTGAAAACAGAATTATTTTCTTATCATCTCCTGGTGAAAATATTCAGCTAAAATTCTATTATTTTCCCAATAGGAATTTGTTTAAAATGACGAAGTTATTTCTGACAAAACTATTTTCAGTATAGTCTTTCATGCAGTCCTAATTGAGCCTGTTCAAGCAGATTCATTTGGATGGCAAAGAATCAGACCACAACTTTGGTGCTGTATATATAAAACATATTCCTTCTTTGGGCAAGCATAGTGCCCTTTCCACAATGAAATGAGAACATTTTAATTTGGTGGCAGGGACAAGCCAGAGCCATTTGTGTTCATCCAGCATAAGAGGATAAAGATTGGCTTTGCTTCCCAAACCACTTAGGATGAGAGCTGAGTGACCAGCATGTGGGAGAGTGGGGTTCCCTGTCCCACAGTGAAACCACAGCCTCATTACTGCTCCATTCGAGCTGCAATTCAGCAATTTGTGTTTGGTCTGTTCACAAGCATAAAGTGCTGCTTTTCAGCCTCATAAATACTGAAATGGCGAGTTTTGCTGATGATCTGTTCTTGTTCCAAGGTTTGGTCTGTCCTTTAGAGGTGTTTGAAGTCTGACACTTGCTGCTGTGTGTGGTGCCTTTAGTGCTGGGGTGGCAGCAAATGTGCAGGCTGGGATCCTGCCTAAGCCCTGCTATCAACTGCACTCAGCGCTGGCTTAACAAATCCTAGGGAAGGAAGAACTGTAGAGAAGTCACTGTGGAGACAAGGGACCTGCTTGTGGGAGTGTCTTGGTTTGGAAAGACAGGAGTCTGCTAATGAAGGCAGGAGCCTCCCCTGAAATGGAGAATGTAAACCCTCCCCACCCCTCCAAATTGCCATAAATTTTAAATTAAGGGGCTCTCAGGCAAAAATATGGGAGCAGGAAATAACAGTTCTTTAATAGGGAAAAAAAAAAAAAAAGATAAAATAAACACTGCAGTACACTAGAACAACACTGACAGAGTCAGAACCCAACCTGACACCCTATGGGTCAGGGTGTTGGTGGCAGTCCAGTTGGAAATGTGGCTGCAGTCCTCCTGGAGTGTCAGGTGTGGTTCTGTTGGAGCAGGGGGCTCTGTAGAGAAGGATGTATTCTTCCTTTGAAGATCTAGTGGGAGAAGAGGCAGCTGCTGTTCCTCTGAGGAATCCAGAGAAGAAAGCCGTGCTGGTGTCTCAAAACTCCTGGATTATATCTGGGTAGCAATGCTTGGCTCCTCCCTCTGGGCGGAGCATCTCACAATGGGATGTCATTGTTCTTATCAGTCATGCAGTGACATTCAATAGTCTGTTATCAACAGATGTCCCCTCCTGAGGGAGGAGTGATTGTGATCACTCAGAGAGAGAGAGATAAGGCAAACTGCCCACTTGACAAAGGTAATCTGCCATACAGATGGTAATGGAATACATCTTGCATTGCAGAACTGCTGCACTCCTAAGATTGCCTTAGGTTTGATTATTCTTGAACCTTAGGTTTTCAATTATTATTTCTGTGACACAAAAGCTGATTTCTAAAACATTCTGATTCTTAGTAAATGGAAATTCTGAAAGGATCATGAAGCATTTTGTTGTTACATGTATCTGCGTAGCTTAATTCTCATTTTACTCATGTTTCTTCTGCTTCATCTTTGAGGAAAAGCAAAGGCACCCACTTTTGGCACGAATTTAAATTCTAAAGACACTAAATTTGCAAAAACACTATATTGCCTTATGCTCTTCCTGCTTCAAGACACCCAAAGGAAATATCTAGCTGCAAAGATAAGTGATATTTTTCTTTCTCAGGCTTTAAAGTTGCAGGAAAATTGTCAGCCTGGCACAATGATTAACCCATTAATTTTCTTTTAAACCTTAAAGAAGGTAGTATTTGTCTCCTACATTTTGCTTTTCTAAAATTGAAGCCTCCAGAACTAAAGGCTGCCCTGAAAGTCTCTTGCAGTACAGGAAGGGAGCCCTAGATAAAACATTTCCTGAGAACCAGGTGTTAGCACATTTTCTGAAGGAGAAAGATTACTTCATTGGCACAAAAATTTCAGTCTCTTTTAAGGTAGTCTATGCTGCCAACACTTTCTATTCCAATTGGATAATTCTTTGCCAATACAACCTCAGTTTATTTTGCCCTGCTTCATGTTAAATTATCCTCCAATTCACCACTAGCGATCCAATTACCAAGAGTCTGCTAAGACCTCACCCTTCACCATTTTCCAAGTTCTATCCTGCAGAGAAATAATTATTCTCCTGTCCTCTGATGAACATGTCATTCATGTGTGCAAGCATTGCTATTATCACCTTCCTAATGACCAGAAGAATGTAAATGAAAATGTCTTTGGTGGCAGGAGCTTGTCAACTATTTTGATTACCATGAGAAGAAAATCAGTCTGGGACTGGAATCTGTATAATAACTTTGTACTGGAGACAATTTTTTCTTGTATCCAGCCTGAAAAGGCAGAATGTAGCCTGCTGCATGGTCGTGAGCTGCACTGGAGAAACACATCAATCTTCAGCAGGAAATTACACCAGCCAAAGGTATTTGGGTTGTTTATAGCCTCCCCCTGATGAGATGAGACAATATAGATTTTTTAGAATCCATTTATCTCTGTATATCTTGAGGGTGATAAGTAATATCTCATTAAAAATGATCTTAAAAAAAAAAGTAAAAGAGAAAGACCTCCTTTAGAATTAACACTGTAATTAACTATAAGTAAGTAAGAGAGGTTGTCAGGACTTGTAACAGATGTTCCTTGCCATGTCACCACAGCTTGGAGCACTGCTGATGTGTGTCATGCTGGAGAGTTTAGTGAGAATCTGTTCTGAAACTCAACCTGAGGAGTAAGAGGAGAATAGTTTGGATGCATGTATTTGCTCAATATTTGATCAATATCTTCTGCTCACCAACTGTTCTTCACAAAACAAAAAAAAAGATGATCCTTTATACCTGTGATAACTGCTTGGCAGGTGTGAGTAAAATATTTTCCATGCTGTTTTGCTCCTTTGACCCATCCTGACCCTTTGAGTGGTGAAACTTTCTGAATTTGTAGAAAGACTTCCTTGCTTGGAGTGGAATTTTTTGCACTTTTGCAGAAACAGAATAGTTTACATTTGTCTTTTCTCCATTGTATCTCTCTCATTGTACGCCACAGAAAATAGCAGGGGGGGAGTGCTAACAGCATGCATGGGAGCAGTCTCATTATTTGTGAACTGATTGTGTGGAAAACATCTGTTTTCTGCCCAGCTTCACTTGTTTGTACACATCCACTGCTTCCAATGTTGCAGTGCTGAGGAGCAAAAGGGAAACAGAACACAGCAAATCTGCCATGCTTGTTGGTTGGCCCAGAGTCTCTCAGCCCCACGTGTGCAGTAGCTTCCAGTTCATCAACAAGAAATGATGAGCCACTGAACTGAGTGTATTAGCTGAACTCAAGGCAGTACTGTACTGGCATCTAGGGAGTATTCATTTGTTTATGTTGATTATCAGCTTTGTCTTTGCCTTTTTGCAGTGTGGACCCCTGAAGTCCTTAGTCCCATTATTAAATTTTGAGTGCTCTGCTTACAGCTTTCTGGACATACCCATGTGATGGCATAAATATCAGTGGTAGATGGCAAACAGCACTATTCAACTGTACCAAGAGTAGAAACAGGGTTACCAAACAGGAGAAACATTCCTTGTATTTCAATAGATCTTTACATTTATCAAACTTTAAATCTGTTAACACTTTTATCTCCCCCTTTTCATCTGAAGCAGGAGAAGTTGTTTCTGTAGGGTGGACATTTGAAAAAGAAAATGAAGCCAATAGCATTATGCTTCTTACCTGTTTCCAGTCAGCTGCTTTTCTTCACTGCTGGATTCTACTTCTCCTTGTAGATCAACCTTTTATCTTTTATACTGGGGTGCTGATGGGTCTCATCAACTAAGTTCAGCAAGGGGCCCTTTTCTCATCAGCTGATCTTTTCTTGCACTGGCCATCCTCCCTGCAACCTTGAGCTTGAATCTGTGCTCATTGTTTTCTCTCAATACTACTGAATTCTGCAGCATGGCCTGCACATGCCTGCACATTATTTATGCAGTACAGCTTGACTCAGCATGAGCCGATTTTGATGTTTTCTTACAGCAATATCAGAAGGTCCCAAGCAAGACCAGGAATTCAGCTGTATATATCCACTTGCATAGCAAGAGGAAGCACTGACAAGAGAACTATCGGGGCAGAAGTGGGTTCTTACCTCCCTGGTTTAATCCTTTCACAAGCTTTACACTATTCATGCCCTCCAAGACTCTTTTATGCAGTAGCTCGTGGCCTCTTCCATACTGAGATGAAATCCTGTGACTCTAAGTCCCTGTTATCTGTTCATTATGAATATACTTCCTAGAGCAGGCTTTTCTAAAATGTCTTATCTCAGTGGACACAAGTGTCTGTACATATTCTGGTATTGCTAATGGACCCGACTTCTTTCTCATATATTCCCTTAAGGAGGTTTCTTTTTCTTCCCATGGTGACTTTCTGACAAGTAAGGTTGGATAAAGAGCAGCCCTTAAAAGTGTTTCTAAATTTTATCTTTATTTAGCCCCATCACTGATACAATTCTTTCCCATAAAGAGGTGTTTTGCAGAAATCCCACAGGGAAATTCTGCCATAAGCTTTCAATCTTCACTGTAGACCCTGGACTCCATAAAACATTCACAACTGGGAAGGGGCCACGACAAGTGAAGATAGGCACGGCCTGAAGTTGGTTCAGATTACTCCTTGCTGACCTAATTTCATCTCCTCCAATGTGGGGTTTTCCAACTGAAATAAAGTTTATGTTGTATAAACTATCCCATGATCAAAAACCAAAAAATATCTGCTTGTAAGGCTTGAAACCAGATGTTCATTTGCATGATTTTTCTGTTTCTTGCCCCATCATTCCCGACAAATGTCAGGACAGCAGGGAACACAGCTTTTGTTTCAGATCCCTTGACCAGTTGTCCCAAGGTTCATAGGATGGCTCAATATTACAGGCTCTTTAGGGAACAAGCACTCCAAAAGCTCACTCTGGTTTTGCTCAGAGAGGGTATAATTGTGTGGACCCTGGAAAATGACTGTACTTGAACACAGGGGATAAAAACCCTTTCTTGAGGAAATTCCCTTCAATTTTTTTTTTAATACTTTTTATCTTATCCCTCAGGAAAGGTTCTCTCATAATCCTCATCTTTTGTAGGGGGTCATGTTAAAGAGCTTCTTCTATAAAATAAATACTAAACTGGAAGTGGAGAAATTCCTCTTCCATCCCCAAAAATAAAGTCTGATCTTCTACTCCTTCAATTCTACCTTCAATGTCATCTTCTTAGTATATCACCTAGAAATATGTCTGTGTTCAATGCCAATTCAATAACTTTGTAAAAAATCTCTTTTTTTTAAGCATTGGTTATTCTTTCCATGGCCAAAGGCAGCAGTCCAGCACCCATAAAAAATCTTAAAAGAGAAAAAGTGTACAAAATACACCACTGCTGGACCTACTCTTTGCATGATATATTTTGCTAATGTCGAGTGAAAAATAAAAGGCAGAGAGGGCACTTATTTCACCCACCTGAACCCACAGACTCTGTAAACAATATGGCTGCATTATTCTACAGGAAGAATATCAGTAAACATCCTGGCAAAAGTCATTTTGCAGTTCAAGGTGCTCACTGCACCTTTTCCATTTCTATTGGTATTTTGTAGGTCGAGCTCTTTTCCCTGCTAACTCTTGTCACTTCTCCCTTTTCTCCACTCCAGCCCCACATAAGTTACTGTTCTGCAAAGACTGGCATTATTTACCTCATGGTTCTTACAGGGCAGTACAGCTTGCCAGCTTTTGCTTCAATGCACTTCTTCTATTGTTTGTCTCATACAATGAAGGCAAACCACAGTGTCTGAGGCAATTGTATTGCAGAAAAAATAATAATGATCTTGTGCTGGAGAGGGCAATGATCTGGGCTTTTTTTTCCCCCTTGGACATAGAGTATTTGGCTCTGTTGACTATTCTATTTACAAGTTGGATTAGTACCCAACTTGAGTACCCTTGAGCTCTTTTTACTTGGTTATAGCTCATAGTCCCTGAAAGTAATTGTACTTGGATTTCTGCAATCATGACAACTTGATCTTGCACAGTGCTTTTCTTGCATAGATCTCAAAGCACTTGATGCAGGAAGTTAAGGTAATTCTGCAGATATAAAATCCAGGAACCTGAGGAGATGGAGGAATTCTTGAAATTCACCCAGAGTTTGAATAGGAACAAACAAAACAACAATGACATGGAAGAATATTAGTTCTTAGTATTCCTGACATTGCAACATAACTGTCTTGAAGGAAAAACAGAGTTTCCAGTTTAGGGGGCAAGCAGAAAGAGCCTAAATACAGAGGAAGTAAAAGCATCCAGCAGAGTGTTTTTTCAAACTATAAAAAGTGTCTCTCCTTTCTTTTAATTATTTCCACAAGAAAAGATGTTCTAGTACAGGACCAAATCTCTCTTTTCTCACAACTTTTTATAGTAATGTTGTGGATCCAGACTTTATCTTCTCTCTCCTTCAGCATGACTCTGTGGTTCTGGAACTTGCTCTGTTTCAGTCAATGGGTAGATGAAGTACTCAGGGAAATACAACAAAAGATGATAAATTCCATGGAGAAGGTGAAGTGACTTTGGCCACTAGAACAAAGACATGAAGATTTTAATTACCCCTCAAAACCCTAAAATCCAACCACTAGAAATATGATTTTCAAAGTTCACTGTGAATCACAAGTCATATGCTTATTTTCACACATTTTAAGTAGTTTGGTTGAAGAAGAAGTTATTTCTGACTATTAACAAAAAGCAGGTAGCACCAGTTTTCCAATTAAGAATGTATACAGCGATGACACAGACCTTAGCATTTTAAAACTCCCAAATAATTTTTGACTTGGATGGGACTCCCACATCTGGTAAATATCTTTTCAGTGTCATTTATACCAGCCTTAAGACAACTAGCATTCTGTAGATGATTAGCCAGATTACACAAAGCAGGTTTAGATCCAAAGTTTCCTCACAATGTTACAAGGAGTATAAATGACCAACAGCTGCATTAAGAGTTTCCCATCTTTGTTGTCCAGGTCAGTCTGTGACCTTCATGGTATGTATACTTCAGTAAGACATAAGAAGCTTAGCTTTCATGTCAAAATCATATTACCTGATACATTAAGAATTCTTACTAAAAAAGGGGAAAAAACTTCATTAGGTAAAAAATTTATGTATCTTCTAATTATAGTCAGAAGACACAGGCTTATATGACCTTTAGTGAGTTAGGATTTCACAGGAAAAATATTAAAACCAAACTGCACACTTGAGACCCCCTACTGTCCGTCATCCAAACGCAGCAGTCCACTTTGAAAGAAGGAAGCTGAGGACTCTATCTTGATATTTTTTCTTCTCTCATACACTTCCTAGTCATAACCTCTGTGTTTTATTGTTGATTTCTGTTATGCTGAAATCAAAAGTTGACCCAAATAGATGACTGTCAGCATGTTCACATACTTTTGCAGCCCACTTTGATCATTGTGGGCAACAGAAAAGGTATGAGAGGCTCCAACTGCAGGCACAGATCAAGCTATGCGAGGGACAGGTTCCGCCCCAAGTCATCAGAAATCATCTGGGAGTGGGGCATCCACATCCTGTTGGCTTCTGTTAAGAACTGGATCTTGAATCTGTCCTCAACTCTGTTCCTTCTCTTTTAAAAGGCAGTATTGCTTCACTCTATTTGCTTAGGTGATGCATTCAGTGGGGTTAAAGATCATCTTTTGCTATGTAATGTAGTTACATTCTTTAATAAGAATCTGTTGTTGTAACCATATTGCAAATCTCTGTGATAACAGCAGAAATATTCTCTGGAGTCTCGAACACAATGTTTTCCATGAGCCTTTAGCCTCAATGCTTAAAAAAATCCAGAGTAAACTTCTCCTAAATTACTTCCATAATTTAAAATTTCATTCCCCCCCTTTTTTTTTTCCTGAGAAATATAGATTTTGAAGAAATAGTTTGAAGAAACTTTCAGTGTGCTCTTAATTTGCAGATGAGAAGTACTGATTTGGCTCTAACAGAACATTTACATGCTCCACAGAGACATCAAGAACAGAGATGTCATGTGGCCTCTTCATTTAATGGAATGGCAGCAAGAGGGAGAGAAAGCACTTGAGGGATTAATACAAACATTACTTTCAAGATGCTTCTGTTTGAAGGAACTTGAAGAAGATTCCATCATTCATTGCAAATAACCTAAAGCAAAGGCTGTAAGGACTCACTAACCATGTGAGAATGGTCCAGGTCCAGAAAGGCACAAAAGCCATTCACTGAGATTATTTTTGTTAAAAATTTTTGCACTTAGCTGTCAGTACCAACATTCATATTCTTGCCACCTGGACTGAAAAATCCCTTTTTCTTCTATATGAGTCTTGCTTTAGCTATAGCTCATAAATCAAGTCACTAAATTCAGTTAGTTCTTTCACTGCAACAGAGCTGAAAGTACATCCCTCTTCAGCTCCCACGAAAATAATCTCTCATACATCTTTCATCACAGTTACCTTTACCTAGTCCTCCTAATTCCCACAGTAGACAAGAGCTACAGCAAATCCCATAGACCACTTTCTGGTTTTATCAGTTTATACCTAACTCAGCTCTGAAAGCAATTTAGAATCTTGACCGAGAAAAGCCTGGAACCAAATGTGTGAACTGCACACCTGACAAGGTGCAGGTGCCATGTTAAAAAGGGAAAGGAACACCTTTCAGGAGGTTTTTGAGGGTAGGGCTGGGTCTATGGAGGTGGTGCCCTGTTAGTAATATTAGAAGGGCTTTTACACTAAACCTCTAGGGAGGGTGTGAAAATCATCACTACTAGTCTGGGAAAGTGTCCTGCTGTTCAGTGGAATGATGCTTTGAGAGATTAAAGTATATAGAGCAGCCTCTCTTTCTAAATACTTTCCAGTCTATCACCAAAGTGGTGGCTGCTAATCTTTTGGAAATCCTTCCTAGCCCATGTCACAGTATCTCCGCACTTTTGTTTCCTTCTGAACTTAGCATCAAATTCATTTGGTTCATCTCCACTTGCAGTTCTCTGAGCATAACTTCTGCATGACTCTCCACTCTCCTTTCTCATCAGCCTGGTAGTTCTTGCCATATTGCTTTTCTATCTCATTACCCTTTCCTTTTCTCTTTATTTTCTCTATATTTCCATCCAAGTCTTTAATGGTCTCTCAGCTCACCCAATTAGAAATCTTATCTCTAGCCTTATAACATCTCAGAGGCATTCAAATGTTAGTTCATGCTACTTGGTTAGGCAAGGAAAATGTCCTGTAGTGCATCATATATTGGTAAATTAGCATCTCAGTATTCGTACAGTACCACTGAAGACAAATTACCTGAAGAGCTTCACTGTCTCTGAATTTGCATTTTTTTCTTATGCTGGATTATTAAGGAAAGGTGACAGGTGTCCAGACACAAATAACAAATAATGTAATGTTATGTAAGAATTTGGATATCAAAATGAACTCGTATGTGCTGGGATGTATTCTTATTGTTGTCTTCACATCCTTAGATATTCACAGTAATTAATCTTCTGTATTAAAGGAGAGGTGCATAAGGAAAGCAAAATAGGAAACTGAGGACAGGACTTGAGACTTTAAACTCTGATTTTCATTTTTTCAGGATTTTATTTAGCAAACATATCCACAGAGAAAATACCCAAATCCAAAACTCTGCTTACTTTTAAATGCTCTATATTGAATATGAGGGTGATGCTGTCAAGCTGGTTACAAAGAGTAATATTATAGTAAGTATTCTCTAGATTACTAGGATAACACTCTCTCTTAGCATTTATAATGGACTTTCACAAAAGAAAACTGACTATATTGTATGTGAGAGCTACCAGACCTGATGAGCTACAGGGACCATATCTACCTGGACATCAGTGTTATTATGGCAATTGCAAAATGAAAGGAAAGTGTTGTTATGGCAATTGCAATATGGAAATCTTGACATATTTGGAAGTCAGAAACAATTATTTTCTGTTATACAGCCTGTGTAAGTTGTGGTTATGCAGAGTGATTCACATTTACTTGTGCTTATTAGAAGTTAACCCATCAAAAGGGGTTTTTGGTTCTACAGAACAATACTTGTGGAACAATGCATAGATAGAGCCTGATATTATTTAGGTACCCCATGTAATTTTACCCAAAAACTGAAGCTAAAATTCCCTCAAAGAAAAACCCTCCCCAATTTGAAGCTTCCTTGTTATCTAAGAGGCACAGAAACTTTTCTCAGAACAGCAATAAAGATGGAAACACCACTTACCTGTCCATATTTCCTCTTTCTCATTTTTTTCCAGTATGGGCTGTGCACTAAATGTTCACATTTTCTGTGCATGGATGACCAGAGTATTCACTACAGTGGTTCTCTGAGAATGAATATTGAGTCTGGCAGTATGGAGAACACAGCAGACTGACTAAAAACACCACCACACAGGCAATTCTGAGTTCAGAAATACACTTTATCTCCTTCTGTTTCTGGGGTTTTTTTGTGAGAGAATTTCTCCTGCATAGTGCACACTGTGTTCTTCTTTCCAGTCTCCTCCCTGTGGAGTCAGGTCACCATTATCGTTTCAGTCTCCCTGAAGCTTTTTATGACTTCTGCTATCACTAAATGAAATATTTGCTCTCTGCACTCTTGTCACGTCTTGCAAGGAAGCACTGAGGCTGGAATTTAGCAGCCCTGTAGAGGAAGTGTAATTCCCAGACAATGTTCTACAAATTGACAAATTCCCTGTGCCTTTATAGTGTGTAACCATCAGTAGCTGCTGTCTTTCCCCACTTAATTTGTTTCTTACCTGAGTGCATATTGGGTTACCTTCATGGACTGCCTGGGGCAGACAACTTTACAAGATTTTTTTTTTGATGTTTGTGCCATCAAACATTTCCATCCTTTTGCCCAGCAAACACTAAGAGACTTGCACTGATTACTTTTTTTTGTGTTTTTGAGAACAATCAAGGTTCTTCCATGCTGATTGATCCCTTGTGTTCCAGATGCTGCAGTCTCCTGTCTACATTGCAGATAAATTATGCAAGCAATGAAAGGCCATGAACTCTGAATAAGGCCTACTTAAAAGAGTAGGAAATAAATGAGGAAGTAGAGGATTTTCATGAAATCTGTGTAGATTGCAACTTATTTTAAGACTGAAGAATCCTGCCTTTGAAAGGTCCACTCCATGAAGGGAGGAGTTTTATTTAAGATCCTAAAAATAAAACAATGTAAAGATCCGTGTGTAATTACCAGAATAAAATGAAATTATCATGTCCTTTCAGGTGTGCTGTAAAACAATTTAGTGTCTGAAGGCTTGAGCTATAGTATCTTCCTCTTCCCTGTGCAAAGACTACAATTTTGTGTTAAAGACATTAACAGCTCTCCCAAAACCTTAATTTCTATCAGTAGTAGACAGGGAGTGGTTATGAAATGCTTCACATGATTTTTTCTTTTTATGCTAAGACACTCATGAGGCCTGTAGCCATTCTGAAGTATTAAAATAAAGAATCTATCTCCACTAAGGGATTAACAACGACCTGCTCTCTGTTTTATAAACATTTTATTTTCTACAAGAGAGACAAATATCCATGCATTGAAGCTACAGGACTACAGTGCTGTGGAAAGAAACTGGTGCAATTGAATGAGATTCTTCATTAATTTAAACTGATTAGTATGTGGGTATCATTTTGCCAACCCATCCCAGTAGTCTCCCCACTGAGATGTGGACAGTTAAAATACAACTTCTCCATCTCTCCATCTGCTTCTCTTCATTGTCAGGGCTTTTCTTGGCTTCTTCCCTTTTTCCCTTTTTCCTTGGCTTTTTTTTTCTTGTTCTTGGCTTTTTCCCTTGCTTCTCACTCATCCTCTTTTCTTCTTTTTTCCCCTGCTTATTTCCCATGCCATGCTCATTTCTCTCACCTCATGCCCTTTCTCTCTCATTTTGTGTTTTGCATGAAGTATACATTTCACCTTGTTTTCCTGAGATTAATTTGTGTTAATTGTTTCCAAGGATCTCTGTGGTATCCTAGACCATCACCACCATCAAACTGAAAGCTTTTGTGATTATAAAATTATAAAAATAAAAAAAAATTATAAAGTTAAGGATCTCTGAAGACTATAAAAGGAGCTAGAGAATGTGTCCAGGGTTTTCTTTTTCCTAGGTAGTTACCCATGTTTGCATTTTACCTAGTCAAATAGGTGATTACCCTGGAAATTTCCAGTTTGATTGCTGTATGAGAACAAAATGCAAAAAAAAAAAAGTTTTCTGACAGGATAAAACATTTGAAACAAAAAAATGTTGGAAAAAAAAAAAGAAAACACAAACCCAAGGAGCAATTACATGAAAAGGGGTTTCTTGCTGGAGTTATGTCCTACTTGCTTAGGTCAGGGGTTATTTAAGCACAAGTAGCTTTGTGTTTCTCTAACAAACTACAAAAGATTTGGATGTATTTCCAAAAATAAAAGATTTGGATGTATTTTGTATTTGTATTTGGATGTATTTGTATTTGGATGTATTGGTTGGTATTTCCAGCAGCAGGTGCTGACATAGTTTTGGACACAAATCACAACATCGAAGTATGCTTCATGTCACAGCCAAAAGAAGGAAAAACTAAACTAAGCTACAGATTTGAACAAAATTAGTGAATTCATTTCTCAAATTTCATATCCTCAGTGTCCTTTTCACAAAATAACTGTTGATCAACAGATTCATGGCAGGCTTTTGAAAAATACATTATTATGCAGCTCTCAAATACAGAATATTTGTGAACTGAAGAGCGGTAGTGTTCACTAAATGCAACCAATATAAACTATATTCATTTAAATTTATTGATGGTATTCTAGACCCTTAAGGGACTGTCTGAAATTGCTTTATCTTTTATTCCCTGTATTTCTTGATATTTATTTTGCAATGGGAGTGAAAAAAAGAATTCCTTTCAAATGCACAACCGATGTTTTGGTTTTTTTATTCCTTTAAAATTTTCCCTGTAGTCTAAACCAAGTTACTCTCTAGCCCTTTACTTCAGCACCCTGTCTTTAAAGGGTGGTAGGGAGACTTCTTTTAGCCATGTTTTTCCCTGTCTTGTCTATTTTAGTTTAAAGTAATTGAAGGCCACAATTCTTTTTTGTCTTTCCGAAATATTGCTTAGTCCAGAGATGCCTGATACTGGCTGGTGTCACAAGAAGGTGTTGCAAGACAAACAACCCACAATCTCACAACTTTTTTTAATAATTCCATATAATTTATAATGTGTCTATCTTGGGTGTTTTGGGTTTTTTTTCCCTGATGAAATTCAGAGCTGTTCAATGTTCAGAAAGCAATTTCTCTGGAGAAAGCTGTGGAAGGTTCAGTAGGGAAAGGCAGAGTTAATTTATTTTTTTGTTAGCTCAGTTTTCTGCCTTTAGGACTCAGCATATGCAAAAGCACCTATTGAATCCTCTATAGTGGGTATCTACTAATCAATAGGCAATTTTGCTCTTGCTGAGTCCAAATGGAAAATGATGCAGCAGAAAAAAATTTCTAGGCTAAAACTTGAAGTCCTTAGTTGTTCTCACCTTTATTTAATCACATCTCTAAATAAGCCAGAGGAACTGCAGGATTTGTTGTAAACATTTGAAATGTTGACAGTCACATTTCACCAACAATCTGCATATTTGGCCTTATGTAAGAGACTTCAACAGACATTAAAAAAAAACCAACCAAAAAGCTTTTCCTTTGTGCAGCCTGAATATTTCTAAAGCAGATAATTCTTATTATATTGCAAAAAATAAAAGGAGTAATGAATATGCAGAGGGATGAGGCAGGTCAAAGTAATTGTCCTCTGAGCAGCCAAGGATTTAGAAGAAAAGGGTTAAGCATTGCTGCCCATCTTTCCACCCACTTCATAAAATCTCAGACCAAAAAGTTGTAAATCCTTACTTTTCAAGAGCTTCCTCTAGTTCCTCTGGGACTTAGAAAGGCTTTTTCCAAAACAGGAAGATTTTGAAAACCCTTTCGTTGCAGACTGAGTTGACAATATGAAATTTTCTTTGTGTTCCTTTGCAAAGAAGCCCTATGAGGAAAACAGTTCTTCCGTGATTAGAAGTTCTTTATCACACTGTTTCTTCATGTGTTTCAGAAAACTTCTGTTCTAACTCCTTAATTAGGGAAGCCCTGAGCTTCCTTCAGAAAGGAATAAAGAGGATTTCAAATATTTCTTTTTTTTTTTGTCCCACCACCATCTGCCATCTTGTCGCTCCAAATGTGAGACATGCAGGATTACTGAAGCTTTATTGTACCAGGCAAAATATGAGAGGGTAAGAGGAAAGAAAGTTTGAGTGAGATATGAAGATGATGAGTTTCTACCAAGCCTGAGACATCTATCTCTGACTCCAGTGGCACACAATGACCTGAGGCCATTAAAATGAGTGGGATAAAAGCATTATGTCACTGTCACGTTTTATGAAAAGTCCCTTCACCAGGATTTCTTCTCCTGGGAAGCTGGGAAGCTTCAGCTTCTCCATGTTTTGCTCCTTTGGAATGTGTTTTGGAGAATTGTTTACCCAGCATGTGAATTGTTTTTAATTAATAGCAAATCACAGCCAGCTGAGTCAGTCACAAGTTTTTATTATGATTCTTGTCTAGCCTTCTGATGTCTCCTTTCTCTTTCTTTAGTATAGTTTTAGTATATCATTTTCTTTTAATATAATAGAATATCATAATAAATAAATCAGCCTTCTTAGAATTATAGCATCAGATTCATCTCTCACCTCATTGTAGGACCCACAACACCACAACAATTAATAACCACAGCGTTATTAAAGCAGCTTGATTCCCAACAGATGTGAACAATTCCTGCACAATTCCTGAGATCCAGGCAGAGAACATGAAATTCCCTCCTTTCTGTTTGCTACTTACCAAATGAGTGCATTTTGAATAGAGTAGGAGTGGGCATTTTGAGCTGGTCCATTCCAGTCCTGAGGAGAATGGAAAAACAACATCTCTCCAGTGCATCTCTCCACTGGATACAGATGCTCTTCCATATCTCCAGTGACTCCTTCCAGAGCAATATATCTCTTGAGCACCTTCCCGGTCCCTGCCTCAGATACCAGTCCATGGTACATTTCAAGAATACGTGATCTTATGAAAAGCCTGCTTTTCAAACATGGGGACTTAATTAGAACCTCTGAATTTTACATTTGTATGTTCAAACCTGGCACCAAAGGCATTAGCAGCTGCACATGTAAATAAAAAGGACAGTTGTGCGTTTTAGCACAACACCTGTCTCTGGCAAAGGTATCTTTGGATAGGAGAATTATTACAGATAAGCAGAGAGTGTGTTTGTGATTTGGAACTGGCTCATCTCTTTCCATCTGTCTCTAATACCAAAGTAAAAATCTCCTCTGTAATTTTTGAGTGTGGAAGTTGCCGTTGTTTATGTGTTAAAAGTCATGATGACCCTGGCAACTGCACTCAGCAACTCAACTCTCTGGGCTGAATTTAAAATGTTTTTCTCAGTTTAGGATTCATCAGTGGGAAATACCTTGTTAAAGGAAAGTCTGTCTACATTGAAAGTCTCTATCCCATCAGCAGTTAACTTTCCTATATGATGATTTTTTACACTGCACACATTCCAACCAGCTCTCCTGGGCAAGACAGTGAGGCCTTAAAAAATCAAAATGATCCTCCCAAGCACATGTTGCTCATCACTGATTATATCTGGGGTATTTAGAGCTGAAACCTCTCTTCCTCCCCTGTCAATCTTCCCCTCTCAAGTATCCCTCCATTCTAAGCTTAACCCATGTTTCCTTCACCACAACAGACCAGGCTGTGGCACGGATTTGGTCTGGATCAGAACACACAGTCAGGTTTGTACCCAAACACTGACAAAAGCAGAACCTGACTTTCTGCTCCTGTGTCAGCTGTGGGAAGAAAGACAAGACTTAACTGGGCACAGTCTGTTCATAGACTCGTTCTTAACAAACAGGAAAGCAGGAGTTTTTATGGGAGATATTTATATATGTATGCATATGATAGATGGATATAGATACAAATGATAGAGATAGGTATAGACAGAGATGTAGATATAGATATATATATGTTTGGGCTTATTTTGTTTGGGTTTTTGGGGGTGTTATTTTAAATACAAATCCATTCAATGACCTGGTTTTCATATAAAACACAATTGTGTTGGTACAACTGAGACATGAAGGCAGGGACATCTGGGAATGCCCAATGCTGGGATACCTTCTCATGTCTCTGGAGTATGGGTTTATGACCTCAGTTTCTGTCACCTTTAAAAAGTGACAAAGAAAGAGCTTTCTCTGGCTAGTTTCCCTCCCCACTTTAATGTTTTTTTCTTCTTCCACAGCTATTTGTCTGTCTGTATTTCAGTACACTGACAAACTCTTAGTTTCTGCTGTTGAGTGGGGGAATTAACAAAGGTGTGTTAAATGTACAGGTGGAACCTTACAGACCACAGTAATTACATTTACATGATAAATATAATACATATGCTTTTATATTCCCATACAGCATGGGCATTTTTTGTATCAACTTCTGTTGCAGGGTAACAATACACAATGCAGTCAGGGTGGAAATTAATGCACAGCAATTTATAACTTTGTGCCTGCAATTTCCATGAGGATTGGTAGGTAAGGGAGAGAAATCTGATATGGTACAGGCAGCATTAGTAACTAAAGCTAAAGCGTGTCCTAAATAATTATTTCATTACATTTCTCCAAGTTCATAGGCTAGACAGGAATATGGCTATAGCTGACTGAATATGCCTCGTAAAGTGAGGAAAAATAGAAAATAATTTCCAGGCTTAGCCTAAAAATCTTGTAATTTTTGACACACCAGAAAAGTTATGTGTCAGAAGAAGTTTTCTGATGATTTGGCTGATACTGAGTTCATTATGGCTTTACTTAGAGTTGAAGTGACCTGCTTCTCTGAGTAAAAAAAAAAAAAAAAAAAAGGGAAAAATACAAATACAAAAAAATGTGATAAAGGAAGTGATTTAGAGAAGAGTAAAGTGGCCTTTATACAGGATCCAAGTATTTTAAATCATCTGAGAGTCAGGATGACACACTATCTTTATATAAATAACCGTTTTTTCCCTCTTGCTCATTACTGTCTGCCATTCCTCCCATTGTATGCATTTCCATGCACCCCAGCAGTTCCCAGAGAAGGAAAAACCTGCTTTCAGCTGCACACTGCCATTTCCAAAGGTCTTGAGGAAAAGATACTGCTGGTAGGTGATGCACGAAAAGTTTGCTGACCACTGTCCAGGCCTGTCTGGACCTCAATTAATCCATGAGCCATTAAGTAAATGGCTGTTTCCCTGTTTGTCTGTAGTATCAATGCATTAGTGCAGTCTGCTCAGGATCCAAGCCACTAAAATAACAGAGTTAGGAGTACCCACACACTCATCATTTTCAGGGCATTCTGCCTCGTGCCTTGCTCTTCTCATTAGGAAGAAGACGAATCTTATTTGCTTCTTCTTTTTAAATTCCTTTTGTTTTTTCCCCTCCTATTTATATTCCCCCATCCTTCCTTCTGGAAACCTTCCCAGAGCAGCATCCCCTCTCCTTCCCTGCCATTCTCTGGGAAGCACCTTGCTGCCAGCTGGCTTCCCAGGGGAGCTGAGGCAGCCAGATTTATTGCAACAAGGCAACACGAGCCCTTCTCTTGTCTGGGCTGGGAGTGAACAGGAACAACAAACCCTCTCTCATCAGCTCACTTTGTCACCAACCCATCTGAAACTTTCTGCTGCCTAATGTACCATTTAGTCAGTGCAAGCATCTTGCTTGACAAAAGACCAGAAAATTATATTTGGCAATTAAGACACCAATTAATAGAACAGTGTCTATGGTAGGTACTTAAGAGTCCTGTATGACTATGTCCCCAGCCTAACAAACTTTCATTCACCTATCCTCAAACAATGCCTCACAGTGCACTAAAAAGTGACTCCAAGATTGGTTATTATTTATTTACTGTATTTTTTAAAATTTTTTTGTTTTTTGCTATTGGGATGGAAAAGTCCAATATATGAGGAAAATCTGAATAGACAGGTAATCTTACCAACTTGCCTTAATGGAGAATGCAAGTTTTGCCCTTACCCTCTTCTATCCTGTGTGTTGCACGCCTCCTGCTTTACACTGCTTTGCCTCTGGGGTGATGAGTGGAGGCTTTGCCTACAGCTTGCCTCATGCTCAGATTGCAAATATCTTCTGCAGTTCTTATCCTGGATAGGAAAAGGTGCATAAATAGGAATGAATATCTATTTATTGGCTTGCTAATGCAGTATGATCCAAGGGGAAATTATTTCTATTCACTTGCTAAATTGGCTTCTCTTTGTCTCCATTATTCCTTCTATAAAATGAGAGGTGCTTGCCTCCTTTGTCTGAAACAAGTTCCTTCTTTACATGGTCTTAGATAGTTTGATGTTTTCCTGTATCTTTTTTCCATGCTGCTTATAAAAATAAATGTCTGTATTGTGCAGTCGTGCTCAAATCAGCAGTGAGGAATTACAATTCCAGTGCTTCTGAATCTTCAGTCAAGCTGCTTCTTGCTTCCACTGATGAAAACCCTAATCCCAAACTTATGCAAACTCTGTCATGATTCCTGCCAGCCCCTCCAGGCAAATGCTGCTTCATACTACCTGCAAAGTAATGCCTTTGGATGGGCTGTCCTAAACCTATTTACTTCAAGCCTAACTCCAGAAATCTCATCTCTTGATCATTACAGGTTTCTTCACTGTTGGAGGGTTCAGTGAGCAGTTCATGCTGCTTTATTTCAAGTTAGGCTCAAACAATTGTTTGACAGTTGTTTTTTCAGATACCCCAAGACTGCCACAATATCTTTTAGCCTTCCCCCAGGCCTTGGGTTTTGGTTATGAGCTGTCAGATAACTGCTTGAGCAGTAAGGAAACCACTGATTTGAATTATGCATTGGTAGCAGGTAGGTGTAAAGTAGTCTACTTGTAGCTGTGCAAAAAACTGAGAAGAATGAACACTTTTAAAAGCAAAATTCTTGCTTTACAATAAAAAGTGCCTTATCATCAATAAGCAGGGACTCATCAGTAATGATGAAAAGAGAGATGTTGTGCAGTACCATTGGCCTTCAGTCCTGCTTCCCTTCAATGTCTCACCCTGGGTACTTTCAGTAAAGTTTGGGCTTTGGCTCTGCTACAATAGCTGGCTTCCTCTCACTGACTACTTGAAATCAATTCAGATACCTTAAACACTGGCTGTGGCAAGTACAAATAACCAATATTTATCAGATGCCTGAAAATGACTTAGCAAACACAGCAGGGTTGCTACTTGATATTTATTTTATTTTAAGTGTAGGGAGCCAAAGCCTATGATGTTATCTCAAAGAGAAAATGCCTGGGTGTGTCAGAACTGAAAGACTGATGGCAGAATAAGTGTGGGTGTCAGCATACTCATAGTGGGGCTGCTGCTTGCTGTTTCCATAGGACGAAAAGGTCCTCTCATGGGATCACCACAGCTGTGCTGTGTCTAGGGATGGGGAACTGGGGCTTCCCTTCAAAACCAGCCCAATTCAAACCCTGTGCTCACACCAGAACAACTACTAAATAATCTCTGAAAGCAGTGGAAATGTTCCAGCCTGAATGAAGAGTAAGCAGAAGAGGATTTGGTTCAAGCAGGGCCATTTGTAGCTTAGTGGTGTTTGGTGAGTTTGGTGCTAATCTTTGAGACTCTTATTGATGCCTGGTGGTTTACTTCCAAATATGTTTGCTGTCAGTACTAGAGGTCCTCAGAAGTCTCCATGCAGAATTTTCCAAATGATGCTAATGTAAGAAAACTCCCCATTCCTGCTTCAGAACCTCTGACAACCATCAGGTACAAATTGTTGAAATTGAAATTCTTTTTTTTTAAATTTGATTTCTGTAAATTCATACAGCCCATTGTTACATCTCATTAGGGCCTTTAAAGCATGTCATATCCATTTTGAGCTTTTAATTTTTTTTTTCTATAGTTAAAATGTGGATTAGAACTTTAATCTGTTCTTTTGTGCTACTTTAGTGTTAATTTTAGAATTATTTTATTGGAAAGGAGGAATACAGATTATTAGCAGAGTTCCCCTATTAGAGTAGCTGACTTTCCTTCTGGAGCAGCATCTACAGACAGTTTTATAATTTTTTTTTACTTTAAAAAAAACCTTTTTCACTCTTTAAACTGATATTGTCACTAGTAGAAATGGTGCCTGATAGCTCTGAATAGTAAATGTGCTGATTATCTCTAAAGTCCCCTGAAACATTGTCAGCAATCACTCCATAAGCTTTTCATCTATGTCTAATGTTACAGTCATCCAGGTGGAAAGGTCAGGCCACACCTGGGAGTGCTTTGGAAATTCTGCTTCTCTAAAGACATTGTTTCCATTAATTATTTTATCAGAACTGACCTTCTGTAGCTGTTTCAGATGTTCTTTTCACCCTGCCTGTGTGGATGCTCAAGTGAGTAGCTCTCTGAAAAGCAAGCATTATTAGACTGTCAGAGGCTCTGTCTAAGGATGGACACTGCAAACCACACTGGAGCAAACAGAAGGGCCCAACTGATTTCAGTGGGATGTGAGTTGGATCAGATTGTAATCAATAATATCTTTGTGGCTTGAATCAGATTTTTTTTTTTTTGTATACATATTTGCTTTAATCTCCTTCAGCTAAAACCAAATCCTGGAGGAAATAAGCTGGTTTCTGTTGGCAGGTTATACTCACACAAGAGAACATGAAATGATGCCAAAACATTGCAGTGAGGTTTTATTTGAAGTGGACACCTGCACACTGGGAGCTGGCTTGCAACCAATGGTTCATTCATTCCTCAATTCAGTTCAATTCAAAATGATTTCATTGCATGATAAGCTATAGAATTGTATCCAAAGGATCAAAGAGGAAGATTTTCCAGATATGCTTTAGAGGATGGGTCTAATCTACTTGTCTGTGTTTAGAAGAGTTTGGTCTCCAGCACAAATTTAGCTTCTACCTAGCCCATCCCCTCATCTGATATGAAGTTAATGTATGTTTTTTCTGCACAGACTATGCAGCATTTTTCCTTGGTTTGTGTGCATACATATAAATAATTGTGTTGTCATGAGTGTGGTGGTTGTTCCTAACTACCAACAGTAGAACATTTTCTTGCAGGTCATTGTGTTTTGGACATTACAATGGAAGCTGTGTCTTTGTCTTCTCAGTGTCACTTTGTTTGCAAGGACAGTAATGGATGTGTTCATCCTGTGGGTTTCTCTAGCTGAAGAAGCCATAGTCTAATGGCACATATTATGAAGAAAGCATTTCTTATGAATTTTTTTTGAGACAGGTAAGCCTTTTCAAAAATATAGGACTACCTAAATTCTAAAAAAAATTCTTCCCAAAGAAGATTCAGCTCTAAAACACAAAACTAAAAATTTACCATTTTTTAAAAAGTATTTTTGCTGATGTAAATATCAATTTTGATGGCACACTAGAATCTTTTTTGACAAGGAAAAAATGCTGAAGCAGCTTGTGAATTTAGCAGCTGAAATGTCACTTCATTTTTCTCTTGGTGCCAACAATAATCTTGGAAGACTGTCCAGTAAACAAAAAAATGAGTGTACCAGGAAAGAACATTTACATCTAAGTGCACAGAATAGTTTTCCTTGGCAGCTAATTCTTTTCCCTTCTTCCACCTTTCCTGTGATTCCAATGCCTTCAGTAAAACTTCTTCAAACATGGTCAAGCACTTGGACTGTACTACCTGCAAAGAGAACATCTCTTAATGCCCAACCTCAGCCTTTTCTTAGTTTTTGAAAACACCATCTCTGAAATATTCATCCCAGACACCTTAACTGATGTCAGAGTGCTCATGGACAGTACAAGAAAGAATCCCTTGGAAATAAGAAAAAGCCAAATGTAGAAATTGCACTGGAACTAAATGCTGGAAAAGTTGCTGCACGATTGATTATTGGACACCAGTACCAATGATGAGGAGCTCCAGGAGATGCACTTTGGCAGTTTCTGAGAATCCCTTGTGCATTCCCTGCTGTTGGTCCAACACATGAAGCAGTGGCTAAAGTTTGAGCTGCCAGCTTGCAAAACTCGGGCTTCAGCACAGGGCAGGAGGGCAGGGGAGAAGAGAGGGAGGGAAATCCTTGTTCTCCGCCCAGGATAATTTCTTTTTGGCTGAAACATCTCCTTTCCTTCATTTAAATATCTTTTGTGTCTGTTGTGCCCATAAGCTTCAGTTCTGCTCTACTCTGTGTACATAAATAAAAGGGAAATCCTACACCTGCAGATTTAAAATTTATATGTTTGCAGCCCTCAAAACAGCTTCTGACTTACAAGCACAGCTGATAAACTGCAAAAAAAGGAAACTGTCCTTCAATCTCAGGTCATCTAAGTGACCACTGATACTACCCAAATCTAAATAGGAAATGAATTCTCACTAACACATATTTTAAAGTTCCTCTTTCCTAGGAAAAAACTAAGAATGTGAAGGCTAGTTTGGTCTTTTTTTTTTTTTTCTTGAAAGGGAAAGAAAACAACTAAGCAGACCAAGAACAAGGCACCCTAAAAGAACCCTGCTTGCAACAGAGAGAAGACAGGAGCTAGCATCTCTGCAACCTTTAGGTGAGCATATTGACCATCCTTCCCTCTGGGATCACTGCTCTCAGGTGCCTCCCACAGTGCAATACCCAGCCAAAACATCCTCCTGAGACAGGACTGGGAAATGCTGCGCTCCACAGCTTGCTGAACCAGCCCTTGGACCTGAACTTGGACTGATCTGCAATGTACCCTAGGTCTGCAAAAGCTTTATGAGAAAAGTTCTAAGTTCTACCAGAACAAGTAGTTCCTTCCCCCCCAAAAAAGTTCTGTTTCAATACACAAGGCTTTTTTCCAGCAAGAAAGATGAATTAAAAATACTGAATAAGTTTTACCCACTATTTCTGTTGCAGAACTGGCACCAGCTAATTGCACTAGCTGTTTCTTGTGTTTTCTGCACAGCAAATTATCTTACCTGTGGAGCCAGACCTCTTCATCTTCTGACCAAGTGGTAATGTGTTCAACTGAGCTGAGAAAATAAAAGCCTGAGCAGTGTTAGACAGAGAGGGACTGGTTAAAATGAATGCTAGCATATTAAATGTTACAACAAACAAAGCAAAACGCACAAGTACAGTAGGGCACAGTGATGTTAATTTGGAAACATTGAGACTTGAAAGAGACATCATAGGCTTGAACCTTACCTCAGTCTGCTGCCATGTGGATACTCTGTGCTTTGACAGCATTCTGGTGGTAACAACTCCTGCATCCACCCTGGGCAATACTGCAGAGACAGGCCAGCTGGGAGATCCTCGTGTATGCTGCTAAAGGGAATGCCTAATGACGCTCCTGAAGCAGCCTTCCTGGTTACAACTGGGGATGTTAAAAGAAAAAAAAAAAAAAGAAACCTAATCTGTGAATAAGGAAAAACCAAACCAACCAAACAAAAACCCCAAGCCCAAACAAACACAAAAACCCCAGAAAAAATCAAACACAGGACTAACTTAGCAATGTCCTATAACGAATTGTCAAAATACAGTTTCTCAAGGGGTCCACTTCATCTGATACCTAATTCAGCTTTCTGAGTACTGGTTTTATTGTAAGAATCAATCTATGTGGTTGGTGGAAGAAAAAAAATCCAAACCCCAATACTGTTATTACCAATTCTTGATAACCAATTGCTGGAAATTTCCTTCTTGCAGTAAGCTGTATTTAGTCTTGTTCAAAGAGAAGCTAAGATTTAGATGACACAGAGCATCACTTAAGAGCACCATGTGCTGGTCTTGTGTTATTATTCCACAGACACAGGTGTAATTTTTTGACTCTTCTTTGAAAAAGCTTCCCCTACCTCCATATACATTACAGCAATGTCTGTCTACCTGCAGAGATCCTAAAATATAGTTTCAAAGGGAATTGCTTGATCCTGTTACCTCAAAGGCTGTTCAGCCCTGAGGCTATTCCTCATCTCTCATCACCAGCAGAGAGCTCAATGTGACGCAGGACTGAGAAAGGACAACCAGGTCCCCAGCCAGAATTTCTGGGATTTCCCTTCTTGACAGTGTAATTCCCTAAGAAAAAGAATAGAAAGAAAGAATAGATTTTCCAGCTACCACCTGGAAAATCACAAAATAATTTCTGTTGAAAAAACCTTTAAGATCCTGAAGTCCATCTGTAGTGCTGCAGGGGTTGTTGCAGTCACAGTGCAGGACCCAGAACCTCCTCTGTCCAAGGATTTAATCCTAATATGGCGAGATTCCATGCACTTCCAACACAGCAGAACTGCCTAATTCTATGATGAGACACTGCAGTTTCAGGAGTAAACAGCCTTCTGAGAATGCAGCTGCTGAACAAGGACTGGAGAAGCCAAAGGGAAGGCGAAATAACATCCTGCAGGTGTGTTCATCATGCTGCTTGCCTCTCTCAAGATGCCCTTCTGAGCACATGTGCTCATGCACTCAGGCAAACTAATTTTGCATTGGTCATAGACCTAGTGCTTTAATAAAAGGTAATATTCATTATGTGAGTGTTATTAACTTGGAGGATGCTTCATTTTATGCTCACCTTCAAAACTACTGGCAATCAGCCTGTCTCAGGTGGCTCTGTGCCATGCCCAGCAGGTTGTTGGATTTATTGCCCACAATCACCACTTTTGTCCAGATTTATCACACCTCACTGCGACCATTAGCACCCTTGATTACCTCTTCATCTTGACTGTTTTGAATCATGACTTTGATGTATAATATCTCCTCAAGCAAGGACGTTTCCCCTTCAACAGCAATTCTGAATACTACACAAACTACTGGAAATGCCCCATCAGCTTTTTCAGGTACAGAGAGTTTGTACCAAGACTTTTATTTTTAAGAATATCAAGGATCTTTTTTCCTGATGATTATTCCATTCCAACCAGTAGTCATTGTGGTATGCCTATGTAATCCATATCCAGGACAACCATTCTAATTAACACTAAAGGGAGCAGAAATTTATCTGAAAACCACAGGACCTCCTAATTGATTCTTCAAACAAAAATATCTTTCTTTATGATCACCTGTCTGAAAATATCTGCAAAATTCCCTACAATTGTTTACGAGCTTTCAACTGAGCAACAGGAAACAACAAACTGACTCTGACATATTGGTCAGATTTTCTCACTGACTCAAGGCTGTTGCAGTTTTCCCTTCTTTGTCCTCCTGAATTCACCTTTTGTCTTTCGCTGCTCAGAGCAGAGATTAGGTTGCCCTCTATTTAGAAAACTTCCATTACCAATTCATGCTAGACCACAGTTATGAATCTAATGATAGTAGCACAATGAAAATTTCTCTAAATTTTACTTCAGAAGAAAATGAATTATTTTATTGAGCTTGTTTTCTCCCCCAGGTGAAGTAGATTGTTGCAGTAAGTAGCAAACTTCATGGGAAAGACTCTGAGGGATGGAGTGCTCCTGCTTCTGTCTGGCACTGATGACAAGTAAGGTGTTTCATAAGATTCCTGCTGGACTTGTGTTTGAATATCTCTCACCTTGAGAGATGTGATTAATAGCAATATTGTCCAGGAAAAAGCAGGTGGACAATTATGAATGTTTTTTTCTTCTTGGACCCAGAGCACAGGGGCAGCAGGTGAGCTCAATCCCATTTCCTCAAACAGTTTATCCTCCTGCCTGGCACACCAACAATCCCCAGAGCTGAGCTTGCTGACCTAGCTGTGAGCACAGCCACATGCAGGCACAGTGCTCACAGCTGGGAGGCTCTGCTGGCATCCCATTTCCACCACAGGATGCAGGGATTACTTGGTGGGTACCAGCCCAGCAAGTTCACCTCTGGCAAGAAGCAAAACCCTAAGAAATATCACAGTATGGCATCTAATGAACTTTACTGCCTTCCCTCTGCCAGCCTTAACTGCCTACTCTTTTTGAGCTGTAGAATTCCCTGTCTCTCTGCTGCATCAGTGAGGCCCAAAGGTAATAAATTGCTAAAAAATTCCAGCATCTCAAATCATTTTATGGTCATTCCAAACACCTCTTCTGCTTTTGTTCCATTCCTTCTTTCTCATCTTAAGTATGTGCCTTCTCTATAATTAAAAACAGTCCCACAGAGGAAGTCTGTAATGGCAACTGCCCTGACAGGTGAAATAAAGATTAAAACTGATGGATAAGGAAGAGGTTCAAAAAAAAATTATAGTAATGAGTCCACCCAGGAGGCTGCATTTTCTTAGCTTGTTTGCTACTAGGATCCTCACAGCCACCAAACACCTGTTTTCTGTCACAGCAGCTCAGCTGTTGTTCACAAATTTCAAATATTTGTGTCAGTAATTAAATTGTGCCAGCAAACCACTATTAAATTTATTTATTGCAGAAAGGAGCTAAAATAATTTATCAGATCTGAGTGGATCATCAATGTGTTTTTGAATTTAATGAAAATGAGAATTGGGTCAGCAGGAGGAAGAGGAGACATCAATTAAAAAATATATCTATACTGGAGTCTCAAAAGCCATTAACATTGATTTCAATCCAAGACACAGGGCCTGGCTGGAACAAAGCATTGAGGAATAATCAAAGAGGTTTTTTTTTTTTTTTCCCTATGGATAGAATACAGTAGCAGAGCTTCAAGAAGTGGAAGTAAATAGGATGTAATCACTCCAGAGAGCTATAAAGGGCTATGAGAAGCTGTTAATGCTACTGCTTTTGTTTGGCCTCCTTTCATATCTTTATTTGCATTTTTAAAGTTGAATATTTGCTTTTAATGGACAGGAATGTGGGACTGGAGCTGGAATTCATTCTTCCCCTTCAAGCTGTTCTTCTCCCAGCTTGTCCCTGCACTGAAGCATGGTGAGGCTGCTGCTGCTGAAGACGATACAGTCAGACAGGTTCCTCACAGCTGAATCCTGTGCAGGTAGGGCTGCTAACACAGACTGGCTTGGTTTAACTGTGTTTTCATAAATAATGTAACTATTCCATTCCTGAGTCAAAAATGTGTCACTTCTGAGTCAGCCCAATCATGTGGAGACTGTAGATGACATAGATTAACTTCTCTCATCTTCCTGCTCTTTATTTTCAGGTCCATATCGACTCTGCTGTCAATGACCCAAACAGGATTGACTTTTCACTAAAAATAAATCACAGATCTGGTGTATGGCCATAAAAACCTTGTTGCAGACTGGATCCAAGAAGATCTTTGCGTCTGCTAGCAGCAACTCTACTGCTTCTGTCCTTGAAGGATTTTCTGCAGCTACACAACTGCCAAGGTCAGTGTTTTTTCCATTTGTGAATGAGAGAAATTACATGATAAAGAACTAAATTAAATTCAACCTCCATATAAATGTCTTCCTCCCTCACCTGTTCTTGAATAAATGTCTATAATTCTGCTTTTGCATCTTTGGTAGACCTTTTCTCATCTAATTCAACCCACTAATCCTGCAGAAAAAACTCTCCAGGCTCAAGGGTTTCTCTTTCTTGTTAGTTTGCAAGGATTTTTCTTTCTCTTCAGCTGATGAGTTGACCACTCACACAGCAGTCCAACAAGTGCCAAGCTTCCTGAAAGTGGGAAATGGGGAAGAGAGGCAGAACAATCCAGGGGCTCAAGTAATCCCCAAGAAACAGCAGATACACCACCTGTTTGTTTGTACCCTACTTCAAGAGCCATTCATTGATTTTTGCTGGACTGTCATTCACATGGAAGCAAGGTAGGTTTGTATTCTTCTTAAACTTAATGCACTCAGGCTAGACAAATAAGAACAAAACAATTCTGTATGGGCTTCATTGGCACATATTAGCCCTAATGCTACTAATTAGTGGAAAACAGCCTTTCAAAGGCTGAGTGCTCTGTTCTCTGCACTAGACAATGCTTCAAAACCTTCTAGTGTTGTACCAGGCACACAGGTTAGCTAGTTTATGCGTGCCTAATCAAGTTCCTATCAGAATTTTAATAGCTTTCTCTTCTGAAAAAGGCATTTTACTTCATTTAGACACAAATATATTTTAATTAATGTATATTTATGTTGGAAACAGTTGTCAGAAAACTCACAACATCTTGATCAGAATCTTGTTGGTCTAAGACTTGAGAGCTGGTAGTCAAACATCTTCTGGGGATCACTTTACTTTCTTCCATTTGCTTTTTTCCCCATTGGCTGTGACAAACCAAGCCACATGGTATTTAAGAACCTTGCAAAACTCATAGCTCTTGCCAGGTTACTGTTTGTAGGTATGAAAACTTGAGTTTGCTGTTATTTGGAGTCACTGTCCCTGGAGGTGTTTGAGCAAAGACTGGATGTGGCACTCAGTGCCATTGTCTGGTTGGCAAGGTGGTGTTAGGTCACAGGTTGGGCTTCATAATCTCAAAGGTATTTCCCAACCTGGTTGATTCGGTGAATTTTTGTGTCTAATTATTTCATATGAGCAGTGAAGCTGAAAAATATGTATATCCTGATATGCACATTCAGGTCATTTAAATAAAAAACAACCAAAAAACAGCAATTGAAATGCAGTTTAAATTTTGCAATGCAAACATTCTCTGATATCTGCCTGGTGGATACATTTGCACTGTTATAGTAACTAAAACATTTCCCTGTACATGCAGCAATTCTGCATCAGTTATGCACTCTATCAAAGTTGGCTTAAAAAATTGGAAAAAAAAAATCACCTAAGCAATTTGGTAATTTTTTGGATACTTTTTTTTCTTAGATAAAATCAGCTGATATCACTACTGTCTTCATTAAATTGCAGCTCAGTCAGTGACATTCTACATGTAACTTTTAGATATTGTTGAGAAACAAAATTAATTGCCCAAAACATGGACAATTGCAGCATGAGCAGGGGAAGGTGGAAAGTAGGGCTACAGATCTTGAAAATAGCACACTTTGGCCAGCATTTTCAAAATTAATTTTACTGGAGTATGACTACAATTGTTAGCAAAACTACTTGACAAATAGAAGGCCCAGCAATTACTGTTTTATGATTTTAGCTAAAATCTCATTAAAATTAACTTCTCTTCCAAAACAAAGTATTTTGGTGCAGATTATCTCCATCTAATATTATGGGGGTTTCTGCAGATCAGTTGGAATTCAGTTCCTTTTGCTTACTTGCATCTGTTTTCAGCACATTTTGGCACGATTCCTTGTCTTGCATTTACATTGGTCTGAGGAGGGCACATGAGTGATCTCTGAAACCTCTGGAGAAAAACAAATATGTTGATTAGTTAGTCTTGTTTTGTTTTTCTGTCTGAAATTTTGGGAAGATCAAGGGAGTATTTTATCAACCATTTCCTAAGTCTTAATAGATTTTTTTCTCTTTTGAGAAAAGTCAGAGGCTTAATTTAAAGCCAGTTGGTTTAATATTAATGACTTTTATAGAACATCAAACTGGCCCACAAACCAGCTCTTGGAGAAGTCATTCTATTTCTGGAAATATTTGGTTAGATAAATAAATTCACTTTTAAATTTTTCTCAAGATGTTCTTTTGCACAGAAATGACTTCATGTAGAATTTGGGAGTCTGGAATGAAGGAAGTGACATAGGAATATTTGCCCTTCACTATTTCTGGGGAAAAAAAAACCTCATAAGGCTTCAGGCTCAAACATAGACCCTTTGATCACAGGACTGAAATATCCTTCCATCTTCAGATGTAACCCCATCATGACCTTTAAAACCAAGGTGACATCAAATCTTCAACTGACAGTGTTAAAAGACAAAATGTAGGGTTTAGGGATTAGGAGGAGTTGGGGTGGAAAAATGAAACTGCAAAACTTCTAATAGTCCCTGACTTGACACAGGCAGAACCCAGCATTGAACAAAACCAGTTTGAGGATCCAAATCATATTTGTGAGCACAAGTCTCAAGTGCGCAGCTAAATTTGTACTTTCAACATGTTTGCACTTAAAAGTGCAGATGTTAATATGGAGCCATTTCTAAAATGTTTCCAGAATATCAATTTGCTGTTGGCTAGAGAGGACTGTTCTCATAGAGGAACCACTGGCAGGGGTAGGTCAGGGGCACAGCCAGTGGAGCAAGGGAGTTTGAAAAGCCACCTCAGGTGGGTGGGCTCCAAGATCTGAGGGGAATTTATTATCACCTGAACCTATCCCTATGTAAATTGCACCTGGACTTAAAAAATAACTTATAGCTGAAGATAGACCATTTTAATTTATTTTTTCTCTCCTATAAAATTCCAAGTTTCTTTGCCTTGATGACACAGCCTGTCCCAGGCTTTTCTGCATCTTAGCAACAAGCAAAATACCATCCACTATCTTGTACTCGTCATACCAAACCCACCAGTTCACAACCCCTCATTTCCAGGGAAATCCCTGAGCATCCCATTCATCTCTGGCTGAAAAATGCCTGCCCTGTTAGTGCACACTTCCAGGCCTTGCATTTGTCAGTCCTCCTCCTTCCTCCCCTGGTTTAGCTCCAGCTTTCTCTGACCCTTTGCACAGTCTCTTGCCATCTGCAGCAGCCTTCCAGTACCTCTCTGCCTCATTAACTCTCCATCCTTTATCAGATCTCATCTAAAAACCTCTCCTCATTCCTCTGCCTGCACCTCTTAATTTCTTCCACTCTCTTCTCTGTTATTGGCCTTTGTCTCTCTTTAATGTGTTCTGCAGGCAGTATCTTTCTGCCTCTGTTGGGCTGTAATTTATACAGTATAATATCTATGGTCTTGTATTATTTATTTTGTAAAGCATTTTAGGAGAAGTGTTTACATGAAAGGAGTGATGAAAAATAAACTTGCATTGAATTATTGATAGTCTGTTAAGATGAGCTTGTACTATTGTCATCTCTTCTCTTACTCTTTCTTTTCTGTCTTTTCACTTTCCTTCCCAAAATTTCCCTGAAATTTTATCTAAGTCTGAAGTATGCACCTCCTGGTAACTGAGCAGTGATAATTTCACAGAGTTAAATGTGGGTGATTGATGGGGTCTGAAGGTAATGCTGTCCAGGACATCCCAAGGAAAGAATGAAACTTTGAAACAGAGCTCACCAAAAGAAAATGGAAAAGATTATTTAACGTAATTCTCAGGGGCTTATGGCCTTGGATAATCAAAGTTCATACTCGCACTCCTGGGGACAGAGAAAGAAGAGAGCAGCAGGAGGCTCTGCAGTGAGATCTGTCCACTTGCAGATACACCAGCATCACTGAGGAAACGTGAGGAGTGCAAATCTCTCCTTCTCCCTAAGCCATGTTTGAGGAGCTTGGTGCAGGAGTCCAGTCTCCAGAGTACAAAAGCCACCTGGCAGATTTTATGTCCAGAGTATCAGCTAAAACTGGGGAGCCACATTACCGGCCACAGCAGCGTCAGGCCTTTAATACATTGGCAAAGGGTTTTGCAGAAAGGAAAGAGATGTCAAGTGGGAATGAAACTTGGGAATGAATCTTGTTATCTGGTCAACTAAACAACCCAGCTGGATAATTACAAAGCAACAGCAAAGGTAGTCAGGCAGAATAACTTTTATATATATATCTTAAATTTATTCTTTTAATTTCCTTTCCAATTCTTTTTTCATGAACTGCATAGATATGAATATCAGTCATCAGTTAAAGTAGAACTTGAAAGTCATTCATAAAATTATTTCTCTATGTTTCCATTTTCATTTTGTCTTTCTGTTTCTCTCTCTCTTGTACTTTGCTTATTTTTTTATTTCTTTTCATTTTGCTTGCAATTACCTGCATGAAGCTTATTTATATGTTTAATTTGCCTTATGATTACAGGTACATTCTCACACTCTGGTAATTACCTCTGGAACAGGATATGATTGGCATAGCTAATGACAGCTAGCTTCAACAGAAGAGTCTGCAGTTCTCTCCTGAGAAATGACATATTTTTATTCAAAGATTTACAATAAAAGGAGGAAGGTCATCTCAGTCCATGGCCCAGTTGTTGTTGTATGTTATAAGTCCTTAGATGAGGCAAATCATTGCAAGTTGGGGTTACTGGACGTAAATTACAAGGTCTAAAGCTCTGCTCCCTATTTCTTATGTACTGCCTTTCCTGCCCTGTTAACATTGCAGAATACTTTATGGCCACTTTATGTTCTGCAGGTAAATGAGATGTTATGAGATGCTCAGGGAAAAAAAAAAAAAAATTAAAAAAATTCGCTCATCAAAGCAGGATTTTTAGAAATGAGAGTGTAGGAGTAAAATGTGGAAATATTAAATTGCAGCCAAAGAGAATATCTGGTTAAAACATGCTCTGACATTTATTGTATTAATGTAAAGGTGTTAAGAGTTATCCCACTATGAAATTTGTCTGCAGCCAAGGGTGGAGAAAACAGCCCCATTGGCTGTATCTGGTGCTCCTAGGGAGGCAACAAGCAGGGAAATAGAAGGGAAAGAAAGACTGGTGTTAAGGAATTTAGGACTTTTAGGTCAAACACAAAGTCATCCAAAGTAAGTGAGAGACATGCCAGTCTTGGCCAGTCCTGGGTTCTGATGTGTCTGAGCTGCCCCATTTGTTACAGGTGACAGGTCTCCTCACCCCACTCAGTGTTGGACTGCTGCTAAGGAGGACCCAAACTGAATTTCAGTTTAGGAGAATTGCCTTCAATGAAATCAGGTGGGATTTTTTTCCAGTGGGTTAACACATGTAATTAATAAAAGAGCAGTAAGGGCACAGATCTGATATTTGTATTCAGTGTTACATGGAATAAATCAAGAAATTTCCTTGCTTATATCTCCAGACAAAACACAGCCTAATCAGCAAGACATCTTCTGCATTTGCATTTGAGGACAAACATGAAAGATTTTTTAACATCATGTAGCAGAAGTTACGATGCAACAGATTAGAAATAGGGCTTCACAATGGCTTGTTACAGATGAACTGCTGTGAGGACAAATTATTAGATGACATTTAACCTATGCTGGCATTTTTGTTTGCCCTTAGAACATCACCTAATTAAATGTGGATTTATTCTGACAAGCCAGATGGTCCTTTGGTTACTGCAAGAAGTCATGACATGCCAGATCTATTCCTGGCTCTGCCACTTACCTGCCCTGTGACCTTTGCAAATCATTTAACCTCTTTACACCTCCAAATTCCATTTATGAACCAGAAGAATAATGTGGTTTTTTACTATGCAAAGGCTTTGCACAGTCCAGTGCATTAAGATTGCTGGCTGCACCACTGTTAATGAGAAGACAACAGATTGAAGTTTGTGGAGCTACAATGGTCAGCTGGCATTAACTGCTCCATCTCCCCTGACTTAAATGGACTCTGACTAATTCATGCTCTCTGAAGATTTGCCTCATTTTGTGTTCTCATTTAATTTGCAATCTGAATATTTCATTTGCTGTATTTTACCATTAAGGTCCCGTTCTCTTATATTGTTTTTAATAAGCTATTAACAAATTTATTCAAGGGTAATAAATCCTTATGAAGTCATAGAAATCAATTACTTGCTCTTATTGCTGCTAATAGATACCTCACATTTCAGCCATGTGTGCTTCCAAGATGTTTTATTAAAAGTAGTTATAGCTATGTCAATTTAAATTTTTAAATTAGAAGTAAGTTTAATCTCTTCTCAGAATTAGGTTTTTTGGGAAATATTTCTATGCCTTTGAAATTTAAGAGGTTCTTTTCTTTTCAAATTGGGACATTTATCAAAACCAAGAAAACATCAAAACCTACTCTTACACTTTTCTCAAGCTTTCCAAGAAACACCAAAGTTATTAAAAAAGTATGACTGTTTTTTCAGAAAGGAAATCTAGAAAAAAAGTTGTAGCTATCATAAAGTGCAAGTAGAGCATTTGATTAAAACATCTCTCCACTCCTTTATACTGGGCTCATGGATGCTCCTTATCAGAATAAATAAACAAATATGTCAGAAGGAGCTCATACAGTCATGTCCTTCCCTCTTATCTTCACCTCCTAATTTTCTAAAATTTTTACATACTTTATCATTTCTATGTACATTTACAGATTTTTTTTTGATCCACAGCATCACTCAGCAACAAATAGGTCCTATTTTGTGTTAATTTCTTTGCAGTCCATCCAGTAAAGTTGCCTAGATTTCAAAGCAGAGGCAACTACTTTTTTCCCCATGTTTTGCTGATGTTGGAACTTTGATTTTTCAATTATAAACTTAATAATTTGCTTCTATAAATTCAACTTTCATTGCCATTGTGCCTACATTTGGAATCTGAGGTCTCTGAGGCATGTGATTGATTGCTAAGAGTTTTCTCTTAAGCACTTTTTCTGTTGACTTGTTCACTTGTCAGAAGATGGAGGTGATATGAATGTGTCTTTTGTATCCAAAACAGCAATACCAAAGTTGACTGTTTCTGCAAATGCCTTCTGCCTTCCTGATGCCATGGATCCTTGCTTCAAGCTCTTCAACAACAGAGGCAATTTTTTTAAATAAATGTAAATTGTGAGAAGAACTTACTACGGCAACACAGACGTGTCTGAGATACCTGCTCAGTTTATAACATTTTGGATTGGAACTTCAAATAGATAGAAATTGGCAGGATCAATACCAGATGTGATGTTTCTATCAGAAGTCTCAGTGATTCATCAAGTAGACATATGGCTACATTTCTTCAGGAGCCCAAGATGTATAATGGAGTTTTAATAATATCCCCAGGAATCCAGTTTTAACAGCTTGATTTAAAGCTCTTGGTAGGGAGTATTTCCATTGGCACTACTGGGCTTTTAGTCAATATGCTCATACCTCCAGGAAGCCTTCATTTGCCCTGGACAGGCTACTCATGAGTCACCACCACATCTCTGGCACTGAGCCCAGGCAGCAACATTTGGCTCTAGAACCAGATTTGCCTCAGGATGACAGATGTGTTGATCTGGGATTTTGACTCAGACTCCTACAAGAAATATTATTCCTTCCTAGCTCTTATCTGAGCTTTAAAATTGATAGAAGATGGAAATCCCATGGCCTTCTATGCAATATCACATGATTCCAACAACCCTGAGGTCTTCTCCTTGCACATGACTTCTCTAACCTGACACCTCACAAGGGCTCTCCCATCAATTCAGCAGTATCGGTGTTATTCAACCTTAAGTTTTCCACAGAATTTTCCTGGCCTCTCAAAAACATTTCTCAATGGCTTGTCTACTCCTTCATTAAAATGACCATGTGTTTCTGTTCCTCTCAACAGTGGCTACAAACCCACTTTTCCCATGGAAAGCTCTGACACTTGGGAAGAAGCTGTGCTGTAAGTGACCCCTGTTTCAACAAGTGCAAGATGGGAGCTCTTTCTAGGGAGGCTCTTTCTAGGGCTCTCAGCTTGGTTTTGCTGTTCTGTGCAGCTCTGTGTTAGAACTGGCTGTAGGCTGTCTAAACACCATCCCAGTTATTCAAACCATTTATTAGAAATAGAGAGCTCAGTCATGTTTGCTCTTCTTGTCCTTGGTGCATTTCATACCCATCCAAACAGGAGAGCTGGGATCTTTCTGTGCAAACAGAAGCATTCACTGTCTGATTTCTGATATACTTCACATCAAGTGCTGGTTGTAAAATGTTCACTAATTCAACTGGGGAGCAGAAACCTTGTCATGTGACATAACTATTCATCCATTGCAAGCAAAAAACAACATGTAAATAAAGGCAACTGTGTGTGGAGCTGCCATATGCTGAAGTTTACCGCTAGAAACCATGTGATGAGAGCTGTGACTAGCAGACACTTGTTACATGTGTACAAAGATTATTTTTGACCAGCTTTTCTCAGCATATGCATGAGTGTAAAATAATATTTTTTATGGAAAGTCTCTCTAGAAATCTCAAGTATGACTTAAAGTAAAAAATTCATAGTCCCAGCATGATGCTGTCTTTTTTTCCTAAGGAATGTATTCAACTGGTTTTCTGGGTAGGTTTATTGCTCTGAAAATGTGAGTCAAATTCCATGAAAAGTTTGCAATGTTTTTCTGAACAAAGAAGACTGAACACTCTGAAACTTGCTGAAAAAGTTGCATAAATTTTAAGTTCTCCTGTATGAGCAACACTGTGGGATTAAAAATAAAAAGGCTGGGTTTATAAAGTTCCAATCTATATCTACGTCAAACAAGGAAATAAGAAGGTAAGTGAACTGAAAGTAATATTTTGCTGCAAACCTTGCAATGACTCCAGCATCTTTTCCATGAGTCTCGTTGAGAACACCACCCTGTATAAGTCAGTCATACTTTTGCAAGTCACATTGACAGAGCCAGGACTTGGCCCTCTGACCACAGAGCCATGAAAGGTTATTACAAGTTTGTCATACTATTGCTGTATGGTTAATTTCCTGCTTGCCTGCAAAACATACACACAAAGAAGGCAAGGAAGGGAAAATATAATATTCTTTACAATTTACTTTTTACCAAAGCATGATCTTTTTTTACCTCATTTTCTCTGAATAGAATACACCATTTCTTCAGGTCTATTTGTGGGTATGTTTTGAAGTGGGCAGGAATTACCTCTTTTGCAAATGACTTTCTGCACTGTGGAACCTGTTCTCCTCTCCATAAAAAAAGTAAGGATATGGTAGCAAGTACAAAAGTAGTTTGTCCTCTGTTCCCTGGCACCATGCAAATATCTCTGATAAAATTTGAAGATTTCAGCAGTATATACATTTTCTTTTTTTAATAAATCTTTAAACATCTGTTCTTCAGAGTTTTCTTTACTTCAATGACTCAGTCTGCATGACAGTTATTATTTTCATGAGCCTTCATAAAGGTGTTTGGGTTTGCAAAAAACTTCTTGCAAATTGAAGTAACCAGGAGTTAAGAAGAAGCTAAAATGGAACCAGATGTATCTCAGGAATTTCTTTGAAACTACAAAAATATTGTCTATGGCAAGTATCCAGAATTTATTGCAATCTTCTCTTCTTAGACCACAGGCCAGGGTTCTCCTTTCACTAAATGAGAATAATTACCTTGAAATACATGTAGCTGCCCTGGTGCAAAACCAGTGTAATTGGCAGAGAAATCATGCTCCACAGATTTATGTTCATTCCCTTATAATAAAATATCTTGATCTTATTTTAATTCTGATTCTGTTTTTAAAGGTAGAAGGAAATGAACCAACATGTTTCCTCAGACACACAGCTACAAGCTCCTTAAATTGATCTTTACTTCAGCACAAGCTGCAGAAGCTTCACACTCAGCAGAGAATTCCCAACGAGGCCTTGGGAACATTCAGTATCTGCCTCCCACAAATTAATCCCTCAGGAGATAAGTATCCAACATCTTAGAAGGAATGAAAACCTTTTGTAAGTGAATGCTTTTATTGTCTATTACAGTCCTCATATGAGTTTACTAAACAGAGAGTTGCCAAGAGACCACTGACACTTTGCATTTTCTGCAGGTCCTTATGTATTTTCTGGAATACACAGGAAGCTGCTGTGAATTTACAGAACAGTTTGTTCTGGTGCCTCCTAGTCACAGCTGTGTGTGTTCATGTCATGAGTAATTAGGCAGGCAGAAGAGGTGTGTATAACATCTTTACTCATTTTAACCAACAGCCTCTTTCAAATTCCCTCCTGTTGTTTCCTCAAGAGGTGGCGTAGAAATTTCTACTAGCACATTTAATTAAGTAAAGCAGAGATTAGTTAAGACCCCTCTAGCTCCATGAAATTAAAACACATTCCTCCTAGGGAAGAGACCATAATAAGTTTCTCTACACCTGGTCATGATTGCAATTCCTGAGTCCTAGAAAGCTCCTGAAAGCCTCTGGTCTGTTGGGTGCAAAGGCAGAGAGCACTGGACTGGTGTGGGATGTATGGTGGGGGTCAAACACTCAAATTGTGCCTCTTGGTACAATTTCCTCAAGCACTGCCAGAGAAGGGTTTAGCAGCACGGGTTTCAGGTGTATCTGAGTTTCCAAACTGAGTCTGTTGTGCCTTCCCCACAGCCTAGAGCTGCTCAGGGGGTGTGGGCTGGAGCATTCTTCCCTTGGCAGATTTGAGCCCACTCCCCCTTGCCAGCGGCAGAGCTTTCACCCAGGATGTGCAGATGGGAGCTGCAGTCCTCCAGAACTTGTAGCTGACTGAAGGAACAGGTCTCTGAACCTCAGAAATCACTGTTCATAATTCAGCATTTTTAGAGCCCCTGCTAAAACAGAAGAAGGCAGTAGATCAAGCTGCTCTGTTTAATGGCATACTTGCAGCATTGGCACAGGAAAAGAAATGAAACCAAGGAGGACACCTGATGTTGCAGTGTTGGGGGTCCCCAGGACGAGGTGAGAGATGAGAATTTGACTCCAAGTTCTCAAAAGGCTGATATGATATGATATGATATATGCTATACTAAAACTATACAAAAAAGAATAGAGAAAGGATGCATCAGGAGGCTAGAAAAGAATGAATAATAAAAACCCGTGACTGACACAGAGAGTCCGACACAGCTGGCTGTGATTGGTCATTAAGTAAAAACAATTCACACGCTTGGATAAACAATCTCCAGGCCACATTCCAGAGGAGCAAAACATGGAGAAGCTGAAGCTTCTCATCTTCCCAGGAGAAGAAATCCCAGTGAAGGGATTTTTCAGAAAATATCATGGTGATAACCTGAGATGTGGAAACCACTTTCATCTTCAGGAGCCCAGTATTTGATGCTGATTTTTAGCTCAGAGACCAAAACCTTTGGGTTTTAGCTAAAAGCAAGAATAGGTTAGTGCTTACTAAATAAAAGTAAGCACTCTTTTAGTCTAGACACTCAAGAATGAATCTTCTATAGAACATCATTTTTTCCTGGGTTTTTTTTTTCCTTCTCTTCTGTGCAGTCAATGAGAGATAAGCAATAGGTAATCTAAATCAATCAAATCCATAACCATTCCAGTGAGTGAGGTCTTTCTACCAGATAAAGATGGGCTTGTCCTGGGTTTTCTGAGCTAGCTAATTACATCAGTGGGGACGACCCTGCTGGCAGATGAAGGAACAATGTTGCTAGGAATTTTTTCTAATCTACCTCCTTCATTCACCCAAGTTGTTACAGTAGCTGAAGTGCAAAGCAGAAGTTTTTTAGCATATTTGATTATACCACAAAGAAAATAAATCTGGAAGTATCTAGCATGCATAGAGTGACAGTTACAGACAGGGAGAGCAACTGGTTTATGAGACAGAAAAAACTATAGAAAACCTTAGGCCATAAAATTCATTTTTTATTGCAACTCAAAAAAATTTATCCTTTCTCATACAGGCAACTAAACATAAATATGTACATTCATATATAGAGATCCCACAAGGATTTCATCCAAGGATCCCTTAAAGCATACAGTTTCCTCTCTAAAGACATTATTAGAAATGCCTGAAATTATTTATCTAAATTTTATTACAGGTATAAACAAAAATTGAGTCTGTCTAAAAATCTATTTTTTAATTTCTGCCGAGTTATAGACATACTAAATCTTAAAGTCTGAACTCTCTCTGAAAAAAAAAGTATTTATTTTTATTTATTTATATTATAAGATATTTTTTAATATTCAGACAGATGCTGAAATAGAAACAATAAGCACTGTCTTTTCCATAAATCTATTCCACCATGTCAAAAAGCCATTTTCTGAGAGTGGCATAATAATTGAATTATTTCTCAGCTACTATTGTCACTGCTGTTCTATTGAGTAATGTAAATTTGAAATATATAAATTAAAAATATTATATGCTATATTGATCAACCAGTGCTAATCTTAAAACCGTTTAAAACTCTGTACACTTATTTGTGCAACTTCCACTGCATTTTCTGAACAAAAAATAATAAAGGAAAACATAGCTTTGCTAAAAGAGCTGAGTCCCAAAGGTACCCTATGCTCTTCAAATAAAGAATAATTCTGTATATTGTTATTGTGTATTGTCTACCTTGAGATCTACTCCTGTCAGATTAAAAAAGACCTGTTATTGTTCTTAGTCTAAAAATACTGTTTCTCTCTCTTTTTGTTGCATGTCAGACTCCATCAGCTCTCTCCCACAAGATACATCTTGCTACCACATCCCTACATCCAGAGCTGCAGAGGAGCTTTCTCAAACCCTAAAACTCTGCAGAGAACACCTGAAATTTTGTTTGACTCTAACCTCAAGGTACAGGAAACTCACCTTTTATATCTCTGTTTTCCAGTGGTTTGTCTACAACCCCCTGGAGGTACTTTGGCTATTTCTAGGGAAGGCAGGAAGTATAGCTAACAAAAATAAATCTGTACTCACTAGTCTTATATTTGCAGCTCTATTAGGATTTTTTTTCCAGAGTATACCAAACACAAAATTTTGAAAACTTTTGCTCTAGGATCTTACAGTCTAGACATTGGGCACCTGGCAGTATATGGAAGAAAGACAAGTAACAAGGAAACTTGGGGAAAAAAGGATGCAACAGAATTTTACTGAAAGTGCAGATGTTGATGGGGAAGAATTATTATTATTAATATTGTCGTTGTTGTTGTTTTGTAGTTATTATTTCTCTTGTTGTTGTTATTAATAACCTGAAAAGCAAACTATAACCCTTGAGCAGCAAAGTATCAGTGCAGGGAAAATGTTCCATATGCCTGTGTATAAATAGAACTGGTAGAGAACAAAACAATAGCTCTGCTGCTGCTCTCTCAGAGCTGGGCTGAACCTGATAAAAACAAGGGGTGATTATTTCTTGCTGTTTCTTGCTGAAGATGAGAGGGAGCCATTGTAATGGGACTGCCTATTAACAAGGGTGTAACTCAGTGAGGCAAACAGTAATTATACAACAGGAAGAGCAGACTGGGCAGGTTTGACATGTCCTCAAATTGGTTGTCTCTGTTGGAAAGCAGCGGCAAGCTCTGCCTCTGCCCCCTAAATACTTAAAGGAAAGAACAGAATGCTTAATCACTGCAAGTGCTCGTTGCCCTGTACTGTGGGTTAATCCCAGAATAATCAGTTTCTGTGAGTCATGTCTGTAGGAATCATACAGAATCACAGAATCACAGAAACTCTGTGCTGGAAGGGATTTGAAAGGTCATCTAAATCCAGTTCCCCTGTCATGGGCAGGGATACCTTCCACGAGGCCAAGCTGCTCAAACTGCCAAGCTGTCCCAACCTGGCCTGGGACATTTACAGAGATGAAACATGTGCGGTTTCTCTGGGAAATCTGTACCAGAGTCTCACAATACTCCTGCAGGGCCCCTTTGGCTGCTGTAAAGTGCCCTAAGGTCTTCTTGGAGCCCTCCCTTCTCCAGCTTGAGCAATCCCAACTCTCTCAGCCTGTCAGCATAGGAGAGGTGCTCCAGCTTTCTGACCATCCTCATGGCTCTTGTCTGGACTCCAACACGTCCCCATCCTCCTGATGCTGGGGGCTTCCCACCTCCTTGCTCACCACACAGCGTGAGAGGAGCTGAACCTGCTCTGTGGTATCAGAACCAAACTCAAAAGATGCCAATTAGCTGATCACTGTGAAATAAAGAAGGCAGCTGTACTTCACATTTAGTTTGGGTAGTGGATGTTTTCTTTAAGAAACAAATTACATCAAAATATAAACTGTTCTTCGGCTTTTGCTTGTATTTTTCCTTCTCCTTCATGTGTGTGTCTGTGGTTTGGGCATTCGTTTCCTATACCCTAGGAGGCATTAACAAAGGTATATATTTTCATTTTGTGGTAGTGAGTCTGATTGCACCATTCAAGGGAACATGCAATGGGCAGTATTTATACGATTTTGTGAAGACAAATATTTATCTTTCACAGGGGTGTTGTGGCTAAACAAAATTCATTACATAAGTCACATCTGAAACGCCCTCTTGATTTATTGTCTGTGGCAGAATTGGACTGCCAGCTCTGAGCTATACTTTCTTACATGTCAAATTCTGAAGTACTAATACATCTAATTCTTTTATATATATATGTCTGGGGGTAGTAAATGATAAGAATTATTAAAGTTCTTCAGTTCTTCAACGCCTATTTTCAATCTTCTTAATTGCCAGAGTCTACCATTTAGATCTAATGGAAATGTTGTAGGAAGAATATTTTTTATTTTATTGAAGCATTTTATTGAATTTTATTTGGTGTTTTTAAGGCAGATTGTTTTGGCAATAGAAATCTGCCTGGTGTCTACTGGTTATGGAGAAAAAACCTTTCTCCTGCCCTCCTCTTCTAAAGCTCACTTTATAGAATCACAAGTTGATGTTCTGACACTTTTCTGAGAAATAAAAGACTTTTTTCAGAGTTCTCCTCTTCACAGGGAACAACAACAACAACTTGTGAAACATTGATGGGTGACACAAAATGAAATTGGCCTTCTCCAGCTGGTTTTAATTTCCACAGTAAAGGCACACACAACTTCCTTAGTCCTTTGTGAATTCATCTACTTGAGGCTCCCTATGTAGCCATTATTCCATGAGCTGCCACACACAAGGAAACCTCAGGTGACATCTGTTGTATTTACATTCAAATATTTTCCCAAAGGAAATGATAACCTGTAGTTCACATTCTTTTTTTATCAGAAATTCTGGACAAGCACCTTCTCTTATAATAAATTTAGTTTTGCCAGATTTTAAACATAAGAAAATAAGCTCCTTTGTTTAAAAAAAAAAAAAGGAAAAGCAAGTGAATAAATGGGAATTTGTGCATGCAGCAAATTTCCTCTTGATTATCCCTTCTACTGAGAAAAATAAAAAAAAACAATTCAGATGTCCTACCCAAAGTTTGGACAACCTGAACCCAATGGTCTAAAATGCATTAACAGATGTCTAGAGCTTGGGATCTCTGCATCACATTGTCTGGCCAAAAAACTATGGCTGGCCAGTGTTGTGGTTTTACCCTGAAAGTTAGTTTAGCACCATGGAGCCACTATCTCACTCTTCCCACCAACCAAAACAAAATGAAACAAAAGAAGAAAAAAAACCAAAAACCAACTACCTAAAAAGACAAAACCTAACAATATAAGCAAGTGGGCAAAAAAATCCAATAACTCACAACCAGCCAACAGATTCTCGGTCTGTCCCCAAGCAGCATCAATCCTGGCAAACTTCCTCTGCCACTGTATTTATTACTGAGCACAACACAGCATCATATGGAATATTGGAATTTTTTTGATGAGCTGGGGTCAACAGTCCAGGCTGTGTTTTTTCCCAAATTGTTGCTCAGAATAAAGAGTAGAAAAGGCCTGGATTCTGTGTCAGCGCTGCTCAGCAATAACTAAAACACTGCAGCCATCACCTCCAGAACACAGCACCATACAAGCTGCTCTAAGGAAAACCAACTTTATCACAGACCAAGCCTATATTATTATTACTATTATTATTGTTATTATGTGGGCAGAAACTAGTCAGCAAGAAGTCCCAAATCTTCTTGCCCACAGACACATACAGAGGATGAAACTTAATCTAGTGGTATATAAAGATCCAGAAGGATTGAGCACCAAGGGTCATTCTTTGCCTGGACTCTTGTCAGTTGCTGCCCTTGCCTGCTGACTGAACTATCTTTTATGCATCCAAAGTCTTAAACTTCTACAAGAAGATTCAAGGCCTTAGGTCCAAGCTCTGGAGTCTGCAAGTTAATGTTGTACAAACTAGTTCATTTTGCAGGACTAGATCTGCTTGCTTATCCTTCAGAGACCCAGAGGACGGCTTGGGATGATGAAAGAGAGATTTTGTTCTGTTACTGTTTCCCTGTATAATATTATTGCCTGTAATTGAAAAGATTTTGGTCCTTGTTCTCCAGCATGTTTGGTTTGGGCTCAGCTCAGGTAACAACTTGAACAAAAATCCTGGGATTGATATAAGGAAGTTTTTTCTTGTATTGCCATTTTCTTTCTATAAAATCAAGCTCAGTGTAGATCAGAGGTGGAAATTTCTGACAGAAACATTGGATAACAACAGGAATTTTGTAAAATGTGCTTTAAAAAAGAGGAATAAACAAAATCTCACACTACCATAGCTAACAGATAAAAATTACATTTTCTGATGTATTTTTCTTTCGTTTTAAAGAACTGTATAAACAACATGATCTATTTCTGCTTACTGGTATAGTGAAAGGATCCTAAATCAATGAAACAGCTGTACAGAGATGTAATATTAATTGTGAACATGAATCTAATGTTTATGAGTATTTGGCCATGTAAATTTTAATTTTGTTGAACCAGAGACATGAGTAGGAGGAGCAAATAGCCCACCCATTACATGAAATAGAAATGTGCCTCTCTACTCCTCTCTTAATAATTTGTGCTGTGGCATCTTTTCCACATGAAAACTTTAGTTAGTAATGCCTCAGACCACTCCTTTCAGGGGGATAATCACTGGAGTGAATTCTCAAACGAGAAAAGGAAGCCAATAGAGATTGCAGCCCGTGTTTTTACTAAGTTCTTCAGGTTTTAAACAACCAACTTGACAAAGCAAAGCCCAAATTCTCAATAGTAACTGCTCTGCCCAGCAGCCACACACAGAGTAGATATTCAGCAGTCTTGTTTGGAGCACAAGAGCTGTATAACCTGCACTTGAAGGAACTGTTCTGAAATCTGGCGTCAAGTGAGTATCAAAGGAAAAACTCTGACTCTTGAGCTTATTCTTTACTCCACGAGGTCCAGGTGAGAACATAACATCACATTCAGGACTTTTAAACTTTTGTGCAGAACACTGAGCACTCACTTAGGCATTCTCATGAACTATTTTAATGAACTATCAGAATAATAATTTTGATGACACCGTTTTACAAAAGCTATCAATATCAAGGTTTATCTTGCATATGGAAATAGGCATGAAAAGATCTTCTGTAATGGTTTACAGAAGTAGCCTTTTTACTTGGGCTAGTTTCTGTGCACAAATTCAGCTGCAATGCTAAGTATAATCTTTAAAAATACACTGTACTGGGTTTGACAGTTCAGGTACTCAGGAATATCTTCTCTTGAGGAGAAAAATCAGGAAGAGAATATTAAAAGTCTCAGCAGCTTATTAAGTTTGCACCAGAGAGTGACTTCTAAAGGTTCTAAAAAACATTGAAATGCTAATATTTCAAGTGGAGTAATTGAATGCAACTAAATTTACTCACCATGTTTGTCATTAATGTCAAAAAGGGTCTATCTATTCACTCTGGAAGAAAATGTGTACTTTCTTCTTCTTAAAAGGCATATACAGAGTTTCACTGCATCATCTGTTGTCTCTGCAAGTAATGCAGAAGGAACCTGTCTTAATAAATGCTATTCAGTTGATGAAATGTGTGGTACAGTGAGGAAGAGTAAAAAATTTAAAGAATTTGGTATTTCTGGTAGAAAATATGGTTTTATGAAAGTACTGTTTGATTAAATAATGTTTGACCTAGCAGAAGTCCACACTGATGTCTTGAAATGTAAAAGAATGCATGAAAGGAAGGGGATTTTCAGCTCTTTCTCATTCTAAGGATTCACAAGAGAATCAGACAGCCATGGATACAAATCTCTGTTCCTGTGTAAGATTGCCACATGCTGTGATCTACAGTCTTGCTGGATCACCAAACAGTATTAAGTATTAAAAATGTGACTGCAAGACACATTCTAAAAGTGCTCCAAAACTAATTTAGTTTGCTGGCTGAGCTTGACCCCACATGATTCATTGCTCTTAATAATCACTGCAGCAGTGTAGAACTTCATCTGAGAGCTTTCTCCTTCTAATTTAAAAGCTTATTAGAAAGGCTGCTTATACTTGATTTAATACCAGCTTGAGCTACAAAACTATTGTCATGTCTTTCCTCATGAGAGTCTGTTCCTTCCAATGCAAATCAATTCAACCAAAAACTTAACGCAGAAGAATGTGAAAACAGGTAATTGTAAACAGTACAATATAGAAATGCTGACAGAGGGTCTATAAATGTTGTATTTGTTGAGTCAAACTGAATCAGAAAATTTTGTTCATGTTTTTATTAGTATTATAGTACTTAAATATACTCTATTGACAAAAAATAACCTAAAACCATATAAATAGGCAAAGAATGGCTTCTTATTGCCATGTTTCATAGACACATTTCACTCTTTCTAGGTGGGAGTAGCTTTCAGCAAAGTAAACAAATAAATTCTCTGGGATGCTTAGGAATATATTGAAGTTCTTTTTGTGTTGAAAATGAAGATGAGGAGATAAAAAACATGGCAGGATTTTTTAACTTTTATGGACCGACAATACTGGCTACAATTCAAAGCTGCAAGAAAAAGTATTTAAGAATAAAAAATTGACTTAGGGGATTTGTGAAGGTAGCTGTTACAAATTTTATCTTGATTTACAAACTGAAGGTTGAGAAGCTTTTGGTGCACAGATGATGTGAGTCAGTACAACTTCAGGGCAACTGCTAGAAGTAGAAAGGAGGGGAAGTCTAAGCAACTCCATTTGGTTGGAGTTTTATTCTCTTTCAAAGAATATGCAGATAAGATAGAAATGATATAATAAAGGAAGTAAGAGTGAGAACTTAGCACTCAAACATTAGTAATAAATGAGTTTGCAAACTCGTTCTGACAAAGGGACTCCAGTAGCAGTTCAGAAGAGTGCAGTGAATTGAAAATGGGTTTTGTGTTGGGCTGGAAGCAATAGAAAAAATGAAGGAAGTTCAATGTGTTAAAAAAAATTGGTAGCTGGACAACAACACAGTTAAAAAAGCTCAGTGTTGAAAAATAAAAAGTAGTAGATGCTGAAGAAGAAAAAATACATGTTGTTGTATTTTTTTAAAGTTTTTCCATTAAATATACCAGCGATACAAGTATAAAACAAAACAGATTAAGCAAATGTGTGTTCAGAGCTTAGCTAAGTAAATAAGGCAGAAGGATGTAAAGCAACAAGGTTTATGCTGATTTATGAAATAATATTGGGCAATCATATTACAACATTATACAGATGTTATACAGACCATCTATCTAAGTGGTGTAGCTTCATCCAGAATAGTATCTTCAATAAAATGGACTTGTCTCAAGAAAGATGGTGTAAAAGGGGAACAGAAAGGGGGAAAAAATTGCCATGAAGAAAGAAAAAACAGAGACACTTGGCCGAACAGAGGGTGAAGAAAAAAACTGGAATTCTAACCCTCAGAGAGTAGGGACATAAAAAATACAGAAAAAATAAAGATACAATGAATCATTCTAGTCTGGGAATTTGCTTTTACAAGATGGGAAATCACTGGTTTTGCCACTTCAGACAAAAAACCAAAACATTGTGGGGCCATCAGCTGAGGCACTAGGTATCAACTTCAAAACCCTTATAAGAAAATACTTTTTTTCACAGACCTTTGAAGTGTAGAACATATACTATAGTTCTCAAAGCCAAGGATGACCTTGTGTCTGAAAACTTCCCAAGGTTCAAAGAACAGGGTGTTTCTAGATATATTAGCAATATCCTAAGTGACAGAATTTAACACTAAGATAAACAGAAGAGACAACAAAAAACATGGAGGAGAATTTATGAAACCATAATTCTCTGTGATTTGGAGAAGGCTTCTAGGAGGAGGCAGATTTTGTCATGCCTAAATGTTAAACTGCTTGGCTCTTTCTACAGAAATACCTGAGTCTTGCCATCACTGGAGAAAGGTTGGATAAATTTTCCAGCCTACAGATTGGAAATTCTTTCCTTTACTCATGCTGTGAGCCTGAGACAAAGGTAAAAACTTCAAGAGAAATTCAAGCTGTGAAGGGGAAGAAGTGAAGAATGTAGAAAAAAAAGAACATGAAACTCAGGTTAAAGAGTAAGGTAAACAAATGGAAGATGTGTTTTTAAGGCCATATCTGCAGAGGACACTGGAGTGCAATGGTTCAGGGGTTGAAAACAGAGCAGGCACAACAACATGGAGCTTTATCTGACCCATAGAACAGATACTTATAAAATATTGTGCCTCATTGCAGAAACACCTCTGACACCTCAGGACTCCTGGCACCGTGTGGTGCAAACCCTTTGGTGAGGGTGTCACTCCCATCACCACCAGTGGGAGAAAGGAAAAGGCTAAAATGATGTCATGTTATTCTTGAGAATAAGGAGTGATGGCTGCCCCATAACACAGAAAAATAAAGCTACTTTCACATGGATTCAAATCAGCATCTCACTGGACACTGAGGAGAAGGTGCTATCCAGCACTGTTAATGCTTGGTTTTAAATGAAATGGCTGAAAGGGTTTTGCTATTATTGCTTGAATTCTCATCCCAGCTGAGTGTGACCAACATGAAGTTAAGCCATTTAATCAGGCAATGTCTTTCTTCTGCAAGCATCAGTGCTCCAGTAAGTGACAAAAGGCACAAAACACAACATTTTCAAGAGGAGAAAACAAGAATCTCATAGAAAAATGCTCACAAGGAACCTAGAAGATAAAGTTTCCAATACCCCCTCCCCAAAATAAACTGAATTAATTTTCCTCTTTGTTATTTTGTTTTTTTTTTTTTTTTTTTTTTAGGGTGGATCTAAGCTGTTTGCTGGAGTAAGCTTTAGCTTACTAAAACCTTTCCAGGATCTCCTATTTTAAGAATCCTGTTTCTGGATTTATGTGCTTCACATGAGCTTCAGATAATTTCATTCCTTGTGTGTGCTTGGGTGAGCAGTTATCAGTATCAGATCTGTGGCAGAATCAAAAGTTCAAAGGGGAGGTAGCTACAGAGTTACACTGCAGGAGAGCTTCCTATGTGGGCTTGAGTGCTTAAAAAGAAGACAGAGCCCTTGACTTCATGCCCAAGGAAGATGAGCTATTGGGTTTGTTTGTAAAGTAATACTGGGGGAAAAAATTTCCCCCTGAACTGTGACCCTCTTTAAACCTCTTCATCAAACAAACAGTCCTTGATGCCTCTTTGGAGTCACTGGAGTGCACATAAAGCTGCCAACAGTCTGGCTGCTCTGAGAAAAAATTGTGTTTGAAATACTTCTTGGTCTTTTTCCCAGCTAATTAAAATTAAAAGAAGGGCATGGCCAGCCTGACACCTGCTTTCCTGTGTCCACACATCATCCTTGTGTACAACATGAGTGAAGTGGGCAGGTTTGCAGTAACTCTCTGTGGAAAAATTCCTCTTTTGCGGTAACACAACTATTTACTTAAGTCTACACTTAGGAACATACTAGAAAAGTTTTCCTAGTGCTGAACTTTAAGTTACTGTGTTCTTCTGTGTGTTTGAACTTCTCGTGAAATATTCAGGAACCATCTGAATGCAGTCCTGACTAACATGCTCGAGGGGACATTGGGAGGCTGGACTTGGTGTCCCCTGGTGCTTCCTTCCAGCCCTCCCCATTCTGGGATTCTTGGACACTCTCAAAGGCACAATGAACTCTGCCTCATTTCCAGCCGCTGGCTCCAGCTCGTGGGCACGTGAAAGGCACAGAAACACCCTTCTCCAGCTTCCTGCAGGGAGTCATCCTCCAGGTAATGTGGGATTCATAGCTGGAGATGTGACCTCAAGGGACGTGCAGCTGAATATTGGCTTGTGTTTGCCTGAACAGCAGCAAACACAAATATGAGCAAGGAGCGTTTGTGCAAAGGGGGATGTGTGTGTGTGTGTGTCTGTGTGTCTGTGTGTGTGTGTGTGTGCGTGCACAGACTCACGGGCACAGGGACACACGGACACCGCGATCAGGGACACGCCGCTGCCGCTCTCCAGGGTGCTGCAGGCGGAGGCTTCCAACTCCTCCGGCGGCTCCGTCCCCTTCAGGGTTTTCCCATTTTCTCCCCATTAGAGACACTTCAGGATAGGAACCCCGGAGGTCCAGGTCAAGAAGGGTCTGGTTTTCTATGGTCAACGTCAAGTAAAGCTTTTATGAGGCAGAGACTTCACTCCACACACCTGTACACAATTTAGAGAATTTTATTTAACTCTTTGCCTTTTAAGAGCTTTGTGTCACAGCTCAAAACTTAAAAATAAAATAATATCCGTGCTTGTCCCCTTGTTAATGTTTTTTAAACTCCTATATCACATAAATTGAGGCAAAATACTTTCTTGTTTTCTTTTCCCTGAAACAAACATTACTATCTGTAGTCTGAAGTATGTCTGACAACCTTGAATGTATGCTACATCATGATTATCAGTCACTGTCTTCCCAAATCTGGACAAAGTCAACACTGATTCTCAGGAGATGTATTTCGCAGCTTGTTCTGCAACTTGTTTCAGATCTGCCCACCTGGCTCACTGCAGCATTTGCAAGGAATAATTATTCCTACACAAAACAAACAAACAAACAAAAACCAAAAAACCAAAAAACCTAACCAACAAAAACTGCAGTGAAGATCTGCAGTTGATAGAGGTTTATTGCTAGGATGATTACTACGTGCATGCTTATATTAAAAAGTGCTCCATCAGTCTTGCTGTGCCTAGCAGAATGCTCTCCAGATACTGTGCTTATCCTTAATAAAAGAGTAGATTTGATTTTCCAGTTCGCCACCTAGCTGCTCCACAAGAGAGAGGATCAGTTTGGCTCTTAGAATTAGACCCTGAGCCCCATCTAAGCCTGTTGGGAATTTCCACTGCATCCATTTTCATCTGATTTGAATAATTCCCAGTAAGTTGGGCTTTGAGACTCAAAGGGATACAAAACAAAAAGAGTATCATCGTTCAGGGGAAATGGAAAAGAAAAGCTTGATGATTTTGTATTAACAAGGCAGTTTAATGTAGCTGGTAGGTGAAAGCAACATCCCTCCTTGCCAGCTGTTCTGGAGGACTTTAAAGTTTGAACTGAGAAGAAACCAGGATGTTCTTAGTGCCCTGGCACGAGTGAGATCCAAGCTACCACGTGTCAATGCTTCACTGCCTACCTTGGCAGATCTAACTGTGCTTTACAACCTCCTAGAAATCCACTGCCCTGAACATAGCTGAGGGATTACACATCATTTTTTGTTAAAGGTTTGGCCATCAGTTTATTTAACTCATTTAATTTCCTCATATTTGTGTCTATTAGGAAATTATTTTCACATAGTATGGCTTGTTTTTGTCTCAGTTTGGATTTGTTTCTTTCTTTCCTCTTTCTCTCTGTATTCCACGCTGTCAGGATGATTTGCAGCTCCATTGTCCCACTCTCACCAGCATTTTCCCATCATCTTTCAGGCACCTGCCTTCCCCTTGCATCAAACCCAGCTATCCACTGCAAGGCTGGGAGTAAATAAATGTAGAAGTCCAAGGGCCTTTCACTATTTGCACTAAGAACCTCTTTGCCTGGTGTTTCTTGCACAGAGAAATTAGGGCTTCATCCTGCTCTTCCCAGTCCTGTTTGCCTAAAACTGCTGGTAAAACATCACAGGAAAGAGGTGCTCTCAATACTCATGGCTCTCAGAGCCACTTCTTTCCCCTGGGAGGTGACATGTCCACCTCCAGCAGACATCAGGGAGAGGATTTTCCTTCAGACCACACCTCTGATGGAAAATGAAGCATTTTGATTAGCAGAGCTGGCTGCTCCATGGCCTTGCTCTCTCAGTTCCCCAAGAAAGCTGTGTGCTGGCTGGGAAGGCAGTCACCTAGGCTATGGAGAACATATTGGGAGGGAGCTGAACCGTCAGATCCCCATCCACTGGGCATTGGCACATCTAAGTGTGCACCTCCCTGTTTCCCTCCTCCTAGGAAATTTGGCAAGCAAGAAGCAGCCCTGGCTCTAGGTGGACATGAAAGCCTCCGGGAGTGAGGGAAGTCATAGTCTGCCCTTTTCTCATACCCTCTCTAACCCCAACCTTGTGGCAACGGGATGAAGCAGCATTCCCCCCAGTGGGAAGGGGGAAATGGAAGCTGTGGGAGCATGGGGACCACCTGCCCAGCCCCTTGTAGCCTCTGTCTCTCTTGAGGGAACCTTGAGTTTCTGCAGGTATCTCTGTGACCCCCAGGTGCAGATGAGGGCTGAATCAGAGAGGGAGCTCACCCGAGGAATACAATAATACAAGGAATACACTCCCCTTGGAAGTGCCTGCCGGGGACACCACTCCTCCCTCTCCACCCGAGCTATCCATGGGGACAGGGGACCAATCCCGCCGGAGCAAACCCCAACGAGGCAGCTCCACGCCGGGAGAAGGAGCCATCTGGGACACATGTAGCCAAAACCAAGGAGAGCCCCCAGCAAAGTCTCACTAGAGATCACTGGGCATCTCTGATACGGATGCGGTTTCCTTTGGAATAGCCTCGCTGGAAGTTGCTGTCTCCGCCTGCGCTCCCCGGGGGCGACTCCCGGTCGGTCCCTCTGCGGGAGGGGAAGTTCAGCATGAGCAAACACTCGCTTCCTCACCAGCCTTATTTTTATTTCCTCCCAGCGAAGGGCTGAGTGCTGTGTTCTGTGGTTCTAGGACGAATTTAACCCCACTGCGGTTTAGAGCACTGTGAATGACTCGGCTCCCTCGCCCTCCCTCTTGCAGGAGCCGCGGCCGAGGGGCGTTTGGAGCGGCTGGGGAGTGGGGGGGATCGGGGGGAGGGATGTGTTTTAAACGTTTTATGCTCAGAAGCGGCATAAAAAGCGGCATTTTTTTCCCCTCAGGAGGCGTGTCTAGCACGTAGATCTACAAAGAGGAGAGCTGGTAATGACGGATGCTCTGTCAAACTTAAAAAGGTGCCAATTACCACGGAGTCACCGGGCGCCACCAAGATGTACCTGCCGAGGCTGACTGAGAGCCGGGCTCGGAAGGCAGCGCTGCCCTCACGCGTGTCGGTGCCTGGGGGGAATCTGCGCTGACAAGGCACGGAGGAGGTGAGGGTCACACGCCAGGGGTTTTCAGGACAGCGCTTTGATTTCCTCGGGAGATCACCCTCGCGAGGAAGTGGGACGCCGGCCGCTCGGGCGGGGGCCGTCCCTGCCGCGCTCCGTGAGGGCCGCACGGCGCTGAGCAGCGGCGCTGGGGAGCCCCCTGCAGCTGGGCACGGCCGCCTCCTGCCGCCGCTCCAGCCGCGCTGCCGGGAGCCATGCCCGCACCTCTGCCCTGCTCTGCAGTGCAGGGAGCCAGCCTGGGGAGTCCCCAAGGCCGCCGGGGTCATCCCAGGGCAGGGACGCCACCCGCTCCCTGCCCGCCGCTGTGGGGAGGGCTGAGTCGTGCTCGCAGCCGCTGAACTCTAATTAAATCTCCAGAAATCAACGTGCGCAATCAAACACTCGCTGGGAGGGAAAGAAGAACAATAATGATAATAATAAGGGGAAGAAGAAGAAGCAGGCGTTGTGACTTTTGAGGCTGCTGATCATCCTGATTAGCGAATGTTAAAGTGTGTTAAGTGCCAAGGGCTCAGAGACAAGCCGTGGGAGGTGCAGGGGCGGCCGGGGCTGAGGCTCTGTCTGGCGAAGGAAGGGACACCCAGACTGTGGAGGTGGCTGTCCCCTGCCCTGGCACTTGAAGTGAAGACAGCAATCAATCTCACGGGGCTGTGGGGTGTTTATGGCATGCTTCCCGCCTCCAAATATCAAAATCAAATATCCAATACCAAATGTCCGAAACCAAATATCGTCCGAGTGCTTGGACAGGTGTCTTCCAACTCTGCTGTGAAGTCCAGGCAAAATTTTCTGTGAAAGCTGAGAAACCAAGGGCAGAAGTCAGGTCCCAGGTGCCTTGATTTTCCTGAACAGCTATAAGTAATCCAGCCCTTAAAATCATGTGAAAGTGCTTTCAGGTAGAGAAACACTGCCTTGTTTACTGTACCTACACTGTACTTGTATAACACAAGTACCTCCAAAATCAGAGCTCACCACCTCCAAATTAAGCTGGTAGTAAGGAACATAAAAGATCATTTAGTTCCAACCCCACTGCCATGAGCAGGGATGTCTTCCACTAGATCAGATCGCTCATCCAGCCTGGCTTTGTGCCCTTCCAGGCAGTAGCCCTACCCTGAAGGCACATCACCCTTTTTGGGGTAAATCTGCCCCTAAGACCCTTCCAGGAGCAACAGCTACATGTATGTGAGTTGTGTAGACAGCTCTCTTCCTGCAGCAATCTCAGGCCAAGAAATATTTGGAGGAGTAGAGGTTGGAGTGGAGAGGAGGGGAGTGCTTGGGCTGTAGCTCCTTCAGCCTTTCAAGACAAGAGATGGGGCAGGGGAGGCAGCAGCCAAAAGCCTGGATTGACTTCATAAAGTCTTCTTCTCTTTTCTGCACTTAGCACTTCCCCCCTGCTATTCTTTGGGCAATAGATGAGATGGGTTCCGCTCTCCTGCTTCCCACTCCGACAGCCCTGTCCCAAGGGAAAAAGCAAACTTCAAACCACAAATCAGTTCTGGTCCAGGAGAGAGGCAAATAAAAACAAAGAAAACCTAAAGATTTTCATATCTAGATTACATCCACAGAAGTGGCAAGCTTTCTTATACAAAATGAATACTTCTTAGCCTAGTGACTGTTGTTGGTGACTGTTTACACCCTGTGAGATTTAACTCTTAGAATGTATCTATTTTCCCTAATTTATTTGTCATTGTGCAAAGGAAGCCTCTCCCCATGAAAATTTCAGAACAACAATCAGTTTAAGAAACTGAAGTGGATTTAGTGTAACAACATTTTTCCACAATGTGTGGAGCCTCCGATGACTGCAATAATCTAAGAGCACGATCTCTTTCACTCTCTCCTCCCATACATTGCTTTTACACTTACAGCTATCAAGGAATTGAATAAAAAAAAAGAAAAGAAGAAAAGAAAAGATAATAAAAAATAACCAGAAATAAAGAGGACAGTATACAGCAGGGAAAGATAGGGAGAAGGTAATTGAAAAAAAACAAAAAAAAGTGGTTCTGATGTGCAAATTGTAGATAAAGACTTGTGATGAGAAAGAGGGGAGTGCCTGATGAGGAAGACGAGAGAGTGTGTTGAGAGATAACAAGAACCAGTAATTTCTATTCAGCAAAGCCACCAAATCAGAGAGCAGTGCGATCTTATTGGAGGAGAGCCTTCAACAGCAACTAATCCTGTCATATTGAAAGAAAATTGTAAATGTTCTCTGCAGAAATTGCCTTCCCATTGCAGCTAATCGAGCCCACTTGGCGCTGGCACACACCGCACACCCCCGCGCACCCCTCGGGGCGGGCAGCGAGCGGCCCCACATCCGCGGCCCCCGGCAAGGACACCCACCCGCGATGCTCACCTAGGCACGGCTTCCCTCGCTCCTCGCCACCAGCCCAGCCAGGGCGGCAGCTCACCCTCATTTCCCCACCAGCTCTGGGGAAGTGTAAATTATCGCCGGCTCACTCACGAGTCCTGGCTTCACCTGTTTTTAGTTACTTCAGTTTTGTCTAAACCTTTAAGTCGGCTTCGATAGCACTATTGCTCTATTTTTTTTTAAATTTTATTTTATTTTTTTTTTTTAAAGCTCAGCTTGGCTGAACTGAAGCAGCGACTCTCGAGGGTGTGTGTGTATGTGTGTGTGCCTGTGGGTGTGGGAGGGCGAGAGGGAGCGAGAGACAAAAACTCCATCAGCCCGGACAATGCCACCTCTCGTTTAAAGCTCCCAACCTGTTATTCTTTCCCTCCGCTGTCACGGTACCGAGCGATCTGTATTTCCCCCAGCCCAGCCCCCTCGCTCCCGGTGGAAGATATGGAAGAGGAGGATAAAGCTGCTGGCTGCGGGCGCTGACGGCGCGCAGCCCGCATGCCTCTGCCTCTGCCGCCGCTCCAGCGAGCCGCTTGCAGCGGGATGAGATGCAACTTCTGCTAATTGGATCACAGGTAGGAAAGCTTTGCTTTTTACTGACGTTTCCTCTCTCTCTCTTGTTCTTTTTTCTTTCCATCTTCTTTTTTTTTGTCTTTTTATTTTTTTTCTCTTGGCTTTTCTTTCACGTCCTCTACCCTCCGCCCCTTCTTCGCCGCACCTAAGATTGCATCCGCTGCTGTCATAGGAAAGCTCCCGCCAAGGAAAAATGTCTAAGAAACGAGCTTTTGCTTCCTGGCAGCAGAAGCAGAACAGACCATAGGGAAACTTTTGCTGAATGGGTCACAGCTGAGCGGGCCACCGGTGAAAAGCAGCGAGAGGAGATTGGGCAGAGCGATTGTCCCCAGCACAGAGCCCTTGTCTGTCGAGTTTCAGTTGCGATATTAACCCCAGAACCGAGCCTATCATGGCATAGCGGGAGAGACACCTGATTAGAGAAACCTTCACATTTTTCAAGCGCTGTGCACGGGGGTTTTATGACAAAAGCTACATTCCGACACAGGTTCATCTGCCGGGCTACCGCTCCCAAATCCCGCTGTGTGACATGTTTGCCGGCGACTCCTGCAAAATGTCCCTGGGAGCGGGAGCGGGAGCGGAGCCGTCCCCGGGGAGCGGAGCCTGCCCGCGGTGCGGTGCGCGCCCGCTGCCGGGCGGGACGGGACGGGCGGGATGGGGATCCCTGCCCTGCGGGACCAGGAAGGATGCAGGGCACCGCGGCGGGAGCTGCCGCTGCGCCGGCGCTTCCCTCGCCCCCAAAATCCCCGCTGCGCCCCGGAGCAGCTCCTGCTGCCGCTGCCTCATGCCCCGTGTCCGGCCCGGGGAGGGGAGCTGGCTCGGAGGTGGGAAGGGTCTGGGCTTTCCCGGCTCATTTCCGGCCCCGCTTCCTCGCATCCTCGCCCTGGGCTTCGCTCCCCGGAGCAGGAGGCAGCGTAATGCGGAGGGGATGCTCCGGGGCCGGGGCCGGCTCGTCCCTCTGTCCCGGTCCGGCTGTGTCCGGGCTCCCTTTCCTTTCGCCGCCACCATGGGGTGCTTAGGGCCAGAAGGAGCGAGCTGACACTTTGAAAGGGAGCTCACATCAAGCTGTGGGAGAAAAATTTCCTCCCAAAAACAGCCCTGGGGCATCGAGGTCCAAGTGCAGCCCCACAATAAGGCTGTATCGAGGCTCTGAAGGGACAAAGTGCTTTCTGCTTCTTCTCGGGCTAAAGCCGATCCTGGCCATCCCTCCAGCTAGGACACTTCTGGCTTTGTGCCTTGCAGGGCAGCCCAGCCTGAGGGCCCTGATGCCAGGTGCTCCTGGAGAATGGCTGTGCCTGCTGCCAGCTCCAAGGGCTTGTAACTCATCCCCACCGGCCCAGGGGTGAGTCCTTATCCCTTTGCTGGGTAAAGAACAAGGGACAATTCCACCCATCCCTGTAAGATTGTTTATTCTTACTGTTTTGATTTGCTAAAGTTCCTCCCGGGGCAAGGAGATGGCTTTATTTCCAGCTGGAAATTCTTGTTGCAAATCTCGCCAGAGTGACAGCTATTCCCATTTTTATGTGTCAACCAGTGTGTTGGCACATTGGCTTGTCCTCGTCCCTTAAGGAAGATATTCTCTTTGCAGAAAGAAAAAGGCAAGGACAAAAAAGGTCTAACCTCTGCTCGACAGCCTGTTCTTTCAGCTATTTGGTAGATAAAGCAAATCCACAACCATAAAAAAGGATAAGGAAGGTTAATACAGGGGAGCAGAAGTATGCATGCTGTCTGCCTTTATGGTATTGCATCACTTGCAATCACAACCCCTGTCTGAATACACACCAGCTTTGATTGTGTGGTTTATGACACCAGCTGCTCTCGGTGATTCATCTATAAACCTCTCTAAGCTACACAGAATACCCTTCCCCCTTCCTTTAGGATCTCTTGGAGTGTAAGTTTGGTTGAACTTCCCCTCTGCTGGAGCCTGGACTGTTTGGTTTAGCACCAGGAGAGTGAGAAGTGCAGTATTCTCACTGGTTTGTTGTGCCCCACTGAGCTGCCCCCTCTGTTCCCTCCCTCAGCACTCTGATTTCTGTATTGTAGTCCACTTGGGAACAAGGCACAGTATATTGGAGAGGGAGGGTCTAGGACGTCCCCAACTTGTTTTGGATGAAGGGCAAAATGATAAAAAGGACAGGTCATGTTTTTCTCCCATCCAAACCCAGGATTTTGAGTAGTATCCTCTACCCTAATGGTTGTAACTCTGCATCTGGGCAGAGCTCAGGGAGACCTGGACCATGTGTGATGAAGAATGTCCTGAGGAGATGGAAGGCACAGCTGTGCTCTGTCACCATCCAGGATGGAGACACAGACACTGAAAGGAGAAAATGAAGCCATCAGTTAAAACCAGAATCTATAAACAAAACTTTTTTTTTTTTTTCCTTCTAGCTGTTCAGCCCAGTGCCCACTGCCGCTTTGGTCGTCACCTCTGGGCTGAATCCCTGTGTGTATGTCATGGTTCTCAGCTATTCAAAATGCTTGCAGCCCATTTGGTGTCTCATTCAAAAGTCTTTTGAGGACACCTACTATGAAATCCCTCACTGTTGTTAATATAATCCCAGGAGGTTGCTCTGTCCCACTTCACTCCTGTAACCCACTCACCCGTTCACCCGGCTTTCCCTTCTCCACTAATATCATGACCTACATGCAAAAGATGCATTTTCTGGTCCTGTTTCCATAGCAATGCAGCACGGGGAACTCAGACAAGCCAGTAATAATGAAGCCAATTCCCTTTCTGTGAAATCGAGACCTCTTTGAAAGTTGAGCTCAGTTTAAGGCGAAGTCGGGAGCCGCGGAGAGTTTTATTTCCATCCCGGAGCCCGGATCTCCGCGCCCTCTAGTGCCAGAGGCAGGCGAGGAGGAGCATCCCCGGGACCAAGGCATGTGAGGCTTCATAGCCAACTACAGCGCAGAGAGACAAGCAAGTGCTTGTGAGAAAAGGACATTCTTCCATTCTTCCCAGTGTCTGTTGCCAGTCAGATCTAAATTCCAAGCTGGAAACAAGGGAAGCTAGTGTTCAGTTGATTCAGCTGATCCTGGGTTGCCACTCGGAGATTATGGCTTGGGTGGGTTAAACTGTGGAGTAAAAAGTGGGAAGAAATGGAAGCTGGGAAGCTCAGACTATGTCTGACCAATTTTTTTGGAAATTTTGGATTTCTCTGGCTTTGAGCTTCACAGTTTGAAGCAACTCTCAGCTAATTCTGAGAGATTTGAAGGCACAGAAGAGGATTACTCACTTGTGAAACTGCTGTCCTGACCTTCTACTGGCTGTTTAGGTGGGTGGGTGAGATAGGCAACAATAATCAGGCTAAGGAAAGCTGAAGGGGTTTAGATGCAGCTCATATGATTGACAAGGATAACTTTTCCACAAACGCTTGTAGCCTTAAATTTTAAAAAGCTTAAATTGTGTGCTGGTATTTAATGTATGGTAGCACTGAATTGTGTGGTAGCATTTCAAGCCCTGTTAGATCCATCTTAGAGAAACCCATCTCTAAGAACAGGGCTGCAGAAAGAGCCAAGCACTGAGAACTCCTGTGGCTAAACAAGACTCCATGTACACCACCTACCCATCTTTTCCAGTTTCTGTATTTTGGCAAAGGTAGCTTTCAGTTTTGCCAGGGTTTCCACAGCTTTTCCTGCGTCAGAGCTGCCCAAGAAATACAGTTCCCTATTTGCTTGTCCACATCCCACCAGCTGACTGCCAAACACCTGTGCCTAGCAGATTGCATGCCCCAATCTCCACATTAAATCGAGGAGGGATCCCTTGCTGACTTATCCCACCGCCTTCCTACACTTCCCTGATTGAAGTGGGCAGAATTAAAAGTTGAGACCACTCCTGAAGTTGCATTAAAGGGCTGCCTCATTTTCCCATACACCCTGAGCTTGCTGCTATGTAGAAATACTTTAGGCTGTGGAGATGCCTGTTGTTTTGGACTGCCTGTCCTACCTTATAATCTATATTATTACCTATGTCTAACACCATCTATTCCCCATCGAAAAGGTTATACATCAACGGATCTTCCAAAGAATATCTCTCATATAGCACAATTTGGAGTTCCAGGAGGATAGGACAGGGTGAAGTGAGTTTCATTTCATTTCCATCAAGGACTTCCTAGAGAATGCGTGCCAATGCCACTAAGATGTGCAATGGGATTTCTGTAGCCCACGTGCTCCATGTATTTGTTTTTAAGGATATGATACAGGTTAAATGAAACCACATTTAGGGCCAGCTGCTTTGCTCAGAGTCTTCTGCATGTTTTCTGTTTTACAAGATGATTCTTTGATTCCCATCATTCCAGTATTTCTTGAGACTCCATGGGCTAGATTTTGATCTTAATTACATTCTCTCAAATCAGGGGTGCCTCCAGTGATTTTAATTGCGTCTGCTTTATTCTGGTGCAATTGAGCTCAAAATTTGACTTTCACAGAAACATAGCAAGTATTGTAATTAGAATATGCCAGTGTTTTGACAACTGTTCATGGAACAGCTCTGTTCCATGAGACTCTGCTGAAAGGGAAATGCAATGTGATAATGGGCATTGGGAATAGCACGGGGCACCTCTTGCAGTGATGGCAATAAAGATCTCTGTGAGAAGCCACAACATAAATAGGCGAGAAATTCTGTAAATCAGCATTTCCCAGGACTTCCCTCAAGCTCTTAGAAAAGCTCTGAGTAAACTGTGGCCATGTGTGGGTTTTCTTTGCTTTTTGGTTGCTTGTGTTTTACGGTTTGGTGTTTGGTTTTGTTTGGGGTTTTTTGGCTTTTTTTGAGAGAGGAATAATGAAACAAAAATATCTCCATAGGTATTTTTCTTCTGTATCATTGTCAAAATTAGTGTTGGAAACCAAGGTGACAAAATAAACCTAGTAATTGAAAAGAATTTTCTTGTTTGGTGATTTCTCTGGCTCAGGATTTTCAGGTAGCCTGAATATATAAAGATCTCTTTATTTCTGTGCAGATAGGATGATCTTCAAACATGAAGATTAGATAATTTTCTTTTGTAATCTGTTCCACCTCGTGAGAAACAAAAATTAGCAAAAATGGTACATGGGGAAAAAATAAGTTTCTGATATAGACCGTAGCACTTTCATAGATTCCTGAGAAATTTTCTCTCAGCTTTGCAATGAATTACTGATGTCTATTTTAAACTCATCTGTCTCATGCTCAGTCAATTAGAAAACAGAGCAGTCATATATTGAAAATTATTCATAACTTTGTTCATGAGTAATGGCAACAAGATTATTCCGCTATTATTTCTGAAATCCTTTAAAGCAAGCCAGTGACCAATGATTTATTCATGAAAATATTCACACATTTCAAAAGTTTCATGAATGCTAGCATGAATAATTAAGAGAATTTGTGTTATTTGTTCTCATTGCTCATTATTTTCCTATTCAAAAAGGCATCAGTCATCCACTTACAGAGCATTAGAACACAATGATTACAGCATTGGAACAGACAGGTGTTTTGTCTCATCCTGTAGAGTGTTTAGATCAATGCTGGTTACCAAAAAGGCAGGTGTAGTCAATGCTGCCCTAGATATCCGCACTGACCTCAGGTAAAGGGTTTTATACCCATCAGCTTGGGTTTGCTCTCTATGCAGAGATCTTTTCCAAATGACAAAAAGATCTACTCACCTCCCTCACCAGGTGGAAACCTCTAGAGATTTTAGATAAACTGACCTCTAGAGATTTTAGATAAGCTGCAGATGTACTCACTGGCCAGATAAGCGACTAATCCGGTTTTGCCTCCCAGTGAGTTCAGTACCTTAGTGATAGCATGTAGCAGGGAATTCAGTAGGTTAATTAAACATTTTCTTTGGAAAATCATATTCCAGACAACCTTTGATCTATTTAAATTAGTTGTCTTTCAGTGTTATTGATACCCCTCTGTTATATTAAATGAAAAGACCAACTGGAACAGACAGTTCATTGTATAGGTGCCACTCATTTAATCCCCTATGAGACAAGAAAAGAAAAATAAAGTAAATTCCATTTTAAGGCCTCTTACTCCTCCTGTGCCAATGAAAGTTTTGGGTTGGGCTTTTTTTTTTCCTGACCACTGCTGTAATAGAGCAGAATAGGGTTGTTCACTGTAATGCCATAAAGAGTGGCCACAGCTGGCTTAGAATCCAGAAAGGCTTCCAAATATTTCACCCTACCTGTGACTGTTCTGCCTCAGCCAATATTAATTTCCATTAGCTACCCAGATGTTAGGTTCTTCCAGCTTAATTAACATACTATGAAATACTTCAATTCTTATTCTCTTTTTCTAAGAGCAATAATTTCAGTAAAGAAGTTCTAAGTTCTTGGACAACCCGATTGTTAATATTTTGCTGTGAAAAAGGATCATTCATGTGTAGCTTCTGTTTTCTCTTTCTTAACCAGCTTCCAGCTTGTAATAATAATTTACTTATTCTATAACAACTTAAATTAGTCAAAGAATTTAATACAGTGTATAAATACCTATATATGTAGACTTGTCAGGTTGCTTTTCTTGGTCTTTTAGCTTGATACTTCAGAGAAAATGTATCAGAAAACATTTTTTTTTTTTAAAGCTATGGTTCTTTTTTATCCTCTCCTATATGTAAATCTAGTTTTTGTTAGTTTCAGTCAATTAAAGTGGAAGTAGAATGAGGCTTTTCAGTATATAATACCTAAGATTATTCCTGTGCCTGTCCTAAAGATAGGAATGCTTGTTGCTGCCCTCCTGTCCTTCTGCAGCATATCTGACTCCAGCAACAACTTGCATATTTTTGCTATCAGCACAGCCACTTCAATTTCAAATGCTTTCCAAACCCTTGCATATATAGCCATGAGGTCCTTTTGATATGCTGCTGTTTAGTTTATCAATTTGTTCCAATGTTTCCCCTTTCAGAGTTTCATGTTCTGACAGCTCATGTGCTTTCTTGTCTTGAAAAAAAAAATAGGACTAACATGGATATCAGCACAGCATCATTTGCAGAGAAGATTTAACCAAAAAATAATTCAGTACCTCTGCAAAGTCTTTTTTCCTCATGAATTATTCCAAATAGTCCCTTGATGTGCAGCAGATCCCACTGGTTCCCTCCTGAACTGGTGAATTTAAGAGCTTTGAGAAATGTCCTGCAGTTCCCCTCTCTGCACAGACCCCCACCAGCTCTTGTCAGTTTGTGCATCCTCAGTCCTCTTCATTTACAACTAACATTTTGTTTGTGTTTTATTTTAACTCCCTCCCTTAGCCATGGGCTTCACCAGACATGAAGTGTCATTTCCACAGACATGGTTGTTTGGCTCACGCAACTTCTTGGACCTTCACATTTCACAATGAATTTTTTGCCTGTCTTACCTTCCAGTTTGCTTTCTGCATGACCTCACTGAATCAGATACTGTCTGTTGAAATACCATTTGTTTTGAATCCATGGATTTTACTTTCAATCTTTGGGGTTTTTTTTTTTTATTTTTAATTTAATTTACTTCTGCCTATGGTACTTTTTAAGCAGTTCACTAATTATAAGCAGTTTGTCTTTGGCTCTTAATGCAGTAATAAGTTTATTATTTTCCACTGTTTTGACTGTATCATCTCTTCAGCTATTTAGTTAAGAGCACCTGCTCTTATGTTCTCCACTTATTCTAGAAATCACTTAGGAATTGATGGGGTTTTTTGATCTGTTTGTACCAGTTGATTTACCAACACACAGGTGGGTGAACTCACTGATGGTTACAATTTTATTAGACTTTCATACCATTTTATTAGACTTTCATACCTCTTTGATCTCTCTCCATAACAACCCTCTGAATACCCCAGACATTTCCTGGAATAAGGGTGCTAGTGCTTTGTGCAAGCATCAGGTTTGAAGTAGAGAGGATATTTTTTCACTTAGCACACTGGACTGAGACCAAGCTGATCACAGATAAGCTCCTGACCACGCCACCCACCTGCTGCATGATTTTTGACACATTCCTGTGGCCTGACACAAAGCCTGCTGAGGTCAGAGACCAACTCTTGTTACCTTGGGTAGGCTTTGGCTTGGCATCCTGAGGCAGGGACAATAATTCTTCCTGGTCCCATGACAGGGTTGTAGGGATTTGCTTCCCGCAGATTGTCAGATAGTGAAGTTCAGCTGCGGTGCTGCCAAATGAAAAAAAGGAACAGACAGACTCCATACAGAGGGTTTTTCTTTGCACTGGAGTGCTGGAAAATTGAGCCTTTAGGAGATGCTTGCTGGGAAAGTTTCTGTTCAGGAAAGAAGGAGAAGCTAAAATGTTCAGTGTCCCTCAAACAAAAAGGTACTGAAGCTGCAACTGCTCCAGACCTCGATGAGAAATAAGAGAGATGTTTTCTCTGCTATTGCTTTTCCATGCTCAATCTGATCTCCTGATCCTTTACTGGCCTCTTTCACCCACACTAATTTCATTTTTTTAGCGGTGTATATTCAGCTGATGAAAGCTGTCAGAGCACGAGTGACAGGAAAGGTCACCACCAAAGAAAATGCTATATTTAACCTGGCAATGTCATGCCTTCTCAGTATGACCTTGAGCCCTAACACTGTGAATTTAAACAGGGAATCTTGGTTGTGAAGTTTCTTCCTTTAGCCAAACATAGAAGGCTCTTAAATATGAAGAAAAGTGGGGAAGAAGGAAGGTAAAAGAAGTCACCCTTCTGCTTTTGACATTTGTGATAGCCAGCACACTTAAGTGCCACCAGAATGAAAGAATACATGAAGGGCTCACTGCTAAATTCTCATTAAAAATGTCTGTTTGATGTCTGCTACTCATTTCCACAATCTGATCCACTGAGAGTAAATGTAGGGATTTTTACTGAAAGGTTTTGACATCAGAAGCAGTTTCCTGCAAGAAATATCCTACTGTTATTAATTATTTTGCTATGTGCTTCAGTAAAGGGGAAAAATCCCAAAAGTACACAATTGGGGAAAAAAAAAGTAAGGAAAGAAAAAAGAAAGAAGATGAACAAAAGCTTTTGTTATGTTTTGTCTGAAGAAAGCCTGTAACTATCTCTCTCTCTTTCTTTAGCAAAGAGTGAGACTGTTTATCTCCTACTTTGAAGCACAGGGAAATGCAAAATATCAGGTTTAAAAAAGCCCAGGTAAGTCAGGCACTGCCATCCTTTCTGAATGACAGATTTGACAATTAATATTCCACATTATTGTCTTCAATTCCTCTGAAAAATCAAAGTAGGGTGTGGAAATGACACATAGCTAAAAAGATGAGGAGTCATTTTCTTGTTAGTACTTTCAGAAAGTATTGACAAAGGCTGAGCTCCTGGTTTCACCACAGGTTGCTGACATGGCCTTGGACAAGCTCAGTAACCTCCTGTACCTCAGCTTCTAACATGGAAATAGTACAAAATAACATTTTCCTTCTCACAGGCTTTGTCTGCTCTTCCTGTTTATATTGTTCAAGTGTTTGGCAGCATTTCTGGAACAGTCAGCACTAAACTTGCCCTTAAACATACCTAAATTTGGGCATCCATAGAAAGAAATGAATGATATATTATCTTTCAAATATTCAGTTGCTTTTTATTCCATCTGCAGATTATCCAATAGCACAGGCCTTTGGAGAGTAAGAGCCTTTCCACTGAGCCCTGGTGCTGCTGGCACAGGGAGCTACACATGGGATGGTATCCCAATTTATGCTGGGGTGGTGGTACCACTGTGTGCCTGTTCCCTTTGCTGCCCAACACTTCTGAGAGAGAAATGTGGGAATTCTGGCTCAGGGAGAGTTGCTTTTGCAGCCAGACTCTTCAGGTGAGCCCTCTTCTTTGGGCAATGCTCAGCCTGCTTTACTTTCCCTGCTCACCTGAATTTTTTTGTACTTCTTGGCCAGGTTCTTACTAAAACTGCTACAAGACACTTGGGAAAGCTGCCCTGAGGGAAAGGCAGGTGCAAAGCTGCAGAGAGAAAGCACTTAGCCCCACAAACCAGCAGCAGCAGGATTTACCCAGTTTGGGGATACAGTGGCAGCCCAGATATCAAATGGGCTGCTCTTCAGGGAGAGTGTGATAGTGTTCACAGGGGTCTCAGGATGAGGGAAGAGACGAGGATCTGACTCCATGTTTCAGAAGGCTTGGTTTATTATTTTATGATATATATTACATTAAAACTATACTAAAAAATAGAAGAAAGGATTTCATCAAAAGGCTAGCTAAGAATAGAATAGAATAGAACGATAACAAAGGCTTTTGGCTCAGACTCTCTGTCTGAGCCAGCTGCCTGTGATTGGCCATTAATTAGAAACAACCACCATGAGACCAATCACAGATCCACCTGTTGCATTCCACAGCAGCAGATAATCATTGTTTACATTTTGTTCCTGAGGCCTCTCAGCTTCTCAGGAGGAAAAATCCTAAGGAAGGGATTTTTCATAAAATGTGTCTGTGACAGGAGAGTCATTGGCTGTGCCTGCTGTGGACAAAGGTGCAGTTTCTACAAACTCAGTCCCACTGCAGACTGTCTGAATCACATTTTCCTGGGGCACAGGCAGGCTGGGTACTCTCTCTCAAGGGGGATCTTCTGGCCATCAGCATGTTCTGTGATGCTATGACTGGAATGAGAATGAGCCCCTTGCCCTACCTGCACCTTTCTTTTCTCCACTGTTTAAGAGTGGGAACATCAAGTTTCCTCAGTGCAGGTCAGTGGACAGGACCAGCTGAAGGTTCCTTGGTTTTGTGCTAAGGATGACAGCATAACAAATACCTACAGCACAACAGCAAAGGAAAAATGCATCCTCTGCATTTTCTGATATTCTTTGGATATGTTCAGGTTGAGTCAGCTAGGAGGCTCAGAGACTTCTTATTGCACACCTTAGAGGGTGAAAAGTTCTCAGTTTCACTTTTATTCCAGTTTGAGTAGATGGAACAAACAAAAAGGTCTTCAGCCCTTTCCTTCAAGGTGTGAGGAAGCTGTGGTTAAACCTATTTCCTAACCCTCTGGCAGTGGTGTTAATGCAATACAACAAAAAGAACAAGGAAAAAAAGCTCAGGAGAGCTCTCACTTTAAAAAAAAATTTCTTTAATAATTTATTTATTTCACAAGAATAGCTCCAGATCAACCTTTTATTCATTGTACATTATTACTTCTTAAACAAAGGAACAAAATTAAAAGCACAACCACCAGAAATAAAGAAATTTTTTGCAGCTGAATATGTAGAGAAGAGAGGATAACTAAATAAACAGGAATCACTTACTTATTTTGAAGGTCTATGAATTCCTCATTGCTGGGATCACAGCAACATATTTTTGCTGTGCTAACACCCTCACCCTCCTGTGCTGTGCCATGAAGCCAGTTCCTGCACTGCAGCCTTAAGGAGTAATTATCACCCTTTCCTGGGTAATGATTAGTTCTTGTGGAGGCCACCTAGAAGCCTCCTGTGGTCATCGTGCCAACTTTCTTCCCCACTCTTGTTTAACCTGCTCTTCTTTGCTGCAATGGCCAGCCACAGGTGGGCTTTGGGGGATTCAGGCTGTGCACAGCCCAGCTGCTTTCACAGCATCCTGGACACTGAAAGGGCGCACAGCATCACCGAGTGAGCACAGACACAGGGATTTTAAAGGCTGCTCTCTCTTGCTCAGCCTGTGTTCCCTGCCATGGTGTGAGAGGATTAGTATGTGTGCTGAGTGCCAGAGCTCTTGCTGCTCTGCAGTGAGCCACCCTGGGTGCTCAGAAAGGAGCCTAATGCAGCCCTGCCAGCTGGCAGCACGTTCTCTCTGACACCAGGGCTTGACAAGCTGGGGCTCGCTGGGTGTTTATGAAAGCAGGAGGAGAGGTGCTAAAGGAAGACAGCACCTCAGAGTGCTCAGATGCACTTTGCTCTGGTAGGAGCCAAGGTGTGTTTCCAGCTACCCCTCAGTGCTGCTAAGATGTCAGTCCTTTTTAGAGGTGGAATCGATTAGCCAGAAAGTGAGAACATCACTGTCTTTGATTTAAAGTGGTGGGCATGTCTCAGCAGGAAAAAGGGAGGAGGACTGCATGTTGTCTGATCTCCCACCATTCCTTAAACTCTGAATTGAATTGCACAGTGAGGAAAATGAGAGCTGATCTTTGCTTGGATAAGCATTCTCAAGTAAATGAACAAGACAATGACATAGCTATTTGTGTTCCTGTAGGAAATTGTCATATGGGCTAGGGTGCATCCTGCAGGCTGAATAGGGCAGGAGCAGAACCAGCTCCCTCAGCTCAGGAATACCTGGGATTTGGTACAATACCTATTTTTTTTTTTTTCACTTGCTGCTTGCTGAAATGACTACCTACAGTCCCTCAAGTGCCAAAGAAAAAAAATCTGTAAGAACTCCTCTGTATTCTCCACGACAGAGTACAAGCAGTTGCTCTTATCGCTATTTATACATAGATGATTATGCTATCTTCCACAGTGAGGAATGAAAGGATTATTTGGGGAAATAATCTGAAAATCAAATACTTTTTTCCTTTATGTTTTTAAAAGGATGGATTTTGTCAAAGCTGTCCCACGTTTATTTTTAATAACCTGTTATTACTTTAATTAAACATCTAACTGAAGAGACCAACATTTTTACAAAAACAACCTAAAGATTTATTATCATATGGAATGCAGTGCTCTGTTTTGGACTGGGAGAAGAGAGAGGAACTTTCTCTCTTTGGTTTACATCCAGCAGGTTGAAAACAGAGAACTCTTCCGTTCAGTTTCCTTTTTACTCCTCCACTGTCCCTACTCCTCTTCCTTCCAACACGCACTTCTCATCACTCTTTTCAAAGACACAGGCTTGTCAGTCACAAAATTACTTTCTCTGCTCTTTGAGTCTTTGAGTCAATGAGTTACGATCACCTACCCAGCCCCATTCGCACACAGAGCTACTGATTTTCTTGGTTTTGCACATTCACTGCAGGAGCATGTCACTGGTTTGAGCAGTTTGCAGTCTGTCCCTTCTGTGGGGTTGTCTGGCTGTTATCTCTGCCCTCTCAGCCTAAGGAAGAAAAGGCAGGACACAAATAGTTGTTAGGCTTGTGAGAAAAATTGTGTCTTCCCAATAGCCTCCAAGAGGGCTGTGTGTGAGGATGGGCTTTTCTGAGCACAGACAGCCCCTCAGTCTGGGTCTCATCAGTCACTGGTCTCATCAGACAGCTGATGCTTTCTTTTGCTTTCAGATCACTGAAAATAAAATGACCTACGCTGAACAATCTGTTAATTGTCATTAATTTGTCCACTGGATATTTCCCCCCTATATTTTAAATTGTACATCTGCAAGTGTGCTGGCTAAGCTTCACAGTCTGATTAATAGTTTCAATTATTATGTCAAGGCCAAGAGATTCTTTAAAGCTTTTCACATTCAGTATTGAGAACTTGGTACTTTTTTGTGTGTGACTGTTCACTTAACATGTGAACCATCTTCCCACCTCCAAATGAATGGCCTGGTAGGCAAAAGCAGAAGGTGCTCTAGGCAGGTTGGACAAGAGCTGCTCCCTGTTGCTCTAGAAAGGGCTCCAGAGCAGCACAGCTGAAGGGAGAGATGGCAAACCAGAAATATCTTAGAGAAAGGACAAAACCAAAGCCATGGGCTGTTCAGCAGGGGTTGTATTTATTGTCCCTTTCCCCACATCAGATAATTATTGCAAATCATACTCCATACCTCAGCCTGTTCTTGATCACATCTTGCAGGAGGATCTTTTGGTTCAATGCCTGTGAACATAACACTGATCTGTTATGGTTTAGCATTATTCTGCATCATCCACTTGTCTTTTCAAAGGCAAGTGCCTTCAAAGAGATATTAAACTGCAGGTCTACACTGTGGGTAGTAGTAGAAATTCCCTTTGGGCATATTTTCCTTGAGTACATCAGGGCTGCTTCCACACCAAGACAGAAACTCTGCTGCATCTCCTCCATCCTGGAAGTGACACAGAGTTCAGGCCACTCCAAAAGTGCAAGCCTGGCTGGCCATGTGGGTCCCAAGGAAAATGATCTTAAAATAGACTTGGCTTCCCTGGGGAGTTAATTTTTGACTCATGGTCTCCTTCACTTCAGCATTGCCTGCTCCATCATCCCCTTTCTTGAAAACTTTGCAAAAAATTCTTCAGCAAGCAAAGGGATTCCTGTCTTGTGACATTTCTGCTGCTTTAGCACTGCCTTTTTTTATACCACCTGCTGTCTCTTCAGCTCACTTTAGGATTGTGGCAACTGCTCTTTCATTTGCTTTGGGTAGTATTTCACCACTGAACAAACATCCCAGAAATGTTTGTCACATCAACTGCTCCATACTGTGAATGATAGTCCCTGGATCTGGCACAAAATACTAAAGGAATGAAATAGTATCTAGTCTGAGCAGAGACTGCAAAATCTTTCATTAGCTTTTCACCCACATTTGTTAGCATCTCCTCTTTTACACAGAAAACCTGTTCACACATGCTGAAAATACAGGGCAGCACATTTGAAAATGTTTGCAAAGTATATTTTACTCAGTGAATTTCTTACTGTTAAGCAGCAGAATATAGACAGTTGCTGAACTGAGAAGTGTAATGCATTTTTAAGAAGTATTGGTCAATCATGTGGAAATAGACATCACTCTCAAGTATGATTAAAATTGCTAGTGGTATCTATGATTAAAATTACTAGTGGTATCAGACCTCATGTGCCTGATTTTACATTGATTACTGAGGTCAGAGTGGTATCCTTCCACTTAATAAAAGGCTGTTGATTATTGAGGAAATTGATTTTTAAAGAATTAAATATAACTACTATTTTATTTTATTACAGTATTATTTATTTATTACATAATTTATTATAATATATATATATATAAAAGTCAACTTGTGACTGCTGTACTCTTGAATAGGGGCATTAGTGATGTCTGCCTACTTGGAAGTTCTTACGTTTCAAAAATGTCTCAGAGGCATTAAAAAAATGACCAAAAAGAGCATGGGAGACTCACAGGGCCCCAGGGACCTGTAAATAGACAGCCAAGTGTGATAAGTGGCAGGGTTAGATAAATTCTGTTTGAGACGTCACTTCTAAAGAGTCTGTTCTTCATTTGTTGCACTTTGTTAGCAAAGCAGAGCTTCTAGAAATCTATTTCAATGCATCAGAGTAAACAAAGGCAGCAGGAAGAATAAATGTGTTCTGTCTAGTCTCACGCTGATGCCAAGGGGCCAGAACCCAGATGTCCTGACCCTGAGTTCAGCACCATGCTCTTATTATTGGACTATAATTTTACATGGAGCTTTCTTTCTTTTTTCCTTTTATTTTTTTTTTCCCCAGGGTGTTGGGGGGTGGTGGTACATTGTATTTGTTCACATCAGCCAAGACTGAAGCAAAAATATTATGTATAATTACAGAGCAAGGCAGGCTCATACGTCACCCATCAGCATTGTCTAATGGCTGGTATTATTCTCTGTTCTTACTCACCCTCATGTCACTGCTGCCTCTCTTCCCACCTCGAAGGCTGAACTCCTCCTTCCCCTGACAGGATGTACAATAGCCAGAGCAGTATAAATCAAAGCCTAGAATCAGGAGAATTAGAACAGATTGGAAGTGCCAGTTCCTCAAGAAGGAAAAGAAGGAAACAAGGCAGCAGGAGATCAGAAGAGTGATTGCAGCTTCATTACAAGGGCTGCTCTACCATCACTACAGGTTACTGCCTGTCACAAACTGTTTTTATTTCCCAGCTCCTGACTGGTGGAGATCTTGATCTGAAATAAATACGAGCCATCCACTTATTTTACAAATCTCTTTGCTGTGATCACATTTAATATTTACTTGCCATCACTTTTTTTCAAGTAAAATCTAATTTTATACTTTTGGTACCTTTATTGTAGAGCAGCAGCAGAGAGGTTGAGAATTACAGAGGAGCTCTCACAGGTTCATGCTGCAGTGGCACTGAGAGGTTGTACATGCAGTGTAGTTACAAAACTGAATACTTACTAGTTAAAAGAATAAAAAAAACAAACCCAAGGAACAATCAAAAAAAAAATCTTATTCCCAGCAATTCTCTAACACCAGGTTGAAACCTCTTTCTCACCTGAGATCTATTTTCAGTGTCTACATGGAGCTGAAGAGTTAGATTTCAGCTATGCTTTTCTGTATTGAGAGTCCAGATTTCGAACAAAGCATTACCATTTTAGTGATTTTTTTTACCCTTTCTCTTAATATTCCTTAATTAGTTTTTAAGACTCTGAGCTGACACCATATTTGCAAGGAGCTTTCCATTTCTGACTGAGTCTTCTTTCTAAACAGTCCTACTCTTTCATTTTCAGTCTTTATAGTATTTCTTTATGTATTGAACTTCCTTATTAGTATGTATATTATAGAATTACTGCTGTCTCTAATGAAAACCAGTATTTTAGAGCAGAGAGGGTTTATTTCTTCTCAGATTCAGTAATTTCCTATGCTTAAGACCTAGAAAAGACATATTAGGAGAGGAAGATAAAAAAAGAGAACAGCTCCAACTGTCGGTACCTGCCATTTATTTGTATTAAAAAGCAATGACTGCCAAAAATTACAGAAGTTCAAGAAAGTTATTGCTTTAATAAATTTATTAAAGAAGTTTCCTCAGTAAAATATTTGAATTTCTATTAGCTAAAAATTCTAGTGGAAAACATCTGCCTAGATTAAAAAGAAACAAAACAACAAAAACTGCTAATTGCTTCATTAGAAATGCAAACAAAAGAAATGCAAATCCATATTCTCAGGTTTCCACAGCTTGTTGAAACTCTTTGCCTTTAATTTCTTTAATTTTAAAATGAAGTTTTAAGAACATTGCTGAATGTTTTTGTTAATATTGTTTTGAGGGATCAAGGTACCAGCTCAGCAATGTGCAAGGTGTATGTGAAACCAAATACAATGACAAATCTAATTAGTGGAGAAAAGGAGAATGAGGAGATACAAGCCTTAGGAGACAATGGTAATTTTATAAAAATATACTTTTTACTACAATGATGTGGCCCACTACGTGATAAATTTGTGACCTAAAAATTTGTTATTTTTCTACAGGAGAGTAGAATATGTATCTGGTTGGATTGGATCAATTTCCATTTGGAATTTTTTTGTTGGTTGGTTGGGTTTGGTTTGTTTGCATTTGTTTTTCTTTTTTGTGACTAGGCCACTGGGAGAATTTCTTAGAACAGACTTCATTTGCTGCTTTGAACAGAAATACTTTTTTTGTGCCTGCTGTGGGCTCTTCATGGGTTTGGGCAAAGTAGGCAAAGAGCAAGGTAGGTCTGAGTTTGAAAGCAACCCGTGTTCCATATTTTCCTGTTGAAAGTCCTGCAGGAGGATTGCCTTTCTACCAATATCACCATAAAACACCAATGCTTGTTTGGGATGAAATGTGATCACAGTTTGTGACTGACTGTGGCAGGGCTTTGATTACCAGGCAATTTCTTCAAATTGTCACCTGGTTCAGTTTCTTTTGCCACATGGAGACTTGGAGGAGCCTGGGCAATTCATGGACAGGACAGACCATAGCACTGGAGAAAATAACACTGAGGCAACATTTTTGGGTAGATATAGTAAAAAAATTCTACTTCAGTAAAATTATCTAACTTACACATTTTTTTTTAAACATGATTCCAAACCAATTAATTATGCCTCTCTGTTCTGAGCTAAAGTGAGCACTAATGTGTGTCTTATCTTTATTGTATGGAAAATGCACAGGAAAAGAAATAAAAAAGCATCACAATAGTTCCCAATATCTGCCCCATGGAGAATGCAATTTAAAGATGAAGGCATGGATTTAGAAGACAATTTGAGATAACCACTGTACCCTTGCAGCAAAGCACAGACAGATCAGTTGACTGAGAAATGAACAATGTTAGCAAACAAAGATAGTTGTTTCAGATAAATAGATTGGGGATGGATGCATCCCACTGCTCTAAGCCAAACTCTTGTTTGTCTCATAAACTCTGTTTGGCTGTCAGTCATTTCTTCTCCAGCTGGCTTCCTCCTTACCCATATTTTTAAACTAGATTACATTTTTGGCTGGGGTTCACAAAGAGTTTGATTATGTTACCTAATTCACTAGTTTTAGGGTTTTTTCTTTTTTATTTTCTGGGGCGTTTTGTCTGGGGTTTTTTGTTTGTTTGGGGTTTTTTTGTTTTTTGCGTTTGGTGGGGTTTTTTGTTTGTTTTGTTTTGTTTTTCTGTTATACTCCTGGTGTATGATCCTTTTCCATTCTTCCTTTTCATGTTTCAGGAGCTTGTTTTAATACTCATACACAGGGATTTTCCTGGTTTTTTCCTGCCTCTGCTTTCTCTTTTCCACCTCCCCACCTGATATCTAATTCCCTGTATGTTCATCTGTAGAGACATTTGCAGAGTAAATGAGATGGCACAATCTTATCCTCCCATCCTTTGCAGGCTCTGAGTGTCACAGAGGGAATTCTAAAACCGACTGAAGTAGCTCGAATTTGGTTCACAAATGCAGAGCTTGATTTTTATTTTACTTTTAATGCATTCTCTTGAAGGTACAGTACCAACTTAATTTTCATTTTCTGCCTCTCTTTTATTCTACCAGCGTGGAGGGCTTTGGGATTCCAGCTCCTGTCACACAGGGTGATTGAAAGAGACCAATCCCAGGATAATTTATAACTTGCTTGCCAGCTTGGTGCATTTTACTGTGATCTTCCATCATATCCACAGGTAGATGCTGGCAAAAAAGAGCCCAGCCTCGAACCCACTGGTATTTCTCACCTCCACAGCGCTTGGAGCAGGCTCACCCCAGCCATGCTGCTGTGCCAGCTGCTGTCAGAGCCCCTGCATTTGTGTTTCTTTTAAAAATATCTGGAATGAGAAGCGGGTAAGAGCAGTGTCTCCTTCATGCTGTCAGCTACCAGCCACAGCAATTATTTCAGAGGCAGGAGATAAAGAGCAGACAAACATCCTCTGTCTGCCTGCCCCCAGCACCCTCACACCTGCACTGCTGCCTACCAGCAGTGTCCCCAAATGCAATAATACCAGGAACACTAAATTAGGAGAGACTGGCAATTGCAGAGAGACTTCAAAGGCCTCTTACATGAAGCACTTAATAAAGAGCCCTGAAGGGCAGCCTGTGCCTGGAGCAGGCATGAGAGCCCACATGTGTCTGCTGCACTGGTGCCGTGTTACCTTAGCAGAGCTCTGGAGCCCAGGGTGTTTCCAGACTCCTGGACAGAAAACACACACCTGATGCTGCCTCTCTGAGCACCTCTGTGACCTCTCTCCTCACCATGTGCCCCAGCAGAGCTGGCAGAGGGTGCTTTCTGTCCCTGTCACAGTCCCCTGAGGTTAAAAAAAGCATCTTTCAGCTGTAAAGATGGAAGATAAATTATTCTCAAAACCCAGGCAGCTTTGGAAATAAAAACAAAAGACAGTTCTGTTCTTTATAATTTTAACAATTGCAATTTTCTTTTTTTTCTACACTAGAAGATAATTTATAGACAGATTTATAAACAAAGCAGCAAAAAAAAGCACAAAGAAACCATCTTAATCTTTTATCTTTCTCCTTCTTACTATTATTATTATTCTCTTCTTATTTTCATTCTACATATCTGTGTGGATTTCCTTGAAGTGTTACTGAAAAAGCTCCTGAAAGGCTTAGAAGAAGTAAAATCTTTAATTGGAAAGCCCTGCTTGCTGCTCCAACTCAGTAGCATTCTTCAGAAGGAGATTTTTCCTTGTTAATGCTGATGTTTGAATAGAAATCTTTTTGTCATCTATGGCTGCTTGCAGCTGGCATCCTTTTATCCAGGAGCAAGTCTTACACTTTACCCTGAAACTGCTTAGAAAGTAGTTCTGTCTTTTAATTGGAAAAGGAAAAGAGTTCACAAGAAAACTGGAGTTCGTGGGCAATATGAAGAGCTGCACAGAATCACAGGATGCCTTCTGCTGAGGAGAACACCTTTGAGTTGTGTTGGGAAATTACCTGACAGCTGGTAAATATCGCTTCTATAAAACACATTTTTCTGCTTTTATTAAAGCAAGAAGTCTGGAAATTACTTAAAGTCTGGGATAGCAAAAAGCCCCACAAATGTAAGGATAACCAAAATACCTTTAAAGAGTCTCTTTCTCCAGGGTATTACTATCCATGAGGATGCTTACTGTCAATTACCACCTGCTTTCTGACAAGATGCAAAGTATTTCTTGGTATTACTTAACTGGTTCTGTGCAGTGCAGTTCTTCGAAGAATTAACATGAAATAGCAGAAGCAATTGATATCTGCTCTGATTTTTATGTTGGTGCACACTGACCTGAGTTGAGTTAAATTAAATTTTTTTCCTGATTTTGTGTACTTTACTGGGCTGTTCTATCCAGTTACCTCCAATATGCACAGCAGCCTGTTCCAAAAATACCATATTTCTTGTGAGCTTCAGTAGTAAGAGAGAAAATCAGATTTCATTCCATTTACCTGGGAAAAATCAGTTCTTCTAAAACAATGTTTCAACTGGTTGAAAGAGCAATCATCATTTTCTGAAAGCAAAAAGTAATAAACCCCTCATCTTCCAGGGTTTTATTCTGCTGGTGGTGTTTTTTTCTTTTTGCCCTGCAACATATCACAGCCCTTTAATGTAATTTTGTTTTCTTCATTTTAATCAGTTTATCCTTTAACTACAAGATTTCTCTGCCTGCCTGTCTTTCCCTTTTAGCTTTTAGACAAATTTATTACAGAGTAGGAAAACCAAAAGAAAAACAGACCAAACCAAAAAAGTTGGGTCTCTAAGCAAGACCATCTCAAAATGAGAACATCCTGCTGGAGATATTTCTGTTTTGAAAGAGCAACTTCCCTTTAAGATAAATGTCTGGTTTTTGTTTAGTTTGGTCAGTGTCAATGACAGGAGAAGAGATCATACACTCTGTATCCATTTTTCATGTAATGCATGGTGTAGTGAGCAGCATTTGGGTTTTATTGGGTGGCACTGCTGCCCCTTAGATTGTTCTTTCTCTTTGTGACCTGTCATGAGTGATGTGTAGCAGACTTACAGAATTTAGGAGCTTTCAGATGCTGGCAAAGCAGAGTGTCTCCCTGAAGATTATCTAATTTCCTGAGTTTGGCTTTGCAGCAGGAACACAGGGCTGGGACACGAGAGAATGAGAAGTGCTCTCATACCTTTCACCCTCATCAGTTTCTTTCTGGCATCATGAGTTTTGCACAAACACATAAGCCTGCACAAACCCATGGCACAGGCAAGCAAACAAACACACACCAAAAGTAACATTAGAAACAAAACACCAAAGCCTTATTAAAGCCACTCTTCAGGCAAGATGTAGCTTTCTATTAAAGCTTGTGCTCAGTTCTTAATAGATCAGAACCCTAGTGAAAATACTGGGTTTTCTGACACCAGGGTTACACTCCCGTGAAAAATTATCCTTTACTTGTGAGGACTGATGCCCTACCTAAAGCCCAGCTATAAAACAGCAGTATGAAAAAGGACTACTTTTGACAGGCTAATTTTTTTAATACTGTAAGAGATAGAGTGCAATTTGTGTAAATACCACGACTATCTTGAATTGAAGTTCAGCCTTTTAGTGCAAGAAATGGCCTGTGATGTGCTTGAGATTTTTCAATGCTTAGATGGTTCATTCTTTGGCATTAAGCAAATGACTGGCACACTGAGGAGTGAGCTGGCAAGGAGTTAAAAATCTGAATGTGAAAGATAATCTCTTTTGAAAATGCCAGGGACATCAAGGTGTTCTCTGGCCCATTTGATCAAGATTAAACATCCCATGTTCCTCACAGCAGAAGCTAAACTCATCAAAGAGGCAAGGTTTTGTAGGCAAAGCTCAGCAGGCTATTTGTTTTCAATGTATAATGGTATAGCCAGTAGGAGTCTTTTTCAAAGAGTTGTCTGATTTAAATTCCCGATGGGAATGACCTCCTGTGGATTGGGGTAAGATTGTCTCTTAGGTGCAAAAAATGGTGGACTCTTAGTTTTCAAGCAAATTTCTCTAATAACTGAAGCCTCTGATATTCCTGTACATAATTTTGGTAATGTTTTAGCATACCATCCTGTGCAATACTCTTCAGGACTCAAATTCTCCTTTCCCTTTTTATGGACGCATCTCATGAGCAAATGTTTTAAAATGATGATCTCTTTATTGCATACCTTGGAGCAGATGAAACTTTTACAGACTTGTGTGTTTTCTCTTGGCTTCTGCCACAGTGTTATCATAGACTCATAGAATATCCTTGAGTTGGAAGGGACCCACAAGGATCATCAAAGCCCAGCTCCTGGCCTCTTGGGTTCTGCATTGCTGGAATGGCTCCCAGGGTGTTAAAGTGTCTTTTTTCCCAGCCCTGTGACCGAAGAAAAAATTGGGATTCCTCAGCTCTGGTTTTCAAGGTTGTTTATTTGTTTCTTTGCTCTTATCTATTACATTGTTTTTCTGACCTGCTGAGGTCTGTCAGGCAGGTCATTTCATGGCACACTGACCGCCCTCAGGGCGGTGCTAGTTTTTTGTGCTAAGAACTACATGTACTTTATTTACAATAATTTTCCAACAGCTATCACCTATGCTGGACAGTCTGTCTCTATTCTAAGCCAATCCAAAAGTGCCACCATCACAGCAGAAGATGGAGGACAAGAAGAAGGAGAAGACAGAACACACCCAGATTCCTCCATCTTGCCTCTTGAACCCCCATTCTAAATCCCAAAATTCTACTTTTTCACTCTGCGACAAATTAGCTATCATTTTATTCAAACTCTTGTGGCTTTTAAATCTTCACACAAAGTACTGTTCCAGCACCCAGCCACCCTCTGGGTGAAGAATCTTTTTCTAATATCCAAATTAAGCCTTCCCTGACACAACTTCCCTTTAGGGGATCCTGTCACTGGGCACCCCAGAAGAGATCAGTGCCTGCCGCTCCTTTTTCCGTCTCGAGGAAGTTGTAACTGCAGTGAGTTTCCCCTCAGTCTCTTCTCCAGGCTGAGCACACCAAGAGACCTCAGTTGCTCCTTGTATGTCTCCCCCTCAATGCCCTTCATCATCTTTGGAGCTCTCCTTTGGATGCTCTCTAACAGCTTTGTATCTTTATTCAATTGTGGCACCCACAACTGCACGCAGGACTCAAGGTGAGGCTGCCCAGTTGGAGTAAAGCAGGACAATCACCTCCTGTACTTATCAGAGAGCTGCTGGGTTTAATAAGGCAATTAAAGCAATTATAGCAAACTGTTCATCATTTCAGTATTGATTATAACTCTGGGATGGAAGAGGGCACGTGGCAGTATTTGGGGACAGGCAGTTTGCATGGTCAGTTGCTAAGATATTGGCTAATGTCAAAATCGTGTCTGAAATGATGGATTGTTCTGTCCCTTAAAAAGATTTTAGCTGCATGTTGGTCTTTGTTTGTCTTCAGAAAAATGCTGGCCCTTAGAAGAATCATTTCATTTTTGACATACTGCAAAAACTATGTGACTCAGCAGAGTGAAATACCCTGCAGATACCATATCCATCAGCAACTATTCATTAGTTCAATAGTACACAACACACAGCTCACATCAAATTAATTCTGCCCATTAGGTAAAAATCTAGAAATCTCAGCTCACAAACGGCTGGATTGGGAGAAATCTTGTTTCCACAGGGGTCAAAGTAGATCTTCGTTCTCTCCTAGTTGTCGTAAAATTTCATCTTACACCTTTGTGGCCAGGTAGTATTAGACAACATCTTACTCCAAATTAAAATGAAGCAGCACAGACACACTTCCCCAGAGATGCTAAGAGATATGAATTTTTTTTCATTCTTGAGAGAAGCCTGCAACTTTATAAAACAGCTATCTGTCTTGATCAAGTCCTCCAAAGAAATTAGTGGAAATTTTCGACTCAAATTCACTTTGAAAAGATTCTACTGTGACATAAATTTTATACAATACTATCAATTTCTTTGACACTTCCCTTGGACTAGTGACTTTACATAGGCAGAAAAAGCCTTGACTTAGCAGGACTTTCATCTCCCAGGAACTTTCACTTGATAATTATAAAAATTACTGTCCAGAGCTTTCATCTTGTCTCTGCTGCATTCCCTCATGTTACTAGCAGTAATTACAGGAAAGTCTTCTGTAGCATTTTAGGGAAGCCCATGAGGTTGATTTACTGAGATTTTGGGAATCTCTTTGCTTTTATAGCCTTCCACTGGAGATGTTAGAGCTCAACACTCCCAAAAAGCATGCTAGATTCTCCATAATCAAGTGCTACTGGAAATGGTTTGCATTTTCATGTTATCTATCACCTTAAGGGAATAATAAAATATATTACCAACTGATTCAACTCCAGTACACTAAAAACTCTCCAATGCATCATATTCAGCACACTTCTGGGCTGAAATATGCCAGCTGCTTCAGAGTATTTAGCAGAATTACACCTTATCAAAGGGTAGGAAATGGAGTATGGTGTCCCATTGCAATGCCAGATAGAATTCTACATATTGAAATTTAATTACCCAAGTTGTATTAGGGTAGCAGTTCTCTATCTGCTTTAATCCAGCTCATTATCATTTCAGAGAATAGTACAATTGCTGGTAATTTACTGCTGGTGATACCAATGGTCTCTAGAGGTAGTTTTATCCAGCCCTTGTAATGTTAAAAGAGGCCCCAAACCAGAGCTGTTTAAAGGAAAAAGTGAAGAATAAAAGAAAATGTACTTTGAGGAATGTCTTTCACATGCCTTTAAATCAATCACTGAAAGACTTTGCCGTAACAGACAGCTGAGATCTAATATTTTACATATTGTACATTAATAATATTTTAATATTATTTTGTAGTATTCTAATAACAAATTTGAACTCCAAACCAAAAAACCTCTAACAGTATTCATGGCCTTTGGGAGGAATTGACTTTCCTAAAATTCCTCTTTGCTTTCTGAGGACAGAGGAAATCACAGAGATGAGGCCATTTTTGACACCTGCAAAAGAGATTTGTCTCCTCCTCCGTTGCATCAAATTCTGCTTGGATGGGATCTGGACAGTGATCAGCAGGCACAAGGCACATTAAAGAATATAATATGAATTAATAATAAAGAATATAATATAATTATACATGTACAATCAGGCACATTAAAGAAACCTTGGTGCAGATCCCCAGCCAGGAACTTTGACAGAAGTAGAAACAAAATCTAAATATTTTCTGTGCCAATAAAGAACATTTCAGACTTTTTTTTTAGCTTTTTCTTTTTTTTTTTTTTTTTTTGGCACACTTATCAGTCTGCTCTTTTGTTGACAGGCAGGAAGTTCTTAATGGTGGTGCAGTGAAATATGCTGTTATAGTGATAATATCATAAGGGAGACTGACAGAACACAACATCAATAATCTTTCCACAGTGCTTTAGCATCACTGCTGTCAGTCACCACTGCAGCATGGTTGAGGCATGGGCTTACAGCCCTACCTGAGCAGGGAAGGAGGCAGGAGAGGTAACTGGAAATGAAAAGAGCACTGGAAGGTCAGACTACACATTTCATTTGCCTGCCACCTCCCTTAGTACCTTTTGGCAGCTCCCAATCCCTGTTCTTTAAAGATCTTCTCGTGACAATTGCTTTAGTAAAACTTTATTCAGATTCATGTTTGATGGAAATGAAACACGAAACAACAAATCTACAGTGCCATTACACAATAAAGGGATCAGAGGGCTGCTGATAAGTTGTAGAAAACTTGCTGAAACCCAGCCTTATAATTTTGTTATGTATCAGATTCTGTGTCTTTTACTTACTTTTCCCTTACAGTTAAATCTTGAAGCATTATTTCATTCTGAGAAGAGCTAGTTTTCCTATCAGTCTTGCACATTTCTGTGGGTTTACTCAGCAGCAGTTCACATATTCCAACTGGGATGTTTGAGGAATAATGTCTTACTAAGCAGGAATCCCATGTATTTCCCCACAGCAACTCAGGGAGTAATGTACTCTTCACTTTAAACTAAGTGCATGTCAGCAACATAATTTGAATTACTGTGCATATATTTAGTGTGCATTGAAATGACTGTTGGCAAGTGCATGAAAGCAGACTAAGATTTCATTTGTCCTTTCTGCTTATACTCATTATTTGCCCCTGCATTGACATCATCAGCATCTCTGCTGCAACAAAATGTAATGGCACAAACAGCATTGTAATTTGAAATAAAGATAAAGCAGCAAGAACAGACACACATCCCTAAAACCCCTCAGCTCTAGCACATGTATTTTGACTCTGAGCAAAAAATCATGCCAATAAATTGCAGAAGAAAATAAACACCAAACACATCCATTGCAGAAACCAAAAATTTCTTTAAATGCTTTCATGACAGTTACATGAGACATCTTTGTAGGGATGAACTGTGAGCTGCAGCAATGATTTCTTTGCCTTAAATAGTCCTTCTTGATGATAACAGGGGAGTTTTCAAAACTGAATTGTCATTGGCATCTCTTTATATATATCTAGGAATGTATATCAATATTAAATGTTAGACCTGCCTTTTTGTTCCTTTTTTATGGTTCTAGAAAAAGGGAAGATTAGAGAGTAACTTTTACTGTGTTGTTGAACAGGAGCCTAAATGTTTGCAATTTCCCTTCTCAAGCTTTTCCTGGGTTATCAGGCTTTTGCAGAGTCAGGTGGCTTTGTGTGCTTCTTCCCTATGAAGAGTGATGGGGCATGCAGGAGCCTTGTCTTTGTGTCTTCTCTGGCCAAGAAATGCTGCCATGTACAGTCATTGTATATCAGTAGTGAACAATAACAGCCTCTTCCCCCTGAAAAGAAAAAAAATCATTTAGGTGGCAGAAAAATGAATGGCAAACCTTCCTGTCAACTTGCAAGTATTTGGGTTTTCTAGTGCCTGCTTTTCCATGTGTAGTTCACTTTTCTGTGTACAGATGCACAATTTATCCTCAGTCTTGCTCTCAAGGTCTGCTTCTCCATTCACATATCCATAATTTCAGAAATATCTATGGGATATGAAGTTATCCTTTGGATAAAAAAATTATCCTTTGGAGTGACTTTTTGTTTTCTTTTTTTTTTTTGTAATTACCATTCAGTCAAAAAAAAGGTAAAAAAAATACAAGCACAGTTTAAACAGATTTCTTTTGCACAGGCAGTTAAAAAGTTAAGAAAGCTAGGTTACAAATCAGTAGGGGAGATAAGTTCCAAAATAGATGTCTATTTGTTCAAAATGTCCTGCTATCATTCCACAGTGAAGCAAACTAAAGAATATATCACCACACAATTTAATTACTGCGCTGGTCAGCTGTTTGCATGAAATAATAATGTGGCATTTAGTCTTTCTGTATACCTATCTGTAAAATGCATAGCATGTCATAAAATTCATATAATACCTTGCAGGAGTTTTGTAAGGCTAGGCTAATTAATGTCAAACAGTCAGCTGAAATTTGCTCTTTAAGCAAAATTAATTTATCTAAACCTTCATAGAAAGGAGATTTCTTAATACTTTTCCATAAAGGTCCTATAGCTATCACGCTGACTATTTATTACTTATACATCAAACCCAAAGTGTAGGAGAATAATGGGCAGGATAGAAATATTGAAAATAATAAGTTGCAAGCAAGGTCTCATTAGAGGCACCAAAGTACAGAGTCAGTGGAGATAAAGAGCAGTTCATGACACTGTGCTTGCACATTGGCTCTGTGCTTGGAAATGGTAGAAGAATTTCTAAGATCACCATGATCACCATAGCATATGTTCCTTGGACATCAGTATATGATTTGAGGCTGGAAACACAATTCAGATTCTGCTCATCTTTGAGAATTACTGAGGAATGATTTCTTTGCCTTAAGTAGTTCTTCCTTGATACAGGAGACTTTTCAAAACTCCCCTGTCATTCTCCTTTTATTAATCTTTTTGGCTCACCAGAATATGTTTCTCAAATTGTTACTCACATTATTCAGCATCACTGCAAAACAAAGGAGCCACTCAAAAGACTTGTTCATAGATGGTTAGGACATTAAAGGAATGCCTGATGGAGGTCTCCACCTTGATGCTCTAGTTGGTACAGAAGGTGCTGGGTATGGAAGGTGTAGAGGGACTGCCATTTACCAAATGCTGAAAGGAAAGGTGTGTGTGACCTCTTACCCGTGTGTATTACACTGTACAATGGTGGGAAAGGGGTGCTGAAAAGGAGCAAAGGAATTTACCTGTCCTAGAAGAACTGGCAGAGGATTCAGCAATTCCCTGTTGGACGCACTGAGGATGAGGATGAAGATGAACACTGGGAGCAGTGCTGTCTTCATGAGTTCATGGTTCGACACCATGGATCTCCAGGTGGGTCAAGGTTATAGAGATACACCAACCTGGAGGACTCCATGCTGTCGAGCTGTTCATAAGCAGCGGAAGCCAATAAACTCCTCTCAGCTACCAGGTTGTTTTCCCTGCCTGCCTCTGGAGCTCTTCTGACCGCACTGTTTAACTCACTTTGGAGGAAATTCCCTGTGAGAAAACCCAAAACTTTCTAGCACTGACGAGACGGACCAAACCATCTCTCTGTTGGGGACTAAAGCATGATCAATACTGATGCACAGCTAAGGAGATTTTGGGGTTGTTACCGAGTGAGAGCATGTGCGTGCACATGTCCAAAGTGGATTTTCTTCCATCTTGCTGTGAATGCTGCAAACTTCAATTCTTTGTCACAGGGAGAGGAGAATGGGCAGATGATGTTTGCTGTGAAACCATTAAAGTAGTAAGTGGGTAACTGTCTAAAGCAAAGAGATCAGGCATGTTCTGAAGGGGTATGCCTACACTGTCAAAAATTCATGGGTATGAGGCCATTCTCCAAGATGTGGGGATGGATGCCTCCCATCCTCAGTGAATACCTGTTGTGGTGGTAGCACCTCTGAACTCAGGTTATGATTCTTCTGAGAGAGGACAGCCTGAGCCCATTCCCAACCTCTGCATGAACCCAAATCTCGATGAAGTGTTCTAAGCAGAGCAGGCTGTGGGTGGGCAGAGCATGTTACTCTCCCACTGTCAGCACATGTGTGAGGGACAGCTTTTCCTTTTTCCTGGAAATTTGAGCTATAAATGCTGGTGTGGATGGAAAGCTTTGAGGTCATGGGGAATGCCACCCTTACATCTATTTTTGAGCCCACTTTACACCTGGAAGTGTAGACATACCTATAGAGGATCATGTCTTCTGCATGTGTTTATGTACATTGATGTAATTCAATACTCAGTCCTCTGTGGTTCACTTGGGTAAAGCCAAGCCTTGTCACTCTGAGAAAGGGGAATTACCCTGGAGCAGAAGACAGCTGCTCAGATTGAAGACCTTGGGGCTCTTGGGTCACTCACTTTTTGCCTGAGTGCACCAAGGCCCTTCAAGGATATTGACAATGGATGGTTGCAAACCAGGAAATTTTGCTCTCAGGAATTGTCAGTGGTAAAGCTTAGGCTATTGCTTACTGGACTTTTTTGTTTACTGTTTACTGTACAGGATTTCCACTTGTTTAGAAATTTTCTGTTTACTGTACAGGATTTCTAATTGAGGGTAGAATAGGAGGTTGCAAGAGAATAGACATGAGCAAGAGCTCTGTAAAGCAGGATGCATCCTTATTCATGCTTCACTGAGCTGTGATTTAAATATATCTGGTCTGCCACTGACAAGCAATCTAAAAGTGATGGGATTTTCAGAGACCTCTTTTGCTTTCCATAAGGCATTTCTCTTTTCCTTGGGGAAAAAAAAGAAAGGAAAAGAGATTAAGAGAGTGAAAGAGTTCTTTGGGAGATTAAATGACTTTCAGAGACAAACAATGCACCTGTATTATACAGTATTGATTGTGACATGGCCGTGACTTACATGGATTACGAGCTCCCTTGCTCTCTGTTTCACCAGGGCTGTTTCATGGGTATGAACTGATACAGGACCCACAGCTGAGGGGATGTTTCTCACCCTTTTACCTGAGCCCTTAGAGCTGTTGGTGATGACTGAGAAAAGGGGCAACTGGTAATCAGGGAGAGTGGAGGGAGTGTATCACTCACTTGCAGTGCCCTGTTACCACACTGCTGAGCTGACTGGGGTAGCAGCCCTCTCAAAGCAATCTGAGGTAGGGCCATTTGCCTCCAGCAGACAGAGAGCAAGGAAGCACATGGGGTGTGATTTTGTGCTGCTTATCTAATGTCATGAGAGAACCGTTTTGAACTCCAAAGTGGCCCGGAGTCACCAGATATTGTTACTGAGCAAAAACAGTTTGAATCAGGAATAAATGAATTCTCCTGCTTATTCAAAAGGGTTCTGTGATGTAGCATGGTAAATTTTGGCTGTGTGAGTGGATTATACTCAAGCAGATCACTGATGTTTTTGAAAAAAACCCCAGTAATGCATGTTTCATTGTCCTCAAACAACTCCTGGAATAGAGTGGGACGTTGCTGGGGCCAAAAGTCTCCAAACCATCTATACTGATCTGTCTGGACGTGCCCTTAGAGAGTAGGGTGTATTCATTGTCCCTGTTTTTCCCTTGTCTTCTGAAAAAGAAAACATGTTTCTATTCCCTCAGGTTCCCTTAAGAAACTCTCCACCATTTTTTATGGGTTTAGGGCTTTTATCCCCATGTTTATAGCTCTTATTTTTAGACTGTGATTGGTGCTGAACTACAACACACCATGACAGCTGCTTATTCACATGTTTGTAGCTGTAGCTTTAACTTCAGTTGCTCTCTGTCTCATTGCAACATCTCTTCAAAATACAAACACGCTTAAAGAGTAGATTATATTTTGAACCAAAGTGAAAAAACATGACCAATTTTCTTTGTTTATGAAATTTTGTGGCATATGGATGTTTGCTAGCAGGGTAGCTAGTCCCAGCTGGTGTGTTTATTTTGCAAAGTGTAAAGTGTACTGCAAACTGGCTAATCAACTTGTCCTTTTCATCCTGCTGATTTCATAAGAGTTATAAATCCATGCTTCCCATTCTGGTGTGGCTGAATAAACAATGCAGGAGCTATTTGAGTCTGGGTGCCACAAGCTGCAAAAAAGATCCATCAGACTAATCCAGTTTAATATTGCACTGGGAGGGGTTTGTAAATCTATTCAGTGTAGTGCACCTCAGTATGAGCTGGAATTTCCTTTTTCCTTTCCCTTCTTTAATCATTTACACATGGAAAGAGAAAGGAGTAGAGGCAAGTGAAGGAAGTCTCATCTTCTAGCACCTAAGCCAAGGGAGTTTTGAGTTGTGCCACCCTCAGCACGGCAAGGGTTTCTGCCTTTCCTCACTAGTAGTCCAAGCCACTTCATAGATAGGACACTAGACAGCAATAACCTTTATTTTAGTGTGAAGGTTTCATTGGGCTCCTTTGTGATTCCTTTCTACAAACAACAGATACAGAATCATCTTCACCTCAACCCCGTAAATCTCCCCAGATCCGTCTCAAGGAAGATCATTCCACAACAAGCATCCTTTTAAAACAAAACCTTTGGGTTGTTCTCCATTCCTTCCAGATGATGGAATGTTTTGAGAACTGGAAACTTCCTTTCAAAATACTAGATGCTATCATAACCTGATTCACAGAACTGGGATTTTACGGGAGAGAAACAAAATAAAAACCCCAAACATATGAGGCATTAAAATTACAGGATCTGGCAGTACTATATTTTGCACCTAATTTATAGAGGCTTTTAGGCTGGAAGGGAAGTCTTCCTAGTACATTATTATTGTCATTTTTAGAAAAAAAAAAGAAACCAAACAACAAAGACCAAAAAAAGGAGGGGAAATACCCAAAAAAAGAACAAACCCACAAAGAAAAACACAACGACCAAAACATAGATCCAATTTTCATTTTGTTAATCAATATTATTTTATTGGACAAGGAAATTAACAATCTCCTGAAGGATTTCAGTAAGGTGAAAGCCAGTTTTAAATATGAATAGAACCTGTTCACCAGTTGGATGGTTGCTCTCTTTTTCTTTTTATAGTTGCTTGAAGGATGTAGCCATCTCCTTGCTTTCATTTCTGCTCAGAGAATAGAAACTGTGATCATCCTGCTTGTGCCTTCCTACCCCTAATTACAACACCTGTGACCCAGATTCCTTCTTTGAGGGCTAGGTGACAGGAGAGATCCTGCATTAAATTCTCAGCTAATATCAGGCTGCTTGCATCCACACTGCTTGCTGCCCTCTTGAAGGCAACAGGATGAGCTTTCTTGTTTCCTGCATCAAAGATCTTCATTATGAGGCACTCCTCAGCAGGTGCTTTTGATGGGCCGTGGTGGAACAATGCCATTAATGGTGTTGTGAAGCAACAGCAGAGCACAAATCTACACAATTAATGTAGCCTCAGTCTAAAGTGGGGAAAAGACACTTCTTGATCCCTATTATGTATGTGTCCTTGAAGATTTCTGCCTAGTTTACTGATCAAGATTTTCTATTGTTAGCAATGCAGAGCCATTAGAGTCTGGAAGAATGAGCTGTGCTCAGATCTGCTGTGTGCAGTGTCAGCAGAATTGTCAGCTCTGCCTTAGTCACTGCACTTTTATTACAGGAGGGTTTAGGCACAAGGCTGGCTTTGCAGGCCTTGTAGACACTCAGATTGACTTTTTATTTGTGCACTGAGCTAAGATGACAGAGAAATCTCCACAAGGCAGCAAATGTGAGCCAGAACCCTACTTGGTACTTTCACAGTGTGGCTTTTGTGGTTGCTACCAATCTTTGCAGTGAGGGTAAAAAAAAATCCCATTATTACTCTCTTTTGTTTTCAGAACTCCCTTCCAGCTCATTTCCACCAACTGTGAGCTCTGTCTCACACACGTAATGGAAAGAAGGAAATAACACCTTTAGCTTGAAAGCTTTCTAATCACAGGCTAGAGGACTGACATTTTACCTAACAATAGCCAAAGAAATCTATGTGCTTTAAGAGCCCTTTCTAATGCCAAAAAAGAAACATAAAAATGAATAATAGCAGGAAAATGAATAATAGCTTTACTACTTAGTAGGCACTGAGAATTCCATAACAGAGTTGTGATGATGTGTCTTTTCTTGAAGCTTCCCAAGTGAAATTTACTCAGTCCAGTGAGATATTTCAGTTCAATATGGGATGTGGGATTCCTCCCAGTTAGGTTTCAAAATCCAGTTACAAGCTGGCCTTCTAGTCTACCAGGTCTGACTAATGTTCCTGCGTAGTAAAGTATTCACTGGTGGCACTTAATTCCATTCTACCATGGGGATGAGGAAGAGAGGGCAGATTCCCTTCTGGACTCCCTTCTCTGTGATGTTCTTTGCTGTAGAAGGGTCCTAAATAGCTTTGTTAAGGTTCGTGACTTTCAGAACACTAAAATCAGGCAAACAGTATCCCACGGAAGGAGGGGAAAATCACTTCTGAAGCCTGCTCTGCTTGTTGTTTCCTCTTACGAGCCTCAAAACCCAATGAACTTTTGTTTCAACCAGAAAGGGGTACCTTCCTACAGCCCTCGATATAAAGCTTCTGATTAATATGAAGAACAAGGAACAAAGGGTGAAATACCCCAGTGACAGAGACCTGGTGCCTCTTTCCCTTGGTACTTAAAAAGAAATTTTCTTTGTTCTTCTCCCTTGCCACCTACTTTGTTGAGACCTCAGATTTTTCTGTGGAAGTTCTGAGGAGCAGATCCATTGTTTTCAGCAGGAATTTTATCAGCAGGTGTGTCTGTGAAGAACTTTTGCACACCGTCAATCATTTCAATAGCCTCTGCTTTTGAAAAAGAAAATGTCTGTGATCTGGGACCCTGAGCCTGGAACATACCCTAACCCCCAGCACAATATTTGTAATGCTCTGCCTTTGTTGAAGGTACAGAGCAAGCTACTTCTGTAGATTAGAGTTTTTTCTAACAAATAAAGATATGCCCAAAGTTGCCATGCCTAATTCCTATTTAATTAATGGTGCCACAGGAGGAGGATTCAAAGTTCCCATGAAAATTCCCCTTGTACTAGATACTGAATAAACAGTGAGTTCTGACTTAGCTCCAGACAGCTTGATTCTTGGAGTTTCATAAATAAGTTATTTTCAGAAAAAAAAGTAGATAACCAATGCTCCATAAAGTTACTGCTATCAATGATCTTAGTCCTCCTTTACAACTTATATTCTTTGTGTCTCTGGAATTTTTAATGTGAAAACTCAGCATCTGAAGTGGGGAAAAAATGTTCTGAGGTTTTTGGTTTTGTTCTTTTGTGGGGGGGTTCTTGTTTTTGGAGGTTTTCTTCTTCTAATTCGTATTACTTTCTAAAACTACAACATGCTGCACTGTTTATCAATTACTATTTTATTTACCTATGTATAAATCTCTCTGATGTGTCAAACAATTTCTTTTCCCAGCAGAAAAATTTAATTCCAAATTACTGAACCCCATATGAATATTTTACTTTGTTCTCATTTTAACTTAAAAAAAATCTATCCGAGCAGAATTTCAGGCAATTAAATTTGGATTTCTAGTTTTGTTTCAAGTTGGTTTTTTTTTTTTTCTGATGCCAGGCAACACAACCAGGGAGTGAATAATGGTCTCCCTTTTGCAGTGTACAGTTTTCAAAGTACCATTGTGTAGTTTCCATCTATAATTTTCTTGAATCAGCCACAAGTTGCATCAGTGTTAAGATTTCAGATTTCTCTTTCTCTATGTGGTTTTAAGTTATCTCAAAATTAAATTGCTGCAATATAAAATACTGCAGAATCACTAAAGCCTACAAAATTAGTTCTTATGCACAACCCAGAACAGGTGAGTTGCATGTTACAAAGCCAAACAGATTTTAAATTATAGTGGAGTTCAGTTCCATGCACTTTCTTAATGTACATACACTGAGAATTACTGGGGCTAACAGCTTCTGTCGTGCTGTGAAGCATTGCTTTGAATTCCTAATTCTCCTGATAGCCTTTCCAAAGTGGACATATATTTGAAAGTAATGCCCAATTGAATATGTTTTCAGATGTTCTGTCAGCAAAGGACTGAATCCTAAAAAATGAAAATACTGAGCAGGTTTGTTTTACTCTGAGGTCACTCACCTTTGTTGCCCTGCCCTGTAGCATTTTATAAGTATTGGTAGCTGGAATCTGATTTCAGATTCCAAAGGTCTGTGCAGGAAGTTTTACACCACTATTTGCATTCTTTGGCCCATTAAATTCTTTATTTGATCTTGGCAGAATTATTAAGGGAGCCCAGTAGAACTATGAAGTGACTTGATTTAGAAAACATACATAGATAAATGCTTGTATTTATAGATTGCATGTAAAGACAAATGACTGTAAATAGAACTCCCATTAAGTCAAAAGGCATTTTATCTTTAGCAAGCTCTAATGTCAGTGTCTCAGCAACTGTTACGTGACACAGCTTCATTACAGTCAACAGAAGGACAATTTGTTACAGTCATAATATTTCCAGCAGCTCAGAAACTACAGGGAGCCCTCTGCAGAGAATTCTTCTTCCATTTGAATGCAAGACATTTAGCCACCTTTTAGAAGGTGGGTGTAAGTAACTTCCTAAAATTGTGTCAATATGGATAAAAAATTCAATTGCACCCACTCAGGAATATTTTTTTCCCCCTCTCTTTACTTTTACAGCCAACACCACCACCACCACATCTGAGAGTCTTTTACCCCTGATTGTTCCAATTTCTGAGCTCATTCCAGAATTCTTAAGGAGAGGTGCATGTAGATTGTGTTACATAGCTACACTGAAATTATGAAAGAGATCTATTTGCCTCTTCCCATAGGTTTGGTGTTATACGGGAGAACCCCTTCTCCATATGGAAGAATTAATATTTTTTTAATACAACTTATCCCACTCTGATACAGAATGGTGCTGCTCTTCTGTGTACTCTTAGACATTCCCTTCACTAAAACTGGATGTGACTTTTCTAGACATCCTTCAGAATGCCAAACAAGCTCGATTAGGTAAAGGTGAAAATAACAGAGAGTAAAAATGGAAAAGAGCTATCAAACCACCCACTGGTGCACAGCCCCTCTTCAGGACTATCCTGCAAGCCTTGTAATGGTGTCCTGATCAGACATGTTAAAAATTACACCAGAAGGTGCTAGAAAGGGGCCTGTGATGTTTTTACCCTTACTCCATGGAAGCAGTGCTGAGGATATCTTAATTATCCTTGATAGGCATCTGTAAACCCTGATATTAAAGATCTCCATCGATTGAGAAGCTACAAAACTCTGTTGGTACACTGATCCAGCATTTAACTCTCTTTTTTAGCTAGAACCTTTCCTAATAAGGAATCAAAATCTCTTTTTCTGCTAGTCAAAGTAATTATTCCTTGTGCCATTGCTTATGAGTGTAGAGAACAGTTTCTCATCCTTTGAAACAGCTTTCTGAAATTCAAACTTCTCTAGAATAAAAAAAATCCAATTCTCCCAATTTTCAGCCTATTGCAGGATTTCTTGACCTCTGTTCAGTTTAATTCTTCTGCCCTGGACCCCTGATAATACATTTAGGAATTTCTGAAAGAGATGTGTGAAATAGAATGTAGTATTCCAGCTGAATACTTATCATTGTAAGGTGCTAAAACAACTATTTTCCTCAACTTGCAGATTTGCATGTTCCATAATCATATTTATCTTTTCATAGCAACACTGCATATTGCATCTTATTGATATGAAGATATTTTCCACAAGAACAATAGTCTCCATTTTTTGTTTGTCTAATTTCCATTTCCTTCATGTAGGACTTTGTTCTTGCCTTTATCAAATTTCAATTTCTGGTTTATTTTTTTTTCCAGTGTACTGGATCACTTGAGATTCTCATTCTTGTGCTAATTGCTTATCATTCATACTCACCTATTAACATTGGCAAAGTTTGTGGGTGATCAGGATGTTTTTGGGGAAAGATTATCAGCTTTGTGGAACCCCCTGTAGTTTGTCTCCACCTGGCCCATCGAGGGAAATGTGCTCATCCGTGCTGTGATCTCAGCAGAGTGGTGTGAGAGGCCAGCTGCTGCTTTTTGGTTGCTAAATCAGCTTTCTAAACAAAGTTCTAATTAATACTGTTCCTTGATATCCATCTTGCAGTGTAATACACTACCTAACGATTTCCCTCTTGCTCAAACCTCCCTAAATATATTAATTTATCTCAGTTTCATTGTAAATTAATACTCTGACAATTTTTCTTGATAGAGCTTTACTCCTGCTCTGGTTCCAAATCTCCTGAACACTCAATTCACAAAAATATCTCCTTGAAAAAGAAGCTTAAGTTGTATTTAAGGCCTGAAAATATGTTTAAGACTAATCATGCATTTCAATTCAAAATTGCATGTCATATATCACAGCTGAGGGGAAAAATCTCTTCCCCTCCTCTCATTCCTGCACTCATGAGGACATATGACAAAAAGAGGTGTCACTGTGCAATGATTTCCATCTACATTCTTGCCACCTATAATACAGACATATTCCTAAAATTTGATATTTCATTCTAAAAATTGTGCTAAGTGCCTGCTTAAGGGCTTTCCCAAATCAGAGCTCAAGTTAATTTGTATTATTTTCCATCTGCTCCATTATTTCTTATAATATATTCATATTGTTTCATTTCTAGGCTGTTTATGTTCTTGAATTAAAAATTATGTTAAATAAAATTGAATCAAACAGCTCTCCCAGTAGCCACATTAGAGGATATCACTCCCCAGATCAGACACATCACAGAACTGTTATCTTTATTTGCAGTCTCTTGTTTTTTCTTAGTTCACAGACAGTATTGCTCCTATTCAAGTCAGATGGGGTTTCTGGGGATAGCAGCATTTCATAGAAATCTACATTATATACTTTAATATAGTATTACATCACTTAGAAAACAATTTGATACTCTGTCTCCTAGAGCATTATCTGCAAAATTAAGATGCAGATAGAGCATATGATAGGGATGCAAATTTAAAAAAATCTATTATGCATTTATTGTTAGTTCCTACAGTTACTGAACTGAGGGCTTTGGTATTCGTTAATCTCGTTGTGATCTTTCAGTGAAACTCCAGGATGTTGGTGCACATAACTCAGGGCTGGGTTAAAGCTTCTCAGTGAGACCAAATCTTGCTGCCTCCAGCACGGGGGCAGGAGAAGGTGCAGCAAACAGGGATCAGCAGGGGAGAGAGGCAGAGGGTGAGAGCCTGGGGAGAGCAGCCAGAGGCTGCTGCCTTTGTCAGGAGCCATCGCTGCAGCACTGCCTGCTCTGAGGTGCCCAGTGACAGCAGAGGGGGCATTGCCAGAGCCGTGGTGCTGGCAAAAGCAAGGCAGCAAACCCTGAGCTGTGTCACTGCTCTGCTCATCGGACACTGCCCACAGTTCTGCCCGTCACAAGACCTGTCCCCAAGATCAGTGTGACCAAAGGCTTGTCAGATCTGTACTGAGCTGGTTAAAACAACACCACTTTTCGTGTAGACAGGGTACCACCCAGATTCCATCAGAGGAAACGTCCAGCTTTGCATTCAGGTGGCAAAACACAGGCCAGTGGTGGCACTGCTGTGATGTGCTCTGGCATGCTGGGGACATGCAATCAACCCCAGACCCTCAGCTGAGGCTGTGGAGGTGATAAGGCGGTGTACCAGCTCTATTTATAACTGCAACCTTTAGAGAGTTTATTTTCAGGGCCAAGCTCAACAGTTCGATAGCACTGTGGGGCTGCACCTCGTGGTGGTGATGGTGGTGGTGGTGGTGGTGCAACCAGCCTGGATTAATGCAGTTTTTCTGTGCCATGTGCTGGCTCAGATCACACACACACAGACAGCACAACACTGCTAAGTGCTCTGGGGGCAGCAGGCAGTCTCCTCTTACCAGCTACTATCTGATATTCGTACAGTACTACACTCAGTTTTGCTTAAAAGCATTAGGATGAGCAGAAGCATCCAGAAGCACAGTGAGAAAGCAGCTTTTAAATTTTATTTCATGCTTCCCTCAATATCCTCTATCAAGGTTCATTGTATACTTTTCCTAAGGTAGAATTTATGGTGATCTGATGAAAGTAGATAGGTGACAGAGCTCTGGTAATTTAATGATGTGCCTGCAACATCAATTTTATGTCTTTCATTTTTGTTAGCTTGAAAAAAGTCTAAAGAAAAAGTCATTGTTCTTTGTCAACAGGCTCCAACTTTTCTTATTACACATGAAAAGAAGAAGGATATTCACTAGCCTTAGGCTGCTCCCAGCTATTGTGTGTCCAGAAACCAGCTGAAGATTCTGAAGCCTCAAACATGGGGTAATTCTACCATTCTGCACCAACTACAACCCCTGTACACATCCTGCAGAGAAAACCTGTGCCATTTCTGTAAAAGCTTCAGAACATCTCATTCACCTTTTCTTATGTCTTTCATTTTCTCGCCTTTCATCCTCCCCATTTTTCTCCCTTTTCCCTTGGTCTTCCTCCTGTTGTCCCTCTTTTTACTCCTCTGTCTTCAGACACTCCCCATTGCCTTCACTCTTTCCTGTCAGGGTTTCAGTCCTGTGCTATGGATGGAGCAGATGCTCTCACAGGAGGTTCTGCAGACAGACTAGAAACACCCAGCATGCTGTATGGGAGAATCTCTCAGCTGCCAGTGGTCAGCCAGGACTGGGGATCCACTCATTGCAGTTCAGTTCTGAGACCCCCGAGACCCCCAGAGATTTCAGTCTCTGTCCCTACTGGGCACCCAACAAGATACAAGCCAAGGACCCCAAGATGCTGGTGTGGAGTTTTGGTAATCAATAAACACAGAAACACCCAGAAATGTAAATATAAAGTTCCACTTGCTGCAGGAGAGCAAACCTGTGTTCAAACCCACCAGGCACTGCAGAGTCTTTCAACAGGAATGTTTTTACTTTGCAAGGAGATTTGTATTCATTAGGCAGCCTCTAAGACCAGTGGTCCACTCTAATAAGTGTGCTGATAAAAGAGGTCATGTCCCCAAAGGATGTCTGATTGGGACGTGTCATTTCTCCTGTAAAAGATTATTACTATTGTCAGACGCTGATTGTCTTCTAATATCCTTAAGGTAACAATCTTTTTAAAGAAAGCTAAAGAAATTGCACTTCTCCTTCAAGGTTGTTCAGGACTGATGAAAGTTGTTGGGCTGATGACTCTGAGAAACAAAAAGTCCTCTGCTTCACAGCATAGGCATCGTCAGTGCAGGACAATTCTGCCTATATAGCAGCGCTACATCACCAGCAGGGTTCAAACCTCCATGCAGGGACAATCCTCAGAGTCAGGGATAATATGACTTTCAATTCTCCTGTTCCATCTGGGATAGGGACCAGTTCCATATAAGCTGCCATATATGGAAAGATAAGCTTCAGTCTGTAACCTCCATACAGCCCTTTGGGCAGGGCATGGCCATTGGAGCAGATAGCCCAGCCAACAATTTAGTCCTAAGAGATTTCAGAAATGAGCATGGAGTGAGCTGAGAGACAGCTGAATTATCTCTGGGAGCCTCCTCTGGGCTGCACTGTGTCCCCATGTCACCAGAGTGGAAGGGACCTTCTTGTCCCCTCCTGGATGCTGTGGATGTCCCACAGCTGAGGTGTAGGACCAGACATGAAGCTGGTGCCTGAGGAGGGGGCCCACACTGAGGGTCTCAGGAGGAAAGGCCAGGGCAGCCAACCCTCACAGGCTTTTTTAGAGGCTGTGGCACCTCCACACTGCCTTCTCAAGATGAAAGGGTTTTTGTCTCTGCTCCGAGGAATAATGAGACCAAAGGTGGAATCTGAGTGTTATTAAGTGGCAGAGCTGGGGAAAAGGTTTAGAAAGCAGAGGAGAAAAATTCTTTGATGATTCTTCCACAGAAGACTGAGCTGAGTAGAACACAGCCCAACAGAAAATACCAGGTGTAAATTATCATCCAACTGCTTATTTGAGCCATGCATTATCATGTCAAAATTTAATTACTTAAAGCCCAAAAAGGCAATAAATAGTTTACTATACAAACTTTCCTTGGCTTTGTGAGATTTTTTTGGTTGCTTGCTTTTTTGTTTGTTTTGGTTTTGTTTTTGTTTTTTCCTTTACATTGTCCAGGAAAGTTTTCATTATTCAATTTTCAGGAGTGTGATTGGATGAAATAATTAATCTCATGGTGAGGTTGTGAATGTTCAGATAACAGTGACACAAAACCTGTACAAAGCATAGACACACATCTTTCTTCAGCTTCTTCCTTCTTATCTCCATTTTCTCCCACTCCCAATTAATGACTCTACCAGCTTTGGAAACCTAAATTCAGAATTACCCTCACTGTTCAGTCTCTGGTTTTGGTTTTTTTTTTTTTTTTTTTTTTTTTTGGTTTTTTTTTCTGTACTCCTTTCCAAATCTAGATGCACCATTCTACCAGTGCAAATAACAGGGACAGTTTAGAGTCTGACGGCCTATAGAATAATTTTCCATTCATTTTTCTTCAGTGATGTTTTTATTTCTTTCCTAGTACTCTATCATTTTGAAACATATCCAGGCATTAAACTGTAACTAAATTCTATGCTTCAACATGTATAGACTTTCTGAAAGGATTTCTTCCTCAGACTTGCCACTTTTCTGTTCTTAAGAGGGGTAATTCACAGTTCAGCTAATAATAGTTAACATTTCCTTCCCTCTCCCTCTCAAAAGATTTCCTTGTCTTGTGCAATTTCATGAAACCAGAAGGTTTGTCCCTTTTGTTTTTGCTCCTGAATTTCAAATATCTACTTATTTATCTACTCCTACTAGGTTTGACTGGACAAAAGATGTTAAAACCCTTATCTAAAATAACCACACTGTTTCTAGTGCTGCACTTTGATAACTGTCCTCATCTTGAGCACACCTCATCAATTGCAATTACATCTATTTATGAGTGGGCATTACCAAGATTTCTGCTGCTATAAGTGATGGATTTCCCCAGTTGCATATTGGAATTTTGCCAACAGACTTGGCAGAGAGTAAGGTTGCCACAACTGGTAGGGAAATCATAATGGAATTGAAGAGAATTTTGTTGTATTTATTGTATGACAAGAGAGGAGAAGAAAAATGGCCAACTATAATATTACTCACAAACTCTCAAACAGAAACATAAACTTTTTTGTGAGATTCTGTTTCTCAGAATAGTTCTATTCAAATTCTGCAATCAGCTGCTCCTTAGTGACCTTTTTTCTTGCATTTTATGCAGCCTTGAAACATTGGCATTGCTGGTGCAGAGAGTTTGCAACATGCTTGTCACTGCCAAGATATTTCGTCCCCTGTGCTTCCACAGTAGGGGCTCAGCCTCCCTCTCTTCATTCTTAAGCCAGAATCAGCAGTCTGGTTGTCACTCACATCACATTTACCTGCCTCTGGCAAGAAGACAGGAGTGATGTTTTCTTTGAAAAATGTCTACTGCAGCGTTGCCAAATCTTAATTAGCTGAGACAGACATCTTTCATTTGCTTAAACAAATGAGATTTCTAATGTCAGATTGGAGCATACAGACTAAGGATAGGGAAAACAATGTAATTAGGTCTTTAATCACACAAGTTTCCAGAGGAAGGGGTCTGTGACCAGATATACGAAGTTCAGGTATGATTGGGCACCACACATCCACCTAGGGCATGGCTAAGATCTGTCTCTTCCAGGCATCACTGCCTATTGAAAAGGAAATTCTTTGCCTTCTTTAGAGCTGGTGTTGGTTGCAGCCACATTTTCTTTGATGACTTTTGGGGACACATAAAGGGACAAAGGAATCAACAGTTTACTTATGATGAAGCCTAAACTATAACGTCATTTCATCAGCTTTATGTCAAGTATGACCCTGATGTTCAAATAGTGTTGTTTCAGCAGAGCACCACAGGGCAGGACTTTGGGCAGAGGTGTCCAGCAGGCTCATGTGTGAAGGCAGAGAGCTCCACATTCTGTGGGAAGCCCCTCTGCATAATTCATATGGAAGGATAAAGCCAAAATTATGCTAGAAATTGCAAGCAGAAAGCTGCTTGAAGTATGCCAACCCTGCTACCCACCAGGATTTTAGGGAAAAACTGGCATCTGAGAGGATTGCACAAAGGTAAAGTGTGTGGGACAAGCCCCCTGCTGCTAGAAATGTATTAAACAGGGTTCAGCTATGTCTCAATCTGTGTATTACACAGTCAAGGATCCCTAACCATTAAAGGTCCCCAGAGTCATCCATTCTTTATCATCCTCTGTAGCAAAAGACTGAAAGAACAAATCATTCCCAAATGCTTCCTTGCTTTTAGTGTGTAGCTTCTCCCTGCCTGACCAGCCCATGTGTGTTTAAGGTATGAGAGCTGAGAAAAACTTCTTTTGGAAGAACAGGCTCCGCAGGGAACTCTGTTTTCCACAGGGAAGGTGTTTCTTCCTCACAGTTCTCTTTCACCCTTGTATTTTCTGGAAGGGGATTTCAAACACACACTAACGTGTGTAAGTAAACTCCATAATTTGCATTATCAAAATCCTGAATTCTGCATCTTGGTGAATATTTCAAAAATAATAGAAACAGAGGTATTTTCAATCAAATTCAGTGGGATATTTTCCTCCAAAGCTTTGCTTTGTATGGTCATTTGTTTTTCAAATATATTTTAAAGCAAAACTGCATTTTTCACTCTTGTAAACAAGAAATCTACATTAAAATTTTATAAATTCTTACTTACATCTAGAACATTAAAATAAAACCTGCAATAACTCTTAAAATTACTTCAAAGTACTTTCTGAATGTATACAGTAATTCTGTCATAGCAAAATCCAAGGTCTTTGTCCTTTCTTGCATTTTTCTGTTCTCCATGACCAATGAATATTTCAAAATATTATAAATATTTCATTTATTGTAAGATAGCATTTCTTATAGTATGAATATCAATTATGCAGAAATGTGACTAATACAATTATTTTTTCTGAAGAGAAGATAACCTGCAAAATACACCCTAACTCTTGCAGACGCTTAATAAATTACAAATGCTTAAGCCTTCATAAACCAGAACTGAATTTGACAATTACTATAAACAGTGGAATTAGCATGCTTGCTTCTGTGAAATTGGCTGCATAACTCTTCTGTTGCCCTAACACTGTCAAGAATCCAGCTGATATATTTTCCTTTCTTGACCAGATGAAGTCTTTGGAATTGCACTGAATTTTATTATTCAAGAAACTTTTGCAAGTGTTGATTGTATTTTCCCTGACAAACATGAAACCAGCCATAAACAGGGATGTCAAATTGTCTTAAGAAATCAAACAGTCTGGAATAGCAGTTCAATCTTTTGCATCTTTAATAAGCAGTGTAATCATGCAGAAACTTTTTACTTATAAAACACCTCTTAGTTAGGTTCTACAAATTTTCTTACATCTAAAGACGTGCCCTAGGGTGCTTTAAATTGCAAACTCCATGTAGGAGATGGTGTGCTGGTCTCCTTATGCTCTGTTAACTTCGTGGTCTCATTAGTGCCATGTGGCAATGTAAAAGAATACATTTTGTATTGGGGATGTGATGCAGAGGGTTTGATCTCTCATTCTTGCTCTCTGATTACAGTCTGTGGTTTCTCTGCTCTAAGGAGCAGATAGATGTCCATGCAGGGAGTGTTTGCCATGGACAAGCCATGCAGATGATTAACCTTGGCACTGCCCCATGTCTCTCAGTGTAAAATTTTCACTGAGCAGATTCGAAGTAAATCATCCAGCCCACTTCACTTAATAATGCCTCTTTAACATGCTCTGCAATTATATCATTTGTGCTGTTGAGCTTGGCCATTTTCCTTCTCAGCTATTCATTTCCCCCCAAGGAATGGCAGTTTAGCAGGCATTTCCAGGGGCATAAGTGGTTAAATGAGGCAATGAGTTTCTTACTGACCACAGGATTTCTCTCTCATGGCAACCACTGCAGTCAGGCGTCATATTCATTTCAGGAAGAACCTTTCTTCCATCATAGACCACCTGGGAAGACAGGTAAAGCTGGTCCCTTCCCTGAAAATACAAAGCAGAAGGCTGGACAGAGAGTTCCGTGTTTGTGTCCCACTCTGGTTCCTCTGGTGCATCCACCCTGCAGCTCCGGCAGTAGCTGTGCCCAACAGCTGGCACAAGGCACCAGAGGGATGCCCCAGCCATCCACAGCTGCCCCACTAGGTTTTGGTTTTACAGCTCTCAAATCCCTGACAACAGATTGCAGAGAATGCCACAAGTCCAAAACTCAATTTTTACAAGATTCCTACATATTTTGATGAACACATCCTTTCCCCTTCCTGCAGTGGGAACTGTCTGCATGAATTGGAACACAAAACTATTCTTTTTTCACTCCATTCCAATTCAGAGCCAGCTCCTGACAATTTTAGGTCCCTGGCAGGGTCATGGTATTTTATCCCTGTGCTTAGCTGGTACTGCTTTTCTGTGGGAAAAAGGCTTTCCTTCCCATCCTCCTCTTCTCCTTCTCTCCTTTGCTGTTTTATATGGTGTGGTCATTTAAAAAGTGAGTTTCTACTAGAGCAGGGGTGTTCAAGGAGCTGTAACACTCTTGAACCACTAACACTTGACTTTGGGTAACTTAATTGCTGGTTCATTTTTGCAATGAACAAATTCAAAATACTTTGAAATTTACTGTCAGGTAAAGCCTATCTGCAATTCATAGCAAGACAAATTACCTTCTTGGACAAGGAATGCTGGCAGGGATGTTGCTACTAACATTTTCCATGCAAACTGCAGTGAGGGGTTCTGGTAGGATGGTTTTCTTACCAGATCACATTTGAAAACAAGTAATACCTTGTGATTCACCATTCTGCTTTTCTGTGACTCCACAGAGCCACATAATAGCTCCATAATGTCAGCAGCTCAAATCATAGAGGAAAACTAGTTAATATACTTAGCAGGGTTCCTGAATCAAAGGCATCCTGGCCTGCTAATAGCTTTTTGGCAGAGTTCACTTCTGTAGGAACATTTAAAGGGTTCTAGTTCACTTCCAACACAGAATAAAAACCAGTAAAAAAGCTGCCCCCAAGCAGAATGGTTTCCTTCTGGGAAATGGGATATATCATGCCAGATAGAGACCCTGTGCACAAGAAATGGATGCACATGAACTGAAATTTAGGAAGTTTTATCTGTTTTGGGATGGGTTTCAATCCTTTTAGCACGTGATTAAATGCAGGATCAAGTACAAGAAGTGGGATAGTAAAAATATAACTTGGTTCTAGAGAGGCATTTCAGATAGCTGTAAAGAATGCCTTTATCAGTGCATAAAGTAACCTCTGATAACAGAGTCAATGACTGCAAGTAGAAGGCAAAAGAAAGAAGTCAAGAGGAAATTTAATAGAGTTTAAGTATAAGCAGATATAAACAAGCCAAAAGATCAATAGGAAGTGCAAGGAGAGGAGATCAAAATTTATTTTCCTGTGATCTCAATCAAAGGGAAGCTGCATTGAAGAATGGTAGGGCACAAATACAGGAGTGCCTAAGAAATCTCTAAATATGTAATAGGATTCTTCTTGTAACATATTCTTACCCATACAGGTTCCATTAACCAGAAATAAAGACAGAAGAAATTAAATATGCAGGGAGGGCAGTTTCATGAACAGGAAAGCTACAACATGGTCAAACCTGGGTTCCAAAATGCACTCTGTCATGGGCTTTCTAGGCTTTCCTTTGGAAAAAGTCATGAGCAAAATTTTCTTATTTTTATTTTAATTCACAACACTTGTGAAATAGATTGGTGTCCTCACTGTTTATACTCAAAGGGAGTTTCTCAAGGCAAATTAACTGTAATGGGAGTCTGCTTCTGTCACCTTTCTTCTCCTCTTCAAGGAGGAAGCACAGACATCAAATCTCTTTTATACCAGCCTTCCAGCCATGGAAAGTCCTCTGAGGGGACACCAAGCACACAAGCTATTCTAAGACACTTCTTGTCTGTGGCTGACCATGTAAATTAAAATGCTGCAGCCATCAGTAAGGTTCTGATGTCTCCCCTTACCCTGCTGCAGAGATTTCTTGGTGAGAAAGAAAATGTAGCCTTCTATGATTTTATCCCTTAATTATTTGCCTATAATAAGTTAAGTTTTAATTCAGACAGTAATATTTCCTTTCTTCCAGCCTATCTATCTAGTTGATAACGTCATTGAGAGGGAAGAGCTTCCTTCTTCAACTATTCAAGGGCAAGATGCTCAGGGACTGACATAATTGAATTAAAGCTACAATGCAGTTATACTGCTTTATCTGAGCTGGTGACTTTGCCCTGAACATTTTAAAGGAACACACTCCAGGACTGCTGGGTCCCTGATCCCAAAGCAAGGAAATTCTGTTCTGTCCTGAAACAGATTAAAAAAGTGCTGCCATCAGTTCAGACAAGCAGAGTGTTGAAAACTCTACATGTATTCTTTCATGTGTTTAATACAATTTTCTACATGCACCCTGTACTCCTCACCTTGTTGCTTCCCAATAGGTTCTGAAGTGTTGATAACACTTGATGATGGTCAGGACAATTATGCAGTTATCAGGCAGGGTGGGTTTCTGTGCCTTTCCTCCCCCCTGTGCCATGTTTGGAGCAGGTGTGCTGTCTACATACATTGGAGAACCAGACTAATCTCTCTATTGCAATCACTGTTTGGTCATGAACTCTGGCAGCTGAAAGTAATTGAAACTTGGAGAAGGTTGTGGTTGTGAATACAGCAGAACACTAATGAACTGCAACTCCTTCTCAATAGCATAAGCTCGACTTGCAATTATGAAAAGATTGGGTTCATGTGGGATTTTTTCCTTTTGTTATTTATCCATACTTGAAAGTACCAAGAGAGCAACGTAAGGACTATTCTAATCAAATTAGTCCAAAAGCAGAATAAATAGGAACTCTTAGACATATCAAATAAAGAGGTGATGAATAGTTTAAAGAATGAGGCCAGCTACTTTTCAAATTCTGGTAAACAAATGGAGATCAATCCAGTAATTTAATTTCTACTCCATTTTATTCCAGGGTGACAAATAAGTGATTTTCATGAGATTTTTCAGTAAGGTTTGTTTACCAGGTTTCAGAGAAATTAAATTTATATTCAGTGAGAATTTTGAGCTGTTGGATGCTTATCTAAATTCAATTAAGCCCTTTAAGGGTCATTTACTGCAAATGCAACCAAAAAACTTCAAAACAAAAGTTGATTAAAGGTGCATAAAGGTCACCTATGTTACCCCACTTGAGTGGGAGGGTAGACAAGATGACCTCCAGAGGTCCCTTCCAACCTCAACCATTCTGTGATTCTTTTATTATTTTTTTAAATTTTGTTATCCTAATCTCAGTCTTTTTAAAAAGGTGCAATATTTACTCTTTTTTTAAAGTTCAAGTATCAGCAATGAAAGCCAAAGAGACTGTAATTCAGTGGTCTGGAACCTTCACTGGTGATGCATTACTGTGTGCCATGATTTTGAAGGTTAATCTGGTATGTGCTTACTGTGTGTTCATAAGTTTGAGTGCAGTTTTGTTCCCCAGCAGAGTTGGAAAAATGTCCAAGCATGGCAGCAGTGAATGGCTGAAGAACAGAATCCATGTTATCCCTTGGTACAGCTCCAAATATGCCTTGTCTGATGTAACCCTTCAACTGCATTTTCTGCCACAGATCTCAAAGCCAAAGCTCAGCAGATAAAATATATCTCAGCTGGGTCTAAGCAGGTGTGAACAGGCACAGTGGAAGATATTGACAAATGCAATATAAAGCCCTTCTCTGTGGCGATTTAGGCAAAGAGAACACAGGATTTGGATACTAGGTGATCTTCTGCAATACCATCAGAACAGCGTGTCCTAGTCCCTTCTCATCCCTGCTCCTAGTGAGAGGATGCAGACGTGTCTGAATTCCCTTGTTTGGCTGTGCCAGTTGCAATTGGGTAACTTTTCACTCCTAGACAGCTGGCAACATCACCTAATTAAAACAAAGACAAATAATCTGATTTCAGCAGCCAAAATATTAGCAGCAAGTGTATAAGGAGCCATCCTGGCAATGTGCTTGCAGAGAAACACTGACTTTCATAGGATAATTCAGATGACACCTGTGACGGTGTTCACAGGGGTCTGAGGAAGAGGGAAGAGATGAGGATCTGACTCCATGTTTCAGAAGGCTGATTTATTGTTTTATGATATATATTATATTAAAACTATACTAAAAAAATAGAAGAAAAGATTTCATTAGAAGGCTAGCTAAGAATAGAAAAAGAAAGAATGATAATAAAAGCTTCTGTCTCGGACAGAGAGTTCAAGACAGCTGGACTGTGATTGGCCATTAATTAGAAACAACCACATGAGACCAATCACAGATCCACCTGTTGAATTTCACAGCAGCAGACAATCATTGTTTATATTTTGTTCTTGAAGCTTCTCAGCTTCTTAGGAGAAAAAATCCTAAGGAAAGGATTTTTCATAAAATGTGTCTGTGACAGACACCTACCTGAACTCTGCTGTTAAACATTTTCTGGAGTTTTGCCTGTGGATTTTATGATAACTGACAGTTTTTTGTGCTCCCATTAAGCTCTTGTTTTAAGAGTTCCTTGAAACTGTCATGTATGAACCCAACTGCTCTCATCCTAAGGTAGAAGAAAAATGGGGGAAAGGCTTATAGGCCTAGCTCAAGCAAATATTTGTGTTTTGTGATGAGACTGCCCTAAATTTACCTGATTGAATATTCAAACTGGAAGAGCATCTGAACATCTGTGTTCAGAGGCAGAGGCACGGGCACACAGATGATTGGCACCACGAGTCCCATGAGAGCACTCCTGGCCCTGGCAGGTACCCGGAGCCCAGGGCAGCCGGCAGTGCTGGGGTGCTGGAACCAATGTAGCCACAGGCTGTAGGAAATAGGGGCAGCAGGCATTTATTTCCAGTATGGGCCCTGAAAAAAGACAGTTCAGTTGTTGAAGTGTGCTGCTTTGAGGAAAAGGATCTGATCCCTTATCAACACTTCTTCAGGGACTCCAGAGTTTCCCCCTCTCTCAATATCCCCTACCATTTGCACAACTGAAAACTTCAGAGCTCAACAGCAAAGAATTTTCAAATTGCTTAATCTGAATAACCACTGAAGAGAAACTGCAGTAATAGAGAATAGAATTGCTGCCAGGAAAATGAAAACATTTAAACAGAGAAGCCCTAGGAGCAGAAAAACAGCTTTGGTGGGAGCTGTGTTGCACAGGCCAGCCCTCCCTTTTGTGGTTTTAGCAATTCAATTAGAAGCCTTTACAGGTTTAGTAGCTGATTGTTAAGCACACACCTTCAACCTGCAGTGCCTGCTGCTGACAGGTTCTGTATATTCAGGATTTCTCTGTGGCTCAGCAGGCAAGTGAGCCCAAAGCTCTCACCTCTGCTGAAGAGCACTCGAGGTTTTAAAAGTGAGGCAATGACAAACCATGGGGAGACACAATGGATGCCCACACCTAGTCCCAGTACAGCAGAAGAGAAGGAAAACAAGCCTGCGTGGGAATTAGAACCAAAGGGACTTGCCCTCGAACGAGAATCTGTCTCCTCAAGTATATTATTGGGTTTCTGGGGTAAGATCTTCTTTTTTAGCATTTGAAAAAGGGACAGCAGGAAGGCAAGCAAGAAGGAGACAATGAGGCATTCTGGGTCTGGGATTGTGCTTGTCTAATCCAACAGATGGCCAATTTACAGTGTTTTCTTCAAGTAAATTCCCACAGAGGAGAATTTGGGTTGAGTTTGGACCATAATAAAAAGAGATTTTTTTAATTCAGCTCTGATTTTGAGGGAAGAAGGACATTAATGGTCTCTTAATTATCTATAGATTTCAATTAATTCTGATTAAACATTCCTCAAGTGGCAAAGCATCCAGAGACATGTTTGCTTTTAAATAGCAAGAAGTGAGGTACCAGGACTTGAAAGTGTGAGTTTTTCATTTGTAACCTGTGGCAGAACCTCTTCATTTCTAGCTCTCATTGCTTTCATTTAAAATGTAATAGTTAAATATCTCAGGAAATCAAACTGCAACTTTTTATTTCACTCAGTTTTCACTGAAAAGTCTAGCTTGCTTGAAAAATGCTCTGTATTTCCCAAAACAAGATATGAGAGATGATGAGTAGGAATCGAGCATTGAATATGTTTTGAAATACGAAGTCCTGTTTCTTGGGTAGAGCTTAGCACAGAACTGTTTGCACTACAGTTGTTGAAATTCCTCTAACTCATTATGGGTTACCATAGCCTTCACCAGCTCCCTTAGATTGACTGCAAAATCAATTTTAACCTATCTACCCCACACAGTTTCCAAAGAGCTTTCAAAATTGATATTTATGAAAGGCCATTGTATACAAGAGATTTTCTAAACTGCAATATATTGCAATATTCCACAGTTTTGTCAGTATGAGCAACTAAAGGCAAACCACAGGAGTGCAGTTGTACTGACTTTTTCCAATTACACAGCCAATGAAGGGGGATAGAAGCAAGGCAGATGAACACTTCTAATATGAAGTTGGGTAACCCAAGAGGATTGAAAGGTGAATGGAAGGTCAGTGTTAATTTAAAATATAAAATGTCTTCATGATGTTATTTCTCTGTGCAGTTTGGTAACTTCTAAAAGTACAGTAGCTCCAGCCTGAATCTGGAGTAAATTAAAAACAAAACACTAATTGTAGCTCACTCTGTGGCCGCATTCTTCACTCACTGCTGATTTAGTTTCCCTGATCTGACATCCTCATATTTAATCACTAAAAATGCAAAATCCAGTTCCACCGTCTCAGAAGGCTCAGGAGGGCAGCACTGTGGTACCCATATTCCTGTACTCCATCTGGTGCCAGTCCCACCGGTATCAGCACAAACTTGTCACTTCCAGTAGAAAGTTGCCTGGCAGCATGAAGCAATTCAGGGGTTCATGCAGGCCAAATTTAGGGAGAAAAAAAACTGAGCTGGAGGTAAAAAAAGTTTAATTAAAATACTAAATTTTTGTCATACGCAAAAGGCCAGTGTGATCAATGAGATCTGTAAATGCATAGACACATAGCCTCTGCTGGCATCAGACATCATCTTATAGGGGGGATAAACCTATTGTTTGTAGGCAGAAAAAACACATATGATAAAGTCTGACAAAACCCTAGTTCCCCTTTCATGTCATCACAAAATCCAAAAGAAGCATTTATGTCTCACGTGGCTGACAATTCTTCCCGATGACTCCTGAGAGCCAAGCCTGCAGTGAGGGTGGGAACACCATGGCTCCCTGCCTGTGGTGGCAGAGATGAGATGGAGCCCCCAGGAAATCTGAAAGGTGGCGTGCATTTTGCCACAGAGCTCTCCCATCCAAATAAGCCAAGGTAATTCAAAGAAAACAAGCAGACTTGAACATTTATTTTCGTCAAATTTCTCTTTTGGTGACAGTAAAAAAAAAAAAAAAAACAAAGCTATTCCAGTTGCCTAGATGTTTACCTGAAATCAAAACCAGGATTTTCCTTCTATTAGGTTTTAGGCTCCATTTCCACACTGAAACAAGCTTTTCTGTTCTATTTCCTCCCATATTTTATTAAAAACTATAACAAATAAAAAAGAACATAATTTATCAAAAATGTTTTCATGAAAATGAAAAATAGAAGACATTAAGAAAATATGTTAACCAGCATGTCAGAAATAATCTATGGCCCAAAATAATCAAATGAAAACAAGTGAATTTCTGAGTTCATACAGAAACATGTGGTGTCTTTTTAAAATGGACATCTCTTCAAAATGCCCCTCCTCTGGCACATTTCAGGAAGGGTATTTTCATACATGTGCTTGCATGAATGTTCTCTATGTCTTCAGTCAATCAAAAGAGAGTCCTCTCAAAGATTACTTCTTTCTTCTTTTTTTTTCCTTTTTTTTTTGTTTTGGAAAATAGCAGGGGAGAAGCTATCTAAAATCTTTTGCATTAATCTTTTCCATAAAAATCTAGAAGATAAAAAAACCCCAAACACTACCACAAAAGAAAACAGGATGTTTTCCCAGTAATATTAGTAATAGAACATTACAAATAAACATTTCAATCAAAATAAATCCCAACACTAATATATCCGGTTGTCAGAAGTATTGCAAAAAATTTTTGAATGCCAAATACATCAGCCTTTTGAGATTAATAATCTTCTTTTTGGTCAAGGAAGAAAACATTTTGCAGTCCAATATTTCCACACTGAGATTGTTTTCCGCTTTCTTTTATGTGCAAATAGTTGAGATGTCAAAATTTCATCAGTGTGGGCTGAAAACAAATTAGTAATATTTCCTACAGGGAGACAATTCAATTTTCCACATTTCTCTGACTGAGAAGCTATTCAGACCAATGTGTGTTTTTATAGCATGCAGGCTTTGAAGTACCTGAATACCCTCAAGTCCTGTTAAGACTTGGTTTATGTTCTTTGAGACTCTTCACCTCCATCCTTCATATCTTCTCAGAGCCCACACTCTCAGGGAAAAGGCTTTCCCAAAGAGACAGTAAGGCAACAGAAATAATAACTGCCAAACCTCTGTATAAGATTGAACAGACAAATGGACTACTGCCTGCAATATTTGCTCTTAATTATAATAAGCTGCATTTATCAGCACCCTAATTAAGTCAATAGGCTAAAGGGAGATATAGAATTGGTAAAATTAGCTGATAGAAGTGGTTAGGTTAGCCAAGATAGAATATGTAAGGTTCTAATGTCCTCCTAAATAATTACATTATGTACAGAGTTGATAAATGTAATGGGCAGTCTCAGGTGTATCATGTACAAACATCAGCTTTAAAATCAAGGTAACCTTTTTAGGGAAAGAAAAAAGAAACAATTAAGGCTCTCTTGTTAATGAGAAACATAAAACTGAAGAGGGAGAAAGTGAATAAAATGAAGAGTTAAATGTCTCATCCACAATGATTTCAGCCCTCTTCTCTTTTGTTTCAATTATCTTGTCTTTAAGAAAGAAAAATACAGAAATATGAAGGTCTAAAGACACTGAGGAAACATCTTTCCTCCTCCCACTGAGGGAGACATTTTACGTCATTCAGTGTAAGAAGGAATTGAAGACGCTAGGAAATTTTTTTGGCAGAGAAAATAGTTATATCAATTATGACAGAGTTATAAAAATTAAATTAATTACATTGAGAAGGCTAAATAGAGCTAAATAGATATGTCTGTCTACCTTGAGTTGAATAGCACAGGATGCATTAATAGTCAGCAAATGTACAGCAAGGGAAAGAAATAGTTTCATGCAACATTTAATTGAATTGCTGCTTCTCACTGCAGGGAAATTTTACTGACACTAAAAGCTTGGCAAGACTAAAAAAATGTTTGTGTTTGCATGAATTACATGTTGGATAGTTAAGCTTTGGAGTTACTGTCAAACAAGGTATATGGCTGGAAACCTGGGGCTTGATCCCATTACCTTGGTAGTATGTATAGAGATTTTAGGATGGTAATTTCAATTCCCTGTCCTGCTTCCTTATCTCACCATGACTGCCAAGAGTACTTTGTAATTGCCTTTAAATGGTAGCAGAATAGAGCAAATTCTAGAAATCTTACATCTTGGAATTCCTTTATTTAGTTCTTGCTCTGAGACATCCAAGTGGCAACCAGGGTGACAGGAAAATTTTTCACCATTTTCTGCATTCACCAAAGGCCAGGTAAACACTTTGTGTCTTATTTTCAGTCCTTCAATACAAGCTATCTCAGCACTATGAGGACTCTGTAGTCTATGATGCTATGATAACACTGACAAGAAAGAAAATAGAATTGTTTATAGGGTTTACCCCATTTTTTATCTTTGATTCCCTCATGTATTTCCTACCATGCCATATTGTTGGAAGATAAGCCACCAGTAACATAACAGCAGTCATACATAAAAGCAATGCTACTTTTGCACAGGAGACAAAATAATTTTGACAATCCATATCAAATGCTGCTTCATACAACATAAAAATAATAATACTTGCATAAGCAGAAGCTGAGCAGTATAATGATCATTAACCCTGTTTTATCTTGCAGAGTTTCCCAGGGGCTCAATCCCAAAACTATTGAAACATAGTTGGAAAAATTCCCTCTGGCTTACTAAGCTTGGATTCAGCTCCAGGAAAAAAAATTATTTATTACATAACTCTTTTATTCGACCAGAAAGCCAGTTTTCTGTGTTCCTTATCAACCCCAGATGCCATTCATTTACACTTCTAGATACTTATACTTTGTAAATATAGTTTGGGAAACTAGGAAGAAATGCCTGGAGAGCACATGCTGTGCTGGAGAACATCTACCAAAGGGCAGATTTTCTGCAGTGAGTTGGCCCTGCTGATTTGTGTCCAGTGGTACTGTGTAGTATTGCCTATATTAAACTTCCACATAGCAAGGAGTTAATGAAATGTGAGATTTGTCCTATCCTCTTTTCTATACTTGCTGTTTTCTAGGAAGTTTTTTAATTTCCAAGCCTGGTCTCAAGCAAAAAATTGCTCTCCTAAGTTCTGTAGTGTTCTGCTAGTTTTTGTTCTTATCTTGTCTCACTTTCTTCTTGCCTTCTGGAAATACAGCATCTGAACCCAAGTGCAATTAATAGCAAACAAATTTAGACTTGGGAAAATTCTCCAAATGAAACTGGTAAAAGAAGAGCACTCATCTCCTGTGATATACTTCTGACAAAGTATAATTAAAATATTTTCATGCTGGCTTGCCTGCTCCGTCTGCCTTTCATGAATGATGAATTCTATCAAGCTATTATTTGTCTACACATTGTGTGAGGAAGGATTAAACCACTGAAGTGTTCAATATCAGTAAATGATCTGGAACTCCATAAAAACATCAATTATTATGCAGTTAAAGACATCTCAGAGGTCCCTCAGGAATCTGGTGTTTTGTCTTCATTCCTCTGGTGAAGGAGTGTGAGGATGGCTGTCTCCAGAGACAGAGCATCTACAACTAAAATGTGAGCTACAGGACTGTGCAGAAAGGAGGGGGATTTTCTCAGTTATTTATTAGGATATACTGGAAGAAAAATGGAGCCTAAGTCAGTGCAGAAAAAGGTGCTTTCCTTATATCTCAGAAAAATGTGTTCCTCTGCCTAAGCCCCTCCATTTTGGGCTGACACAGTGCAATGGTGCCACATCCTGAGGTCAAAAACCTTTGAGGATTTTTGGTGAAGCAATCAAAAAGACTGTAACTGTGGGATTCACATTCTCTGAACCTGAGAGAAGCAGTGAGAGAAGCAGAGAAAAGAATGATCAAAACCATTCTTATCTTATCTCATTTGCTGTGCCTGTGTTTGTGCAAAAGTAGAGTGCAACGTGGAGATTGTTTACCCAGAGTGATGGTGTTTTGTTTCCTTGCCCTATCAGCGCCACGAGTGTGTGTGTGTGAGGACTGTCGGCTGACAGTCATGAGATTCTGGGCAGTTGAGTTGGGTGCTTGTGCAGTTTCAGTTTAGATGTAGTGTAATATGGTATAGAATAATATGGTGTAATAAAGTAATTAATTAGCCTTCTGATATCTGTGGAGTCAGATGCATCATTTCTGTCCCTCAAGTCAGGGTTGCCTTGCTTTCCAATATGTAGTTAATTTGAATGTATTTGTGCCTGGTTGAGTGGTAGGCAGCCTGAAAACATATTGACTGGAAAACAAATCCCTGCTCAAAGCCCCACTGTCACTTTTTTTTTTTTTTTTAGAGGTAGGGCTCTGCTAACTTCAATATAGCTCTGCCAATTTAGAGCCAAAGAGGATCTGAAATATCAAGCAGGGACCATTCCCAAAGTCTTTCCCCTAAACAAAAAAAAAAAAAAAAGAACTAAAGCAAAATATATATTTGCACTATAGAGATTGCATATAAGCCTCAATGAAATGATTATATACAAAAAATACTGCTGGTGACCTTAAATTACACAACAAAATGACAGAGGACATCTAAAAATTAATTCTAACTCATTAAATGCATTGCTCACTTAATGAATGATTCATGATTCGTATTGCTCAAGTTGCCAAACATTACCTCAAATTATAGATTGGGCACATCCTGTCAGCAGTATTAATAATTGCAATTATGTCAGTGTAAGTACCTTCAGATACAAAAGCCAATACATTATCTTCTCCAAGCCTTCCTGCCTCACCCTCAGAGCAGGAGGGTCCCTGGAGCACATAGGAGCACTTTTTTTTCAAAAAGCACCATACTTGGGAGATCTAAAGGTCTAACAAAAGCTGAAAGATGCTCATGGTCAGAGTTGATCTCAGTACACCTTGTGACAGCCAAGTAGAGCTGGACCATGAAAACACAGGACTTGCCCAGTCAGTTTCTAATCCTCCCTCTGCTTGTGTCCATCAGAACTTCAAATCTGATCAGTTATTTAGGGAGCTCCTAAACAAACAACAGGATAAATAGCTGTAACTAGGGAAAAAAAAAAAAAAAAGTCTGTGTAAGTTGTTCTGCTTAGAAATTGTCCTGGAAATCCAGCCACAGGCAAGTCAGAACCAGAATGCCATCCCCCTGTGCATGTAGTCTTGCATTATGAACATTTTGTATTATGAACATTTTGTATTATGAACATTTTACATGTACTTTTTGTGAATCCACACCTTCAGTCCTGTTTCAATGATGGTGAGACCACAAACCACTCTCGTGGCAGTGAGCTCTGCAGCCACATGTGCAGCACGTGAAAATCCAGCTCCTTGTACCAGATTCACATCTGTGGACTTTCTCATTTCTCTAAAGTCCCCTATTTGAGAGGAATGGGGCAAAATAAGCTTTGAGTTCAACTTCTATCTGACACAGAGTGCATTTCATGTGATTACTGCATCCTCTCCTCTTTCTCTTCAAGCTAGACAATGGCAGTCTCTGATGTCTCAGTAGGTCAGCTAAATTAGCCTTAGTAGAGACAGAAGAGGTAAAAGACCTTTCCATCTGAAATGTTCAGAGAGAAGAGTCTTAACCCAGGGTAGTCATTACACAGCTTGGAACCAGTTGCTTAGAATACTTTGTAGTAAATACTGGAATGAAGCTTTTCTTTCCCTAACAGTGAAATTGTTTATTTATTTAATTCCCTAATTCTTGGAAAATACAGAACATTTAAGGTAACTTTTGAGCTAATAAAAACCATAATTGATCCAGGATATGAAAAGATAGATGTAAATTGGTTATGGATCTTTTATAGCAGGGATTTTATATGACTCAACAGAAAAGCAAGAAGCAGGAAATCTATTTCTATAGTGAAGCACAGAAAGTCTCTGTCTGCTGTAGTGACAGGATTAGAAGCTATAAATATTGTGGAGTTGTCAAAGTATCTGCTTTAGGATTTCAGATTAACTAGGTGGTTTGACTGGAGTTTCTAAAATTTGTTAACCAGAAAGGTTTATTGAACTTTCTAGAGATGGACATGATTTATTTTCCTAAAGTGCAAAAAAAATCAAGGCAGTCTTTCTTCATGCTGAAAGATTGCAGAGGGAAAAGTCACTTTGCTGCTTATTGAAGTAGATACTGAACTGCCATCACTGTATTCACTGACCTTTTGTCTCGGTTTGACTCAGGGTGAGAAATTGAGCAGCTGCTTTCATATAAATTACCACTATAATCTTCTACAACCACATGCTTGAATTTTTCTCTTTTCTTTTTCCCCCCCCTCACCTCATGAAACAGCTTTTTCCTTCCCCACTGAGTGTTACTACACTAGAGGAGTACCAACAAATTTACACTGCTTGGTTTACTCGTAGGTAAACTCCACTTCCCTATATCTTCCTTCAATTATAGTGCCACTACACACTTCTTAGATTGTACCATATCTCTCATTCTCAACCCTGAATCCCTCTGATATTGCCCTGACATCTCAAATAAATGATGCCTAGCTGTCTGATATAGTCCAAGGAAGGCATTTGTGGACTGTCCAGTTGCAATCATCTATTCCATAGCAATGATAAAAAAAGTCAGGCAAAAAAAAATTATGGGGGAACCCTTGTATTTTTGTGAGACAGTTTATTTTCCATGAGTGGGCCACAGCTGGATCTCTCCAGCCCCAAGAGAACGTGGGTGTAGGCAGGTTTGACTTGTAACCCGGCACAAGATGAATGGGCAGCATTAGGGGAATGACAGAACAGCAGAACACAATAAAAAGCAACTCATGAGGGAGGCTGGCTGGTCAACTTTATTGCCATGCTGTTTGCTCCCCTCATTGCAATTGTAACATACTTGGCCCTTGTTTTCTGCACATCAGGTTGCACAATAATTTGTGGAGGAGAGATGAGACAAAGATGAGATATTGAAAGACTCCCTAAGAATAAACTGGATGACAAAGAATAAATGGCACAGTTCTTTGGCAGGATGGGGGTTCCTGCTCCACTCAGCTGCAGCTGAGGTGCTTGGGCTGGGGCCTAAGAGAGAGCAGAGAGAGATTTTGGGTGCCTGATTCAGAGATCTGAAAAGCCAAATGACTGTGAAACAACCTCCCCATCCTCATTCACTGAAGAGCTGAAGGTGAATCTGCTAACTTAGGTACCATTGTTAAACATCAGCTGCTATAGGTGTGAAAACTCTCTCCTTCACTGTTCAGTAATAATTAATAAGTAAATCTGTAACCACCCCTAGAAGCCAGGTACTGAACTGCATGCTGACACAGGACAAGGCTCTTTTCACTAGCATGGCTTTTATTCCCATCCAGTATACTCTGGATATTCTTTTATTCCTCTCCAATATTCTTTGCAGAAATCTAGTAATGTTTCTATTGAATATTATAAGATAATGCCAGGAAATCAAAAAATAATAGTTAAAAAATTGCACCCCTCTGAGCACCCATACTTTGGATTCTTTCACGGGATTCAAAATAGTTTTCATAATGTCCAATTTCTTGTAAGGCATGTGAGAACTGTGATTTTCTTTAAAGCTGTAAGCTTCTCCATTTAAAGCACACTTTAAAGTGGTATTTCAATTATCCATGATGCCATGAAAGAATGAAATCATCTACATGTCATAAAGAAGATTTTTTTTCTGGATTCAAGACAGCCTTTTGAAAGTTTGCATGAGTGTTTTCAGAAGGAACAGCCAAACATAGGGAAACTTACTCTGTAGCCCAAGGGTAGCCCTCTGACAAGACCTTTCTTCAACACCTTCTAAGCACCACAGCCCTTCAGGTCTCAGAACTGGCACTTTTATTTCCTCAATGTCTGCAACACTGGAGGTAAGGTTTAGCAGGAAAAGAAAATACCCGGCAGAATGTTTTTCAGAAGTTTGTTCCAGAAGGAAGGACACTTTCTCCAAGTAGAAAAAAAAACCAGCATGAAAAAAAAAAGCCACTTTGAAAGCAGCCCTGCAGAGTCATCAAAACTTAAATAACTTATCTTTGTTAATCTCCTGGGAGCACAGCAAACGACAGAACAGAGAGAGAGAGAGCACAGCTTAGTGGATACGAGTGATGGAAAACACTGTGGTGTGCATCAAACAATCTTTAGAGAAGAAAATGTGTTTGGAATATTTTCAGCAATTTCATTTCAAATGGCATCAGAGAACCAGTTAGGGAGAGGATGAATTAATGAGTCAGAGTGTATAGATATTCCAGGGAGTTTTTTTGTCACTGGATTCACTGACAGAAATTTTAAACCAAAAGAGAGGTGGTTATGATGACACCATCTATCTGGTATCCATGACCACATAACAATTGGCAATATTATGTCTTTCCAGATTAGTTTCATACATAAAGAGCTTGATGACAGTTGGAGGTGATGGGCTTCTTTTATGTTCTTGCTATTTTTGGTGAGACTACTGAAAACCTTTCAGGCCCTTGCCAGGTTTTATTATTACAGCTGGGGCTGTAATAATACTAATAACTTGCTTATTTATGGTTTCACTGAATGTAGGAATGGAATAAGGATTCACTTACCTTCAGCACACAAAGATGAAAGAGAAGGGGAATTATAAGAATGAGTCACTTATTATTTAGCAGTCTCATTTGGGCCAGTTCTACCAGGCTTCCACCAACTTCATGGTATCATTTCAAGGCTTTGATCCAGGTTTTAGCTCAGCTCCACTGCATTTAAATGAATCCTCTTATCCTCCCTTTTTCCTTTCTCAGACACTGCTTTCTCCTTTCTCTTTGAGCATTGTTGTAGCTCTCCCTTCGCCAAAGCTCTGTGTGTTTATGTGGAAATGCCTGCCATCAGTGATGTGCCCCAAAATCCCAGCACTTCCCAGCAAGCACAGACTCTGTGTAAAAATGTGCTTAAAAAAGCCCCAGTGCTTGCCTGTTTCATTGCCTGTAAACAGACAAGAAACTGAAAAGGTGAACAAGCCTCCAGGTGTCCTTGAACTGTGGCAAGCCATGAAGTTATGGACCAGCTCCAGTGTCTTGGCCTGCCTGTTGAGCCCAGATTTGCTCTGAGATGAGTGAGACATCACCTGCAGATCTTTGATCTCTGAGTTGCAAAAAAAAACTTGGAGCAGGAAAATGAGAAAAAAAATGGACAGACAGGAGACTGGAATGGATAAATAGACTGCCATAAGCATTAGCACCTCTGGGTGCCACACATGCCTTTGAGATCAGGGATGATGTGCTGTGCCCACAGTTTTCAGGGATGGACAATGATTGCAGAAAAGTTCAATCTAAGTCATTGTTTTGATGCCAAAACCCTGTTCCTTCAAAAGTTCTGTGTTATCATGTGCAATATCACCATCACTTCTAATGTAACAGCTCTGCCAAAACACATCCTTCTACTTTTATTTTTCATACTCAAGTATTTTGCAAAGTATATTTCTGATACTATAATGGCAGTCAAAAAACTGAGAATGCTGATCTGGCTGGGTTGTAATCAGAGCTGGACTAATTATGGAGGCAACTCTTCACAGAGCATCAGTGAACTGACTATTCTTTAAATTGACCAAATCTCTATGCTCTCATCGTCTTCAACAATGGATGAACAACAGAACCTCTAAGTTAACAGCAGAAATGATGATCCAAAGAGTCTGGCTACCTTCCTACAAGCCTTTGAGTATGAACTGTATGTGGTTGGCACACTTGATGCTTCTGTGCTGAGCCTTTGCACTGGAAAATGAATCTCAGCTGCATCATCATTGCAGACTCCATTCATGTCAGGGTTATTATGCTCAGAGAGGAAGCAGCTGCTCCTTCCAGACCTGCATGCTTGGGATCAGAGATGGACAGCTGTCACCATCACCAGTAAAAGCATTTTGGAGGGGAGGCAAAAGATGTGTATCACATAATGGAGATGGAAAGGCTTACTGCTGTGTGGTCCTGCTACTCCACAGCTCTGCCAGGGCCTGCTAAAACAGGCATCTCTCTTGCTTATGAACAAGAGACAGTGCAGGGCTTGGGATCTCCTCATGTGATTCATTACAACAGCATGTAAATGTGAACTTGTGGTAGGGCAAGAATAGAAATAAGGGGTAGGGGCAAACATGGAGCCTGATTCCCTCGTGCTTAAAGGCATTTTTCTTTGGAAAGAGCTGAGATATGCACCTGAGGAGTTGCTCTTGCGGTGAAATTTTGCCAGCATACAGCTTTGCTCACATTAATCCTTTCTCCAGGAAAATGCTGTAATCAGAGCAGAACTGTAAGATCTGATCTTTACTCCTTAAGCTGCTCTCTATGGGCCCTTGCATCCATCCTTGGGGTCTCTCTCAGACTGGCTGCAAAGGCTACCTAGGGGTCAACAACCGGTCAGAGCGGCAGAAATCAGTGATGGGGCAAGGGGGCTCTCTTTCAGATTCCCTGGGTCATCTCAGCTTCAGCTCCTGGGAACTGTTCTGGGCAATTCTCAGCAGGTTGCAAACTGCAGGCAGCTGCCTCCTTTTGGAGAAACTTCAGGGCAGTTAATTCTGGTGTAGATCAGATGCTGACTTACTCTGAGCAAGAAGCCAAGCACCTGCATGATGCTGGTTCCTTTTTGTCTCCATTGTGCTTTTCTCATAGACTGTTTTCTGCACAGTCACGTGGGTTGTTTTCATCATGTCTGATTCCATGTTAAACAAAGGTATTTGTGTTCCTGCTTTCCTGATCCAGAATACCTGCGAACTTCATGGCATATGCTAGAATCACAGAAACATAGATTAATTCATGTGAATACAGCCTCAGGAAGCCTCCACTCCAATTTCATACTCAAAGTAGGGTCAGTGTTGAGCTCAGACAAGGTTGCTCTGGGTTTTACCTGTTGTGTTTTGAAAAACTTCCAAGGATGGAGCCTGTACACAAATCTGTGTCCACTGCTTTGCTGGCGTCATAGTGAAATTCTTTTTCTTTCAATGTCATCAAAACCTTTTGTCTTCTTTCTTTCATCCTCTACAAAAGTAGATACTAGACACACCACTATAAAAAGACTGGCTCCATCTTCTCACTAGATTCCCTGTAGGTATTGGCAAGCTGCTACCACAGCCATTTCCTCTTCAGGCTAAACACTCTCTCTGTCCTCAGCCTTCCCTCGCAGGTCCCATGCTTCACTCTGTCTGACAGTACATCCTTTGTCATTGATCTTGGGCATATGGCCTGCTCTCAAACTACTTTCCAAGATCCATCAGTTACTGAAAAAAGAATTTTTTAAAAAATTAAAATTCTCTATATTACTTCTGATCTGCTGGACACAGTCATCCCTGGACATACCCTCTGTTTCATGGGAAATAAGGAGACATCCAAAGCAGTTGTCAAGAGCCACTGCCCCTGAAGTGGTAAAACTTAGGAGGATCAGGGCAGAAAGAAATGTGACTAGAAGGAGGAAACACCATGTTTATCCCAGTGGTGATTCTTATCCCCAGCCTTGCTGCCCTAGGGAATCCTGCACCACTTCAGCCACTCTGTGTGGGTTCAGTGACTGAGCTGAAAGAACCAATCTTCCGTCCAACAGTTCTCTAAGAAATTTCTTGTAGTCTCCATTGATTTTCTTTTGAGAGGGAGACATATATAGAGCTTTGCTTTTTGCTTTCCTTTTACACAGAGAGGGTTTTAATTAGTGGCCTTTGTGTTAAACTGTTAGCTGTGGCCACCTGTGGTATCTTGAGGCTATTCACATTTGTAAGTTTTTAAAGGTTGGGTCTGAGCCACCCAGAGATTTTACAGCAGGGGGAAATATTCAGTTGCCTGGAAGTTTTTCCCATTACCTTAAACCACAGGAGTGGCATACAGGTGCTACAGAAAAGCAGTACTTGTACTAAAAGTCTTGTACTAATGTTTCTACTACAGGAAACTATTTTTTAGCAGGTGGGAGGACAAATGTGGGGGAGTTCCATTTGTTTTGCTGTTATTTATTTGTTCCTTTGCTTTATTCACTTAAGGGACAAGACACGAGTAAAAATGGTGATGACTTATGTCTATTTTATTTTGTTCACTTGAACAAAATTCTGAACACTTGCCTATGGCAGTCATATAATTTCCTTCCTCTCCTCCTGTTTGTACTATGATGACCTTGTCTTTATCTTTGTCATCCCATCCCATGACATCCCAGTAGCTCTTCTCCCTGCAGCTTTTCCCAGAATTTGAATTTCCAATTTATAAAGAAATTGGCCACGTCTCCTCCATAGAATAGGTGAATGCAAAAGAAGACATTTTATTCCTCAGTTGTTCTGCTGATCATGACAATCATCATAGGACAGTTATTAAGCTCTTTTTTATGATGATTCTACTATTCTCTGCCATTTACAAAGTCCTTTTATCAGGTAAGGTTCCATGTTACTTTATGAACTTACAACAGTCACATCCATGGGGGCATGAACAGGATGGGTGAACTGCAGCAGGTGCCTAAAAGCAGGGGAGCACTGTCCAGCAAATACACCTGCAAAAGCAGCCTGCAAAGCAGAGCTGTGTACCTGCAGCTCCAGAACATCAGAAGCTGATTAGGTTCCAAACCTGAATCCAATGTTATTCTTTGGAGAATTTTTTTTAAGATATATATGCCAATAACAGTAATGTTATTGACTATATATGACTGGCAACAGCCACAGCCCCATGTAGTTTTGCATGACCATGTCCTAAGGAGATAAAAGAGAAATATTGCCCTTCAGAAAAAGGAAATGCTTGGTTGGGCACTCTTAATGTTTCAAATGGGTACTGAAGACAGTGTTTTCTCCTAAGTGATGAATAGCAAGGGTGATCCCAGGACAGTTTACAGCAGGGAAGAGCAGAATATGATTCTGGATCTAATAAAACAATGAACTAGGACTAGTCCCCAGACACCAATCTTGTTTCTTGCCTATTTCATAGAAAAGTCATGAGCCTACCAAAAGCAACAGAAATTTTGCCATTGGCATACACAGGGCTTTTGACCTATTGATTTTTTTTTTAGAGCAATTTACCATGAGATTTCAGGCTCTGAAATTGGAGTGTGGATGAGTAATGTAGCTTGTACAGTGGAGCTCTGCTCTCAGCAATCTCTGAAGTCAGGCTTCCAGGGCCAGTGCTGATGTGTGGAATTTCACAACTCAATCCAGGAACACTCTCTAATATCCTCCCAGTGATTGGTGTTCTCTCGAGCAGCCTGATATTTAATTAATTCTAAACCTGCACAAAAGTTGTGTGTGTGCAGAGCAGATGAAGTGAATCCAGCCCAAGCAAATATTATCTGTGTATTTTTGTCATGAATAGATAGCTCTGTTAGCTACAGAGGGAGCTCAGATTAATTCTGTGAATCTCAAACCCAAATACAGAGGAGAGACAAAAACACACTGTACATTCAATGGGTGTGCACTTTCTGACAGAAACACTGGTTATTGTTGATTAGCACATATAATTTTGATCACATTGGATTTATTTTTCTTTGTCTAATATTCACAGTTCTGCCCAAACTCATTGCGCACACAATGACAAGAAAAACAGATAAAGAGGAAAAAATGCAATGCGGATCAAGAATGTTGAGAAATATATTAGTAAAGAATGAAAAAGATAGGAAATAAAACTACAACAGAGCTTAAAACATGTATTCTATACATACACACATGGAGAAAGAGAGATTATGCTTTGAAGGCATTTTGAGCTTTTGATTTTCTATCTGTTGCAGAACAGACCCATTTTAAAGAAGCAGGAAAAATGATTGCTTCAATTGTGATTACCTCCAACAAACTCCTGTGTTTGCTGGAGTAGTTGCAGTCACCTCCTCAAATAAAAATAGGAGGACAAAAGAAAAAAAAAATCGAAGGTGAAGCACTAAACTACTTGACATTCCCCTTCATTAATAGTACTACCTTTGTCAGTTTGTTTCTAAGTCTCAAAACAGCTTCGTGAACTTTCTTTTCAGACAGAGAAAAATCTCAAATGTCTCTTGTCACTTCCTGCATAGAGCCTTGCAAAACCAAAACCTCTGGCACACTTATCCAAATTCACTACATAAGCTTTATTTTTATCCTGACCCTAACAAAGGCAGGTAGAATGAACCACGTCCTGACCACAGAAGTACAGTGTGCATCACAAGATTTAGAAAGAGAAGCTGGAAAATGTATGGTTTTTCCTCTTTTTACTACATTATCTTTATTCTCAGCCAGACAGCTTGTTCTCAAGCTGCATCAGCACTTACTTGCTCTCAAACATTACCCCGTTTCCCAGTACTGAAAGAACAGGAAGTATCACAAGTCATGTGCTGCAGGGTCATGACAAATTTGCTAGAATGCCTGGAACACAAATTTCTGTTTGTGTTTGAAGTCCATGTGTATTTACATGGGAGCTGAAGTCATATTGACTCTGGTTTCCACAAGACAAATAGCACCAGATTCTCACTGCCTGATGTAGAGAAACAACCCCCCTTCACCTGTGAAGATTGCAAGGCAACAAGAAGAGATTCTTCCAGAGAAAGTGTAAGAGTCCAGCTCTCTTAATCTCTCTGCCATACCTGTATTTGAAAATAGCCATGAACTGTGTTCTTATGTTCAATTATAAACAAATTATGCAGCGGTATGGGATACGAATTTAGAAAATCACAAGATCCATTTTTCTTCTTAACAGATACAATTAAATTTTTGTGAATGCCATCTTTTGGATGCTTGATCCTCTTTGCAAAGGTGATGCAATGCAGATGTGCTATCACTGAAATGCTTTTGGTGGGGTAAAGGAGAAAGCACACTATCCCTTGAATTACAAGGTCTGAAATCTATAAACTCTACACAATTAGGAAGAGAATAAATGCCTATGTTAGTGGCAGGTGGGTTGGATAGCATTTTTTTAGGAGGACCAGAATCATTATGAGTGGATACAAAATTATGAAGATCTCTGTAAAGAAAAATTACATTTTAAATGCTCATTTGCAAAGTAGTAAATGTGCAGAAGAAGATAATGAAATTTAAAGGGCATTTTCCAACCCTAACATTAGAAAGATTGAGGTTAAACATTAACCTGACTGTAAATCCCTCCACTATGTCTTTCTACAAATAAGAGTGTCTGCATTTAATTATTTGGTGTTGTTCAGTGCCTTGAACATTCAATGGGATTGCATTGCATGTCACAACAGATCAAGAGCAGAGCAACAAACAGATCCAAACTAATTAAAAACTGAAAAAAAAAATCTAATCCTACTTCAATATAGTTTTACACATACTAAAAAAAAAAAAAAAACAAAACAAAAAAAAAAAAAATAAAGCTTTAGAAATTTCATGAAAGACATTCAGGACTTTACCTATGTGGAAGACACTGATGTTGTAGATAACATGTTTAAAGCCTTAAAAAGTATTGAATTTAGAACTGAACCTCATTTACACTATGAAATGAGAAAATGTCATGATAGTGATTTGCCCACAGCCTGAAAGGGCACCAGGAGCCCTCAGAGATTTTTCTGTTTACTCTGTGACTGGGTCTGCAGCAGGGAGCAGCAGTGCTTTAGCTACTGCTGAAAGGGCTAAAACGAAAAACTGGGGGTCACTGTCTTGGACATCAGTCCAGCTTGACCCGAGGAGCCTGCTTAGAGAATGGAAAGCCATTTGCCTGCTCTTTGACAAGCCCACTCTAAGATGAAAGCATCACACAGCTGTTTTCCTTCTCATTGCCAGGTTTTTTTGTGGTTTTTGTAAAGCAAGAAGGGAAAAATAACCCACTGAGAAGCAGTTATACCAAAACATCTTAAGCCTGTTATATCATGAACAGAAAAAAAGGGACAAGCAGACAATCTTTTTCCTTTTTTTTCCCTTTTCCCTGCAAACATTTCCTTTCAGCTGTCCCTTTGAAGTCACAGGCTTACAGCGGGAGTGACTGAGAGCAAGGAGCTGTGAAATGAGCCTTTGAGCCGCAGATCTCTCAAAGAGCTTCACAAGGGGTGTACGAGCGGGGAACACGACATCTGCAAATCAGTGTGGGCTCACTGAGGCTTCCTGCAGCCTCTCACTCCGAGAGCCGCACAGAGGCACAGATTTCAGCAGGGGAAAATCACCTCCCATCCTCATCCCACCTTCCCACCGGGGTTATCTCACTTCCCCTCTGGGCAGTGGCTGTGTTGGTGTGACCAGTTATGAGGAAATAATTAAGTATACTAAGTGCACTGGAATTTCTGATTATGGAAGAAGACTATAACTTTTTGAAAAAAATAATTTCTATCCTCTTCTTTGAAGAGGTAATGTAGGCCAAGTCTCAGTTAATGGCAGTGGATTTGAGAACATAAATATTTGAATGACAATTGAGGTGAGATTTCAGAACTACAGGTTGCTTCAGTTTTTCCACAATACTGTTCAAAGTGCAAGGCTTGAAGAAATGTTACCCTATCTCTGTGTGGGCTGTCACAGGATAACAGAGACAGGTACTGAAACTAGGGTCAGTGAGGAATTCTGACTGAAAACAGGCATTAACGGGTGACAATTTGAAGAGCCTGTGTGAATGCCCTTGCAGAACTCTTTTTCTTGCTTTCTTCTAATCAACTTATTATTCATGTCTCAGTCTTGTTCCTATTTTTGCCTCTCACATTCACCCCATTTATTATTTTCTCTTGCCCCACATCCTTGTATGTCTTTCTCTAGTACGTTCTTGTGCTCTTCAGGTAGGTTTGTGCTGTGTGGAGGCACGTTGCAATGCAGCAATCACTGCTGGGTGGTTCTGCTGCTCTTGCATGGCACAGTGGGAGGGATTTAATCTCCAACATGACACTTCAGGACACAGCAGATTGATGGAGGAGATTATTCCTATTTAGATTTAATTTTACTTCCCGTAAGTTTGTTTTACCACTAAGTCCCAATTTAAAGAGTTGCTATGTAAAGATGGATTTAGGTTCAGCGAAGTGAACCACTGCAGAAGAATAAGGTAAAGTGAGACATCAGAAAGTGAAATATATTAGTCAGTAGTCTTTTTTCCCTTAGACAGGTGTGCTGTGGAAAGGTGGTCTGAGATGTAGAAGCAGAAACAGGAAACTTGCAGACAGTAACAGAGAAGGCTGCCAAAGAAGGGCAGAGAGTAATGCACAGCAAAACTGGGGAATTTCAGGACTGTAATAAAAAGAGTTTGAGATCCTCAACACCATAAATGGCAGAAGAACTGATTTATCAGCAAGTCATTATACCAACAGTCGTGATGAAGCTGACATGGTGTTTCTGCCACAATGTAAAAGAGGTTCCCATGTGGTAAATACAATGACACGGTCTCTGAATTTTAAAATCAACCTCTTTCTCCCTTTTAATTAAAAACTCATATTTGAAATTTAATGGAATGTGCAAGGGATATCAAATGCATTCATCACCATCACTCAGTGGAAATTGTATATCACACAGACTTCATTGCTAAAGTAACAAAGTGAGTTTGTGAACTTTGCAGATCTGTGCACAGAGTAATGGCCTGCTCTTCTCCATCTTATGCTAGTAAATGCCCCTCAGGTTTTTAATTTTTTTGGCTTCAAATAATCCAGTTTATCCTTTCTTAAACCCTGTGTTTCAAATGTTCCCATTATTTTATTTCGGTCAATATTCAAGAGTGGTCAAAATCTGATGCAAACAGACTTTAGAACATCTCTTTAAAAACCAAAACGTGCAGAAAGCTTGAGAGTATTTGCTTATGAATTTTAGTCTGCTTGGCCCAGTGATGATTAATATCATTTTTACAGAAGGTACATGGTCAGAGACAATTTCCTCAGTTTCCTGTTACTAAGTTAAACTTGCTAAACATTGCATTATTTTTTAACAGAGGCACGGTGAATTAATGCAAAACTAAGGTATTTTACCTTGCTAAGAGTAGCTGCAGCATGTTAGGACCAATATCTGGACCCATGCATCAGAGCCAGATTTAGACACAGATTTGTTAAAACTGAATAGAGTCAAAACACAATTAGTCTGTAGCTATAGTCTGTGTGATTAAAGCTGGCAGCAGTCATACAGTGAAACACAGCACAGTCAGAGACTTTGGGAACCTACCCTAATGCAGTAGCTATGAAAAACTACTGAATAAATCTCTCCTTTCTTTGGCAAGGACTATGTGATCTTTGAGGTTCTCTGTTCACTAAAGGAGAGATGATTGTGCACACCCACAGTAAACAATCATGGTTATGATCAACATGTTTATAATTAGCTGTAGCAAACACTTAATTTTAGATTTTTAAATGTTTTTATGAGTATTTTGTTAGGACTGCCTGTCTTTCCATCTTTCACAAACTTTTCTCGGACTGCAGAATGAGCTTGGAAATATAGATTCTGGTTTGGAAATTTAGATATCACTGCTTTCTGGTAAGAAAATGACCTAATTAAGTTCCTTCAGTATTTCACTGCTTCAAATGAAGTCTGCAGTAATACAGGCATAAAAAAAATTAGCTGCCCTCTCAGAAACAAGTTTGAATTTCTGTTCAATATATGCTTAAATCCTTGCAAAGAATTTGAGCCATTCCCTATTATATCTGAGTCACCATTCTTTCCTGTGCTTCTCATCTACATCTTAGGTAAGCTGTTAAGTAAGATGGAATATGTGTAAAAAGTCCCAGAATTTATGGACACAGAAGAACAGACTAGATTTTCAGGCTCTTGAGAATTTCATATAAGACTGACCATGATGGTATTTAAAGGAATATTAAAAGCATTTGCTGAGTAAAAAAATAAGGTAGTTTCCAAAGCAGATTTGAGGATTATCTGATAGATCTTTGTCAGTGAATGAGAAAATCCCATGCAAAAGCCAGGTACTTACACCATTTACAACCTTGGGAAAAGGAAAGATTTTCTTTAGCTTCAGTAAGAGTCTCTTTGGGCTCTCACATGTTAATATTCCTGTCAGAAGCCCTACTCTGACTCTGTCTGATGAATAGAGTGAGAGTCTCCATGGGTTTATTCATGATCCCAAAAGGACTTCTTATGTCTTGGAGGGATTTGCAGATATTCACAGAAATATCACAGACCCTTTTTTGGACTCACTGGTAGGTTGAGGGGGTTAATCCATGGTTCCTTGAGAGACCCTCCCTGTACTGTACTGCAGTTCTCTGGGGTTTTTTCATGACCAATATTCCTTCAGGCTCTTGCGAAAAAAAAAAAAAAAAAAAAAGCCCAGGAAAGACTAGAAAGCCTGAGGTTTGGGGGGGTTTTTTTTTTTTTTTTTTTTTTTTTTTTTTTGTCTAGGGGGGTTGGTTTTTGGTTTGCTTTGGGGAGATTTTTTTTAGGTCTGCTTGTACGCTAAGTTGGTTTCAGTCAGTCCTCTGATCCTTCTTCTTTTTCACCAACTTCACAATTTGTCAGGGACTTTGAGTAGCTCTCATAAGGTTTTTGTGTTTAACAGCACAGGTGTGATAGGTGATCTGAGGACAATGAGGTACTGTGCCTCCAATTTCTCCAATTTGTGCTGGGCTGCAGAGGGACTATTTAACTCTCACCACACTTCTCCTTCAGAAGAGATATCCTTGAACCTAACGATCTTCAATTCAATCTGAACAGAAACTTCAATAACTCTTCTGCTGACACAACCTTTCTCATGGCTGAGGATAGGTACAATTTTAGCCTGAGCTCTAGCATGACTATTTTAACTAAAGTGCATGAAGAAGATTATATTCAGATAAAGCTGGTTTGGTTGATGGGTGTGAGGAGCTTCAGTGAACTTCCAGCAGCAGTGGTGCAGCACAAGGCAGAAAGGAGAAGTCACTTCCTGAAATCTGTCACTTTGATGTCCCTTTTCTATCTCTCCTATAACCTCAGCCTGCAGAAATCAGTATAGGTGCACTGAGGAAATATGTATGGTATGAGCTAGTCCCCAGTTTTTACCTGTTGATGGCATCATCCACTCTTCCAACCCACTTATGGTGTTCTGTGAAACAACTTTTTGAGTTGGGTCATGCCCAAATCGATGACTAAATAATGGTGATAATGGTGGTTGCAGTGGATAAATTCAGGCCTCAGTACATTTCTGTGCATTGGCTGCCCCAGTCCAACTGGATCACAGAATATTCTGATTTGGAAGGACCCACAAGGATCACCAAGTCCAGCTCTAAAGTGAATGGTCCATCCAGGGATCAAAACTCCAACTGTGGTGTTATCAGAACCATGCTCTGACTGATAGAGCTTAGCCCAGGTCATATACTTCTTCATCCAGACTGCTTGCTCCAGGAATATTTAACTGTAATGGTTTCGGGTTTTTATCAAAATATATCTCTTCTCATTAATTATAATAAAATTTAAATTGCAATAAAATGTGGATCTCCTCTGTCTGAGAGTTTAAAAAGTTTTTAAAATATTTTTAGGCCATTCTAATGTTGGAAATGACTGTTTTATGTGGCAGCTGCTTATCTGTGCCTCTAGATGGAGATCCTATCCATTTAACTCAGCCCTCTAGAGAAAGCTGTGGGATGCTTCCATTTTGCCTTTCATACTGCAAAGAATAACTTTTTCTTTTTTCTCTAATTTTTGGATTATAAATTTATTTTGATCTTAGCAAATAGACACATTTCACAGCTTACCTGAAAAAATCAACAAAACATAACAAAACATAAAAAATGCTCTTCTCTAGCTTTCAACAGCAAGAACATCCCTAACTATTTACTTTGCCTGAAATGTAATGCTGAAACCTTCTGCTTTACAATTGCCATTCTGAAAAGTCCCTCTACTGTGCAAGCACCTCTGACAAGCTGAGCTGCACAGGATTGCAGGTGGAAGGAATGACATTCCTCAGAAGGAATCACATGGACCACTGTGCTCAGTCACTTTTATCATTTAGATTAATCTCATGGTTCCACAAGAACAGAGAGGAAAACCTTCCATAACTTCACCAAGAGAATTGGTTATTTTCTCACTAATTTTGGACCAAGGGTTTTTATTATAATCCTAGCAAGAATAAGGAGGCATGTATTCACATTATCACATTATTATTAGAGAAAGTATTTTCTCTAGTCCAGGAGGTAAAAATCCCTTTTTGTGGATCAAAACCAGTTAGACTGAGCCATGTGTATTAAGCATATTTTTCAGGTTTGCCCAGTACAGTAGGATGCAAAGCTTAGCTTGTAATGGTATCAGCTGCCCAAAGACAGAATGCAAATTCTCTCTTGATTAGAGGTCCCAAAAACCAAAAACATATCTGCAGCCAAACCCTGTACTGACAGAAAGGTAATATTTCATGTGCCTTAGTACCAATGGGTAACTATCACAACAGTAGTAATGGTAATACCAGTACCAATATATTAGAAATACTTTGTTATCAGATCTTTGAGGAAAAACTACCTTTTTAATTTTTATTTATGTCCTGAAATTAGAGAGATTATTGTTTGTTTGGTTGGGTTTTTTTTTTTACCAAGCTGTCTACACTTCTACTTGTGTCATATTTAATATCAACAAGTTGGGCTCATGACACTAGATTTACTTCTTCATAGCTTTTCTATATTCTCTTCTCTAGTTTTAGCCATCAAGAACAGCAGTGTCCAAGTTGCAGTTTACAGCTTTACAAACCCTCAGACCCTAACGTGCCCTGAGGCAGCATTTTGGTGCCAGCATTGACACCTACTCATGTACAGTCCCCTGCTGCTTTTGGGGGAATATTTTCGTTTTTGCCTTGTTTCAATTGTTGTTTGTGCCACACTGTTGGTTTGTTTTTTTAATATTTTCTGACTCTGATCTACTTGTTGTTTCAAGATCTGTGCAGAAATTTTTAATTTTGCCCTTAGGTATCCTTCACAATTCGATGGGGAAAAGTAGGTCCAAGCAGGCCCACACAATATCTTTTTTTGTAGGACATGTGTTGATTGAGATAAACAAAAGTGCATGAAAATGAAAAGAAAAAAAAAAAAAAAAAAAGACCACACCAAGACAGTAACACTTAGCAAAGATGTTTCTAGTTTCAAAAGGATTGCAGAAGATAATCCATGTGGTGGAAGATTTTAGTCTTCAGGTGTTTGGGTATTTTCTGAAATGCATTTTTACCAAAAGTCCAGACTATATATGTATATATATTCTCTCTTAAGGTCGGCAATAAGTTCTATCTAACAGACCTAGGATATTTCATCATAGATTAGGGGATTTTGTTTCTCTCTTTTTGTTTTCACACTGTGAGTTTAAAATGGTACCAGGAAGAAATTTAGAATCAAAATCAATTCAGCTCAGGATAAAAATCATTTCAGGAAAAAAATTCCATTTTTACTACAGGAATCATCAAATCTATTTTACATAGACTTGAGCTGAAGAGGAACTAGATCAAAAAAAGAAAGCTAAAAAAGTATATTTTCTTGTGCTTGAAACTTAGATGCTTAGATGTGCCCTCAGAATGGCAATGCACAAACATTCTTGGGTAATCCTGTTTAAATCACAAATATAACTTTCAGGTGCTGATCATTTGTTGCCTCTTTCATGTCTTGACCTTTATATGGTTTCAGAGAATTCAAAGAAGACATTAAATCCTTTAAATCCATTAAATTCAACTTGTCAAAATGCACAATACGGAAGAAGAGTTTGTCTAACAAACTCTGACAGGCATAATGTATCAGCCATTTTTTCCAATATACCAAACATTTCTATAGTCTGTTTTGTGGCAGATGTTGGAGATATATTTTAAATTTAAAATTACAATGCTTGCTACAAAATTTGCCTGCACCAAATGGATGTGCTCCTGTCAGGGTAAGTGGAAAGCACAACTCAGCAGGATGCAATGCTTAAGTATGCCCCAGCTCTGCCCTAAACTGTTGCCCAGTCAATAGAAGGGAATGATTTTCAGTACCGTGAGTTCTTTAGAGGGAGGAACTACTGCACTTAGGAATGTTTCCTAAGTACATCTCAAATATCAAACAATGAATTATTTTATATGTGGACTTCTTGGCTTTGGACATTTTCTGTGCAGTGATTATGGTGTTTCCACTCCAAAAAGTCATATATATTTTGAAATATATTTCAGAAAATTATCTCGGTTGCTTTTAAGGTCACAAGAGACATTCCTTGCCTTTTCTGGGTATTCTCTGTTCAGCAAGAATGCACTTAGTATAGAAGGATAAATTGCGGTAGCCCATGGGAGTCAGTGCCATATTGTGCAACTCACACAAACACCCATGGGCTTGCAGAGGAGAGCTCTGTTTGTTCAAGAATAAGATCTGGTATTTCTCATACAGGAGGTCATATTACCTTAAAATGCCTCTGCCCCTTAGGCCTGCCTGATGAATAACATCTGCTCCCATAACAACAGCCTCTCCAGCAGGAGAGAAGGGCTCTGTGGCAGGACAAACAGAAGCAGTGCACAGGCAGTCACGATGAGAAACAGAACCCTCTCTGTGCACCTGGTGCCAACCTCTCAGAATCTCTGCTGCTCACAGTGACTCTGAGATACCTACAAACCTCTTTTTCCCAGCCTGGCAGTCAAGGAAGGAGTCAGGATTTTTCTGTTCTCATTCTCAAAGTTGTTTATTATTTCTTATCTATAACATTCTTTCTCTGACCCGCTGAGGTCTGTCTGGCAGGTTGGGTTGAGGCACACTGCCCACCCTCGAGGCAGTGTTATCTTTTTATACTAAAAACTACATGTACATTATTTACAATAGCTTCCCAATAACCTATCACCTATGTTAGACAGTGAATTTCCACTTTAAACCAATCCAAAAGTGCCACCATCACAGCAGAAGATGGAGGCTAAGAAGAAGAAGAAAGACTGGACACACACAAATTGCTCCATCTTGCCCCCTGAACCCCCATTCTAAAAACCCCAAAAATCTATTTTTCACCCCTTGACAGACTATTATTCTACTTAAACTCTCTTGACTTGTAATTCTTCATATAAAGGTGGTAATTTGCTCCATGAGTCACAATCAAAGGCCCAGGTGTCCTGGGCTCTGTGCCAAGGTCTCTGAGCCCCCTGGCAGGGGCTTGAGCCCTCCAGGGCAGTCAGAGGAATTCCCTGGGTTCCAACACCAACCCTGCTGGAGCCAGGAGGAAGGAGCCCAGAGCATTGCAGGGGCTCTTGGGTTAGGGATCTTGCACACCCCTGCCTCTGTGTGGGTAACTTTAGCACTCTGAGCAGTGACCATGTATGTCAGTGGAAATCAGATTTGTCTCTCCAGCCCTACACCCTCTCATCAACCTGCACAGCAAAATATGCTTCAGTTTACCATCCCACTGATGCAGGCAAAGGGAAGTTTTCAGTGAATGTTTTTACAGCAGATGTTTCCCTGTACCTCAGAAAGTTGTGACTGCCCTTGTAATTTGCAGCCCAGAGCCACCAGCCTTCTTAAGGGCTGGAAAGTTTTGTGCAAAAAGAGGGAAAGAGACTCTGCTCTGCTTCCATTCATAGTAACACAAGGAAATCCTATTCCTAGCAAGTAAGATTAGCTTTTAGCTTTCATCCATCTCCTTGCATCCCACAGATCCCCATAAAATCAGGGGAATTGTTACTGAATTGCCAATATTTCCAGTGAAAGTGGGTAAAAAATTCACCTGAAAAAGACTCAGGAATAAAATCAGCTGGGAAATGGTTTCAAAAGTTTCAAGTTTTTAAAATTAATTTTGTTCTTCAGTGGAAAGAAAATAGAACTTCTGAGCAGTTTTTCAAAAATATATTGTAAAGAAACACTTGTTTCCTTATAAAAACTGTAATTTTTTTGTCTCTTATCCACTCTCACTCATTTCCATTTTGCTCCCCCACTCAATTTCTGTCACCAGAGGTAGCTGCAGAGCACTAGATCATGAACCTTCTTCAGCTGATTTTTTTTTAATCAATACATCTCTATGCATTATTTTTCCTCTTCATTAAAAATGCATTCTGCTAAGAATGTTAATAAACAACTCTGCTTGGGAGAAATTCTTAGCTTGTCCAAAAAATTGATGCCTTACACATCTAACTGGATAACCAGCTGCTCAGCTGTGAAGCTTTGGGAGAAAAATAGACTGGGAATTGCTGAAATGTCAGTCCTATATATTAAAGGTGTCCCGTCAATGTTTTTGCAAAGAGTAGAAATTCTGCTACATTCCACTCAGCCTATTCTGACTATACAAAGCACACACTTAACTAAAGCATTCTTCTTCCTCATTTTGTTTTCTTGAACCTGATCTCAAGGATTTTAGTGTTGTACCTGTAAATATATAGCAAGAAATAAATGTTTGTCGAGCATTATGTTCCTCTATTTATTCATGTATTCACTTTGACATAGAATTGGCAAAAAAATTTTAGCTGTTTTTGACAGCAAAGGCAAATCCATGAGCCCCACCCTCTGCCAGTTGTATTTCTCTAAGCATAAATTTCAAGATTAATGTCCTGGGTTGACTATATGATGCTTTTATCCCCAATCGTCTTCTTCTGTTCATGCTGAATAAAAAGTTTCCTCAGTCAAAAAACCTTTTACCCTGGTTTAGCATTTTGACTTTTCCACGGAGACAGGCTTGCTTATTCTTCCCAGAGTTCAGAAGGGGTTTTGCCACTGTGCTGACATTTTGCATCATCTTCTTTCTTTTCCATTTAAAAAAAAAAAAAAAAAAAAAAAAAGCACAGATCTGAAATGACAGTAAAAATGCATTGCTCCTTTGAAGTGACGTGGACTGCATATGTCTGTGCATCAGCAGGTTAGTCAGAGGGACCAGAGCAGAATTTTCTAATCCCTGGTGTATAGAGGAGCCATACATAGATTTTGTTTTGTCTTCCTTTGATTGCACCACCACGTTTAGAAACTCCTTCTTAAAGAAGTGATGCCTTATGCGTGGGGGGAAAAACAGCAGAATATTGTAATTAGGAAAAAACTCTAACTTCCCTGTCACATCTGGCCTTCATGCTTCAATAATCCCTTGAGCACAGCTCATAAATAATGAGAACTCAGATGCTGTACAATTCTAGTGCATGCTATTGACTTCCAGGGGATGCACAAAAGGATAGAATATAACCTGAAGGCAAAAGCATGCACTGTTTTTTTAGTCTTCTATCAAATGTGTATCACTAGCAATTTAATTACTATTTATTGAGCACTGCCAGTAGGGTATAAGGGGTACAAAAAGAATTGATATGTATAAACAGAACTGCTTTTTATCTGTTGCTTTATTTAGCATTACCCTGCTGTCTATTTCAGACCTTTTGTTTTAGCTTTATGCGATGCAGATTAAAAATATTGTGATTTGAAAAATAATGGGAAAAGTGCAATCACGCAAGCATCAAAAGATAACACCATGCTTAAAAAAACCCCAAACAAACAGCAATGCCTTATCAAGGTACAAACAATCAAAAGTAAGTAAAAATAACTTTAATCTTACTGAAATTGAAAAAAAATAGAAATAAAATATGTATGGATCTAACTACATAGTCAAATCATCAACTGAGGTGAGTTTACAAACTCCATTAACTTCAACAGACCCACCCTTTTGTGTTGACAGACTAATTAGTTTGATGAAGTGCCAAAATCTTTGTATGTGTTGCCTAAAAAAGGAACTGCGGGGTAAGAAAACTGGGGGGAGATATGACAAAAAAAGCCATAAACTTTACAGAAGCATGCCCAGGTGGAAAATAAAAAAAAGACAGAAACAGAGATCTCCTTCCCATGATCTACCTCTCAGTAGATCACAGCTTCACTTTGGGTTATAAGAATGTTACACCCTCCAGTCCAGACTTTTTATTTGGAATAGGGTTTGAAATGAGCAAAGTGAACTATTTTGTTAGCAAGAAAGAAAATAATATGCAGGTTCAGTTCCAAAATATTCAAGTCAATATTAGTTTTAAAAAATAACAAAGGGAAAAATGCATCTGAGAACTTTATGTAGTTTTCAGTCCAAAAGTGTACCTTTCTCATATATTTAGAGCTAGCCTACCATTCTATTATTCTTAAACCGTACACTGTTTCCTTTAGCCAAAGTTGACTGGTTTTTCCTCAATACATCTTCTAGCTTTAAGCTTTTGCCAAGTCACGTTTTTTGGGATCCATTCCTTAAGGGCAAAGGGACTAACTTCCTGATGGTACCTGTTTTCTTTTCTTTCCTCTGCAGGCTTAAGTTGTGACTGGGTATCTTGTTATCAGAAGCGAAATGAATAACTCAACGTACATAAACTCTTCCTCTGAAAATGTGATGGCCTTGGAAAGCCGCTATAAAACTGTCGAGGTGGTGTTCATCGTCCTGGTGGCAGGGTCCCTCAGCCTAGTCACCATAATTGGGAACATCCTGGTCATGGTGTCAATCAAAGTCAACAGGCACCTCCAGACTGTCAACAATTATTTCCTGTTCAGCCTGGCCTGCGCTGACTTGATCATCGGCATCTTTTCCATGAACCTGTACACCCTGTACACTGTGATAGGCTACTGGCCCTTGGGGCCCGTGGTGTGTGACCTCTGGCTGGCTCTCGACTACGTGGTCAGCAACGCCTCAGTAATGAACCTGCTCATTATCAGCTTTGACAGGTACTTTTGTGTCACCCAAGCCCCTGACGTATCCCGTGAAGCGGACCACGAAGATGGCCGGCATGATGATCGCAGCCGCCTGGGTGCTGTCCTTCATCCTCTGGGCCCCTGCAATTCTCTTCTGGCAATTCATTGTGGGAGGAAGGACTGTCCCAGATGGGGACTGCTACATCCAGTTTTTTTCCAACCCTGCTGTCACTTTTGGCACTGCCATTGCAGCCTTCTACTTGCCCGTTATCATCATGACTGTCCTTTACTGGCAAATCTCTCGAGCCAGTAAGAGTCGGATAAAGAAAGGAAAAAAGGAAGCTGCCCAAAACCAAGAAACAGTTTCCCCCAGCCTTGTCCAAGGTAAAATAATGAAACCAAACAATAACAATATCCCAACCAGCGGGGATGGGTTGGAGCATAGCAAAATTCAGAATGGAAAAACCAGTGAAGAGACTGTGACCAATAACTGTGTTCAAGGGGAGAAGGAGAGCTCCAATGACTCCACCTCCATCAGTGCGGTTGCTTCCAACTTGAAAGAGGATGAAGCTACCAAAGATGCCAGACAGGCTTCTGCCTCCCAAGACCATGTCAAAGCAGAGAATTCCAAGCTGACATGCATCAGGATAGTCACCAAGTCCCAAAAGGGGGACTGCTGTGCCCCTACCAATGAACTATTTTGTTAGCTAGAAAGAAAATAATATGCAGGTTCAGTTCCAAAATATTCAAGTCAATATTAGTTTTGAAAAATAACAAAGGGAAAAATGCATCTGAGAACTTTATGTAGTTTTCAGTCCAAAAGTGTACCTTTCTCACATATTTAGAGCTAGCCTACCGTTCTATTATTCCTAAACCGTACACTGTTTCCTTTAGCCAAAGTTGACTGGTTTTTCCTCAATACATCTTCTAGCTTTAAGCTTTTGCCAAGTCACGTTTTTTGGGATCCATTCCTTAAGGGCAAAGGGACTGACTTCCTGATGGTACCTGTTTTCTTTTCTTTCCTCTGCAGGCTTAAGTTGTGACTGGGTATCTTGTTATCAGAAGCGAAATGAATAACTCAACGTACATAAACTCTTCCTCTGAAAATGTGATGGCCTTGGAGAGCCGCTATAAAACTGTCGAGGTGGTGTTCATCGTCCTGGTGGCAGGGTCCCTCAGCCTAGTCACCATAATTGGGAACATCCTGGTCATGGTGTCAATCAAAGTCAACAGGCACCTCCAGACTGTCAACAATTATTTCCTGTTCAGCCTGGCCTGCGCTGACTTGATCATCGGCATCTTTTCCATGAACCTGTACACCCTGTACACTGTGATAGGCTACTGGCCCTTGGGGCCCGTGGTGTGTGACCTCTGGCTGGCTCTCGACTACGTGGTCAGCAATGCCTCAGTAATGAACCTGCTCATTATCAGCTTTGACAGGTACTTTTGTGTCACCAAGCCCCTGACGTATCCCGTGAAGCGGACCACGAAGATGGCCGGCATGATGATCGCAGCCGCCTGGGTGCTGTCCTTCATCCTCTGGGCCCCTGCAATTCTCTTCTGGCAATTCATTGTGGGAGGAAGGACTGTCCCAGATGGGGACTGCTACATCCAGTTTTTTTCCAACCCTGCTGTCACTTTTGGCACTGCCATTGCAGCCTTCTACTTGCCCGTTATCATCATGACTGTCCTTTACTGGCAAATCTCTCGAGCCAGTAAGAGTCGGATAAAGAAAGGAAAAAAGGAAGCTGCCCAAAACCAAGAAACAGTTTCCCCCAGCCTTGTCCAAGGTAAAATAGTGAAACCAAACAATAACAATATCCCGACCAGCGGGGATGGGTTGGAGCACAGCAAAATTCAGAATGGAAAAACCAGTGAAGAGACTGTGACCAATAACTGTGTTCAAGGGGAGAAGGAGAGCTCCAATGACTCCACCTCCATCAGTGCGGTTGCTTCCAACTTGAAAGAGGATGAAGCTACCAAAGATGCCAGACAGGCTTCTGCCTCCCAAGACCATGTCAAAGCAGAGAATTCCAAGCTGACATGCATCAGGATAGTCACCAAGTCCCAAAAGGGGGACTGCTGTGCCCCTACCAACACTACCGTGGAGATCGTAGGCACAAACGGGGAGGAGAAGCAGAACAGTGTGGCCCGGAAGATTGTCAAGATGACAAAGCAGCCAGCCAAAAAGAAACCACCCCCTTCTAGAGAGAAAAAGGTGACAAGGACGATTTTGGCCATCCTCCTGGCCTTCATCATCACCTGGACCCCATACAATGTGATGGTGCTCATCAACAGCTTCTGCACATCCTGCATCCCCGGCACCGTGTGGACCCTGGGTTACTGGCTCTGTTACATCAACAGCACCGTCAACCCCGCCTGCTACGCGCTCTGCAACGCCACCTTCAAGAAGACCTTTAAGGACCTTCTCATGTGTCATTACAAGAATATAGGAGCTACAAGGTAAAAATGATGATGAAAATGGTTATGGAAAGGGTGGAGAAGTTCCAAATTAAATTTTAAAAAACCCTTTGATGCTACAGCACTTTATGGTCTTCTATGGAATGTGCAATCCAGGATGTTAGTGGAAATACTGATAAGGGGCATCAGCTGTACCCCTGAGGACTACACTTTAAAACATTTTTTTAATAAATGAAAATAAACCTTTGGGACACGGGGATGTTTGAGATATTATTCAAGTGTGTGGACTGGAGGCACAGTTCCTTACTTTCTGAGAGTATTCTGCAGAAGGGCTTTAAAGTCTATGATTTTTGGGTCATTCTGTGTAAAATACTTGTTCTTTCATTCTCTTTTTCTTGTTTTTTTTTCCTGTGTGTGTTTATTATGTCTTCATCCAGGTAAAAAAAAAATCAACAAATTTTAATAATAACTGTGTGGAAGAGGCATAGGAGTTTGGAAGATCATTTCATTATCCAAATCAATCATGGCAGAAATTTTCTAAAGTTCAAAGTTATCTAAAGCTTTTTTGCCACTGTCATGTCAGAAGCTTAATGTTAGGTAAATCATGACGAAAGTTTTTTATGTTGTTTATGACACCACCGTTTCCAAAACCACATCAGTTCTGAAAGTGTTCTTATGCACAACATGTAATCGTTGTATATTGTTCCAAGTCTGCTGCTTGCCCCATCCCAGGGGCTTTTGTTCTGTGACTACTTCATCATGTCAAGATCAGAGTGAAAACACGTGGTCTCATCCGGATTGCTACATGCCAAGACTTCTTCAGCATCCATGTAAACCAAAGCTTTTGAGACAATTTTGTTCACTTTATTCGTCACATGACATCAACTTGTGGATTTGTCTTTTACCTTTATCAGCGTTTTCTTCCTTTCTGTACCTTACTTGTCCAGGGCAAGACTGAACATCAAAAGAAGCTGTAAATTTAAAGGTCTCATCCAGTCAGCCACCATGGTGGCCAAACAAAGGTCTCAGCTGAAGAATAGAAATAAGATTATTACTAGAAAAATGAAAAGCTACATCCATTTAAAGTTGGATGTACAGATGAAGAGGTATGTTGAGGCTTCACAGAATGAATAGTTAATATTAGATGACCATGCTCTTGACCTGTCAAAAGATAATTCTATGATTAATTTATTGAGGTAAAGAGTAAGATAGACTGACCTACCCACCTGGATCAAGGTTTGCTAAGCCCTTAGTGTGAAACTGGGGTCCTTTCTGGGTGAATCCTGCACAAGATGTTTGCTTTCTGGAAACAAATATTGGTCATGTTGCCTTGTACTACCTGAGAGCCATATTTTGACTGTAAGTCAAGGGTAACACTAATAAAAATGCAGACAGGAAAACTGTGATTATAGAAAAACAGATATTAAAATAGTCTTGATGGGAGTCTGGCAAGGGTTAAATTCAATTATTTTTTGCTACTCTACACTAGGTGAAATTTAGATCATTTCTGCCTAACAAAGAATTCAGTATTCCAATATTTGGTATTTACTGTAGCAAAACAAAACATTTTGTGGACAGGTCAGAGGGTATAAGATTATTGAAAACAGGGATTGTCTGGGAGTCATGCACATTTTATTTACTCCTTCTTAATACCTCTAACTTCCAGGCCCTAACAAAGGTACGTTTATATGTTTTCTTACCCAAAAGAGCATAGACAGTGTCCTGAGGATCTCTTTTCTGAGTGAACACCACCCACCAAAACAGGACATAAATTCATTTGGTTATTTCATGCTACCACTACAATATTCCAAAATGCACCTCAAAATAGAAGCCTCTGAGATTACAGAGAAATTAATCTTACAGAATTAAGTTTTACATTTGACAAGCTTAATGGAAGACAGTGTCAAAGCATTCTGGTATCATGACAATTTTCATGTTTTGTAGCATAAGTTCCCAGCAGAAAGTGAAAATGAGGAGGATTAAACTGCAGTAAATTAAGGCCATGTTAAATTCCGGATTAAAGTGTCTTAATATGAAGTCATTGAATTTATACCCCTAGTGATTTCATCCTAATAGAACTGTCTATATACAGCCAGGGATCTAATTTTGCAACCCTCACTTGCCTTGAGTCATATCTACTATCACTGTTTTAATCTTCCTGCTTGTAAGGAAGAATAACTAAATGACAAAGCTTTCCAAAATGAGCACTGCTTGCCTTTTAAAACTTCATTCACTATTTATCTTGACAGGTCAAAGGAAGGCCTTACACATTCCTAGCTTGTTCAGTCTTTACAGTGTTAGAAAAATCCAGATAACATCCCAAGATAGAATAAAATCAAATATGTTCAATTTCTAAATCTGACTTCTTTAGAAAAGTTTTGTAAAAGAAACACATCTGCTTCTTTCTTTCAGCAAGTGCTGTGGGTATCAATAGTACAGGTACTCAAATTGGGAAATAATGACTTTATTATGACTAAGTATAGCCATACTTAATCTTTTAACTCTGGTTTTCTGGCAGGCCTGCAAATCCCTTATTCTCACATTTGAAGCTATCACTTGTTCATATTGAATTAATCTAACAGATAAGGACACTTCCACAGGTTAAGAAGTGTGACAGATAGATTGCAATTATAGTCCTTCATCATGTGATATGATGACACTCAAAATACCACAGAAAGAAAAGTAATTTGTGCCAGCATTCATGAAAAAATAGAAGCAAAGGAAAACATATTTTCAAAGCTTTCCAGCACTTTTCCCTAGCACCTCACTTTTGATCTCAAAAGATGCTTTGATTTGTGTTATAGTATATTCAAAAGGCTTGCAGGACACACAATCCTGTGTTTCCACTCTGTAACAGTTTATGGTACATTTACATTTGCAGACAATTAAACAGTGTGAAAATAGATGACATAGTGCACCTATGTATGGATCCACAGGCATGCAAACACACAACCCTACATGGTTTGTATACATGAAAAATAACCAACTAATATTCAAGATATTGCATGGAGCCTTGTCTGCCTAGTGTGCATTGCCAGCTGCTGGGAGGTGCAGAGCCAACACTTATTTCACTGCCTCACCTCTCCTGAAGGCAGAGAAGAGGCAGAACATGTCCTCAGATATTGGGAACCCCTTGGGTCTTCAGGTGGTTGTGGCTCAGTAAGACAAAAATGTGCTAATGGTCCAGAACCGCAAAATAATTTCTTCTTGAATATCCTTCGAGCTTTCATGCCTTTCCTTTGTGTCCCAAACCACGTTCACCAGGTTTCACTTCCCTCCTGAGTGATACATCTGCAGGATCTAGATGTCAGTCTGGAAGAGCAGCTCTCCCTGGGTCACCTCGGCTTCCCTGGCTGTCACCTGCACCCTGTGGTCCCCAGGGTGGCCCTGCTGCTGGAGCTGCCTCATCTTCACCTTCAGCTTGGCCAGAGGATCCCAGCAGCACATCCACACCATGTGCTGCACTGCCCACTTCTGTTTCACATTGAAACCCAGCACGCTGTGCAGGTGACTCATGAGAACAAAAGGAAAAAGAAAAAACATCCCAAAAATGATAACTGACAACAAAAAATTGCAGCTAGAACTTCTTGCCCCCTCCTTTCCTTCCTCTTTTCGTTATTTCCACAAAGAGGCAGCCCACAGGGAGTGATTTGTGTTGTCATGGGACAGCCCTACCTTCACGCTCCAGGAAGAGAGCAGCAACTTGGAGATGCATCAATCCAGTGGGCAAACTTTTCTGAGTACTAAAAATGTCTGTGGTCAAAGAGAAAGGAAGAAAGAATGAAAAAGAAAGAGAAAGAAAAAGAAGGAAAAGGAAAAGGAAAAGGAAAAGGAAAAGGAAAAGGAAAAGGAAAAGGAAAAGGAAAAGGAAAAGGAAAAGGAAAAGGAAAAGGAAAAGGAAAAGGAAAAGGAAAAGGAAAAGGAAAAGGAAAATAATAAGGAAGAAAGGAAGGAAGAAAGCGAGAAAGCTGAAGCAATGTTTAATATATGTTTTCTAGTGAGAACAAAATCTAAGAAATACTTGTCAGCCTTCTTTCTGTTTGAGATTTTCATTTGATAGGATCTATTGAAAGATAGCAAAGTATTTGAATGTTGCCTGATGAAAGGCAGTCCAAAGACAACAAACACAACTATATAGGTCAGATTGCTTTTTCTTGCTTTCTTTCATTGTTTTTTTGCTGTACAAAAGCTCACAGGGATGGGAGTGTTCAAGTGGACCCCAGAGATCAGTTGTTTGGCATTCACAAAGCATGAAGGGGACAAAAGCAAGTGCTAAATCTATCAGCCCTCTGCTCTATACTCTCCTGGTGGAGAGAGAAAAACATATTGACAAGAAGAGGTGCCTTCAAGAAGTGTGGCTGTGGTGAAAACAGCCCACACACCACTGAAGAAACCCTTGAAGTGGCCCAGCAGCTCCTGGCCTCTCATCCAGGGATAGGAGCAGGAGGGCAGAGATTTTTTTATTTTATCTCCTTATTGATTTGAATGTGTCCATCTGTCCTTGGAAATTGTGAGCAAACTCACTGTCCCCTTCCCCAGTTTGACTGATTTTGATCTCTGTTCTTCATTTCTATGAATGGGACATTCCTAAAGTTGACTGAGTGTTGTCTCAGGACGCAGCTCCCAGTTTCTCCTTTAGTGCTGGGGTGGCACACTTTGGATTTTTCAGCTCTGCTGACAGTACCTCTCCTTGCCACTTCTAAGTCCCAAAATTAATCATGGCAGTGGCCTGGCAGGACTGAATAGGTAAAGCATCCTGACAGGCAACTTGCTGGAAACTTGACATGAATGAATGCAGCTTGGGGGCAGGAGCAGAGCAGAACCATGCTGATGTTTTGTCTCTCTCCCCTTAAAACACTTTGGAAAAATCTTTAATTTTTGACAAATTGTGGAGTTTCTGGGGGCTAGAATTTAAAGTTTTACATAAAAAAGGGCAGGGAAACAAACTCTGGCCCTGTGCATGGGGGGTGTTCACTGACAGTGAGTTTGGAGTTTAATAGTCCCAGATGACAACAGTGCAAGTGGTAAAAATTGGGAGGCTTAAAAGAAGTTAGCTTTCCTTTCACTACAGACAATTACAAGGGTATGATTTCTATACAATATTCCTTTTGCAGTTCTGGTATGTTACAAAGTGCTCTAGAATTTCAAGGAATCTTTCTTTTTAAAGTTTGTAGGGAGCCTTGCCTTGAAGGAACCTCAGAGATGGTCTTTAATTTTCTGTGGCCTCTCTTCTCTGCCTGTTTTTGCTCTTCTGCCACAGTTTTACCAAAAAGCTTTCCTCCTTACTTTAACAAGTGTCACCTGTGTTGCAGCTACAGCCTCGTAGTTTCACTTGCCTTTCAGGCACTGTGCATGCTGGTATTTAACCTCTCTGACCCCACCCAAAAGCTGCCCTCCCTAGCACGCAGCATCCTCCTTCACTGAAGCCCAAGCTACTGTGTGGAGTGGCATCTTCCATAAATCCTTTCTGCATGGGTTTTAAATGGCAAGTAAAACAAACCCTGCAATGAAACAAAGCCAAATCAGTTCTTTTGCTCCCCAGTTGTGTTATCTCTGTGTTAGGCACAACAGTGGATAATGGCCAAGAGTGAATATGCTCATAGTGGGATATCATGCTGCCACATGCACGGATTAATTTTCTGCTCTGTGCCACAGAAAGGCAGCCCTGCCTTCCCTCGAATCCCCTTTCATTCATGAGCTTACTGGCAGAGTATTCACTGAGAGCCCAAACCTAAGAATGTAATTACAGCAAGGCTGAGTTGAACATCTACCACAACCAATGCAATTATTTCTCCTATATTTTTACTTCCCTCCTTTTGCAATGGCCTCTTTTGCTGCACCGTGGAGCTAGTGGGTTACATGAGCATATCAGTCCTCCCAGACCTCATATTTCAGAGTACTGGGTAGATTTGTTAAACCCATTTAATTTCTGTGATAACCAAATAAAAGAAAATAAATTCTGGTGTCTTTTTGCCTTCCAAAGTTCTGCATTACTAAAGAGTGCCATTCACTGACTACTCTTTTTGATCTTTCCACTGTGAGTTTCTTTTCTTTTCTTTTTTTTTTTTTTTCTCTTTTTTTTTTTTTTTCTGGATCATACTTGCCAAGAAGGACACAGAAACCATTTTGTGAGATGTCCCAAAGTGCTCTGATTGGCAAAAGCAGCTCGGTGTGGTACATGAGGCAGTGTGATCACAGCCCGTCTTACAGTGCCCTTGGAAGGAAGAATTTACTTAAGAATTTAAGATATTAAACACTGAGTGTTTAATATCTGGGCTGACTCACCTGACAGCGCTGGAGAGAGCACAGGGGGACAAGGCTGGTGCGTTCTTACTGGCAAAGGGACAAGCAAGTCACAGCTGGATTGCCTTTCTGCTTCCCCCAGCTCGTGGAGGCTTCAGGGAAGAGGTGGGGATTTCTGCCCCCTCTGGAGACTCTGTCTCTCCTCTCTACTCCAAAGACAGCCCTTCCCTGAAGCACACCCTGGCAGTAGTGGCAGTAAAAGTAATAGAAACACTGGTGGGAGTGCCACAGCTGCCAATCAACAGACATCCTTCTATCCTATCCCTTATTTCTGGTGCCACTTAGCTGAGGTGGTTGGTAAGTTAGAGACTAGCAATTTGTAAATACCTTTAGATAGTGTGTTTTAACATGACCAACACCATATCTTGACTGTGTAAAAAATAATACAGTATGTGTAATACTATCCAGATAAGATTATAATGTAAATATATCTACAATGAATGTCCAATTATGTTTTGAGCTCTATGTATGAGGAAGAACCTCATCTCTTCTTGAGATCTTTTTTAACTTAACAATACAAAAAACTTGTTATTCATTTATATATATATATATATATTTAAAAATCCTGCATTCTTTTCTTCAAAAGAAAATACTACTGCAAGAAAGAAGGAATGCATTACATGTATGTGATCTCCAAAATCATGTGGTAAAACCAGGAGCTGAGAATCTTACAAGTAGGGGACTGGTCAAATTCTTGATACCGTACATTTGATCTCAAATAAATAAGATAAGCACAAGTTTATGGTTAGCTGTGTAAAGCTGACCCACTTGATTATATATATATTATAGATATATATTTATATATGCTGTATAGATATACATATATTATATACAACATTCATACAGTGGAAGCAAAGTTTGATTAAGTTATATTAACTGGGAATTTGGATGTAATGTTGTGTTCCATTTGGAGGAAAAATGTCTGTGTTATTCAGCAGCATTTGTTATACAAGATGAAGAAAGAAGGTATTTCATCAAAACAAGCCATGAAGGAATAAGATTATGAGGGTTTGAAACATTTTGAAGAGACAAATAAAATTACATGCAATATCTATGTATGTACTTCTGCTGAGTTGTATTCCTAGTTAAAGCATTGCATTAAACAGAGAATTATAATAGTAAAAATGTGTTTGTATGTGGTATCTCTGTTTATTTAATCTTTCTACTGACTGAATTTCTTTGTGAAATGTAATGGTGACAGATGGAGAAAAACGGTTTTTCCACAGTAGCCACAGGCTGAGAATGTCTGTAGAAATCAGGAAAAAAATTTCTAAGCTTATTTTCCCTGACTTCCTTGGCAAATGTGAAGTTCAAGAAGGATCTCAAGTACGACTTCAATTTTTCTTTTTTTGTCCACGTCTTTGTTCCTCCTCCAGAAAATGTCACCTTTAACCACAATGCCTCTTGAACATTCTGACAAGGACCTCCAATAAAACATTCCTCCAGATATTTCTGGCATCCAAGTATTGAAAAGGAATAGGTAAGATTCTTTTGTAGCTGTCCTGTTATATTCAAACAAAATAAAATTTTAACTTTGAGGGGAGATGGCACCACTAACAACCAAATACTTGGTGAGCTCCCTTTGCCTTATGAATGCAAACCTGTCTGCATGGCATGCTTAGAAATAATCTAGGAGAAGAGATAAAGAAATCAGGTGCATATTCAGCTTCTCAGGGTCCCAGGACACTGTTTCACCCCTACTTCAGAGGCAGACGGGGCTCAGAAGCAGCAAAGGGATCCAGTGCTGGTGGTGACTGGGGAGCATGGCTGCCCAGGTAAATCTGGCTTTTGGTGCACAGTCAGCCTATCAGTTTGACAAGTAATTGAAGGGGGGATCTCTTGGGCATGGTGCATGAGCTCTGTCTGGGTCAGCATACTTTTGTCCACCTGCTCCAAAAAAGACATTTTAATAGAAGTGGTCTATGTTGGCTTCCTTTTCCTAATTTTTCCTTTCTAAAATTTGAGGACCTTCACTGATTCCAGCTTTACAGGACTTTAAACCTGTCTCAACCTCTCTGCCACAGACTTTCTGCCTCTGCCATTTGCTCTACTGTTTCTTCAGCCCAAGTTCACCTTCAGCCATTTCACCATCCCTCTTCACCTGCACCTTTCCACAATGAAAATGAGAAAAGCCAGTTTTTCACCTGCCTTTTTCTCAGAGAAAGCAGATAAATTGATGTGTTACAATGTATTTATTTACCTGTACTTGTCCTGTATCTAAGCCCCCTTGCACACTGCAGAGCAGGGGCTCTACTGATAGGCTGCAAGGTGGGAAAATTTTAAGGGGTATATTCTGATGGTCAAAAGACATTTGTAAGAATTACAGCAGAGAAACAAGCAGGTACCTGAAATCTGTTTTCCCAAGGCACAACTATATTCAGCATGCACATTTCTTATTTACTCATGTATTTAAGATCCACATTGCAGAAACACATAGCTAATGCTGCCTGTAAATTCAGAGCACTGATGCTAAACTTTCGTTTGTCTTCCCACACATATTTTGAAAACTTTTTTGCCAGTGCTGATTGTACACAGTAGAAAAGATACATGGATATGCCAGATTACCTGCCTGAGCCATTCACTCACACTCACAGTCTGACCACCAGGCAGTGAACAAAGTTACCTTTTTCTTTAAAAGAGTAGAATCATGCTTAGCACAATAAAAATTACCACCACAATCTTCAAGTACAGCCAGTAATATTTGCAGTTAATGTAATACTTAATAGTATACACCATCTCCCCTCTGGAGAGACATTTTGAGACGCCACCAGGACAGAAGTTTCTTTATTAAGTGCTTCTCTTTGAGGCCATTGGCAGAAAAAATTAGGTAAAGTGTAGCTATCTAGTTCACCCTGATTTCAGGGAGCACCCTAAGAAAATCAATACAGAGAAATGCTGCTATTTAGTAAATCCATTAGCATTGTTTCTGGCCTTTTGCCAAGCATTGCATGCACCACCTAGACATGGGAACCTACTTGGCAGCACCAGGACATTGACACCTTCTTCTCCATGGAGCTTGCCAACTTCACTGCTGCCAACACACAGAATGAGGGAAAAGAATAAAATCAGCAAGAATGATATCCAAGAATCGGAGAGACAAAAAACCCCTTTCCTTCTTCTCACAATCTTTGTTCTGTCTTGTCACCCTCTCCTTCCTTGTTTTGGTCCTTCCTCCCTCTCTCTGTCCCTTTCTTCCTCACCTGCTTCTGACAAGTCTCATCTACCTCTCCAGGTTTCTCTCTCTCATTGACAGCTTGCTAAAGATGCTAAATAAATCACTATGAAATCGAAGCCTTTGGCTTAAAAGTGGAAAGCAATGCAAGAGGGAAAGAGATAAGAAGGAATGCCTCAAAGAACTCTGGAGTTAATTCATTTAGTTTGGGAACCAAAGGTTTTCCCGGACTCACCCCATAATCACTACTATCATTTTGCCTGCAGTTGAAAAACACTTATAAACAGGGCTGAGCAGAGATTATTAAATCCATATGGCACAGGAGCAATATTCCTAAACAGAAGCATTGCCAATGGCAGCTGCACCAAATCACTTTCTAGAACTGGAGACACAATGGATCTGTGGATTGCAAAATTCATCCAACTAAAATGCAACCTAATGAAAGAATAGGGAGCAAGGTCAAAGCAGTTAAATCTCTCCAGCACAGATCTACCTTAGCTCCCATTACAGATGGGAACACTAAGCAGTGCCAGGAGCCCAGAGGAGCAAGAAATCTGTAAAAGTTGCACTCTTTGGGGCAAATTAAGGTATTCTGGGGTTGTCTGGCTGTGTTGTCATTCTGAATAAGAGGAGCTAAGCTTCTGCCAAGGTTGAATATCTTTCAACCAGGAGGGTTAGGCTTCAGCATTCCTGCCAAGAGATAAGGATGAGAGCAGAATTCAGTGTATACAGGCTTAGTTATTAAAATAGTGGATGTTCAAGATGTTCCACAGAAAATATAAACAAGACTTATCAAGTATGGACATCAAATCCCAGATTTTGTTACGCTGCCTTTCTAAAATGAAAAACAAATAAGCCAAAAGTTTCCAAGTGTTTTAATTGGTATATTTTCCATTACAGGGAATGCAATTCCCTTGTATGGAAAAAAGTCACCATAATTTTATAAAAGGGAGGGTTGAAGTCTTCTGATCATGCTGAGAAGACATGAACTAGACAACCACAAAATAATGGAGTTGGTCGGGAACTTTCTAGTGAAACTTTTTTCCTACTATAAAATGCTGATTTTTTTTTTTTTTTGGGTGAGGTAGGTAAAGCAAGAGGAGATCTCACTGCAGTTACAACTTCCTCATAAGAGGAACAGGGAGGTAAACACTGATCTCTGATCTCTGCTCTGTGGTGAGCAGGGACAAGACCCAAGGGAATGGCCTGAAGTTGTGTCAGAGGAGGTTTGGGTTGGGTATCAGGAATGATTCTTCATCCAGAGTGCGACTGGGCACTGGAGCAGGCTGCTCAGGACAGTAGTCACAGCACCAGCCTCACAGAGTTCAAGAAGCGTTTGAAAAATACTCTTGGGCACATGGTGTGGCTCCAGGGGATGGGGCTGTGCAAGGTCAGGAGTTGGACCTGATGATCCTTGAGGGTCCTTTCCAAGTCAGCTTATTCTGTGATTTTTCAAAGGAATTCCTGGTTTTGAAATGCTCTAGAAAAAAAAGGGATAAGTTTTATGGCTTATGCACAGCCTTGAGCAGTGGCCAACCAGGGACAAGCACCAGGCTAGAATAACCATAAGCAGGTTTCCACAGCATTACACAGAGAACGGGAATGACCATGATTTTTGTTCTGGGCATGCTTGGTTCATAATCCAGAGCACACAATCAGCATGATTATGCTTTTATGAACACTTATAGAGGTGCTCCTCTAATGCCTGGGACCCTGCAAAGAGGAATATGTACTCTAAAAGATACAAGCTAAGATATGTGTTAACCCCTTGGCAGACACAGTTCAGAGTGGAAAGGGCTGGAAAGTGAAAGTCAATGGTGTTTGCAAAGAACTGTGAAGCCACAGAAGAAATGAAAATGAGGCATGTCACGCTTCATCTGCCAAAAGTAGGACACCCTCCTAGGGGCAATGTAGAAACATAATTTTCCCTTATTTAAGGAACCTTATTTAAATGGGTTGACAGCCTCTTTGGATATAGTTTTTTTCTGCCTATACTGATGATGGGGAGAGCCAGGGTGACAGGCTCAGACAACCCTCGTTTGAACAGCTACATCAGACAAGGTGCTTCTCAGTCCACAAGTGAACAGCCCTAGGGCTTCATAGGTTTTATAGATATAGCTGTAACAATAATTATAACTAGTGTTATGCTGGGAAAAAATGAGACAGGGGAGGAAGGAAGAGAAATCCATTATGCAAAGATGTAAACTATATGGGGAAAAAATAAAACTGATTGGTTTTAACACTGATTGGTCTTTGCTCTGTATTCAGGAGTGTGTTTTATTCTGAGAGAGCATTTGGACCTTACAGCAGCATGTCCACGAACACAGCAGAGCCACCTTTGAGCTAAGTTTCCTGAGGGCATGGGAAAACAGCCTTCTTTCCTTACCCTGGCTGCAATGGTCGTGGCTGGCATGGACCTGCCCCTCTCATCCCTCTCAAAGGCACTTCATGAGAAGAGAACAAAGAATAAGGCAGAGAGCTCCAGCCTGGTGAAGTGGAGCTGGGAAGGACAGAGCAGGACTGCTCTGTTAACAGGATCTGACATCCCCATCACGTTTTCTCCTCTCCATCACTCCCTATCAGCATGCACCCACCTAATGTGCCAGCAAAGCCACTTCACAATAACATCACCCACATGAATACTAAGCTGAAGTGAGAGGAGCCTTACAAAGGGAGCTGAGAACCTGATTGCAAAGGCCCGATGTGACAATCACCCAAAGGGCAAGGAAGGGACAGACAATAGTTTACGTGCACTTTTTCCATTTCCATCCACCCCTCCTTCTCTAAGTTTGCATTTTGTATAGAAGGGAAAAATAAAATAACTGATTTGGATTCAATTTGCTGCAAGTCGCTGCCATTCCTGTGATGCTGGACACGGGCTGTGACTGTGATGGATAAGCAATAAATACACTGAATAAAAAATACACCCTTGGCTGTTAACTCACCAGGAGAAGCCTTGAGACTCTGGTTTTTACTCTCAGGTTTAAAGTAATTTCCATTGCACATTCTATCTCCTGCTCTATTGCCTTCTGCCTATTGTTCCAGGGAACCTCCTCCAAGGGCCTTTCTTTCTATCAGGTTATGGACCTGATCATGGAATGTAATTCCTCAAGGGCCCAGGCAGTGCTGATTGCCTTCTAATGAGACAAAGTTCCCCTCATCTCTAGGTCAATGAAACCACCTCAAATTTCTCCACGGCTACGAATGATCCCAACCTGTTGATAATAAAATATGTTAACAGCAGTGGGTACTGCTCCCCCAAAGCAAAGAACTTAAAGGAAGAACCTAGATGAAATACTGAATTTATAGAAAGAGCATTATGAGTTTTATCTTTAATTTCTGCTGTTATTCATCAGGTCAGTAGTTTATCTGAAAATAAAGTCAAAATTAATCTTCAACTCAGAGCAAATACAAGCCCAGTGACCATTTGTGAATACATCTCACCCATAAATTTGTCAGTAAATTATTCTAGAGTGAAAGTGGCAAGGGGAGGGAGGAGTGTAGTATTATACTTGTAGTGACAAGCATCAGAAAAGCAATTCAAAACTAGAAATGAAAGATTCAGCAAAATTAAAATTTCATTTAGTACAATCATTTATTCTTTGTGTATGTCATGGTTTTGCTTGATTATTATATGCATTTCTAAATGATGCTGTAATAAATAATGAAATTCATGCTCTGTATAACATAAAATATTGAAAGCCATTTTCAGGATTTCTCATTTCATGGAAAGTTGTAGAAACAAGCTTTTGTTCCAGGCTTAAACAAACAAAATAATAATTTCCTAGTTTTCCATGAGTTGGAAAACTATTTCAATGTCCCTACTATTTGTGCGTCTGCCTCATGAGCATATACACAGATGTACAACTGAGAAACCTGAAGGCCAGGATGCTGACATACTAGATATCACAAAATCAGGCACAGAAGCTGAAGTATAAATAACTACTGTCTCCTCAGTACAAATACATTTCTCAATATTTAAAATTTGTATTCAACGTAACTGTGCAGCGAGTGTGGTTTGAGCACAGCAAAAGGAAAATCTGCTATTTTAAACCTCAGAAATTTGAAAGTGAAGCAGTAAAAGGCAGTACTTTTTCAAAATCTGGGTGGGGGCCTTTGCTGTCCTGTTCAGTTCCTCAGCTGGGAGGAGGTGGTGCAGCATCAGCACACAGCCTGTCCTTCCTGCCTGGCACAAACATTGCTCTGCAAACACCTGGGAGTGACCAGCTCCTGTAAGGGTTTAGGCCAGCTGAGCAAGGGCAAGAAGAACCTTTGTAGGCAAGAAGGGAACTCTCCCCTCTCCCTGCACAGCCTGGGTGCCAAATTCTCTGTACCCCTGTCTCAGGAGCAGAGCTCTGTGCATTGATCAGCACAATGTGGCTGTCCACCCACGTGGTTATTAATGGCTAATAAACAGCTCCAGCAGCCACGAGCTGCATTTTTGTTGGCACCAGCCTGCAATCAATTAAACAACCAGAAGGGCTCCAAGAGGTGCCATCAATGGCAGAAGGTATTACAGCCGGATGTTTCACTGGGAGCTCCCACACAAAGCCATTAGGTGTCAGGTGCAGCTGTGTGTTCATCAGGAGTTTGCAGTGGGGTTGGGGCCCCTCGTGGGCACTGCCTGCTGCAGAGTGGCTGCTGCACAGAGCCCCCAAATTCCCAGGTCCCTCTGTGCTCAGCTACCTGCATTGGCTGCTCTGTGGTCCTCTGGAATAAGAGAGGAAATTGGAACAGCTTGAAAGGAACATGGAGAACAAAGCACACAAAACACTATCTGTGTCTTTGCTCCCAGGAGCAAATCCTGTTTGCTGGTCAAAAAGCTCCAAAATATTGGGTGCTTTCCAAGGGAAATATGAGGAAACTTGAGTGAGCTATCCCATTTTCACTGCTTAATTTAACAGCTTGCTGTTGGTGTATGTGAAAAAGGCAATTGTAGCAAACACAATGCAAATAAACCTGATTTTAGGACCAGTGCCAAAAAAAAAAAAAAAAAGAGTTTGATATAACATTTATGTTCAGAAAAGAAAACAAGACAAGACTTCTTTTCCTGGTTCTTTTTCCTAATAATATACAAGTTTGTTTGTTTTTTCTTTTTTTCTCATAGCTATGTTCTGTAGGGTAAAGCAACTTCCATCCTGGCTTTATGACATCCCTCATACTGAGATTGTAGTGAACAAAGCAGAAGAGAAAGGTGATGGACTTCAGGTCACTAGACCACAGCAAGGAGACAAAGTAAGCCAACATCTTCAGCAGAAGTCAGCAATACCTAACAGGTCTCATTTCCCCTGTGCCCACTCTTCTGACCTAAGAAGTCCAAAAGTTTCAGGAAAAGTTAGAACACAGGAAGACAACAAAACATTCCCCACATACCCAAGCTCTTAGCCATAAAGACACAGAAACAGCCATTCAAAATATCAGAGAAAAACACTTAAATGAGTTAAGAGCAACTTTCATGGTAGCTGAGCAAGGACTCTGGGTTTGCAAGACTCCCTGTGCAGTAACAGGAGCAGAGGCAGAGGAAGAAGTGGAGAACTGGCAAAACATCCCCAGTGCCTAAAGCCTTGCAGCTGCATTGCTAGAGCTGCCTCTGCCTGCAGAGTGCTGACCATGGAGGGTCTCTGTTCGGCCACAAGAACTGCTGGGATTCAAAAACTCATAAACAAATGTTGTTCTGCCTGTCCATCCTGGTTTCAGCCAGGACACAGTTAATATTCTTCTCAGGATCTGTTACAGTGCTGTGTTTTGGATTTAGTATGAGAATGAGGTTGTAAACACACTGATGTTTAAGTTGTTGCCAAGTAGTGTTTACCCAAACTCAAGGACTTTTCAGAAAGCAGGTGCACAAAAGCTGGAGGGGAGCATGTCCAGGAGAGCTGGCCCAAAATAACCAAAGGGATGTTCCACAGCACAGAACATCCTGCTCAGTACATGAACTAGGGGGAAACTGCCCAGGGACAGGCCAGGCACCAGGTGATGATCACTTGAATTGTGCCTTTCTTGGGTTTTATTTCCCTCTCTCTCCTTTTCACTACAATTATTAGCATTGTTATATTGTATTTGCAGGGTGCCTCATGGGAGGAAGGAATGATGAATTTGACTCCATGTTCTCAGAAGCCTAATTTATTATTTTTTGATACTATATTATATTAAAGAATACTAAACGGTATTATACCAAAGAATACAGAAAGGATACTTACAGAAGGCTAAAAAAATAATAATTAAAACTCGTGACTCTCAAGAGTTTGACACAGCTTGGCCCCAGTTGGCCATTGAGTCAAAACAACTCAAAGCAGAACCAATGAAATAATCACCTGTGGGTAAACAATCTCCAAAGGAGCAAAACACATGGGAAGCAAATCAGATAATTCTTGTTTTCATTTTTCTCAGAGGCTTCTCAGCTTCCCAGGAGAAAAATCCTGAGTGAAGGGATTTTTCCAGAGAATGTGAATGCCACATTGTTGTAATTGGTATTATTTTTATCATATTTTGCTCTGTTTCAGTTATTCATCTGTTCCTATCCATGAGTTGTCACTTTTTTCCAGTTCTTCTCCCAGTCCTGCAGTCAGCAGGGGCTGGCAGCAATGCCTCCTCATATCTCCTGGCTGACACTTTTCCTACTTTTTAAGAACTACAAGTGTGGAACAAAAGAATGACTCCTTACCTGCTGGGCACCTGCTGTTTGGATACTCAGCTGTGGCAGAAGATGCCTGTGGGGCCCTCAGATATTGCCAGGGACAACTGTGAGCACTGACTTTCCCCCCTTTTTTTTTTTTAAGCAGTGCTCTAAACTGAAAGGTGGATACTCTGTTGAGCATAAAAAAAACCAAAAAACAAAGAATATTTAGCTGATTCTGTTGCTCTTATGAATTTAAATGGAAATGGATATTTCAGCCTTCTTGGAAATGACAGACAGAGATATGAACCAAGGTTTTATAGCGGTAGACAGGGATTCCTGGGCCACTAAAGTATTGCTTCAAGCCTAAGAAATTGACAGCAAGCTGGGAAAAAAATTGTTCCTAAAAATACCAACTAGAGGAAAGTGTTCAGTCTTATCAAGCCCTCTTTTATTCCTCACTGCCTCCAGTTAACCAAAAAAACCAGCTCCTTCCCAGCAAGCAGCTCTCAGGTCTTCCTCTCCAAGGCACCCAGAGCCTTACAAAGGAATATTTTTAGTGTCACTAAAGGGAAGCATGACAGAAGGTCTGGCATTGAGTCCCCAGCTCCTTATGTAGCTCTGAGTTTGATCATGAGGTAGATGGATGTTTGGAAGCTCTGCATCTGTAGACATCCTGTAAGGTCCATTCCTACTCATGATATATAGTGGGGGTAATTCAAACACAACAGAATAATTACAGCAATAGGCTAGAAAAGAAAATTGCCCTTTCCTTCACTGTTGGAGAAAGCAGAGTATTCCCCATGGCACGCTCATCCTCACAAATGGATTTGCTGAAGATGATGGTTGCCTGCTGCTTAATCAGAGGGAAATGCATTGCAGTGATGAATCACTCCCATGGAGGAGCTCCACTGGCAGCTCTTCCAGCTGGGACCCCAGGCTGCCACCCACAATGCTCTGCCACTTGTCCAATGCTCCAGGCTCTTCCAATCAGGACCCAAACTGGTTCATTCTCTCCAGCTCTGGAACTGCTCAATGCAGTAGATCACCGCTTGCTGACTGATGCAAGATGACAGAATTCACAGAATAATTGGGCTGGAAGAGACCTTCAAGATCGTTGAGTCCAACCCATGCCCCAACACCTCAACTAAACCATGGCACCAAGTGCCACATCCATTTTTTTTAAACACATCCAGGGATGGTGACTCCACCACCTCCCTGGGCAGGCCATTACAGAACTTTATTACTCTTTCTGAAAATATTTTCTCCTAATATCCAATTTATATTTCCGTTGGTGCAGCTTGAGACCGTGTCCTCTGGTTCTGTCAGTGCTGCCTGGACAAAGAGACCGATCCCACCTGACTACAGCCTTGTCTCGGTTTGGAAAGGCAGGTGCCTGCTAAGGAAGGCAGGAGCCTCCCCTGAAATGGAAAATCTAAACCCCCTCCCTCCAAATTGTTATAAATCTGAAATTAAGGGGCTCTCAGGCAAAAATATGGGATCAGGAATAACAGTTATTTATTAGGGCAGAAAATAAAAAAAAAAAAAAAACAATGCAGTAAACGAAAACAACACTGACAGAGTCAGAACACAACCTGACACCCTGTTGGTCAGGGTGCTGGTAGCAGTCCAATTGGAATTGTGGCTGCAGTCCTCCTGGAGTGTCAGGTGTGGTTCTGCTGGAGCAGGGATCCTGTAGAAGGGTGGAGTCTTCCTCTGAAGATCCAGTGGAAGAGGCAGCTGTTCCTCGGGGAAATCCAGTGGAGAAGCTGCTCTGCTGCCCGGAGATTGTAACCAGTTAGGAATGCTTGGCTCCTCCCCCTGGGTGGAGCACCTCACAATGGGATGCTGTAATTTTATCAGTCATGCAGTGACACTCAATGGCCCATTAACAGAAGATATCTCCTGGAGGGAGGATTGGTTATGGAAGAGATAATGAAAACTGCCCAATTAACAGAAGACAACTGCCACACCTCTAAGAGATGGCAAATAGAGTTCACATTGCCTTGCAATGTAGGACAAACCTCCTTTCAGGAAATTGTAAAGAGTGATAAAGTCACCTCTGAATCTCCTCTTCTCCAGGCTAAATACCCCCAGCTCCCTCAGTCATTCCTCACAGGGTTTGTTTTCCAAGCCCCTCACCAGCCTTGTTGCCCTCCTTCCCCAGCCCAGACCAGCCACCCTCCTGGATAACTGCCCCCAGTTTATACACTGGGCATGGCATTCTGTGGTATGGAACATCCTTCTGATCACTTTGGGTCCTCTGTCCCGGCTCTGCTCCCTCCCAGTTTCTCTTGTGCAGCTCCTCAGGGGCAGAGCATGAGACAAGGGAAAAAAAATTCCTTGATTTAGGGTAAACATGACTTAGCAAAAACCCCAAAACATCAGTGTGTTATCAGCACCATTGTCATTCAGAATCCAAAACACAGCACTGTAAGGAGAACAAGTGAACTCTGCCCTGGCAGAAACCAGGACACAAATGCAGTTCTGTAACCTGATCCAACAGCTGACCACCAACACAACATAGACTAATCAGAATTATACAGTCTGGGAGCTGAGATGATAAATCAGCCCAGGTTTCTTCACTCAGCAGTATTTCTTGAATAAAAATTGAGCTCCTAATCACACCCAACCCTCCCCAGGCCTGCCCTTCCTCTTTCCTCTCCTTGTACCTCTGAGCTTGTACCTTCAGGAAAGACTTTTGCCTTGTGCTCAGGGCCACGGCTTCTGAAATCCTGGAGATCCCAATGGTGATGCTCTCATTGTGCAAAGGCAGCATTTGAACATGAGCTCATTTCCTTGTAGGCAGGAATCTTCCTTGAAACTAAGCTTCAGGGGTTATTGGAAACCTGCTCCTTTTTAGGACTATCTGTAATGAGATGCCAACACAAATGAAGGTGGATTCTGAACCCTTTTTCTCTTCTGAAGTCACAACATGCAAATTTTTGAAAGTAATAAGATGAGGTGATTACTGCAGTCATCCAGCTGAGACGTTTTTTAGATGTCACTATTTCTTGTAGGAATAAAGTGATTCAGACAGACACTCAGACAATCAAAAACACATACTGAACCTTCTTTGGAACTTAATCCATTTGCAAGCTTCTCATTTTACACTAAATGAAGGAGTGTTCAAGGAACTGCATTTTTAACAGTGTGTTGGATTCACCACACAGTAAGAAAGCACGAGGGATGCCACTCCAGAATGCCATCTCTGTGTTTCCAGGTGCACAACTTCTACATGTCCCTGGGAGCTTTCCTCGCCTATGGCATGCTTAGTAGGAAACAAAGAAAAAATATTTTGAAAGCAAATCATCAAATATTTATGGTTAAAATCTTCTCTTAACCTTTGACTTTCATCTCTGTGGAAACATTCATGAGTACAGGGAGCTTAAAATAAAATTATAAATTTCTCCCTTACAATAAAATTATAAAATTCTCACTAGAAAAATAGTGAAACTGGGCAGGATAATCTGTTTCCTGTGCTGAAATCATCACTAGTACTGTTGAAATTCAGCATTTGTGTTCTCTTTTAGCCAGCTATAACCCTATTTAGCAATGAGGTGGTCTGATACTAATTAGCCTTCATCAGCCACATATCTGCCTTTATCATGGCAATTTGCTACTCTTCATTAACCATAACTACTGAACATCCACATAAACAAGAATATTTTTTTTTCTGTCATCTCTCTAGAACTAAGACTGCTACTTAACAGATCCTCAAGGGAAAAAAGGGACATGTCAGCCCAGGGCTTGCATGCCCTTCAGTGTGGAGAAATGTACCAGAGTGTGAGTTCAGATTCTTTTCTCAAATTCCTAGCAAAAATTTGAGCTCAGCTGATAAGGCATAGATTCTTTTATGGTGGGATAAATAAAATACATATTTGAGTGAAGCAGAGCTATTGGTCAAATTTTTCTCAAAAATTATACATGGGGAAAAAAGAAAGTCAAAAATTTAAATGAATAATTGAAGTATTTTAAGGAAAATGTAAAAAAGAAAGTAATATCTTTGAAAAATTACCTACATTATAGTTTAGTAAGTGCAAAAATTAAGGAAAAGAAATAGAAAAACAAGCCTTTTTCATTTAAGTAGATTTTAACAGAATATCTAGTGAGAAAACATTTTGTTTGACCTAGTATTTTTTATTATCATTAATTTTAGATTACCTTATGAGGCAGAAAATAATTGCAAAACCTTAACTTCAATAGTCATCTACCCTGATCTTCTGCAGAAGAGATACCATGAGTTACCATCCAGAAATTCCTCCTGCAAGTCCAGAAATTCCACCTGAATTACAACTGGTTTTATAGAAAAACTTTCTGCTGAATCTTGAGACATTTTAAAAATAATCCTGGTTTAGTGACAGGTTTGCTGGCAGGTATAATCAATTTCTCTTAAAGATGCTTCAGTGACTTGACTATTCTTAGCTTAAACATTTGCCATTGATTTCTGTTCTGAATTTGAGTAGCTTCAACTCCCAGCCATGAGAGCCATTTGCAGATTTTTATACTTTCAGAAGGTTAAAATGTTGTCTCCTTGTAAATCTGCTCCTCTCATAGGCACTTATCTACAGTGAACAGGCACCATTTACCCTTAAAGATAAACGAAAAAGACATTTTACAGTAAAAAAGATTTTCCAGGACTCCAGTATTCCTTGTAGCTCTTTCCTAGACTTCTCAGGTTGTCAATATGCTTTTAAAAATATGAAACAGAGCTGACTGGGAACACTGTTGTATTTAAAACACCTTTCTCAATGTAAAACAAAGCTTTCCATGGAAACATGTGGATTTACGGGAGATTAGACCAACAATGCAAATATTTCCTAGGAACATGGCTGATACATGTACAAATTATCCAAGTTCAAAGCAGGGGTGTCAAATCTTTAATTCTGGTAATCCAAGGGTGTGGTGGTGTTTGAGGGTCCCCATGACAAGGGAAGAGATGAGAATCTTGACTCCATGTTTCAGAAAGCTGATTTATTATTTTATGATATTATAATATATTAAAAGATAATTATATACTAAAACTATACTAAGAGAAAATCAGAAAGCCAGCAAAGAATGATAATAAAATCTCATGACAGACTCAGCGAATCTGACACAGCTGGCTGTGATTGGCCATTAATTAAAAACAATTCACATGCTGGGTAAACAATTCTCCAAATCAAATTCCAAAGTAGCAAAACATGGAGAAGCTGAAGCTTCCCAGCTTCTGAAGAGAAAAGACCCTGGCGAAGGGATTTTTCATAAAATATCACAGTGACACAAGGGATTGACCCAATACCAGCAGTGCTGTGCATTGGCTGTCTCCAGTTGGAGCTATTGCACTTTTTGTAACTCACTGAAGCTCAGTGGACCCAAACTGAGAACACTGCAGCTCACTGGCCATGCCACAAGAGCTCTCCTGGCACTGCCCCTTGGCATGAAACTCTTGGGCTCAAATTCCTGACCTGAATCCAGCAAAGCAGACATCCTCAGACCTTGACCCATGGCCAGGTGGGATGACCACCACCTTGGGTGTCCTGAGGGACTGTCCAAAGGGACACACATGTTCAGGCCCTGCTGCAGCACTCCCACAGGATGGGACCTCTGCCATGGCTGGGAAAAGAGGCGCCTGTGGCTGGGGACCTTCATGGAGCTCAGATGCACCAGGTGCCAAGGTGTACCCAGGCCCCAAGGCACCCCTGGTGTTTGGGACACTCAATCAGCCACTGAACTTAAGTTCACAATGTCCCAGGGGAGTGAAATCACTGCTTAGCACAGGCTGCTTTGAATGCCTTTGAGTTCTTTAGCTTTCACACAATAAATACCAGACAGCCTTGGTTTGCAGGGCTAAAAACAATGACTGTGCCTTGAAACACCCAGCAAAACACAATTCCTGCTTTTCAGATTTACTTACAAAAGCTGTGTCCAGTCTTGGTGCATGTGGTGGTAACAGTGGCTCTGCTCATGGTTGATCTTTATTTACACAATCAAGGACTGCTCAGGCTCGTCTTGCTAATACACCATCCTTAGACCTCATGTTGCAAAGATTATTCACCCTGATCCTTCAACACTTTATCTCAATCATGATTTCTAAAACACCTTTATCTTACATAAGTAAGGCCTAAAATTTTCATTCCTAGATGAACAACCTTGCATTTAGCTGTATTAAAAAAAAAATGTGTTAGTTGTTCAGCTGAGCCCCCTGTGCCATCACCAGTGGGCAGCTTTGAAAAGTTCCCCCACACCTCATCCTTCCAGCTGGAGACAAGGTCTCCACAGCTGCTGTGGCTGAGGGAACTGTGCAAAGGAATCAGGAATGTCACCCAGGAAACCCAGGGAGACCCAGAGAGATTTGCCCTTACCTGCATATCGAAATGCAGCTCCCAAAATTGCCATGAAGATTTCCAGTTCTTAATTGTCACCGACATCTTTTTATGAAAATCCTTTCCTTAGGATTTTTCCTCCTGAGAAGCTGAGAGGCCTCAGGAGCAAAATGTAAACAATGGTTATCTGCTGCTGTGGAATGCAACAGGTGGATCTGTGATTGGCCTCATGTGGTTGTTTCTAATTAATGGCCAGTCACAGCACAGCTGGCTCAGACAGAGAGTCTGGGACAGCTGCTTTTGTTATTCTTTCCTTTCTATTCTTAGCTTAGCTGGCCTTCTGAGATGAAACCTTTTCTTCTATTCTTTTAGCATACTTTTAATGTAATATATATTATAAAATAATAAATCAAGCCTACTGAACATGGAGTCAACACTCTCCCTCAACATAAGACCCCTGTGAACACCATCACACTTAATCACCTAGATCCTATCTTTCCCACTCAGGAAAACCAGGCCTCTGAAAAATGTGGAGCATCCCACATCTTCTAAAGCCCTCTTTTGCTCTGGAACTTGGCATTAACACCATTAATTCCTCCTGCTGCTTCAGTTCCTCACACAGGGCAGGCAGTTTTGAAAGCAGTCACAGCCTTCTCCCTCTCTCTGTGACAAGAAACAAAAAGCAATCCAGACAGATTTTTTATGTCTGAAAGAGGGTCTGCCTATGTTTTCCCAAAATACAGATACAATTACTGTGCCTCAGGCAAAGAGACAGAGGGACAGAGAAAGAATGAGTGCCTATAGGCACATAGCACACCAAGTCCTGAACAATTCTTTTAGGTAAAGACATTTTTCAGCTGTTGCATGCCCCAAATCACATGAGAGCCAGGTTCTTATTTGTCTCAAGCACATATTAGCATTTAAAGTTTGGTGTGGATTTTTTTATGACTATCCAATTTGTGCAGTACTTGTTCCTAATACAGAGCAACTTTCCCAGAAGAATGTTAGGGAGCAGTGAAGTGACTCTACCCCCAGTAACGTGGGTGTACAAAGGAATCTCTTTCTGTTTGTGAAATTCTAGTCACAATTTCCTCTCTATACAGTGCAGCTTTTCAAGGGTATACACGAGTAGTCTTGCAGGATTACACGTGGTGCATGCAGGTCTCTGTGGAGTTTCTCTTTTCAGTACAGAATCCCCCTGGCTCATGTTGTCAGAGCATGGTGCTAACAGCACCAAAGCTGTGGCACTGATCCCTGGGTGGGCCATTCCCTGCAGAGCTGGGCTTGATGAACCTTGTGGGTCCCTTTCAACACAGAAGATTCTGTGATTCTGTGACACAGTAGAACACTTGTAATTGGTCAGCTTGAAGGACTCTCATCAGGGTCTCTTTTTCCTATTTATCTCTGAATGCACAGGAGGCTTATTCACACCACATTTTTTCCCAAGAAGCAAACTCCATCCCTCAAGAGACCAATCCCTGAGCCATTTACGGTGCTGCTGACTCCTGAATTATCCCTCCATTTTAGGAGACAGTAACTCTCAGTGTTGGGCTTTTTTTGCTTATAGACACCCAAAAAGTTTTTCCTGGAAATGCAGCCTTCTCCAAAGTTCATTTTTGCCAGCTACTAACAAGCTGTGTTTTCTCCTCTGCCTTTTGTTCATGTCCCCCAAGCCAGTAGAATTTCAGGGCCAAGAGAGCCCAGCCAGAAGGAGCAGGGTTTATCCCTGCATGGAAAAGCATACTGTGAGTAAACAAGACAGTGTTTCCAATATATACAAGGGTTGTGATTACAGGTTAATCCAGGCTATCCCAATCTCTACTGGTTAAACTGGTACACTTTTCTCTTAAATATGTTCCTGGTTAGTTTTAGAGACCAAATTTTAAAGTATGATATTTGGGATTTTTTTTAATCCCACAATTGAAATATTTCTATTCAGTCTTCTCAACCCTCTTACCCTTTAACTGTAGTGAAAGCTCTGTCTCTTGGTTTTACATGTTTCTTAATACATGCAAATAAAATTCCCAGGGAAAACAGATAGCTTTTAGGAAAGCAATATTTAAGGGAGAGAGATAACATACCCATAAAATTATATTTCAGCAAGATTTAGAAAATCTCCCTAAATAGAATAGTTTCTTTTAAAGGGGGTGATTTGTTATTGGTCTCACAACCCACTGCACATGCAAAGGGAGCACACAGAGAGCTGTACAGAGAGCAGGTGGTGGTCAAGGGGAAGAACTTTGATGAGATGCCTGTAAGAGACGCCTGGACAGCTTGTACCAAACAGGGGTGGCTCTCTCACCCCTTTCACAAGCCCAGCCCTGTACCCCCAGGCCCTGCAGTGAGGGGCCACAGGCTGAGGCTGCTGCTGCACAGGCACAACATCATTTCTGCAAAACAATCAGCATCACAGCAGATTAGCATAAACCCCTTCTCTTTCGCAGAGTGGGGGATTTCTTGATTACCATAAGCTGTAACCTCATTAAACTATCACAAGGAAAATAATATTTCTGACATTCACAGTGCTTTTGGTTTTTTAATTCGCTCATCCTCAGCAGGAGCAGTTGTGGAGAGCGTGGGAGGACAACTCCTCTTAACCAGAAGCAGCCTTCAAGGGCAAACAGCTCTGATCCAGGCTCCTGAGGAAGGGGGAAGACACAATCCCCAAAGGAAGGAAATCTTCAAAGGCTAGCATCATATTCTGGGAAAAAGCAAAGTGTGTTAAACTCAAGTCTAACATCCCTTTTTTCCCTCAATTTTCAGCTCCTAAAACAGATAAAAATGTAAAATGAGATATTTTTTTTTTACTGAGGTACTCCTTTCGGACTCTTTTACAAACCCCCAACACTGGTACTGACAATGCTGCAGAAAATGAACAGTGTGTGGGTCAGGTTGAATAGAAAAGGTGGGTAGAATACTGGCAAAGTTGTGAAAGGTGAGGTGGCAGCAGAGCAGTGGAAACACTCCCATGCAGCTGAGCCGCTTGCAGTGGCTGTGGTGTCTGTGGAGAGCAGCACTCCAGCTGAGCTGAACCAATGAACCCTGTTTACTTCAGACAGCTTGTTCCAAGCTTTCACAGAAAACAGGTGATGGCTTAGGGAGAAATGTGATGAATTTTAAGTAGGAGTACAAGTGCAGGTCTCCCTCCATTTAAAGTAATGCCTGGCTGCTCTTTCTAAGCACTACATAAATTATTGGGCAGACTGAGCTAAGGAGGGGGTGGAATCCAGCCTTGAGGTAGTTCATTTCCTCCAGCAATGCTCTCCTGATCAGTGGAATATGTGGGACTAGATTAATATCAAACAGGAATTCCATTTTTAGAAAATACCTTGTTTTCATTCTGCATTGGATGAAAGGCAAGAACTCTGTGAGATACTCGGTGAAATCAGAGAGATTGTGCTCAGAGATGTTCAGGTCCCTGCTGCTCTGGAATTTGCTTCATCCCAGGCACAAGCACGGCACAGCAAGCTGTAATGTCAGTCTCCACAGGGTTATCCATTTGGCAGCCCTGCACATTCCTTGCACACGCAGCAGAATTAACTTCTGAGCAAAAAAGAGCATGAACCAGACAGGTTCTGTTTCTCCCACATGTTGACATTAGCTGAGAACCAAGAGAGTTCAAGTAACCCACCCCAAGCAACTGTAAGAGATAAAAAGAATTTTTGTTTGAAACTGCAATGCAATGACTAGATAAGTAAATAGTACCTCATCCATATCCTGTCTCACAGAGATATAAAGGGTTTGCAGCCAACAATTACACTGAAAAGTGCATGTGATACGAAAGATTATACAATGTAAATGTAAAGATTCTTTCTAAAGAATTTAATTTACTAGGGCAGAAACCTTACCCAAGCAACTTAAACTCTTGAGCTGGAGTCACAGAGGTATTTTTTAGGTATTAAAAGAAGAGAAGATTAAGATATGTTCCTCTGCTGAATGAGTGCATGGAATTAATAGAAGGACAGCATTTTCTCCATGGTGGTCTTTCTTTTATTTTTATTATTTGTGAAAACTCATATCAATAAATATCTTATTTAAGGTGGCAAAATATCAGAGTACTCTTTTATCTTAGTTGAGGCAAGTTATAAAATTTAGATCAGCTGCTTTTTGAACAGACTAAACTCTTCTGACCTGTGTCCATAAAGTGTCCCAGTTATTTAACTTCCTAATATAGTAAGTTATTTTGGCATAAGTGGCCACTATTGTTTCCCATTTATGCAAAATTACTATCACCATTTTTTATCTTCCATCCATAATGATTTCCACATATTATTTCCTACACTGTCCTTTAGAAGGACTTACACGTTAGAAGGACCTACCAAAAGGCTTAGTATTGATTGATGGCTTTACTAATGAACACATTCTCTTTGACCAGAAGTCTGCTCAGTCTAATGGGCCATTTTGGCAAATCTTCAGGATCCTGCAAGAAAAAAAACAACACATAAACAAAAATTACTGTGTTCTGGAAGATATATCTCAAATGACATTTATTCCTATGTATTTGCAAATCATTAAAATAATGTCCTATATTCTGCTTTAGTGAGGTTTTGAATTTTTAAATAAGAGAAAAACACGGACAGAAATAGCACAAACTTGTTAAAACAACTTGCTAACTTAGTGAATGCTTCTAATCAGCAGCCATGACATTTCACTTGGAATTAGTGAGCACCAAGTATCCAAGCCATGTCCCCTCTAGGATCCCTTGGGGCTTTTATTGTCCCAAGTTTACACAATCAAAGGAACAAAACTGTCTACCCTCAAGTCATCTAAAAACTGTTTTGGGGACAACATGTGATTTTGCTCTTCGTGCTGAGTGCTTTGCATGAATTCAATTGTGAATGAAAAATTAGTCATATTCAAATTCCAAATAGCCCACAGGCCTTGGCTGTTATTTTTTTTTTTGGTCCCTTCCATTAAGCAATCATGCAAATTTCAGAAGCTCAGTTTTGGGTAAGAAGTCAGCTCTTTATCAATTAATGAACTGACAGTGAATCAGCCAGGTACATGCATTTACATTGTGGGACTGAGACCCCCAGTTCATTCAGAGTAAGGGCAGAGAATGCTTCAACTTGCAGTTTCCTCCAGCACACTCAACAAGGACTCATACCCTGGAAAAACAGGAGTTGCTTACCTCTGTTTTAGACTGAACATGCACCTAAGTCTCTATTAGGTAGATGTAATTACTGCCACATATTAAAAAGGACTTTTTGTGTCCTTTGTGAACTGTTGTAAAAACATTATGCTTCAAGACAGAAATGCTAAGCCCAAAAAAACCCCACATTTTACTGGCAGGGGTACGTGGACTGTGGGCCATGCCCTGCCCTGGGCACACACCACAGAGGACTCCTGCCTGCGAGCCCTTGTGGGGAGCTCAGCCCCACACAGCTGCTGCCTCACACCCCAGGTGGGATAGGGGAAAAATTCTAGGAGTAAAAATGAGAAACCTCGTTGTCTGGGATAAAGACAGTTCGCTTGGTAAAGCAGAAGTTGCACACCTGAACAAGGCAAACTAAGGACTTCATCCACTACTTCCCCTCTGCAGGCAGGTGTTTAGCCATGGCCAGGAAATCCAGGGCTCCTTCACACCTAAGCAGTTAGGGAAGATAAACACCATCACCCTGAATACCCCATCCTCATTTCTTCCCCCAGCATTAGTTTCTGAACACAACATCATATGGCATGGAATATTCTCCCATGGCTAGCTGTCCCCACTGTGATCCTTCCCACCTTCCTCTACCTCCTCACTGACAGGCAGTGTGAGAAGCAGAAAAGGTGTTTGATCCTGTCCCTGCATTCTCAGCTCTGTTCTGATCACAAAACCCAAACAGCAATGTAGAAGCTACTGTAAAGAAAATTTTTTTCTATATTTTTTCAAGTTACTGGCTGAAATGGAATGGGAGGCATACAAACTTTGATTCAATGGTTTAATTTTATGTTGTGGATCCCAGGCATGGTTCCTGATTCTGCCTTGCCTTGCATTTTCTCTCCACACCTGTGAGAGGGAAACTGATAAATTGAGATTATAAACCTGGACTATTTTCCATTGGAAACACAGGCATGCCTGGGAAAGCACTGTGAGCAGATGGCTTTCTGAAGCCAAACACCACACTGGTGTGGGCTGCTCAAGCTGCCCTGCACGTTTCCTCCGTCTCAGACCTGTTCATTTTCTGCCCCAGGACAAGACAGAGACTGGGCTGCTTATCTACAACCCATCTACTGTGTCAACACTGAGGCTGATGGAAGCAATAATTCCTTTCCAGGCTTATTAGAAAGATTGAAACCACCACCACCTTCTTCCCTAACTTTCTTTTTTCCTTTACTGGTGATATGAGGGAGAAATCAAATACTGTCCTTTGCATGCAGTCAGTCACTGATTAAATGCAGTCACCCCCCTCTCTGTATGTCCACAGTCTTTTAATACATTTACAAAGTGTCACACAAAACAAATATTAGCCCTAGGCAACAGAGGAAAGGAAAATAAAGTTTAACAAAATAAATGTACTTTTACTCATGGGTCCCAAAGACTTCTCCTAGCTTATTACAAGATCCAACAAAATCTAATGAAACTTCAAGAGGATTTTAGAAAACAATCATCATGCTGTTACTCTGTGGATAGTCTCAAAAGTATGAAGCTAACAGAGAAGGCACTTGAAAAGAAAATAAAACATCTCTTTTAAATTGAGTGTGCTAAACGTCACAAAGCCAATAGGAGCATCTTATTTCCACTAAATGCAGGAAGAATGGCAAACACATCTTTCCTGATAAACAACCCTGGTGCTAAAGCAAGTGAGATAATTACAGGTACACTTGTCTTGGGAATGGCACATGCCACGGGGGAAATGAAAAACATTGAGGTGTCCTAGCTCATTCACACCTTTCTTCTGTATTCCTGGAGATCATAAATTACAGGAGCCTACTGGGAAAGGACTCTCTAAACTCCTCTTTACTTTCCATCTCTCCTTGGGATATTGCCAAATCCATACAATGCTATAACCCCCTTTCAAATCCTCTCTAAATGTTAACAAGTTTCCCCTGATAACACTGACATGATAAAGTCTAGCACTTGCCTCATTGCTCCTCCCTGTGTGGAAATTAAATCCTGGAGGTGAATAAGTAATAAGATTTCATACATTTATGGCTACTGTGAAACAGGGAAACGTTTGCTTGCTGTTACATAGTGTGGGAGCACGTGTATGTGTGCCTATATATTGTGTATGTGTGCCTACATATTGTGTGTGTGCCTATATATTGTGTATGTGTGCCTATAAACTGTGTATCTGTGCCTACATACTGTGTATCTGTGCCTAAATATTGTGTATTTGTGCCTATATATTGTGCAAGTGTGCCTATAACTTGTGTATCTGTGCCTATATATTGTGTATCTGTGCCTCTATATTGTGTATTTGTGCCTATATGTTGACACAGGCTGATCCCTGGGTTTGAGTGTGGGTCTCTTTTTGTGGCTTACATTTCCAGCAGATTGTCTGGTGGCATCTTGTGATTTATGAATGTTTATTTATTGTGCACTAAAATTTTCCTGCTAAGATTCCCATGGCCCTGTTGTGGTTGCTGCCCACAGGAATGCTGCAAGGGAAAGGCAGAGCTTGTTTCCAGTGTCAATTTAGCTGCAATAAAACTGCTTTCACTGTCACACCAGAGAAATAAACCTGAAACTTGTGGCTACCATACAGGTTATTATAAAGTAAGTCAGTGACACTTTGACAGATAAACTATTCCTTCTTTCCTTGCACTTGACCTTCAGAGGACTTCAACTTCCTTGAGATATACAGGAGATAACAAGGTGGAATATTTACATATTATCAGGTAAAAACATACAGTGTGGCTGAAATCCATCTTCACCTTCAGGGCTTCCTTGCATGACATCTAAATTAAGTCAATTCCCCATCCACTGAGACAATGCAGGATCTAAGGATCAGTGGGTACCACTCCATCAGGATACAGCAAGGATGATGTTTCAGAAGTGCCTTTGGTCTGTTACAGCCTTTCCTTACCAGTGTAATTGTTTCAGGAGTGGATTTCCAAGGACAGAGAGACAGACAGCATTTAGGATGTTGGGACACATCCCTCTGACTCTGCCACATGCACTCTCAGTGTAATGACATGCCCTGACACCATGTAAGAGATCACAATCAGGGAGTACAGTAATTGTGCCAAGACTCATTAAGAGAATTTATGAAATCAGAAATTTGAAGTCATTGCAGAGATTAATTCAAATTAGAAGAGTTCTAATAAAAGCTAGACTGATACAGATGATGGATAGCTAGGAGTTTTTTTTCTCTCACAGTTTCTTGTTTTCTTTCTTCACTCTCTAAAGTTAAAGTCTAGTTCAAATCATTGAAGGGGATATTTGTTCAACAGACTCTTAAAAATATTATTTGGAATTTCTTGTTAATTCAAATTATTCACCTTTTTTGGGAAGAAAGAATTGTAGGTTAGTGAGGGAAAAAAACATATTTATGTGTAGCCACTAATTTATCCATGCAGCATTTCAAAGATGGAAACACTGAGCAATTTTTGCTTTTATCCACAACATAGAAAATTTGAAAAACAAACAAAACAGAAATCCTGCAATCATTCCTTTAAAAAGCAAAATTTTCATTTCCCTAAGATGGGCCACCTGGGGAGGCAAAAATAATATAATGTGAATATGTCATGCTTTTTTTCCACTAAAGGAGACATTATATGAACCAGAATCATCATGAGTTTAGTCATGGCATTTTTCACCTTGAGATTTCAGAACACAGCCATTATTTATTTTTCCATTGGGTTCATCCTCAAGCTCTTGCTGAATATGCACAAATAAATTCCTGCCATATATATTCACCTTAAACAGCAACAGTTTAATTGCTCTGGTTGTAAAAGACTTTAAATCAACATTAACAAAGAAGTCATGCCTTCATTGCAAGCATTCCTCAAACAAAAATACTACAAGCATTCATGAGCAGTAGCCCAGGCAAAATTTTGAGGTATAGGAAAAAACAAAGGAATTGTATGGATCTATTTCATCTCCAACATGAAAAGCAAAATTTTAGACCATCCTGGGTGTACTTTGCTGTAACTTAAAAGCCAGAAACTTCTCTACAGTCTACATAAATATTCCTAAATCAGCAAAAGTGTGGAGTTGGGGTTGCCCAGTGCAGAGCCAAGAGCAGGACTCAATGATCCTTGTGGGTGTCTTCCAACTCAGACTGTTTCTCAGAAAAGGGCTTTGTACCTCTTTGCTCACAGGGCAGAGAAAAGCAGGATAATGCCCCTTCTCCTCAAACTGTAGCACATGAGAGAGCAGGACCAACACTAAGGATTTTGCACTATTTCAATTTGTTGCTGGTGTCAGGAACAGAATTTGAAGCTGCTAAACACTGCATTCCTTTCCTAGTCCTTGTTCCGCTTGCAGCCCCTCTCTCACTTCCTTCAGCAGTTGCTTTATCCGGAGAACAGAGAAACAAGCACCCAAAGCTGAAACAGCAGCAAAAAGCATTCTCTCATCCTTTAAACAAGACATGTGTGCTGCTGTTGTTTGTGGCTGCGACTACCAGATGGAGCTGCCAAGGCTTCCAGCATTTTTCATAGCATCATGAGGCATTGAGGACACAATTTCACACCTAACACACTGGGAGAGCCCTTCCTCAGCTTCCCACCTCTCTCATCCACCCCTCCAGCTTGCGTCTAAACATCTGCATGAGGAAATTAAGACAGACTTTTCTACACTTTTCCCCCCACAAGTTGGTAATTAGAATTTTGTTTTGGGGCACACAAAGGAAAAAAAGTTTAAATAAAGCCCAGTCATAAATAAAAATTCTTCAACAAAAATGAGTGGCTGATTCTTCTGTGAGCATTTCCTCATAGATACATCCATAAATAATCCCAGTGTGCCACTGTGACAGTCTAGTCTGGCCAAAAGCACAACACAGATCACATGATTTTCAGGACTGAATTATCTCTTTTTGGACAAGCATGTACTCTGTGGAAGAATAATAATTTTTAATGCCACATTTTTCAAGAATGAAGAATCCATCACAATTCAGTAAAAATTCATTCATGCTTTAAAATATGCTTCACATTTTAAGAATTGTCTTTAGAAATATCATTTGAAATGTTCAGGTTACTAGATGGTTTCAAGTTCAGAAAAAAAAATTGATTGTTCTTTTTGCAGGACAGAATATATTGTATTCCTAGAATACATTTATTTATTATTTTGGGGTTTTCAGTACTCAGTAATACAACTCTCAAACTGGCAGATCTGTCTGATCTTCAGTGAGTTTGTATTATAGAGGCCCATATTAGTTTTGCTTTTCCTTTAGTCTTTGCACCACTTGGAACTGAGACCAACATATGTATGCTGGCTAGCACTCCCCTGAAGGAACCTGGAGTGATGGGAATATTTTACCTCCCAGACAGTAATGAAAGCTATTTCTTCTTCTTCTCGCAATAAACCCTTGTTTGACCCTGCATTTGATGCCAAGATAACATCTTGCTAAGGATGACACAAGCTCAGTGTAATTTTTCTTCACTAGAAGCTCAGATACAGTCAAAGGAGGAGATGGCTTCAGACAAGGCAAGATTCAATTTAATTGTAAATATCAATTTAATTGTAAGATTAGTGTGAAATAAATTGCTTTATGATCTATGATTAAAAAAGAGCTAGGATTTCAATTTCTAGTTTGGCTCTTGATCCTGCTGTCTGGCCCAGACACACATTTGTGGGTCCTTATGTATATGATAAGTCAATAAAAAAGTACAACAGCAGCTCTACCCATTCATCTCATAAGTATATTTGTGTATCTTACACCACAGACTCTGTACAAATATACTAAATGCAGTCAATATCAGTAATTTTGTAGACTGAAAAAATCGCAGTCAAGAACTACTTGATGCACTTATCTATTTCAGATTTTTAAAAAGACAATTTTTTGTCATGTTTTATTTTCCATACTAAGGGAAAAAATCCCACTTTTTTTACCATTGCAAGTTATTTTTCTTCCAGTTGAATTCTTGCCTTCCAAAGCCCCTTTAAAGGGAAATTTGGAATATTAAAAAATGTAAAAACTAAGTTTTTGCAAAATTTTAAAATAAAATATAGCTCTTCTGTGGCAACACTAAATAGCTTTTGCAAAACAATTACACTAAACAGGCTTACCTTTCCCAATGTCTTCTAATATTAAAAAATTGACCCATAAAAGTGATTCCAACCCAAGGGTATTGACAACACATTATTTCAAACAGATAAGAGAACTAACTGCTGGGTGCTGAGCTTTGGTTCAGCAAAGGATCTTGTGAGAAACTATCTCCAGCTGAAGAGAAACTGAGTTTTTTGCCTGCGGAGCCCAGGAGGCCAATGCCATGTAGGATCCAGAGCAATTCAATTAATTTAAGCAAAATGACAACTGAGGCTTCTCTAAAACTTGGCCTTTGTCAGAACAAGGGATGCAGACAAGATGCAGTCACTGTGTTCTTCTTCACAGAAGAGAAAATATTGTTACCTCTAATGCAAAGAACTAATAATTGTTTGGAAACAGATAGGAACATTTGCAAGAGGAATTCAGTGTAAATCAGACTGATGGTTTTCCTGTGCCACCTCCCACTGTCACTGGCAGTTGTCAGTGACAATGAAATCATCCAGCAGATGTTGTATTGCTTTAAACCCTCAGAGTTACAGTGCTACACCATGTACTTACAACATTTTAACATCACTGGCATGATTTCCATAGCTCTTCATGGCACAGTGCACATCCACATGCCCACAAGTCAGACAGAAATCTCACGGGTTTATTTACCCACTGCCTTGTAGAGTGAGTGAAAATCTCAGCAAATGGAAGAGTGGTGGCTACAGGTGACTGCAAACAGCCCCAGCTAAGTCCAAAACTTGTGCACTACAAGGATTCAACAAGGATCATGCTCAAGGCATGGTTCTAACAGAAAATACTTTATATTCTTCACTATATTTCCAAATGGACTTAATTAACATCAAGGTGCTATCTCTTGAAACCCAGCACTGCTCAAATCACGTCTTGTATTCTGAACCATCCTCTTAAACAGTCCCATAGCCCTTAGGTTTAGTGTCAAAGCTCCTTGTACAGGTAGATATCACCAGAAGATCACCCTCAGAGAAAGAAATCCTCCAAAGGATAAAATAGTCACAGTAGAACTCAAGACTCAAGTTTTATTCCACCTCCTAACCGTGTTTCTTTTATTGTTTTCTTTTCTATTTTTCTTCCTTAAATGAGTTCCTTACTTTTCATCATATCTCTTGCTACTATGAAAGTAAGTTCTTTCCTTCCTTCCTGGAATCCTTCTTTCCTTCCTGGAATCCTTCCTGATTCAGTCTGGAGGATTTTATGGTCATGTAGAGCAGGACATGACTTTGAAGGTATCACTGTGAGGGTTTATCACTCTGCTCTGTGGGCCACAAGGTACTAAAAGGCACAAATGCCTGAGCCTGGGGCAGCTTACTTGGCACAATTCATAATAAATGATAGCCTGTTTCTAAGGATGAACTCATTTGGCTTAGCTGGCTGTGAGTTTAAAAATAATTATAAATAAAAAATAAACTGGCATACTGTATAGCCAAAACAAATTGAGTAGGGAACAAAACAGCACCATATTGCCTGCAATTCCAACACTTTCTGAATTGACTTGAGATTACTTTTTTCAAACAAACACCAATTTTTTTTCCCCTTTTGGAAGTGAAATCAGTTCTCTCTGGCTGAAGTTTCTTGTTTTTCCTCATTACTATTTGCTACTATTGCAACAGCATGGAAATGCATTGCTACTAGCTAGCCATGGCACAACTGGGCTGAAGAGCCTGTGCCAAGAGGCAGATGAGATATTTCCCTGTCCTGGGAGAGCTGTGCTGGAGCCAGGGATGCAGACAGGAGGAACCAGAACTACTGACTGATCAGGTGGAGGTGGGACACACACACAGAACTGCTGACAGCCAGGAAATGGGGCTAGAAGGTCTCTGACTGGCAAAAAAACCAAGTGGACACACCTATGGGCCTGTACAAGCTCTTGATCCAGTTCTGCTTTTTCCCCTCTCATTCTCTTTTGCAATCCAAAGGATTTATCTTCCTTTCTAAATAGACTAAATCAAAACCTGAACGAGATTAATGATCTTAAAGTGAACTCTCCTCTATTCCCTGAAGGTGAGATTTAGTAAAACCAAAAAAAGGTTATGAAAGCAAATCAAGACACTACTGAAAATCTGTACAGTTGCATGAATAAATATTATTTATATTGATTTGTCCAGAGCCAAAAGTGCTTCTAAATTATCAAAAGCCACTTCATAAATTCTCTGTTGAGCTTTCCTCTTGCCCTCAGAAGCAGGGCTCCCTCATTAATACCAAGTTCACAGTATTCCTGCTACATTAATTCCTCCTTTTCTTTCTGTAACTATCCTGTAAAGGCTAACACCAACAAGGTAAAACCGGAAAAGAGGATCCGCATCTATAAATTTAATTTAGGAGTGCTTAGTCTCCCAGACATGATCATTCCCTAGCACAGAGTTCTTGCATTTTATCTAAGTTTTAATTAACTGGACTTTCTTCTTCTGGTGCATGCATAAAATGGATTCTGACATATTTATTGTACAAGTAACTTCATCACTAAGGCTGGCTCCTCTTGGGCCACACCTGTTAGTGTTAGTAGGAGTACCACAGCTGTAATTTATTGCTGGTACAAATGAGTAAGCCCACAGATTTACTCTCTGGAGGAGTATTTGTTTCCCTACTGTTGCCTTTGGAGATGGCAAAGGTTGGTATGGGACAGTTCCTTCAACCTTCCAATCTGACCCTGCAAAGTCATGTATGAAGTGGGGATAACTTTCCTGTTCCAGCTGGATAAGACACCACAGTTTTTAGACCAGCAGTTCAGACATTTCAGGTCACCATGAAGCAGAAGATACAACAAACCTAATTAAAGCCTTAGTGCCTTCCTCTGAAATGCTGACACCTCAGAGATCAAAGACCCTACCAGGATATGGTCTCATGGTTTCAGAGCAGTAGGATTTCCACTTTGGGAAGCTCCTATTTGTCCACAATCAATTGCTATGTGCATTTGTGTTGTCTCTGCAGTGATGCCAGCCCTTCTGTACTTTTCAGACTCTAATGTCAGCTCTGGCTTCCAACAGCTATGGAAAGGTGGCTATCCCTAATCCCATCCATAACAGCAACTTGCCAGGCCTCACTTGCTTAATGGACTTGCAAAATGCACACAGCTACTGATTTCCTTCATTTGCTGTCAAAACTAAGGTCAAAAATAACCTCAGGAGACCCCAAACTTGACCTTTTCAAAATTTTATGCTTGTCAAATTTTACTGCAGAGGATGAATTATCAATGCCAGCAGTAGGAGAGCAATAGCTCTGTGTGTTCAATGCCTCACACTGATTCAGATAAAGGGATGTTTGCATGTCAGCACACACCAGAATCAGAAAGAGGGTGATCTGTCAGTGGTGCACACAACAGACATGCCAGCTCCTGTCCAAAATGGACCTATTACCATTAGCATTTCCCTGAATTCATTGTTCATTTTCCATGTGCTAGAGCAATGAGGCACAGAGGAAAGTAATGCCATCTGTATTGCCTCCTACTCCTCTACAATAATCTTTGCTTTTAAAAGACTGTTACAGGCTCTATTCATTGTGGGAAAGAATTGAGAATCATGCAGGAAACCTATTTTCCCTCAGGGAAGGAGTGGGACATAATTTCATTCCTGAATATTATAAATTATGATGTTTTGTCCTTTGTTCCTTTTTTTTTTTTTTTTTTTTTTTAGTTTGAAATGTTAGAAAATGCTGTGGAGATTAATAACATCACTGATATTATTTATAACCCTCCAAAATACATATTCCTACAATAAGGAGGGAGTATTCTCAGTGGGAGATTATTCTGGAGAAGAGAAATTACTTAGGAAATAGCCATGCCTGGGTCAACTGACAGAAAGCAATTAAAGCTTTTTCCCAGCATGTAGGAAACAGGCAATAGTATAATTGACTCATTGTACTTTTTGAAATAAGCCAGTAAGATAATGCACAGAAAACAAAACTGTGAGAACTTGTGTCCAATTAGTCAAATCCTGGGAAACAAAATGATAGCAAAAAAATACATCAAGACTGAGGTAGGTACAAAGACCCTGACATCAGTAGCAGATTAGACAGCCAGACTGACAGACCACTTATAAATAATGATGCAAACGTACTTACCATACATAGCATGTGAAAATATTTCACCTTTTGATTCCACCCTCAGGTGTTACATATTCTGTTTACTCTGGGCATGTACATGCATGAGGAAAGTGACACAGATATTTTATAAACAGTCTGCACACGGGCTTCATGTGATACAAGCACACCTGCAGTAGAAATAGAACATAATTTCCAATAAAGAGCTACATCCTGGACCTAAAAAAAAGCTCATAGATACCCACAGGAGAGGCTGTACAGTGCTGAGGATATTTTTAGAGTTCACAGACAGTCTGGAATCCATAATCCATCTTTTCAGTGTATATTCATAGAGCTAGAAAAACAGTTGAATGTAAACTGAGGCATTACTCCACCAGTTTTTGTTGGAAGGCCAGTGGCACCTGCCCTGGAAAGTCAAAAGGTGAGTACATGATTTAATCTGGAAAAGGCGTCAGCCAAAACAGAATTCCTTTCCTTACCATAACCATTTTATGCCCATGCTCAACCAGAAAGAAAAAAAACGAGGGAAAAAAGTAAAGGAAGCAAACACAATATGACTCAGTTTGCAGCCACTGCAGTCTCATCTCAGTGTATCCTTCACGGTTTGTGGCATTTAATTATGTGTCTAGGTCTTTAATGGTAATTTTTAAAATAATAGTACAATTAAATTAAAGTGTATAGTTATAATGACTGATCTATAGTTCTTCTGTACTTTATATTTCCTGCAAAGTTTTTAGACCACAATAAAAATGCTTTTTTTGTCACTAGTGGAAATAAGTGATGTTAAATATTGTCTGGAAAAGGAGACCAGTGATTTTCAATTAACATTAAATAGGAAACTGTTTAATATCAATTGTTATTAAATGGGCAAATTAGCATTAAATTAAAGCTAATAGTGTGGGCAAAGTTTTCCATTAAGCAAGCCAATATTAAGTGCATTCAATCTTTTATGGTATCCACTATTCTGTTTCCTCAGCTGAAAGATGTTTCTTGAGAAATAGGCATTTATCCAGTTTATGCCCCTCCAGCTACCAACTTCATCTGATCTCTATTATAAAAAATCAGTGGATAAAGCATTCTTGCAAATTTTGATGGGCATTAATTCTATGGCTCCTGCCAACTAATTGTCCTCATATTGAACTTCCTCTTTGAGCTTCATCTCACACGTACCATTAACTACTTTTTGCTGTTCCACAATGAGGAACAATGAAATCATCATGCTTGATGATCCTCCAGTTTAGATGAAGGCCAACTGCTGATGTTAATGAAACAGTACTGCATAGAGAAGAAACAAATGCAGAAAAAGGCTTGATACTTAAAAAATTCTCAGAACATAATCCTCATTATAGGAGCTGATAGCTTCTAGGATTCAGGAATCAGGTTTTTTTTAAATGAGTGAATCAAAAAATGGTCATGTCAGGATGTTTATTTACTTTCTACCAGCTGAATAATAAATAGATGTTGACTTGAATGCCACGAGCTTTACTCAAACAGAAGACCTAGGAGGAATATATGTGTTGGACCATATCTGAAACCTACATGTTTGGAAAGAGATGAGAGAGTACCAGACAAGCCTGTACCTCTGAGATTCTGAAGCTCTTCTGAAAATTTGTTTGTTGGGTGTGTTAGGATACAGCTTGAATTATTCATAACCAAAAAGCCGTGGATATTTTTTAGCCACTAGGTGGGTCTTAAGTCAAAGAGTGAGCAAGACCTCTTGGAACTCTGACTCCCATCTCCTGTTGTCACAGAGTTCATGTTCTTAAACTTCTTTAACAACTTTATCAAACTAACTTGAAAGTTAGCATGGCAGTCTCACAAAAGAAGCAACTGTGGCTTCTTGAGTTAGGAATTAAAATATCTTCTCAGAAGGGGACAAGAGGCATAGATGGTGTATTAATGAAATCAAAGTATAAATATACTCACATTTTAAAAGAAAGTTTTCCTTTTTCTCACCTAAAGATGGGGTGTTCCATAGCCTAAAATGTATTTTCAGTGAGTTTTTGAAAGCATTCTGAAACATTCTCACATAGGTGAGTTTGTTTACCTGCAATAAGAAGCAATTCTTGCCATCTATATATATAAACATTTAGTCTTGCTGAATTGTCTCTGGAGAGAAAACAGAGCTGCATTATAGAGGAATTTTGTGCAAAACAACTTGTCCTGTGTTTGTGAAGTGGCAGCATGTTAGAAAATTGGTGCGACAGTTTGATGGGTTTCCATGGAAACTGCTAGACTTGAATGCATGGGTGCACAAGCAAGCTTGCCAGGTGCCCAGGATTGGTTCAGAGGAAGGAAAAATCACATTTCCATGACAGCCATAGATTAGCTGAGCAAGTCTCTTTCCAAAGTGATGTACTTGCAAAAATAGATAAGCGCCAACCAGACTAAAATTTGTTTGTGCTTTATACAGCAAACTGTGTAATTTGATCCCCCCTTGAAAATGGCCAGATTGCAGTTTCTGCCCATTGAGTGTTTCACCCAAGAGGCTATGGTCTTCTGCTGCAAGGAAATTTTATGGGAAAAAAAATTAATAACCCAGCAGGTAGAATGAAGAAACCAAAATTGAAATGGAAGAATTATTCCCTCAAAGATAGCCACACAAGCATTTCTGACACCAGTGAGATATGTAATAGAATAAACCAAAAATAGGGCTTATTTGATAATCCTTTACATTCACTGCACTTGTCTGCTGGGCTGTTTCTAAAAATCTGAACATAACTAGGCCATCAGCTAATGAAAATCACTATTGCTTTGATGAAATGAGTGTAATACTGAAAGCTTCTTTGAACTGGAGACATAACAGAGTATTCTTCAATGGGCAGATATAGCTTAGGAGCAGGGAAAAGGCTGAACTGTACCTGGTGCCCCTTCTGTGCTTTCTCATTGTGAGTCTGCTGGCTTTTTCATTTACTCTCTGAGCACAACTTTTGACTAAGCAATGCAAATACCAGAATGTCACTGTCACACCAAGAGAGAAAGGTGATGAACAGTTCAAGAGATAATGGCAAGAAGGCTCAGACCCCTGAAAAATCACGTAGGAATATACTTTGGGATCCAAAAGGTAAGAAGCCTTTCAAATGCCTCTTTAAAAAGATTAGTGGTATCTGAACAAAATCTCACAGAAATCAATTCACCAGTTTCAGCTGACAAGGAATTTAGTTTTATATACAGGGCAATACTCAGGGAGGAGAAAAATGGGCTGTATAGAAGATGTGTTAGAGGAATTATAGAAATTTTGAAGCACCTGGATTAAGTCCAAAGAACACAGTGCAAGGGTAAAAACTCTGATGTTTTGCTGTTTTCCTAGATCCATGAGTTTCTTGCACAGTTGGAAGTGAAAACCTTGCCAGTACAAAAAAAATTCTTCTAGTACTCAGAGAGAGTTTCTGAGAAAACCAACTTTTCAATAGACTGCCTTCAGGTATTATGCTCTGGGAAACAGCTCTTGTGTGTGCACACACCTGGAGGATGGAATTACATCCTTGGAGCTTGCTTCTCTGGAGTGAGTCTGCACCCAGGGCAGTTACAAAAGGCAACAAAGACAACTCTGTAACTTACTGAGACCAAAGAAACCCTACAACTACTTAGGCATATTCCTACAGGAGCCAGGACAGCCTAGCAAGTCACCAAGGTGTCCATCAAGGCATCACTGAACAAAAGCTAAGGACTTTTATGAAGGGACCCTCTGAGCTCTGTCATTGCCCAGAAGGGCTACACTTACACAGCTGTTAGATAACGAGATCCGATTTTGGATCACTGTAACTATCAATTAAAGCCTCACCTATAACAAGTCCAACAATTTGGAACAATTTTTTTAATGGATCATTAGGCAGACACATAAAATGGCTCTGTACCCTCCTCAGCTACAAGTGAAGACTATTCTTCAGTCACTTAGATTATTCATCACACTCAAATTCAGAGGTCTGAAGTACTAGCTGTATGGATTTACCTGTGGTTCAGATGTCTGAACTCCCAACACAGTCTCTGGAGGGCTTTTCCATTTGTCCACATACTGCTGTTTCAGTTATCCTATGGTATCTTTCCCAGTTTTCATTTATATGCTGAAAAGCACAGGGGTCCTTTGTGCCAGTGCAATTCAAGTACCTTAAAAGAAGTTCTGCCGGTTAGATATTTATAAAAAAGTTAAATAAAACACTGATTCTCCTCTGATTAGGATGGAAACTCATGCACCCAACTCACACAAGATCTATCTTTCATATTCCTAGTACAGGTGTCTACAATCTGGAGCTGAATATCATCCTCACTTCTGTCACGGTGATATTTTCTGGAAAAATCCCTTTGCCAGGATTTCTTCTCCTGGGAAGTTGAGAAGCCTTAGAGAAAAATGTGAATAATAATTATCTGATTCACTTCTCCTGTGTTTGGCTGCTTTGGAATGTGGTCTGGAGATCGTTTACCAACAGGTGGCATGTTGATTGGTTTCATGTTAATTGTTTTAACTTAATGACCAATCACAGTCCAGCTGTGTCGACTCTGAGGAGTCAGTCATGAGCTTTCATTATCATTCTTGCTAAGCCTTCTGTCTGTATCCTTTCTCTTTCTTTAGTATAGTTAATAATATCATATCATATCATAATCAGCCTTCTGAAAACATAGAGTCAGATTCCTCATCTCTCACCTCATCCTGGGGACCTCACAAACACAACACACTTCCAGCCTCTCTTTCTAAACCATGCATAATCCTTGTGGGTCTTTATCCTTGGTCACACACCAAATGGTATCTCCAGCATCAAGTATTCATGTCAATAATAAGTAATTATTTAAAGAAAAAATGTAGTCCACACAGTACTCTCCTAATTTTACATGCATATGGCTTTATACTAATTCAATTATACCTGTGTAAAAAGACCAGGAGCAGAAAGATTAACAGCAAAACTCAATGGAAGACTCTGCCCAAACATTTTTTTTAAAGCCTTACTTGCTGTTTAAAGCACAGTTGCTTTTCAGAACCCATGGATCTTTCACAAAGGAGTGGGTTACCATAAAAAAGTGAGTGACTGCATCTACTCTAAATGTTGATCTCAGCCTCTCTGAAGGCCCAGCGAGGAGTCCTTCGGAGCAGTGGCTGCTGAGACACACTGCTCCTGCTGGCAATGGGCCACTGGTGTTTTGGGAGCAGAGGAGGCATCATCACACAGAGGGCAGCTGGCAGAGCTGCAAAGCAGCCTGTGAGCCCCATACATTGCCCAGTGGGCTGAACACAGGGCAATGTAACAGCTTCAAAAAAGGCACAAACGAGTGTTCGGTACACAAGTCCATTATAGCACGTCGTACTTTTCCCTTCTTTGGTTTGACTAAATCACAGCTTCAGGATAAAATGATGGGACAAAAGAACCTTGTACAAATTTATTTAGTATAATGGCTGAATGAGCTGACTCTAGGAGAATCTTGAATGTTCGAGCAATGTTTTATTTCTGGCTTTTCTTGACACTAATTCTGTCTCTGGCTTCCTATAACACATAAATGATATGGAAATTAAAGCATGAGTGAAGATCAAACAAAAAGTCACAGTACTTGAACGCTGTTATTTTTACTTTCCTGGATGAAGCAATTTGTATTAAATTATGCCAACTAAGTTGCCCTAAACAAATGTCAATGTTGAAAACTAAAGACGTAATATTGAGCAACAAGATGCTGGCTAAAGGATTTGCAGGACATTTTTCAGTTAATAAGACATATAAATATTTCCATATTTAGAAGACAAAGTTCAAATCAGGAAGCCTCAAGGTACAATATTTTCAAAAGGGAGAAAATACGCAAGCTTTCAGTGGCACCCCATATCTTCTCTTTTGTTTACATGCATGTAATGTTCACTATAGTTCTTATCTCTCTACTGATAAGAAGCCTTTGCCAAGTAGAAGACTCACTAATTTACCTGCTGTTAGCTGCAAATGACATCCTGCAACCCTTTCAAACTTATCAGAAAATACTGATCACATAATGAGGTTTTAATATAATAAGGGCTTGTTTCACACTGGGTACAATCATTCTCTTTGTGGAATAAGAGTATCGTAAAAGTACGTGAACATAAAAATTATGAAAACAAGTAGAGAAACATGAAACAAATTTGGAAAAAGTACATTGAACTGAGCAGTGGGCATCTGAGTTTCAAGATGTTTAAACTCACACAGCACACATTTTACAAATTATTATCCAAATGCTGCAGTCAAATGAGAATATCTCAATATATAATGCTGTTCCCTCAAGTTTTGTACAAGGTTACTCAAAAAAGATCCTTAGAAAAGGTTGCCACAGGCCTGGAACATGCTTTGAATTTAGGTTCTACACTTTTCACTCATACTGAAACAAGATATTGTGAAAAAATAACTTTGGCCATGTGACAGCAAAATAATGAGTCCTATGAATAATGCATGAACCAGAGTGATAACATTCTTGGCTTTAGTGGAACAAGACAGGAATATGATGAAGAGCTAAAGCATGTCATGGACTACTTGCAAGCCCTCTTTACTTTCTAAAATGTTCCTCAGCTGTTTTGGGTGTATATCACAAGGAACAGCAAACACTCCCAGCTGAAATAGTTATCACTTCTGCAGATGTTGGGGGATTTTCCTTCTGGGAAGAAGTGGACCCATAAGCTTGTATTTTCATGGAGGTTTCACTTGGAATGCAGATATGCTATGTTGTGAACTGGTAACCTAAATAAGGGACACAGATGTGCTCAGTGTAAAATGTACATTCAGTTTGTCTGACCTAATTCTTCAGTGTCAGCCACAGCTGAGGTACCTCAGGAACAGAACAACCACCACACCAGGAGCCAGCTAAGGACTTGCAAATCCTCTTCATTATTCATTACAGAATTATGCACATACTTTTGGAGTTTAACCAAGCAACAAATGGATGCAATGGTTTAAAACAAAATCTGTACTTACATGTTGGCATGTCCTACAAGTCTTCCAGAACTGGGCCAAAAGCCAGTAAGAAAAGTTGCCCTCACTAGGGACTCGTGCTCTGGAGCAGCTTTTATAAACATGTGTAGCATCAGTTGGTAAAATAGATTTCCCATTGTCCATGAAGACATGGCTCACTTCTCAGTAACACTTCATAACTGTAGGCTGTTCAATTAAAGCTTGACTGCAACAGGACTGGCTCACTGCATCCCTCAAATTCACACAAGCATTGGAGCGCTGGCTGGAAGGGATCTCTGGATGCCTCTGTCCTGTCCCACATAGGAGGCAAGGCTGTGTCCAGCACTAGATCAATCAGATCAGCTGTGGCTTTGCCTGGCTGAGTCCCAAGAACTTACAAGGACAGAGAGTCCCTGACCATTCTGAGTAACCTGTTCCAGTGCAGCACCAGCCTCACAGTTGTGGAATCCCAGTGCACAGGGAATATTTCTCTGTCTGCTCTGGGGTCCTGACCCCCAGGGGAGCACTGACTTTGGACCCTCATTCATGGAGAAAGTTTCCTAGACTTCAAGATAGACTAGAATCCACAAAAGTGTGAAAAGATTATAGAGAGTAGTGTAGGTGTTTCACTTGGTGAGAAATTTTTGGGATTTTTGGTATGTTGTGGATTGAAACAAGATGGAGGGCACAGGGTGTCCTCCTGGGTTTCTTCTTCATGCTGCTTCTTCCTTCTTTATGGTTTTGGGGGACATTTTGTAACTGGGCAGAAAAGTCTGCATTGCAGGTTCTGTGGAATCAGTTATTGGGTTGAAAGGGGAAATAATCTAGGTGTCAGTTCTTAATTGGATAGTTTAGTCTTAAAAGACCTTGTAACAAGAGATTGTTGGCCATTTTGTGCCTTCTAATGAAAAGCTGCCAAACTCACAGTAATGAAACTGTTTTACTCATAAGAAATAATAAACACTTCAGTCCAAACATGAGTTACTGTCTCAAGTGCCTTCAATCCAAACCCAGAGAAACCAACAACTAAGACCCCTACACACAGTGAAGAAGGTTTTTCCTAATGTTCAGTCTGAACCTGCCAAGCTGCAATGTGTGACTTCTGTCCCTTTTTATACCACTTGCCACTGCTGAGAAGAGTTTGTCTCAGGCAAGGTTCTTTGGATTGGAACTTTGCTGTTCAGCATGTTAAGCATTCCCCCAGTTTAGCCTCATCTGCAAATTTGCTAAGGGTATGTTCTGTCCCCAAAGTTGAGAAATTAATGTTAATACAAGCTACAGGAACTAATACTGATTAGAGTTTATTCTGTGGTGCTCCCATAGCTCATAGGAGAAAAATGAAACGTCCCAGTCAGGATTTCTAGTTCTCAGGAAACATCCAAGTATGGAACACCAAAGTCCCCAAAGCAGAAACATCTGCTGAAGAGTTCTTGCTTGTTGCAACACATGTACTCAGGATGAGTGCAAAATGAAGAGAGAAAAAGACACGCTTAAAAAGAATTAGTGACAGCAGAACACTAAACTGGATAATAAAATGTGGATGAGAACCAGCAGAGTAGACAGCATTTGCCATTTTCATTTGTCTATATAAATTTTATTTATCCTCCCCAAAGCACAACATACCTTTCGGTACCTCAGAAACAGAAACTGAAAACAAAAGTTTGCAGCATCTACTACTTCAGCCTTGGGTTTCTACACATATGTAAGGAATCAGTTTTTCACTACCAGGAGAATGCAGGTGAGGGATAGCTGATCATCTCCTGCTGGAGAAAGTGTAGATTTCTAGGGACCAGGCTTAGTCTGTGCTCAGATCAAAAAGAAAGCAAACCACCTCTAGTGCTGTGCACACCCTAATGTTTTCTTAGAGCAGTTTTTCTGATTCATTCTTCTTTTCTCCTCTAGAAAAGGCATCCAACAGGCTATTTGCACTTAGCACAGGGGATTGCATTGCATTAGATTAGAGGATATCTCCATTTTGCTTGACCCTAACTTTCACATATTTTTCCTGAGGACAAGAAAGCTTTAGTACGCAGTATCACATCACATCTTTCTTGCAGTTTGGCCATGGCAAGGGAAAGGAATATGTGAGATCCACAAGAGGGCCGTTCCTTTCGATAGAACTGAAAACTTACATGTCTCCAGAAACAAACTCATACATTTTTTTTCTTCTGAAAGAGTGTATTAAAACTTAAAAAACAGGTCCCTCAAGCCTGAATGAGAACTTGGTGAGTGACCAGGATTTATTGTCAGGGAACATGTTGATCCTAACAGAGCAAACCTCTTCTGTGCCAAAGTCCATCAGAAGATACACTTACACAGCTTTACCACCAAGAGGCTCCCATGCATTCTTTAACAACCCCTAGGACTTGAAAATCAGTTTTCCTCATGTTATATGTTAGCCTGTGACTCTGCAGGACCACTGAGGAAGGACTGTCTGTTCCTCTGGTGACACAGTATCAGACGTTTCCCTGGGTCCATCACTGTCCACTCTGCACTTGCATGCTCAGAGCAGTGGCATAATCAGCCCTCCTTGCACTAATAAACAGCTAATCCACAGAACTGGAATAGCTACAGCCCTTGAGATTGTTTCTCTATTCAAATAATCTGATGCATGCAGAAAAACAGTTAATCAAGCTTATTGAGGCTCAAACATGCTAGTGTTATAAATCACCTGACAACAATTTGCAGGGGAAAAATTCCTCCTTTCCTTTCCTTTCCTTTCCTTTCCTTTCCTTTCCTTTCCTTTCCTTTCCTTTCCTTTCCTTTCCTTTCCTTTCCTTTCCTTTCCTTTCCTTTCCTTTCCTTTCCTTTCCTTTCCTTTCCTTTCCCTTTCCCTTTCCCTTTCCTTCCCTTTCCTTCCCTTTCCCTTTCCCTTTCCTTTCCCTTTCCTTTCCTTCTTTCCTCTTCCTCTTCCTCTAAACCTGAAATACTTTTTGTGAAACATCTCCACTCAAGCTATGTTAAAAGGCTCAGTAAGCACCTGGAAAGAGAAGAAGCATGAAAGCATGAAGGGATCACAGTAATTTAGCCTCTTATGTTAAAATTTGGCCTTCAATATAAAGCTTTGACTACCCTTGAACCCTATGCATCTTCCATCAGAAATAGAACTACAGAAGCATTTTTCCACAAAGAGCAAACCCAGCAGGAAGTTTCTCTCCTCAGGATGATGTTTTTCCTTGCAAGTCTGAGTCTAGTAGAACCTGAGAAGTTCTCCCTGGCACCAGGAATGCACAGATATTTATTCTCCCCACATATGGTGTCTTCACTCCTTTTTCCTCCTCTCATCCCACAGTGTGGTGCTAAGCTGAGCAATCCTCCCTTGCAGGGAAGAGCATTTACTCAGGTGGGAATTGCACATGCAAGCAGGAACTCACTACCAAAAGCAGCTGTGCCAAAGGGTTGGTTTACACTTGTTTTCACTCCAGGCTCAGCTGGAAGAGCAGGGCACCTCGTGGGCTCCAGCTGAAATGCAGGGGGAATTCATCTACCTTTTCTAGGTCTGTGCCTCACCAGATGCTGCTTTATGTGTTTGATTTGGCCTTTGCCATCAATTTGTATTTTATTTACATTTACATTTGTAAATGTAAATGATTCCTGAGCTGAGTCTCAGTAATGCATGAACTCACAGGTCCATTTCCTTGCAGGTGTGTGCTCAGCAGAGGTTGGTCTATAAAAGCTGCCATCAGCTATTGTCAAATCAGAAACCAGAAATGTTATTAGTGAGAATTGTGGTTCTTTTTCCAACTAGCTATGAATCAGTGCTCTGTTGCTTGTTTATTGAGTTAGAGGATATTGGCAAAATGATACCATTATGCCCAAGGAATGTTCTTTTTTTATTTTTTTTTTCTGTAATGGCACTGCATGCACTGTTATTTTGAAACCTCACTTCCTCTGGATTAAGACAACCTGCACTGCAGAGCATCTCACAGTTTAAGAACTGAAGTGATGAGAGTGTCTCAATACAAAGGCCAGGCAGAAGGGAGAAATGTCCCTTGCTCTGAGAAGCTGCTGGAAGAACTGTTTCTTGCACAATGTCTGCCCTGCCACCAGCAGCCCCAGGAGCTCTGAGCTCCTGGCAAAAGAAAACCAGAGGTCAGGAACTGGGGACAAGCTTAGAGAATGTAGAAGAAAGGGAAGGCAGTGTTCATCTGGACACCAGTTGAGGAGAAGAAACTGTAGCTGATGAGGAGCCATATCAAATTCTCCTAGTGGCTGTTCATCAGTGACGTGAAGGCTGGGTAAATGTTTGCCAGAAAACTGCAAAAAATCTCAGGAGCAAGCTGGGTCCTGAGTGATTTCCTGCTCCTGAGTGAATCTGCTGTAACTTAGGAGAAAGAGGAGTTCCTACAGCAGCTGTTTAAGAAACAGAGCTTGACAACTACTGAAAATAAGCTTTGCTCCTACCTGCCTTCTAGAAAGGTACCAACTGAGAAAAAAGATAAAAGAAGAGACATTTTTCCAGCTGTAAACTCAATTTCTGATCCAGATAGTGGCAGAAGAAATTCCCAGTTTAATCACAGTGCATTTGTTTCCCCAGGTATTCTGATGATTAAATGCTACTTATTACTTGCTACCTTTGGCAAAATAAAAGGTGTCACAACCAAAGAGGCAAATAAGCTGAAATTTTGCTGTTACAAAAGCAGATTGTCATCATGTCTCTGCTCCCCACCTTGGTTGCACAACTCATAAAACACCATCTTTCATCCTAAATATGCCAACAGTTGTAATTGCACCTGGCAGGGAGATGGAGACCTGCACAAGAAAGTAACAAATCCAGAATACCTCTCCAAATCTCTGCAGTTCAGAATTTCCTAAGTTACATGAAAAGGAAAAAGTAAGAAGGCACTCTCCTGTTCTAGAGCTGTCCTGATGCACTGAATGTCTCAGTGACATCACTGGTGCAGAGAAGTCTGGTTCTGTTGCTGAGCACTGACCAACAAAACTTTCCAGCTCCTTTGCATGGCAAAGGAGGGAAGCTCCCTTTCCTTCACTCACCCTGCAATGGGAGTTCTTAGACTTGTTAAAATATTTTTATCTCAGAGCAGAGCAGTCTCTGGTAGCGCCTGTTTACCAGGCAGATCAGGCAGACGATGCAGAGGAGCAGGCCAACTGGAGCCATGGTATTAATAGTGGTGGAGAAAAGAACATGATCATGTCTAGTACAGTTATGGACAGATGGCCTGCTTGTAGCACAATAATCCTCCAATCCAGTTTCAGTCAGTAAAGTAAGTCCTCTGCCTCAAAATAAAACACTCCAAAGAATGACTCAAGGACCTCCTGCTTCCTTTCCAGGGGCAAGTCTCATTACAAAAATAAGTTTTCACTTTTTTGGCTGTTTAAATCAGCAGCTTTTCTTACATTGAAGTATATCAGTTTTTCTGGGTCTGTATTGAAGGCACTTGAGATGGCAGTTCATGCTCAGACCCAGGTGTTGATGATTTCTTATCAGTAAAACAGTCTCACTACTGTGAGTTCAGCACCTTTTCATTAGAAGGCACAAAACAGCCAACAATCTCTTGTTACAAGGTCTTTTAAGACTAAACTATCCAATTAAGAACTGACACCTAGATTATTTTCCCTTTTAACCCAATAACTGATCCCAAGGAGCCTCCATGGGCACTTTTCTGCCCAACTACAAAATGCCACCCAAACCCATGAAGAAGGAAGAAGAAGCAGCATGAAGAAGAAACCCAGGAGGACACCTGTGCTCTCCATCTTGCTTCCATCCCAAAACCTGAATTTCTCACCAAGTGAAACACCTACACTACTCTCTGTAATCTTTTTCACACTTTTGTGGATTCTAGTCTATCTTGAAGTCTAGGAAACTTTCTGCATGAATGGGGGTCAAAGTCAGTGCTCCCCTGGGGGTCAGGGCACCCCAGAGCAGACAGAGAAATATTCCCTGTGCCCTGGGTTTCCACAGAAGTATGCAAGTTACCATCATATTTTTCTATGGCTACACTGCTTTCCTGTTGAATGTGACTCCCTCTGCTCCATTTTACTGCCTGCCTTGCCTCAGTTGCAAGGTGTCTGAGAGCCCCTGCAGAATGCAGCAAAACCCTTACAGGAACAATTCCCCTGCTCCCTCCCACCATCATTCCCCTAGTGCCTGTGAAATCTCAGCAGTAAGGACTTGTCAGGCTGCACTAGAGCTCTGCATAGCTCAGTTTGAAAGAAGCCAGACAAGGTTAAAAAAAGGGAAAATTTTACCAGGTACTCTCTTTTTTGACAAGTTGATGGTTTTATATGGGAAAGATAAGAACACAATGGGTTTTTTTTTAAAAAAGGAAGCAATAATTAGAGAGAATGTATGGGGAGAGGTAATCACATGGCAGCTGAGAGGCAGTGAATCACTGCTGGCATGTGTCATGACAGCCTCTTTGGACTGTGCTAAAATGCCTCACATTTAAAAGCTCTGTGTACCCCCGAGTTGCTTGGTGATGGGCTGGGCACACTGGACATTCTGAGACAGGGCTGAAGGCAGCTGGAATGTTTTTGGACTGCCTTTAAATCTCATTGGCTTCATAGCAAGTGCATTCACACTGTACAGTTTTAAATATGACCTTGGAAGGGCAAAATGTGAGGCTCACTGTGGCAGGGTGCCCTCCCAAACTGGTACAGCTCCAAGTTCCTCCATGCATTCAAATCTGACAGACCAGAGCCTGAATTCCCTGCTCTCCCTGCTCCACCTCTACAATGATTAATAAGAGCAGAAGCTTCTGTGCTGTCTTCTCTTTTATCTCTCACACAGACTTGTATTTAGATTGTTGCTAATGGCTGTGGCTGCTGTTTCCTCAGCATCTTAGAAATCTTTGCAGCATCCAAAACTCACATTTTCCTTTCTATACCTACTGCCAAATCCTCTTATTAATGGGTTTTTTGGCTGATACTGCACTGTAATTCAGTTTAGAGCATGCTCACACCTGGATGGACTATAACATCTCCCAGGTAACCTCTAAGCCATGTAGTTCAGGTACCAGCAGCAGCCTTGCTGTTATAAACAGAGTAAAATAATCAATACAATAATGTAGCTGAAGAACTGCATGATTCTTTGGCCAGTCTATAAGATACTATGATTAAAATTATCTCAGATATCCATATGATATTTTCAAAGTACAAAACAAATATAATCCTAATTTACCAGGGAGCACCACTCACATGTATTCCTTCCCATTTTGTTTGGAAAAAAAACAAAAATTCAGTATGTTAGAGCTGAAAAGCTAAAAACACTAAATCAGAAACAGAAGATACTCATCCCTTGGCAAGCTGTGTTCATCTATAAGGAAAAATAAAGGTTTCATGTTCTGAAAAGTGCGCGAGACTGAACTCTGCACTAAGGTGGTTCATTTTCCTCTTTGCACCATCTCCTGGTGCGTTCTGGATTCATGGCTGGTGTGAGGATTATAATATCAATCTCTTCATTTTATTACTACCACTTCTTCAAATCCTCATCTGTGAGGCTGCACAGAACTTCACCTCAGCTTAGAAGCACAGCCCTTGCCTGCTGCCACCCACAGCAGCAGAGTGAAGCAGTGGGGATGGAAAGCAGTGGCCACACAACGGGGACCCGCCCAGCCCTGTACAGCTGCCGTGCTCAGCCAGGTTGCTGCTGAAAGGGCTCTGAAAGGGCTGCCTGGAGCTGGGACTAGAAGGCAGTTCTGTTGTCTGATAAAGCAAGTGGATGTGCTGCATGTCCTTGTAATCTGTGATGCTGGATTCCCCACCTTCCATGTTTCAATCAATTTTTGTTGCAGAGAATAGGGGGTGGAGAACAGGAGGGAAGAGCCTGGATAAAAAAGCTCTTTCATTCTTCCCTTCTTTGGACAGTCTGGTTTGGTTTATCTTGACTGTAGGAAAGGAAAAAATAGCCTGCTTTGGGACTTGTGCAAAAAAAAAGGTTTTGTTTGCTCTTCCCTTCATGATTGAAAGCTACAAGCCATTAAAATCAGCTGTCAATTTTAGAAATGCTCTTGACTGTGCATTTCATATATAGCTGTACCTAACAGTTGTCACTGTTCAGAAAGCCAGGCACCAGCAACAGCCTGGCCAAAGAAGAGTACAAGAGTAACACTAAGCAGCAAATAAAATACTGCTGATGTAACCCACGCCACCCTTTTCCTTCCCTCTTTTCTTTGTTGCACCTGGAGCTGGGCTCATTCCTGCTCTCTCCCTGGTAGCACTGAGTATCCATTCCTCCTAGAGATGCCCAGTTCCTCTCCCTGTTGGGATCTCTGAGACTCTAGGTTTTGTACTAAAAGCCACCAGTGACTTTGAGTTGTCACTGTGGTCTCTTTCCCAGCTAGTGGGACACTGACCTGCTTCATGCACAGCATGTTTGCTTGACTATGGATGCTGCATCCTCTGTTTCTGCCCCCATGTAAAAATTGCAAGAATAAGGCATTAGATACAGAATTAGAATTATTCCAGAATAAGTCCACTGATAGAATATTTGTGGAGCATCATTTAGATCCTAAAACATTTGCTATTTAACTAAAGCAAGTTTTCCTGGAGTCAGTTTGTGCAGATGTAAACCTTTCCTCTATCCTTGAACAGTTATTGCACAAATGCTTTTTCTCAGTAACCGTTCTTTCAGTCACCCCACACCATCACGAAATAGGAAAAAAAAAATTGACCACACGAGGGAACTGTGGTCAGACTATTCCTAGGGGAAGCTGGATTAATGAAAAGGCCCCGCTCCAGCTTCTTTTTTCTTTGCTGTTCTTTGGAGAAAACTTCCAAATCAAAAAGGGTTTTATGGATGGCTTTCACTGCCTTGCTGCCAGGCTGGTAACTGATTCTACCACCTCATTAGCTAATCCATTCCCAAATTAAATATGGACTGGATTCAACAGGCACATATACAGGAAGGGGTAAAGTAGATGAGTGTAATGGAAGTGTAATTGGTTTTAATGTGATGTAATGTCAGTAAATGCTCTGCATTAATTAGTGTCCCAGGGCAATCTGTCTGGTCTCCAACCTAACTGCTCATAGACGATTGAGCTTGGGGAGAAATATATACAGAGAAAGCTTTTATGCTATTCCTCTGGTATAAATGACAAATCAAATGACATTGGGATGGAAAAAGGACACCAAATAAAGCAAAATGCCTAGAATGATAGTAAGGTAGATTTGCCCTCACTTGCCTAAGGTTTTATCAGCTCAATACAATGACTTGCATCCCTGTTTTTACCCCAACACACTCTTTCAATCTTCACTTGACTTTTCAGTAAATATGGCAAGGGCTATTACTGTGACAGATGCAAAAATGGGATGTAAGTCACCACATCCCCTGATGGCAAGGACAGCAGGAAATTCCTGAGGGTGCCCAAGCAGAAGAGCTCAGCCACAGGTGCTGCCAGACTAGGGAGGACCAGAAAGGATACAAGCAACCATGAAGTTGTCCCAGCTAAAAGTTTACCCTGCAAAGCACTGAACCATGTGTCAGGGACCCTTTGGAAAATCAAAATAATGGTCTGGTGCCCACACAACAGGCACAGTCTGGCTGGCACCAACACATCTTTCTCTAGGCCACCAATGATCTTTTCTAGCCTTTTTTTGCTGTGGAGGAGAAGATGGCTGTGCTGGGAGAGCCAGTCAGCCCTTGGGATTCCTGCTGGATGCCTGGGAAGTCACAGCAGACTGTCCTGGTGTCACTGTGTTTGCAAAAGGAGGCATCTCCAACAGCAGAGACAGCTAAAAGCTGGAAATGTGTTTTCACAGCTACAGCAGTAAGAGGGGATAAATTCATGGAGTTCACTCTGTCTTGAAAATTGCGTGACAATGCAAAGAAAGGGAGTAATGAAAAAAAACCAGTAATGGTGTATTCAAGATGGAAATAAGTGAAGATCAAATAATTTCATTATAAGCTAATGATGTGTCTTTTGGTTGAGTTCACTTGCATCATTGGGCAATTGTATATATTTTTAGCCATAAGTGAAGAGAAAAGTTTCAAGTTATTGCTAGTCCCGTGGATTGCCTGGATTTTTTTTTTTTCATTTTCCTGGAAAGCTTTTGTTCTCTTCAGCAATATATGGACACAGTAGTACAATTTTATGGTCTGCTCATGGGTCACAGCACACACCAGTCCATCAGCAATGGCTGGTTTGCATTCAGAGTACACACCAGCACCTTGCAAACAGGTTCAACAACACTACAGGAAAACAAAAATAAATAAGCACGTTCCCTTGGCAGAAAGACAACCTTCCCATTTATGTTTCAGAGTATGAAAAATAATTATCTGTGCAAGGGTGTTCACCTGTTACTGAAATTTCCCAGCTTCAAATAAAGAATTTTGTAACTGTTCAAAATGAGGACATGATGGTTCAATTCCTCTGATTGTCAGGCTTCCATGTAGCTCAGTGGAAATTTAGCCAAAAGCAAAAAGACATGGAGTCCCAGATAAACCCAAAAACTCTCATTAAATCAAGTGTAAAATGTCTTCCACTAATATTAATTCAGAATTTAAGTGGGTTCCCTCTGAATGCTGTTCGCTCTCTGGAAAGAACCCAGCAGTGTGGTTTGCTGACAAAAAAATGTCAGAATAAATAGCTCATCTGTGTCAATTTTTGAATCTGAAAATGTTATAATTTCTGCCAGCAAGGCAATTCTAATAGTTTCACAGACTCACCTAGGGACAGAGGCTTAGTTCATGCCATGCTGCAAGCGCACAGCTGAAAAGCCACCAAGAAGTGACACAACAAATCCCTGCAGGAAAATGCTTGCAATTAATTTTCAGTAATGAAAGCACCCATGTAGAACAGCATGTAGGAACTGTTCAGGAACAACAGACTTACAGAAGAGTAGGACCAAAAGGAAAAAAAAAAGTGAGAATTATTTGCTCATTTAAAAAATATTAGTGAGTATAGGATAAATATGACAGCTTAAAAGCATTAATATAGGAGTGGTACATGACATTTCAGGCTTTGCTGAATTCTGTGACAGGGTTCCAGAGTAGAGGAGGGCAGAGGACATGAAAAGATGGCAGCAGCCCTCACCTATTGTATTTGCTGGGACCCCCATGGCAGGAGGAAGGACTGATGAACCTGACTCCGTGTTCTCAGAGGCTAATTTATTATCTTATGACACTTTATTATATTAAAGAATGCTATGCTAAACTATACTAAAGAATACAGAAAGGATACTTACAGAAGGCTAACAAGATAATAATGAAAACTTGTGACTCTCTCCAGAGTCCCAACACAGCTTGGCACTGATTGGCCAATGAGTGAAAACAACTCACACCAGAAACCAATGAAACAATCACCTGTTGGATAAACAATCTCCAAACACATTCTGCATGTGAGCACAACGCAGGAGAAGCAAATGAGAAAAAAATTTGTTTTCCTTTTTCTCTGATACTTCTCAGCTTCCCAGGAGAAAAATCCTGGGCGAAGGGATTTTTCAGAGAATGTGAATGCCACACTCACCTTTGTGGTGTGCAGCAGCAGGACACACTGCCAGGCTCCCTGGAGTGCCTCTGAGTGCTGGGTCCCTAGGGGCTCTCTGCTCTCTTTGCTCTCCTTGAGCTCTGTTCCACTGTGCTCACTGACACCAGATTGCTGGCAGGGAAACAGAAGGAAATGTTGTTTAACAGCAGTTGCAGTATGAGTCTGCAATATGAGTATTATTACAGTTAAACATTGGAAACATTACAGAAAACACAAGGGCAAACAACCAGGTAGGTGGTTAAGTCCAGCAAGCTCTGTGTGCTGCCTCTACATGGCCAGAAAGTTTTGTAGTGTGATAAATAGGTATGATTCATGCTGATAAAATTGAAAGAGTAATCAATATTGATACTGTAATTAATATTTGGGAATAGGTAAAATGGTTAAAAGTTGTAATGTTAAAAGAAGAGAAGCAGAGGAGGGACTCCATCCCCCCCCAATAATAAAAATAGTTAAAAGTTGTAATACCAAAAGAAGAGAGGGAGAGGAGGGGCTCCACCCCCCCCCCCGGCAGACATTCACAAGGACAGGAGGAAGAAGTTGAAGATATAGATGCTAAAAATGAACAAGAACCTGGTTGGGTCCCAGAAAAATGCTAATTATAAGGGATTTATTGCTTTGATATGTAGATGCAGCGATATGTTACTCTTGGCTTACATTGTACTGGCTTGGTGCGCATGTGTAACCCAAAGGTGAATTAAAGGACAAAGAGGAAGAGGAGAGGCCTTCATCAGACGACCCCCAAAGACTGGTGCGACCACCGAACTGAGTGGTGGCGCATGCGCAGTAAAGGTGTTAATGAGGGCGGAGATAGGTAGATGACGAACTGGAACTGGAGAATATGGTATTAACACATGGTATATAAGGGGGTAATTTTCACTTGGCAAGCTCGTACGGAGGGTGGCACGGGTCCAAAAGCCCATACCCCGCGGTTATCCTTTGCTTATGCGCTATTGTTAGAACCAAATTATCCCTTCTTTATATATTTTCTAAATTATTTAATTAAAATTGTTGCTATCTCAAATATTGTTTGGAGTGTTTTTATGAGGAGATAATTGGGCAAACATAACAGTATCCTCACCCCTTTCTCTTTTTCTGGTTATTGTTCCACAACACTTTAGGTTTATCTGCTGTTTTTTGCCTTGTTTTGCCTGTTGGGGCTGGTATTGTGAGGCAGTTTTAGAGGTCAGGCATCATCCCAGCCTTATGAGTTGTCAATACAGACAGGGACCAGTGGCATTAGGGAAAAGAACAAATTCAGGGCAAGGAAGGCAACCTCTGAACTCCTAATTAATTTGTACAGCCAACATAACAGCAACCTCTCCAAGGTTTCTTAAATCACAGACAACAGCTCTGTATTTATCAGTCCAGAAAGTTTTGGGGTATTTTTCCTATTAATTGGTCCAATCATTATTTGAATCTGTCTAGATTTTTAACTATGATGGCAACCTGAATAGAAACAGTTCTACAATTTAAGCATACACTGGGTTTTTAACAGAGAACCCACAGAATTCACATATAAGCCATGTAAAAATATATTTAGACATAGGCTATATGTTGAAATCCATGTATGTATATTTAAAAAAAGTATGACTGGCATAAACACAGTGTAAAACAGTCATCTCCAATGCATTCTCTACCTGGGAGAGATAGAAAATGAACTCTGCAGGGCATCATTAACACAAAGAGTGGATAAAGAAATAAAGCAGGCTGAGAACATCAACTATGTTTCCCTTCACCATCCCACCTCATTTCTTTACAGCCCACTCTTGGGGGAAATGGAGATAAAAGCTGTTCCAAATGCTGCTTGTAAACATGATGCCTCTAGCAGAGCATGCTGCCCCTGGGATGCTGCAGTTGGGTAAAGAATATTCAGGATTAGGTCAAACCCAGGCATTTCCCAGAGGGCCAAGAGGGAAGATATCTATGTGAAGCAGGGCTCAGGGCTCTTCCAGACAAGCTCTTTTAAAAAGCAGTGCTAGTGCTAACTCTTCCTTCACTATGTTTGCTTTCGGTTGCATAGAAAAGAAGTCGAGATTTCTTTCTACATATTTCCAACATTCAAGCAATTAAAAAAGGAGTGTGGAAGTTTCTGATTAAAAGAATTCACACATAGAAAGCTAATGCATGGAGAAAAGCCTTTAGCTCCATCCCATGACTGTTAAATATTTGTGTTTTGGAACCAGCCCTTCTAATGAGGTGAAGATTAGAAAGCAAGTAGCTTGAAAAGGCATAATGTGCTTTGACAGAGAGCAGAGAGCCCAGGCAGAGGTCTCTCACCCACAGAGGTGAACTAAAGTCCCTAAGCTTTTGGCAAGATATGAGCATGGCATGTTGACATCCTGCTGGGTGTTTGCAGTGATGAATGATGCTAAGCAAGAGAGTTTATTTCAGCCTCTCATTCCAAGCCAAAAGGTACCTGCAATCCATTCTCCTGCCCTTTGGAACCTCTCAATGCAGAGCTGTTGACTTGTTTGAGCCACAGTCTCCCTGATTTTGTGAGTGCTGTTTTGAAAGCCTACCTGTCAGACTAGGAAAAAAAACTTCTCTTTCCTTGGCAAGAGGCCAGGGTGTGCACTGCAAGCACTAGATACAGTGGGAAGAAAACTTATCCTGTCATCTCTCCAACTTGCCAGGCAAAACCTCCTCCAAACTGTAAACAAAGCATAAAAGTTCAGTTTACATGTGGGTCATATTCTTTGCAGACTTTACTGTGAACCTGCTACCTTCCTTGTCCTGTATTTATTTATAATTTCTCATTTTGTCCTTTCCTCACATAGTTCAAGCTGACTTTCTGGTGTGGATAGTGGCTATCTCTTTTTGTCACTAGGGTGGAATGACTGAAAAATGACCAATCACATCCATGAATTGTCCAACTCTGTTCCCACAGCATGGCTGTGGTTCAATGCCAAAGACTTTCTTGTGAATAGAAAGTTGTGACTTGTAGGAATGTCAGTTTAGTAGTTCCCAAATTACATGCTGGTTGGCAATACAAAAAATCAGACTCTTACACACACAGTTGTTTCTTTTTTCAAGGATACGTACAAAGTGTATATCTAAAGGCAGCTTCTTTTAGTTTAGAATCATTCCCACTTGACCTATCACTATCTGCCTGCATAAAAAGTCACCCTCTTTTTTTTCATAAGCCTACTCTAAGTATTAAAAGCACAAGGCAAATTCAGCACCCCAAGCCTTCTGCTCCAACTCATGGATGTGGCATTTCCAGATTAAACGCTTGGATTTGATGATATAAAAGGTCTTTTCTAGCCTCAATGATTTTCTGGTTCTCTGTGCTTAATTCTGTTTTTCCAAGGCTCTCTGACACTGGCTGACCCTCTGGATCAATAGCAGCCAGCCAGCTGCAGCCCCAGGCCTGCTCTCTCTGGCGTTCACACCTCCCAGCTGGCACTGGCACAGAGAGCTAAATGTGTGATTTTGTGCTGGCAGAGGCTCCCACACGCCAGGCACTTGGCTGAGGGCTCCTGTCAGTGCAGCTGCTGATATGGGAGCAGGGGGAAGAGCATCGGGCTGGCGACGGCTCACCCGCCTCAAACAGAGAGCAAGTGAGGAACTGCGCTGTGCACAAGAGGGGCCTGTGGGTGCCAGGAGAATTGTGTTTATGTAGCCCCTTGCAACTGAAGAATTTAAAAGGTGTCCAGATGAGGTTTTGACAGAGAAAAGCAGTTCAGGTACTGGTTTGAGGTCTCTCAGGAGATGCTGATCCCTTGTGGGACGAAGCCCTAAATCTGTCAGTGAGAAAGGCCAGATAAGGAGTGGTCCTGCAGAGCTATTCCCAAACCATCCCCATTCTCACTCCACGGCCCCTTCCTGTGCTCTCTTGTTTCCAGGAATTCCTGGCCTGCTGTTGAGAAATGCAGCTTTGCCCTGGTTCCCATGAAAGGAGCAGGGTATCCACGTCCAGCCGCGCATTCACGGGGACAGGAGCTGCCCTGGCACCTGCTGCGTGCCACAGAGCGCCTGGAGCTCACCGGGGCACTGCTCGGCCTCCCTCAGCTGGGGCAAAGGGAACAAAAGCAGGGAGTTTGTCTCCCCTCTCCTCCATACCTGCACCAGGGAGGAGGCAGGGAGCTCTCCACTGTCACCTCTGTCCCACTCTCTCAGCTGTGCTGTGTGGGCAGTCCTTCTATCTGGCAGTGGGACTTCAGATAAATTCACTCACTGCTGTAATGCACAGCTGTAGTCCACTTGTCTTACACATATTTGGGTCCCTGTATTCAGAGCTATTAAGACACTTTAGTTTTTAAATTCCTAAACACTTTTGAAGTGCTGCCTTCCAGTTTAGCAGCTTGCAACCTTATTGGAAGAGCAAACTACCAAGCAAAACTCCAGTCAGCCTCATACACCTCATTTCCCTAAGCTCCCTCAGCATCTAGCAAGGAAAGAGGCCCTTTGTGACATCTTTCAGATTTGCTAAACTAGCCCTCTAGTGTGAATCACCTCCTGAATGGACTTGTCATGCTCCACTGACTACAGAGGGAGCTTAAGGACAGCCTCTGAGATTAACCTCTGACCCCACACACCGGGGTGGTGGGTGCTGAGCACTGCCAAACTGCATGAAAGCCTCTGAATCAAAGGTGTTAACTGAGAGTGTATCACTGAACTGCAGCATAAATCACAATAGTGGCTGTTACATCGTTGTTGTAATTGCTGCTAACAACAACAGCAAGTAAAGTATACTTCTGGATTTAAGATTGGACTGTTTGTCGTCTCCCTTGATGAAGTCTCTAGAGACCTGTAGCACAAATGCTGCAAAGTAGGAAGGTGGCTGCCTTTTCCAATGCCTTTTTCTTACTCTGTTGTACCAGTTTATTGTGACCCTTATGTGAAAGGTTGCAGGGCACCCTGCACTGAAAGAAAATTGACTGGTCTTTTTCCTTTGCATGTGAGCAGATAGAGCAGTAGCTTATTTAGGGAGCTTTCCTGATAAGACAGCAAGCAGCAATTGTGATAACCCCGGCCCAGTTCAAATTCAGCTACTTACAAAACAGTGTTTATCAGAGGCAGCGCATGTTTTGTCTCTGAGACACTCAGTTACACAGGGGGTGTGATGGACCCCTGTCAGCAAAGGAGGACAGCAGCAAAGAGAACAAACATGGCACTTCATTCCCAGCTGAGGATAAATGGAGACCTGCTCTTGCCACCCCTTTTGGCACTGGGAAGTGTCCTGTTGAGTCAGTAGGACTACGTGCACTGTACTCATGTAAATTGTTACAGGACTGAGATATTACATATTTTTGGATCTTTGCATATTATATCATGAGTCTCAACACATTTTTCCATGCTGAAAATGGGCCAGTTCACATTTGGAATATATCCAAAATCAGGTCCTGAATTCAACACAAATCCTTTCTAGTATATCTTGTCAGATACTAAATATATGTGTGTATGTATATATATTTATATATGACCTATATATTTTTATATGTCAGATAGACTTGGCTTACCTTGCAGGCAGTTCCAGCAACCACCCAGGCAAACCTGTATCTGGGACAGGTTTCTTCAGTGCCCCAGTCTGTGTCCTTTCTTGTGTCATTTTCTAACACATGTACCCAGTTTTCTGTTGTGTTGATCTTTACACCAGGGATTCCAGTCCCACTTTTCAAAACCACTTCTCCCCAGAATTTCTTCCCACATCTTCTAGCCCCACATGAAGTTTTAAGACTATTTACAACAGTGACTCCATGTAATTGCAGACATCATGGACGTGTTTCTTCTCAGGTAATCACTCCCACCCTGAATTCCAGATCAGCAGTGTGAGTCCTAAGCCCAAGGAAAAAGTGGAGGAAAGGAAGAAAGCAAACAAGCAAAAAAGAAATTAAAAGAAAGGAAGGGGAAAACAACAATAGGGATAATATTGCCTTGTGTTACATCTCTTTGGCTACTATCTTCACCATAAATGCTTTGAGGACTTGGAGGCTGGTTCACCCTTCCAGCTGGAGATTCCTACTGCATCAAGCACATCCCCAGGCAGCCACTTCATCCTACTGAGCCCCACTGTGCACCCTGGAGCAGCACCCACTGCACTTGACCAAGGTTGAACATCTAGATACCATGAGCATATCTAGTGAATTGTACAAGTCATAAAAATGTTAAAAATCAATGTAATAAAAAAGCTTTCAGCCAGAAAGCCCCCACATAATTATAGAGGTGCAGAACGCTTTTATTAGGAATAGTAGGGGTTTAAAATTGTGTATCAGGGGAAAAAAATCTGTATCTCAAAATGCAAGGGTATGCAAGTTAATTATCATTATGGAGAGATCTTTGCTTTTCCTCCATTCCCAACATAAAACACTTTTCTCTTACTCTGCCTCCAGAAATTCCAGTAATAAACACCAGTAATAAAAACTCTTAAATAGCTGTTGATTAATTGAAAACAATATTTAAGACAGATTCTTTTGGTGTGCTTTGGTCTTGCAAGACTTTATGTACTGAACAGAAAAAAAAAAAATTGTTGCTGACCTTTTCAGATCCAAGATCTCATCTTTTGCTCCTGTGGTAGAAATGATGTAAAGCAGCAAATCAAAAGTGTTAACTAAGAAAGAGACTAAATAAACACAAACAAAAAACATTCTTTGCCAATGGAGACAATAATTTCAGTGATGATTGTGTAGCAACAAAGCCTTCTGTAACTCAGAGTATCCAGTAAGGATGGAGATATTTTTCTGTAAAAGATAGTCTCTGTGTGTATGCATATTTGTATTTAATGTCAAATCTCATTTGACCACAAATGTAATAATCTTTCTTCAGAAATGTGCCCAGTGAAGATTTTATAACAGAACTGTGTTTTACTCCAAGATTACAGGTTTTTTTTCTTCCATTTGTGTTTCACTGGAGACAATTAGTACCAGCTAACTAAGCAAAACAGAGAGAATCTCATGTAGGCAAATTCCCATATCACCATAAAAGATAATAATGGACAAAACCCCAGATTACTACTTTGTGAGAAGGTTTCATCCTGAACACGAGGAGTTCTTTTTACAAATTCTCTGTTCTCAGTGAAAATCAGGTGCTGTTGCATCATCTACAAGGCAAGGGATGAAGAGAGTGTGTCCCTGTGTCTGTGTGAGGGCAGCTATCATGCACTGGAGTTTTAATTACAAGTCTATTCCGTGCAAGGGCAGAGGGATGATGAAGTGCAAAAGGCTTTGAGCTTCAGCTGTAGTAGTGCACCAGATTAGCTCTGGGGTCTTAAAGGTCTCAAAGAGGCTTTGTGCAGTTAGCAGATACTTGCCTGCAGACATCTCACCCCACTCACCTCTGGTGGTCCTCCTTCCATCCAGATCCACCATTCCCAAAAGGTTGGAGCACAAAGTGGAGCAGAACTTGCATCTCTTCTGCATGAAGTCCTCTCCATTCACCCACTCCATACATAACACACCAAAACGATCCTAAGACCCTGCTCCAGGAAAGCAACCCAACCAAAAATAATGGGTATAAAAGCTGTGTTCCATGTTTACAGCTCAGTCAGTATCTGAGGACAGAGGTGGGAAGGACATGAGAAATCCAGAACTGTGTCTCCAGCATGATGATGTTTAGGGAAGCTAACCATGACTTGACACACCTCAAGCAGCTCAAATTCCCTGACAGGATCCTGATACCTCCCTGAGATACCTCACATGAAGTACAAGAGCATCTTAAAACTCTCTCACTACCCTCTAAGCAAAAAATATGCCAAGCAGCATATTAAAAAGGAATTAACATTTTTCTTTGGTAATTAAACAATAGTCAGTACTTGGTCTCCTTTCCAAGGATAGGATTTAGGTTTCGGAGTCCATTAGTGCTTTGAAGAATGTACTGTCAGTTTTTATATCTTACAATACTTAATTTTCTTCCAAACAATTTTAGAAGCCTATATCAATCTCCTTGTCTTGTAAAAAATGGGAGGCATCTCCCTCTTTTGGCAGTGACTGATGGAATAGTTTTCATGGAGTAATTAATTAATTATTCTAAGATTTTAATTAATAGTTGGACACCCAAAAAAACACCCAGACAAATTGGAATGTGGCTTCTTTGTTCTACTCTTGAGTCTTAATCACCTCTCACGAAACACACACACACAAGCACATTAAAGTTACTGTTAAAGTAAAACAGCTGAGCATGACAAGGCTGGGCATGAGGGTTTACCACTGCCTACCTGACAGCATGATTTTTTAAAAAAATCAAACTCTTCATCTGTAATCCATCATTGTGTCACTATCACACAGGTTGAAATAACTGTATACTGAAACAAGCTGCTTAAAAGAACTGAAAAGTGCCAGGAAATTGGGACAGACAGGCTTTAGTGGGCACAAACCAAAGAAATGTTTCCTGCTAGATTCACTTTCTGGCAGACCTCTTTTACAGACTAAAACTTTTCCTGAATTTACAGATCTGTTCGTGTGACAAGCCACACCTACAGCCAACAAAAACTAATAAAGAGATACCATTAAATATTTAGAATTATTTTAACAAACCCCAGAAACAGTTTCCACAACCAAATGAGAACACCATGTGTCTGTGTATTAGTTTATTTAATTCTTTATCGCCACTAAGAGCAAGTAAATTACGCTGATACAATTGGTAAACATATACATTCACTAGAGCCCCCCAAAATCCCACAGAGCTAAGGGAAACATCAAGGGATGTTACAGGATTAATGCTTTTGTTCTACAATATGGATATATGGCTTTCATACAAGTTTTAAAAAATTGAAAAGGTAACACACTGCTAGCTTACAAAATCAATATACAAACTGGAAAAAAAAAGGAAAAGGAACAGGAAAAGAAAGTAACCCATAAGAAGATATCATATAGCACTGGTTTAATAGATATATACAGAATTAGAAATCCATTGAATATGATATTCAGGCTTTGTTATTTTGACTTTCATTTCTCCTTTCGGTTTACCATTCAAACTACAAGAATTAATATGATTTCTCTCTTACTATTATTTTACCATCTTATTTTACCCATTTTCCTCACTTTTTATTGGCAGAGAAAAAGACTTTTCCTGTCTGTGTTTATATGGTCACACTTAACTGAAGCAGTTCATCCACTTTGAACAAAGCCCTTGTGTGTACTTGGTGTGACAGAAGAGAACATCACTGTGACATTAAGTCCTTTTGGCCATTACACTGGCATGTGTTTTGCATTTCCCTTGGACACAGCTATCCTTAAACTGAGGTGCTGGCAAGTGGGAAGAAATCTAGCTCTTCATCCTACTTGTGTATCCTCACTTAAACAACAGCACAGGACAAAAAGCTCTTTCTTTTCAACCTCAGCCTGAAAACGTGGCAGCACCAGTTGTGATTCACATTTAGAGTTATGCATGCACCTTTCTAGAGTTTTCCCCCATGTATGAATGTATATATAGTGTGTATATAAATATATATGTGCAGTATGCATGTGTGTGTATTTAGAGAGCTGCTGTGTCTGATGCTGACACCTGCATTAGGTGGATTCTAGCTCCAAGCTGCAGCCTGTCTCTGCTTCAGGCCACCTCAGCAACCACAACACACTCTGGACTATCACAGCCATTTCCTCCAGCTGTAAAAGCCTAGATGAACTACATGATTGTAATATGGGGAGTGCAATCAATGATCTAATAAGAAAAGCTAAATAATGTCTTGGTGCCAGATAGAATAGAGCGAGGGAGTTCAAACAGCAAAATTAATTGAATTAAACTTGCTGTGGGTAAAACAGCCCTGCAGAGGCTACCCATTTTCCTAGCTTTCCATCACTGAATTCAGGGTTAAAGGTTTGTACAGTCTTTAACTTTCAATGCAATGGGAATACTTGTGCACCTCTGTTTTTAACTCATCAATACATCCACTCTCTGGACATGTTCCCAGTTTTGCTGCAGGTATTTGTTTGGTGGTTTTTTTTTTTTTTTGTTATCATGGGTTTTTAAGAAAGGAGTCAAATCTGTAGGTACAGCTTTTACATATACAACTCACTCAAAGCCAAGTCATTTAAAGGCTAGGAGATACTTACAGAGTTCTTTAGCCATCTGGGACTCCAAGACATCCCAAATTTAAATGACAAACTGCAGAAAGGGCTAAAGGATTGTACAACCCCACCAATGAGATAATAACAGTTGAATATAGCTGAATTCTCATGCTTTCCCAGATTCTTGCTCAGTTCAGAGTGGTGAGGCCTCAAGACAGCCATTTGTGAACAGTGGCAGGAAGGGGCCATTAGGAAAATGATTCAATTTCAGCATTGTTTAGTTTTGGTCCAAAAGGAAAGTTTGATGCTGCTATGAATGAGACTACCTACATCTTCTCCAAATGCAAACATCCTTGGGTGGAAGAGGCTCTCTCCATGCTCTAAACCTGCTCAGGCAGGTCTTTCAGCATCCCTTAAACTCTATGCACCACAATAATTTGATGATAAGAGGACAATAGTAAAGGATACAGCTGCTTGCCACTATTTATCTAGTTAAGGTGGTCTTCTGTTTTCTATGGTTTTTTTGTTTGAAGACAAACACTCCTGCATCAATGTCTCTAATTTTTGAAATGATAATTTGATAATTTCTGTCCCCTGGGAAGCCATGACAAGGTCAAGTTATGAGGAAAGTTTTACCAGCAATCCATCCTCCCAGCAAATCCAGGGACTCTCTTTGCTGATTATCATACTTCCTTGTTCATTGTCATACAGTGATTCAAAAGTTGCTACTGTGTCTTAATTTCAGAAGGACACAGTTGGAGGACATTTGTGGTATGGGCTTCCTGGGGCTGTTCTGCAACAATCCAGGAAGAAATGGAGACTATAGTCTCAAGGATGAGGAAACATCAACATCCACAGAAGTGTAACTGAGAAGTAGAGTGCCTTAGAAGAATTGACAGAATAAATGCTATCAAAATTATGGATAAGTGTGGGAAGGCAGGCAACAGGTATAATCAGTCTCTGCAAAGGAGAGTCTCAACTTCAGAGAAGTGCTGTCCTAGAGAATTAAAATGGACTGAATACAAGACACCCACCCCCACTGAAATATTGTTTCTCCTCAGGAGGATTTGGGAGACATTTTTTATGTGGAGACATGAAATTCCACTGCTGTGGGATATCAAAATGGTGTCCACCTCACCAATATATTGCTTTAGAAAAGTGGTGAGTTTAAATTGTTAATGTTGCTGCAGTTCCTAGACTTGGGAGAAAATTAGGTTGTTGTCCCACCCTCAACATTGACATTAGCCTGTGTACTATTGTCTCCTTTTGATTTTGTCTCCACTTGAGTACTTTCTTTTGAGGCTGAAGTGGGACTTTACTTCTCTGTAACACTTTACATTTGATTTGTTTTCATTAAGGCACAAATCAGGGAAAGCATAAAAATAAAGGTGCCAACTTGTAGTTCTGCCTTTTGCATGTAAGGAACAGGCTATAGAAATTTGTATAAAATGCTCCTGACTTCTTATCTGTCTCTTCTTAACCAACTCTCCAAAGCTGCCTGTTTACACATTTTCTAATTGTTATTCTTTCATTTCTTCTAACTTTTCTCCTTTGAAAAGCAGTTCAGCCCAGAATGTCATTATGGAATTAGAAGATGAAAATCAGTAAATTACAATTTAGTATCTACCTGCATGTACAACAAACATTTTCCCTTCCTACAGCCTTGCCCAGAAGTTTTGCTGCCCTTAACAGACTGTTAAATAGGGCAGGCTGACCTGGGCATTTCTGTCAGAAGACATGTCTAAGTCAGAAAATGCCCCAATCCTCAAATACTGTTTTAAATCAAGATATAGACAGGCCTAAATGAAAGCTGCATTCCCTCAGCTTAGTTAGAGAAAGAGAACAGAGATATACCCAAATATACCCAAATATATTCAGGTTTTAACTCACTGGAATCCAGAATCTGGATGCAGATTCATCCATAGCTGATGTTCAGTAACTCACCCATCTCTTTTATAATAGATTTGAGCACTCAGAAAAAGGCTGTCATTTGGGGTTTTTTTATCACCTCCCCATATTCCATTACAGCTGTAGCAAATGAAGATGTAAACCACTCCTTGAGAGGGACATTCATGAAACAAATTTCTGTCTGTTAAGCTAGGTAAGCAAGACATCTATGCTAAGTCATTTTTCATTGTAATAGGATAGCACCAAGAGGGTAAACACGTTTTTCATCTCAAGTAGCTGCTCCCACAGCACTGTCAGACCAGCTTGCCCTCCCAATCAGGGAGGGTAGAAGATTAGAAAGCAAATATGGAGAAGTTTCAGAATGACTGAAGTAGAAACTGATCAGGATGAGTGGGAAGTGGTTTTGTACAGAATCTTGACTTTTGCTTTCTTGATAATGTCACTAGTGAAACAAGGGTTCCTATTAGGTACTGGGTGCCTCCTTTTAGAGCTGACCTGACTGACCCATTCAATCTTCCTCTCTGTTCTGCCATTAATTATCATCTCCTGCATAGCTAGACTTTCCACTTAATGTTTTCTTCTGGCGTATTGAAAATTTTCTTCATTCTAAGTTTATGATCTATTACTCTAATTGCTGTCAACAATAAGATGCCAATATAGATCCGAACATATGTGGATTGTGCATAAGAAATGTTCTCCTATTTCACACCCTTTGCTGAATTTTTTCCTGGTCCTAACATAATATTTTTTGTTTTGTTTCTTTGTTGTCTGTAAACTCTCTCCATGAAGGCCCTATGCCACCAGAGGAACCTGACTGGCTTCCTTCAAAATCTATTAGGAATGTTCCTTTAACAAGCCAGATGGGCAGTTAAACAAAAGGACCATGAGGCGTCCAAGGAAACACAGGGGAATTTATTTTCTTTATACTCATGGAGGTGGAAATAAGAAGTCACATCTAAGTTTTGCCAAATGACAATCAAAGTGTTGGTCTCAACATCATTCCCAATTCCTGCCAGCTCCCTATGAAACATGGACTAGATTAACCAGTGTGAGACGATGGTGCAACAGTGTTGGCACTCAAAGTTGAGCCACTTCAAGTGAACTGATGCAGCATGTAGACAGACAAACCTTTGGTGAGTGAAAAAAAGTTTCCTTCTCCCTTTGCTTTCAACCAGACCTACCAAACCATTAGTTTAAGTCTGAGGCACAAGCACAGGTAGACCTGATTAGCCCATGAACAAACCAAATAGCACCCAAAACCACCTAAATATGAGCCTTTATGATTTTAGATTTGGTCATTGCACCTCCATCCTGTGTGGGGGACATTTTTAACTATACCACAGACTTAGGTATGTCTAACAGCACGGTCAAAATAACAAGGACATCAACACAGACTGCAAAACACACCCAAGGAGTCTGGGAAAGAATTGTGAGGCTAGTCTACCTTAAGCTATGTGCAGCCCTGGCTAGGAGGCTTCAGGAGTGTTTGGGAACAGAAGGAGTTGCCTCACCGTGAGTCCAGATCAGCCGTACCCTCCAGGTGCAAAAAAGAGGGCAAGCTCTACAATTGTTACAATTCTTTCTCATAATAAAGGGGAGTGATGTTAGTATGGAAAGAAACAGACTCTCTGTTTGTCTACAAGCTAATCCCAAGAGAGAAATGTTCATTTACTCAGGTGAACACAGCCTGCTGCAGCTTCACTGAAGTCAGTGGGTACCATGCAGGAGTACAGGGGAGACTGTTCCTCTTGACCAGCCTGCAGCCCACACAAATAGCAAAGTTTATTTCTTGCTGCTGAGTTTCAAGATTTAGAATTCCAAAGCAATGATTTTGAACTTAACCTGGGCACTGAAATCCCTTATGTTTCCTCTAAAAAATTTTGGTCTGCTTGTTGTCAGCTCATTAAACAGCCCTTTAGTTTGAGACAGACCAGCTATTTGTCAGATCTTTTTTTCTACTTTGTGGCTTCCCTCGGAATTCAGAATAATTTAAATTAGGTAAAACTGAATAAACTGAAAAACTGGTTGTAATTTTTCTCCTTTTTTTTCCCTGCAGACTACATTAAAAAAACCACAACTAATTTTAGGTTGACTGCGCTTTTCCCAAGGTTTTTTGCTTATATAAAAATGTAAGAAAGCAAAAGATACTGGTTTTGTATTTCCCTTCAGCTGTTTTATGAAAGATAAACCAAAAATTATTTCATTCCTATTAGCTTCAGGTCCCACAAATTGTCCCTTTTTTGGTCAAATATATGAACTACCTCTGGTGTTTCCAAACAGATTTCTCCTTTTATTTCCCACCAGATATACTATTTTTTAACCAGCTATAATTAAAATTAACAGGAATATTGCCATTGATACAAAAGAGAGCTGGGTTAGGCAGAATCACAACAATTTCAACTAAATCGTTTATGAAAATTATTTTCCCCCTTCTGTCAAAATTAACAAATAAAATACAGCATTTTTCAGCTTTGACAGGTGAAATGGAGGACACCATCCACCAACACTGACATGCTGAAAAGTGGAAAGTTTTGTTATCATTCCACTTTGAAAAATCATTGCTAGAAAATCATGAAAAATTAGGACTCTTTTATGTCCAGTTGTTGAAAGATTTTAGATTTACTGCCAACATTCAAAATATGGTTAAGGAAAGGAGTGTTACTGATTTTTACCTGTAGATGGTGACATTTTGGAATGAACATTAAGCACACATCCAAGAAAATTCCATACTTGTAAATACTCAACAAAATGCCCCCATCCTTTCCTTAAACAAACAGTTTCATACAGTTATGCAGATGTAATCAGGTATTAAGAAACAGGCCTCAGTTTTTCAGATATAAGGTCCCAATCTTAAATATAAATGCATCCAGCCAGAGTGTTATGTTTACACAGGGTACCACTGGCTTCAGCAGAGCCCCACACAGACTCAGGTTCTGCTTGCATGCACTGATTACCAGACTGAGACCTATGGCAAGACTTGAGAAAAAAAAAATTAAAAAGCTCTACATTTTCAATATACAATAGACATAATTTTCTAAATGAGTTTGGAGTCCTTTATTACAGGCCTCTAAAAATTGTTGTTAGGGTTATACATTAAAAATACTAAAGTAATATTAAAAAAAAAAAGATTTTTTTCTGTGTTTGCTTTTTTCTTTCTATGGTACCATTAAGCTATAAATAATTTTAGGATAAGATGCCTAGGTATAAATGAAACTGTTAACTGATCATGTTTGCTGATGTCCCTTTCTCACATTGCCAGAGTTGACTCCATTAATCCAGCATCTTCTCTTGTTTCTTGCCTTCCTTTTTCTTCTTCTTGGATTCTGTCAAGATATAACAAAACCAATAAAAAATTAGTGTCTAGCAGGCACTGCAATAAATTTCATTTATTTCATTCAAGGAAGTTCCCCTTTTTTTTCCTATCCATACACTTAAGAATTATCTCCTCATTTTGAACAAAGAAGAAGAAAAGAGAAGGAAAAGAAGAAAAATAACAGGAAGGGTCAAGGCTATAGAGAAGATGGAGAGGGAGTTGCATGTTCAGTTCAGAACCCTCCCTATCTGAGGGCTGACCCTGCTTGGCATGCAAAGCATTGTCTCAGGAACTTGCTTAGAAAATAAGAAAACAGCAGGCATCTCCTGGAGAAACCAGGTCACGGCTCAGTGGAGAGCAGGGAAAAAGCATTGCACACACTACCCACACATATACCCTTCCCCTGCTTCCTTTCTGTCTCATTGTGAGCCTTTGGCTTTCTCTGAATGTGTGAGCAGCTCCAGAGCAGGAGGAGAAAGCTCTCTTGTTTCTCCAGCTCCTCCACTGCCAACCCTTCCCCGTTCTCCTGGGACAGACACCTACGTGCGCTCGGAGGCAACGGGAGCACGGCCTGTGTGGGATTAACATTCTCTGAAGCAGTAAAAGAAGCAGAAAAAAAATAATCAGACCAATTCTTATCTCATTGGCTGCTCCTGTGTTGTGCTAAAGTAGAATGCAATACAGAGATTGTTGACCCAGAGTGATGGTGTTTTGTTTCCTTGGCCTATGAGGGCCAAGCGCGTGTGCAGACTGTCGGTCAGGGGACAGCCATGAGGTTCTGTGCAGTTGGGTGCTTGTGCAGATTCAGTTTAAATGTAGCATAATATAGTATAAAATAATATAATTAATTAACCTTCTGATATTATAGAGAGTTCCTCATCATTTTCTCCCCATTGTCAGGATTACCCTGCTTTTCCCATAGGCCTGGGGCCCTGGGAACACGGCCTGTCCAGCCAGCTGAAACTGATGGGATGAGCAAAGGAATAAGGAGCACCTGCTTCTCTAATTAATTTGGGGTTCATAAGGGAAGGCACAAGTGAAAATCTGTGTGTTGTACTACCACCTGCAGTAACTTTCACTGCACTTTGAGGGTAGCGTGGTGTTCGACAGGTAAAGGAAATTCACAGAGGGACTTTGGAAATTAAATTAAGAGGATTAGGTACTCTTGTGTCACATGTCACCTTGTAATAGGGAAAATAAGAAAATATTTCTCTGGGAACATGAGTGAATCCCTGTTGATACCAGCACAAAACAGCACAACAGGTAGCACAGAGGGATGGAAACAAAGCTTCTGTGAAGCATATTTCCTGGAACCAGAACAGCAAGCAAGCAGACCCAGGTTTGCCTAAACCCAAATATCATTAACCTAACCAAGCAAAACTATCATAGAATCATAGAATAAGCTGAGTTAGAAGGGATCCAGAAGGATCACTGAGTCAAACTCCTGGACCTGCACACGACCACCCAAAAAAAATCACACCATGGGGCCTGAGAGGGCTGTCCAAGCACTTCTTCAACTCTGCCAATCTTGTTGCCATGAACACCCCCTCTGGTTAAATAAAAACTATCACCTTGAATAAGAAGAAAAGCACTTAGCCCTTAAGGTAGAATTGTTGTTTTAAATATAATTATTTTGCCTCTGGCTCATTTACATAACATAGTCTAAGAATCACCAGTTGTGGTAAAAACATCTTGTTTTCATTAAAGCCAAGGCAACTACACCAACTTCTTTCAGGTATGGATAGGGCCAGGTACCTCCAGCAGAAGGTAAATTTAGGCTACCACATTTCTCTGATGGTCGTTTTTCCTTTTTCCTAGTGTTTTAAACCAACATTTTTTTCTTCACCTGTTATAACAAAATAAAAATTGCTTCCAATAATCCTTTAGTCAAAGCAAAATAAAATAATTGTTTAGTCATATAACCTGCTCTAAAATCTTTCCCTTAAAAACTTTGCTTAAATTTCAAAGGAATAATAATAATTTAAATTAAAAGTGATAATTTAAAAGAGTGAGTTTTTGGGTTTTTTTTTTAATTTGAAAACTAATTTTTCCCCCTGCTTTTGCATGTGTTTGTGTACTTGCATGTGTGTCTGAATGTCTGTAGTCTGGAGCTATTCACAGAATCTGACACTATTTCATAACCTGTCATTAGAAAAAGTAATCCTTCATTGACTTAGAATCTAATTTGCTTTCAGCTACAGCTTTCCCTCCACCCCTGCAAATTTCCTGTATCCCCCCCCTCAATCTCTTTTACCCACATCCTTTACTTCCTTTACATCAGCTCTCTATAAGGCTGACCCTCCTGGATTCTGTATTGATTACACTCCCTCATACTTTTTATTCTCCACACAACACCGCTTTCTCTGAAAGAAATGGCGGCATTTTATCAATCAGACCAGCACTGGAATCTGCAACATTTATTTAGACCCAGCACAAGCAGCAGGGCACTCTGCAGACTTGAACCAAATCTACCAAGAGCAAAGGAGACATATAAATGCAGGCACACTGTCAGCAGGACTTGCAGAAGAGTCCAGGAGAAGACAGTGGCCTGCAGTCACATGAATGCACCAGGTCCCCATCCTCACTTGACCTGAGGTACCAGGTCAGCCCCAAGTTTATCCATTTATTTATCCAATGCCTGTGGGTCCACATCTCCTCCTTTCTCAGTTCTTCCCCTCTGTCTGCCTTGTGGTAATTTGCACATCGTCCAAACTGCCAAGCCCATCTACCTCCAAAGACAAGTGACTCTGCTTTGGGCCTCAGCAGAGTAAAACTGTCACGAGCCAGATGGAATTCCTCCCTCATTAAAAGCACTCACACCACCACAGCTTCATCTTTCAGACAGGTAATCTGGATTGATGCACAGCGTATTTGCTCCATGAAATGACATGAATACACACAATTATGGGAGTATTAAGAAAAAAAGAAACTGCCCAAATACTTCCCAGCCCTTAGGCCCTTTTATAATTCCCACCACAGACACCAAAACCCATGTGCTGACCCATTAAAATGTTGATGTTCATATGCTCATGCACACGTCTGTTCACAGCTACACTCTACCTGTTTTGTTTATGATCAGGCTATGGTATGTCCATGGCTAACAATGTATAAAGTTGCTTTAAGATGCACTTTGCTCATGTTTTGTCCTTTCTCTTCACACTCATTGCATTTGTGTCATTCAGGCTTTTATTGTCTTCACCTCTGTTCACCCTACGCTACGATTTCCACTTTTATGACAACTGCTGGGTCACAGCCACACTGGGAACCACATCACCCCGATCACCCTGCCAGTGCTGCCCTCCCCAGAGTAACCAGGAATGACTGAAATCACCATGCTCACAAGGCTGACAAGTTCAAACCATGAGAGTTATCGGCCAGCTCATCAGTCCCAAACTCCAGCATCAGCTGTAGCCATTTGCCAGTTAAGTTAGGGGAAGATCCCCAAGGTACACTGTTCAACGGTCCCCTTCAGTTTCCTGTTCCATACATGATCAAAATTCAATTCAGGTTAGCACAGACTGCGTGTTAAGACCTTCAGTTCAGCCATTTCCTACCAGGCATCTTAACATGGTCCCGTCAGAAATTACAGTGCCTAAGCAGAGCCCACTGAGACAGCCTGTCTGATGGAGGAGCACAAAGCTGATTCCACATCTCACTGGCACTGCAAAGCAGTGGGACCCCAGCAACACCACTGAGCCAGAGGGGAGCAGGAAAAGCTGCCCAGTAAGCAGGGACTATTCTGAGCAGAACCCGACCATTTTCAGGAGCTTTGGGCCTACAGCAGCCCCCTTCTCCTCACCCACCCCACTGAATACAGTATTTCCACAGGCAGAGCCACAGAGCTGCACACCAGCTGTCCTTTGCCTTCAGGGAATGTGTTTGCTGCAGACAAGCACTACCAAAAATATAGAGAGACACTATGGTAAAATCACTTAACCAGATGAAACTCAGGTTCACACCAGCCCACACAGCATTTGAATCTAAATCTACTCACTGCCCTATTTGCTTTCAAGTTGGGTGGCCCACTTGTGCCAGACACCAGTTGGTGGTATCTTTATGAGCTATCTGTGGTAGAATTCAGGGTGCAGAGAGGCAGAAGCAAAGCAAAAAGAAGGATGAAAATCCTGGATTTCACAAGAGCAGATTTTGGTCAGTCCAGGGACCTGCTCAGCCAGGCTAAATATCCTGGAGCAGGGCACATGCAGAGAGCAAGCTCCAAATGCCTGGTAGTCCCTGCAGAGTGCAACACCCAAGCATTGCACAGCCACTCTGCTCCCCCCTGGAACCAGGGCATTTCCAGCAAGATCAAAACCAAACAGCCCTGAAGGAGCAAACTGTGTCAATGCACAGGCACTGGATTATCTACTCCATCACCAGAATAACCCTACTAATGGTCACAAAACTTGGAATTATTCACAGGATTAAAAACTGATCATGAATTAGCACTTCCTGTGGGCCCAAGATGATCAGTAACAAAAATTCCAGTCAGGTTCTCAGCAAGTAAACAAGTTAATTTGATTAGCAGAACTTTCTCTATGCCATTTGGAATTGCAGCAGTCCTCTTTAAACAGTCATCTTTATTCCAGAATCTCATTCTTACTATGCAAGCAGCAAATGAAAGTAATTCTGTTGAGCAGGAGCCACACACCATTTGAAGCCACTCTTAATGTATAAGGCACAAAAGGGAGGTAATTACATTTTAATGGAAGTCAAGCTTTGTAAGCCAAGATTTGCAGGTCTTAATTTTCATTTGTTGAAAAGAAGGTAACAATTCACTCATGGCACTGCTGAACTGTGCATAAAAGTCAAGCAGTGCCCCCAAAAGCAATATAAATCATACAAAATAGCAAAAGTTGTGCTGATAGAAGGTTAGAGTAAAAAAGTTCCACATCAGATTTTCAGGACACAATTTTCTCAGGGCCTAGTACTCATTCAGTCTTACCAAGCTCAGAGGAAGGCATGTTTTAGAAATTCCTCTCTACGTCTCAATTGGAGCAAATTTTCCAAAGCACTAGGTTTCTATGGTGGTAAAGGCCAATAGTGCCATGGTGTGCAGGGAGCTTCTGAATTTTGGGGATGAAATGCCTGTCCCTGTGCAATGGAGAAGTCTTAGCTTTGATATAATCAAGGATTTTATACCTTGGAAAAAAAATCTCACAAGATATTCACACTCCTGTCTATGAACAGAAACTGTAACATTTTGTGATTTCCAGGACTGTAAAAGCATCTGGATTTCTGAAAACCCTTTAAACATAGTATTTCTCTTTCTTGTAGAGGAATAGAACTTTTCATGGCTATCTAAATACTTTTCTTCCTTTTTCCCTCTACTATATACAGCATTTGTTTATTCCAAATGGTTTAAGAAGGAAACCATTATTATGATAGCAACTTTGTTCCCGAATGAATTCTTCTGAAAAGCCTCTTTGAGAAACACAGTTCTACTGGATGAGGGAAAAAAGCAATAATCCACCAGCTGAACAGCAGCAGAAGGGACCTCTCCAATCAATGACCCTGATGTAACTTTTTACTTCATTAATAGATTAAAATTGATTGCATCTCTTATATTTTAACCTGTGCTCCTTACCAGCTTTCTCTAGTTATCTGTGTTCCTCAATTTCTTCACACTTGTGCTCCCTCCCCTCCATCAGGTTTTGTTCTGCTTCTCACTTTGCTAAAGTTTTGTTTTGGATAGACTTTCATTTGTTCCCAGTTGAACACAAGAATTACTTGATTTAGACCTAAAGGCTGCAGCTGCCCCATTTAAGTCAGAAGGTTATGCTGGAAAGTATGTTTGGAATGGGGAATAGCCAGATTTATGTGTATAACAAAAACTAACATATCTGACAAAGGAATGGAACCAAGTCACCACTCAGAAAATGTGTCAATTATTTTCCTTTCTCATTAGAATTGCAAGAAGAAATAAATGTAGAGGAAAAATAATCCAATTTGTTCTAAAATGAGCCACAAAACCCTGAAATGATCTTAGACAGTCAGAAGCCACTTCTTGAATCTAACATACTGATGTAAGACCTTTAAACCCTTTCCTTTAACATCCCAACTTAAACTAGTCAGGAATTACAGGGAGCTTTTATTTAAGAGATAATTTACTGAAACCAAGGATTTTCATCTGAAAGGTTTCCCTTTGATGATTTTCTTCCTTCAAATACTTGGGAGAAAAAGTTTCAGAGCTGCCTATGCAGAGGCACTCAAAAGACCACAAAGACACACTCAACTTCTGACTTTGTTCAGTGGCCTAACAGCCCGAAGGCAAAGAACATGAAAGTTCCATCTCATTTTCTTTACATCTATGTTAGCCCTTAAGATGTTAGATCTTAAGGGTAAGTATTCAGAAGATTGTAATGGATAAACTTTTCAAAACAAGGCTGTTTTGCAACTGGATCCTGCTACAGGGGTCTTGCTAACACTTTCAGAAGTAGCTCCCTTTGCTCTTCCAGTTGGCTTCTCATCGGCCTCAGGTACATTTACACTGCTGCTTCTGTAGGGCAGGGACTTTCTCAGTGCTCTTCATCATGTTCTGAGCTCAGCACGAGAGGGACACAGTCCCAGCTGGCTCTTCAGCCCCCTCCCTGTCTGTGCTGCACACGAGACCCCTCTTAATGCCAGCAGGACAGGTGCAGGCACAGGCTGACACATTAAGGGTTTACTCGCTGCATTCACATGTCTGCAGGAGACTGCTGGAGACAGAAAGCTTTAATAATCCATTTGGACTTTAGTATATACCTATACAGACAGTTATTTGTGGTATGATGTCAGTAGAGAGCCTATTTTATTCAGTTAGCTCTTGAAAACCAGGCACATGCTCTTCTCAGCTGTGCTTTCTGCATCCATCCGATGAGCTCTGCCCTTGGGGCACAGGACACAGGGTTGGCTTTGATCAGCGCTCCCCACTCTGCAGAGTCACCTGCAAAAGTCTGGCAGTGAGCACAGATAGAAGGAAGGATAGAGAGATGGCAATGTGGAAAATGAGATGGAGGGATAAAAAAAGCGGGGGAAGACAGCTTGAAAGGAAAGGAAGTGAAGAAATAGAAAAGAAAAAGAACAGAATGGAAGGAACAGGACTTTCTTTCTGTGTCACTGCTGGGAACAGTAATGAGGGTGAGCATTTGCTGATGGCATACCTTTTATCACAGCAAATCCCATAGCTTAAGGCATTTTCAAGGGCACTGACTAATGCCAAGGAGGCTGGGCTGCCCTTACAAGCCAAGAAAGTGAGGCAATGAGCACATAACAGAATTGACACACACAAGGCTATTTAAACTTTCACCCACAAAGGTCTGCATTAAACCCTAAAAGAAACTCCTGCAGGTACAATAGTGTTAAATGAGAATCTGTCAAATTCAGTTCTTCATTTTTTGGGGCAGCCTAGAAAAAGAAAAAATGATCAGAAACACAAACCAGGGAGTCAGAAAAACATGGAGCTTTAGGTTTCCATGAAACATCCCAGTGTTTTTCTTTTCAAAAACACCTATGAACGCTGCAGAACAACTAAAAATTGCAAAATATTTAGTTAAAAAAATATATTTCTTCTCTCTCTCTCCTACATGCATTTCCTTCTCCCTGGAATTAGGGTTGTGTCATTCAGATTGATATTCTGCTATGATCTGACAAGGCATTCAAATTATTTATCCAAACAGTAACATTTTTCACAGGTACGAAAGCAATCTCAAGGGAAACTACAGCACAAAGCCTCCAAGAAACATAAGGAAATGGAAGCAGAAAAGCAACCATTAAAAGACATCCAAACTTTATTAGTCATGGGCTGCACTGGCAGCTTATAAGCAGCTTGAGGCTGGTCCACAGTGTAAGCACCATTGTGTTTTGTTTTTCTCATATAGCTTATTCTCATTCCCACTGAAATTGAGAAACATCATATTTCCTCCTGTCACAGCAGCAAGGAGCCAAATGACAGAGTCATGTCTCAGAGTCTAAAGTTTCCAGTGAGTTTTACTTCACCTTGAAACACGAGCCTTGTCCTCAGACTAGCACTGGGAAACACAACCAAGCATTTAGTGCCCAGTCTCGCCCCTCTGGACCACTGTTTCTTCTCTTGGTTTTCACATTTCCCAGCGCCATAAGGCATAAATTATTCATGGCAAAACTGCCTCTCACAATGTTTATGCAGTGCTCAGTACAATGGCACCCTTTTTTAGCTTGGGCCTCTGGGCACTCATGCAATACAAATAATCATGATGATAGCAACAATAATAACAGTCAGCTATGCTTTTCCCACTGGGCACACACTCCAGTGTCCTGTCCCACAGAGCTCAGATCACTGTATTCCTCTGCAGGCTCCTGGTCAGGGCCAGGGGCCATTCTTCAGTAAACCTGTCTCACCCTTTAGAACAAGAGAAAAACCTCCCAGTTTTACCTTTCAGGTTTTTCTTTAACTATCACAGCTGTTTCCTAATATGAGAAAATCCCTCATTTTTATAACTAATTAGTTTGAGCAGATTCTATTATTCTGCCTCCTGTAATACTAATTATTACACTAGCTGCATGCCTGCACGACTAATGAGTTACATTAAAGCTGGGGAATTCTAAAACCTACAGAGGGAGATACAGCATGACTGTGAAGCCAAAACAGGAGACACCAGCATCTTTCAAACAATAGAAAATCACAGCCCTAACAAGTCATTTCCTCCCAACAAGTCTGTCTCTCCTCCTGCTGCTTTGTGCTGCTGCACAAAGGCAAAGTTGAGGGGAGGGCACCCCAGAAAATGCAACTTGTCCAACATGCAAAATGAAGTGGTCCAGTTTCATCAGTGCAGCACCCAGTTTGTCTGAGGAACAAATAGCTCATGAGAGCAAGTCAGCTCCTTGCAACAACCAGCAGCCAAGCCATCCTGCCAAAGCTGGTCAGTCAGCTCTGGCAGCACACTGCAAGTAAGATGTTGCCCCAACAGGAAGGAATCTGCCACTGGAGTGCTCAAAACCCACAGGCTGTTTTCTGTTCCTGCCAGCAAAGTAAAGACAGGAATACACCTTAACACAAGTCCATCTCTATGGTTTGACAAGAAGCTTCCTGAGGAGAGCCAAGGTAAAATGGTGTTTAATACTGATGGGAGTCTATTGGGATGACTGACATAAAAAACCAAGGACCTGATTAAAGACTGCAGTTCAGACACTCACCTTGAAGTCAATTGTGACATTCTGATAATTTTATTTACATGGTAAAAGTGATCAGCAGCTCCTGATAATTTTACTTGCATGATAAAAAGGAGCAGCAGCTACTAGCTACATGCCTGGACTGGCCAATGAAAATAAAGGGAGCAGCAGTTACTAGCCACTGGCCTGGACTTAACCGATCTGGGAAATCATTTAGCCTTTCTGACTTTCAATTACCACTTTTCTTCTAATTAGACTTCCTGAGCTCCAAGGAGTGATAGCCGGATTAGCTAATTGCTGCCTGTAAAGATACACAGATAAAAGAAACAAGGTAGGGCAGATTATTTATACTTCACTCAACTCTGAAGTAAAACTCTTCAAATTGTATGAAATTATTAAAAATACAGAGTGCAGTCATTTCCCCCATGCAGTAGCATGCACACCGTGCCAAACACAGGGAACTGTACTGGCACCTTGCTACGCTCTCAAATGCTAAACCTGATCTGAATTATAGAGAAGAGATTACAGCCAGTAACAGCTCAGTTAGGTCTTGCCTTTATGTGGGAAATCTTTTCCAAACACTGCATGTTGGAGGATGTGATCTTTGGTTGGCACCCCAATTACTAAAGACAACAGTGGTGTGAGCAGTGTTAATATTTGCCAACCTTAGCACATATTTTTTCTGCGTGGCAAGGACTGAGCTGAGCCATGACAAAGTAACTCATAGAAGTGATACACTGTAAATTGATGAAGAGTTGGGAAGGGAGATTTATTAAAAAGAGCTTAATACAGCCACATGAAAAAGTTATCAGAAAGGAGCATAATTTAAAAAAATGAAAGGTACATTGCAGAAAGGGCAGGCAAACTGCTTATTCTATTTAATTTTATCTTAATCAGAAGAATAAATATCTGGAAGTACAACTGTTATAGGGACAGAAAGAATGGGAGTGACGGAAAGAATGTAGGAAGAAATAAAGCCCATCAGGCAAACCCAGCTCAATGAAAAGAAATTCCTCCTCTCTTAGCAGTTCAAGCCAAATGTTTCCTGAATCCTGACAATCCTCCATTCTTCTGCTCTCTGGCTGGCTGGAACCTGAACAAGCCTCAATCAAGTCTGGGTGGGTGTGAAGCTGGCCAGATGGAGGATGTCGGAAGCATTTTGTGCTCCTCAGCACAAGTTGGCCATTAGAGCAGCCACTCGACAGAAGTGCCTGAGTCTGTCACATCTGTCAGGACAGTTTAGGGAGACCTTCAACATCACCAGCCCGGCAGACACTGATTAGAATATGCAACTGTGTGTGCTAGAGACGATGTGCCTGCCTCCACTGGGATTTTTTGATGAAAACCATCCTTTCATCCTTTCTAGACTTCGTGACAGGCTTTCTCATGACCTCATTTGGGGACTAAATACACCACAAACCATGGTGCTTGGGACATCACTATAACATTGCTGACAATCTGTCTGCCTAAATGCACAGTATTCAAGAAGGAAAGATGTTTTTCATCCTGTGTTACCTACACTTTAACCCAGCAGCCCAGGACCAAGCCACTGTCTTGCAGTCTGAGAATATGGGAGCAAAGCTATGGAGAAAAGAGCTTGTCAGGAAGCCAAGTAAGTTTAAAATTCCTGGTTCATCATCTGTTCTCATCCTTAAATAAAGTTGTAATCCATAAGACAGATGCTAAGAAGTAGAAAGTACTGACACAGACCAGTTGCTAAGAAGAAAATATTTATTTTTTTAGTTTCCAAAATAATGAAGAATGCTTAGAAAAGTTTTAAGCTTTTCTATGGATACTTACTAAAGACAAAAGAAATCCATAAAAACACTTAGGTTACAAGTTTATGAAGAAGAAATTGACTCCCAAAGTCTATAAGCATCTCCTATTTTAACTTAGCACAAGTTTTGTCAGAGATCATAGAAGTCCTAGAAAACCAAACTATATTTTATCAACAAATTTGTAGAATTATGAACCCTGAGATTTTTTTTCAGGTATGATTTTCCTTTTTGTTAAGAATAGACCCGATTCCTATGAACAACAGTCATTTTTTGAAATCATTATGTGAGAGGAGGGAGACTCATCCTATCAGCACAGCTGCCATATGTTGATGTGCTGGAAAGGTGGACAAGCAACAGCAGAGCAGCATCTACACTTAAGACCCATTAAGTGGCATTTTCCTCAAAGAGCAGGGAAGGTGAGGAGGAACTTGAGACACCACATCCCATGAAGGAAGGAAATGTGTCAGGTGAAATTTGATGCACAATGTTTCATTGGTCATGCCTAGACAAGATATCCTACTTACCCACACAATCTTTGGAGTTCTTAAATAATCACAATTTTTTTTTTTTTTAATTAGGGAGAATTTTGAAAGTCTCAGATACTCCCTAAGCAAGCAATGATCAAAATTAAAATTCTATTTAGCTAATTTAATGGGTGTGATGAACAATAAGAACAATGAACAATAAATGGGTGAACAATATGAACAATAAAGTGGGTGTCCTCTGTAGAGGACATGCTTGGAATACTGTTTACATTCCAGTCTCTCCATACCAACTCTTTTGCAATAATAAAAGGAATTTTAGTAAGTCCAGTAGTGAGAATTCTTATTGAGGATAAATTCTTACACCAAGAAATACTTAAGTCAGGAGCTTTAAAAGATGGTAAGCGACAAAAAATTAAAAGAAGATATATAAAAGTACCATTGACTGGAGAAGCTAAACAGGGGCTTTTACTGACCTCATTTACAGTATGAAATCAAAAGGAAAACTGATATAATGGAGAGGTTACAAATATAACCTAATATTATAAAATGGAAAGGGGGTTAGCAGAAAAATCATGAAAACAACACTTTTTTTTAAATATACTGGTATTTTTCAGTGCAATATTTTCTGTCTGCTTTTGGTACTCCCAGGCTGTTGCTGTCAGAGAGGCATTCATTGGTGCACTTCTTGAAGCAAAGGCCGGTCAGAGAGGTGATCATTCACAGTAAAACAGATTCCTGAACTGCTGAGCCCCTGGCTCACTGCTCTGCTGCCAGAGCACCCAAATGCCAGCATCCCCTGCCCTGCTCAGGCAGGCAATCCCAGGAGGAATGGCCAGCCCTTGATCAGCACCCACAGATCTAGCTGGATATCTGTACAGACCTTTCACACTTCAGAAAATGACCTGCTGTTTCCAAATAACGCATCACGGGCTTTCTTTGTTATACTCTTGAGGCACTGATGCCAAGTTAGGGGTAGAAAAGGAGCCTAACATGGAACTGTAGACCATTTGAAGTGCTCAGTCCACAATCCAGTTCTTCCCATTTCCAAATAAGGAAATTCATTAGGATTCTAGGTACAGATCGAATGCAGTTTAAATATTTTCCTCTATCTTAGTTGTGTGTTTGGACTTACCTCCAACCTGTCATTTCCTTCACCTCAGGAAGAAAACAAATACTCTCATTCCAGCACTCTGATTTTTAACTCAGAAATAAAGTTCAGTGGGGCAAAACTCCTCACATAGTACTAATCTGCTTGACCTAATTTCTTCCTCTAGTTCCTCCTCCTGGTGCCAGCACACTGCCCAGTGTAGCTCTCGTGTAGTTATACCCACAGATCTGCAATATGGACTTAGCTCTGAGCCCAGGCAGGCTGTGTGTGTCTGTGACTCCCATGCCTGCTGCTCCTACTAATGCCAACAGCAGATGAGTGAGCAGGTGGCATGCAGGAAGATTTCTAATGCAGATCAGGAGAGCAGAATTGCCCACAGTTATTATGATTAAAAACCCACATTTGTACCTATTTCTCTTTTTTGCATTCCTTCAAATCAAATAAAGCCAGGTTTCGTAATTAAGTCAAACCCCATAACTGGTTGCTGCAGTCGGTCCCAATCCAATTTTCAGTCTCAGCTATAACTCACTCCTAGACTCTAGAATCAGTTAAAGTTGACTCCAATCCAGCAATTTCTCAAGCTCTGCCTTTAAAACTCTAACTTGAAAATGAGCCTGTACCACCCAAGAGCGCTGCTCTCACAAAACAATGCTGCATCAATGCTCTGCTTTGTCCCCCTCTCCCCCTGCTCTGACAGCCACTGACAGGATATAGATATATGACTCAGTGGCAGCAGCACAAGGCAGAGGCTCCAGGGGCAGAGGCCTTCTGGCAGCACAATAGGAAGCCTCATTCAGTAAACTCCCAAAGGCTACTTAGGCATGGAAACTTAGTGAAAAAAAGAAAACAGCAAAAACATGAAAAAAAAAGTCCTGTCCCCCAAACTGCTAAACAATAAAATCACACATCTCAAAGCCCTTCCTGCATTCCCATCCAACCACTTCAATCCCTAAATGGTGTTTATTGTCACCAGCTCAACCAACTCAGGTGGCCTCTGAAAATCTAGTTGTAACTTTGCTGCTCCACAGTCTGTCTCTGTCTGCACAGGTTCTGGACTTGTCTGGACTCGTGGATGGTGTGCAAGGAAAACCAGTCACATGGATGGATGGATGCATGGATGCACACGCACGCACACACACACCACAAAGCGCCTGTAACTTCTCTGGTTGCTCAAGCAGAGCAGGCCACCTGCAGGTACTCCTCTGATCCATGGTGCACCACAGCCCACAATTTGAAAATTGCTTGTCCCAGGTGCACCTGTCACACTTAATCACATTTATTTGTATTGCTATCCAAGTATTCAGAGCCTGGAATGTGTCAAACCCTGCTGGTTTTAAGTAAACAAATGTCAGGGTAGCATAGCTTTTATAATCTACTTAAAACATATTACTTTTGTATCTCAAACAAGATCTCACAGTTTTAGCTCCCACTATAAATCATCCTATACACATAACACCTGCTCTTCCAACAAAAGAGTACATTAGAAGGCTTTAATGATTAGAAAGAAAATAAGTTTTTCTAAGGGCCACCTGGAAACACAAATGCAAGGCATATGTCTTTCTGTGTACCAGGAATTATACTGTCAGTCACATTTAAATAAAACATATACATTCTGTACTGTTCTTCCTGCTATGTTTGAATAAAGAATAAACAGCCCCAAGGGTGCACAATATTTTCATATTTCAGTGTGCACTGAGAAGAATATCCTTTCAATGTTACTTGTCCAGAAGGAAAGCAGTCCTTTTTTCAACTAGTCATTATTCAATACCAAATAAAACCTATATAAAAGATGTCTTTATCAAGGGATATTTTTTCATATTATAATTATTATTCTGTTCCCATTGACGAGTGAGTTACAAAAACAATCTTTACTCTGGAAATCTAATTGTGTAAGCAAACTGGTAACAGTACAGGTGGTCTAAAGTTAAAATTTGAGCTCTAATCTTCAGCTTACTTTTCAAGTGTGAGACAGCCTTGACTATGCAGCTGAGGAATATTCCCTGCCTGAGCCCTGACAAACAAGAGCAGTGCAGAGCTGAGGAAAGGCCACGAGAGTGCAATATCCTGTACAACTGAGCTCCCGCTGAAGCATGCAGGACACCACAAACCCAGTGATTTAAGTGGGCTCTCACGCAGCTTTCAGCAAATGGAATTTACCTTGAGGTTTGGGTTTGGTAAGCTTCCCACAGGGCTTTGAGATTGTGACAGTCTTCTGGCAGTCAGCGTTATGAAGGGCTCTCTTTAGGTTCCCGGTCCGAGTCTTCAGGGCCGTGTTCAAGTCACATTCTCCCCAGGCCTGGAACTGGTACTTGCACTCCGCTGCAGCAAGGGAAAGAAAGGCAAAACTTAAAACACAATGACTGACTGTGAAAACAAAAATGTTTTGAGTCTAATAGGCTACCACAGGGAACTGGTGCTTACAGACATAAAGATGTGCAACTGAAGAAAAGAATCCCAAGAAAACTTTAAAGATTATTTGTGGTGGTAATTGCAGTCTCCCCCCCTCCCCAGTGCTTTAAAATTTAATCCTCCTGCTTTTGCATGGATATTGCATTTTTTGGCATAGAAAGAGAAATCCATTCAGCTATTAATATGAACAGCAACAACAAAAAAGAAACAGCAGTTTGAAATGTCGTTTACATTCCATATGGTTGTTTCTCCATTTGTGTGACACCCGAGGTTACCAAATAAAGCTTGAACTGTTTCTAGAATGTATGTGCACCCATAAACTTCTTAAGTCCAAAACTGCAGCACTGATTGTGTTGGTAGGGTCACAATAATTTCAAAATCCTGCAAGCTGTTTACCAGGAAAAAAACCCAAGTTTGCAAGAGTAATCAAATTTGAGTTTTGGATAGACATCTTGTCCAGGACAGATCTGACATATCTTCCCAAACTGGTACATAAAAACCTTCTGAACTGAATGGTAAAAATGAATTACACTGGTCTGGGATGATAAAAATACACTGGTGTTCACTCCCTCCTTTCACTGCATACACGGGTAGCCAGCCCTCCATGCTCCACATCACACATCGTAGATCTGTGATAGCCATTGCAGAGGTTCACAGCTGTAAACTTGCACTGCTGCCCTAAACAGGGCTGAACACTACAGAGAGCAGATTTCAACAGGCAGGAAGGCAGAGTTTGTAATAAGTAAGTTATAGGGACTCTCTGCAGAGGAACTCTGAGGAAGCTGCCTTCTGATCCCTGCATGTTCTAGCTCTGATGAACCAGAAATGCATGACTAATGCCTTCACCAAGATATCTGCAGAACTATGCAGAAAAAACAGGCTTCTCGCTCCATACTCAAAATAAAAACTAAAGTAAATCCCTTAAGAGGGGGATACTGACCTCCAAATTGCTTCTTCCAGTTGCAGGGAATCTTACACTTCTGAGTCTTGGTGGTTTGTTTGCACTCAGCCCCAGTGCGGGTGCCCTCGCGTGTCCCCAGGCCGCAGTCACCGCTGGTGGGCACGCAGACACTCCACTGCCATTCCCCACAGTCGGACTTCTTTGCCTTTTTCTCTGGATGAAGACAAGAAACCAAGCCAGAGAAGTTCTCAGTACCCAAAGCATACAGAGAAGTTGCCTAAGCTTAACCAAAGTCACAGCACCTGGAAGGGTGAGTAAGGAAGCCATTCGTAACACAATGGCCTTAAAAACAAAAGGTCTGACATCCTCTTCACAATTCTGCAGAGACAGGTCAGCCCCTTTGAGTCCAAAGCAGGATGATCATTCAAACTCAGTCCCACTTCCATGTCTGCTAGTCCATTCAGATATTCTCAAGTGGATTCTCATCTTCAGAAATCTAAAAATCCACAGGGATTGCTGACCAAAACATGCAGAATGGATCCCACTCAGAAAGTGCTGTCTCAAGTAGCTGGTGGCATGCAAATATCCTCAGTTGCAGCTGAAGCACTATACACTAAACATTGAGAAATGTACGTGTTGAAATTGTGTATCAGAGGATTTGAGCACCTCCAGGAAACAGCTGTGGGATGTAAACTTTTGCTTTGCTACACCATGTCACATTTTGTAACAGAATACTTCCAAGGCAAAGGAGCTACAGAGAGAAGTGTACTCAAAGTGCTGTTAATTCAGGTGGGTTTGTTGCTCAGGGGAAAAAGTAATTTTCATTATTTTATTTAGATCCTTAAACACACATCTCATGAGATAAAAAAGCAATGTTATCAAACCCAAGGATTCACAGAAATAATTACTTAGGTCCCTAAATCTTCACAAGTAACTGTAAATATATATTTTTTTTTTTCCTCTGGGTCTTGCATGTTTATGCTACCATTTTCTCATATTTCCACAAAGCCAAAATGGTTAAAAAGTTCCTTTTATTTTTACTGGGAACACTAGTTGCCTGAAAATAATAAGACCTTAAGAAAAACACCAAAAAATACATTCTTTAAAAAATGTCAAAATTGAGTTTGACAGATATGAATTTTCCACCCTGGGCCAGTTTCTCTTATAATGAGGTCTGAGTTCATCACTGACAGAAAGCAACTACTGCTGGATGTCTGGCTGTCCGTGCAACAGCGAGTTAGTACAATTCTTTGTCAGAGGATTTCCACATCACACAGCATTAGTGTAGCACTGTCATATATAACACTGAGCAAGTGACATAACTGCTCTTTCATCACTCCTGTTTGGTTCCCCCTAAGTCAAGCATGAAACTATTCACAGAGCACATTTTAAGCTGCTTTGCACTATCCACTGTGTGATAAACTACGGACTCCAGTCTCTGGGGCTGTCAAGCTGCCACTTGACATGGAAACCCCTTTCTGCTTCCCTATTTAACACAGAACAACATGTCACAGCCAAAAATGCTACCCTGATGTCAAAAGGCTAACAAATGACCTGATTTCATAACAAAACCAGAAGCATTTGACATTCTCACATGCATGCAACCTATCTTGGGGATTAACTCTGAATCACACTGGACCTTACCTGGTTTCTCTTTCTTGCCAGCCTCAGTGGTACTCACGGCTGCCAGAAGGAAAACAAGTGCCAGGAGGGCAGCTGTGAACATTCGACGTTGCTGCTGTTGCTGTTGCATTCTGCAGATCAATGACAGAGAGGAAAACAAATGGTCAGTGAGACTGTAAAAAGTGGGACTCCAACTAAAGCATTTTTAGAAAGCTCTGCTTCAGGACCACAAGATACAAGCAGATAATTAGCTATTGCCAGAATGGACAATTATCTTCACTGCAGAGATTTTTAACTGTTTTCCAGCCTGTGTAACCAAATCCCTGATCTACATCACTGCTGTTATTGGAGGAGTTTTGCCACAGGAGGTTCTGTAAGTGTTGCTTGTCTTCTAGAAACCTGTTAGAGAAACAAGGGTCCTGACAGGTCTGGAACTCCTCTCTTCTTTTCTGACCTCTGGCTGTGTAAAAATCAGCAAAACATACACTTCATTTTTCAGTTTACGAATTCATATGAAATAGGGAAGACTCCACTGTACCCCTTGCAAGGGCTGAAGCTCCTATTAGGCTTAGGTGACATCTGAAAAGAGTTTCTTTCACTAAAACTTATATAGGTGATATGTGATGCATTATCTTAATTGTCATTGGCATGTTGCTACATACTTCTTCCTTCGCCTCCAATTAGTGTCTCTTCCTAATATAAATTAGGCTAATTGTTTGAAATGCAAAGTAGGCACAGAGATAGGACTTGCACACGCTGCTAGAGGCTACCCACAGCATGCTAATAAACCTGAAATCTGGATTTGGGAAGCAAATATTCAAATACAAAAAGGTATTAAATACATTTGCTTGGGATTGAAGCATCAGTCACCAAAAGTCATTCTGAGCTTTCCCTTTCCTGTTTCTATAATTTGCATTGTCTCATTTTGGCACTGTTTATCAGAACACAGGGCCTTCAATAGATATGTTAAAAATAAGAAACTTTCCCCTTTCCTAGAGACATCTCTCCAGCAGGCAGCCAGGTACCAAGATAATGGACTAGAGATTGCTTGGATGATAGGAAGGTTTCTCCAATTTTTTTGTTTTGTTTTTCTTCAAACCAGGACCCATGATGTTCATGTTACATCAGCCTTCAGAGGAGGGGTAACAGTGCCACTAAGACAGTCTTTAAAACTCAGCTAGACTGGTATTTTACAGAGAGTTTAATGGCAGCCTGATCTCATTTTGCTGAGCACAGCAGCCGTGGAGGAGAAATATTTTTCAACATGAACAAAGAACAAAATGTATTTGAAATTTAATTTGGCACTCCTCAGTATTCTCTGCCAGCAACCTCTTGGTCAAATGCAACATAATTATAACTGACATGGAAAACAAGAAAGGAATCCCAAAAATGAAGACTTTTAAGTTTCTGGCTTTAATATCATTCTAGAAGTCAGATGAGACAACTTAATAGCTGTGTTGAAATAAAGTTCATTTGAAGACTGCAAGAGGCCTGGCATTCAAATGTCTGAAAGAGCTGTCATTAGGAGCAGTTTCATTTACTTCAAAAGAAAGTATCATTTCCCATGAAGAAGAAGAAAGCACCACCATTGTTTCCAGAAAACTCAGAGCCCAGAGCAGAGCACGTGAGTTGCCAGAGAGCTTGGGTTTGTTTTTCCTTTTCTTCTGCTGCATGTTTCCACTCAGAGCCTCTCATGTTTCACAGAAAATTAATAAAACAAATGAAATAGATAAATAAATAAATATATTAAATAAGCAATTAAAAACTAAATATGCAACCTGCCTTTTAGCTCAGCTTACTTCAAATTGCTTTTCCATAATCAAATGAGCACCTCTTTCATGAGGAAAGGCTGAGAGAATTGTGTTTGTGCAGCCTGAAAAAGAGAAGGCTTGGGTGAAGGCTAATTGCAGCCTTCCAGGACCTGAAGGGAGCTCCTGAGAAAGATGAAGAGAGGAGCATGTAGTGACAGAACAAAGAGGAATGAATTCAAACTGAGAGAAGGGTTATATTAGATACAAGAAAAAATTCTTTACTGTGACTGTGGTGAGGAAGCACTGGAACAGGTTACCCAAGGAAGTTGTGGAAGCCCCATCCGTGGAAGTGTTCAAGGCTAAGTTGGATGGAGTGCTGAGCAAGTGGTCTAGTAAAAAAAATGTCCCCCATTCTATGGTTCAAACACAGTTGCCATACTATTTAAAAAGCAAACTCCACACTCAGTTCCTTTCCTTTGGGAGAGCTCCCCCACCAGTAACACTGCACATCTCCTAACACCCCATTTTCACTATTATTTGTCTTCTCACTTCATCTCTTCCAATCAGCTTCCCAGAATCCTTTGTTGAAGGAGAGAGTTAATTTCATGGAAGCACAGAGAGCAGGAGATACAAGCACTCTCAGATCTCAAGTCACTGTCTGCTGGGTGTCAGAAGCTGAAGCAAAGGCAGCACCAGTGGTTTCACTCTGCAGGATGCCACCAAATACAGGAGATGGTCACAGTCTTGGGGCTGCCTCCTACATCCCTGCTGCCCACCCCAGGGACCTGGGATGTGGTCACACATACCCCAGAGGCTCCCCGGTCACTGGGAGTCTTGGATGATTGTTACTAGGGAAGCTGCCTCATATTAAATTGAAAGGGACTCAAATTTAAATCAGACTGACATTCTTTTCAGCAAAACAGATGGGGAAAATAGTTAGGTTTTGGAGTCTGAAACATTCCAGAAGCCCTATAAACAAAACCCCACAGAGCCTTAATATAGCATGTTTTTCTAAGACTCAAGACTCCCCTACAGCCAAAACACTTGCCAAATGTCTAATGCAAACACTAAACCTGCAGAGATATAGATATTCTGTCTCTCTGCAGAGACCCAGGCTGCTTCCTGAAGTGCCTTTCCTCTACCCACAAGTGAAAAGCCATGTTGTACAAATGGAGACTTTGCCTCGCACCACACCAACACCTCGAATATGATGTAACCAGTACAACCACAGAAAACCATTTAACTGTTTTGCAATGGTAAACAGCAAAGGTGGGTGCTCTCACAAAATTACAAGCAGCCCATATGTAGTACTCACAAAATAGTAGGGTTTTTTTTCCAAAAGGCTAGAAAATGCCATTATCTATCAGCAAGTATGTGAGTCCAATGTTCAGTTTTTCTTGCAAATATTTTAGTTGGCAATTAAAAGATAGATTAAGATAAAAACTCACCAGACCAGACTTATTTCTGCAAACAATATATTCTACTGATAACTGTGTCTTTTTTGGTTTACTTTTTCAAAATTCAAAGGTGACAGTTCTTCCTTTTTATTAGATTATTTGATAACCCTTTCTGTTCAACCATTGATTTAAATAACTGCAAGAACTGGTAACAGCAATGATATAAAAAGTGTTACACTATATACAAAATGGACTCCTCCTGGATATTTTGATTTTTGTAATGAGCCCTCTGGCTACACCAAGGGTAACAAGTAAATCATGTGCCATGAGAGGAAAGCCTCTCTAAAATCCTGTATGACAGCCCCTAACCGAGCAAGGGGGCAGCATTTAAACACATGGCAGGGGAATTTACAACCACAGAAAGACAAAGATAAAAGTGAAAGAAAGAAAGAAAGGAGATTTTTGAGGCGTGGGCTGCTACAGGAAACTTCAGAAGAGAGAAAAGGTAAAGAGAGAGAAAGAGAGTTTAGAACAGTTTAAATGGGAAGTTAGAACATGAAGAAGAACACAAAGAACATGAAGGAGAGAGAGTGAGCAATCACATAAAGAGCACCAAAACAGGAAAGAGAGAAGAGAGAAGTGGTTAATGATAGTTAAACACTAAACCAGAGAGTGTTAAAAAAGCATGAAGTGTAAAATGAAGGGAGAATTGAAGACCAGTTGAGATACACCATAGCAAGCAGCTTCTTGCAACAATAATAAGGCATAGGAATTTCTTCAGGCTTACAGTTGATTTCACAGTCAATCTCTGCCTTGGGAGTAAAAAATGAAAGGAAAATTTTAAAATGGCAGGCAATCAGAGAATTAATGGCTTAATCAACCATCCATCCATCCATGGTTTCAATTACATGTTGAGCCTCAGAAAGAGAATCAGGCAGAAATCACTCCATGGCTGCAGTTTAAGGGACTTTTTGAGCAGAGCTTGAGCCTCCCACTCTAAATCCCACACTAGCCCCAACCTGATTTTACAATCCCACTCAAGTGGGCAGCCTAAGGCAGCACAGGCATTTCCATGTTGTTGTTCTTAGACCTCTGCTAGAGCAAGTCAACCTTGCCAGAGTGACTCAATCTGCACTTAGACATTTAACTCACACCCAGGAATTCCTGAATCTGAACAAGTCTTTGCTGCTTTGCTGAACACAAGCATTCAGAACAAAGCAGACAGCTTTGGATGAAGCTCCATTGGTGAGCAAGAGTTTATTTTTCCTAGCCTGACTGAAGCTGGCATATGCAACACATCCCAGGATCACATATGCCTTTTACAGGTGGCTTTTTTGCTGTTAACAACTTTTATGCACAAACCCTTCCTTTCATCTGTTCTTTCCACAGCAACTGGCAAGGCCCCAGATTATAGAAGCAAATATTTCATTATTAGTCCATATGAGTGCAATCTACCACTCTGAACAATCAGGTCTTCTCACTTTATTATAACAACCTGCCCATATCCTCCAGCTTTTCCAGTATAACGTGCCAAACACCAGCTGTGTTGATGATACTGTTAAGCTTCATCTAGAACAAGACTGAAGGTATTGCCATTGCTAATGATGGGCCATGGGCTTTGGAGTGAGTTTGCCAAGTCTTGATGGGATTTGCCCTTTCTGAGCCTTCCTTGGCCTGTCCACAGCTTTGTCATGTTTGCTTTAGCTGCAACAGCATTTCTTCTAATTGACCAACCAGCTGTGGCTGATTTGATTTACTTTTCTTTGTCTTTGTATGGAGCCACACAGGTTTTGTGACCCTATTATGATAATATCTTACTAAAGAAATGCAGGGCTGGTATGTTAGCAAAGACCTTGAGAAGTGGAGACACAGGACACAGTGCAGAGGAATACAGACATGGAAGATATGAGATGGGGCACCAGCTTATCAACAGAGACACAAACACTTGCTAAAAATAACTGGCCCAAGGTCAGATAAAGAAATTTATACATGGACCTTGGCAAAACTGGATATCACAGAATCACAGAATAAGGAGGTTGGAAGAGACCTCTAAGATCACTGAGTGCAACCTAAGCCCTAACATCTCAACTAGACCATAGCACCAAGTGCCATGTCCAGTCTTTTTTTAAACACATCCAGAGATGGTGATTCTACCACTTCCCTGGGAAGAGCATTCCAGTACTTTATTATTATTTCAGTGATTTTTTTTTCCTAAAAATATATATAAAAGATATAGGGGTAGGAAAGAGAAAGCAGGAATAGTTTCCAATATACCTAAAAGGTGTCATTTCTAGGGAGTTTGGATATAACAAGACTGAGGACCAATAAAGAGAGAGAAAGGTATGAAAGCATGCTAGCAAACATTTAAAACAGAAAAAACAAAAACAACCCCAGGTTGATCCTAGAGCAAGGAAAAAGAAATCAGCAACATGAACATCCCCTGGACAAGGACACCAGAGGATAACAGGTCACTACAACCATCTCAACCACCCACACAATGAAATCACCAACCTGAGGGCTAAGAAGAGCTGGGGAAGGGTCAGCATAACATCAGGAAAAGCAGCTGAATCTAAGTGTATTTTTAACAATTTAACTGGTGGTGGCATTGTTGTTAACATTATTATAACACCTGCATAGATATAATCTTTTTCTGCAATAATTACATCCACACTAATAACAATCCTTGGATTAAACCATTAAGATTTAAATTATACTAACAATAAATCTTTGTCTTAATATAACTATATAAAAAGGTATGGTTCCTCTTTTGCAGTAAACAATATTTTGAGCTATGACTCCCAGCTTCACACACTATTATTTTCATCCCATGACCATGAATAAAAATGCATCCCAGGTGCAGACTTAAGAAGTTCCTGCAAACCATTATTTTCTTCAAAACACTGCTCAATTTGAGTCCTCTTTAAACTCCCTGTCCACTTTAGAACTAACTTTTGCATTAATCCTTCTTTTTTCCTGCTTGAAAGAATAATTTCTCATCAAGTCCCACAACAAATACTTATATAAATTACAGTTTGATTAGTGCCAGATTAGTCACATCCACAAAATCAGTTTTTAAATGAGCTAGTTTGGGACATCAATCTCCTTTCAGTAAACACATGCTGTGTTTAATGAAACTTAATATTTAATTCCAGTTCTTAAATTATTCTCCTATTCAAAATGTGCTCTACTTTGCAGTCCATTGAGGGCAGATGTCTGCAGCTACCTGGATCTGGTTCCTTCCCTCCTCTGAAATGTAAATATTTTATTTGCTAAACTGCAGTTGTACAACAGCAGGAAATAAAATTTGATCCATGGTTTAATGGTCTTAATGAATCTGAAATGTCACATGCCATTTTTTACAGTGGTCAGAGATGGAAACACAAAGTTTTCTCTGTAAAAGAGAAATTAAGAGCAGTTGGCCCTTGGGAGTTTTATCTCAGAAACACTTGAAGAATCTTTTGCTTCTCCAGGTCTTTATCTCATTCACCACCCACTGCACACCCCCATGTCCCACCTCATGCCCCATATGGAGAACTGAGGCAAAGCTAACATGCTTCTGGAGCCAGACCTTTATGAGCCATAATATAACTGTTGTAGCATGCTCCCTCTTCCTTTAAACACATACACATTTCCTTTGTTGTCTTTATTTGCTCTAGTAGGGAAATATAATTAAAAAGCCACATTTGCTCTTCGTTGCCCTTGCAAGATTTAAGCCAGCTTAGTTTTTGGTGAGTCTCAGCAATCTTCCATGTCTGGACTTTCAAGACACCATAGGATGATAACTGCCATTTTTAAAAATTTCTACAAGCTCACAATAGCACTTCAGTGGGCTGATCCCCAGTTAGATATGGAATTCTGCTCTACAGCTTTTTTTTTCAATAAAAAGCTGTAGAGCAGAAATAAAATTGAAATTGAATAAGCAGAGCAAGAATAAAATTGAAATTTGTTTTCTTGAAACAAATTTCAATTTTATTTCTAGCTTGATACAAATAAATTTTAATCAGTCCTTTATTAAAAAATTTGTATCAGTCCAACACACATCTGTGTTTAAATTCACAAAAGCCAACTTTTAAAATTTAAAACTTTAATCAGATCTATATTCATGCTCCTATGCAACTTAAAGCAAATCAGCTTGCTAGCACTTGATAAAAATGGTTATTTTTAGGGATAAACTTTAATATGAGATATCTGATCATACTGAATCAAATTCTAAAATAGCTCAGCTTTTTAGAGTTCTATATTAGGTAGTAAAGAAATCACATGAACACATATTAGCGCCTATTACTATTAGCACTTTTTACCTTCTAATTTAAGTTGTGAAAGATAAAACTTTCTGGTATGAAAGATCTCCTTCTATTTTCCCTCTGGATAATCACACAAGGGCTTCTAATAAAAGTCATCCACACCCAACTTTGGGATGACACAAAGCTAGTAGATGTTTTTCCATCGTCCTCCAGGACAAGATTCACATTCTGCCTTATGTATCACAGAATCACAGAGTGTGCTGAGTTGGGAAAGAGTCATCAGGACCCTGCAGAGGACACCCCAAGAACGACACCCTGTGCCCAAGAACATCCTCCAAACACCTCCTGAGCTCTGTCAGGCTTGGTGCTGACACCACTTCCCTGGGGAGCCTGTGCAGTGCCCAACCGCCCTCTGAGGGAAAAACTTCTTCCTGATTATGCAGACTAAACCTCGTCCAACCAACTTGAGGCTGTTCTGTCAAGTCCTGTCCCTGATCATGAGAGGGAAGATACATGCTTTATCTTGTCTTGGTACCTGCCCCTCCACTGCCCCTCATTGAATACACCACAGTGAGTTCTCCCCTCAGTTTCTTCTCCAGGCTGAACAAAGCAAGTATACCAATAGCTTCCTTTTATTAATTTATTTAGTGTATATCAATAATTTCCAGCTATATTTCCTCTGCTGTGGTTTCTCTATTTTTGGAGCCTTTTCTGGACCTTCAAGTTCTGTTAACCAGTCATGACTACCACTACAGAGTGTGTGGGGGCTAACCCAATAATTTTCATTTGCAACTATTACACCTCTTTCCAGCTTCTCCAACTAATTTCCCAGGCCACCCACACCTGATATTTCTCTCTGTTCTCACCCAAATGTGTTTCAGGTTCCAACTTCTTAACTGCTTTCCATCCTGACTTCTGTGGTTTATAATCTAATTTTGTTCTTTGCCTTGTCTACCCTGCCATTGTAGTGCCATTCCTTTATCTAATGCAAAATCTTTATTTACCTTACTTTTCCTTTCCTGAGTATGAAAAGCAGACACAAACACCACATACATTTCTCTGTATACTTTTTTTAAGGGTAAAGCTCACCAAACTCTTCTCAGAGCTCAAAATCTTGAGTCTCCATCATTTTTATCACACCTGCATGGACCAAAGAAATGCTGTGTTCATTTAAAACTACTACTATAGTCTTAGTGATCCAAGTCCAAGACTGAGCCAAGATTTAAAGAAAGAATCTTTAATTATAATAACTGACTCTTCAGCCAAATGGTCTCTCTCTGGCTGAAAAAAATGTGTCTTAATCTCATTTATAACAATAGTGAATTATTTTTTTAGAGAAAACTTATTATGAAAATGATGAAACACTGAGTTTTCTTCTTTTGACGAAGTAATTAATGAAATTATATTTTACACTTGGGTAGGTAGGGGTGAGTGGGTTGGTCAGTGTATCAAACACTCCCCCATCTTAATTCAGAGACCTGCAGCCACTGCATTTCTGCCCAAAGCAAAACCTGTTTGCTCATTTTTCATGCTTCTGTGACTTTTCTGAGAGGGCTTGGTTTCCTCTTGGCCCATGGCAATGAAATTTTGGCAGCCTCCATCGCTAACTCCAAACACTGGATGCCAGTACTCTGAACCTGTGTGCTTACAAGACAGTTCAAAGCCACGCAGGAAATTGAAAATAAGCTCTCTGCACTTCAGCCCTGGAGCAGAGCCAGCACCCCAAAAACAGCCTTCAGGTCCCCATTTCAAAACACACAACCCAGTGCAGCTGACTGGTCATCCTGTCTGGAAAAATGATAAGAGAATTAATTAGAGGAATTCAACTAGCAGCTACTTTTCAGCTTTTCTTCTTTCCTTCCTCCACCCTGCTTCCACTTGGGGGTAGAGAGAGAGGCCACCACACATGGAAGCAGCTCCAGCAATGCTCTCCCTCCACACAGGAGGAGAAAAGCTGGCAAGCAGCAGCTGGCAGGGAAGAGGCAATTGCTTCAAGGTGAGCCAGTGCTGGAAAGAGTTGGGCAAGCAGCAATTTATTCTGCAGTACAGTGGCAAATTTGAAACATACAAAATTGAGTGTAACTATCTGTTGGTGGCTACTGATCAACCAGGGAGATGTACGAAAGCTCTAGAAGGCTGGAATTATATTTGGCAAACCTTTGTATTTTTTAAACTAGCATTTATGCCCAGCTACAGCACAGAGTACTGTAAGAACAAGCAAGAATTAAACAGTTAGGTAAAAAGAAAAAAAATCATAGCATGACCCTTCTGATAAGCCCAAGTCAAACACTTCATTTCAAAAATTGCAGTGTGCCATTCAGGGACAACATTTTTCAGCATGTAACCAATTCTATGTTCTCTTTTCAACATGGGCATTATTAAGGGCCAGAAAAATGAGCAATGAGGCCAGGGAACTATGCCAATGCCATAAAAAGAAGTAGGGAACCTAGAGTTACATTCCTGAAGAAAAATTACTAACATGCAAACAAAAAAAAAAAACAAGAAAAAAAAAAAAAAAAAAACCAAAATCAAAGACCTATTAACACATCCCATCTAGTTTTGTTCAAGTAAATAAACTAAAGTAATTAGTTCATTTGTGGATAACAGTTCCCCTAGTCTTAGATATTTGCTTAGCTGATTGCATATTTGTCTCTCACATCAGGCTAAGGCAAATACACATACTGTGGATATTTTATATTTCTAGTTCCCCAGACACAAATGAATAGTTCAAGTTGATAACAGACACCCCTAGGTACATGAGTTCTGCCTTTAAATGTTGAGCATAATTTAGACTGATGCAAGACTCAAGAAAATGGACAGTACAAACAAATACAGATGGAACAGGTCTTTCATTTTTCCAAAATGTTCCATGGGAGAGCATCAGTTTCCACAGGATAGTAAGTCTTTGAAAGCATTCTTATGAATTAAAACAAATTTATGTGTGTTTTTATAAGCTCACTACTATACAACTGCATTCCCTTCCATTAAAAAGTTAAATAAATAATAAATGTATAAATAATTTTATGCAAGCTATACAAAGGACCCTAGTGCTTATTTTATCTGATCAAAGAATAACTAATCACTTATAAAAGGGGTCATTTTCAGGGGTCAAAATTTAGCATTCACAGAACAGTTGTGAACAAGACATAATGGTAGCAAATAGTTACTTCCTCAAAGGAAAAGTGTAGTAACTGGAAACATTGCAAAATAAACACAACAGGCAGCACTTTGATTAAAAGGCCAAAGAATTAAAAATCTGGAGTAGAAATGTTCAAAATTTCCAAGGGGATTAAAAATGTTATGCTTCTCTCTTTCCTGACCTCCAACATGAGATTTTTAAAAAGTGATTTTTTTTTCGAAAGCCTAGGGAACACATCTAATATTTCTAAACAGTAATAATAGAGAAAATACCCAACTAACAACCTAGCAACAACAACAAAAAAAACCCCATTCAGTGTCATAACCTGATGTTAAGAAACCAGCCATGTCTATAAAAGGATGAAAAAACATGCTGTGCTTTCAAAAAAAGCATTACATTTCTTTAATGCAAAAGGGATGGTTGCTATCTTTTCTGCTGGTCCCCAGTGAGTGTACAGAGATCATTTTCTTAGCCCTTCAAAAATTGTCTTAGAAATGAGATTTTTGAAATGGACATTGCTGTTGAAATCAGTTTCCTCTCATTCCCTGAGCTCTTATTTTGTTCTCATCCACAACCCACACATTTTCTTCCTCTCTTTTGCTCTTTGTGGGTCTGAGCAAGTCTGAATTGATAACTAATACAGTTCTGCAACTTGCTCTTCTATTAACCTTCCACTCCTACTGCTCCAGCTGTGAGGCTGGAGAAGCAAAACAAAAACCCAAACCGACTCATATTTCAGTTCATTCTACTATATTTCCAAATCTTAACTGAAAAGGACATTTTAAGCCACTTGTTTACTGCAATTTTTCCCCTCCCTGCTCTTCACACAACAATCACGGCTGCCATCTCAGTATTGACAAAATCACAGTGGGTTTCTTAGACTTTCATTTCTCCAGGACTAAAGATTAGACACTCCTGGACCTGCTCACCAGGAAGACCACAGGACATCCATTTCCTCCAAAGGTTTTTGTTTCAGTGACAGAGAGGCCAAGTTTCTGACTGAACTCTCCTGTGCATGCTCTGCATCACTGCTTCGCTCCTCAAGCTGTGGTCAGGAGTACCACAGCTACTGGTAAATCCTCTCTCTCTATTCCCTTTCAACTCTGCTCTCCCAAGGTGCAAAAGATGTAATTACTTCATGATAGCAGAGGGAAAACAGGCTCTCAGTAGGTATCCTTTCTGCCTCTTTTCACACCTCAAACTACCAGCGGTTTTGCTCTTCCTAATGATCTTCTGGTTGGCTGAGACTGTTAAAATGCAAAGAATTTTTTCATGATTTCCCAAACTCTGATAAGTGATCAGATCCCAACTACTCCACTACCATGACACTACAAGACCAGAAAAGGGCAAATAAATACTATTACAGAGAGCCTTCTGATATAAAGAATATTGCTGACACTTCCTTGACTACCTAATGTGTTATCACCTACCAGAGATTAATTTGGGTACCTTCTGAAAAATGTTAGAAAAAGGAGGGGCACATTCCCATTAACTTGCTGAACAGAATGTAGAAAAGAGTCTCTCACTCTCCCTGTCTATCCAAGAGAACGTTTTCTTTACTCATATAAATTCATTTATTGGAACAGAGCAAGCTTATGAAGCCACATTTTCCTGTCCACTGCAGTTGTAACAATGCCCTGTGGGTATCACAGTCAGGAAGGGAAAAAAAAATGAGCAATCAAGGAGCAATTTTTGTAACTGGGTCTAGAGCCAAAGATTATCACTGATACTGTGAGGACACAAACCATGTGCAGATATACTTTGATGCCACCACAGTCCCAGTGGTCACACCACCATTGTGAATAAATCATGGTTTGAGAGCTGTTTAAGCTGTGACACGATTTGCATAATGAACAGCTGTACTGTACAAGCCAAACAGATGCCTCCACTGTATTTTTATTTTCATTTTCTCCCTCTGCCCCAATGAAGACATTTTCAGCTCAATGGCAGTAGACAAATCACAGCATCTGTCACTATCCTCACTTCTGCATCTATGGAACAGGGATAATAGCACTTGCCTCCCTTAAAAGAACACTGAGAAACCCATAATAAAAATTACTATGTGAAGAGGGGATAATTTTATTAGCCAGCATCAGCTGCAGATTGCTCTACTTTCCTGCATCTCATGCCTCCATGGTTCCAGGTTTTGAGCAGGGTAGCCAGACTCCCTCAAGCAGAGGAGAGCAGCAGGAACACTGTGAAACTCCCAGAGGCTCAGCAGGCTGCTAAAGGAAAGCTGCCAGACTCAGCAGAACCCCCTTATCTTTGATAACAACCTTTCCTCAAAAGTAAACAAATTTTGGCAAATATTTGAGTTTTGATTTGCCTGAGATGACTGTCAGGTTGGAGAATTTTTACTAGTTTGTTTTTTTTTAATCTTCAAATCAGGCTCTGGGAAATAGGCCATACTCATAAAGAAAATAACCCGTTTTATTTCGCTTATTCAATATGACTCTGCCTTCTTTGCTGTGTCCCTTCAGATGACATTCCAAAATATGCAGTACAGTCAGAAAACTATCTAACCTGAAAGCACAGAGCCTCTCACCAATGCTCTCTATTAATCTTCCCAAGGGACTGTATTTAATTTTTTTTTCAGAGAAATTGTCTCTTTGCTTCAAGTGACAAACATCAGGGCATTGGGACAGCTATGCACTAATGAATTAGGAAAAAATTAAATAAACTGAAACAAAGGCTACGTGAAATGAAATCTGTGTCTCAGCCTTGTTGTGACACATGGCTAGAATGTGTATTTAAATCCTTCTCTTACAAAAACAGTGAGCAGAGGGCAGCAGATGTGTGGCATGTTATCCCATCTCTGCCAGTCAGCAAAGAGCATCTCCAAGGCACAAATGCCCTCCAGTGTGACACCAGTCAGCAAATAAAGCCAAAAGCCCAGACCTCATGTTCTGCAATTGATTCACAGAAACACTGAATATTTTAGGTTGTAAATACCTTTAAAATCGAGTTCAACCATCAACCTAGACTGCCAAGACCACCACTAATCCAGGACTCTCCGTGCCACATCTTCACGTTACAGGGATGACGACTCAACCACTTCCCTGGGCAGCCTGTTCAGTGCTTGACAGCCCCTTCAGTGAAAACGTATTTTGTAACATTCCATCTAAACCTCCCCTGGTGCAACTTGGGGTTATTTCTGCTCATCCTAGCACCTGTTATTGGGAAAAGAGACTGACCCTGACCTCACCACAACCTCTTGTCAGGTACCTCACAGCCCTTCCCACTCAGCTAGAACTTCAGGAACTGCCTCACTTATCCCCGTGCAATTTCAGCAACTATGTTGGACCCTCCCTCAAATTCATGAAAGAGCATTCATCATGTAATTTGACAGTAGCAAAAATGAGTTGGGATGCACTGCCATTTCCTTTTCAGTTACTGGAGACAGGTCAATGCTCACTGTGACCTTATCAGGGCTAGAAAGGAAGAACCTTTTCACAGCTGCAGTGAAGCAGCTTCAGGATGTTCCCTGATGGTGTCAGCACCACAAGGTAGTGCCTCCATCCATTGGGACATTTCCTGTGTCCTAGAAACAAGCAAGCCAGTGGAAGAAGGAAAGTACAATCAACACCACTTGGCAGATTTATGTCTATAAATCGACTTGCTTGTAATTATCCACAGGATGTGTGTGACAGAGAGAACTTTTTTCAAAGAAAACAGTCTTTCACCTTAATGAGGAAAACATGCTAGACAGAAAATCCCACTTTTAAATATGCCCAGGAAGATGGAGTTGTCCCTGTCCAGTCTCTCACCTTATTGGAATAAGTTCCATTTTTCTATTCAAGGTAAAAAATGTCAAATGATACTGTAGCTGTATCATTTCAGATGACCGAGGATGAAGTCGTACAGCATGCAACTTACCTGAGGTGAGACTTCAGTGCAGCCTTTTTGGCTTTTGAACAGTTGAGCTTTTTTGTTACTTTCTATGCAAACCTTTCTATTTTGGAAGTCAATACAAAGCTGCATACTTCCAGCAAAATTTTGGTAGCTACAGAGTAAGGCTGCAGCCTGTATTATTATTGAAAAGACACTGTGCCTCAGCTACATTCCAGCAATTCAATAGGTCAAAATACATTCAATTCTTTATAAGTCTGTTCATCTACCCAAGCAGGGTGGGAACATGTCTTCATGGCTGATTTGTCTTCTCTGTTATCATCCTTATGTGGTAGAAAGTTGTAGAAAAATTAAGAAACTTCATTCAAATGAAAAATTCTTGTCATCTGACATCCCTGCTCTTAACTGAAGGATTTTACTCTGTCCTTTGAATTACCCTTCCAAGTCTCATCTTCTCCAATCACAGAAAATGCTCCCTTCCTCTTTGTTTCTTTACCCTTGTACACACATTTTTAAAGAGAAAGTCCTTATCAGTTCTTCTGCACCTCATGGCTGCTTTAGGTTGCAAAGTTCTCTCAAGACTACTAAATCAACCCTTTTTAAACAAATAAAACAAAATACGAAGTCCTCTCTCTAAACTGGAAGATAGCTGGAAGGTGAGAGCTCCTAAGGGAAGTTATGTTCTTCCAAAACCAAACACCCATTCTATTCCATCTATGTCTCTGATACTGAGAACAATTTCTCTGCAAAAATTGCCACACAAAGGTGAAACTCTTCTTAAAATGTGGGCAGGCAAATACACATTTCACACTGTTCCATTGTCTTCATTTTGCATCTGCCACAGATCTCAGTATTCAACATGCAAATAGGAGACAGAAAATCTCAGGGAGACAACTGGAGACTTTGCCAGATAACAAGGGGAGAACCAGACTCATTGTTAGCCTGAGAGTCCAAACAGGAGAACTAGATACTCAGAAAAGAAAGAAAAAAATATTAAACAGTGGCATTTAAGACCACTATCTTTGGTGGAGAGAGTTAATAGCAAGGTGAGAATAACAAAATGACCCCAGAACTACTTTTCAGTTTACTTAAGATTCACATAAATAAAAATACAACAGGTCACACGTGAAACACTTTCTACAGAGTTGTCTTTCCAAACCACAACGGTTAAAGTGTTTTAGTTCATTTTTGTTTCCTTTTTCCTGAATGAAGTCCAGATTCTGCACAGACTTGTGTGATACAAGTCATACTAATGATATAGTCTATCATCACAGTATGGCAGCATCAGCCAGGAGATGCCAGAACGATAAGGTTGCATTTAGGAAGGAAGAAGTTGGCATTTTTAACCTCCAAAGGGAGGCTACAGCCTGGAGGATGTTGAAATACTGCTGAAAGGCAGGTCTCATTCAAACTGAGTTCTTATTAACATACAAATAATGTAATCTTTTAAAGTTGCATCTATGCTACATATTCAAATACAGTAATAGCTAAAAGTAAAAAAGGGAAAAATACAGGCTGAGAAAAGCTCAGATTTCCTGATGATCTACTGATTGATTTTTTTTTTTCCCAGACAATATAATTTTCCACATCTTTCCAAACCAGCCTGGTTTTCAGCAACCAGGCTCTTGATGAAGCTCTTTGAGAACCACCCCTTTGAAACTTTGAACGATCAGTTAGTCACACAAACTTCGTGCAAATTTGCCAGCAGAAAGTAAAAGAAAGAGAAAAACCATTTGTGGCTATGCTTAATTTAAAAACAAAATTTTAAAGCTTGGAATATCTGTCTTCTGTAATTAATAGCTGTAGTTTTGATTACTGTTTTCTACTCCTCAAAATTGCTCCAGCTACAGCTCAATGATTTTTCAGGCAGGCACCTCAATCACCCATATAGAGAACTTGTTTTACTACACATATTTCTGATGGCCTCCAAGGCATTTTCTTGGAAGGTGAGATTATTATGCCCTAGGGAATATTAAAGTATTTTATACCACACGTTTAGCTTGCACAGGAGATAGGGGAAACTACCACTATAAAGTGCCTCAAAGGACAATATTTATGGCATTCATATATGCCAGTTTTGGGCTGAAAAGAAAAATATTTCCCAGCCCAACAGAGAGGTAATGTGAATCAGGACTCCCTCACTAAATATCATATTCAAAAGACTGCTAGAAAAGGGCAAGGCAGTGTGATAGAGAGCAGCCTCTCTTCTTTCTTGTATGAACAGCAGATATTGCATAAACTTTTAAACTTAACCTGCAGTCATGTGTAGCTACACTGTGTAACTGCATTTCTCAGTGAATAAAATATTTGCCAAGTGTTATTCAACAGAATTTTCTTCAGAATGCATCTCCCAGCAGAGTTGCAAAACAGTCCCCTTTGTCATGAGTGAAAGAAACTGCTTGTAAGCACTTCAACAACCACAGAGGCAGGATTTTCAGGAAAAAGTTCCAAATTTTTCTGCTCTCTGCATGATGCATGTGGGGATACTTTAGAGATTCAAGGGGTAAAACTCCATAGCCAAACCCATGTTTTTCAGACCATGTTCCTAAAGCTGAAACCCAGGTGGTCTCTTTAGAGCCTGCTGCTGAGTGGAGCTCTAGGGATCACAGTGTTTACACCATTTGGGATGTACAATTTTTCCCTTCCTCATGCAGACTGCCACTTCTCCCAGTCTTCTGCCCTGCTAATACGTGCAGAAATTCAGTACTGTATTTCCCCATATGAAGAACTTGGCAAGGGAAGACCCTGTGCTCTTGGCAGAAGTTTATCCTGGGATTATGCCAATAAACAATCATTTTCTGGTTGCCACAAGCATCCCATTATTTTGGTTCAGCCATTCAGTCCACTCCAGTTCAGCTCTGTTAGTGCTTCCTTAATAAACCCTTATTATCAGGGGCTTAGGCCTCAGTCATTTGAATTCATGCTCAGCCGGGACTTGGTATTCAGAGACCCAGTCCCAATGTCCTTAAAAAAATATATAATTAAAACCCTTACTTGGCCACGGAGCAGAGACAATGAAATTTCATTGGCTGCAAGCTATATTTGCACTCTTAAAGACTTGAGAGAAGCTGGATATTGAGGCTTGTTTTATAAACAACACTTGGAGGCTTTAGTTCTCACTGAAGAGAAATGCCATGGCAGTCTTTTCACCTTCATCCTCCTTTGTATCTACAGCCTTTGTATCTATGTTGTTTACTACACAAATAAATATATTTTTCTCATCAATTTTTAACCCCTGTTCTTGGGGCTAGGTTTGGTGGGGACAGACAGGACCCAAAACCCAAAAGCACCTTGAAGCTCTCATTGGGGTAGGTACAGACTGGGGACAGCACCTGAGACAGCTCCTCCTCCTCCTGGGACACAGCTTGGCTGCTCCAGGAGTTTGGTGCCTACTGAGGAGGTAGCTCGAGACACTCATCTGTACAGCATGGGACTTCCAGCTCTGATCCAAGAACCCCAGCAGGCAGTCTGTCTCACTCAGAGCACCACACACACACTGAATTTGTGAGGGGACTGGCTCCAGACTTTGAATTTTAGGTCATCTTCATTTCTGCACAGATCAATTAAGAAAAGGTGGTTGCCTGGAGATTAGTTTTAACTCCCAGACTGTAAGGTTTGCCACTGAAAAACTCACAACTATCTCCCTCATGTAATCCACTGTCCTAAACCCCTTAAAATTCAATTTCTTCTTGATTTTCTATTCTTTACAACTATGGTGTATAAACCATCAATCACAGGGTTTTGCTGGTCCTAGGCTGGATGTCTCTGTGTGGTGCCTGCCCAGGACAAGAGCAGCAGCATGAATCCCTCAGACAAAGCAAGGGGGGCACCTGCTCCTCTCCAGCAAGTTCTTTGTGCAAGCTGGATCCTCCAAGACACAATATTTAAATGTAAAAAGGTGCATCACCCATGGTTCAAATTGGTAAGGCATTACTGTGTTCCTTCCCTTCCAATATATCCTCCCTCAATATCACACCATCCTTACCACCCTAGAGGTAAGCACCAGTGAAACAAATCCTCATCCCCTCCACCCTCTCCTCTCCTTTGCTCTCTGCAATTATAATCAAATATGCAAACCACAGAAAATGGATTCTCTGCCCTGCATCCTAATAAGCATGGCTAGTGCCCTAGAACAAACTGGCTTGCAAGATGTGGAATTCACTGATGACTTTTGGAGTTAGGAACAGGGAAAAAATACAAAGTGTGACAAAAACACATACATATTTTGGACATCTAAAGTGAAATCCTTCTCCATTGGTGCTTCAAGCCTCTCTGCAGGTTACTGCAGAGAATTGTCTGACCTGGGAGGATAGGAAAAGTACACAAGGCTTCTCAAAGAGATGCTTTACTCAAGACAGAATCCCTTGTGAACGCTTTTTGTGTCTTTTCCCATAAACTTAGCTGAAACTCTTTGCTGCTACTGCTGACTGAGGAATTTGGAGACCAGCATGGCAAAAGCAGCTTTCCAGGGACTGTGCTGCTACTGTGAGCCTCCAGAGTGGCAATAAAGACCAGTTAGTGTGTGACTGAAAGACCAATTTCATGGGCTCCTCTCTGGGCCCAGGGACCCTTGTCAGAGCAGAGAGCTCCCAAAAGGCTCTGGATTCTTCAGCTAGAGCAGAATTACACACACAAGAATCCTGAAACAACAGCAGTGCCATCCACCTCAAATGAAATCAGTGTCATATAAACCTCTGAAATTGAAGCTGTCTAGAAATGCACCAGACCTTGTAAGCTTTCCACTGCTCTTTATACTCTTCATGAGGGATTAGAGAGCTGAATATATTTGTAACTCTAAATGGCACTTCCCATTGATCCTTTGTTTTTAATTTCTTCCCAGAGGTTTAATAAACAGAAAAGTGTCATGGTATGCATGGTTTTTATAATTTCTGTAAAAAAGGAATTCCATTTCAATGAGTCTCCCAAGAACACAGCCTATTTTAACTACTGAGTTTTTTCATTTTTCATTTTTGCGAATTCGCAAGAAATACCGATGGACGCAAAAGGCCTTAATAAAACTGCAGCAGCTGAAGTTAATGGGCAGGTACTGGGAGGGAAAGAAGAAAAGTTGAGGGATGTTAACTCTTGATAGCTTTAGTGAAAAGTTATGAGAAGTCTTTACCAGTTTATTTCTGCACAGCTCAAACCTGCAGTGTAATCGGTCCATCCTTTTACTGCCAACACACCTACCTCCAATGGGAGTGATTTTTCCAGAAACACCTCAGGATTTTAGTGCAAAATCCCCGACACAAGGTTGGTATAATCTGCCACGAATTAAATGCATGATTTCTCATTAGGGAAGATAACTCAAGGGTCCTTGAGGTAGATTCATTTGCAGTAGCTGTATAGGTGCAATACAGCATTGCCCTCTGCTGGATTTTAAGCTGTCTACTCATGCAAAAGGTGCCTCTGGCTGAGCTAGAGAGGATGATTTTTAAACCAACACGGTACTAATTACCACAGGGGAATATCCTGCCACCAAATAAGGAATGAAATAGTGAATAAATGCTTATTCCTAAGCATTTTTTTCCCCACTGGCCTAGCAGTGCTTCAGACAAGGGGCGGTGTTGACTTATTCAGCCCTTCCCAGGCGCAGCAATAGTCACAGACTGTTATGCATCCCCAGAGCCCAAGTACTGCAGAGTGACTTGCACACAGATACACAACATCTAAACAAGCCAAAACTGAATTGTAGGTGAACTCTGGCTGAATTCTGGTACCTACAAGAGTGGTCAGTCACACATGACTGTCACATCCACCTGGCTGTTACCCAATACACAGCATTCCTGCTAGATGCAACTTCTACCAACTTTTCTGGGCATCTCCCAATGAAAACTCGAGGGCTATTTCCAGTCTCTTCATAGCTATGAATACAGAGTCTCTGGACTGATGGAGGATGAGTGTGACAAGACTGAGGAAGGATCTCCTGCTTTTGATTAGGAGAATTTTCTTCCTAGTAGCTGGTACAATGCTGCTTTTTGGGTTTAGTATGCAAATAATGTTGATAAAACACTGATGTTCTACTTGTTGCTAAGTAGTGTTTATACTAAGTCAAGGACTTCTCAGCTTCTCATTCCCTGCCAGCCAGCAGGCTGGAGGTGCACAAGAGGTTGTGAGGGGACACAAACAGGACAGCTGGCCCTAGCTGACTCAAGAGCTATCCCATACCACAGAATATCATGCTCAGTAATTAAAATTGAGAGAAATTGGCCAGGAGGAACCTATCCCTGCTCAGGGATTGTCTGAGCATCAGTCAGTGGGTGGTGAACTATTGCTTTGTGCATGACTTGGGGTTTTATTTTTTTTTTATTTATCTCTTTTGTGCTGTCTCCCTTTTCATTACAATTATTATTATTGTTATAAGTATTATATCCTGTTTCAGCTCTTAAACTGTTTTTATCTCAACCCATGTGTCTTACCCTCTTCCCAATTATCCTCCCCTTCCAGCTAGAGAAAAAGGTGAGCTACTGGCTGCATGGTACTTAATTGCCAGCTGGGGTTAAACCATGACAAAGAGCCAACTGGATGCAACACAATGATATAAAGCAAATTTTTTCTCAATTCCTGCTTTTCATCATCTATCATTTTCTGACTATTCCCTGTCTAACTGACTTTTTGGTATAACCAACCAAATGCACACAGATGTACAAGTATATAGGCACACCTATATATGTAAATACTTATCTGAACACAGCTGCCTGCAATGGGTTAATTATACTCTTATGACCTACATAAAGACAACAAATCCCATTTCTGTATTTCTTCAGATATTATTCTTGCTGATCATCTAAAAGACACAGCAGGGCCTCTTGCATCCTGTAGCTTGATGCTGTACAGAATGGGACCCCATCCAGAGAATCAGGACATCTGCTAATTCAGACTAATATACAGGAAGCTGAGAGTTAGCAAAATACTGTTTCAGATAAAAAGGAAGTGCAAAAAGAAAGCTCTTTTCCATTTATACTCATTTCCAGAGTCTACCCTTGCACTTCTTAAGTGGTCCTTTATTTGGTTTCTTCTAACTTTGCTTTTCCCACCACTCTTTCCCCTTTTCACTCCACTTTATTCTCTCATTTCAATCTCAATTTACCATTTGACTTATTTTTCCTCTTTCACCAAAAATACAGGCAGTACATTCTCTCTGGAATACCTAGTCTGCAAAAGCAGCTGCTTATATCCCCAGTCTTCTTAGGATTCCAACTCTGTTATGTCACTAGTGGCTGTGGGAGAAACCCACTTTTCTTGATGGGTGGTATTGTTAATAGTGTTGTTGTTAACAACAACAACAATAAAAACTTCAGTTTCTAAAGATACTTTCTTGCTTCATTGCTTAATGAGAATATCTGCACTCTGAACAGCCCCTTTCAGCCTGTTTCTCCCTGCAAGGTATTCACAGTTCTCTGTGGGAGGCTTCTTCCCAAAAATAAATGTCATGATTTGTTTTCTCTTATCTTACAGCTAATTAAATTTTGCCACCGTAACATTTCACCTTTTCATTGTGCTGCATTTCCAAAGTATCAAACTGCACTTCGGCCTTTTCCTGCTTCTTTTTTTCTCCCTGTACTGCCATGCCAAGAGCAGTGGCTGGGGTTTAATTTAAACATTTTCAACCCCAGCCACACAAAATGAAAAAAACAAACAAACAAACAAAGCCTACATTGTTTGATCTCTAGAAAGAAGTTAGCAACACAGGTCAAGGTTTGATAATCTAGTGATTTCAGCTTACAAACTGTGCAAAGTAGAAAATTTAACACTGATTAAAGGTCTGCATTGGTACACATCAAAGCATTAAGTGAAGTTGCTAAGAATGTACTGAAAGGGTGACAGATGGAAGATAAGAATTGTATACATAGTAAAAAAGAAAGGTGATAAGGTTCACGTTATCTAGAAATCAATTCTTAACTACAAAGTCCGCCTAGATGCCAAAACTTTTATGGACCAGGAAGACATTAAAGAACACAATTCACAGCATCAGCCCAATTTTTCACTGCTTTGTGTGTTTTTTAAAATTATCTATCCTCATTCAAATGAGTAGGAAAATATCCATTAATGTTTTATACTCACCTTGAACCAATGACTGGGCAACATGCCAAACCATAAAATCATTCTTGCACTGATGGGAGACGCCTAAACATGCAACAATTCCAAAACAGTACCAGTTATTATCAATTGTTTTGGGACTATCAGTGGCCACTACGGCCAGTGATGCAGATGATTGCTCCAGTTTAAGACTGAGGGAATAAATCACAATGCAAATATTTCAGCAAAGTGATCCAAGGTGCAAGGCAATGTATACAAAATTCTCCGTGTCACACTCAGGTTCATTCCCTACTTTACATTCTAAAGCACAATCGTTCAAATAAAAAACCAAACAAAAACAAACCCAAACACATTGCTGCTTAAAACATAAGTTACAAAGACAAACTTTACTTAAGACTGTTCTTGATCTTTGGGACCATGACTGACTGTATTTTTCATTAACTGATTAAATTGACCTTTTTTTCCCACAACAGTAGCCATTCATGCTTTATATGGAAAAATGCTTGGTGGTGATGATATATCAGAATGCAAAAAATCTTCCTGTGACCACTGCCCTGTCCTGACCAACCATGGAGGAAAAAAAAAAATTTTGCAAGGCTTTAGATGGCCACAGATATAACAGTGAAAGTAGATCCCTGATACTTTTCATAGCAATGTCAGAAAATCAATGCAGGAAAACTATCAAAAGGCTGATCTTCCTTTCTCTCCCAGGGTGTGGGTGTCCCAAAAGGTCTTGGCACACTCCAAAGCAATATGCAGAGTTCCTGCAGGACAGGACTGAAGTGGGAGGACTCTGGCAACATGCAGCCCCCGTTTGAGTTAAATGTTGCCAATAGGAAAAGGGGGAAAAATAGTTTGTTCTCTTTCTAATTATACCAAATGATTGTGTTTGGAAATTATTGCCAACAAGAAGGTAGAAAAAGTCCAGTGTAGTTTTCAAAATATCTTGCCTGAAAGAAACAGTATATTTAAGCTTTCCTGAGACTGACTTTTAGTCCCTGTCAGAGAAAATACCTATGAGGATTGAGTTCAAGTTACAACTGCAATAAGGCATGAGTAAGGTAGCACAGTCCAAGCAGAAACAGAAAGACTTACATTCAACTCGGACCTTGTGGCACCACAAATCCTGATGAAATGTGGAAAATGAAAGAGTAATGCTGACAAGAAGGGCAAGGAACAACCTTCCACTGTCAAAACTTTCTGAAAATTATGCTATTTGTTATTGTTCATCACATGCCAAGAGAAAGCAGAGCCAAAAACTGTTTCATTTACAGACAAAGCCTAAAGTACTGGAAAATTTCATGCATTCATTGTCCCTTTCCCACCTCAGTTTCTACAAAAATGAAAATAATACTAATTAAAAAAAATCAAGCCAAAATAAAACAAAGATCAAAACATTCAATGGACCCAGTATTGGATCTTTTCTCATATTTAAAACGGCAAGATCACATGTTCATGTCTGTAAGGCTGCATGCTTTAGAAAGTAAAACCCCACATTAAGTGAACTTGCTGCCTTTCATGAATGTGTGGATCTCACAAACTCCATTATTTTTTTCTGACAACGTACTCTGCTGATAGGGTTAATCAGGCAAGTGCTTGCCTATTCAGTCCTAAGGGACTGGTGTGTGAGACACCTAGGTTCACAAAATGTGCATCTTTCATACCTCTGCTCAGTGCTCAGAAAGTGCTGATATCTCCCCAGCTGGCAGTGAAGTTTAAATACAGCTAAACATCACTTCAGCTCAGCTCCAACCTGAGTAGCTGGAATATTGGAAATCTCTGGCTTCACAGGGCTCATTAGAAGCTAACTTACCTCATTAACTTTTTGCATTACTGTAGCCACACAATCTTCAGCAGCCAAGCTACCACTCAGCCAGGCCTTTAAGGATCTCAGCCGTACACCCTTCATTCTCCCTGATCATCATTAATCTTAATAATTCTCAATCCCACTCCTGGGCAATTAGCTCACTAAGGCTGAAGGCACCTTCAGTGATGCGTGCCAGCACAGGAGGCAAAGGTTCAAACACCAAAATCCAGCCCTGCCATGTCAGGTTTTCCCTTCTGGGCTGTTTGTGACACTGAGACCTGCTGGGTCTTTGCTACTTTTACATTTTGCTACAAAAAGAGAACCTGTATCTGTTTGCATAATGGATGTATGGATATGAGATTTCTTCTGAGAACATTCCAGTCTTTCCTTGTTCTAGCAATAGGAGAAACAAAATGACACAGAACACAGAAAAAAAGACAAGTTGAGGAAAGAGGATGAAGCATTATCCTGTTTTAAATTCATTAATATTTATATGTTCATCTATGACAGAAAGGAGGAAGAACAGCTTATACTGCCAAGGATCATAACACCAGCTTTCTCATGTATGGATTCAGGGAGGCAAGAGGGAGCGTTCCTGCAGGTAATTAGCCTTGACTGCTAATCGCATCAGCCAAAAGTGATGAGAAAATTAGTCTGATGCTCTTCCTAGATTCCCAGAGCAGCACTGCTGGTTACTGTGATGCTCTGATGCACAGCAACCTGCAATACATCCTCACTACCACACGGACAGGACTGGCAGTAACCACAGCCTGCCCTTGGAAAGGATGGAATAGAGCCAGTGCCTCTTCCACCCAGCCCTGCTCTACCTCTAGGACCACGTTTCCTTATGGGTCAGGGCAGATAGCCAGCTCCTGATTCACCCCATTGATCTGCCCTCCTACTACAACAGCACAAACCAAAGAAGAGCTGTCATCATTTGCTTCATCTTTTCAGAGTTAGCATTTGCCCATTTTGCAGTTTTACAGAAAAAGAGAAAGTCATGATTCAGTCACAACAAATCCAGTGAGAAGTGGACAAGAACTTGGATTTACATTTGTCTGTATCCCTTGACTACTAATTCTTCTAAATATATTTTTAAAAAGCAAATATACTACACTGCTGCATTTTCACATGACCTGTCACCTGAAGTCTTATTCATTCCTGAAGGTAGAGAGTCAAGTCCTAGCACACAGATATTGCATATTCACCTTATGAGAAACAGTTCCCAAAAGCTGACAGGAATGGCACAAAAGCTGAGCACAGGAATCAGTCCCAACTCTGTCACTCAAGGAAAAGACTCTGAACCCTTTCAGGGTAGAGGACTGTGTCACAGATGGCAAAGGCCTAAAACAGATGGTACAAGAAAGGACTTGGAAGCAAATGACAGTCAGGAATGGGATGGGCCAGCAGACACAGGGACAAGCAGGCTGTGAATTGAGGAGGAAGGCTGATACAGAAAGTCTCTGAATATGAAACTCAGCCCAGGCAGCTAGGATGAGGACACTGGAACTGAGGTAGTAACTCACCTAAGAGCAGGCAATTAGTTTGTGTGCCCTGAAACTCAACAAAGAAAATGGAGAAAAAATAAATCCTCCCAAAGATTGTCTTCTCAAGCCTAGATGATGACAGCTTAATTATACCGGAACTTACTAAGTTTTAGACTTTAAAAAAAGCACCCTGTAAGATTTCAAAGGATGGAAACACAGAATTTAATAACTGTTACTACTAAACCTTATAGAATTTAAGTGAAAAGCAATTACCCGTAGATGTCAGACTTTCAACCGCTGGAAGATTGGAGTAATTTGATTTCCCCTCATATAAACATTTACATAAGCCAGAGGCTGTCAGGGGATTTAACCATGGGAGTTCTACGTCAGAAGAGTGGGATTTCCAGCATCTATTTCCAGATCTGTGATCCAGGCCACCCTATTTCCTCTCACTCCACCTCTCTCCCTGCCACAGCATAGGCTTGTTGTAAGCAGCTTTCTGCCAGAAGAAGGTTGGATGATTAAGGTAACTACCTCACAAGGCTCAAGGATTATATCTTCATCTTCACTGACCCAGAAATAACCTTAGAAATAAAAAGCAGGACTCTTAGTGAAAAAGCCTGGAGACTGGGGGCAGGAAGGAACAAAACCATCCCAGGAGTTCAAGCCATTTCAGGGGCCAGCTGACTGCAGACCATTCCAAGGCACTCCTACCAGTTTTCCTAGCAGCAATTCATGCTCACAGGTATCAGGGAAGCTGCATTTAAACAGTTCATGTGATCAGGACCTCTTCACACCACTCAGACTGCACAAATCATCAAACCATTCTTCTGCGTTTACTGGACGTTTGGACTTGCCTCCAAAGCAAAGACAATTCTGATTTAGGTGGCTTCCTACCAAATTTAGCCATTATTAGGCTACTTTGACTTCCTGGCACCATGACCAAAGAAGACACAGAGGATCCTAGAAATCTTTACAGTCTAAAGTGTTACTTTGGTATAAAACAGCAGCAGAGGACCAATTTCCCTGCAGCTCCAGTCTGTCCTCCACAGCAATTAGGTCTCTTTGAAGGAGCAAGAACATTGTTCCTTCAGACACAGAACTTTCATCAGGATGTCAGAGGCTACATATGACTGACACAGCAGCTGAAGTGGCAATGTTGCTACTCTTGGTTCCTACAAACAAAAAGCTAGTTCAGTACCACTTGTCCCCTTCTCTTTTAAGATAACACACAGTATCACTCCTTCTCCTCATCTCACCCATGCTAACAAGTTTTACAGTCAGCATCCAACCAGGTAGGGAGGCAAAAGTCCTGTGATTTAATGTTCTGCCATGTCTGCTCTTCAGCAAAACACACCTATAAAAGGAAGGCATGATTAGTACAGCTTGCAAAATGCTGTATTCCTGCATTTTGGTTCTCAAAATGGCTTGACAGGAAAGAAAACTGCTGGTGCTTTACCCAATCACTCCTACAACAGCTTCTGCAAGGCAGGGTACTCTCACTCCTCAGACAGCACACAATTAAGTCAGCTTCCTCTTAGCACTAGCTTCTCAAGGCAGAGCCAACATTAACAAGTGGGTTTGCTACAGAGAGGGGAAGAATGTATTCCAAGCAGATACGAAAATACAAAGAAATTTACTAAGACTGAGCAAGGCAACACCCTTCAGGGTGAAACAATGAGACTGTCACACACATGAAGGAAAGTGTACCTGGAAAAGGAGGATCAAAGATAACAGAATAGATAAATCCAGTCTCTGCAGCAAATCAAATTTCTGTGCTTTCTGTCAATTGTCTTAGTTTTGTGTTTGTTTCAGGTGAGTGGAATAGAGGAATAACAGAACCTAAAATCCTGCTGGAGCAGATTTGTTCCAAACAAACATCTCAGCAACAAAAGCAGATTAAAATAGGGCACAAATCTCTTAAGAGGAAAAAGAGAAGAGCCCTGGTTCACTGGCCAGTACCCTTGGTACAAGTGCAGCCCCTGAGGCAGCTCACAGCACCCTTTCTCTGAGGGGATGCTGCACCAAACTCACCATCCTGCAGGTGCAGGGACACCTCCCATCAAATGCCACCACTACAAACACAATAGTAGCTCCCCTCCTATTCATGTGCTGCCAAACAGAGTCTGAGGGTGCTAAAGTAGGCCAATATCTTCCTTATTAACAAAGAAACTCTACACTGTCACTCCCTGCACTGCCTCCTTCTACCTCCCATGTAAAAAGACCTCCTATGCCTTTATTCTCCATTCACTTTGTCTCTGGCCTATTTCTGGGGTCCCCCTGGCCTGAGTTTGCATACCTCTGAAGCAGTGGTTGCTGTTGCAGTTTTGATCCTTTCTTTCCCTGCCTGCTCTAGCTGCCTTTATTAGCTGCAGCATTTCTCCAAAGTTAGAACTCTTTCTCTCAGCAGTCTCTCCTTTAGCAGGGAATGATGAATATTACAGCTGATTCTCTCCCTCATGAGAGGAGTTTTAACATCTCAAGAGTTACCTTTGACTGGTAGGACCCTCACTCATTCAGTAATGTAAGCCTCCATTCTGCCTTTGCTTGTTTAGAGTATTTCTGGCAAATCAAGCTATTCCTTCCCTATCTTCCCTAGCCCCCAAAACAAACGAGCAAAAAATGCACATAAATGTCACACTTTTCCAATAACTTCCCTAGCACCTCATTTTTTACCTCCTGTAGTTACTATATACAGCCTCAATTCTTACTTTTACTCCATTGCAAAGATGCAGGGTTTGTGCAAATTAGTCTGAAAAACCCAGTGCTCCTTTTGCTACAAGTCCTTCATTATTGCTTTTTAAACAAGTGAAGAAATGCCTAAGATTAAAAAATAAAATGCTTCATTACTAGACCAATTACTGGCTACTACTGTCTTATGTACCACACATCAGTAGAATAACTCCATGAAAATACAGGCTTGGAAAATAAAAAAGAATCGTTAAGATTATTATTTTACAGGATTCCAGAATTCATTTTTGCATACAAAGGAATGCATAATAATAATAAAAAAAAAAAACCACAACAGCAAGAGCCTGTCACAGTTGTCTTTTAGCCAAGAACCCTAACAGCCTCCAGCAAAATAAATCCACCTTTCTAGCAAAATAAAAACCTCAGCATCCTCCCCCACCTTTAACAGGTTAAGCTGTTCATTACAGGCCCACAGGGAAGCTCAGGGATGCTAGTGAGCAGCAAAATAAGCAGAGAAACCATAATTACAAGGAAAACCTTTCCACAAAGTGTCAAGTACCCTGAATGAGAAGGAACTGAGTCTTTCCAGACATCCCAACTTGACCTGGATGCTGAAGGCTTCCTATCATGTATGATTCAGAGCACAGAGAGACTTTTATAAACTTTGGTTGCTGATCACTCAGCACAGTTTTTGACAGCAGCACACTCAGGACTGGAAAGAACAGCATTGCTCAGTCTGGGATCTAGACAGATTTTGCAAGCTGAGAAACACAATGCTGGGGCAAGGTTTCCAAGCAGGTTCCTCAAGGAGTTTAGCACCAAACATCTGCATTTTCATTTATTACAGAAAACTCAAGAAACTAAGCATGTCAAATTTTTTCCACTCTACAGTCAGCAGGTTTTCCTGCTAGTTCATATTAGGCTTGGGTCATCATACAGGAAGAAATGCAAAACTTGGAGACGGAGGGATAACAAGTTCTGAAACTCAATAGTATCAGAAGCAAGATCCTACAACACTTGGCAGCTAACAGAAAATCCTGCTTTGAATCACTGCCCCATCAGACAGAGGTGTAAAAGGGAAATCTCGGCACAGACCTGATTACCACCAGGATGAGACCAATCAAAGAGGGGATGTGAATTCAGAATGTAACACACATGGCATGAGGTGCTGGTGCCTCCTCCCAATTCCTCCCCTGCATAACCAACCTTCAGACAAGAAACATCTGCAAATGTCAAAATTCAGCAGGTTTTATTTTGGTTTTGGGCTTTTGTTGCTTTATGTTGGCTTTTTGTTTAATAAAGGAATTTACGAATTTCCTAAATTAATGTGTTTAAAACACCTAAACTTTGCATGTTTGGAAACAGCTTGGTACACTTTGCTGTTTCACATGCTGTCTTCTGGGACACAGATTTTCACTCAAGGACTGTTTGTGTGATGCCAAGAAAACATCCCTCATCTTTGTGGGCCAAGTCCTCCTGGAACCTCTTTGAAAGAGATTAAAAAACAGCCTAGTGAAATGCCAAAGTAGCTGGGATGCTTATCTCCACTCAATTTCCCCCGCCCATTTCTCAGAGGAGAAGGGTTGTTTACTTAATCAGCAGATTACATTTGCTGATCAAAGGATGAGGGGAATCCTCCCTAGCTCACACACCCCATCCACATGCAGATTTTGGAGCACGGCCTCACTGAAGCACAGTGTATGGCAACACAAATGAACTACCCCTATATTAAGTCACCAGATGTAATCCTGACAGCAGCTCCAAGCTCTTGGTTTCCTCCTCCTCCTCCTCTGATCTCTCTCTTTCGGCTGCCTCCCTCTCTCTTTGCTTTGATGACTTTGACAGCCAAGTTCTTGGAGAGTTACTCCAGGTTACAACGTGTCACCTTTAATGGAATTCAAAGCTTTAATTCAGAAAGTGGCCACTCTTGACCTCTGGCCCCACTGCCACCCACTCTGCCACCCCCCTCCTTTCTCCATTGCCATGGAAATGAATAGCTGAGCGAAAAAATGGGAGCAGGCAAAGTCTAAAGCTTTTCACAGAGCCCCCAAAAGAAAGATGAATGAAACTCATTCATCACTGAGCAAGGGACCCAGAGAGCAAGCCAGAGGCAGAACAGGCGAGGGAGAGAGACAGCCTGAGATAGAAAAGGTTACCTCATGCAGGAAGTTATGTGATTTGAAAAAGAAAAGCACAGGAGGTGTGAGGGAACATAGTTCACTTGCAAAAAATACAGATTCCACCAAGAAAGATGCTGGTTTGGGGAGCAGGGATGGTTTCCTCAGCCCCTTCCCAAGACAGAATTCCTTAACACAGGATTACCAAGAAAACATAGAAATCTGAGGGGAGAAGGGAGAAATTCCTGAAAAGAAATCCCTGTGAAAGTCTGAAGGATGGACCACTCATGGAAAGGAAAAAAAATATAATTACAAACAAAGCTGTGGTTTTATGTTTAAATTCTACTTTAGAGAGAAGTACTTTTCTCCTGATGCATACACCTGCCTTTCCTCCTCATCACCTCTGCATCACATATCACATTGATTTGTCTTCATGTGTGCTATCAATCAAATTCCAAAGCCATTTGTAGCACTAGGGAGTAAAGCACTCTAGAGGCAATAGCTTAATTCACTCAGACACAGCACCGGTTTTCTGGTGCCTTCCTCCAATTTCCCCATTTCTTACAACCTCACTACAACTGTAAGAGCTCCTTCTTTTCAGAGCACCTGAATCAGATGCACAGTGAAACAATAATGATTAAAAACACAGCCAAAGGATGCCAAATATCCCAACGTCAGATGAAGGAAAATGTGCTACTGCATGCTCTTACAGAGCTGAGGGAGCTTGCTGATGCCAGTGACAGAAAGAAAGGGAGAGGGACAGAAAGGAAAGTCTGAAATGCAGCAGCTCCAAAGAGCTTAATTTGCCTGCACCACGTGAAAAAGAGATAAGCAGGACAGAAGGAAGGCAACAAGCTGTGACAAGTGACTCCCTAAAACCAGAATCTTTTGCAAAGGTATTAGATAATAGTGCCATAGATTATACTAGGATATTTATATAATTGATGACTTCCCAGAATAACCAGTCAAAATTCATCTCAAGCATACCAAAAATCAGGAAGAAGCCAGCAGGGCTTTTGGGGATGGGGAGAAAACCTGTAAAGGGCAGGTCTCATAAAAGGCAAATTCTTACCTCAGACTGCCTTCCAGTCTTATCCCAACAGAGAAATAATAATGCAGTTCTCCTTTTCAGTGAAGGCCGGTCCAAGTCTTACCCATTAAGCACAACTCAGAAGAGAGCCTACCTAGAGATTAAGTGATAACACCAGGAGATAGCTGCCCCTTGCGGAGTGATTACCATTCTAAACCGTGAGATTCTTTTTCCTCCTTCCTAAAGCTAATCAGGCATGATTCTCTTTCATTCCTCCAATCCTTTTGCCACTATTTAATTCCTTTTTTTTAGCATTCAAGTGAAAAGGTATCACCCCAGAGGCAGGAATCATTAAACTTGATTCAGTGTTAATTCAGGGAATTGGATGCCAAGCCAAGCTTCCCGGGAATGATGTTAGCACCTCTGCTGGCCACAGAGCTCAGACCCAGAGCTCATACTCAAGCTTCAGCTTTTGGTTAATCCGTATTACCCTCCATGGTGGCTCATACCCTGCCCCAGCCTGAGCTACACCCTGAGGATTTCTCAGGCAGGGAAATTCAGGCACACAAGCAGAAATACTCCCTTCAGTGAATGTACAATATACAGCCTGGGAAGCACAGTAAGAGGGAGCCAGTATCTTCACAAAGCTTTCTGAATAAAGAAAAACAGAATTGGCAGCTTGTATACAAATTAACTGAAACTAAAGCTGGCATTCTCCGTTGCTTTCAAATCTCTCTTCCATAGCTATCAAAATACATCTATCAAAAACAAAAGTATGCACAGGTACCACTCCTTTTCACCTGCAGAATGTCTACTATTGAGGTGGTGTTTTTATTATTTTTTCATGCCGTCATTGGGGATTCAATCCCTCCAAACACACAAAGGTTTGCCAAGACCACAGGTATTGCCCATTAAAGCTGGTGAGGCACATCCCACTGCAGAGGGATGCAAGCACTGAAGGCACAATGCAGAATTGCTGCCACCCCTCTGTGCCTTGTCCTTCATGAGAAACTGCTCTGCCAAGGTGGAAAAGCTACAAGTAATGCTACAGACCCATAGGCTGAGGACAGAAGGGAGAGAGCCCTGCAACACAGCTGAGGGGGAAAGAAAAGAGACCAAGAAACCCAAACAGTGATGTTCCTCATATCCTCACACCTTGCCTCATCTTCTCCAGACCTCTTCCTCTCTCCCCACCTCCATGTTCTTTGCCTATTCAAAGCTGGCTTGCAAACAGAAAGAGATCACTTAGCAAAGGTTTTTGCTAGTTCCAAAAAAAAAAAATAAATCGCTGTTTATTTAGGGCATGCCAAAAGTTGATGATGGATGATGCTATTTCACACAGAGCAAGCACACAGCTCTGGCATAACAAACTTGTGATACTGTTAAGAACAGGTATCAGTAATATTTTAGAGTCACCCTCCAAATGGTTCTTCTCTCTGGTGGCCTCAGGCTAAGGCTCTGAATTGTCCTGAATGAAGATGTCTCTGGTTGATCGCTGCTGTAGGGCAGCTCAGGTCAGCTCTGTGCTGCACATCTGTTTAACATCAACAGACAGATTTTGGAAGCAGCAAATTGTGCCACAAATGGCTCCACAGAGGTGGGAAGCCTCATTTGGTCTTCAAAGAAACTTCCTTCAGTAAATTTAAAAACTTGAGTGCACCAAACATGAAGGACACCTGCATGTCATTAAGTGCTTACTGCTGAGCAGACAGCTTTCTGGGTCACCATCTGTTCATCAAGAGCACCAGCTCCTGGCTGCCTCTCCCCAGTTCCATGTGCTCCAGGCTTCGAACCCTCAGCCCTGGCAGTTCACAATTACTCAAATGTAGCACTGATGGCTCTTCTGTGTCAGCAGCAGAAATCTAAACACAGTGTCCCACGAGAGAACAATTCAACCACGCACAGCCCAGTAAAGTCTGTTTAAGGATTTTAGGAGCTAATCTGAATAGCTCACAGTGTTTTATGCCTCTGTTTGTGGTATCTACTGCTGCCCTTCTAATCTCATCAAGCTGCCGGCTAATCTGTAGTTACCTGGCTAGGTAACACTTGTTGTGTGTGTTATTTAAACAAATGTCCTCCCCTGTGCTATCAAGTTCCCTACTGAGGCAACTGCTCACAGAAGAAAGTTCAAAATTAAGATCCCTTGGCTGAAACAACCCAACTTGTTGAAAACACTTTCTGTAGCAACAGGAGGAGCTACCTGTGTAAAGCTGGAGAATAAATACCTCATCAGCTCTAGAAATCCAAATTAATTTCCTGCTGCTCCACAGAGCCCAGGCTGGCCCAATCCTGGCACTTCTATCCAAAGTGTTCAGCCTTAAGTTTCAGCCTCTTGAAGTTGAATCACCAGATAGTTCCTAGATCAACACAACCATCAAAACAGGCAAAATTAATCACACTGAGAAAACAAAAGGATCCTATTGCCTCCTAATGCTTACTGGGGAGAATGATCCTTGTGTAAAACAAAGCAGGGCAAGGAGAACAGAGGCCGCTCCAAGGTCTGTGGAACTGATGCATAACCACCTTGCACATCACAGGCTGACAACTTCTGCTCTCTTGCCCCCTGTCCTCCCCACCCAAGCTGTATTACACAATTTAAGGAGGGGCACACCTCCATATTCTTAAGAGAGAGGAACAAATAAATTTTCCCATTTGGGAAAATCCTGCTTGGTATTTGATGTTCCAGAATCTTCTTAAATAAAGCCAGCAATTTATTATAGCTATAGCCAGTGCTCAGATTGAACTAGAGTTCAAAGCTGCTAAGCTTCTTCATTCTTCTCAATGAGAGGAAAATCAGCATTTCCCCCGATTCTGGAAACAGAACTGGCTTATCCACATGGCCAGAAAAGCATGTGGTGCTCCCATGAGCAAAGGAAGCCTATAAAGCTGACACCTCCTGCACCCCATCAAAACACAATCCACCTATCTCAAAAATGCATGTTTTCCCTCATTGAAATTCACCTTTCTAAGAGGCTTCATGTGGGTGAGATTTGAAGAGAGGAAGATAATGCTTGGATGGAGACCTGCTGTGCCCAGGGACCTGGGTTTCAGGAATTAGGGCTGTGCCCTGCCTGCCTGCTGTCAAGAAAATATCTCTTGATTAGAAAGGAAAGCATGCACTTAGCTAGCACTCCAAAAAGACAAAGTGAGCAGGAGAAAAAAACAGAAAGAAAACAGAAAATACCACCAACAACCAAAATACGTCTAGAAAGGAAAGAGTAAGCAACTCTCTACTTTGCTGACCTCCCATCATGGCCCTTTTAGTTTCTATGATGCATGTTTCTCTGTTCCCTCTGCTTTTCACATGATGTTTGACTCTATTTCTCTAGGTTTACAGGAGCCAAGCTACAAATTGATATGATAAAGGGCAACACAAGAGGTGTGACTTGCAACATGTCACAGCCTTTGTAGGAAGCAAATTGGCACCTAAATTACAGTATTTGCATATTACAGTTAAAAAGGGAACTCAATTACTTGCTAAAGCAGGACACATTTGCTATCTTTCAAAACACAAGTTCTGCTTCCCTGACCTGCCCACATTTCACCCCTGAGAAGCTGAGAAAAACTCTTCTGTCAAGACAAAATGGATGTCCTTATGCAAAAGCCCCAAGTTAGTTCCTTGTACCAATCTTCTGGTATCCACAACTCCACATTTGCCCTTTACACTTTGTAAGATGAGAGATCCACTGCCTTCTAAGGAAAGCTTTTGTGAAATTATCATCCTGCTTGCACCATCAACACTGTAATATAGTAAATTAGTTTGTAATTGAATTTTTCTTATCATAGCTTTCCCCAGAAAGTTAAGAGAGGCCTTCAGTACTTGTAATTTTTCTTCCCTAGGAGATATTTATAATGTGGTTATCTGTTTCTTCTTGAGTTTGTCAGGCAGACTAAGCTCTTTAAGCTGCAGACCAAACTTTCTCCAGGCACTAGTTTGCTGAAGAGTTTTTCCTTTCCTTTCATTTTTTTCTTTCACATCTTTTGAAAATGTTGACACCAACACAGGATGCCTTATCCTGGTATCCCCATCATTACCATGGTCTGACCCTCCCAGGCATATGCCTAAGATTTGGTTTTAGACTTTTCTCCCCAGCACTACATTCAGAGCTCATCTGCCAATTCCTGCTTCCTGTGACCCCCTAAAATCCTTTCTAATCACTGCTTTCCAGAAATTCCACTACACAGGTTTCACTCATACATACAGAGATGGAAAGGACTAGAACATGCTGTGCTAAGCCACTCGCATCATTATTTTCAGCATTGAAACACGACAGGGAAAATGTCACCCAACCCTACGACAGAGACTCGGACACAAAAAGGAGCAGGTGGAAAGAGGCTCCCTGCCTTTTCCTGACATCTTTCTCTGTTTCCAGAAAGGTAAAAAGAGGTCCTCAGCAGCCTCAGACTGTTAATAATCACTCCAACGCTCAGTTAGTAATGACTTTTGCAATATTTAACATTTTCCTTATAGACTAAAGTCTAATTCTTCATTAATTTTTAAAAGAAAAAAATTAAAACGTGTTTTCAGTCTTCAGCTTTAAAGAAAATACTTGAAAGCATGACCATCGGGTTACATTAAAATAATAAAAACCTCTGCAGAAGGCCAGAACAAAGAATCCCATCGTTGTTTTGGATTTTCTTCATCTAGAGATTTTTAGGCAAATATCCTGACAGGAAAGGGGGAGGAGTGGGGCTGTCAGTACTGTATTCAGTGAGTATAATTACACTGAATTAGTGCTAAGGGGTTTAGAGAGAGAGGGAAAAATACTATTCCACAGAGTTAATATAAAGTGGGCTTTCATGTACATACAAACCCACAAGGAGCAAGCTACTGCCTGCTGAGACCCGTTTGGGAGCCAAGGGATTGATCGGCCTCGGCCAGCCCTCGCTGCAGAGAAAAGCTGCACTTGTGAATTACTGTAAAGCAGCATTCACATGATTGATGGGTTTACCCCCACCACCACATTTGTTTCCAAGATCCATTTTGTCCTCTGTGGCGACGGTGTGAATTAACCACACTCACAATGGCTGGCTGCACTTCGCCAGAGCGATCCAAGGCCCCGGAGCTCCACAGAGCTTTTATCTCCTGCAGCCCCGCGACTGGGAAATGGGGAAGGGGTGCTGCTGAACACCCAGGCTTCTGAGGAGCACCAGAACATCAACCTCCTCTGCCATCAGACCAGACAGCTCACACATGGGGAAGTCTCTGAAGAAGCTCTGCCTCTCATTTCCCCTGCAGTCTGATACTACACCCACTTATCCTTACATTCCAAGGGCCATAAGGTGTAATTATTTCATCTCTTGCCTTTTTAACCCAATATGTTTTCAGCCATAGATCTTTTTTCTCCTTTTCCCCAATGAAGAGCAAGAGAAAGCCAGAACTCTGTGTCCAGTAAAAGATCCAGAGACTCCACACAATTTGTGATGGGATTTCTCCTCAAGGCTCAGTAAAAGTAATCAGGATAGCAAAGAGAACGGAGAGAACGATCATCCTTGGGCCCAGATCAAGACCAGCTTTTAAAAATGTCCTGAAACGCCCAGTATGATACAAGAAGCTGGAATTTTTTTAAAGCCCAATCACACACCTACTTGGGGACTATCCCTCAGCATCCCAGGAACTGACTTTTCAGCCAGGGATAAATAAATCTGTGTCAGCTGCAAACCGCACTGGACTCCTCCCAATTCCCTGGAAGGTACTGCACATATGAATAATATTTTGTTTTCCTTTATGTGGTAAATACATTGCTTAAAAGAGAGGAAAAGAAAACCTCAAAAAACCAAATAATAGCATTAAATACTATTAGCTACATCAAGTTTGCTGCACACAAGCAAAATGTAATCTCCCTACACACAATTCTGCCAAAGCATTTCATAGGGCATCATTTCATTTCTCTTGCCCTGGTCTTCCATGAAGACATGTCTAATCCTACAGTACTTCCTCTGTATTCACAGTCCTGCTCTAGCCACAAGGATTAAAAAAAAAAAAAGATGCATTTCTTCTGCAGTCATTGGTGTCCCCGCACTCACACCATTTCTTAATCACTACCTGCAGCATCCACTGATGCCCACAGTGTGACAGCCCTTTTCCCATCTCCACCATCCCAACAGCTGTCCCAAGACTGGCCCTGGAAAAAGGGTCTAAGAGCAGGACAATGCAGCTTGTTTTCCAATAAATATCAGGCCTGGGAGCTTCTCAGGATGTCCTGTCTAGGTTTGTCATAGCACATCAAAGTGCTCTCCTCAGGTTTAGAGCACCCTGCAATCAATCCTCTTTGGTCCTTTCTTGGGCACCATCTTCATCTGCCTTTGCAGCTATGGTAGATGTTCCAGGAATCTCAAAGTCAAATGTTTTGAGAGGTTTTGCCTCTTCGGGAGCTTCCCCAGCTCCAAACCAACCCAGCCTCCAAAGAGGCAGATGCCGAAGTTGCACCAAATGGGGTCAAGCACATTTTAGCCACTGCACCCAACTCCCACTTGGAAATTCTCACTCCAAAATGTGCCATAACTGAAAGCACACAGTAACTAGGTCAGTCCCTGTGCACCAAACAATTCTCTCACACACCACAGCTAGAGCTCAACTGTCCTGGAGTGACTGGGTTAAAAGATGAACACTCAGCATTCTTGGCAGCAATAGGAACTGCTCTCAGACAGTCTCCTGCTACCATACACTTCCAAATTCTGTATGTGCGCATTTTATTAACCCCAAAGGACAGTGTGTTCCATTTTACAGTGAAAAACTCTCTCAATTGCACAGAAACTGAGTTGTCCAAACGCTTTTGACTTCTCCTGACCTCAGCTGCTGTGATTTGCCTGATATACACACATGCTGTGTGCTTCACCACACACACAGGGAGAGAGGAGAATGGGATCAATGGCAGGTTTCTCTGGGACCTCACAGAGCTGCTGGAAACCTGCAAAGCACACACATGGGAAAGCACACCATAAGACAACGTAATGGGCGCTGCATGAGCTGTGGTGAACACCCAAGTTAGCACTGCTGTGCTAACAGGGCCACCAAATCCCATGGACCAAGCTGAAGGCTCACTCCAGTCCCAGGAGGCCCCCAGTCCTTGTTTCTCTGTCATATGACAACAGCATTTCCACTGAACTCTGATCAGCACACTTAAATTCTTCCCTCCCCCACAAATCCTCTAACCTTGCAGTTCAGTGCAGTGGTATCAGCAGCTGGATGTCAAACACAGGTGTCCTATTCAGAAAGGCCAAGTTATTTCATTTCCAAAGACTTTGCACAGTGGAGCACCATTCAAACTAGGCACATTTTTCCTCAAGTTCCACCTAAACAAAGATTGACTTTAAATAAAAGCTATTTGTTGCCCCTCCTTCATTTGCCACACTCAGAGGCACGGTGGGCAAATGTTATAAAAGCTCCACCTCTAGAAGCGGGAGGTTATCTGCAACCTCAGCTGGCTTCTGTCACTCCTGGTGCTGTGTGTGTCACAGCAAAACCTGTAAGGCATTTAGGGACTCACATGATGACAAGGAACACTAAGCCCTTGTGCCCATGCACAGCACCCTCCATAAAAACCACTTGAGCTCATCAAGATTAGGAATGAGCTCTTTCTTAAGTCCAGCCCAATCCAGTTAACAGGCTTATATGGAAATGCTGAGAGACAGGGACTGACAAGTGGCAGTGCACCCAACTTGCAAACACCAGTTTGCTAAAAAGGAAGAACGTGTTGGTGCTGCCCAGCTTAGGCTCACAATTCCCTCTTTTCTCTTCATATACTCCTTTACAGATGTTTTTTCTCTAAATATATGAATTTAAAATGGCTTGGGTGACCTTTGTGATTACTAATCATTGTTATAAATCTTGTTCCAGCAGCACAAAGAAGGAAAACCAACTGCTAAAGACAAGCCCATTTCCTGATCAAATAGCCTTTTCTTCCTGCTCTTGGCATATGCTTGCATAAGTTGATTTTATTCTGCTAAAAAGATGCTGGCATGCATCAAAATAGAAAAAAAAAATGCACAGAGATGTTTTGAGACCGCTTGTTGTGACATCAGCTAGTGATAAGACACTACTGTCCCATCTCTCTCATTCCATCTGTGCACAGGAATGCAACCTGGGGAAAGGGTTGCACATGACCTTCTGCTGAGGAGCGAGCACAGTGGCAGATGTCCAAGCCCTGCCCTCCCACCACTGCTGAGCATGCAGGAGAGCTCCAAAATGAAGGCTGAAACAAAAGCTTCCTCTCTTTCAAAAAAGAGTTCCTTTGGGATTCCACACTTAAAAGGTAACAACATTAAAGTACCCACAACCTCAACTTACTAAGACTTGATTTTCCATAATAGAACTCAGAAAGGGGAAAAAGGAAGAGAATAAACATCATTTTTGCAAATAATATAAATAATTCTAGGAGTTAAATGAATGACATTTTAGAAGTATAAGTGTTACTATGAGAAGTTAATATTAAAATAATTTTCTGTGAGATGCATGGAGACTAAGTCAGCATCAGATAAACTGAACACAGTCAGACTCAGGGAAAATGGGTAGTTTGCACAGGACATTTCACTTCTGACAACGTATTTGTTTTCAAATAGTTATCCATTTGCCACAGCTGAAAAGCATCAGGGCAACAAATTAGATGTATATGGGTGAAATTAGCTCACATTTCTGATATCACAAAAGTTTCCTGGAGCACAGTTTGCCTAGCTACTAATTAAAAAACAAAAACCAAAAAACACCCCCCCCCAACAAGGCAGGAGCACAAAAATTGTTAGACTATACAGCCAATCTAAATCACAATGAGCCTATATAAATATATACATTTACTTTTACATATATATTTAGTTACTTTGGTGGACCTTCAGATACTTTGGACTAGGCTTTTAGTTAAAATGCTTAGAGGGAATTCTTCTGAAAAGGCAAAAACATGCAATGTTGCTCACATACCAGCTAAGGAGGAAGAAGTCAGAAGGACAAATAGGACTTTTCAGGCTTTCCTTGCAGGGAGGTACAGGAGGGGAGAGTTTCCAACTGGAAATGTTGAGCTACAGTTGTGAGGGTGATAATACACAGGCCTCCAGTTGAGACCAGGGCTGATCAATGTGAAATAGTTGGTGATCAAATGATGGCGCTACCATTTTCCATCAAGGTGAAAGTGTGATAATTTTATAAACAATTTCTTGTCAGTGTAACCAACTCACATGGTGGCAGTTAGTTTGAAGATTGCAGAAGGAAAATCTACAATGAGTAAGCCCCAAACAATGAAAAAGAATTGATTAAGGAATTAGGGCTGTTTCTAGACTTTTTTCTAAAGTGAGGACTGCAATGGTTCAGATACATTTGCATAGGATGTAAACATAGAATTCTCTCACAGTCATTTGAAGTCTTCACACCACAGTTACTGCCTGATTCTGGTGTATGACTGGGAGGTCATTATCAGTGCTAAGAGAACCAGGTTTTAAAAATCACAGAATCTGGGAGTCACTTCTTTCTGTTCCCTGAGAGCCATCCTTTCACAAAGCATGCCAAGAATGACACAGATATTCTGAAATGATGCCAAAGTGCAATCACTGATGATATTTCTGGTCAGACAGGAAAAAAAAAAATTACTTCACAAACGTAGTTTAAGAATTTATTCACTCACAGAATACCTTTAAGAGAAAGAAAATGGAAATGCAGCCCAAGTGAAACTAATAGGAGAGAACAACTTTGGCAGGTGAGATGTAAAATGGAGATTAGCGGGTCCAAGAGCAGGGCTGAAGAACAAGGAAGCAAATGCAGAGTGACAAGTAATAAAGCATTCCTTAACCACACGGGAGACTGGGACTCCAGAAGAGCCAGTGGGTCCTGCAGACTCTCCTGATGCAGAGCCAGTGAGGGCAGGAGGAGAGATTGCACAGAAGTTAAATGGCTTCCCCTGTTTTCACTTCAGAGCAGGGAAGGGAGATGCACGCCCCGGGGTTACACAAGTGCAGAACTGCCAGACAGAGTTAGGGGAAATAAAATAAAGCAAACGAAGAAAAGAAACTACTTGAGAAATTTGATTGCACTAAACTGCATTTCCAGAGCTGAGAAAAGTCAGTAAAAGCAAGTGTAAACCAGCTAGCCTGAAATAGGAGTCCCACAAACTAGAGAAGTCTAAAAAAGCACATTTTTCACAATGATAAATCATAACCTACAAATGACAACCCACTAACCTACAAAAAGGTTTCAAAAACATATCCTGGCTACTTTTTACCAGATGTAAATTGTTCAGATTTTCAAAGACTTTGAAGCTGTTAGGAGAGCTTTGTCATCTTGGGACAAGAGGTAACCGTCACTCTTTCAGTATTAGCCAAGGAACAGAGACTCCCAGGATAACAATAATAATTTTTTCAGACAAATGGAGATGTTTTAGCACCCAAAGTCCTGCCTAGGATCAGTGTTGCAGACGGCATTTGTGAAGTATCTGATAGAAAGAATGGAAAACAAGGCCACAAAACACACTGCCCATATAATGTGGTGTTAACCAACAGAATGGAGGTCCTTGTTCTCACAATCCAGGCAACTGGACAACACAAACACCACATAAAATTCACCACAGACATATTGAAGTCTAATGGGGGGAAAAACCCACAAAACCCCTATATATATATATGTATGTATGTATGTATGTATGTATGTATTTTATATATTTATATATAAATATATTTATATTTATCTGCTTCCACTATACACCAGTCACTACTTCACTAACTTCTAGACATCAAAAAAGAAAAAGTTCTGATGACAGATGATGTCACATCCATGTGCTTAGCAGAAGAATCCTTTCAGAGTAGACAAAACTTTGCAACAGCACTTCTAAAATTGTAAGCTGTAAAATGTAAAAAAAATGTTTGACTGTGGAAATTAGAGTTATGGAATGCTGGGTTAAAATTCAACTAAGAGTTATTGCTAAAATAAGGGCATGAATTGTGAGCTTAGAAATAAAGAAACTGAAATATTCTGTTGATTTAGAACCAGGCATGGGGCTGTAAAGGGCTACTGAAAATGAGAAACATGAGAGGATGTGTAATATTTATGAGAGGTGACCTACTGCACTATTTAAATAGAAGAGAGATTAAAGAAGAGACAAGTTGAGGTTATGAAAATAAGGACATTATAGACACATGAATTCAAAATTAAGATTCAGGAAACCTCAGCTATTCAGAGTAATGAAAATACATCTTCAAAAGCCAAAGAAAGCTTGCTTGTGGCTTATCTGCCATGGGGAAAGCCCCTTCCAGATCTGTCCACATTTAAAGACAAGGAAGATGAACATTACTTGCAAAGAGTTCTAAGAAATCCACATAAGCCTGGTTTTACAGAACTGAACCCCTGCTTTTCCATCCACTTTCCCATCTTTTATAATTGGACTGAAGAGAGGGGTCCATGCCCAGGGAAAAGCCAGGCCTAGCTCACAGCCCGACCCAGCTGCTGCTACAGAAGCACTTTCTGCCTCCAGTGGTTCAGCTCTGCAGGGCAGCAAGGCTGGCACCATGAAGGAACCTGAGCAAGGAAACCAGAGCGCACTTGGGATCAGCAGCTGCAGCTTGGAAGTTCTGCTGCTCCAAAAAGTATTTAGCCCTAAAAGATATCTTTTAAATCTGAAGGAATAGAAGACAGATATAAATGAGATTAAAAAAATATTCCTTTCATTTCAGACCAATCACACTTTGCATCAGGCAGTGAAAACCAAGCTTATTCTCTGCTAAGGGCACTGATCAAAGGCTACAATGGTTTTTTTTTTGCAACAGAAGTTATAAGGGGAGAATAAAAAGAAAGAAAAAAGAAAAAAAACATCAAAACACCCTGTCCTGTGAAGCAATTGAAAAGGACATGCATAGGTTTTGGGGGGAAAAATGAAATAAAACTTCTATTTTTGTTCAATTCTACAATAATAGTAGGAATAAGTGCAAATAACAATTGCAAATTATTTAAACTGTTTCCAATTATTTCATAAATAGACAATTTTATAACTTAGAATTATTGCGACTGTTTCAAATGTTTACAAATACTACACTAGTTTTTAATTCTCAAAGGTATGCTTTGAAGAAAATTTTAAATGGATCAGGAAAGGATAAACTTGAGAAAATGATCCTTGCTGCCCACTGCTGTATTCTACAGCACTTATTTCTGAGACACCATGACCATAAAAATGCCCTAATGAAGAGCATGAGCTGGGCATCACAGGGCATCATGAAGAGCTTTCTGTAGCCAGTGTGTCTATCTCATATGTAGGCTAAGCTCTTGTTTCCATTCTCTCAATGCCCTTTAAGCGCTGGAAGTGTTCAGATACAAACTGGAATTCCACTGACCTGAAATCACAGATTCGGTAACACAAAAATTTCCATTTTGATAAGCCTTAGATGGAATATTTCAACCTCAGTTTTTCTTGACTTAAGACATAATTTACACTTCACAGACTTCTCCTGCTCTGAGTTTTTTGTTTGTTGCAGTTTAAATAAGACAAGAAATTCCCACCCACAATTACTTGAGAAATCTCAGTTGGTAAAATCCCAACTGGAATCAGAGCCTTATTGCACATGCTGAAAGTGTCAATGCATAAAGATGTGAACTTGTCATTTACAGTACACGTTGCACAATTGGTAACTCTAAAGTTATCTAACACATTTTTGCTATGCATCCCTACATTTTTTAAAGTTTCTCCCAGCAGAGACTTGCTTCTGGGGCGTGTGTAAAGCATGATGTCAGGGCAAAGTCTCTACACACGTCTCCCTGTTCCTCCATAAAAACACACTCCTGCCATACCCACTCATCCTACGGTTGTGGATAGCACAGGAAAGAGGGGCTCTTATTTAAGGGACTTGCAGACAGAGTCATAAATAATTCAAACTAAAATATAGTACATAGCAACTAAATGAACAAAGTAGATGCCACCTTTATTTTTTACGCCCTTTTCCTGTGTGGCAGTATTCAACTTACCACTGCTTTCTAAAGCTCTCACTCAGTGGGAAAGCCAGTACAGAGATGCTGAATTTGGGCACAGAGAAGCAGCCAAAGAAAGGCCAGGAACATGTAGGACACCACATGTCCCACCATGAATGAAGAGATGCTTGTAAATGTTAACTCCGTTTTTCCTATCTCTTTTTGAACTTCTGATTTATTTTTTCCTATGATGAAAGTGTGGCAAATTTTCCAGGTAATTACAAACAGAGAGAGAAAATGTTCCCCTCTCTCCTGCATTTCTGATTTCAGCCAACTTTACAAAACATTTCAGATGTTAAGCCCAGAAGATTTCTCCCTTCAGAGACAACACCAAGGGTTGATCCCAATGGGAAGATGGAAGCCTCCACCTCTCATCAGGATAAGCTCAGAAGCTTCACAGCACTGGCTTGTAATTCAGGGACAGGTTTGGCCAGGGGTTATGCACCCATATGGCCCAGACCCTGCCTTGGAAAGGTATGGTTATTAACCTGGACTGGTAGAAGCAGTTTATATTGGAAAGTGGAGGAGAAACCCAGCTCATCTTCAGCTGGACTCTACTAAAAAAAAAAAAAAAAAAAAAAAATTAAAGACGAGCAGCTCATGCTTAAACAGGTCTCCAGAAATATACCAAGTGAATCTGGCAAAGGCCCCATGGTAAATGTATTGCTAGATAACTTTTCACAAGAGCTTTCATCCCACCCACTCACAAAGGCCATGGCCCTGAACACATACTGTGTCATCAGAGAGCTTAACTTCCACTAATTATGTTAAACTTTTAAATGAAGTTTGCACAATCAAGCAAAGATTTCACATGCACTTTTACATTCACTTTGTCTAAATAAATCCCACTGTTCTCAGTGAGGTAACTCAGAGCCCATAAAGACACTCCAACAATGCACAAGACAACAGAGACTATAGCTCAAATTGGAAGTGATGGAAAGAAGACAATGGCACCTCTTAAAACACATACACCTATAATCCCAATGACCACTCAATGAGTCCAAAATGCAAAGTAAAACCCGTGTCCCATTTAATGAGAGACTCTTGAGCTAAACAAATATGAAGGGAGAGGAGCTTGCCTTTTCTTCTTTACCACCCCATAAATACAGTTCCCCATGGTATTTGCAAGCACAGCAAAGACCAAATTCAATGCAGATACCCCTACTCAGACAGCCCATAATCCCTGCCAGCTCTTTACAAATCCTCTGCTGGTGGATGGTCTATTTAGGATTAGTACTAGAAAGAAAATGAGAGCAACCTTCAGGCTCCCCTCATGCTTAAACAGGTCTCCAGAAATATACCATGAATCTGGCAAAGGCCCCATGGTAAAATGTATTGCTAGATAACTTTTCACAAGAGCTTTCATCCCACCCACTCACAAAGGCCATGGCCCTGAACACATACTGTGTCATCAGAGAGCTTAACTTCCACTAATTATGTTAAACTTTTAAATGAAGTTTGCACAATCAAGCAAAGATTTCACATGCACTTTTACATTCACTTTGTCTAAATAAATCCCACTGTTCTCAGTGAGGTAACTCAGAGCCCATAAAGACACTCCAACAATGCACAAGACAACAGAGACTATAGCTCAAATTGGAAGTGATGGAAAGAAGACAATGGCACCTCTTAAAACACATACACCTATAATCCCAATGACCACTCAATGAGTCCAAAATGCAAAGTAAAACCCGTGTCCCATTTAATGAGAGACTCTTGAGCTAAACAAATATGAAGGGAGAGGAGCTTGCCTTTTCTTCTTTACCACCCCATAAATACAGTTCCCCATGGTATTTGCAAGCACAGCAAAGACCAAATTCAATGCAGATACCCCTACTCAGACAGCCCATAATCCCTGCCAGCTCTTTACAAATCCTCTGCTGGTGGATGGTCTATTTAGGATTAGTACTAGAAAGAAAATGAGAGCAACCTTCAGGCTCCCCTGAACTCTGCAGATCTCTGGTCAAACTGGCCAGGGGATCATTGTACCATAACCAGTTCCCACATGGGTTTCTGATTTGGTTTGTGGGGGCTTGTTTTTGTCCTTCTGCTGCATAAATAAGCCTAGAAGAGGAGGAGGCCCAGAGCACAGAACAAGTATGCTAATGCCATATCATACCAACTGCCATGCCAACAGCAATCACACACACACACGCCTGCTCACACGCTCCTGCCAAATAATCACTTCAGCAAACATCAACTACAGAGATTAGCAAAAGCATCTGACAACGCGCAAATCGGACAAGAAACATGGGCTGAAGGGACAGCTTAGCAAAGTGAGGATTTACTAAGTGAAATGACATGAAGTTCCTGAATCAAAGCTTGCAGCATTTTTGGAAGACTGCTGAAAATCCTATCTGTTGGCTAGTAGATTTCTTCCATCCAGCCGTGCCTACTGCGTATCAGCTGCAGCCAGACAGGCTGCTAATAAAAGCAAGTGACTCTTGCACAAAGGAAAATATCTCTCTGGCCTCTGGGAAGGCAGCAATCCAAGCAAACAACCAGGCACTCAGGTGGCACAGGCTATTGGGAAGCAACCATGGCATCTCAGGGGCTTTTCAGCACCAAAAAGCAAGATAAATCCCTACACAGTAAAAAAAAACCCTACAGGTTTCCCAGGTGAAACCATCCTAGGCAGAAAAAGAATTTCAAATTATTTCTATTCAGTGTGACGGGGGGGTGGAGGGAGGCTACTTTTAAACATGCAATTTTTATTGTGCAAACTAAAGATATAGAGTGTCTTTCTACCAGATTTAAGGCAGAATACCAAAACAATCTACTATCTCTAATTTACTAAAAGATGCTTCACTCCAAAGGTACTTTCAATGAAAGTAATGAGATTTTGATTCAAGAAGCACAAGAAGAGTCACAACCATTTAGCAGCACAATAGCGTGTTTGTGTCTTATTTTGAAGAATTTGTTGCCAAAACAAAGGAGGAGGTACTCTTTCTAAATCTTAGACTGAATTATATACTCCTTATTCTGATGAAGCTCTTGCTGAAGCATCAACTTTGCCTGAATAATGTTTGGAGGACGTGTATGTGTGCCTGGTTAAATATTAATCTCTTCTAGACAGGAAGAATATGATTTCTTGTGAGCTGAAAAAGAACTAAATATTGAAACGGAAGAGGCTTGGTTCTCTGAAAGCAAGATGTGACTTTGTAGCACCATTGCACAGACACCACCATACCAGAACTGCCATTTTTCTACCAAGGCTGCTTCTAAATCAATTCCTATCATGCTTTCAAAGACAACAAACCTTCCTTACGAGATCCATCCCTTACCATCTGACAGGGTGCCTAAATGAGCAGTACAGAAATGTTAAAATGGGCCTTTGAGACAATGTCACTCTTCCCACTGCTGCTCACATGCTGTAAACCTGCTAAAAAAAGAACACCTAAAATAGTTATCTTTAAAAACAAAGTTTTTTATACAACAGATACCTTTACACAATGTATTAAGCACACTTTGGATGCTCCTATCACAGAAGAAAAGATGCTACAGACTGTGAGCCTTCTGTTGTTGGCTACAGATGGGTGCATACATTTGCATTGCACTACTAAGGCTCCTTTGCACTTCGAGATACACGATGTGTGAGGAGTAGAGCTAAAAAAATAAATACATGCATAAATGAATCTGTTGTTCTAGTGATCCAGTAGAAACAAGGAAGCCTTAAATGGAAGGCCCATATCATCTTTAATTGGTTATGAAACTAAAGCCACTGTTTGCATGGCTCTGAGGAAAAAAAAAAAAAAAAAAAAAAAAACAAAACAAAACAAGTTCTGTGCCTGATATCCACTGGAACTGAATCTGAGAAGTTAATTCAGTTATTTCTGTGCAGGGACACTCTGGCTTCCACAGATCCACATACATTTACTGGTTGTGTTAATGCACAAGGAATTCAATTCCAACGTACCCATGGAGTCAAATTATCTGTTTTTTGCCTTTTTAATCCTTAGGGACAGAACAGGCAACAGGTAGATGCAATTACCTAAGTCAGACGATGAAGACAACAGCAGAGCCATCTCTGTGCCTTAATGAGCTTGGAAGATGAAGACCAACTTTGCAGTCCAGCCTAAGAAACAGTCTAGCTCCACCTCATAGCCCTGTGCCCGTCTCCACTCAGCTGGACCAGCCTCCCTGAAATATCTGAGCATCAGCCCAGGTGTGTAGATGAGGCTTGTGGAAGGAAAGCAGAGCCCATCCAATTTTGTCTACCCTCCTAATTGTTCTGTCTGGTTTTACTCTTGAGAGGAGAGTTTTTGTGCAGATAGGGAATTCCTGCAAAAATATTGCTTGAAGATGGCAAAAACTGTGTTTCATTTATGTGGTTAGCTACCTGTAGACCAGTGTCAAAATATGGATTTAGACCAGGGTATTAGAGAATCCCTCCTTTTTCTCTTCCCTCCCCACAGCCATTTGATGATGGTTTCATCCACAACTAAATAGGGGATGTTTACAAGGTCCAAGCTATGCTGAAACTGTGTAGAAACTAATGAGGAAGGAAGATTTTTATAATGCTCTTGTGAAACATTTAATGAGCTCTGAAATAGTGCTGGCAGGCCTCAAAGGAGAAAGGCCCAGTTTAAAACTTTGCAGTTTCCTAAATGGCAGTGTGCAGGAGCCCCAAGCACTATTTATTTTCAAAGACTATTTTTATCTGAAAATACCCAACTCCTGTAACCCTCTTCTGCTCTAAAGGTCTTTACCCCTCTGTTGCAGCTGCCATGCAATCAGTGGCACTTGCCAAGCAATGTGCTCCTAAGGCCCAAAATAACACATAAATACATTTTTCTTAATGTAATGGAACTGGAGTTTGCCTCAGATATAGTTAGCTCATCTCCTCACCTCCAGAGGTCATCCCCATTGAAACCAGAATGTGCCATTCTGGGAAGGCCAGGAAGGGCTCTCTGGAGTGCAGGGATGGTGAGGGTGAAAATCCCCTGGCTTTATCAGTGATACAGCTCTCTTTTATTACATTCCCACTCCCCCTTCTCATCTCCCACCAAACTGCCTACAGCTGTGTTCTCTCAATCTTCAGCCTGAAAGACATGAAAAAGCAGCCTGCAAGACGACTGCAGTTTTGCAAAAGTCACTCCCACACATATAGACAAGGAAGCAAATAAAGTTTAAAAATAAGAAAATCATCACAGTGCCACTGCAGAAGGTAGAGCCAGATATTTTGAAATGGCACAGTGGTTCTGTTCCTTGGAATAGCAGAAGGTGAGACATATTTGCCAAGAGTGAGGGGAAGTCCTGCTGCCCCTTTCTACCATGGTAAGGTGAACCATCGCTGAAAACAAACTGAACTACTTCAATACCACCACCTGCAACAGGTCCTTTTAAATCTTCAAGGTCCCTATTTTTCACTTGTGAAAAAACTGTAGGAGCCTGAAGAGAGTCTGAAAAGTATTGATGAACTTGGCATCACAAGATCACTTTTTCTGGCAACTCAGAAGAAAAATATTAAGAAGCAAATTCCATACTGACTGCCAGCTCTTATTTCATGGGTTGGATCAAGCTCATGTTAAAGGCAGTGGGATTAAAGAGATCTTCAGCTGATGACCACTTCTGTTCAATCCAAAATCAACAGTTTGCAAAGCATATTTGAATTTTTTAAAAAACTATGTGGTCTTTATTTAGTGTCTAATACTGCAGACACAAGTAACAAGTAGTCAGTGCCCTGAAATTTAGTGATACACAGAAGATGTGCCTTTTCTCATCTGGTTTCCCTGCTGCTCTGTCAGTCAGAGCAGTACCATACCATTTCTTATGCAACAACTCTGCTCTGTGGGTTATTGTAGTAAAACAAAAACATCCACATTACAGAAGACATTGCTGGCTCCTCTAATTCCATTTTTCCACAGTGCTTCTGCTGGAGAAACTGATGTCAGACAAGCAACTCAAATTTCCCTGAACTCCCCTCAAACACACATTGAGCACTTGACAATGCCCACTTTTCTATTTTCCTCCCCACGGCTCCACTGGAGAGGACCCTCTGTGCATTCAGAGCAGCACAATGAAGAATGATTTCCAAAGCATTAACTTGGAGCCATTGAGACTTGGATGTTTTCAAAACGACTCTATTGTGCTCAAAGGATTCTAGACTACCCCAGCTACTCTAGAAGAGAGTCTTTTTCCCCTTTCTCAAAACATCCACCCCTTGAGCCATCCCTGGAGTGCATTGTTGGGGCCAATTCCTTAGTGCAGCAAGTTCCATCAGTCAAAGCTCAACAGATACAAATAATATCAGGATATGGATATAAATTAGAGAGACAGACCCTAAATAGTTTTGACAGGTTTGGTAAGTATATATAGCGACACAGAATGCTATTCCTGCTGTCAGACATCAATATGTAGACAGAAGATTGGGGGCACCATGGAAACTCAGTGACATAAGAGTGGTATTGATTGGATAGAAAACGAGGCTGCAATTTAAGCTTAAGGCTGCCAGAGATGCCAAGAACGGAGAATGACCTCCAGCAGTGAATTTTCAGCATAAGCTCCCTGCGAACAAGGCAGTCCAAGAAGGATAAATCAGGGACAAGCTCACCAGGGATATGGCTCAAGCGAGTGTGGCTCCCCTAAGCAGATGAGAATCACTCTGTGTGTGCACGCGTTACAGTGACCTACTTCGTTCAAAGACAGCATTTTGTATGGTTTATTATGGAGCCCTGGAACAAAGAGATTTCCTCAATTAAAGTCCTGAAATGCATCCTCTAAATGAAAATGCTTTTGATACACTGACCAGCAAGAGGTTGTAAATATCCAAGCAAAGCATACATTGTTAAAGAGCAATTCCCACAGAAAACGCCACAGTTGGGAATGTAGGTAATGAGGGGGCCTGAACAGAGCAGAAGCAATGAGCCATGCCAGCTCCATCCCTAATGCCTCAGTCTTACACTAAAACACTTGTTATACCATAACACTAGATAAATTGTGTTTTCCTTGACAAAAAAACCCAACACACACAAACACACACACAGAAAAAAAAAAATAGTATGAGTTAAATGAGTGCATTTTCAGAGCTCCTGTAAAGAATTATTTTTCATTGTTATCTAAGGAGTCAGGAACAACCATTCCCAGAATGATCAAGGAATAGAGGACATGTCAAGGAAGTACCTTGCCAAAGCCACGACTGCTGAAAGTTCACCAAGAAATAATATTCACATTCGTGGCAGAAAGATTAATCTACACAAAACATCCACCAGTACACCTGTGTCAGGGATAAAATAAGCCTCCAAAGTGTTCCCAGTGTCAGGCATATGGTAGTGGGATAGCAGCACTATGTTTTGTAATCCTATAGTGAGACAAACCTTCTGCTGGCAAGGATGCATCAGCCACAGACTGCATCTCAAATAACTGGGGATAGACATCTGGATAACTGCAAGAAACCTGGTTTTCTTAGGCCACTTCTACACTATAAATGAATATTTACCATTTGTAAAAGAAAGGTTTGTTGCTGGCTTCTCTTTTTCCCCACCCAAGAGCTGACTCGGGAGTAAAGTCGGTGAGTTTCTGTCCTTCAGTTTCACCCAAAGCTTCATACATAAAAAATCACTGAAGTGTTTAGCTCAGCCTGGAGACAGAAGTTTATTAAATCTCCACTTTCCTTCTCTTTAGCAAAAGTTGCTAAATTATTCAGCAGGAATTGGTTTTGCTGCTTTTTGGGGTCAGTTATGGGGGTTTGGAGGTTTTTTTTAGTTTGATGAAGTACCCTCTCCATGCACGTCCAAATTTTCTTTCCTACAGCAAATTAACAGATTTTGTCACAAATACACTGGTTCCATTTTCCCTTCAAACTATTTCTCATGATCAAAACCTCAGACTTTTTTTTTTAATTCTTATTCTTTTTCAGGGAGGAAACCAAAACAAAGCAAAAAACACACAGAATCATTAAATTTGTTTTGTAATCAGCTCAAGATCACTGCTCAGAACACATAAAAACCCAACTACTTCTTTCTAACAACTTTTTCTTTCTTTTCTCTCTTTCTCTCTTTCTCCATCCCTTCCCTCCTCTCCCTAATCCAGTCAGTTACACACATTGTTTATTTCTTGTTCAGAAAGTTGAGCTTTGCTAAAAGCTCAAAAAAATCAGTGCCCAGAGGGAAAACAAGGAAAGGACCTCAACTCAAGAAGAGCTGATGAGCCACAGGTAAAATGTTCCTCTGCTGTAATGCAAGCAAGCAGGATCTAGTTAAAACACCACTGTCCATAGCTGCGGGGTTATGTGGCAGAGGAAGATTTAACTCCTGTCACAGACGATTCCCCAGAGCTCCCAAGAACCAGCCAGTCTCCCAGGTGTGCATCCCAGGAGCCAGCTCCCGAGGGTGCCACCAAGTTAAAGTGCAGCGGCCATTCACCAGCAAGGCAAAGCCACTGGCAGCGAGGGGGAGAGGTGCGAGAGCCAAGTGGAAGAGGCAAAAGGAGCAGATAAGCTCCCACAGAAGGAAGACTCCCTCTCCCCTATGAAAAGTTGTACTTTTTAAAAGGAGAGAAGAAAGGAGGGTAAGGAGTTAGAAGCACCGGGGCTGGTGACCATGGAACACTTGCAGAATAACATATACGTTCAACAAAGAGGAAACTGTGTTTTCACCATTGTTAACTCAGATTTTCCCCCAGCCTATCCCTCCCGAGGAAGGAGAAGACACAAACTAACGACGGCAGTTTCAGATAGATCTATCACTAGTTGTTTCACCAGGAGTAAATCAGGGATAAGAAGGCAAAGTCCCAACAAAAATATCAGCCGAAGCGCTCGGTCTGACGGTACAATTTAAACTCCCGAGTCGCAGCCGGGACGTTCCTGGCACGGGGTACCTGGGACCCGCAGGGGGCTGCGCTCCGCTGCCCTTTTGTCCTCTGGGAAGGGACCTGCCGGACCCCCCCAGCCGCCCTTCCCCGCGGGTCCCGTCACCCACGGCCGCCGCCGTCCCTCGTCCCCTGCGCTGGCATTTAAACCCTCCCAGGGAGCGGGGCACGGCGGCAGCGCTGCCCGCCCGGCACGGGTCCCGTCCCTGCCCTGGGCACTCCCAGAGCTCACCACCGCCTCGGCCAGGCGTCCCCGGCGGCTCAGGTGTCCCGCTCAGGTGCACCCCGGAGCGTCCCGGAGCCGCGGCAGGAACGAGGGGAAGCGCTTCCCACCCTGCCCCGGGGGAACGAGCGCTGGAGGCTCCATCCTCGGGAGTCCCTGCCGCCGCCTCGGACTTACTTGGGGCGGCAGAAAGCTCTTCTCCCGCAGCGGAAAGGGGCGAGCCGCGACCGTCCCCGGTGAGCAGCGGCCGCTTCTGCCGCCGCGCGTCCCTGCGCTCCTCACGGACGGGCTCGCCGGCTCCGCTCGCTCTCCCGCCGGGGCTTTCTCGCCGAGATTTTTATACTGCAGGCGGGGAACCTGATCCGCGCCTTGACTCGGCGGAGCCCGGGCTGCGGCGAGAGGAGGGAAGGCGGGCGGGCGCCGGGGCAGAGCGAGCGGCCGCGCTGCCCCCTCGTGTGATGCGCAGGGGCCGCGCCCGCCGGGCGGGTCACCCGCGGGGCAGCCTCGCCCCCGCCCGGGGCTGGGCCGGGCCGGGCTGGGCCGGGCTGGGCGGGAGCGGGGGCGGGACCGAACCGCTCCTCTCCGCTCCGCTCTGCTCCGCTCCTTTCCTCTCCGCTGCGCTCCTCCGCAGCTCCCCCGGGAGCCGCGCACCGCGGCTCGCCCGAGCGCCCCTCGTTAGCCCAGGCAAGCTGCCCTCCTCTCCATCACCCAGGGACGGAGAGGCAGCTCGCCCTGCAGCCCGGCCGCCGCGGGGCTTCAGCTGCTGCGGGTACAAACGTCCCCCGCAGCTTTTTGCCCCGACCGCCTTTGGCTGTCAGAGTTTGGAGAGCACTAACTTCGGCCTCGCTGACCTCCTTGTTTTGCTTGCCGTTTTAGCCACGGGGGTGATAGGCTGGGAATGCGGCTCGGGAAATAAATAAATAGAAAAAGTAATAAAGAAAATAAATAAATAAAAAATTTAAAAACCCGCAGCCAACCCCTTCTTTCCGCCAGCCCCCCCACCCCCAGCTTTCAATTTCAGCTTGGCCTAAAAGCGCGATGAGAACAACTTTTGCCATGCCTTTTCAACACTTTTGGTCATAGCGCTTGCTGGAGTTGTACCAGGGCTTTCATTTAGGAGCAGGCTTTTCCAACTTTTAGGTTCATTACATGCACTGAATAAAAGTGTTCCCCAATCCACAGCTTAATTTAAAACTACGTGGACTTGTTCCAAACTCCAGGCAATTTCTGTGTAATTCCCTCTCCCCAGAGCAAATCTCTGCCTTCACTTGAAAGACTGGGCCCATTCACTGCTTAGGTCTCAGCTGGGTTTGCAGCTTGCAGCTCCTGCTCCAGGTTTGCACAGAAATCCAGTTCAGATTCCCCTCCTGTTTCCAGAGGAATGAGCTAAAAAAGTAATTTGTCTGGCACCATACACATTGCATCATCTAACACCTACCATCTGTGACAATGAAAAGCTCTGTACAGCCAGTCCCAGAGCGGGCAATTGCACTCACCTGGAGTCCTTCTTAGTAAAGTAAACTAACCCTTTCCATCCACACCTTGACATCTTCTTTTCATCACACAGTTACGTGCTCAGTCCTGGCATGGCTGTTCGGGATTTGCACCACCAGCAGGTTTAATGACAGTGATGTAATTTAAAACAACAATTTTGATTTGCAGTGTAAAGTGATGGCTTGAGGCGGAGAGAATATCCTTCCTAGCAGCTGGATGAGTGGAAAGGAGCCCTCAATGGCATTTGTGTTTCAGAGCAGGCAAGGCTGAATGAATGCTTGCTACCAGCTTGCACCTTCCTGAGGTCTTCTCAGTGAAATCCTGGCAGCACGGTGCTAAGCACGACAAGCACCTCGAGAAAGAAACTTTCCATCAAAAAACACCTGGTAATGGTTGACACTTTGCAGACCCAAGAAATTCTCCATACAACCACTGTAGCACGTTTCAGATGATCAATCCTTTCTGAGTAACAAAGTAGGCAAGAGAACAATGGCTCTAAGTCCACCTTGATCGAAGCCAAAACAGATTGCATCAGAATGGGCCAAGAGGTTTCACAGAAATCTGAGTGTTAGCCAAAACACCACAAGCTTAGCATTTTCATAAAACAGTGGAAACTGTGCAGAAAGCAACTGCTTTTCACAAAGATGTGCATGATGTTAGAAGCCTCATTTGGCCTCTAAATTTGGAAGCAATGTCAAGAGTTAATCTTCGACCAAATTTGCTCCCAGATTTTCTCCATACCTAGTTTTTCATGGCTCCAATGCTATTTTCCTGAAACTGAGTTTACAGAAACTAGTTTTGTGTGTTATTTGACTCAGAATCTCCAAAATAAAACTGCTAGCAAGGTTAGCAGAGTTTCTCGGGGGACAGATCACAGATCATTGTTCAAAGCACCCATGACTGAAAAAGGGAGTATCTCACTTTTTGATTGCCAAAAAAATAAAAGTTTTTTAATGTTCATATTATTTGTTTCAATGGCACCTTGAGGCTTAACTGAAGTTTCCATTGCAAGAAGCACTGTACAAATACAGGAAAAATATTCTTTGCCCCAAATTGTTCACTGCGTTGGATACATTTGATATTAATGGAGCACAACACTTGAATTTCTTGACTGAACTTTTGCTATTGAGATAGAACCTGTTAAGACAGAGAAGACGATGAGATGGTGAATACAACAGTCTTGAGAGGACAAATGTAGCTCCTTTTGCCAAGAAAAAGGTCACCAACTATGCTATTCACAGCCTCAAAGATGCCTGTGGCACTGGTTCCCCGTGGAAAACAGCAGTACAGCATGGAGAAAAGGGATGCATGGAAGATAAGCTATGACCATTTACTTTCACAGAGATGTTTTCTTTAATAAAAGGATATTAAGGTTGGAGAAGCTTATCTCCAGATCTTCTCTGCTGTTTTGTCTCTCCTGAGTTTTTTTCTCAGACAATGATATAATTGCTGCATGATCTCTGGAACTGCAGACTAGTCAACATTTCTTGTGACATAAAGGAAAATCCCTACTGAAAAAAAATACTTTTCAACTATTACTTTCCTACTCTGAATACAAAGGTAACCGAGAAAAGAGACTTTGCTCACCAAGACTGTCAGGGATACTTATCTTTAAAATCCTTAACATTCGTTTACAGCTGCTGGTTCCACTCAAAAAACAGTGGTGAGGAATGGATTGGCAGCTGAAGAAGTCCAGTTTCTGTTTTCACGTATCCTCTTTGCTACCTGAAGCAAAAATGTACAACTTAATGAGTGAGACCAAGCTGAAATATCTCTTAAAAAGGAAAACTGAAGGTTAGGGCCAAAACAAGCTGTAAAAGGACCTTTGATTGATGCCATAGGCAAATGGTCTCATATGCAACCCAAAAGTATTAGATCCTAATTAGAATCTCAATTCAATCAGTAAAAATTTATGACAATTTTGGGGAAAGAAGCTCCCAACTTTAGATACAGTTTTTGCCAAAATACTGAAAGGACCCCAAAATAAGTTCCCTTTAATTAGGCGTGGTTTTCCCTTTGAAAAAAACATAAACACCAAATTTTCTCTTTGGAGCTGGGGTTTTTTATTACTCTTAGGTAATCGTGTCACAACCCACCTGAAGGAGACAGTTGGAACTTCTAACAGTAGTTTGCACATTTTTTCCAAAGATGGCCTTAAAAATTCTGCCTCTAAAGTTCAGAGAGCAAGTCAGAGGACAAGGCTTTATGCAATTTTCTCTCAAGAAGAGCTTCCCTGTTTTTGGTCCCTCTGCTGAGCAGGTTAGAAGGTCAGCTGGAGCTGAGCTTGCCTTGTTTGTTTCAGCTCCACTGTAAATATCAATTTCTTTCCCTGCTCTCCCCAGCCAGCAGCAACAGCAGCACCAGGAAAATGTAACATGATTCCAGGAAAGCCGAGAGGAGAACCACACAACAGTTTAAAGGTTTTTTCACCCTTTGCTCCATTGTTGTTCCCCAGCTATTGAGCTGCCAAGCCCTGGCAAGAGAGTGCCCTGCATCCCGACTGCTGTGCTCAGATCAGATTTCCATTAGTGATACTGAATTATTTAGTGAATGCATTGAGGATTGAAATCAGCTACTTCTGAGCTGTGTACCCTCTCACTCTATCTTTCACTTCAAGCCTGCACACTATCATCACAGAGACTATCAATCTTATAATTGCAGTAGAAAAATCCATGGAGTTCAGAAATAAGAATTCATACCTCACTGTCTAGTATTAAAGTAATCCAGAGTATAAAAAATCAGATTTCCCAGGGGCATGTGGAAGAGGACGGCAAGAGCATGAACCCAGAAGAGTTATTCTTTCATGCACATATGCTAAAAACTTAAGATATTTGAAAACAAAGTCAGTGGCCCAGAACTTGATGTTAAGCTTCAGTCACCAAACCATGAATACATGTCGTAACTTCACACATTTGACTGACTCTATTTTCTACAAGGGGATTAAAGCTCTTCTGCTCAAAATTATTCATGTGCATACATCTGCATGCTGCAGTTTGAAATCCACAAATATAATGCAACACAGCAGGCCTTTGCAGATCCCCAGCATTTAAAAGGCTGCTCTTCATATGTTGGCTTCTCTCGCTACTTTCTTCTTTTGTTTGTGCTGGCAGTCCTGGGAATGGAAGTCCTACATATCCAGGATTTGAAGTGTACTGCATTAAAAATAAAATACCTTAGCTATGATGAAAAAAAAATTGTTCTGAGTACATGATCACTTTTTTATTTCCATAAACAAACATGTTAATTTCATTCTAGTTTTGCAGTTTAGGGAGAAGTTTAAACTAAAAGAAAATGGCATTTTATTATGAAGGGATGAGCAACAGCTACCACTTCTGTTCTGTCTTCTGGGGGTTTGTCACTATGCATTGTAAAATCAAAGCAAAATGCAGAAACAACATGTTTTTCCTTTGAAAGTGAACCAATAAAATTGACATTTTAAATTGATTTCAAACTTATGGCAGAAAATTGCTCTACAATTAGAACACAAATTTCCCTTTCAATTTCTCCCAGGAAGAACCAGATTTGCTAGTACCTATTTTTTCACAAGGCACTATAGCCATGTGCCTAAGTATTCTATGAAAGGACTGGCTTTAGAAGTAGAGAAGATGGCATTTATAATCCCACCAAATCAGTCCTTGATGCTTCATTAAGGCAATCAGCTGGTATCAGACACAGCACTAAATAGCTTTGCCCTGGGCACTGGACTGAAATGGTCAATTTTACTCTCTGCCAAGCTAGCAATAACAGATTAGAGGCTCTAACTCTATAGCAGGGAAATGATTAGAAAATTAGAAGTATTCCGATCCTTTCCCTATGAGCTAAATCATGACACACAACATATTCCAGTTAAAACTCTAGTAACCACGTTTTGAAATACATAATTTTCCAGTTAAAACTCTGGTAACCACATTTTGAAATATATAATCACTAGCTTTCAATTGTGTCTATATAATCAAAAAAATATTTCTTACTATATTCCCTATAGGGTGAATTGGCAGTGTTTTGGGAGCAGCCATGACAACACCCTTTGCATCCACAATATGATGCAACCAGCACAATTCTGAGCCTGAATGTATGAACAAAGAAGAAATTCCATTTACCAGAATGTTCTCTTGCCTTCTGATTTGTTTGACAGGTTGTAAAGAGTTCACCTGTGTAGTTATAATGATGCTAAACTTCTCCTTTAAAGACAAATATAAGTGGTTTTAACAAGTTTTTCTTATGCAAAATCAAATTATAAGAGTTCTCCTTCAGAACAACTGCAGAACAGGCAGCTAAATCCTTGATTACAAATCTAAGTGAAATAACAGCAATAGAAGGAACACTGAGAAAATAATATTGACAAATAATTATCAAACATATTCAGAAATACATTACTGAGAGTTCTTTATAGCTGTTTTTCCCAAGACTCTGGTGGCTTGGTTCACAGTTGAGCTCATCAGCTTTCAGTGGTTCCAGTACAAGCTTGCACATACTAACAGAGGGGATTTTCTTCACTTTGGTTAGTGGCAGTCACTGTAGTACAGGCAAGCCTGCACTGAGACTGACAGTTGTGGAAGTGACAGCAACTCACCCATTAAGCAGGACAGAATAAAATTCAGGCCCTAAAATTGTTGCTTCTGAGGATGATAGTGTTGCAAACCACTTTAAGAGCTAGCTAAAAGATAGATATTTTCACAAGAGAATGAAATAAAAAGTAAAATTGTATTAAGGTTGTGTAGTACTTTTCCCTTGCTACCATTTTTTTAGAAACAGCTTTGGCAAATGGGAGATTTGGGGGATATCACCTCCAGAGACAACAAGAAACCTACATAAATGTCTGTTGTTAAAAACGTAAGAACTGGAGGACGAACAGCTCTAACCTGCACATGTGCAATACCTCATTAGTTAATGTAGTGGCCAGGATTTTTTTGCCCATAAGAACAAAATTAGGTACATCTGTTCTTAACTTACTGGCAATTTCTTGCTGGAGATTTGAGCCAGTTGCATGGCCCTCATAAAGCACAATGCATCTTTGATGGAAACTCCTGTGGGATGCTGTTAGCTTCAACGTCAGCTTGATCTAGGCTTTCATGCTCAGGAGTTTAACAAAACGTGGCATCATCATTCACAGGCCTAGACCTGGACTGGCTGCTATTAAAAAAAATGTGCACATTAAAACCTTTTAAAAACATTAAAAATTTCATTCTGATATCAAATTATGGGGATTACTGTGGGCAATGCTAACACTTCCTGCTAAACGATGTCAGTTTTTCCCCAAAGACCTGGTTCCCAGCATTGTGTGATCGCTTTTGACATGCAGTTTTCACTAGTAAAAAGTGCAAACATAGGGGAGAAAGTCCTGGTTCTTCCTCTGATGCTTTATGAGAAAATCTCAGAATATAAATGTTAAAACGTTGCTAAAAAAATCCAGAGTCAAAAAAATTCTCAGAATATGTGTCAAACTGTATACCATAAACTTCTATATTATAATATATAATTTATATAAATGTTTAACGCTTAGAGCCTCTCTCACAAGAGTTGGTGGGAGTTTTTTCACATTTTTAATTCTTGGAACTGTCAACATAGTGAGAAAGACTCAATAAAATAGGCACACGTGTTGTTCTTTTGGTTATTTTCTCTGGTACATCCTTCACTTCAGTAGTTTACTTTGCATGTTGGGAATTTGAAGGGAATAGAACACAAGGGAAGGTATCTTCCCATGCAGAATAATTTCTGACTTCACTTTAAAAAATCCTAACTTTAGGCTTATTTCAACAAAACCACTACAGCTATTGCTTGTAATAATTTTGCTTTTGCCATTCATTTCTACAGTGAAATTATGGAGGTTTTAAAAGGAGTTAGGTCTGAGCAAAGATACTTGGTTCTACTTTGAGGAGAGGGAACAATCAGGGTAGCCCTGTACCATCCGCAGCTCTTCTGGTCGTTAGTCTTATTATTTCTACCAAGAAGTGGAGAGCAACAGGGTCTTATCCTGTTTTCTAGGATCCCTCAGGTACTTCAGGCCTTTTGAAGGTACCATTTTTTTTAGTAGTATTTATGCAATGTTTAAAACACAGAAACACAACTTAGCTAAGGTTCCCTTTGTCCTAATTCTAGTATGTATTAATGCTGATTAATTAATATATGACATTACTGATGAAATTATATTCAGAATCTAAGAGAATATATGTACTTGTACTTCAGTAGCAATATTTTTGCTTTTTCAATTTCCTTTTCAACGCTACATGAGATTGTTCAGAATTGTTTTTACCTCCCCAGGCTACTCTTTTTCTAATTATTCTGCCTAAATGTTAAGATATTGCAAAGTAGACCTTTCCAAACAGTTGAGTTCTGTCTCTTCAGCATTCATCCCTCTCTCTTTAAATAACCTGCATCCTTCTCTTTGTCTAAATGATGCTAATATAAGATCTGATTAGGACAGCATAAATAATGCACATCTAGAAATTGCAAGGAGTTGAAAGCAGCCACGCCACCAGATTTGTCTTAGGAACCACAATTAACTGCCTAAAGGCAATACTGTATTTATTGGAGTTCTCCCAATATTTAACAAAATTCCCATGCTCCTGGTACAATTTGCCTATCTCCATTTCCTTCATCATATCTTTGCAGGAGGTAGAAAAACATGAGTCTTTAACAAGGAGTTCATATGAGTGTGTGACCTGTATCACTGTTGCCTGAATTCTTTCTTTGGTGACATGTTTTAGATTTTGATTAATTTTTTTCCCTTTTTTTCCTCTGTGTGTGTGACATCTGTTTTGTTTCAGCTGTCTGGGATAGGAAATGAGGAGCACTTTCCTAGCTGTGTTGCCTGTCTTTACTCCAGCATCTATGGGTACCATTCATTTTCCAGATGAAATATTGTTTTGGAATGTTGTAAAATGATACTCCCTTTATGTTTCAAATTATTCCTACAGTGTTGGTCAAAAAAAAATGAAAAACACCTAATTTTGAAGCATAGGCATAGGACCAGGTCACAAATGTAATTCAATGCTTTTTATATAGTGTTGTTCCCCTGGTTGTTCTGATGATGAAAGAAGTGCTGGGAATCCATGAACTTGCTTAGCAAGTGTGTCTTTCATGGGTTTATTTACTCATGAAATTGAAAAGCGAAGATGGGTGAAATCCATGCAAACTGATACACTACTTGATCTGGACAGGAAAACTCCCTGGAATCCTGGTTTATTAACAGGGATAACACTTTTTATTGAATCCTAGAGGAACCCCCCCAGCTGGATTCCCCTGCTGCCCCAGCCTGGCCAGGAGGGAGATTTATCCCGAAGGAATGCCCAGATCCCAGAGCAGGCACACTGCATCTGGGCTCTCCTCACTGTGGGGCTGATTCTCACCCATGCTTTTCCCCACCAACACAGGAAGTGTGACTGAGTCTGATATATTTCCTGGTACCTTGCTACAAGAATTTTTTTAGGAAAGGGATTCAAGGCAAATTGTGCTGGGCTTACTGTACTTAAGGGAAGGAAAAAAAAAACCAAAACAGAGCAGGTAAATTCACTGGAATTTACACATTCTCAGGCTGCAATAATAATGTTTTTATATAACTTCAGGATCGCAATTCCCAGGACATCAAGGTATCACCCAAGATGTCTCAAAACCATGACTGATGCAGACTTTCCTCTGATTACAACCATGCAAAATTCAAATCCCACCCACTAAGACCATTGAACAGAATTTGAGAGAGGCCAACAACATTGTTTTAACATTCAGGTGCTTTGTTATTCAGGATGGTTGAGAAGAGAAAGGGTGTTGGATTTGGAACCTCTTCAAAATTCAGACCATTTTTAAGTTCAGGCTGTCTAAAAAATGAAGATAAATTAAAGAAAATGGAAAGTGATTTCCTGTTACCCTTGTGCAGAATTACTTGACCAACTTGACTGTTAAAATTCTGGCATTCATAGCTGTTAAAGTCATTAACTAAATGTCGTCCAGCTTGAGGAGGTCTTGTTTCATACATCTCATCAATACTTGAGACACAGGGCAGGACTGAACTGCTGGTTTTGACCCTCATTCTTGTGCCAAATTTTTCACTATGAACTCTTAAAAGCTTTTGTGTAATTAACATATGAAGGGGATTAAATTAGTCACTTTTGGTCAAGGTTTGGGGTTTTGTTTTTTTTTTGTAGTTTTTTGTGTTGCTTTTTTCCTTAATCAATATTTCAGAGCAATAGCCAAGAATGGGCATTATTGTTTCAAAAGGTTAGTTTGAAAGATCGAGGCAAATTAAAAAAGAGGGCTTGGAACAGTAGTTATACCATGAGGATAATTAGTTTTCTTCATTTGTTATTAAAAACTGTGGCACATTTCATCTGAAAACTGAAAGCTTCATCAGTATTACTGCATGCTCTATACTGGTGCTTAACCCAATGGTTAAGATAAGTTAAAGTTTTTGGGTTTGTTTTAATTAGTAAGGAAAATAAATGCAAAGTTCAAGCCTCTGGATGCTGTCTGGCCTCTGTGTGTGTGTGAGACAGGGACTGGCCCCTCTGCCCCCCCTGGCTGGAGCTCCAGGTGCATTTTGCCCTCTCCCATTCCAGGACATTCCATGCTGGCACTGGTTGCACTTTGCCTTGGACTGATCTTAAAAGATCTTTTCCAACCAAAGTGGTTCTGTGGTTCTATGAAGGTCTTGGATCCAAGGACTTGGGAATGGTGGATAATTCAGGATCTGGCTGCACCGGATCTCATCAGATTCCCTTTCTTCATGGCCATTGAAGAAAAGGATGACAAGAAGAGGGCTGGAAGACAGTGGTCACTGAGGCCTGAGCCAGTTGGCTGAGCTGTGTCTCCATAATGACTCCTCCATGGGAGACTCCCCCTCACACCCTTGGGGCACGAAGATGAGGAATTTCTTACCTGCTTTCCTGGAAATTCTGTGTGCTGCCTCCAGTCAAACACAGTGCTCTTCCATGGCCGTGTTTGGGTAAGCATGAACACGGCTGTGCCCTGAACAGATCATTCTTTAGCTGTTAGGTTCAGCTCACACTGAGATAAAACCCTGTTGTTGTTGTTGGCCAGTGCAGTGGTATTTGAACCTGTGGAGTAAGCAGCTCTCTCTTTTTCCACTGTCTAACAGAGAACACAAGTCTTAGACCAGGCCCTGTAGAGATTTTTGCTGCCATGCTCACATTAAGATGGACAGAAGAAAAACCAAACAATGAGAAAATATTTCCATATCTATTGTTTTAGGGGATCAGAATCAGACTTTTTCCTGGTGTCCATGTGTATCAATGGAAAGAATGTGACAGGGCTGCAGGCTGTCCCTTCCTTCTCCTCCCAGTTTCCATTTAAAGACCCAACACATTTGAGAAAGAACAAATCTGTTTCCTATTTTCTGCACAATGGGGATGCAACTTTTAGCTTCAGGGAACAAAAAAAAAAAAAAACCCACAACAAACCCTAACAACTGAAAGAAAAGTGCATAAGTTCATGAAAATACCTTTGGCACAAGAGACTGCAGAAACAAGAAAATTCAATGGGAGACACACAGTGCAATAGAAATTGCCAGATGTGAGGTTAACACAGTGGGAGTCAGAGGACTTGCAGGTCTACTCTTTACACCCACCAGTGATTTCCTGGGTGATTTTCAGTAAAGGAGCTTCTCTTTAGCTGTCTGTGATGTGTTCAGCACCTGGTTCTGAAAATCATACACGTTTTGTGTTTCCATTTATCAATTCATATTCCCTGATCCTTATAGCATATGTTTTTTTCTTTCTTTCTGCTTTTATAAAAATCCAAGGAAAGCCTTGGTATGACCTAAATAAGGGTCCTAAATGCAAGGATCCAACCCTGAAAATCCTGCCCTAACCTCAAAGTTCACCCTGGTTTTAGTTCAAGACTGGGTCAGATGTCATCACCAACATAAATTAGTCTACATTTGTATTATACAACTTATATCTATATGTATAGGTTGTATAATATATACAAATTGTTTCTGTAATCTAGCAAAGAGCTTCCAAAAAATCTCATCCTGTTTAGGAAAAAAGGGCAGCAGCAACAGGAAGAAGGTTCAATATGCCTGGGTAGGACCAAAGTTCAGATCAGAGACAACTAGAGCTGGAAATCACAGTCTGGAAACAGAATGTTAATTTCTCACACCAGAAAGTTTTCTTTCCTCAAAACACAGGTAGTAAGAAAGATTCTAAAGCAGAGAAACTAACTTTGGCCAATGACATTGAAGTTCCTGAATTATCCACCATTCCCAAGTCCTTAGATCCAAGACCTTCATAGAACCACAGAATCATTTTGGTTGGAAAAGACCTTTAAGATCAGTCCAATCATTAACCAAACACTGTCAAATCCACCACCAAACCACATCACTAAAAGCCACATCTAAACAGTTTTTAAATGCCTCCAGTGGCTCCAACACAACCACTTCCCAGGACAGCCTGTTCCAGTGCTTGTCAACCCTTTTGATGAGGAGGCTTTTCCTAATATCCAATCTAAACCTCACCAGGCACAACTCAAGGCCACTCCCTCTTGTACCCTCACTTGCTTTCAGGCAATGGTAGAGAACAATAATGTCTCCCATGGACCTCCTTTTCTCCAGGCTGAACAACCTCAGCTCCCACAGCTGCTCCTCTAAAGACCCTTGCTCCAGACCCTTCACCTTACACATACATATTCCCATTTTTACAGATATCTTCTTTATTGGATGACTGAGTTGAGACATTGAAAAAAGGCTGCCATTTAGAAGGAACTGAGAATCAATACCCTGGAAAGAATAATCTCAGTGTTTGTTATTAATAATAACAACAAAAAAGAAGATAATCAAATTCTGTATTGCTGGATTTTCAAAATTAGAATACAGAAAATTACAGAAACTTTAAAAAAGAAAAAGTCTTAAACAAGAAGGTCAGAAAGTATTGGCATTCTAAATCAAACAGTGCCTCATAATCCTAGTTAGCCCTTATTCTCTTTCCCCCACATAAGCACAAAGGTGCTTCATTTCTGGCTATAGACTGGACCTCCTTCATTATTAAAAGTTGACAAAAAGCTGTAGATGATCTCCAGAGCACTGCAATACTGGCCTAGTTCTCCCATTAGGAGGTCACTTCTTAGGAGTGGGCACTGCAAATAAAAATCAGCTTAACTGCAAATCCAGTACAAGAATTTCAGGGTGACTTATGGAGTCAGACATGCTGCTCACTTGGTTTTGTATTAGTGAAAACTTGAAGCTACAAAAAACCCCTTTAAGTGACTGGAAAGACTAACAAGAACTTTTAATGGCAGTGTTACATGGAGAAGCTGCTGGTTATCCAGTGACCCCTTACTGTACAACCATCTCATTCAGCTGAACACCACTGTCCATATCTGCCCTTTCATTGTACATTTCATAAGAGGCAGAAGGGAGGAACAAGGAGAAAGAGTGAGCAGCCAGAATAATAACCCCTAATATTTATGTGGAGCCTTGCATCCCATTAGGATGTACCTCAGGGATGATAGTGAGACCCATTAGCAAAACACAGATACTCCTGGAGCTAAGAATGTATTCATAAATGGACTGAGAAAGACCAGAGCTTGTTAGAACATCATCAACTCTGTCAGTGAAGAAATTTATGAGATACATACGTGCATTAACAAAAAGAGAAGGTAATCATGCCCTGTTTTAAAGTAAACACAGTCCTCAGCCTGTTGGCTGATTATATCAAGAAGAAAACCCCAAAATCTAGACACCAAACACTAGTTTTTTGACTCAAAGTCACTTAGGTCTGATAAGTTCCAGGATCCAAAATATTCAGAACTACATTTTTAATCTTATTCTTTCCTTTTTAACTCACTTCTTCATTCCTTTATCACCCTTAAAAAAGCCAACCAACCAACAACAACAAAACAGATTCCAACTACTCTGTGCCCTCCATGCTTTGTGGAGAGTAATGGAACTTCCTCCTGAGCAGGTCTGCTCCCATCCTTTGGTGAGAAGCCTCTTCCTCCCTATGATTTTAGCAGAAGGTTTCATCCAAAAGCTGAAAGCTCTGTGGCTTACTGTGAAGGTGTTACATGCTTTGGAGGCAAATGGAGAACAATGGAGGCCACAGCCAGAAGTTCCTCTGACGGTCAATCCTACTGATTTTTGTTAGTTCCCTGACAGCAAACTGCTATAGGAGTTAACCAGGCAGTGCTCCATTCTCCTGGCTGTCACAGACATCTTTTATGAAAAATCCTTTCCTTAGGATTTTTCCTCCTGAAAAGCTGAGAGGCCTCAGGAACAAAATGTAAACAATGATTATCTGCTGCTGTGGAATGCAACAGGTGGGTCTGTGATTGGCCCATGTTGGTTGTTTCTAATTAATGGCCAGTCACAGGCAGCTGGCTCAGACAGAGAGTCCAAGACTGAGTCTTTGTCATCATTCTTTCTTATTCTATTCTTAGCTGGCCTTCTGATGAAATCCTTTCTTCTATTCTTTTAGTATAGTTGTAATATAATATATATCATAAAATAATAACTCAGCCTTCTGAAACAGGGAGTCAAATCTTCATCTCTTCCCTCAGCCTGAGACCCCTGTGAACACGGTCACACCTGGCTTCCTGTCATCTACAGATTGTCCATCTGAGTTAACACCCAGCAGCCAATTCCTGTTTCCTATCCATGGGAAACAAACCCTTTCTTTTCTGGGTCTTGGAAATCCCAGCTCACCTTTAATACTGCAGAACTGTCTCACTGAATGAGAGCAGCAGAATCCATGCACTTGACCCACTGATACTTTTAACTCCACACTCACACTGACAAACACACACTCACACATCCCTGGTGCCAATTGAAATCGTGGATAGATAGGACAGAAAACAGACAGAAACACCTTTGAGGGTTTTCTTGTGCTGCTGTGAACTAATACAGCTGCAAATACAATACTCATGTAGCAATACCAAGCCCTGAATGTGAAAACATGAGATCAAACACCTTGAAATTATGGGACTGCTTCAAGTATTTACCTATTTTTAGACTTAACAACCTTGGCAACATGTCTTACAAGCATCACTACCTAGTTTAAAAGGTCCCTTGTTAGGGAGAACCACATTTTAACTGCAAGGAAACGCTGAAATCATTTGGCTGCGGTGAAGCTGCAGGGGTTTTGGGGGGAAAGGTTTCAGAGCAAATGATTCCTGTCAGGATTGGGTTTTTTTCCTCCCAAGAATGGGGTTTTGTTGTTTTCATTGTAGTTACATTCCTACTATGAAAGCTTTAGCTTTTTAAAGAAACATTATTACATTTCATATGTAAAGAAAGGTTGTATGAAAAAGGGAATTCCTCACTTGAGTATATTAGCTTATGAGATAGATATTTTAATATATATATATATGTGTGTGTGTGTGCACATATAGTTGTGAATTTCACCAGCTCTATGAAAGAATTTTGTAGGGAATATTAGCAAGAAACAGTTAACAGAGCTGAAATTACAGGGCAAATTACAATGGATGAGAAAGGAGCAGTTGGACTCTCTTCACAAAATGCGTAAGGCCACACACGTTCAAGAATTTGGGGTGCAAACCCAGCAGGACAAGAAGCTATTTTCTCATTTTTTTTATCGGCAGCACTGAGCAGCTCAGCCTGCAGGTGGGGAGCACCTCCAGAGGCTGCTGTGGGGGCAGCCCCGAGCACATCCAAAAGCTCCTGTCCTCCACAGACGCTTCCAGAGAGCAGCTGGCAGCCATTTGGTGCAGCTGGTGGCTGAGAAGGACCCCAGAGGAGTCAGGGCTTTGCACCACAGGGCTCCTGGACGCCAAAGCAGCCCGTGGTGGCTGCTCCTTGCTGTGCAGGGAACTCATGGCTAGGCTACATCCTCGTCCAGCCCCAGCCCCTGCCCAGGCAGAGCAGTCAGTGCTTTTAGCACTGCTCTTATTAATAATGATAATATTCCTAAGCTGTCTGAGACAGCAGGAAAAGGGAGCTTAAGGCATCCTTTGAAAGACAAGCACACAGCTGGCTGCTGGCAACAGCAGTGAGCATCAAAGGGCTTGGAGTGGAGGAGGGAGACAGAGCCATGTGTGAGGGAGGTGTTCTGGGGGCAGGCACTGTCCCAGAGAGACAGGACAAAGGAAAACATCACAGAATGATTCAGAAATACAATTTCAGGGTGGAACAGCAGAGGCAGGGGAGCTGTTAGGAAATATTGACTTGCACAGAGGAGAGGTTACAAAACTTTTGTGTCAGAAATGGCACAGAAACTCCTGAGTGAGGCAGGGAGGGGAGCTGCTGAAGACAAGAAAGCGAGCAATGACCATGAAATTCTCAAAAATTCTTCAATCAGACGCAGCTGGGCAGAAACAAGCAAAGTTTCATTATATGCTTATGGGTTGGTCCTGAGATGACATGGAGGTGAACCTGAGAATGCACTGGAGAAACTCTCCTGAGATGCACAGCTAAGATCCTGAGGTGACCTACACACCTACATTAGAGTCCTGCTGATCTCTGCTGGACCTGTCCTGCACACACTGAGTGCTGTGCTGGCAATCTGAGCCTACCAAGGGACTGAGATGATGTTCCTGGGAATATTAACAGGTATCATTAACCTTTTCTTTACCATGAACTTGAAGTTGATTTATCCAGAGGCTTAACACTCCTCTACACCAGCATACACACATAGGCAGAATTTTGACCCCTGTGCCCCTTTCCTCTACTGCCCCTAACTCTTCCCAGCTTCCAAGTCCCACCAGTCTTTGCACTCTGCCAGAAGCAGCAACCCAGCTCTGCTGGCAAATAACACAAAGAAACTCAGCCCAGCCAAGGCATGCGCTTCTTCACTTTTTATTCTGTACATTTCCACACAAGTCACAATACAGAAAAAGTGTCCAAAAGAAACAGCAACCAGCTCTTTCACTGTATACATATTGCTTCCTTCCCCCAATTTAAAATCTCCTTAGCTAGCGACACAGTGATCAAGATAGTTTGTATAAATAGGAAATGCAAGAAAATCGTGGAAGAAAATACTTTCTTACTTTGTTACAAAAAGCCCCTCCTCCTTCTTGTGTTCCCCCTCACTGATGATTAAATTACCTGCGCCTTGGTTCTCTGTTAAACACATATCCTCCATTCATGGTACTGCAGCCTGCCTGGGGTTCCTTTTGCCAGCTGGCAGCCTCAAGATGTTCCAGTGCATTATACACAGGGTCAGGTAGCATAAAAGAGCCCTTTGAGATGTTATTAAAACTCCTGGAACAGATGTGGGTTCAGATATTAGGATATATACAAATGCTGGAACTCTGGATGCCCACAAAATGTAGGTTAAAAATGCTCATTTGTTATTTGAATGTACTGCTCGGTTCAGGGGACAAAACACATCATGGAATGGCCCAGGTTCTGACCTCAGTCACATCTTGGGGTTCACCAGAAGTGAAGCTAGTGCAGAGGAGATCAAAAATCTGCCCATTGTCCTTTCTCCACCATCTCCAGGAAGCACCACTATATATGTATATATATATATATATATATATATATATACATACAGCCTGATGAAACTTAGCCTTTCCATCAAGAGTCTGTTCATCACCATCCCACTCCTTCCTGGCCTTGATGACACCTTCCTAGCCTTCTTCCTTTTTGCATGAGGCACTTCCAGTTCCCTAAATCTTTACTAACCCTCGTCCTTGTACTTTACCAGTTTTCATCTCCCATTTGCCAGGTAGCCAGAGGAGATGTTAATATGAAGGCCAGAGAATCTGTTCCCTCAAATATTTCTCTCAGTTCTCCAGAACCCTTTTGCATAAACAAACCAAAGTGGTGATTTCTGGACTCTTAGGCAATATTCTGTCATACCAGCATAATAGCAAGGAGGTGACAGAAAGAGTTACTTCTGAGATGGGCACTCCCAAAGGAAACATTCTGTGCTCAATGAACTCAATAAGATGGAATAAAGCTGCTCTAAAATTCAGCAAAATACTCTTCTCTGAAGAGAGATAAACCACCTGAATGCTTTCATTGACTTGAAATATTACCTGAGTTACAACTTTTAATACAAGATAGCTCAAACATGGAAATCAAGCATGAAGAGTGCAAAATAGCTAATTGGAAAATTCTCATTCTCCATCCCTCTTTACTATCTCAGCTTAAACCAGTTAAACTAAAAAGCATGGGACAGGGCTACTCTCACTGTCTGGAGCAAAAAATTGCTCCAAAGGAGCAGGATGATATAGAATAACATTACAAGGCACAATGGAAAAAAAATTTTAAAAAAACCAAAACCACACAAAACAAAACAAAAAAAATCCAAATCACCAAACAAAAAAAAAAAAAAACCCAAAACCCATACAATTCAAAAATAGTTAATATACAGCATATTTTAGGCTTGCAACACAAGACACCTTACCTGTCTGTGTGTGGGGGAGATATTATCCCCATTTTACAGATAAGAAAACTGAGGCACAGAAAGGCTAAATGATTTACCCAAAAGGACTTAATGGTAGGGGCAGGAATGCAACCTCAAAGCCTTGATTTGCTACCTTTGGCCTTATCTCTTCAACCTCAGTACCTCCAGAGAGAATTCTGATAAATTCTGAAAGCAAATACTTCCCTATTCTGTGACACAACCATGTGGCACACAGTTAAACTTGTTAACTATCATATGACAGAAGCATACCATTAAGCCAAGAGATTATTTTTTTCATGATCTTTTTTGTTTTGCAGCAAAACAAGAAGTCAGGTCTTGCCTGAAATGAATCCTCACCAAGCTAGTTGTGATAGCCTCATCAACCAAGCTCAATCTTTACACACATTGCATTTTCATTAGCACAAAACTGCAGCTTCAGGAGTGTTTGTGTCCATAGCAAAAGCATGATTTCCCCCATACCACTGTGGTTTTTCCCAATGCAAGGCTGCAAAACCACAGCTGTTCTAAAAGCTGTGCAGAAGCAAAGCAGCAATAGCAGTGGCACAAAGGCAGGCCTGTAGCTTGTAGAAAAATATTCTGCTCAGAGAGGACACTGAAACCTCCATGGACTGCCAGAAGGTTTGTGTGGGAGCTGCAGAACACAAGTCCTCAGCTTCATCATTGGCTAGACTTTCAAAAATCTTTCAAAAGCCTCCTGCTTCCAAAAAGCTGTCTGCATCCAAAATGACTGGCACAGGGCTTGCAACACAAAACAATATGGGCAGGAGAAAAATAACCTTCATTTCCCACTGTGAAAGCACATTTCACCTTGAGGAGATTTCTACAGAGAAATGCTGGCAGTCATATTCCATTCCATATTCTCCTCCCAGTGCACTGCACCCTGATGGGTCAGTGGCCAAGCTCTTAAGTCCATTTTGAAAGGGATTTTAACTCTTGATTAATGGAGTTACAGGACACAGAGCACATGTAACACATGGTGTGAGGGCACCCATTACAAAGGGCATCCTCAGGATGATTGCTCGGGGAAGACACAGGCAGGAATTCCTGTCCTGAGGCACCAGGAAGAGAATCAAAAAGAGCTTGGAAGAGCCCTTAAGAAAGGAAGTCAGCTCCTAGAGGCTTGCTGATGTCCATATCTATTTTACATCCTACCTGGCACTGGTGGGGTGTCAGAATAGGTACCTTCAAAGAGTTGTTACTTTTGCCAGTGAGGTGAGAGATTGATCTTTCTGCACATAAAGCATCCCCTGCTTTCCCTTTCCCAGCTCTGTGAGGTGCAGCAGCAAGCAAGGGAGAGACAAAGCTCCCAAGAGCTGCTCAGTGCTTTGAAGGCTCAGCCACTTCTTTTCTTTCCTCCCAAAGCTGTTGCATGATCAAAGGAGGCAGATGGAAGAGAATCACTCTGCAGTGACATGTAAACGGAACGAAAAATCCTGATAAGCCCCTGCCATGTCCCTGTGATTTCTGTGAGCTACATGCTGAGCAGAAAGCTGTGCAGTAGCAAAGCCAGCCATTTTGCATGAGAGACCAGCACACTCACTTGCCAGTTGGAAGCAGCTGCCTCTTCTTGCAAACATAAGCACAGAGCAATACAATTGCATTTGCCCAGACAAAGATTATTTAACAGGAAAATCACAGAGGGAAGAAACATGAGAGTAGACCAAAAAAAACCATAGACATAAGAATTTTCCTATTGATATTAAAACTAAGCCTGGAAAGGCTGAAATTGAGCTCTCAGGCATGAAAAACCCAAGTCCATCATACTTCCCATCTGTTTAATCCTGAGATTACAACTTGGGCATTACAACTGCCCTCAGAGGAGCCTTTAGTGCTGCACATCCAGCTCATTCCTAGTACAGAGAATTTCAACATTCCCTGCCCATGTCTGTACATGGTCAGAGGAGATCCAACCATCTGTGACTGGTCAAGCAGAAGTGTCCCAGGGGTAAGCACATGAGCAGGATTTTGACCTTTCCAGTCAAAAATGAAGGTAGAATGAACTAAGGAAAGAAGAGGTGATGAAAGATTAAAGGCCTCAGTACAGAAACTCTAAAAAGGAGGGGAAATGAAGAAAAAGTAAAGAGCACTGAAGAATATTTAAAATTAAATTTAAATAATATTATTTTCTATTTCCTTCCTGTCATTAGCTGCCAGCAAGATCACTTTTTTCCTTAGCTTTGAGATGAATGTACTTCTCCCCTATGCCATGCAGATAAGGTATTACAACAGCAGCAAGACCACAGACAACAACCACAACAACCCAACTTCTGTCAATACAGGCGCATCAACAGACTTCCCATTCATCCACAGACTTCCCATTCTGATGAAGGGAAAAAATGTGTCTGGAAAAGGGGCTGAAGCAGGGGCCAGGAGAAGAAATGCATCTATTCATTCACTTTGTGACCTACAGCAAACATTTATTTTGATGCAGCATTGCCTCCATTCATTTGGAAGGAAAGCCTCCAGCATGGCTAAGGAGCAGGGAGGGATGGCCTTGCTCACCTTAGGGCTCACATCTCACATCACAAAGCCTCAGGCTTTGCAAACTGAAGGCTGGTCCCCCCCAGGCTGTCTGGTGGTCTCTACAGGGGCAGGAATACCTCTGTATCTGGGTGACATAAATATGGGAACACAGTGAGCACCCACCTCACTATTACAATTAGCTATATCTAATTATGATACATGATTACTCATTACAGCCTTGCAACTCCCTATCTAGAAAAGAGCAATGCATGTGGAAGCCAATCTTTAGAATTCCCCATTCCCAGGGGCCAGCTTAATTTGCTTTTCTAATTTTGTCATCTTTCATTTTTTATATGAATGTCACACAGGAAAAGCAGCCCTAGAAAAGTGGGGCTGCTTATTAAAGCCTAATTAGCCAAGCAGAAATCACTCATGTCTGCTGCATCAGACTCAAGAGCTTCTTGAGCTTCTTCTCCACACCTACAAACCTAAGTGATTTGTAGAGGTCCTAGACAGGATTTGGATTCAGTAGGAACAGAGATTATCTTCTACCTTTTCTTGACCACAGCTTGAGGAAAAGAGTGGAAATTGAAGGTCACTAAGGTAGCTGGAATCAGAAGGGCATTTTTCTCATTAAAATGAAGTGCAACACTAAGAAGTGAATTTCACGTGGTTCATGTGCTAGTAGTTAGGTAATTGCAGCAGCACTTTGGCACTGGATTGCCACAGTGCACACTTCTCTGAGTGCTGGGCTACACATCAAGCAGCCTCCCAGACAGGGACTAATTGAAGAGCCAGGTGTGGCACTTCACCAGCAAAAGGAGGCTGGCAAGAATGAGGCAATTACATATGTAGTATTATATTGCTCAAAGAAATAGTGCTTTTTTTCTTGCACTTCAAAACCCTACAGCTTCTATATACTTTACAAATGAATGCTGAGGCTGTTAAAATATTGCTGAACTCTGAAATAGCATTCCCAAATCAGGGTTCTGATTCTAGTAGATGAGGGTAGCAAAATAGAAACAGATTTTTGAAGAAAGCAGTTTTTTTTGCTTTTTTGGGCATTCACCTATCTTTATGTGCCTGTCAAGAGGATTACTGCCTCCTTAGATTCCCCAAATCTCTGGCACATAGGAGATCTAAGAGCATAAGCTGACTGTTTTAACAGGACTTAGCATCAAATTATTTCCTGAAATATAGATGTGTTAATATTGAAACAAATGCTTTTGTTGCAAGGCTTCTCCCTGCTCAGACTTTAGAAGTCATGATGTGCTACATCAGAATGAGGAGATTTGTAAATGATCTGCCTGCCTTCCCCACTCTCTGGGTAACTAGATACATGTGTATTGCATAGGATGGATTGGCTTTTTGTCTCTTGGTTTGGTTTTTTTGTTGTTGTTTTTTGAAATCAGCCAGGGAAACAAGAAACTGCAGCTGAGACTGGAATGTGGCACCTTATAAATAAGGCAGGAGACAAGATGCACTCTCATGGCTGAACACAGTAAGGTTATTCAGCTCTAAGCCTGCCTAATCACTGAAGTCAAATGTAATGAATTTACTGGTGTGATCAAGGCCCCAGGGAGGGAATTTTCCCCTTTTGCACAAATGGCTCCACACGTGGGCCAGGAAATTCCTTGGCCAAGGTAAGGGGTGTTGCTCCAGTGCACATTTACAGGGGAAGGGAGAACACCACCCTCTGTGGGCACCACCACGGGCAGCAATGCTGGGAACAGCCAGGGAGGGCAAAGCCCTGAGCTCTGGTACCTGCAGGAGATCTCACTCCAGAGAAGTCCAAAGCCATGGCAGAACCTGGACTAAAAGCAGCCACGGTCACTTGCTAAGGCCACCTGGAGTAGCTTGCAGCACATCACTGAGTTGCTGTTGCAATCAATAGATTTTGGCAGGCAGATCATGGAATTTAAGGCTGTTAAAAAAATAGTTGTTAAGAAAGGAAAATGAGCACTCTAATACTGTTTCCTATAGCTTCACATGCATCCAGAAAGGCACAGGAATATAAGCTGTTTCCAGGACAGCTGAAATGTCCAAAGATACATTTGATGTTTTAGACTAATTAGGAAGTTAATTTCCCAGTGTAATTTTGGCTCAGATTCACTGAGGAAAATAAGAAGAGGAAACATTATCTTATGAATGGAAAAGAATAGGTAAAATGGAGGTCAAAATGTTACTTTTAGCAATCTTAAAAACAAGTCTTATGAAATACTTCTCTAGAGATGTTAGCTTGGTGCAAAAGAAGCAAAAAGTGGGAGAAGGAAAATGACACACCTCAAATGGATCAGCACAAGGATCTGCTTTTTTCTTGTAGTACACAGAGTACAAGGATAGAATTTCCTTGGAGTTTTTCAAGGCATTCAAATTTCTAGCATGCCCATACATTTCTTGAGTACTATTAAACTCCCAGAAAATTTGAGGCTACCAATGTATCTTGCCCTTTTCATACCCCAGAGAGATCATGTCAACATACTTTTGTCATCCTGGAAGGGTCAACACATAAGCATGTCCCACAGAAGGCATCTGGGATGGCTGAAAGGGAAACTGCCACCTTCTAGGTGAATTTGTGTTAGAAACTTTCACTACCATACGTTTCACCATCACAGCAAAGACAAAAATGAGCCAAAGAGCCATGAAATATTACTAAAACAAACCTCCCACAGCCACACCAGCAGAAAAACTGTGTGCCCCATCTATTCTTACACAACAGTACCAGCTCTGCAAATACACCTGGGAAGATCAGTGGTGACAAAACACCAATTTTGTACTATTTTCTTTGTCTCTGGTCCTTCTGTATGACACTCCTGATGGAGCAGGGGACATCTCATGTAGACTGAATCCAGGCTACAGCACCATGAGTTGGGACTGAGCAATTCTACTGATGCTAGGGAAAAACAAGAGTCAAAACACCTTGGTTTTCAGTAAAAACACCTACAGACATCTTAAAGTGCTAAAACACAGACAGGCAAGGCACCACATGAAATGGTGAAAGATCCACTGGAGAATGATACCAATTTTGTAACAGGCAAATTTTGTCTTGAACCCCTGTTTTACATAAGCAAAAACTCAGCCTCGCATTTCACAGTACTGAGGGATGCCCAGAGAAGTTGTGGTTGACCCAGCCCTGGAAAGTGTTCAAGGTCAGCTCAGATGGAGCTCTGAGCAGCCTGGTCTAGTGCAAGGTGCCCCTGCCCACCACCATTCTATCCTGTAAGTAAAAAATGTATGACATCATGCCTTGAATAACACAAAAAAGATACCTCTAGCATTGAAACATGAAATAATAAGAGTAATTGATGCTATTAAATTACAAAATAATGTTATTTTATCAACATTGTAAATACTTTCTTTCCCTCCATTTAGCTCCCAAATGAGATGGTAAAGCCAGTACAACGGAATGATTTGGGAGCTCCTCAGTCCTACTGAAAAAGGTTCCCTTTAATAACAAATTAAAATGGAAAATGACATTTTGTCAGTCCAGCAGTCTCAGTAGCTGACTATCCCTAGGGGCTTTGTCATTCAAATGGCACAATTTCAAGTGTGTTTGCATGTGTATGTGTGCACCTATATACATGCATACTGCTGTTTATAAATATACATATATATAGTAATATACACACATTAACAGACACAGCCACTGAACAGGTGCTTTAGTAAATTGAAATGCTTTACATGCAATTTAAGTCGACTCCCAACTGCACACTGCAATTTGGGCCCTGCCCAGTGCAGGCACAGCTGTACTGTACTAACCTAGACCCCAAGTGCTCCAGAGTTCAACACATGTGTGTTACCTTTACTGCAGAGCCTGCTGCTTCTGGTAGTCCCACCACACCTGAAAAGGGTAAGGAATAGTCCTGGTCCCAAACTGCCCTCAGTGAACCAACCTCTGATACTCCTTGCCACACATGAGCCATTGTGGAAAACAGCAGATGTGCTGTTACCTCACCAAATATTAGCAGCTCCTAGTGCATCAAGAGTTCAGTGCTTCAGGACACTGAACATCAAAGGCATCACATCCAACCCATTCCTGCCCCACCTCCAGTGCTGGGGGCTGTTTTTATCACACAGCAGCTGTCTCCTGCTGAGCACACAGCACAGGCAGCTCTCCAGAGACACGACAGGCTCACTCTGATCGTACCATCGTACTCCAGCTTTCTGTGAGAAAGGCAAGCCATGCTCTCTCATGTGCTCTGAGTTCCTCTGAGCAGTCCAAATGGCACAAAATTGCTCAGGAAATCTGCCCATCCTGACCAGCTGCTCCAGAGCCAGCCACAGCTGCAGGCACCTCCTGGGCACCAGGGATGAGCTGACAAGGGGAGGACAACTGAGGACAGAGGGACCAGATGCAGCTCGCTTATCATAATCCACATCTGGCCTCTGGAGGCTACCTGTGATGAAAGGAAACCTTTACTGCTCCACCTGCTTCATGGGACTACAGGATCAGGGAGCACTCCCAGGCTCAGTGACCATACTCAGCTTGGCCTCAGCACAGGACAGAGGCAAGCTCCTGGGCTGATGAAACTTCCTCCACTTCTCAGATCAGTAAAGCAAACCAAAAGATGAAAGTGATCATAACATTATTCTTGTTTTCATCAAACGTATAGAAATATGACAGTAATGTCTTTTCTCACAGCTGGGAAATGGTGCAAGGCCTACCATGAAACCACAGTGTGAGGATCTTTCCTTGTGGAAATACCACATACACCAAAACTATATTCTGAGTTTTTATTTTAACAGTTGCCAAATTCTGTTCTAATATATACACATAAATATTTTTTCCACAAGCCCCTGGATAATTATCAAGGGAAGTAATTTGGCTTTCATATTTTATTTTTTAAATGAGAAAGGTAAAGACAGAAAATAAGACAAAATACATTTCATGTCGCCATTGATCTATAGATTACAAATATATATAGTTTCCTTCCAGAGGAAGAAATACTAAAGAAATATTTTGCCCATATCAAATGAACTTTTGAAAAGAGGAAAAAAAATTAAAATATATTGTTCAGCTCCCCCCTCCCTACCATAACAATCACTCGTGCTTTAAAAAAAAAAAAACTGCATTCATTTGATTTTCTCCACATCTACCAAAGAAGAAAAACTTATCTGGATAATGACCTGAGTTATTTTCATGGTTTCCAAATTTATGTAACCCCAATGATCACCATCTATCAGAGAGCTACCCCTTGCAAGGGATGTGAAAACAAACAGTGGTGGATCTTTCAAATCGAACAACAAAGTAAACCTCAAAAATGTATTGCAAGAGTTATACCAAAAGTCAGCCATGAGCATCTTCATGGGCACTGGTCTGACAAAGTAGAAGTGGAAGCTCTGCTATTTTATCAACTGAGATATCTGTAGCAATTGGAAACCCAAAGATGAAACATTTTATTTATGCCCGTGTATTTGTTTGCTTTCTCTTCTTTTATGGTTGTAAGACAGAGAACAGATGAGTACAGAAGACACAGCTGGCCTTTACAGCAGCTAAGCTTTACATTTCAAACCTATTGTGGGTAACAAGGCAAAGAGCTGCTGCTTGTTTTCTCCAGGGACAGACTCCCCAAAACTTGGCTCCCTTGAAAAATCAGATAGTTTACAGGTTCAGCCAAAGAAGGTTTTCCTATTCCAAATGTGACCAGGCCAGTGCCCATCTGTTTGTTGGCAGCAGTGAGCCCAGGCTGGCTGCTGATGTTCCAAGTCTCCTTCCTCCCTCTGGCCATGCTGCAAAGGGGACTAGGTTTGTCACTGAGTCCATCAGAATTCCCTCAGTCTTGCACAAATCTCTCCCCAGTGTAAAACCCATCTTTTCAGAAGTAAAGAATGAAAGAAGCCATCAATTTCTAGGCAGGCCTGAAACCTGAGAAGAACTGGGTCAACCATTACAGGCATAAAAGTGATATGAGAAACCTTCCTGGTGACTTTCTGCTCTGCCATTCAGCATGGAATATCCCATAGAGCTCCTTTCCATACAAATGCCTGTCTTGTGTGGATACCATAACCCAGCATGCCCAGCAATGATGAGGTTGGGCTTTGTCACTGCTGTAAATCTGACTGTGCCCAAACCCTGGGAAACAAGGCAATAAGCAGCATCCCCTCCAAAAGCAAGGAAACTCTGTGGGGGCTGAGTACTGACAACACAGCTTCTGAGAGGATGGCAGGGGAGGGAATGTAGCTGGTAAAAACACTGGATATTTCTTAAGGGCATTCAGAGCTCCTCAAACATTTTGCTACTGCCTGACCATTTGTGCAGACAACACAGAGATAACAGGTAATATTAAACTGATGAGAAGTGAGGGGAACAGGAGAACAAAAGCAATGCAGGAAACTGTAAGGATGGAGGACAGCCTGGTTGGGTGGCTTAATGTACCAGTTCGTTTGGATTTTTGTTCCCCACACCCTCTTTACTCTTTCCCTTTTTTCTTTTTTTTTTTAATAAATTATACAGATGAACATGGGAGAAGTTCATGCTACTTGCTGGAAGCAATAAAGGTAAATTTTCATGGCCTATGGATTCCACAGACCTTTGAGTGTCCCACCTCATCCATCATGGGCTAACTTATGGAACATAACTGTTCCCAGCAAGACTCAGTAGCCCTTAGAAACTGGTGGCGTGTCCTCAGGTATTTTCCTCAAGAGTGAGAGACACGTGGGTTCCATCAGTTTCTTCCTCACACGAGGCCCGAGTGCCTCAGGTGCAGTCTCGAGACTTCCAGGGATCCTCTGGGACGTTTTCAGACGTCAGACTGCTGTCTCCAGGTCCTCGTGGGAAACCATTTGATAGTTTTGTCGACTCTCCAGGTAGGAGGCCAGATCTGGATCACCAGCTTGCTGAGCCCTGTCACGAGGGGTCTTACCCTGTAATAAGAAACATGAAGAGAAATTCTTGTGCTAGCACATTTAGAATAACGGATGATTTCTAGACAGAAGACAATCAACAAATCAGAATTCTGTTGCAGACATATTTTAGGAAAAATCCTTTTGTTAGGAGCTTTTATTCTGAGAAGCTGAGAGGCCTCAGGAACAAAATGTAAACAATAATTATCTGCTGCTGTGGAATGCAACAGGTGCATCTTTGATTGGTCTCATGTGGTCGTTTTTAATTAATGGCCAATCACAGTCAGCTGTCTCAGACTCTGGTAAGTCACAAGTCTTTATTATCATTCTATTCTTTTTCCTTGCAAGCCTTCTGATGAAATCCTTTCTTCTATTCTTTTAGTATAGTTTTTTAAAATAATTTTCTTTTCATACAATATATATTAAAAAATAATAAATCAGCCTTCTGAAACATGGAGTCAAGATTCTCGTCTCTTCCCTTGTCAGGGTTGCCTGCAAATTCCACAGGAAGCCACTTGACTGGATTTCTTCTGTTTCAGAAAGCTTTTTGCAATGTACAATTCTGCCATCTGAACAAGAGATGATAGAGTCATAGATAGCCTCTCTTCCCATTACAGGCAACCTCAGAGCCCAAGAAGGCAGAAATTGGTTTTCATTGCCCAGCTGCAGCAAAGGTGCTTCTAACTCTGGAGTGCAGAGAACCAACTCACTCTCAGCTGCTGGCCACAGGGTGCTTGTGCTCAGAAAGTCCAGAGAGGCCGCTTCTGGACCATGTTCCTAAGCAATCAAATTGTTGTAATGACAGAATATTCCTTGGATTTAATTTTTCTCAGATTTCCTTCTCTCAGTCTAGCTTACACCAAAAGAGTGCTGTGGCTAGTGTCACATCAGTGAGCATAGGAGCAAGCCAAGGCAAAAGAAAATAGTTAGCCATCCTCACAAAGCAAGCCAGCCACAATAACCAAGCCTCACAGATGCTCTGCAATCAGAAACCAAGGCTCCTGCAGGTGGTCCTTGCCCACAGGTCTCTCTTTTGACCACACAGGAAGAAGACACTGCTGTGCCATGGAAATGTCTCATTCACACCCACTGCACCAAATAGTTTGAGGCAAGGCTTTCACTGTGGTGACAATAACCTGTGTTGGGGACTGAACTGAAGTCTCTTGTGTTTGTTTAAATCAATACAAATAAAAAATAGCTTGCTTCAAAGGAGCAACACACAAGGCTGAGGCTCCTTGTGTGAGCCTTGGCACACACAAGGAAGCCTCAGTCACACAAACAGCAGGGATGGATCCTGCAGGGTCTCACTCAGCACAGGGGAGGGTGGAGGCTGATGGAGCTGCCTTACCTTGGAGTCTGTCTTTCTCAGAGAGGCTCCTGCATCCACCAGGAGCTGGCAGACGGCGCGGTGGCGCTGGCAGGCTGCCTTGTGTAGTGCTGTCTCCCCCCTAGACCAAAGCACAGAAAGCAGCCGTGAGATGCAGTACAGCAATTCACATTTAGGAAGCATGAGGAGCAGAGCACAGACACAGCAGGATGCTGCATTTCTGTCAGGTTCCCTCTTGGTGGAAGAAGTAGACTTGTGCACTCTCTCCCTTAGCATCTACATCCTTTGCCTCAGTAGGAAAGCCTGCAATGCACAAATAGCAGACGAAGAACTTCTGAGGGATGGGGAAGAAACATTAATTTTAGGTATTTAGTGGACTGAATGTCACGTTCCCGTCCAACCACCAGCTCTGTTAACTGCTGCAAAGGCAAGCTAGCCACCTTCTTATTTCACAACAGGCGGAACAGCAAGAGCGTTTGTTTCTTCCTGCAATTTCTTTCTTCAACCTCATTCTTGGAGCCATCCTAGAAAGATCCTACCCATCAAAGCTATGACTGGTGCACTTGCTGCCCCAGTTCTGATACCCTGCTCTCTTGGATGTATGACAGCAAGAACTCTCATGTTCTTCCACCACTGGACTGCTGAGCTACTGGATTAGCAGTTATATATTAGATTAAACACATGTTTTTCAGAAGAGAAGACTGTGTGGTGGGAGGTCATTTGTTGCAAAGCTTCTCACTCAGACTGGAGCTAAGTCTGGCAGGATTCTAGAACTGACTGAAACTGATTTACTCTTTACTGAGAGAAAAGAAATCTATCTAGATTTGCCTAGGAAGAGAGGAAAGTATGTTTTGAGTGGGTTGAAAAGGAGTCCTTAATGCCAGTATCCAACAAGTAGGGCCATTACATAACCTGTGAAATAACAAATTACAAGAAATACACGTAGCAGGACAAATCTTGCACCTACCTACACAGAGTGTATAAAGGAATCTCAGCCCCCATCCATGACAGGGGATGTTGAAATATTAAAAGGCAACCTTGTAATCAATATGCCCTTGCTGCATCAGAGCTAGTATCAGAATAGGATACCATCCTATTTCCCCCTGAGGACCAAAAGACAGATTCATAGTGTCAGTTACAGCTTGAACCTTCCCTTTCCAAGGGTTAGAGGTAGAGGTAAAGGGACGCCCTCATAGCTGTGCTCACTGACACTTGATGTGGCTGTGCTACATCCCTGGATATAAAGAACCAGTCCATCCAGTCCCTGTCACCTCTGGACTTCACTCATGCACCTTGTGCAAAAGGTGTTCTCTGTTAGCAGAGGAGGGCACTGTGGGATGAAAAATGGTAGGCTTGATCCCTAGAAAAAGACTGGTTTTATTTCACATGTATTACACATATTTTCCAGGATTATTCATGCTTCCCTTACATACTTTTGTGAAACTTTGATTATACAAGGTGTAAAAAATTGGTAATTGGAAAGGAAAGCAATTTTTTGGGGTTGGGTTGTTTGGTTTTTTTAATAAGAAGGGAGATGATTGATGTTTTAACTGCTTGATGGAAACCTTCAACTGCACAAGTCCTGGCCACTTAGGAGAGCTAAGGCAGAGCACCCTGGATGAATCAAGAATGGATTAAAAAAAAAGGTGTAGAGCAAAAAAGTAATTTCCTGACTTTTGGAATTTACTCTTCAGGTTGGTCCCTTAGTAGCTGGAGGCCAGAAACATCAAAACACAAGGCAAGGCTTCTATTCCTCCTGAAAGATTAAGGAAGCATGGGAAGCAATAAGGAGAAAGTCCCCTGCAAATCCAATGAACGTTTGTTTTAGGCAAGAAAGCCACATATGACATGGTTGATGTGTGGTTTTTAGGGGGCCTTGTTTGGTTGGTTGGTTTTGAAGAGTTGTGCCAGAGTTGTGCCATTTTACAAGCTTTTTCCTTTTTAACAGTTTGCATTGAAAACCAGGAGTCTGCTAGTTTAGCACGCATAACATGAAGGACAGAGTAGGTTGTACTTACGTTTCACTGTCTGTCATGTCCAGTAATTCAGATGGACCTGCAAAAGATAGTCAGGTATGTCATAAAGCATTTGTCTGAATGACTAAAAAATATGTCTACCAGGAGGAGATTCCCAGTAAAAATATATAAAAGAAGCCAAGTGAAAGTTCAACCTGTGCAAATATATCAAACTTCAATGTAATATTTGCTTGTGCAAGCCCTTGCACTAATAAAATTCTGGATGCACAGTCGCTGCTGGAGTGTCAGCTACAGGGAGGAGCAGCCTCTAAATTATACTGGGAATGAATATTCATGGAGTTTATTTTCTCACTCTTCACCTTGCTCAATTAAGTGGTTCACATAAGTACAGTACATTGAAAATGCTGATATGTTGGAAACCCTGATATATTGCAAGTTAAAATCTATTGTTGGTATTAGAGGGAAAATGTCATTAGGAAGTTGAAATTAGCCAAATTCCGACCCTGAATGACATCCCTGTGCTGCTCCATTTAATAGCGTTATACAAAATGTAGATCAGGGTGGAATATTCCCAGCAGTCTTTATATTGATATGCAAATCCTGTACTCTACTGGTTAGCAATGATCAGGAAAGTAAGATTAAGAAAAACAGAAGAGATTTTTGTAAAGTGAGAAAAAATAATACATTTAGGTTAATGTCCTTTTGTCCTTGATATTCACTACAGGCAGATATTTATAGAGGCAAATTCCATCACTGAATTATAGTGATATGGAAAGGCTAGGATCTGGATATCACTTGGAAAAAACAACTTTTCCTTTGCAGTCTGTCATAGTATTCTTCTCCCCACTGCTCTGGAGTGTGGTGTTAGATGGTGTAGGGCAGTTAACAAGGGGAACAGGGAAACTTTACAAGACTTTTCCTTCCTGCGCATGAGTATTTCTCTCCAGCACACCGACTTTGAAATTCAAGAGTCCTCAAGAGCTTACAGCAAATCTCACCTGAAACTGAGGAATTTCACACTACTTGCTTACAAAGGCCTACACACAACCTCTCAACACTCCTTTTACTCTGAGTGTTTGTCAAAATGGATCAGAGCAGCCTGTCTTTACCTCACTGCTTTAACAATGTACACATGGAGTACCAATGGGGGTCCTGAGCTGCAGACAACTCCTTCATTTCATCTTCTGCCATCATGAGAAAGGGTGGTTCTTAGTCCTCAGAGCACAGGACATTATGTACCACTGCATACTTGCCATGACAGTTCTCCAAACTCAGTAGGCACTGTCAATTATTTAATGCAGCCTGACTGTACCACCACACATCCTCATCTCTACACTTGGCAGTTGTGTGTTCACTCCTGACTAACAAAAGAACAATCAGTCATTCCCCTGAGCTCCAGGGACCACAAAGAAAGATAAAGGGGGATAAGCAGAGCCTCTTGTTGAGAGTAAAAAAAGACAATGCCTGAGAAACTAAAAAGACAATTAAAGAAATACACATGAAGAAAAAGAGTTCTTTCCATTTCCTAGGAGAAAATAATGTTCTCTCAAAAATAAAGGTAACTCCCCATAACTTCCTGCAATGCCACACCTCAGTGATAGGTAAAGGTAAGCAGGAATGGCTTGCAATGTGTTAGAGAAGACACTGCCACCTATTATTTCTGCCCATGGCTGGAGCAAGGAAGGTTTTATTGCCAAGATGGAACAGGGTGACAGGTCTGGCTTTATGGGACATACAAGTACTTGCCCAAGTAAGCTGAAGAAGCTGTTTAAAGGTAAGTAAAGGTAGAAAAATAGAGAGTATTCAGAAAAATATGACCAGAGAGAGAGAAGAAAGCTGGGGCACAGTGGGTCTGGAGAGAAGAGAAGGGTAAAGGAAAACTGGTGTGAAGCAGGAAGCAATAGCAGGGTTAGGACAGAAGAGCTCAGTGCTGAGTCTGGGAGTACAGACCTGAGATGACAAGTACACCTCCCCTGAGTGCAAAGGGTGCTCTCCTGGATACTGTCCCAAATTCAGCATTTCATGGGAGAGCCCTGACTCCATCTGAGTTGTACTGGGGTTAATAATTAGCTGCACAACATGGTACCAGGATTCTTTAATTTCATTCTCTCTGGCCTGTCCCTGAAGCTGGAATGTCCCAACTCACAGCCTGAGCGGTGCCCTTTACTTCTTTATTTTATTTTCACTTGTGCTTCTCTTAAACCATCTCACGCCCTCCTCTTAATTCCCTTTCCCCTCTTTTTTGGACCTCATTTTTATATCAGTCTCCCTGGCGCTGCCAACCGACCATTCCAAATCCCCCTCTGCCCAGGGACAAAAGCTGCACAGATGTGGGAAGGGCTGGCACTGGGAAAGCTAAGGCACTGTCATCCTGACCCAGCAGGGAGGCGGCTGTTTCACTCTGGGACAAGAGGCACAGAAAGAAAAGGGGACCAAGGCACGGAGAGAAAGAGGACAAAATAACCCAATAGAAATCCGGAAGGGAAATGCATGAGTGAGATTTCTATCAAGGAAAACAGCAGGGGGGGAAATAAAAACAAAAGACAGAAATGTGTGGAGAGGTGGAGGGAGGAAAAAAAAAGAGAGAAAGGGGAAAAAGAGACTGGGGGGCTGAAGAATGGCAGGATAGGGATGGGGGACGGGGTGGGGGGAGATATTCACTTGAAAGGAGCTGAAAAGCATGACGCACTGAGGGGAAGCCCAGCTGAGATCACTCTCTTTCCTCAACATCGCCCATAGACTGTCTGTGTAGAATTATTAACTTTTTTAGTTCTCTCCTTTTGCCCTCTTTCTCTCCACCAAAGCCCTTCTCCAGTTTCTCAGAGGGCAAAGCAGCTTTGGCTGGATATGGGAGGAGGGAAGGCAAGGAGACTCAAAAGCAGCTGCTCCTTCACTGAGCTCACTACAATAAAAAAAACCCCAATGTTTTAAGTGACCATATTTCAGGGGCATTTCCAAAATATACAGCTCCACACATTCTTGAAAGGCCTCTGAGCCCACAGCTTAGCCCTCTCCAATGGATGTGGTTACAGCTACCCACAGGAGACCCACAGATATTAACCCCTGCCAGTCCCGTGTCCTGTCAGTCCTTCATAGAACCAGGGAAGAAGGGTCTTTTACTCTAAGCAGTAATGTCAGACATTATCAACATTTCTGGATGTTTATCTGTCAAAACCCTCTTTGTTTAATAACCTGATTGAGGTTATTATCTGGGAGACAAAACTGGATGTGGATCCTTACTTTCAAAGCAGGAGTATTTTTAAAATAACAGTAACCTGGAAACTCAGAACTATTTCTGGTCTTTCCCCAACACCACTTTTTTTTTTTACCTGATGGGAAAACTAACAGTGGTCTTTTCTGTTAGTCTTTTAGCTCAGAATTTCCACTGTAATATAGAGGCTAGACAGGTTATGGGAGCATTCCTTCTTACATGTCTGTCAGCCACATTACCCTGAAATTTGGTACACTTGAAATTAAAATAGGCTATGTTGTACCTTGTGCTTTCCAGAAAAACTAAACTGTCTTCTGCTCAGGTCCCTCACAAGTGACCACTACTCTAAAACATTCTGCAAATCCAGACATACTAACAAGTGCCATGCAAACTCACTCTCATTCAGTGTTGCTTTCTCATGATTATTCAAGCTTTGTCCCCAACACACATCTCTATCACAGCAAAATTTGTTTTCCCAAAACCTTCCTAGGAACTTCTGAATCTGGTCAGGATGTAAATCCAGATTCACTATGTCTCTTAGCTCTGGACTTTGCAGTGCTAAGATTAATGAAAGCATCTTTTTTTTTTTTTGGGGGGGGGGATGCTTTCTAGTGAAGCAAGGACATTGAGGTTTGAGGACATAGAAATGCTAAGGATGGGATGTCCTACATACTGTCTGTTGCAGCAGAAGTTCCCACCACAACCTCCTAAGGCAACTGTAAACATCTTTCCTCTCTTCTGTTTAAAATCAAAATACCATAGATGAACTTTACAATTCTTGCTTGTCTTTTGAATGTCTAGAGAAGACAAAGACAAGGCAAATGGAATTATTTGTATAATGTTTATAAATTAAATTTTTTCACAGCTGCCAGATAAAGATTCCAATCTAAGTTGGATGCCAAATACAGATGGCCCCTAATTTAGGAGGCACCTTTGCTAACAGAGGTTCTTAAGCCTTAATTCTGCTTGTGTTAAGCAAGTAGACAGTTAACTCTTCTCTAATGTACATGCATTAGGATGCAATGCAGTTGCTGACTGCAGCATTAAAAAGCTGTGGTTGTGATACTTACTGAGTTTGGCCCTCAGTTTCCAGCTAAGCATTTCTTCCCTCAGCTGCAGACAAGTTTTTAAAGCTGACCCTTCTACTAAAAGTGACAGACTCCTGATATAGGTGGGCAATCTTGAATGCATGGTGGGTCTGTGTCTCTATGTATCTGCCCTTCCTGCACAGGGGATAGAGACAAACTGTTTTACTGGAGCAGCAGCCTGCACAACTCTTCCTGCAGCAGCAAGCAGCTGTTGTCCTGACACCTACTACATTGGTGCATCAGCTGCTATTCCAGCCTTGTGCTGGGCCACTCTGAGTTAGCTGGCAGCACTGCACAGCAGTCCCCCTGTGTGACTCATCCGTGCTATTTCTAATTTAAGATAGGTTATTTTCCTCCCCTTAACATCTGAAATCATTCTGATCATGAGCACAGAATAACCTTTCATATAAAGGTGTTCTGCATGTTTGCAGAATAGGCCATGTCCACAAAGGACAGCTTTAGCCCCACTACACTGTTTTCCTTTGTAGTTCTAGTTCTATGTGTGCCATTCCTGTATTGCATAGGATTATTCCCACTGTTTTTCAGACTAGAAAGGTAAAGTTCCTGGAGCAGTGGGTTTTGTCTCTTTTGTTGCTGTTGTTTTTTAGAGATATTCAGAAGATTTTTTCCCTGTGTGGTTAATAATAGATTTTCTTTGCTATGTTCTTGAGGATATTTTCAACTCCTATTATCATTCACTATCTTCAGCCATGTATTGGGAAGCAGACAAACTCCGGAGGAAGTGTGACTGGGCAGAGGTAATTGCCAGAACAGAAGTAAGACCCATTTTATGAAATTTTTATGGGTGGATATTGGCAGAAACAAGAAGCTCCACGCAGGGAAACCCTTAGATATTAGTAGCATTGGATCAGGTCATGTACAGTAATTAATGCTGAGAAGATGCCAAATGCCAGAGAATGCAAAGAAAAACAAGGGCATTATGATGATGATGATTCAGCAAGAGAGCTCATTTGTGGCTGAGAAGTGCCCAGAGTAGAAATGAGTTTCATTAATTGCTTGGTGGGAGAAGAGACGAGGCCTGTATTAGATTGTGCATTGTCCCATGCACTCCCTGATTCCCAGAGAATGTTAAACAAACAATGCATTTGGAGAAGCCCAGAGGACATATGTCTGGAAAGCTGCAAAAGCCTCCTGCCATTCTTGGGGATAAAGGGAGAGAGGAACTGAGCTGACATTTGCTCAACCTTCTGATTTGTCTTTGTCTAACAGTCCGTAATCCCTCACATTTCTCTATTTACTTCCAAAATTCCCATGGATTCCCTGCTTACATTCTTATCAGTTTAAATGATCTCACTTTAAATATTCATCAAAGTGACTGGGTCAGACTGTCACTAAGCTAAAGTATATGTGTCTAATAAAAATCCTAGAGAGGCATTGATGAATTGGCACAGGTCATGTGCAGTCTGAGAACAGACCAGGGGTAGTAAGAAAATAAAGCAAAATAATGCCTGTCTACAGAATTCAGTGGCAATTGTGCACTGTGACTAATGCAACAATCCAGAGCAGGCAAATAGAAGGTAGAGTTAGCACTGGTAAGGTTTGCTAGAACTGGTGAGAAAACCAGTCATTATTTGGATAAAAGGCCAGCTGCACTGCCCTGTCCATGTGTAGGTATCTATACATAAAGGAGTAAAAGAACAATTCAGCCCCTCTCAGTCAGAATTTTGGGGCATGATTCAGTTGTCCACACACAGATATTTTGTGCTGTTTGATATACCTATGAGAAAGCCTTGGGATACTCTTGGAATGACAGGTGCTTGCTTGGGCTTTGGCTGTCAGTGCAGGTCAGACTTCCTCTGGGCCTTGTGTGTTATCTTGTAGACCCAAGCACATGTCCTGGATATCCAAGGGCAAATGACATTAGACATTTATGTTTATCTAAATGAATAAAGTGCACAGGTAACTGTTGCCTGAATCAGTTTCTGGGCTCCAATGACTACCTTGACTAAGATGTCCTTTGAGTTAGTCCTACCAGAAACCTGCTGCTATTAAGGACGCCCTCTTCACTTCCACCTGCCACCAAATGTGCCTTTGTCATACCAGAGCAAATGAACTAAGTCACAGATTGCTGCTGACAGCACAGGAACTTGGACCTACAGAATACCTGACACCTATATGGTAATACCTAACATGGGGGTCAAGAGTGACGAGATACATTGTTGCTTCTTCCTTTCTTAGGAGTTGTGCTTTTTTTTCTCTCTGTACAATTTGTGCAATACCTTGGAGCAACAGCTAACACTTATTCTAATTACCAGAGACAGTCTCTGTGTTCACACTTGCACTGCTGCTGAAATAATGTAGCTGATTTTGACATCCAGAAGCCAAAACAGCCATTGATATTTTGAAGTGGGGTCAGAGAAGAGTTAAGACTAGAAAACTTTTCCTACCGTGAAGGAGGCTGATAACTGTAACTTCAGCTCTATGTGCAGAGCAGTGACTATTTTACTGTGCCACTCTCCAGCAGTGAGGTAACAAGGTTACAGTGGTTCAACAGGCAGAAGCTCCAAAATGTGACTGCCTCAGACACAAAAAGAATTGCTGCATAGCCTCTAATCTACTGACTAAGATAAGAAGAGTGTAAAGGAAAAAGGACAATAGCATGATCACAGTCCATAAATACAAAATGGAGATCATAAGTCTTTGCTGTTGGGTGGTCTTGAATCTAACAGACATAATATTCTAAGGCTGGAATGGAAGCTAGATGAATTTGTCTAGATAAAAGGAAGCAGATTCCTGACGAGTGACTTACTAAATACTGAAATAATAACAATGGTTGTATAGGCTCTTTGTCACTGTAAATGTTTTAATAGAGATTAGATGCTTTCTACAACATATGCTCTAATTGAAAAACAATGCAGAGGACCCCTGTGCCAGAAGTTTTAACTAAAGCTTCACACTGCCTCTTCACAGCCCCTCAGCTGATGCAAACGTATAAACACCACCCTCCTCAAAAGCCATTCTAATTCTTTTCACAGTTTGCCTGGAGCCATCACTCTCATTGCTATCCCATTCCCAGCCTCCTGCTCACACATGCTGCAGGTGGACATTGCACTGAGGGACACCACAGATGAGTGAGGCCAGACCACCTGCAGCAGCCCTGTGTGGTTTTGCCTGAGTGACACTTGGCTGAGGAACAGCTCTCTGTGGATCTGCCCCCTGGGACTCACCATGCTCCAGGATGTATTTCACAATCTCACCATTCCCAGTCTTGGCAGCGTGGTGCAATAAGGAGCAGTGATCAGGTCCTTGGATTAACAAATTGGCTCCTTTCTTACAACATTCTATGAACTAGAAGGAAAAAAAAAAACAGAGAGAAAAACCATACAGAAGGATAAGATGGGAGGAGCAGAAAAACAAATATGTCAGTAAATTCTTTACTGGTTCTCACTGTAAGTCAGTTCCAAATAGAATAAAATAAAATAAACCATTAATTTAAAGCCAGCTTTTAGGCCCTGATATAAAACATCTGAAACCAGAAGTATTGACAATTATATGGGTTAAGGAGAACCGTCTGTATTTCCTAAACAATGAGACATTGCTACTCTACTGGTGATGATTTATTGCTTGCTAGGAATGCTTGCAAACCACATCTGGTAACGCTGTTGGGATATATTAAAATATATGTACTTGATAAAAAGTTCTGGCTTCTTTGCTGAAGACTCAAATTTTTCTTCAGCACAGGAGTCAAATATTTTCTGAGTAAATCAGAAAACTCCAACTCAAAACTCCACAAAGAGATGAGGCGACTGTCATGGACCTCCCTCGTCACAGTGCCCCCTGTTCAGGGGTGGCCGAGTAGGGAGCAATACATGGGGTAAGAATAAGAGGGAAACAGCAACCAGGCAGGTCCCAGAAATGCTGCAAACTTTGGGGGAGGGGGGTGGGATTTGCAGTGCAGATCACTGCAGAAAAAGGAGGGAATTGCTATAGTGAGGACTCATTTATGATGCAGTACATCTGAAGAAGGACAAGGAGTTTCCCCATCAAAGCCAGCTCAGGCAAAACATTTTCAAGAAGTGTAAAGGAGACAATATTTTATGACTGCTTGAAGGACTGCTCCGTAGATGCTGCAGCCACAAGAGCTGAGGCAGTGGTATAGAAGGGAGGCAAAATACCTGCAGGCAAAAGTTGGCCTAACAGCACTGTCATTTTTACAAATGGCTCCAAGCTGGCTTCTCACAGATGAAATTGCAATCATTAATCACAGTCCTCACCCAAATTTGAGAGCATGTTTTCGGATCCTGACTTGGCTACTGAGACAGGCAGCCTGAATAGCTGTCTGATGTGGGACTGCAGTCATTGGCACAAAAAATTTTGCATGAGTAGTTTTGCCTCCCAAACTTACTACACCAAGGCACTACATGTTTTGAGATGTCCATCAGGTGATAAAACAACGAGCTGAGGTTTGTTCTGCCTGGTCTAGTGGTTGCCTAGGTAGACTTTGAGCAAGCTAGCACTTGGGGTCTTGGCCAACAGCCTCACTGGTGGAAAATATGCTTTCCTGTGTAAAGCTGTGTCAGAACTACCCTGCTGCTCAACACTGCTAATACAGTAATTTCCCTGTTAGTGACTGGCACACTGCTCTGTGCAGTGGGCTCTGAATCCTGGACAAAAAAGGCTCTGGCTAACACCAAATCGTATTCACACAAATTTCACACCTCACCTGAATGATGTGCTCCCCTCGTGTTCAGGGTTTACTGAAAAGGCTGTAAAGTGGCACTTGCCAGAAGTCCCCACAGCAGCCTGTTCATGATTTGAGCAGAGGCGTAATAAAATGTACAGTATATCTGACCAGCAAAAAACTGAGCGGACACTCAGTGCTCTGTACCTACCTTCAGTAGATCACCAGATATGACTGCCTGTAAAAGTGCTGCAAAAGTCAAAAAGAAAACTGATGTCAGGCAGAAAGCATTATGCATACAGCTCCCCAGCTGAGGACACAGCTCCCAACACCTGCAAGTTAAGACTGAAATCCCTCCGTCCACTTGCATTCTCATGTACTACCAAAACTGTGCAAACCCTGTGCTGACACATATTGGAAAGGAAGAAGACAACCCATGGTGATGAAAGCTGTATGGACATCAAGCCATCATTTCCAATGCTCTTCTGGAACTGCAGGCTTCTGTCTGAATTTTTCACTTCACACAGTTCTGAGACCTTTCAGCAGTGTCTACAAGGTGGACAAGGTCAAGTCTCCAGCACCTGAACCATCACTGAAAATACCAGTGTTATCTGCCCAGAGAACCTGAAACTGTCTACAGACCTGTCAGACTTTGTCACACTGATGATGGAGTCAGTCCCCAGTACAATGAGAATCCCAAATTGTAGATGACTGAGTGACAAGAGAGAAATTTCCTAACAATTACTTGTATTACATGTACATTATGAGATGCTAGAGGGGAACAAGTCCCCTGGGTTTGGCAGGCAGGGTCAAGGACAGAGCAAGAGCCAGTCCTCACCTCAGCAGCCTTTGTATTTTAAACAGACATGGAAGTAAAAAGAGACAAAGTGGACAAGGGCTCACAACAAGGCAGGACAGAGCTGCAAACAGCTGGGAGCTTCTCAGTATCCTCTACTGTCTGTCCTGAGTCTGTTAAAAAACAGTAGGAAGGCAAAAACCTGGGACCCTCTATTCCCCAGAGAAGCTGTTACCAACCTATCACTATGTGGCTGTGTCCTTTTCTCCTCCTTCTCCCTATCATGATATTATTGTGAAAAACAATGATGAATAATCTTTCTGAGAAAGCACTTATGTTGTTTGCATCTTCAAAAGCACTAAACATCTGCCTCAACTCACACTTTTTCAAGAGTGTCTAAGCCCATTTCTATCTTTGTGTCTAGGCAGTGCAATCAAATTAAGCATTCGCCCAATAAAGATGCCTGATAAAGATGCCAAAAATTCATACAGGAGTAAGCAGGGACAAGTGGGGAAAGAGAAGCACAGTATAGCCCTGTCTCTGAAAAATAACACACAGGAAACTGCACAGTGGGAATTCCATTATGAGCTTGCTACGCCTTCAGAAATGACAAGGCATCCAAGCTAAACACTGCAGAAGAGGAAGGATGTTCAAAGGCAGCTCAACCAATGTCCTTTTCTTTGAAAACACCTGGGGCTACTATGTGGCTTTCTGGTCTCAATAATGACTCATGCCCCAGCACCAGGAAAAGCAAAACTCCAGTCCAGCTAAGCTCTGTCTGGAGGAAGCAGTAGCAGCAATTCTTGCAGCTTTAGATTTAGGGCAGTTTTTCAGTGGCCATGAGTTAAACCAAATCCTAAAAAAATCCCCCAACATCTATGAGAGCGAGTACACACAGATTTTAGGAATGGAAGAAAGCAAACACCAGCAGGTAAGAGCTAGAAAATTCTTCACTTTTTATTTTCAGTGGTTGACATCCTTCTTTTTTCCTCAATAGTTTTAACAATTGTTCAGCCCAAATTAATAGCAGAGCAGAATTTAACTAATGCCATTTGCTTTATCTATTTCCCTTTTTTTTTGATCAATCTGGTCTCACTAACACCTTTACGCTTTAGGCTTCAGCAGTCTGAACTTGCAGTAGCCTAAGAATAAATATTTTGCACATCTCATATGTGAGAATCAAATGAACTGGTGACATGAGTTTTTCATTGCCGTCAACATCCAATTTTTTAAGACATGACTTCACTAAGTCACTTTCCTAAGAGGCAGTGATACATTTTCTTATGCAAGCCACGCTGAAGATTACAGTTCAAAAAAAACAGAGTGATTCTATGAAAAGCCTGACAAGATGTGAAAAATCTTCTACACCGAAAATCCATAATCAGAAGTGGTCTGGTGATAAGGCTATTAGGATAAAGCAGCTCTAAAACAAATTCAACATAATTAGACCAATCTTTTCATCTCTTTCCTAAGCCTCAAATCCAGCAAAGCATTTAGGCAAGTGCTTAGCTTTGAGCTAATTACATTCTTTTCACGCCAAGTCTACCTGCACTCTTAAAATTAAGTGCTTTGCTACATTAGAACCTACTGGATAAATGAATACATTACAGATCAACAAAACCAGCTGGCATAACAAGAGATTACACACCAGTAAAATAATTCAGAGCTGTATGCCCCAACAGAGGAAGATTTAGAAGCTATTGAGCTAGAAATGGAGAAAGATTCTTTAGAATCAGGAGCATGTTTACATAAATATATGAATACTGCTTAGCACACTGACCCCATAAACCCAAATGGGGCTGCTGGGCATACTGAGGAGGAGGGTGAAGATGGCAAAAATCACCTGGTTGTTAAAGAGATGGTGAAGCAAGCAAGCAGATGGCATTGACAAGGGAGAGCAGACTGAGAAGTTGGAGAAAAATGCTGTTAACATGCAAAGCCAGGCTAGCTTAAAATTAGCAGCATTAAAGTGAGAATTGTTTTATTTCTTCTAAGCAACACTGCACCACTGGTGTAATACATAAAATTAACTATGCCACTGTTTTATCATATATAATATACTTTCAGGTCTTAAAGTGTGTCAAAAATTACTTGATTTAATTAATATTTTAATACTAATATTTAATATTTTCTCAGTTTCTCCAAAGAAAAGTATTTCTCATTACTAATAAAAGTGTTTTATTGCCTTTTATATTTATTTAGCAAGTAGCTTTATTGCTGATGTGACAGCTTGGCAAAACTGGCAAGTGGGGTGCTCTGTTCACTGTTCATGTATTGAGAAAGCACTCGGTTCCCAGGCTGCCTCCTCAGCAAAGTTCTAGCTACCCAACTTCAAAAAGAATCATCATTAAAAAACCCAACCAAAACAAAAAAAACCACCAACAAAAAACCCACAAACAAACAAAAAACCCCAAAAACCAAACAATAAAAACCAAATAAGCAAGCTAACAAACAAAAAAACAAAAACTCAAAAAAACACCCCGAAAAACAAAACCCAAACAAACAAAAATCCCACTGTACCCAGGCCTGCCAGCAAACACAAAAAAATGACGAGCAAAACACCAGAAAACCACCCACACCAAAACAAACCCCCTCACACACACACCTCTCCACCTCTCATTTATAAATTATTATTGAGCAGACACAGGTGCATAATGCACCAACAGGAAAAAAAGCCATGTTGAAAAGGCTGCTAATTGAATTGTGGTAATGCTGCAAGCTAATAGAGATTGAGACACAGGATAAACAAGTACTAGCACACTCTCGTGCTGAAAACAATACTTTTCCTAAGGCATATATCACCCATCTAATGTCTGTGTTAGTGTCTGCTGCTTCCATTGGAAACAGTTATTTTTATTTCATATTCTAAAAATCTATGTTAATGTCACTGAGTTACAACAAACATTTTTTGTTTCCCAGACAAAATTAACTTCTGAAATAACAATTGTTCTCTGGCTCTGCATGTGAAGCCAGCACCATTAAAAACAGTGCTGTAGTCTATCATTAAACATTGGGGCATCAAATAAGGAGTGAAGTATTCATACTCCATAACTTCAGAGGCTGCAAGATGCCTGAGAGGTCTCACAAGGTTGCTTGGATGGTCAGAAGAGAAAATAACTCTCCATAGAAAATAACCTAGTTTGCCCTGCAACAGTTCATGTTGTGCTCCACAGACTAAAAAAGCTCTAGAGAAAATTACCTCAACCTGCAGCACCTAAATTAAGAGTCAAACTAAGGCAGAGGCGCAATCCTTCAGAATGGCATGACTCCAGGGGACATGTCTGATCACCTCCAGGAATGACAACCAAACAGGGAGCAAAATGAGAGCTCTTCTTTTAAGGTTTTCCAAGGTTTGATACTCCTAGCACCAGGCAATACTTGGTTTTGGAAATTTCAGTTCCTCATACACCATCAGGTGCAGAATGAGAATGTCTCATAAATGTAAGGGCCAAGGCCACAACTGCAGCTCATCAGGAAAATACAGCAGGAGAGGGGCAGAAGTCATCACCATCACCTTGCTCACTTCAAAAGCCATGAAAATTCTCACAAGAATCACAAGCATGGAAAAACCTCAAACAGCTATCTCTTCCTGTGTGCCCTGCAGAAAAACTTTCTCCTAGTCCCAAAGCTGCTGATCAGTTCAACACCAAGGACAGACACAGGGTTACTAGCACACCAGAAACTTTGCTGCTGAAACACCTTCAGAAGGAAAATGAAGACAAAATTTCTTACAAGACCTTGTAAATAACATCTCAGGATCACAAGGTTCTTTGCTTAAAGTAGGTTGACATGGAAGGTATTAAGTTGAATAATCATTAGTGAGACAGTAAAAGGAGATGGTCTGCACTGAAAAGAATCCCAAAGAACAGGGTGGTTCTACACCCTGCCACAGTCAGTAGTACAGGGGTAATGTATCATTTCACTTGAGTAAAAGTTATTCATAAACCAGAAATATCCTCCAGATTTTATTAGTCAGATTGCACACCTGATCTGACTCTTTCAATGCCATATTTGAAACCACTACTTCTGTACCAACTAAGCCACAAGGAATGTTGATAAAAATGTACAGCAACTTTGAAGTTTTCAACACTGACAAGCAATTCTCTAGTGAAGATCTAAAAATTCTGAATGAAGGGAGCAGAATTATTTAAAACTATGTTATAAAGTATAAGTACCACACCAAGGAATTGTCATATTCATAATTAAAATACAGGCAATTATAGACCTATGAATGAAATGCAGTGTGACAGCAGAATATTATTTGCAAAAATGCACCTTACCATGAGTTAAAAAATACTGGGGTACCAATGCATCTAATCAGAGTTTACAATATTTAAGCACATGGGAAATTATGGCAGAATTCAACTACAATAACTCAAGATCTGGTTGGAGGAGGGTGCTTTGACCAAAGTGGTTTGGTGGATGGCATCCCTGCCCATGGCAGGGGAGTTGGAACTAGGTGTTCTTTAAGGTTTCTTCCAATCCAAACCATTCTGTGATTCTCTGATCTGAAGTAGAATTAGGGCTCATAAAACCTTTAGTTCTTTCAAAAGACACAGTAAGGCAGTTGATAATCTGAAGTGATCAGCTTCTTGCAGAAACTTCAGTTAACTGACAATGCCTGCATCTGTCCAGCTCTTTCTAAGACACAACTAATGCACTGATTCAGCATTTGGAATTGGTATGCCATCAGCATTTCAGTGCTGAATGCTTCTTACAGGTTGGAGGCAGCTAATAAAAAATATAAAAGCTTTGGTGTGGAGTGCCCAGAATTTGAGCGTTAGTGTTCACCACCATCTCCTGCTACAGTGCTCAGGGGAACTCTTAAAGAATACCTCATAAAATACTGCCTCGTTCAAACCTTGTAGAGCTGATAATGGAGAAGAAACTATAGGAGAAGGTGACATCATCAGATTTTTGAGAGTTATTAAACTTAACTTGGACTATCATTAGCTTCCAGAACATTTCCAACCCTTTATTGCTGTTTTAGTCTTTGTGTAATCCATAGAGTCAGAAATTTAAAGTAATTACTGCTTTATATCTTGAGAAGTTAAAAGCTGACCCTGATTAGAAGAGTACTTTTACACAGTTGGAGTCCTCTGAGCTGTTAAAGATCAGCATTAGAGAAAAGATAACAAAAGAAGCCCTTGGGACTTATTTTTCACCAGTTTTACAGAAATCAATAACTTCTATTGCGATCACTCCAAAAGCTATGCTCTCAAAAGTCTGAAGTCCATTCAGAAATACACTATTTTCTCTGTAAACAGCAATTTGTTCATAAACGGTTTATGACAAAATGACAGTAATATACCTTACCCAGCAATGTACAGAACTGATATTTTTTCTACTCTAGCCATGATCTTCAGCCTTGCAGATGAAAAGGGTGGGGAATACCACAGAGAATTTGTGAATTACTTCCCTTCTGAGAGGACTGTGAGAAACAGGCACCTAAGACACAGAGCAGTGAATTCACTTGGTATTTCTGAAGGGCCTGACAGTCCCACAGAGCAATTTTAGGGATCCATTAAGAGAAGATGCAAATCTCTGCACTTGAGCTTTTACAAAACCTTTACCTCTTTCCAACATTTTATCTGCTTTTAAAGTTACAAAAAGAAACACAAACCACCTATAAAATACACATGCCAAACTGTCTACATAACTGAGAAATTAAATTGCAAAACTAATAGTGCTTTGTTGGAATGACTGTGAGCTCACAGGTCTTTGATCTACAGACAATCTCAACTCTCACCAAAGCTGATGATGATTAAATATTTCCTTTGAAGATAAGCTGAGTGAAAGGAGCAATTAAATTTTTCTTCATGTGTTTTATGCACCTGCAAGTAGTGGAAGTGACAACTGAAAACCATGAAAAAATGAAACAGAAGTTAAACCTTGTAGGTTAAGGGGTCTTCTAGATGCTGGCAAAAAAAAAAGCCAGAAATAAATGGTAAAGGCACTTATTCTATATTCACTGATAAGATATTTACTATATTCACTGAAATATATTCACTATATTCATCTAGACATATTCACTGATATATATTCACCATATATCACTTATTCTATATTCACTGAATTCACTGAAAATAGTGAATATATTCACTATATCCACTGAAATATTCACTATATTCCATTCACAGGGAATGGAAAAAGGTTCCTGAACTTGCTGGAGGAGCCCATAGACTGCAGAAGAAGCATGATGGCAATATGACAGCAAAAAACAGATGCAGTTTAGAGGTTTCCTGCCTAACTCATAATATCCCTTGTGCTGAATAAAGCAAAGACTCATTGAATTTTAATTTTTTTTCCAAAATATATCTGTTTGCTACCACTGCCATAAAGAAACAGGTGTTAAGGGTTCTCCACAGGTTTTCAGATTCAGAAAAGTCTCAGGCTTCCTATGGAACCTGAAGGCAATGCCACCAGTCTAGGCAGGTCACAAGAGCTCTGCTGTGAGGCACTATTTCCATGAAAGACAACAAAATAAAGAGCCTGAGAGCTCAAAATACTCCCAAGAGACCAAGAAAACTGACAGTGCAGCAACCAAGAGTTCAGCAGCCCATCAGCTGAGCAGCAGCCAAGCACACACACCTAGAAGCCTTCCCACAGTGTCTTCAGCTGTTTCACCTGGACAGGAAAACCTGCATTAGCACACGTCCTCTTGGGGTTTGAGAGACGCACTTTTGAAGTCTGCTGGCCCCCTGAATAAGTCATGCCTAAATGACATCTATTTCTAGGATTGGAAAAAGAGGTAGAAGACACTTCTAAATGTTAGAGGGGTGTCCTTTAGTTACAAAAGCACTGCATCCCATGAAGATTTAGAGAATTGACACAGTTTTGATTGCACCTGTTTGCCTAACTTGTGAATAAGAAAAAAATTTAACATGTAAAATAATCAATCATTACTCAGGTGGCTATAAATATGCATTATGAACATTTACCTTTTAAGAATTTAAAAATTCAAACAACTGCACCAAAACACTGGTAAGTGAGAAGGAGGGGAGGGGAAGGCAAAAATAGCCACACATGCTTGCTGAAGAGAAAGAAAGGCTAAGTTCTCACTTACACAGAAGTCCCTTCATACAACTCTGGAAGGATAAAGAGGCTTTCAAGCAGATGTAAATTACACTCAAGCTGCCTTTAAAGCCCCATTTTCACTCAGACTAGTTTAAAGCTACTTTGATGCCAATTAGAGTCCAACCTGAATTGTTTATGTGGCACTAGTGAAGAGCTGAGAGTGCAGTTGATAGTTGGGAGTGAAAGTATTCATACCCTAATGTTGAACTTTTGCTGCAAGACCATTTAACTCAGATTTACAAAAGCAAAGAATAGTTAAAAAAAAAAGAACTTCCTTTGTAAATAGTTCATAACCCCAAAGAACAGTCACAGATAAACTAAGCATCATCTGGCTCACATCATCACGTTTTTGTCTTCCTTTTCCCTTCCACCATTTTTATTTTTAAATCAAGACAACAATTTATGCCATGCTCAGGAGTGATGCAGTGGAAGAAAATGTGATAAAGTGAGAGCACAAGGCAGGGAAGACTTTGGCTGACTAATGCAGTAATTTTATCAATAGAGTGGCACTACTTTGGCAGAAAGAGAATTCTAGGAAAAATAATTAGGGAGTGGTTCATTTTTAATTTAAAAATAAATAGGGCAGCAAAAAAGAAGCATTGTGGGCCACACTGTTCCTCTTCTCTGTCTTTGTGGACCATTCCCATCACAGGCACTCTTAGCACACTCCCTTCAGGTTTTTGCCACTGCAACACTGGCTGCAGTGCCTTTGCCTGCAATATCTAAGTAACCCTTCCTCAAAAAGCTAGGGCTTCACAGGAGGAATACATCATCCAAAATTCAGTTCAAGAATATTTTTTCTAGCCTTTTTTAGCCAATTTCTTCAATGGGTGAAGTGATTGCCAATCTTATCTGACCATGAGCAACCTCCATCAGAAAAAAAGCCAGAAGCAAAGTAGTTTGCAAGGTTACCCTGAGCTTCTGCTTGAAGACAAGCACTCCAATTCACACAACATAGTCCTCACTCACACTTCCTCCAGAGGGGAACAGGTTAATGGCAGTGGACATGGTGAAATAAATATTTTTTCTGTTTTCATCTATTACTTGTCCAGATGCTCACATCTGCCAGACATCTCCCTCTCAGATGCCTGCTGACCCCTCAGACTGCTTGGATATGATGAGAGGGTGGGTGTAGGCACCTTTTAAAAGTTTTATCCAGAAAGGACCTCCCTCAGCCCTAGACCTGTGCTTTCACAGAATGATTTCTCTTGCCAGAGGGACCCTGGGTCTGCATCAATACCAGCCTCTGCTGAACGGAGAAGGAAATTAACCAACCCAGAGCAGATCCCCAAGGCATCACTGGCTCAGCCACAGGCACTTTCAAAACACTATCCAGGAGGGCTTTCTTCCCAAAGTGGCTAATTAATCAAAATAAATACCTGCAGTCCAAAGCCTCCCTCAAATTCCTCCCATAGTCTATCTAATTTGTACAGAGAAAGCATTCCGAGACATCTCAATTTGTTGCTGGGTAAACAGCTGCAGCTTCACCATGAAGAATACAGCATCTCCTCTCTCTCTTTTGAAGGCCAGTGGTGTACAAAATAGCCATTCATTTTTTTATCTTTATTTTTTAATTCTACCAACACTGAGATGTTTGGATTCATCTGCAGCACCCTGCTCATCCTTTTCATCAGTATGGCAGACTGCTTCAAAATTCTAGAGAACATCCCTTTGCAGACTGTGACTCTCAAGATTAGTGGAGAGTGGCTCCAGAAGGAAGGGTAAGAGAGTGAAGTCTGCATTCCCACAGGCCAGCATGGGCAAGAGGAAATCCCATCTATCAGAGATTCCAGGAAGTGTTATTCCTTCTTGTGCTGTTTTGTGGGACTCCTGCAACCATCTTCCTCCTTGCATGTGTTTAAATTTCCTATCTTTAATGGAGCTGGAGCAAATGCCAGAGTGGACAGGGCTTTCTACCTCCAAGGCAGGAGCAGACACTGCAGAGCAAAGCATTTTCCTGTGTGGGATGGAGCCACCACTGCCTCTCATGCACACACTTGATCCTTTCCTTATAACTCAATCCCTTCCTTATAACTCAGACAGCAGCTCTCTCTATTCAGAGGGATCTCCAGAGACAGAATTACACCTCCCACCTAAAACTTCCCGTTTGAACCCATGCCAAACAATCCCTGTGGAAATTTTTTTCTAATAGAGAATAATTTAGAAGTCACCATTATAAACTCACTTTACTTCTAATGCACTCCTGGCTCCACTCAAATCCCTCCTAGGTGTAGGATATCTAGGCTGGATGACTCCAAGCCATGGAGTGACTCCATGGCATGGAACCAGCACCTGGCAGAATCTGAAAGACATTTGAGTGTTACTATTTGTCTTCAAATAGCAGAAAATCCGTCCTTTCAAGCAGAAACCCCATCCTTTATCTTAATCTCTTGTATAATATTATTACTTTGTAATAATTAACCGCCTTCAAAATTGCTCCACTGAATGTATTTCCCTCTTGTCTTAATTTCTCAATTGTCCTCATGAATTTTGATTCTATTACACACAAAATGGCCAAAACCACAAACCCTAAACCACAGAAATTATGCTGATGCAGCAAAACCACATATCTGCTGGAAGCAAACTAGGCAGAAAGCCCAATCTCATTGGTTTATAGGGAAGTGAATAGGAGAGCAGTGATATAAATATTTGAAACCTCTTGTGTCCCGATCAGAATGCAACTCAGGTGTGCAAGGATTAAGCTCTGGTTGCCTGCTACTTGAGGTGCATTAGTATAGCTACTTAAAACTGAGTAATTCCATCAAAGGCAAGGTTCCTCTGTTTGAAGTCAGACACAAAATTATTGAGCAGCATCAGCTCCAAGTTGCCATGACATGAATAACACACCAATGCCCCTACATCATTAACAGCAATACTCAAGAGTTTGCTGGGTATTTTTCAGAATATTTGAAGTGGAAATAGAACTCATTGCACTCTTTTTAAGGTCATTTCCTTCAATTGCTTGTGTGATGATGAAGAATCAACTCAAACATATAAGATAAACAAAGAATAGTAGAGAAAACCTAACTTTGGCCAGATGACACTACAGATATGAATATTTAATGCAGATTTCTGCAGGGTGGCTGTAAATAGGAGTGTGCAAGGCACGATCCAGTGTGCACACAAAACACAGTGCAGCTCTGAAAGGTGCTGGGTGAATGAAGGGTTTGGTAAACCTAAACCATTCACCTAACCATAACCAGACAACAAGTGTGCACTGGATAACCAGACAATGACTGTGTAGGGGCAACAGGATGTATTAGAAGCCTGCATTCCTGTCACACTACCATTTCTGTTCCAGAAACAGTGGATGCAATAACCTCCAACAGTGTCAGACCTCCTGGAAATATCACCAGGAGTTTTTATACAGCAAAAGTGTAGCAGGTGATACCCTTCACTAAAAGATTACTTGCTTGGCCTTCCATCATGCCATCTACCAGGTCTTCTGTGGGCCTGACACATGCCCATTTTTGAGTCTCATCTAAACCCAAAATCCAAAGAAAACCACTGACTTCCAAGGTGGCAGGGCACGGAGCTGCACCAGGGTGTACCTGACTAAACAGGTTCTTCTTCAGAGTTGTCAATCTTCTGTCTGAACCGGTAGGCTTTAAGATTTACTTGGCTTGTATCATTTTGTCAATCAGAGCATTAGAGGGTTTGGGGTTTTGTCTACTCCTTTTGTTTATTAAAAAAGAAAAAAAAAAAGCTCATGGATTTCACTCTTTAGTTATCTATTTCCTAGCTACCTGTACCAAGAACAAAGACACAAACCTTAAGAGGCTTTGGGTATTTTTTCTTTTGAAGTTTGGGATTTTCTAGCAGTGCTCTTTCCCTTTCTGTGCCAATTAAAATGGCCCTGTTTTGTAACTGATAAAGGTGCCTCTAACACGTGTCCACAACAAGGAGCATTGTGTGCAGTTACAGTTGTTCAATAGATACCCAGTCCCAGACAGATGGTGCTTTATCTTCACCCTCTTGTCAAGACAGCATAATGCATTGTCCTGTCAGGGATTAATGGAAGTGCCACTCACATTAGATACTAATTCTGGTACAAGTCTGTTAGAACACTACAGATGTTACAGCTACTGTTTCCCACTGTGTTTGTAGCAGTCTGTCCACACTGGAGCAGAAGCAGGACATTCAGAAAACAAGGTGAGGAGCACAATGCAAAAATCTATGCAGAATGCAACCTTGTGGTCAATGGGAAAGAATCATTTAAAAAGCAAGAAGAGGATGATAACAAAAACCCCACAGAGAAACAGTAGAAGAAAAAGTGACAAGTGAATATTAAAGCAGACAAAACAAAGATCAGGAACCAAGAGGAAAGTTAAAACAAAAGATCCAACACAACAAGAGCCTTTTCTCAGTAATGATCAATATATTACATCATCAGAAAATCAGCACTAGGATGGCATCCATAATAGGGAAGAGCAGCTGTAATTCAGGGCAGAATGTAGGTACAGTGAAGGCACATTATTCCACTGTTGGATCTTCCCTCACTACGGAGCCCAAAGCATTATTGCCTTATAAACAAAAGTAAATGTTTAACATATTGAATAGGTACACAGTCGAGTACTGACTATTAATGAACATATAAGTCTCAAAACTGATTGCAAGATACATACTCCAAGAACAATATGCCAGGAGACATCTGCATAAACACCATAAAAGACAGACAATTCAGAGATAAGTTTTCAGCTCTCTCATGGACCCTCTTTTTGTTTAGATAAGAGATTTGAGATCTAAGGCTAATTTGAGATGCCTCCACATATGCAGTCTCAGTGGACTGAGAACCTTCTAGACTCTAAAAGACCTGCAGCACTTTTATCACATTTTCCTTTTAGTCATTTACCATGTTCTGTAGCTGGCATAGTGGGATAGAGGAAACCCAAGTATTGGACCCTTCTTTCTGAAAAGTCACTAGAGAATGGGAAATCTTTTGTGCTTGAGAGAAGCTCCTACATATTTATAGGGATGACAAACCTAGTTAGAAACTCCATGGTCACAAAACTTCTAATAACTGGCACTGTCACATCACTAATTGGTCAAAGCCTTTCACTCTGCATTTCAGAAGAGGTTGCTTGTGAGAGAAAGAGAAGAAAGGCAAAGAAGCAGAGGCTATTCAGAGATGTTGATCAAACCTGAAAAGCCAAACCATGGCAGCAGATGGTAGATGGCAAACAGGAAGGTTTTGTCAAAAACTCGAATAGTATAAAAATAGCGGAAAGAAGAAAAGCATTCTGACAGCATGAAATACTAACCTTTAAAGACACACAAGGAAATGCATATACACCGTCTGTTGCTCCATTAATAGATAAAGATGAAGCAATAGAGTAAATGCAAGGGAAATGAAATAGCAAGAGCAGCCCATCGCTAACAAGTTTATGCACCAAGATGCAGCTTGAATCCAGGTCCTGAAATAGTATATTAGACCATAATGATTTCAAATCTCTGCTGAGAGTTGGAGACATGAGGTATACTGTTAACTTCTCACAGTCCTGTACTGAATATTAGAAGCTGTGGTCATGGTAAAAAGCAGATGAACTATTAAACAGGAAAACTCCATCTGGTTCACAAAATCAATGAGCTGTAAATCATAAAAATCTAATAGGGCACACCAGGAAATTAAACCTGTATACTTCTGTCAGTCTCATACTTTTATTTGTCACAGGATCTGCTGCTACCAGACACTAGGAATGGACTAGATAAGCCAGATATATCCTCAGTCTTGCAGGGTTGTTCACTTTTATGGCTTTCTTTACAACTTTTGTTACTGAGAAAGGACTCGCCAAGGAGATGGAAGACAGTTTATTAATGACAATATGTTTGACATCCATTACAGTGGACTGAAAATCTTGGCTGGAGCCAAGGACAATGTAGGTTGATACCTAACTAGTCACTTCACACTCCAAGTGAACATAGTTCAGTGACACACTTCCAGGCTCAGACCTCCTTACACCTCCATTTGCAACAGTCCTTACTATTCCCATCTGGATCTTTCTTGAGCAATGCTTATGGTATTGGCCAGAAAATGTTCTGATTGTGTGACTGCATACAAATTGGATGTCAGAAGAAAATAGATATTTCTTTTTGGGACCAAAAAGTACTCCCAGTTCAGAGCCACACGAGGAACTTTCTCCTCTCAGTCACTCTCCCTTTTTTTGTTCTTCATTCCTTACACAACTCTGGCAATGCAATTACCACCCCTCCACAGTATGTCTCTGGATTTCACTACCAATGTAGCCATATATTGATATACTGCAGATGGATTTAAGTTTGCCACATTATTAAGCAGCTGGTCATCACAAACTCCCTCTTTAGGCCATAGGGAAAGATCAGTTCCTTCAAGTCTCCCTCACAGCAAGCATATTGCCATAACCTGCAACTCCTGCTACTCAAGCTGAGATTTTTCCATGCAGACGAGCCTATATGCCCTAAGCTCCATACTGTCCTACTAAACTGGTAACCCAAGATAATGTTTGTTTAGCCTTTAAAACATAATGCATTCTCCTCTCAGTGACAAAGATACTGTCCTATGAGAGTCATAAAAGATGTCCTTATCTTTACAAAAACATGTATCTTCCTTTAAGCCACACATGTTCCACAGGTGAAGTTCTATACAGTTGGATGAATGAACTGCAAACTCTAGCAATATTTCCATTTGATTAAGCAAAATTAATTTTACAAATAACTCAACAATTTATGTCAGTCCCAATTAAACTAACCAAATGATCAAGCACTTAATGTCTAAGGGTGAACAAAGTTTCATCAACATCAAAGTTTCATTTTTATAAAAAACCATCTTTCTCCACCACAACTGTTTCAAAACAGAGCTTACTTACTACTCTTTGGTCTCATTTTTAATATGCTGTTAGTATCTATAAAACAGATCTTACCTTGATCTTCTGAAGAAACCGGTGACCTGGAATAAAACAACAAAATCCAGTCAATCTTGGGTAAAAGGAAGGTCACAAATAAAGTTCTGTCTCAGTCTGGGAAAGGGGATATGGAGTAATTTGAAATTTTTATTCTTTATTCCTTAGAAGAGAGGACTGAAAGGCATCTGACAAATTAAAAAAAAAAGAAAAAAGAAATAGAGCTGAACAGGTCACCTAGCAGCAGATTCTGCAGGCCAGAGTGACCATATGGAGCCATCTCTGTGAGGGCTGCTGCAAAGACTGCAGATACTTGGCAGAAACTCATCTGCTACTGCCACTGCCAGGAGAAAACATCACAACTAGGGGTAGTCAAGGAAATTACATCTTGATAGGAACTCAGTCATTATAGTGGCCATTTTTTGCCATAAATCAATGTAGGGGTTAGCATAAAACAGTAGTCATAATTAATAACAACTCATGCCATCTTCACAAAAGTAACACAACAGATAAAAAAATTGTCTGGACAGATGTAAGTACAGAAAAAAGCAACATACCAGCTCCAACTCAAGAGTTATGGGATACCCTAACCAGTGGATTAGGACTCTGATAGTACCCCAAGACAGGGAAGGGTTATGAAACACAAGGGAACCCCAGTGAATTCCAGGGATTTTGTCATGACACTCCTGATTGTTTTGGTCACCACCCAGAACAAAAGGACATGGAAGTACCGGCCCTCCATTTTTGCCTTTGCTGCAGTAGCATAGCTTAGCAAAACTGAGGCTAACCAGGGGGCTGAATCTGGGATGTACCTTCATTACAGACTGACAGCACAGAGTCCAGAGGGCTGGACCACTACTCAGCACTTCCCCAGCACAGATTTCAGTTCCATACACAACCTTCCCACCCAATGAGTTTGTTCCTGCAGCGAGTGGGGCAACTCATGTTTCCTTTCCAAGATATTTAATTTCACAACGATGCGCAAAAATAACAAATTAGAAAAGATTTTAAAATGTTAGTGTTGCCAGCAAAGAGATCAAAGCCAACATAAGAAAAGCAGCCACAGAGGGGTGAAGGGAAAGGAAGGAACAAAGGGGAAAAGAGCACATGTATATTTAACTGAGTCAGCAGGGGCTGAGGGCTGGAGGGGGAAAAAGAAGTGAAGCAACCCTGGGTTAGAGGAATAAAGGATCTGAGGAAGAAGCCATGATCTCATTTCATAACAAGGGTTTGAAAATGAGGGTTGAGGGATTATAAAACATCAGAAGCAGATATGCAAATATGTAGATGCAAACAGGAAAAATTGAAAGAAAAGAAGGAAGCTTTCCTGCCAAAGTATGTAAATTTTTTTGCTGTAAAATAGAGAGAGATTTGCAAATAAAGAGAGGAAAGAGTTAGAGCACAGCTGGAGCAATGGTCACTGTGAAAGGAAAAAAATTTGATTGCCTAATTAGGATTCTGGCTGCACAAGAAGCCAATGTGTCTGTATGGATCAGAATTAATTAATCCTCTACTCCCATTAAAGGCTCTGATTGCTGCTGAACATCCTAAGCATGTATCCTGCTCTGCTGCCAGCCAGGCCAGCCCTGCCCTCACCCTTCAGCCATGTGTGTGAAATACAACAGGAATGCAGGTAACCCAAAGGATTTAGCAGGCTCCACTAGAACTGTCCTGCTTTGACCAGTTAGTTACAGACTTTTGTCTTTAACTCCTAGAAAAACCCCTTCTGAAGATCAAAAGCCACTGCATTTTCCACAAGGTTAAACAAATCAAAATGGGTCATATCAAGATACTTGAGGATATTTTAGTATGCAAGAGTCATGCAAGGTTCCTTGGCTCACATATTTTGACCCTCCACCCATTGCTAATGCAGTATTCCACTGCATCAGCAAAATTTATTCCTTTGTTTTGTTTCTTATTGCCCAGTTTCATCACCTTTCAGTTCTTTATTTGAAACAATAAAATAAGCAATACAGATTATCCTATAATTTGGCTCTTCTTTATGCTTGGTTAAATAGATGTCATTAGCTCCTTAAAGCATCAACAACAGAAGAGATGTTATTACAATATCAATGCCTTCTCAATTAAAGCATTGATTGAAGGGGAGAATGAAAAATATGCCTATTCATATTTTGTGTGCCTAAAATTATTACCTATTTTTCAAAATATTACTGGCCTTTTTGTTTTGCTGCATGTCTCAAATACAATGTTTGTAAGAAATTTAACATCAGCACTGATGCTACTAGCAATGACTTTATTTGAAAGGATCCATCAAGTAACTGTGCAGCCTGGCATCCTGAGAAAATAAGGTTTATGTAACCTTATTTATATCAGTTTCATCAAGTTTATGTCACTACCTTGATGTGTACATATGCACCTCTCTGTCTCACTCTGATAAACTCTGAGCTTGTTGGCTCATTTCATCCCGTGTTAATTGACAGAGAGTCAATTCCTGCTTTCACACACCAGGAAACAAAGTAGTATAAGCTGAACTTTTCTGATGTAGCAGCAAAGCCACAAAGGAAGGTTTGAATATCCCAGCCACAGGAAAAGCCTCAATGAGGGCTTCCACCACTGGAGATACCAAAGGCTCAACCACAATAGACTGGGCTTCTTTTGTTCCACCACTGACACGAAGAATTTTGGCAAAGAGCAGAGAGGACTTTCAGCATCCTCCTACATACAACTTAGCAAGGGGGAGGCAGGCTTTCCTAACTGCTCAAGTCCTCTCCTAACTGCACCAAGGGGAGTCTTGTTTGTAGCTGTGATGGAAGGAAGTGAGGCTGCAGAAACCTCCACACTAAATGGAATTGGGCATTTTGTGCACTGACTCCTCCAGCCCATGCTAATGGCAGGCTCTAAGGGAGGAAAGAGAAACAGCCTAATGACCTGCTCTAAACCACATCCACCCCCTCCTCAGCCACAGGGGCTTTCCTGAAAGGACAAAAAAATCCAGTAGATGCTCATATTTCCGGTCACACATCTTTCTCTCAGGTCTGTAAGAGGTGTGAGAGACAGACTGTGGCAGCACTGGTCACCAGACAGGTGTTCCAAGAAGGGAGGATTCTCATCTGCTAACACCCACACAGGAACCATCTGTCCAGTACATGTCAGCTCCCCTCCCAGTTTGATCCTGTCTATGTGTTTCACTGTCATAAAGAAGCAAGTTATCATCTTCACAGCCTCCATGCCTTAAAAAAAATAAAATTAGAGACAAGTCAGAGATACTTCAGGAAAACTAATATACTGTCAAGATCTGTGGTCTCACCTGGGTCAAAACACTTTGCCAAATGACATCTTGAAGAGATTTTCATTTGGTTAAACAAAACAGAAAAAAAATCTTCAGGAAAAGGTTCGGGCACTGCAATATCCTGTTCTTGGCCATTTCAGAATGGAATAACTTTTTCTTTACATGTGTATATATACACATCAACTGGGTTTTTCTTCTGGTTTTATCTTGGAGTAAAATTAACTTGCAGAAAGCAAGGGTCACCATCTCCCCAAGAGAGTAAAGGCAGGCCAGATTATCTGTGACTGGCTACATTTCCAGAGTCATGAGATTCAATTATCTCTTCTACTAACAGTGATATTTATTTTCCCATGCATAAATGAAACTGGGGAGCCTGATTTCACATATGTCACCAAAGGCTTTAATCTGACTTTCTCCCTGCTCTGGTTTTACAAACATCTATTGTTGTAGCAGATAGTTTGAGTAAAGACATTGCTGTGATAGGAAAGAGGATCAGAAGGGAGGAGGAGGAAAAGCACGTTGTCAAGAAGGGTCTTATCACCGCTGTTTGCTTTCCATGCTGTTCATAGCCCTCCTTTCATACAGGTCCTGCAGCAGTCTCCTCCTGTTGCAGAGTGGCAAACTCAACCCAGAGGGATAACAGAACTTGCAAGCCTCAGCCTGCAAGGGGAGGCTGTTCCACCACCCCTTATACAGGCAAAACAGTACCCTTTGGGCTTAACACAAAATCCTCAAGCATCTTCCAGAAATCAAGGTGCATATCTTTAGAAATGGATAAAAAAGCCATAAAATTGGTGCAAAAAAAGCCTGATCATACATACATACACTAGATACATCCAGCAAATTGCAATACTTACAAAATTGAAGGCATGAGACCTGCCCACCTGAAACCACAACAGGCCTCCAAATTCACTGTCTGATCCAAAGCTCACTGGAATTTTCCCACTCACTCTTGCAGGGTTTGGATGAACTGCTGCAGAAATCTAATCCTCAGCATAGGCAAGGCAACTTTCAGTATCATACAAGCCCCTCTCAAAGAGCCAAACAGTCAGAGCTGTTTCCAAGTGCACAGCCCAATGTGCAAGCACTAGGTTTGTTCAGAGTAGTTGAGTGGAAGAAGGAATATTCATTTCTAAGGAGGGAATTGCAGGGAATCTCACAATTTTGAGCCTAGTCAACTGAGACTTAGGAACCCAGAGATATACAGCCAGACTCCAGGAGATGAATTCTAACAAAATTTCAGCAAAAGAGTACATTATTCATGAAGACAAAAGCCTCTGGAGAAACAAAGTTGGAGCTGATGTAAAGCAGCTATTTTAATCAATAAACCTGTAGCAGAAACCATCTGCACCAGGCCTATTTAAAACCAGCCATTTAATATTTAAAGGCCAAATAACAATCTCTATTAGCAGTAATTCTACTGGGGCTTATGACCATTCCACTTTTTTCCTGCTTAAGGAATGTAGTTCTGCAAACTTTTTAATTCAGTCTGACAACAGCTGCCTGTGATGAGGGGAGAGCAAGAGCTGTCAAATTAAACCCATTCCTTCTCATTTTGCAAGTGCATCTCTTCAGAATCAAAAGTGGCATCCCTGTTGGGATTTATTCACATATCCTCTGATTACAAATGAAGAAAATTTTTAGCACATCAAGTGTTTTTAAAATATAGGTGAGGAAACCCTCTCATTCAGCATTTTGTATCAATACCCCCATAACTGTGAGTCCCCTGCAGTCCCAGCTGCAAACAGTACATAATTTTTTTGGTAGAAAGGCAGAACTGCTTGCTTTCCTGGTCCCTGAGTTGTTCCAAACCAAGTTTTTCTGCAACTCTTTAAGTCTCTCTACAAAGCTGTCTAGTTCTACTACCCCACTTCTTCTGTTGTTCTTTCCTCTCAAATATTTCTTAGAGACAATGACTCTACTGCCTCACACACATGGGAAAACACTGACCAGCAAAGCCACCAGAATCCAAGAAATTCCATTCAAGTTATTTATCAGTTTGCAGAAATCTGTTTGGACATGTCCTGTAACCTGCAACGATTATCTAGAGACAAACACTAGAGATCTTATCCTTTCTCAATCCTGCTAAAGGACAAGGTCAGTATTCCTTCTAGCATCTCTGTAACTTCTGATGCCTCAGTTGTAGCTTTTACATTTTTCAGATTCTGTACTGCTTTAGAATGTACTTCTGAGCTTCATATTAAGGGTTGGTAAGCTCTCTTCACAAAGTAGGTAGACAAAACAATTCCTTTCCTAGCTTAGGACTAAGGACAAATGATCCAAATCTCAGGCCCAAGAGCATAAACAACATGGATTGAAGAGAGAAAAACAAGAAGGATAGGACTTTATAACCTAAAGGTGTAATTGGACAAATAACTCCAATATGCAAATGGACCAGAACTTATAAAAATGTGAGACCTCATGACCAGTTGCCCATTTTTGTGACCATTTTGTGTTCATATTGGGTGCAGCCCTGTCTGGGCTCTTGTGCTGCCCAAGATGTACCTTTTGATGCCTCCTAATAAATATCTACCTTATTTTTTAGCTCCGTCAAGTTTGTGTTCTGGGTCAGCCTTCACAAGGCATCACTTCCTTCAGCAGTCTCTGTCTCCACCTGCACAGAAATCACAGCCTCAGGCTGTTCACGTGCAGTCCAACCTACAGCACAGTAATTGGTGCTTCTTAGGGAAACCAGGGCAGCTCAGATGTGTTCCAGGCTGGGTCTCAGGCATGTATGTCAGTGTCCCCTATTTTGTCACGTGCCTTTTGCACTACTGCTTAACTTTTTATCTCTTACTTTTCCTCTGCCCACTGTGGAATGTTTTAATGAAGACTTGGAAGACCACAATGCAGCTATACCTGAAGCTGTACTGACACCCAGAGGACTTGGCCAGCAATTGCTGCTTAAAAAGGGAATAGATTTTATTGCAAAATCGGTTATAAACCCAAATATGCCTATCAGTAATTTTTTAAAAGGAGAAAAGGGATAGGGAAATGTTCTATAGAATTCATCTTGGATGAGATAGTTCCACCTCAAAACATGACCTGAGCAAGCTGGGTAGGTATTGACTTGAAAAGAAGGTATTTCCAAATGAGCAGCAAGATCATTGTAGGATAATCACAGTTTGTTTGGATTTGGATTTTTGTTTTGTCTTTTTATAAATACTTGGCCTTTCTTTCTCTTATCACATGGCACTAAAATATCTCAGTGGAATGCAAGAGAATTATTTTGAAAAAGGTCCTATCCCAGCTTCTTTGAAATGCCCTTCTTCCATTTCCAGACTTTAATTAAATCTTCAAAATCTTCACTGACCTATGGAAAGTGTGATCTAAGGACATCATGCTTTAGTGAAACAACATCCTGGATGTCAAGGGATTGCATGCTGTTTGACACAGGTCACTGTTAAGAAGACCTGGAACAGGAGCTAAGTGCCTGCATTTATGCATTTCCTCAGCATTCTACACAAGAATAAAAGCATTTCTATCAGGTAACAAAACATCTGGCTTTTTCTCTACAACAAACAAGGGCACTTTTACTTCTTCCAGGAAAAGGAGGTTAAAGCAAAGTCCTACTTTGTTAGGACTTCAGCTTTATACCCAGAGAAAGAAATTATTTTGCTAAGCACAATGCCACAAGAGCTCCATTTTGAGCACCTCAGGTATAACCTGGTACATAAGACACTCTTGGCCCTCAGGCTAGATGGAGGTGAAGCACATCAGCTGCTTGGCATCTTGAGATACTACCCAAATAATTTTAGGCCAATTTGGGTTTCTAAACAATGCAGAAGCTACCCTAAATGGTGTGTTTGCTACAACAATGAAAACCAGTCACTTTTGAGAAACAGCATGTTGTTCCTCAAACACATTAATCCCTCAGAAACAGATTTTTGCAATTATGTTAAAAAATAAGTCACGTGATTTTCACAGGTGCTAAGCACTAAGAAACCCTCACTTTCCTTCCATCTTTTACAAAATAATCTAAAAATTAAAAAATCACCTTAGTTAATATGCACAACACAGAGATCCTAAGCAGAGCAGAACTGCTGAGCTCTTTACATTCCTGCTATAGACTAATTGATGGAGAAAAAACTTCTATGGGGAGTTTCAGATATGGCTTTTGTGCTGCACTTTTAGATGTCTGGCACAGAAATAGGAACCTAGGAGTCAGGGTTACACTGGCTGCAAGCCACCTGTGGCTCTCTGATTTCAGTTCTTGGCATAATTTAGCCTTGTCCATCTGTCCCTGCTGGCCCATGGGCATCAGCACTGCCAGAACCTCAGCAAGGCTCTCTGTTATGGCCCTGCTCCCCTTGTATTTCCCTCCCTCGCTCACAACCCAGGGCCAGCACTGCTAAACACACTGTCCCAGCTACCAAGACAAAGCTGTGGGTTTTACTGGGCCTTTCCTAGTGCAGAGGAGCAGCAAGCAAGCAGGGACAAACAATGTTTTTCAGCATTCAGAACTTTCTCTGCTCACCCAAGTCCTTTGGCAGGCGTGTTAAAAGGCACTGTAGCTCCTACACCCTGACATACAAGCCCAGAGCCAGGGATTCAGGCACTCACACCAGACATGGAAGGGAAAGGGCAGCTCCCTGCAGAGCAGCCATGCCAAGACACACAGCCTGGGAAACAATGAACTTTCCAAGCAGCCCCAATGAAAAATCTCATTTTTTGTTCTATGAGTCAAGTGAGGGCTCATGTCTGAATATCATTCCCAGCCTTACCAAACACTAATTTCTGCAGGTCTAAAATACTCCATTGCAAACCTCAAAAGATGACCTATTTTCACACAACTCTCCTTTGTCTTTACCTTTTTGTCACATGGTATTTTAGACATTTCCCAGTTTTCAGCCACAGCAGAAATACCAACATGAAGATATCTGAAGAATTATTGAAAAGTTTGGCTTTTTTAAATTTAACACAGTCAACTCAGGTGAAGTAGTACTTCTGTGTGATATTTTAGAGCAGCTATTTTACCAAACTACATTTCTATTCTCTTTGAAAGCCTGTTAAACCAGAACTTAGGGATATGAACAGGAATAGAAATAGAGTCTGAATGCATCTAATGAGATGTCCAGGTGTGAAAGCTTGAACAGAGTCTGTAGCCCAATGTGTGTGTAACACATGTACAGGGCTGTTTCTTACCCAGGCTCTGAAGATCACTGGTTTTGGCTTTGATAAGACAGCTTGGTACTAAGTGAGAACACATTAAGAACCAGTCTCCTCTCCAAGCAGATGGCAGCTCCTTATGGCAGGCACAGAGCACATGGACACAGGCTTGCTATTCCTGTGCAATCCTCAGAAAACTAGGACTGGGAGGTTTGGGATTTCATTTTTGTTGTTTTGGTTGGTTTTTTCTTACTTCAACTCTTACAAATGAGTAAGAAGTACACATAAATACAGACATACGTGTCTAAAACTACAAGGTACACAATTTTTCCAGCCTTGACTGGCTTTTAAGTCTGCTATGCTGGACAATATTTGACCTATATTTGTAACAGTGCTTCAAGTATACCCAGAAGAATATATCTTTCTGTCAATCATCCTTTATCACCCCAGTAAACCCATCCATCCCCTTTTCCAGCACCTTTAATGTCACTGGGGACTGTAGGTCTGTTGTTTCCACTCCATAAAGCTGGAGAGAGGGATATTCACATTCTATAGTGGCATTGTCAGATCCACTATTGCTACCCTGCTCCTGCCGGGTACAGTTACCACAAGTTCAATACAGAGAAAGCAGTAGGCCCTAAAAATTAAATTATCAAAGGTCCTTTTCTTTTACCCAGACAAAAAGAAAACAAGATTATGAGAAGTCTTTCTCTTGACATATTGCTGCCTACTTTGCTGTAAAGCTGTTTTACCTCTCAGAGAAGATTCTGCTTTGCAAATCAAGGACTAAAGCAGGCAAGCAAGGATGCAAGCAAAGGGGGGAGAGAACACAGTTGTTAAAAATAAAAAAAAGAAAAAAGAGACTCTACTGCTTCAGTCTTGGCTATCAGCCAGAGAGTGGAAAGCAGATTAGTAAATGTTATGGTAAACCACTTCAAGGCAACCAAGGTACCCAGCTATCTCTACTTTGCCTACATGATTTTTTTTTTATCCTTTAAATGCATTCCAAAATAAAAACTTACATTCCACGTGGAAAACCTGGCTTTGCCTTATGAATATTTCCAGCAGATAAAGGGGCATTTTCAAGCTAGGTGGTAGTTGACTTTTCAACATTCAGGTAAGATGCTTCCTTTGTCAAGTATGTGTGCATTCTGTTGCTTGAAGCTGCTCCAAGGAGAGGAGGAGAGCTGGACTGCTTGCATTTCCCTTTTGGAAAGTGGGATGCCAGTCAAGAAGCAAGATCTCTCTAAAGAAGCCAATTTGTAGTCTCATCGTGTGTGGGAGTGTTTTGTGTGTCACTGTCTGTCAAAATAATTTGCCAGCAGGGTGAATTTCCTCAGCTGTGCATCAGGTATTGAGATGCCACAAAAGTCATTAAGAGGGGGCAGCTTGGTGAGAAAAGAGGAAGCCAAAATCCCACCCAATCTGCTCTGGGGAGCTAAGTGCTGAGTGATAAGATGTATTGGTAATAAGTACTGAGGAGAAAAGGAACACTGTACAGGATCCAGTACAGGATGTGCTCTGTTTCTGCCATCTATCGAAGGGGTGGATACACAAACCCACCTCACATGTGCCCACTGTCACTAAAACACCTTTGCCTCAACTGCAGAAGCTGGAGACTTCATTCTTGAAGAAAATACACACTCTCTGTATTGCATTCACATATATAAATAGGGTAATAGACATGCACATCTAAAACAATTTCTGATTTCTTCTTTTCCCAATTATGGTTAACAAGAGCAGAAGCAAAAGTAGTGTCTTAAAGCTCAGTATCACTGGGCTGGGGTTGTCAGGATGATATGTAAGTACCAATTACTAATGACTGTTGCAGAAAATTTTAAGTAATACTCATGAATTTTCTACAGCCCAGCTCTCTATAGAGAAGGCCAGATTGATAGTAGTGACATAAAAATTCTACTAATCAAAACAGAGGAAGAGATGATTAAATAAGGTTTTGCCTGTATGCAATCACTTAAAGGTAACACCAGAAGTTGCTGAAAGTTTGTTTTGAATAGCTTCCAGAACCATCTGATCCTCACTGTTTGCAAAGGTCCCTCAGACCCAGTGCATGCCATCACCACAAAGCTGTGGCTCATCCCCTGACCTGGCAGGGCTTGTGGGTGGCACCATTTTCCTTTGTCCTGCTTTTGTGCCTTCAGACACCAGAACTAAATGCCAGGATCTTTCCATGCCCAGAGCCATCCCTGAGATGGTTCCACTCCAGCTGAAGCAGCACAAAGCCTCTTGAATCCTGAGTTGAGAGCATCTGTTCTCATGTTTTACCCACTCAGAATAAACCAAGAGCATATCTCGTACAGGTCAGTCCTTGCAAAGGTATCTCAGTATGAACATTCCTCCCCATTCTGTCTTTTTAGCATTGTTTTCCTCTCCCAACTCTGCCTTTCTTCTACAGCTGAGTCAAGGTGTGTTTACTAATTAGACATGGCCAGGACTCCCTGAATAATTCTTGCATTTTTTCCCAGTGAAAACCTCCCAAAACAATGAACATAGCTAAAAACTCAATGTATATGGAGAAATTGTATTAACAGCAGGAGCTTAAAACACATGACATTGTTTACCACACCTGTGCAGTAGACTAAAAAAATTAACAGGTGCCATCCTTGTCAAAGAATTCTTCATCAGTGGGGGTAAGGGAAGATTTATAGAGGAGCTGAAGTAAGGTTTGCCTAATGGTGGATAAATTGTAGCTTCTATCTGGGATGTGTTTAATACATTAAGTATTGTGACTGCATCATGCTGACAAATAGCAAAAGCTTTAAAAATACAAGACCAAACCCCACACCAAAATGCATCACTTTTTTCACAGTCAGTCTCTCATAGGGAACTTGTTTTCCTTCCAAACAATTTCTTATTCATTTGCTGTATTTTTATAAGTTATTTTTCTTTCCTTTGTTCGAAATTCTTTCCCTGTTTAACCCATGATTACCTTCTTCTGAATAATTCTAAGTCCTCCTTACAACACTTTCCATCTTCTTTGGGTCTACATCTTCCTTTCCAGTTCCAACCCCACCTTTTTTACATCACTTTCCTAGCAAGAGGCAGAGTTGCTTTAGGCAAATCTCTCATGCTCCACTTTTAGGTAGTGAGAGAGATGCTATTTGTAAAAGTATCCAAGACAACAGAAGAAAAAGAAAAGGGAGAGCTAAGCAAAAAAAAAAAAAAAAAAAGACAGTGCACTCTGTTATATTTAAGTTCCATTATAAGAACTACACAGGAGTGTACAGTAAAAGTAATGGTGATTTACACCTTCACTAAAAGAAGATTTGTTTGAAAGCAATCAGTACTCATGGACCCTCATCTGCAAAACTGAATGCATTTTTACAGGTACACAAATACCCAATTAAGACATCCATACTTCACTCTTGCAGTGTAATTTTATAAATTCAGCTTGAACTACATCTGAACCTGAAAATTAATTCAGATTTTGCTATCAAAAACACCAGGGTAGACAACTCTGCCTATTTAGGAGCTGATGTTGAGTTTTCCAATACAATATTTTTTCAGGCAAACCCTTGGATTTTTCAAGTCCTTACCAACCTTTGAAATTTTAAAGATTCACTGTCACCAGGCAGTCCCTGCTTAGCATGCTTTGAATCATCTCTTTATATTTTCTAAACTTCCACTAAATTAGCATTCTTTCTCCTTTAACATGCAAATTTGTATCCCTGATGCTCTTCTCATCTTGTAATACATGAAGATTTCTCTTTAAAAAATACCCTAAACCACCTTGTAACATCTGTGTTGTCACACTGATTTCCTGGGCAACGATCAGATTCTTGTGGCTGAGTGAAACACATGGCATTTCGCCTTTTTCTTCTTCCCTCTGAGAAACTAGGTTATTATAGCTTCATAAAGCAATGCCTGGATGGTATTACTAGCTAATTAATGTCTATTTAGTGAAAAGGGCTGCAGCCATCTTCCAGCACCTACAGGCATTTTTTTTCTTCCTCTCCCTAACAAGACCAGATGGCATCCTGGCCAACCTTCGCCCACCCTTCACAAGCCATGCACTTGATCCAGAAAATGTAGCCAGCAGCTTGGGAAACACATTACCATCACAGCTGGACAGATGCTAGAAAAGAGCTGGTTACTGCCCTGAATGGTGGGAAAATTAATGACTTCAATCATTAATTTTAATGACTTAATCATTAATCTTAATGACTAAAAGATGTAGATTAAACTTCTACCAAGATAGTCACCTTTTCATCTCTGTATGCTGTTGGGGGTTTTATTTTATTGAATCTTCCAGCTCTCATCATATAACAGAGTGACAACCAACCAAGAAGAGAAATACATGGCCAACAGCAAACACTCAGCAGGCTGTAAGGTCTTTTGCATCTCACTGCACCATTTAATATAGGATGAAACCACTCATGTACAAAGGAAGGGTCCAATTTCCAGTATCAGAGCAGTCAGACCAGAATATTTATCTTTTTTTCAAGAGCAAGCACCTCTAGTCCTAGAAAATTGTCTTCCCAATGAGTTTTTTTAATACAGTGTTCACACTAATTGATGTCCCTATTAAACTACAATCTGCCCCAGCTCATGGTTACTGCATCAAGACACTGTTTCACGTCCTGTACAATCCATGACAGATCAAAGAGCCATCAAATAAGGAACAAAACATGAAATGCTATTAACCAACAGCTCCCTGAAAATAACATGAAGTCAGTTAATTGAAAAAAAAAATCATAATTCTTATCTCAGAAAGACCCCTGCCTCAAAACCATTATATTCACACTATGCTTTAACCAAATAAGCTTGTGATCAAAAGCAACACCACATTAGAATTAGTTTTAGAACATGTATTCTGTTCTTTGCTTTCATTTATTGAAATAATATAAGGGATCATTCAATTTTTAATTTTAGCTATATTCCTCACTTGTCAGAAATAATTACTTTATCTTAAAGAAGTTTTATATATAATGTGGGTGTGTATATATATATTATATATATGCATATACACCCATCTATATGTGTGTATATAGTGATGACAGATACACTCTAAGCATCCTGAAGATACATTATGACCAGCTGTGGTCAAACCCTGTTTAGGAGAAAAAATGATCACTGAGAAAGCATCCCCAGTCAGTCAACTATGACCCTCTCTCTCACACCAAGTCCCCTGTCATTTGCTCTAGGCTATAGGAGAATGCATTTTGAGCTGTACAATATTTCTGACTGGATAAAAACCTTGGATGCTGATGACTCTTAGAAGATCCATGAGAGATCCGTGAACAGGAAGAATTGACTGCTCTGTTCTCTGCCACATTCCTGTTTAGGAATTTTGCTGAAATCCTTTTCTCAAGTTTTAATTGAAAAATAATTTTTGAAGGGACAAATCTCTGCAAAGGACCTGTGAGGAACTTCAGCTGCCAAAATATAATAATGCTTTTTAGACTACTATTTTTTTTTTTTAAGTGCCATGTCAGAGAGATTTTTTAGATTGCTAAGTCAAACATCTGGAAGCTTGGAAATTTGGGATCATAGTTCAACCCTGTTTCACTCAAATGTTATGAAAAATTGTAGTCATATTGCCACTTTCTATTTTCTTCTGCTGGACTCTTGCCTCAGAGTTTAAGTCAAAACCTCCTTGATATCCTCCCGTATATACACTGCACAGCCTCAAGATTTATTTCTTCCACACTGCCAAGACTGTGCACAGAATGCAAAATGATTCATGTCCTGCTAAGCATCTCTGACAGAGTCTCCCCATAGTATCCAGGTTTCTCAAGACCATGAAATTTGCCCTCACTGTGCTCCTTTAAGGTGAGGCTGCAATATTATCTGCATTCTACAGCTGGGAAAGCAGGCACTAACTTTCCATTCATTTTAGTCATACAACCTGAGGCAACAGAAATCCTATTTCTCAGTTTCCAGCCTTCAACACTCTTTCAAAATCTCCTTATAGTGGCCCCCCAGTAACCAAACCTACTTCACAGTGGACATGCACAGAATGAGGAGCCCATGGTTAACTGGCCACCTGTGAAAAGTTTGTTGTAGATCCTCACCATTCAGAAATTCTGTCACACATGCTGAAGAGAGAAGCCAGTCCCACAGAGCATCATTCAACTCTCTTAAATTTAATAACACGTTGCTGCCTCCACTGCAGTCCCCTGACTCATTTACCATACACCTTCCACCTTGGTAGCAAGTGAGGCAGTGTTTAAATATATTTCAGAGCTTGCCCACCTGTGTAACAACCTGATTAAAGTCACAATTCTCTGTTCTGGAGACAAACAGCCACAGACCCTTCCCCCATGCCTCTAGCCTGTCTCATTCATCTCTTGGCTATATGCTCCCTATGCCCTCCTCCTTTTCATTATTTCCATTCTGACTCCCCAGACACCTGGTTATCATCCTCTGTGCTCTGAACAGCTCCCATCCTTTAACCCTGTTCCCCAAGTCCCTGCACATGTTCCCTTTGTGCTTCTACTCCTTTGGCTCTTGCAACCTCTTTTCCTTGTTCCTTCATATACCTTTCCCTGACCATCTCCATCTGACCATGACTACTGCATCCCTTTTCTCCCTGCTGCTAGAGATCAGATAATGAGCAGCACAGTCCCACTTCCCTCAGGTCTGCAACCTGAATTAAGCCCAGAGCCCAGAGCCTCTGTGAGCATGTACAGACAGAAACTTTTGAAAGCAAAGCTCTTGAATCTGAGGTGTCTCCAAAGAGCACGAGCAGCCTCATCAGCAGGGCAAATTCAGGGGTAATTTTCAAGACAGCAAAAGGCATCTCCCTGGTATTATGATGACCTTTTACTAAATGTCAAGCTTCCAAATTTTCATTCCAATGAGGTTTACTAGCAGCACTAAACACAACTCAGAAAAGGACCACCGGATTTATTTATTTGAAGGAAGGTCATTTAAAGAAGCACATTTCCCACAAACCTTGTCTTCATAAAGAACTGGCTTTTTTGTTAGAGTCTTTAATAAAAGAAAAAGAATCGGTCTTAAACTGAGTCTTAGCATGAAAAATTCCAGCCAAAAAAATTAATGTTTAGAGAAATTGTAAAGTAAACAATTCCTCATAGTAGGCAGTGACAGGGACACTTTACTCTGAGCAATGCTACTAGTTTACTTTGTACTTTATAAGTCCACCAAGTGTAATTGTTACAGCTAAGCAAACATTTCCAGTCATGCTGATGTAAACAAAATCAGTCTTCTTATCAATAAGAAATTAGTCCACATGTTCTCACCATCTCTCCACACTGCCTTGAACTGTCTACGCACCATTTTTCTCACAGTTTTGCCAGCTTCAGATTTTGGGCCATGCCATTCCAGTCTATGGAAAAATCAACCTGAATTCACCATTCTTCACTTTGCAAAGAATATCAAGAACTGCTCCAGAATCCCTCAGGCAGAAATCCAGGTGATTTTCTCCTGGCAGTGCTACCTGTATCATCCTTTCTTGCCATGACATCTCCTCCTGACAGCAGTTTCCAGCTAGCTGGAAAGTTTCCAGGTGGTAGCCTTATGGCTAGACAGCCTCCATCCCCATTGCACCTGTCCCAGAGCTGTAGGCTCTGCCTGCCCTGTACCTTGCAGCCCTCTCCCACACACATCCTGACAGCACAAAAATCTGAAAAAATGCCACATTGTCACTTCTATACTAAGTCTTAAAACCTGCCCATAGGATTGCTGATACAGCAGAACTATAAACACTTTTATATATATATATATATATATATAACACTTATATATATAATTATATATAAACATAATTATTGGGGGATGAGGGGAATACAACACCAAAACACAAATAACTTTCAAAGCCAGGAACAGAGTTATGACAGACATTTCTCATCTAATCTTTGGTAGTGATCCATTGACAGTTTTGGAAACCTAAAGCTGAGAACAATTTCTAACATGGACAAGCAGAATAAGAGGTATTTTTAAATCAATCTGAACATAGTAGATAGTAAGAAGGTAAAAATTTCTTTTATGGGGAAATTATCAAAAAGAAAACCACTGTACAGCCATTCTACATGGTTCAAGATTATATGAAAACCTTTACCTACATCTTTGACAGCAAGCAGCAGTTCTAGATGTTTCTGTTTCATTGCATTTGCATCAGAACTACCTTGAGGGTGAATGCTTTGACCTGTCACCAAATCAGTTGCCAAGATGATTTTCTTAGCTGGAATTTCAGACATCAAAAATAAGGTATTTTTCTTTCAAAAACTTGGATTTAGGTTTATTAAAAGAGGAGGGTGCCACAGAGAATGAAACAAAGGCAAGAACATAAAATAATGGACAAAGAGGAAGAACAGAAGGAAGAAGCACAAGAGAAATAGCAAAAAGTATCTGTAATTTCAGCATGTCGGCACAATTAATTAAGCTTAAAGGAGACATTAGGAGTTGTGGTGACATTAGTTGTCTGTGGTGACAGGGACAGTGCATCATCAAGCAGAGAAATGCAGAGGGCTCTTACTGCAGCATATGTGTCTGGCTGGCGTCCTTTTGTTTGTCAGGTACCTCGTAGTGGGGAGAAATCTTTCCAAGGCCGCTGTCGCTCAGCATCCTCTTCCGAACCGCGGGGTTCCACCGCTCCGATATTCTAAGGAGTGGAGGAGGAAGAGAAAGGCATTCACACCCCACTTCAAAGCTGTCTTTCCTTGCTCATTGGTTCCCAGTATTTTTCAGCCCATAGCAAGTTAAAATAGATTAATTCACTATGAGTGCTGCTCCTAAAGACAAATAGAAGTATTTCTGGTCTGTCAAGAGGATGATAAGAAACAGACACTTCATGATCATTCTTAGACACAAAGGGCTTCAGGGCTTTATACAGTGGGATGAGAACTCTGACCATGCAGAGAAGTTTGTAACTCAATTTTTAGAGATTTATTGTAGGATTTAGGGTCAGGTGGTGTGAGGTGGTTAAAAGGTGCTGAAGTCCAGTAGTCCTGCTGTGTGCTCCAGGAAGCCTAATGGAGTAGATGTCATACTGCTGCTCTCCTGTCTACCACAGCTGGATTTGTTCCTTCCTAATACCTGCCCTCCCACAACTCCTATCCTTCAGAAAAAGGGGCCAGAAAGAGATGCCCATCTCTAATACACCTGCTGAAAACCAGATTCCAGCAGCACTCACCCAGTTGCCTGCTCCACTACCAGGTCAGGCATTCCTGGTGGCGTCCCCACCTGCTGAGACATTACCATCTCTGGGTCCAGGATAAAAATCTCGTCCTGCGAAATTTCCGTCACAAAGTGCAAATGTTCCTGTCGGAGTGACACAAGCAACAAATAATGAACTTGCAGCATCACTGGTCCCTCAGAGTACCCAGCTGCCCTAGAATGAGTTGAGTGCATGTCAGGTTCCCTGAAGAATATTCAAGGGACTCTGTATTTAAGTGTGTACTCATACACACACACACATTAACATCAATGCCACAGAAGTCACCAATTTATATGTCATTGATTTCAAGCCAAACAAGATTCCCCATGAACAAGCTGCAATATTTTAAAGGCTGTTCCTCAAAGACTATGCCATTCTGATGAAACCTGAAGGTCTACCCATAAAACTGAGGTCTGCATTTTGAAATGAGGACCAACACCTGAAGTCTCTTCTTTGATGATGGTTGACAGAACTTTTCACTTTTTGGGGGTACTCTTCCAGAACTCCACCAGCTGTACATTCTGTTTTCACACCTCCATTAGCAAAGCTCTCTTTCTCAATCCTTTATTTTTGTTATTGACACTGAAGGCTTAATGTCTTTCAAAAAAAAAAACCACTGAGTGTGAGTATGCCTGTCTATGTAGGGAAATGGGCAGGAAATTTGCCACTGTTTGTGTGCTGGGACCTGTTGTCATCTTATTGCAGGTGTTCCATACTGCTGTCTCCTTATCACAAAAGTTTCATACGTTCTTGGTGTTTCTTGTGGGCAGGTCCTCAGAGCACTGACACTTTCACAAAGCAGCCAACAAACTCAGTTCCCCTCTCATCCAGCCACCCCACTCTTTTATAGCAGTCTTCTGCTCACTGGTTACAGCTGGGGCCTGTTAAAGTCAGGCCTGTTCCTAATCTTTGGTAATTGGCCCAGCTGCAACTCCTTAGGGCTAAGATTACTTTCTACACTATATTTTCTTATAGTTATACCCCTACAGGTACCAATGCACAGTATTCAATTTTTTCCTTACAGAATCACAGGATGAAAGAGTAGGCATTAAAAATGACCATTAGTACAGTGTCAAGGATTGGAGAAATTCAGAATAAGCCAAACAGAGTCAAATTGCCCAGTTTAGTCTGCAGCAGCATCTTCTTCACCCCTGCCTTCCCAATGTTAGATGACAACATCAAACCATTTATTTGACTGTGTGCAAAGAAGTCCCACGGTGTCTACATGCAGATAGGGAACAGGGGAGCTCTGAACAAGTCACAGCTCCTCCTGCTTGAGCTAAAGCACCAGCTGCTTTTGCTAAGAAACAGTAACATGTTCATGTGATTCAGAAACACCTTACACAGCTCTCAGGGGGACCAGATACAACCAATCACAGTGTGAAATCAACAGTTTGTGCTTAATGCTGAGCAACTAATTGGTCTGTTCTGGCTACAAATCAAAAATGCCAAAAGCCCTGTAAAATTTTCAGTGTCTTTTAAAAAATATATTCAGATTGCCAGATCTATGCCACAGGTTTGAATCCAACAGAGATACACATTGTTTTGGGGTTCCTTGTGAATATTTTGTGCATCTCTGTTCGTAATTCTCAAATTGTAACAACATCTTAATTTCCATAGCTATTTCATGGCACACATACAGGATCAAGACTTCTAGTGCCTAAAAGCAATATTGAAAAGATAAATACAAATACATTGGTGCCACACAGGTGCCCCAAGTAAAACTTGAAAAGGAAAACAATTGCAGAAAATTCTGATATGTATCAGATTGGTAGTAAACAAAATGGCAGATGGTCAGCAGATATAAGTCTTAGTGAAACAACATGAATTAGATCAACTAAAAAAACAGCCCAGAATTTTTTCCTTACTTCTCATGAGACATCATGAGTAACATTTTGCAATAGACACAAAGAATGGCAAATAATTAATTTTAAGCTGCATTTGATGCAGCTTAAAAAAAAATATCTATAGAAACAAAAAACAAATAAGGATTTACCTGAGATCTGTCAATGCGGTAGAAACGATCAGCAGAAGTTGCTGCAAGACAGAGAAACAACAGCAGAAAATAGTCTGAGCAGGACTGCATGGACAAACTGGGCTGCACTAACATCACTGGCTCCTAAAACACCCTCTGTGTCAGGGAAGTCACAGCGGCCCCACATGAACATATATTAATTCCTATATGAGTGGTGTGTCTCGGGTCAGTACTGTGACCAACATCTTTGCCAGCGGCACGGAGACTGGAATCAAGTGTGCCCCCAGCAAGTTCCCTGCTCAGAGCAGCCTTGGTGGAGCAGCGAACACACTGGAGGAAAGGGACACAGCCAGGGGGACCTTGACATGCTTGAGAGGTGGGCCAGTGCAAACCTCATGGAGGTCAGCAAAGTGCAAGGTCCTATACAGGAGCCATGGCAGTCCCAGCACACCTACAGGCTGAGTGGAGAAGTGATTGAGAGCAGCCCTACAGAGAAGGTCTTGGGGTGATGGCTGCTGAAAAGCTCAGCATGAGCCAGCTGGGTGAGCTTTTAGACCAGAAAGCCAGCCATGTCCTGGGTGTCAGTAAAAAGGAAAGTGGCCAGCAGGTCAAGGGAAGGGGTTCTCTGCCTCTACTCTGCTCTTGTGAGACCCCGCCTGGAGCGCAGTGTACAGTTCTGCTGCCCCCAGCACAAGAAGGACCTGGAACTGTCAGAGCAAGTCCAGAGGAGGGCTGTGAAGGTTTTATGGGGACCGGAGCACCTCCCTTACAAAGACAGACTGAGAAATTTGGGGCTGTTCAGCCTGGAGAATAGAAGGTTGCATGGAGACTTCAAAGCAACCTTCTAGCATCTGAAGAGGTCTACAGGGAGGCTGAAGACAGACTCTTCATCATGAACTCTGGTGACAGGACAAGGAGTAAGGGGTACAAACTGAAAAAAGGGAAAATTCAGGCTGGATATGAGAAAGAAATTACTGTGAGAGTGGTAAGATAGTTGAACAGGTTGGCCAGGGAATTTGTGAATGCCCCAACCCTGGCAGTGGTCAAGGTGAGGCTGGGTAAGGCCTTGAGCAGCCTGGTCTAGTGAGAAGTGTCCCTGCCCATCGCAGGGATGGGCTGAGCCTAAATAGTCTGAGCAGGACTGCATGGACAAACTGGGCTGCACTAACATCACTGGCTCCTAAAACACCCTCTGTGTCAGGGAAGTCACAGCGGCCCCCCATGAACATATATTAATTCCTATATGAGTGGTGTGTCTCGGGTCAGTACTGTGACCAACATCTTTGCCATGGAGACTGGAATCAAGCGTGCCCCCAGCAAGTTCCCCGCTCAGAGCAGCCTTGGTGGAGCAGCGAACACACTGGAGGAAAGGGACACAGCCAGGGGGACCTTGACATGCTTGAGAGGTGGGCCAGTGCAAACCTCATGGAGGTCAGCAAAGTGCAAGGTCCTATACAGGAGCCATGGCAGTCCCAGCGCACCTACAGGCTGGGTGGAGAAGTGATTGACAGCAGCCCTACAGAGAAGGTCTTGGGGTGATGGCTGCTGAACAACTCAGCATAAGCCAGCTGGGTGAGCTTTTAGCCCAGAAAGCCAGTCATGTCCTGGGTGTCAGTAAAAAGGAAAGTGGCCAGCAGGTCAAGGGAAGGGGTTCTCTGCCTCTGCTCTTGTGAGACCCCGCCTGGAGCGCAGTGTACAGTTCTCCTGCCCCCAGCACAAGAAGGACCTGGAACTGTCAGAGCAAGTCCAGAGGAGGGCTGTGAAGGTTTTATGGGGACCGGAGCACCTCCCTTACAAAGACAGACTGAGAAATTTGGGGCTGTTCAGCCTGGAGAATAGAAGGTTGCATGGAGACTTCAAAGCAACCTTCCAGCATCTGAAGAGGTCTGCAGGGAGGCTGAAGACAGACTCTTCATCATGAACTCTGGTGACAGGACAAGGAGTAAGGGGTACAAACTGAAAAAAGGGAAAATTCAGGCTGGATATGAGAAAGAAATTACTGTGAGAGTGGTCAGATAGTTGAACAGGTTGGCCAGGGAATTTGTGAATGCCCCAACCCTGGCAGTGGTCAAGGTGAGGCTGGGTAAGGCCTTGAGCAGCCTGGTCTAGTGAGAAGTGTCCCTGCCCATCGCAGGGATGGGCTGAGCCTAGATGATCTTTAAGGTCCCTTGCAACCCTTACCATTTTATGATTTTGTAGTATTCCTATCCCATTAAATGCTGAATTTAAAGATAAGGCTGAATGAAACAGTAGTCACTGAAAATATTAACTTAATATTTTCAAAATTTATAAAATGGATTTCAGTCTTATAAGAATTGATTACATTAAAATATGTGACAGAAAAAGCTGCTTTGTTCTGATGAGAGTATAGCAAGCATATATTGAATTTTATGGGTCTAATGGGATTAATTCAAATTCTGAATCTTAAGAACAATAATATGCTTAGGAGCTCTTTATAAATCAAATGCTCAGCCACAGATATTGACTCTGAATTATCAATATGTTCAAGGAAAATTTATGCTACTCATGAAAAAGACATAAAAATAGGGGGATTCACTAAATAAAGCACGTATTATGAATCTTGTCATCGTCAAATAATTTATATCACTAACCCCAAAAGTATTTATCATCTACAATGTGCTTCACCAGATGTGATTTTTTTGTATCTGCTTTGCATTTATTTGGGTGAGTGAAATCAGGTTCATTCACTCTGCAGTTTTGACACAAGAGCACAGTGATGTAGCATTGTAGGTTTTGGCACTTCACAGGAATATCAAATACTAAAGACAAAAACTGAACACATCTACCCATCCAGCTTTCTCCAAAAACCAAACAGATCCTCTCTATGGCTTTTATCAATGTCCTTCATGAGAGACAAGGAATGGTGATTAGAAATTGCCAAGGAGAATTTAGTTTTGTTTTGAGCATTAAAAATTTAAGCCTCCCCATGCTGAAGCTTTTGTAAAAGCAGATGCATCCATTTCAGCTGCTAATTCCTGTGCTCTGGAGCCTGATGTAAGGCCCTGATAAGTCATCTGCTTTAACAAAGTCTGGGTCAAATGCAAGTGCATCTCTCCAGCACAGGGTTACGAGGAAAGGGAGGTACATTTCCGTCACCTAAACACTGTAGTGCCTAAAGACTACAGCACCTGCTGTAGAGAAACCAGGGTGAAGACCTCAGCCTTACACCAAACACTGAATTGCCACAACTGGCTGCACTCTGAGCTCTGGCAGTGTATGCAATAAAGTCTGCTCATCACAGCACAGGCAGTGATAAACCAAGCTTCTAACCTGCCTCAGAGGAATGCCTCTCTGTGGCAAGAAAAAGCTACAGCAGATATTTTGATTGGTAGATGAAGGGCCTGTTTAATTTTTTAGAGGGGAAAGGGGGGCACTCAGCTCTTTTTTTACCTGCTCAGTGTAACAAGAAGGAATAGCTGCCCCTCTCTAGTATTATATTCAGAACTATCTTCCATAAGCACGCCAGAAGCAGGCAGCATGCTGGGCACAGCAGAAGGGAGATGCACTTACCATCTAGGAAGCACCATCTAGGAGAGAGCCTCTGAACTGAAAGTACTCTGGGGAAAGAGCTTTCCTGGTCCTAGATAGGGCATGAAAATTATGTTATTAAAGAAAATCCAGAAAACTGTTTCTTCTCTGGAAAGGACTATTTTCTAGACTTTGGCTTTTTCATTTTGCTTTACTGACATTGCACAATGTATAACCCAGGAACCAAATGAAATTACTGGGAGGAATTCCTGACCTGTACTTATCAAAGACTCAAACAGGCTACCCCATGTGTTTTAGCTCATACTGGAGAGGCAAAAGGGATCAAAAGGGGTCTAAGAGAGCAGAGGATGATCATGGCTCTGCTCCATGCTGGCAGGGAATAGTCAGCCAACTTCCTAAATCTGCTGCATATAACATTTAAACACAAACATATTTGCACAGGGCAAAACAGAGCAGCATGGATGTTTGGCATGCAAAATTTGTACAGACACAGATTCTATCCTTATTCAAATCTTAAGCAGTACAATCAGCACATCTGCAAATGTTGTAAATTCAGGTACATGTTGGTACAAGATTAAACTTTACTCCTCTTTCAGACAACAGAACACACAGCAGTATATCAAGTCACATGCTAGGAAAAGAAAAACTAAAAGTAACAGGAAGGATTTTGCTTGATCCCATAAATCTTATTTTCATGTACAGCTTATGGTATCCAGCCTCTGTGCATCACAGAGATGGAGACAATGACAGCAAAACATCCCATTAAGTGAACTCTAACTGCATATAAGGATCAAATAACACATCTCTCAGGGATTCAATAGAATCAGATTTAAAATACAGCTTTGTCTAATATGGGCAAACAGACTTGTGGGATTTTAGGTTTGATTGTATTGCCAATGGAGTGTGTGTCAGAAAATCAAGGATCTCTGAAACCCACTAGGCTTGCTGACATGGTTGTATCTACATTCACAAAGCTTTATATATTTAGTCCACCCTGTGAGGAAGGGAGGGGACTGCAACACAAAGGACAAAAGGAAGAAAACATCCAATGGTGTCTACTAAAATGCAGTTTATAAAAAGAGGAGAAATTAGTAAAATTCATAGAGTACAAAATGTTGAGAAAAGGAAGATAAGAATACTGCTGGTAAATGTCAACTTAAATCACAAATTGCGCATTGTGACATATTCCCTCCAAGACTTCATTACAGTTCAACTGCAGAACTAGCTTGCAAAGTTTCAGGCCCATGAGAATGCTATTTTGTGAGCATAAAACTCATTAGAGAAACAAAACAGAATGAGAAAACACTCCAGTATATTTTTTCTCATTTGCACCTTGGTTTGCTAATGTTTCTGCTGACTGCCTATGTTTTCAAATGCAGAGGAATCACACAAGAAAATTGTATTTATGAGATTTAAAAGTACCCATGACACTTTATTAGTGAGGTATGAAGACTGCTTAATCGTCTCAAGCACCCTATTCATGCCCTTTATCCCCCTCTTTTTCCCATTTCTGTAATATGTAGAGGGAGACCAACAAATATGGAACAAACCTCAAATTAACCTAATGAGACAATTTGCAGAAATGAACCACTTAGGAAAAAAAAAAGAATACTAGACAAACAAGTACTGAAGACAAAACACAGAGACAGTGCATTTAAAATGTAGCATCATGAAAAATGAATGGTATGTTAGGGATTTCACACTGCTGTGCACTGGAGAAGATGGGTAGGCATCTAATTTATATACTGCTGTAACAGCAGAGGTTAGAGACAAGTATGGAGCTGATTTCTGACAGTTCATACTCTCTTGTACATCTCCCCATACACACAGATTTTGTTCTTCATTTTACCTCAGGCAGTTTCCTACACATGGAGCAGTCAGCAGCCACTTAGGTTAATTCATAATGAGTGGAACAGAATCATACATGCTGGTTTATTAGCCAATTTACTAGACACTAACACTGTTCTAAAACCCAGTTCCAGAGCAATGATTGATGGAAATGTCAAGAATATGAAGTTAGCATTGGATAGGGAAACAAAGAAACAAAGCATTAACTGATATAAGGAAGGCAAGTCCCGGAAAACATGCCAAATTGCATTTTCTTATAGTGTCTGCAGTCACAGCATCTGCAGGCATTCTTGTGAAACTGGAATTTTTTATGCATCCCCCAAGTAATCATTAACCCCAAAGAAATTATCTGCAATTTCACCACAATTGCCTCCTGCAGGTTGGCTCTCTGTATGCTTCTCAGTGAACTCATTCCTGCTGACCCAACAAGACTTGCATTGCTGTTTCTAGGAAGATGCTATCAGCACCATGCAAACTTGTCCTGTGATCCTAAGCACTGTGTCAACTGACCATGGTCTGTACCAAATCTCAATGCTAATATCAGATCATTTTGGGAGTCATTAGAGTTAGTCTCACTCAGTTTACTTCCAATTTAATCACTATACAATGAATTATTTTACTGAAGAGAAATACACATTCTTGAATGATACTTTCAACTGAAAAGACAAGTTCTGTATTGCATAAATTGTAGAATAAAGTTGTAAAACGCAAAGAGACCAATTGTAGGAACTATCCACCCAAACTAAAACTTATTTATCTCATGCAGAAAACACACGTGTGCTTAGGATGGACTAAAAATTACCCTGAAGATTATGTAAAGTAAAGCTGGATGGCTGTCCTGTACAGAATTAAGAGGTTGGGCCTGCTAAAACACCTTTTTTCCTTCAGTGATAGACTGTATTCCAACAGCTATGTAATACAACATGTCGTTGTTCAGGTTTTTCAGACAGAGAAACAATTTTACTTTTGTCATTTGTCCTACAGGACACGTTTTCTCATTCACTTCAATATGGAAAATACTGCTATTGCAATATCACAAGCATCATGTGCTAATTTTAAAGGTGATTCCATAAAACTTGTCCAGGAGAAAGCAGAACTTGCTTCCAAAATTTAAGGGTAAACCAGATAATCAGATAATTAGAAATTCATCTAACATATGGGTTCAAATGCAGAGAGTGTCATTCCCATTTTTAAGCCTCTTTTTGTTCTGAAACTAAAATGAGAGTTTCTTACCTGGTAATGAACTCTTTGTGTAGTAGAGGTTACTGACTGTAGGTCCTAGCAGGAGAATGAAAGACAGGGCAGTGATGAAAAAGATTAAAGCAACAACAAGAGCTGTTTGTAGTTCTATTATCTGAAGTGGTTAGGCAAACACAAATCATTTTGCAAATATTTTTCACTGGTTTTAAGGATATGAAACAAATGCCACAGAAAAGCCAAGGAAAGCTCACTCAAAGTTTAGAATTTGTATGTATTTGACCAAAAAAACTAGTTTCAAAAAAAAAGGATATTACACTAATGTATTTTATCATGTTAAAAAATCTATTTGTTCCAAGAGAACTATCTAAATCTACAATATCAGCAACAAAATTAATGAAAATATGTCAAAAATCTTTCAAGACAATATTTCTGAGTGATTAATGCACTTAAGAAAATCACTGACAGTTCTCTCTATTTTAAGACAACCTCACCCCAAGAAGGTCGCATGAGAATGATCCTGACATTTAACAGTGTTCAGGCATCTAATTTATTTCAATAGAGATTTTGTCAAATAGTTATAGCACATGACATAGTCTACTAAACAGCCTGGCCTGCAGACTATTGCCCTCCAGCAGCATGGAAATTGGCAGAGCTCAGCAAACCTTGGCATCTCTACTCCCAGCAAATGGGACTGAGCCAAATCAAGCACACACGAAAATTAGTACAAACCCTGTAAAAGGTTGGAGAAACACAATTCCTCCATAACCACTATGGGTAATTCAACCAAAATACCTAGCTGTGCTTCCTTCAGGGGTAGTACCTAAAACTGCCTGGACTCAGTGTGATATCACATTTCTAATCTGATGAGATCATCATTAGTATTCCACTGTAATTTTCTGTACTGGATACTTAAAATATGCACCACCTTACAATACGGATTCATGTCTGATAATAATAGTCACACTCCAGGTCTGAATGTCCAGGAATGCATTTGATGAAGGGAATCGTAGCTGAAATGCAAAGATGTGAAAGCCTGAAGTGAGATACTAAGTTTCATATTCAAACTGCAAGTGTGGAGTTCCAAAATCTGTTGGAAGTCAATCTCTCCCAAAGAGTTCAATGGAAGGGATGAGCTTCATAGCTCCTACATAAACTAGACAAACAACATATAAGTTCTTATAAATATTCATATATAAATTGTTTATAAATGTAATGTCAGACTCGTAAATGTTTTTGAAAGCTATCACAAAGAGATTGAAAAAATCAGAGACAATACATTAATGAAAACCCATTAGTTTTATCACTAAAGGAGTTCACACTTAAAATTATTTGGGTAATGAGGCATTTGGGTTCTGCATTTCCCAGGGTGTATTGCAGAATGAACTCTCATGAGGCAAGGTGTTCAAGAATAAGAGTAAAACTATTGTTAGCTGCATGAACACACATTTCTGTGTCTTAGAAAATAGCTAGTCGATATTTGCTGTGTTTAGTGTTGTCTCATATTACTCCATGATTAGAGAATGACAATTTCATAATTAGACCCACTAAAATGCCACAGTGTTTATCGTTGCATAACACACTTTCTAATCCATAATTTATGTACTTTCAACAAGGTATATGGAAAGTCCTAGTATTCCATTATAAATCAAGGAGAAGTAAACACACCCATACATTTCAATTCTGTTATCATTTAAAAGGAATCAGTATGATTTTTAATTTCCTGTTTAGGGAATATTTCTCAGTACTTTTATTATCATATCTTAATTTTAGAACTTGGTCTCAATGGTAGGCAAATTGCAATACTCTTGATACGTGGTTGTTGCAATTATTAGACCCCTGCACTCAGAATGGGAAGAAGTGTAAAGCAGATTTGTGAGTGATACCTGAACTGACAAAGCCCTCACCTCTTGCAGACGGTCAATGTACATACGACAAGTCTCCAAGTCACAATCTCCTCGTACAACTATGATCCCTAGGGGAATGGCTGAAAAAAACAGAAACAAAGAAAAACCTCTTTAACTGAAGTCTCTTGAACTGTGACAGACTTGCAATGGTTTCCAACGTTGGCTTTTTTTCATATCTTCATGAAAGTTTTCTGCTATCTGAACCTTAACAGTTATGCAAAAGCAAGAGCATATTAATCATCATCAGTTTCACTCACTTATAATTATCAAATATTTCATTTTCAACAACCTTTCATGGTTTCTTGAAAGAAGCTAAAAAATATTCAGTTATATTGAGTACTTCATTTTCAGATCTGAACATCAAATATTATTTGTAAAAAAAAGGAACATATCCTAGAACAAGAGTTATGGGGGGTCACCCTTGTATCTTGAAATAAGAGTGATATTTCATTCTCAGAACTCAAATTCTACAGGTTTAAAGCAATGGAAATCACAGCCTGATATCAGGGAAAACTATCCAATACCAGGTTATTTTTATCTAAGGCTGCTTTTAAACCAAGACAAATGTTATTCTATCTATACACAGAATCGACACATTTCCATATTTAATCAGACAGGAAAAAAAAAAGATTACTTGTGAAAATATAGCAAAACCTTTCAGGTTAGGGCAAAATTTTTAATAACAGGAGGTTGAGGTTTTCACAGTCATTCTGTTCTTGCCACCAAAGAGTCCAAAACAAAATCATAAAAAGAAAAATAAATTATAAAGAATAAAATAAAAGAGGGAAAATGTGAGTCCACAAGATACCAGGAGAGCTACCTACTAAGATCTCATTAAATAAAAACAAAACAAGTGAAAACTCTTGAGTACCTGATTTTGTGAAAGTGAATCACTGAATTAAGTCCTTTTGTTCTCCCTGAAGGGTCTTTAATCAAATAATGGCCAAAAAATTTATAGGAGCAGTGGGAAAGATATTTAAATCCTCACATGAAATAGTCCAGAAGCAGAACAGAATATCAACTCATAAACAATTTTGATAACTGGGTAACAAGCAGCAACATAAAATCACCAAGGTTTCTGAGATAAACAGAAAACACAACTGTGCTGCAACCCTTCCTGCTGTTGAAAAGAAGTTAAGTGGGAGAGACATATTTAAATACTTACAATTTCTTCATTCTGATAAGAGAGCAAGACAGTGCTAAAAGATATTACAGAAGAGAGCTCCTATTTTTCTGGTCCACCAAAGCCTGAAGGACAAAGAGGAGCTCAGAGGTTTCCAGGGAGAAGAGCTGGGGAGCTCCTGCTGCAGTCAAGGTCACTGTAGACCTCAGAGGCCAGCACAGGGCTCAGCAGTGCTGCCAGAATTGTGTTTGGAAAGCAAATTGAACAGCAGAAGAGCTGTAGACCCAGGAAAACAGGAGGCAGGGGAAAAAATGCTGGAGTGAAAACAAGAACATAAAGAAGGAATAGGTGGGAAGAAAGAGGTCACACATCTCCTGAAACAACACTGACATCCAATAGTGATGACAGTCCCCCTGCACATTTTCAGAGGGGCCAGGTGCTCATGGAGACCTCTGAGATTCTTTCACTGCAGAACACAGACTGAGACACAAGCAAGTGGAAGGAAGGTCAGAAACAGGGCTTGCTTCAAACACACCAGTGCTCTGGGCAACAGACTGATTCTCTTTGCTTAGTGTTTATTATTGCTTAACCTGTTTTGGCAGGAGCCCCTTAAGCTCTTTGCAGAGACTTCTTAATGGCTATCTAGATTCAATTGAACAGATCCCTTTGCAGCCCTTACTGAGAGAAATGTTTATTAAATTCATTTATAGCACTAAAAACTGAATTGTAGCAGACATGGCTACACCTCCAACAGCTACAGAGCACTAGGGAGTTACAGCACTGGCTCACAGACTGTCACCACAGATTTTTTCTCTCTTCTCCACACTGAATGGGGACTAAAGCTTTGACCTCACAAAACAACACAGATAACAGAATTGGAATCCTTAACTATCACCATTACCAACAGACCAAAAGAGGACCTTAAAACATTTGTAATTCTAATGAAATCCACCAAAATATCTAAAAATGCAATAGATATCTTAGTGGTGATACTTTGTGAGTCTCATCTAATGATTGAAGAAGTAGTGATTCACAGCTTTAATTAAATTATGTACTACTGGTTCTTAGTAGACAAAGAACAGTTCAGAAACATTAGTAATAATGGTTTTTAGTAGACAAAGAACAGTTCAGAAACTCTGGGCTGTGTGACTTTGTCCTTAAAAAGAAAAGTGCTGCCTTAACTGTTTGGAAATCATGAATTAGCATGATTTATGGCATTTGGGGTCAGCTAGATAAGGTGTAATGTGTGTGAGGTGGGTCTCAAGTGGTACCATTCCATATGGTTCATTGGCCTTTGAAAAGCCTTTAAAGTCATTCCTGGATAACACTAAATTATATGTTAAATGTTGCTTCCCAATTTTTTTGGTTGTTGTTGGTACTTTGTTGCTTGCTTGGCTCCTTTTGCAAAACCCATTTGGCTTTCAGAAAGGAAAATGTTCACAGCCCTGATTTTTGTCATAAACCACAATAAGCAATCAAAATGCACCACACAGTGAAGACTTACAAAGTGCCTCACGATAGTTGCTGTTCTAAAACAAAAGCAAATGCTTAGTGGTTGATAATGGGATAGAAACTCTGGGGTTGCTGCTCATTCTACAAATAGTGCAATAGCATGCAACAGAGGCAAAATGAGTTAATTTATGATAAATCAATTAAAGGCCAAGTCAACATGCATAGCAGACAGTAACATTGTGGGCACTTTCATCCAGGACTACAGGATCCTCTGCTTTGCTGGGTGAATGAGGATGTGGACAGTACAAATCCCTGTGGGGCTCAGAGATTACTGGATGTGCCAGGAGAGAGGTGGGAGTGCAAACACATCAAGAGCACAGGCACTACAAAATCACTTTCCATGTACACACAGACTGTCCACTCCTGTGAATATCTGGATAAACCCACCCACGTGACTGTGCCAAAAATAAGGAATAGTCTCAGATCATGAGCCAAGCCACAGCACTCAAGTGCCAGATATTTTTCTCCTGAGGCGCCTGCTCTTCTGGCCACTTGCATCCATCTCCCAGTTCCTTTGTGCTCCCTGAATGAGGAAAAGAGATTTTGTCCAGGCAGGCTGTGATGGGCATCAGTGCAAGAACCACAGGAAATGAGACAGGCAGGCAGTTGCTTCGTGATCTGAACCAGTACTGCAGAAAGGTTTTTGTTCCTATCAACACTAACCAAAACCAAGGATCAGCAGGAGGAGGGTTGGGCAGATGCAGCAGTATGGCCAGCCTGGTTCTAATTAACTGCAAGATTTGGAGTGATTTCCTAAGCCCTCATGAAATTAGCTATGGAATTTGTAAGCAACAAACTAATCTTCCACCTAATAAGTCCCCATTATGCTGAATACCAAGAGCTAGTGAACTCTTTAATAGTCTTGAGGACACAAATGAAGGAAGCCCAAACATACTTTAATATATTTCAAAATTTAATTAACTTACCTGTTTATTGTTATGAAAAGATTCAATTTGTGATCTTAATATCATGATTAACCCACTCAAATCCCAAACAAAACAGCCTTGAGACAGAACATTATAGTAGATGTGAATGCCAAGAAAACTCATTCTGATTCTGATACCTCAGGGGACTGGGGAGATTAGACATTGGACTGTAAATATTTAATGTAACAAATAAAGGATCCTCACTACTGAATATGTCATAAGAAAGCCATTTTCCTGAAGGGCTTCCTGATATTAAGATATTAAGAATATGATATTAAGAATATGAAGGACCAAGCAAATAGAGAATCATAAAATATTCAGGCAATTATATTAAGAGGTTTGGCTTTTGCCAGTATGGTTTTAATAAAACTGAGTTTGTACAAAAGGATTTTCTTACCACACAAATCTAAGCCATGTGGCTCTTCAGATCCCTTCTGCTTATTATACTGAGAAAACCTAATTCTCTCTAGGTTCATTGGCTACTAGTTTTTTCAGCCCACTTGCAAAATCCTCACATATAAGGACGCAAAACACAGTGGAGGTTATCAGATTGAACCAGACTATGTTTGAAAAGGCAGTCATTCCCTCCAGTCTCTCAGTGATTTTTCCAATATCCTGCCAAAAGGGAAGAAGCTGCCCAAGTCAAAGGAGGAGAGAACCTGTGCCAAACACCACGCAAAAAGGAACAGATTATAGAAAATAAATTTGAAAAGCTGGGAATTGAAGCTGGCTGGGAATGGATATTGGGAGTGAGAGCTGACAGCAGAGATCTGGATAAACAACAGGAAAGTATTTAGGGTAAAGAAAAAGAGCAGGAACCTGTGCTGTAAGGTCTGCAGAGACAGACTAAGACAGGCAGGAAGGATGTGTGTGGGATGAGTTATCCAAAGGGGACAACCAGGACTGAAAAAGTAAGAGGAAATCAAATCAGCACTAAGGAAGCACGCGAGTAGAATATGAACAGAAGAACCTCACAGAAAGCCTACACAAGAAAGACAAACTACAGTGTGATTTCCTGGAAACTTAATATTCTTGCTTCTCTCCACTTCTCTAAGGTAAATATAATTGTTTATAAATTTTATATAAATATAAATTTTATAAATATAAATGCCTATTTCTTCTGGTTTAAAGAAGATTACAAACTTAACACATAACAATTTCCCACTAACTCAAAAGGCAGAGGACTGTACTGAATACACCCTGTGAGGTGTTAAGACAAGGTAGATTTAGATTAGATATTAGGAAGAAATTGTCTACAGTGAGAGTGGCAAGACACTGGAATGGGTAGCCCAGATAAGTGGAAGATGTCCCCATCCCTGGGAGACTTCAAGGTTAGGGACTTTGAGCAGCCTGCTCTAGTGGAAGAGGTCCCTGCCCACAACAGTGTGTTGGAACTAGATGATTTTTAAAAATCCCTTCCCACTCAAATAATTCTATCATTCTATAACCTCATTATATAAAATTTCAATGGGTTGGGTTTACTCCTTCCCCCAACCTGAGAGAACAGCAATTTCCAAAATTTAACTCACTACTGACTTCTAATCCTCTTGCTTTCACTTTGCTGGGAGGCTTTAAGCAATCCATTCAACCCCTCTCAGGTTCAGATCTTATGAAATCACTGTAATGAAGAAATACCTAAATTGGCTTATGTATACACAACACTTATTGACAAAACAAAGTTGTTAGAGCAAGGCACTGACTTCGAAGCAGAGTGAAGGTAATGTTGTCTTTTATGGAGCTTCTACCATGTGCCCAAAGAGATCTCCTGAGAAATAAAAGCCCATTGGTGCATCCTTTACAGGATGAAAGAGAAGGTTTGTAGCTGTACAATCTACCTCGTCTAAATCCATTCCTCATCTAAATCCAGCTCAAAATTGCTTCCCAATATAAGCACATTTCCTGCATGGCTCCTCAGGAAGTCTTCTGCTCCCTGCTGACTTCTGCATTACATAATCAGGATATAAACACCAAGTCCTGAGTGTTGGCCCTTTCTTACTTAGCTAGCTGTTCAAAAATCACATGAGCTCATCTCTAAATAGCTTCACCTGTGAAATCTTTAAGATTTAAAGAGTCAGAATGCCTTTGATAGATCGAGGATTCTAAGTGCGTTTCTGGTATGAGGAAGCTACAGTATCACTGTACATGTACACATCATAGTGACTCACAGGTTTGTCACTCTGTGTACCCCCATGTATCTGATAAGAACTCCTTGGATGACTCCAAAACCCTCAGGTAACCCACAGATATTAGAGGCATACATATTATAGACATTTAGCCACAGATAAAGAACTCAAGTTTAAGCTCCCATCACGTTACATCATCATGCACACACAGAGCAAGGAGGCTGCACAGAGAAGGGTTATTAGGTTGCAGACTGTCCAATCATTAAACACATGGAACTAAATTTTCTCTTCAAATTTCTTTTGAGTCTAGTGTGCCATTTTATTCTAGAAAACATAAGGACCAGCTAGGTCTGTGTAAAAAAAAGTATGGGAAACCCAGAGAGTTATTTCTGATACTGTCATCACTGCAATTGGGTATGATTCCTCCTTAATCTTAGTGGTACTGAGGAAGCTAAGATTATTCTCCATGGCTAGGGCACACACAACAAGTTAAGGGCAGTAAGGGCTGACATACCCTATTAAAAAACCCCACAACCGTTCAGTAACTGCTTATTGTGAGTTATTTCGCTGATATATTTTTATGGTGCAAATCTGAAATGGTGTTGCTAGGAAGAGCTAAGAAGCACCGACAATCATTAGGTCACTGTCTAGTTTATGTTTGGTTTGTTTGTTGCTTTTTTTTTAAACCAAATTAGTTTCCACATATTCCTCCATTGTCAGGAAATTCTTATTTATATTGGAAAGGAGAAAATACAGTGTCACACAGAAAGATTTTGCTGTCTTAAAAATAACTCAGTTGTTCACCCACAGTGCTGCTTTGGATCACACTTTACTGCTATAACAAGAAGGCAGAAAGAGTGCACACAAGACAAGCAGGCAGCAGAGGCAGAAATAAATTCTGTCCACCTAGAAACATCAGTCCACCTCCTTCTTGAGAAAGGTAATCTCAGTTGTGGTCATTGTAATGTACAACTCTCATATTGGCCAGAGATGGTGAAGCTTGTGACTAAGGTGACAAGTGTTTAGGACATGTATAAAGAGGTGTTAGAAAAGACAACTACATTTGCAGTGAAGAATATTACAACATAACTAAAATGCCAACATATAACCCTTTCTTAAAATGCTGCATCAAAGCATTCATCCCTCCTCACTGAAGGATCAATAAGCACCCTCTGTACCATCATTAATCATCTCCCACACAATACTGAGATGCTGACAGGAGAAAAGAAGGAGCAAGGGGAGGGAAAAAAGGGACAATTCAGAAACAGCATCTGGGTTAAATGCCAGCTGCATTGACAAGAAAAGTAGAAAACAACAGAAGGAGAATGAGCTAAGGACAGTCATGCCCTTCAAAGGACAAAATGACATTCTTTAATTGTCTGGAGGCTTTCAAAATGAAGTGTCTACCTCCAGCAGAGTGAAGATTAATCTTCATGGAACATTTTGTATCATGAGCTCCTCTGTGTCAGGAAGACAATCTTAGGTGAAATAGCTGACAGATTCAAATCAGTATTACAAGTAAGCAAGGGGGATTAATGTATTCACTGTGAGTTAAAATGATCCAGATTATTACAGTGAGGTCAGAGCTTTCAAAACTGTATTATGGAGACATGTAACAGGCAAAAACCTTAATAGGTTCTTTGCTATTTTTCCTTCAGGGATAACTCCTTATTAACTGGCTTCCTTTTCCTGTTCAGATTGCTGAGAGATTCTGCTTTGTTCTCAAATTATTTAGGGAGGTCAAACTGCTTTTAATCCTCTGGATGGAGAATGGATATTAAGTACAGCATTCTGGATTCAGTTGTAGCTATACTGCCAAAGATTGAACAAGTACATAAACTTGGTCTCCTGAAAGCATCTAGTGAGACATCCATAGACACAAGAGCTACAGTCCTGCTGAAGGAAACCAGCACCTCTTCAGTAACCACTCCCCAGCAAAAGAGGCATTTAAAGTTATAAAACCAGAGAAGTAGGCTTATGTCCACCAGTGTATACTGCAAGTTACATGCCCTCTCACAGGACATTACTACTACAAATGTTAAGGTGAAGTATCTTTTCTGGTCTCTTTTAGGGTAATAGGGATATTTGCTTTCTCATATTCTTGCAGTAAGTAACAACAGTAATGCACAAGCATTACTGGTACAGTTAAAAGAGGACTGGTAGGAAAAGCAACCCAATTAAAAATATCTGAGGAGAATAGTCCAGTCCAACTATGTTATATTATCATGGTGGACATGCATTAACTTCAAAGATTCAAAAGGGTTTCATTACAAATGACCCACCAATGTCCAAAAGCAATCATTTTAAGTCTTGATGAACAAACATCTGTTTTTTGAATTATAACTTCTTAAGCACACTCCTACTAAGTGATCAAATCCATATGAAATCTAAAACCAGGATGTTAGATCAGTTGCTGGCATTTTCTTTTAATGTTATCATTATGAATTTTGGCAGGTGACAAATAACATAAATACACATCTACCCCTGCAGTGACAACAGTGTAAGAAGTATGTTTTGTGTCAGAACATGTAATGGCTCCTAAGGACAAAAAACATGCTAACTACAGACACAGAAAATTTGCATCCATACAAAGGATAGATGAGAATAGCTCTCCTCAGATGGGCAACCCTCAAATGAACCAAGTTGTTTCTGAAAGTGTTGGGGAGTTGTGTGTTCAGTGTGGCCTGAAATCTACTCAATGCCAAACTCTCAATTTAAAATTGAAGCAAGTCCTGCTCCAGTGAGGAATAATCCTGATCCTGTTAAAGTCTTCTCAGTCCAGCGAAGGGTTCGATTGCTTTAAATATGACCAAAGTCCACTAACTTCAGTTAAGGCTGTCAAGACCTATGTTAAAATTTAAGCTATTTCAATTCTTTCGGTGTAAGGGGAGACAGTAAATTGAGAAGGGGTGGGACTGCAAATGGAAACAGTTTAACTATCTTTTAACAATAAGATAAGCACACCAATTAAAAGGATTGTCATCCTGTAATTACCAAAGCACTCTGTATTGAGGGAACTGAAGCTCTGTTGCAAAACACACACTCATGCTTGTAATTTAATATGAATAATGAGCCAGATGCATAACAAGACTATTAAATTGTTATCACAAGCAGCCCTGTCCCTCATTGATTAATGACTCTGCGTGTCACCAAGGAAAGGAATTCCATTTTTAAGTACAGATTGTCATCATCAATGTTGCCAAAGCAACCACTGTCTGCTTTTGACTTACCCCTAAACACAGCAATTAAACCATTACATGAGGAAACAAAACAGCCATTATTCTCTGAAATGGCAAACTGAAGGCTGGTAAAGAATAAGGGTGTGGGGAACCCAGATTTGTTCCTCAAGATAAATGTACCTGTGCAAGAACCATGTTCCAGGTCAGTGCACATTCTCAATATCAGATATATCATGGTCTCCCACTCAGCTTAAAATCTGATGCTTATCATAAAATCTGGTACAGTTTCATATACTAGAAACCCAATAGAACCAACAGAAAGACATGAATAAAAAATACTCTGTGTGCAAAACACTTATTTTACAGTAAATATAATCACAGGGCAGAAACATAGTTAAATAAGAAAGCAGTGGAATTTCTATATATGATCTCTATAGAGGCTATTTATATAGGGAGAACACATTTGTACATACGCACATATAGATGAGCATACTCTCTATATTAACTCATCCAAAAGTGTGTGCTTGACTCTTTGTTTGGGGGGTTTTGTTGTTATTTTTGGGGTAGGGGTTGTTTTCGTCAAAGTAAGGTTTGTACAGAATGTTCTACCAAAAGCAGCCACAATCTGGCTTCTCCCAACTTACAGGCTTCCCGGAGCTTTTCCTTGTCGTAATGTAGCCCCTCGTATTCTTGCAAATTAATCCTGTTCACTCTGATCCGCAGGCGATCTGGGATGGAATGAGGACTGCAAGAAAACAAGAAAGCTTCTTAGACAAAGTGTTTCCTGGAAGAGCAAAGGAAAACAGGATATGAAGAGTTTTCAATCTTCTCTGAAAGAAGAAAATGCTCAAGCCTCTTCAAAAGTAAGCCACATCCCCACAGGCCTATTCCTGCATTTAAAATTATGACTTTCTACTGCATAACAGCACAGACATTACACCTTAAATAATAAGCAAGATCAAGAATCCCGTTTGGTGTTTGTGTGACCTGAAACTGCAAAGGTTTTTTCTGAATTCTTATACCCCTACGTAGCTACCCCACCCTTCTCCAGTTTGACTTTGTGTAGATTCTTAGAGCCCTACCACAGCCAGTAGATAGATCTGCCAGCTTCAATTTCAAGACAGAGAAGAATGCTTCTTGGGAAGTATCTCAGGACAACCTCTGCCCATGAGAGCTCTACACCACATTACTGAAGGATCCTGACCCAGCATCTCAGGTCTGAGAAACAGTCAACAAAAATGTGGCTAAGTACCAGATTTCAAAAGTTGTGCGTCTAATACTCAGAATCCAGGAGGACTTTTAAAAGCAAGTAGCAGTATGGCAACCTCACTTTTACAGAATTTAGTCTGATTTAGATACCTCAACTACTGATAATTTTGAAAGACTCAATAAGTCAGTATCTAGAAATTAAGTGTTCATATACCTAATATGACATATTCATATAACTATGGATAGAAATTTGTCCAGAAAAGCTTTCTTTTTCATTTCACACTAGTTTCTACCTTAATGTAACCTATTATTTGATTTTTTTAAGTTTAGCTAGATGCTATCCAAATTCATTTAGCTACACTAGCATCTTCCACTTTTAAAGAGAGACAATCTATGTATTATAACACATGTAGCAAATGTCTGTCCTATAGGAACTCAGCCCCAGGTCAGTTAAAAGTAGATTACTCATTCTGTGCTTTTACTAAAAGACTGTCTATATTTTCAGTTTTAATCTTGTTAGTACCAGGACTCTACCTACAGTAATATTGACTAATACACACTGCCTTTCCAATGCCATAAGGCTGTGTACTCTCATAAATATACAGTTTGGATTCTTTCTCAGTTTTAAACTATTTGATTTATTAGCATTTGAACTGCTAGTGAAGGACAAGGCACATCTCACAAATGTTACCTGTGTTACCTCATTTCTAAACACGTTCAAACGTGAATTTTCTTCACGAATGTCATCAATTGATCAGTGGTAGACTTATTCTATTACAATGGGACTCATTTCAAACTCATTATCATAATGAATAATCTGGGTATCTCATGAAAGCAGGAGAGGAAAACAGGATGACCTCATGCCAACATCTGCCAAACCTTGGCAAATTGCGTCACTTGCAACCTACCTGTTGGTGCCCAGACTCCATCCCACACAGGATGGTGTTTGGACACCATGGGGAGAGAAAGATAACACTGACTTCTGTAGATATGCTGACTCGCTACCTAATGCCATGTAAGGAAGAAAAACAAATGTTATTTCTTAGCTTGAAGCCGATGGCAACCTACTGCATGCACAGGATCACCTTCTGAGTCAAATTAGTCCTTTCACCTGAAAAGAAGTGAACAAGGTCTTTTTCTCTGCTTGGAGCTGGAGGAAGAAAAATATCTAAAATTAAGAAAATCTAGAATATATTTTTTCTTCCAAGAACCACACAGAGACTCTCCAAAATTCTCTTCTAATTAGAAAATATTTAAGAAAATATTCCCATGCTTTTGCAAAAAGTATAATTTTTGATATATAGGCACACTGTATATCTGACTTTGTTTCTGCAGAAGCAACAAGCACACCATCTAAAGTGTGATGTATTTTCGGAGGAGAAATAGGAGCAGATCCAGTGTAGGAGGGCAATCAGCTGGCAAGTACCAGAGTTTGGTATTCTGTTCTGCCCTCCTCTCACTCCATTTTTATAAAGATATGCTGAAACCACTACATAAACAGGTTGCGTGCTAAAACATACAACTGGAGAGAAACAGAACTTGGCCTCTTGTCCGTTTGAAAAGTTTAGTTATTTTACTTAGTAAAAAAGTGTAACCTTGGAAACAGTAGCTTTCTATAGAAAATAAGTCATTACCAGAAATAACAATGCCAGGAGTTCCTTTCTACAGGGTAGAGATTTATACACTTAGCCAGGTCCAGTCACAAGCAGCATATTCATAACACAAGTAAACATATATAAACATTCCGAAAAATGTGTGTGTATTGAAACATGCACAAAAGAGACATTTATTCAGTAACTGAAGCTTGATGGTTTTGTTCATCAGTTCTTTGCAAATACCCTTTGTTCTCTTACAATCATCATTGGCTGACACATTGTGTCACTAAATTTTATTACCTATTCAAAATAAATTTGATTCTAAAACTCACTATTTGAATATTCATTTCTTGTGCTATCAGACTAGCAGCAAATGACACCAGAGTATATTGTCCTCATCAGTCAAACTAATTAACTCATTCATTCACAGAACTCTATCTAATGGAGCTGAGCAAAATACTTCCACTATCAACACCATTGCAGTCTTCATGGACACTAACTGCATCATAATCCATATTATGATACAAATAGATAAATTTGTCTTTGTTCAGACATACTCAGTATATCCAGAAACCAGAAAGATTAAATACATAAGCATGTCCATGTAAAAGCAAATAACAGGGTGATGGATGTCCCTGAACAGAAACATTAGTACAGTATTAATAGAAATAGATGTCTCTAAATACTGTGTAAAACAACTTGCTTAAATACAATGAGAGGAAGAAAAGCTTTCCACATAAAGCAGCAATTTATAAATAAATTTGGGGAGATTGCTGCACTTTAATTCAACCTAAATTACTTAAATTACTTACCTCTTAACAATTATTTTTTTACATGGTGTATTACATAGCCAACAAAAAGTACTTGAAACCTACAGATTAATGAAGTCCATTACCTCCTAAAGAATCTAATTAAGAACTCATTCCACAAACATATCAATCCACAGAACTGAATCCTAAATGTCATTTGCCTCATGAGAATGCAAATAAAGATTGAGGTCAAATAAAACATTCTGGTTTTTCATGTTTATTATTTATAATGATTTCATTTAAACACAAACCTAAATATGAATCTTCTCCAAGATCTTTCATCTAGAAAACACACTCAGCTTTTGATGAAGCCGTGAGTTCCTCCTCTTACCCCTATTAATCATCCAGCAACAAGTGAGAGGATGCCAGACAGCTCACTTGGAGCACAGCTGGTTTTCCTAGGACACATGCTCCTGCCTCCAGTCAGCCTGGGAAGAGCACAGGCAGAGCAAGCTTGGGTCCTGCCCAAGCCTGGCACTCCTGCACAGCAGACAGTTACATTTCCGCCACACCACCAGCTTGAGCCAGCTGGGGAGACAGACTTGTAAATTATAAATACCCCAATCCCTATTTCAATTATTTATGAAGCCAGTGAACCATTTCTTACACTTCATGTCTCCACAGAGAAAGGAATAATAAGAATAAACAGTCCAACAAGTCTACAGAATCCAATGACAAATTTCTGATACATCTTCAAGAACACAGCCCACACCATCATACACACAAATTTTAACATGATTCAGTAAACAGAAAAGGAAATCTACTTCCCTCCATACAAAAAATTGAGTTAAAAAATCAGTCTTTTAGGGGATGTTTGCAGTGACAATGAATGATTAATGAATTACCTGTCTCCTAGAGAAGAAATAAATATGAAAAATTAATTAAGTATTCTGGCATTTAGAACAATTGGAAAGAGGAAAGCTGTAGCCAAAGAGAAAAATGAATTCACCTTACTTTCAAGACCACATTGACAGAGCTTGGAAATGATACATTAAAAATAAGTTTCTGACAGCATCTATCTACTTGAAACATAAGAACTGCCACAACAGAGCAGACTCATTCAGTCTCTTCTATGGAGGAATTTGAATGCTTCACACAAGTTCATGACTATTTTAAGGTGAAGCTCTTGCTAAACTCTTTACCTAAAAAAAAACCCACAAAAACCCTTGAAATTATAAGCTCTACCACATTTTTTTTTCTTTCATTTGGGAATTTGAGCTAGATGAGCAGCCATGTTATAGGGTGCTGGGACAAAGGAGAGTCCCCTTAGTTAGCAGAAGCATTGGAAAGAAAAGATAAACCTCATAGATGGGATAAGAATTTCATGACAGAACAAAATAGTATAACAATAAATATGGTGATAATAGTAATAATAATAGTAGTAATGATAAGTAGGGGGTAGAGGGAGTTACAAACACAAGAGAAAAAAGTGATGCACAATTCAACTGCTCACCAGTCAGCATATCCCCAAAGAGCAGTCAGACCCCTCCCAGGTAACTCATCCAGTTTACACACTGGGCATGACCTTCTCTGGTGTGAAACGTCCCCTTGGCCAGTTTGTGTCACCTTACCTGGCCTCACTCTCCCAGCATTGAGTGCAGCTCCTCAGCAGCAGACTGAGAGACACTGAAAATAGTGTTTACTTGGGATAAACACTAATTAGCAATAGCCAAAACATTATTCTTGCCATAAATCCAAAAAACAGTTCTGTACAGCTACTAGGGAGAAAAACAGCTATTTCCAAGCCAAAACCAGGAGATAAGTGTTATCCCAGATAAGCCAGGTTAACCTGGCTAACCCTAGTTAGTTCTCTGGCATTTCTTATCTCACAATTTCTTCAGCAAAGACATTTGTATTTGTAGAGCTACACCCACAGAGACGCTTAAAGCGCAGACATATTCTGAAGTTCCCAGTAGAATCCTGGAACTTGCTTTTCTTCTCCTGCATGCTAACTGTGCTTCTCTCACACATTACCCTTCCAAGCACAGTGGATTCTCCATAAGTAATAATCCCTCTAAACATTTTTTGGGCTGGAAGGGACATTAAAGATCACTTAGTTCCAACTCCTCTGCCATGGGCAGGGACACATTTCACAAGACCAGGTTGTTAAAAGCCCCATCCAGCCTGGCCTTGAATACCTCCAGGGATGGGGCACCCACAACCTCTCTGGGCAACCTGTTCCAGCACCTCACCATAAAAAACTCCTTCCCAATATCTAATCCAAACTGACTCTCTTTAAGGTTGAAATTATTCCACTTATCATTACATGCTCTTGTAAATGGTCCCTCTCCATGTTTCTTGTAGGCTGCCTTCAGGTACTGAAAGGCCACAATTATTTTATCCCAAAGCTCCTGTTTTCCGGGTTGAACAATCCCAATTCTTTCAGCCTTTCCTCATAGGAGAGGTGCTCAATCCTTCTGATTGCCTTGGGGCCCCTCTGCTGAACTCAACAGATCAACATCCTTCCCATGGTGGGGACCCTGAAGCTGGATGCAGCACTAGAGGTGAGGTCTCACACGAGCAGAACAGAGGGGCAGAATCACCTCCCTGGACCTGCTGGCCATGCTGCTTCAGCTGCAGCCCTGTTTATGGTTGGCTTTCTGGGCTGCCAGAGAACACAGGGCAGCTTCACATTCAGAAACCCACATGTTAGACAGGAAAAACTAATAAGAAATTATGAAACTCAATTCCCTATAAAACATGTTTCAGAAAAAAAGAAGATATCTCTAAGCATTTTCATCCTTAACTCTGCATTTGGAGAACAGTTCACTTTCTATGACGTTCTCCCTTACACCTTGCCTCCTACTGTTCTTTATTAGATTCTCCTATTATAAACAGTAACCATATTCAGCCTGGGAAGGTTGATTTTGTTTGGCATTTGAACCTATAAAAGCAAAAATACTATTTTCTATTTCTCTTTTGTTATTCACACAGGTTTTATACACACACTCTGCTGCAATCATTACCACAAACTCCAAAAAAAGGAGTAGTATTTACCAATAGCAATATTTGTATTTTCATTTATGCAGATTTTGTAATTGAAAAACTAATTACAGCCTACCCACAGTGTTTATTCCACTTGTAGAAGAGCTGTAGGGGCTATACAAGTGAATATCTTATTTTTCAATGGTAATTTTCAGCATCAACCACACAAGACAAATGTACTCTCACATATGCATCTTCTCATCTCTGAACATCCAGCAGGAAAATGCAAGTTTTCACCTTCCTTTTAAAAGGACCCTCAAAAATACAACACACTTGTATTTACTTCCACACCTTGTATAAGCATTTGCAATGGATCACAGTACAGTTCTACTGTCTCTGCAAAAAAAGACCACATGAGCCTAATAAATTGGCTGCCCTGAACTCCCATGCATCTCCTGCTGCAGAAATCCTGACATTTATCTAAGACAGGCTATAATCCACCACCAGGTCTCAGTAGGATCTGCCCTGCTGTTCAGCACTAACTGGAACTCAGTCTTCTATGTTGCTCAACAAAAAAAAAAAACAAAGCAATATTTGAATCTCAAAGCCATCATAATCCAGATCATATTTCTGTGTTACCTCATGGGTTCTTATTTTAATTTGCCAGACACATTAATTGGCAACCCCAGTGCAGCAGCATGTTTAATCTATTTTTACAGATTTTAAGATAGAGAACAACTTTGACTTTCAAATTAGTTTGGGGCTTGCAAGTCTGTCTCTCCCTGCTTTATTCTGACAGCTGATATCAAATGGGACATTTAAATGAACTGCATCAAAACTTGGAGTTCATTTTCCAAGGGATATCCCTGAGCTTGGAAATAGTACTCATTCTCTTAGACACACAGCTCAATCTTCTGTGTAAGAAATAAGGGTTAGCTCAACTTTTTTCTAGAGGCTGATTCAGATACTGAATTGGTGAGGCAAGTTGGTTTCATTACTTTATGCTTGTCAGCAGACTACATCAAACTGGAGCCATGGAAAAGGCACACCAAACTGAAAATCTTTCTTTTTTCCAAAATAACAATGAAGCACTTGGAGCTTTCTGAAATTTCACAGAATCACAGAATGGTTGAAGCTGAAAGAGACCTCTAGAGGTCATCTGGTGCAAACCCCTGCTCAAGCAGGAGCACCTGGAGCAGGCTATCCAGGACCATGTCCAGGCAGGGTTTGATTATGATCAAAGATGAAGATTCCACAACCTCTCTTGGCAGTCGGAGCCAGCACTCTGTCAACCTTATGATAAAAAGCATTTTTTCCTTATATTCAGAGAAAACCTCCTGTGTTGGATTGAAAAGATCTCATCTCAATTCTTTCCAGGAATGATGCCTGGCATTAAACCTCAGATGTGCCTGTTGCCATGAATGTTTGGGGAGCTGGCTCCTGTCTGAACCTGGTCACCATCACCAGACATGTCCTGCTCACCTTACTTGGCTACTGTGGAACTGTGCCCCATCAGTCATGCTGTCATCTGAGCTCCCTCTTCCCATTTGTCACTGGATTTTACTGCCCCATCTCTCAGCTGAATGACACAGGGTAATAACAAAAGGCTGTGGAACTTTTAGAATAGAAAAAAAGCCAGATACTCACACAGTGAAGGAATCAGGGGGAGCCGAGACTCTCCTCAGGTCAGCAGACTGCACTTTATGGATACTATAAGGCAGCAGGAAATGAGTGGCCAGGAGAAAAACAGCACACGGTGAGGACAGACAAGAAAAAAAGGTGAGAGAGAGAGAGAAGGAGTGGAAGAGAAGAAAGAAAGAGAAAGACACATAACATTTAAACAGAAACAAAAGGAATGCGTCACGTAAAAGTTGAATGAAGGGCCATGCAGAGCTCTGAGCTCACACTAGGAAGCCAAGAGCAACTGAAGACATGCAAATGGAGAAAATCACTGCTATGTGGCACACAGGAGCTTTCTAAAGACACAAGTGAGGAGCAGTGAAAAGCTCAGCACATAAGTATACAAGACAAGGGATCCCAGAACTTCTTCCACAGGCACTGAAAAATTTCAAAGCAACAGACTTTGGAAGCAGGTCCAGAAACACAAACATCAAAGCTGAGATCCATATGGATGGAATTGTCTCCAAGAGTTGACCGACTAATTACTGTTCAAGGAAAAAATACCCTTACTGGAGATTTTGTATTGACAATGAAAAGTTGCTGTTTCCATTCCTCTTGTTCATACCTTAAGGAGACTTGCATTTTATTAATATTCACCTTTAGTGTTTATATTCACCTTTAGTGTTTACATTCAAATGATCCTTTTCTTTTTCTTGAATGTATTAAATATGTTTTATCTAGAAGCTCTTCCCTCTTCTTTCTCTTCCATTATGCAGGATGCTCTCCCTCAACCCAAACTAAAAGTCAGTGAGGGGAAAATACATTTTGCAATTCAGGAAGTGTTCATTAACTGAAACTTACTTGGGAATATACTATGCAGGAGTTTCTAATCAGAAAATTATTCCTGGAAAAGCTGAACCACAGTTTCTCTTCTTATTCCCCCTAATTTTTGGTATAGCTCTCAACAGCTACATTCTTGGCTCAGTCACAGAAAACCAAGCTGTGTTGTCTCTTTCACATGCTACTGTGATCAATAGTGGAGAACAGGAATGAGAACTCAGCCAACAAGTGTTTCAAGGAGAAGAAAAAAAAATACAGAAAAAAGATGATCAGGACAAAAAAATACAGAAACAGTGTAAAACTTGTACAAGTTAAGTCTTTTTCTACTCACTCCCACTTTTTATATGGCAGTAATATCAAAAGTGACAATAATAACAACTCTGCATTTCTGTGACCAAGATAATTTTCTAATTGCTTTCCTGGCAAGGAGCTCAAGAAGAGCTGTCTAGTAATTAAGGATAGTTCCAGATGCGCTGACTTATCTCACACATCTAACATTTAAATGATAGTCATTAAAAAAACCCTTCATCTATCATGTTCCATCCCATACAAGACTCTCTGGGAGATTCCAACAGAACAAGGAGTTATATCCTAGAAATCAAGTTAAGAAAAATAAATAAACATATTTAATTGCAAATTTCTTCACTTGAGCAATACTACCAATCAGCATCATATTGAATGAACTTCTTACAATACTAATATTCTTCCTAGATTTTAACCTTTAACAAGTAATTTATTTTTTATCACAGTAAGAGAAGATTCAAGTGCTCTCTCCTTCCTTTTTAACACCTCAGAGCAAAGCACATACACAGATATATATAGAAATAGATGTAAATATCTACACACACAGTTTCTGATATGTGAAGCTGAGATTACAGTTCCTGACAGATCATTTGCATTTTCCCAAGACAGAGATCTGCAGAAAAATGTCAGCCAAATCAAAGGACTCTGACTGCAATTTAGTGTACCATGGCACATTTAAATCAAGCTAAACCACAAAGAATATCCCCTTTATAATTGGCATATACTACAAATCTCGATTTCCCTACCACAGTTTAAATTCAGATCTAAAAATCCAAACCTAACCCATGCTAATTATCAGCTTGAAATACCATGCATTCACTTTTTACATTTGCATTAGTCTCCTTCAGTGCAGAAAAAGATGTCCCAGGGCTACCCTTTGCTTTCACTGAAGATTGAGGAGTTGTGGTTGGGTGAAATTGGGCACTGCTGGCCATAGTCAAGAGTCTGCTATTTTCTCCACAAGAAAGATGAGTATATCTTATATATTTTCCAGGCAAATAGAAATTGCACATTAGAGAAATGGGTTTTTACTGCAACTTAGTAAACATTAGTCTCAGTAAGAGAGCAGAGTGCTAAATTGAAGAGGAACATGTTGAAAGCAACCAGGGTGGCTTTGATTACATTAATAGATTGACAGCCAGAGGATGACAAAAAAACTCTTAAGGGCTGGAGTCAAAGTTTGAAGTAAAGCAGAATCTTTCTCTAGATATACAGTTGTAAGAGAGACAACTTTTAAGATAGCTGAAGAGAAAAGGTGTGCCTAAGACCTTGTCCTTTTTTTCCCAGTTATATGAGTTAGCCTTTTGGAAGGTATTACATCTCTTCACAAAACTTGCCTCACCATTACAATTGCAACTGCAAAATTCCCCCAGCCATTTCCCCTGAAATATTAAAGCCTCAGTGGATGAGTGTTTGAATTAAATGTGGATCCTCAATAACTTTAGGGCATTAGTTCAGTATCTTTGGATAAGGGATTGACTGTTTTCCTTCACATTTGGAATATATGATGAAAAACAGCAAAGTCCCTTGCAACACTTATTTTAGCAGCAATAAACACCTATACAATGATTATAATAATACCTTTTACAAAATAATCTAAATTATTTTATTGGATGGCCACTTTCATAGGTCAAAATTTGACTACTTAGGTGTCTTCTGATTAAATTATATCTGCAGTGACTGTAAAGAAAGTTTAATCATGACAAGGAATGTTAGCCCTGTGTATTTCTCTTCACAAGCTACTAGTTTCCAGTCTTAGCTTTTCTTTGGTCACATTTGCAATACTCATTTCTCATTTGGGTTTCTATACTGGAGAAGGATTTCCTACAAAGTACAAACAGTTCTTTCAGGACATTGAAATCTTTCTCCAGACTCTGCCAGGCAGCATGTGCTCGCAGCAGAGACTGAAATATGTCCTGATTAGCTCTTGATTGTGGCAATTTCTTACGGGGTCTTCAATGCAGCTTAAAAAGCAGATCAATAAAGCTGAGAAACTAAATCAAAAAAACTTCAAGGGCAAATGGCATACATATGCAGAACCATCAGAAGCCAAGGGGCACACTGCCAAGCCTGCAGAAACCTCTCTAAATAAATAAATACATAACAGAAAGATAGAACACCATTCTAAAAGCAAGAGAGGGATAATTCAGAAGATAAAAGAGTAAAAGAAAGTCAGGTAATACAATAGAGTGAAAAGGGACTTCAGAAGATGTGATTTTTTTTAAATTTATTTTTCAAATGCACTGCAAGTCCAGTACATGCAAAATCCATGACAGAATACACTGCCCCACACGGGCCTCCTGCCTCTAGGACATGCACATGTGCAACTCACTCATTCAGCAAAGGCATGGACGTTCTCCTCTTGCTCTTCTGCACCATGTTGGCCTGGTTCCTCAGGGAGATGCGGATGAGGGAGGGCGCCAGCCGGCAGGGCTCGCCGTCCACTTGCATGGGGATGGACTTGTACGTCAGAAGCGTCACCTCCCGGCACTGGTGCAGCCGCTCCCCGTGGCCACCCACCTGGAGAGCAGCCTGCAGGAAACAAACAAAACACACAAACAAACAAAACACCAAGCAGGTCTTGGAATCTCTGCTGGTCAGAGTGACCCCAAGATACATACAAGTCTTTTCCCAGCCCAGCAGCCAAAAGAGGAGTCAGGATTCCTTGGCTATGGTTTTCAAGGTTGTTTATTATTTCTTATCTATAATATTCTTTCTCTGGCCTGCCAAGGTCCATTCAGCAGGTCAGTCAGAGGAATGCCTCAGAGGCAGTGTTGTCTTTTATACTAAAAACTACATGTACTTTATTTACAATAATTTCCCAATACCTATCACCTGTGTTAGACAGTGCCTTCCTACCTTAAACCAATCCAAATGTGCCACCATCACCCAGAAGATGGAGGCTAGGAAGAAGGAGAAAGAAGGACAAAACAAATCCAAATTCCTTCATTTTGGGACCCCAAGTCCCCATTCTAGAAACCTTAAAATTCTACTTTTCACCCTATAACAAGCTAACTATTATTCTACTTAAACTCTCTTGACTTGTAATTCTTCACATAAAGGCGGCAATTTGCTCCATGGGTCAAATTCAAAGTCACAGGTGGCTTGGGCTCTGTTCCAAGGTCTCAAGCCATCCAGGACAGCTAGAGAGATGTCCTGGGTTCCAACAAGAAGGGAAAAGATAGCTCAGAACAGAGGCAGCTGAGGCACTTGACAAATCCAAAATGCCACTTTTCTGGCAGAATCCATTACATAGTACTCCATACCTAAGCTATTCTGAAAGAGCACAAAGAAAGTGTTTTCACCCCAAAACTGCAAAGCAACAAGCAGATATCTAACCACATGCATTATAGGACTCATCATTTATATATTCCCACCTGTGCCCACACAAATTAATAACTGTGCTCATTCTTAAAGCTTTCAATTTGTTTTGGTTGGTTTGTTTTTACAATAACAGTAATGCTAATAATTATTTGCTCTTTAAAACAACATCCTTAATTAGATACATCTGCAAGACAGAAAAACTATTTCCCCTTCCTGAACAGAATGGTCCTTAATGTGAATTAGTAAATTTAAATTTTTTATTATGAAAGCTTACACATCAAGTCAACCTCAACATTAGACAGGCTGAAAAGAGCAAGCAGAAGGACCTTGTTAAAACAATTAAATATCATGTTAAAGAATTCACTTCCAAGAAATTAGGCAAGGAAGACAATGAGCAGATCCTTCAAGTTCTAGGCAGACATGTTTGGGCAGAAATGTATTTTTTTAATGAATATGACTATTATGTGACAAGTCACTCTAATTTCTCAGATGCAGAAAAAAATCTCATATTAATGCAACGGAACAATGTAAACTCAAGTCAAGGCCAGTGCACTTAATATTATGGATCAATTGACAACATGATCACTAATTATAAATGCTTTTTTAAAAAGTAGTTCTCTCCCTTGGTTTCACAGACTCACTTAGGTACAACAAGCACATCTGAGACATACAAGGCAAGTTAGGATTATATCAAAACTGTCTAGGGTTATAATCATTCTTCAGCATCACAACCAAAGCACACCTGTAGAGCCACAGTTCTCAACTAGGCTTCCTTTAAAGAGAAGCAGAAGCTCAAAGGGCCCTACTTCTTAAATTCAGCCCCAACTGAAATTGTTGGTAGCTTTTGAGATCTGTCTAGCCACTTCCATTTACTAGAATTGTGTTAGTGGCAAAAACAAAAAAACTCTTCTGACTGAAAACTGTCAGTTTGTACATGCTAAAGTTTTGACAGCATTTTCAAAAACATGTCCTAAACTCCTCTTCACTTCTATTCCAAAAGATCTACCAGGCTAATAAACAAAAATTTTCTTGTGGGTTATTTCCCTAATCCACTAGGCCCATTTTAAAACAAACAAACAAACAAACAGGTCCATGAAGGTATCCTTAACCCAGACAAACTTTTAAAGGAAAGATTAAGGATTGACCAAGACTGCCTTTCGCTTACTTTGAAGATTAGATTTTCCTGACTTTCTCTTTGAGAAAACAAACACTATTATTGTGGGTATTTACTGAAAGTGACATGGACTGAGGGCAGGTCACACAACAAGGGAGTTTAGCCAAACAGGCTTATCCATCTTTGTTTTAAACTAGCTTACATGAGACAGTAGCCACAAAGACCTACAGGTATGGAGATAAGTGTGAGCTATAAAAACTTGCCAGCAAGTCCAGTTGTGGGCTTTCTGCTGGGCACACTAAACCCAAGCTGCACTGCCTTAGGTAGGCTGGTGCTAGCATGGGGAAAATTGCCAACTCTGGCTGCATTTAACCAGCCCCTGAAGACAATGTCACAGTGTTTGGCCACTGCCATAGCAGGACACCAGGGTATTTAGAGAAAGATGGCTTTTATGGTGTCTCAGATTTAGTTCACTTTAAAGATGGCACTGGAAGAAAGTGCACTGACAAACTAACTCTGTTGGCTGAATTTCCTTTTCCTAGCAGAATAAAAAGGAGAGATAAAATTCATGCAAGAAATACTAATAAAGTCATCCACAGCTACTGCTAAAGTTTCACAAGACTTTTGGTGAGCCTATAGAAACTGTATGTCCATATAAGTTTATATAATATATCACATTTATATACCAGCAATACTTAAAAATTTTAGACTTTAATGTCACAGACTATACAAAAGCTAAAGAGAGAAAGGAGTGTTTATTTGATCATAAAACATTCCCATAGTAAAATCATGACTTCATGCTCTTGTCATACTGTTCTTACTGTAATAATCTTGCCATTTAACTTCAGAGCACTGCATATGCCAATCGGCCATATTTTGCAAGTAATACTTTTTATTATTAAATAACACTTCTCTTATTAGAAAAGAACTATTTCATTCTGCCATTTAACAGCAGAGCATGCTTTGGCCTTATCTAACTGTGGGGAAGCACATCTCTTTTTAGTAACAAGGAGTATTTTGCACTCTGCAGTGCTGCCAAGGGAGCCCTCCCAGCCCGGCAGCACCCCCTGCACTCACCAGTGAGGCCATGGTGAACCCGATGACTTCGATGTAGCCATCGTCATGACGCTGGGGCTCAAAGTCTCTGTGGTCACCAGGATTCCCCCAGGGCATTGTGCCAGCACAATACCTACAGAGACAGGTTTGGAGAGCCAGTTGGAGAAAGCAGCTTGCCCTGAGAGGTCCCGACTTTTAGCCTTTTAGGCTGTTCTTTTTGTTCCCAAGCTACAACACCCTCAGGTGTACCCACCATAAACTTTATCAGGTTCCTCTCTGAGAGGAAAATGGAGAAACACCAGGAAATAGGGCAGAGAGAAGCAGCACTCCCTATTTGCTTTGACTCCTGCTGGTAAGCTGTTGAGCCATAAAGCTGTTTTGCCCCTCCTTCCCTGCTACCTCAGCACAAGGAATGCAAAATGCTGCACAGTTTGAGGAGGCAGGGAGACATGAGAAGTAGGAAGAGATACATCTGCAGCATCTCTCTTTTCTACCATCAGAAAAAAGATGTAAAAGTGATCTGAAAGGGGTAGAAGGAGGAACTTTGGAGAGGTGACCAAAGTAGAAGCTTGCAGTACAGGACTGGAAAGGTTGAGTGCTTGGGACTGCCTGTGGAGCAAAGTAGGAGGTTGTCTACAACAATGGTCTCCAAAGTGGGGTACATGCAAGAAAAATCCACAGCTGACAAGACAATTAGAGTGTTTAAAGACAACTATTACTTTTACTTTCAATAAGAAAACCAACATTAAAAACATACATTTTTTGTAATACTAGAATAGAGGTACATGTATATAATTTATAAATATACATATATTGAGGTGGTGCTTAAAAGCTTTTTACTGACAGAAATGCACAATCAAATTAAGTTTGGAGACTACTGTTCTAGAGAACAGGAGACCAATAACTATTGTTAATTCAGCTTTATTTTTATTAAGGACACCTTGTAACATGTTTAAAACTGTGACTTCTTACAGCAGTTTGGTATTCCTTAACTGCTAAAATATTTATCCTTCCCCTCTCTCCATTTCTGTTGCCTCCTCCCCCTTTCCTTTTTTTCCCACACTTGGACTCTAATTAAGCAAAAGACCAGGTATCTGTCCCTTTAATAACTTGTTTGCAGGTTAGATGCACAGCTTTTCAAAGTGGGCTTGTTAAGCATTTCTACTGTATCAGGATACTCAACTTTTTAAGGAATGGTTTTGCTGCACCCTGAACTCTGATGCCATTCTGCATAGCTCATTAACAGCATTATAAGGAGCCAGCTCTCAATGAGGTGAGAAAATGCTTCCTGCACATTCACCCAGCCTGGGAAAACTGTTAGGTGTTTTTGAAAACTATAGTTATTTTTCTTGCATAACTTCAAGAATCTGTCTTCAGCTTACCTGGGTATGTTTAAAAACACTATACACTGGAACTTCAGCTCCTGGATCTTTGGAGTCAGGTCTGTACCATCACACTACAAAGCCAAAGTGACAGAGCACAGAGAAATTGCTGAATGGAGCCACAGATAAGAGAAGTGTTGCTGCTTTGTAACAACTTTCCCAAGACTTTCCTTGGAATGTGTTGCAAATGTCATGCTCAAAACTGAAAAGTAACAGAGCCATTAAACTCTCACCTCACTCCAAACCTCCACCTCCACCCCCTTCCCACAATACTATGACAAAATTTCTTATACTCACCACAACTTTAACATGCTTGGATAAATCTCTTGAGCTTCTTTGCAGAAAGTCTGTAAAGGCTGCCTGCAACAGAAATCAGTGCAGGAATTGTCAACACTTCCTCTCTTCTTTTTTTTTCCCTCAGTTCTTATCCCTCCACAGAGCTAATTACCAAAATGCCCTCCTTTGGTCAAACTTATTCTCTCAGAAGACATGATTTGAATTTGTTTTAAATTGTGATACTTCTGCTTTTGAGAGCTTAACTGAAAAAAGTCCTTGAGCACCCAAGTTCAATGGTATCCTGAACCATTAAGCATAAAATCTTGCTCACATACTTGTTTCCATATTTAAGGCACGTGGGTGTTATCAGCCAGAAGTACATTACATGTCATTCATTGTCAAACTAGTGTTTACTCTTAATGGCTTTATTCTAAAGTGCTGTCCATTTACCTCCTGAATGCACAAGTGGGTAATTATATGTGCATATTCATCCATCATTAATCACTCCAAATATCTGATTTGTGCCCTGCACTCCCCACCGCCCTACATCCAAGATTGCTCCTCAAAGCTACAAAGATAAAGGCCAAAACTTTGGGAATTCCTCTAGCAAAGTCAGTATCAATGCAGTTCCCAAGCCCTGAAAGAAGCAGAGCAGTGCCTTGAGAAGCTTATGAGCTAGAAGCAGAGGGACCAAGCTATGACCAGGACTGTGTCCAAAGGAGCGGCACTTTTCTCACCTGCCCAGCTCTGTATAATAACAGTACCACAGGCTCCTTTCTACAGACACCTGTGTGTGGCACTGCCAGAAACAGCATGAGTGCACTTGAAATTGTAACAGGCAGAATAAACTGGCAAGAGCTCCTGATGTGAGAAAGCGAGGGGGAAGGTAATTAAAAAGACATTCAAGCAACTAAGTTAACATCATTCTGTAAGACAAATCTGTACTTACCCCGGCATAAAACATTTTATTTCTAAATCGGCTGTTAAATTTCTCTGGATTTGCTTCTGTGAAAGGATGAAAAATAAAAGTATGAACACCCCAATAAAACAAGGAGACATCATTATACCTTCACAGTCCCTGCCAGCACTACAGTGCTTTCAGTGTATCACTCATAGAAAAAATTACCATAAATATGTTTTCTGTGTGTCGGTCCCCCATCTGTGCCTTTCTCTGCTATCAGATTTCAAACACTAATATTGAATCTTTCCCTTTTCTTGTAGAGTGTGGAAATAGAGCAAAGAGGTAACAAGAATTCAATCAGTTAATTTAACACCTCTCAGACTAGTCATCTTATGATATAATAGAATTTTTAGACTTCTCTTTCTAACAGTGGAGAATAAATCTGTAAGAATTATTAGAAATTTATGGAACAATAACCCATGCTTTGAACCAGGAGTAAAGCATTAGTAAATTACAAGATGAAACAGCCCCTAAATTCCGATGTGTTAAAGAATTACTAAGGAATAGACATTTCTACCCAAAGATTTCTGCAGAAAAATAAAAAAAGTTGGTTACTCTAGAAACCCATTTCATTTTGATTAGACTCCAAGAGATGGAGAATTTTAAGTCTAGTAATAATGTACCTCTTAGGGTTAATTAGTCTCACTGTTAATGCAAATGTGGTGGTTTCCAATCTTGAAATTTTCAGTCTTCAACTGCCAGCTGCTAAATCTTGTTATACTTCCCTGTCAGATTAAAGAGCCTTCAACTATCAGATATCTTCTCATTGAGAAAATACTTATAGGCAGTGATTAAATAGCCTCTTAACCTTCTTTCCAATAAGATAAATGGAGTTCCCTTAATCTCCTAATATGAGGCACATTTCCCAGAACACAGTTCATTCTTGAGCCTCCTTGGAAACTGCATTCCTTGTTTGTGACATCTAGAGATTGTAGAAATAGCCTTTCTGACCCTGTATTCAGTGTTAGTGCCAGCTACTCACCCTGGTTCATTGATTCTCTAATGAAAACTACCAAGTCACTCCTTCTGGCTAAAGCATCATATTAGTGTGGAAACATCCAAATTACCTCTCAAATGACCACTTAAAACAATACTTCCAGTTCTCTTGAAAGCCACTACATCTCACAAAATACAGCCCCAGTTTGTAAGAATGAGCTGCTTGAGGTTTCTAATTTGCTTGTTGGCTCAGCTGCTGTGTCACAGGTGACTCAAACTCAGTCAGGGCCACTTCTACTTCAAACAATGAATTTAATTGCATAAGTCAATCTTATCTCACTTACTGAGGTCACAGCTCTTTGCAGAGAGTCTCAACACCCCATGCTAAGCAGCAGAAGGCTTCTGAAGGCTTACTGCCTGTGCTGCACATCCTCTCATGTGAGTACCCCTAATGGCTCCAGACAGCAGACACCACAGCACTGGACCTTACATGGATCTTATGACAAACACTCCCCCTAACTAAAGCCCCAGTTTAGAACAGGAAAAGTAACATTTCTCTTGTCAGGGACTCAGCAATCCCTCAACCTACTGCTCCTATTTCTGCCAACACAGAGAAGTATGGGTAGGGAGGAAGGAGTCTGTGATAGAAAATAGAGCCTTAGGTTTATTAGAAGTGATTTACTGAGTGTATATCTAAGGCTCACTCCATCCTCACTGTTCCTAAACCATCAAAGAAATAGAAAAATGGGAATGTGTTAGACTCTGTCTGTGTGCAGTGGGGAAGTTTCCTGCAAATGAACAGTCCTGCACAGCTGGGGGATGAAACACCATGTCAGCAGGGATAAAGTAAATTGCATCTTCCATGCTCTACCAAAGCATAAGGATACTAATGGAGGAAGTTGGAAAGAGCCAGTACCCAGAACGCTTCCCAAAAAAGCAGAGCTAAATACATCAGACTTGGATCCAACCCTCAAGTCTCAATCTGATTAGTCACAAGAAAAGTGTAGAGGTTGCCATAGAAAAGACCACATTAATATATAGGTTCCTCTGAGGCACTGCAATCATTGCTTATTCTAAATATAACAGCTGACCAATATCTACTGCTTAAAGTGTCCTGTTGGCTGAAAGCTCATATCAATTTATCTTATTTTGGTTTTCAAGCATGATATTCATTTGTTTTAATACTATATGTGATTACAATAGTTTCACATAAGCAAATGTATGCAGCCAATTACCTCAAGAGCACAAATGCAATAGCTGTGAAAGTACTTCACATTTTGCTACCATTGCTAAGAATTTCTCTGGATTACCATCAGTGGTAAATATGTTTTGTATTGCCTAATTCACCAAGCCACAGGATTCCTTGGGCTGGAAGGAGACTTAAAGTCCATCTAGTCCAACCCCCTGCAATGAGCAGGGACATCTTTACCTAGATCTGGTTGCTCAGAGCCTCATTAAATCCAGCTTCAAATGTTTCCAGGGATGGGGCACCCACCACCTCTCTGGGCAACCTGTGCCAGTGTTTTCCAACCCTCATTGATAAAAACTTCTTCCTTATATCTAGTCCAAATTTACACTAATTTTGCTTAGAGCCATTGTCCCTTGTCCTATTGAAACAGGATCCATTTTTCTCATAAATCCCCTTCAAGTACTGAAAAGCTATAATTAGTGCTCCCAATAAGCTTTTCTTCTCCAGGCAGCACAACCCCAAATCCACATGAAAAACAATACAACCACACACCAGCAACACCTTCAAGGCTTTCCTATAAGCCTTCCTCTTCTAAAACACATAGAATTCATATATTTTAGCATTTGAGAAGACAAGGATGACACCAGCAGTGAGGACCTGTGCTAGAGAAGCTCGCCTGGCCATACAAACTCAGACACTCAGCTTGCTCTGCCAAGTGCTTTTTCACCCGTGTAAATTTTTAAAACCCTGGCATGTCTGGAATAACATTCATCCTTTATAGGGCTCCATAACTTCATTATTAAATAATGGCTCCATTAAATGAGAAAGTAGCCATGCATTTAATCTATACAGTATATTCACAGTCACATTAGCAATGCAGAGTGACATGCACTCATAAAAAAATGCATACAGCTGTCATAATTTAATTCCTGTGCCCTTTTGTGGCCCCCTCATTATTATTCCTAAAGCTTGAAGCAGTCTTAAACATCATAAAATATGCATTAGCTCATTCCATCATGTATCCTGCTCTTTATTTAGCCTGGCATTAGAGTGCTATCTTTTCATCTTTAAATGACATTCTGATAGTATGACAGTGACTATGAGGAATCCTGTATTTCAGAAAAAATACCTGGAAAACCAAAAGCTCAAGGCAGACACCTGAGCAAGGTTTGTTTCTATAAGCACACCTGCCTAAACCATATAAATAGAGCTGTTCATATCAGTGCAAAGCTGTTCATATCAGTCCTTAAGCCACATGTCAGTCTGTACAGGGTGACATAGCTGCCACTGGCAAGGAGACAGACAAGGTGCTACAGCTGCTCAAATTCCTGACACTTCTGTGGACATTAAACACTTTCACTTGCACAGAGAACTCTGGGTCTGTACCAAGTCCAGAGTATGGTATACTGATCCATAGGTAACAGCTGTTCAGCTTGAGAACACAATTTTACTCACGCCTCTTCCAGTCTTGTGGCTTTTCTCTTCCCTCCACTTCCACACTCACACCTGACATATATTATCTCCTTTACAAGACCTAACACCTTGTAAAACTTCCCTTTCAGCTCTTTTCTTCCAGTACATTACAGTCTACTTTGTACTTTTTTTTCATTTCTTAATCATGAAGTTCCTTGGAAACTCATAATCACTTTTTCTTCTTGTATGTATGCTAATGTTTTATGTTCCAGCTTTACTTCTGAATTATAAGAACAGGATGTTAAATCCAACTCTATTTCTAATTAATAACTGCCCATCGACCAGGCTAAGGAAATAAGTTCATATTACCTCTGGATTCATGGAACTCTAGTGTAACATGTGCATCAAATCCAAGACTGAAGTAATTATTGAAGACATTGAGGGGAAGCTGTAATTAGATAATAAAAAGGCATTAAAACAGCATGAATGGAACATTTCTCAACACACCAGGGTTTAACTATTTAAATTTGGCTCATCATGGAAACCTACTAAGAACAAAGTGGAACATATCAGGGAAATGTAAGCAGAAGGTTGCTCCGAAGGTTTGTAATGGCTTGTGGAAAATAATTGGATACAGGAGCCCAAAGAACACAAATAGACCTACAGTGCTTTATGATCATATGTGTGTCTTTGTTAGCACATCAAAGGGTTCCTTATGTTGTCATTTAGATTTCCCACAAGGCTGCACCACTTAACATATCACCAACACCAAGGTTTTCAAAGGTTTTGCTGGCTCTTCAAGTCAGCATGGCAAATGAAGCTCCAGCTGTGTTCTTCTCGCTCCATATATAAACAGGAGCAAGCCAAGTCCCAGAGAAGAAGCCCTAATCCTATTGAGGATGCATGAAGCAGGCAGGCACACACATCTGGCCTCTTCTTTGTTTCACACACCCATCAGGGCTATAGAGAGCCAACTGTAGCATCCAATAGATAAGCTGGAAATTATAACTGAGAGGAAGAAAATGGTTCACAGAATTGGGAGTTTTTTTTAGTTTTGTGGTATTTTCAACATCTCCAATCCAAATGATAAATTACTATGAGATTTCCTTGCAAAAATTTTCCTATTCTTCAACTACCAAGATACTCCTGAAGATTACATGGAGAGCCACATAGAAAGAAGTTAAATACAAAAATACACTACACCTTGCTGTAAAGGAGGAAACAGCTGGTATCCATTAGCAAAATGTTAAGGAATTAAATTTTACATCCTCTTTTTAGTTTTGTATAATTGGGGAATGGATAGCAGTTTTGCTGCAACTAGAGAGGAACAATGACCTTTCTGATAAAATGCCAGGGATTTTTCTCCAGGATTTAATCTTTGACATAAATGTTCAATGCCAGGGTGTTTCAAACAACAAATAAATGCCTTTCGGTGGAATCACTGACACATGAAAAGAATCAAAGGGAGAGATGCAAATAGAAAATTTAAAAGTTGCAGAACTCCCCATCCATGCTGCTTAAAGTGCACCCCAAAGAGGTTCATAAGCATTCTGTTGCTCCCATGGGAAAAAGCAGGCTCTAACCTTACGTGACCCATCCTCCAGCTCATCCTGGGGCAAATCAGGGTTGCGCTCAACTTGGAGATTCCAACGGTCCAGCTGGACAATGGTTCCATCTTCTACATGGCACAGGATCTTAGACACTGGCTCATCTGTGTAACCCTGACAGCAGAGTGACCAGAGTATCAGCCATAGATGATGAAAACAAATCAAGTTACCAAGTACCTACAGACTTCCCTCCTTTCACACATGCCTGAAACCCTCAATACATTTTTGATCAAGCGTTTTAATAAGCGACTATTGAGGTGCACAAGTCTACAGCAGGCAAAGTAAAGCCATAAGGAGAGGAATTCAAAGAATATCTGCCTTTCCTGGAATAAGCCCAGTGCTGTAGTAAAGGATAAACCAAGAGAAAGTTAAAATTATGCTTAAATTAGAAGCCTGTTTACTGTTCGTGTTACTTGGCCTGAAATACCAGATACATCTACATACACGTTTATTGCAACAACAGCATTAGTAATCCAAAATCCCAGACTTCAAACTGAAGCAAACTATTCTGCCAGAGTGAAACAGACCTTGGATACAGTCCTGCCTGCTATTTTAGCCAAAAGGAAATTCCACCCCACAGAACTAAATCTGAGCAGCAAGTTGAGAACCCCACATAAAGGCACCGCAGCCAGTCCTTACCCCACCCCAGTTGAGGGTGCGGGCAAGGTCGTTCCCAGTGCCAAGTGGAAGGACAGCCACAGGAGGTGGGGGGCTGAGTTGCAGCTCATCGAGGATGGACAGGATCCAGCCCACCTATAAAAAGGAAAATCAGAAGAGCATTTAGGAATATTATAGGGAAAAAGACATATTTTGATCATATCATCTTCTTTTTTACAAAGAAGATCAAGTAAAGGAAATCTAAAAATGAATGAAGAATAATATGGACAATTCAAGGTAATTTTTTTTACATTACCATTGTGTCAAAAGAAACTCAACCTTTGAGAAACAGCTATGAAAGAAAATGAGAGAGACATTAAAACAGCATGGCGTCTCAGAACTTGTCCTGCCAAGCATGAACTTGCTCACAAGTCTCCCTCTCCCATACAAGAGGCCTTAGTGCTGAATTATTTCAATCAGTACAAGGTATTATATCTATATATATAGATATATACAATATAGAGATTATATATATATCTAATAAAAGAATAGAAGACTAGACTAAAAGGCAGACTACAGCTCAGGGCTGGAGGCTTTGGATTGCAACAGTGAATCTGTCTCTTTTGTATCCTAAGCTATTAGTTATTTAAGAGAGCTATTTCTTCTATCTTTCTTCTGGACGACATAAAGCTTTCAAATAAAAATCTAGCCAGAAGGAAGAAAAATACTGTAAATTATTTTGTTCTCATTAAATGGTAATTTTCAAAGGGGAGAAAGAATTGTTGCTAAAGACGTTATCAAACTTTTGGTGACTGAAATTCTTGCTGCAAAAACAAAGGACTCTTCCTTAAACTACTTGTCACTTTTAAAAAAAGTTAAGAACCTGTGCTGCATTTTTAGATAAAGAATTAATAAAAATTAACAGAAGATAATTTTCCCTGTTGTCAGTTTTCAAAGATTCAGTTTCTACTGCAAATGTGAACTTTTAAATAGGACACAAAACCTGAATCCTGACTACAGCTGGATTGAATTTTCTTGCCCCAACTAATGTTACTGTGATTTCAAAGATATTCTCAATCCAAACCAGAATAGCTTCACAAAAGGCACCCAGCATAACATGGCCATCAGGAAAAATAGCTGGAGTTTGAAGGACTGCAGAAGAGGTGGCCTGATAAACACAGAAACCACCACGCTATTTAGTATTCTAGGTTATTTCTTTCTCCAACTCTCTTCAAAATAAATTTAATTTTACACAAATGGCATTTATCAGACAGCTACTTATCATAAACAATTGTCCAATTATTAAAGCATTCATCTGGGATGTGATCCCCTACTTGAGTTCATTGTCTGACAACAGCCATCTCAAGTACTTACAGCTCTCATGACCTTGGATGTCACCAAAAATACTGAGGTCTTTAAAGGGCTTTTCAGAGGTAAGTAATCCTCTCTCTTTCAAAATATCTATACTTCTGCACTGATAACAGGAGACAGAATAAAAAGTCAAGATAACATCATTAGGGCCAGGACTTCTTAAAGAAGTTGGTCATCGTCATTGCCACTGACTTAATCCACAAACCTATGCTTCAGCCTCCCACTGCTACAGGTAACATGAAAATACCCACCACTTTTGTAAATGCTTTTAACTGATGAGCAAATTTCCATTTATAAGCACAATGTTGCTATTTAACTTGAGGTCACTTCTAAACCTTGTACATTAGTTGCACAATCCAGGATGACACATACTATCATTTCCCTGTAAACAGAAAGCTCCTGACTGCTTTGAAAGCAAAGCTTTCCACTTCTGCCCTGAAGTGACAATGGAAAAGTTACTATAAAGTTCTGATTCACCTCAATAATGAGAGGTAACATCTGGTCTCATTGCATATTCATTAAGTCCATTTGAGCCAGATTTTTCATTTCTAGATGTAATGGCTTTGGGAATAACTAGATATTAATTTGTTTCAAACTGAGCAGCAGCAGAGGTAGCAGTGGAGTGCTGCTCATACTAATGAGAAGGTGCTGCCACCTCTCGCACAGTTCAGCAAAGGGAAACAGGATGGTCTGATTTAATGTAGCTGTATTCTTTTCTCTTTTAATATCTTAATGATAATCTTTTTTCCCCTTTCCTCAGATGGGAAAGAAAACAGATGGAAATACTTTTTCTCAGCTGATGCCTCCGGCTAAAGGACTGCCTTTCATGTTTAAAGGAAAAGTTCATAATTCAGTAACAGTCATGTCTTGCTTTCCCACGTACCAGCAAGGCAGTGGTCTTATCACGGATTTTTTTTCTTCATTCTTGCAGGGGACACATTGATATTAATATCCCTACCCCTGAGGTTTTAAAAGAACACACTAGAGCTGGAAAAATCCCCCCAGAAGTTCAAGCCAAGGTGAGTTAAGAGAGGGGATTCAGCTCTTTATACAATAAACCAACCACCTCTCCATGCCCTAAACATCTACACAGATATGTTCTGTCCAATCACTGCATCTTCTGAGTAGTTATGCATTTTCCTTACCATACTTACTGCTAAAATTGCCATCAAATGCACGTTGAGGAACTGAGCCCCTAGAGATTAAAGGTCAATTTTTCAACTGTATTAGCATTCAGTGTCACAGACTGAGATTTAAAATATTTTGAAGTACTGGAAAGAGAATGCAGTTATAATAACTCCATTACCGCTCATGACCTTCAGGCCATGAGCTGCAGAGTTTTTCTCCAAATGAAGGTGCACAAATCCTTTCAAGACATGACCCCATTCACTTATCCAGGAACACAGAAATTGTCTTGTAAAGAAAAGTACTGAACCTGGATCAGCCAGGGTCTAGTAGGAAGGAGCAGAAATTAAGATATAATGTCTCCCAGACACTAAGTTAACTCTCAGACCTAATGTATATAGTGAGAGGAGACCAGCAAAGTTAGTTTTTATTCCTTTTAAGCTGTACAAAATCTTTATGCATAAAGGAAGGAGGGCTTTGGACATGAGAACCTGGGCTCATATCTTCACAAGCCAGACCACACAGAAAACTGAACAAATACAGATTTCACAAATGTAAGATATGCTGTCTCTCTGTCCCCTGCAGGCAGGGTGAGGTGGGAATCCCACCACTGTGAGTAGTTTAACCACTTGGCTAAAGAGCAGGGCACTACCAGGTCCCTGCCACCTACCGTCCCATCCCCACCACATGCCAGGATCCGCAGGTTCGGCACTTTTCTGTACAGCTCCAGCCTGCCCAGGGAGGAAAAGGGGGGAAAAAGGAAGAAAAATGTAAGAACAGCAATGCAGACATTTTCAATGCATTTTGCTGAGTGACAGTGCAACTATCACTTACTGCATTTTCAAATATTCATTACTAAGAATATGAGTAGAGGTGGAAATGTGAAACCACCAGGATGTGACATGAGGCCTTCCTCCATGTCAGGCAGCACCTCCTGACAAGTGTTTGAACAGTTTAACATCTTCCCAAATTTCCATATTTCCTCTAGGGAGGTCAAAATCTTTCATTTTTCTCTTACCCTAAAGTAAACAAATTTAAACACTGAGGTTTTAAAACAATATTTAATGTTCTTCATCATGACTTGTTGAGCTACTGTTTCTGAGTCTTGTATAATGTGACAGCTTCTTCAACTACTGACTGTATTTTAACACCACAGAAGGCAAGAATATGTAATAGAGTTCTTTCTCTGGATATGTGATCTAAATATCAACAGAAGAGACCAAAAAAAAAGCACCCATTGAAGTCCTGCTCCTTCAGTTGCACCCTTCAGAAAGCCATAATGAAATATTTTCTAATGAAGGTGGGAACATTCACACGTAGAGAGCTGAGTGACCAGAGGAACTAGCCCTCCTTTTCCCCATTATACAGCTCTGAAAAATCTATGTCTAACTTAAAGCTTCTAAACATCATAAGAGAACAGCAGTGCAGGTGCTTCTGCAGGAAAATAAAAAGCTTGGGTGCTTTGAATAGGAAACAATTGGACTGCTCTTCTACAGGCAAATATTTGATTTTACACTATTTCTGTAAAATATTTATAGTAAAAATATTTACAAAAACATACAAAACATATTAACAAAATGTGAAAGTAATTCTGAACAGATGGTTAAGAAAAGCCAGTATCCCCATGTCAAGTACCACAGAAGGATATTTCTCAGCCCTTGGCAGCAAAAATCATCCCTGTAAAGAGAGGTACTCTCTCCCTTGGAAGAGGTTTGCACTTGAATTTTTGTCTGGCTAAGCTGAGTTAGTTACTCAGTGAGCAGGGATGGTTGCACAGTGCTGCGGTGTGGCAGTCTGGAGGAAGCCTCACCCCACTGGAATGCTCATTCAGTAGGGAATGGTCAGGCAATGGGATCCTCAGCGAGCCTTGGAGCCATCTGTACCTGCCTCTGTCTGGACATGGAGGCAGTTCCGGACCTCTTCTCACAAAAGCCCCACTGCAGCCCTTCCCCCTGTGGCATTCACATTTTCTGGAAAAATCCCTTTGCCCCAGATTTTCTCTCCTGGGAAGCTGAGAGGCCTCAGAGGAAAAGGAAAACAAATTCTTCTCTCATTTGCTTCTCCTGTGTTGCGCTCACATGTGGAATGCATTTGGAGATTGTTTATCCAACAGGTGATTGTTTCATTGGTTTCTGCTGTGGGTTGTTTTCACTCATTGGCCAATCAGGGCCGAGCTGTGCTGGGACTCTGGAGAGAGTCACAAGTTTTCATTATTATCTTGTTAGCCTTCTGTAAGTATCCTTTCTGTATTCTTTATTATAATATAAAATAATAAATTAGACTTCTGAGAGCATGGAGTCAGATTCATCATTCCTTCCTTCATCGGGGCACCCCACAAATAGAATATTCCCCTTGCTGCCAAAACCTGGATTTGTAAGCCTTGCACAGTCACTAATCCAGCCAAGCTGGATCTTTTCCTGTTTTCCTGACCAGACCAGAAACAGAGTGCTCAGCAATGAAGGCTCCAGTACTTACGCATCTCTCGGCCCTTCCTGAGAGAGATCAAAGACCTGGCGTGGATTCAAATACCACATAAACATTTGGAGGACCTTGGTGCCCTGGCAAGAGAGAAAAATCAAAGGAAGGGAAGTTATGAGCAGTTTAATGATTATTGGAAATAATAGTGTGCATTATTCATTGTATTTCAACTTTTTCTTTTTTTCTGTGCCTTATAAAGCCAACCTAAGAAGACAAACTAGAAAGTGGCATAGCAAATGTCTGCTCTGTAGAACAGCAATCCAGGACGAGGTGCATATGCAGGCATATAGAACAATTTCAACAACACAGATCACTAAAGGTCCATAAGAACAGGCAGTTGGGGTCAGACCAAAGGTTCATTTCCCACAGCAACCTGTTGTCCTGCTTCTCACAACCTGCAACAAGAAGAAACCTCTGTTATCCCACCTCACCCTCAGCTATCTATGACAGAAAGAAGTTGAACAAGATTGTAGCCAAAATCTCCATGACATTGAACAGTGTGCTGCCCAATGTCCAAGCAATGACAGTGGCCTTCACCATCACCGCAATGATCAATCATCATCGTAACCTCTTCCATCTAATGAAGCAGAAGTCAAGGACTTTGTGGGGTGCAGCTGCCCCAGTGGTCCCTCACTCTATGCAGTGTTGCCAGCCCACAACCTAATGGTATAATTTTTGTTTTCTCAAACTCTGAGGCTCACATTCCCACTCAAATCCCTTCCTTCACATTCTGCCCAGACACAAAGTAACAGGATCTCTTACTAGTTAGCAGGGAGCTAAGAACTATGGGCTGAGTTTGTCTCTAACTCAAGAATGCCTTTCAGACATGGCCTGAGGGTACACATCAGGAATTTTCCATAGCTCTCCCTTCCTAGGGATGGCTCTTCTGCCTGACACCTTGCCTGAAGTGAAGAACCAAGAATAGCAGTCATAGTACCTGGGAAAAGGTATAAGAAGAGAGAAAATAAATGGAATGTTTACCATAGATATTCTTCCAGTCTGAGCTATGTGCAGTTCATAGGACTCTTAAATCAGAGAAAGGTACAGGACTTAATGGTTTTTCACTTCCAAATATCTCCTCTAGCCTATGTAAATGTTTAGCATCCACAACATCCAAATGCAAGGAGTTTTTCACTTAACTACAGACTGTGAAAATAACCAGTTTTTCCTTTTGTTTTGAATCAGACTAAACAGTTTCATTTGATATCCTCTTTAATTCTAACAGAGGAGAAAATGAGCAGTGCCTATACTACTCTCCATGCTCTATAGGCCTCTGTTGTATCTTACACCAATCTTTCCTATTACAAGGCCCTGTTTATTGAAAGGCACTCCAATTCTTTGATATTCAAAAATTGATATTCAAAAATATCAAAGTCTTTGATGTTCAAAAAGTGACAGAACCAGGGAAATATTCACTTGGATAAGCATTCATTCCAAGAATCCTAAGGAAGAAGCCTGCTGCATTTTGGTCACTACAACTTGGTCTCTGTGGTACAGTACAAGACCACTATTGATTTTTTTAGATGCCATAGGAAATATATCATTTCACATTCAGTAATTTGAACAAGCTTTTCCTTGCAAAGCTAAACCACATGTTGGATAAAGTCTAAAAGCTTCACTGGAAACCTAAATTCTCTGTGAAAAAATAAAATCTTCTGAAAAATTCCAAATTGTCATTTTAGATTCCTTTAAAGAATCTGAAGACAGGAGAACAGCCACTCAAATACTCAAATATCTATTCCAGTCATCCAACTCTACTGAAGTAGAAACGCCATTCCACAGCAAGGACCTCTTCTGAGGAAGGTCTTCAGGCTTCTCGGGCAGAGACACCTTTCTATCTGACTGGCCAAGAAATAGAGTCATTTGCAGAAAACCTGCTGTTAAACCTCAACTTCACAATGCAGACCCAGCTGATAATCTTACCTGATTCCCTCCACTTTTTGGATTGACAAAAACCAGCAGGGGCTTCATGAGGGGAGAGGAGATAGGTTTTATCACAAAAGGCCGGCCTTTGTTATCCTGAGAAACAGAAGCAAGGAACAGCTTCAGTACAAGGGATGTAACATTCTTTGGCATAGCACACACAGAAGACTCAACCTAGCTCTTGCAAAACTACCTCAGGTATTGGAAATAGTACAGCCATGACAATATGGTGCCCAGTTAGAGCAATTTATCCAGCTGAGACAACAGAATAAAATAAGAAGGAGAAAATACCATTTGAGGGTAGCTCACAACTATTTCAAAACTCTTTGGAGATTATTTCTGACCCTATTCCCCACAATTATTCACACAACACTGGTAATGTGTCAGAGACAGTGTTATTTCTAATACAGTTTTTCCAAAGGAAAATAGAATGAGATAAGTTACTTTTTCCATTAATTCCATCTAACAGACAAGTTGCATAAGCACTTATTTGTAGATAATCTGCTCTCAAATTCTTTGCCTTACTGCCTTCCCACCTTTGAAAAAATGCCACAGATCCAACATGACACATACTTGGGAAAACTATTTGCCTCCCTACTCCCTAGCCCATCAAGGACACCCCAGAGCCCAGTAATGAGAGCACTGTCCTGGGCTTTTATAGACACAGATTCCAGTTTCTGGTCTGCAATTCTCCCACCATGCAAGAAAGGACTCAAACCAGAGAGCCCTGGCTGTGCAGGGGTGAGTCTCCCTCCACCTCTCCCACGAGGCTGCTTGTCTATATAATTAATCCACTAGGGAGGACATGGAAGAAAGGTCTTCTATAGACTGATGGTAAATAAACCAATAAATCAATAAACTGCTTTCTCTCTTTGTGGACCAATTTTAATACAAGATCCCCTGAAGAAGACATCCAAAACATCTGGATCTGTGGTCACATCTGGACCAGAGCCTTGCATCAGTGCACTCACCATGGGTTTCACAACACCAGTTTCACACCCCTGTTCTGCTTAGTGGAAAAAAAGGGTGTGAGCTGAGTGTCTTACATCACAAGGGAACACTCTTTCTTTAGGGTGCTGGTCCTTCTGGAGTATGGAACATTGTTTCCCAAAAAAAAATCAACTCAGAAAATAAAACTTTTCATATGAGTTTTATCTCTTCAAACAACAAATTCAGTATCATGGAATTTGCCAAGGGAAAAATACATGAAACATTCCAGTGGGAAAAAAAGGAAAAAAAAAGCCTTAAAACTTTCAAGTCTGTGTTTAGACATTTTAACAAAAGGAGTATGACTTCCAAAGCATTTGAATACCTACATCATTTCCTCTTTTGCTGGCTTTTCTTTTAAAGGACGTTCTCTTCTTTCGCCGTGTTGAAGTCTTTAAGGAGTTCTACATCAAAAGAAAAAAGAATACATGAAAAGCAAAACAAAATTTAGAAGACAGGCCCAGACAGAGCCCCTTTACGAAGCTCTTCCATGCATGTCCACTTGGAGAATGATAAGAGTATCTGGCACATGCTCGAGATTTAAATTACATGCGCTGCATGCTTTACACTTCCACACCACCGTTTATGGAGAAAGCCACACACGGAGACCAGACTGGTGCTTTGGAACTGGAAACTTTCCCACGCTGTGAGGGGGGAAAAAAGATCAGATGCTCCCATAGACTCACATAACACCACATGTTGTACCTGCCAACCCTCCCAAAAGGGGTAGGAGACGCCCGTTTCCCCTTCGGGGCTCCAGTCTCCTGCCCAATCAGGCTCGTCTCCTGGTATGGAGACCACCTGCATAAAGATGTAATAAAAAAACATGATAAATAAGGTATTTCTCATGTTTTTTTTGTTTTTTTTTTTAAGGAAAGAAAACAACAAGTTTTAGCTCTGGCAACCATTATGACTCAACATAACGTAGGCCACCATGGCACATGATGCTGGCACTGTAGAGGCAGTTCCAGCCTATCAAGAAACTTGTGCAATCATCTGCTAAGGAACAAACTGAATTGCTGATTTTTAAGGATTTAGGTAGAGAAGGTGTTTGTCAGCTGATTTTTTTTGTTGTGTTTTTAAATAATAATACCACTTAACTACATAGGAAAAAAACCATACAAGTGCTTGTATTAGTGCAGAACCTATTAAAATAGAACTTATGTTAAGGCTATTCTCCAGGCAGATGGCAGTTTGCTCAGTGACACAGAGCAAAAAGGTGTTCTAGTGTGATAAGAACGATGAAAAGAGGAATTTTATTATGCTTTTTTATTTATTTTAATTCACTAATTGAAGTTATACCTGCAGGAAATCCTAACCATTTCCATAACTGAAACTTTGTCTTATGGGAAATACTCCAAATATTTTTACAGTATTTCAACTTCTAGTCTAACCATCACCAGGAAACAAAGTAGCATGAAGAATTAGAAGAAAGTTCTTTCATTTTTTTTTTCCTGGTTATAAGAAGGAAAGCAAGATTCACTCAGCTCATCTGAAAGTTCTTTTCTGTACCTTGATCAGATGTGTACCACTAAACAAGCAGAAATCATAAAATTTGTAAAAAGTGATGTTTATTCTTAACCCTGCTTGCTATCCAACATCAGCAGGAATAGCTACTAAGTTTTGTTTAATACTCATCAACCACTTTCAGAATTTCAAGACTTGAGTATGACATGGCAGATGCACAAGTTAATGCTTCCACATCCCTGAGAAGAAAAACTAACAGCTATCTAACTGAAATACCTAAAGGCACTGCCCTCTATTACTCAGACCAAGAGAAGCATGCCATAGAGCACAAGGTCCCAAGTTCTCAGCATTCCTGAAGGAAATAGTCATGCCTTATTGCTTACTGAAAATACTGAAGATAAGAACCCTCTGTAGAGCAATTTCAGGAATTTACCCTTTTAGACCATAGTTTGAAAAACCACCTTAAGAAGGGTTCATAAGTTCATAATCTTCCCTATGCTGATACAAAGTGATTTTGAAAGCATGATAAACCATAAAGACTGCACTGGCTGCCAAGTGCATCAGTAATCCCACCTGCATGGTCTTGTGCTGCCCTACCCCAGCAGTCACACTGACTTCAGGCAAGAGCCTTGATGTCAACAGGAAGTTATGGGGGCATTACATTTATAGCTGCCTCCCATGGGGGCCTTAGCCCAGTTCCTCAGGCATTCTCTGAAGGATTCTCCCTGGATTTGGGCAAAACACAGGTCAGAGAGCATATCTAGTCTATCCACACTCTTGTTAGCAGTGTGCTGAAAGCTCACACGCATGCCAAGGGTAAAGACGGCTCTGTAAAACCCTGACTAATTATAAAAGAATAATTTAAAGAATGATTAAATGCAGTTGTCCTTAAATCCCACTATAGTGGGGATTATATTCCCACAGTAGAGCAGGAAAAGGCATTCAACTATATTAAAGAAACAGTTTAAAGCTAAGCCTCCCTTCATGCTTATAACCATTTTCATTCCCATACTCAAAAAGGCACTAAATGCTGCATCTCTACAGTGTTATTTCACCTTTTTTTTTTTTTTTTTTTTACTTTTTTCAAACATGCTTACACCTATAGTGTTAACAGAACCTAAAGCTTTGCTGCAGTAATTGCAACAACCTCACGTCCGTAGCAGATGAACTGCAAAAAGCTGCTTAGACATATGCAGGGGTTTTTTTGCAAACATGCAGCAGAGTAACAGCCAAAGAGAATCAGCAGTCTTTGCACACTGAAGTGAAGAGATGGATACATAAGATCTTTTTCACAGAACAAGGTAATGAGAGTTTTGTAAACAAACAATGTTATTTAGCAAAGTACTTGATAGCAAAGCATACCTTTAAATGGGCACAATAAGTAAATGCTAACTTCCCTCTAGAGAGGAAACCTCTCCTTTGTGGATGTCCATCTTCAAAAACAGATTTTTCATGTTATTGAATGGTCAGTATAGCTCTCAGAAAGCTTAGGTAGATGAACAGAGTAATTGGAGTCCTTCTTGTACAGTGTTGGATGGTGTGAAGGCCATGGACTACCTCAGATAAACCCAATGAAACCTTTCAACCTTTTACTTTACAACATTTCATCCTCAGTTTTCAAAGGCTTTTAGCACACTGATTTTCAAAAAAAGTTTAACAATAAACAGCATCTGGGAAGGTCAATCTTGACCATATTCTGGTAGTTCACAAACAACTATCAGACAAGCCAGATGCAGCCAGAAATTGAGGAACTATAGAAATAAGCCCAGAAATGTAATTGTTCACTAGAACTAGTTCACAGTCCTCAAAGGAGGAGAAGAAAACACCAATTTACTCACCTTGAACAGAAAAACCTTGGAATTTTACAGTTACTGCCTTTGTCTTCCCAAACAGAAGACAGACTAAATCAGTAAATCCATCAGCCAGATCCTCCTTATCATCTACTTTTCTCCCACAACACAGGCATATAGCAAGTCCAGTGCCAGAGCTAACACCACTTTGGCTACCAAACCTCACCTATAACAAAAGTACCACCAGTCAACAAGGGTGACCTGCTTCACAAACTAGGAGATGGAATTGTTTGGAACCCCAGGAAAGCAGAGCTGGTATCAAAGCACTGCTAACAATACAGAAATACTGGAAATCAGTAGAAAAGTTACAGAAGTGGCTCACATTACAGATAACATGGAAGAGGTATTGGAGTTTTCCATTCATGTAAGGGGGTCACTACACACAGGGCTACCACCAATTCCAAAACTGTTTGAACCATTCTGAATATTCTTCATCTTTAAATCAGTTGCTTATAAGAAGCAAAAGCTCCCCATTTAGACAATAAATGTCAGTATAAATTTGTTTTTAACCAATTATACCATGATGCTTCACTAGCCCAACATTGTTGGTAACAAGACACAGAGTGTGGTCTTTGTGCAAGCCTAATATTTGAAAGGTGGTGACCCATGTTGTACAAAATAAGCATGGAAAACCATTTTTGTGGCAGTCAAAAAATAAAAAGTTGTAAAACAGGGCAAGGTTTTGCTACAAAATGCCATCTTATTTACTTCAAGAAAACCACAAACAAACAAGATGCAGGCACCACTAAAATCAATTTTATATGAGTGGGGAATTCAGTTCAGGAGTTGTCTGTGACCAATGTAAGTAGTTAATTAGAGCTGAGGAAATGTTTTATACCCAAAAAGCTTCTAGCCATATTTATTCTGACTGTTAAATATGTGAAAAAACATTGTTGGTTACACATTCATATTTTTTTAATGTGAAATTACATCAATTTGGAAATATTGTGTTTGTACTTTCTGGATCAAGTGATGTGAATATTTCATAGTGTTTACCAAACATTTCGATAGGGTGAAGAGGGTGATAATACATAGAAGTAGAGCTGGCCAGAAACAACAGGAGAGGAAAAATATTTGCTAAGTAAACAATAAATAAGAAAACAAAACTTCTGCCAAAAAATCTGAAAACACATCCAAAAGATGCATCAATATTTTCTACAGTAATAAGGATGTATTTCCCATAACTCCAATGGGTGGTATTAGGAAGCCTCATGGAAATGCACCCATTGTCTGTGTTAAATACAATTTTCATGTATTTAATCCTCCAGCTACTCAAGATAAAGTTTTGCATGCCTCTGACCAGGAATTTCAAGGACTAGAGATGTGATTGCAAGTTAATAATCAAGAACTTTCTCTGTGCTTATGACTCAGGCACACAAAGCTAACAGCTACTTTCTTTTGGCTTAACATTTTAAGCCTTTATTTAAAAGATTTTTTTTCCATAAATTGTAATTACCTAGATTACATTTACTTTTTAATTTGAAGTTTAAAAAAAATGGACAAGCAAGCAACTTCTCTACAAATATTGTAAGGAAGATATACCCTGCTTTAGGCAAAAGTCAAATCAAAAGAAAATTACACGTCTGGGTTTGTTGGGGTTTTTTGCTTCAGCTTTTTTTCCCCCATTTTTTTACTAAAAATTAATAAAAATGAAAAGAATTGAAGAAAAGCTTCTTTTAGTAAGGTTAAGCATGGATACATCTGTCAAATACCACACAGTTGCTGAAAATTAGCCAAGGATAATAAGTTCCTGCCAAGGACTCAAGCATTCCTCAACAAAAGAAAAAAAGTATTTCTCTGGAGGAGACTGAGTAAAACAGAAAAAGAAGAGTGTGGGGAAAAACCTACAAATGGCAAAAAAGCCTTTTTTCTCAGAATGGAGGTGGTTAGGAATATTGCAATACTCTCTCTTGACCTAAAGGAGAAACAGAGGCCTCTTCAGTTGATTTTTTGGTAACTCTATCCATGTATTTCCTCTGCCCCTTGTCCTTAACAATGAGGTTCCTACTCATGCTCAAATGTCACATCCCTAAACTGGAACTAAAGGCAATGTTGCAATTTAGGCCTTTTTCTGGTTTCATGGACTACTTTTGTCTTCGTGCCTTGGCTACAGCCTGAACTTCTTAGCTTTTTCTTGACAGCCAGAAGGCAGAGTCAAAAAGCCCAGGTCACTTCCCAAGGATGGACTGAAATAAAGAAAATTATTCTGAAATAAAAATTTAATCAGCATTTCTGGGTCCTTGATACGTTCAGAGTTTGTTTCTTTCAGCACAACTTGGAGTAAAAATAGACTTTCAAAGAAAAAATTATTCTTGCATGATATGAACCCCCTTTTAATTTCTGGCCAGCTGTCTTTTGGATAACTTTTTTCCCTGTTGTGTTTAGCAGTGAATTACCCTCCCCAAGACCTACCACATCCATCACAAAAGCTTTGAAGTCCAATGCCTGTTATGTGCAACTCACTGAGTGTGTGGGTTTGTTTAGTGCTGACTGTGCAAGCTTTGGTGCAAGTAAGACCTGATTCTTTACATGTCCATTAAAGGCAAATTCAGAGGGATGCCAGTCCAGACACAGCCAATTCTTACTGCAGTTCAAGTGGATGTTTGTGAAGTTTTTTCCTGGATTTTCTCAGCTCTATTTAATGAAACATGCTTGACTGCCTACCACACAGGGGATGTCTTGCAGTATGCTTGCTGAACTCACAGTTACAGGAACAGCTCTGAGCTGAATTAGCTCAGAACGAGTCATGTTTGTTGCTAATCATCCCAAACAGGGAAATTCACTGAAGGACTTGATGGAGGGGAAGGAGGATACAGGTTCATAACCACCATGGATGTATGCTGGGTTTCAGGGAGAGAGGCAGGGTTGAACAAGCATGCCTTGGTGAAGGAGGACCAAGCAGAGAAGCCAGGCTGGCCCTGCACAGCCAGACAGGCCCTGCACAGCCAGACAGCTTCAGAAACAGACATCAGCATGCAGTTACCTGAGGTTTCTTCACCTTAATGATCCAGGTGGGAGGCACAATAACAGCAGCATGAGCCCCCAGGGAACATGGCTCCTCAATGTGATGTAGCATGAAACAGGTGACTTTGTTATGAAACTGGAAGAGAGGGAAAGAGTAGAGTCAAGAAAGACAAAGGGGAAGTGTGGAGAAGAAGAAGAGGGTGATGGTACAACAACTAGAGCAGTATTCCCAACTCCATCATCTTCAAGTCCTTCAACACATGGAGATTTAGGACATGTAACTAAAGATTATCTTCCCAAGTCATGTTTTCTTAGGAAAAAAAAATAAATTAAAAAGACATAAACAAAAACAAACCAAGACAAACAAAAGCACCAAACCAACAAACAAAAAAACCCCCACAATCACTCCTAGTCAAACCCTAGTCTCCTGAAGGATTTTCCACTTACCGCCAGCTTGCACCAGGAACAACTGATGGCCACAATCTCTTTACTATGGAAGGAGAATTTCTGCTGAAAGCCCTAGAACAACCAGGGGGGAAAAAAACATTAAATATGTCTTGACTATAAGAAAATAGATATCTCTAACTGCCCAGGTGACTGTGCTAGGCAAGCAGATTTTTGGGGATAAAACAATTACAGGAGATAACAGAGAAGGTTCTTCCACTGGGAAATATTCACAAAATTATTTCTAAAGGATTTCTGCAAAATTTTTCACTTTTCCTTAAACTTTTGTGCAGTTAAAAACAATGGAAGAAATAGAGAAGAAATGTCTATTTTAATTTTTAATGGATTTCTAGAGACTCAAAAGTTTCAGATTTTCTGCTGAACAAAGTGTTCTATCATTGCAGCCTTGTTTGTTCTAAATATAAACAAGAAATTGAATTTTCCTTTTTTACTACAGAATAGAATTACCTTTTTTTTTATATAACAGAACAGAATTAACTACAATGTCTCTCTGGGAGTGCCCTGACAGGGAAATGAAGTAATTAAGTTTATAATTTTATTGAACTGACTCAGATTAAAATCTTTCCAGTAAGTTCCAAAAAAAAAAAAAGTATGTCTTGATTCAGATCTTACAATTAAAATAAATTATTTTGTTGCATCTTTAAAGCAAGAAAAGCCCACCCCAACCAGAAAGTGCAATTTTATTCTCCTAGAGAGGAGCTTCTTTCTATAGAATGCAATATGACTTTGCTGTAAATTCTAAGGCTGGAAAACACAACTGGATCATATATATCCTTCTGCATGCCACACAGGCAACAAACAATAAGATACAATCTGTAATTTTGAGCTGAGTTAAAGGTTATTTTAATCAGAGAAAAAAATTTATTTAGGTTGGTGGCTGGAGAGATGGATAGTCCACAATTTCAGTGAAGAGTTTGTCAGTTGTCTTTACTGCTTAGATTTCAGATTTGAAGTTGGTTGGATCCTTTATTCATGGCCTTCCATCAATCCTCTCTGTATCTCTGTATGTAGCCCATCACCACCCAGAATTTTCTAATTCCATCTCCCCACCAAGTGATGAATCTGTGAGCCAATTTTCTTTTCAACAAGCTGAGTAATACCTAAATCTTCCACATGCTGGAAAATGCCCAAGACCCAATGCAAGAAAAAGTTATAAACTGATTTAGTAACGTCTAACAGGTCATTGCCTCACTGTTTCTGTTATTAAAGTCCTTCTTCCCCTGCAGGACAAATGAGCCTATTAGTGTTCAGTGAAATGAAAAGGTCAAGCACACCAGGAAGGAGAATTAAATAAACAACCAAAAAAAAAAAAAAAAAACCCAAACCATGCAGAGATGCCTTGGTCTTCTGAAGTGAGGAGTTGAGCTACAATCTGTCTGTGCAGGGTGGCTGAGGACAATTCTATTGATACTCAGAAAAGGAGGAGGCTCTACCTGCCTGCCCAGAATGCAGAACTACATCTTGCAGCTTCATCTACAGGTGTCCCCAGCATGTACTCAGACCAGTTTGCCACATGGACCTCACTACCAAGACCAGCTCCTGAAAAGGCTTGTGTCAGCTCTGACTAGATTTTTGGGGCTTTTTTTCAATCCTTCCCCTCATGCCTCAGGGTTTGCATTCAGAGAAATTCAAAGAGTCGATTTTTCATAATGATGGGGATTTGGCATATTGAGGTTTAGCAATGGAGTGTAGTGAAGTGGCTTAACAAAGACAAGCTGGCCAGACACTTCTGGCTGGGCACATTTTGTCTGCCATTCAGTGTGAGCACAAGAGCAGGAACTGTGATATAAGTGCTGGAACAGAGGTCTGACACTGGGCAAAACACTCTTTGCTCATTTACTTACTCTAGTGCTCTACAATGTTTCTAACAAATCTCACTCTTCCTTGTTCCAAAGTGCATTAAAATAAAAAATAATTATTTCAGTCCCTCATGGGTGCAAAGTGTTTTGGTTTCTGCCTCGTAACATCAACAGGAAAACTCTTCTCTCCCAAAATCTCCAAAAATAAAAGTCTAAATTCAGTACATTAATTCCACAGCCCATCAGCTGTGCATTTTAAACATATGGACTGATCAGCTTGTCTGGTTCTGGATGGATCATTTTTCATTTATTTAGTAAGTCATTTGGCTTTTAGGGAGTCATTAGAGAAAATTATACAGCAATAAAAACATATTGATGATAAGTAGCAATAAACCACCACTTTCCTTCCTCAAGTTGCTTTACAAATGTGAGCTAATTCTTTCTAAGGATAGAAGTACCAGGTAAGATGGCATTTACTTGAAAGCTAGCATCACAGATAAAGTAATTGATAAAATTGATAAAATAAACCATGCACTGTAAGTCACAGGGAGATTTGGCAGGGACTATTGGACTGAAACATAGGAACCCTCCATATTTCACTAGAAATAATATTTTCTGCCTTCTCTGAATGAGAAATACTGAATTGCAGACATCTTCAATCATGCAAGGAGGTCTTCTACCTCAAAATTTCTAATTTGGGGCAGAAATTGAATTTCACCTGAGAACATCAGGCTAACAGTCTATGATTAGCACTGATTCTCCAGCCACCAATCCCTCCACAACAGATGAAACCTCACGTTATGAACTGCTCCTTTAGAAATAAACAGTTGTGCACACCAGAAAAAATGTACTTTGTAGGAAAAGAGTGCCTGAATGGCCACAAAACCAACTTGTGTTGGTAATCCAATCTGTTTGAATAGTCTGGATTAAAGTACAAAGTAACAGACACCTGTGCTCCAAAGACAGCACATAGGGATTACTAGTTCTGATATGTTTTATTTATATTCACAGAAGTATTGATTATTAAAGACTATTTTCATACCAGTGTTAGGGCTACTAATAATTTTTTGCAAGTACATTCCTACAAAAGATTTTCTCTTTTTAGCGCTCTTAGAGATACCCTAATGCAGCATAACTGTAGGAGAGACAGGTATTGTTACAATTTGAATACAGACTGCAACAGAAGCACTTGGATGGTCATCTCTGCTAAAATAACAAAGAACTAGAATGGCCTTTCAAGCACTAGAAATTTCAGTCTTAACTTTACATTCAGCCCTGCATCAATCCAGGGGCCTTTAAAGGGACACCAGTGACAGAGACACTGTAAACATACACTGAATCTGTGTGGAAGACACCCCACTCTGGACACCACAGAAGGTTAAAGAAATCATGTTTGTTTAGCATTATGGTCCAAAATGTGTTCTCAGTCTCAGAAAAACCCCTCAGCCACTGATAACGGGAAACATATTAGAAAAAGATTCATTTTCATTCATCCTTAAGCTTCTATTACTGCACATAGTTATGAAATGGATGCTGGACCACATGGCCTGGGCATTTTTATGTCATATTATAGAAAAAAATAATTATCCTGATTTCTCTGATGATCTCAGCTAACAAATAGCTAACAGCTACAAAACTGTCTTTTTTTTTCCATGTCTTCAAGAGTATGAAAAGAATTCTTAAAGATCATTAATCCTTCAAACACAACAGCTATGAAGGATTAGGAGAAAAGACCTAATGTGTGACAGGTTTGAAACAAGCAAATGTAGTTCTTCTCACAGCATGCAGGTAAGTTCAGGAATTTATTGCTAAAGGATGTTGTAAATGCTACAACTTTACATGAACTCAAGGTTCAACAAGGCAAGACCACAGGAAAGACAGTTAACAATCATAGATTGTTAACTATAAAAGCATGATTTCTGGCAATTCATGAGACAAAAACAGAAATAGTTTTCTTGGTTACAATGCACATTCCAGGCCCACTTCCCTGGTACCAATTTCTCTATATAGTACTTCAGCAATAAATGAGTGAAATCACCCTTGGGAGGAGTAAAAACCTAAAGCCTAGATGAGTTTCTATAGTCTGTATTTGCACTAGCAATAATGTGTAACAGGGTAGCACAGGCTCTATTAGTACTCAAGAAATTACACACAGGTATTTTCAGATAATTTTACTTTGAATTAGGTGTAGTCTGGTCCTGCAGACTGAATTCCCACCACTAACTGCAGAGTGAATTTCTATTTAAGTTTCATCTAAAAGGAATTCCGTTCATTTGTTACAAGACTTTACCCCACGTGAACTATTGCAAGTGATGACAACATGGAAAATTTCTTTCAAACTGCACTTCTGATCTAAGGTTGAACAGTGACAGACCCCTGTGTACTCAGTTCTTCAGGAAGCATCAGCCATGGCACATAATGGCACACAGAATATAAAGCCTCAAGGCTGTTCTAAGGATATGGAGTGCATTAATTCCTATCCACCTGCTTATGGTTTGAAGCATGAGATGGATACACCCTTAAAACTTTCTTTATTTGAACTGTAATTAAAATACTTAACCATCTAAAATACCACTAAAATACTTAACCATCCCATTCCAGGCATGAGATAGGACTGTTATTCAACAATGAGATCTACCAGAATCCTTAAGTATTCTATGATTAATAATTTTTTATTGCTTTAAACTTACTGACATTGTGTTTCAATGATAGTTTCCCTTTTCTTGCAAGACAAGAGAGTAATAAAGGTGGCTCTTACTTGGAGGTTTTTGAAATGTTACAGTAGAGCACATACATTTTGCTGTAATAGGAGACAGTTGGCCAATAAATATAACCAATTATTTTCATTATAATTTTCTCTATTTTTTGTTTCCTGGCAAAGAACAACTCTACTACAACATACTTATGTTATTCTTAACTGAATATTTCTTAAAGGGAAAACTGAGATTTTCTCTGAAGTTTTCTATATTGTCTGTTTGATGGTAGGATTTGAATACCAATATCAACCAAGGCTGCCCATGGGTACATATCCATCACAAATTTTGATATGATACCTAGTAAGTACCCTCATTTCAAAATCAACTCCAAATGCCTGAAGGGGAGATCCAGACCAAGAAGGCAGAGAAGGATGGCAAATCCATACCCCAAGAATGCTGTGTGCAAACTCCTTGCTGCACCATTCCCAAGGTACTTGCTATAAAAGGGCATCAAATTTTTATTGCATGTCCTATTAGTAGCTGACAATCTACATGAGTATCCAGATATAAATCTCATTTTCCTCTGCCTGAAGCACTGTGCCATGGAGATGAGACCTGGACTTTCTTACTATTTGTAAAGAGGGAGGCAGAAGTATAATATAGCGCTAAATAAAGGGAGTTGAATCCTTATTAATTTAATTTTTAAATATCTCCCAAATGTATTTCAGGGGTTCATAATATTTCAGAAGAAAGACCTTCAGTAGCTAAAGTACTTCTTCCTCCTTTTTATAGTTTTTTAGAAATAAACTTTTACAATCTATGAAGCAGAAGAAACTTAAAGCAGCCTCACAGACCTTATAGGCTGCTGGGGCAGAAAGAAAGCAACAGCCTTTCTTTTCCAGGAGCCTAAAAAATAGGCCATCACAACTTTGGCACAGAGGACAGCACTGCAAGAACATCATATTAGTACAGGGTTAACTTAGCAATTAAAAAGGCTCAAGGAGTCACAGCTTTCCTCCTCCTCACTTTCAGCAGCCAGTACACCACAACCTCTCAGGACAAATGATGTTCTCATTCCTGCAGATGCAGCTGCCTTTCTCTTCCCACGTGGGAATCAGAACTGCAATGCTCAACATCTCAGGCTTGCCATTAGCTATTAAAAGAGGCAAAGTTTGTGTGATAGAAAAAAAATGCAGTGACTAGAAGGACCTGCTGGCTACCCTGAACTCCTGAGTGCCCTGTGCTGTGCAGGAGATCTCACCTTTCCACACTGCTTACATTTGCCCTCCTGCCTCCGCCGGTGCACCCAGTGATGCCTCACAAAGTTCTGCAAACAAGGACAAAAAAGATGTGTTACAGGAGCATGGGCACCCTGCACTCAGTGGTACCATCTATGTGACATTTGCTCACAGACACCAAGGAAAAAGTCCCTTCAGCCAACAGAGTAATCCTGGAGCAAAATGTGCAGCAGGCACTGCAGAAAACCTCAAAAAGCACCAAACTGTAGGAGGAATAAGGACAAGGTGGTGTGGTCTTTATCTCATTGAAATAAGGCCAGAACTACTTCCTCAGTATTCAGGTTTTTAAATATTTGATTTTATGTTTGAGATGCTTCTAGAGGCAAAAAAAAAAAAAAAGATTGAGAGAGAAGAAGTGAAAGGAGAGGAAAATAGTTTTTTAAAAAATACAAATACTAACTCAAAGGCCAGGAAGAAAAAAAAAATGCTACCAAAAAAAAAGGTGTGGGGGGGAATAGAATAACTGAATGAATGGGCAAAAGACAACAGAAAGGTGAAATGGTTTCTGTCAGTGTAAGTAATAGAGTGCTTCAGCTAGAATTCATTTTACATTTATTCTGGAGAGGGAAACATACTCCATTGGGAACCAATTCTCTGTCTAAGACTCTTCTCAGTCTCAAAGCACTTGTGCAGCTAGCTGCACAACAGGGGGACCAGCACACATGTCAAATGAAAAGAAATTTGTCCATTACTTACTTCTCTTGGAGATCTGGAGCCTCCTTCTCGGAAAGTTGGTTTGCAGCGAAAATTAATCTGGCATTGAAATAAAACTGTTAGAACTTAAAGTGAGCTGAAAGAAAATTTATTCCAATATCTTGATCTAGGCTAGGCTTCCAAAGTATTTATTACCTATTAAGATACTAGCTTCACTGGGTGAAAAAAAGATACTTACCAGGATGTCAGAAAAATCTCTTTTCATATGCCATTTTAATTCTCCTTGCTGGACCTCTACACAGCCCCCAGCTCCACTACTGCTATTGCTGCCTACTCAGTTCAAATATTTCAACTGCCCCCTCCTTCTAGAAGGAAACTGCTTTATCTGTTTTGTTTTTCTGAAAATCATTTGCAGACAAGTGCAGACTTCAGCTTAGGTCTCAACGGGTGCTGGAAATTTCACTCTTCACTCAAGACCTTTTTGCACATACTGTACTTATGTCTTCATAAACAAAATCTGTAGAGAAGTTGCCACTTAAATAAAGAACCAAGTAAATTCTCATAGACTTCTACCTTTCCTTAGAAAAGGATGTTTGCATCCATTTCCCCAACCACAAATAATTTGGGGACCATTGTATTGCCTCATACAGTGGTGTTGCCACTCCAAAGAGAACAACAAGAGATCTCATAAATGGAAAACATTTTGAGGAAGGTGAAGAGAAAAAAAGTATTTAATAAACAAGAAGGTATTTCCTATGAAAAAAAAGTTTTGAGAAAAGAAAAACAATAGAAATAAGAATAGAGGGATGTAGACACTAAAACAGGCACTGAAGAGGAGAAAGGCCTGCACAAAGCCTAAAGGATATGTGAAGTATGGATGCACTAAATTAAACAAATTCAAGTTTGAGTTGACTATCCTTCAAAGAATTAAACATTTGAAGACAATGCACAGCTATGCTTTTGTTCCAAACATAGAATGACCAAGCTTCTCCAAATTTAAATACAACCCTCTCCATATAAATAAGTTCTTCCCTCATTTAATAGTTGCCTTCAAAATCATAGTTCTAGGGAGAAAAATAAAATTAATAATTTTTTTAAAGGCACACACAAAAAAAAAGTAAGCAAAAAAAATACCTAGTACATATAAAGAAATGAAAGGCATTGTAGTATTAGTCTTCCATTGCTCTTCACCTGCAATTCCAATTTGTTGTTTCACTGCTCAGTCCCGGCAGACAGGAAAGACCCAGCTTATATTTATTTTTCTTAAAATTATCACCTTGCAGAGAGGGTCAAGCAGAAGACTTATGTACTAGTTTTAAACTTTATAGACTTTGTAACAGCCCTCTGCCAAGAGGGGGGATTTCATGGTCTCCAAAACAGCAGAGAGAAGCTGGGTTTTATTTAAGTGCTCATTTTCTCTGGCTGGCAATGCCACCAACTCACTGGGCTTTGGAAACTCAGCACTGCTGGTGATGAAGGAAATCATGAAAAATTCACTGGTAACATTTTGTGCTGAAAGCATGTGTTAATGTTAATTTCACTGTGGATAAAAGCATCGGGGGTGGAAATGGTACCTCTCCAACTTGGTATTATGGCAATCGCTGTGGGATTTGTCAACATCAGTCCAAATACTTGGAAAGGAAAAAGCCCTTTCCTTATAGGGTTGCTGCTATAAATTTGTTATGCATCAGCTTCTTTTACGAAGAACAACATTGCTAAACATTTAAGAGTGAAAATGAAGCTCTAATGAAAGCAATGGGGAAATTTCCACACATATTTCTTTGCACATATCCCACCAGGACTGAAAAGGGTGGGGAGGAGATTTCCTAGCACATTTCCAGTTAGGCATAATGAAAACAAATTTCTGAGGGGAAGACTGAAGTCAGTGATAGATATTCTGTAGGTGCTTGGGTGTGACCAAGGATCCTTGAAGGAAATGAGAAGCAGAACAGATGCTCACAGAAATAATGGTAGTGTGAAGGAAAGGTTTGATGTTTTTCATTTTGCAGACAAAAACTTGAATTCAGAAGTTTTGAAGAGAAAACAGTATAGTCTAGGAAATACAGGGGGAAAATTTCACACTAGCATCTTACGCTGTACTGCTCGTAATAAGTATAGCGGTCATACGATGAATTATGCTGGCTTTAGTTGGGGGATTGTAAAAGGCCAATTTTGTACATGACAGGATACTCCATCTTCAAGTTTCAATTTTAATTTAGAAGCAGAGGCAATTTATTATTTAAACATTAAAATTGTGAAAGCATTCTCTAATTTTTTCTTTGTTTGGTTTTGGGTTTTTTTATGGTTCCCAGGGTTCAAAGAAATATACTTTAAAAAAAAAAAGGTGGAATTTTAAGCCAAGTTACGTTCACAAGTACATTGTTAAAACAGCTGTGAAAACTTAATTTGGCACAGACTGGTTTCCACTAACTGAAAGAATTAAAAGCATGTTGGCTATGTCAGGCTCCAGAAGATGGCAATGTCTCACCTTCTCTAGCTGCTCCATGCAGGCGTTGTGGACCACGATCTTGCAGGCAGCACACTTCCTCCGCAGGGCAGACTTCTGCAACAGCAAAGGGACAGAGTGTGTGTGGAGCTGAGCTATGCCCAGGGGGAAAACAAAGCCAGCTGAAAAACAGGAGATGTTTGGCTCCCTTTGCTATACACCTTAATTTTTTCCTTCCTTTGGTGCTTAGTTGTGTAAAAAAAAAAATTAATAGATAAATAAAAAATAAAGATCTGAAGCTCTTCTGGTTAAAACCTGAACTTTTCTAAAAATAAACAACCACACCAATCCAGCTTGTGAACTAGAAGTGAACGCCTCCCTTTAGGTAGGGGATCAGGTTAACACTGCAGAGCATCACTCTAAAAGTGACCATCCTATGAAGATGATGAGCAAAGAGGAGGAAAATTGCACATGCAAATCAAAGAACTCACATCAATTTGCAAGAGGTCATTTCATACTTATCATAAAATATTTAATTTGATGGGCCTGACCATTGCCTTGCAGAAAAATACTTGGGTACTTGGGGTTATTTTAGCAGAGAATGATAAAATTCTCATAGAATGCTGTTAAATGCTTATGAAATGTTACAGCAGGGACAAAATTCTCAATTATGCTGGTTAGTTTTATTAATTTCAATAGGGCTTTTGAAATAATTTCCATTGAATCCCCTGGGCCAAAGCATATCAAAGGCAAGAGAATACATCCAGAAGAGGGAATGTATTTACTTATTTTACTTCCATAAACTCAATTTAATTAACCAGATGGAATTAATTTTCATGTAAATTTAACTTACAGACTTGTGCTTGAGGGACAGAAGATTTATAAATACACCGTAAGTTGAGATTTCTTTGCTTCAGATCTCTTACATTCAATTTATTCATGTCCATTTAAATCTCTAATAAATAATTTCTTTATAATTTTCAGCATATTTTAAATAAGCTGAATAAATAATAAAAAAGGGAGCACAGCTTCAGCTCACATTATGGAATAATTATAATAATTTTATTAATTGTCATAATTATCTAGATACACCCTAACTGTGCATGTTCACATGTATATGGTGTTCTAATGTTTCACGTGAAGAACAAGGCATTGTATAGCAGACCAGGCTTTCACATGTTTCATGACTTGGTAAGTTCATGGTTTTTATCTCTGTGTTTGCCAAGTTTAGTTTTTACCTCTGTAAAAAACATATCCAATATATTATTAAATTTCCATGCTACTTCAATGTGCTAAATCACGAAGAAGAATTTGTTCAGCTTTAGGAAGGCAAAAATCTACTGACAACACAAGAACCACCACACTGGGTCAGACCAAAGCCAAAGAAGTCCTGTGTCCAGCTTTTGCCAGAACTCAGTGTCTCAGGACCAGTGTATGTGCACAGCAAACACACAGTGACACTTCCCTTGAGTATTACCAAACAATCAGCAGGTGCTGGGACTTTGCTTCAGTATTCTGAAGGAGGCATAGGCTTCGCAGGCTTGGCCTTCATGCTATATACCATAATGCACCCAATTTGCTTGAGAAGCTTTAGGAGATGGATACTAAATTTGTGCTGTGGGAAGCACAAAAGTGTGCTATGGAAAGTATTTTGGATCACATTGCCCTAAAAATTGGGAGTGATTAGTGAATCAAAATGTTTTTACTTAAATGCTCTGAAAGTGGAGAAGGTGGTAGTAAATGCTCTGAAGGGGAGGGTGGTAGTAAAAGCAGAAAGGCAGCTATCATAACAGTCACAAATGGTAACCACAAACATCCCAGAGAAGAGGAATTCCCTTGAACCTTTTCAGTCCAACAGCTAGAATACTCCCTTAGAGCATTGTTTCAGATCAAGGACATGAGCACAGGATCCCCACTCTCTTCCCAAGCTTCCTAAATACCAGCATGAGAGAGGTTTGGGTATTTTCTTCTCATTTGATGAAGCAATTTAATTGAAACATTAGGCAAAAAGAGCTCCTAAAATAGCCTTAAAGTGCAACAGTCAAAGAACAGATACTCATGGATCTGAGATCGCTCCAATGAAACGCTTCCATAGACAGGAAAAAGCTAACCTTGAATATTCCCAAAAAGGAGAAGGTAAACACTCAAATATGAGTGCACTCATTGCTGGTGAGTGCATTCAAGAGTTTGGAAAATTCAGTTCAAATCCTTGCAGTGATTAAAACTGCAGAAACTTGATCAGACCCTCCTCTCAGAGGCTGCAACAAGTGATATATTTGTGTATATTTTCATGTAAAACAGACTAGTGTCTTTTAATATTCCTGAAATGCCTCAATATTCTACCCGTTTTTCCTTTTAACACATTAGTAAAGATGTTCATTACCTACTTTTCATTGTGTAAATAATCTGGGTCAATCAAAACTGGTTTGGGCTCTTTTCATGAGGCAATAAAGTCTTAACCAGAAGCCTTTTACCCTTTTTGCTCTGCTTTTGGAACACGGGCAAACAATTCAAGCTCTCAAGCGACTGAGCACTGCATCAGTCTGAAGCCAGGCTTGTTACCTCAGAAAAAGAAATCCAAAAATAACTCACTGAGAATTTGACTTGGCAGCTCTCCTCCCCCAGGTAGCAGAGGTCCCCAGAAACATTTGTCTCTAGCCACAGATGCTCTCCATTCACAGCATTTTCCTGGGAAAAAGAAATAGTTATTAATCTGTTTTGTAAAATTCAGCCATGTGAGCACATAAGGAAAAAATCTGATAGTAAACAAATTTAGAAAACTTAAAAAACCCTACAAAACAGGCAAAAAAAAACCAACTACCATACCACCAGGTATTGCTTTGGTTTTCTACAACACAAAGCCATAGCATATAACAGCATTACCCTGGCTGACCATCCCAGCTTAAAAGATGCTGACAATACAATGACGTGTCACTAATTTGAACACACTTCAGTTAAACTTGACTGATGTTCTTCCTACATGCTGCATAGTTTAACTGGGAATTCAGATTTCATAAGCACGTGATGTGTACAGAATTTTAAAGAAACATAAAATCCAGAGAGATGAAAAAACCCACAACTAATGAACTCTCAATGGGAGAAACAAAAAAATTTGAAAACCAGGCACAGGAGTAAAAAACAACATGCTGACTGTACCTTTAGGATGATAGGACAAACTAGACTAGGGAAACTGCTTTCCTTGAAATAGCTGGGTCAACACTCTTTGCGAATACCTCAATAAAGCATTACACTACCAAGAGAGACTAGACTTGAACTTTATACATGAAAGAACAGCACATTCATCTGAGAATGCTTTCAAAAAAATAATCTACCTAGGACACTGACAATTAGGAGTGATCAACATCTAACATCATCAGCTAACATCTAACTTTGTCTTGACAGCCTCATTTGACCAAATTTGTACCCTGGTCCTATGCAAATTCTTGTTCTAGAGAAACTTGATTATAGATAGACTGTGGGTTTTGCTTGCCTGTAATCCTGATGTGACTAAAAAGCCTAAAAGTCCACTGTACACTACTTAAGCAAAGTGAATAAATAGGAATTCTCTTCAGCCAGAATTAGAGCATGATAGAAAATGCTTTGACAGTCTGACATTTGCTTCCCACACTGCAGAAGTCAGAAATGATGATGCTCACCAAACAAATGGCGTCCGACAGCAGGATGCTCCGAAATAGCCATCTTGGAGAAAATAATTTATTTAAAATACCACTGTCACTTTCAAAGTGATAAAATGAGATAGCTTCTCTTGCTATGCTGATTCCTTAGGTAATGCAGGAAAGCAGAAGTAACAAAATTCTTTTCCTTCTAGAGTGCATCTACAACAGCCAGGCCCTAGGCAAGAGTGCACATGGCTCCTACCCCAACCATGGTGTTCACTTCCAGTAAAACTAGAGGACAAGACCAATATTGGCTGGTTTTTGGTGAGAGGTCTACCCATCTGCAGGTCTTTAACTTCATCAGAAGTGTTCTAATTCCCAGAGCACAATAGTTTGGGCAAGGATTTTCAACACTTTTATAATGCAAAATAATTTCTAAGAACTTTCACTAGCTTAAGAAAATTTTCAAGCCTTTCTTAAGGGGCACATTATTCAGATTGTAAACTCCATCCCTCATGTGTGTCCTTATGTTGCAGCTATTTTGTCTTCAGTAGCAGAATACAAGCTCACCAAAGAGTGCTTGACCTCAGCAGATTCTCTGCTGACAAAACAGTGTCAACTCAACATTATAACCCAGAGGTAAATCTCATAGGATATAAAAGATTCTTAGGAAAGACCAACTCTGAAAGCTAAATAAGAAAGCACACAGCTTCTGGGACAGAATTTTAAACAAGGAATAAAAATCATATTAAAAAATAGATTAACCACCCCTTGATTTGGACCAGGTCCACATAAGTTGTCATCATGATTTCTAAAGATAAAGCGGCCTATTTCCATAACCTGGTTTGGACTGTTTGTTCTCTGTTGTTCCAGATTATATCAGAGGTTTACTTGTCTAACTTTACATCACCATGTAAATAAAATTAGTTAGTAGTCTACAAAGATGACCTTCACATTCATGTTATTATAGAGTTCTAATACAACTAGGCAATAAAAATGTAAATAACCTGATCTGGTATGAGTGGCACACCTCCAGACACCTGCAGCCACAGAAAATTTCATAGCACTGCGTGTGAAAACTCACAATTTGAATTCCAGCAAATGGACTTTCAGAAAATCTTTCATCCTGAATCAGCGCAAAAAGCTGAGACTGCCCAAGATGAAATGCCCTCCCTCAGAAATCTTTCCTTCTCAGTTAATTTTTCTCAACAAGATCAAAGGGAATTATTTTAACTTCACTGTTTTAAATTTTATAAGGCTCTGTAATTTGTATGATGAGATATTCTCTTGCTACTTATGAAAATCATGATATAGTCAAAGGAAGTTCTGTGACCTTTTGTAAGCCAATTTTTTTATTCAGTTCTGACAGAAAATTTTGAAAAAAATCAATACATTTCTATGAAGAATTTTGACTTCAACAAGACAGTATTTTCTACTCTAAAATTTACAGGCAATATTCCACAACATGCTGGACAAAAGGGCACTCGTCCCCACCTGCCAACACAGAAGCTGACAGAAGTACCTGGAATAAGCTCCTATCACCTCTAGGATGATATCCTGTTTAACACAAAGCTAAACCACAGTAAAGGTTCTGTCATCACTTGTATATTTTGACATAGATTTTTTTTTCCCCATAAAATGTTTGCCAGTCTGGTTTATTTTGTACTTGATGTCTGTGTTGGCTTTAGGATTTAATGGCTTTTAAAGAAGCAGCTGCTCTCTTTCTGTCCCTGAAGACACAGACACCAGTCTCATTCTCTTGCCATTTTCCTCATGCTGACTCTGTGGCTGTAAAGCTACACATAAAAATCAGTTCAGCTAATGGAAAAAAAAAATAGATATCTTATTGTGGAATTCACATTTTCTGGAAAAATCCCTTCACCGAGGATTTTTCTCCCAGGAAACTGAGCAGCCTCAGAGAAAAAGGAAAACAATAATTATCTGATTTGCTTCTCCTGTGTTTTGCTCCTTTGGAATGTGTTTGGAGATTGTTTACCACAGGTGATTGTTTCATTGGATTCTGCTGTGAGTTGTTTTCAGTCATTGGCCAATTGGGGCCAAGCTGCATCGGGACTCTGGAGAGAGTCACAAGTTTTCATTATTATCTTTTTAGCCTTCTGTAAGTATCCTTTTTGTATTCTTTAGTACAGTTAGTTTAGCATTCTTTAATATAATATAGTATCATAAAAAAATAAATTAGCCTTCTGAGAACATGGAGTCAGATCCATCAATCCTTCATGCCATGGGGGACCCAGCAAATACAATAGCTTATCTACCAAATCAGCTAGACAAAACAACTCACCCTGTGACCACATAACTTTGGATCTGACACAAAGGGTGCTGGGTTAAAGATGGCTTCAGTGGAACTGATGCTTTTGGTGCCACCTCTGCTGACCCATCAAATCCCACTTTTGGGCAGACAGGTTTTGCTCTGACTTGCTATGTGGAAAATGGATACTGTCCATCATTGTGGATAAAACAGCAATGACTGTGGCCTAATAAAGAAAACTATGAACTCTCTCCTCTCTAGCTTCCCAGCCTCACAAGTGTCCTGGGAAGAAAAGAGCCCCTGCTCAGTGAAGCGGAGGCAGCAGTGCTGTCCTGGCAGCCTGGCTCACAGGGGACAGACCATCTCAATATCTCTCCATCTCTCAGGTGGAGACCTCCCATTTGATTGCTCCTGATCCATTACCACCTTAATAGCAAACAAAAATAATATCAGGATAGCAAACATTCCTTGCATACAAAATAAATACCACACACAATCCCCCCTGAAGTGGGAGAGAAATAAGAATTCAAGGACCAGGAGTTTGGGAGCCATGTAATTGCATGCATGTGTTCATGACTTGCTGTGCACATTTCACTGACTGAACTAGATTTCTTCAAGCTCTCCAGCATAGTAAATGACAGAGCAAGAGTTACCATTTTACTCACACCCACCACTATCTCCATACCTCACTGTTCTTCAGACTGCAGTCAGCATGGTTTCAAAAGCAATGAAGATAAACCTGGCTGCTTTAATTTGCCATGTCAAGCAGCTGTACTTATTCAACCAAACAAAAAACCACTCAGCCCAATCTTCTAGTTCAAAAGAGCTGTAACTCCAATTGTAACAGGAGGAATGGAACTCTCCTGCACTCCTGCTATGACTAACATTCTGCAAAAAATTACTTAAGAAAAATCTCTAAAATAAATCAGTAAGAAAATTTTCCCTTTGTTAACACTCCAGCAAAAGAGAAGAATCTTCTTGCAAATATGCATTTGGGTGATAATTGTGATTAGTGAGAAATCACTGGTCATCAATCCAAGCTTAATTAAATACACTTGCAAGTAAAAATTATTAACTTTGGCCCTTTTCTTTATGAAATGACTATTGAGCAGAAACAAATTTGTTTGGATGTCTCTTTCTCAAATACCTGTCATGTTTGGATTATGTTTCACCCTTAACTCTGACATTTCAGAGTTTGCAATACTTGTGTTGCAAACAGGAGCAATGCCTCAAATATTTGTCTGTTGATATATATTCTCAATTTTAACTCCAATTTGGGAATATTTTTCATGTACAGGTCACCTATTCTTTAATTATTGCAAGTGTAATATGTGGACACAGAGCAAAATAAAACCACATAGGGATATGTTTCTCCTTTGCCCCACCATGCTTTCCAACATCTCTGCATCAATTGCCTATTGAGATCCCCCTAAGCCTCAGCTGAGAGATCACCTGCATACAGAAGCAAAATAACAACATTTGTTTTTATGGAGCAGCAATGTTCAGATGCTATCAACAGAAATGATGACTCCCCACGTCCTCATGAACCACTACTTTGGCTGATAACAGTTGTACTGCAGCAACAAGAAAAAATACATGTTTTCTAGATGGGCACCTTCTGCAAAATCACTGCATCCTCTACACCACTGGAAAAATACAAAGATATGGCCACCATTCTGAAATATGACAGACCTCTTTTCTCTTTAGAGCTCTCTGGAAAGAACATCAAATCTCAAACCTTCATGAAAAAGAAGCAGCAAAGTAGAACTACTGATCCAGAACACAGCACTTCAAGTGTCAACTGCACACAAAAATTCAGCAATTTTTAAATATGCATGGGGCTTCCACTCATCACTGCATAATTTGAACTAGAATTCCTACCACCTCTTCATCTTTTTATGGGACTAATGGAATACTCTGGGATTCTCCTTTTGTCACGAGAGCATATAAATATAAACATCTCTTTTCAACTGAATGCTTAATTCCCAATTACCACACTTAGCCTTGAAGGCCCTCTAATGGAAGAGAAGTCCATCCTTCAGTGAAAAAGTTAGTATAGCTTTTAGGAAGTTATGATGCAGAAGCCAAACCATTAATGGGGAAAATAAATAAAGTTATCTAGAATGAGGGAAATGTTTCATCATACGTAAAACATGTGCTACTGTATTAACACATACACAAATTATCCAAGCTTTAGTACATCATTAGGCACTTCCAAACAGTCCATGAAAGTAAGCAGACAGAACTACTGACTAGTGCCAGAAAGGCACATAATATAATGCAACAGACTCCTTTAAAAGTCAAGTTCACTAATTTTAAATACCTCACTGATATAGGTCACTTCATGTCCATTTGTCTAGCCCATACCCCAGTCAGTTTATCTACAAGGACGTTATGGAAGGTTGTGTCAAAAGCCTTGCAAAAGTTAACACAATGTTCTCCCCTCACCTACCAAGCCAGTCATTTAATCTGTTAGGCTGCTCAGGCACTATCTCCCCTCCATAAATCAATGCTGAATACTCTCAGTCACTTCTTCTTCTTAATATTTTTGGAAATTACTTCCAGAAGGATTAGCTCCATAACCTTCACAGAAATCAGGGTAAGACTGATTAGCCTAGCATTCCCTGGATACTCCTAATCCCTCTTGAAGACAGAACGGACATTTGTTTCGATGCAGTTCTCAGGAACATCCTCTGACCATCAGGACCATTCAAAGACACCAGACTGTCCTAGCAGTGATGTCAGCCAGCTCCCTCAGCACCTTTATCTGCAACCCATCCAGTCCCACAGACTTCTGTGGGTTCAGTCTAAGTATTCCCTAACCTAATCACACTCCACAAAAGTACATTTTCCTTCTTTCAGACCCTGCAATCAGTGACCTGGGACTGCTGAAGGCAGCTCTTACCAGCAAAAGAGGAAATTAAAAAAAAAAGAAAAGGGACTGAGCAATTCAGGTTTTCCATGTCCTTTGTTGCCATGTTCTCATCCCTATTCAGTGTCAGCCCAACATTTTTCCTGTTCTTCCTATCACTATTTGCCTACAGAAACCGCTTCTGTTACCTTTCCTGTTCCTGTAAGATTCTACATTAGATGAGATCTGGCTTTCCTTACTCCATCCATGAGGAATCAGGTAGCGCCTCGTACAATCCTCCTGACCTAAGCCTTCTTTCACATATTGCCAAATGCCATTTCTCAACTTCTACTATGACACAGTTTTCTGTTCTTTTTAAGACCTAAAAGATTTCTGGCTTTGTCTTTTATACACATAATTTAAGGTATAAATTGTAATATTTCTGTTCTAAAAACATTCAACTTGTACCCAGAGGACTCCAATTGTGCATTCACAGAGCAAAAAGCATAGATCAGTCAAGTTTTTTCATTGACCTCCAATAATGGAAACTGAATACCTTCAAATGCCTCTTAAAAAGTGGGGGGAATGATTCTGAGTCTCGTTGTCATGGGAGAAGGAAAGAAACAAGCATTAACAGAAAAAATACACTATGAAAAAAAAAAGAGAGATTTGGGGATGTTCACCACTCCACTATTCTAGTGGCTGTCAATAGTTTTGTAGGCACCATAGAAAGCAAGAGCTAGAAGGCAGTAGTTAAAAGAAAATTACAGGAAGACTTTGTGTACAAGCTTATGGTTATAAATCCTTGGTAGAAAAGGGCAACAGAAAAATACACAAAGACATGGATCCTCAAAGGTACACAGGCAGTGTATTGGGTGGCTCAGTATATACTCACTTGAGAATCTGGGCTAGAATGACCTGCTTTATTATTTAACACTTGGGAGTGATGCCTGAAATAAAGGTGTGTGGGAGAAAGGGATAGGCATCAACATATCCCTGGGGCAGCCATTTAGGTCAATTCCTTTTTGGTAAGGCATCCCCAGGACTCCCCTCTGGTTATTATAACACCTACTCCACACACTGTATTCTGTATGGCCCTAGTGTGAAAAGAGAACCTTAAATTATACAGCAAAGCTATAAGTTAACTTGAATTAAGTGTAAGAAATGTGATGAAATTTGACATTTGTAAGTATTTTAGGAAAAAGAAACCTCAGGGAAGAGAGACAGTAGCAACAACAATAGTAAAGAATACTGGGGAGTTTTGTGCAAAAAGTCTTAGGGGACATGAGAATCATCACCTCTGTTTTACAGTAGAGAGTCTGATGTACTGAGAGGAAAAACAACTCCTCTGAGCTCATTCACAAGGTAAGTGACAGAGCAGAGAATGGAAACCCACTATTTGACTCAGTGCCCTGTTCACAGGTCTCCATCTGATAATGGCAAATCACCTGAAAGAAGTTCTCAAAAATGGAGACAAGTGGCCAGGAATTCTTTCCAGTTATTACTGTGAAGACTCTGATAGAAAATATTTCCTCCCTTTTAAATCAAGAGACAATTTATGCTCATGTCACTTAGACTTTGGAAAGATCTCCCATCATGTGTCCTTGGAGAATCATCCACAGAAATACTGAAAAGGAGGATGATATATATGAGGATACAACACACACTGATCAATGCTGCTTTCCAGTGATTAAATACAAAAATTTCTTGTCTGGATCTGACACATCAACTGAAATATCTTTTCACTCTACCAAATATACCTCTGGACTTAATTTAAAACTTAGGGTTTTTTCTTTGTTGAAATTCACTGCATATTCAAAACCTTTGGTCCACTTCAATTTCCCCATATGTCTCAACCTTACTTCCATCATACCTCAGATTTGAGAAATACCTTTTTCCCTTTCATCAGTTACTACAGGTGGTCAGTTCAGTCTCCTCCCAACCACAGATGTCTTCCACTCACTATCATGTCCTTCTTCCCACATGACACAAAGTTGCCTCCCTTCTCCAATCAAAGTGTGAAGTAAAGCAGCAACACCAGTGTGAGAGGCTGCAAACAGCTAAGAAATTCAACTGACCAAAAATCTAAACTATAACCATGAAAGTAAACTACAAAAAAACTACACACAATTAAAACCCAAAATATTTAATCAGTGTTTATCAACTTATAGCAACTCCTGCTGTATTTATGTATAGGGATCACATGAGGTAAAAGGAGTAATCATCATGGGATCATGGATCACCCTGGTAAAGGAGTAGCAGACAATTGGCTGAGGAAGGGCAAGCTGTGGTTATTGGACTTGGGGTTCAGGGTTTTTTTGGGAGAGATTGTTGCTGTTGTTTTTTCTAAGTACAGTTCTCAAAGGTGTTTTAATTTAGCTGATGTGCTTAACCCTTCACTTATGTGACTGATCCTTTAGATTTCTACTGAACAGCAGTGATGATTCAAAACAGGCATTTTTACTGCCTTGCTGAACCAGCACCTGGCTTTGCTGGAGTGAAGGAACAAGGTATTCTCCAAAACACTTCCAAGAGGATTCTATGCAAGCTTTCCAACTGCAGATCCTAATAGTGAATCTAATCCAGCTTCCTGCAACGCAGCCTGCAAAATTTCATCCCTTTAAACTCTGAGTGCAACGCCTAGAGTTCAGGAAGAGCAGGCAATCTAAAAATCAATTCTGTTTTGATATAGAGAACAAAGATAAACATAAGCCATATTCATCAAAACAGAAGTTATCTTCAACTAAAAGCTGCTGGGGTGGCTGGTGCCTTGATAATGCAATGCATCAACCTCTTTATCAACAGCCACATGTAAAATCTTCTATATGCTTTGCTTTAATTGAGACATTGGTGTCACCTGCTGGCTTATGCTTATCTTTTTAGCTCTTACCAGTGCATAACCACATGGAAAGTGTGTGGGGATGGTTCAGGGGAGGTACAGACTTGCCACTAGTAAAACACAGAGGGTGGCCAAACCCTGGAACAGTCCTTCCTAGAGAGGTGGTTGACGCCCCATGCTTGCCAGTGTTTAGAAGAGATTTGGACAATGCCTTTAACAACCTGCTTTAACTTTTGGCCAGCCCTAGAGTGGTTCAGCCCCGAAACATAAAGAGCAAGACAGGGGGTGGAAACATGTATACATATCAGCCTGGGTTCAGAAGAAATCTAATCACACCTACAAAGAACTGTGACCAAAGATTTCAATTACCTGCTCTGCAGATGCAGACAACTTGACGTGTGTCTTCAGCCTTAGATTTTGGCCCAACAAAGTCACAAAACCCTGCTGTGCTAAAATTAGATCAACCTTTGTCAAGAAGGAGGTGGGAAAATTTAACCAGCTTCCAAGCTGGAAAATCTGTCCTTTTTTCCTGAAGTCCCCACAAGTCTTCATGCCTCTGCCTTATGCTTCAGCTCATAATAGAAGCATATTGCTAACAACTAGCACTAATTCTGAGCAACAGGATGTCTTATGTTGATTTAAGGATGGAGAGAGCAACAACTAGAGATACTGCTCAAATTAACTGCCAAAAAACCAAACACCTACAGTCCACTCTAAGGCTGCTCTTGGTTCCTTCACAGGTCCATTGGTGACTGGAATGTTGAGGGTATGCACAGGAGCCAAGTGCTGGAGGCCTGACCTGGAGATTGCTTTCCTGCAAATTGAAAAGAAAAAGACAAATAAATTGAGTGTATATATAACAAATATATCTATCCAACATAACTACCCAACATCCTCCCCAGCCTTCTCCAGAAATCACAAGAGGCAGCAACACATTTCATTTCAGCTTCGGTGAAATGGTTCTTGAATGCCATCTCCTGCTAAAGAAGTTCAGGAAAAGAATAAAGCAACCTGATCACTGGAAATTACTGCTTAATGGAGATCAGTTACTCAGCTGGCACTAAGCTGAAATATCAAATCCAGCGGACTCTCTGTGGTTATGCTTGCCAGTGTTAGTGGAGTCCTTATGCAATTCACCTATTCCTTACACACCAACTAGATTTGTCAAATCAATTTATGCATAATTCCAAACACCATTCATAGGAGAGACAAAATATAAGTTTATACAAAGAATCAAACCCTTTTTGCTTTTACTCAGCTTATAGGCTGGAAAAAGTCATCCATTCAGCATCCAACTACGGAAAACAAGACATGGGGACACCACCAGGAAGGGAAGTCATAAACTGCTACCTTCTTTGATCATATCAGAATCCCTCAAGGAACTTAAATTTCTATTTCAGTCCTATCTTTCTGGTCCAAAGTAATTTTTACAGCTCTTGAGGCATAGATGTGAGCTTCCTCAGAAGTCATAGGTGCAGCCAGAAACACTCCTGAAGCTGGCTCCACAGCGCTGAGGGGACATCCCCCCTGCCTGTCTCCCTTCAGACACCCAGCCCTGACAGAGCTGCCTCCACCAGTGAGCCATCAGGAAGCACAGAATGCTGCCAATAAAAAGCTCAGCTGCACCTGAGAAGTCTATTTCCTACAGCTCCCCAACACTATTGCATTGTATGTATTAGAACCTGATGGCAGTGGCCAAAATAATCTCACAGCTTCAGCTGCAGTGATTCAGAAGAGGACAAATATCATCTCAGAGAGATATCTCCCTTTGTAAGCCAAACACACACATCCCCCACAAAGTAAAATGACAGGCTGTTTGTGCAAATTGCATTTTTGTGATACCACTCCCACAGCGCTGCTGCTATTTATAGCATCTCCTAATCTTACCACTGTCCCAAGGCAATAAAGGTCAATTGAGCCAGTGGAGACAATCCAGGTCAGCCATATGCTAAATAAATCTTTTCATTGTCCTGAAAATATACAGGGTAATATATCTGCAGTAAAGGAGCTTGGAAGCCTTGCTGCTCACAGTGCATGTCTGGACAAATAGAGGGAACCAAAGCAGAAGCTCTTAAACCCCTTCTCTTTTGGGCAGCATGAACAACTCAGAACATTAACATCAGTCTCTGATCATCCAATACCCTCTTTCTACTTAATGTGGGCAAGACTTTGACATCAAGGGTTTTTTTCCCCAAATACTTTGCATTTGATAAAAAAGGGGAAGAAGCCCAAGAAAAATACTTTTAGCATCTGGCAATGTATCAGGAGGGAACAATTTAGCAAGAAAGATTTTATGTCAAATATATAAGCACAACATAAGCTACACATCTCAATAACTGGATTAAAGCCTTGGAGAAATAAGTTACAAGAAACTAAAGAAATGGTTTTTCAAATATATTTTTCAAGAAAACTTCCCAATATTTGGCAGTTCCTTTCCATGCTGTTTTCAGTATGAATGTAGCTTTTCAGGCTTCCTAAACACAGGAGTACATTCTTGTGTCTATTTGTGGTTCATAACATCTTCGTTTATTTGGGTGGAAACAAGGCAGTATCACTTTTTCCACTCTGCATCACTGACAGGGGTAAAGCAAACCTACTTAGGCCTGTCCTCACAACAGAGGAAGGTAAATATATGTAATGAGTGCTTGCAGACATTTCAGCACCGAGCCTCAGATACTATTTCAAGTCAGAACTAGAGATGTGCAAGCCTCCCACAGGAGAACCTGAGACTTGGCCCACATTTCTTTAAGAGGAAGCTGAGGCTGATGAACCTTTTGGGGGACACTTGGCACAGTTTTGTGCTAACAGCCTGCCCTTCCTCTGCATGCCAAGCTGGATTTATGGTTTGTCTGGAAAGTACACATACCCAAAACACAGGCATGACAATAACACCTTTTGTTTTCCTGGTTTGTTTTAACATAAAAGCCTTAAAATTATCTCAGGGATTGCAAATTTGCATAAGCCAGCTAGAAGTGACCCTTAAGCCCAGGAACAAGCTAAAAAATGTCTACTTTTGCAGTTTCTTGTCAGAATTTTCTCTCAGAGTGAAGAGAGAAAAAGTGTCAAAACACACTATGCACTGCAGAAGCTTTTCCCAATAAAAAAGGAGGCCAAGCTACAGAGCCAACACATGGCCTTCTAATAAATGTAAACAGACAAGAGACAGGAAAAAGGGGAAAGGAAAAGTAGCATGAATCTGATAGCAGAGCAGATGCTGAGTATCCAGGTGAACATATCTCATATTACTCTGGCAAATTACACCACCGGGCACTTTTCCAATGCCAAGGTAACATGATTGGCTTTTAGTTATCTTTCCCAGAAATTTTATCTCCACTGTGCTGAGTGCATGAATGAAAACACAGGCTTGACAGTCAGCCTTTCCCATAGAAGTAATCACTGTTCCCTCATAGAGACAGACAGAAAAAGTGAATCTGTGGTCTCATCATATATTCCATTCTTCAGGCTATGAAGAGCACAACTTTGCTAAAATGGGCACAACCAGCCCAGTTGTTGATGTAGTAACCAACAGTTAGGAAATACTTCATCATAAATAATGAGCTGTATTTTGATAACTGCTTTTTCACATCCAGTAATCAGTTATTTGTAGTAGATCTTATTCTTGACTTAGCTAACACACCACCATTGAGAGCAGGCATGGGTACACATAAATGCCTATGTCACTAACTACACAACTAACAAAAATATCTGATACTAATTCCATAGTTGATACCACTGAGGAAATTCTTTAACTGTCTTGAAAACAAAAAGCAATCAGACATTCAAGTACACTGACTTTTTTTGTTTTTTAAAAGCATTACATTTGCATTTTGCAGCAAAGTCAAGCGAGACTCAACCTACTTATTAGATCAAAGGATACATATTTGATCAGGGGAGATTTGAGCTTATATCCCAGCCTTTGCCTTTATTGAGCATTTTTCTCTACTCAAGGCATATAAATATCCTCCTATGAGTTCCTTAGGCTGAACAATTTTACCTGAACCTTCAAAGAGCACAACAATTAGTCAATAGTATGCAACTTATTTAAGTGCTAGTAAAAAACTATTTGGAATAGAAAGAGTAAGTTACTGTTGCACGTGGTTAACAGCTCTGACTGTCAATTTAGTTGTCATTGGTGTTGGAGTTGCTGCCTTTCCAAGGCTGGGGTTATCATCCTCCTTTGTATATGAGCATTACCATTGGGGTAGTCTCTCAGCTGCAAAGTTGAAAGAATATAAAAATGCAGAGAGACTGGCTCCCACAGATCCTATGGCTGGGACATCTGCCAGGAAAGATGTTTTTACCTAGATATTTACAGAGAAAGGGACAATCATTTGTATAATGATGTTTAAGTTACAATAGCCCTGAATTTCTTTGAACAGTCAATGTGGGTAAACTGTACACCTGCCAATAGTTTACAGCCTTCAGCTTTGCCAACTACAGCTGTAAAAGCCCTGTACAAGGCCAGACAGCACCTATATGCTGTATGAACAAATTATATGTTCCTGTGTTTATTTGGAGGTGGCTTTCACTCCTGCAATTTGGTGCTTATGAATGTTATAAAGAAAATGTACTGGCTAATCTCTGGCATTATTTAAGTTTTCCCCATGCATCTCTGTGACTGCACGAGGACCCTGAAACCCATTGTTCCCAGCTTGCCTTCTGGGCATGTATTTTCCTCATTTTTAGCTGACTACTGGGCAGTGATTATTTCACTGCAACATCAATTCCCAGATTTTTTGCATTTGCTGTGAAAGGAGCCAACTTCAGCCAAATTAAATAATCTGTCTGGTGCACCAACCCATTCCTGACAGTAGCCAGTAGCAGGTGTTTAGAGAAGCACTGGCACAAATTGGGTGATCCTTCCCCTGATATACTCCAGTCACAGTTTCCAGTAATCAGTAGTTTAAGGACTTCCTGAGCTGGAGGCTGCTTCCAGACCTTTGCACTTAATAGCCTGTAATGGCTTTTTACTCTAGGAATGTGTTGGTCCTTCCCTGAATCCATTTATAGTCTTGGTCTCCACAGCAGGCTATGTAATAAGCTCCACAATTTAATTATGGGCAATGTAAAGTACTTCCTTCTGTCTGTTTTTAAAATCCTGTCTGATAATTCAATTGCTGTATCATATTGTAAGTAACAGCGAGTAATCACTTGCCTCTCTACACCTTCTGTGATATTATGAATCTACTGATAGTCCCCTTAAATCACAACAACCCCAAGTGGAAGCACCCTAGACTACTTAGACTTCTGCTAATCCTGAATCTGTTGTATCTTTACCAATCTGTAGCTCAGTTATGGGTTTTTATGATGTACAATTGCCAGACCTAGAAAAAAATTCAACATCTGGCTGCACCCAAGAGGTGGTGTCATCACACTTTCTGCATTGTTCTCCTTAATTATCCAAAGATCTCTTTCCTGAATGTTAATTGATGATATGAAGTCCAAACTTGATAGCTTTTTAATCCTGCACGTGCATTATTTTGCCTTCACTGATCTCCATTTCAACTGCAATCTGCTTCAGAGTCATTCAGCATCATGAGATCCTTCTGAAAATTTCTGCAATCAGCCCATGCCCACTCTAATTTTGCAAAACAAGCTTTACCCCCTTTCATTTTGCTTCCAGTGAGCAGCACTGTTCCCATCACAGTCCCCAGTGGTCTTCACCAGTAAACACCTAGGTAAACCCTGAACACCACCCTATTGCTTGATACACTTAAACAGTTGTTTAGCCATGAGGACACCATGCTTTCCATCCCCGGTTTCTACACCAGAAGCTGTTTCTCTTACCCCATATCAAAGTGTCCTGGAAGCCCACACAGGCTCCCGTTGACCGGACCACCCCAGTTCACAGGCCTCATGCCTCTGTCACAGCAACCTCTGCAAGATTCACAAGTCCTGGTATGGAGAAAGCTGTGCTGGCTCTCCTCCAGCACATCACATTCAGCAGTGCATTTACTAATTCTGCATCTTAGCAGCAGCTTTACCAGTTTTCTGATTAAAACTTACTGCTGGGTTGTCCCATCAACACTCTGTGCACCCATGTGACCACCCCGCTCCTTTAGGAGTAGAGCTCACTTAACAGAGGATTTATAAAGCCCTTCTCAGCAGTTTCTTATTTGAATTCCACCAGAATACTTAGAAAAATCAAACCTTAGTGATTAGTTACTGCCCCTTTTGTGGTCCTAAGCCTCCTACATTAACCTTCCCATTTTCCCCAGGTTTGTCTACACAAGTAGCAGCTCAGCTTAGGACACTCTCAAACACACTCAGGAGTGAACATTGATGCAAAAAAATTCAATTAGCACTAAAAGAAACTGATCTTTCAAAAATTCTCATGAAATGCTTTGCTAAGCATCTGCCATTTCCGACTGCCAAGGGAACCAGTGTATGGAAAAGCCAAGATATGGGTAATTTCCCAGCTAGTCAACATCCACATCACCAATATCCAAACAAACCTTTCCTGTCTCTCTCTCCACCCCTCACCACACAGAGCTGTCTGAAAATAGGCGCATGGAAACTGGCACAGATCCATGACTGGCACATATCCATGCCCAGAGCTGCGGCTCCATGCAGCTATGGGCAGTTTTGCTCTCAGCCTCAAGCCCACCCTTCCTCTACCTGAAGCAGCTCATGGTCCACAAGAGACTGACCTGAAGAGAGTGAAACAAATTCCCACCAGGACAATCTTCCCAATTGTCTCCAACAGCAACCACAGAGCTGTAGCACAGTTCTGCTAGGAACATTTGGATCTACCACATCAATAAACACTTTATTCAGCTTGTATGGAGCAGGTGCAAGACCAAACAGAGCCAACAAGCCTTCCAACAAAAGGAACTATGAGGCAAAACAAAGGGAGCAGAAAAGAACTGCAGAAAGTTGGACCAGGGTAACAGAGGAAATGCCTCTATGACACAGCGATGTCTTTTCTGCATCAACACTGCAGTTCACAGGCATTTCTTTATCATGCACATTCTTCAAAAGGAAGCCTTTTGGTATTCTTGCCCCTCAAATTCTGGGTACAAGAATGGCAGGTTACTTTTCCTATCCCAAAAGAATAAAATGGTTTCATGAAACAGGTTGTGTGTTACAAGAGGCCTTCACAAGTTGTGACATGAATATATTTGCAGTTTTTTCAGTGTAGACATCACTGCCCTGCAGTTATACTTGGAGCTTGATTTAGTGTCAAAACAGTGCAAGTCCCAATGCCAAAGATCTCTACTATATATTTTTTCTCTTCTCTGCTTCACTTGTCCAGTAGGCATATATTAAGCACCAAATTTTACCTTTTGGAAAGCAATTTATGGTTTCAATTTAATCCTGAACTGTGCTAAATTATTCAACCCCTTAAATCTTATCTTCCATCAGGAGTTCATCTTCTCAGAAGCCAGAGAAAGCACACAGTTTTGTGTCAGCTCCTATCAAGGTGACCAATATATCTTGTCCCAGATCTATAAGTCACTTCAGAGTCTCTATTGCACTAAAATCAGGGTGACTTTGTTCCTGCATGCCTTCATTGGCCAGGCCCTGGATCCAGCTCATTCCCCTGGAAACTGTAACAATCCTCACATGCAATGTGAAAACTGAATATGGCTCAGATTCAAGATGTGGATAATTAATAAGATAATTATAAGAAAAAGTCAAAGTCATGAGGAATTCTCTCTGAGCTCCTGTCAATGGAGCACCCATTTCTTCCTTCTCACCTGTTCACTTCAGGGTTTTTTTACCTTTACTCCTAATTTATTCTCTAGATTTCTTAGCTATTAGGATAAAACATGCAGGAGACTTATGGTACAAGGCAACAAAATTTTAGGACCAACAGGATTTCTCCCAATATTTTGTTTAAAATTTCTGAAAAGATATGTACAAATAGGGTGCTTCCTCTTGCCACAAAAAATTACAGACCTCAGAGGACTCCTTGTAGTAACAGAAATGCCAGCAATAACTTTCATGAGGAGAAAAGGGTAAAAGGTGATACAGTTGGTGATGAAGAGTATTCTCCATCCCTCGAATTTACTAAGAGACTAAAAAAGGAGCCTAGGAAAGCTGGGGATAAAAAAGACACTGAAGCTTTCTTAAACTGATTTATTTTGCTTTATTTTTGCTTCAGTCAAAATCAATTTGTTTCAGAAAAGGGTTTAAATTTTTTCCAGCCTTTAGCTTTCAAAGCTGTGAATATATCAGATCTAGAAAAGACCTTTAAGGTCATGATATCCAGTCAACTCTATTTCAGGCAAACTTATCATATGTGTGAATTCACAAAGTTAAAGACCCATTTCAAATCTAGCATGGTTGTAGCTTCTTTCTTATTCCTACTGAGAAGCTATGCTAGATCTCCACTCTCTTCATCATCAAAATCCTTTTTTATTTTGTAATTTCCATCCAATATGCATGCCCCTGCACAATCTTCCTTAAATTCATATTATTAGGATTTTCACATTTTATGCAAAGAGTTAAAGTTGAACTGACAACCAATGATTTTTTTATGATGCTTCTACAGAATAAAAGGCAGCTGAAAGTTTTGATCCAGTAATCTTTAAACCTTTGGATCAAAATCCTTTGAGTGAGTTTATGTAGGGCAGAGATGTGCAGAGGGAGTTAGAAGCTCACATTTCAAAGATTCTGGAATCAATCGAGTAACCAAGATGATAAAATTTAATCACTGTCTTTCCAAGCAAACAACAAGAAATGCTCTAGGGAACTCTGAGCATAAATGATTTCCAGCTGCATCACAGACTGGACATCAGCATCAGACAAGATTTATATGGTTTTTTACTATTTCAGAAAGCAAAAGAAGTCTGAATGGGAATCATTTTCATACATTTCATCCAGACAAAAATCATGGGATATGCAGGACCTGCAATATGTAGTTCAAGAATAGACAAACAGTGGTGACAGCAAACTGGATGGACATGACTATGGTATGATTGTGACTTTTTTTTTTAATATTCCAAAATAAAAAAAAAAGAGTGCACATATTCTATGTTATCACTCTGCCAACCAGATTAAAAAAATTAAGCTCTTTTTTCAGGGTACTTCTTGGTGGCATCAATGAATATTCATTTCATCTGGAAGATAAAGAGAAGGGAAAACAAAACAAGACAGGGAGGAAGGGAGGAATTTAGAGAAGCATTTAAACATTAGCCTTGGAAATGTTTTCTTGCCATTCAGATGCTAGCACATGCTTTCTAAAAGAACTTAATTTAAGGTAATTTCTATATCAGACCAGGATCCTTTGTTGGCATAAGCTATTTACACAAGCTGAAATGTCATTATGAGTCAAGGACTATATAGCCTCACATAAACTATATCATAAACTACTATGGTTTTCTTTTTTTCTACAAATCCAATGTATGCCTTTCAGTTTTGCACTATAAGCTTCAGACAGTTGTTTCAAATATGGATTTTTGGAACCTTTCCATGACAATGAATCATTAAGTGTTCTTTTTTTCTTTGTGTAGTATCTTTACCTTGAAAATGGAAACACCAAAAATTGTGATTGGCCATTTCCACATTTTCCCCAGTATAAGCTTTCATTTAGCACATAAGGGTCTCAGAGGGGTTAAAAATAAATATCTTCCATTTCTGAGCATGCAAACAAAAATTGAAAAGTTAATCGAGATTGATACTTACTAGACAAAAGAAAAATAATTTCACAGTTTGTAGACAGTGGATTTAAGAAAAAAAGGAATATTATAGAGCATGCCAGAACAAATTTATTACCAAGTGTTGATATAAGAATCACATTTTCTTCCTTCTAGAGATATAAATACCTAAGACTCAAGGAAAAACCCGGAATAAAAGCAAGCTTTAAAACAAAACAACCATTTTTTCTAACAAAAGATTTTGCAAGCATACAGGACAGAGAAATACCCTCTCTTCTAAAAAGTGAGTTAGACTTTCACACTCCAAACACAGAGTCTAGAGAGCAGAGCAGGGAAGGGAGTTCAGGCTTTGCCTGCATAGTTCATGGGAAAAGAAAAGAGAAAAAAAGGAGAAGGGAAAGAAAAAAGCCTACATTTACTTTTCAGTAGTGTGACACTCGAGAAAGACAGATAAAAATATAACACTACCATTCACTAACAAATAAATTTTCTATTTTCTCCCTAAGGAAGGAAGTCCAGCAACTAAGATAAGACAAAGGTTTCTCCCCAGGATCCTATGCAATTCAGAAAATGATGCAAAAAAAATTCAACAAGTGTCTTTTTCTTTTCATTTCTCACCACAATGACTACACAGTTTGATGGCATCTAGTGCTGTGTTAAAATATTTTTATATATTTTAACGATATTAAAAAATATTGTTTTGAGCACCTGGGACAAGAGGCCCTTAATGCCTCAGGGCCTGGTAGCTGCCATGTGAGACAAGCACCACCATGGTCCAAGCACCTGCACCTTCTCTCCACCATTCCCAACTTTCTTTCCCTCTGGAGTTGTTTTTATGCAGCCACCCCAAGGAAGCAGATGTGTGTCCACCACTTTCAATTCCCTCTGTTTGAGGCAAACTGAAAGAGCTGAGCAGAAGGTGAAGAATGAGAATTTACTGCAGTAAGTGAATGGCTGATGAAAACAAGAAAGCATCAGTTCCCCACAGCAAGTCTGTGTAGAAACCCATCCCTGCAGGACCCCATCCCAAGCTCAGATTCTAATCAAAAGGTTTTGATTACTTTTAACAAATTTTAGGATCAAAGAGCAGAGGCTTAGGGATAAAATTTCATCCAAAAGAAAGCCTTAAACCAGGAATGCAGGATGTGTGTAGAAAATAAAATAAATTACCAGCTTCCTCTCTCCTCATCAGCAACAATTGTATGGCAATACAGAAATGAGGAAAAGTCTCATCTCCTGACAAGATCCCCCCTCTCCCTTCAGTCCACAGAAAGCAGAAAACTTAAAAAACAGCTTAAAAATAACTTCTGAAGCGTCAAGAGAATCTGACTGATTCTTGGGTGCTAATGTCAGAATACCCAGTGTGTTTAGAAAAAATGAATTCCCACTCACAGAATATGCTGAGTTGGAAGGAACCCATCAGGACAAAGTCCAGCTCCAGGCCCTGTACAGGACACCCTGAGAATCACCCCATGTGCCTGAGAGCATTGTCCAAATGTCCTTGGATTCCATTAGGCTTGGTGCTGTGCCCACTGCCCTGAGGAGCCTCTTCCAATGCCCAACCACCCTCTGGGTGAAGAACTTTTTACTAATATTCAACCTGCATCTCCCCTGCTGCAACTTCAGGCCATTGCCTTGGGTCCTGTTGCTGTCACAGAGCAGAGATCAGTGCCTGTCCCTCCTGAGGGAGCTGTGGCTGCAGTGAGGCCTCCCCTCAGTCTCCTCCAGGCTGATCACACCAAGTGCCCTCAGCCGCTCCTCGTACGGCCTCTCCCTCAAGGCCCCACACTATCTCTGTGCCCTCCTTTGGACTCTCTCCAATAGTTTCATGTCTTTTTTAGATTGTGGCACCTTTGTTATATTGGGGGACCCAGAACTGCCCCAGTACCTGAGGTGAGGCCACCCCAGAGCAAATCAGGACAATGCCCGCCCTGGCCTGGCTGGCCATGCTGTGCCTGTGCCCCCAGGACAGGGATGTCCCTCCTGGCTGCCAGGGCACTGCTGGCTTGTGTTCTGCTCTCCATCAACCAGGACCCCAGTTTGTCCATACATCCAGGGTTACCCTGTCCCAGGTGCAGAATCCGGCACTTTCCCTTGTTGGACCTCACATGAGGCGAACTGGGAGAAGTGAATTTTGCCCTCTGGGTGATTGCCCAGTCCCCTGATTCGTCAAGGTCTCTCTGCAGGGCCTTTCTGCCTTCAAAGGAGTCAACAGCTCCTCTCAGTTTGTAACATCTGCAAATTTGCTCAGTATCCCTTCCAGTCCTGCATCCAAGTCATTCATGAAGGTGCTGGAGAGCACAGGGCCTAGGACAGAGCTGTATGGAACCCCACTGGTGACGGGTCTCCACCTGATGTCACTCCTTCACAGCAACCCTCTGTGTCCAGCCCATGAGCCAGTGCTCACCCATCACACAGTGTTTTTATCCAGCTGTTTAACTCTGAATAGAACATGAATTATCCACCAAAATACTTATGATGAAAGCTTATTCTTGGTAATCAACTTCGCAGTTACACATATCTTCTTTTTTTTTTCCAAATCACACTTTCTGTATCAAACCTTAACATTTCTGCCTGGAGGAGAAATCACACCGGGTTTCACATCAGATTAGGACAACAACATTGCCTGTGTCATGCATTGTTACAGTTCTCACCAGAATCACAGCGAGGCCCTTCTCCCTTCACCATGCAGCAGACATTGAATTGTGCTGCAGGGAGAGGCCAAGGCACTCTCAGTCAGGAGAGAGATTATTGCATTCCCTCCCAAGCCCAAGGGACAGCTGTCACAGGGGACAGCCTAGGTCTCACTCTTGGAATAGGGAAACTTTCAGGGAGGACATGGGGGCAGAAAAGTGCAGGCAGTACATCAACTAGGGCAGTGATCTCCATGGCTGAGATGGAAGTGGAGGGTTTTAGCTCCATTGATCTAGTTAAACACATGGTATAACTGGAGTTTGGGTTGGGTTTCTTTTCTTTTGGTACCAATTTAAGTTTAAATGTTCATTTTTCTCATAATATGCCCTTTTCTTTTTTCATCTAAATTCTGTTAAATTATACATATGTGGTTCTGCTTCCTCCCTGTTGACTCATCAGTTGTATACAAGCAAGCTAAAATTACCTCCACAATACAAAGCACTGTCAAATGCATATAAGTAAACAGCAGGGAGGAAGGAGACTTATTTTTCTTCTAATTTCTTTTTGGCTACAGCAGTACTGGGTGCTGCTTCTCTTGTGCCTATAGAGCTTCAGAAAATGATAAAATAAATTGCTGGTTCTCCTTCAGGGTTGGCTAAATCCTCAGACAGAATGACCTGAAAGCTGACCTTGACCTGGATGAGATCTGGACATTAAACTTATGACAGAACATGCCATATTACTTGGACATTTTTTAATTTGAAAGAGATTTTGAGTGTAAACCAGAGATTTGTAATGCCACACTCTTAACTCTTGTGTTGGTGTACTGTTTGGTTGCTGAGGTCAAAATACTGATTTGAATAGAAAGAAAATATTACCTGTTTATGCATTGGTTTTATTATGAAAGAATAAGACCAGTATCTGAGGCTCTTTTTTATCATTGAGCATGAAGATGTGAAGACAACTGACAGCACAGGAGATTAAAATCCTTTACCATAAAATTACCAGAGCAAAAGGTATCAACTGTACAACCACCACACCCAGCTTTACCCTGGAGGAACACTTGTAGCACTGAGAAGGCAGGTCAATCACCAGATTCAATCCAGCTTCCACCTCATATTTTCTTGGGATTTTTCAAGAAGTCAACCATGAATCCAAGTGTCTTAATCCTCTTGCACAGGACTAACTACATGTCCCCTAAGATGTGACTTGTGTGGGAATGCTGACTCATTTTACTTTGGCACACAACTAAATAGTCATTAAATCATGCTGGTTTCAGGTAGAATTAAATCTGGATTAAAAATCAGCTAGAGGGAACTGCTCATCATGCCTTGAACTGGCACTGTCTCCAGATACAGCACTATTAAAAGAAAGAAAATCCAACTCTGGTAAATTAAAACCAAGTAGCACTTTCCTTGTTTCATTACATCAACCCCACCAAGCACAGCAAGGTACAGAAATGCAGCAATATATTTTTCTCCCCACATATTTCACTGCTGTATCACCTATTCAAAAAGACACACACAGAGAAACCATTTCTTTAGATAGACACCATCTGTTGGATGAAATCACACCTTGACCACAAAATGACCATTGTACGATCAAACAGGAACAACAATATCCCAGCTTCCTTTTGCTCCTGGCAGATACAGAAGCAGCCAGGCCAGGACACCCTTTGGAAGCTCACATATGAAATGAAACCTGACCTTTTCTTAGCTTGGAAGTCCAAACTACCTCAGATCATCTGGTCTGATGGGATCACAATATAGATGTAGAAAACACCCAAGTGCAGGACCAGGTTACTTACAGTTATTCACTATGCCACTTTTCCAGCACTGAAAAAAGGATTGAACCACTGGGTGTTATTCTGATTTTGGTACTACAGACATTTTAGAGGGAGGAATAAATTCCCCCCTTAAACACCATCTTGTATATCCCTTCAGTTAAGCCTTCAACAAAACACTAACGGGCAGTGAAGAAAAGTGAGAGAATAAATAATTTTAGTAAGGGTGCTACTGAAATAATATAAGTTCCCTCTTTCTAGTGACATTCCTTAGCAGGAGGGACAGCACAGCTTGCTTGGGGACCTGGCCCACAGCATATGGGTCACTGAGGAGGAGGACATCCCACCCCTGTGTGCTACTGCAGCAACCTGCTCCAGCTTCATTCTTCCAGCTGCCTTTACCAGAGCAGAAGGACAGAATGAACATAGTTAAGAAGAGAGAACATGCATAACAGGCCCAAAGACAGAGAATCCTGAAATTTTAAGGGGAGCATAACCAATTTCTGCTCAACCCAGGATTTAAATGTAATTTTTAGGACTGATTTTTGCTGCTCTAGAAGTGAACATGATCATCCCATGCTGATGGTAGGACATATTTCACATCCTGGCACATCTACATCAGTAACAGTAAAGAGAGGGGCAATGCTCTGCCCCCAAGTCTTGCAAAAAAGTACCTAACTGGTGAAGTTAGTATGACCAAAAAACCCACCCTTGCTGGCTGCCTTCGCAGCAGATTATCTTGACAACTCCACAGGTGAAGCTTCTTCCCTACAGCCACATTCAGGCTTTCAAGGCATGAAGTGATATTGAAAGGTTATGAAAAGTTCCTACTGAGAGAAATCCACCAGGGAGGCAATTGCAACTACTCAGTAAGATCCTTCCAGATACAGGCAGGTAACGTCTCTTAAAACAAGTACTGCACTAAAGTTCTTGCACAGATAAAGTTCTGGGCAACAACAAAGGAAAGAAACATAAATCTCTTCAGTGGAAAAGCAAAACAGATATATATATATAAAATAGGTGAAGTACTCTTGCTATTCTTTTGCCCTAGATTTTCTTCTATAAATTGTCTGTTCCTGGGTAGGGATGGCCATTTCTGAACATGTAGAGACCAGTAGCTGCCTTGCTGGGATCAAGAGCCCTCATCCTCTACTGGCAAATATGGTGTAACTCCATCTCCAATGAAGTAATACCACTTTGGATCCCTTGAGACATTATCCACAAATTAGTTCTTAATAGACTAGCAGTATTCTATTAAATCAATTATTTATAAGTAACACCAAGCAAGAACTGAGTGAAAAAAAATAAATTAGGCATTGTCAGGAAAAATTTAAAAGAGCAAGAAAAACACTCCAATTCCCATTGCTGTTGGGAGGCACAGAAGCAGAAAACTGTTATGGTGGGGACTAATACAACATTATAACCCACACCAAATGCTTCAATTAAATTTTTAGATTACTAAATTCTTACTAGTCCAAATAAGAGTGTGAAAATTACTTTCACTTGATAACATTTTACTGCAATTGAGGCCAAGTCTGTGCCCCTCAGACTTCAACAACCTGAAGAAATTGCTAAGACAGTGCCTACAGGAGACACAGTGCTCTGAAGCCTCTCCTTCACACTCATATGTAAATCAAGTGCAAATTTCCCAATTAGCAGCACTCTAGGAAAAAACTAAGTAACAGTAAATAGTGTACAATAATAAAAATTGAAACATCTACAGTGCAGTGAATACCAACTGAAATTCTTACAGGTCTTACAGAATGTCCCCTTATTTTGCATTTGTGATTGCTTTGTTTTTTAAGACATCTGATTGCAAAAGGCAATACTGAAACCACAGCCCATCCATAATGGAGAAGAGCCTGTCTGAATTTGCAAAGAAACTGATGCAGTTATTTTGATTATAAAAAGGTCATGATTCAAATGCCAGTGGCATTACTTCAACACTATTGAAAATGCACTGCTAATTAAAGTGTACAAGGGATGAGAATGAATACCTACACAGTCGATTTGAGTGACTGCTCATTTGGGGTAGGCTTTTAAAACAACACTGCTGCTAGCAGCAATACTGCAAGCCTAATTTTCTTGACAAGTCAGGATTCAGCTTTCTAAACTTGAGAAATGCTGCATTAACTGATGAAGACTGTAATTCCATCTGGGGGAACACAATAAATTTGAGCTTTGTTCTTGTGGTCTAGCATGTCACCAGAAACCTTTGCTGGAGTTACAAAAGTACTACATGCAGACAAGAGTGCATTACCTCATCAATAAAATGTTTCAGGAGCTGTTACAGAAGCAGCAGCAGAAAAACAAAGAGCAATTTGAACTCGAGAGAAGCTATTTGTTCTATCTTATGAGTTAATTTGTAATGCCAAAATATACCATTAACTAAAATAACAGTTTATTTATAACTTCATTCTAAGCTCATAAGGAAAAAAAAATTCTTTGCAGCACGATAAATTGTGACATTCCATTTCTATAGAGTGGTTCATATTGCAGATTTTGAAATGCATTATAAAACAGGGAGAAAGCCAGCATTTTGTAGATATAAACCAAAAGATAGATCTTCCTCAGATAGATAGAATTTTTTCCCACAGAGCTCTGGATCTCAGCTTTGATCAGAGCAGCTAATATTGTCAACAGATGCTGAGGATTGGATTTTCTTCTTTTAAAACAAATAAAAGGCATTTGCTGTCATATCTCATCCGAATGACTTCATCCTAAATTTAGAGCAGTATTTTAATCTTCTAATCTGTACAAGACCTTGCTCTGAGATCATGTTCACTTTAGTGTGTCCATCATCACTGGCTTGAATTTCAGATGAGAAAGGAAAGCCCTAACAATTGTTTCCTGAGAAATATTGCTTTGGAGAAGGGAGGAGACTTATTCAACACTCATGCACATCATCTGTCTCACTAACATTCCAGTCTTCAGAAAGCCCCATGAAAATTAACTTATTGTTAAATTTATCACACCTAATTGTACAGCTCACCAAGCTCATCCTTTCCCTTCATTTCATCTGACAGGGACACACTCTAAAGACCATGAGGCCAGAGCCTATACAGACTAACTAGAAACTTGCAGAAAAAGTAGGTTGCCCAAAAGTAAGAAGTCAATTTCAGGTGCCCTGAGCCTTTCCCTGCAATCCCCACTTTTAGGAATTTCCCCATTGCACTCAAGACCAAGTGACAAGTCTGGTGCTACTTCCCCCAGATGGAATATTCCCCCCAGACACCTACACACCCCTATATCTTCTCATAATTTTTGAGAGCTGCCTGACGCTGAAGTAAATGCAAATACACTTGACACCTCTGGTTCAGCTCCATATGTGATGTCCTACATTCAGGGAGCTCAAAGTGAAATTATGTTGCCTCCCTTCATCAGCAAGGTTCAGAAAGGCAAAACATAACTCTTCCAGGGTTGCAATAAAAGAGGAGGAATCAGATGGCAACAAAAATTAAGGCCATTGCTGAATCCAAATCCCCTCTGTGTTCTCATTTTACTACTTATAGGTAAATATATCATCCAGGTATCTTGTCACATTTTGAGTTTGATTATCTTGCACTGTTCCTTTGGCACTCTGTCAAGAGACAAACATATGTAGTTGTCATTATTCCAAGCAGGTTTTAACATTTGTAATTGCAGAGTTTTCTGAAGGTTATCAGAAAAAAACAAAGTTCAGATGCAGAATAAACTGGAACATTTTCTATTCAAGAAAATGTTTTTTAAAATCAGAACAGGAATTTGATTCATATGTGGAAAAAATTTGGTGGTTTGTAAGGTGAAGCAATGGGATACATAATGTTAAAAGTCTTTGGTTGAACCAGGTTTCATCTAATACAATAGCCCTAACATCAACATTGACTGGACTGGTATTTTATCCCTGAGCTTCAGCAACTGTATCAAAGACTGTAATTTCCCATGCCACTGGTTAAGCCTTTTTGAACATATTCTTTACTTTGCCTTTTGTGCATTCCATCTTTCCATGGACTGTTCAAGGCACCAAGTACCTTCTAAAGTATTTTATTAGTTTTTACTGTAAAATACTGCAAATAACTTATAATAAAACAAAGACCAAGGTGGAGAATTCACAGGATTTGAACTCTATTTACATAGTCATTGCAATATCATGCATCTCACACTAAATAGGAAAAATATGGACCCACATTAAAAGAAAATATCTGCAGTTACTGGTTTCCTTTGAAACTAAACAGTGGAAAATAATTGTCTTTGTGACATAAATAAACCTTGCATCAGGAAATCCATGAACATAATAACAAATCCAAAAGAAAGTTTAGATTCCTTTGTTCATCTAGAGCTGAGGAAGAACTAAAACTCCCCATACCTGTTAAGTAGTTTATATTTTCTAGATTTGGCTTTCAGGTGATGAAAGTCCCATAGCTTCCCTTAGGAATCTAATCCACAGGCTACCAGACCTCTGGGACAAAGTCTGGCTTTGGGCTAACTAGGTTGATTTTTTCACCAGCTGATGTATTTTTACAGCAGTAGAGAGCAGAGCAAAATTAAATGTCATTTTTATAATTGCCCCCCTCATTTAACTCAATCTCTCTTAGAAGACTCCAGCACTGCAGATGACTTCGTTTTAAATGCTTAAACAGGAGGTGAAAATGCTACCCGAGAAATAAAGGTCCTTTAAAACTCCAAAGGCATTTCCCCATGTTTCCATGGAAATGGGGCTTCACTCTTTAACCAAGATGACATTAATGATCATATGCCTGAAGTCACACAAAAGAGAGAAAGAGGACAGAAATTGCCAGCTTCCCCAGAGTGTGTCGATCTGGGGTACAACCTCCCCGGTTAGGGGTAGGACTTGATATCCTTTCTGCAGTGCAAAACTTCTGCAGAAGCAGCTCTCACAGTGTTAGAACAGAGAAGGGTTGCTGCTTTATTTTTAATTTGGCTCAGTAACCATGTTTGCTAACTATAGAAGTAAAACAAATAAATCAATGCCATCATCATCTGAGGGAGGAAGAGGAGGAGTAGGAGAAAGAAAGGGCAGCTTTAATAAAAGTAACACTCTAAATGTGTTGCTGTGCTCCAGCCCCCTTGCAATGTGTCTGTAGCTGTTTTTTCTAGCCCTGCCACCCATGGCTGTGTGTTGAAGACTGGAAAGGATCACTCTGAATTGCTGTGTTGGAGGCTATTGTTATTACAGCACAAGCTGACAGCAAACACCAAAGCTTTGCTGAGCTAGGAATGTGTACCATGAGGAACAGAGCCTGCTGGTGTGAGCAGTTGGTCTAATGGCAGTGGAAAGGAAGCAGAGGTGTGAAATGACTCATCCAGGTTCCATCTTTTCCATGGCCAAGACAAGAGTAGTCAGGTTTCCTCAAGACATTCATTGCATCCCTCACCAGTGGATAGCACAGACTCTGTGCTGTGCTGAGACTTTCAGCCTGGCAGATCTGAACCACAGATGACTTCAACCATATCTGTTTCTTCATTCTTTTGTGCCAAAGTGTCCTGGTTCTCCATTTGTCCTAACTGCAATACCATCATTTTTTCACTGAGCACAGCTGGAGCCTTGAAAAGGATTCAGTGAAGAATATGCCTGATCAGTTTGCACAGTGCCCACCCAAAGGCCAAAGAGACATCACACACTACACAGGGGCTGAAGTGTCAAGGAAAATCCCCATACTCTGACCAGAGAAACCCCAGTCCACCTTGACATCCATACATAGCACAAATAAAGGACAGATCACATACAGACAAGTACATTTGGCAGAGGAAATATCAGCTAAATGTTTTTTGGGGACATCAAAAAAGGATATCAAAACCCAGTATTTTCTGACTACTTCTACGCAACTCTACTTTGGATTCTGCTGTTCATTGCTACTCAGAACATGAATCCCCTGAAGTGTCACTAGGACCAACCCATTGGGAACTGCTGCTGAACTTTGATTTTTAACAAAGAATTAATAACACTAAAGAAAAATTAACTTTGGACCTGTAAGAAGGGTTGCCAAACAGAAGTCACATTGTGGAAATGAAAATCAGGCCTGATTTACTGATATGCTCTTCTAGGCATGCAAAGCCTTAGAGAGACTGCATACAGGGAAAAAAATCCCTTCTTTATCCCAAATTTAGATCCATAAAAGAAAGGGGCTCTTAGTCTGGAAAGCAGAGCAGCCTGTGATCCTTTGCACCATGACAACCACAAAACCAAATGCTGAAGGTCTGGGGCAAGAGATCTGCATTGAATATTTTTTCCCCATATATTCTGTACAAGGTGTATGCCCTACCTCACACTAGCTCAGAGCACCAGAAGGCAGAAGGAATGACAAAGGTGATCCTTTTGTGCAGATGAAAATAAAAGATTAGCAAACATTCAAGAGTTTTTAGGTTTGTTTAAGCATTAAATTCTTGGTAGATTTAAATATGAATCAAAACCAGAGAAAATATGTGAAAATATATGGGAAAAAAAAAAGAAACACACAAAAAAGACCAGAATTTCCCAAATGCTGTAGTGATGCTACACATTATTCTGGAAACAATTATCACTTTTCAAAACCACATATTTACAGTATATAAATCTCTTGTATAAAGAGATGGAATTCAAAGATCAAGAATAATTTTCAGAGTAATATACATTATATATGCATAAACTATTACCTGAAACAGATGTTCTAGTGAAAAACTGATATTTGGGTGACTCCTTTTACAGCTTTGGTGTTTCCCTACTTTTTATTTCAAATATGGTCAAGTCAAAAACCTCCACAGAGGTCTAGTCACCCCTCTGATTGTGAATTGACCACCATGCAAGTGGGTCAGCCTGAAGTCCAGTCATAATGACAGTAAATTAATTATATGGCATTGGATTAAGACTCTCAAGAAACTCTGATGAACTGGAGTGCCTAATGCAGATGAAAAGAACAGTCAGTTGCTTTGTTTTGGTTTACGTTTTACTAATCAAATACAGCAGTGCTTTGCCAGCTCGGACTCCAAAACTCAGCTTTACGTAAAGACCAGGACTAGAAATAACTCCGTGTTTTGGGTAAACTCAGTGAACGTACAAAATGTAAACACTAAACACAATCTGTGATATTGACTACAGCAAATGTATGAATCATTGTGATGCAGCTACATGTCAATATACTTTATACTGGGATTGCCTTTGAAGCTAATATACTGGTAAATCAATTCAAACGTAACCAGCTGAGTATAAAAACAACCAACTTATTTGGCTTTTGCCACAACAAGAATTCCTGCATTCTCTGACATTCATTGATTTTTCTAATGGCACCACCAAGGTAGAGAAACAATAGTTTGGCTATTAGAAATTCAAAAGGAAACAAGATTACACTGGTGGCTTGTTCAGCTTCCTACAAAAACTCGAGAGCACTGAAGGCAATCTGAGCTGGGCTTTCAGACTCTTACCTGAAGCCAGCAGCCCCAAACATTCTTTTCTACATCTATTGCTGTTTGTTAGCAACAGAACACTGTGGTAACCTACCAACTAAAAGAAAGTTGATGAGTGGTATTTGCATCTTCTCAAAGCAGTACTTAAACGGAAAAAAAAGAGAAATTTCACTGAAACAGACAAGACCAAGAATAATATGAAAAGAGATGGAGTGTGGGTGTAAAAACAACTTTACCTTCCCTATTCTTTAGTTTTTCTCTCCCCTGTGGTTCTCTAAGCATTATATTTACAAGAGTCTTGGTGCTTTATTCTGGTACAGGATATCTTCAAAAAGAATTACAAAATCAGGTATAGGTAACAAAAAAAAATTATCATAGCAATTTATTTTTTAAGGCCAGGTAAGAGGAGGAAAAACCTTGGACTGGGATTTGAAATGGGACACTGGGAACGAGGAGAATAATGGAGATGATGCAATCAGAAAAGCTTGTAAAGCTGTTATTCAAGAGCACATCCTTGATGTTCTGGCATTTCCATGGTTCGTGAATGGGGTCAGGACAGCATCCAGGATCAGACAGAACCACTGCAAAGATTGCCCATGAAACACTTATGCTGTCATGAAGATGAGCAGAAAAAAAACAAAACCATGAGGGCATCCCTAATTCCTCCCTCATTGTGCAGCCTGAATAATGTCATGAGGAGCAACAGGAAGAAAATAAAATATTGACTAGCTTCTCTTGAAACAACAGTGGGCATCCCAAGCACAGAGGGATGCAGGAATTCTGTGGGAAAAGCAACGTGCAAATGTGTAATTAAAGACTGAGTCACAAGACAAATGTGCAAGAGGGTGGGAAAATCCACATCTTGGCATTTCCTAACTTCTGCATGTTTGATTTTGCCATCATGTGAGCACTCTTTTTCCGTATGTCATGAACACTTGTCCAGCATGTAAACAAACACCCCAGACTGTAATTCAGCATTGTTCTCCCCAAACTGAAGGACTGCACTGTACTCAACCACTTCGTTGAAGCCACAGCCACCACCTGGTGCTCCCACATCACAGCAAGGATGGGACTCACCTTGCAGATCTGCAGCTGGGGAGGGTGCCCAAACCCAAACCAGTGTTATCCTCATTCTATACAAATATCCTGAAATGGAATTCAGGTCCAGTTCTACAAGTGAAGGATTGACAAGACAGGTCATAAACCCACCAGAACTGTAGATGGACCAAAAGCACCCTTTGAAAGAAAAATGCAGCTAACACTAAGACCAGCACTGATGAGCAACTTGTGGCAGCTCAGAAGGGAAGCCAGAGGGGAAGTCCACCACTAAGGTTATATATTTCAACAGCAGGCTGCCAAGCATTTTTGCAGCATCAGTTCAGGGGTGGAGGAAGAATAAAGGAAAAACTTGAACAGTACCTCTTTTAGAAGGACTTTAATAAGGTCTTTTTTAAAAGAACTTTAACTAGCTGCATCAACTCTGTAAACGAGATACAATCCCTCCATTGCAGGAGAGTTCTCCACCTTCTCCTCATAACTCCTGCCTGCCAATGAAACATGTGACAGTGAATAATTGGGACTCCAATAATCTGGTTTTTGCCATTTGAAGCATTACATATGTAGTTCAGAAGCTGCTGAGATATGCTGTTTCCTTCTCTTGCAGAGATAAGCTTTTGGGTTAAATTATTCCACCTCAAAGTTAACAACTCAAAAATTCCAGGGGCTGACTCTACTGTATTCACTTCCAGAAGAAAGAAAGGAGAAAGGTCATATTTTACATTTGGATTACCTATATTAAAAATCCCAATTCTTCCAGTAATTTGATATTAAGCATTATTTAATAGCAAGTGAACAGTGATCTTACTACATAGCAAGTTTCATTGTTTTCACTTCCTCTATGAACCAAATTCAGGCAAGAGAAGTAGAGGGAGATAGAAAAGAAATATCAATGAATGGAACACCATCCTTAGGAATAGCTGTATGTTTGTTCCCACTGCCAGCTTCTCATCTCTTTGACCAGTCTTCCTCAGGTAGTATGTCTGATCCCCATTGTCTAACCCCCTCTCTTGTTGCAAAAGCTAATCAAGCCTCCACAGAATAGTAAATACAATGAGCAACAGATTAAGAAATTACAAAATCGTTTCAGCAAGACTGTCTCCATGCTGAAAGACAACTTTGTCTGAGATCACCTTAAGGAATATAAAGCTTCCTTTGCCACAGAAGCTAGCAATTCACATTGAGACTTCAGTTCCAATGCTGCAGTTTGGCTGGGTCTCCCTGGGAACATGCCTCTGCTGTTGTTCCAGTTGCTTCAGAGCAAACATAAATGAGCAGTGATAGTGAATCTGGTTGTCTAGGACAGCTCTGTTACAGCTGGAAAAATCCCAGCACAACTAGAAAATTCCCATCCAAGTTCCATTCACTAGCTAATGTATGTCCTTACTGCTGAGATTTCCATTCCCTCAGCATTTGTTCAACCTGCTGTATTTAAGTGCTTTTGGGCAGTGTCCTCAGTTGTATTTATTATTCCAGCCACTGCCTGGCACTAACAGTTCACGCTAAGAGTTGGACTCAACACACAAGTAACGCTGGCAGTCACTGCTACAAAATCCCTTCCAGCAATACAGAATCTGTTATCAGTTGGTTTTGGTGAGGAAAGTCTGGTCCCCAAAGCAGAGCACTCATGAACCATTTGGTACATTTTAAAATAAAAGGCACTATTTGAAAAGAGGTGTACACTACTACAGTTTTAAAAAGTCCTAATGACTTGAAAATATATAAGATCTGTTGGGATCCTAAATGGTTCCCCCTGGGTTCATTTCAGACAAAAGAAGTTAATTCCATACAGGTTTGGTCAGAGAAGGATATTGTCATTGGAGAAGTCTAGGGTGAAAAGAAAGTCTTGATTTTCCACTTGGGGCTCCAATGATTTTTTAAACACACAAAACTGAATACAGCTATCACATAAACAGTACAAAGAGTCTTTTCCTCCCCCAAAAAAGGTTTCTCATTTTTAATAGAGACACATATGGAAAATACAATCTTTTGAGTACTTTCAAACTAAAACTAAATGCTTTATTGGCAATAAATCATTCCATTATAAAGCATGATTTAGTTTCCTCATAGGCCTCTTGACCATTACTCCCTCCAAAACCATGAGCAACTTGAATACTATTCTCACTTTTATTACTTTATTCTCTGTGTTGCCCACCACTGATTAGATTCTTAAGTTTACTTCCTGCACCAGTTTAAACCATTATCTTCTTCCCTTTCAATCCCTTCCAAAGGCCTACTTCTTCTCCATTGCTTATGGGGGAAAAAAAAAAGGTAGGTAAGCATAGCTTTTGTTCTCTTTCCCTAATTTACAAGAGTCAAAACAGGAGAAGAGAGAGCTGAAGTAGTGTTTGAAGAAGCAGAACTGAGCACTTTAACAAAAATAAATCTAATAATACAGTTGCTGGCAGTCATTGCTAACAAACCACAGTGATTGTACCACCTATCATTCTCCCCCAGACCTTTCAAATTCAAAACAGTGATTGCACTTTCCACTTTTGCTGGCATAGACTTGGCAATAAATTGCCTTTGTGGGAAAATACTTTTAAAAAAAAACTAACCAAAAGATTGGAAGCTAGAAGGAAAGTTGCTTTTTTAAGTGCAGAACTCTCTGTCAAAGCATCTATTTTCTCTGTTTGACGCATTACCTTATGATACATAATGTGCTTGGAGGCAGTTCTGTGCACTGGGTACACCTCAGAAGTGTTCTCAAAATGAGCAGGCAGAAGGGCAGGTCCTTGTGTGAACTTACAGACTTTAAACAAAGACAACAGGGCACCCCATGTAATCAATCTGTCATGTGATTTCCCCAGGTTGTTCATTTCAGGCAAATCAGAATATCCTTGTTACTTGTGCTAATGACTAACAAATCCCCCTCATCTGGCACTCCCACTGTGAAGAAAAGCAGTAAAATCCCCCAAACTTTATTTTTCTGTATCTTAGAAGAGAGTGATATGTAGCAAGATCTACAGCTTTTTGTTTTTCGAGGCTAAAGTAGCTGGCAGGAAAACATCTCTCCAGACAGGTAAAACAACAAGACCTTCATTCTCCAAGCCCTTGCTGCTGGAACAGAAAGGTGAGAGGTGCCAAACAGATGGACAAGATACAGAAGAGATGACAAAGGACCTTGGATTCTCCTTTGGCTGATATTTGAACCCACAAAAGTGTCAAACATGTTCTCCTGAGTGGGTGGCACCCACACCGTTCCTCAGCTGCTCACAGAAGAGGATGCAGACAGCTCGTGTAGCACCAGCCTCCACTGCCCCAATGCTCCCAATTTCATACCCCATGTTACTCATACCCCTTGAGGTCTGTGTGAGGCAGGAGACACCAAGTGAAGGGGGGATGTTCCAAGCCCAACAAGCCTGGTCTGCAGAGATGGTGAGAAACCACTTGTTCCAGGGTAGAAAGGTCAGCCTTGGACCTCACAGAGAGTCGAGACAGCAGTTTTCCTCCAACACACCACTGCCAGAAAATGATGCTTTCCATGGCCAAAGATAATTCTCAAAAGATCAGCCCAAGGGTGCAGAAGATCTTATTGAAATCAGCAAAAAATCAGAGACAATACAATCTGATCCAATGCACCTTAATTCTGGTGCTTTATACACAGCTAAAAATTAATTCCATTCTTCAACATCTTGTTTTCTTGTTTCTTCTTGTAAGGTCTGTCTTGCCCAGGTTTCTGGATTTGAGGATTGTTTTTTTGGAGGGGTTTGGGCTTTTGTTTTGATTGGTTGTTTTTTGCATGAGCAAAACAAAGCATTTTTATTTTCTAATTTTCAAGACAGTGAGGTCTTTGAGATCAAAGGTAGACTAAGCTACCTGAAAAAAAAACCACATTTGCCTCCACGTTTTTATTTTCTTCATGGAAGCTGTATACATTCTGTGCTAGGACTGAGGGCACCAGCTTGACTTCTACTTTAACCCCTGCTCCAGCCAGTCAAAGAAGACACTCAAAGACAAAAAAAATTTTTAAAGGAAAAAAAAATACTTTTGAACTGGAAACTGTAGCAAAGAAGTAAGGTTTTAAAATGGCTTTTTTTTTTCTTTAAACCACATTACCTTAATGTCAAAGGCAAACCTCAGAGGACTCATGGAGGGCACTGTGTACACACATACAAGAACTAGAAAGTATTTTTAATTGTTTTTCCTGGAAATTATGCACCAGCTTCTGCACAGACTCATTTTTTGGCATGGATCTCTAGGATGCCACATGCTGAAGGACAAGTGGATATATACTGAGCTTGCTAAAATCAATGATACTGCCTTGCAAAAAATTTCACTACAGTTTTGGCCAAAATAAAAAGCAAGTGCTGAATGTCTCATAAATTAGCTTGTAGCTAGTATAAAACTGCAGTAACACAACACAGCCACATCAGTGTGCAGAGGACAGCACCATTCTGTGCAGCTCTGCAACTGGGACTAGAGCAACAGGAAAGTGGGGAAAAAAGACAGCAAACCCAGCTTCCATTCCTATTCTTTTGCCCTTGCATATACATCAGAGATCTGACAAATGCAACAATTTCCCTGTCTGGCAGCTCAGCAAAATTGCTTGTTTCAGACTGAGTTGTATGATGTTTGAAGGATTTTCTAAGCCTTCAACAGCAAAATTAGAAGCATGTGGGTAATATGGATTATTTCAAGCATGGTGAACTTTCTCAGCAGTTCCTAACTGGTTTTTGACCATTAAAATATGCAAGAGGACAGCTACATTTTCAGCTTTTCATCACAAATAAAAACAATGAAACATAACAGGAACCATCTGTAATAAAATAGGCTCCAGAACAACAGCTCGAGGCAGAAGCAGATTCATGTATTTTAATGTGGAGTCTTGTAGATACATTTTTAGATAACTGGCCCCACAAAGAAATACAGGCTCCCTACATAATATTTTATTGAGAGGAAAGGAATTAGGTTCTTCCAAATAACATAGCTACTAAGTTAGCTAGTAGGGAGGCGCTAGGAGAGTGCAGCAATAGTGGTCTCTGCATCTGCCTTAAAAGTCACATGTAGTCCTGACACCTCTGTGACAGCAAGTGCCTCTTTGTCTGTGCCACCTCACATGAATGAATCTCACATGGAGGCACTCAAAGGCAGCAGGATCCAGCAATCCTGCCAGCAGGGGGTTTGGATCAGTCTCAGAATCATGTCAGCAAGATGAGCTGTTCTTCAGGCTCAAGCTCCCAGCCTGTCCCATGCAAAGGGCATTTTTCAGGTAGCTTATCTACCTTTGATCTCAAAGACCTGTCTTGAAAATTAGAAAAGAAAAATGCTTTGTTTTGCTCATGTAAAAAACAACCAATCAAAACAAAAGCCCAAACCCCAAACAAAAACCTCTGTCTAGTGTAGACACTCTAAGACTAAGAGAACAATCTTACTGAGACAGACCAAAGCCAGCAGCTCTTGCTCACAGCAAATTAGTGATGGCCATTAATAAAGAAAACATGAGAACGTGGCAAGTCCAGAGTTATGTTCCCTTCCACAAATCCATCTTGCCTTTAGCAAAGCACAGGCTTGGTCTCCTTCCCCTTAAAAGCATCCAGTCCTCCCATTCCCTGTTCACCAGTTCATTTATCTGGATTTTAACACAGATACATTTGTCTCCATGACACTGTGTGGCAATGAAAACCACCACATAATATTGAATTGTACGCAAACATTATTCCTCTTATTTTAAAGCTGCTTGACAAATTTATTTGGCTCTCACACTAACTTAGCCTTCCCTACCTGCCTTCTGTTTGCTCTCCAAGCCATTCAAGCTGCTAAAACTTTTTCTATTCAGTCTTTTCCCAGCCATAAACTGTTCCATTTCACTGATCAAATTACTATTGCTCTATTTGAGCAATAAGCAGAAATATTCAGGGACTTATCTACAGTGACTACTAAATCTCTCACCAAATGGGTAATAACTAATGCACAGTCCATCCTTGCCTGAGTTAACTGCAATGTAGTGCAGATGGAGAAAAGTAGCCTTATCAACACAGAACTGCAACCCCCATTTTATAGTCCATTCAGTCACTACAATTGATCTTCCTTCCATTCCACAGTTAATTCTCATTTTAAATAGCTTAGAGACAAGTTTCAGCACCCCATAGTTTATTTCCTCTTTCCAAACAATTTCCAAGAGTGCATTTAGCACCAAGTATTCTAGCTCCACATAAATCTCTGATAACACCCTTCCAGACCAAAAACCAGTTCTGCCTAGTCTTTTTTTTTAATCAGTTTTTAGACCAAGATTCTTCACCCCACAGAATTCAATTTTGTTTCTTCTAGACCAAGAGGAATGCTGTTCAGAAAAATAAAACAGTAGCAAAAATAAATACAGATATGTTAAGTCAATTACATCATCAAGCAAACAAACAGCTTTGGCAGAGGAAACAGAAGCAGTGTGACTAAATACTGCCACTCCAGTCCATCTCCAGCCTTGAGCAATCCAAAGTCAATGCAAGCAAATCCCAGTCAGGCTTAGGGATTTGTCTGCATATCAATAGTAAATCCAAATCCCTGGAGGATTCACAGTTATCTCAAAGCTCACATGTATGGGAAATAAAGCACTAGCCACTCATCCCTAAAGCTGTAACATACCACAGCTCTTGCTCAGGGGGTAGTTATTGATGGTGCTAAGAAAGCAGCTGTAAAAGGCAGTAGTTTGATTACGCCTGGAGCATTTCTGGAGGTCGAGGAGGGTGGGAATGACATGCCTTCACCATATAAAAAATAAATATCTTCCTTTCTTACTGATAGAACTCAAGTACTGTATAAAACATGGAGGTAGGAGGCATTGCCCAATTCTTTTACTGTGTATTTTTAGATTAAATACATTGAAGTATTTTTAGATTAAATGCAATCAAAGTGTGCCTCAATAGCTGCTTCCACCAGGCTGCTAAAACACTTTGGCTGTCTTTCAGCTGCCAGATAACTCTGCACAATAACTACTCCACACCACTTCCCCAGTAAGGCCAACATGTCCCAGGTGTCTGCAGCAAACTGTGAATGGCATCACAAATGAGAAGTGAAAGTGCTCAGAGCCTCTACAGCATAAGTCTGGGTTGCTAAGGAGGATAGATACACTGTAGAGATGTAAATTATTTTAGCCTATTAGTGATCTTCCATGAGAAGCACTCACAATGGAGAAGAAAATCTGGGAATTCAGCTGCATGTATTTTTTGATTCCTGCAATTCCCTTCAGTTCACTGGGCTGTGCAGACAATCATTTTCAATACAGTCCAATAGCTGCATTTGTTTTCTCAGACTTCTTCCAATTTCAAGCCCTGTAGACTTCAGCTCTGCATAGTTTTAAGAGAAGCACTGTAAATCTCTTCAAATTCACATGCATCTCTAAATTAAAGTGCACTTCTGAAGTCTTTCTTACCTTTTCCCTTTAAAAGCATCAACAGCCCTGACCTAAGAGGAAGAGCACAATTATGGTTGTTTGTCCGTAATTTTGTTCATAGAAAGGACAATGCAGACTGAAATTTGTTTTTCATAGAAAAATACTTGAACAGCAATGCCAAATAGCTAGGAAACAAAGAGGTGCCTTTCCTATGGATGAAAGGCAAAAATCTTTGCTAGCACATCTTTTTCTACTGCAAGCAACATAAACATGAAACAAGTGAAATTTGGAAAGAGGTCCAAATGCATGCCAAATAAATTATAAGAGAACTAAGCCTCATATTGACCAGGACCAAGAAGTGCTGAGCTGTCACTGAAGCCCAGGCCATTTAAATTTGTTTTGTGTTTAGGAACACCAACGCTGACATCAGCAGAAACATTTTCAGAAAACCATTTCCTTCCCACGTAAGGAATGGCAGAAGAGGATGCAACCGAGGAAAAATGCCAGTATAGATTAGTTCAAGGGTTTATTGACCTTATAATGACAGCAGTTTTGTCTTTTCCCATAGGATGCAATCCTAAACTGTTCAAAGCTCCACTGTTTGTGTGGAACTCTTCCTATGCTATACAGGATAGAGACAGGTTTTTACAGGTTCACTAAGATAGGAAATGACCCCTAACATCAATGACCAGTTAAACAGGAACTAGAAAAGGATCCATTTGTTTCTAACCAATATTAGACATCTTTCATGGAAGTCACATCCCAGCACAAAGTCCATTGGGTACAGGGTAATATAAATTAAGACCTGAAGAGAAAAATAAAGGAACTCTTGAATAATACCACTATGCTAAACATTTTGCAAAGCAATTTTCTCACCTAGAACATCCTGCAGAGATGTCCTTATTAGCTAAAGCAGCTATGAAGAAAGGTCATCTCCTTATTTTGCTTTGAAGAAACAAGATTCACCTGAAAGCATACACAGGAGTGTACAGTAAAGTAAACTGTCAGGCAGCCTTTAAATACTGGACTGAGTCAGCCTCCTTGTCTGTCAAGTGAAGGGAAACCTCAGGGGGCTGCAGTTACATGCCTGGATCCAACAGCCTTCCTGAGACAGAGCAGTGAATTGCCAGTATTGCTAGTGAGACACCAAACCCATCCTTTTGAATAACAAGAGCTTCCACAGCTTCTCATGTCACTCACCTCCCTGCCTTAACTCATTCCAGCTCAGCCCATGAGAGCTGATTCCCAGCCTCATTTTGGGGAAGGCAAGAGAGATACTACAGTTCCATAACCATTTTCCCTTTGGGCAGAGATTTTTGCCATCAGGAGCTGCTGAGTGCTTTTAGTGCTAATTGGCAGTAGCCACACTCATTCCAGCCCCATTTGGTGAATACATGATGTGAGATGCAAAATCTGCTGAAAGCAAAATCTCAGACCGTGATGGAGAGTAACAGCTCTACCCTGCATCACAGTCTTTCCAAAATATCCAGGTGACTGGCTATTTCCTTCCCCATGGAGGGGCATAACTCCCAACCTCAAACTCCTTAGAGGGTTAAATATACCAATCTCTATACTTTTTCCAAGTCCCCACACCTCTGATGCTTTTTCTAAGGCTGCAATCTTCAGTTTCAATATAATCTTTTCAAACCTAATCTAAAATAGCACTTTCCTACTTGAACACAGAGCTATGTGAGCTGCTCTCTGTTCCTCACAATTGCCTACATATTCACCAGAAAAGGGAGAAGTAACAATGTACAGCAATTCAAATGCTTTCTTTAAAACAACAAAAAATAAAGGCCTTCAGCAGTAGAGAGCTTTGCTCCTTGCAGGAGCTCCCCTCCAGCCAAAGGACTCCAGTGATTCCTTCACAATTCACAATGATTAGACCAATATTTTCTATCTTGAAGCTGAGGAAAACCTTGAGTTAAGGGAATTTCAGTAAATATGGAAACACCTGGTGATTTTCATTCAAGATCTGTGCAGGCAAAGAAAGAGTAGGAGTTAGGCAAAGATTTCTCACCTCAGTGCTGCTTTTGATTAATTACAGTGAAATTGCACTCTTTTATCCACTACTGTAAGCAGAATAAGACTATTACAGGAGAGACTGATCCTTGAGAAAATACAGAAGACATGGATGAACCAGTTACCCACTTCAAATTTCTACTTAGCTTCCACTGTGTTCCTCAGAAGACCCCCTTCTTTTTTCCCTTTTCCAGCTGCAGTAATGTTCTGTTTAGATATCCTCACTGAAATATCCACAGTGACTTTTATTCCTTAGAGAACTCCACAGCTCCAGAGCACATCTCTCTGTGTGAATTTAGGCCATTTTTGCCAGCACGCATTACTTGACATTTAAAGTGTCGCCATGATACAAAGCTCCTGGCACACCAAAATCTACTTGGAGAATTTTGTCCTCCTTTACAGTCTCTACCAAATGTTTTCTCCTGTCCTTTTTTTCCCAAACAAGAATTCTCTGCAAATGAAAAAGTACCCTGTTGACTGTGAAATAGTTTGCCTCTCCAAAGAGCATACAGGTTCAGAAACAGGGGGAAATTTAGACATTCTGCTTTATCTCAGTATTGATATCACCATGTAAAGGGTAGTGATTGCTGAGGGTCTATGGTCCACAGGATTGTTCATCTCCCTTGTTCAGATGCCCCTTGGATGGGCATTTAGCATCAGTGCTGAGAGCAGGAGGTTGCAGCTGTGAACTGCACAGAGGCTTCCAGACACACACACGTACACTTATGAGCGTTTACAGCATTTGGAATGGGCACAAGTACTCATCTGCAGTTTTAAGAGAACATGTCCTAGCTGTGTTTGTCTTAGAGGATTTGGTTGCATTGGGGGTTTTTTGAGGCTATTCAAGTATTAGGAATATTTGATGGAGCAGCCTACTGCATCCAGATTTCCCAGAAAAGAAAGAACAAAGATACACTGATGAGCTGTGCTTATCCACCTCCAGGGTGAGATATAAAATGTATGAACCACTTCAGACCAAAACAAACAGGAATTTAAGAACCTACTGACTAAAATGATAGGACAGAGATGAGAGCTGGCAGAAGTTAAACTTACATCTTAATTATTATTGTCAGCATTTCATGGTACATACTCCAAATTCTGGTAGATAACTTACTCAATGAAAAAGTCTCCTGAAAAACCAAGTAAATCAGGTCAGCTATGCTGGACTGCCCTTATTCTGTGTTCATAGGTAGTCCCACCTGTGCCACTTCATAGTTGCGAAGTCTAACATTTGTAAGATTCCATCTTTTGAGTGAAATGGCAATTTGACCCCAGACTTACATGCTGCCCTTTGCTATGCCAAGACTCTCAATCAGTTCCCCTGCAGTGACCCAGCAGCTTTCCTGTTCCCCGATTTCTGGCACCTTGCTGCTCCAGTTTGGAGGTAAATCCCACACTGGTGCTTTGTCAATTGTCACCAACAGCTGTTGACTTTTCAGGCTATGTCCCATGTCCTCATCAGTACCAGTGTTATTTCACACTTAATTCCCCACAGAAACCCAAGATGAGCATCATCCGGTCTGGGTGATCTAACTTCACATCCTTTGTTGCTTTATATAAAATAGGCACTTGCAGATCAGAAACCCAGAGTACTCAGAGTAAACAGTATGGAGTAATGTTTTGTTCCTGATGTAAAAATTTGCTTGCAACAAGTATTTCCATATGAGGTTAACTTGATTTTAAATTTAATCTCATTGCCAAACACATGTTTGCCTCGAGATCACCACAAACGCACTAATGTGAGGTTGCTGCTTGGAATCTGACCATAACCTACTGCTGTGCGGAAATTCTGAAACACACTTAAATTAATTTTCATAGATTAAAGATTCACATCCGTCTTTCAGCCTCTTCATTTCTGATCACTGCAAACAGTGGCACACATCTACATTTTAGGTGACCAAATACTGACTTGGGAGTCTTCGGTGTAGAGCAATTGCTGCTCTCACATTCAAGAAGCTGTGGCACATTAGACATCCAATTATGGACCAGGTGGGGAAAAATGCCTTTGAATTCCCTGTATAGTTGCAGTTAATAATTTGACCTGTGATTTTACCTGTCATCAGAGGAGACTAAACTTGTTAAAACTATTCAGCCTAAAAACAGTTTATGAAATGTTGGCCAGATTTAACATATATATTCATATTACAGATCAGGAAACAAGCAAGTGTATGTTTTATCTGCCATTTCCAAAACAAGGGGAATGAACATGTGACTCCCTCTTACTGACATTTTCAAAGTTAATTTGAGGTAAGCAGTTGAAAAAATAAACAAATTTGAAAGGGACATTTTCAAAAATGACTATGCACCCACGCTTAGCAGATTAGATTATTGGTCTCAGCATGGGCATCCAACATAATCCCTTTTTTCTTAACTAAAAAATTAAGGGAATACACCATGTTTTAAATTGTATATACATTCAGAAATTACATTATTTTTCCAATAATAAAATTAATAAATGTAGAAAAGCCTTTCTTTCCCTAAAGAATAACACATGCAGCTAGAGTCTTCCAAACATGTGATACAGGTAACCCAGACAAAAATATTCCAAACTGCCAGATCCAGGAGCATGTTCAGTATCCCCCTTTGTTCCTTTTATTCAACACTTACTCCCAATGTTGTTAAGGGGAGACAGAATCTTGGATCATTTTTAATTTGTTTGGGCTTTTTTTTTTCCTCGGGGTTTCAATTTATCAATAGTGCTGGATAAGGTTGACTGCAACGAGCTGACTAAAGAGACTTCTGAACACCATTGCTCCTCTTCCATGCATTAAAATGTTCTGGAAACTGAACTCCAAAATGCCTGTATTTAGTTCAAACATGTTTTTCCAGGTATTTATTTGGAATTTTCCAAACTTTCAACTTCAAGTTCAGTCTGCCCCTCCCATGAGGAGCAGCTGGGCTCCTTGCAGCTTGGCTGGAGGCACAAGGGGAGTACCTATGCCTAAGGGAATTCCCCAGCCTGTCCAAATCTCAAGGGAAGGCTGGAAAAGGTCTATGCTTATGAGACACAGTTCCCATACTGAGACAGAATGCTAGAGGCACAGAAGCAGAGAGAGCTAGAGCTCAAAAACAATAAATCCCTAAACTTTCTAGTACAGAAGGGAGCAAGAGTTTTATAAATCCTTAGAGAGGTCTCAGCAGGGAAAGGAGCTTTTGTTTTTATCTTAGATGGCCAATACACATCAGGATTAATTAGTAGTCATTAGAAGATATTTTCCAATGAAAAATAAACCAACTAGGGAAAAAAAAGAGGACCTTCTGAATACTTTGAATTCAAAATGAAGCACAATTCTCACACACGCAGCTCTCATTACAATGTTTTCCATTGCCTTGGAGATACATATTTCACTGAAAAATTACAATTTTCTAACAAAAGAGTGTGACTTCAGAAGCTAGGTTCCTCCACAGGCTCACTGCTATTTTCACTACACAGACAAGTGCAAAATGTGAAGGATAACATCCTCTAAATGAAACCAGAGCATCACACACCTCTGCCAGTTCCACTATTAGTTTGTTCTGGAGAGCCCACTTTCAAAATGAACCTGAATCTTGCAACTGTCTTGTGAACAGGAAATTATCCCAAACAATATCAGAAACTTGGGTTAGAAGATAAGTTCTTTAATCAATTATTTGAAATATTCTGTCTTAGTCAGATCAATATTAAATTGCTAGTTGGAGGCAGAGAATTATTCCATTACCTCTTTTAGAAGTGCAGAAAATTGCTTTAATTTGTCAATGGGAAAGGGAGAGAAATTTTCAGGCTTCATCAATAGACATCAATGCAGTCTCACTATAAACGTCTCCTCAAGAACCTGCATAGGTAATCTTACAGAAACAAAAAGTATTTTTTTCTGTTACAAGAAAAATAAAATGCACTTAGCAAAGATTACTGATAAACTAGGTTTTTGTACAGAAATCTACCTCCAATTAATTGAATAAAGTTATTTGGCTTTTTTAATTAGTGAGCATTATTCAGTATAAAACTGGTTTTTTTTTTTTTTTTATTTGCTTTAAGTGTGTTTGATGAAATGAAGGACAACTGAATGGCAGGATTCCTCTGTTCCAAGCTCGGTGTGATGCTCACATGGGCAAATAACATCCTGCCATTAGTATGTGTCTGGACAATGAGGGAAAGGGTCTACAAAGACAAACGGAGGAGTGAAAAAAATACAACCACAAATTAAGGCAGATCTTCACAGGAATCACTGACAGCTTGGAGCCTGATCTAAGGTCCCCTGCAGATGATGGCAGCCCTGGATCAAACCCTCAGCATTACACAGCAGAGTTCTGCTCAGCTTTGCAGCAAAGTTGAATTCCTGGTCCCTTGCTTGGCAGAGGTAGAGACCTCTTTCCCAAGACTGTGTTACCTTTTGAAGGAAGCATTATTCCTTCCTCCTCAGCCAGGAAAAAGACCAATTTTTGTACAATGGAGACTCCTTCAAAGGGGAAAGAAAGGGTTATGGATGAGCACTCAGAAGGAAGAAGTCCCAACACTCAGGTGTAATAACCACCCAATAGCAGAGAAAGATACAGTTTGCCAGACATTCATTACCCTAGCCCAGAAAAATGGCACCATAGATCATTGCAAGTAAAACAGCTGGCTTCTCCCTCCCTCACTATCAAAGCCCCTCTTGCCTTTCCATCTCAATTCTCAAGCCATTTTCCACAGCACTGAATGTGCACAGTACTGAGCACCAGGAACAAACATGATCAGGTACAGTCAGTGAGCTGTGCTGGATGCTGTTCATCCAAAACCACCAGCACACACACCACAGCATCATGTGTGATGAGAGCTGCCTTTCCTCACAGATTAGAAAAAGGAGTCCAGAAATCTTGAAACCCCTTCAGTGCTTGTGGACAAGATTGGCCATTATGTCACTAAGCATTATGTCATGAAGCTTGTCAAGCCTAAAATTCAACAGTTCCTGCAAGAATCCACTTACCAGCTATCCAAGGAGCCTGACACAGACATTTTACACCTGTTCTGTTTCCTGTTGCTTTTGCAAAAGAAATCCATGTAGCTCACACTCATAGCTTCCAGGAAAATTAAAAAAAAATCTCAAAGTCCAACACCTCAGACAGCCAGGCTAGGTAGAAAACAGAGAAGTGCCTCCCACCAGTGTGCCAAACTGAAACAGGGAAATCTAAAGCAGGAGGAAGAAAAGAGGTAATACAATCAAAGGCTAATTCCTGGAAGAGAAACGTTGCTGGTGAGCTGATCAGTGTGAGTCTGCTGAAATGATGTATGGCGAGGTGGGGAGGGCATGTGTGCACACACATGCACACAAACGTCAGCCCCTTCCTTGGAAGTGGATTAGGTGGCAGATGGTGTCAGAACCTGAGCTGCTGTCAAGAGCAGAGTTCACACTGTCCTGCTCTCCTGTGCTTAGAGATGAAAGCAGCACAGACAAGCCACTAAAAAAGGCTGATACATAGCTGACAATCAGCTTTGTCACTGGCAGCGAGTGGAACGACATCCCTTCACTTCCTCCCTTCTCCCTCCAGAGCCCTTAGAGGCAAAATCCTCTCTGAAACGGAGACAAAAGAGGAAAGAAACGTGTGTGTGCAATCTCCCAGTGTGAGAAATATCAGAGGCTCAGTTTTTCACAGAGAAACTAGAACCTGCTATTACCAACCCAAATATCAGAACCCAGGACAGAGTGGGGGGAAGCAGAACACTCAGCTTCAGATCTATTAAAAGCAAAGTCAGCAGGGGAGAAAAAAAAAAAAAAAGAGAACAACAAAGAAAAAGGAAGAAAAACCCACTGTCCTTGATTGCCAACACAATGAAAATAAATGAGGGAAATCATGCTTGGGAGGGGCATGCCAGCTGAAGGCAGTCACAATGACTTTGTGCAGGCACCCCTGTTATTACTAATTATTGCAGATAATAAGGGTTTTCAGGCTGAGCAAAGGGATTTTTCTCAATTCCTAAAACCTCATTCTCCACGTCCTGTCACCTACCTCCCCTTTTCCTCTGGCCTCTGAGCACCTGCTTTACATAGCTTTCCCTTTATTATCATCAGCCTCGTGGATAATTGATAGCTGTGCTCGTCCAGCTGATGCTAAGAAAAGAAAGACAAGGTGGTTCCACACACACTTGCTATAAATAGACTCACAACATGGCCAGCCTTTGCCAACATCTGATGATGCCTTCCCTCCTGGGTACTAAAGTTAGCTGGTTTCTCAAAGTCAGGGAAGAAAAAGAAAGCAAGGGAAAATGCCTTCAATTAATTTTGCAGAGATTGAAGGGATAAAAATAAGAGTGGGGCTTTATATTTTTATGACATGCTAAAAATACTCACTTTATTAAACCTTCAGTGCAGTTTGCAAAGCAGAGTTTAAAAGCCTTTTTTTTTTTTTTTTTTTCAGCAACTGTGAAGCTCCAAATATTTATCTGGTGATGAGGTCTTGGTCAATAGGGCTGAAAAGGGTCATGAGCAGATCTCTGCTGAGTACATCATGTGGGAGCAAGACAGAGGTGACAAACTCTCAGCTGCACTGAGCCCCAGCAACTCTGCAAAGCCCAGCGTGCTCACGCTCCCAGCTCAGGGTGAAGGCTGTCAGTCCTGAGCAAAGGGGAATCTCAGCTGCCTCTGCATGGCTGCCAGGAGGCTCAGGCTGCCTCAGGCACTGACTCAGCAGCAAAGCCTCATCTCTGGTTGGTTCCGGACACTTCTGGGGCAGCCTGCTGACCTATCCTTCACCAGACATGCCAGAAGTAGGCTTCCAGCTGGAAAAACCTGAGTCTAGCTTGGCCCATCACCAAAGGAGTTATGATACTCCATGCAGTTCCCCTTTGGTGAGCACTTGCTTGCTGTTGACCCTCCCCAGAGCCCTTTCCAGTGCTGCAGTACAGAAATTACCTCTGCAGGATTCACCCAGACTTTTGGCAGATTCATCCCCCTGCCCAGCTTACCCCACTTCCCAACCCTGCTTCTCATTGCATTTTCTCATCCTTTGACAAAAAGCTACATGGCATAGGCTCCAAAAGTTAATTTGTTCTCTTACACAATCTCAAAATAGTAGCATAAACTATTGAGACTCCAAGCTGGAGCAACGTTTATCATCTCTTTTTGCCTTATTCATTTTATCCAGGTGGACTTTGCAAATCAAGCTGATTTTTCCCCCCCCACCATAATTTTTTTTTTTGGGAAATTCTTAGTGCCTTCCATGTACCAACACTAATATAGGCTCAGTTCTCACTCATTAAGCTTCACCAGTACAAATAAGGCAAGGAGCAATGGAAAATTTTTCCTGCTGAGAAGAGCAGCTGCAGGAAAGTGTTTGCCCCAGCCCATGCCAAGGTATTGGCACTGCTTTTGTCCTTGCAGTAGCCACCTCCCATTTCAGAGCTGATGAACTCATAGATGCCCTCAGAACTCTCTCATTTTCTTTCTGAAAGCCATTTTAAACTGCAGGAGTACAGCAGCATGAAAATAAATGACTGTTTGTCCTAATCTTCAGTCAAATACAGAAATAGAGAAAATGTGGCTCTGTGTGTTCTCACACACAGACAGTGTCCAGTCACGACACAGCAGCAGTATCTCAGACCTCAGGGAACGGAAAAAAGAGAACATAAGCCAAGCCTCCATGCAGCTCTGTGACAGGCAGCCTGCACACAGCAAGAACAGTGGTACAAAGCCACACAACTTTGAGGAGTGGGAGGAGGACTTTTGCTTAAAAAAAGCTCCAGAAATCTGCATAAGGTGGAGGTTCATCTTAAACTTGTAGCTTGAAGCTACCAAGAAAAGCTGCATCAGGAGCAAAAAAAACCTCCATTTTATAAAACTGCTTACCTAGTCAGTGCAGGAGGGCAAACACTCTATGGATGAAACAAAAAATAAAAAGCATTCAAACAGTTTGTCCTCTCACCAACCAAATTGCCCACTAAAATGGAAGCTTTAAATACTTAATGTCCTAAACAAACAAGCAGATTTACTGCTATTCAACACAAACCAGCAGCACTCAAGACTGCTGGTTCAACAACAAACCAGCAGCACTAAAATTAACTTTTCATCCAGAAATCTGCATAAGGTGGAGGACAAACAAAAATAAAACCAGTCTGGGATGAAAATCACCAACCAAATAAACTAAAATGGAAGCTTTAAATACTTAATGTCCTAAACAAACAAGCAGATTTACCCACAACAAGACTGCTGGTTCAACACAAACCAGCAGCACTCACAATAAAGTTGATAGAGGTTTTACATTAGCTGCACTAATACCAGCTGGGGACAGATAAAAACTCACAGAAGAAAAGGTGAAACAGTACCAGAAAGACAGGGATCAGATGGAGAACAACTGACCTTTCCCACCTTTTGTTACCCTTGCAGAAAGCACTTTTTAACATCACCAAAAGTGTGGGAGACAATTTGCAGGGATCAGTGCTTGGAGTCTCAATAGATTATGCTACTATTTTGAGATTGTGTAAGAGAACAAATTAACCTTCTTTATAAATCTTGGCTTACTTTAATAGATGTACTGGATATTGGACTAGAAATAACATCTTGTATTCCTTTAATTTCTGTACTGATTGACCTCCTTACAACAAACATCCACCATTTGAGCACTGGTACTATCAACCACATGGTCAAACCTCAGCTACTTGGCTGGTGTCTTGCTCACACACTTGTGACTAAAACATTCACCACCCTGAGACCAGCAATGCTTTCCCACAAGCTCAGGTTAGCAGAAACCTTGGAGATTTTCCCACCTTTCCTTACAACAGATGGCCCTGTGTGTTTCCTCACTTTATTAAACCTTCAGTGCAGTTTGCAAAGCAGAGTTTAAAAGCCTTTTTTTTCTTTTTTTTTTCAGCAACTGTGAAGCTCCAAATATTTATCTGGTGATGAGGTCTTGGTCAATAGGGCTGAAAAGGGTCATGAGCAGATCTCTGCTGAGTACATCATGTGGGAGAAAGACAGAGGTGACACAAACTCTCAGCTGCACTGAGCCCCAGCAACTCTGCAAAGCCCAGCGTGCTCATGCTCCCAGCTCAGGGTGAAGGCTGTCAGTCCTGAGCAAAGGGGAATCTCAGCTGCCTCTGCATGGCTGCCAGGAGGCTCAGGCTGCCTCAGGCACTGACTCAGCAGCAAAGCCTCATCTCTGGTTGGTTCCGGACACTTCTGGGGCAGCCTGCTGACCTATCCTTCACCAGACATGCCAGAAGTAGGCTTCCAGCTGGAAAAACCTGAGTCTAGCTTGGCCCATCACCAAAGGAGTTATGATACTCCATGCAGTTCCCCTTTGGTGAGCACTTGCTTGCTGTTGACCCTCCCAGAGCCCTTTCCAGTGCTGCAGTACAGAAATTACCTCTGCAGGATTCACCCAGACTTTTGGCAGATTCATCCCCCTGCCCAGCTTACCCCACTTCCCAACCCTGCTTCTCATTGCATTTTCTCATCCTTTGACAAAAAGCTACATGGCATAGGCTCCAAAAGTTAATTTGTTCTCTTACACAATCTCAAAATAGTAGCATAAACTATTGAGACTCCAAGCTGGAGCAACGTTTATCATCTCTTTTTGCCTTATTCATTTTATCCAGGTGGACTTTGCAAATCAAGCTGATTTTTCCCCCCCCACCATAATTTTTTTCTTTTGGGAAATTCTTAGTGCCTTCCATGTACCAACACTAATATAGGCTCAGTTCTCACTCATTAAGCTTCACCAGTACAAATAAGGCAAGGAGCAATGGAAAATTTTTCCTGCTGAGAAGAGCAGCTGCAGGAAAGTGTTTGCCCCAGCCCATGCCAAGGTATTGGCACTGCTTTTGTCCTTGCAGTAGCCACCTCCCATTTCAGAGCTGATGAACTCATAGATGCCCTCAGAACTCTCTCATTTTCTTTCTGAAAGCCATTTTAAACTGCAGGAGTACAGCAGCATGAAAATAAATGACTGTTTGTCCTAATCTTCAGTCAAATACAGAAATAGAGAAAATGTGGCTCTGTGTGTTCTCACACACAGACAGTGTCCAGTCACGACACAGCAGCAGTATCTCAGACCTCAGGGAAGGGAAAAAAGAAGAGAACATAAGCCAAGCCTCCATGCAGCTCTGTGACAGGCAGCCTGCACACAGCAAGAACAGTGGTACAAAGCCACACAACTTTGAGGAGTGGGAGGAGGACTTTTGCTTAAAAAAGCTCCAGAAATCTGCATAAGGTGGAGGCTTCATCTTAAACTTGTAGCTTGAAGCTACCAAGAAAAGCTGCATCAGGAGCAAAAGAAAAAAAAACCTCCATTTTATAAAACTGCTTACCTAGTCAGTGCAGGAGGGCAAACACTCTATGGATGAAACAAAAAATAAAAGCATTCAAACAGTTTGTCCTCTCACCAACCAAATAAGTGCCCACTAAAATGGAAGCTTTAAATACTTAATGTCCTAAACAAACAAGCAGATTTACCCACAACAAGACTGCTGGTTCAACACAAACCAGCAGCACTCACAATAAAGTTGATAGAGGTTTTACATTAGCTGCACTAATACCAGCTGGGGACAGATAAAACCCACTCACAGAAGAAAAGGTGAAACAGTACCAGAAAGACAGGGATCAGATGGAGAACAACTGACCTTTCCCACCTTTGTTACCCTTGCAGAAAGCACTTTAACATCACCAAAAGTGTGGGAGACAATTTAGCAGGGATCAGTGCTTGGAGTCTCAATAGATTATGCTACTATTTTGAGATTGTGTAAGAGAACAAATTAACCTTCTTTATAAATCTTGGCTTACTTTAATAGATGTACTGGATATTGGACTAGAAATAACATCTTGTATTCCTTTAATTTCTGTACTGATTGACCTCCTTACAACAAACATCCACCATTTGAGCACTGGTACTATCAACCACATGGTCAAACCTCAGCTACTTGGCTGGTGTCTTGCTCACACACTTGTGACTAAAACATTCACCACCCTGAGACCAGCAATGCCTTTCCCACAAGCTCAGGTTAGCAGAAACCTTGGAGATTTTCCCACCTTTCCTTACAACAGATGGCCCTGTGTGTTTCCCCAAGATCACCTGGGTATTTTCACTTCCAAATTCCCACTCCAGCAGGGACCCAGGAAGCTGGCAACATCTGACATCTCACTTGATGGTTCCTTGCAGCACAGGAGAGTTTTTCAAATACTGTGCTAGAGGGCTTGATTTTTTTACAGGGATATGAGAGTTCCTTAAAAATTTAAGCATAAGAAAAGTCAGCATTTTCCCCCCTATAAATCCAGACTTTCCAATTATGGTTACCTGCAATACAGAAACAGTACCCAATGATCAGCATAGTCCCATCCAATTCTTTATTGCTCCCCATTTATTTTTGATTTTAGACATCTAATGTTTTTCCCCTGATGCTTTCAAAATATAACTTGAGGAAGTTATTGTGGAAGTCTATAAAATCCTGCATGATAAGGAGATGGGGGGGTGGATGGACTGCCTGGAGTCTCTTTCAGAACAAGCACTACAGGGCCTCAGAGAAAGCCAAATTAAAAGTCAACAGAAGAGTTGGGATTTTTAGACAGGCACACAAGCCTGCACCCTTCCACCCCTCATACAGGCAGAAAATAATTTTTCTGTACATTAGCCAAAGATGTGATTGATTTCCACCTATGTTCAGCCTACCACTGCAATTCTGCATTTCAGATGCAACTTTAATATAGCAACCTATTTTACTTCCAAGTGAGCTGAAAACCCAGAATTTACTACGAATGGAGAAGTCTAGTGTGGAGCATACAGAGGAGACAGGAGTGGAAAGTTTCCAGATGAAAGGAAAAAGTCATTTCCCAATGAAAACATAATTCAAAGGAGTGATGCTCATCATGGTGACAATTGCAGAAGGAAATCTAATTTGAGATCAAGACAGGCCAGGTGAGCTGAAACTAAACCTAGGAAAGTGAAGCCTTGCTTAGAAACATCATCATTCTATTATTTCACTCCACACAGAGAGCTCAGCCTGGCAGATTCTGTCTTACTGAGGATCCCTGAGGCCTCACCCCATCCACCACTTAGTCTGTTGACTCAATCTTTGACTGTAAATGAAAAATTTATCAAAGGCCTGGTAGGGAGAGTGGTTGAATGGCTGCAACCCCCTCTAGAACAATTCCTTCATGGTGCTTACAAATCAGAGCATGTGTTTGGCACTTGCCTCTCTCTGACCGAGTTCAGCCACAAATGAGTGCCTGGGGTAGGCATCCCAGCCTCCCTTAAAATGCTGTTTTGCAGGCAGACCAGAACAAGGGAGAAATAGCGTGCCTCAGGCTATGCTCTTCAATTCATTCAGAGCACAAGATACTTGGAAGCCTGGCTTAGAAGCAGTAGCATTTCTAGGCACATCTCTTGCTGCAAGAACAAATCTTGCAGATTTGCAGGAGAATCCCATGCATCCTCCTGGATTTTTTTGCCATTCCTGGCTGGGAACCCCAAGCTAACGGGAATTTCCCTAAAACTCTGCCTGTCACAGCTTGTCATGGCTGTTCCAGGGCAGAACAGATATTCAGAGGAATAACAGCAAACTCTCTTGTGAGATAGTTCAGGCATTGATCACAGCACAATTTTGAGCATAATTTGCACTGTACACTTTCATCTGTCAGCCACTCAGGATACACAGACTGCATCTGCTTCTTGAGGACAGCATTTGCTCCTACCACTAAAATAAAATCTATATTACACAAGTAACTCAAAAATATGCACACTACCCAGTGCTGCATATGCTGAGGGTATTCTCTGAACAGCAGGAAGGTATTAGAAACTGGAATTAAACTGTGTCCTCACCCTCAATTTATGTAGCAAATGTACAGGCAGAGGCAGCGTGGAGAGCATTTTTGTTAGGTCATCTAGACAGTCATAGCCTGTAGCTGTGGAGATTTCATTTCCTTTGGCAAAGGCTGCCCACTTCCATCAGGGAGATCAGGGGAAGCAGAGATAAGCTTACATGGGAGCTCACAGGAACATGTGTATCTGAGGAGTTTCTCAAGGTGCTGTGTCTACAAAGTAACACACTGTCACCCTTGGGGGTTCTTTCTTTTTCACCCTTTCCTTTTATTTTCTCACCTTTTTGTTGTTGTTTCTTGTTTTACAGCTCTATTTCTTTTTCCTGAGGTTTTTGTTGTTCACTGCTCTCTCCATCCCCTGCACTCCTCCCCTTTAAAATTAATGCTTTCTCTCTCTCAAACCCTTTTCTTTCCCTAGGTAATAGAACATTTTCTCCTCCTTTCCCTGCTCTCACCTTTCAGATCCATCCCCCACACCTCTCTAATTCAATATCCCTGTTACACTTATGTTCTCTGCTTGCCTTCCTTCTTCCACCTTCTCCATTTAATCTCCTCCCTCCCATTGCCTTACAAATCTCTACCTTCCTTGCCCCAGTCATTTTCTCCACTAACCATTCCTCCCTTCCCCTTTTATCTGGTTCAGTTCCTACTCCCCCATTTCATTCCTACCCACACAGCATCCATTGTGCCTTTCTCCTCCTGCCCCAATTCCAAACCTCCTCATCATATTTCATTTTCCTGAACTCTATTCAGGTTCTTATATCAGCCTATCTGCCTTCATCATGTTACTGCATGTTTCCCATCTCCTAAATTTTTCCTTCCCCATCCACCCTCTCCATTTATAACAGTAGTGGGATTGTTGCTCTTATTAATAGCTAAGACCCATTAACATTTTGGACATGCCTTTTTCTGATCAGACTAAAGCCCCTTCATCCTCCTGTGCTGTTTGTCTGTCTGTAAGCCCCACACGTCTCATTCCTGCCACATGCACTCTTCTGTCACAAACATTGCAAATGCTCCCCAAATATGGAATGATTTTATCCTAGGATAGCTCAGGTTCATGGAACTGTGTCACACAACTCACACAGCAGCTCTTTCTGGTGGGACAAGCTCACAACTTGCTATTTATTCCACGAACACTGAAATTAGCCTGATTTCAGATTTCACCCGCAGACTGACTGACAAACTCTCTCTCTCTCACCCTTGCCAGCACAGGCTGGTCCCTGTCTGTGTGTGCACAGCCCAGGACGAGCAGGGAACACTTCCCTGTGTCCACTGCTCAGCAGTAACACAAGCTCTAATGAAAGCTATGCCAACCTCCTGATGCCAAAGGACAAATACAATTCTTTCTCGATGTGAGGTGTAGGGGATTTTTAGTAGACAGAAGGGCATGACTATAATAAGTTATTAAAAAAAAAAAAAAGGCAGCAAAAAACAAGCAAGTGAGATCAACAGGAAAAAAAACTCAATTAAGGAAAACAATCAACCTCCCAGGGTTGGGTTTGCTCAGGGGACTGTCCAGTAGGACCTTCAATACAAACAACTGAGGTTGTATACAGATGGTTCTGCTCTGTACTGTGCTGATGTGAACAGAAGCTGTCCTTAACCTCCTTCATCCTCCCCTTACTCCCAGATTCAAATGACTGCATGATTTGGCATTTCAAATCCAAATGAAAAAAACACGATACCTGGTGAGAGATGTTGTTCTCAGCGAGAGGTCTGGCATCAAGCAGAGAACAAATACAAGCACCCAGGCTCTTGGAGCTACTACAGCACTGGAGAAAATAATAATTATTTAAAAAGCCAAACAAAACTGACATTTTGAAGATTTCTGCTGCTTTTATCCTCTGCATCCATTTATCCTCTCTAATTTTGTTGAAATGGCATTGTCTAAAAACCAGAGAAGAAAGTTGGTCTGCAACCCTTTTTCACATTTAGGAGAAGGGATATGACTCCTGTGGCCTTTCAGAATAGGGGACAGAGTAAGATATCATACCCACAAACCTTGTGTCCAACATGCACTTGCTACCCAGCTTCTAATGTCCCTCCATCATCTGCCATCTCCCTCTCCTCTCCTTCAGACTCTTCAGCGAGGGAACATGACAGGACTGTCAATAAAACTGTTCCTGTTGACTTCAGGGCCTTACTCAACTAACACGGAGAACACGTCCTCTGGTGCTGAGGACATTTTCATACATAATTGTTGTTCTTCAGCAAATAAGTTGAGGATGCTGCTGCAGCTGGGTAAAGGTGGTTTTAATCCAAAATGCTAGAACCTTGTGCTTAACCGTTCCATCATTCCCCTCACTCCTCCCAAAATCCTTGAGGTGCTTCTGCTGGTAGCTAGTTGCCATAGGAACCCTAATCTTTATGTGTTTTGCTTGCTAAATAAACTAGCATCAGAACTCTCCTTTTTGGCTGCTCTGTCCTTCTCCTCCCTTTACCCCTCCCTCCTTCCCTGAAAAAGAGATGAAAAAGATAACATGTTTGATAATCATCATTTCCTCCTCTCTTCCTTTCTCCACAGGTCCCATGAGCTTTCCAAGTCCAATAACCAGAATTTGGCAGAAATAGCCACTGTGATGCAGAGGGATGCATTAGGCCTGACTGCTCTCTGGATTTGTCCAGAGAGAAACCAGAAGCAAGGCAGAGAGCACCAGGCAGGACAACACAGCTTGAGAACCATGCTGTGAAAACGGAGACCCCTAATCCCAGCTATTTTAGATGAAACTTTCCAGTATTTCCCATGACAACTCCCTTCTCCTAAAGTCCACGCTATCAGCCTTATCCTACCTCACTATACATCAGCAATGCAATTTTATTGCCATTAGTGAGAGGACAGCCCTGAAAAGGTGTTTCAGAGGTGAAGACTGAAAACAGAAAGCAAAAGAGGCTGAACATATGAGAAACACCAAAAAGACAAGATGTTTGCAGTGGCCTAGAGCTTTTTAAAATAAGTTTTTTTCCATTCTATGGACCAGAGATCTAGGCCAGAATTATGTAGGTCACAAACAAACCTTGTTTCATCTGGTCTTAAGCCAATACTTAGAAGGTGATAACTCCTACTCAGAGACACCATATTTTTCTTCACGTATTTTCTTGTAACAGAGACAAAAAACTAGGGGCAAGAGATGCTGGGTGAAGGAATAAAGCCATGTGGCTTTGTGTGCATGTCTAATTGTCTAGGCATGCTTTCCATCTCAGGAGGAATACATACATAAATATATATCTATGTGTGTATATATATATATGCACTAAATGCAGAGATTTAAGTTGTTCTTCCCCGCCTAATTTTTAGTTGTTCTTCCCCGCCTAATTTTTAGTACAACAAATATCATTCAGAGAAAGAGCAGTGCTGTCTCACTCATTTGCATGGAAGTAAACACCTAGAAAATTAGTGGTTTCAAGATGGAAAAGAACAGGCAGGAGGGGATTTTCAAGAGGCTGAATTCCCACAGCACATGACACCAAAGCTAATGAGGACCCTATTTACCTGAAATTAATAACTAGTTAGTCCTTCATCCACACCACAACAAATAGCAGAAGCATCAGTTTCAGGATCATTTGGGCATACCCAGGGATCTGCAGCAGCTGTTCACTGGCATATGAATCATGGTCCCCATGGAAGACTTTGCATTGCTCAGCCTGCCTCCAGTGGATAAAAGCACAATTCTGAAAGCAGTTGGACTACTGATTTCTAGCTAATTCAAGGCTTGGGCTGGTCTGAGTTTAGCTGAAAGACCCAGTAGCTATGGCAAATAATTGCCAGAGAAGCAGTCTCTGTTACAGTGTGGTTTACAATTAGTTGTCCTTTTGCTGAGCTTTGCACAGGTCCCCTGCTTGCCCAGCACACATGGATGCTCTTACACCGCTATTTATCAGGAAGGCAGCTAGGCTTTGCCCAAAACTCTTTCAGAAATGTACCTTCTTAAATTAGGAGCCCTAAATTTTAAGTGCAAAGTTCGGACAGAATTCAGATGAAGCTTCATGTATGCAACTTGGCTAACTTTACCCCCAGTGGTTTGTATTCTGCCAAACTATGATCTCTTATGATCTGGATCCTTCTGACATGCCCGCTACTTCTTACTCCTTACAAGAAAGTTGGAAACAGCACTCAAGCAGCCATCTCTGGGAATATTTATGCACGTGTGCTCAGGCCCACAAGAAGAAAGAAGAGACAAGTGAATAAAGCAACACTAAGTTGAGCAAAGGTTCATTCATTCTGGATGAAAGTGTTGCAAATTCCTACTTTAAATGAATCTGCCCCCTGTCGGAAGTCTCTTTTCTTTGATAAACATGGTCCTAATTCTTCAGCAAATCCATTTTAAAATTCAACCTAAGTTTCCTCTCTCCCTGTACTTTGATTTTTTCATTTCTCTATGGGGGCTGCTTTTTTTGAAGAGGTGTACATGGGAATCCCAAGTGGCTTTGCTACCCTCCTTATGTAAAGTATATTCTGGGCTGTCAGAGAGCACAGATCAGCAGTAAAGCATTGTGGGGGCTATTTCTTCTTCTTCTTCAATCCCCATGAGTCTCCTACCTCCAGTTTTGCTCAGAGATTCATAGCTGAACAACCTTAGAAACAAATTCAGCTGAAACTATTTCAACTGAAGCTTCCTTTGGGTTTGTATCTGAACCAGGAAGAGGCAGTCTAAGGGCCAAGGGGACAATTGTCCAAAATTTATTCATTAAGTTAACCATTTGCCATTTACTTGAAATTATGCTTCCAGTCCCTCAGAAGGTTTGCATGCTCTTTTTTCACAAACTCCACAAGGTAAACATTGTAAAGAATTAGGTGGGCCCTGCAAAGAGCTCAAAGGCTTTTTTACAAGAGCTTGTCATAGCAGTTTTCATTCCTTTCCCCTCCACAGTTCAGCCCATACAAGATTTCCAGTGTCCTCCTCAGTTTATAAATCCCTGCCTCACTAAGACTCTGCCACCACCCCCACTCACACAGTGACTCAGACTTATTAAGATAACTTCTCTTTTTCTAGTTCCTCACCTCCAACACACTCAAGTACATTAAGGCACATACTCCTGCACATATTTGAAATCCTCACCCAACCACCCTCTCTCATCCAACTTTCCTCCTACAGTTCTTGCACTCCCCCATCCTGGGATGACAGAGACAGTCAAAACCCACCCAAGTAAGTTCAACTTTAACTTACATTTCTGGCTTCTCTCAAGATTTTTTGAGCTGGTACTTGAAGACACCAGGACAAGAAGGTCTAAGGTAGCTCTCCTCTCCCACTAGCACAGCCTTTGGCAAAGGTGAGGTTTGTCATGCACAGACATGGTGGGGAGAGGCCTCAGTGCTGCAGTGCAGCTCAGAGCATGTGCTGCACAGGGGCCTGGCTCTGACCCACATGCTGTGTGCAGACCACAGCTATGGACTTGTTTAGGAACCTGCTGGTTCCTTTGAATAGTGACATTTTGTCCCATGCAAGAAGAGAGATTCGTATATCACTATTTACCCCGGCTTTAAGATGTTTAGGGCAAAAAAATCTTCTCATCATGCTTTAGGACCAGCAGGTACCCTGATTTCCCTGCAGGATATGGATGCTCTATAGGCAATGGTGCTTTGGTGGTCACTGGGCATAAAGCAGGAAGCTGAGGGAAGACACAAAAAAACCTTCCAGCCCCTGGCTCCCAGTGCCTGTGTCAGCACAGGAAGGACCACGAGCTGCAAAGCAACACTGGCACTGCAGGGGAAAGAAGGCTTTAGCAAAAGCTGGGGATTTGCTCAAATTGACACCTCTGCTGCTGTACAGAGCTCTGCACGTTCGCTCGTGCTCGCTTTTGTTCCTTTTCCATAACCAGCAACAGGTGGGGAGGAGTGGGCTGTACATGCAGAAGGAGGATGCAGTGGGAGCAGAGAACATGTTCCTGACATTCAGGGATATGTGTAGGGAAAGCTGTCTGCCTGGAGCAGAGAGGGGCTGGGAAAGGCAAGGGGCCTGCTGAGCTGTGGGTCGCTTAGGCAGGAGCAGGGACAGACTTCTAATCCTGGCAGCATCAGGTGGGAGTTGGGAAAATGGCTGAGGAGAAGGCTGGAGCAGAAGGAGTGCACAGATCAGATTAAATGAGGGAATCTGCATCCTTTGTACCAAATGTAGATGCTTTTAAAATAGTCTTCTGTCATACTTGTGTACCGATTAAGAAACAGTGTCCATTTCTGAAGCATAATTCTGTGTGTCTTCATTTCATATCCACTGGCACAATGCTGGAAACACCTGGAGCTAGGCAAATGGCTTTGCTTTCTGGGCAAGTGTTTTGTTTTTTCCCTGATCCCTGCAACTGTAGTTCATGTGCATCACTTCTACTCCAACATTACAGTCTTCCCTGACCAAAGACTTCCAAGTCTAACCTATTTGGGATGTGGATAACCAAGTGACCCTGCTGGAGACCTACAAGGAAAATTAAACTGTGGATCATCTCAGGTAAAAGACTCTCCTCTAATTTCACTGCAACCCTTCCAGCCATCTTCTCCCACAGAACAGGTTTCTGAATTGCCCTGCACCACTCTGCTTACTGGAAAACAGGAGTTGGATTCATTTTATTCCTCATTCAGAGGCCAGGCACACAGCATTTAACATCTCAGTGTCCAAATTTGCAGCATAAGCCTCACACATGAAACACCAAAGTGAAATAGAGATAGGGAGAAGAGACATAAGAGAAAGGTTGCCCTCTTCACTTTTCCAGGATTTTTATTTTTATTGGGTTGAATTTTAAATACTGGAAAGTTGCTCGACTACTTTACCCAAAAAGATGTTTAATCATTCTAATTCTGTGTCTGGATAACTGGACAAAGGAACAACACATTTGCTGTTCTGAGTATAACTGAGACATCAGCAGTAACAGAGAGGCAAGCATAATCCAAGACACCTCATCTTTGAGCATGAAGATATCCATCCTGTGAGAAAAGGAGATTATAAAATATCTGGACACACACTAACCTAGGCCTCTGTGATGAGCTGCCAATAAATGCTTCAGCTCCTGTTAATTATGGTGGTGTTTCTACAATGATGAGATGACTTCTCTGTGGAGAAGAGCTCTCATCAGGAAATTGGTTCTATTGCAATTAACATCTTTGAATATCCAAATTTAACATCCTCCTTGAGCCTTCTCCCTTATTTCAGGAAGTTTGCGATCAATCAAGTCCTGAAATAGAGCTGGAGATCTGGGATTCAGGGAAGGGGGAGGAGTTCTGTGTTTGGGGGCAGGAGGGTTAAGTACACCACAGTTTCAAAATCAGCTGGCTGATGTCTCCAGCAGCATTTCACCCTCTCATCCCCATATCCATAATTTCCAAGAAAGCTGTTATCATCGTCACCACTACTTAGAGTCAGAATAGGTGACACATCCATTTCCTTGCCTCAGCTCTGTCTTCAGGGTCAGCTGTAGAGCAGAGTCTGAGACAGAGCAAGCCTAAAGATACAAACAAACATCCTCTCCTGAAAAAAATTTATACAGGCTGTCACAGAACATACCTTTCCTCTTCCCATCCTTCCAAACAGAAATCACCAGTTTTCCCTTCCTGGGACTCTGTCATTCCATCAGTCCCTAGCTACTGCAGCTCCTCAGAGAGCTGGGATAACATGAATGGATGCCAAAGGAGAAAACAAAACAAAACCTCTTGCTGATCTTGCTCTGGCCCACATTGCATCTGAACCACCCAGAATTTCCAGCAGCAGCCCTGCCACAACCCAACTCACAGGGAGAGGGCAAACTAACATTTCTGATGTACAGCCTTTCAGGGGTGAAGGATAACAGATTTTCTATTCTCAGCTCACTTAAACAAAAGCATATAGACCTAGCCACCAGAATTTTCCTCATCTTGTACTACAACAAGAAATCTGAACAGCAGATGCACTCACTTTATGGCACTATAAACAACTGGGGAAAAGCAGCCATACATAGAAAGAATTTACAAAGAATCTCACTGTTAGCTAGCTATTAAATTTTAAAAATATATTCACAGCCAATACCATCAGAAGGCTAAAGTTTAGGGCTCAAAATTCATAACCATGAAATAAGATTTTTTTTTTAATATAAAAAACCCCAAATTCTGGTCATCTTAGTGCAAAAGCTCCATACCTTCTTGGTGATTTCTCATGGGCAGCTCCTCACAGCACTGACTCCTTCTTGACATCACAGCCAACAAACCCCAGCTCTCCTCTTGACCAGCTAACCCACTCTTTTACAGCACTCAGCCTCATTAGATAGAGCTATGGCCTGCTAAGGGCAGGCCTGTCCCTAATCTTTGGTAATTAGTACAGCTGCAACTCCTCAGGGGTGAGATTGCCTTCTGCACTATCTTTATTTTCTTACATTCTATCCCCCCACACCAAATTAGTTTTGCTGTACTATATTCAGTTATATAAAATCTGATTTCCTGCTAGATAGCATCAGACCCTCCCCAACTTGCAAAATATAAACACTGAGTGCTTACATACTTATCTGGGCAAATCACTATGGCTAAGAAAATTGTATTATATTCAACTAAATTTAAACAAAATGTAGCAACGCTATGTTCTACAATGCCATGTCTTGTCAAAAATTACAAAAAAGGCCAAAAAAACCAATCAATGAAACTTGAGAAATAAGTACAATAGACACAAAATTGAGGTGCAGTGTCTTGGACCACAGCTACAGCAGCTCACACAGTCCTCTACACCTGTTCAATAATCAATAAAATATGCCTCAAAATCTCATTTAGACAGTGGAGCCCAGGATAGCCAGAGAAGAAATCACAGGGAGTCACTCTGTCTGCTCCAACAGATACCAAATTATACATGAGATGAGCAGAAAACTGGACAAATCAATCCTATAGCTTTTCATACTGAGTCCATCTTTGTTTTCAATGAGGGATGCTGCTGAGACAGAGACAAGAAAATACTTGGATAAAGGCCTGTTGAAGGAAGTCTAAGATTTAGAATAAGAGGAGTAGAAACTAGAGAGCTGATGGGTTAGAAAACCTCTGCACAGCATGAGGGCTCAACAGCTGAGAAACCAGTGCATAGAGGTTTGCAATGTTCAGTGCCTTCTGCAGGGCTGCCTCCTTCTAAGGAGCAAGTGAAGTTATAAACCAAGTAAGATTTATGAAGATCTACACACAACATTATGATTCATTAGGGAAAGCTAGGAACTAATAATTGGGGTTCCCTTGTCCCAAATTATTCAGTATTTAATCCAGTCTGTACAGAGGCTGTTGCAAACATATCATTCTGCCTTCCAAATCACTGTGATTTGTGTGCATTCACACCAAGAAGCATCTCGACCATGAAGAGTTGCAAATACAATTGAGGAGTTCTGAAACCACTAATTTTACAGCTCTCCAAGCCAGGATAATTTCAACAAAAGGAGGAGGATAATAGGAAAGCCAACTCTTGGGGATCCCATAAGAATTCCACTCAGGGGAAACCAGGGTGGGGGATAACCAGCAGGGATGGGTGCTCAGTCTACCACTCAGGGAACCAAAGGGCAGGCACTGAGGAAAGGCTCCTGAGTGGCCTGGCATCCTGAAGGTGGCCCAGCTTTCTGTGTCTGCTGCAGCAGAGCCAACAGCATCCAGAACATCACCCCTGACTGCAGGAAGGATAAACACTGCACAGATCAGAAGCACCAAGCAAACTTTGTTCTGAGGGCAGATCAAATCTCAGTCCTCTTACACTCCACATAAAGCCCTCTAAAATTCTTGCACTTCAAGGCATGAATTCACAAGAAGTTATTAAAAGCACAACATCATTTAGAGTCTGCAAAGTCCTCTGTCACACTCCAGTACTTCGAGTGTTCCACACCATACATTTAAAGCCACTTGGTGACATTTAAGGAGAAAATTCCTCTTTAGCTCTCCACTCAAATTGCCATGACAGAAACCAAGAGGGTGAGCCCTTTAAAGAGCCCCTTTGTTCCTTTACTACATGATCTCACTACTGTACACACACAAACGCGCTGACACACGCTCTGCAGCTAATGTGGATCACACAGGTGGCCCACAGAGGTATAAATACACACATGACAACCTGGAGCACACAGATATGTGTGCACCAGCGCACAGGAAAGCTTCCAACCTTCGTGTGTTCCAAGGGTGCTTGTCTTTCCACCGATCCCACATTCCTGAGAAGTTCTGCTGGCTCCTGCCCCCAGAACCCAGGGTCTGACTTTCTTGTCAACTTCAGCAGGTGCCCAGCATGAAGACAAGAAAGCAGTAGGTCCAGGGAGACTTGAGGAGTACCCTGTGACTGCCCCAGGGTAGCCAAGTGAAAAAAAGAGGAGGGGGAGAAGGAGGGAAGAGGTGGTTCCTGAGAGATCACTGGAACAACTGTCATATGAGTAGGTTTCAGTTCCCTTCCCATTTTTTATATTTAGGTGAAAACTTGAGTAGCTACATATAAAATGGTGGGGGGGTGGGGAAGCCCCACCTCCTTGGCTTATATTTTTCCATGGAGGGCCTGACAACGTTTGAACATCGAGACAGCAAGTAAAAGCAGAGTAAGCAAAACCCATGCAGTTTCCAGATCCTGCTGAAATTTTACTTCAAATCCAATGATGAGCATTGAGAGTTAGAGCAGTAAATAAAGAATCCCTTGCTTTTGCTTCAAGCAGATAACCACTGTGGCTTTCTAAAAGCTCTGAGTGCTGTAGCCTTTCATAACAAGTAACAAAGCCAGGCAGAGCACATAATAACCCTTACCCTGTGATGAAGTATAATAATAATGCATTACCACCGTTTGCTGGTTCATCTTTATCCATGAGTAAGAAGAAGCTACTGCGTTCTTCAAATAAACATTTTGTCTGGCTACAAGCAAAGCTCTTAAAGTCAGAGTGGATTCAGGAATAAATTTACTTCATTTACAGTGCACAGCAATAGTCCATTCCATGCTAATGGCAACTCTTATGCTTTTTGTCAATATGTTCTTTTTACAGGGAATTTGGATAGCTTTTTAGCTGGTTCATTTGCTATTTTGTGTCACACATCACCTGCTCTTCTCTGCTGGTGTTTTCCAGCTTTACAGATGAAGATTATCCCTTTGGGCTGATCATCCATTTTTTTCAAAAAGGTAATGCTGTGAAATACAGGAAGCAGGTATATCACATCCAGAGAGGAAAAACCTTTCATAGATTTCTGCCAACTCTTCCATCTTTCCATTCTCTAAATGCTCCCTTCCCCTTCGCACCTGCTATCCTCTAACCAAAATGCCTGAGCTTCAGTGCACACACAAATTCTCCTCCCCAAAAAGTGGTCACACAGCATCCCACATTCTGCAGCTCCCCTGGTTCACCAGCCAAGGGCAGGAACAGCCTCCTCTGCCTCAGTCCAGCTCCAAAGGCCTCTAAGCCAGCTCAGGCAGAGCTGTCCAGTCTCTCTCCTTCCCTGGAGTCCCAGCACCCACATGTTCCTGGCACCTGTGCCTGCTAAATCAAGGGACTCACTGCCCTGGGCGTGCACCCTGATTCCCTTTGAACAACACTTCCTCTGCCATAAATGGGGACACTGAGCACAATATTCCCAAAGAGGACCCAAAATTTGTATGAGCTCATCACTTGTACTACTTTTAACACTTTGTGATCATTTCTGCAGAGAGATAAGTAAATCTCCCATCTTCTCACTCAGGGACAGAGAGACTCTTCTGAAATATTCCATTCAGCATTTTTTCCAATCATCTTTTAAATGTTTTTCTTAAAACCAAAGCTGACTCACGCGCTAAAACAAGATAGTCTGACTCATATTTAACACTTTTGTCTCCATGGCTCATTTTGGTCATCAATTGCCTTAGACTTTTCTTTTTACTACATGTGAGGGGAAAGAATAGAGAAAAATGTACTTTAAACATCTATTCAGTTCCAAACTGTTGACAAATGCTCAGGATAAATCTGCAGAGAAAGGAAAATTGTTACGGCACCTAGAGACCTATTACAAATTAGAACAGAAATGAAATTTGTCAGCAAGAGACAGATTTGTACTTTCATGTTCCCAGATTCGGATGAAAAGGGGGCTCTGTTCAAGAGATATTTGGCTAGAGGGTTTTCTTTTCTTCATTTACCATCATCAAAACCCTCATACGACTGAACAGCACTTCAGAAATTAAATAACAAGCCAGAAATAATTTCCCATTTGCACATATCTTGCAGTGAAATTTATTACTTAATATTTCTAAAATATCTAAAAAGGGGAGCCCTAAAAAGTTGGGCCCAGATTTAGGTGAGATATAAACTGTTACTGCTTCACCCATGGGAAGTCCCCATTTCAAACAAGGACAGCATCAACATCCTCTCTGAAGTGGATCCCATTAGGCAACCTGCAGCAATTTTCCAGAGGAATAAAAAAAGCTGGAGAGCAGACCTGATGGAAATTAGTGGGATCTGGGGTGTTGCTTGCCTGTAGCCTCCTTTCAAAGACCTCCAGGTTAGCCTTCAGAGCCTGGTCTTCTCTCTCATATGGAGATCACTAATAAAACCAAAACAGTGTCTTCACCCATTTGTGAGCAAACTAATATCACATATGCAAAGGCTTTTCAGTAACTTCTAAGTGGTAGAGGACTTCAGTCCCAGCTAAAGTGAGATACACTCACAGTCTAGAATTTAAGAAATTGATTATGAGGTTTGGGTAAGGACTTCTAATAATCTTTTGATTAATTAGGACAAAGATAACATACTGGGGGAGATGAGGGGAGAGGTTTTGACATAGCAAATGCAAACAGGTTTTAAATGTCAGAAGGTGAAACAGGCTTAGTTATGGCTGTGTTTTGGAAGCAGCAGGGAGCTCAAGGCATCTATATAAACACACTATTGAAGCATTCCGCCTTACAATTCTTGCCTAGGTATCAACAAGACAGAGAAATTCCCCTAGCTTCACGTACTTCCTCTGTGCTCTGGCAGATGTTAACATCCAGACCCACTGCTCCCTCACGCTTTTCAGTTTAACCTGTGTTTAACGCCTCCTGAGACCACAAAAACTGCACTTCCAGGGAACATTTTTTGCAGCCCAGGCAGGCAGGCAGGACCAGTCTCTAGAAAACCCTCAGCCTGGGGGCAAAAAGTGCTGCTGGTGTCCATCTGAACTCTGCAAAGGCAAGGTGACTTTGAGAGGAGCTGTGCTAGTGTAGAGATGTATCACACCCTGTTTGCAAGGAGGGACAGCCCTGTCCTGTTCCTCACCCACAGAGAGGCAGATCATGAGCTCTGCTGTCACAAGGGCCACCTCCATCACCAGCCCCAGCAGCACAGCAGGCACTCAGGGCAGAGCCAGGCTGTTTGTTCTGCAGTGTGAGGTACCACAGGCCCAATTCCTCATATGCCTGAACCGTTTGTCAGCTGCATGTGATCACTCATGAATAATGTTCTCCTGCCCAGCTCAGAGGCACACAGTTGTGCCCTCTCACTGAGCACGTGCCATACACAGACAGTCCAGGACACAACTGAGATAAGCTTATTTCAGTGCCTGAGAGCACAGGAGTTAGAACAGAACACTTTTCCTTCCAGCTCTACACCTTGCCTTTGCTGTAAGCAAGGAGGAAGGAACCTGGTTCTGCCAGTTGAAAACAAACAGAATGCCTCTGATTTTACAAAGGAACAATTGCGATTTAAGGGGGAAAACCATGTCTGAGAGGAAGCCAAGGCAGTGCTTTCTCCCAGCTTCAACCCTCTGATCTACCAACAGGTCCCCGCCACTATTCTGGTGGCACCAGGTCCCTGGAGAAACCCTGAGGAAGCTGGCACTCAGCTGAGGTGTGCCCAGGGCAGTCAGAGCCCCACATCTCTGTGTGGGAAGGGAGGAGCTTGCAGACTGCTGGATAAGCTCAGATGGAAAAAATAACCAAGTAGTTCCTTGGGCATTGCATTCTGAAATTGCCTGAATCTCCACACCTGGTGGTGGGCACATCTCCTCAGTCTGGAGGAGATGATGAAATTGTTTGTGCCCTCTTAGCCGTTCCTCAAGGTATTACGGCTGTGATCTAGTAAGAGACTCAACTAGATAATCTATTTCAGAAGAGAACCACCAAGGTCCACACAACAGAGGGGTTTATGTCCCCATGAAAGCCCAGATTATAGAGGTCTGTGTTGGCACAAGCCATCTGCCCTGCTCTGGGCTCATCATGTCACTGTGCTCCAGGACTTGGGAGCACAGAGCTCCCCAGCCTGCCTGCACAGCTCAGAGCAGCCATGCCCCTACTCTATAATACTCCTACTGACAGACAACATGGAGAATAACAATTTTCAGTTGCCTTGAAGATGCAAAATACACGTTAAAGGCCAACTAGCAAATTAGATAAAAGAATGTAAAAGTAGGCACACAGGATGAAAAACATAGCTAGAACCAGTGGATAAATAGATAATGGGGAATATAGGGGCTTTTGTGGCAAAGTTATGCAACAAGAAATAACAGCACATGCCCTAAGAGAAGTTCAAGGCAAGTCATCACAATATGGGGGGCTCTCAGTGAATATGACCACCAGAGACCCCTTTAGATGACCCTTCAGAACCATAAGAGGACTTCCAGTAAGAGGCAGAGGCCTCTAAGTTAATTCTAAGAAAAGTGATGTTTGTGTATTAGCTAGGAAATATGCTATAATGAATATGATCAATCATGGTGGAATAAACACCCTGTTGTAAAATTTCACAACACACATCCAGTTAGGGGAAAAATCCCCCAGATGTGTCCAGCACTGTAATAAAAAATGTCTGCTGTCTAATACTTCCAGTTGTGTTAAAATTTTTGTTCTCAAGCTGATTTCAGTACCTTAGAGGGCAGGACTAGCCAGAGTACAGCTCATGGCAGTAATAAACTGCTCTTCCCAAAGCATTGCAAAACAGCAGGGTTGGATCCTTGGCCAGCAAATCCTTTGCCTGGGGGCACAAGGGCAGATTGAGGTGAAATGCTGTCCACTGGGCTGCTACATCCAGGAGGAATGAAGGTCAAAGACTTTGGGAGAGAAGAGATAAATGAAAGGAGAAGGCAGCAGTCAGAGCATCCAAACTTACTGGCACTATACCCACAGAAATCCCTTATGATTGTGGTAAAAGCTTCAGCCTGGCTAAAAATCAGAGAAAGCCTCTTAGGTGCCCCAAGCTCATGTGTCCCTGAGCAGGTACTCTGAAGGGACTGTTTCACCTCTACTAACACCTGAAAAATTCAATTTAACCTTTACTCTTGAATTTCATCTCCTGTGGTAAGAGAACAGCCTGTCCTCTGCCACCCCAGTGATGTTGCAGAGATTAATGTACATCTGTACAGGATTTTGGAGACTGAAGAGTTTGTCATTATTCCCCAAAAATGCTTCAGAGAGAGCCCTGTGCTCAGCATGCAGCAGCCAAGAGCAGGGCCAGGGCCAAGGACACCCAACCTCATCTGCCAGCAGCACCCCAAGGCAGGAGGCAATCCCAGCAGGAGTACCAGGGCACCTGGCATGCAAATCCATGCAATCCCAGCAGGAATATCAGGAGATCTGGCATACAAGCCCCTGTCTGCAAGCCAGTGCACTCTGGTAAGGATTGCCATGCACTTCAGAAATGGATGCAAGAGCAGCTCTGCTCCAACGCTCAGCAGCCACAGCCAAAGAGTTGGTGCTGTTCTTACTCTGCTCCAAGAGTCACAATAAAGACCAACATCATGGCAATAAGCAAGAGATCTGGATCCCCAGAAAAGCTCAGGAGCCCTGTGTTTCCCCTCCCAGGAAACAGTTGTTCCTCTCCAGCTCATAACAGAGGCACCAAGAAGAGCCAGGAGGAGAGAGACAGAAAGAGTTAAGTAAATGTTACAAGAGCAAGAGAGACAACAAAGCCCTGGCACCCAAGGGAGACACACAAGCTCTCAGGTAGATTCTTGCCACTGAGTCCATCCCCAAGTGCCATTCACAGGACTTTTCCATCCCCTGTCACATGTTAATAACTCTTGCTGATGCCCCTTCTGCTAATACCTGACTGCCAGAGGGGTCAGGGCAGCGAGAGCCACATGGAGCCCTCCCAGCTCTGAGGGAGCCTGCAAGACAAAGCAGCCAGCACAGACACTCCTGCTGCAGAAAATATTCAGATCTTTTTCAAAACTTTGCTTTACAAATCAGCAATACAGGTTTGCTTTCAAAACTTTGCTTTACAAACCACATACAATCAGCAGCATGGAAAACACGTGTGAACCAACCATTTAATGCATTCAGATCCTGTCAGCCTGGGAACAAGGATCCTGTCTGCTTGATTTGCTCTCTGTTGAGTAGCCCTCCCAGCTTTTAAAACACAGACAAAAGCTAAGATGATCCATACTGAAGTATGCTAGCTCCAGGAACCCCGATTTTCTTGACAAAACCTATTCCAAACAGACAAGCCACTAAAATTTGAAGCACCCTCACAAGTGAATATATTAAGTTGCATCAATATTCTTTTATCCCTTACATATCACTTCCCTCATACTTATTTTCTAAACTAAGTACAGTGGAACATTAACCCCAAGTACACATAGTTTTTCATGTTTAAATACACTAAAGAAATATGCAAAGAAATAAAAAAACTGTGGAGCTTCACACCTGGAAAAAAAAACACAGAAGACAGGAGATCTGTTGCTCATTCCAGCATTTCTCTACATGGATGAGATTTCCTTTACAGTGCAGCATCCTGATAGACCTCAGAAACTTAGAGCAATATCCTTTTGCATGCATAATAGTTCCTTCAGTGCATATTTGCTTTCATGCAGCCCATCATTCTTTATTTGGAGCTATATTTTTATGCACAAAACAGTAGCTTTCAGAGGAGGCAGGAGTTATTAAAAAGTTCATCTGTTCCAGCTGCTTAATCCTCACTTAAACTCATCATTAATCCTTTTTTTTATGACACCATAATTGTCCCTATGGCAACCAATTATGATGTCACAAACAAGATTAGAATTTTAGATAGGGGAACAGAATTAGCTTCTCTGCTATTTGTTTAGGTCCTTAGTGGCTGTCATGCCTGATCAAATCACTGCCCAATGAGTTCGAAACGCTGCTCACTATCCCCCCAATGCAGGGCAAGGCAGACAGACACACAGGCAGGGGGATGTGCCCAGGGAAGGACGGGAAGGTGCAGTGCACAGACACTCCCTTCCCAGCCCCTCCAGGTCACATTCTCAGCTCCTGAAGCAAGAAATCATTGGCAGCTCCAGTGACATTGTGGGTGCTCGGTAGTCAGGCTTGTCACAAATGCAATTCATTTTCCTATTAAAGCCTAATCCTTTGGATTCCACTGAATATTCCCCTTCAATGATTTGCTGCAGCAGTGAAGTCCCTATTAAATACACACAAAACAATCATGTATGGCAAGTAAAGAAAAAGCCCCTGAGCTCACTTATTTCATCATATTTTCTTCTACTTATAAACCAAATAACCACAGTCTGTCATCTTTCTTCCTGCAGAATAATCACAAACACACTTGAATGCCTGAAGTGATTTACCCTTCTTTAGTCCTTTTCCATTTCATCTACAGCTTTTCAGGCTCCCAACAAATCAAAGGAAGAAAAGAATAAAACTAATAAAGAGGTCAGATGTCAGCCACCCAGGTACCATTCAGCACACCATCAACAGCTGGAGGTGTCACATATTCACAATAAAGATGATTTGTCCCCATCCCTTCCCCCCTGCAGGCTTTGTTTGTGCCATTCTGGCAAGGTAAATGAATTAGAGCAACAGCAAGTGTTAAGCTAAGAGCAAAGCTCACCAAAAAAGGGACTGTCCTAGGGAATAGCATCAGGACTTGCACAGAGGCACCCTCCTTTAACACATGCTCCTTTCAGCAGCCAGGGCTGGCTTTGAACCATTAAAGAACAATCCTGAGACCAGCAGTCATGGGCAATCCGTGCATTTTACTTCCTGGGCAATCTATTGTAGCTCATGGAAAACATAACAAATGTGCACACCCTAGAGAGGCAAGAGATTTGCTCTCATGTCCTGCACCAGGACAGAGTCACAGAACAAGTGGCTCCCAGCTGCCCTTGCAGCTGGCAAAGCAGTTCATTCTCGAGATGCAGTTCACAGCAGGCAAAATGGCAACATCTCTATTTGGCTGTAGAGATATTGCAGCACTTTATAAAACTGACACACTTGCCAGCAAAAGAAGTCACCACTTCCACTTCAAAGCAGATTTATATCTTGACAAAAAAACCAAACCAGCAACAACAACAAAACTAAAAAAAAAAAAGCAAAAAAACCACAGCAAAAAAAAAGGCCAAAACAAAACAAAAAGAAAACCACAAAAATCCCATTTTTGCAAGAAAAAATCTGTTTTGCCTTTTTTTTTTCAAGTTGGAAGTATTTGCCAAACACTAACAAGAATATACCTATATTCATCCTGTTTGTAGGAAGGGTCCACATAAAAACTAATTTTAAGACTGCTTTCCATGGACTGCCTGCAGTCAATAGAGATGGACTCTTCCAGAGGACAGTTTGGAGGCAGAATTATGTTGGCAAAATGGTCCTCTGGAGAAGACTCCCTCACATGCTAACAACCATTGAGTAGGGGTAGTCTCCCCAGCCTGAAATTATCCTGCAGAAATAATTCCTCCTCTCCTCATACTGACTTTTTCACACATACCAGCACTCTCAATTTTTCCAGAGCCAGCAGGGCGTGACACCAACCACTAAGATGTGCAGGTGGGGACTGATTCATCACAGCAGAGCCATTAGAAGGAAGTGCATTAGTCTTAATGGCAAGAACTGCACATTCACATGGTCTCTTCCCAAGAAAGTTCTTAAATCCTGTGGGAGACATATGTCTGGAACATCAAAACCAGTACAAGCAGACACTGTTCTGTGACTGACAATTCAGCAATCCCTTGTCCAGACATAATTTACTACAACAAACCCTGCATTGCTATTTCACCTCTCTCTTATATTTGTTTCCAGGCTGCAGTTACCAACACCCTTCAGTCCTACCCTCCTTCCTTTTCTGCTGCCCAGACCAGTTGGATGGGAGCTGCTCAGTCCAGAGAGCCAAATCTCAGAGAAATTTGGCTGCTACAAAGTTCTGTTGAGCTGAGCACACCGTGGTGCTCAGCAAGCAGAGCGTGGTGGGAGAGGTGATCACCCTGCCAAGATCCAGCACCCTGGAGCCCCCTCCCTGGGAGAGGGTACCTGCTGATCCAACTGCTCCATGCTCAGAAAGGAGCAGCAGAAATGGCTGAAGAGCAGATCAACACCTCTCCAGGGCAGAAGCCTTTCCAGCTCTAACATCAGACATCACTTTCATCCTCTCTGTAAGACAAGAGGCGCTGCCAGTGAGTGACTACTCAGCTTTCTACCAACCAGTTACTTCCACCAGTAGCTGCAGAAGACTTCCAGAAGAGGACTTTTCTCAGAAAGAGAAGGAAAAAACCAACCATCAACCATACATTCAGCTTTCTGACATCCCTGGGGAATGACCTCCCTCTTTAGCTGGAAAAATTTGGACGGCCACCCAATATCACTCTGATAACATATTCTAATCATGACATCAAGAAGCACCTGCTAGCAGCCAGAGGACAATTCATCTCCCATGTTCCTTCAGTCTCTGGTAGCTCAGAAGAGGCTGAGTGTCACAGGGATGAACAGCACTAGATGTGGTCATTGCAACACATTCCTAGCATAGAAATCATGGCCAAGATAGTCTCACAAATGCTACCAAATAACAACTTTGGCTTGCACTCCCATTCATTGGAAAATTCTTGTATTTCAGATCAAAACAAAATCACAATTCTCTTCTGAATCAGAATGAAAAGAAGAACTCTGGATGAAGAAAGGGAATTATCAGCCATCCTATATTTTACTTATAAGACAAATAATCCCATATTTTATTTATAAGATGAATATATAAATACATTGATCATGTTGTGAGGTTTCTTAAACAAACCAACATCTTTCCCAGAAGATTTCAGTTGGAAAATATTATGTCAAAATGTTTTTACAATGGGAATATTCCCCTGGGAACTTTTAAGCTATCCTTCTCCACCACAGAAGACTGGAATTACAAGCAAATGCATATATTGTGGTACCTTCAAAAGTATTACCTGATGCCCAACTTCCTTAGAATGAGCAAAAGGTCACCATTTTAAAAAACAAATGTTTTTTCCCCTCTCTGCTTGAGCAGACCCTTCACAGAATGGCTTTGAAACCTTCCGTGAGTTTCAGCACACCCCCCCAGCTCAGGCACATCAGGTATGAGCCCTGCAGGCTCACCTGGCTGTCCCCAGCACCTTCCTCACTCAGTCAGTCACTGACACACACTGTTGTGCCTGCAGCCACCCATCATGAAGATATTTTCACTGGTTCTCATTTATCCTCCTATTATTTGTGGTTGCACACATAATAGGAGCTGCTTTGTCTGCCTGTGTAGTAAATTTGTCTCATTGTCTCACAACCTCGCTGTGAGAAGCTGTTAGGATTGATTCACAATAGGGCCAACATTTCCATCAAGCAAATATCATGCTCAGCACCTGACAAATTGTGACACTGTTTGCAAAGTGACTGAATCAGAAACAAAAAGCTCCCACTGCGTGTTTGGGTAGGGGTGGCTGGGAAAGGGGCTGGGAAAGGGGCTACCATGCAGGAAACAGGGCTGCTGTCCAGGCACAGCTGGGACACAGCAAAACCCAGGAGACCCCTGTGATTTCTGGTGATGCAGGCAGGAGTGGGCAGGAGAGCTAACCTGCCAGGGAGCTGCCTCCTGAGACAGCAAGCTGTGTCTCCTGCAGGAGAGGAGCCACATCTTTCTCTTCGTCACCATTGGATCAAAGTGGGTAGAGATGATTTTCATGCCCCAGCTTATTTCTTCCATCTTTCCTTTCTCTCTGTATTTCACATCCTTATTGGCTTCTTTCAAGCTTGGAAAAATTTCAGTTATAAAGTATTACCCAGTGTGCTCTAAGCACAATTTTCCACCCTTCCTTATCCTTCTTCCCTCATTTTATAATTTCTGGTGACCCACTGCAAAAGCCTATCTTTGGTCAGCTGGAGGATCCAAAACTCTGACTGGGTTGAAATAATCAAATCCTTTTTTTATCACCTGCAGCTCCCAGCACAAACAGATGGGAGAAGCAGACACATGGAGCAGGCCCACATGCATATCCTTCAGCAGGCAGTCAGGCTCAGTTTTATAACTGATAAGATGCACAGCCACAAAGGATAGCAAAATAACATCACTGGTGGCAGAAGGGAAAGGCCATTTGGTATCTTGGCACTTCACATGTAAAATGGGATGATCTCCAATTTTCATGAAGCAAAAGACTTGAGTAATCTTAGGACAAAGGCCAAAGAGTGAAAAGAAAGTGAATTACCTTCTTTTTTTGCTAGGTCAGAAGAGGGGTGCAGTCAGTGTGTGCTGGAAGCTCTCCCTGCCTCTGTCCGCACTGCACCTCTCCCTGAACAGAAGGCACTCCCTGCCAATTAGGAGATGAGGAAGAATGAACCCAGCACTTGGACAGCCATAGGTCAGCTCCTTTTTTCCCTTCCACCTCTCTTCCCAAATTAGTCATCTTATCTTCTCTTCCCACAGAAGAAGAGCATGAGCTGTGAAAGGAGAGGAGCCCCCAGCTCAGCAGCTGCGGCTTACTGGACCAGGTACTAACATAAACACCAAACTCAAAGCCTTTCTTCAGAAAGAAGGGAAACTGGAATTGGAAGAAGCTATTGTATGGGCAGGGAAATGACAGCTTCAACCTATCATCTGCTGATGGCAGAATGACATTTCAGTGCTTTCCTTTCTGCACGAAGGAGGTGGGGGTCAGGGGAGGAGAGGGAACTGAGCAATCCAGGGATTAGGGGGAAAATGCCATATTGCCCATCCAAGGGATCAGATTAGGTTTTCCTTTTAAATTCCCTGCTATCTGATCGCTCACATTTTCACCAGACATGAGGTGAAAATTGGAAAGAATGTATTCCTTCCTCTTGAATAGGTGACTCTAGAAGATTACATATGAGGAAATAAATTACTTGTGTGCCATATTAAACATCTCACCCAGTTTCAGCCAGAGATAGCTCAGCTTTGTGTCCTTCATTTAAAAAAAATAGGTAAAATTAGCAGAATTTACTGCACTCAATTTCTTTTTTTTTTTTAATCACATGTGAGATTTTTCTAAACACATTCTTTAAGAGGGGAGCTCACACAACACTCTCTGTGGGTTTGCCCTGTCCCAGACAGCATTTCTTCGAGTGCTTCTGGCTTGAGACTGCCCAGAGGCTTGGATAAGCATTAATAATGCTTGGCTTATGATGTTGATGTCCATCACATCCCTGGGAGTCTGGGGTCTGGAAAGCCCAGGCTGTTCCCAGAGGGAAAGACAAGCAGTATCTCCTCTGGAAAGCAGAAAAGCCGTGCTTCTGCCAGCCTTCCCTTTGGGGGTACCAGAGCCTGCCAGGCCAGACTGCCCAAAGCCATCCCTGCTGAAGGTTATGGGGTTTGTCCCTCTCAAATGGATTAAGGTTTGATTGGCAAGGGGATTTTTGGGGAAAGAGCTGCCACTCCTAGGCCACTAGACTGAAGGGGTAGTAGTTTCTAAACACCAGATGTAAAATCTGTGAGGGGGCATCTAAACTGCTTCACTGGTCTCAATCCAAGTCCTAGCTGCCCCAGCATCACAGCCAGCATTACTCATCCTTCTCTCTGCTGAAAAAGGAGGAACAAACTGCTGCCAAGACAGAGGCCAAATAACCTGACACTCGGTAATTTTGCTGTTCACGCTGGAACACGGCACATTTATCAAACCATGATATGGTCCATATCACACTCAAGGAAATGAAAAACACTGCTTTGCTGTTTGCTGTCCAGGATGAATCAAGATTCACAAAGACAAAAGAGAGTCCAGGCAAGCCTCACGGCCCTAGCCTGTACCCAACCCATTGGGAGCCTGCTGCAGCACTGTTTGTTATGCATCACTGGGGCTTGTCAGACACCTCTCAGCACTCCTTCAATACCTGAAAAAGCTGGAAAAAATAAAAACTGAAAAGCTGGAGGGGGTAACTAGTGCCTCTTCCTTTTTGCCAGAGGCTGGTGTTGTACTGACAGAAAAGAGTCAAAAACCAGTCTCTATTCCAATTACACTTTAAAAGAGCGTGCAACTCCTCTGCAACACAGCCTACCACTGCAGGGCTTGGAAACTCCCCATACTGCAACTCTAAAGGGGAGAATGAGGCAGCTTATGAGCAACTTGGTGGTAAAGAATCAGAGATAAAGCACTGTGCTATAAAGCTCACACTAACCTTGGGGCAGGAAAAAACTGTTCAAGCAACCTCAATAACTTAAATCTAACCCTGTAGAATGTGAAACCCAGTGTTCATGTAGCTCTGTGTTCTTTGTTCATTGTACCATGCCCTGCACAGCCCCAGGTATATAAATAACACAGAGCACAGGGGTCCGGGTGAAGGCAGGGCAACAAAGGGAAATTATAGAATTAAAAGGACAGAGAGCAACTAGAAAATATAGAAAGACATAAATTCTCTCGTGGTAGGCACTGGCCAGGGACAAAACTACCTGCTGCAAAGCCAAATGCAGTGCCCTGCAAGAGAAGTGACACTTGCAGCTGTTGGTTACCTGCAGAGACAGAAATGAAGGGCGAGGAATAGCTTAAGTTGTTTTCACTAACAGGAGGCCACCCACAACCAAACATGTCAGCTGCATCAGTACTGTTGCTAATTCCTTCTTCAATGTCATTTTAAATCAAGCTAAAAGCTGGAGGTGACTACAGTGCCAGAAGCAAAGGTTCCTACAAGCACAAGCAGCTGGCAAGGCACTGGTAGTGGATATCCCTCGAGGCAGTAGCATCAAAGGCACTTATCTTTTGCTTCCTATCTGCACGAGGGTTTTTAAAATGTGAATTCTCTCAGTGTCTCAACTTACAAGTAACCTCAAAACTCATAATGAAACTTTATTCATATCTTTGGCATTTCACTTACCTTCACAACAGAGTCCATTGCCCTCTGGGGCTCCATCTCAAACCCATAGATCAGGCTAACATCAGCAATTAGTAGTGAGGGACCTGGCCTGGCATGCACCTTCACATGGCATTTCACTGCCTCCAGAGCACCTGCAGGATGCAGTGCTCCAGGAGGAATGAACCTCAGTGTGTTTTCACAACAAAAGGATATACTCCTGGGATCACTCACTAATTGGATGAAAGCATCAGAACTACCCCATTGCCATCCCTAGAGGAAACTCATTAGCAACCTCATGAAATAAAGTGATGACAGGAAGGTATTTTCTCATCATCTTTTAATGCTAACGGGCTTTAAAGCTATTTTGCTTCCTCCTCCCCTCCTGTGGTGCCCAGAAACCCCATGGCACCTCTCAGAGCATCACAGGCAGTCCCCTCTCCTGCATATTACACAACATCAGGGAGCAGTTTCGGAGCACAGAGGGATTCTAGGGTGTTCAACTCACCATCTTTGATGAATCTGCGCAATTGAAGCCTAATCCCTGCTCCACTTGGAAAATGCTCCCCAGTGGGTCAAGCTTCCTGATGAGTCATACAATTTAGAAGAAATATAACCTCACTACTAAGGACTTTGCTGTTTGGTTTTATGACAGGTAAAACTCATGAACATTTGAAAGAAATGAGAAATATTGAAACAAATTTTACAGTTTTGAAATCCTTTGAAGTTGGTGAAATTACAAACATTGAAGCGAGTTCTACATAAGCGTAGTGCTTCTAATAATTATGTCTCTATTAAACAGTATAATTTTTTACTCCTTCTCCAAAAAGCATCAGCTCATACCCCCAAACACTTCTGTATCATATAGCCTTAATATGCACATATTTTAGATGTACATATTAAACACAAACTCCTTAGTAACAGCGAGGGAGGAATGGATAATTTTGAATAAATCTGAAAAGGATATTAGAAAGCAAGACAAAGTATTTGCCCACCACATTTCCACTACGCACACCTCTGACCACTAAACACCTTTTCCCCAAGTCCCTGGGCATTGAAGAGCCCACATCTCTCCTCCAAGAGCTCTTGCCCAGAGTGAGACCACCAAAAGCACCAAAATCATTTATCTCTGCAGTGCATCTGTGGCCCAGCTGGGGCTGCAGGGCTGCCAGCAGCAGCACTGCCCATCAGTGACCTCCTTGCTGATGCTGCACACCTCATTGGCAGCCCGAGGGAAGGGCATCCTGCATCTTCTCATCCCTCCTGTTTAGCCACAGGGCTAAACACAATGAAGTGTTCAATTATACCTCAGTCCTGAGTACAATTAAACACCTCCCTTCTCTCTGACTGCATGGCCATTTGTCTACAGCAATGGGATTAGTGTTAGGTAGTCGTAGGGCTGGTGAGCTGGAAATCTTTCTAGGTAGACTTTATTGTTATAACTCCCTTCCAAAAAAAAAATATTGCATGAAACCAAATAATGAAATAGCATTTTCCCATTAGGAACTGTAGGCTTTGAACCTAGCTAAGCTTTTAAACAGCTGTTAAATGGAAAGGGATGCTGGCAGTGCCAGCAATTCAAAGCTGCATTGGAATGGAAATCCAGAACTGAAAGGTTCAGGACCTCATTACCAAGGTTTTCCTAGCACAAGTGTTTCAAACTACCAAACTTCCTCAAAAATGCAGTATAGATAGGTATTGGGAAATATCGGGCTCAATTCCAGAGCACAGATAACGTCAGCCCTGCAGCAGCTTTCTTTGTCATGAACACAGCAGTTAGTGATCATTCATTCCTCAGAAACACCCAACAAATCCTTTCCTTTCCCTTCAGCATCTTTCCCAGCTTTATGCTGAACCCTTTCACTAAACTAACTGAAGGTGTTGAGAAATTCAGAAGAAGAATTAGTGCCCTGTGGCAGCCTCAGGCTACAGAAGATCTTTAAAAAGGAACCCTCCCACTCGCTCAAAGAAATAAGTCAGAAGCAAAACTTCACAGAATCAAAGAATTCTTTGGTTTGAAAAGGATCTTACAAATCATCTTGATCCAACACCCCATCCATAGGCTGAGACAATTTCCACCATGCCAGTTTGCTCAGAGCTCCTTCCAACCTGGCCTTGGACACTTCCAGGGATGGGGCATGGACAGCCTCTCTGGGCAACCTGTTCCAGTGCCCTACCACCCTAAGAAATTAGAATTTTTTTCCTAATATCTAATCTAAACCCATCCTTTTTCAGCTTAAAGCCATTATCCCTTGTCCTGTCACTACATGCCTTTGTAAAAAGCTCCTCTCCAACTTTCTTGTAGGCCTCTTTTAGGTATATTTGGGTATATTATACTCCAAGCAAGATCAAATTATAATATTCATGCACAGCTGCCCTTTGCCTCTCCCCCAGCCTTCAGGTTTTCTCTGAAAGTTGCAGTTTCAATCCTTTTCTCTTCCAGTCTCTTTTTGGCCTGGATGAGAGGCCTTGCTCTAAGTGCTAGGGTTAAAGATCTGTTCCCACTTTGTCCCAGAGACTCCATCTGCACTCTAAAATAAGTCTCTGTGCTCCTTTCCCTCTGTTTCTCAAAGTGCACCTACAAAAACTGAGGCTGCCTGTGTTACGGATTGTCGCAGATTACAGCCCAACAGGTGGAAAAACCTGAGACAACATCCAATGCACAAGAATTACACTTTTAATTTGAGGTAAGGCTCTGGCCATCCCACCAGATATTTTTGGAGTCAAAACCAAACAGCCTTTTCCTCGACACTAGGTAGTCTCCTACTTTGTTTGTGGATCTCTCCTGCAGAGAGATAGGGAACTGTGGTCTTTTGTAAGAGAAGAAATTCTGGTGAAATTTGACATAGAAAAACCTCTTTTTTTCCTAACCACAGTCATCCCAAGCCCAGTGTTTTCCTCAGAGACCAATTCAAGCACTGACTGGACTAGTCTGTGCCAGTATGTGGCACACATTAGACAAGATGGTGCTGGTGTGAGGACTGCACACATCTTAATCTTCATGGACAAAATGCTCCCTGAATTCCTTTAAGGCAAAATACAAAAGACAAGTTTCCAGGTAGGAAACAAAAAAGCCTTTAGGAGCTGGCTGAGAGGCAATCAGCCTTCCTGCTGGCAGCACAAAGTGGGCTGCATGTGCTTCAGCAAGAGCCTCACCAGGAGCTCAGCATCCCCAGAGAAAGGGTGACAGGAGAATCCCGGGGCTGGCACATGGCACCAGGGAAGCACCCGCACCCAGCACATCCACTCCAGGAGACACAGGGAAACAGAAAGGAAAAGCCCAGTATAGACAGATATGAGAAGTGAAACCAGAGAAATGTGGAAGATTTCAAAGAGAGAAATGGGCCTGAAAACCTGGGACACAGCTCTTGGCCCTGCCCTTTCCATCAGACCTATGGCCTTTGCCATGAGCAAGCACATGAACGTTTTGCATGCATAAATATGCATTACCCTAGAGAAAGGGACAGAAAAAGGCTGAAAACTCACACACCATACATTGGAATTAGCAACATAATGACAACATAATGTTGTTGTCATTATGTTGTCGTTTATCCTTCATCTTTGTCCCTGGATATTTATACAGAGCATGCACCAAGGCCCACAAGCACACTGCACACTGTGGTGCGTATTTCTCAGCCCACAGAGGGACCAGCAGTTTTTTGGTGAAAGCACAGATGGTTTTCCCACATGATTGCAACTTTTAAAGCACACAGCAAAGTCTCTCGTGCCCATGTCCCACCATAAACCTTCTTCACCCTGAAGGGACATCACTTTAGCCACATACAGCCACCAAACACCCAGCACCAACCTACACAGAGACCCTTGTAGTCTCCCTACACACACATGGGCTTCTCTAGAGATGCTCTCAACACTTTTTTTTCAGATATACCCCATCCCATGCCACTTTCCTTTGCTAAGGGCAACAAATCATAGAATCATTCAAAAACTGAAAGAAGCAGGAGAAAAAAATGCCCCCAAGACCAACACTGGACACGTGGGTGAACACGTCAAGTATACTTGAGTCCATGCATTACTTCCACTTACAAAGAGCTTTTAAAGAACCAAAACAACCACTTTGTAATGCGAGACAAAAGAAGAGCTCCATATTTCTACATACATTTTATTCCAAGGCAAAGTTTCTCACTGACAGTTCAGTAACTAGAAGTGGGTACAAAGATGTGAGGCTGCCACTCCTGACTATTTTTTTTTTATTATTATTATTCTTTCCCCCATTCCTCTTTTCCTTTAACATCTGTGAAATCTTTTGTCTGACTGTCACATGTGTATTTCATGCTGCATGTAACATAAAGCAACAGAAAGAGCACAGGAGATTGTTGCCTATCCACATCTCCTTCCCAAAACCTCAGCCAAGTTGCCAATTTAAAACATTTTAAAAATTAAAAAAAAAGAAACACCCAAACAATAAAAAAAAAAAAACAAACCAAACAAATCTATCAAAAGTCTGGTGAGGCTTCAAGAAGATAATTTTATCAGCCCCATGGCTGACCCAGGAGAGAAGAACTGACTACCTGCTCATTTATTCCAAAGGACAAGAGAGAACAAAATCGGTTTTCCACTTCATCAAAGTTATGTGGCACCTGATTCAGCACTTTTTACACGATGAAATTTTCCACCTGCAGGGCAATCTGAGTGCACAGGTCCGTGCCTGTGCTACACAACAGCTTCATTATGTGCTCCCAGAGGCTCACCCTTTCGGATCACTGGTGCACTTATCTCATTTTGACTATGTACATAATTCCATTGCAGCTCATGTGTCATTTTAGTCAGAGTTAGCACTCACAACACCTCTTTTGTGAGGTGCTGCTAAGCCCAGATACAGAAGGAAGAAGGTCAGACATGCTTGAAATTCAAAGACAGTCCCTTTTTACTTCGTGTGACATTGATGGCCAGACTGGCAGCCACATCTCAATGTCAGGAGGGAGCCTTAAATGTCAACTTGATTTTTCCATGGTAGGATTGTTCTTTCTGACTATCCTAGCATTTTTCTGTATTTTGCTGCAGCACAGAGTTGCCATCTCAAAGCTTTATAAATCAAACAGCTTCATGAAGGCCCCCCTCATGTACCAAAAACATCCAGGCATCTGCTTTGGGTGGAAATGACAAAATGGTGATGAAAGTCTTGGGTGACAAAGTAAATCGAGTTACTGTTACATGAGTGGGTGGTAAGAAGACTGCACAGTACCTACCCACAGCTCCTAACAAAGACAGTTGCATGCAGATCCTCTGAGATTAGGCCTGAGAGTGAGAATTATTTCCTTGACATTTGGTAGAAAATAAAAACCCATCCATCATTTTCATGCAGAGTAGCTGCACTCATTTATAGCTTTAGAATGTGTTAAGATTCAAAGAAACTTAGGTAAAATAAATCAACACAATCAAAAGATCAAAGGCTTGTGTTGGGTGTTTTCATTTTTACAAACGTCATTCAGCTTAAGTTATTTATAATACTTCACAGTACACTAGTGAATGCTGTCACATTTCATAAAACAATTAAGCCTTAGTAATAGGAGACACATCTATTATCCTGTCTATATTTAATATTTACTGAGAAGTGATGCATGTCTTATGACTGCTATCATGTTTGAAAACAAAAGAACAAAAATAATGAGGATGTTTTCAAATTTACATTTCTACTTTGGTCCCCATCTGTAGTCTCAGGTACTTAAATGCTCATCGACAGGATTTCTGTAATAAGGATTTCCCAGAATTTCCTTGCCATAACTTCTTCCCCTTCAAACGCAGTGGCAAAGCCACCTCTAATTGTAACTGCTGTTCCTTACTGCCAGGGCAGGCAAGCAGTTCCTGCTGATGGTGCAGGGGGAGAGGCCAGCTCGATTCTTGGCTTCTGCTGGCAAAGGAAGGGTCGGGAAAGCACACAAGGCACATCCCAAACAGATCCATTTGGCAGGAGGGGGAGAAACTTCAGCCAAGGGAACTCAAGCCACCTCCTTGAGGAGCTGTCACAGTGACTCATGGCTCCAGGAGAGAGCTGGGTGGCCAGGGGACTCAGGAGCTGAGGAAAGAGTGCCTCCAACCTCTCCATCACCGAAAGAGCAAGGCACGGCTCCCTGCTGGAATTCCCTGTCTGGCCAAGGACAAGGCAGGAACATGGAGCTGCCAAGACGCTGCCAGTTAGCAGCACAGGACTCTGAGGTGTTCATTAATTACAGCCCCACATTTGGGAATTCCTGGCTCAGGGAGGAGCAAAATTTCTAAAGCCTGCCACCCACTGCCTCAGTCAGGATTTCTCAGCCTCGTCAAAGTGAAACTGCATTTCTCTAGGAAAACTGTTCTCTGGTGACAAGTGTTTGCCAAACATCACTTGAGCTCTCACAAAAGGGACAGGAAAAATTACAACTTTGTTTTTATTTACAATGCCACTAATCAAGATTCCCTGAAATTCTAAATAATTAATTAAGAAATTAAAAACCATTTGCTCCATTGATTATTTCAGTTAGCTTGCTCTTTAGGTTGACTTGTTTCGACTTTTAGGGATGATCTTTTGTTTGGTTGGGGGTTTTATTCATTTATTTATTACTTTTACTATTTCTCTAAGCTTAATTAAATGACAAGACTGCATTTCAGATTAGGTTTTGGAGGTGCAAATACCTGCAGGAGACTACCAGATAATGCTTTATTTTCCAGGTTTCCTCCTACCTTAGCTGTTTATTGTATATTTATTGTACATTCTTAGTAAGCATACATCTTTGGTAAAATCTGAATTTCTCTTTATATCACTAATTACTTCAGAAAAGCAACTTTAACTTCTACTTAATCTAAAAGACACCACAAGGCTCCTCACAAACTTTGCAATGACAAAATAATAAAACTAAAGGGGAAAAAAATTACCTCACAGCTTTCTCTTCCAATATCTTGTAAATATGCTGCTGGGTATAGAAACGTATGGGGTAAATACTATTCTGAGAACCAAACTGTAAAAAGCATTTCTCTCTGGCAGATGTACATATTTAATTCACTTTTCAGTTTTCATTTGCCAATCTTTTCACAGTGGGGCGGGAAACTGAACTTTTGGTTTTATCCGTTTATAAAAAAGAAGTTTTTCATTTTGTGAGCCAACGTGTCAGATTTTCAGCAGAGGAGCCAAAACATCATTAAGATATCTAACTCCTTATGTGCAGGGTAAAATATAAATTAGGGCTAAGAGTTGCTGCTTAGCCGCTGGCATCCTGATGTCAGCATCCAACCACGAGTGGGTCGGCCTTGTTCAAGAGATGAAAAGGGAGATTGCTCCCTGAAAAGGGAGATTGCTGTGGCTGCCGCTCTCTTTGCAAGGCGACAGGAGCTGCAAGGGACCGAAGTTCTGTTTGCAGAGTCCCATCCCATCCCATCCCGTCCCTCTGTCCCAGCGGCTCTCCCGGCTGATCCCGGCCCCAGCGCTCCAGGGCAAAGGAAGATGCGCTCAGGGATCTTCCAGGGATGGACACAGGAGCAGCCGCGCTCCAAAGCCATCAGGTCCCGCTCAGGCAGGGACAGTGGCACATCCCCCCGTGCGTGTGTCCCCAGTTCCAGCACAGAGCCGGGGACAGAGCACAGCCAGCGCGGATCTGCTCCAAACGGAGCTCCTGGGGCAGGACAGCGAGCCCTGCCGAGTGCCAGCTGCAAGGTGGGTACGGCTGGGAACATGGGAACGGGCTCGTGGGAATTGTCAGGCTCCCCACCAAGCATACCAGCGTTATTTACAGCAGGTTTTTCCTCCTGCTGGTCTGAGTGGGGGACAAACACGCCTGCGTTGGTGTTTGCTACACGAAATCGTGAGGTATTTAACACAGCGGTTTCTGCGTTTCAGGCTACAGGCCACATCGGTACAAAACATTGATTTCTGAACATGTTACTCATAGTTCTGGTACAATTCGAGAGAAACCAACAAGTTCTTTGCATGCAACAGCAAAGTCAGCTAATCAGAGATGTATTGCATTAAGGATATTTGTTGTTCAACAACAAATTAAAAAAGAAGATAATACTTTAAGCCCAGACTCAGGCAAACTACAGTTTAATAACATTGTCACAGAAGTTTTTCTTCTTTTTTTTTCCCCTGCAAAAATACCCTGACATCCCATTTCACTCCTTCAACTGTCACCAATAGATTTATTCTTTTACATGCATTTTCGTGCACCTTTTTTATTTTAAGCAAGTTCCAGCTGTTGGGGTTTTTTTCCCTGAATGTATAAAAACAGCTCTACAGGTGTGTATGGCAATGTAATGCACCTGCATAGAGAGCCCTGAATGAGCTGTTTGAAAGGCTCTATGAAGCCTTGAATAATTTCTATTGTGCCAGTGGGAAAGGGAGTCCAAGTGCCAATGTTAATAGGTTTTCCTGGACCTAATATAGCCATTTACATTCACAAATGTATTTCAGCACCATAAATTACTGAGGGAAATAGTAGCAATTTAAAGAGACTGGGATTACAGGGTGTGGAGAACTCAGTGGTGGTTCTCTGTGCAAGTTTTATACTCTTCTATCTATCCAGATTGTTCTCATTATGGATAAATGATAAAGTGAATATTATCTCTAGGAAACCAGCCATAAAAGAGGAAAAGGTGTGGAAATCCACAGGTGCAAAGAAAATGTACTTTCTTGCATGTATCTTAGGTCAAGTAGAATGAATGAAATGCATCAAGAAATGCTTAAGAAAAGGCTTTGATAACTGAAGGTTCAGGACTTGTTATATGCTTGCATAGATGAAGGAGAGGAGAAGGAGGGAAAAAAACCCTACATTTCCTCCTAAAAGCATCTAACATGAAACCCTTACAAATACTGACCATGCAGAAAATTTCAAGAGTACCCACAACTTTAACACATTTCTCAACAATTTAGACAGCTGAACATTAGAAACAGATTTACTATCTCCTCTTCCCTACCCTCATGCCACCCCCAAAAAAGGCAGAAGACTTATTGCAAACTCCTTGCCTTCTGTCCCAAGAGCAAACACATGAACAAACCCCTTGTTAGCAGCCACCTTATTGCAGCAGCTCACCTCAGACTCTGCCTTCACCTGCAAGGGATTTGCCCCTAAATGGCACAAGCTAGGAAAACTGTCAGGGCAGAGATGCAAAAGTACCCAGAGCTGACTGATGCAATGCTTGTTTCAGAGGTATCCACTAAGTTTTCATTCTCACATTGCTCACCTTACTGAGTCTAGGATGAATCATCCCAAACTTCACACTCGCTGCTGGGACCGTCAGCCCTGGTGGGGAAAGCCTCTCTGCACACATCAAGGATTATATAAAACTTCAGCTATGAAGAGTGTTTAATTACATCATCTTTAAGCCCTGCCCCATGCAGAGCTTAGACCAGCTCCTAAGTTATCCCAGCTGTAAATTGACAGCACATGAAGCATCCCCATGGCTGGGGAGAGTCTTCAGCTGATTTACCTGGGGCTAGAGACACCCTTTTCTCACAGGGACCAGTAACAGCTCTGTGTTTTCTGTCCTCCCAGCTGAGAGGGCTCATCCCTAAGCACACTAGAACATTAGTTACTGATGGTGTGCTGCCTCCACAGGGGCTCTGCAACCACAATTAGCTGAGACTCAAAAACTTTTTGGCACGGACCTTTTCAGCCAGCAATCCGTTTGGGCAGATGCTGGCAATTAGCAGCTCCTAGCTGGTAACAGAGGAGCAGACCAGCCCCACCGACGGCCCCTCTGCAGGTGTATTTACAGGAGCAACAAAAACATGTATTTGCCATCAGACACGTGAGGCAATGCCATGAAAACGGAGGAGCCTGATTATGAAAGTACCGTCCTGCTCAGGCCATAGCAGGGCATGTGGCACCCGCTGGCTGTCGCTGGTGGCCCCCAGCCCGCAGGCACCCCTGGGCACAGCAGCCCCTCTATCTTATCAGCCCCCCCCCCCATCTTATCAGCCCCCCCCCAGTCTTATCAGCCGCTGGGGCTTACGCAACGGCGGCCGGCGCGGGTGGGGAGCGGCCAGGGAGGGGACACCGCACTCCGGGAGAATCCCCACAGCCAAACCCCCAAAGGGAGCAGCGGTGCCGCCAGAAAGGCTTTCCCCATCCCCTGAAGGAGCGTTTGGAGGCGCGGGGATCACGGGAGGCTGTGTTTTCACTGAAAAGGGCAAGCTCTAATCCCCAGCCAGCCGGGCAAGAGCCCCGACTCTGGCTCGGAGTAACTCGAACTTCACCCGCATTCCCCGTCACGCTCCCCATCTCCCCTGGCGCTGCCGCTACCCTGAGCCTGACGGCAGCAGCAGGGCTGAGAGCAGCTCGCTCTCTGGCTCAGGCTCTGGGAGAGCTCTTTCAGACTTGGGGACGAAGAAGCAGCCCCGTCAGGTGTCAGGCGGGTCGGGCGGTGCTGCGGCCAGGCAGCGCCGTGAGGGCAGCACCGCCGGACCCGCGGGCCGCCTGCCCCCGCAGCGAGAGGCGCCCGCCCGGCCGGCACCCACCTGTAGGACACCTGCTTCCTGAAGGTGAGGCTCCGCAGCTTCTCCTCCAGCGACTCGTCCGCCGCGGACAGCCCCTGCTCCTCCGGGATCCCGGCGGCGCCCGCCGCCTCCCCGCCGCCCTCGGCCCCCCGGCAGCCGCCGCCGCCGCCCGCCGCCCCCGTCTCGTCCCCGCCGGCCGCGGCCGGGGGGTTCATTGCGGCGGGGCAGCGGGGCCGAGCAGGAGGAGGAGGCGGGGGCAGCGGAGGCCCGGCCGGCGGCTGCAGGCGCTGGGGGCGGCCGGGGCACCGCAGCTCCCGGGGCCGCGGGGCGCGCTGCGAGCCGCGGCGGCTGCAAATGGCAGCGCGACCGCGCAGCATCCATCGGCGGCCGCACTGCAGCGGGGCATTGTGGGAAACTCCTGCCCGGCCACGCCCCGCCACGCCCCGCCGGCCGACGGCCAATGGCAGCGCCGCGCCCCCGCCGCGCCCCCGCGGCCGCGCCCCACCCGCGCCCCGCCCCACGGCCGCGCCCCACCCGCGACACACACCGCGAACACATTCCGAGAGAACACCTTCCCAGCGAGCACCTTCCCGACACACCGCGAACACATTCCGAGAGAACACCTTCCCAGCGAACACATTCCCGAGCGAGCCCCTTCCCGACACACCTCCAACACATTCCCAGCGCGCACCTTCCCAGCGAACACATTCCCGAGCGAGCACAGGAGCCCCGGGAAGGGCTGCCCTGCGCTGCCCTGCGCTGCCCTCCTCTGCCAATCGCTTCCAATTTGTTCCCCCGGCGATCTCAGTTTGGTGCACTCAGAATCAAAGCGCCCAGCGGCAGAGACATCCGACGAGCAGCGCGGTGCCCTTTCGTAAAGTTAACTGTACTCCCACCTTGTCCCTTTTCTTCATTAGGGACACTAAGGAAAACTTCAGAGGAAAGTTGTCAGCGTGTTTCAGCACAAGAGGTGACAGTGGCAATAAGATTTAAAAGTACAGAAAAGGTTGAGGTCTGTGGCAGGAATTATTGCAGGAATTAGACACAGACAGTGCTTTGTTTTCTGTATGCAAAAGTTCCCTGAGGTAATGCAATCCAAAATAGAAAGACATTAAAAAAAAAAAAAAAAAAAAAAGCATCATGAACACTTACACTCTACAGAGAAGGCAAACCCTGCAGGAAGAGATTTCAGTAACTCCTGTGCTCCACAGATGACTTCCCTAAGCAGCCTTGCCTCTTCTGTGTGAACCCTGTGCCAATCAGGTCCATGACAGTCAGGAGATTCCTTACACCTGATCCTTGCTCCTTTCCAATACCATTCCCAGATTACTTTTAATTACTAGTGAAGTACATAAAGCATAATTAAGCAATGTAAAACCCTAATTTATTAAAAGCAAAACTAAGGTTCTTATGCAGGACTGTAAAAGGAAGGTCTGGATTCTCCTCTGAGCTGTGTGCAGAGAGATCTACAATCCAGCATGGAGCTCCACTGGAACCATTGGTCCTTTTCCATTGAATGCTGGGACCTCAGCTGCAAATTCTCTTGGTTGAGAACTTCCAGGGAAATCAGCAGTGAATGTTCCTTGAAATTGAAAGCATTCAATTTAAGACCATGTGACAAATATTTTTTGCAGAACCAAACGAAACCATCTCGGGGGGGACCTGTTCAAAGAGCAGTTCAGAGCCAGCCCAAAAGTCAGCTTCGAGGATGGGGAGCGGCACATGAATCCCTCTTATCAGTGCTGTTTTGAGGTTTTCTCATTGGTGAAAATTGTGTGGCCTGTTGCTATGAGAAGACGCCAATGACATGTGCTAAAAAACCTGTAACTGCAAATTAGTTTTGCACTCAGGGAGCAGAACACCGTGCATCATCTCACAGCTTTATTCTCTCAGCCTCTGGTCCACATGAGAACAGCTCTGTCGCCTGTGCCCCAGCTAATGGCTCCACCTCCCCCAGAGCATCTGGAGCAGAGCCCAACAACTCATCAGGATTTCCTACCCCCTCTCCAGTGAAGATCCAATGCCACTGAGCCACCTCCTCCTCCAGCACAAGCTCGCCTGCAGCTCCTGCCTGTCAATAACCCTTTTATCCACATGACCAAAATTCACACCCTGCTCCGGGATTACCTATTTTTCCTCTGACTGCTGCAATTTGCATGACTCATTTGCAACATGAAGAGCTAAATTGACTTCCTTTGCCTTTTTTTTTCCAAATATGAGCAATTATGAGAGAGTCTGAGGCTGGTGAAGGAAAGCCCTGCTTACGCTATTACACCTGTGGTGGGGCTGTCAATCCCTGTGGGTACAGGAAGGCAGCAAGAGTGGAAACTTTGTAGGAGTATCACGTTTGCTCCAAGGTGTGGCTGCAGACACACCACTGGGCCAGGAGGGAAAGCATGAGCACAAAAATAGATTTTTAGCAGGTTTTGCCAGTATCTGGGATTATCATGCTAACAAAAATCCCAACTCCCAGGTCTGGGTTCTCATCTCTTGAGAGCTGTCAGGTTAAATGGAGCACCTCACAGCACTCCGTGGTGCCTGCCCTGATGGTCTGGGAGAGCTGGCAAGGTTCAGCAGGTGGGGAGCTCTTTTTCCTGGGTGGGAACTTCTCACCATACTGCATGCCATGAATAGCAGGGTGGATGGTGGGAATGATGGAGGAGCTGCAGCACAAGGAGGGATTTCAGCCTTTTGGAGTAAACCCAAGGGAAGGTTTATTCCATTACTCACATGCCTGTAAAATCCCATTTTGAACACTCCAGTGTGCACAGACTGTGTGCACTGTCATAATTTTTATTGCAGCGGGAGGGACTGAAAATTCTTTTTCTAATAGAAAAAATATGGATATATGAAAAAGGGGATTGGGGAGGAAAAGGATGAGACAGCCTTCCTTGTTCAGTGTGCCAGGCTAGCCAGTGAGAAGTCAGTCTACTTTAAATGCTCCATATTCCTTAAGTTCACACAAAATTCATCCCCAGGTTAGCCCCCAACATTCAGCTTTCAGGAAAAAAATACAAAACAATACAAAAAATACAAAGCATTTCCAGGAAAAAAATTACAAAATATAAAAATATATTTATACATATAGACATGTGTATGCAAGTATTTGCATCTCCTCCAATGGTAAATACTTTTTAAAATGTGACATAAATGGCCAGCTTCCCTTTTCAGATCCAATGTTGATAGGTTGGATCCACCCAACACCATTGCCTTTTGGTCAACATTTGAAGGCCTAGTGGAGCAGTGCTCATCCATTGGGAAACTGAGGGATGCCGAGGCTCAGCAAGGAGGGACCCACCTCAGCTGAGCAGATCAAACACAGATTTTTATCAAAGAGGTTTAAAAAAAGAGGGCTAACCAGATCCTATGCATTTCTTTAGAGAAAATGAGACAATCCAACAGTCATGAACTTATTTCTTATCTTCCCTCAGCTGTGCCAGAGCAAAGACAGGGGCTAGAACTTTTAATTTCCTTCTTACAGGAGAGACAAAAAATAGTAATTTTATACCAATGTATAGAACTTAGTGTAAGACTAATTCAATAATGAAAGCATAACCAATTGAAGCCCACAGGGAGACAACACCAAGAAAATGAGAAATCAAATAAATCACTTTGACTTTTTGAGGCACAAATTGGAGTGAGACAAGACATGAGAGCATTAGTATTCATTATAAAGGAAATATGCTTTTGTTTCCAGTTACTATCTCCTTTGAACCACCCTGCTTTGCTTAATCTCAGTGTGATTTACAGAGAGGAGGAAGCTACCACTGGCTTTGCAGACCAGGAATCTGAAGCATGGAATAAATGGGACAAGCCAAATGCACCAGCATGCCACAAGCAGGAGGCCCACGTTTCTAAAAAAATCCCAAAGCAAACAAATCAGAAAAGGAGCATCAGGAATTAATCTTCCATTAAATACCTTCAAGGGGGGCAAAGTCTGTGCTGCTGTAACATAGGTACAAACAATAGCTAACAGCACAAGGAGAACACTTTCTACCCAAACATGCCATGAGAGGCATCAGGAGCTGCATTTGGACATCCTCCCTCCTGTCCTGCAACAGGAATCAGCCTGAAAAAGGAGTATCAAAATCCAGCCTTGGATTCAAACAGCAAGATGCTTTTCCAAGAACAGCATGTCCTGGAGGCTGATAGGTAGGGAGGCTGACAGCTCATCACACAGCATTTCCCCATTGTGTGGGGGTTTCTTTTTCAGTCACAGGCTCCCTGCAGCATCACCTGCTGTGTGATGCTTCAAGGGTCACACGGAGATCCGAGGAGATTCTTAACTGATGGCTAATCACAGGCCTGTGCTTTGTTTGCTTGGAGGAACTGAGCTCAGCTGAAGCTAAACTGAGGGTAACTTTCCCAATCAGTCACAGTCTAACGATTTTCCTCTAAAAATGCTATATATGGCATGATGCTGCCAACAAGTGCCCTGGATCAATAGTCCTGGCAAGTGAAACTGCCTCTTTGGAAAGCAAGAGGCACACAGGGTTGATCCTTGGAGAAGAGCGTCTTTTTTTTTTTTCTTCCCTCACTGCCAATTTCTTTTGCTACTTTAACCCCTTTAGCCCCAAATCAAGGCATTTCTGAAAATCCACAAATCAGCCAGAAATTTAGTGCAGGCCACAATGTTCCAATTTCCATGGTATGCTGCCTTCCCCAAACTCTAGAGCAGCCTTCTTGAAGAGGCCTTGGGAAGGATGCACCAAAGCCATCTGTCTCACTCCCATTTTCATTTAAACTGCAACTATTCCTTCCATGGCTAGTAGTTCCTGTGGAAGATAAATTCTTGGTTGCTGTTCTAGGGATGCATGGTACTCATCAATGAGGTCTCTCTCCCAGTAGAAAACTGGCATAAAACAAATTAATGTATATTTGTGATGCCAACTCTGCACAGGGTAATTTTCACACCAGCACTAGGTCATCCATGGTCCAGTTCCCTGGATGACCAGGTGTTGTGGTGTTGTGGGTCCCTAGGATGAGGTAAGAGATGAGAATCTGACTTCAAGTTCTCAGAAGGCTGATTTATGTTATGTTATATATTCTAAAACTACACTAAATTATAGAGAAAAGAATACATCAGAAGGCTAGACAAGAATGATAATAAAAACCCATGACTGACCAGAGTCCTGACACAGCTGGACTGGGATTGGTCATTAAGTTAAAACAATTCACATGAAACCAATCAAAGATGCACCTGTTGGTAAGCAGCCTCCAAACCATATTCCAAGCAATCTGATAATCATTGTTTACATTTCTTTTCTGAGGCTTCTCAGCTTCTCAGGAGAAAAATCCTGGCAAAGGGATTTTCCATAAAATATCATGGTGACAACCAGCAAAGCCACAGAGTTTCCAGACTGAAAGAATCAGGCATTTCCTTTTCCATGTCTATCAAAGCAGCAGAGGTCAGCTCTGTGCCCTGGCTGGATGCTGGGTGCTCATACAGGCAGAACAACTTCCAAATCGCCCGAAAAAGCTCCTGAATTATCTCAGGGGGGAGTCAGGCTAAAAAAAGGAGTTGAGGCCAGCAGAAGAACCAATCCCAAAAAGCCAAAGCAGAAAGTGCTCTTTCAAGAGTTCACTCCAGTTTGAACAAGCTCAGAGCAGGGAAAGGCTTTACCTTCCCTGTTTGGGCTGTTTGGCCCACCCAGACCAGCCCCAGCCAGCCCTGTCCCTGCAGGTGACACAGCTCCTCAGTGTCCCTGGGCTGAAGCAATGCTCCCTTGGCATCAGCCCTCCTGGGTCCCACTTGTACAGAGAATTTACTGGTAATGGGGCTGCAGCACAGTGCTGCACTGAGTGTCATTATCCCTGTTAAATGCTGTTGTCCTTCCCTGATTTGCACCCATTACTGAGATAGAATTCTCTGCTAACCTCAAAAAGGGAAGGGTCAAACTTCAGTAAAAACCCATATCCTTCCTTCTCTATCACTAAATTACCAGTCACTAAATGGACACATTGCACACGCAGGCACACCTGGGAAAGTCAAGGGCCCAGATTTTTCTCCAGTCATCAGGAAATCAACCAAGTAGCGATTGCTTTTTTCTACAGAAAATATTTATTTGCAAGAAATGAAAAGCATAACATACTTCATACATATTCAGGCTAAAAAAGCAGGTAGTCTGTTCTCTCACAGAATCAGGCAGATGATTTAAAAAGGAAAAACAGCAATTTCTTTCCACCCAATGGACAGGTTTGCAGTGTGAACAATCAGGTGGGACCGTATCCAGATGACAGCACTTGTACAAAAATAGAAAGGTCACTGAACACAGACACAGAGTTAAATAGACATGGCAAGAGAATAGAGATAGCTGCAGTCAGAAGAGGCCCCAATGAAGTTTACTGAGGAGTTTTGAGGGGGGAGTGGTGTGCTTTTGCACTGGTATCACTGTCCCTGTCATCTTTTAAATGTTTGCACAAACCTATACTGCATCCACATGAACAGAGGGAAAGGCAAACACCAGCTGAAGTGCCCTTGGGGTGTCACAGCAGAATGACTGCTCTGCACAGCCCAAGGCAATGGAACTGGCCATGGACACTTCTCTTCAAGAGAGCATCACCAGGTCATTTACCCTTGGAAGGCCTAGTGAATCTCAGGGAAACTGGGATGTACTTGCAGCACCCTCTGAAAGGAAACTGCTTACCCTGGATTGCATCTCACTGTGCCTGAGGGTGGTTAGGGCATCAGTGCTCCCAGGGGCCACCTTTTAAGGCAATTAACACCACTTTAAAAAGAAAATAATAATAAAAAAAGCATTCAAAGCCATAATTCTGCAGACCAAAAATGATACCAGAATATAAAATAATTATTTTTTTGTACCAAGCTGGAACTGGTCTCCAGAAAGGCCAGACAATCTAGGCACACACACAAAATGACACAGTGCAACAACATTCAGTCAACAATTAATCACAGGACAGTCTTCAGAGCAATTCACACAACAGCTTTACAAGTGCTCAGTGATGTGGAATGTGAACAGGTTTCAGAGAGAAATGCCTGGACTGTCTGCTGCACCAAGCCCAAAGTGCCCTGTGTGTTCAGGTAGATGCTTTATTTAGCAACACTTACTACAAGAAGAAAACTCTGTGGTTTTGATACCTTTTGATCATTCACCCTGCACATGTGCACAGATGCACACACACACACACACACACACACATTTTAACTGTACAAATGAAGAGAGCAAGATGCCATTGTATCAGCACCACTGATTAAAGTCTGTTATGGTAAAGTCAGATATGAGCAGAGTTCTGTTTAACAAAATTCAGTACCTGCCTCTACTTCTCTCTCTCTCTTTCTTCCACTCCATTATGGACTGCTAAGGCTCAGAAAGATTTTTACCTGCTGTTTAGAGGATAAAGTGGGATCTAACATAAAGGTTAGGTATGCATAAACAGGACTGCATAGCATTAAAGAGCAAGGGGAACAGGAGTGAACCTAAACCTAGCAGGGAACTAACGAAAGAGACTATCACTGCTGATTCAGGCTATTACTGCTGATTTATGGCATCAAGAACTAAAAGGCTTCCCTGTGATGCAAGGAGTCCCTTCACCTGCCTTTTCTTTCACCCCTTCTGTAAGACAGGTCGACAAATCCAGCTTTCCCATGTTCTGTTCTCACCTCTTTAGTTGCAGCTCTTGGAGGAAGAATCTGGAGATCGGTTGTAGGGCAGACAAGAGACTACTGCTAATAAAGAATATCCAAACTCCACTCAGCATCAGATCCAAACAGCATCACAAATGAGTTTCCTGCATGATGCACTTTTTTCTACACAGGAATTTGATTCATATATATATATATACATACATACACATACACCTTGGTAAAGCAGAAAAAGACCTGACATAAAAATGAGAAAACCAAATGGCAATTTCCCTCTCAATCCTGGAGTCTCCAATGGATGCTGATCACCTAAGCAATGCAGTATTAATCAGGATTAACCTTCAACAAATTCTCTGAATGCCCAATCACCAAATTCTCTGAATGCTCAATGTCACTTTATTGGCCATGAGAAAGCTACAACATGGATTGAATCCTTACATTTTCTTTGTAAAGACCTTACTTAACACATACATGAGTTCATTCCCCTTTGCAACCCACAAAGTTGTCAAACCTTAATGCTAGAGAGTGCAAAGCAGCAACACATCATAGCACTACAGTGTTATATAGGCTGGGACAACTTTAGTAGCTACAAAGTACTGACCTATCATTTCACCTTCAGAATACAAAGTGTTCCCTTTTTAATTAGTGACTGGAGAAAGAAATATTTTAGTCACCAGGAGTATAAAAATACTCTGTATTCCTCTGTTCTGAGCTGCGTGGGTTTTGAACAATGGCCTCTTGGCATTAGCTCGAATCTAGAGCCCAAATACTCAGTGGAAATCCCTCCCAACGTAGCAATTAGCATCATTCACTCACTTGACCTACATTCTAAAAGTGTCTAGACAGAATTCACCACTGATAGCTTGGAGGGATGGGAGTGGAGAGGTGGGTTGGTTTCTTTAGCAGGGAAAAAAAAAGTTTCTAGATGAGTTTTTGGTCTATGTCAGAAGAATCAAGAACACATTAAGATACCTTGTTACACAGAGAGATGTAGAGGAAGAGGTCTCCTGTCAGTATAAATCAGACCTGCAGCCTCCAAGAGCAGTGTGTGAAAACCATGCTGGCTGTATCAGCTGGGATCTGGCCTAAGAACCTCAGCCTAATCCATTAGTCTGTGCTGCTGAAAAATATTGAGTGGTACAGATGAAATGAAAGAAGTGCAGCAAAGAACTATAAATAGCCTGGGGGGAAAAGAACTGAACACTATCTACACCCTAGTAACAAGGTTAGAAATGTCACATGCCCTGTGATTCAGACTTTTAAAATATACATATATATAAAATAATGCCCTATATTCCTTCATAGCTTATCTCCCTAGAAGCAAAGACCCAGCAGATCTAAACATGCTCTAAAGCTACAGGCCAAAAGGGAAGTTTACTAGTGTGTACAAAATTGTGCTGGTGAGCAACATAACCTTAGAGCTGAGGACTTTAGCACTTAGGTCCTCTATGGGAAATGGAAATTATGTAGTACACAAGGCCTTTGCTTACCTGAACATACACACACCTATGATTCCACAGCACCAAGTCACTGATCAGCAGAAAAAGCACACTGGCAGAAGGCTAAGGCCTCAAGTAATAGAGCTGAACTGACTAAAAGCACTTACTGGCATCCTCCCTGAATATGCCTTACTACTCCTGCCCTTAACTCAGAGCACAGAAGCTGCCTCTCCACGTGGTCTGCAGTGCATCAACATTCCCACCCCTGCATGCTGAGGCTGGCAGTGCAATGGCACCTTGTCCTGCCTCTCCTGCCCCCTGCTAGGCACAGAACAGGGGCACAAACCCCTTCTGGAGGCCGTGGGTCCTTGCCACACAACAGCCTGTGGGTAGGTGATGGCAGGGGATTCCTGGGCCCCTGGCAGAGAAACCTGTCCTGTTAAGGCCCCCAAAGAAAAATGATCACAAACACAGCAAAGTGAAGCAAAGCTTTTCCTTGTTATAAACTAACATGTAATACAATAAATCCCCAAGCAATGTGTGTGCTAGGTCAAGAGATTCCCTAAAAAAGAGTACCTAAAAATAACTTAAAGGAGTACACAAATTAAGATTATAGTAATAGATTATCAAATACTTAGAAGGAATCAGAATGGCCATACTGGTTTGGATGTGTTAGTACAGAGGCCTGACCTAGACCATGGCCAGTTTCAAATGCTCAGGATGAAAACCTGATTATCTTCCAAACAGATTTGAATCAGTATGCCCAAATGAAACCAAAAAAAGGGCAAAGTTTTAATGGTGGCCAGTGCAGTAGGCTTCAGAGAGGAGGAGCTATTTTGGTTGTGCAAAATCATCTATCCTTTAAGAGCTGAGAAATATTTCCACTTTGGTTTTCACACAGTGAAGTCAGCCAGCTCTATCTGGAATGGGAGGTGATCCATTTAGCTGGCAATGGGTAGGAGCTCAGGCTGCACACGGCAACCTGCAAGGCTGGCAAGTGGTGTTTGCTACACACCCTGGGGCCTCTTCTGCAAAACATTTAACCATTTGGTTGCCATCAAAGGCAGGGTGCTCTGGAAAAAAAAATTAAGGAATTTTCTAAACTATGACCTTGGCCACTTACACTGACCAGTTGGGGTCAATCCCAGCTCTCTCCTGTCACTTTGCTGACCTCAAGTGGCTGAGCAATGCAGCCACCACTTGGGTCACAAGTGATCACTGTTCATGTGAAGCCCTAAAACCATTTTAAAAAAACCACATACAAAAGTTGTTAATGGGTACTGGAATGATGCAGAGAACCCAGCAGGATCACTGTGAAGGAAAACAGACTTTATGGTGGAGGCTGACCCATGCCAAGATGGGAACACTTGCAAAGCAGATGACAACAACATTTCTCCTCTCATTGTCACCTCAAGGTAAAATAATAAGGCACTTGGGTAGAAGAATAGGGCATTACCTCGAAGAGCAAATCTGCACACCAGAACGAGCTCATGGAGCCAGGCACTTGTTTCACTGTCACTGATGTGAAACACCCTCTTAAAATGGCACGGGGAGGACTGATCCACAGTCCTCTCCAATCCACCAAATCCCTTCCATTCATTTCACTGGATTTTGAGTCAGGCCTGAGGGGGCAAATAGGATGCTGAAGGAAGAAAGTCTAGGGAGAATGAAGAACAAGAAAGGAGCTGGTGCGACAGCTGCTGTAATAAAATACAAATTCAATATTTTACAAAATAGAATAGTTGCAAGAAATATCTACTGTACATAGTAAAAAATTATTTGTAAGGCTAGGTTAGTTTTTCCCTTATTTATCATTAGGAAAAAGAAATAAAAGAAAAAAGAGCTTCAAATTACCTTTTTTTTTTAATTGACTTCTGGTAAACTGTTAAGTAGCTCTGCTAGCCTGCTGAATTAGGATTTTCACATTAGATCCATCCTCAATGGAGCATGAGTGCCCTTCTGTAGGAACCAGATAAAACCCTGCTCTAATTCTGGACTGAGTCCAACTATGCCCCTGCAAGGACAAACTGCAAGGAGCACAGCTCAGGCAAAGGCATGACCAGGGTACTGAGAGAGAGAGGGGACCCTTAAAAACAACACCATGGGATGAGAAGGAAACAAAGCATGGAGGACTGGACCAGGATCAGACTGGATGCTGCTCTTGGCTTTCTCCTGAGCCTGGGCCAGTCACTTCACCTCCCCACGTGCTCATCTCATTCCTCTTTTGACAGGTCTCCTGCTTACATAATCAGCTCCTCAGATCAGAGGCTGCCTTGGCCAACAGCTAATACAGGCTCCCCACCTCTAGGCATGGGCTGGCCTATCTGTACCCAAAGCAGCTGGTCTCAGATCACACCTCTGGAAAAGCAGGGAAGAGGAAAATAAGACACCTGGCTTTATTTTAGGACAAGTCAAGCTTAAGGGGAGGAAATGGGCATTCAGTGATGTCTGTCTGTCCAATTTCAGGGTCTGCCCAGACCACTGGCAGGGTTAGGAAAGCTCAGTTCTCTTCATTGCAACTACCTGAAAAGAATGTTTCAAAGCTAATAAATACTATTTACAACAGTAACAGGAAGATGGCAAGGAAAGGAAAACAAGACAATCTGAGACTGGGTCTACACAAGAATTTTCATCAACCAGCTAGAAGCCAATAAATTAAATCCATACAGTCCTCTCAGGAGGCACTTCTGGTTTAAGCCTTACATTGATTTAGTTTGTTGGGAAGGAACTGACTTAAGCTAAATAGATTAGCTTAAGCAGACTAAAGGGCATCCATCTAAAATATTGCATAAATGTAACAAAACCTGCTTTCTGAACAGATTTAGTTAAACTAGTGTAATTCTCCCACACAGTGTGTGGTAAGACAGTGACTGATCTTTGTTTAATTTCTCAAGGGTGGAAGCAGGGAAGCCCACGAGGACTGCTTTCAATGCACAGAGAAACCTACCCTGCTAAGTGATGAAGAGACCTGGAGGGGAGAAGAGAAACAGCATGGGGATGACAGATCAGCAGCATCATGGACCAGCCCTCTCCTGCCTGTGCTGTGAACTCAGCAGTGCCAGGGCCCTTTCTTGTCCCCTCAGCAGCAGGCTGCACATGTGCTTCTCTCTCCCCCCAAAAGGCTCAAGGGCTGTAGACCAGCAGGCACAGAGCTGTGGTGAGACTCTAAGCACCATCACGCTGCATCTCCCCTCTCTCTCCATTACCTTCTCCCAAGAAAGCCATCACCCACATGCTCCCATTGGTTTTCCACAATTCACCCTTCTCCAGAATGTCTTTGTGCTCAGATCAGGCTGTGTGCATGCACAGGCACATACAGTCACTGGCACACTGCTGGCATCATCTGCCATCATAATTCAGTGCTGCCCTTGCAGTGTTAGACAGGAAAGGGATAAAAGCAGAGACAGGGACTGTGTGCGACGTGAGGAAGGGAGTTACAAAGACAAGAGATCCCATCTGTAGTCACAGCCCCATCAGTCAATGCAGAAGTTGAACTCCCTCTCTTTTGTACTTTGGTTCACTGAGGATGACAAGCCAGGGGAACTTTGGTTGAAAATATGTGGGAAGGAGGGAAGTCAAGAAAAAAGGCCTTTTTTATTTTTAAGAGGTGGCATTGACTCTTCTGTCTATTTCAATTATCTTCAGTGTTTCATTTCCTTCTAGTTCCGAGTTGACTCTGTAAGGAACAAAAACCCAAAGGTTAATACTAATAATAATTGTTTTAAGTACATAACCTGTTTGATTTGGCTAATGGTCAAGATCCATTCAGTATTTATCAGCAAGGTATTGGTCAGTTAGCTGAGTCTGGTAACATATTGAATTATACTGAAGCACTCATCTCTTTGGTTCTAGGCAAGCAAAGTGCAGCAGAAAGAAGCACACATATTTAAACCAGTGACTCTCCTTCTTTTCAGAGGCCTGCAAAACTTACATTTATGCTAAAAAAAAAGCAAACAAAAAAATCCCTTACATTAATGCTAAAAGTGAGGAAACTCAGTGTGGGAACTTAAATAGTCAGATAATTGTACATGTCTGTCTCTTGAGACTGAGTCCTGCAAACTTTCAGCAGTAATGCTTTAGTAAAATCACTGCTGTGAGAAACTCCAGCTCTTCATGCCCTAACCTCATTGGAATTCCAGTGAATCACAACCTCACACTTCCAGACAACTGCCAAAAGCTTATTCCTTTGGGAAGCACACAAGTAAGTGTTTTAAAGAAGTGGGTAGGCCCAACTAACAGGCTTACAGGGGTTAGGTTTCTGGCAGAAGTACTGAGTTTGGTAGCTGTGTTACTACAATTCTGTTGCAAACCATTCTCCAGAGCAACAGTGACTTTGCCTATAGGCTCTCCAGATAAAAGCCAAACTCTTCCTTCATGCTTCATGGTGCCCAGCACAGCTGAGCTGCTAGCCTAACCTGTGTCCTTCAGGCATGAACAAGAGTGACACAGAACACACGTGTGACAAGCAGCCTACCCTCCCTGCACTCACCTGTGCTGCTGCAGGCCCAGCAGCACTGATTTCTCTAGCCTTGTCTCGTTGGCTATTGTGAACTGCATGATTTCATCCTGCTGTGTCCCTGGCACAGCTTCCAGGGACAGTGCTGTGAACTTGGAGGTGTCTGTTTGTCTGTCACTGCGATCTGCGAAGGAGATCGGGCTGGATGGCTCCTCCAGCTGTTGAGGCTCTTCATAAATTAGGAGGCTTCTTGACCTCACTGCATACAAGACAGAAGGCAAAATGAGATGAGCAACAGACAGCTCAGAGAACAGCCCTGTCATTTCAGGAAATGGAAACTGTTAGGGCAGAGCCAAAGCTGCAACGGCCTTTTCTTTTCATAGTGATTAACTGGCAATTTGAGAACTAAAGAAAGAAACCACAGGAATGGTCTAGGTAGGGATCAAAAAGCCCTAAATTATTCAAAAAACAAGAACAAAATTAAATAATAATTTTGATAATATATTGTTTCATTATGGTTATGTAATACTAACAGTTTCCCATTCAGTCCTTGGACTCTTTGGTGACACCGGCAAAGAAAACAGCCACTGAAATAATTTGTGCATTTTAACAGTAAGAACATCTACTACCAAGTAGAAACCCTGCTACCTTTCACAGACCACTAACTTTAGTTCTGCAAACAGAGGCAAAAATGTCTTTAAACAGAAGTACCAAGCAGGCTAGTGGGGAAAAGGTTTTGCTCAGTTTTATGAAGTCTGCTGCCATCAGCATCAGACAAGCTACCCTTCTTAGGAAAACACAGGTATACATTAAAAAATGCCCATTTAAGGAGCAGAAATACAAGAGGTGCTTGAGAAGGAGGCTGAGAATGAATGTGGAAAACAAGTGCTTAAGTACAACCAAGCAAAGAGCAAGACTGGAATAGCTGTCACTTACCAATGGAATCTGTGTAGGACTCTGGTGAGGAATGCTGCCTGGGCAACACCATCTTTGTAGCAGAAGGATATGGCCCATAGCTCTGAGAGAAGCTGCCAAAAACTACTGCAAAGCACAGCACCACCATCTGGCAAAGGGAGGAGGAAGGAGAGGTGAGTGCACTTGACCCACATGCGCACAGGAGAACTGATACTTGATTAAAACAAACCATGTGGGGCCATCCTCACCACTGCACACCTAGCAAAGGCACCTACACAATAACAATTCAGTGCTTCAAAGGGCACATCTCAATACTAGGGTTTGTTTCCAATGTCTGCACCAGTCTGACCAGCTGCCTTTTTTACCCACAAAGCTGAAATGCAGATAAAGCTGCCATGTGTGTCTTACAGGCACTGCTAAGGATTTCCAAGGTTATTTCTGCTGCTGGCCCCAGTCTTGCTTCCAGTGACAGTGAGGCTAGACTGGGAGAACAGTTTATGCCTTGTAAATTATTTCCATCAATTCACAGCACTTAAAGTATAAAGGGAACTTGATAGCTGAGTGTAAGGAGGGAAAAGCAAATGCTTCATTTTATTCATTTTCTTATCTTGACTACTACTACTGAAATAGGACAGTGGTAGATTTACAGCCTCAGTCATATTTTGATTTGGTTGAGCAAGTTTATTTTTATTAGTATCAAAAGTACGAGCCTCAAAGGTCACCCTCATTTTCATTTTACAACCCTAGACACCATTTCCACCATATAATACTGCAGGAAATAATAAAGTGGGGCCCCTTGGAAGAGCATTGCTCCTTCTTTCATCACTGCAGCACCCAACCAAAAGCACTGGCCCAGTCTCCTCCAGAACTCAGTACCTTCCCACAACCATTAATCTCCATCAGTCACAAGTCTGACCTCCCTCAAAACTATTAAATCGTGAAAAGGAGTTCCCTAAGCTGCAAATTTACTATTGAGAGGCTTTGCAGAACAAGAGATGTGCCTTGAAAGAGATCCTCCTTCCCTCAGAATTCCCAGCCTTAGGGACACTCACCATGAGACAGGTCCCTGTTTGTGTGCTAGCTGCCTTACACGAGCGGGACACTTTGCCAGCAACCACAGCTTGGAGTCTCTGCAACTGCTGCAGAAGAGTTCTGGAAAGAAAGAAAAAACCAATCACCACACACACCTGACCTGGCTTGTTGGTTAAATGGATTTTTGTTTCAAATTCCACACATGGAAATAACACAGCATTTAGGATAAGATAGAGATAGTCTTCTCCTTAAAATCACTAGCAAGGAATGGTTTTAATTTTACAAAGTTTTTGTATGTATTAGCACTGAAACGTTGAAGATTTTTTCCTTTTCCCTCAGTTATGTCCCTGAACAATTACTTCTTTAGTACTTTCAGTAAGATTTTATAAATAAAAATTTTATTTTCAGTGTTTCTATAAAAATGGCACATTAACAACTGATACTGCTCTGCATGCAAGGGAGCAGTTGCATATAGAACCTGACTCTCTGTCATGAATTCAGCAAGAGTTTTGCCATTATTTTTAAAAGTGCAAAATCAAGTTTATAACTGCTCAGTTAGTTTTCAAAAGGTTCAACTTCTCTAGTCATTTATCTAGCTGGTTATCAAACCCCGCCTTTTCCCAAAATCTTGCTATTTAGTTGTTTAGCATGCTGGCTGACTTTTAAAGAGAACAACTTAAAACCAGCCATAGGCACAGACTTCACTTCTCACATTAATTTATTAAATAAAACACTTTAATGCTATTTGTTTAATCCTGCAGAGTTGACAACAATTGCAGATGCTGTAAGTGGGTACTCTGTGTCTTTCAGAGATCCTAGCCACAATGACAATTCTCTTGTGGCAGGATTCAACAGTCCCAGACCAGAAGAGCCTTTCTGACTGTTTTTTGCGCTTTTTTGCTTTTTCTGCTGTAGCATCAATTACTACAGTCAGAACACAAATAATTTAAATGGGAAACGATCTCAAAGTATGATTGGTACAGGATTTTCACATAAGTCTTTTTAACAATCTATCAGCAACCCAAATGCCTGTCCTCAACACAAATATAATACAATTTTGTATTAAGATGCTAAATTTTCTATTTGTTCCCAAGTTTACTTTTCACTTCTCCAGTAAGTTTCACAACCTACTGTGGAGGATACCCCACAGAAACTCCAGACAGTTTTGGAGGCTGTTACGTCAAAAGCTAAAGCAAGAGGCAAGGTCAGGATGTCAGAGAAAATAGAAGGAGTATTTTAAGACGAAACTGGCTAAAAGCTAATTGTAGGACAGACCCAGAGGTGCCTTCACAGCTCAATATACACTGGTCTGCCTATTTTCATACATTTTTTTAATCATCAATGCTCATTGCTAATTAGGGTTTAATGAATTCAAGGACTTCAGAAATACATTCTGAAATGAGCACAAGGCATTCTCACAGCACAGATTTATCTGGGCCAGCAGATCCTTCTCAACTTGTTAAGAAAGGATATCTTGAATGCTCTTGAGAGCATGGCTTACTCTGCAACTCAGTATTTAAAAAAGAGAGCGATATGCCCAATGCAATCCTTTATTCAGTAATACAGAGACCACAGGCAAATTAAGAGATACAAACACCGTCCACCATCTAAATGAGACCAACCTAACTCCCTGCTCCCTTTGGCATCTCTTCCCAGTTCCTCCTGCCATCCACTGCATGGCACAGAGTTCACCAGACCTGTGCACATCATTTCTTGGCACAGAACACCTTCCCTGCAGTACTCCCACCACGTGCTACCAGCTGGGTTAGACCAGCAATGCCCTTCCAACCCTGAACTTTCTGTGCTATTTTGGAAGACTAAATCTTTCCCCCATTTCAGGCCTGACTCACTGGAGGAAGGAGCTCTCCTCCTCCTCCTCCTCAGCTTGGGGGCTGCAGCAGCAGCAGCAGCAGCCTTGAAATGCTGATCATTCCTGCCACTTTTTGTGGAGGCGTCAGTGAGAAAACAGCTAATGGCTGGTGAGGAAATCAACAGAGAAGAGGCAATTCTCCTCAGTTTGTTCATCTCTGCCTTTTCATGCTCAATTTAAAAAACCTGTTGGGCAGAGTGGGCCCAGAGAGCTGATTACAAAACAGTCTCTTTGCAAAGTGTAATTAGGCAGGTATTCTGAGGTCTTCTACAGACAGAGGAAGATTCATCCTCCACCTTATTTACCAAATACCTTCACATAAAATGTCTTTCTTCCCCCGTCACTTATCTGTGTGAGTAGAGCTATTGTTTCCTTCTCAACAGACAAGGACTCAGTGTTTGGAGCTGACAGGATACAGGTGCATTTGCAAACTGTGAGCAAGAACTGAGGCAAGAACAAGAAACAAGTTTGATCAGAGATGACATCAGTTTATCCTGCCACTGCCAAAATGAGACACTCCTTGGTGCATTTATTCTCTGTTTGAATCTGGAAAGGTGGAAGATTCCCATGCAAAAGCTTGTGACTGGACAGCTGCAAGGGTGATCTGGACCAGGAGAGACAAAAGGAGCAGATCTCTGCTCTGCAGAAAAGGGACTTACCTAAAACTATGATGCTCCCTCTCAATACCAGTAGAAAGGCCACAAATGCTTTTAGTGGAATACACTGCCTATGGCTAAGTCCTAACAGGAGAAAATGCAATGCCAAGACAGCATGCTAAGGGGGTTTGCACCCACAGGGATTATTTTCACTGTGTCTGACACATTTCCCAGGGATATTCAATTAGAGGGTCAGTTCTGTAGGAGGTGTGAGTGTGCTTTCACGCTTTTCCCTGCCAATGGAAGCACCTCATAGGAAAGCTGTAAAGTGCCTGAAGACTCCTGCACTTCCTTCCACATGCTGCCAGCAAACTCAGTCTGTCAGTGATGTCTTGGTTTTGGTGCATATTCACAAATATTCATCTTCAGAAGAGGCCTTTTCACTACCAAAGTATGGAGCAAGTCAAGCCTTCTCTTCTGCTTCCAGTGGTACTTTCATTAAGGAGAGAAAACTTGTCACTACAGAACCACCTGGGAGACTTCCTCAAATCAGTATTTCTGTTTAAAATCCAACATTGATGCAAACAAACAAAAAACAACCAAACAAGACATCTTCTAGGGGACAACAAACACTTTATCCTAATCAAAAGCTTTTAGACGATTATTCCTATTGTGTGAGGAACAAAACCCAATTCTTATAAGGAGAGAGAAATATTCTTCTGTCTTTTAACTCTACACAGATATTCCTTCTCTACCTGTCCCATTTGTAGGAAAGGGGACAAATCCCAAAGTAAAATTTTAACTAAAAGACCACTTAAATCCACAATCTTCCTTCATTTGAATTACAAAGAAAATCTCCAGCAATTTTCAATAAAGATGTTTCAGTATGAAAACCTCTTGGTCTGAAAGTAAGGAGTTACTCCAGGACTGCCAAGCTTTGTCAACTATTGAAAGGGTGGCCTGAAATTAGGGCAAGATATCTCATTGCAACTTAAACCTAGATCCTTTACTCCTTGAAAACAATTTGCTAAAATGACTTTATCAGTCTCAAATGAGAGAACACCCAATCAAATCAGTGAGGTCTGGCAGCTTTGGTGCTGATAAACCCTTGGTGGGTCAGACTGATGTGCAATTTGATCTTTGGGTGACTGGGTGTTGAAGGAATGGAAGAATATCCTATTTTTATTTACAAGGCATGGCCTTTAAGGTGCTTGTTAGTGCATATCTACACAGCTGGCTGCTGTTACTCCATGGGAGCAACTCTGGCAGCCGCCTGCATTCCTTGTCCATGTGTGACACTCTCAACCACACATGCACTGGATCCTATGTCTATCATTTCTCCAGGAAAAGAGATCATCAAGATACTTAAAAATACAGACTCAACAAAAGTGAGAAGCAAAAGCACTTCTCAACATGATACCCAGAACCAGATGTTTCAAAATTGTCTTTAATCCCAAAGAGGCTCTCAGGTAGACCATGCTGGTGTCAGAGAATGTTTGCAGCCTTCTGGATCTCTGGCAGTTTCTGCCTTTGGTCTCAGAGCCAAAATGTGAGTGGGTCAAGCCTTCTTGGTGACTGGGACAACTTAGTTCAATAGCCAGCACCAGCTTCTTCTCACACCCTTTGCTTTCTGAGAGAGCACATGCATAGATGCTACTCAAACCAATGGCTCACTTGTGGCTATAAGACAAAACAGGTAAGCACGGAATAATGGGCTTCCTTAGTTTTGAGAAAACAGCCTAGGAAGGAACTTGGATGAGTTTCTTTTAAGGGACTGAATCACACAAATTAGGAGAGGTAACATATGCTAGTGTTCTAATACTAAAGCTGACAAAAATGCTGCACCCACCCACTCAGAGTAATGACAATTAAAAACTCTGGCATCTTGATCCCCAGCCTCCTGCCTGTCTTTTAAGATGTGTGAATGCCAAGGGAGATGCTCCTGGATGCAATTTTTTTGACCACACCTGCACCTTTGACATGACATCTCTTCAAAACGAGATTTTCAGGCTAAGGCTGGCTTTCAAGGAAGAATCTTCTAAATTTTTTCATGTTACTGAGAGTAACAAAGAAAAACTTTTATCAGAAAAAAATTCTCGTGTTTCCATGGTTTGGAGCCAGATTTTGAAATGCAAGCAGGGTTTCCCTGAAGTCTTAGGTATGTATCTATGCAAATGTTTTCTACATATAGATTAACATACTCTTAAAATCTGATTCACATACTGAAAGGAAACTGCTGTTCAATAGCTGTATGTTTTGGAAATTGCTCTTCAGTTCCTCTCAATCTAGCTAGACTACACAAACATGATAGTGACTGACAGTAATACATGTTCATTAGCCTTTAGGTAAGCAACTGTAGCCCAACTTTTCAACAAGGTAAAAAACCAACTTCATCTACCTCTACAGTTGAAAGCATCATTTTAACATGTAATCTTATTTTCCTGTTATCTTTCTTCCACTCTTACAGTCTTTCACAATGGGAGAACAGCTTTGATGTTTGTAGATCTAATTTTAGATAATATGTTCAATAATGTCATCATTTTTTACTGAAATGAATAGTCAAAGTTACAGCTAAAGTCAACTAGGGCTCTGCTTTGGGCATATTAAATAAGATACATGTGCGCATAACTGTGCTAGGTAATTTGAGAAATAAAGTCCTAAACATATAAAATCAGGTATCTGACACAAAACTGACACTATATCATTTTGACCACCACTGCTCCACACTTAGATTCCTGACTTATGTAGGAGATCAAAGTTCCAGTTATAGGATGCTGTGAAGACAAGTTCTGAAACATGTGAACAGTTTCTGGGTGCCATGCCAAAGCTCTGTGCAAATACCAATGAGGAAATGAGACATTTTGAATTCACTGTAGGATGTGGATAATGTACCTTAAACCAGGGCCTGGAACCATTCTCTGAATGAGACAGTTGCACAATTATACAGTAAAGAGGAAAAGTGGCTTTTTGGAGTTAAGGTGAAAAACTCTCTAATTTGATATGTTACAAAACTGAGGTTTGATGAAAGCAGGCACTTTAACAAGTTTCTCGGTACTTCACACATAAGCCTTAGCAGATTTTAGACACAGTTGATATCTAAATAGCCAAAACAGCATTGCCATGAGTTACAACAATTTCTGTGCAGAAGGATGAACATCTGCTTCTCTGCATGAGATTACAGATCAATATCAATGCTATTGCAGAGGGGAGGAAACAATGCAACTCATCCCACATGAGGAAAGTATGAAGGATTGGAGATCATATCACTTACCTAAAACTTTTTAGAGCATTTAGCATGAAAGAATTAAGATTATCAAATAATAGGTAAGATGCCAAAGGTCCTTTCTGAAAGGATGGACACCACCAAGAAAGCTTGAGCACATCCTCAACAGCTCAGAGATGAAAACAGCTGGCCAAATTTATTTTAACTGGGGAGAACAACACCAGGGTTGGTAACATGTTGTCCTCAAGAGGATAATCTACAGCTGCACCTTGTCTTAAGAGAAGTTGGCTTCAGTACCTTCTGGGACAGATTCTGGGTGAGACATCTCTACTCCACACCTACAGAATAGTTGCTGGTTTTTTTATGTCAAACCCTGGAGGACAATATAAGAGGCACAGGGATGGCTTGGCTCTCCTCAAGCAAGCAGCAGATGTCTTTATGCATGAGCAGTGTGTGGGAGACACTCTGCAGCAAGTCACAGTGCTACAGGGTCTGGCTTCATGAAATCAGAGATTGGATCCAGAGATTAGAAACAACACATGCCACTCAATTAGCAATGCACTGGCTGCCAGATCAGCTCTAGGGCCATTTTCCATTTTCTTACCTTCAAAACCCAGCTTCCCCCCACACTTCAGTGGTGTCACCATCATGTTCCTTAGTAATATTCAGCCACCACTGCAAATGCCTCTAACTGGGAAGTGTTAAGGGTGGGCTCATCTGGTACCTACTCACTGGAATTTGCCACTGAGCATAAGCCAGGATTGACACTGCACTCTCCCAGCTAACATCAAATTAAAAGTTTAGCTATTCAACATCTTCTGCCATGCGTCCTTTGAAAAAGCCACCACTGAGTCACCCATTTTTTCAGAAATGAAGAAGCAAGAAGATGATTTCCCCCTCCAAATGCAGGAAATTCTGGGGTGTGAGATAGTTAGAATGTGAACAATAATTGCAATGACATCTAGTAGTGCATAAGGCAGTAATGATGACTCTTGAGTTTCAGTGCTGTTAATTCTGGAAGTGTCATGTCTCAAATTAAGGCTTCCTGGCAAAATTTCACTACATAAAGACAATTGGGAGAGCTGGACTGTAGAGTTTTTTTTGTTTTGTATTGCTAATTACATTCCCTTGGGCAGTGGAGGAACTCAGAAAAGAGTGCTAAAAGGTTTCTCAAGCACACCACAGGCTGGGAGGCAGTTTAAGACATGACATCAAAACCTCCATGCTTTACATCCCACTGCAGTCACAACACCTGGCCTTCCACATCTTTCTCTGACATGAACCCCATCAGACACAGCTATTGTTCACATTTCAGTTGATATCTTAACCACCGGATTTTCACTTTTTATGGTGATATCTCACTACCAACTTCTGTTTGATGATATCCATACCTTACCTGTTAGTGTTCTCCAGGACTTCAACCTTCTTACGCAGCTCACTGTTTTCATTTGAGCAGGTCTCAACTCTGGAGACAGCACAACGAAAGAGAAACATAAAAACATCAGTTATTTATTCAAGTGATTGTAAAACAAGCCAAACTGGCTTTCACTGAGAGCTCCATGATCTTGCCAGCATTTAAAGAAACAATTACACCAATGAACCTTAGTTGTAATATTTAATCACACTTCATAGCGTGAAACACAAAGCAAAAGTTGCATTAGCTGTCTGGCAAATGCCATGCTTCTGAAAACAGATCCTCAAATTTCATGTTTATAAGGGCTAATAAGCCACAAGATTCAGTACAGTGCTCAAGACTGTCTCAAGATACTACCCATTTCCAAACCACCCCTGAACTCCCCAAACTAAAGGACATTGTCATACTGCATGTAAGAGGCTCAAATAAAATATGTGACTCCTAAGAAAACAAATAGAAGCATCCTGAAATGCTTCAAGAAGAAAAAAGGGAAAAGAAAATATCCTTGATATCTGGTATGCATGAGGTGGAATTTCAGAAGAGTAACTCTGAGGAAGCAAGACAGAGCTATAAAGAGACAAGAAAAAAATGGAAATTACATCAAGGATATCACCAAAGATGGTACAAGAGTTTTAACAGAACCATCTGGTGAATTGCATAAGAGTAATACTAGAATATTCATCTCCTGGAAGAAAGATTAATTTGGGATATAAATCACTAACTGGGGGTTTGGCTCCTGCTTGCTAAGGGAAGTCTATGGGTCACATGCTATTTTCCCGAGTCCTGCTTATTTTCCCAGGCAGTCCTGACTCACCCACTTCCTATTCCTGTTTTCATCTGCACTGGAAGACTGAGTTTACTCGCTCTGGATCCATCTTTCCCTGAACACTGCTGTCCACCAGGCCAACACAGTCGCCTGAGGTGAAGGCCAATGCAGCTGGGTCTTGCCTAATTTAAGGTGTGAAGTGTTTGCTGGCACATTAGCGACCCGCTGCAGGCAGGCACGGTCCTGACCCCGACAAGCAGCTGCCAGGAGCAGGGCCTTTTCTCAGTCACTGCCACGAGATGGCAGCTGGCACTCTGTGCATGGAACTGTCCCAGCAGCCACAGCTGGATCCCTTCCCAGTCCCACAGCTAGTGCTATTGGCCTACTTGAAACAGGAAGGAGGCTGGCTTACTTTTTTTCCAGACTGTCCATGTATTCTTTCTTTTTTCTTCTACTTTCCTGGGCAGAGATCTAAGGAAAAAGGATGAAAAACACCAAATATTTGCATAGAAAACAAAAGCATCAGAGATGAATTAATAAACTGGTAAAAAGTCCCAGTGTTATTGGATTCAAGCATCTGTCTTGTTCTCATTTCTATTCCTGGCAAGCAAAGCACTGACTGGATCTATTTCCACATTCTGAAGCAAGGCTCCTCCTTTCAGTCACACAAAAAAAGATCATCCCCTGCTAACCTTAAAAAATAAATCAGATTCATCTGGAGAGAATATCCCAGGACAAATACCAAAAGATGATCCTAGGGTGATATCCTGCATCCAGGAGGGAAAAAAGCCCATGAGTGTATTAGAAAGCAGCTTTGCAGACAAGGACATGGGGTCCTGATGAACAAGTCAAACAACTGCCAGCAGTGTGCCCCTGCTGGAAAAGCAGCCAGCCAAACAGGGGTCTGCATCAAGGAGATTGGAGTTAGCACGTCCAGAGGAGGTCCAGCCCTCTGCTCAGGGGCTGCAAAACCCCAGCTGAGTACAGCAGTGCAGTATGGCTCAGAAACAAATCCTCTGGATGTACAGAAGCAGGCCCAGAGACAGGACTCTGCTACAATAAGCATGCCAGAGTACATGACATTTCAGGAAAGGAAGAAAAAGATGGGCTTGTTCAGATTGAAGAAGAGAAGGCCAAGGAGGGAATTTGATTTATTGCTGTCTTCAACTATCTCATGCAGCAAAGATGAGGTCAGAGCTCTCAGAGGCACACAGCAAATGGCAAGAGGCATCAAATACAAGCTGCAGCAAAGGAAATTCCAATCACACATTAGGGATTCTATTTATTTGTTTTTACCAGAAGAGTGTCCTAATATGGGAACATGGTGCCCAGAGACACAGGGGACTCATCATCCTTTGCAGCAGTAAAATGTGACTGGACAAGACCCTGGGCAACCTTCTCTAAGCTGACCCTGCTTTCCAAGCCAGGGCTTTGACCAAAGGACCTCCAGATTTCTCCTCAATATAAATGACTCTGATTCTATCTAAGTGGTACATGAAATACACAAGATCACTTCAGAAAATTTTGAGAAAACACAGTACAAGACCAAATTTGAATTTAGTGTGTCCAAATTTACCTCTATCTGCTAAAAACTGTAGCAGAATACAGTAACCATGAAATATGTGCTAAAATCCTCTAGAACAAGTGAGCTGACCAGGTCTGAAAAAAGTTGCATTCTTCCCTATCACTATGATCTTCCCCGTGTCAGAAGAAAAAAAAAACCAAACTTGCAGGGCATTTGGCATCCTTGGTATCAACTTTACAAGTCACTGAATTCAGTGATCAAAAGACCAGTGCACTGAAATACAGAGTCATATTTTAAAACAGGAAACAGGAAAGAACACCTTCTTCATCATGCAAAGAATACAGAGTTCTTTGCCCACCATAAGGGTAGGATTGTTCTGATTTTTAAATGGAGCCAAGCCACAGCAACTTGATACCCTGCCTGCTAAATACTCTATTGTTAATGGGGTCAGGTAAATACCTACACTGAGGCACACTCACACTGACAGACACTTTGATGGATGTGTTCAGGAACAATGAAAAGCACTTGGTTAAAAGACAACTTACAGCATTCAACAGTACCATGGACCATTACTGCAGAATTCTGCAGCATTTTCTAAAATGAAGGACAAGTAGGACCCACCCAGCAAAGCTAACTAACATTTACCTTGTTTTTAATTTTCCTGCGGATTTTCTTTAGGACTTTCTCCTCTGCTTTTGTCAGGGGCAGTTTGGTAGGGATTGGGTAGCCCTCTGCTATCAGTGTCCTCTTCTCTTCCTCTGTCAGGATGAGGGGGCCAGTCCCCTGTAATTTCTTCAAGGGTCATAGAAATGAAATAAAATAAAATGAAACACTAAGTGCACACAGTCCTAGAAGAAAAGGTTGTTAGGGAGGAGAGGCAGCAGGTCTCCCACTCCAGACAGGACTAAGCCTACTAGAACATCCTCCTGCAACTGGGAATGTGTGGAAGACCTTTCAGGTAACTTCCATTCTGAGTTCAAAACTTTGGGACAGGATTCCCTCAAAACAGTTGTTCTTGGCCCAGCTCTGTCCACACTGAGGTCAACAGTATAACTGCCTTTGGCTCAAACAGGGATAGAGACACATGAGAAACACTACTGAAAATCCCTCCCTAAAGATCACCACCTGCTAATGACACGACAAGAGCACAGATGCAGATCTACCAGAGACAGGTCAACCCAGTAGGGCTGGGCCCTAAGGCAAAACACAGTCCATGATGGCATAAACCTAATAACACTGGTGAACCCTGTCTCAACCTGGAGGAGACGCACATGCCGTTCCCTGTGGGAACAGAACAGACCAGTGAGCAAGAATTACTGGATCTGCAGTTTTGACCAGAGAACAGAAAGCTAGCAAATCTCTGTCAAAACCAGTAATTTAAAAAGTGAAAAAAAAAAAAAAAAAAAAAAAAGATACAGATAAATGGTGGAGAAAGCCAGCTCAACTCACATGTGGTGCAGTCAGGAGAGGGGAATTGGAGAGCATCGAAGCTGCGCGCGACGCGACCTTGGCCGTGGCCTGGAGCTGCACTGGGCTGGAAGGAGGGAGCGAGCGAGCGGGGCTCTGCCCTCCCTCGGAGTCACTGCCGTGGCTGCTCGGAGGGGTGGGAGGCAAATGCAGGGGATCCACTGCTACAGGGCAACAGAGACACAAAGTAACACAAGGGTTTAAGGTGTCCATTCGGACTGCCACTACAGCCGCCACCACCACACAGCTCCCAGGACTAGGAGCGTCTGCTGAAAAATGGATCTAGCAGAAGTGGCAACTAGAAGAGGTTTGGAGCATGCAGGTCTCCAAAGAAGGAATGAAATGCAGCAGCTATCTTTAGGTTTGACAGACAAAACAGGGCTCTGTGCATATGCTCCAGTCACTTCTACCTACACTTCAGCTCCTTCTTCAAATGCTTTGAGGTTCATGTATAATGTAAAGTACAAGTTCCCTGTTCCTGGGAAACCACATTAACAGAGGGGCTCTGAGCCAGCATACTTTCTCTCCAAAAACAATAGTATTTTCTAACTTTGCCATGGATTAAACAATCTGCCAGCATTTGCAAGGGAAGGGATCACATCCAAGGAGTTACATGATCAGGAAGGAGAGAAAGGCCTCCTAAGGACGTGATTTGGCACAGCTGGGAAGTGACTGACAACCTAGTGACAGCAAAGGCTTCAGTGCACTGATGGAGCAGGAGCAGCACAGGCAGCCACCACAGGAGCCTCTCTCACACTGTCTATCCAGGGCCATAATATAACCTCAGCTACAGCCAAAAGAACCTGCTCTAGGATTGTCAGCCAAAGTGCTGCTTATGATCAAAAGGGTCTGGTCTTACTAAATGGACAATTTAGCAGATGCTCAAAACAGCTATAACTCTTTCTCTGAGGTAAATTTATAGCAATTGAACTTTGAAGTAGGTTGATTTACCACCTTCCACTTCTGTTAGGCTTTGCAAATTTGAGCTGAAAAGATCAAATGGGTGGTGAGGGAGGATGGAAGAAAAATAGTAAAAAAAAATTCTATAATACTCTTTTTATCTCACATGTTAGCTCTTGCAGTTGCCAGAAGAAGAAACATATTTGAAAAACAGAAAGGCCTTTAATCCCACAAAGTGAGCAAACAAATCTACACCTGGGTTGAGACAGCCTGCCTTTATCCACCTGCTACATCATTTGCTTCTCTCCCTGGAGCAGTGCTACTTACCCACAGAAATTAATTCACTAACAGAATATCAAGTGTTTCTGACTGAAATGCAGTTATCTGCTCTGATCTCACACCAACTTTTTGGCTCTTCCAAATTTTCATGGCTTTAATTGTGTTTAGCTTTCAGGGTAGGGATCTTTGCTCCTCCCTTCACATTACAGTGCAAGTACAAAGAGATAATGATTGTTCTTAAAACTAATATGCTACAAACAGATTCACCTAACTTTTATTTTCATATAAACTCACCTCCAGCTTTTGCATCAGAGGTTAACAGTGAAGTTTCTTATATCTTAACTAAGTCTCCTCAAATTAATTTCTTTTCTATCCTAAATAATCCTGTACTTGAATAATTCAAGCTCTTTTTAATACAATTACTGATATCCTACAGAGAAAAAAGGATCATTTTCTTTGTGATGAAAAAGGTTGGGGGGTTGAAGAAAGAAAAAAAACTTCCCATAAAGGCTCAGAGAGACTCTGGCTCTTCAATAGCCTGAGTTAAATCCCTATAAAACGACAGCTTCAGCCTAAAATCTCACACGGTGAACAAGAAATCCAAATATTTAATCAGGGTAAAGTACATTCATTGTACTTGCTGGACATCTAGCCCTACATTTTCATTTGGTATTTAACAGACCTTCCTTAGAAGAGAGGTTCAGGAACTGATCCACTTCATGGGGCTCCAATTTAATCTCTGGAAGAACTTTCTGTGTCAGTGGTTTCATCTAGAAAAGAGAAATTAACAGCATGAAAACCTGGAGTACACATCTTAAAGTCTTAATAGAAGGGCACAAGGATTACTTCTCCATAAATGGAGAGGTTTCCTCTCCTCCTGCTCTGCCACAGGCAAAGCTTTAACTGCTTCACACAGTTTGCTAAACCAGGCTACAGAGAATATTGCCCTGACTACTCCCACTATGGCTTTTCTTACTACTATATTTAGCTAAAATAAAAGATTACGCCTCAGAGATGACATTTCAGACTGAAAGCTAACATGTAGCCCACTCCAATTACTTCTCTTAGCAACAGAGCTGCTGCTAGGATTTGCTGGACTGCAGGCTCTGTTTGAGCAAGGACAGGAACACCCCTGGGAGTCAGGCACAGCCTCTAACAGGCCATTGTCATCTGGGAGCAAGAGCAAGGTGGCAGTCACTGAGCACCAGGTTTTGGGACCCAAGCTCCTTTCACAGTGCTGAGGAGCAGGAAAAGAGATAGTCACTGCTGGCTGAAGTTGGGAACACACGTGGCCTGCCCCACTGACCAGGCTGGGGCACCAGGCTGCCAAGCTTTGCCCAGAGTCTGTCTGTGTGCTGCAGTGCCAGGCCTGAGGAAGCCAGACTGGCACACCAGCAGGTGAACAGCAGCCAAAATCTCTCCCAGTAACCTGTGTAACTAATCCATGCAACAGCAATGAGCCATCAGCAGGCCCCAATACTCTGCAAATCACAGCATCCCAAGCTACAGCAGGACAGCATCCCAAGATACAGCAGGACTGTGCCCTGGGAACAGCACATTCAAGGCAGGAGAAAATTATGGGAAACTTGTGCTTAGCTATTTTCAGTTCCTCATAAAATAATTTCTGCTGCACCTACTTCTGATCCACATCCAAGAGGAAACATTTATTTTCAGCACGTATCAAATCCCTCCAGCCTGGACTGACATTGCGTGCTGGGGGCTGACAACAGCCATGCTTCTCCCTCTGCTGGCTGGGGACCCTGGTGAGCCACCAGCTGCTGCAGTTCATTCTGCTTAACCCAACCACAGCCAAACTAAGCTCTTTAGAATGTCCACTGGCTGCTCCAGCTGTGGTCAGAAAAGCATCACAAAGCTCCTTGTGAGGCTGCTGGGTCCGGAAGTAGCAGCAGCCTGAAATACCAAAGCTTCACAGATCTGGCAAAAGTAACTTTGCAGGCAAACAGGGAAACTCTCCAATCAATCCAAACAAGGAGTCTTGTTCTGCTTAGGGGAAGGCACAGCAGCATTAAAGCAGGGTCTTATTAAAGACACTTAACTTGTCACAGGCTTGATAGGGCAAGTGGATTAGTCAGTTCAGGCACAACTGGTCCACCAGAAACTATTCAAATATTTCTAGAAACCTAAGAGCCCCAGGCTTTGGGGCTAGCACAGAAGACCAAGTTGTATATCCAAACATTAAGAGCTAAACAGGCAGACAACAAGCTCTTCCAGCAATAGTGGGTACCAGCAAACATTAAAAACCATTGAAACAGACTGCAGTGTGCACCCTGAACTGCCAAGCTCTGGCACCAAGGAGGCTCCACTGGTAGCAGCCTTAGGAGAAGCTGCAGCTAATGTGCAGAGAGAACAGAGTCTGCAGTACCAGGGCATCTGTGTGGAGCTCAGGCTGTTCCCCCTCCAGCGACGTGGCCGTGATGGTGAGACTGACTGAGGGAGCAAGGCCTGATGTCTCACAAAGCCCTGGCTCAGTCTTTATTGCAGCTGGAGTAAACTCTGTAGCCAGACACCATTCCTCATTTTCCAGGTCACCTGCCAGGGAAGGAAATTGGACACCACATGTTTAGATCAGAAACAGAAAGACTACAAATGAAAATAATGTCATTCCTCTTCCAGAGAAGGGAAACAAACACAGAAGACATTTTAGTCTATCAACAAAACTCTGCCCTTACTATTCAGCTTTCAGTCAATGCAGACAACCATGCCATTTCAGGGTTGTAACCTAATCCTAGCCCCAGGATACACAGAGGAGCAGCGAGGAAAGACACAGAGCACTAATCACTGTGCATTGCTGAAAGCTGCTAATGCGTAGCAGAACAAGACTAAACAAGCTCTCGGTAAAGCAGCCAGAGAGCCCTGTCCTAAACAGCCTAATGTCTGCTGACTCAGTTTTATTCCACTTCTAGAGATAGCCTTTAGCCAGACTTCTGCTTCTTCTACTGCTTGCAGGCAGCAAATAGCTCAAATGGTGGGATTAAACTCTTTAAACAAAGTATTTGGCACACCGTTAACTTCATTTTTTTCCCCCAAGGATTCATTTAGTATGTGCAAAAAAGGATATAGGCTTTGATGATTTCATAGGAGTGAAGTGCCATGGTGATCATGCTGATTCCCCCCACAGAGCCTCTGGGAAGTGACAGCACAGGATGCATTTTTTATCTGGCAGCAATGAAACGTGCATCACGTGTCGGCAGAATTATCGCCTAACTCCACTAAGTGAAAGCTCCCTAGTCAAGAGAAAGCCATGCAACTTCTTTCTAGACAAAGCTGAACGGTTTGCCCAGCATTGTCAAGAACTGGAAGATTGGCAGGGTAAGTTTAGCTCCCCATTTCCATTGACTGTTTTACTTGCTGAAAAAGGACTTATTTTCCCAGGTCTGAAGTGTAATAGAGTTTCAAGAGCTTACAAAGACTCAACCTTTGAAACAATTCCACAAGGCTATTAACAGCCCCCTTTAAAAATACAAAATAATCAAATGCATTTTTGTCAATTGCAATTCTGTCTTAGAAAACTTCCTATTCCAACTGAAAGACTTTAGTCTTCCCTCTTGCAGGAAAATATCCTATACCAAGGGCACTGCATCCCAGTTGCATGTGGCACAGCCCTCTGCACGACTGAGCAGTGGTTGTGAGAGGCATATCTATTAAATAGAGCAGCTGGAATCTGAAAGCAAATATACCTAAAAGGAAGAAGAGTGCTGATCTTTCTTTCAAAGCTTTCTACTGCCTTCAAACAGATTCTTTACTGCATATACGAAATTAAAAGAGAGAGAGCAAAAATATTCACTGTAGGGCTGGCAAAAGCAACAGAGCTCTGAATTAACTGTGTGCTGCACCAACATCCTGGGAAGCAGCCATGGGGCTGTGGCTGTGCCACCAGCACTCTGCAAGGCTGCACAAGACCCTTCATTCACAGCTGAGTGTCTCAAGCTGGTGAGATGTCAACAGAGCTCGGCTGCAAACAGGTAACAAAAATAAGAGTGTGCTTACAGCCTGTGCTGCTGTGTGTCCTTGCTATTAAGACCACACACACACAGAGCACACAGGCACTGGGCAGAAGCCGGGTGCCTGGAGGAAGGGAGGAGGATGTGCATCTCCAGCGCTGGTAATTACTTTGTGGTGGGACCTAACCTCCACCACTGGCAAGGAAGGAGGTAATTTGAGTAAATACACACCAAGGAATTAAAAATGAAAAATATGTATCCTGTGATCAGAAGCTCAAGAACAGCAAGGCCAGCACTCTGCCAGGTTAACTGCAAAGCAAGGGCTAAACACCATATTTAAACTTCTGGAGAGCTTGCTCCCAAAGCTTCCTGGGAAATGCAAAAATTCAAAAATAGGAGTATTTATGGGGGAAAAAACAGGTAGGCTTGCCTAAATATTAACTCAGGAGACAGGACACTGCTCTTTTTCAACCCTCCCTGAGCCTCTCTAGTCACAACACAAAAGCAGCAGCTCCCTCCCAGCTTGCTGTATATGCATTGTTCAGGTAAAACCTTTAAAGTGGTACCTGCCTGGAAATTCAGAATCCCTCAGCAAAGGCAACTTCCAAATGCCTGTTTGGATACCTTGAGTCAAAACTGACCCCACATCACCTTATGCAGAGCCTCCCTTTGCTGCCTCTTGCACCTCTGGGTCGAGCTACCCCGGGGCAGCACCATTGTGAAGGCTATGGATAAATTAGAGCTATTAGTGAGGCCAGTAATTAGCCCTTAATTTTCTTAAATTTGTATCATCATGAAAGTAGAAGGGAAATCCAGCCATGGGTGACCAGCACAACAGGGCATGTCCTCTTAAGGCTGCACTTCATGATGTTTATCACCTCTAATCCCCAGGACTCATCACAAATATTCAGCTGCTCTAAGACAGCAAGATATGCTGGCCTTTGGCTGGTCACTTCACTCCTCTGGAATCCGTCATTTTACTCCTCTGGAAGTCAACTTTGCTGATTAACCTGACATCCCTGCCATCACCACTTAGATCTGCACAAACTGCTCAGAGTTATTGCAGGCTTTAAGCCAGTCTAACCAGTCTGTAGGGTTACAGAGGTTTCCAGGATAGCAACACACTGCACTTAGCACTGAGATCATTCTGAACAACTGCATCTGGCCCTTCTCTGACACTGCCTCCTGCAATGCATGGTGACAGCTGTTATTCCAGATGAACAATCCTGTGAAATGAAGGGATGGAGGACTGGTCCAATCTCACCTTGATACTCTCCCCCCACCCTCTCCCCTTCCCTGCCAGCTTTTTCCAAGTCGCAGTTACACATTCCTGCCTGTTGTGCTACAAGTTACTTTGTTTTGACGCATTCTAGCTTCTGAAGTCATCAACAATACCTCTCTGCTCCAAGGGATTTCTCATTCTCCTTCCTCCTCTTCCTGAGCACAGCAGGTTGAAATTATCTGAAAATCATTCCTAATTTACTTTTATCATAGTCCCTTAGCATCTTGGTATACTCTGCCAAGCACTGCACTAGCAGAGCAAAGGGGCAACCCTTCTCCCAAAGCCCTTGAGAATGTAACACAAAATGAGAAAAACTTAGGCAAAGAGGGAAAATGGAGCAGGCTAATAGATCAGTGGTCATGCAGAGAGGTATGGCACACCCTCTCTACTCTTATCTAAGACAAGAGTATTTCTGATAGGGGGTTACAGAGAACCACGAGAGAGGTTTCACAGAATAATGAGAACAAGAAGGAAGATGCATGTGAAATACTGAAATGAAAAGGACAACAGGAGCTGGCTCAAGAGACCCTCTGGAATAAAAGGTGTCTTCTCCAAACCAAATCAAGCAAGATGTGCTGTGGTAAGAGTAAATGACTGGTGTCAAGAAGTTAGAGGTGTCTATGTTTATATTTTACATGATCCAGGAGGTACATGTGAACTCTTGAGCCACAGTCCAAAACAAGAAGCTGAGAGTATGATCTTCGTGATATGCATGATATGAATTCTAGACAAATAGGAATAGAGCAACACTGCATCCTCAAAGGTGAAACAAAATATGCTGCAAGTCATTCAGATATTGAGACAAGAAAGACTAAACAAGAGATTTGGCTCTCCAAATGGCTAAGAAAATACACATCCTAAGTATTGTCACTTTGGCTCTCTTGAAAAATCTCTTCTCAGGCTTCAAAACAGTTAAATAAGTGATCCTGGCTGCCAGTTCCCTCCCCAGCTGAAATTTTCTACAAACCTCAGAACCCTACCATGCAATGACTGTTTAGATAAGTAACATTCCCCTTTACCTACACTTTCCCAAGTCCATGAATGCTAGGCATTTTGGCACATGGAACATGTAATTTAGGGAGTCCACACAGTACTTGGCAAAATCTCAGCTAACACTCCTACCTGCAATGCCCTAGTGCTGGTAAATTGCACAGGTGAACTGAATGCTCAGGCTGCAAAGCACCCAAGTATTAAGAAATACCTGTGAATGTTTAACTCAGTGTCCTTTTGCACATCCAATACACCTAAAAATAGGAATGCTTTAATAACATGACCAAACAGTTTCTCTACAGAACCAATGCTTTATCCAACAAGCAGAATGCATGGTGTTTCACTAATTGAGAAGATATTCCATGTTTTGTCGTTTGCACTGGCTCACGCACAGCCTCACCTCTCCTTAACTGAATACAATCCAATTTTTGCTCCCACAGGGCTATTTAATTCCCTCCTAGGGAAACACTGCACAATCTGAATTCATTTTCACAGTGGAGGTGAAAATTCAAGTGAGACATGGGGAGACTAAGGCCAAAAAGTAACTAGCAATTTCAAATGGCCAACCGGAGACGACTGGAGACAACTGGAATTGGATTTTTCAGATGACTTAGCCCTGTTGCTACACTTGATCAAAATCCAGCATGCTTTCAGGTTGGGCTGTGAGCACCTACCACTGCTGCAAGTTAAACATCAGAGTTTCAACTCAGCTGTCCAAAAAACCCATTCATCACAGCCACCCAGGGTTTGTGACACATACACATAAGATCTCCCGTGTCCAAGACTAAAATTACATTTCTTCAGAAAGCTTTTGTGTGCTTATTCTGTCATCAAGCTTGTGCCTCTTCTCCTGCAGACTTGCTTAGCACACATCTTCCACTGCACACCTCACACACTGTGATGGTGATTGTCAACAGAAATGTGCTCCTCCAAGCATCACAGCTGCAGCTGTAATCAGTGTGTGTGATTTAGGCATACATGAAAAACAACACAACCAACAACAGCTGTGTTTTTACATGTCATAATTAATGGATACCATTTCTGTGTTTATAAAAACCATTTTTATATATCTCTATTTATACACATATTTTTAAAATTCTACATAGTCTCTTAATAAGACCATGTGCAGCTTTCTAGGATATTCATGTCTCTCAGAAGAAATGCAACATTTTGTTTTTCTCTTCTTGTTCTGAGGACATGGTATGGAAAGGTATAGGCAAAGTGGAAAACAAGGTGAAAATTGCTTACTCTACTGTACAGTTTTTTTAATATTAGAGTTCCCAGAAAGTTTCGCTTTCCTTTTTTTATTTCTATCCAACTAATTCTTCAGTCTTGTCAAACATACCACCTCCTTTCCTGTGAAAAAGTAGATCTTTTCCAACACTGACTAAATTTCACCCTTTCTGATAGATGGACAGAAAACCGAACAAAAATAACTAAAATGGTGTCCCTTGCTCCCCACATTCTTTTCAGCACTCTTCACTTACAGAGACACTTATTGCTGGATAATTAAGTTGCATGTACATTTATTGTTCATTTTTAAATAAATGAGAGATGCACTCTGCATCTCACCCCCACTCCTCTCAAGTACAGAGAATGCAAGTACCCAGAAAAACATCATGGGTTTACCTTTGTTTCCCCTGCAGTAAAAAGTGAGATAGAACCACTATGTAAACAACCCACATGAAGGGTGTACCACTGAACCCAATCTTTGAGAGGGATAAAAGCCCATACCAGCATTACAGATCTCCATCACAGAGAACAGATGCATGCACTGAATGACATTTCAAACCAGTGTGCAAATAAGACCTCTAGAATCATCAAGGGATATATCCTTATCTGTATCACCAGAATGAAGAGGCAGCTTTTGCCTCCTTGGTAAAGTTACCTGTTCAAGAAATGGATAAAGCAACTTAGAGAAAAACAAAACTGAAAATTTCAGGTGACCACAGACAATCAGTCAAAGTGCTCTGAACAGGTATCAGAAAAGCCATCTCTGAACAGGGTAATGCAGGAAGTTCCCTAATGAGTCAAAGTGTTCTCCAGCCAAGTGCACTTAAATAACCTCCCTCTTCAGCTGTGTTACAGATTTGAACAATAGGGTTTCAACTAATTCCTTTTGGCAGACCTTACACTGTCACCATGCACCACAGCTTCTGCACAGCCATGCCATGGACAACTACCTGCAGTCTCAGGCTCAACTCACCACATGTTAATGACACACCTTGATGCAGAGGGTGCTTAAACTGCACCAAGGGTCCCTGTGTGCAAAGCTGGCCTTCGGACAAGTGTCCATCCTCACCTGAATTCTCCCTCTGAGAGGAGTGTCTCTATACACAAGCAGTGGGACCTAGGGGTGTCACCACCACAGAACAGCTGCCAGCTGGGAGCCAGCTAATTGCAAAGGGAAAGCACCTCTTGGAAGAGGCTCACAAGTTGTTTATGGGGAAAATGTCTGCTTGATCTGTCAGAGAAGCACCTATGCACCATGAACCCAAAAGGGCTTCTGATGCATATATTCTGGGCATGCTGCTGGACGTGCTACTTGCAGGGAAGGAAGTTCAGTGTCCCCAGCTTTGCAGTCTGAGCCTTTCCAGCCTCTCAAGTTGGACCTTTCTGGAGAAATAACTGCTTCCTCCTCACTCCCCTGGGTTTGGATGGTTCTCAGTGCCCAGCTCTGGGCTCACATAACACTCCCTGTCAGACACAAGCCCTGTTTATTATGCCTGAAATGCTGAACTCCAACGCCTCTACTTCTCCCCCTCTCTCCTTTGGGAGGTGAGAGCCCACATTCATCCACAAACAGCTCCTCTTACAGATTTTGCAGATGGCATTTCCCCCTCCCGGCGCGCACACGCTCCCACCGCAAGTAACGAAACCGGAGCCCTCGGAAGGGCTGTGACAAAAGAGAGACTGTTTGACTACCAAACATTGGGGTCCTTTTTAAAGTCCCAGGAAGGGAAAATTAAATAAAGGGGCAAAGATAAGCAGCAGTAATACACAGTAATTACAATGTATAGCAGAAATAGCTTTTGTCGTAACAAATGATCATGGTTCATACCAGCATCGCCTCTCAGACCAGCATGGAGCCCATGTAAAACCCACAGATAATATGCATCACTATCAAAATTACTAAGAGAGAAACAAAAACGTATCACCTTTATATACATGGGAGTCAGGCACAGACTGAGGTGTTATCTGGATTTACAGCCTTAAAGTTGGATAACATTAAATGTCCTATATAAGATTATGATTTTTTTTCTTTTCAGGTATGAGAAAGTTATCCACAGAAGCACTGGGGTCAAATAAAACCAGTTTTTCTCCTCACACCCCACACAGATGCTGTGAAGGCAGATCTCTATTATGGCTTCAACACACATGAAATGGACTTGATGTTCACAGTACATAACTAAGTGAGCACAAGCTGTCAGTGCAACACTACAGAAAAAATGAGATCACTGATTTGACAAACAGCAGGACTGGAAGTGGGAGGAGTATTCCCATAACATGCATCATCAGGGAAACTATTCCTGGGAAATCAGTTCCTGTAGTCACTTGACAAAGAGTTTGAAAAAGAAACTGCAAAGGTCCCTGTATTGAGAAAGGCACAGAAATAGGTGAAGGTCCAGAAGATTCCACCCAGATGGAAACACCAAGGAAGTGTAGTTCATTTAGACTGTATCCAAGCAGCAGTCAAGAGAGAACTTAATCACAGCCTACAAACACCTAGGGAAAGAGGCTTCAGAGAGCAGATGGTTCTTTAAAAGAAACAAAGGCTATAATGAGATCTCATCTGTGTGTAACTGGAGGCTAAAGGAGGCCAGACTGCAAATAAAGCTGACAATTAACAGTAACCATAAGTAAACGCCCACCTCTAAATCAAAACTAGCATTTTTCAGACATGCTGCTGCTCAAGTAGGAGTTACAGGGTTGATGCAGAGTAACCTGTTGAGACTGTGGACCCTTGGATATACAAAAGTTCAAAAATCTTCTCACACTCTGGTATGAATTTAGTTGTTCTCATACAGAGCAATGCTTTCAGGCACATGGTGTGATTCTTGGGATGTCCTGTGCAGGGCCAGGAACTGGACTTGATGGTCCTGATAGGTTCCCTTCCAACATAGAGTATTCTATGTTTCTGTGAATTTAACACTGCAGATGGTGACAAGGATTGACTGCTACCTTTCCACATAAAAATCACTACAAATACAGGCCACTCCCACTAAATGGCTTTCTCCTCATTTCCTAAACAAACACACAAAAGAAAAAAAAATGACACAGAAAACAAGTTGCAGGAATATGCTCTAAAAAATTACCAGTGTGGCTTTGACAGCAACTTTTGAAAGCACAAGTGAATTTCTTCCTTCATTTCTGTTTTCTTTAAGGTCAGGGCAGCAGTGATTCCCTCTTTGATTGTTCACATTACATTGATTCAGTATTTGGACAAAAACAGACAGTAGCAGGACATTGCACCTCTCTATATATAGAAAATAAATTAGGATATGTAATACAACCTAATACAAACAATAAAACTCTTATGACTCACATATACACATGTATATTAAATATGTGCATACACATGGACACAAATAAAACACATGAAGACCAACCTGAGCCTCAAGCCCAGAGGTGCCTCTATGCAGAGACAGCACATGACACTGATTACTGCTTGTGAAGTCCATACCTAAGCAAGGGTTTTTCATAGCCCTGCCTGAGATGAGGGATGGAGTTATTGTTGAAGGGAGAAAAGTGGGAGCCGTGGTGTTGGGGGTTTTGTTTGGTTCGTTTGAGTTTCTTATTTGTTTGTGTTTTTCTTTTTCAAACCATGTAGGGAGATGGTCTTGAAGTTTTAAAGTTGAAAAAGAAAATTCAAGTTTGAAAAGCACATTACAGAAAATCATAACCTCAGCAGTAAAAAACCCAGTAACAATACAGGTTACAGTCTGGGGCCAGCCCCAGTTTTGGCACAGCTAGGAGTAAAACACAAACACACCATTTCAGCAATCAGTCTGTCAAGCCTTCAGCCAAGACAAGCCTCTTCAAATCCAAGAGTAACTTCAAAGCATTCCTGAGCAGGAAAGCACCAACAGGAGGGGCAGGTGGGAATCAGAGTAGCCTCAAGAGCAGAGCCCTGCAGGGACTGGGGAAGGAATGCACCCAGCAACCTGGGCACAATCTGAGACACAGCACCCAAGTGACTGGCCAGCTGTCCATTGGCTCTGCCCTGCCAGGCTCACAAAGTGAAAAACACCAGGAAAATCAAGCACACACCCACCAAACACACCCCCAGCACTTGAACTGATCTCAGAGGATGAAGAGCCCCACACAGATGCTGCAGGCTCTGCCCTCACATTCCTGCTACACACAGCCCCTCGGTATTGCCCGTACTCAGCTGTCACCCATGCATCTCACATGGCCAAAACAAGGGACAGCCACAATCCCAAAGTTTGTGCCCAGAGCTAACAAGATCAGGCATGGGAGGACAGGGAAAGAGCCTACACTCTTGAGCCTGTTAGTCACAAGAATAACCATAGTGCCTGCTGAAATTTGGGTCTTGCCCTGCTCCTGGATGTCTGACCCACAGCCTTCCCTTTCTAAAAGGCTACAGAGACTGGAAAACTGAAGAAAAACCTGCACCGACCACAACAGAAAATCAGGCTTCTTTGCCTATTTCTTTACAGTTGTCAGAAATGAATCTGTGCCTCAAAAGGCTGTGATGAGATCTCCCTTACTCATTAGCCCTATTCCCAATCGGCCCTCCCAGCTTCTTCATGTCCCTCCAAGAGCATTTTCCACTCCACAGCTACCCACTGTCCTTATCCACTGCCACTCTGCAGTTGTTTCAGAAACCCCAGAGCTCAAAACTAGAAAGCAGAAACCTGGTTGAAGAGAGGTGGCAGTGCAGCTGGTGTGGACAGTTTATACACAGGACACAGCCTCCTTTTTCATGTTGCAGCCTGAAGTCTTCCCCATATGCCTTGTTCACCACTTCAGGCAAACAAAAGGGATCAACCAGCTGCAAGCAGGCAGGTCAAGCCTGTAAATCTCTCTCCCTCTAGTTATCTTTAAAGTTTATGCAAAACTGAACCTAAGAATAGATTCTCATCATGGGAAGAAACCAAATAATGCATTAAATGCCAGATGTCTTGCACACATGTGCTTTAAAACTGACACCTTCAGAGAGCCCACACTAGCAACAGGCTGCAAGTATTCAAAAAGATTTATTCTGTACAAAGTTGGGTAAATGGCCTCAATACAGTGAAGTCAGAAGAGTAAGTGGGGAAAATCAGCGTTTGGACCTTGACTTTATGGACACTTAAATGTGTGCTCACCTTGAACTTAACAGGACTTCTCGGAAAAGTTAAACCCAAACTTATGAGTTTCCTAAGTTTTACAGCTCTAGCTCTTTTTAGAAAAACTTTACATAAAATTTACAATTACAGGAATAGGTCAATTCAGCAATTGCAGAAATTACGGTAATGGCCAAGCAGAGGCCAGCAAGAAACAGCTCACAGCAGAAATTACTCATTCCCCTGCAGGAGTGGGCAGGAAAATGGAATCAGAGCAACCAATTACTCCACCATAATGGCTGAAAGGAAACATTAAATAACATTGTCTGAGGGGAAACATTAAATAATATTTTCAATGAGGTGGTGAAGACTTGGGGCAGGGGGGGTGTTGCTCTGTTCTTTTACAGTTTTTCTAAGCTTTTTGATGTTTACATTTTTGTAATGGAGTTTCTCATGCACTTTTCATGTAAATAATGATTGTTTTGCATTCCTTTCTGGAAGAGAAGAAAATTGATGGACTGTTAGTTTGACCAGTGTGGTTGGAGAGGTAGCAATTTCATCTTCCAATCCATGGTCACTTTTGGAATTCTATAAATATCTGAGTTTGGAAAAAAAATGCTCCTTTTTTGCCTTAAACATCTCAGCATGTGAGTGTCATTCATTTCATGTCCTATTACAACAGAAGGAAGGAAAACAAAAGATGGAAACAGACACCATAAGGCTTAAACCTGTCTTGAAGATCATGTGCTGAACAAGGCTGCCCTTTTTCTCAGCCTCCCTGCATGCTGAAGCTCAAAAACCATCCCTCACCAGGGAAAAATCATGAAAACACTACAAGAGCCATCAATTTGACCACTGGGATGGGTTTTTGGAAAATGCAAATTTTTGGGATATTCCATATATGTCTCAGCTCCTGCCACTCCACAAAACTTCTCCCAGCTCCCCAGCAGCAGAGGATTGGAACACACAGACCTCCCCCTCCACACTCTGTACTTTCTGGTCCCCAAAAGGACATTGGTGCTCCCAGTATCTGTGCCCTTATCCCACCAAGGGGACTGCCCTTCACTGGAGTTGTCAGGAGCGCTGTGTACCTTCACTGTCTAATAACAGAGAATCTTTCAGTCTCCAGCGTCAAGCCCTGCAGTACTGCCATCCACAAAATCCTCTTTTCCTGCTCTCACAGGTTCAAGGAATGGAAAACCATCAGGGTAATGCTTTTGAATATCTATCAGAGAGCCAGGTTCACTCTAATATTGCAATTCCCTTAAGTATTTCTCTGAGCTTCGCTCTTTTGAAGTCAATAGGTGCAGAAAGGTCATGAGCATGACTCTGGGGTTAGGATTAAATAAAATCCCAAACACCAAGAACAACTCCTCCTCCTCCTCTCTTATGAAACACTCTGCAGAGTGAACATAAGACAAAATGCTTTCCATTCATTTTCTATTTTTAAACCCACTTGTTAATGTTTCTTGGCTTTTTAAAACATCATTTGACTACAGTTCTATTACAGTGGTCTCAGCAGTATGAATTTCTTCAGGAATTTTCCCCAACGGAAACTCCCCTAACTTTTAGCCTAATTTGAAGCTTTCCCCTGTTAACTTCCAGAAAAGCTTGGTTTCTGATGTTCCTTGTGCTTGTTTGCCCTTCCACAATTAATATGTCCTCTATGTGTTAATTTAAAAATGTTCCTACGAAACAGCTAGGAAATAGAACAATTGAAAACTTTCTGTAGATTGTATTTCCCAATTATTTCCAAAAATCCTGTCTCACATTGAAAAATTCTTCTCACAGGTTTTATTAGTTGTCCTCTTGTCAAATCTCTAAAAGATTTTATCTTGTTCCAACTGAGCACTTTGGACTTCAAAACTGTCAGCCTTTGAAGACTTGTCTGGTGGATCTTCACAAACAGTTCAGCTGGTCAATGCTTAGCCAAAAGCACTAATCTCTCTCCCTTTCATTCTAATGCAGCTTAATACTCCACTGCTTTGTACTGTAAAGCTAAAGGTGAAGATAAACCAATTTTTAGGAGTCAAAGTCTGGCATTGCAATTATTCCTTATAGTTACCAGATATTCATGGTCTTGCTCCTCCACCAACCACTTCACACCAGAACAAGAAGGTTGGATCTCCTCCTCCCAGCATTCTTGCCTTTCCCCTTTTTCCCCTCCAGATGTTTATAACTGCTGAATTACAGGTAGCTGCTAAAAATGCTATGGGTTTTCACCAATTTCTATGCACCACCATTTTCCACAGCCACAGTTCCACCAGGAGCATTTCATTACTGCATCATCACAACAAATGAACATGGGCTCAGTGTGTTGTACCTTCATTAAAGTTGTCATCAGTGGAGATGTGGGTCAGGGGGGACTGGGGTCGGGAGTCCCCACAGAGGGAATAGCTGTGCTCAGCCTGGATGAGGGGTGCTGGGGATGCTGGAGACAGTTCCACCTCCATGATTTCATTCTTCTCAGACAAGAAGGGATCATTCAACAGCTGGCCTAGGACATCAGGTGAAAATTCATCCAGGAACTCTGTGAAGTGCTGTGGAGACAAAAAAGCAGGGGAAAGTTTATCTCCTTGCCTGTCTGCCATGCCATCCACAGGAGGGAATAGATGAGAACAATTCTCTATGTGCCCTGGTCATCCGTGCCAGTCAGCAGCAGGATCCACCAGCCCTGTCTAACAGCCTCCTCCTCCTCCAACCACTGCTTCAAGCTGAAGAGCTACAGCTAGAACAAAAGTCCTCTCAGAGGCATGCATTACAACAGAAGAGCCTCTCACTGAACTGCAACAAAAATGGAAGCATGGTACTCATGTCCTGAAGCAGCATCCTCCTGCCACCCCAAAGGTGCTCACTACAGTGCACCGTAGTGGGAAAAATGGGAAAGCACATCTCCCTCAGACAGAGTGAGAGATCCTGCAGGATCTACCACCAGAACATATTGTCTGGGAATGTAGGGGGTTAATGTTCAATGAAGCACAGAAGAAAAATGAGACACATTCCAGCACAGACTGACACCACATATGACTGTTTTAGTTGTGCAGAACATTCTGTGTGCTCCAGGAAAATGGGTCCATCCAATGCACATCCACAGCCAAGCAATTAACACATTTGCTATAAAATGGGTTGAATTATGTATCTTTTTTAGAAGTAGCATTCCACCTAGAGCCCATACCCAGCTTCTAGGCCCCAGAGCTAAAGCTCCTGACAGCCAGTACTAATTACCACTTTGTCTATTGCACTGAATTCCTTACACCAGCAGCACGTTAGATCTTATGTAGCAGAGTAATTCCATGATTGTTTATTATTCAAAATGAGCACAAACCAAACCTTGCAATCTATTTCCTCCAAACTCCAATGCAGTTCCCATCAATAGCCAAAAACTTTGTCTCTTCATCTTCTTTCTCGTGTCAGAAAATTATATCTTTGACAGATGAAAAATCTGCACTGCAACAAATCATTCCTGTTCATCTCATTGACACTAAGAATTCTATTTTTGGATAAAAATACTTGCACAGTGAATTGTAATGAGATTTTCTGAACAATGAGCCATTATCTACCATCTTATATAGGAATCTTTGTCAGCTCAGGCATGATGCTATAAAAGTCCAAGCTTGTTTGATCTGTTTAGTTTTTGCAAGCAGTATTGATCTTGGCTCTTCATTGTGCTCTTTTCCTGCAGAAACAAACACTGAAATTCAAGATTCAGCTTCCTGTAGGCTAAACTGAGAATTAAACAAGTCAATATTGTGCAAACCCACAAGGGAAGCAGTGTGCTCACACCCTCACACACTCACATTTCACAGCTCCAGCAGCACCTGTGGCCTTGAAGCCTCATGCTGAAAACCCTGAGCACAGCTGGCTCTCACAGAGCTCCTGGATGTTCAAGCACCTCCTCTAAATGTTAACTGTGCCTTTTTTCAAAATCAGTAAGTCTTGTGTCAATTCTGACCGACAATGAGGAAAAGAAAATATTGACTGGATACAAGGCAATAAACAGAGGACCACAGCTGCTATGGTGGAATAACAAACTAGCTCAAGAAAAGCCTTTACAAATGGCAAAACAGATTTGTAGCCTCATATTTACTTACTGTAAGTCATAACACTAATAAACTCTTAGAGGACTCTGCAAGAAGGTCATGACCACCCCAGAAAGCCTCGTTTATTTTAATTTTCATGCCCAAGGACTCACTAGCACTTCACAACCAGGTGCTTCCCAACAAGGATAAAAGTATAAACACCCCACTATGTAAAGAAAAAGGATGCACAAGAGTAGTTGAACATCCTGGTACATCAATAAAGACACTGAATAAAACAGGGTAGGCAGCCATTAATGTGTAAGCAAGGCACAGAAATACTTCCCATCCAGGAAAGAAGTCAAGGATGAACCTATAAAAAAGCAGTGCCTTTCTTAGTGACAATGCTTTCTCTCCCAGTCTACACATTTCTTTTCATTTGGATCAACAGCAAGAGTCAATTATATTTGTTTACATATTTTCCTAAAGCTGGAGCATTTCCTTCTTTCTAATTCTTGCATGCACTACTCTGACTGATGAGTAGCAGATGCTGGAATATGGCTGCTACAATATTTGTACCATAGTTCCACAAGCAGCTGCTTCACCAGCAGCATCATCCAATTTCAGGATGTCATCCTTGAAAATCTCATACCTATGTGTTGACTTAGTCTGACTATTTAGATGTTATAACTTGACAGACTCAGCTTAAAGAAACATGGTCACAGGCTACTCAGCTATTTTTGGCAAATTCATAAATAAAGATTTTTATTAGCCTTCTATCGCTGCTTTGATATGGAATAAAAGCTTATCAAATGTTATTTTAATTCTCCATTTGACTGAAGTTAGACCCATCAGATTTTATTTATTTTCCTTTCTGAATGGGGAATTTTACTCAAACCACTTCAGGAAAAGCAAAGGAGGAAATAAACATTCAACTTCAGAAAACCAGAGAGAAAGAGGACCTCAGGGTGGGGAAGGACGTTAAATACATTTGTCAATATTTGTGCTTTCTCCTTTTCAAGTGCAGCTGCAAAGCAGCAAGCTGTGAGCAAGAAAAGAATATGCATTTATAATAGAATTATCTGAGAGCAAATAAATGGTTGGTTTCTAAAATGATTTTCTAGTTTCATTATAAGTACCAAGTTTATTTTTAATGGTCTGTAATGTAACGTTGTACACTGGCCAACAGAGACTGCCACAGGTCAGACTGTGCAGCTACTGAACTCAGCAAACACAATTTTAGGGATCTGGACTTCTCTGATTTAAAATATCAGGGCTCCTTGATTTACAGGAATTTTTCAGATGTTATACATTTCTCTACTACAGTGAATGCTTAAAGCAAGATCACTTTTTGTCCCAAATAAAACAACTGCCTCATTGAATGTTTGCTTAGAGAACTAAAGAAGAAAAGGCACTTGAGCAGCAGGTAAAGCAGAAACCACCCAGGGGCAGCCAGACCTCCAGTTCCCCAAAACTTCCACCTACACCTAAGCTGTTCCTTCTCTTTTCAAAGCACATTCTCCCACTACCAGCCCCTCTCCTCCTCCTCCCCTCTCTGCTTCCACATGCACCTCAGCAGTCTTTGGCCACTTCCATAGCTGGAAAGCTGCAGAATAACCCTCAATTTTGACACAGTAGCAACCTCCCCTGTGCTCAGGAACAGGAAAGGGCAATTTGGGAAGGAAACTGAGACTCTGACCCTTAGAACCTGTTTATGAATTTGCTTGCAAAAGAAAGAAATGCTTTGTCTATGGCTTTCAGCTGGGCATCTTTCACCCAGAGAGTTCACCTTTACAAAAATTTAAAAAACAGAGGAAAGAGCACTTGCACTGAGAATCTGCCTTTTTTTCTTATTTTCCCTTTTTGTTGTTAATATCTCTGTAGACAGCTCAGCTGCCAGATTCCTACTATCCTCACACCCCACTGGCAGCCCCAGCACTAATTGCAGACATGTGTTAGTACAAGGAGCCTGTTTGAATTATTAAACTGTTCTCACCACATAGCAAAGAGATGCGTTCAGCTAGGATTTTAACCTCCGTAAAAAGTCAGGGATTTAGGACAGATGTGACCTTATCTTCCACCTCCCCTTCCCCCAGAACCCTGAAAAGAAAAACAAAACAGCAGCACTCCTGTTTACACACAGGAAGGAAATGGTAGCCCTGAGGAGTTCCAGCACTCATCTGCCTGGACACTGGCTCATGCCTTCATCCTGGGTGTTTCTGGGGAACACAAACACCTCCAGCCATGCTGCTGCAGTGAGCAGACAGAGGAAAGCTCTCACATCTGGGTGCACAGGGGATTTTTGGGCAGCTCTTGGAAAGTAGCATTTGGCTGCACACCAGCTGTGCCGCGGGCTGCAGTTCTGCACAGCATCTGCCCCTTCCTGCCACACAAAGGCCCTTTTCTCCAGCTGCCTCAGGGACCAGGGGCTTTTTTATTTCTTGTCTGATCAAATGAAGGTCTGTGAAGCAAAGCACTCAGGTTTTGCTAGGTGCATGGCAGTGCTGGCTTCTCCACCAGCTGACCTGAAGCCAGATGAGAGCAGCACCAGCCCAGTTGGTTGTCTGAAGATGACGTTACCATGCCAAAAAATTAAAAGTCGTCTTCAGAAAATTCACTTTCTAAGAACTCATTAAAAAAGGAATGCAGAGAAGTCAAGAGCCCAAAATGATGTTTCCCAATTATATTTAAATTTTTAAGCAAGTAGCAGACTTTGCTGAGCCTGGAAAATGCACTGCATCAGCTGCAAGTGCCTCACACCAATTGTAGCAGCACAATTCCACCTTTTCCAGCAGAGCCATGCCAAAGGGGAGCTGCAGTGACAGCACCTCTTGCACACTGCAAAACAAGCCCAGCACGCCCAGCAGACCAGGGCAAGGCAGCCACGCAACATGCCAGGGTTATAAACACCCACAAATTCAAGATATCACCTTCCTGGGAGTTAGTGGCTTGCTCCTGGCTTACCCCAAAGTCTCCGTCTCCCCATCCTGAAGGAATCTGTCACTCCTCCACAGGAGGAACTGTCAGGTACAGGCATTCATTAAAAAAAAAAAAAATCTCACCATTCACCTTAGGTATAAACAGCCTGGGTTGTATGTCTTTATTATACTGTAAAATCATTTAATGTCTCCTCAGTAACTATATTGAAATTCCCTCATTTGTGGGAGAATATGAAGAGTAACACAAAACTGGTATTTGAAACCAGCAATGAGTTCCACTGTAAGAGCAGACACAATTTTTTGAACTCTCACACCAGCATTTACTCACTTTAAGCACTAAAAAAAATGTGGACAGATTTTAAAAAAATCCACTAAGTGAATAACATACAGGTTGTGTCATAAGCAAAACAAATGCCAGGAAATTCAGAGCTAATAGATTTACATGGTAATTAAATCTGCACATCTTCCCAACTTGCTCAGGTTACACAGCTGGAAATGCTGAAGTTCATGCTGAGCAAATCTTATAATCCACCCCATTATGTACACATGTATGCACACATTTCCATTGCAAACACTCAAATATTTCCACCCTACAACCAGCAAAGCAGACATGCATTTTTTTAACTTATCAGGGGGATCTTCCAAGAACCATGCTTACTCCTTTGCCCATCTTCCAAAATATTCTTTCACAAAAAAATATTTTGTATTTAAAAAGATAACTAAAACCTAAATTAAACTCTTAAATGGAGAGGACTGAATATGGGTTAAAAGAAAGAAAAACAAAAATCAAAGAAAGAAAGAAAGAAGCCATTGTGCAGCAGAGGCAAGTGTGAGAAACAACCCCTCAAGTTCAGTCCTTTAAGTCGACTGTCTGCAAGAAGAGAAAAGGATGCTATTGCTCCTTCCTAGCCTAAGCCTCTTGGGAGTCATGCAAAATAGGAAAATCCTTCTCACACTTCCCTGCCCTTCTCCCAGTGCATAGCTCTTGGATCTAGCCTAACGTTTCGCCAGGCTGGGTGCATGTTTTGCTGTTTCCCACCCCCTTCCCAAGAAGCCAAAGCCAGAGGAGTGAGTCACTGGGGCAAGAGCAGTGAGTCAGTGAGCTGGAATCCCTTCAAGAAGGCTCCCCCATGTGAGTCCCTGACTGAGACCTCAAAGTACATTATTAATTCTGTGTTGCAAGTAAGCATTTGGATTAAGCTCTCAGGTCAGATGTAGCTGTTTTTTCCTCTCAGCTCTTTCCCCACCCCCCTCCCAATGTCTTATTTTTTTTGCCAGCTTGAGCAGCAGAAGCACAGAACATTGAACTTCTCCATTACTTGTCCCCATGCCCTTCCCCTCACCCAGTGAGCAGCAGGGTCACAATTCCTTACCCCAGTGACTGCAGAGCTGCAGGACAGGCCTGACTGACCCATCTGCATCTCACAAGCCACCAAGAGTAGGGGCAAGCTTCTCCTTGCCACCTCCAGCCAGCCTTGCTCAAACCACACAGGGAGGGAAGCTCAGCTTCCAAAACTTACTCACTGGGGTCTCCAGTGATTCTTAGCACCCACACAAGATACCTAAAGACACCAGTTATGTATTAAAAGCTGTGTAGAGAAGAAAAGTATGTTTGGTTGGTTTGTTTGGGTTTTTTTTGTCCCATGTTCCAGCCACGTGGTGCCAGTCATAAATATTTGCTGTGAGATAATATTAATTTACTTGGTTACACCCCAGCTACACCTCCAGGCTCTCTGGAAGGAACTTGGATTTACTGCAAGTTTTACATCAAACTAGTGTCTTCTGTGGAACTCACAGGGTTAAACCAAAAAATAAACAGTGAAGAAAGTTTTCAGATTGTATACAAATTTTACAATTCAGTGGTGGGCACTTATGGCCCTCTTTGCTGTCCAAGAGCTCAGCAGCAGGGACAACACATTTTGTTCTTGCACAGCTGGTTCAACTTACAGCCATTTTTAAAAGGACATGGTTGCTCCAGTTCCTTCTTGACAGGAGACAGATCTTAACAATATAGGAGAGTTTTACACCACATGAGCACACTGCACTTGGCTTCATTTAACATCTTCCCAAAACATGGAAATGGGAGGGGATGAAAGCAAAGAAAATACATCTCAGGCCTCCTGCAACAGCATCCCTCGTTGATGGGTACAGATGAGCCCTTTGTAAAGGGCACAGCCAGCATAGTTCCTGTATTTTAAACAAAATCCACTAGTCCTGCATGCATCTTAGAGATCACAGGATATCTCAAGTTGGAAAGAACCCATAAAGATCATCAAGTCCAACTCCCAGCAGACTTTAGAATTATAACAGGAAGGAGAAAAAGATAACCACTGATACTGCTAGAAAACCTCAGAAAAATCATAATTTCACATTTAGGTTCCCATTAGTGCAGGGAACCTCCTGCAGAACACAGATGATTTCCAGTTCAGCTGTTTCATGTTTAAAGCATTCTCAGCAGCCTCCTCCCTGAGGACCAAATTAGTATCTTTCAAAGGAGGATCTTTCACTAGTCTGACTGGTATAGGTAGGAAACAACTTCTGCTCTATCAGCAGTGCTTGCTAGTCCTGACTGACAAGACACTTGACATTTAAAAGAAAATCCTAATTCTTTCCTTCAAAAATGTTTCTTCTTTAAATGGTTGCAAAGTTTAAATGGCAGGGTTCCAGCTTGCAGGAGCCATCATTCCTCCTTTTTCCTAATGCTGGCTGCAAACCTACACACCACCCATCAAAATCCTGCCCTTTAATTAAAGCTGTATGTTATTATAAAATAAGTAAGGCTTTATGATCAGTACTGGCAGCTTAAGGAGAGATTGGGCATGTTATTTCACAGAAGAGTTGGTAGTCTTTGTTTTACAGATTTACAGTACTGGTTGGGGGTGTTCTGCTGCATTGTTTGTTTGTTTTCAAGAACACAAGATGAGGCTTGAAAAGACACAAATTTAAACTCCTCAATGTTTATTTAGGTACTCTTCAGCTTTAAAGAGTCAGACTATCAAGTGCCTAAATGCAGACACCCTGAGTTGATTATGGAAAATATGAATTAGCTTTTATAAAAACTACCAAAAATTCATACACATAATGGTTGAAATTGCAGATGAGTGCATAGTTTTAAAAAGAAAAAACACACCAGGCACATATAACCCTTTCTTGAACTCAAGAAACAGGTGCTTGAGCACAGTGGAGGGAGAATAAAAAATGGAGTGCTTCTGTGAAAGAAATGTAAAGAAATCAACAGGTCATATTGCCCTATCCAGGGGGATGAACTGCCCAACCCTTGCAGAGCTCAAGGATCAGCAGCCTTTGGCTAGCAATGACCTGAGCTGCCAGAGGGTTCAGACCCTGCCCAGTGGGACCTGTGTCTGTCACACAGATATCTGCTATCAGGGCAGAAGGAGGAACACACTGGCAGGACTTTGTGTTCAGTGCTGCTGTCAGCGAGGGTTGCACATTAAGTACTGTGCACTAAAAGGAGTTGGTTGTGTGTCCAATACTCTTCCAGTGATCTCACTAGACAGTCAAACAAAAAACCACACTGAAGAGCGCCTTTCCAAACAAGTCCTCTACCTTGCTTTCAGCAGAAACATCCTGGGGTTTGATGTGATGTACCCCTCACCCTTCCCCTGAGCTGCACTACGCCCAGACACCACAGATGCACCAGAGCCAGGACATCACCAACAGCAGCTATCATCACATCCCTGACTGACAAAACATTCCCAGTTTGCAACTTTGCAGCAAGTTTAATGTCAAACCTGCTACTGCCCCAGCAAGCTAATAAAGACAAGTGTGACAGTACTGAGGATGACAACAGCAAGAACATCCCACCCTGCACCTGAAAGAGAACGTGGTTTTTGAAGCCATGACACTGGAGCTGCTTCAGATGAGCCAGTCCTACCAAATGCATCCCACAGCAAAAAGCCTTGCCTTCTAAAGCCACCCCCAGTGGTCCTCTGCACCATGAGATGGATCCCTCAGGACACCCACATTGCACTGGTACAGCCTTAACTCTGCAGAAATCCACACAGGAACCCACAGAAATGGTTTTGGCACCTCATTTTCTATGGACCAGTACTTCCATCAGCACGGATACTTTGGGACCCTTCCTCTGAGAGAAGACACATTTCATTTTATGTCAAAACAAGAGTGTGGGTGGGTCACTTGGTTTTTATTTGTGTCAAAGGCAGACAAAGTTTGTTTTGAAACCCTGCTAAAATCTGCAGAAAGCTAAAAAAAGGAGGCAGGATATGAAAAAGATCAAATAAATATACACTTACAAGCATGTGTCTGGAAAAATAATTTTAAGATACCCCACACTTGAGAGCTGGTATTCCAATTTCCTATGACAAGCCTTTTGTCCCAGTGCCAGTAAACATTACTTCACACAGTTTTATAAAAAAGAAATAAATAAATCATGAGTGGTACTGGACCAGGGTTCAGGACCCAAGACAGCAATAGATGGAAACATCTGTATCCTAAGACCAGGTCTTAAAAACAAACTTCTGTGCTTGTTTTTCTACTCTGCTTCCTTCCAGAGATGCAGGGACTTGTGGAACAGGGTATCTAGCAAGAGGTATGGTGGGTCTCTCTCCTCAGGAGTCCTGGGAATACAGAAGAGACTTTCAAACCAGTGTTGCCATCATTTGTCTGTGACCTGACACTTGAGCTTCTTTTTTTTAGCGCTCTCCCACTCAGAGCACCCCTCTCCTTCATCTCTAGCTCCTCTCTGTACCTTCCATTTCCAGGTCTTTGCTCCCAAGCAGGTGAAAGAGAGGCCAAGCTACTCATCCATCCCCTTGCAGGACATAAAGAAGAGCAGCAGAACTGGGAATGAAGCTGCAAACTGCAGGCAAAGACTCTGGAGGAGCAGAGCTAGAAAAGCAAGGGAGAAGAAGTAAATCAACTGGAAAAGTCAAATTCACAGCTCCTGGAAAGGGATAAAATACACCAATGACAGATAAGCAGCATATTAAGATTGTGCCAGAACTTCCTCCATCCCCAGCTGTGTATTTTTGCCAAGTGTCATTGACTTTTGTGCACTGCCATTTAAATCTCAGTGTATTACAGTGTTTACTCTTGTGACTGCTCTGGACTTTCTCTCATTTGTTCCTCCCCACCTGAAAGGCAAAACCACTGCTACCTCACCATGGCAGGCGAAGAGAAAACCACACAAGGAAAACAAACTTGCTTACCATGGGAACGTAAATATTATATATTTGAGCTACTGAGAGAAAGGAAAAATTACCGAGAATTAACGTAAATCAGAATCTAGAAAACAAGAAAGAGTTAATAGAAAATGCAATTCAGAGAAGGATTGCTTCTGAGTTTTTCAAGATCCAGAAGAATGTTAATTATAGATCAGGCCGCTGCTTGGCTGCAGTTATTGAGGGGAGAAAAAAGAAGATCAAAATGTTTAATTGAATATTCCTGGGAGGGGGCGGTTCTGAATTACTGCTTTTTATATAAGACCAGATGATACAGCCATCCCACAGGATGGTAATGAAACGACTTTTTTCCAACAATAATGGAAGAGAATATAAAAACAGCTACTCAAAGTTGGCCATTTTAATTAGTAGACCTAGAAAACTTCCATCTGAAAAGTCTAAATAGAGCTTCTAAGAAGCTGTTGAAACTATTTTCAGTAAGAGACAATATTAATGGACTGTAAGAAATAATACGAAAATATTTAAATGTAAACAAGGATACCAAAGTAACAGCAAGTTAACCTACCTACTGTTCATTTCTGAGGAAGGGAAGAGATGGAAAAGGCAAGAAAATAATGAAGCGCCCAAAAACTTTCAAAAGGAAATCTAATTTATGCTTATTATTCCACAATAACTGATAATCAAGCTTCTTACATTTTCTCTCATTCTGAAATAATATTACAAGCTTACAAGCTTAATACCCCTTGTCATGTAAGGCAATTGACTTGGTGCTATACAAACAAAGCCAGAGCTAAATGAAGTCAACAGGCCCCATTCAGTGTGACAAGGAAATCAGAAATGTCCAGATGTGAAACACAAATGAGCTGATTGTGCCACACGTTTTCAGTGGGTTCCCAGAGGGATCAGTTCTTGGCCCCAGACTCTAATACTGTGACCTGAGAGGAAAAGCCACCGCCACTGAAGGCTGCAGATAATGCAGTATCAGCAGGGGCAGCAAGTCACAAAAAGGTCAGGTCACCAAACCAAAACACAGAGAACTTGGTAAGCAGCCATAGACAAGAGACAAGCCTTAAGTAAAGCTGCAGGTAAATTTAAAAACAAAACAAAACAAAACACAAACAACAACAAAAAAGTATCTTATGGTGCAAACCAAAGGCTCCAAGTCACACTTGGGCAATGACAATCAGAAGCCAAGACCCCAGGACTCAGGGACATGGCTGAGGAACATCTGTGGGACAGGTCCCACAAGCACTGGGTCCTGGGGAGGAATTCCTGCAGATGTGTGCTCATGCTCCAAATGCAGGAGACCCTGCTCTATTTCAGGTTCAGCCTCTCAGCCAGTGCTGGGGTTTCACCAGGTGCATCCAAGCACTGGGGACCCTTTCATGGCCATCCCATGCTGTGGGGCCAGCACCCAAAGAACAGCAGGGGGGTATTGCAGAAATTTTTGTCCTTTTTATTTATTTAGGACTTCTTTTGTTTGTACTTGTTTCTTAAATGAGAAACTTCTTCCATATTTAAAAGAAGTGTGCCTGTAAAGCTCAACCCCCAGCTACAGCTCTGTACTGCAGCCTCACCCCAATCACACAACCTGCTGCACAAGTCTGTGCTCCCTGCTAATCCAGAGTTTGAGAAGTTCAGAAGACAGAGAGGTGTGAAGCACAAACTTCTCTGTGCTCATGGTGCATGCAGCTGCTACTGGCCACAGCCAGGCTCCAATCCTATGCCACCAAATTTCAGAAAAAAAAGGAAGTTGAACAACTGGAGAAAGTTCAGAGAATCAGAAGAATCACTATAGAAAGTGAAATCTTGCCTCAAAATAAAAGCAAATAAGAGAAGAAGAAACCAATGTATTCAACTTATCAAAGAGGAAACATGCAGAACATGAATGTTCCTAAGTAATAAAACAGGGAATAAGACTTCAGAGGATGGCTCTACCAGCCTGCAGCTCAGTTTATCATCTGGAGCCAGATCCATTCATTGTGGTTCACAATATTAAAAAAAGGGAGAACAATCAATCATGAAGGAACAGTGCGAATTCTTCTACCCAAGCCACTCTTAATTGAAGACTAGAGGTTGCCCTAAAAAGATATGCAGGAATTGAAACAATCTGGGGAAGTTTTACAGCCCTTGATTTACATAAGGTTAAAATAATTCATCATAATTGTTTCCTTTGGCCCTCTGGCAGCCAAACAAGGGTGTTTACTAGAATGGCAGTGTGTTCTGGAGAAACTGATGCAAAGCCAGAGCTGGGAAACCTGCTGATGGCAGCTTTGCATTCCTGTATTCCAGATAACCTGATATGCTTATCAGAAAGGCCGCCGGGGAACACAGTTCAGGAAGGCAGGTTTGAGACCAAAGGTTGGTCATGTCACACACAATGCTCAAAGCCTGCTCCAAACACGGCACTCAGCAAACTCCAGGTAACCAGCGCATCCCATGGCACTAGCCCACTGAAAGCCTTTTCCCTTGTTTATTTTTAAGGCTGGGTTCTCCAGCCCTGCTGCACAAGTGAGTCAGCTTTCCTCCCCACACCAGAGGGCTGCACACATGTCCCAGGTAGCTGGGAGAGGGAGCCCCTGCTACTTGTCATCACCGCAAGAGCCCCACCTCAGCAGCGAGCTGGGAGAGGGTCTCAGAGGAGGAAAAAATTGGCAAGCCTGCATTGGACTTCAGGGTTTCTCTACCAAAAAACTGAAAATGTAAACACACACACGCAAACTATCCCCTATGCTTCTGAAACTAACTTGTTCCTCAGGATCGGAATGGCAGCTGCAGCCACACCACACCACAAGCAAGTGGTTGTGACAAACTGCAAGGACTCACAAGCACAGAGCACTGTTATAATTTTCAGAGTCCACATTTGATTTCCACATCCAATAGATGGCCTGTTTCAGTGCTGATGGGAGATTCCCCATGAGCCCAAGTGAGAGGAATGATAAAGTGCATGGAGAAATTAAAAGGGAGCTTCCATGTGAAGGGATTTGCTTCAAAAAAAGTCATTTAGCAGCTGCTCACTTCAAAATCTTTTTTAAGTCTTCTAGTTAGTAAAGCTGCATGTGCCTGGGCCTATCATCCTTTCCAAGTGCCAAGTTTGCAGCAGCAGAAGCCTGCCCACAGAAGAAAAATCAAAGGCAAGTAACTTTATTCTTGCTTTAAATCTGACAAAGAGCACAAACACAAGTGTGTAATGTGCAACCCTGTTCAAACACAGCTAGAACAAGGTTACTTGTACTCTTATTTTACATTAGACATAAGTTTTTTTAAAAAAAAGTTTTAAAGCATTTTTTGATAAAGAAAAGCTTTAAAAGCATCCAGTTGACAGAATGAAAGGAGAGGGAGCATTTAAGGAAAGGAGGAGTCTGATCCAGTTTTAAAGATTAATTATAAGATTAATGCCAGCAGAAGGTGCTCCAGCCAACACCTCCAGCCAGCACACACACACAGAGCCCTGCACAGCATCTTCCCCAAACCCTAAAGCACAAACAAAGCCGCTTTCACTTGTGGCACTGAAATTTAATTAATTGGATATATTGACCAAGTGAGTGAGCTGTGCAGCGTGGAAGATGCCTCTCCTGAGGCTGCAGAAGGAGCCTGCCAGCGTGCTGGGGACAGAGACAGCACAGGGGAGTATCAGACATTGCATAAGCACAGGCACACGTCATGGCTCATTCCCGCTGTCCCGGCCTGCGCCAGCTCAGACCCCTGCCAGCCACGGCCAGGATCTATTCCAGCTATTCTGGGGTGGCTGGATGCCCGAATGGGGGAGCAGGGAGGGGAGGCCAGGCCTGGGGGTGTGCCTGGGGACAGACATGGGGCCTGTCCCAGCACCCAGCCAGGGCCTCCTGGGGCCCCTCAGCCCCTGCTTGTGCAACCATTACCCTGCAGTTCAGAAGCGGGGGGAGTAGGGTGGAAAATGTGGCTTTTCCAGACTTGACCAACATATTTTCCTTCTTCTAAGGAAAGAAGTATGGCCTGGTGGTGAGAGGGCCGGGCAGGAGCTGCCATCACACAGCACCTGGGCCAGCCTGGGCCTCTCATCCCCTGAGGCAAAGATGCCCTTTGCCTCTTCATTCCACGCACCCAAGAGCGGTAAGGAAGAGACTCTCCAGTCACAAGGGAGGGATCTCAAGGGTTGTGGCATGGAAGATTGCATCACATTCAATGCCAACATTATCAGGATCATAAGAAAAGCAAAGCCAGCTGGGAGACAGAGAAAACCCCTTGCTGCAGGGCACAGCACTGGACACTGCATGAGGGCCAGGAGCGAGAGACACGCACACAAGCACTTGCAATAGTTTAGGTTAGTAAATACCTTTGAGATCAGCAAGCCCAACCCAGCACTGACAAGTCCAACATTGAACCTGGTCTTTAAGTGCCACATCTGCACATCTTTTAAAAATGCCCAGGGATGGTAACCCAATCCCATCCCTAGACAGCCTGTTCCAGTGCTTGACAACCCTGTCAGTAAAGAAAATGTTCCAATCATCCAATCTAAAACCTCCACTGGGGCAACTTGAGGCATTTCTACTTGTCCTTGGGAGAAGAGACCCAACCCACATTGCTTTGACTTCCTTTCAGATAACTGTACAGAGAGCAAGAAGGTCACCCTGCGCCTCCTTTTCTCTAGACTAAACAACCCCAGCTTCCTCAGCTGCTCCTCATAAGATTTGTGTTCCAGATCCTTCACCACCTCTGTTGCCCTTCTCTGGACTTGCTCCAGCACCTCAGAGTCTTTCCTATCCTGAGGGCAAACACTGGATTCAAGATGTCACCTCACCAACACCACATACAGTACTTTAGTCTCTGAGGGCTACCCAGAGGCAAAGTGCAAGCTCAGGAGCTCAGAAATTAAAACCCACATTCAGGAATTTCAGGTGGTGTGATTTCTTCCATGCAGCCTGTAAGGCACCTGTGGCACATGAGACACCACTGCCAGGGACCAACCCAGGACAGCCCCTGGCATTACACAGCTCAAGCAGAGAGACCCAGAGGGAGGAAAACTCTCCCAGAGCTAAATTAGTCTGTTTGGCTCTAGGGAAACACAGGTACAGAGCCAGAAAAACAATCAGGGGAACCTTGTACTGCTTATCAGCAATGTGTAACTCCAGAGCCAGTTAGGGCTATATATACATAGATTTATATACATGTGTATGTGTGTGGGCTTGTGTGTCTGTGTGCATTAAATATAGATCATTTTTCTAACATTTCAGATGAGCATCTGCCACAGACCATCTGGGCTGGGAGGGAGGGAGACCAGAACACCATGGGACTCTTGAGGAATTCGAAACTTGCAGCGGATTTTACACAGAAAGCTGTTGCATAAGGGACACTGACAAATGTGTGGTATCAGGAAGGTTCTTTAACTAGAAGAAGGAAAAAAGAAGAAACAGAAGTGATCCTAAAACTGCTGCTTCCTGTGGGGGTTGGAGGTGGCTACAGATGACAGGACTGACTTCACACCACTTCTATTCAGCATCATGAAATGAAACCAAGCCAAGTTGCCAGGACAGGCATCAGTGTGCCAGGAGATCAAGCACTGAACTGATGTTGCCCCAGTGAACTGAAAGTGGTACCTGGCGTTCAGCAGGTTAGCACAGAGTGTCTTCTGCTTCTGTCAAAAAAAAAGCACATCAAAGCCACACCAGTTTTACTTCATTAAACTAACATACAAGAACAAATGGTTCCTGTGTAAAGCATTTCAACATCCTTCTAACCAAGACAGATTCACATTCATAATGTTTATGTGTAGATGAAATCTCAACCACTTTCCTAGGCAGACTGTTGAAATACTTGACAGCCCCTTCCACAATTTTTTTAATCATATTATCCAATCTAAACCTACCCTGGTACACCTTCAGGCAATTTCCTATTGCTTGTTACCTGGAAGAACAGACTGACCCAACCTCCTTTCAGGCAGTTGTAGAGATCATTAAGGTCTCCCCTGAGCCTCCTTTTCTCTAGGCTAAACAATTCAGCAACCTCCTCTGCTCCTCAGAAGAGCTGTACTCCAGACCCTTCAGCAGCTTCTGTTCTCCAGAGACTAAAGTTTTACAAACTAGAAGATTTTATAAATCAAGGCTCACAATAATCACATCTTATGCAATAACAATACAAAGACTCAGACATGCCAAAACTAAAACCATCAGATTTTCAGAATTGCTGAGCATCCTCCTCTCTATACCTCTATTTTTAATTTTTTTTTCCAGTTGCAAGAGCTGCAAAGTCTAACAAAGGAAACTAAAGAACGTGAAATATGTTTGAGTTTGCAGAGTCCGCAAACTTCCGCAGAAAAGTGTTGGGTATGCACAAACAGCAAGGGAATTAAAAGCACTGCTCTGTTCTACCAACAAGCTGTGGCTTCAGATGGCTTTGGAAGATCTGGTCTTTGGCAAGTCAAAATGAGCATGGCTGGCACCAATGCCAAAGGAGAAGAACTCAGTATTTCTGGGACTTCTGAAAGCTGAATTGCTCCTGTGTTGTAACAAGCATGCACACACTGGGAACCCAAGCATAGGACAGTAGAGAGAAATAGTTCCTCTTTTGGAAAGAGCAGCTGCCCCTCTTTTTTCCACTTAACCCCACTTATCTTTATTTTTCCAATAGCGCAATAAAAATATCTAGTAACATTTCAAAAGGTCCAGTAGGGTATCATTTTGTAAAAGGAACAGAGTAGACCATTTTACAGAAAGACCTAATAGTTTTGTTCCATGAAAGGGTTCTGTTACACAAGCTCCAGTTGGAGCTTTATGGGGACAGCCAAGCACACCCAAAAAAGCCTGCAAACAGATGGAGATAATAGAAATTTAAATGGACCATCCAGCTTTTAGCATAATTCCCATATGTGCTATTCTACAAGCTACCAGGTGGGTGGGATGGGGGGAAGGAGTAGAAGACATCATCCATCTCCCCCATCCTGCCTACAGTGCTTCAATCTCTGGTGCATGTAGCTGCAGTTAGAGCCACGCCCCTATTCACAGGATTTGTTAAACCAGCCAGAAAAGGTCAGGACAGAACATGGAAATAGATTTAAACCAGATTCCCATGCTAATAACAATTCAAACTGCATATTCCCTAACTAAAATGAAATTATTAAATAAAAGCAGAGACAATCTGATATGCTTTTATTTAATATTTTCATTTCAGCTAGGGAATATGCTTTTAAAGGTTTCAAGGTTTAGTGCTCTAGCTATTTTTATTCAAGCAGATGATTTGTCTGATCCTGATGTGAACCCATTCTTAAAAGTTCAAGGAGTAAACAAGGATACATGCTGAGAATCAGCCTTTTTTGATGTGTAGAAATTTGTATTCCTGGCTTTTCTGCTGACAAGATAGAGGATCTGCACACAGTGCTGTACCTAGAGGAATAAAAGCTGGACAGGATTTTTCACACCACATCACAGTATTGTCAGGCAATGCACTGTATTATCAGACAACACAACTTTGCACCTCCAAGAGGGGCAACTGGGCCAACAAGAAAATGGGCTACAGACCCAGCCAAGGGCTGTGAAATATCTCACTGCCAAGGGATGTCCATGCATGTATTCTCCTGGGTGTTCTCCTGGGACACTCTGAAGTTGGTGTTTTGTTTAGGGAGAAAATCCAGCACCTAAGGACTACAGAGAGGGTCCCTACCAGGACTTAGAAGAACCACAACAAAGACCTTCTGAAGTCTTCAGTGATAAGAATACAGAAGAGCCAAAGACACAACTGGAGAGCAGAAGAGAAATGTGCACAGCTCCCCATCTTGTCCTTCAGCGCTCAAATTCCCGTGGCAATGAGTCTTTTCTTCTTGAAAACAAGAGCACACTTGTGAAACTGGTGCAGGAACACCAGCAGCAAGCCACCCCTACTGACACACACAAGCTTTATCCTTGGCAAGATGACCTCTAGCAGCAAAAAGGTCCAACAGGTGGTCATTCAGCCTCTGACAGTGGCGGCACAAGAGCACACTTGTGAGCCTGTGATGGGGAAGAGCACTGGGGATGCTGGGGAAAGGGACAATATTTCACCAACAGCCACCCAGAACACTCCAGGTGGTTTTTGTATCAAATACCTATCAAGCCCCAGGATACCTGAACCCTTTAGTCACTGCCCAAAAACTCTGATAAACAAGCTCTAGAAAACTGTCCAGAAGAACAGCCCTGGTTTAAGATAACATGGTACCACACACTTGCAGGACTATCACTCTCCCGATGGCAGGAGCAGGCCTTCACCCCTGCCCTCATGTTCTCAGAAAGGGACAAGGTGCCTAACTCACCTTCCTGGGCAGGGTTTAGCTAAAACACAGCTGCATAAGGCACTGCTTCCCATGACAGTCCCCAGCAGAGACACCAAAGGGACAACTTTGGCAGCAGTATGGAAAAGCAGCCCTGTGCAAAGGCAGACCAAGTGCGTGCCCAGAGCAGCTCCAGGCCTGCCTCAGCCCAAAGCACAAACACAGAGCTGTTGTCCTTGGAAAGAGGAGACAGCATCCCCGCAACCACCCCACAGACGTCCCAGCCATGCTCTCAGCCTTTATATTTAACTACCAGTAACCGATGTGCTAACCCCTCCCTGGATTTACATCATCCCTCTGGCGGAATGAAACCACATGGATTCAGTGGGGTTCGGTTAAAAGTTATGCACACACAGGGCTCGGTGGTCGCAGGGTCTCAAAGGCCTGCCCTGTCCCTCCTGATCCAAGGGAACACAGAGCCATTTGTTGGGAACGTGGCCCCACAGAGCGGGGACTGTGCGGGGGGAGCAGAGGTGGGCTGCGCTGGAGGGGAGCTGCGCTCCATCTGCCTTCCACACGCGTTTCTGAGGCTCTTTCTTCCTCCAGCGCAAGGCACATAAACACGGCCAGCGAGACATTTCTGAGCAGAGGCAGGAGCAGCCCACGGCCCTGCGGAGCACGAGCAGTAAGCCCCGCCTGTCCCCACCCCTGAGTCCCTGCCGAGGCAGGGCTGGCAGCGATCCAGCCCACCCGGACACCGCGCCAGGAGCCTGCAGCTGCAGGAATGTCTAGGACCGGCGCACGCAGCTTTGTTTAATTGCATGCCTCTGCTTCCACCGTCTCAGACTGCCCTGGCTGGGTACGTTTTGGGGTCGGCTTCCTTTTCGTCTTTCTTATTTCTTTCCCAAGTTCTACTTTTAAGTGGAAGGGCAAGGGAAGCAATTATAAGGCAGCCTATTGTGATGGAATGCTCCTCTGCCTGTTCCTAGACTTTGAAGGGATAAATGACCACAGCCTAAATGACCACAGTCTTATCTTATCCTCATTTTTGGTAACACATGGGTTTTTTCAAACTCTGAGAAACCATTTTTCTCTGTTGATAGCGGTGGAGAAAGCAGGGATCTCAGACGACACAAACCAGTGTGAACAAAGCTGAAAGAACACATTTCAGAAAACCTCGATGTGCCTGAAAACCCACATGCAGGAAGGAGTGTTATAACAATATCAAGCTATGAAACATACTTTGGCAACCTATCTTTAACAGCTCAAGAGCCTAAATGCTGCTCATATCCAATGGATGAGAGCACATCTTGAAAACTGAGCAAGTCCTGGCAAAGTCACATGCAAACTACTCGGCTACGCCAGCTCTGTCATTAAAACTCAGGCTGAGAACAACAAAGAGGCACATTTCAACTGCAAGACTCAATCTGAAGCCATCACACCAGACTGCAAATGCAGAAGGAGTTCACAAATATGCAACTTCTTGTAGGCTAACTTTCCATCCCATCTGTTTCACCAAAATGTGCAGTTCAGCCTCTTGTCAGCATCCCACAGCATCAGCAGACCATGCAAAAGGCCACCACCAAGACAATCCTAGAATTGCTGGGCCACTGGAATTCTGAGATGAAAATGTTTAACAGCCATAACATGCACAGATATATGCCCTTCTGCCAGAAACTTTTTGGTTTATTCCTCATATTCAACAGAAGACACCATCCTTCCCAGAGGTCACTGTTCTCTCAGCTTCACTCCACATGTGCTGCTCCAACCCAGTTCCACCAGGGTGGATTCGTGGGTTATTCAAGCTAACAGAAACCACCTTGGCAGAGCAGTACAAGGGAGCTACTCCAGGTTCAGTAATGCCAGCAGCTCTGAAGTGGACAGCCAGAACACCTAAACAGTGGTTCATTTCTTGCTCTCCCTCCCATGGGTGATTTCCACTTTATTTCTACCTGTTTGGTCAATCAGGACTGACCTCATTTAAGAGATCAGCAAGATTCCACAACTCTGGAGCAGCAGCAGCCCAAGCACTCAGCCCTGTACAACTCAAGCAAAATTTGGATTTCTTTTTTCTCTCCACCTCTCAGAACTGCATTGTTTACAGCAGCAGCTCACCTCACAGCCTATTTCTTCTTGGAAACATAAGAGAATGTAGAAGTATGTAAGTAATTGAGTGTTTTCCATGAAGAATCTTACAGCGACATGATAAAAACTCATATATTCTTCCTGCATCATCTGGTGTGTGTAAGTCTCTATAAAATGAGACATTATGATGTAGGTTGTTTAGGCTGCTTCATCTAAATCACACTGCCTTGCACAGAGCACTGCTTCCTTTACAGGCATTACAAATGACAGAATTTGGTGATTTAATTGCAACAATTAGACCATTCTGGCTGAGGTCAGGTGCACAGAACTTCACTGAAGTGAGAAATGCACTTCCATAAAAAAAAAAAAAAAATACCCGTATTCTTGCAGCAGATCTTTGCCAACAATATGGTCAACTCTTCATTTTCTATAATTATTCCATAAACCACAGTGAGGTATGTTAGCATCTACTTTCCAGATAAAGTCGTGCAAGAAGTGGCCTCCTCAAACTAGAGCAGCATTTGGCATTGAAAATGCAACAAAAACTTGAGTATTCCTGTAAGGGATCTGCAAACATACCTATCCCCGTATGTGTAAGTCTGGAAAAGAGATTCTCTGTCTTCAGCCCCAAGAAGAACCAAAACTGGTAGAGACAACAGATCTCTTTAAGAATTCTTCTTAAATTCATGGAATGAGCAATTTGAGCTCCATCAAAGGCTTCACAAAATTTCTTTGTGTGAAGATGCACTTTGTATTCCAATTTCACTAAATTGTCATGCCATGGTCATAGGACAGGGAAAAAAGCAGCATCTTGTCCAAGTTTGCACTGAGTAGCTGTACTATCTCCAGCGTGAACAGCTCTTTCCTAGAGAAGAATGTGTGGCTTGTGTGGTTCCCTATCTTTATGATCTCATGGATTAGCTTGAAATGCCTCAGGCTACAGTGCATCCTGACCAGGACACACTGTCTCTTATAATGTTGCAACAACACAATTTAAGTGCCGAGTAGATTTCGCAGGCTACTCTCCCCAGCTCTGAGTCACCAAACGGCTGGAGGTGTCAGAGTTCCCATAAATCACAAAATCCTGCAGGCTGCACTGACAGGACTGCCACTGCAAGCTCTGGGAGGGCACTAGCAACGCTGCTTCCTCCAAAACCTGTGCACAGTTTTGCCACAGCACACACACAGGGACTATTCAACCCTTCCTACTGAAGGGAAAACATCTGCTTCTGGCACGTAATGTTCCCAAATCCCACCAAAAAAGATTACTCTAGGTAGCCACGTACTTCATGATGGCAACAGATCAGCCTCAAACTGAGCAATCCACCCATCTCTGGGCCATCTGCCATCCACCAGACACAAAGTACCTGACTTTGTTTCTTACTACAGAAACAAACCAGCCACGCTTAAGCAATTGGAAAATAAAATTCAGCTGAAGTTCTTTTGGCCTGACCACTGCAGTGGGTTTGGTTTGTTTTTTTTTTCCTGGTCTTCCATATATAGTTGTGACAGCAGCAGTAAAACATTCTCTGAGCGGCCCTCCCGCAGCTGAGTCTGTACCCACCCACACCACAGATGTACTCAGAGGTCCAAACCCCTCCCTCCCTATTTACACAGCCTGACAAGCCTGGGATGCCACTTGCTGCAGTGCTGTTGGTGCTCCAGCCCTCCCATAAGATCCCAAATTTGTGTCTGGGGTGCAAGGCAGCTCCTGTGCCAAGTGTAAGGACCAGGAAGAGCCCTGCACATCTCAGATTCCAGAGCAGAGCACTTCCCCTGCTGCCCAAGATCACAGTGGGATCAGAGCTGGCAGGTAACTATCAGAAACTCATAACAGGAATTATTTCATTCTTACAGAGTTATCAAGTCACATTTTAAGCACTGCATATACAAGAGTAAATTTCAAAATGTTTCACACTTCCATGTTTTCTTCTTCACATATTCTTCTATCTAGCACAATCCCACCACATTAATGAGCAAGATCTTTACCTTCCTTGTGGTTATGCATAACCCTAACTAAGCAAAACATCCACACTTAAATTTCTTTAAGTTACTTAAGCTACATTAGCTAAACATTATTTCACTAATGTGCCAGTGCCACATTCTGATTTATTCAGCTTTGGATGGTGCACTCCCACTCTTTTCCCAAAATACAGAAACTGTCTCCAAAATACTGCACACCTCCAAGAAAAACAACACACCAGTGGACAGATGACAGTTTCTTGCTAAGGCTGAGTACACTCCTTCCCCTGGTGAAGACGGAATCAAATTTGGATCTTCTGAGGTTTGCATCACTTCCTGGTAAGGGCACATTTTGTCTTCTTTTTTTTTTTTCCCAGTCTTTAAACCTCCTTTAAACCCCTTCAAGCCCAGCCAGAATCCAAACCAAAGTGGCTGAGCCAGCTTGCACTACCCTTCATCAGTCAGCCTTTGAGCAAAGCAAGCACCCCAGACTTCCCAGAGGTGCCCCTGACCAGCAGGCCCAGCTCCTCACAGTGGCATCGATACACACAACTGCATCATGTCTGCCAGGCAAAGATAAAAAAGCACAGCCTGCAGATAAACATTCTGCTGCTAAGTCACAGGTTCATCATGCATATACTAGAAATATGGAATAAGAGGAACCCAGCCTCTAGTGGTAACTCTTGTTTTAAGTGAAATTCCAGACAGTTTCTGTTTTCTTAAATCTTTTCCTGGTCCAAGTAGTCTTTATTAAAGATTTAAGCTAAGAGAGCTTCTTGCTAATTTTTCCTCCCAAATTCTGTCAAACTGACTGTTGGTTCAGTCCATGCCCTGTCCCTTAGTCTGAACCCCCTGAAGAGCTCTGTAAAGCTTAATCTGGAAGGGAAGAGGCTCTCCTATAAAAACACATTCAGCAGGAGCTGGCAAGTCTGAGTTAGATACACAAAAACCTAACAATGAGAGCTCCCCAAGACCACCGGCACCTACCAGCAAGGTAAGGAGCAGAAATGACACTCTCCTACACTCTATGGTTTCTAGGGCAGGAGTTGGTTGAAAAAGCACACATTTCTCAACTCTTCTACATGTCTCTTCCCTTTCCCTGGATCCCCTCACAGATCCTCTGGCTATACCCTTTTCCAGTGAGATAATGGAATCCCTTTTTACTCCCTGTTGTGGTTACACTTGTGCCCTTTCATATGAGCTTGCCCACCAGTGTGAGAAACTGTGCACTAGGCTATAGTGAAAAGACCTAAATGAGGCAGAGATGTTCCTCACACAAAACTATTTTAAAAATTGACATTTTAAAACCTTTTTTTTCCCTCCCTGCCAGAGAGGGATGGAAAAACCCCCTCCTTCCTCCCAACCTTATTTTCCTGTTTGGTTTTCAAAGGAACACAAGGACACAAAGGAACCAGGTCACAAAGACAATTTGCTAAAATTAGACTCTGAGAAGTTACCAGTGACCTCGAGCACTTGAATATGCTGTCTGCAGTTACACTGACCATAAGCTCCTAAGGCTCCCTGCTCCCTCCCTGAGTGGGGAACATCCCTGTTTGCCTTGGCTTCTCTCCCTGAAGCGCTGCGTCACTAACTGGAAACAGCCGGGCTTGCAGGGAGATTCCAAGAACAAGCCCAAAGGAGCAATGCAACCACAGGCACCACTCCTCACACCAAATCAGGGGAAAATACAGGATGCTGAAGGAACCTGGTCTTTGCTTGGTCCCTAGGTAAGCTAACAAAAGAGGGTTTAAGTGTCTCTGCGTTGCAAATAACCACAGTGAGGAACCTGAAAGTGCTGGTTATATTAATTGTGCCCTTGCACTTGAGAGAAATCCTTAACAATCGGTTTAGAGACAGAAAAACCCAACCTCCTCCCTGCTGCTATGAGACAGCACCAGGCCATATGTAACCTCAGGGCTGCTTCCACCCCTTCCCCTCCAAAAGTCCAGAGGGAAGATCAGCTCCTGTGTGAGAACAGCTCCAGTCTGAGATGTGTCAAATAATCTCTGCTTGATGCAAGAGCTCTGAAGCAAAGCCTCACCCAGACGCCTTTCAGATTGTCACAGCACTGCCTCAAAGCTCACACACAGTGCAGCATCTGCCAGTGACTGAGCTGGTCAAAGAGCTGTTTCCCAGCACCAGCACAGCCATCTCTCTTTGGCACGCACGGCAGACCTCTGATGTCACAGCCTGGGCTGCACACAACTCATCACATTTCCTCGCCCCATCTGCCTCCACACTTCTTCACACCCCTGCTTGGTCCAGGTTTTCTCAGGCATTTACTCACTCACTTCCTACCATCTCCACATAATTCTGGCTCCCATTTTTCCCTGTTGCTTGACTGAACTGATGGAATGCAGCTTGCCTGCTTCAAACACCACACCTCTTGTTGGAGATCTCGGCAGAACTGAGGATTTTTGGGACACCTGCTGGAAAGTGCCTTAGGAGGGCTCAGTCAAGAGAGGACATGTAAGTCAGGAGAGACCCCTGCAAGGCCTTCTGGCAGTACTCTGAAAAGCCAGGCATGTCCTGTCCTGTGGCTCCACTGCCACGGGTTACCTTTGCACAGCAGAATGATGAAGGTGGTCACAGGAGGAGAACTTACCCCACAAACTGAGTGGTGCTGAACGACCAGCATTGCTCATTTATTCCATCCCCAGACAGGCTCTGGAGGTGACTCCCAGCAGCACGTAGCTTCAGCCTCTCCTGGTGGAGCCTGACCAGCCTGACAGGATCATCAGGCTGGAGAGCTTCATTCCTTGCCGGACATTCTCCAGGAGGCGCTCCATGCTGAGCAGGTCAGGAAGGGGCCACTCCACGAGTGCAGCAGCATTCCCCCACACACCACCACCACAGGCACACTGGGACCTCATGCCACAAGGAGAGGCAACACTGCTCTAGAGAAGATGGGCAGTCTCCTGGTCATTGCTGTGTGTCCAATACAGCTTTTGGACACTTTCAAACCACATCTGCTGTCCACACTATACTAGAACAAAATATTTTTGCTTCTAGCATATTTCAGAGAAAAACCAAAACAGCATTACCACTACAAAAGGTTATGTCATGCCATGGAAGCAGTTTAAGGCAGTATCTTCTGTCTGCCAGCTGCCTAAGTACAGAGATGCCAAGGGAGAAAAATTACTCACCCTTCCCAAATGTCCCAGGCCCCCTTCTCCTCCTGTTTCAATTCGCATGTCAAAATTAAAGACTATTTCCCTATAAACTATGAGGAGACTGACCTTGGATCACACAGAGACCTCCAGGCTGGTTAAAACGCTTCAGAAGTTCTGGACAGGCCCTAATGAGGTAAGGCTGCCACAGCCAAGGGATTTTAAGCTTCCTCCAGCTGATGGTGTAGAAAAGTACAGGTGTGAAGTTGATGCACAGAGGCAGAGAGACAAGAACAAACTTCCACTGTTAAAAACTGGTGTAAAACTTGGTACCATATCAACAATCACTTTCCATTCATTGTACCTTTAAAATGAAAGCTACAAACTTTGCTTTTTTATCTGTATATTTATCCCATCTTCTCACACATTCCCTCCTTCCTCATACCTCACCCTGCCTTGCTTTCTGCTTTTCCTCTGCCCTTAGCTTGTCAGAGTTGAAGACCCTTGACACACTGACACCAATCATGTGTGTTTTACCCACTCTATACAAGGCTACCCTTGCTACTTAACTTCAAAAGGGAATATACATAAAGGTGGCCCTGTATTTTGGGACTAACATCTTTTTTCTAGCAGAAATCTTATCCCTCTCCATCTGCCTTGCATATTTTCCTCCTTTGTATGTGCCAAGAGGTGTCGTGATAAACACAAGCAGTTCAAAACCAGCTTGAAGCAATTAAAGCACTTGGTTAAACTTCACTGAAATCAACAGTTCAGAAAATGACAAAATGCTGTGACGCATGTGATGTATGTTATGCCTTGAAGTATCCAGAATCAACAGACCCAGCAATAAAGTTTTACAGCATTTCAAGCTAGAAAGGACTATGAAACCTTCCTAATCTTCCATGTCCTAATCCACTGTTTCCATGAGGTATCCTTATATAGGATCTGATAATTTGTTGAAATATAACTGCCAGAAGAGAACATGGGTGTGCCTCCAAGATTGAGGAATGAGCATTTTCCTTAACTCAAGCATATTTTAGCACTTTTATTGTTATGCATCCCAAGTCTTGATTTCCAATATGTATTCACCTGTTCCATAGGCAGACACATCTTTTTGTTCCTAGTCACATAACTTTGCTTCCAGACCATGGATGAAAACCTTGAGAAGTCTCCTGTCTGGTACACTTTTTGCAGAACCCAATAAATCTATCCTCTGAAACCAACTCTCTGTTAGCAACTACTTTGAGTCAGTCCTTTAATTCCATACACTTTGTGGTACAATCTTTCAGGCAATACAATGAAATAAATAGCCAATTGCTTGCAAAATTTCTCAATTTACTATCATTTTTTTTCATCTCAAAGAATGTAACCAGGTTTGTCTGACTATATTTGCTTTCCATTAAATTCTACCTACTAGGGTTAAATCCTATCTGTATTATTGCACTCTGTAACGGTGGAATAATAAAAGATTTCAAGTATTTTTACGTATCTTTGGTACCAGGATCTCCAGTGCATAGTTTTAATTTCCTCCCCTTTTCTCTATTAATTGAATATTTTCAGGTATTTCCTCATAATGTCATGACCCAACAAAAATCAATGTCAACAAGCCAAACTTCCCCTCTGGGACCTTCCCAGCCTATCTGGATTTCCAGTTATCTAGATTTATTGGTTCCAAGGCATTTTGTAGCCTGATTACTGACAGTGGCTAATTTTCACATGACACCATTTAGAAAGGTAGACACCCTTCTACCCTTACCCTTGCCAACATTGTGTTTTCTCTTGGCTATTCTTTGCTAATCATCATCAGTTTCTCTTTACTTCACAACAACTCATTTTTACCCTTCTCTAGCCTGTAAGCATTAGATCAGACAAAAAGAGAAAAGGCACTACCAGAGGACATTAGCAGTTTAAAAAAGGCACAACATAATGACAGTTTAAGAGTCATAATCCCCTTTATGATAATTTTAATCTAAGCACAAAGCTCTGAAAGGATCCTGCTGCAAGTACAGAAATATTCATTATCTGTGTGTTATGAGAACCACAGCTGAAATCAAAGTTTTCAGACACTCTATTCTGGTACAATTACTGAAAATGACATTACATACATCACATGAAACTGAGAAAGATGCCTCAAGAATAGTAATGTTAGCTTAATATAAACTGTTCTGATCACATCATTTCCTCAAACTCCTCCAAACACCTGTCCACCTTTAAAGGAATACAAATTTAATGTTTGTAATAATTTCTCACAAACCTTCAAGCACTTACTTTTGCAGCTGTTCTTGGAATTCTCCCAAATTAGCCTCTTTCAGATATCCAGGTGTCAAGAACTGAAAACTCCTCAGCCAAACTGTGACATACTGACACCTGCAAGAGCCAGGTTTTCAAGAATCTCCCAAAACCATACTTTTCAACACTTTCATCACCACAATAGCAGCAGCACTGTTAATTTGCCATCCCCAGCCACAGCCCAGTCTCCTTTACACCCCGACGTCACAGCTTTCTGCACTCAAAAACTGCTTCAGAAGCCTCTTCAGCAATATAAGTTTCTGCAGACTCTTGTTTCTTGCTTACAATTCCAAGCTCCCTTTTCCCCCTCAAATGCCTGTGAATTTGAAACAATTTCCTCATGGCTCCAGTGGCTCCATCCCAGCCACCACATCATGGCCCTCTTGAGCACTAAAGCCACATCTTAAAAGCTAGCAGGGCTTTTTCCCATCCCCAACTCATCTTGCCAGCAAGCTCTCCCAAGCAAGGTTCTTCTTCATTAAATCTAAAAAAATATGTTCTGGACACAAAATGCCTTTAAACTTTTTAGAAAAATAATCAAGATTTCAACTGCACATTTTTGAAAGTCAGTGACACTTTTTGTGTTCATTTTATCTTGCAGATCTGGTAGTGTTTGTAGTTGAGAAAAAAACAGCAACATAAATTAAGTTCATCTTTTCCCTGTGGTTTTTCTAACATATTTCTAACAACCCAACAAACAAGCAATGGCAATAGGGAAATATTCCCAAGTCACAGAGCAGACTCCCCAGAGCACTTTTCTGATGGAAATTTAGGCTGAAATTTTGCTCTGAATTAGAACAGCCAAGTGAGAAGTCACAAGTCACCCTGGGCAAATACAAAATACTACTTCTTCTCTTTTAAAAAATACGACTTCTTCTCTTTTAATCCTTCTGGCAAGCGGCAGCATCCACTGAAAGCCATGAGAAGCAAACGAGCTGAATTGAAAAAGAGCTGCAAAAGCACTAAGGCTCGAGGAGGAGACAAATTTTGCATCCAGAAAGCTCATGCCTTAAAAGCAGCAAGTGCCAAAGCTCATTCCTGCCATGCCTCTTCCTGCAGGCAGTCGTGCCTGAGCTGTGCCTTCCAGCAGAGAGAGCTGCAGACCCCGAGGGAGCAGCACCCACGCACATCTGGAGCCCCCCTGCAGCTGCACCCACACATCTGGAGCCCCCCTGCAGCTGCACCCACGCACATCTGGAGCCCCCCTGCAGCTGCCAGCTCCTGCCCATTTCCAGTGAGCCTCCCTGCAGGAGTGCCATGAGGAAAGGGGTCAGCCAGGCAAGCAGGCACTGAATCGTGTGGATGGCACTCTCTCCGTCTGGAGAGGCAAGGGGGAAATGCTTCCCAGTGAGAGGAAGGGCAGATGGCTCACAGACAGCCACAATGGGCATCCCCAGAGAGCCCTCAGTCCCTGTGGCATTTCACCAGGGAGCACACAAGGCATTAGAGTCATATGTAGGCAGCGCCAGTTTGCTTTGCTTTTCTTATTCTAAAAAGAACCCTTCTGCTTTATGCCCTTTTTCTAAAAAATACATCTTACCAGCCTGCCTGAAAGCCCACAGCACTGCCAGGCCTGAGTCACACAGCCAGCAGTGCAGGGGGGAGGCACAGAGGAGGAGGGGAAGGAGCTGCAGCACCAAGGAGCTCCAGCAAGACACACCATCAGTGCTGGTGACGAGGCCAGTCCCACCCATGATGAGAAAGACAGATGTTTTGCACAAAGTCAGCCGCTGCCTCATATTAGCAGTTATGAAAGTGGAGAGTTCAGACATCATATTTTCCTTCAGTCTTCATCCTTTGCTAGCCAGGACAGATCCCAGAAAGCCAGGTGTCTGGCTGCAGGAAATACTGCAGCCTTAGTTCCAAGTTCCCAGTCTCGGCCCCTCCTGAAGGCATTACCGTGTCTGCAACATCCCAGGCTTTCTAAGGAAACCCTGCCATCACTGCTCCAGCAGTGCTGAGAAAATCCAGCACAGAAGATCAGTTCTCTGCTGCTCCTGAGTTTTGGTTCTACACATACATAAATCTCTGCTGTGGGTACCAGAGGCTCCATAAATGAGAACACACATGTCTTCAGATAGCCCCCACAAAGCCAAAACATTGCAGGTGGATTACAGAAACCAACAAAAGAACCTCTTTTTTTCCTAAGACTGGGGAAAAAAGCAGCCTTGGAATAAGCATTCTCTTGTGCACAGAATTTGCTGCAGGGATGAAGGAACAGAGATCTGCTTGGCATTCAAGGACTGGAGTTTGGGGGATTTTTTGGTTGGGTATTTTTCAGGTTTTAGGTCTACAAAACCTCCTCCATGCTACTCACATGAGCTAATCCATGAGGTGGTCTTTTCCCACACCCACAGTTTCAGGGTTATCCACAAAAAGGAAATAACACAGGTATGAGGTAGCATAGACAAATAGCCTTGAAACAAACCAGTCTGCTGCCCAGCAGTGCCCTGTCTCAGGTCAGTGCCTTGAGTCCAGATGCTGTAAAAGGAACCACAGCACAGGTCCAGCTGGAACAGGGCTCAGGTCACCTCTAGCCCAGCCTTCTGCCCAAACACTAAACTAAGACCAGCTTACTCAGGGCTCAGTCAGTCAGGTCTTAAAAACTTCAAGGAAGGAGGTGGTGCAGTCTCCCTGGGCAGCTCTCTCTCCAGTGCTCAGTTATCCTCACTGTGAAGCCCTTTTTCCTTTCCAGTCTGAACCTCTCTCCCTTGTGCTGATGCCCGTTTCCTCTCACCCTCCTGCCATGCTGTGGTGTAAAGAGCCTGATTCTTTTTCCACTCTTTTCTACAGACCTTCACATCACAGCATCCAAACTTTGGAGAAGAGAAATTAAGCCAGGTACTCCTAAGCACAGCAACTGAAAGATGCTTCTCTTGCTTCACAAGTCACCATGTGCTTCAAAGAATTCTGCCACAGCTGAGGACTCTGCTCACATGCAAAATCAGGGGCAGCACTCAACATCCTTAGTGCAGAACAAGGGCAAATGGCTTTCCTCCTGTCTACTGGAGATCAGCCCATCTCACCCAAAAAAGCACAGTCCTTAGCTCTGCAGGCAACTTCAGCTGCAGCAAGAGTGCTGCAGGGTCACCAAACAGCCTGGGCTGACCCCAGCAGAGCTGCAGGAGTGCAGTGAGCCCAGCCCCAGGTCAGCCACTAAAGCCCATCAAGAAAAAATAAATAAAATAAATAAAGCTCCTTGCCCCTGCACTACAGGAGAGGAGCCTCCACCAACTTCTGCCCTACACTGCTACTCAGGACACATTCAGTCTGGCAAGGAAGGAGGCCTGGAGCTCCCTAAGAGGTTATTAGAGCAGCCTGGTCTCTATTTCTCACCCCATATGACTGACAGATTGCATGAAAGGACAAAGCCAGCCCCAGCACAGCTGCAGAGGAATGTTTTTCTTTGGCAGAGAGGAGAGAGATGAAGTGGGTGTCACGTTTTTCCATTAAATTTTTGCCTGTCACCACAGCAGAGCCAGATCACATACAGAAGATTGAAAGCCAGTTAGCAGCAGATGGCAAAAAAAATAGAAGTTAGTAGTTTCCAAGACACAGAGAGGTCACTGGCAGTATTCAGCTCCACATTTGGATGGATGGCACCTATGGGGACAGCTCTAGCAATTAAGGTCTATCCCATTTAACCACACTTTATTTTCCCACATTGCCTTCTCTGCTTCCCTACTCACCCTCAGGAGAGGGAATGCTCATTATCTGGTAGAGTATGTGTATCCTTCCTGCACACATTTAGCACTCCACTCAATCCAGTGACTTTCTTTTCTGCAGTTGTGATCTGTGTCTGACAGCTCACAGACAGAGAATGAGGAGAAAGTCCCTGCTCTGAAAAGCTCAGCATCTCAGACTGGATGTGCTCCTCAGCTATGCCTTGGTAAACCCCACCATTTTTCACCTGTCTTCTCTACTGCCTGTTACTCACTTCAGAGAGGTGGAAGGGCAACATAATTGCCAGCAAAAATTGTGGCCCTGAGCCAAGCTTATTCTTTGCATGCCATTCCTTTTGCTTTTATGAAAGAAAAATAATTTAGCATCCAAGGCAGCCTCCACTTTTCACCAGGACTTGACATCATGGAGGGGTGGTGAGGCCATGGACCAATCCAACATCACTGCTTCCCTGAAAATCAGGTCTGTCTGTTTTTGTGCTACACACCCACATCCTTCTCAAACAAGCCTTTTTCCTGCTGACCCTTGAACAAATATCTCTTCCAGGCAAACCCTGTTATTTCCAGTGACATCCAAATCAGAGTCTGCTGCTATCAAATAAATACACACATGCACATCAGGCTTGCATCTAAGCACAACTCATAAATCTACTCTGACTATTCCCATTGCACATTCCTTTAGCTCAAAATGCAGTTCCACTACCCCCTCCCCAGCCAAATATTCCTACCTGCCCTTTCACATCAGCATCAGTACCTGGGCTGCTACAGGGCAAGCTGTGTCAGGGAACTGATCAACCTGAAAGCTAATTTCTGGCAAAAAAAAGTCATTTCAAAACTGGATGAGCTCGCAGGCAGCTGCCACAACAGCCTGTGGTTACATCCAGGTGCAGAACTGCACCGCCAGGTCTTGTCACCCACAAAAAAAACACAGCCAGAAGGCATCTCCATGATTCAGAGAGAGATGAATAGGGAGCAACAGCACAAAAGAATGTGCCCTCCTGAAAACACAGAGCAAGAGCTCTGCTGTGACAGCACACCTCAGGGACCCACCAGGAACCTGTTTCTCTTGGAAAAAGGGCAAGATGCTCTAGGGAATCAGAGGAGTTAAAGGGGGGGACCCTGTAAGCTCGGGTTGGCAGCCAAGACAGCCTGTGACAAAGGCCACCGAGCCAGGTCAGACACTCTGTGTCTGACAGCAGTTTCACTTATCAGTAACTGCTAACCTCACCCACAAAATGATCCTTCCCCAGAAGTGAGAGAAGCAGCCTAAGACAGGACACAGAGATGATGGATGTTTAAACCAAGTATTATGAAGTGACTGGAAAACAGCTTTTGGGAATGCAGGGAGGAAGGTGTGCAGACAGCAGTGGGGACAGCAAGGCCTGATAACCAACATTTGGATACAAAAAGCACAAAAAAGCAGCACCTATCTGCAAGTGCAAAGCCAGCAGTAAAACTTGCCTGGTCAGAGAGACAGGGGCCTGCTTTCAAAGTGTCTTCAAAGCAACAAGCAAGTGCCTTAGAGGGACCTTGTAAGCTGAGGGACCAAGAGGAGAAGAGCCCACGGTGACACGGAGCTCCCAGCTCTGTGGAGGGAGCACACACTGGCCTCCTCTACAGACACAGATAATCCTAATAAAGCAAGAGTGCTTCAATAAAAAACTAGTCCCCATCCTATGAGAGGGGAAACTCACTGAGCCCTAGCTAAGAAGGGGCTCTTCACATTGCAAACAAAGACCTGCAAAGAGCACAAGTTCCCACCAGTCCTGCAGATAAGCTGAACCACTCCAGACACAGGAAAGCCCTGTCTGGTAACACCATAAGTGAAATTCCTTTAGCCCTGCTATCGTGCACAACCTGCTCCATGTGTAAGGACTGGCTTTCCAAAGGAAACATTTACACAGCACAGTGCACAGCAGTCACGTCCATTAGGAAAAAGAATAAATAGTGGGTTTGTACATTATGCTGGCTCATTCCTATCTACCACGCTTCAAAGTTGGTCCCAGGACAGACTGACATTTTTTCCAGCTCCTGTCTTCACTGCAGATCAAGCACTTCACTATACAGTTACAGCCAGCAACTCAATACCCCCATTTTTCTAATTTTAACTGTCAGAAAACAGCAGGGTAAAGTTTCAAGGTCTCCTTCTTGTGTTTATCTCAGCTTTTAGAGGAGCTGTAGATCAGTTAGACCCATTACAAGTTTAAGTGACATGCCCCTTGGCAAACTGGAATAGTTTTCTTATTTAAATTTGGGAAGAAAATGAGGAGGAGAAATGGCTTTCAGTGCAAGGCACAATGTACAACTAATTCTGCCGTTCAGCAGTTGTGATGTTGACTTTTTTATTGATATGGAAAGTCATTGACAAAATTTAACACTACTGCTTTGTATGAGCTCTGTATACAACTATTTAAAAATCTCACTTTCTCATTTCCCCTCCTCACTGCAATTTTGGAAAAATCTTTACAAGTACTGACTGTACAAATATTTTACATAAAGCCAGCTGCAGGTGTATAGAGAAGAAAGAATGAGGGATTTCAGCTTTATGGTTTGTGGGCAACAGACCAAACCCCATGTGCAAATAAATGAAGTCGTTCTTCCCCTACCAAAATGAAACAGAAATTGGATCCAACTATACTGACACCAGAGAGCCACATGCAGCCACCACACAATAAGATACAGCCAGCTCCACATCCACACTCACTGCAGCAACCACAGCTTTCAATTAAATACACACAGACTGTAAAAATCAGGCCCTGCCATCCATTAAAATAACGACTGCCCTGCTCCAAAAGCTCGAGGCACTCCCTGGCAGCTCATCCAGAAGCAGCTTTCCTGCAGAAGTCATTAGAAACACAAAGTAGCAGCAGCCATCATTTCTGTGGCAGAGGAAATGAGTCACCAGGCGAGCTCCACTGAGGTTCAGGGGTTTGTGATGGGGAGGAAAGGCCAGCTCAGAGCTTCCCCAGCTCATCTTAGATGACAATCACAACCCTGACCATTAACCTTCACCTTTGGTTTTGCTTTCACAGGGAGACAGAAACTTGGTAGCTGCAGCCTGGGAAGCCTCCTCCTCTCATTCCAACCCACACTGCACCCCTGAGCCAGGGCTGAGCTGCCCACAGCATCCCCAGTGACACGGAAACAGGATCACTGGGCTCAGACACCACTCAGGCAACAGCAGCAGCAATGTGACATCTCACTAATTTCAATGCAATGTGACATCTCACTAATTTCAATGCTTTCATAAGTTCCAAGTTCAATAGGCAGGCTCTTTAACAAATAACCCATTTGGGCTACTTGGTACTTGAAGTTACCTTCCACTTAACCACTCATCCAAACACCCAGGACATGACATCTAGGAATTTAGCCCTAAATAGCTGAGCCAGCTGCTGTGCCCCCATACCTGTAGGGCAGCTGCAGTTCTATATGTGCCATGCCACGATCACATCCATGCTTGCATTCTGCTGCATTTGCTACCATCTGGAAGCACCAGCCCATGGGTTAAAATAGCCATGAAAACGGGGAGGAGGGGGAAATAAAATTGTCCAAGAACCACTTGCCTTTCAGCCCCCATCCAGCCATGGGACAGGTAGCTGGCATTTCTTGGTGTGTTTGTCAGACTTATCCATCTACATCAGATGTAGCACTTGTCACAGAAGGCAGGGTCCCAGCAGGGCCATGTCCAACCACAGATCAATTCCAGTGGAGCCCCAGGGCCTCCAGCAGAGCTCTCCCACCTCAGGCCCACCTGTGTGTTATGGAAAGTAACAGCAGCAGCAAGAAGCTGGAGGTTTGGCCACCTGGCCACACTCCTGCTCCCCTTGGGCAGCGGCAGCTGTTGTGTTTCCCTTCTGTTCGACCACCAGAAAAAAGCACAAAATAACAACACTAATAATAATAACAACACTGCCTTGCACAGTGCCAGCACATGGTACTACCAACACAGTCACAACAAGCTAGAGCACAGCTGAAGATTATATAACGCAGACACGTGACACATACCATGAGCATGCCTCTGGGAAACCTTTCAGCCTTTGCTTCCATGGGAAACCACCCTGGAAAAATAACTGCTATAAAGCTATCAGGCATCCAGGTGAGCACTGTGAGGACTTTAATGAGACTTTAACCTCCAGGACTGCTGCCTGCCAATAGCAGAGCTGAGCTCCTCGAGGCCCCACTTTCTCCAGGTACAGCTGAAGGTGTCACTGACAGCACCAGTGGGGTGAGGGAAGGGCTCCTCACACAGCTCCAGGCACTGGTGAAATCATCAGCTGTTAAAGAGAAATGTAAATCCCCAGGAGGTTGGATTTCAGCCCTGGTAATTAAGGCAGGCTGGAACAGTTTAAAATAGAGGTCAAGTTTTTAAGTGTATGCATACTTTCACACTTGTCTGCTAGCGTCAAATCAACAAGAGCCAGGAGCAGTTTTTTTGGTCATAGGAAGGTTGAATTTCAACTCCAAATACACAAAAGGCAGTTGGCACGGAATTCTCACCCTCACCAGTCTGTACACACAGGTGGAATGACACTGACTCTTCTTCCTGCTGGTGAGCTCTCCCCTCAATCATCATCATCTTCTCCCTTCTCCCCCTGCCAGTCCAGCTTGTGCTCCCAGGGTTGCCCTGACTGTCCCAGAGACTTTTCCCGAGTTTTCTTGGATGCAGACCTGCACATTCAGCTCAGGGGCACCTGAGGAGTGTGTGAGCAGCAGAAGATGCTGTCGGACATGTGTGTTCCTTGGCTGTGAGGGTGACAGCCAGCACAGGGCATGGGCACTCCTGCACAGGGGGTACGGGAAGGGTCTCCTCATCATCCCAATCTTTCCAGAAAAACCCTGCACTAAGTTTGCAAACAGCAGAATAACAGGGTCAAACCAGTCCTCCCAGAAGGAAAGCACAGCCCAGGAGAAGAACAGATGTTTCATCCAGAGAGCTTGTTTGTTTGTTTTGCGTTTTTCAAATGATTCTATGAAGTTTTGGCCAGAGGTAAATAGAGACCTTGTGTTTCATGGTATTCTCCTCCACATGGCAGGGCACATTCACAAAAGAAAAAGTTCAACAGGCGCAAGTGTGGGGTTTTTTCACTCTAAAGAATGTCAATTTCTAAACATTCTTTTCTTCTTTAAAAACTGCAATACCTCACTACACCTACTTGATAGCATTTAGCTGGGCTTTTTTTTTCCTGAAACTTCTTTCAGAAGAATTCCAAGAACAACCAAAAAGAGAAATTGATTTAATGCTTTTTATTTGGCTTCAAGAGGGTCTCTGAAGAAATCTTAAACTTCTAAAAAGACCCAATCAGCAAGACAACAAACACAAACACATCAATGTCAGTGTTACTCCCAACAAAAGTCATCACAGCCCAAGATTTTGCAGATCCAGCTACACACCACACACTGCCCCTTACAAAATGCTCATCATCTTAGCATTCAAAGCCGAAAATCACCAATAAAACTTGAAAACAGAAAAGGGAAAAGCATCCCATTTCCATCCACCAGACAAACAGGATGTTTTCTTTATCAAGACACACTTAATTCTCAGGCTCCTTGAAATAGGGCAGAAAAGACATATCCATGTCACTGCAGCCACAGTTCTAGCTCAAGTGTAAGATCTCCTTCAAAGCGGAAATTAAAGAAGACATGAGAACACTGAGTAAGAAAACAAAAGTTAAGAGTGGCAACTCCATGCTCATCACAAGGATGCAAACAGAGCCTGAGGAAGTATGCCAGCACAACTGTAAAATCTGAAGGGGAACACTCTCCAAAGAGCTTCTCATTTCATTCACAACATTCTTGTTGATCAAGAAAAAAAAACCACAAGAAAACAGCTGTTTGAAGGAAGAGCTTTCCATTGCTAAGTGCTCCTGCTGGCTCTTTTAAAAGCCCAAGCCACCATAACAAGATTGCCTTTCCCCGGATCTACCAGAAGATACACATTGCGCAAGAAAGCCCAAGACTTTCAAAGACAAAGAAGCCAAACACTGTCTAAAGACCCGTCAGGCGTGCAGCAGGCTCGCTTCCTGCTGGGACGAGGCTTGGAGCCTGTGACGGACACGATCCCGGATCAGTCACACTGCCACACACCACAAGTAAGATTTTCCTTGTTTGCCTTACAACACCAACGCCAAGATCAGCACGGGGGCAGGGCTGCGGGATCCCCGCTGCTCCCATGGAGAGCCGGGCGCCCCGCTCGGGGCTGCATTTGCACATCACCCTCCTGGGCGCAGGCAAGAGACGCGGAGCCCGTGTCAGCCGCTGCCAGGCGCCGTCCCCGGGGCACTGCCACATCCCGTGTGGATGTCGCCACCTCCGTGTCCCTCTGGGGCTCCATCCCAGCACGTGCTCGACAGCCACCCCGAGCGTGTGGGGGAGACTTCCACGCCGCTGTCCCGAGGTGCTCCGGCACACTTCCACTCGGGATTTACACCGACAGGGCTCTGCGGAGGTTTTAAATCGCTGTGCTTGCGAGAAGCCTCCCTCCCGAGTAACAGCGCACCAACAGACACATTTCCACGGAACTGTCCTCGCTATGCGTTTTACGCAAGCCAAAATATGGGGATTCCAGCCAAAAAACAAACAACAAAAACATCGAAACTTGTGTCACTTCCTTCCTGCGCTTGGGGAGCGGGATGGAGCGGGGACAGTCGGGTTTTGAAGAAGAAGACACGGCCGGCGACTCCGGAGCGGCCGCCCGGGAGAAGCGGCAGCGCCGAGGGAGCCCCAGCCGGACGGAGCGGGGGCTGCGGGACCCCGGTTACCGAGAGCCAGGCCCGGAGGGGAGGCAGCTGAGCCCCCCTCGGCGCACAGGGGATGCCAAGGCCTGCCCGAGGACAGCCCGGCCCGGGGGTGCAGCCACAGCGAGGGGCGCGGGGAGCGCCTGTGGGACAGACCCGCCCGGCGCCGACCCTGCCGCCCGCCGGGCACGCACGGGGAGCCCGAGGAACCCCGCCACGGCCCCCGAGACGCGTCCCAGCCACCCCACCCCCGGCCTCCCGGCGCCGCCGCCCGCCCCCGCCGCTCCTCACCGTGCGGCTCAGCAGCGTCTCGGGGTCTGCGGGCTCGCACAGCTCGCTCAGCTTGCGGTCCCAGTGCAGCAGCGGCGGCTGCTCCCCGCCGCTCTCGCACACCTCCATGGCGGCCGCAGGCACCCGCGCCGGCCCGTCGGTCGGTCGGTCTGTCTGTCTGCCGGTCTGTCTGTCGGTCGGTCCGGACGCTGCCCCGCCGCTGCCCCGGGCCGCGGAGCCGCGCGCTCGCCCCCGCCCCGGCGCGTCCCCTCCGCCGGCGGCCGCGCGAGGGCGTGGCCGGGCGGGTCACCCGCCACGCCCCCGCCGCCCCGCCCGCCAATCGGGGCGAGCAGCGCCGGGCGCTGGCCAATGGGCGCGCGGGCCCCCGAGAGGCCGCGGCCGTGAACGTGGGCGTGGCGCCCGCGGCCAATGGCGCGGCGGAGCGGCGGGAGCGGCGGCCAATGGGGCAGCGACAAGACTGCGGCCGGCGCGCGACGCCCCGCCCCGGGCCGGGCCGGGCCGCCCTCAGGGAGGGACCCGCGGCGGCCCCGGGACGGCGGCGCCCGGACAGAGGGAACGGGACCGGGCCGGGACAGCGCGGCCCTGGGTGCTCGTTCGGTGTGGACAGGTCAGAACGCACCTTCTGAAAACCACAGCGTCACAGCTCGGGGCAGCCACACCGAGGCCACTGGTGCCTGCCTCAGATCGGTCCCAGAGCGCTCATCAACCGGCAGCAAAAATAATCGCAGGCAAGGGGAAATTGTGGTATTTTGAGACTTGTGTTGCTGCCAAGCCGGGGCAAGACTGACAATCCATTGTTCTTAAAAAGTGGCAAGTTGCCGAATATTTCGGTCTCAAAAAGCTGGGCATTGCTCAGGGCTTGTCTGAGCTCGGGCGCGGCCGGGCACTGCTGGACACCAATGGACAGCGCCAGGCTGCCTTGAGCAGGAACAGAACTGGAATTCCTGGCGTGTTCCCTCTCTCCGAGAGCTCCCCTGAGACATCACCTCTGTGACAGCCACTTCCACCCTGCTCACAGAGGCAGCACCTGTGCAGCAGAGGCATCCAGCCCTTGCTCTGCAGAGCCCAGACTAACCCTCTGAGGAAAACAAAGCCAGAAGGGTTACACAGCACTTAACAGGCACAACAGCAACAAAAATAGGAAAAGTTAGGGTGATTTCAACAGGTTTGTTGCTTGAAAGTTTATTAATCTGCTGGAGTTCGATAAGGGGGGAAAAAAGTTTAACAGAAGTTACGCTATCTAAGATCACCTCCAAAAATTAGTTATTTTAAGTTAGTTATTGTGAAACAAGTCAGTCTGATATTGGCCTTCAGCAACAAAGAAAAGCCAAATTACCAGTACCTGAATTGCTACCTTCCACTTTGGCAAGCCCAACCAGAGGTACAAACTTCTTGTTTGTACTGCCAGGCACTGTTATCAAAGCAATTCCATTGTGCCAGTCCAGAGATGCAGATTGTGAAATTTGTAAAGGTCAGTTCCTGATCCAGGAGCCTCCGTGTTTTCATTGGATGTGTCCTTCCTTTCAAAGCTTTTGAGGCCTTGTGATAATCCCTTTAACAAAAGGCTCTCCATCACCCTGCTGGCTGACATTAGCACCTTCTAAAATCACTTCTATGACTAGATAATTTCTTGGAGCTGGGGCACTAAATGAATGTTTTGCCCATATGAGAAGTCTAAAGGGAGACCCATGTTTGCCTTGTAAACCAACAAAATGAAGGCCACCTTAGAAGAAGGTGGTCCTGACTGGGTGAGTGCAGCTTCCTTTGCTTAGCATGATGAGAACAAGGGGCTCCCAAGGACTGGTGTTTGAGTACTGGGCTGAACTTTCTCACCCTAACACATTTCTCAGGCAGAAATATTTATTTAAGGAAGAAATTGCACAGACACACACTTCTGACCTTCCCCCTTGGGTAAAGCACTCACACAAACTGAGGCACCCTGGGTAAACAGCACACTGCTTTTCCCAGAGGTTTCCACTCTTCCTCCACCATGTAAAGCTGTGTCCCTCTCCCCTCTGCTCTTCCCCAGGAGCTCTCTCTTTATCACTGGTACTGAGGCACAGCTGCTGCTGTGAGACACAGAGCTGCTGAGAATTCATAAGTGTGCTGCAAGACTTCTTTGGCCACTGAAATATTTTGACACGCAAAACTATCCATTTCTGGGGCTATAATATAAATAAAAACCATGATATTGGTAGCTGGGCATCCTGCCTAGATACTGACACATTATTAAAATTAGTCTTCAAGGCTATATGTAATTTTTGGGCTTCAGCACCTCTGAAACAATGACCCAAGGCTGTGTAAGGAAATGTGACCAATTTGCTTTGCATGGTGGCAGCCAACAGCACAGAGACCACACTGATGTGTTTGTGCTGCAGCACCAGTTCTTCTTGGGAAAGGACATCCGAAATAGCAAGGCTCTGCTGGAGGCTGGCAGCACATACAGGGCACCGAGAAGGAGGAGACAAAAGTGGAGGAAAGTAATCCTTCCCAGAGAATATTAATAATTCAGTGTGCTGACACAACACAATGTGTCACATGTTGCTGCCCACAGACTGACACGACACCAGGAATCAGGCACTGGGGAAAGCACCTTAAAACCTACAGGAACATGATACAGACACAGCTATTCTAACTTTATCCCATACTCCCTGGAGGATTTGAATGGTGGACTTCAATAGTTACCAGCCTGCTGAAAATCCAGGCTGTTTCTCTATGCTTCATTATTTTTCTCTTAGAATAGCTATAATGGTATTATTAAGTCCCAACTCATGTAATTCTAAGAGCATTTTTGATTTCTTCTTTTGTGAAAGACCCTTTCCTCACCCCACTCTTCTGAAGTGGGTTTGAACTCACCCCACAGCACAGGGGGAGAGTGCAAAAATTGACCAAAAATCTACAAGAATGCAAAAGGGTGGGGAGTTATTGTCTGCACATATAGGGAAGAGAAGAGCCCAGCTTTTGCTTACTGAGAATTCTGCTCCCTTTCGACAAGGAGCAGAAAGCCCACACAGAAAATACACATAGAAAACCAAACCAGCTAAGAAAGAAGGAGGCTGCTAAGGCAGAGCTCCAAACAAACACCACTTAAAACATCAAAGAACAAAGCAAGGAACAATACAAAGCTGGCAAAGGAAAGGTGCTCTCCTTGCAGATCCTGGGTTACAGAAGCCACAACTCCTGCAACCACATCATTACTCAGTTCTTGATCAGGTCAGCTGCACAAGGGTTCATTAAATATTTACAGGTGACATTTTTCTGACTTGTGACAACCAGGATCAAGATAACCATCCATTTTCTACAGCCTCTGTTCAAATCAGTTTGAGAAACCAAGCAGCAAGAAGAGAGCAAACAGCAACAGAGCCCACAGGATGAAAACTGCCAGGTTTCTGACCAGCTACCAGTAAAAATCTTAGCCCTTGAAAGCAACAGAAAACAGCCACAGCTAGAGATTTCTTCAACAAATTCAGCACCTCTTAAAGAGTGCAGGACACAATTTTCAGGTCCAAGTATATAAAGAATAAACCAGCAGTTAATTTCTAATCACAGTAGTTGCTGCAGATTTTTGTGAAATGGCCAGGTATGGTAATGAGCTGAATTTTTACGTGGGACTAAGCAACAAGCAGAAGAAAAATCACACACACACTGACACACGTTCCCCACATGAGGATGTCTCAGGAGAAACCCTGTGAAAGTTATTTCTTTGTGTGTTGTGCAAAGACTTTACTTGCACTAACAGAGCAAATTTCTTGTGTAAATGAGATTTAAATCACACTCCTGTGCTGAGAACCTCACCACTGCCAAGATAAACAGACACCAAGCCTTAATTTGTACATTTAGACACGCTCAACTACTTGGCAAAAAGGCTTCCACCACAGAAATTTCAGAGTTAAAAATAGAAGGTGAGCCTGAGAATAGTAAAGTTTTCTTCCCACAATCCTGGCATTTCATTCCTTTTCTGACACATGAAAAAAGTGGGATAGCCAGCCCTGCAGACAGCCTGTTACTAAACCCACATAATTGGTACACTGACAGAAACACAGGCTCCCTTTACCAGAATCTTCCTTGCTGTTGTACCCAGGGGTTTCTCTAAGCTCCAGTTCAGCTTTCCTGCCTTTACAATCCCTGCCCCTCTGTAAGGGCTTTCACCAGGCCCCCACAGGCACTGCTGGCCTTGAACTGAAGTGTGAGCTGTGTTTGGGAACAGACAGGAGGAGAACAAGAGACCTATTTTGGTGAAGCAGGACTTGATTTCCTTTGGCTGAAGCATCTTCTTCTACTTCTTCAAGCCTCCTAATTTCTGTGGGCAGAGCAATTACTGTGGAGTAATGAGAAATAAAGTTGAAAGGGTTCTTTGCTGTGTGACACAGGCACAATAATGTGGTGTCTTCCTCAAACCAGCCACAAAAACAAGCAGAGAAGAGAGTTTCCTACACCTTACAGCAGGCTGACAGAAATAACTGAGTGCCATGGAGCTGCCTTGCAGACCAGAATAGCTCTGCCTCAGAGCTGCTCAGAAACGCTCCAAATACTTGGTGAACATGCTGACATTTTAAAAAGAAGTCACCCATATTTATCTTTTGTAATTATCTCCATAAATACGTAAAATAAATTCCTTGTTAAGGTCAAGCGCTTCTAAATATCCTGGTTGATGCAAGCAGCCAGGGTTTGCCTCATCAGGTTTACACAAGATGCTAACACTGACAAGAAAAAGCAGAATGCCATTTTCCAGGGGACACTGTGGGAAAACACTCATTGCCTAGTTACAAACAAGGAATCAGTGTATTTCATTTGGGTGATACCATTCCCATTCCATTTCCCCACAGAACAAATACCTACCCATAAAACACCCCGAAACCAACCAGATGCTATAGTAGTGCTGATTTCACACAGGATTTTCTCACAAATGAAATGACTTAGTTACAGATTAACTTTGCCCCAGAGTGGCAGAGCAGACCCAAGATGAACAGCAAGCCTTTGCCACTGGTTATTTTTGCTCTAACTAGGGCAATGCAGAATCATTTGGGAAGGCCTGCCCTAGTGCCAAGCTGTGCTGAACATTCAGCACACTGCTTCCAGTGTGTGCTCAAAGTCAGTGTGTGTTGCCTTTGTAGCAGGGCAATCTTTAAAGTGTACTAGCTACTTTAAATAGAACTGGAAGGGCAAGAAAACTCAGAGTTCTTGAGTAAATATTTTTCCTTGCTGGCACCTAATCCTGATACCTTGTGCTAGCTCTGCTCTCTCCAGCTTGAGCCAGGGGCAGAGATTAGCAGGAGCCATTCAGCAGCTGCAGAGTTCTGGCAGGTCTGGCCACTCCGTTGTGGTGGTGAAGGGAATCCTTGCTGCCACTCCTGCTCTGAGCCTGGAGGAAAGGCAGCTCCCAGACACCAAAACAGGCACTGCCATGAGCTCCACCACCACAGCAGAGTGCAAATGAAGTGACCACTGAATGAACAGAAGCTCAGCACATCTGCTCAAGGCCTCCCAGCAGAAAAGACAAAAAGGAAAAATTTGTGCACAAACTACTTGGATCACTATTGTGCAAGAGCACCACCACAATTCTCACAGCAGTACAACAGGCTCAGATTAAACAAGTAGTTAAAGGAATTAAAATCAGGATTTTATATTTTAAAAGACATTCTCCGGTGGATAACAACCCACTGAGGCAGCTAAGCCTTTGCAATACATCTGACACCCCACTATGCCAATGACAGGGGCTCAGATATTTGTCAGAGCTTTAACATCAACCAAAAATAGATGCTAAATTGAAAGAATTGAAGTTTTTGTTGGTACAGAAAATGTGCAGAGAGCATTAAAAAACCCCCAGCATTATGTAGGGAAAAGAGCTGCAGACACTAATGTGTTCTGCTCTGGGATCAGAGAGGAGATACAAAATCCCACCAGCTCTCAAGGCAGGAAATTGTCATTTCTAATATTTCTTCTTGTCCTGTTCCATCACATTGTATTACAGTGGGAATTCCCCCTTCTCTTTTTTGTGCAGCAGAATTAAACACCTTTTAGTTTAGCAACTTCTTGCCAATAATACAGTAATTCTCACTGTGACAACAAAACGCAGCGGAACAAGGGCCACTCCCACACCTCGAATCCCGGACCCGGAATGTTTTTGTTTTCCACGCGACTCCCCAAGGCAGCCGCTCCTCCAGCTCCTCCTGATGGCAAAGCACGGGCACAGCACCCTAACGAGGGACGGGAATGCTGATGTCATCCTACACCAAACACCACAACAAACAAGACCTAAGCAGGGTTTGGAGACAGACAAGACCGAGGATCAGCAGAGAGGCAGATGCAAATGCACAGGGAAGCCTTCTCCGGGTCTGTGACAGAAATCTCCAGCTGAGCACTAGTCAAAGCCAATAGTTCTGTTTTAAACTCACTGTCCAACTGGCTTAGAGGAGGAAAAACAGGGAATGACACCCTTAGAACAGAGGAGGGATGTCAAAAATGAGAGGGGATCAGGCTGGCAGGCCCCACAAGACAGGAGGGGGATGAAGGCAGACAAGGACAGAAGGTTTGAAACTGGCTGAAGATGCAAAGAGTGACTCTCCATTTATATATTCATCAGCTCAAGAACTGATACAGCTGCCTAAGGTACTTCTCCTTCTAAGAGGACAAAAAGAAAGTAATCCAAAAGATCATAACAGACACAAAGTGCATGGGAGAACAAAACACAAAGAAATACCCTTCAGGTAACAAACATTTTATTTATTTCTTAAAGAAACTACAGCAATATATGTGACTACAGAATTATGAAGCACTGAAAAACCAAAGGAATGAAATGGCCTGGATCCAAGCACTAAGGACATCACACCTTTTCTCTCACTGAACCATCACTCAGAAAAATCACATTATCTGAAAAGAAATTTAAAAAAATTATCTTCAGCATTGTTTCACCTTGTTGCAAGCCTTCACACCATGAAGCCCAGGCATTTGTGTTAAAATAAGTTGTTAAGATACGGATTTTGGAACAGAATAATAGTTGATAAATCAGTGTCCAACCCAAGGTTCCTTGTCTATCTCCCCTGAAAACAGACAATTCAAGGTGGCCATATGTACTATGAAACAAGTGTGCTAAAGCTGATGAAAAGCTGCTGAACCGTGAAAGACACTAAAAACATTTAAAAATAATGTTTCATTCTTTGACTACAATCTCCATAAGTTATAGCTTATTTCCCTTTTCTTTTGTCATGTTCACTCTGCACTATATACTATTACTATATACCATGTCAATAGCCTGTAGGACTATGGGAAGTTCCTACTTCATCAAGCCTAAGGAATTTCTAAAGTGCCTTGAGACTGGGCTGCTTGAACAAGAATCCATTAGGAGAATAATTAAAAAACAGAATTGTTTCTCCCTTCCAGTAATTTATAGCACTACTAGCTTTTAAAGATGCTGCAGAAACATCCAGGATTATGACAGTTCTTTTTCCCCTCTCCTTTTCTTCTGTTCTAGTTTTTTTAGACATACTTGTGTAACAGAAATGTTTGCTCTACTACCCAATTAATTTATCCCTAACTCAAAAGCATCACAATAGCAGCTCTATCCACAATAAAGATGCTGCAGGATGCTCAGTATTTAAAGGCTCAAGGAAAAAGTAGAGTTTCCTAGTTTTATTTGCTGTGTCTCAAGGCACAAGTCTACTCCTTATCCATTCTGTGGGGTAAGCAAATGACACCAACAGTTTGCAGCTGGATACTCTCATCTTCCATGTGTTCACAAGCAAGTGCCAGAGGAAATCTGCTGGTACACACTATCCATTCTCTCAAAATCCCTGAGTGTGGATACTGAGGATGAAGGCAAACCAAGCTTCATTTCAGAGGCCCTCCACCCTCTTTTCATTTTAAGAGGGCAAGGGGCACCTTGGTGCTTTGCTCCTTACCTGCTATAATTGTTGTGGCCTGTCGCCTCACATTGTTCTTATCTGTATATTCACCATAATCTATCTTCCCTTCAACAAAGATTCGAGAGCTGAAAATAAACCAAGAATTTCATTTTGGTCAGAGAACTGTGCTGCGGTTTTCCACTCTGTAATCAATTTGGGATTGAATTTAAAATGGGATCCTTAAGACCACATGTTCCAAACCCCCTGGCCATAGCAGGAATAGGATCCACTAGATCAGGCTGCTCAAAGCCCCATCCAGCCTGACTTTGAACACTTCCAGAGATGGGGCATCCACAGCTTCTCTGGGCAACCTGTGCCAGGACCTCACTACCTTGACAGTAAGGTTTACATCCATATATATAAACCTCCATCCAAACTAAGTTTTCCTTTCTTTCAATTGGAGCCCTTGACTCTTTGTCTTATCATTACACTTCCTGATGAAAAGGCTGAATTCAGAATCTGATTCAAAGTACACAGGCTTCTGTATCAGTTGTTTGTAGCTGCTCTGCTAACTTGTTTTATGCCACCTGTATCTTGCTACAGTTCCTGGTCACCATAATCATTACAGTAATCCATTATTAAGGCATTAAATCCTCACCCACATTTGTTGTTCACTTACCCCTTCCTCACATACTGATAGGTGACATCCCTGAGGCCAGGTCTGAAGACAGAGATCCTGTGCCATGTCGTCTTTTGACTGACATCACCTACAGTACACAGAAGTAACAGAGCTGGATGCCAAATCCTCTTTGTGATACAAGACTCAGAAATTAGTTTCAACACATTAGTATTCTCAAATTATGAGAAATGGTTTGAAAACAGAAGTATACTAGCACTCCATCACCCACTTCACTCCAGAACTAAACGTTCCACTCACCCATACCCAAAAAATTCTTGTGCAGAAGCACAGTTCAAAACAAGACATTGCTTTTTCTGTAAGACAGTGCTCGTGCTATTAATTTTTCCCCCTCATGTAGTATCCACCATTCTAACACCCAAATTTTTACCCTCAGACACTCCACATTGAATAGAATCTAGAGAATGAGAAATATGCAGATGCAAACTGATGACAGAATCAATGAGAAAATTATCTTTATTTTTCTCATCCTGAAACACAAATAAGAGTACAGAACCCGCTATGCCTCTGACACACCCCCACCAGTGACAAACTGCCCTCTCAACACATCTCTCCTCTCCCCCTGAGGAAGGCCAACAGCAGATCTCTCTTCAGTATATGCTGCTGGGCATCAGTGAGACACACACAAATGCCCCAGCATCTCTGCTGAGCTCAAAAGAGCCTTCCTGCACCCCAGAGATTTGCCAGTGTGCTGGTGCTGGCTCTGCAGCCATGACCTGGGACACGTTGCTGTGCAGACTCACCTCCCTGGCCCACTTCACTATCTCCTGTCCGCCACATCTCATTGGTTGCAAGGGAAAATATGGTAACAGGATTTTTTCCTTCCACTTGCCTCATGATAGGGTCCTGTCCAACCCGACCAAGCAGCTGAACACGATTCATGGCTGAAACAAGAGAGACCAAACACACAGGTGAATTATGATGCTCCTAAACATGGGAAGCCCTCAGTCAGCAGCTTTTCTCAAAGGCCAGGATTACAACTTTCTGCACCTCCTGAGCTCTTTAAAGCTCTTGTGACATTGGCTTCTTCAGGTTCCAGCAGATGGTTGACTGTGTCTGTACTGTCATTATCACTGTGAAACTAACTGATTTAAAAAGCTAAAGGTTCCTTATTCTTTCTGTTCCATCTCTTTCCCAGATACATCCATGTATCACTTGAGACTAAACTGCATTTATGTGACTTTTGTTTCATAATGATAAACACAATGCACAGCAGTACCTTTGAAACAAAGTTGCATTACTGCACTCCATCCTCTGAAGGAGAGAGTCAGTTTTTACACCATTACCAGGCCTAGGCAGACACAGTCTATCCCTTCTCCATGCTCAAGGACAACTGGAAAAGGTCAGGGAAGTATCCCTCGTGCACAATGAGTGTGTAAAGTGAATAGTGAAGGCTGAAGTACAAACCTGGGGCAGGAGCACACACACAAGTGCCCCAGGGACTCAGGAGCCTGAGAAGCGAGCACACAAGACACCTGAAGGCAGGAGTTAGAAACCATGCCAAGAGCAGAGCCAAACCACTGCCACAGATAAAGCACAACTATCTGCCCTACAGAGGTGGTAGTCTTGGTCAGGGCTTTCTTCTTTTCCCCCTAAAGTGCTGCTTCACCTGACAGAGAACAGACAGGAACCCACTCAAGAGTCTGTGTGCCTGAAACAACACAATCATAGGTGCCACACTGAGGAGCCACCATTCCTACCTGCTTCTCTCCTGCCCTATTTCAGACATCCTAAAACCGAGATAAACACAATGAGTAACAACTAAATTGCATCTCAGGGGTACTTACATCTCTCAAGTACCAGTGAGTTAACCGTATCAGAGTCATGTCTTACAAACTGGCGCAGCACCTGCAGGAACAGAGAAATGTGAGTTTCCAAGACACAAACTAGGAACAGCGTTCACGAGCCTTCACACCTCATCTTCTGAGCACTTGCAGAGGCTCTGCAAGTAGGTTCTTTGGCAGGTATCTGATGGGGGACCTGAGGAAAGAAATCTGTTCAGCCAAATGAAGCTAGTAAGATTACTCAAAAAACATCTGGTTAAATCAAACTTAAAGAGTTGCCTAGAAAGAAATGTAGCCCAAAGGTAGATCTCCAGCAGTTATTTCTGGGACATGCAGTAACTACTGTTTTTCTGTAATATGTAAATAAGAGGGGAGGAGGTCTGTAGAAGAGTGGGGGTTTAGTTGTTTGAGCTTTAGTCTTTGGAAACAAACGGGTCTGACAGTTCTGCTTCGTTAACCAGGTATGCCTAAAAAAGTACATCCATCCACTGGAATGAGCAGTGGATGCACTGACACCCTTGTTCCCAAGGCAAATCTAGGAAACAATTCTTAGTACTGCAAGTGGGAAGGCAAACAGTCCATCCTAGAAGAAAGGCGGGGGGGAGCGGCGGAAGCCCAGAAACACTTCTGCTAGAGATGCACGTGCGGGAATTGGAAAAGGGCTCATGTCCCCGAGCAGGTGGTTCCAGAGCTCACACTGTTTCTCCCCACGGGCAGACCCAGCGCCGAGGCCCCGGCCCAGCGGGCACGGCCGGCCGAGGGCTCCGGGCGCTCGGCTCTGTCCGCCCCTCCCCTTCCCCCTTCCCAGAGCGCCGTTCCGTGTCCGGAGAGCCGCTCCAGCCTCCCGGCGGGGCACAGGGGCCGGAGCCGCTGCTCCCCCGCCGCCCCGAGGGCGCCGGGCCCGCACGGCCCTGCACGGCCCTACCTGCCACGCCGGTCGCCGCCACATGCTGCCGCCGGGCCCGCACCTGGAGGGAAAAGCAGGGCTGAAGCAGCGCCCCGGGCAGCCCCGACCCCGCGCCCTCCGCGCCGCTCCCGCCGCCGCCGCGCTGCGCCCCGGCCGGAACAGGAAAGGGCCGGGCCGCGGGTTCCGGGCGGAAACGCGCCCGAGACACGGGCAGCGCCTGCCCCCCGAGCCGCCGGGGGACCCCGGACTCGCGGAGGGGAAAAAAAAAACCAACAAAATTGCATCACTCCATCATCGGTTAAAAATGATAAAACCTTTATTCGCACGGGACGATAGGATCGAACAGTTAAAAGCCAGCATGTGCAACATGGTAAAACAAACCAGTAAAACCTGGAAATGAGCGAGTTACCAAGTGCCCCCTCATAACAGTGCAGCGCTCTGTCCAACCACACAAACAGGCGACAAGGACTCCCCAAGTTACATTTAGCGGGGAGAGGGAGAAGGGTGTGTGAGGTCTCAAGTACGAAATACATACCACCATTAACATGGGCAACTCCAAAAAGCTGGAAAAGCCCTTTCTAATTGCCCTCCTCGTTCTGGAAGGCTGCAGTTCACAGGCAGACAGCTGCACCACCTGCGAGGTACTGGAGAGGAATTGGGTACAGACAGACCCAGCTACCAACACACTGCACCCCACAGGAACAAGGAGTCCTCCCTTGACAGAAAATGAGTTGGGCATCAGCAACTAACTAGTTTGTTAGAGCACGCTCAGTTACAAAAATTTGAAAGAATGTTTTTCTTCAACTCCCACTCAAAGTATTTCCTATGGCTCTGTGTCCCCCCTCAGTGAAACACCACTCCAGCTGCACCCTGAGCCCCCCAGGACAGCTGTGTGTAACCAGCCTGGCTCCTGATGTGTAGCTAAAACTGGCTGCCGTAGTCTCTGCCTACTTGCTCCTAGAAGGGGCCAGCTGTAGATGCTGTCTCCCTGTACAACCATTATCACCCCTCTAAAATTAGTCAGCCCAAGTGCTAAGACCACAAAATCACCAATAACAGGGCCCAACTGAAGAAAGAGGAAAGTGAGTAGAGAAAACGCCATTCTTTTGTCACAGCAGAGTTACACTGACTCTATAGCAAGGCCAATTACACAAGAAATTAAACAAGACTGAGGACAACCTTAAATCTCATTATCCAACATTTGTAAGTCAGTCATTCTTTTCTCAGCCAACATCTCATCATCACTAACAGGGGAACAAAAAAAACCAAAACAAACAGGGAGAGAATATGGGGCATTGGTCTGTGCAGACCCTCTGCTTTCACAGGGCCATCATTCAGCAGTCTTTGGACAACACAAATTCAGAAACCCAGAGTAAAGCTAAAGGAGCGACAGCTCTTCCCTCCCACCAGACGCTTGCTCTTCTGCTTAGAAGAGGTTTCAGACTCTTGTAACTTGGCACTTCCTAAGGCTTGGTCCTTCATGAGGCTCTGGGCAAGGCGAGCTGCTTTAAGTTCCCTGCAGGGGGGAGACGAGGGAAGAGGAAAGGAAGAAAACCATGTCATGCATGAATGCCCAGCAGCTACAGAAGCAAACTATGAACAATTTTGCACAAGAAGGTTACTGTAAAACTCCAGCACTGCTGGAAGGGGGCAGCATCTCAGCCCAGAGGGTAACATGAAGATTACTGTAGCTGTCTCTAGAGTTCCTGTTTGAAAAGGTAGGAGCTCTGAAGATTTACCAGAAGAAAACCATGTATCTGGTCAGCAACACACTGGCACCAGTATGGGGAACACCTGGCTCACTTTTTCTCCCATTGTTTCAGATAGTTGTGAGTGCTGAAACTTAGATCAATGTCATCTTATAAATATATAATACCTAAATATGCAAATACTTCTTTTCCATTGCCTTTCTTCCCTTTCTGGTACTTGCTGTTCTTCCAGAGATTCACTCTTCTGTCTACACAGAAAACCTCCTCCCCAGCTGAGCACTGCACTTAGAGGGGTTGTGGGGCAGTTCTTAGACAGATCCCAGCACCCCAAAACACTGCTGCCAACAGCAGCGAGAGGGAACAAGGGAAATCTGCCACCACCTGATGTTTCCCTTCCCTCTAGGCTTAGCCCACTATCTCAGTGCATTATCAATTCCTCATCTGCCCACTGGCTGCAGGTTGTATCAGCATTTTGCACCACCAGCAGCTGCAGGAAGTGCACGAGTTCACTTTTATAACTCAGCCAGCTCCTCCAAGCCAGAGCTGAAGCACAGCTGCCACCTGGGCACTGCAAGTCCCTGTTTTACATCCCCATCATCTCCCCAGCTCCAGGCACAGGAACTGGCTGGGGATTTCTGCACATGCATTCTCCCAGCACTACCACCCTCCATTCAGACCTGGTGACCAGCATGGTTGTACCCACGCCTTCTCCCCTTCATGCCCAAGCCAGCCCTACCTTTCCAGCATGGCAGTCTTGCATTTCTCCATGTTTAGCTGCTCCTGGAGCTGCACAGCTTTTCCACAGGAAGGACGGAGAACAGGGTGTTTGGTGAGAGCTGTGGCAGAAGGTCTTTGTGCTGGGTCAGGGTGGATCATGAGCTGGAAGGCAAAGGAGTTCAGAGTCTAACATTCCTGTCACATGCCAGCTGCAAAAGCCACCATCCTGTCAAGACTACTGCCTCACCTTGAGGAGCTCAAGAAAACAGTGGGGAAGCTTCTGGGGGATGGGTGGGATGTTGCCTTTGCGGATGTGGTGCCACAGGGCCCCGTTGTGAGGCAGCGGCGCTGTCCCGGCTGCCAGAGCCACCGTGAGAGCCAGGGCAAAGATGTCTGCCTTGGGCAGGTAGCAGTATTGCTGCAGAGAGAAGGGAAGGGTGTTAGAAAGGAACATCTTGCTGCACTTAGCAAAGGTGAGTTGGGGAATGAGCCCAAAAAGAACCAGCCAAGCACGCGTGTGTATGTAGCACTGCCTTCAGTGAGCTGTTTCCTGCTCTTCAGGATGAACACACTGGCAGCAGGCAGTAGGACTAACCAACAGCACGTTGGATCTCAGCCAGCCATAAGGACCTTGCAGGCCACGTTGGGATCACTGCAGTAACTCCAGAGGATGGCCTAACACACATGTACCTCCAGCCTCCACCACAAGGCAGTAAGCTACCCATGCCCAACAGTTCCTAAATCCACTTGCAGCACAGATACTGCCCCCTAAATACCTGAACTGAATAACACATCCAAGCTGGTTGTTCAATTCTGATTCCCTTTTCATTTGTTGGCCAGAGTGACAAAACTGCAGTCAGTTTAAGGGGTGTGTTGTGCCTCCACCCTCTCACCACTAGCTGTTCAGTGTCCGTGTTACAAGGCATCTGTCTGGGTAAATATATTCCTCAATAATCACATCCGGTAGTTTCATCTCAGCTGGATATGCAAATCAAATGTCTTTAAACTGATAAAGGTTTTGTCTCACTGATCCCTCAAGGCAAATAGTTGCAATAATCCAATGATAGCTACTTATGAAGTATTTACATGATAAGACTCACACCACTATTGTTCATGATAAAGTGCTAATTTCACAGATTTCACAGCCAGACCAGACAGATGAAAGAGGAGATAAGGTGAGGAACAAGTTAGACTAATGACTGCTCTGCAGTTGATCTCTCCCCACTTGCTCTCCCACCCTGTTCTCCCCACTGCCCAGCTCTAGCAGTTTTACCTCTTGCAAAATTTCATTGGCCAAAAACCGTCTGTCTCCTTCCTCCACCTGAGGGTTTGTTATTGATGTCACATGTCCAAGGTCACCTGAGACAAAGAGCAAGCAGCTGAAATGTAATGAAGCAAACGGAAGCCATTCTCCAATAAAAGCCTTCACTTTATAGGCACCAACAGAGAAATACTGAGTAAGAGAGCAAGCCTGCTTCTAACTCAGGAATCCGCACTTGGAAACAAGCACATGAATTTTCTGTGACTTGTCCTCTTAGAGGAATTAATCCTGGTGTAACTGGGGCATTCATGACTATCCATCAGTTCTGTGTGCAAGTCTCTTTAGCCACAGGACACAGCAGTCTCAGGCAGTAATGGACAGCCCTAATCTTAGGCCAGCTGTAAAGTAGGCTAAAACCTACCAATCTTATACACCACACCAGGAGAGAACTCATCTTCACTGTCACTCTCCTCCTGCCCAGCAGGGCCTGAAACTGCCAGCTTGTGACAGATGAAGATGTTACCTGCAAGACAGAGAAGTTCAGCAATAAGGTGATAACCAGCAGTCAGGCTGCAGCAGCCTGACAACTTTCTCAAAATCCCGCCTGTCAGAATAGTTAAGCTTTGCAGCCAGAGAAATTATGCACATGCTTCCCACCCAGCAGTCAGCTTTCTGGCCAACTCACATTGAGCCACACAGCTGGCACGAGACAGTTGTATCTTGTGCATAAAATATCCCAGTGAAATCAGCTTTCCCCTCCCTCTGCCCTCTATGGGAGAAGCATAATTTCAGCAGGAAAAAGGAGTTCCCCTCTAAGAATATTAACTCTGTGACAGAGGGGAAGCATTGCCCTGGAGGTGACCATCCTGAGCTGCAGAGAGGAAACCTTGTTTATTTTTGCAGGAACATAAATCCCTCAAGGCAGCTAAACACACAAAAGGGGTGTTGTGCAACAGGACAGTAAATAAGGAAGTGCCCATCTTCCTGGCAGCCCTACTTGCTCCATCAGTATGAAGGTGATTCCCATGAGCTTGGATTATAAAGGTCATGAGACAGGAGTAAAATGCTGCCAACTACCAGAAAAATCTCAATTTTAGAGCAGCAGTAGTGGCAAAAATCAAAATAAAAAAAACCCAAAACACCATACACAAGACAAGGGCAAGGTCCTCTTTTCTTTGGAGCACTACAGTCAGTCCACTCAGAAGGATTTATTACAGGTCCTACCCCTGAGGGTTCACTAGGAAACCCTCCACAAAGGAGGAAGGCACTCTGCTTACTAGGTTTGATATCCAGGTGCACAAGGCCAGAGTTGTGGATGTATTTAAGTCCCATGGAGACTTGCAGCAGTATTTCCTTCAGCTCTCCTTCTGGGAAATACTGCCCAAGCTTTGCATTTTCCAGCAGCGCATCTTGGAGACTCCCACCTGGGGGAAAACAGTCAGTCTGAGACCTGAGGTTTTATGGAACAGCATGTTTGAAACAGCTTAGCTGCCCAGAACACTTAGAGGCTGGCTAGTGACAAACCCCAACCCCAGCAGCTCTGTGTGCTCTAGTGAGCAAACTTGGACATCACCACTTGGCTTCAGCCTTCCCACTGCCCTGGAATGCCCAGCCTGCTGCTCAGCAAGGATGGCCAACTGCAGTTCTAGCCCCAGCCTAAAGCTCTACATCCTGCCAGGAGGCCTGAACTGTTAATGATGCTGGTGTTGCTGCAAGTGAACAACAGAAAAATTAATTGCTTCTGCTGTGCTTGGATACAGAAGGCAGGTGTAGGAGTGGTGGAACAAGGACATTAAGTCCCCACTAGCAGATTTTTGACTGAAAATCATTAACATTCAACACAGTTTTGTGGGTCTCCCTTGAGACACTTTGGGTATTTCAGAGCTAGAAGATATCATAGCCTCTGTCTCCATCAGCTTACTTTTGACCACCTCTCTTTTGGACTCAGATGTTCAGCCACCAGAACACAAGCAATGCACCGATGCTGCAGCAATGAGCACGTTTTGTGTTTGTCTCCACCAGATTTTAGAGCAATACTCCAAACACCTGTCACCACTCTTCATTGAGCCCCAAGACTACAGTTGCAGTCAAAAGAGGAACATTACATATTTGCTTTCAGCAACTCTGGCAGCTAAAGGCATCTTTTCCCATTTCTCTCAAGCAGTGGTATTGCCAAGGGCAAACTTTAGTAGGAGTTTACCACCCTGCCTGCAGCACCCCATTTATACTTTGCCTCATCATTTATTCCATTCCTCTGCAGCTGTAAACCCCTTTTTTATAGTCAGGATGCAAGGTGCCTTCATCCAACCATTCCTACCCACCCCCATTAAGAGGAGGTTTTGCCAAGATACATGGCCCTTAAGTCAGAAGCTCTTGGGTTGCTCATAACCAGGTGTTACCTGGACAGTCCCACCACAACCCTGAGCATCAGAATGGGGAATGCTTTTCCAGGCCAGCAAAAACAGAGACAGTTTTCAAATCCCAGAAATACAAAATTTCTTCTAAAATTGCTTCTAAAACATTAGGACCACTCAGAGCTCCATCTAAATATCATGCGCCCTTACTGGATTCCCCACAGAAGTGCAGCCCCAGGACAGTTTGCTTTGTTGTAAGTCACAACACCCACATTAAGGTACAAAAGAAGGGAACTTTGCCCGTGCTGGGATGTCAGCCTTGAGCACAGTGCACCCTTACCATTGCAGTGCTCATTCTGGATTATCATGTGATCGTCCTCTGCCCAGGCCGAGTAGTAGCGCACGACGTGGGGGTGGTGCCCCAGCACGGCGTGGGCATACACCTCCCGCAGTGCCAGCTGCCTGGGGGGCACACAGGGGAAAAGCTGAGGTGACAGGCTGCCAGAGGCACCAGGACAGGAGCCCTGCTTTGCAGCCTGAAAGTCCCGAACCCCTCTGCTCCCCCGTTCTCTCAGGTTTTGACAGACTGGCAAAACCTGCCCTTGGCTCAAATGCCCTGAGCAGCTGTTAAAGAAAATAATTGCTGAGCAAGTCTTTTGTTAAAGAGGCAAAGGCAGCAGCAGCTCCAAAGACTTTGCTTTAGCTACAGGACACCACGAGCTGGCCAATATACAGATAAGAGTAGTGCTGGCCATACAGCAAGCCAGGGACAGCAGTATGTCTGTCAAATAAACTTCTTGACAGTTATTGTAAAGAAACTGTCTGGATGGACCCAATGTGTTCAGGTATTCCATCCTCCCACTTTGCAGTGCATGTGACTTCTTCCTTCCCTAGACATTTACATCCAATAGTTTATAGTGGTATCTTCCCCCACTCTCCCAGCTGTTACTTGTGAGCAGCAGTAGCCAATTCTTGCTCATGCCACCCATCAGATACTTTTAGATCCACACTCCCTCCTTCCCATCACACCTCTCAAGAACATGCCCATCATTTCAACTGGCAGATTCCAGCAAGCACACTCACTCATCTGAGGATCCTGCCAGAGGCCTTTTGGAGCGTTTGATGGCATAAACACATCCATCAAGGCGTTTGATGCACTTGTAGACAGAGCCAAATTCCCCCACACCAATTTTTTCTAGTTCCAGGAACTCCTTCTTGTAGCGGGAAACCATATTGCTCGCCTTCAGAGTGTATCTCTGCAAAATGGCAAAAACAGCAAAGGCAAACAGGAGCTGAAAGCCTCAATAGGTGTCATTGTTTTCGAGGTGTGTAACACTTGCTGTCACTGAGCACCCACACTGCTCCCTCTCCCATTCTGGGTGTTCATCCAGGCATAGGTGCAGGTGTGTGGCCAGTTCTTGAAACAGCCATTTCAGCTCTTGAAATTACCTTTCACCTGTGTTTTTTCTGACCACTTTAAGGCCACCTTCCCTGGGTTGGCCAAGTTGCAAGGCTGGTTGGTTTTATATAATCAGGACTTGTTAGCCATAGAGGTAGAAATAGTAGTTAAGGAGAAATTTAGTCTTGTTGGGTGTATATGCCTAAGCCTCCTTGGGTTATTGCCATCACATCCCTTCTCCTGGCAACCCAGACCAGTTCCCACAACTGATGGAGTCACTCAGGGATGAGCAGCAGGCAACAACAAGGTATTGGCCTAAAGACAGGACTAGATAAGATCTTAGATCTATTGCCTGTTTTGAGCTCAGGAGAGGAGCTTGGTGTGCTGGCTGTGTGTGAGCCCAGCTATGCAAGAGCAGCTCTGCCCTGGCAGCTGAGGTTGCCTGCAGCCAAGGCCACTCTGTATCAGCTCAGGCTCTGCAGGTTTGAAGCACCAGCTGTTGACTAATGGCAGATTAGCTGGTCTCAGTGTATTTGTTTGTATTCCCACTGATATCTCACCCAGAGACACTTTTCCACAAAGAGTTGAAAGCTGGCAGAACTGCTGGAACGTAATTATTGCTACAATAATGGCCACTAGGGATTGAGGAACTGCTGGTACTGCTGGGAGAGTGATGCCTACTGGCAGGGAAAATAAGTAAAGAAAAGAGAAGCACTGGAGCATGAAGTGAACAACAAGAGTGGTCTAAGTGATTTTCCTCCATCCCTTACAGGGACAGCAGCTCATGTTGCTCAGTGGCTCCCACAGAAACTGCTGTGACTGCTGTAGTTTATGGTACAGCGGAGGAGGCAAGAGCTGGTCCTCACAGCCAGTAAAATGTGGCTCACATGAAACAGCAGCCCTTCCCAACAGGCTGCATTTCGTAAGGCAGCTGTATTTTACACCAGGTTAAGAATCTTGGCAGTACAAATACCTCCTGGTACACCATTTTATACCTATATTACATACTCAATCTCATTGGAAATCAAGCAGAACAATATCTCACTAATTCACAAGTCACTTGAGGCTTTCTTCTAGGTAAAACAATAATTGTGGCAGCCCTGGATGTTGCCTGGTAGCAGATTCGCTCTGCAGGTGTAGTTTCTCCAGGGAGACCATTTGCCTGCAATCCCAGTCTCCTCGGCTAGAGGGTACCGTTGTCCTTCCATAAGCCTGGCTATTGCAGTTATTCCACTTTTCCAAGTTTGTCATCGCAAACAAATGCTAACAAAACATTCAGCTTAGACCTTTTCTGCCATAGGTATTCATCCTCTGGCACGGTGCCATGGCTTATACTCCAATAACAGAATAAATTCCATCAAACACCAAGCTTTTGCAAACATCCACTCTGTGGGAGGAAAATGCACAGACACTCACCTTTGTAGGGAGCTCCTTTTTAATCTGGCTCCCTGGATGAGGATCATTCCTATAACAGAAGATTAGGAAAGTCTGCTGTATCATTTAATTGCAGCAATCCAACCGGGTTTGAAATTAAAATATATTTCAAATGAGCCTCCAAACCTTGCTTCACAGCCTAATCATGTATTTTATAGAGTTGATAAACAAGTTTTTAGTTGAGGTCTTAAAGACTGCAGTCCCAGGTTGGCAATTCTTTGTTCCCATTTGGGAACAAAGCAATTTCAGCGCTGCCCACAGGACAGAGTGGCATTGTCCAGAGGCATCATTCTTTCTCCTGGCCTCCTTATTCCTGCTGAAGCTGCAGCCACAGCACTACAGAGAGCTGTTGATCCCCCACTTACCTTTGTGAGCAGAGGCAATGACTGATTTTTATTTCTGCTTCTGTTACCTCTATACCTCTGCTAATATTTCCTCTATACCAATGGATACTACAGAAGATTCATTGTTAGCAAACAAGTCCAGCTACTGAACATCCCCATTGCTTATCCCCTTCCAGCAGTCTGATTTCAGTCTGCTGCCCAAGAGAAGCTCGCTTACAGCTCTCCTCCCGCCTTCCTCTTGCCGTTAGGATGGAAGAGCGTCTGTCGATAGGACTCTGGTGTGAAGGGGTTAATGTTGACAAGAGAAGCGTGGGAGGAGTCCTCAGGGTCAGCGCGGGGAGTGAGCCTCAGGTGTCGGAAGCCTTTGGCCGGGACCTTTGTTGCAGATGAAGGAAAAGCTGTCTTCGATAACAGGCTCTGTGTTGGGAGAGGGAAAAATAAGGGGCAAATAAACCAGGACATTTTTTTGTTGCTATTTCAGAATAAAATTCTTGTTCTCCTGTAACTCAAGGAGAACTCAGCTCCCTTCCTTGGCAGAGCTGAATCATTAAATCCCTGTGTCCCTAGTTTAGTCCCCACAGTTTTCATTTTCCACAAAGCATTCCATTCTTTGCTAAGCCCTTTCATAGTCTATTCCCTGCTCACTTGGGTGAGGCCTGCAGAGCCATTTTGGCAATCACAGTCCTCAAGAGGAGCCAGCTGCTCCCCTTTCCCTCCTACAGAGAGGTAGAAATTGCATCATATGTTGCATTAACATGGAAGACCTAGTTCTGCCAGGCACGGACCATTGCATCAGGTCAGTCAGGACAGGTTTGTCAGGAGATGAGCTAGAACATCAGCCAGATTTCCCAGCACCAAGCAGCATTAGGATAGGGGAAATTGCTAGAAATATGGTTTTTATGGCTACTAGCAAAGAAAAATGAACCCATTTCTCCTCAAGAGTAAAAACCAGAGTTTCAGTAATTTAAGTTCAGAAAGAACCTCTGGATCTTCTATAGTTCACCCTGCCATGGAACACAGGCTATTGTGTTTCACTCACTAGTCCAGAACCTTGGACCATGGAAAGCATATACACCAGTCTTGAGCTGAAGACAAAAAAATACTCACTCTGATTTGACTCCTTCAGTAACCATCAGCTTTTAAAAAATATTTGGTTTTGACTTGTTTCAGCTTCAAGAGAGTGGCATACAGTCCAACATCATGTTTTCTTCTAGTTAAAAGCCCTTTAAGAACACAATCTCCCTGTTGAAGATCAAGGTACTCTTATATCTTTTCAATCCCACAGTGGTCTCACCAATAAAATCCTGGTGCCACATCTCCACTCACATCTGGTGGCTCTGTCTGCAGTTTTAGACAGGGCTCTGCTCTCTCATCCTTTCTATCATTTTCAAATGTTCTAAGACCAATGCTCCCAGATTTGTCTACAGGCAGATTAAGGCTCTTTGGAGCCCATCTTTTGCAGCATGCTTGGAAAACAAGACCTTTATCCCAGGAGAGAAAGGAAAAGAAATGGTTGATTTCATGTGACTGCTGCTTATGGGTTACAGCATGACAAACTACTAGCAGGATGTTTTGAATCATCCAGCCAGCATGTTACCTACACAACGCACACCCTGAAAGCAGCCTTCACTACCTGCAGCCCATCTGCTCTGGAAAAGATTTTTACACACCTCTGTTGTGGTTTAACCCCAGCCAGCCACTAAGCCCTCTGCTTTTGAGCCCTTTGCTCACAACTACAATGCCTTCCTCAGTGGGATGGGGAGCAGAAATAGGGAAAAACAGGTAAAGCCTGTGGGTTGAGAAAAGAACAATTTAATTATTAAAATAAAATATAATCATTATTATTGCTATGAAAAGAGAAATAAAATCCAAGACAGACAAGTGATTCACAATTGCTCACCACCTGCTGACTGATGTCCAGCCCATCCCTGGGCCCTAATCAGCCCCTCCTGGCTAATTTCCTTCTGTTTATATGTTGAGCATGACATTCTATGGCATGAACTTTCCTCTGGTTTGTTCCTGGCAGCTATCCTGGCTTTACAGCCACACAGCTGCAGGTGCTTTTGCTCACTGGCAGAACATGGGAAACTGAAAAGTCCTTGACTTTGGGTAAACACCACTCAGCAACAACCATGGTTTAGCAACAGTGTCCTTAAACCCAAAAACACAATGCAGTACCAGTTACTAGGACAAAATTAACTCCTTGAAAAGCAAGGACAACTTCTCACCTATGTTAAGGTGAGATTTAGGGAGATTTCTTATAGAGGGTCACTGCAGGAAATTTTTGGAGTGATGCCCTTTAGATGCTTTCCCCTAGGGAGTGGCAGGCCATTCCTCAGGAAATGTTGCCACACAGCCAATCATATAAGGCCAGAGGATCATCCTTCTCACCACACAATCAGGTTTTTGGAGGAGGACAGAAGTCACAGCCTAGCTCAGAAGCATGAAAGCACTGATCTTCTGTGTACCACGTAAGCAAAGGAGCAAACAATCTATCAGTAGAGCAGGAACATTGAGAGAAGAGCAACAGCCACGCTTCACTGCAGGCCTGGACTGCTTGGAGCCATGCACACACCAGAAATCATCTAGGAACGGAGAAGCTGGTGCCAAGTCTCCACCTGTGCTTACTCAAGACAAAAAGCAGTTGTGGTCTACTTTCTCCAAGAAGTTACACATAAAACAGGGGCTGGGATCATTCTCCCAAGAAACTGGCTCAGTAGCTAAGTTATATTTTAGGACAGTGGCAGAGGTGAAGAGAGGCTAACTCCCCTCGAGAAGCTCACCTTGGTTTGCCATCCCTTCCATAGGAGATTTGCTGCCCTGAGAACAAAGCCCTGCTTTCCTCAGATTTGCTGAGCAACTCTTTCACACAAAAAGGAACACTGTGGCACCAGACAACAAGCTGGTTGGAGATGACCACTCCTGCCAGGTGAAGTACACATCCCAGCCATAAAGCCACTTCCAATTTTCAACACAAAACCCATCAGCATCCAAAAAGGTGCTGAACAGAGCAGCAAGTGCAGCTGCCTACCTCCAAGCTCCCCCCAAACAACAAGCTTCTTGAAGGGACTTGCATTTATCTCCTACAGAGGCACCGCAGACCTGCCATTACCTTGGGAGTGTGTGGGGTGTCACAGAGCTGCAGCTTTTTCCAGGTGATGTGCAGTGGTGTCTCAGGTTTACTCCAGCTCTTGCTCACAGATGGGGAAGACTTCAGGGTAGGACTCATCCAGGCTTTTGTTCTGCTCAGGAAAATCTCACTAAGCTTTCTCTGAGGGGTTTTTGGCAGAGGACTGCGCTCTTGCCGTTTCTGGAACTCTGAGCTTCTGGGGGGGGTCAAGCTCAGGGAGTCCTCCTCATTTACACTTCTTTCTTCACTGTCTTCACCACAACTGGAAAAGTCCAGTCGCTGGATGAAGTCATTGTTGTTGTCCCAGTCATCCATGTTAGCACATGAAACAGAGCAGGTAGAGCTGATACTGGCCTGTTTTGTTAGAGAGACAGAAACACAGCATTATTTACAGATAAACTATCTTCTTCCTTGCTTCATCAAGGGCATCAGTTCTGCTGACCACACTCTGCAATCCCCCACACACAGAAACCTTGTTCATTCATCGGTGTAACCAGACAGCATTGGCTAATGAAGAGCACCCCAGAATTAGTGGGTACAAAGCCATTCCACTACTGCTCCTGTAAAAACAGATTCTTACTTTTTGCCTTATTGGCATAAGTCAGACACAACTCAGAAGCCCCTGCCTTTGCCAGTAAGTTTCCAAGAGAACTCCACCATTCCCTGTTCCCATCACACAAGGAAGCACATACTAAAGAATAACACACACAGCCTCCACTCACTCTCTTCTACATCAAATTTCTCAACCAGAGGGGAGGGGGGAAAAAAATTCCATGCTACATACAGCTGTAAAAGCAAAGGGTACCCCAAGATGACACCAGATACCCCACAGACAGCCTCTCTTCTGCCCTGGGCCATTTATAACCATCCCATCCCTGAGCCAATGCTAATGGGAAACATCTGGAGCTTGGCAGCACCTGTCCACAGTTGCCTGGTGGATGAGGAGTTCTCTCTGGATGTGGATTTGCAGTGCCAACAATGAGCTCTGCAGGGAGCCCGACTCCCTCTCAGTCTGAGTCATCTCCCTGCTCCTGCATGCTCATCCCTTCTCCAGCTTCCTGGGGCCTGGAAGAGGGGTGCTGTTTGCTGATAGCCTGTCTGCTCCATAATCCCATCAGAGATCCAGGCTTTGTGGGCTTTACCTTTTACCTGTATAGCCCTATGATGATGGGGCCCTGTGTTTCCTCCCTTAAGTCTGAATTTCACTTCTTGCATTTAGATATGTGTTAGTTTGGGCAAGCCTTGCAGCCTGCATGGAGAGGTCATTAGCCTAATTTATCATGTCCAGATTTATGAATGTGTCATTTATAAAACTTCAGGAGAGAGTCAGGAGCCATACACAGGTCTGGGTACAGCTTCCCATTTGGGGTTTCAAAGGAGAGGAGGGAGGAGCAGTGCTGGGAAGGCAGCCCCAGAGGTGGGGTTGCTGTGTGGGATCAGGTCACTGTCTCCCCTCACTGCACCTCTTTGTAAAAACCAGGAACCTTCTGAGCCTTTGGCAACCTGTGTTTCAAAGTGGGACTAGAGCAAGTTTTAACTAACTGGGGACAAGGTTACAGCTGCCTTTTTTCTTAGCCTTGAGGAGAGCTGCCAGAAGGATGTGCAGAGATTGGAAGTGGCTGCAGCCCATAGGAGATGGGTGCTTGGCACAAGCAGCACCTGCTTTCCTTTGCACACATCAAGGGCAATGCCCACCAGAACACACAGGACCACACTGGGCTGAGCTCTCTGTGCTCTCCTAACCCTTCAATGAAAAGCATGGCCTTATGGATCTCTGAAATTGCTTGTTAAGACTGTGATGAACAATTCACTTGATACAGAAATTATTTGTATCCAATTCACCAAAACAGCCTCAGGAGGACGTGCCAGGAGCCCAGTACTGGTTGCATCTGGTGCAGAGGTTGCAGTATTTTTTGCATCTGGCCCAGAGGTTGCAGTATTTCTTGCAGGCACAGAGCTGTTGCTGCCATGCAGCCTCTCACCCTGAAATGCAGCTGCTGCATCTCCCTGTGCCTTATCCTGAGTGAGGTCCCAAAGCCTGGCAGTGCCAGCCCTGGCTGCTGTGACAAGCTGTGTCCGCAGCATCTGGCCAGCTGAGATCCAGGGCCACTTTAGTACTGCTGGGATCTGACTGCATTCATCACAATTTCAGTACCTGAAGCGTTAGATTGAAATGTATTCATTCTGAAGAAATAATGCTTTTTAGTACCCATGACTACATGCTTTTAATACCCAGAAAGGAAATTCCTTCAGACCAGTTTTCAATCCCACCTTAAACAATTTTAACTTTTTCCCCCAGCTCAGGATTTAGAGCAACTATCCATTGTTCTAAGGAGGGGTGTGATATGTAAAGGAGAAAACTTGGACCTGCTGTGTAAAAAGGGCCCAGCTTGTTAATATTGCATTTTAAAAATAAAAGCTGCCACACTTTCATTTATATTTTTCCTGACTGTTCAAAGACCTGATGACAATTTCCTGAGCCCTCACCTGGAGAGAAAAGGCTTTCATTTTCTTTTGAAATACAGCTTTTATTTCTAAAAGGGTAATATTATCTTCCAGCCTAAATCATTTCAGTTTTGGTGAAATAATAAAACAGTAGAAAATGTGGTCTTTGTTTTTTGCATGTATGCAACAAAGAGTGTGCCCTCAGCAGGCCCAGATTGCTGGCCAAAGCCATATCAATTGCTCTGGTACCACCAGGTCCCTTGTCCCACGGGGTTTTTCAGCAAAGCTGGGAGCTCAGAGCATGCTGATGTTTCACAAATCTCAGAGCCAGCACTGGCAGCCCCTGCTCCCTGCCACTGCTTGCTCTTCCCACTGTATCCCCTCCCTCATGCTGGGGCAATACTGGTGTGACTGCACTGCCGAGGGGACCAGGAACAGCTCTGCACCACAAATAGCTCGTGTGGGTCATGAAGAAATTCTTATTTGGGATTTATTTCCTGCCTGGATTGCTGGGGGACAGACACTTGACATTTGAAGAAGCACTACTGTGGAGATGAAGATAGAAGTGAGCTGTCACTTCAGCGTCACCGACATGCAAAAATATATTCATCCAAATGAAGATTGGCACTGTCTATACAGTTAAAGCAAAGCATGTGGCCAAGTATTTGCAGAATCTGGCTTTTCTTTACACAGTAACAAAATATTGTGCAGGGTTTGTTTCTTTTTTTCTTTACCAATCACCTTCTATGAAAAACTCCATCTGCTAAAAACCACCTACTCTGGTCTATAGCTCTGCAAAGTAAACTTGTGCATGGGCTTTGCGAAACAAAATGCCCACTCAGTGTTGGAGCTGTCTGAAATGAAGCTCACATCAAATGGATGCTAATGTTACCAAATAAAAGAGAAAAAACCCAAACCCCACTGCTGAGGAAGCTGGATGATGGGTTTCTTAATGGGATATTGAACACTCTGAACTGCTCAACAGGAAAAAAGTTAGACAATTAAGGCTTTTATGACAGTATCTTCCTTTTAATTGTGGCCTGCTTAATTGGGCAATTCAATTAATCAGAAAGACCTAGGGAACCAAGTTAATCCTAGTGACACTTAATGACATTGGCTGTGGCATAAGGAGGACGGTAATTACAAGAAGTTGGCTGACTGTAGATGCCTTGGTCATGCTTCTGCCCCCATCTTTCAATCTGCTTCTTCCGCCCAGAACTGTTTCACATCCCTCACATATGTAGCACATATGCACATATATGTGTGTCTATATGTATATGTGTGCGTGTGTGTGTGTGTGTGTGTGTACACGTAGCACCGTACTGATACTGGACCAGTATCCCTGACTCCTTCAGATTTGTGGCTCGCAGCTTCCACCGCAGCCATTAGAGGGGGTGCGAGCCTGCCCCCGTGGCTCTGCCCGGTTCCCGCGGCTTTCCCAGCAGGACGGCTTTAACGGGGCTGGGGGGGGCAGCTGCTCGGCGTTGCTGTCACAGCCTGGGGGGGACAGGAGGCGGGCTGCTGGCTCCGCCCGCAGCGAGGAGGTGAAGCTCGGGCAGGCGGGCCGTCCGCAGCCCCCGAGCTCCTCCAGGAGCCGGCACCGGAGAGCTCCGAGCCGGGATCTCGGCCGGCTGCCCCGGCTGCTCCAGCCCCGCCCCGCCGGTGACACCCCCGTGCTCCCGCCCCTCGCTTCCCGCCCCCCGCCGGTGCGGCGCGGGGGGTGCGGCTCCGCTCGGCTCCGCTCGCTTCGGCTCGGCTCGGCTCGGTTCATCTCGGCTCGGCCCGGATCGGCTCGTTCATCTCGGCTCGGCCCGGATCGGCTCATCTCTGCTCGTGTCGGCTCGGCCGGCCTCGGCTCATCTCTGCTTGGCTCGGCTCGGCTCGGTTCATCTCGGCTCGGCCCGGCTCGGCTCGGCCCGGCTCGGCTCGGCTCGGCCCGGCCCGGCCCGGCCATGGTGGAGCGCTCGGACGAGGCGCCGCTGCTGTTCTGGGCCGAGGGCCCCGCCGTGTCGGCGCCGCCGCCCGCGGCCGAGCCGGGCAGCAGCAGCAGCAGCGGCGGCGGGAGCGGCGGGCGGCGGCTCGGCGGCGGCTGGAGCGCGGCTCCGTGGGACGGCGAGGGGCCGGCGGAGGCGGCGGGGCCGCAGCGGGCCGAGGCGGAGGAGGACCAGATCGTGGCCGTCTTCGTGGTCACCTTCGACCCCCGCACGGGTGAGCGGCGCCGGGAGCGGGCGGGCCGGGGCGCAGGGGCCGGGCCTGGGGCTCCCGGTGCCGCTGGACTAAGATGGATGCGGCCGGGACCGGCTTCCTTGGGGAGCGCTCCCCGCATCCCGCCCCTCAGGGCCCGCTCCTCCCGCCGCGCTGGGCGGCGTGGCCGGACCCGGTGCTGAGCGGCCGCGGGAGCCGGGCTGCCCTCTGCCCCCACCGGGACCGCGGCTGCACCGCACGGCTGCCGGGGTCGGGAGCGGGGGCCGTGGGCATTGCCGAAAACGGAGCACAAGGGGATTGCTTTTGGTCTCCATCCCGCCGAGAAGTTCTGGCGGGAGGAAGGCGCCGCGTCTGGTGCCGCTCGGAGGAGAGGGATGGGTGTTTCTCCACGGCACAGGGAGTTTGTGGACGGCGCTGGGGCATCCATCTCCTGTGCCCCGCACAGATTTCGGCCGAGCCTCTGCCCAGCGCTGCCTGGAGGGCACCAACCTGTTGGCAGCATCTTGAGAGCATCCTTCTGTCTCCGTGGAGTGGCGCAGGCCTGCCCGCAGCTATCAGTGATGGATGGCGTTTGTGGCAGGCGTAAATCCGGCAGGCTCCCGGGGCATGATCACCAGCAGCAGCAGCAGCTCAGCTGCGTGTTTCTTGGTCACCACTGTGTTTAGAGGCTGGCCTCTGGTGGGATCTCTGGGACTTAGTGCTTTGAGGGAGTGCTGTGATCCAGGAGGGCAGAGGAGAGGGGCAAGGGAATTTATTTTCTGCTTCTCACTGCCATATCCATCACTCTCAGTGTTGTTGGACTGTGCTGTTGTATCACTACTGACAGAGGTTATTAATTTCAAACCTGTAAGTCAGCATTTCAGAAAATGTCTTAACATTGTTTTCCTAGTCCCAGTGCTCCCACGGTATCCACCAAACAGGATGTTAGAACACAGATAGGAAGTTAGCACCTGCCTTGCACCTGTGAACACAGGCACTACTGTGCAGAGGGGTCAGATGTCCTGAGACACATTGTTGGGTCTTGTGGCTGCCAGGCGCCAACCTGGGGTTCAAAGGCAAGAGAGAGATTCAGGAGCTCAGGTGTGAGACTGAGCTCCTCTTTCTTCTCTAGACAGGAACTGCCTTCGCAAATCCACAGCAAAAGCACAAGAGACAGGAGTCTGTAAAGCACAGTGAGGTTAGTTCTTCAGTGGGAGGGGAAAGTACCTGACATCCTGCGCACAAGAGGGCTTTGGTAGTGAAGACTGAATGCCAGTCTTGAACTGAAAATCCTAAGGAAGTAGAGAACAGGACTTAGCTGCTGGAGTGATGTGGTGTCAGCAGTGCCCACTGTCAGACAGCATAGCTGCTGTGTCCCAAAACTCCCAAGGATTTTGAGAAGTTACCCTTTCATACTGCACCAGCAGGAAGTGTCTTCAATCTAGAGGTCATTCACTCATAGAAATCTGAAATAAGATTGGATGTCATCTTTCCACCAGGAGATGGAAAATGGTGGTGTTTCTCCTAAGTATCCAAAACATGAAAGAGTCTGGGTGACTGCAGCAACAGCAGGTTGCCTTTCAATCTGACAGCATATGCCTTCTATGAAATTGTGAGATTTTCTTGAGAGTTGGCAGAAAGCTGAGCTTCCTCAGGAGTTTTTCTGAACCAGCTGTTGCTTTGAATGAAGTCCAGGGAAAGTTGGGCAACAGCTCTTCTCACATCTGATGTGCAGTTAATGCTGGGTGTCATCAGCCTTGGAGTAGTCTGTCAAGTCCAGGAAGATTCAGCCTCCTGCTGCTACCCAGCAGTAATGACAGGACTGTGAGCAATACACCAGCAAATGTCAGCTTTGCAGCTGGGGAGCAAAGTCCCCTGTGGAGGGTGTGGACTTGGAAAAACATCATGAAGGTGCAGTGGTGTGAACTTGCTAAGGTCAAAAAGAGAATACAGGAATTACTGGTAAACCACATCAGATAGTGTGAGGGACTTCTGCAATGTGTGTAAGGGTAGCTGGTCCTTGTGTATGACTTAAATCATCCAGTTAGTGTCTGAGCTGCTTGATCCTGCCTAGGAAAAGCATGGACCTCCTTTGGCAGCTTGCTGAGGCACAGGAACAGCTGAATTTCTGGTGCTGGCTGTGCAGGTGGTTGTGCCAGGTAGTGTCTGTTCAACTACAGGCAAGTAGGTGGGCAAGAGAGGTTCTACTGTAGAAGCATGAAGTGGTGACCATGCTAATAAAGAATGTACCAACTTCCCTCCAAAATTTAGAAGGGCTTGAAGCAGAGGAGCTTAGTGTACAGCAGTTGCATGTGATGAGTTCCCAAAGGTAGGTTATGGGGTTGCCAGGTCACTGTTACAGTTCCAGTGTCCCTGTGATTGTCAGTGCTCATGTGAGTGACTGACATAAGAGCCAGAGGCAGCTTCTGAATCAGTGCTGTCCTTACCTGCAGCATGGTGAACCCTGTGGCACTTGAGAAGGAGCTCTCCTCACTGCTGTTGTGGGACAGCTGATCACAGTCACTTTTGTGGAGGTCCCACACAGTCTGTTAGCTTAAAGGATCTGTGAGTAATGGAGAGAGACAAGGAGGGAAAAGAGGGAAGTAATGTGTTTTGCACCAGTGAACATGCAAATATTCTGTTTTTCTGTCCCACATTTCCTCCGTGCAGGAAATGGAGCCGGTGTAATGTTTAGGTTTCACTTTATGGTTCTCCTGCCCTGGCACAACATGGTAGCACTGCACAGCAGGGTACCCTAAAGCCCTCAGGAAACATCTAATAGTGAGTGACAGGTGATGACCCCAAATGCTGCTGCCAATATCTTCTTTGTGAGGATGTGAAAATCCAGTGGGAAGGAAATAAAAGGGAAAGAGTAAGAACATTACACACTAGAAAATGAGTGCTGGCTCAGACCTGACCTGAAGGTGGGAGACAGCTTCCAGGAGATCTGCAGATCTGACTCTCAGCAGAATCACTAGTCTGGTCTCAAATGCTGGGTGACTCTCACTTGGAAAGTGTCCTGTGTGCACGAGAGCTGCTTTCTCCGTGGGGAACGGCAGCGCTTCCTGTTTTTCTACAACATTGTTCCCTCCTCCCTGCTCTGGTTTCTCGGGCAGACCGGCAGTCCTGTTGCATCTGGGTGAAGTCTCTCCTTTGTTTGCTCTCCTGTTTCGCCAGACTGACTTTCCTACTTTTTAATCTCGGCATTTGTTCTCTGACTGCCACGTCGCTCATGTGCTCATAGGGCAAGGTGGCGTGAGGAACAGCCAGGAGCACAGCTGCAGCTTGCTCCCATATCCCAGGAAAAAAAAAAAGCTACGTGATAGGTGAGCTGGTTTTGAGGTCACATGCAGGGTAAAGATCTGTTTCAAGGCATCCTTTCCTTATTGCTGCTACAGAGCAGGCATTGTTTGAGCAATGTCTGCTTTAACACCTCTGCAGCGGATGTGACACCTGCCAGAGTTTGTGACTGAACTGAGCAAAGCCCATCTTCCTTTGCCCTTGCTGGCACTCTTGTCTATTAATCTCTGAATCTACAGGTCATGACCAATAAGGGATGCTTAAAAGCACATCTGGCCTTAACCACAATTTCATGGTTATGAGGCAACAGTCTCAAGAGTGGACTTCCTCGCGCTTTCAAGGAAGGTTCTTGCGCCTTTAAAAAGCGAACCAAACAGGCTCACACAAGCCCCAAACAACAAAAGCCACCATCTATATATAATCTGCAGGCCCTCCAGGGGAGCGTGCAGGCTGCTATGATGTCAGTGGCTCTCTCTGCCAGCCTTTCACACGCCTCAGAGGCCGAGGCTCCGCACAGCAGAGCTCTGTGCTCCTGCCTGTCACTGCTCAGGGCTGCGCTCGGGGTCACGAGGCTGCTGCTGCTCCCTGGCTCTGCAGGAGAGCTCTGCTTGTGCACTGCCAGTGGGCTCCTGGATGCACAGCTCCTCCTGTTGCCATGCCTAACACTCTTGGGTTTTTTGAAGTCCTTGCCAGGCAGGGCTGGGGGAGGTCTAGTGAATACAGCATCTATGTGAGAAGAAAAATAGCCTATTTAAATGTCAGTAGCTAAGCCCTATTCCTGTGCAGGCATATACTTGTGCAGTATGAGTAATGAGACAAAAGACAGGCTTCAGAAATGAGGCCTCAGATTTAAATATCTCCAAGAGTCTTGGCTGAGTGTAAGGCCCCTCCAAATGTACGGTGTCTGTACAAGCACTGCTGGAATGCTCACCCCAAAGGGCAGGGAAAGGAGTGAACCAGTAGGAAGCACCTTTGTGCTGCACCTGCCATTGCATTATCCTGAAGAATTCTGGGGTTTTTGCCTTGTTTTTAAAACTAAGCCACATGACTTCAAATGCTGTGGGCAGACTGTCAGAGAACAGAAACTCAGGGGGTAAATCTGGAGCACATCTCAGTGCAGTGGGAATGTCCAGGCGAGCAGGTTGTGCTCTGAAGTGCTGTCATGGGCAAGTGTGAGAAGTCACCCCTTTTTTGGTCCGTGGTGGACTTGTTGGACTTCATTTGCTTTGGGACATTTTATAACTTCTCTAATGTCATCTGTTCCAGGATCAGGCTCCTCAGGTGGCCTTTTCCCCTGAAAAGCTGCATGCTTTCTGGCTGGGTTGGCAGGTGACAGATGTTTGCTGATCTTGATCTAGCCTGTAATTTATGTACTTTTTTGTTGGTTATTCTAGCATGCACAAACACATTGCAGTACTTGGATCACCCTAGCCTCCATATAAAGCTTCAGGTAACTCCTCCTATCCTAAAGAAAATAGGAGAGACTTCAGGGAAGAAGTGATGACTTGGATGATGGCTTAGGGGTTTCTGTTTGAGCAGGCCTGCCAAGCACAGGCAAAGAACAATATTGGTGGTGGTGTGAGCTATCCCAGAAACTCATCTTAAAGAGCACCAGTCTGTCCTTTGGCTCTTTCTTATGGAATGGATACTCGTGTAGACCAAAGCTTATCCACAATCAGGTAAAATCGGAGCTGCTGTAATTAAGCTTATCATGGATAAATCCACACAATAGCACTAGCTTTAGAAGTGGCCCCAAATGTCCTGCAGCGTCTGTGTATTGTGCTACAACAAGTAACATTTGCAAGAGATATGTGGAGTATTGTATGTCATGTACTGTCTGTGACAATTTAGGAGTTGTGTTAGGGCACTGTTACAGGTGTCCCAGAGTTAGAAAAGCAACAACTTGCGGTTGATGATGTATGCATTTTAGAAATGGGTATTGTATTCAAGCTTACCAAAATAATTTGCTTCTCTGCAGGCAACATGGTGGAATGGTGTTTACCCCAAGATATAGATTTGGAAGGTGTGGAATTCAAATCCATGGCAAGCGGGTCCCACAAAATCCAGTCAGATTTCATGTGAGTACATCTGAGCTACGTTATTCTTCCTTTCTTAGCTGTGCATCTACACCACCAGCTCTTAATTCAGAACATGCAAGAAAAATACCTTCTAGGAAGCTAGGGTCCTGCAGAAACCATCTTGCTAAGCTTTTTCTACCTGTGCCAAAGATACTTTTCAGACACTTTCGATATCATGCTAAGTACCAGCTAGCTGCAGGGATCTGCTGCATGACTGCTTTGCCTGTGGAGACCAACTGGGGCAGGCCAGCTTCTCACTGGTATGCAAATTTTAATGTGTTCTGGGCAAATGATCTGCACTGCCACTATTGAGACTGTCAGCAGAGGCCTAGGGTGAAGGGCAAGGAATGGCAGAACTGAAATGGGAAGGATTTTGCAGGAAGAGGACTTAGAAAAATGTTCTTAACTTTGACAGGGCTTTTGGTTCCTTTAAATGTTCTTATAAACAGGTCTCACTTTCTTCTTTGCTAGTTCCTTCAGTGGAAACACATAAGAGAGGCATTTTCTGCATTCTGCTAACCCAATGTTGCAATGCAGCAATGTTTTGCAATGAACTGCAGTGTCACAATTCCTTTTGATCAGGAATAACAGTTACTTTCTTAAAAGGCATGTGAACTGAACTCTTGCAGTCTGATAATCACAGTGTGCTTCAATGTGCTGGCACCTAAAATATGACCAAGTAGCTGTACTGTACTCAGACCTGCATTCACTGCAGGCTTCTTCCTTGGAGGAAGGGCTCTGCACTGACTGAATCACGCATTCTGTTGGTCTTCCTTCCAAGTTACTGATTTGGTTTATATTTACTGGCCTGTGACATGGCTGGTAGGGGCTTTAGTGGGAACTCCTGGGAACTCTCGCCTTAAATATTTTGTCTTGCTACTCAGAAGACTGGGGCACCCAAGGCCTGTCCACAGCCCTTCAGTTAGCAGGGTGGGATTTCAGGGAGCTCCTTACAGAAGAAAATATATTCCCAAATCAGCAATTTTAGCCCTCAGTTACCTTTCTTCTTCTTCCCTGTTTTTAACACTAACCCTTCTGTCAAACCTTTGTCTGCAGTTATTTCAGGAAGGGGCTCTGTTTTGGCCTGGCCTGCTTTGCCAACATGCCTGTGGAGAGTGAGTTAGAGCGTGGTGCCCGCATGAAGTCCGTGGGCATCCTCTCCCCTTCCTACACGCTGCTGTATAGGTACATGCACTTCCTGGAGAACCAGGTCAGGTAAGTTCCCTTGGGAATGAGCCTGGCCATTCCTCACCTGGGAGAAGTAATGTTCCTTCTATGGAGAGCAGTTTTAGGCAAGTGAGAATTCAGTGACAATGCTCTGCTGTGATTTCCTTGACTGGCTGTTTCTCTAGAAAGTATTACGGGTTCACAGTGTGAAGGAGACAAGGAACTGATTAGCAGCAGTCTGTTCCTTCCTTAACAGGCTAGTCAAATGATACCCAAACCCTGGTTATTGTAGGCAGACATAAGTGTCACAGGGAGAGTTGAGAGAACAGAAGTTCCCCTTTTCTCCTTCTGAAAACCATTTTACTGGGGGTTTACAAATGGCTTGTAGTTGTGTAATGATGCTCCTGGCTAGTTGTGTGCTTCAGTTGTGTTGAGTGGATCTAGCAGCAAAAATGGTGATGGTAGAAAACTGTTCCTACCTGAGTGTATTTAAAACAGGACCAGTGCTATGCACACCCCAGCTCACTGTCTGTGTCAGTGTGTGTGTGTGTTCTCTGGCTGCACTAAGAGCTGGTAGTCTTGATGTTTCTTCAGCCCTCCTGGATGAATCCGTGCAACTGAGGCACCCAGGATACCTTTTAGCTGGGAGAGCAGATGTTTGCTGGGGGCAAGGCACTAAAAAAATAGTCTGGAAATACTACAGATACCCTCTTTTTTTCTTTCTTTTCCAGACACCAGCTGGAAATGCCAGGGCACTACTCCCATCTAGAGGCATTCTATGATGACAAGAAAGGAGTTCTCCCTGATAGCAAGGGCACCCCCAGCTCTCAGCAACCTGTCCACTGGCTGCCTTCCATCCACAGATACATGTACCCAGAGATGAAGGTGAGGCAGGTGCCTGAGGTCTGTAGGAATGGGCAGAGGGCTGCTGCTCCTTGCTGGTGCCTCATACTCCTTTATGTAAGCAGTCACTCCCGCGCTTTGTAGGCTGCTTAGATAAGATTTTGTTACTTGGACTGTTGCAAGCTGTGTGCTGGTCTCGCTCCCACATTTAGACTTAGCATCTGTGCATGTGTCCCTGCTTCACCTCTAAGCTGTTTTCTTCCCTTTCGCTCCACCTGCAGATCACACACCCTGCTGGCTGTATGTCTCAGTTCATCAAATTCTTTGGTGAGCAGATCCTCATCCTCTGGAAGTTTGCCCTGCTGCGCAAGCGCATACTGATATTTTCACCACCCCCAGTTGGAGTTGTCTGCTACAGAGGTATGTTTCCAGGGACACTGCAGAGCTCTGATCTAGTAGGCTGAAGCATTGCAGAAATTGCCTGCAAGTACTGAGGGGACAGACATCATGCAGGTCTTCAGAATCCATTGTGACCATGCCTTGTGAAGACACCGCTCAGTCTGCATTTACACGTTTCCTACCAAATGCTTTTCCTCAGGCCTCATGAGTAAGGACACATCTGGCACTGTCAAACTCAGTTCCTGTCAGCACAGGACACTAAGAGTACTGACTGAATTTGTGGATCTAGAATGTAGGATTCCTATGGGAGAACTGATTATTTCCTATGCAAAACAAGATGTCATCACTTGAGAAGTTCTGGTATTCAAGGGCATTTCAGAGCTCTGACCATTGTTTTCCTAGAGGCCTGTGGGAGAACTGGGCAATTGGGGTTCAGAGTGCTTTAAGGGAAACCAAAAAGCATCTCAGATGTACTTCTCTTGTCCACAGTGTATTGCTGCTGTTGCCTTGCAAATGTTTCTCTGCCTGGTCTTGGAGGAACTGTCCCAGAGTCCAAACCATTCTTCTATGTGAATGTGGCAGACATAGAAATGCTGCAGACAGAAGTATCATACGTGGCCTGTAAGTATGATGGATTAGGCGTGATGTTTTTAGCTTCAGGCTGCAAAATGTCTTGAGACACCAGACTGTGGAATAGAACTGATGAGAAATAGGTTGTGCATGGAATGACTAAGTATGCAAGCAGGAGAGAACAATTGGTCTGCTGGGAAAGCAACATGCTGCTCTGAAAATCTTCTCTGGTTTTGGTAGGTACAACAGAAAAGATCTTTGAGCAGAAACGGGATCTCTATGATGTCTACGTGGACAACCAGAATGTGAAGACGCATCACGAACATCTGCAACCACTCCTGAAAATTAACAATGCTGACAAGGAGAAGTACAGACGGCTCAATGACCAAAGGTAATCACAGAGGTCTGGGTGCTCCTGACAGGAGATGTAGAATAAAGAGGACACTGCTCCTTTGTACTTTCCTTCTTGTAGTATTTTCAAAATATCTCAGTGGTTCAGCTCATCTCTTGAAGATTCTGGTTGTCTCATAAAGCTTTGAGGTTCACAGTAGGTATGTGCAATTAACTTTCTCCCTTCTCTCAGGCAGATGTTAATGTATTCTCAAGAAGTGGGCGAGGATTGCAGCTCCTGTGAAGAGGACCTTTTTATCTTGTGAGTGGCTACTTCTAACACTTCACTGGACACTGCTAGTTTTAGGGAGCCTCTTGCTCTGATTTTGTGTTGCACTGTTTGGCATATTATGAAACAGCATAGTTAGCTTTCTTCCTCTAGGGTTCCAAAAACAGACTGGCTCTTCTTCTTCAGATCACCTTCCTTTCATTTGAGAAGCCAAAATGTAGTACCCACTGGGGTTGCTTATGTGCCAGAAGGGAGAAGTGAATTTTAAAAACAGAGATGTAGGAATGCCCTCACAAACCTAAGCACTAGTGGCAGAACATTTGGCTTTGGAAAAGACAGCATTCATGGAAAGCAGGCACTGTACCATACTGGGGGTTGGTACAGTGTGGAGATCAGACCTGCATGTGAAGAATTGGCCCACTGATGTGGCTGAGTTCATACCTGGCAAACAGAGGAACCAGAACTGGGTGTAGAGTGGGAGGTACAAAATTAGATAAAAACCACATGCCTACCACCTCTGAAACCCTTCTCTGCCTGTTGCTACTCACACTCTGCAGCAGGTGAGAAGTAATGGGATGAAATTGTGTGAAGGGCTGTGGGGGCAGAGCTCTGATTGTTGAGCTTCACAGGTGTAGCCAGAGCTCTTTCTGCATAGCTTTGCATGTTTCTAGGAAAGCAACAGGTAAGAAGTAGCTCTCACTGGTGTGTTCTGCACCAGTAATGGAGAATTTATTACTCACTGGCTTATCAGATGGGTGACAACACTGTTTCCTCCTTTACATTAGGGGAGCTGTAGGTGTGATGTACCTGCTTGGTGACCACAGATCACACTTTAGCTGATAACATGGCTCCTTCTGAGGGAAATGCCACCCACGGATGGGAACACCACTGTCAATTAACAGTTCCTGCTTTATCTTTGTTTATTCTGGGTCACCATAGAGAGAATGGATAAGCACTACAGTGCCACCTAACGAGGTGGGATCTCTGGCTAGAAGGAGGTTCCATGCAGTTCTGGGGCTCTGCTGCCTGTTTGGTGAATACCCTGTCTTTTTGAAGAGTATGTGCAATCCCTTTTGCTGACTTTACCCCATAGGTTTTTCATGGAGCAGAACAACCGCATATTCCAGACGCTGATGGAGGTGTCAGCCAGCCAGGACAAGACCCTGACAGCTGAGCACGCACGGGGCATGGGCCTGGATCCCCAAGGGGACCGCAGCTTCCTCATGGACCTCCTGGAAGTGTATGGCATTGATGTCATGCTAGTCATTGACAACCCCTGCTGCACTTAAACCAAGGGCAAGAGAGATGGGGAGCAAAGATCACTTTTTAAAAACTACTGGACATTGCTTAGGAGGATCACTGGAACTCGGCACAGCCACAGCTATTTAATAACTTTATATGGAGAGTATTTATAATTTTAAAACAAAATGTGATTTTATTTTCTCACACTCAACTTCCCAGTGAGTACCTGCTCTAAGGTTCTTTTTGGTTTTGCCTCCCTTTCCCTTTCATCTGTGTTTTTTTGTTTTGTCTAGCTACGACCAGTGGCACCTTTGCACCAAACCTCACTGTTGCCAGTGATAGCTAGGTTTTCGCCTAGCCTGGATACCTGAGGGCTGAAGACTTCAGGAAAGCACTTTGTTTGATGACAACCAATGTGAAATGCTATAGCTGAGCTTTCAGACTTGGCTGGAAAATCCTCCTATCAACTGCCCCTTCCACTTGGGGACTGAAGAGGGCTTTAGCACAAGGTGTTAATGGCCCAATCTCATAAAGCTCCTACCAAGTTTATTGGTGGGGACAGTTAAACCAATGATAAGAACCAAGACTCCTTTAAACATTCCTCACCCAGCTTTAAGGTGAATTGGAGCAAAGCCACCCTTCTTTGTAAATGGCAGAAGTTTGGGTTTGGGGATGCTACAGGATCTTCTGACTTTGCTTACTGGAGCAGCAGTTTCACTTCCAGCATCTGAGGTGCTCTAAACTGGCAGACTGCACCTACCTATCTCATAGCTGGAGAAGAGCAGCCTCTCTCCTCAATCCATCCCACCACCACCTTTGGTTTAAAATCTTCAAACCAGCAAGATGGTCTCCATTTAGCAGGGACCAACACCACTGAGCCACTTTGCAGTCACTTTGTTGTCCAGCCTCAGCTCCGATGGTGCTGGGCTGGAAGGAGAATAAGAATGCTTTAACTACTGTCACTAGCCCTTCCTTTGTAGCTGATGGGACTTGTTGCTCCTTTGCTTTAACACTGTCTGCTAATCCTCCTTTTGTTCAGCCTTCAGCACTGCCTGCTGCTACCCCTGGCTTTCTGTGTGAGACAGAGAACAGACCTTTCAGCTGGAACAACTGAAGTTTGCAGGAGGTTCCCTTGGAGTTTGGTATTCTTACCTGGCACAGCTGCTAGGAGCAATGTTTAAAAGCAAGTCTGTCTTTTTTTCTGGGCAGAGCTGTAGAACCAGATGAAACATGTTTTCTTATGCTGTTGAAAGAATAGGATTCAGTTCCTGAAGGACTAGTCATTACCTCCAAGAAGGCTATCCCAGTCAAGAGTAACCCCCTTGCCATACAAAATCCAAGAATGCTACTGTGGGTTCCACGTGTGACATAACAGCTTGGCTCCAAATCTTTCAGCCAGTAGCAATATCAGCTGCAAGCTGACTGTTCTTCCTGAACTGTGGCTATAGCTGATTAGTTGCTGCTTCTGTCATTACAGATTTCAGCACCCTTGGAGGCTTTCTGTGCACTGTAAGAATGCAAACTGTAGCTGATGTATCCATTTGTCCTAGCATCTTCTAGGATGAGACAGAGCCTGAACCACTCTAAAGCAGGCAAGCACCTTTTTCAAACAGGTGAAGCAAATGTTCTCCTCTGTGGATTCCTCCTCTGGAAAGGAGGAGGCAGTTGTTCCTGCAATTTGCCTGTCTCTGAGCAGTCACTTCCCTAGCTGCTTTTTCAAGGCTTTGGGATGTTTTTGTACAGAAGAAAATATGTTGTTGTTCATACTATCAATGGCTCACAACAACTGTAACATCATCCTTAGAAGGTTGGGGAAAAAAATGCAGAAAGAGGTAAAAACAGCTGAGTATCATTTAATGGAAAGACCAGTCTCTTAAGAAATGGCTTTGTTTTTAAATTGACACCTGAAGTATAAAAGTGGCCCAAAACCTCCACTTTTTTCTCTAACTTCCACTTCAGTTTTAACATGCTGCCTGCAGTGATGATCCCTGAAGAAGTACAGCTGAGCTGCCCTTGTATTGCTGTCACTTTTTCAGACATCAAAAGAAAAACAGAACTGAAAGTAGTCACAAGCAATTTCTCCTCTCACTTTCTTGAAGGTTTGCTACATAGTTTAGCTGTAATCAGTTGTTAATGACTTTGTTTTCTTTGTCAGTAGTTCTTTTGCTAAACTAAGCAGAAACAAACCTTGGATTTAATGTTGAAGTTTTACAGTCACTGCAGTCAGAGGCTTTCTAACACCCTGCATTAGAGCAGTGTTGTTTACAAACTGTTGGAAGATGAGGTCTAGTAGACTGCACTGACATAGCCCACTGAGCAGAAGCTCCTGAAATTCCTATTTGACATTTATTAAACCTCTGCTTTCCAGAAATCAGGTCCTCAATTGTTAGCAGTAGTATGGGTGCAGAAGCATCAATGCAAGCAGATTGCTGCAGCAGCATCCATGTGCTACAGCCAGTTGGATGCTTGCAGCCTATCTTGTTCTTCCTTGTAATTTGGTTCTTCCTTGTAATTTTGCTTCTCTATCAAGGCTGTCTTGGCAGGCAACTGCTACAAAAGTCAGGAAGTTGTCCAACAGAAGACAGAACAAGAAGACCTTTCTCTCCTAACCCATTCCTTATTTGATTAGCTGCAAAAGTGCTCTCACCTGCAGTCCTTCTCTAAAAGATAGTGCTTTTATTTTTGTCACATGTGGAAAGTTCTCAAGAAATGGGTAATGGGTACATAATAGAAACAAACTGTTATAGCTTGGGACATGAAGGACTGTTCTGTGGAACCAGTTTAACTGAGTCTTATCTTTCCAGAAGATATTTATAATTCAAGGTAAAACAGTTATGTACAGATATTCAAAATCCCCTCCTGGGCACTCGGTGCTTTGTTGCATTGGAGCAGCTGGAAGACATCTACTGGGTATGTTCTGAATCAAAAGAGGGATGAAAATGTGGCATAGGATAGGATATTGCTGATTTGTCTTCTCCCTTTGCCTTTACAGTGGTGCCTTCAGTTTCTTGGGTGCAAAGCCTCTGGTCAGTTGCTGTGATCAGAGCCCAGGTTTGAATGGTGGCTACAGTAACCAGGTCTGTGCTGTGCCCCTGTGTATTCTCCAAAACTCAAATAGCCAGTCCAAGTTCTCAGCTTGAACTTGCTTGGCTTGAACCAGGAGAACAAGAGCTTCCTAACTACATCTTAACTCAAGCTGCACTAGAAATGTATAATCAAGCAATGAATTATTACTACTTGTACTATCTGCATTGAAGGGTAAAGCTTATGAGAGACATAAAAGCTTGGTTTTCAAGCTGAACAAGCAACACCATGCCAGACATTTAAATCATCCAAAAGTCTTCTCACTGCAAAATTAGGCCAAGCTGCATACACAGCCAATAAAGAACTATAATGGATACTAGGACAAAGGCATTTTATGGAATCAGAATTCAGATTTGTCTTACAGACATGCCACTACCTTTTTTTCTAGCATACATGAGGTACTTTAGTGATCTTACAGCCAATGGTCATCACTGTCACAGAAGCTGAGCCTGCCTGTTCACTATCCTTTTGGGCAGAAGTTCCATCACCTTTTCCAGAGGAAGTAGCTCCCTGTACAGGTTATTGAGTACAGCAGGCTTATGGTGATAGCCCATTGTAACACCTGTCAAAGCTAATGAGCAAAAGGCTGGGAGTAGCTGTGACCCTCCTGGTCACAGACTGTGCAAGGGACAGGCATGCTTTGCTCAGGGAGGTGGAAAGACAGTGGCTCCTAGAATAGCAGGGCAAGAGCACTCTATCCTAAAGCAGAATTCTAGGTAAAAAGCATGCACACTAACCCAAACCCTCATCCTAGTCATTACTTCTAAGTTAGTTGCTGTCTTCTTCCCACCTTCCCAACACCAGTGGTGTAGTGATTATGAAAAAGGACAACATAGATGTCTTCCAGAAGGGACTGGAATGTATTGACTTAATAGTGTGATCTGTCTAAAACTGAGGGTACTAAATGCCTATGAACCAGGATTTTAGATCTTGGTTAATACAATATGTCATTCAAATGGGAATGTTTAAATGTGGTCAAAATAAACAGGTGCCTTGAGCTGGTCCATCATTAGATTGTTATTCCTCATTTTTATTTATGTTACAGTATTTTAAGCCCTTCTAGAATGGATTCTAAGTTGAAGCCAGGATAAGTGTTTTCTTGAGTGGGACCTAGGATTCTACTCCTCCTTCCTGTCCTGGAGTTTTACAAAGGAAGATTTTTGTGTTGCTGTCAGACAGAAACATGAGAACTGAGTCCTTTCCTCAACACTTTAGGTAGCAGGTTCAGCCCCTGCCTATTTTAGGTGGTGTCTGTCTCACACCTCCCTTCTGAACGTTGCAATTCAGAGGTCTAGAATTACCCTACTGGAAGAACTCTGAACTGCAGAGGAAGGAGAAAAACTACTTGAATGGTATTTGTACAAGCTACTCAACTTATGCTGATATGAATATTTAAATACCAGCCTGTGTCTCAGATGATCCTTGGTACTTCAACATCAGAACAGCATCAGCAATACCAATTCTGAAGGGATCTCTTGGTTACCCTCAAGCAAGGAATCACATTGCAATGGGACCTATGGAAGAGAACTAGTGATTTTCCCTGTAAAATGGTACAGATGAACAAGGAGCCAGTTCTCACCATCTCACCCCTTGCAGCAGGCTGGGTGTAATTCTAACAGCTCTGATGTTGTTTGCATCTTGCAGATGTGTGGTTGCTCCCATAGGCCTGTGGCTCTGTAGAGAAACTGCTTACTAAAAACATGGGTATTTTTTAATACAATTAAAGCTTACCTTTTTGAAATGGCTGTTGCCTTGTCTTTCCTGCCACTGGAGAAAAAATATATTGCTGATTTTATTACAGAAATGTCATCTTGAGGGAAAACTCCAATGGTGAGAACTGCCCTTGACTCTGAATGAGGCAGGGGCTGCAGAGCCATGTCCCGGGTGTCTCTGTGGCAAGCAAAAAGAGCAAAGCACAACCACCACTTTCCTTGGAGAGTGACCCAGGGCTCCACTGAACACTCTTCATTACTGCAAACCAAAAGACAGCAAAAACCAGGTCTGATCACCAGCCTAACAATGAAAAGGAACTAGCAGGCTTCTATTCCCTTCAGTCCCAGACAAGAGTTATAGAACAGCTAGGGCTGGAAGGGACTTTAAAGATCACCCAGTTTAGCTAATTTGCATCTCTCCAGGGAAGAACATTCAGCTGGATTTCAGCATCATGCAGAAACCCAGCCTTGCTTCCTCTTTCAAGGCATTTTTCATCTAAGATGTCTCCAGCAGAGGATGCTGTTGGAGCACAGGCTGCCAGGATTCAGTCCTTGACAGAGCTGCTGGAAGCCAACTCACTTAGGTCTGTATTTTGATAACAGCAGAGAGTCAACAAGTGAACTTAGACTAGACCACAGCGTAACACACTGATTACAGACAATCACATCAGAAAAATAAGGATAATTTTCTTCCAGTAAGCAAGGCAAAATCACATGAATTTCTAAGAATTAAGGGCAACAGATCAGCTTGCCTAAGTCAGTAATACTTCCTTTCACCAATTAAAGCAAAGCTATAAACAAAAGCTCATAAAGGCAACAAAATAATTATGGTACTGAGGCTCAAGTGGATGGAGGTTGCATATGGAGTGGTGAGCACTGTTTACATTAGAGAAGAGCAATCAGCCACAATAAATAATAAACTTTATTTGGATATCCTTACTGGCATTATAATACTGCAGGAATAAAAGGAATATTTACAAAAAAAATAGACTCACTCAGCTTGTTAAAGAGTCTTTCCAAATGTACTTCATACAGCTTTGGGTCAATGATGTTTTCCACTTTGGTTCTGTGCAATATACCTAAATTGGTCAAAGGAATACATTTCTACTATATAATTACTGGAACTCTGTGCTGTTGAATCTGGCAAGATGAAAACAATTAACATAAATATATTATCAAGATACATATGGGGAATTTTTAAATTTGCTCCAAAGCTTTGTATCACCAACCTCCAGTTTATTTTGTGACAGAGTAGATAACCAACCATCTGTTTTAATGTGGCAATTCCAATATTTCATTGAATTCCTTAGCATTACTCCACTCAAATATTTTTTTTCAGGATCCCAGGTTTTGTAAGATTTTTATATGGGTAAACCTAAACTCTTAGAACACAAGGACAAGTATACTTAAATCTTACTTTAATATACAATTGCATTACAGCAGTAGCATCTGGCAAACAGCACTCAGCCTGTAGTGCTGTAAATGATGTAAATGATGACTTCTTAGAGGAGGGGGAAGAAAAGATGCAATCAAGTTAACATGCATTTTTCAGAATTTTCATTTGCATTTTTAACCCCTTTGAGACCAGTCAAATCATACACTTCCAAAGGAAGTGCCCTGCACATAAAAACAGCCAAAAGGCTTATTAGTCTAGTGGGGTTAATCAGGTTTATTAGGTCTCATGTGCCTTGAAGAGACAGACCCTGGTGAACACTGGCCCCTCTGCCATGCACTCTCACTGTACCACTGCCTGCAGCAGCTGCTCTCTTATTTTGGGATCACAGAAGAAGCGGAGTTTGCGGGGTAGGAGCTTCACCTCCACAGGCATCGCTTCATACTCCTCATTATCAATGCCAAAGGATCCCTCAGTGCCCTGTGTGCAGTGAGTTAAACATCAAATGTTATTTCAGTAATGCTGATTTTACTAATAAAACAGCTGCATACTTAGCTCAGTCTCAACCAAGATGACCCCCTGCCTCTGCCTTCCAGCCCATTTTCTCTCCACAACACAGGGAGACCTATCCTTCACCACACAGAATGTATTAAGAGTCTGGTACATGAGATGTTACCTCACTTAGTTACTAATTAGTGATAATTAAACGCTAGGAAGCTCTAATGACCCATATTGTTTATACTGAAGGATTCTTTTCTATTGGAACTACAATTATGTGCACTTAGATCTTGGGTGACAAACTAATCTGCAGAAATGCCTGTTAAGTAACTTCTATTAAATCCATGTTACAAACCCCTTTCAGTATTGTTTTACTATATTGATCTGAAACATGAGATGCAAAGTAATTTACTGGCCAGGAATTACTCAGCAGTAGAATTTTCTCAAGTGTTTAATGCTGATAAAGTCACCATGTGATTAAAACCATTCATCAAAATGGCAGGCTGACTTTACCTAAAAACAACTTCAGTGACTGCTTTGTGTGCCCTTGACTCATGGGGGGGCTGTGGGTACTCAAACCAACTCCAAGGGAACTGGGACACCAGAGCAGCACAGACTAGGGGAACCAGTACAAGTTCTGGCAGCCAGAGGTATAGCAAAGCAGTCCACCTCCACCAACATAAACTGGTGAGACTCATCTGGGCTGCCTCCAGTTCCTTCACTGGAGCTGGGCCATGGAGTTGAACAGCACTGCTCTGTACCATGCACCCATGTTCTGAAGATCTTAGCAGCAGCTGCAGTATGAACAGCTCATTTTGTACCACAACCCTTACTTATGGTCCAGCTGTACTTGGCCCAGCTGTACTTAGCCCAGCACTGCAGAATATTCTTTCAGAATCACAAATTTGCCATGATTTGAATTCAGTGGAAGCATTAGGATGCTGGTTAATCATGACATCATAATTCATGATTTTTGTTTGGTAGAAACAGATTTTTTTGCCTTTCAATCAATTCTTTATCCTTTAATATGGAATTATTTTGCCAAATGATAGATCACTAGAAAACAGAAATTGTCTATGAGATTGATTTAATGTCCTTGTAAAAACAAGAAACTGTCCTCCAGGGCTGCAATAACAGCTCAGAGGCAGGAAATAACGAATCTAAATTACACAGGCAGGCACAGCTTTTTCTTCTTTCTCAGCTTCATAATTTCAAAGTTTTGAGGCACTTCCTTATACTGATCTCAGCTCCCCTGCCCTGTCTTACCCCCTTTGTCTCCAAGATTTATCTTCTACTCTACAGCACAATGCCTTCTAGGGTAAAACGTACCCATCTTCAGTGCTAAGGAGAAGAAGATCTGCATATCACAGCATTACAAAATGTTTGAATCAACAGCGGATCATCTGGCCCAACCTCCCTGTTCAAGCAGGGTCATCCCAGAGCACATTGCACAGGATTGTGTCTAGATGATTCTTAAATATCTCCAGTGAGGGAGACTGCACAACCTTTCTGTGCAGTCTGCTCCAGCACCTGGTTATCTGTACAGTAAAGAAGTTCTTCCTGATGTTCAGGTGGAACTTCCCATTTGTATGCAATACAAAGTAAGAGAACTTTTAACCACCATGACTGCCTACATAAAAGATCTGCCACTACTTCCTGGCAGAACAAAGCTCCCCCATCAGGTTTACAAACAAACTTGGGGAACTTCAGTATGTCTGTCCTGGCAAGAGACTCATTGGCTGCACTGTGGAACTGAGTGTCTCACTTGCAGTGTAATCAATCTCCCAGATTTAGAGTAGGGATTTCTTAAAGTGCAGCATCAACAGGTACAAGAAACAAAGTGAAAGAGTTTTTCAGCTCTCTCAGCTTCTCACCTCTGGAAGTTGCAAGATGCATCTGCTGGCTTGGATGCACTGACTCCCCTCGGGGCACATGTGTGGGTCACGCATCTTTTGACTTCTGTCCAAACCAAAACAGAGGTAAGGTAAGGACATGCTTCTCTCACAAACAGCCTTCTTCAGGGATGGCATTTTGTTGTGGTAAATCACTATGCATTTGGTAAACTTAGAGGTTATATACACAAATATTTGTGGGTTTAACTGTGAAAAAGTAGAAGAGTCCTTCCCTCTTCTGCTGCAGACAATGCCTATCATAATGCACCAACAGCCTCCAACCAGCTTCTGCTCTGAGGCTAGCTAATTATATTTGAACACCGAGCACAGTTTTGTGCTCTTCACTTCCATGCTGAACTGTGCACTTCCTGCAGTGACTACCATCTCCTCATAGCTCATGCAACTGAACTTACCAGCAACTTAAAAGACCTAAGCCAAAAACAGATAATAATTTAATGGTTCAATGTAATTATAATTCTATCTAAAACAAACAAAACCCCCACATTTTTCATATCAAAACCAATCAGAATGACATTTCTTATCAGCTGCTTCTGTTATTCTGTTATGAAGAAACCCCCATCATCTTATCCATTCCAAACAACATACCCAGTTTTGACAGTTTCTCTCTTCTGGTACCTGTGAGATTCTTATTCATGTACTGTACTTAGGTAAGTGCTGCTTCCTTTCCCACATCAGCTGATGTCAAAAGGGACCACATAGAATGCAGTTGCAAGTGCCACATGGTCTATTTCAAGGCTAAGGCTGCTGTCCTGTCACTGTCTCATCTGTTAGAGACAGTGAGTTGTGATTCCTTTTCCCCACAAGTGCTGCTGCAGAGTGAGCACCAGCTCTGGGCTGTGCTGACCTTCCTCTGCCTTCCTGACTGACCACACAGGAACCTTTTGACTGACTGCTGCCAAAGGGTACACTGTACCCCAGGACAGGAACCTCTCAGTCTGGGTCCTTCTCCAGACAGACAGCAACACACAAATAGCAAAGAGAACAGCACAGAATTACAGTGTTAATACACCACAACTCTCAAGCATGATGGAACTATCACAGATATTCTTCTGACAGGAAATGCCTGCTGTCCCCAAATTTCCATCTCTAGACTGATAGGAAAGAAGGGTGTATTTTAATATTGCCTAGGAAAAGAACTCACAAAAGCATGTCAGAATCTCCCTGTACACCAAGTCTTCTATGCCCCACAGAAGGCAGTGCCTCTAAAGTCACAGAAAATCCCAGAGAAGGAACATGGGAAGTGAGGGTTGAAACAGGAGATGAAAATCAAAGACAAAGGAAGAAAAACTAAGGAAAGGGCAAGGAAGGACGGAAGCAATATTAACTGTGGAAAGTTTGGTTTTAATCAAATATGTATACACTAAAAGATTGATGAGTGACTGTGAGGGAATTAAACATCCTCCAGCAATATAAATTATAAATCATTGATGGCATGCAATACTGTCAGTTTATACAGTGTTATACAAACAAGCAGCAAGATTTCTCACTTAAAGTTTAACCTGCTTGGAGTTTATCATACAAGGTCCTAGATACTAGATATATACAAGGCATACTCTGGTGAGTGAACAGATTTTTTTTGGCCAATGAAGGCACATGAAGCTCTACAGAGATGTAATTGTGGGGTCAAGGTAAACTCAAAAGAGCCAAGACATGGAATTCAAGATCATTCAAAGGAGAACACTCGTAGAAGCAAATAAGACAACTCCACCTGCAGTGATTGCCACTCTAGTGGTCCAGCAGAAAAAAAAATCATAATTCATTTCCCTTAGACTCTGCTCCTCACTCAAGACCAATGTGAAATAGGAACAAGAACAGAAGTCTAACAGCAAGTTTCCATGGATAGTTCAGCAAGCATCCCACTCTATGCTGAACCACAAAAATACAGGCAGAGAAAGAACCACAACACCTACTGCACATAACACAAAACTGGAACATCATTTTCATATCCAGAAGCTGCCATTGTTATAAGAGTCAGAGTAAGACCTTTTAAAAAAACCCAGTTTTGTGCACTGTGGATGATAACTGCAATCATGCCCTGGAGTGACAGCTCTCCATACTTTCATATACAGAATCTAAACTAGCTACCAGGATGTGGATTACTGGTGCCACACTTTCCATGCCTGCTCTCCTTCCCTGCAGCACTTCTTCATAAGCACTCCACTGTAAACAACTCTTCTTCCCCCACCTTATCTAAATATCAGCTCTATGGCTGCTGTGGATGCTCTTGTTCACACATCTGATCCACAGCCAGAGGGCACTTTTATACACCTGGGATGATCTCCTCCTTTCTTGCAAGTCCAACAGCAGCTGCCCTGCAGCACACTGATGCATCCCCACATCTCCCCAGGCACACACACTGCCTGAGCCTCCATGGCAGTTTCCTGCTGGATGTGTGATGACCCATCAGTTCTCATCGGCTCATGTCAGTGCCCTCTCCAATATAAAAACCCCTTGTTATCTGCACTGATAGGGTATTTCCCCTAAAAAAACTTTTTTCAACCCCCCAAATTCTGGCATTTAAACTATGCACTAAAAAAGAAGAAAAAAGAAAAACCTGTTTCACACATTTCCAAAGACAAACCCTGTTGATGCTAGGCAATGGGGGGCCTCTGATAATGGGCTTAACTCAAATCCAGCTGGCAAAGGCACAGTGGGACCTCTGAACACCCTGATTCTGCCTTGAAAAAACAGGGCACCTTTTCTCTGCTCTGACTCCTCTCTGTACAACTAACCATCCTCTCCCACTGCTCCCCCACCCCCCCACACCTCCCTCTGTCTTTCTTTGTTACCTACAGGCTTTTTGGCACTATTTAATCAAAAGAGCTTGTTTCTCTGAACTTTGCTTGAACAGCTCAAACCTTTCAATACTGCCTCTAATTAGCTCTCAACAGCAGGGCTATGGTAATGCTCCTCAGAGGCTTTTTCTGCACGACACTGTAAATGCAGTCAGAAATGAGCCACACTCCTGCAGGAAGCATGTCCAGTCAACACAGGAGGTATTATTTACACTGGGAATACATTTGAATATGCCTCCCTCAAGTCACACAAGCTCATCAACATTCTTCTGCCAGCAAAGAATTTGAGAATCCAGAATACCATCTCCTCTATGAGACCAGATTCCTCTTGCTTCTACCAGGAAAACTGCCTCCTTCTTTCCCTCTGTAGCCTTCAAAGCAAACAAATCAGTTCCAGGCAACCACAGTCCACATGCTCATGCAATCTGAAAGCAGCTGCAGCTGGTAACCTGACTCACAGTGTATGCATAGGTCTGAAGATTTTATTCACACTGAGGCTCCTGGGAGACTCAAATAAAGGGCCTTAGTTGGCATTAGAATCATAAACAAGTATCTTGCAGGAATTATTAGAGTGATGACAAGCAGGTAAAACTGCACTGAAATCATCCCATTGATTTCACTAGAGGGAGCTCGAAGACTGAGAAAACAGCAAATTAAAAGGTAATATGGAGAGGAGCTCCCCTGGATTCAGCAGGAAAATCTGTTGCTGGTAAAACCTGCACTGAAGATGCAATGTATTTGTGAGTGGGACTGTAAGAAGGAGCTGCAAAAGGCAGCTCTGATTCGCTTCTTGTAAGAGCAGGAGGAACAAGCACACTGCAAGACAACATCACAAGCACAAAGGAAGCAGTAACATTCACTTTCTCCACATGGTGCTTCTTCATACCTGCACCCTCTCTTATTCCACATACAAGCAGGATCAGTATATTTGCTTAAAGCCCCTGTTTAAATTCACATCTTCCAAAGTTCTTCCAGCTCAGACCTAATTTCTCACAAGAGCTATTGAGGCAAGGAAGGTCTTTTCTTAGAAGAGGCTCTAAGAAATTCACAGTTCAAGAATTCCCAGATACCACTAGTACAAACAAACCAACTCATTGACCCACCTCTCAATCCACTGAGCAGCTAGGGCTAAGAGATTCTGGGCTAAGTGTGCACAGCTGCCTTATAAAATTCAGTAAAGATAGTAATATCCAAGCAGTACTGACTTGACAGCAACAGGGGAAAAGATGAAAGGTACAGCAAACTCAGAAGCTAGGAAGAATTCCAGGTTCTGCATACTCCAGGTTCTGGAGTTCTGCCTTGTTTACAGAAACAGAAGATGAGTAAGAATTTTAAAGAATAAAAGTACTAGTCCCTGAGAACAGTACTGACTGGTGTGCTTTGCAGTCCTCTACTTCTGAATTTTGCAGCACAGCATGAGAGAAAACCAGCACAGTTTTCAGAGATCCTTCCCCCTTTTTGCAGCCTTGCCATACTCACCCTCTGTGAACAAACTCCCCTTTGCTGACACTCTCTGCTTCAATGCAAATGTCCATGAAGTCCTTAGTGCGCTGTGCAAAAAAGGATTCAGGAATCAAGCAGTTAACATCTGAAAATGCCACACCCATGATACTGCAATATGTTCACACAATGGCCAGTCCTTTGTCCCCCAAAAGGAGGCAGAAGATGCATTTCTGCATTTCATGTTCTATTCAAATCTCAGCTTGAGATTTGAATTAGAAATTACAGACTGTATTTTCCCATTAATAAATATTCAATAAATACCACAAGAAGCAAAATAATTAGTCACACGTTTGGCTTCTTGTTACATTTAAAGACAATAGCAGATCTCTTAGGCTCTTATTTAATTTCTATTCAATGGGTCTTTCATGAATTTAAGCAATAGTACAATGATACAACATTTGGCCACCAAACACCGCAGTAAGAGAATTTTAAACAATTGGAAATCAAAGTGTCCTTGGTAACAATCCTTTAAACTCCTTACTTAGCGTTCCTATTTACAGCCTGCCCTTAAACTGAGTATACAGTACAGCTTTTTTGAGGAATGCAGTTTGATTAAGATGCAACTTATCTTTTTATGTATTTTAATATTTTTGTCCTGGCAAAAGTCGTAGTGTGCAGATGCAATCAAAATGACACAAGTAAAAATAAATGCATCTATTAGTGTAACTTGGTTTATTCCTGTGCTGTTCTGCAGAGGCATTGCCTGAGCTGCACCTGTATGGCTTTATCAGCTTCCCTTCAATGGGGCAGCCTCTGCATGAGTCTGAGGTGAGACACAGATTGGCTGGCAGCAGCCAGCAGATACGGCCTGGCATTGATTCCAGAGAGCTGCTGGGCAGCTTTGAGGACTACAGGGACAATGGTTTCAAGAGAGGGACTTGAATGCAGTAATAAGGGATCCACACTTGTAGAAAAAGAGATGCAGTATCAAGATTCTTCCAACTCTAGAAACAGGAAAGTACAACTGGTCTGACATGAACTTGTCCATTTCTCTAGGTTATGCAAGAGACCTGAGAACCCTACATCACTTCCTTCTTTTCAAAACCAATATTAAAGTGCATCTTGAACGCCTAAGGGAGACAAAACAGACAAAACCACAGAAAGAGTGTAAGGGAGTTTGTGGCAATCAGGTACTTTTTCTGTTCTTGGTAGGTCTGTTTTTACTTTACATCACTGGCTCCAATCCAGTCCAACAACCAAAACTCTTCTGTTCAAGTGCCACCCAGAAACCACTAAAGAAATACCCAAATACTAGTCTCTGTCTAGCTTCTACCATTACTAGGAAACTGACAGTCAAAATCATAAACCACAACAAAGAAGAAACTAAAGTTCATGGTGGCATATTCTAAGGGGAAACCAGGAGAATATTAAAAAACTAAATTTGCCTGTTTGGGTCTGTTGATCTGATCCTAGAAGATAACATATCAATCTAACTCACATTTTTATGTTCTTAAAGACTCTGACTTCTAAGGAAGAAATATGTTGCAGAAGGTCCAACACCTGTTAACCTGGCTATAGTGGGAAGGGTTTCCTGCACCCCTGAGGAGGAAATGCAGGGCAGCTCACAAGTACAGGATCACTATGTAAGCATTTTCCTGTAAAATTAAAGACTGACATCTATCCAAATAGCTTTCACAGCAGTAAAGTTGCACCAAAACACAGGTATAAACCAAAGAGAGGTTCTAAAACAGTGAATGAACAGCATGAACATGCTGAGAAGGTTATGACAGGGACAGTTCCTTTGATGCCTTGCTTCTATTCTTTCAACCACCTGCATCTCCTTTCCTTCAAATCAGTGTAGCCTCTGTCCTTTCCCTAGTACCAATTATTTTTAACTCCACTCTGCAAGTCTAAAAAAGAGAGAAAAATAAAAAATTCCAGCCAGACACTCAGGCTCAGCTTCCTTCTAGCAGCAGTTGATAAAAGAGAATCACTCTCACATAAGTGAAGAAGGAAAGGAACACTTCTTGGTGCTTTTTTTACCCATGGGAAATCCTAAAACTTCTGCTTGGCTACTGAAACCTTGTACAAATTCTTTCTGATCCCACTGCATGCCAGTTTTGCATTGGTCTCCTGTGCTTTCACACTGGATCTGAAACCTTCCCATTCCTGGATTCAGTCATGGACCTCTGCAGCAGACACAGGGCCTGCAATGCCTCCCTGGTGTTCAGCAACCTAAGATAGGAAATGCCTGGTCATGATGGCTGGACCTAAGAAGCCCCTCTCCTTCCACCCTCAGACCCTTGCTTATCTCTCTGTAAGACTATAGATCACACTGCCCTCGACCCCTACTATTGGACAATTCCTAAAACCCCTGTACCCTATATAAAGAGCTACTCTTGCCCAGTTTGGTAGAAAAAGCTGTCCCTGAGAACCTTTGCTGAAGCTGCCAACAAAGGACATTTCTGTGGAACCTCACACAGCCTTCTCCTCTCTCCCCCTTCGCCCTCCAAAAGCACTTAGCAAGCAAAGAGCTGAAATCACAAATGAGCTGATAATCACTGAAGAGCTGATATCACCCAAGAGCTGAGCTTGCTAAGGTAGCCTGAGGCTCTGGAGCCTGCCTGAGGGGCCCAGACAAGTCGTGCTTAACTGGACCTCTCTGTCTTGGGCAACCACGGCAGCCAGTGTCAGGAAGACCCCAAAACGCCAGTCACCTCATAGACCTCTTCTTCCATGAAGCAGTAAATGTTATTTATATACACCCAAGAACAGGAGTTATCAAGACAGGAAAACTCTGTGGGCAGGCAGCATTTGGAATCCCATTATGTTATGGTCTTACTGCTAGATCAAGCTGCCTGTTCCGAGTTGCAATGGAAAGCTCAATGGTGGACAGCTTCAGCTCTTCCCAGTCCTCTGGGGCTACCTCCTGGAGGAACTCTGTGGAGCAGGAAGAGAAGGTATCAGTCATTAAGTGGAATTTAACTACACAGATCACTACAAAGCAGATACCAGACACAAAAATCAGTCTGAGCCATTCTGGCCACTGGTTTTGCTTCTCTAAAATGTCAAAATCTTAAAATATTAAAAGAGAGCTTAGGAGTACTGAAGAAAAAACACCATCATCATTTGCACAGTATCACAAAACACTATCAAGCACAGTACATCACACCCCTGTGAATCCTTATGTCCAGGGATTGACAGATCTCCTGGGCTAGTGACAGGAACATTTAGAAAACCCATGAAAATGCTAGCACCAAAAAATCAGTAGTCCAATGTTCAGGAGGTTGTGGTAACCCATTTTCTACAGGAAGAGCTCCACAGTTCCATTCTCATATCCAGGTCACTTGGTTCATGCTCCTGCATGAACCACCTCTGCTAGCCAAGGAGGAATGAGGTTTTAGCAACAGACTGTGCAGAATACCTGCCCTCCTTCCGCAACCCAACCCAAGAGAGGCTCAGAGAACACAAAGTTTGTGGTACAGAAAGAATTTAACATACCAAGAGAAATTTAGGCCTGCCCCAAATGTTACTGTTCTTTTTAAAGTAATATTTGTTGCTCTGTGTCAGCAATTCTCCCAACCTAGAAAAACAAGGGCTGCTCCCCTCTGCCCAGTTCAGTAAGAAGCCATTCTGCTGGAAGAAGATTAAGAAGCTCACCCAGAAGTGTCAAGTACCCTCAATAGATGCCTCCACTGCAAAGGCAACTGTGAGTCCAGGGAATGCCCAGGGTTCTGTACAAGTGAGTATTTGCTTATGAGACCACAAACACTGGCAGGACTATTCTGTTCCATTTCTGACAGGTGCCTCTATAACTGTCTTGACAAAAATCACAGTTCAAATAAATAAAAAAAGGAAGAAAACAAATAAATAACAGTAACAAAAGAGAGCAGTGAAGTAGACAAGCCCTCCACACAACACAGCCCTGGATGTGTTAGAGGAGTAGAGCCTGCCTGTGAGTTGATGCCAGAACACAGCCAGCCCACCTTTTGGAGATGACCAGTACGATCGAAGCCGTCTGTAAAGCCTCACATACAAAGGAGGTCTGGATGATTTCTCCTCTGACTCTTCTGGAGGTCTCTCAGTTGGACCCACATACATGAGAGCAGCTTGATGTTTCTGAGGCCACTCCTTGGATTTACATGGAAAGAAAAGACAGAAGATAAAGGGCATTTTGTTTAGGGCATGTCCTGTTTATTCTGTTTAGTCCTGTATCCTATTTACTGTGTACTCACACGTAGTCCTGCAGAGCTACTCAGCCCCCCCCACTGCCTCAGCCTACTTTATGGCTCTCCAGTCTCCAGGTTCATTGGTGAGATGACATTTCTGCACTTTCAAAAAGATTACCCACAGTTCCCAAATCCACTAATCTAATCCTTCCCTGCACAGAAAGGAGGGCATTTTCCCCTCTATGAACAGAGGGTGAGGGGATGTTTCCTTTGCTGCTGATGTGTGGCAGGGTGACACAGCTGCTTCTGGCTGGAGGGAACAACCTGAACACCAGCCAGGTCACCAGTAATGTCTGAAAGCACAGTTGGTTTCTGCATGGCAAAAAGGCAACCTCAAAGAGCAACTGCTCAGCAGGATGCAGTGCAAACAGACACAGCCTACAGTGCTGTGTGCAGCAAGGGGCACTAAAACCTGACAGACCTTTGTTCTCCAGCAACTCAAACAATCCAGACCTGACCTGATAGTCAGGTGCTTCTAAGCAGCAACACAACAGCTCTTAATGCAAGTCCCATGAGCTTCATAAAGCATCTTAAAAAAAAAAAAAAAAAAAAAAAGGATGTACTAACACATTATTCTTGGTGATATTTCAGATTCCAGCACCAGGGCTACAGAAGAACCTTAGCTTTCAAAATATGTCCAGATACTGAAAGTTTATTTCCTGTCATTGTTTTGAAAATAATTTCCAAAATGCTCCAAACATAGGACATTTAATTGGTTTTTAAATTTATATACTAAAACAACACAGCCAAGAGCCCACATGAACTCAGTACAATTATTTTTCTATGTACAAAATTTCAGAAGTAGTTTTGGATCATACAGCACAGGTTGGTAAACTAATTCACCTCACACCTCTGAGAGCAAGGAAAGACTCCACTCTCATACTTACATAATAAGCAGGACAAAGAGAGGTTGTGTCAGTAGGGCAGTACACAAACAATAAATATTAATGATTAAATGGAAAAGCAGCAATGCTGTGATAATTTAAGCCTGTGTATTTTAGAAGAGATGATGATAACACTCATAACAATGCCCCTACCAGTATCAGAGGTGATATTTCCAATTACACTTTTTTCAGCTACAGGTCATCCTGTTTCAAGAGACAACCCCAGTAAAACCAGAAAATGTGAAGTGTGGAGCAGCAAACACAAGCCAGGAAGAGATTAAACTCAACAGGCTGGAGACACTTCTTGTAGAAATTAACAAAATGATAATATAAGAGGCACATAAAGCAATGTGAATATCACAATTAGGTGAGATCAGGTAGAAAGTTTCCTATCCAAACGGCTGAACAACTGGGCACTTCTCTTTAACCTTCAGCAGGTTAAACAGATCTTTTAATGTACAATTAATAGCTCACCAGAGAAATCCACTATCACCACCCCAGCTGAGGCTAAGGACTCAAAAAAGCGAGAAAGGAGGTAGACAGAAAAGAAGGATAGGATTCTACCCAGAATGCCAGAACACAGAAGCATAACCTCAAATTTTCTGTGGATGGGGAAACCCATGAACAACCTGAACACCAGCCAGGTCACCAGTAATGTCTGAAAGCACAGTTGGTTTCTGCATGGCAAAAAGGCAACCTCAAAGAGCAACTGCTCAGCAGGATGCAGTGCAAACAGACACAGCCTACAGTGCTGTGTGCAGCAAGGGGCACTAAAACCTGACAGACCTTTGTTCTCCAGCAACTCAAACAATCCAGACCTGACCTGATAGTCAGGTGCTTCTAAGCAGCAACACAACAGCTCTTAATGCAAGTCCCATGAGCTTCATAAAGCATCTTAAAAAAAAAAAAAAAAGGATGTACTAACACATTATTCTTGGTGATATTTCAGATTCCAGCACCAGGGCTACAGAAGAACCTTAGCTTTCAAAATATGTCCAGATACTGAAAGCTTATTTCCTGTCATTGTTTTGAAAATAATTTCCAAAATGCTCCAAACATAGGACATTTAATTGGTTTTTAAATTTATATACTAAAACAACACAGCCAAGAGCCCACATGAACTCAGTACAATTATTTTTCTATGTACAAAATTTCAGAAGTAATTTTGGATCACACAGCACAGGTTGGTAAACTAATTCACCTCACACCTCTGAGAGCAAGGAAAGACTCCACTCTCATACTTACATAATAAGCAGGACAAAGAGAGGTTGTGTCAGTAGGGCAGTACACAAACAATAAATATTAATGATTAAATGGAAAAGCAGCAATGCTGTGATAATTTAAGCCTGTGTATTTTAGAAGAGATGATGATAACACTCATAACAATGCCCCTACCAGTATCAGAGGTGATATTTCCAATTACACTTTTTCAGCTACAGGTCATCCTGTTTCAAGAGACAACCCCAGTAAAACCAGAAAATGTGAAGTGTGGAGCAGCAAACACAAGCCAGGAAGAGATTAAACTCAACAGGCTGGAGACACTTCTTGTAGAAATTAACAAAATGATAATATAAGAGGCACATAAAGCAATGTGAATATCACAATTAGGTGAGATCAGGTAGAAAGTTTCCTATCCAAACGGCTGAACAACTGGGCACTTCTCTTTAACCTTCAGCAGGTTAAACAGATCTTTTTAATGTACAATTAATAGCTCACCAGAGAAATCCACTATCACCACCCCCAGCTGAGGCTAAGGACTCAAAGAAAGCGAGAAAGGAGGTAGACAGAAAAGAAGGATAGGATTCTACCCAGAATGCCAGAACACAGAAGCATAATCTCAAATTTTCTGTGGATGGGGGGGAAACCCATCCCAACTTTTCTGGATACATTACTATTAAGTCCCCCTTTACAGGAGCTGCCTCTAAAGGAAGCATTGGCATTGTCACAGACAGCATGGCTAGACTGCACTATTTGATCTACTGTACCAACTCCTGGGCATTTTCCCTGCCCTTCAGCAGGTTCCTTATATGTTGAGAGAAAAGGAAAACCATGTGAATGAAAATGCCTTACCTTTAATGCAGGTCAAATTTAAATCTTTCCAGGATCAATTTTAAGCAACAGGGAAGTTTAAGGTGAGATAAAAGCTATTCATCTTCATATTCATTTTACTACACAAGGAAGCCTGATTATCAATGTGCATGAGCAGTCTAATTATAGACCCTTCTGCCAGATGAATAAATCAGAGTGAAATGTTATTACAAAGACTCTTGAGAAAATGTGGCTGAGCACTTTAGCATTCACCACTGCTGCTCACCAGTTTCACTGGGGGTTACTGGCTTACCCTGGTGATCTTGCAGCAAAAATTAAAAAAAGAAAATTACAAGTATTTTTCTTCTCCTTCCTCTCTTCAGAATTAAATCTATCAATTGATAGGCTTTTTAACAAGTTGAGTTTTAGTCCCATTTTCTATTGTTATCAGAATCCTTAATCCTTCAGGAAAGTTTGCAGACATACTAAACAAAGCAAAACCAGCCTGTTCATTTCCCTAACACTTTCCTCACAATTGATGTTTACCTTAAATATACTGAACAAATGAGCTGCTTTGGTTTTCAGAGGCCCAAGGTACCAGTACCTGGAAAAAGAACAGAAATAGAACTTCTAAGATATCCAAGAGTCAATACTGGGAAAGGGAGAAACTCTGCATGAAGTCAGAGCATACAGACTTGTTTGCCACTGAGTTAGTGCACCCTGACAACCTTTAGCTTTTTGATACTGTAAGATAGTTTCTACACATCACTAGCAGCCTAGCAGTGACATCTCTATCCTGAGTTACAGATCACCAAAATGCAGTGTATAATCTTCACTACAGGCACCAGGACATCTCACTACCAAAATTTTACTTTGTTATGTGAGACAACTGGGGATGATTCAAAGGTCTGTGATCTAACAGCTAGTGGTGTGCATCTCCACATTATGCAATACAGCAAATTTCCAAAGATTGGAGGAAACAAACAAAACACCCAAAGCTTCAGTGACAAAAGAACCAGCAAACATTCATCAGTCCCAAAGGATTCTCACATTGATATCGGGGTTTTACAAAATAAAAATCCTGCCAGCCACACAGCACTGTACAGAATCTAAAGATGCGACTCTATTTAGGCAGGCTTGGCACATTTTGATCAGTGTCATTCACCAAAGAGGGTCAACAAAGCACATTGAACACCACCAGCTCAAGAGTTCTGCAGATCTAAGGGTCTCATAAACCATTAAGGCATGCAAATGTGCCACCACTCCCCTCAAGCCATGAAATTGTAAAATAGACAGCACGAGGTCTCCAGCAGCACAGTCCTTAGCAGAGGGATTGTCACACACTTCTGGAACTGTCTTAGGGCTTAACTCCCTTTGAGTTCTTTTCAGTTTAAGATCAGCTGCACTGGAACACACCAAATGTTTTTAGTCCAATAACCCATCTCCCACAGGGAGCAAAAGTGGATGAAGTGGGAAAGTATAAAAACAGGACAAGCACACGAGGGTTTTGTTCCAAGCAGACTGTGAGCACCTGTTCATTTGTTGCTGAAGTGCATTCCCAGCTGGACACGTTTCTCTGCATTCAAAAACATTTATGGAAGGAAGCAAGGCTTGAGGACATTTGTGTGCCTCATGTACCAAAGGTGCTGTCATGCCTCCAGAACTGAGCCCAAAGGACTCTTACAAAAGGGAAGTGCTGCAGGGAAAGATGTGAAGGCTGACACCAGGAGAAAAGCAGGGCATGGGCAGGAAGCCCAGCAGGAGTGCAGAGCAGAGAGAAATGCACTTCCTTGAACTGGGGGCTGCAATCAGCACCTACTAAGATTATGTCCCTGGCCTCCCAGGGACAGACAACCTGATCATTTACTACATCTCCCCCATCTCCTCTTGAACCTACTCAAACATTTGCCAAACTCCTGAGGTCTGCTCCCTCTTCCTTCCTGACAAAGACAGCTCATTCACAAAGCACGTGGTATTTCCTTACAGCTGCATTTCCTCCATGAGAGTTTGGGGAGTGAGCTGCTTTGGCTCTGCTGCTCCTTCAGTAGATAATGCCTGTCATTTGATACACAGACACTGACATGCTAAGTGTCCATCTGGAGAAAGTCCAATAATTATGAGTTTAGCATTCAGAGAACAGTCATCAGATAGCACAGTCCATGCCACTTCTGGCAGGAACCTGAAGGCATTTCTACTGCATCTGATGTCCCTTGTTGGAATTGAGTTTCAGAGTACACACACAGCTTTTCATTGGCAGATGATGAAAAACAATGGCCAATTACTTTACTTAGACTTTACTCAAGGGAGAGATTTTCCCCCTGTTACAATCTGAATAAAGTCCCAGAAGCAGATACCACAAGGCAAGAAGAAAGTAAATACTTAAAAGAACAGGTCAGCACCAAATATTTATTTCAAATTACAAGAACTCTGATACATCTTACACTCCCATGTTTGTAATGAAAGACCCAGCAAGAGTGGGTGCCTCTGCCTGTCAGATGCCTACATTCAGAAAAAGACTTACTAGAGAGGGGAGTGTGTCTTTTTAGGCAACAGATACTAAAAAGGGTACTGTTTCAAACAATAGTATTTTCTTACTTGCTAACTTTAACTCCTGCATCTCTGTAAGATCCCCATCTTAAACCAGAGACTGCAAACACAGGTTGCTCCTTTTCTCCCTGTAAAGAAAAATAAACATTGCAAAATTGCTTTCTCTTACCTTTTTTCCAACTTTATTTTCTGAAGTTGGAAAAACAGCATTGCTACATAAAAACTTCTGTTAAATTTCTACACAGAAATTTAACAGAAGAAGTAAAAGAAAGAGCTAACAGCAACAAAGCTTAGCAGAATTTAAGCACTGTACATTCCATCTGCTCCAGGGAGGAATATAAGAGGAGAAGTTTTGAACAGGTAGCCCAAGTTTGACTGCACACCCAGCAATGGCCATTTCATTTCGTGGATTTGACTGTTAGCCAAAAGCAAGGAGCTCTGCACAGCAACACAACACTCTTGCTGCAGAAATGTTCATTCTACAATTGAACAGAAAAATAATATTCAGAAACCATACGAGGCATAGTCAAAGGTTTTCCAATTTTATATTTTTCCATTTGTCAAAGAAAGCTATTAACTTCACAATCCACATGAATGCATCAAATCAGCAGACAGCTACTGCCATCTCTCACCATTGCTACACAAATACCACTGTAGTAAGTTTTGTATTCATCAATACTCTCTGAGTCTCAAAGAAACGCAATGTTGAGGCATTCTAGTGTTTTCTTCTGTTTAGAAGATGCCATTCTTCTGTTTGTCTGAGGGCATAGCACATGGTAGAGAAATGACTGTCAGCAGAACTGCTGATATCAGAAACTAAAATTCATAACAGCAAGACACAGAGGAAAACCAGTCCATGTAAACATAAAAATATCAGAATGGGAAAGCTTTAGAAATGTTGGTTTCCAAGTAAGTAGATGCTTTCACCTTGATCTGTAAGACATCAAGTGGAACTGTCTCTCCCTTCAAAATGGCCAATGTAGCATTAGTAATATGCCTGCAAAACAAACAGGAAAAAAGCAATGGAAAACAAACAGGAATAAAGGAAATGAGTAAACTTTAATTTACTTTTTTCCCAGCAAATTCCACTATGAGTCCAGGTAGGGTTTTTTTCAGCAAAAGTAAATAAAAACCCCAGGGAAACATGCTGCACTTAACTGAAATCAGAAAGCAAAATGGGTGGCTGCAACACATGACAAAACCTAACAAACAGCAAAATATAGAAAACAGTGAAAGGAAATTATCAGCCTAAGCTTTTGAGATAGTCCTCCTTTCTGAGCTAACCTGGGAGGTCAGAGGCCAACATTGTTACCTCCTGTTTCAGATACTTAACACAATAAGGACCCAAATCATGGTTTTATTTTAGTGGTAGCCAAGTATTACAGCCTAGGAGAGAATGGGACAGCATGACTGGTCTCAAACTCTTATGTCTGAGATTGAACTGCATTAGTATGTGCTAATTTATTTTTGAATTTCTTAATCAATGTAAATCCACCTATCAGCAGTGCCCATATTGTTTAGGTCTCTATTAAGTTGTGGACAGCACCCAGGGCACTTTGTAATTTCAAGCTGTAAAGATTTTGTAACCAAAGTGTCTAAGTCCACTAAACAGTCTATGTTCAAACCTTGAAGCATATACTTCATTGAAACCCCTTCTTTGTTTTCAAAGTTGGGCAATAGTTAGTTTCCACACTGCATATGTTTCCAGCGTCTCAGTTGGACAAGGAAAAAATGCAGTTTTCAGATCCAGCCCAATATTCATTTAAATCAGTGGGAGAAACTGCCTTTGGTTTCATCAGGATTACAACAGTGAGACAGATAAGGAAGCTGTTCTTCTCACAGCCCATCTTCTCTCACAGCTCTTATCTTTCTCTAAGACCTTTACAGTTCCTACACTCCTAAGAGAGTGCTGAAGGAACCAAAGCCCAAATATTTCTTTGAAAAATGTAACTTCTGCACTTCTTAACTCAGGTTCTGTCACTGGTGTGGGCTGTTAAGCAGCCTATTGACCAAATTACCTTCAACTTCTCTCCAGTGTGCTGCAGTCCCACCTGCACAGTTCATTACCTTGGCACAAGAAGACCATCCATTTCAAACAGCTTCTTTAGAACCCAAACATAAATTATTATTTTAATCTTAGCTGCTGATTACAGCCTTGTCCACCTTTCTGAGCTTCAAAGCACACTGGTAGTTTTAAGGAAGGATGTTATGCCAGTTGACTTGTGGGTTTTATGTATGATGGATACCAGCAAGGGCTCCACAAAGAGAACAATGTTAATGAGTTACTGGGAGAGTGAAAAGATTTCAGGATCAAGAAGAAATATATTTATTATTATGAGAGGAGAGGAAGGGAAAAATTGAAAAGAAATGAAGTGTGGGGAAAAGAAAGATTGGCTCCTTTTTCTCTTTATAAGTGGACAAAACAATCCTGCAGCAAACTGAACTGCAGACAACAGATACCACCAGACTGGATCATATTGAGGATGCTGAAGAATTGGGTTGTTGGATTACTGCCAGCATCAGTCCCACCACAGAGAACAGCCAGTCCTGCCCTGCAAAATTTAGTAAAGGGATCCAACCTTTCCCGTATTGTTGTAAGACTTACTTCGCAGGTCCTAACCAGCCTATATGTGGACCAGTTTGTAGAATTCTTAGACTGGAGAAGGGTCAGAAAGAGGACTTATTTTTGGCTCATTTTGTCAAATCCTTGCTATATCCTTGTCATACACTTTCTGCTATTCCTAAGAGGCTGATCCTTTTAATCCCTTTTTCTTTTTAAACTCTGAGCATCACACAATCATAGAGAAATTAGCCACAGCAAATGATTTCTAATAATACATACATTTCCTTCTTTTAATTTTTAGTCAGTTTTTGGAAGTCATTAACTCAGGTAAGTCCAGAGAATCATCAGGCTCTGCCCAGAGACTGCCAACTTCTATGTAACACAGAAGAAAAGGAAAAGCATCAAGCTACCAAGAAGCACTGCTTCTTGAAAACAACCAACCATGTTTCAGAAACATGTCATACTTACTGGACTTGATTTGTGCTCTCAGGGTAAAGTGTGTGGCTCAAAGTGCAAGTTTTTCCAAGGGGTATGAATCCTATAGGAATCTTACTGAAGGCAGCCTGGACACATAAGGAGAGTAAATTAACATTTGCATGAAGCTTCCTGTGTGGAGATCACAGCTGTGTCTGGCATCACCCCTTTGGCACTGAGCACCAGGCACTTCCTCACACAATGACTCAGAACATGGCACCCAAATCTGTGAAGCCATCACTGCCAACTGGATACAAAAGAGCTCGCTGTAATCATTAAGAGCATTGTTACATGCATTTTGGCAGCCACATCCCAACTAATGCATGGATTCTGTCAGCAATCTGCCATCTTCCTTAATACTGATGGAGCCATCACAGGCTCTGAATCCCATTTACCACTGCAGAAATCCCCCTCTGACAAAGTAACCTTGCACAACAAAAGATTTTCTCACTTAAGGAAAGGAAATTAATTGATTCCTCTGCCATCCAAATCATGAAGTAGCAGAAGGTCTAATTTTTGGAAGTCATTGACCATATTATTTTTCTGTACAGCTGCTCAGCAAAAGGGCTTGTTGAAGGAGCAGTTATTACCCTGTACCTCATCTCAAACCTTGATTTTGGAAGCATGTCAGCAAACCAGTGTAAACTACCCCATACCCCAGTGCACCATGCCAGCAGCACCAGGACACAGCCAATCTGCAGCCACCTGGGAATTTCCCTCTCACTGCACACCCAAGCCCTCTGCCCTGCTGTGCCTGTGTCACCGGCAGGTGCTAACACTCAAACACCCTGCTCTCATTTTCTTCAGCACTGCTTTGCAGTGTGCAGATGAGAGGCTATTTGCAACTCCTGCAGTCAAGCTCTGCTCCCCTGGCTGCTAGGAACAGGGCTTCTAGAATGCCTTGCACAGGCTCTTATGCAGGCAACAGTGGTGTGACACCCCCGAGGTTGAAAAGGGGAGCAGGGCACAGAGAGAGGGAGCTCGAGCGCAGATCTCTACTCCTAGGACACAGTGACAGGAAGGACAAGAATTCCTTGGCCAAAAACATCAAGTGACACAGTGGCAATACTACAATGCAGTATTCCACCCATAATTGTGCTGGATGCAGAATTCCCTACACTACTGCAAAACAATCCAGGCTACATCAAGATAAGAAGCCAAAAAATAAAGATAAACTGGCCAGTAATGCCTCTAAACTTTGCTTCCACTATTGTCAGATTATAAAAGTCTCAGGATCCAACTACAATAATATTAGATTTAAAACAATGATGCACCAGAATTGATATAACTAGCCTTCTTTTAAAAATATTGACTTGGTTGCAGAGTCCCCCTTGTCACATTCAGACAAAGCAAATGTCTAAACAGATACAATTCTAGCTGCCAAGGGTATCATCATAATCTGGTCAGGATTGTTTAATTGAGTTTTAGCCAGCTCCTGCCAGAAGGTTTTGGGAACAATTATTCCCTCCTTTCTTCAATAACACTGTCCTCCCACTTGAAAAAGAAAAATCTCTCTCATTTTCATTCAGAGAGATCCACCTTGAGAGGTTAAAATTTGCTTAGTACAGCCATCTGCATAGGTAGGTATGCACTGCTTGAAGACACAGCAAAGCAATCCCAAAGCAGTAGGAGTGTGACCATAACTGAATTCAGTTTCAAGCCTGTACAAACACAAGAAAAACATGTACTTTTGCCCAATGCTTCTGCCAAACAAAGTGGCATGCACAGCTGGTCCATGGGTCTTTGAAAATTGAGCATTTGGCTTCTCCACAATCCCTGCTCTGACGCTGGAAACTTCCCAAAGCCATGGCTTGGGAGTCACTGCACTCCTTCAGAAAGAGAACAAAGAACAGCAGGCAGCATTGCAGGACAGTAGCCCAGCTGGATTGCTGCACAGAAAGCTGGCTCCAGAGTAGCAAGCAAAGTATTTGCTGGAAGCAGCTGAGGCCAAGAGATCACAGTGGATGCATAAGACACTCCAAGAAATAAACACAGTTTTTAAAATGACAACTTCTCACCTCATCTGCTCTACGGAGAAGTCCAGTTATGACCTGAAAAACATGGGAAATGCTCTAAGAATTTTATTTTTCAGTTACAGTAAGAACCTATGAAATTCTTAACCACGTTTAATCTTTGAGAAGATTTGAGGAGCAAACACTCTTTTATGGAAGGTGCTACAGTTGTTTACATGGGAAAGGAGGAATATTCAGCCTGCAAACATGTTGAAAACAGCAGGTTCATGAGTGTGCCTGAGTACATGCTGGTACCACAACCAATGCCAGTGTAAATGTTTTAACACTGAATAATGCTCTGCATAACGCAAAACCAGCACTGGTCAGTGCAATTAACAAAAGGCCAGAATGACCTACAGATGTATTCTGATCTCTTTCTCTTAAGGTCATTGTATTCATTTAGCCATTGTCTTATGAAATCAGTAGTTAGAAATCAGGAACTGCTTGAATAAAATACAGTCTTGAAAAAGAGAGTATCCCCCAGTTCTGCTCCTGTCATTAATCATCTTGACAACAGGCATTTATTAAATACGTTCCAAGCTTTGTTATCATTCCCACATAATTTTTAAATTATCTGATTCCCACTTAGCAAAATATGCATTCCTCTTGGGGAGTTTATAGAAAGGAAGGAACTTGGAAAATCAAACCACTACAACTACATCACACAGAAAGAAAAAGTTAGAATCATGTTCCTCCAAAGAGTTTGCTCATTCTAGAATAAAGTTCTGAAAGACAACTAAGTCACACACTCTTTTTGTCCCCCCCATCATCTCTTAAGACTAATACCAACAAGCAGAGTGTTCTGACCCCAGAATATTAGAACATTTATTAAAAACACAGATTTTAAACTGGACAGATCTCCAGGAACAGTTGCTATGATGCTGCTACATTGCACAGACTCGATCTTCTTGCCCTCAGCCCAACCATGATTCTCAACAAACCAGGCTCCTGCAGTACCTCTTGGACTGTGCCATCTCCTCCTGCAACAATGATCAGATCCGTGTTTTCCATTAATTCCAGAAGCTGTTTTGCTTGTCCCTCATAATCAGTCTGAAGAAACAGAGATCCAAACATGAGCACTCAAAAGGCTATTTTTAGTATATCTCTTCCATAGAAATAAGAATCATCTATCCATTTGGTTAACAGTTATTTTTAAATAGGCACACATTACTGTATATTACTTACATTCAGAGGTTTTTTCCAACTTCTAAAGCCAGTTTGATGCATAATATAATACATGCAAGTAAACACACACATGGACACACGCACAGAGTTAAATGACATATCAGAGCAAATCTTACTCAATAGAGCTAGAATACCACAGCAACCATCTTATTTCCAGGTAATATTACATTGAAACAAATCCAGGAGCCAATCACTTGCAGAAAAACTCCCATTATCTTTTACAGCCAAAGAGCTCAAGTGCATCTCCTGAAACACAGCATCAACTACACAAAAGGCCACTGCCTGACAGCCACTGACAATGGATTTAGCGGTAAAGAGTACTGACTTTTTAAACCATTAAAACTGTTTTCTGCAAAATTCATGTCTTTTACAAAGTCATCTCAGCCTCACTTCCTGGCCCAGCCCTGTTTTGCCAGCTTGTTGGGTCTAACACTACCAAGCACCCATTTAAGTCTTGCAAAATGATTTCTTCTCTTAGGGTGGGACTAGGTATATTTAATGATCAGAGAAAGGGATTAATAAAAACAGCATTTTAATACTAAACCTTGTGGAAAAGATTCCAAGACAGAAAGATGCATATCAGAGTACTCTGCTGTTAGGACACACTGACTATTAAGCAATCCACATATCACAGCCCCAAAAAAACTGCAGAAAGAGCAGAATCCCTTCAATGTTTCCGTGTTCTTCTTTTTCCAAAGGAAACCTGTTTGTTAATTCACACCGTTTAGAGCTCACCGTTCTGCTTTCATGGTGGGAATGTTGAATTATTTGGAGAGACACAAATAATTTCAGTGTAAAGATCAAATGTTATTTTTAATTAATGTGAATGGTTCAACTGGATGCCAAAATTCCTCCCTTTTCAATTCTTCAAGTTCAGGCAGAAATGACAAATTCAACACAGCAATGGACATGCACCACTAGCCAGCACTCAAATATTTAGAGTTTTTTCTCAAACATGAATTATAGAAGGACTGCTTGAGACAGACAAAGAAGCCTATGTACTGCTTTAGCTGAAAATTAAAATCTCACTACACTGTTTGAAAACCAACTGTGAATTAAAAAGATTAGGTATCAGTCTAATATCTCAATATTTCTTCCTATAAGATGTCTACAGGACAACTGAGAATCTCAGATGCATACAGATTCGAATATCAATACTTCAAGAGGAGAAAGAAGAGAGTCAATATTTCTACAGTAGCAGGATCTATCAGTTCTTACCTTAACCACAGTTACATCCAAGCCAGATAAGTGCAAGATTGGTGCAGCATTCTTTTCAAAAAGGTTCCCAGCTTTGCTACAAATAACAGAGTAAAAATTGTTTAATGATGCCTGTGTTTGAAAAAAAAATTTAAAAGAAACAAATGAATAGCAAGAAGAAATCTACTTAAAACCAAGCATTCAATCCCCACAATCAGTCACTCAACCTGACATGGAGGAAAGATGAGATTTCATGTGGTTCAAATGCATTACATTTCTAGTCTCGTATCTCAGATGTCAGGGTTTTGTTGCAGTTTTAATAAGCGCACAAGATGCTATCTAACTTTTGCCAAAAATAATTTTAAAAACCTATTAAAGCAAATTTACTAGAAAATTAATGACTTACAAAGCACTAGCCTCTAGGACCACAAAGAAGCCCATGTAGGCTTTAAAAAGTATTTTAAAAATGCTGATTATTTATTACTACATATAATTAAATAAGGTTAGAAGTTAAATTCTGACCTTTTTTGTTGTAGATAATTTTATACCTGTCATTGCATAACAAAATAATTATATCACTAACTATAAATTGTTTACAAGTAGAAACATGAGACTTGCTTAATACTATGCATTTTCCAGACTCACAAAAGCATGTGAGTCCAAGCACTTTCATGTCAGCTATAATATTCCCCTCATATCGGTAGTAACAACTCTCTGCCCCTCCACAAAATGCAACTACTCCAAAGTTTATTTGATCAGCAGAAACAGACACCCATCACATCCAAGATGATGGTTTTTCTGCTAATGAGCACATAAAAATAGCAAGACTCTTCCAGGAGTCTTGCTCCAAGCCCATATTTAGCCTCCCAGTTTGTGGGCACATCCCTTTCAAGGGCAGGTTCTCACAGAAGTAAAATCACTTCCTGCCAACTTCAAGTCTTGAAGCAATCAAGGTCATCTCTTACTTCCATGGTTTTTGAGGATGGAAATATATCAAATGCAAAACTTTGGAAGGAATACAAAGGAATTCTATATACAAAGGAATGACAAAGGCCAAAACACAGGATTAAAGAAAAAAATGAAATATACATATATATGTTTAGAAATCATTCTTCTGCCTTAAGCAACTAATTCTATTTCTCATCCCAATATTTTTGGTGAAATAAAGTTTGGCATAGTTACATAGCACCAGCTTGCATCAGAGGGAGGCAAAAAATGAGCTCACAAATCTGGCTGGCTTTTATAGTGGATAGCAGAGCAAAAATGCAGAAAGAGTGCCTCAAATGAGAGTGCTGGGAAGGGGGAATTTTACCCTTTGCAAGCTGCTGGGTTGAGGAAGACTGTTGCTTTCTTCAATGGCATAGTGGCAGGCATCAGCTGGTTGCCAAAAGCCTAAATAAGAGAAAAAGAGCAGGGCTCAATTTATCTTTTAAGCACACTGCTAAAACAGTTCAAAATAATGCATCTCTACAAATGTCAATGGGCTTTCAAGCCTCATGACATTCAAATGACTTCCATCTTCAGCCAGGTACAGGTCTCTTATTCAGAGACACACACTCTTAGCAGCAGCTCACATCACTACCATAAGTACTCTTTAGCTCATTTTTACAATTCCACCACCATTTCGTTTTTGTCAACCACTGGTTTTCTGCAATGGGCAGAAATCCAGGAAGCTCTCCTTGACTCCAAGGTCACTGCATTTTCTTTCTTTAGGTAATTCTTGTACACCTGGCCTGCCACCTTCTTTCTGCATTCTTTCCAACTTCTGAACTTTAATTCCTCTATCTCTTCTACTAATTTTAGTATTTTTATGCTTCAGTTTTTGAAGACAGGAAAGATAATTACAATAGAATCTGCCTTGACCTATAAGCAAGTCCACTGTTTCTTACACTTTTTTTAAGCTAATCTCTCTATATAAAAAATCATTAAATTCCTCCTCAACTTTTAATCCAATTCTGAAGAGGTGTCTTAATTTTAAATTCTTTGAGAGTTTCTCCACAAAGCCTCTTGCACTTTGGACCTATTTCAAAAGCTCTTCAGCACAGGCAAGGAAATGCAAAACTTCCACACATGTTACATCCTGCTCTCTAAGCTTCTAGAAGGTCCCTTAAAGGCATCCTCACTAACACACCACATCAAACTGGATTTGAACACAAGGAATCCAGCAATACCATCCAGAAACCCCACAAAGAGTAGGAACCAAAGGCTACCATACTGAGCATGGCCCAGCCAACTGTTCCTGGCTTTTTTTCCCCCCTTTCCTTGGAAGTTAACCCCCTAGCAGGAATTTTTTGGTTGAAGGATGTGATACTGTAGACAAAACGCAGTACACTTTAGTGGCTGTTAGCTATTTAAACTTCTTATTAATTCCACTTGGAAACTGCTGTCATCTTATTGCAGGGGTTCCATACTGTTGTCTCCTTATCACAAAAGTTTCATACCCTCTTGGTATTTCTCATGGGCAGCTCCTCAGAGCACTGACTCTTTCTTCTTCACAAAGCACCAACAGACTCCAGTTCCCCTCTCAACCAGCCACCCCACTCTTTCATAGCACTCTTCTGCTCACTGGTTACAGCTGTGGCCTGTTAAAGTCAGGCCTGTTCCTAATCTTTCGTAATTGGCCCAGCTGCAACTCCTTAGGGGTAAGATTACTTTCCACACTATCTTTATTTTCTTATATTCTATCCCCCTACAGGAAACCTCAATTTAAAGAAGGGTACAGCTGGCTGTGCTGCTTAAAACATCCAAATTTCTTCTTCAGGAAAGAAAAAGCGTGAGAATAGTTGTTGAGAGTAAAGAAATCTTCAAAGAAAGTGAAACAAATCAATAGCTCTTAAGCTTTACTCAAAGATCAGCTGGAAAACAGACCAACTTATTATATTGCAATTGTTGGGGGGGAATTGGGGAATAGGGGCCCTCTAGCATGCTACAGCTGTTAGAAACAACTAATTATTTGCTTAGGGGGAACAATATGATGTATTTGCATGCTCCAAACAATCTAGCAAGGCTCTAAACAACCCAACAAGGCTCATAAAGATTTTACTAGTAATGACATAATTGCTTCGTTATGTAATATACTTAGACATTTATGTTATATGCAGGGGCATTTCTAAAGCAAATGCTGATTTGTAAGACAGGAAATAAAAAAATAATAGTGCAATATTCTAGAAGTCTTTCAGAGTAGAACATAAGTAAAGACAACTTCTAGTCATACCATAAAAATGGTTATTAAATGTATATATATGAAGGTATAATTTAGGTAAGTCAGTGCCTTTTTCACTTTCTGGTCACAAGCACACTTCCAGGTATTATATTTCTGGACTTCTAAAATGAGAACCACTATTCTACAACTTTGAAAATTCCTTTGTAGAAAGCTTTTATAGTGCTTTATGAATACCAGCAAAGAAACTACATTCTTTTACAGAAAGCTATCCTTGAGTGAATTGTTTGCCAGCTAAACAGCATCTCTTTACACATGCCCAGAGTTCAGCAACAACAAGGTCAATCAGCAAGACTGATCTGCCAAGGAAGACCAAGTCAGCTGACACTAACTTATCCCAGAAGACAGAGATGTAAAATGTTAAAAATGTCATAAATGGGTTCTTCATTATAGAATCTTTCCATAATCATTTGCCACACCAAGGCTGTCATCATAAACTGGTATTTAAATTCAGACACACATGGCAGAACCTTTGCATGAAATACTGCTGTCATGGATTCTCTCTCAGGAAGGCAGCTCCCTCATCAATTTGATAATCAGGCTTAAAAACCTAAAAATCCAATGTAAAAATGGTAATAACTTCACACACACTTCACTCAAACTGAACTTTTTCTTTGGTGAGTTTGTCTTTATTTTTTCCCCAATACTTATAATACAGCACTATAAAAGCAAGTAGCATTTTACAAACAATTTTAGATTGTTATTCTGAAGAACATACCAGACACTTAATGCCTTAATGCAGTACTGCTGTGTGTTTTCAAGCACTATTTGGCAATGACATGTCAGTGAGAATGGAAATTACAGCAAGAATTGATTACTAGGCTTTCTGGTTCATTCCTTCCTAATGCAAGAGTCTTCTGCAGGACATTTTCTCAGGCTTTAACCACTAAAATTGCAGGAAGCTCTACTGACAGTGCTTTTGTATTTTCATTTGTAAGAGTAAGCCAAAACAGAATAGAACCTGTCACTTAATAACTGGATTTAAGAAATGGGAAATTCAGGATTTCCACAACGGAACTATCTGCTGGTACTTGTCTTCTCCTTAGCACTTACAAATTTTTGACAATACACACAAACCACTTCATCAACTCCTTTTAGAAAAATTGGTTTAATTTGGTCAGCATGCTTCAAATACTGAGGTATTCATGGCTATTTTTTGTTATATAAAAAAACTTCTATCACTTTGTTATTATGTAGTAAAAATGAACAGTGAAAACATAGAGACTCTGAAATTACAGGTATGGTTTATGAATGCAGTATTTTCAGGGAAAGATTTTCCTTGTTTTTTCATGAGCAGTGAGTTCCCTTACATATATTCTGGCATGAAGATCCATTGCACAAGACAAGTTGCTGTGAAAATCTTTCAACAGCAGACAGGCTAAAATTGGGATCATTCAGGTGCACAACACTTTTTTACTGAGAAAAATAATTTTCACCATTCTACTCAGGCCCCAGTACATAGCAATGATGGGAGCAGTGTTACACCCTGCAAAATGTCAAAGACCTGTCATGAAGAAGCAGGTTTAGAATAAACTTTATTTGTGGGAGGTAAAAACTCTTAAAATCCTACAGAACTGATGTCATCCATGGGCAGCAGCACTTACACCTCCAAAACATTGCTTATTAAGGACAAGATTTCTTTGTGGGAATATTGCAGTATGGGAGTTTGTTGACTGCTGTTTGCTCATGCAGGCCACAAATTGAGAAATGCAACAGTCTGAGAGACTCACTCCCCCTCAGAACAGTGGCCTTCTTGTCACTGATCAGCAACCAGGCTGTCCCCATTTAGTTCCCAGGAGCTGGGTCCCAAAAGAGCTGGGTCAGTCAGTCGTCACAGCTGGGATGTCTGATAAAGTCACTCAGGGTCAAACAGACAAGGGCAGGGTCTCTGCAGCTGAGCACTGACACAAAGCGGTTTGTGCCCAGCATCCACCCCTCCTGGTGGGGCTGGGATTTCACTCTTATCAACAAATCATCTCCCTGACAGAAGTTTACAGGCACAGAGCAATTGCATGAGCAGCAATGGAGGGCTGGGTACTCCAGCAGCAATTAAGATCACCCCAAGGATAACGCTGCCCTCCCCTGCAGCAGCAGCCAGGACACACAAGGGGCAGCACCCCCATCCACCCCTGGGCATCCAGGGAAAGAACACAGATGATGGCAGCATCAGAAGGCTTGTCACGTAGGAAAGGCCCACTGGGAAAATCTCAGGAGCCCTGCACAACCAAGATAAGAGGCAGATTTTAATCTAATTTTATTACTTTAAACAGTATTACCTGGGCTTCTTGGCATGCAGCTCTTCGTAGCAGGTTATCACTATCAGGTAAGACAGAAAAGAGAGGGGACATTATGTTGTGTAAGTTTAAAACAATTTGCTTATTTTTAAAATGTAGGTACATACCCTTTTTACACACAGTTTGACAACACTGGAACAGAAAAAACCCCAAAACATTCTAAGGATAAAACACTCCCACTGATGCACACATGCATTTTTTTTCTGCATATGCACACAAGCATTCTTTCTACAAAAAACAAAAGCAGAAAACAAAGACCAGTATGCCAAGTGTGTTGAGATTATGTAAGCTCTGGCATACTGTGTAACTGTGATTTATTTAATAAATTGCTATATAACTGTACTCCAGAGCTCAGGTGTGGGTTTTTCCAATGTTCTTGCTGCCTGGTGTTTACACTAAAGGTACTTACCATTCTGGCAGTGTAGAAGGGTTCTAGAGAGGACTTGAGTCTTTGTGCATTACAACTGTGAACTGCCCTTTCCATCGGTATGCAAGCCAAATACATTAATGCAGCACCTCCCACTCACCTAGGTCTGAGCATGGCCCAAAGCAGTAACTCAGAGAGGTGAAAAACATTCATTGCATTAAGTGAAGGGTAATAACCAAAGAGAGATGCTCAGTGTTAGATATGCCACAGACAATGTGTTCAGAAATACGTTCCTGACTTGTCACTGGCAAGGGTATATGGACAGCAAGCACTGGAGACACAACTATTGAGTGAGGAATGAAAGTTTACTCCTTCCCCAGCCCCAAAAATGCCCTATTTCCCCTTGCAGACAAAATGGCAAGTACTGTTCTGTTGTGCCCAGTCTTGCCTGTCCTCTAGATATCAACACTCTCCATCCTCCAGCTTGTCCTTGCCTAGTACCTGGCCAGACCATATATTTTTGTCTCTAAATATCATACACAAAAAACCCCACTTACAGTCAGTATACCAAAACAAACACTGTACCAACCAAAAGGATTAAAGGCCAACCAGACAAAAACACAGGTGGCTGGCAAAACAGCACACTTCTGCCCCAAAGAGTGGCTCATCAGGCCAGACCCTGCCATGGAAAATGGCAGAAGAGAAGGCAAGGCAAGGCAAGGCCAAACCCAAGTGCCATCTATTTGATCCCACTGGCTTACAGTATTTATCTGTCACTGGAACTGTATAAGCTGCTCTTTTTGGCAACACCAAGAGATGCTGCAGTGCCATGAAATGAGAAGTAGGGTGACTTCAGGTGAGATATAAAATTGGGTTCTGTGAAAATAACTACGCTATAAAAGCCACAAATTTATTCCTGGTAATAATGAAAAGACAAAGGAAGAGTTCAAGCATGGAAAAGAAAATATGTGAATAATACCTCATCAGGATAACAAGTAACTGGAATGTCTGCAAAAGAACTCCTCAGAGGCATGCTGTCATATTTGCTCCTTAAAACCAAAGCAGTAGATAATTTGTATTAAGCACCTGCAATATCACTTAGAGGAGCAACAGCCTTGGGTTTGATTGCAGTAATATGATGAAAATGCACCAGTTAAAATAATAACTCTGCAAAGGTTGGTGTTCCAGGCTGTGCAACAGCAGTGTCACAGCTAATTCCAGACAATCAACACAGTGTGACAGGCTGAATCCACACTGTGCCACTGAGGGCATGAGCCCTCACACAGGGACATTGTCACCTCCCTCTGTGACTACGTGTGGCCAAAGCAAATAGAAAATAATTGTGATTTCAATACATAGAATTGAAATATTAGGGGATATCAAGGAGCTACCATTATCAAATGATGACTGCACAGTCAATGTCTTTGAGAATTGCTGTCCTAACCTTCTGAACAAATCCCAGCCAAGCCCACGTTATCTGTTTACTTCACATTGATGCTATTTTGTTCAGAAGTCAAGCTCTGTCACACTGTCAGCCAGGCTGTTTTCCTGGTGCCCCCAGCTTTATGCTGCAGTGTTAATTGTCTTGAAAATGAAATCCAGAAACACTTCCCAAATACAAGCTGAAAATACTGTGCTCCCTTTCTCAACCTCAAAAATCCTCAAAACAACTGTCAAGGATTCACCTCAGTGAGTTTTACCCATAAAAATTAAGCTTGACAGTTTAGATGTCAACATTTATGCTGATTTTCTCCTGCACTGAAGCACTTAAAGAGACAGAAGAAGCCTACTTTGACACTTACCATTTTGGTGTCAAAGGAAAAGTCTAGATTCTGAGACTAGAAGAATCATTTACCATCCAGCAATTTCCAGGTGATTTGTCTCACTTCTCCAGCAACACAGCACCCAGAATCCCACACCATCCCAGCCATACCCATAATGTTGAATCCCATAATTCAACTGGGATATTTCAAAGTCCTCTGAATTTGTCAAGGATATCCCAGGTTTGGTTTAAAGATGCGAGGTAATAGGAATTTTTTAATTTCCTTAAAATATTATGTCAACACTTAACTAGATTCAAACTCCAGAAAAAACAGCACAGGTGCACTCACAGGGATGCATTTGTAAGAACAGCAGTCCTCCTCCTGCATCCCAGCTGCTGCATTTACTCACCTCACATGGCTCACCTAAAGTACCCCAACTGCCCTGCAAGTCCTCTGCAGGTCATAACAATCACTAAAGAGAGCTAGAAAAAATGTGAAAAGCAGCTAGAAGGTAAAAAGCAGCTAAAAAGCAGCTCAAACTTCTTAAAGCCTTCTGCCTCAGCATGTATTCATTTTAAAAATACAACTGCTCACCAGCTCCCAGAAAAGATGAGACTTTAATAACAAACATAAGATTTTGTTGATTTTTTTTGTACTTTATTGTCTACTATTAGGTAGTAACAAAGATTTTTCAACAATCCTCAAACATGAGCAGGTGGAGGTGGAGGGAAATTGCTCCACTGCCTTAAAGAATACAAAGATTTCTTCTGACTTGCGCCATATCCACAGCAAACTAAAAATCAATTTTTACTTCACTTTTCCCCTAAGGCCTTATCTACAGCATTTGGCCTTAAAGCCAAACAGACAAGCAGTGTTGCATCTGCTGGCAAACTAAGGGCTGTCTTCCTGCTGTGAGAATTAAGCATCACACAGCTTACAGCTGGGCCAACTTGCTTAAGCAGTAAAAAATTGGGAAACGGAGAGGAACAAACAGTGGCAGCAGGGTATGGAAGAAAGAGACTGTCCTAGGCTGAACCCACAGCCAGAACATTCCCAGCACAGCCTCAAGGCCAGCAGCCACAGCAGCACAGACTCTGTGCAGACCAGAGCACGACACCAAAGGATGGAACCAACACAGAAGGGAGACAGAGTGACTGTGCAGAGCTCCCCACTCCCCAGCCATGCCAGCACACAAGGCTCTGAGAACACTTCATCTGTATGACCTGCCTGGACAGGGCTGCTCTGATTTCTCCGTAACACCCCTAGGGCAGGACAGTTGGCCACTGCCCCTGTCCTGAATGTTTTCAGCTGGAACAGGGCATTAACACGTAAGCACAAGATGCACACAATTTAGTATGGATGCTGCTCAAGATGAGGCTGAGTTCTGTGCCTGAGAGCCAGCAGAAGCCAGGATGGAAGGACAGCTCCCATGAGGAAAGTCACTCAGAGCAGCAGTGAATGCAACAAGGAGAGGACAACAAAGTTGACCTGAAGCTGTCTGAGGCTCTCCACTGCAGCAAGGGTCTGTCATAGATCCAACCAAAGCAACTCCCCTAAAAGTGATCACACTACAAATGTAAAAAGCTCAGGATCTCATTCCAAAATGGATTATCAGCATTAAATCTAAGACTATTAAGTGTACTCAAACATGAAGAAGTCTAAAAACTTTAAAGTTTAGTGTCTGCACGAAACAGATTTGTGAGGAGAAACTTGACCAAAGCTGTGCACGCAGGATCAGTCCTCAGGAGCTAAATCAGAACTCCTGAAAAAGATTTTATCTTAGCAGAGAGCTTTTTTGGCTGCTTCTAATACAGGAAGAGCACAGAATCCTCTTTACCGGGTATTAGAATTTACTTCCATCTTGGCCTTGGAAGGGCATGAAAGACAAATCTTAGGTTTCATCAGCTTTACCTAAGACTCAGAATTTATATTCTGTTTTTTTGACAAAGTTTGGATGAAATAAAGTCAGCTACTCAGGAAGTATATGCAGAAAGGTGACAAAGTGAGTTATCAGCTGGCAAACACACAGAGACTAACATTCAAATTGTAGATAACAGCACCACTCAGGATTACTGGCAGGCAGTCAAAGGCTCAGGTGCTTTGCCAGCATTTTCTACTGAGACTGTCAATACTTTAATATATACAGAGCAACACTAAGTATGTGATGAGTCCACTGCCTCAGTAGAATATCCAGGGTCTCCATTCTGACATGGTGATGATCATTTATGCAGTGACATCACTGTAACAGTCTGGTCAAATCTGACAATCAGTTCAGCTGATGTCCATCATGCTGGAGATCTCATTTCTGCCGATTTGGCAGAGCTGATAACTCACCGCATCCCCTGGGGCTACAATGAACAGCTGCCACTCAGTTCAGGAAAGGTGACCCAGGACACAAAGCTGAGAAGGGATTCCAAACTTGGGTGAAAATTTTAGAATAATCCAATGGTAAAGAACAATCTTTATTTGTAATCACCCTCACCTGTGTATGTTAAGCAGAAGTAATGTTACTGTGTATGAGCAGACATCTGACAATCGGCATACCCTGCAAGCTTTGATCTAGGATATTAAATTGTCCCTTGTATCCCTTGCAACATGATATGTTACAGATTAAAATGAGCCTAATATATAAATTCATGCAATCCAGACAACCTCACTTGTAGCAACACTGAGTTATCCTCCTACTTCTCAGATAGCAAAATAGAGTATTTGCTATCCAAAATGCAAGACAGTGGATCTTTAAAGCATATTCTTTTATAAGAATAAAAGGGATTTTAAGGTGCTTTATGGTTTTGCAAGAATGGCAATGGGGGTCTAGTTGACAGTAGCTCAACCAGACATAATTCCCATCATTTGACACATGAAAACCCTTTGCCACCTCCTGACTGACAGCCCTGTGAAGAGGTACCTTCTGCACTATCACAGGCTCAGAAGGGCTGAATAACTCATGGCAGAGGGGAAAAAAGCACAAGGTTTCCTCCTTTAATTCTTCCTGCTCATTCGAAACTCCTTACTTTAAAATCAGTCAGTATTTGAACCAACACCCCCCAAACTGAAAGGCTAATACACTGATCCAGAAACTAAACACTGCAGGAAGAAAGTGCCAGGACTAAGCAGCTCCTCAGCCTTTACAGTTATTGCCATCCACAACCTTCAGACCAACTCAATGATGATCCATGACATTCCAGTGTCCCTCTTCCCTTTACACTCTAGGGAGCACAGGGCATCCACACCAGGCTCCAGAGCACAGACTTCAGGGTGTGCAAGGAGGACACCCACCTCCATTTCCAGGCAGGGAAGAGGTACTGGGAACAAGCCTGGAAAAGCTAACACTCTTCTTGTCCATACAGCATCCTCCAAAGTCTTAAGGGAATACTTCAGAGCTCTTCTGTCCCTGTGAGCTAGGAGAGACTGACTAGAGAAGAGCTGCCATTTATCTGCAGGACAGATTGTTATTTACAATAGCTCCATTTAATGCAGGCATCATGGCTGCTGCATCCAAAAGAAGGAGGAACCTTGAAAAGTCAAAAAAGTAAATCACCTTCTCCTTGCAAGAGAAAGATTTTAGAAAACCCACAAGGACAGAAGAGAGAGATGCAGGATGGCAAACAAAAATTTTCTTTGGCTGCAAATAAATGACCAATATCTCAGCTACTTCCAAGAAGTCAGAGGCCAATCTGAGCCAATGCTGTGCTAAAGCAAGGCCCTTCATCAGGAACTTGTGATGCTAGAAACCAAAGCACAAGACCCCACTACACTCTAAATGTGTTCTCAAAGGGCAAATATCAGTCTAGTAGTCTAGTCAGGAATGGCTCGTGCACAGCAACTGAGCCTCTGATGTGGATAACAAGAAGCCTCAGGGCCAACCCAGCCCCCACAGATCCCTCATTAACCTCTCCCAGTGCTGTCTGTGGCCATCTGTGCAAGGGGCAAAAGGCACCTCCAGGCTCCCCAGCACAACTGGGACACAGACACAGAAACTGGGAATGGGGAATGAACAAAAACACTCACACCAAAAGCCATCCCCACAGCTGCAGAGCAGCATCCTGGCCACCTGCCACAAGGTAAGGTCCTCACCTCACAGAGTACCAGAAAGGGCTCTTGAGACCACCTTTGAACTCTTCTTTACACTCTTGCTATCAGGCTCTTGTCATTCCTTGTTTTTCTCTAACCTGGATAAAACAACTCTTCACAAGGAATGGCCCAGAAACTGCTAAACAGTTATCAGTGTTTCCAAACAGTGTTTAAAACTCTGAAAGCAGTAGCTATGGCCAGCATCAAAGTCTCACTGAGTCTGTCATCACAGGATTTCCTACTTTGCATTTCCAGTGCCTCCTGATGAAAAGCTGTATTTTCCTTTACAGACAATAGGGAAATTGGAGAATGGGATATCTAAAATTTTTCTGCCCCCAGTACATCATCTGGGTTAAAGCACCATGCCTACACTTGGGGCAAATGACCCACACACACCAAAATTTAGATACCAAAGATTCCCTTTTTGGTTGTTTGCCTTTCGTATTTTCCTCCTTATTCCTCCCACATCACCTGTGGCACACTCCACATTCTCAGTGATCCAAACACAATTTCACCACAACCACACAAGAAATCAGTTTACATCTGAAACCACAGCACATGGGCACAGGAACTCCCAGACACAACACATACAAGGAGGACACTGAGCCTCAGTGCTTCAGGTAAGAACCAGGCAACTAAAGCAGATGTACCATGCAAAACAAAGGCTGATTTAATGCCAAAGTGCCTAGGTAAAAGGATGTGAAGAGAGTATAAAAACAACATAAACAGATTTATTTTCCTAACTTTTTCTACCTAGGCTTTGGCAGCATTGCAATGTAAGCAGAAAAGAGCATTGTTAAAAACCTGACTAAACAATTAAAAATCATTAAGACAGTGACAATAAGCAGCAGAACCAAAAGTAAAAGCTTTTAAAAATAATTTGGCTACACCTCCTTTTCAGTCAAACGCATTACCCATAATCCCAAAGGACAAGGATTAAAAGATAAACGCAGCTTTTTAAAAAACACAAACGAGGATTTTACTTACTGGAAGGGACATTTACTCCCCAGGTAAGCAGTGGCAGTGACACCACCAGGTATAACTTGGGGGAAGAGCAGCTGCCAGGCTTCTTCCAAGCCGGGTGGGCGACAGCAGCAAAGACTGCACCAGGGGGTGGGACAGCACAAGGCTGCCGGTGCCAGGGCTCAGAAAGATCCAGGGACTGTTTCTGTACCCTGCAGCCAGGGACTGCAGCAAACAGGAGGACGGAAAGCCCACAGGCACGGGACAGCACGCTGGGCTGGGCCACGCTCAGCACACCCTGCAGGCCTGGCTCCAGTAATCCCTATAGCACAGGCTCAAAGCAAGATGAAGGCATACGTGTGGCTCACGACATTCTTTTTTGGGTTAGAAGACACAAAACCTTCTCCTCTCCAAGAGGCCGCAATACCGCTCAGACCAGCCAGACATCCCCACATCCCCTCAGTTTAAACCTCCCGCCTGAACCCGCCCCAGTCCTGCAACGCGGCCGGCGTGGCAAGGCAGAAAAGGCACCGAGCCTGCCACGGCCCTGGTGCTGAGCAGGAGGGGATGGATCTCCCTCCCGGATGGGTGAGCAGGAGGGGATGGATCTCTCTCCTGCTCATCCAGGAGGGAGATCCATCCCCGCCGCCTGCCGGGGCCCTCCGAGAGCCGACCCCCATTTTAGCCGCTCCCCTTCCCTCCATCTCTCCCTCCCGCCTCGGCCCCAGCCGGCATTACCAGTGCTTCCCATAGAGCCAGTGTCCGCCCCAGCCCAGCAGGCAGGCTCCGAACGTGGATTTTTTCCAGTGGTGCCTGAGGGCCCCCAGCACTTTCGCCATGGTGCCCCGCCGCGCCTGGGGGCCGCTGCCGTGCCCGGCCCGGCTGGAAACGGCTCCCGCGGCCCCGGCGTTCCGCGCACGCAGCCGGCCGCGCCTCACGGAAACAAACAAACAAAAAAACAAATTTAAAAAACCCCGCGAATCTCACGGAAAAGAGTTTTCACTCTTCCCAGAGTCCCGGCGCTCGCTGCCCCGCTCCAGCCCCCAAGAGGACTTGTTGCCATAGGCTCTCGGCTGCCGGCGCTGACGGGACCGCGGGCAGATGGAGATGGAGCGTGGCGGGGGACAGAATGAACAGGTCTTTTCCCCACATTGTTACAAATAAGAACCTTGACTATGCCAATATTCAAGCAGCAATCAATTTATTAATTAATATGGTAAAGTATGAGCAATACAGTGCTGGGTACAGTGGGGGAAGTTTTCCCTCCAGCACACCGATAGTTGAGGCTTACAGGAATTTACAGGGGTACTCATAAGCTTTCTCAGCAGTTTCTATGCCAATTTTTACTCATCAGCAGTTTCTATTCCAAATGTTTACGTCACAATTCTATACACTATTGTGATTTAGTTTTTCTCAGGATGTGTCCCAGAAAGGAGTATCCCAGGTGGTCGTGGTCCGGTTTCCAAAAGAAGAAAGATGAATCCCATCTGGTGAAGTCCAGCTCTCCAGATGTGGGTCCCTTTTAATTACAAGGACTAGAAACCTCATAACAGTGATGTCCAGCTTCCCTTGGTCAAAACCATAAACCCTTGAGTTGATGTCCATCTTCCTTTCTCAAGCTTTTTCTCTGTTTAGCTAAGGCATGAGATAAGCGTGTTTCCTTTATATATATTCCAAAGCTATAGTTTCAAGGATACAAGCAATATTCTGAAATTATACTTCAAAAGGTCATTATTGCAGAACTCTTTAAGGCTTAACTACAAGTAAAGAGCAACATCCTTAATGCTTTAATTCCAGTGGTCCTAAATCAACTAAGGTTAATTGCAAACAAAAGATAGGTTCAAAGGCCTTCTTCCATGCTTTACTTTCCTCAGTTATTATTAGAATTCGCAATTGTCCCATTGTTGGTCTCCACACATATTGCAATCACAAATACACACATTGCCTGTATGTACCTGACACGAAACACAGCTTTGTATTTCACAACATCGATAAAAATATCTGTGGTGTAGCCCCTGCCTGCACAAAAAAAAAAAAACCCAACAAAAACCCAACATAAAAAAACCCCAAACCTACCAAAAACACCAAGCCCAAACCAACCAAACAAAAGGCAACAACAACAACCCCAAAGAAAATCAAAACAAAACTCAGAAGTGTGAAAAATGCATATATTGTATGATTGGCTTTTTGCAAATATTAAAATGAATATTATATGTGTTGTGTTAGAAAGTAAATCTGTATTAATTCTCTTAAGCACTGTGTTAAATATAGTTTTAGGTTATAAAAACTGTTAAAATAGAAACTATGTTAGCAGAGTTGTCTTAAGAAAGGAATGAGGCAGTCACACCAGACAGCAGCCACAGGACACCTAAATCTTTCAGAGAAAATGAATTTGTTGCCCTCTTATCAGAAGAAATTAACTTCTTCCCGCCTTGAAGGTGCTGTTAGGATTTGGAGGAGGAAGACAGAAGAAGACAGAATCCCATGTTTGAATGGAATTTATACATCATGTATGAGGTGTATGAATATGCAACAGGGTGTTGTTCTTAAGGGTTAATCCTCTGTTAACGGGTGTCCTTTTTAGGCTTGTGCTGCCCAGAAAAAGGTACCCAGACATCTGTAACTCTTTGTCTCGATTGTCTCATATTGTCCTAATTCAAAATGTCCAAATTATTTATTACTCTAATTGTATTACTATTTTTATAACCATGTTATTATTATTGAACTTTTAAAATTTTAAAAACAAGTGACTGACATTTTTCACAGGGGGTTTGCTGTTTAAGCCTGACCATCAGGATGGCCATAAGAACCTGGAGAAATGTCTGCAGTCAGGCATGGAAAACGCCAATATCACAAGGATGCCATGCAGCCATGAACAGCAGGAACATCCTGCCAGGGGAAGGTGGAAACAAACAAGGAACAAGATCTGACCTCATCATGGAAAAAAGTTTTGGGACATACTAGTGGTGGTAGCCTCTCTTAGCATGAGGTTGTAACTAGCATTCTCTAGAACTATTTTTCACAAGGTAACCCACCCTGTTGATCAAGGAAAGACAGTACATGCAATCTTTTTTGATTACAGTGAAACTTTTGTCAGGAAATGTCATCATTATATTACAAGATTTCTATTGTCACTATATTACAAAGGTTCCATACTGCTAGAGTTTTGTACCTCCTTGATGTTTCTTAAAGGCAGCTCCCCAGGCACTGACTCTTCCTTGTCCTCATAGTAAGCCAACCAACTCCAGTGCCCCTCAACCAACCAAGCTACCCTTTTATAACACTCTTCTCATTGGCTACAGGTGTGGCCTGTTAACATCAGGCCTGCTCCTAATCCTTAATAATTAGCTCAGCTGCAACTCTTTTGGGGGTAAGATTACATTCTATACTATCTTTATTTACTTATGTTCTATCCCCCTACAAGGAAAAGCCACAAATGCCAGAAATTTATGTCCAAAAGAAGACAAAAGAATCCTGCAGCTTTATGGGAATAAAGGGAGAGAGTCCACCAGGGCACACCTGCGGGGTTTTCTCTCTCTCAGCTTTGGAGGTTGCAGCCTCCTTTTACCCTGAATTCCCGGCCCCATGTTGCCCTCTTCCTTTCCCCACTGGCCGAGGCACTAGGAAGGTACAGCCTTCCCAAACCTCCTGCAACATATCTCCCCCTTGAACCTGTCATTTCACCCCAGAGTTCTGAAGCTCAATCTTGTACAGACCCATCTCTGTTTCAGGAGCCAAGCTGTCTGGGCTCTGCAACAAACCTGCTGCAAAAAGGTCAGGAGGGGCATTAAGACCCATTTCAAAAACATTAAGACCCACACCTTCTCCCATGGAATTGATGGTCAAGACATGAGCTTTCCTCTCAATCCTTCCTCTTCTTATTTCTCAATTTGTCTTTACAAACCCTAGTTATTATTAGCTTAACCCTTTTTAACATCTGGAACATTTGAAGCACCCCTCCTGACTTTTCCACCTCTGGTCCCTGCACAAGGTGTGGCAAGTCAAGACAGAGAATAAAGCAGACAATGACAGTTCATATTCACCAATTAATCCCTAGATGTCCTTGTCTGTGGATAATTATAGCCAAGGTCTCCCATCCTTTTCCTCCAGCTGAGAAGTGCAAATCTCTGGGGTTTTGGAGACCTTGACCTGTGTTTGATGGGTCCACCCATGTCCAGCTGTCCTGGATGGTATTCCTGCTGTCCTGGTTGGATGTTCTGAACAGCAAAGTCCAAAGGCAGTGCTGACTGTGCTTCCTGTTTGAGTAACCCCAAATGGCCTCAAGTAACCCCCACCAGTCACTCCAGTGATCTCAAGGAACCCCTGAGGTTCTGCCCCCCAGCTCCCAGGGAGGAGCAGCCTGCAGCACCTGGGAGCAGCCCATCATTACCAGGCTGGCAGGGGCAGGGATATGAAGCAGGGATATGAACCTGGCCCCTCCATTCATCATGTTCTCAAGGAGCTGGCTCCTCGGCAGCAGGACCTGAGCAAGCCAGAGAACTCACCTGGTTCATGGTAGCCCTTCTATTTTGCTGCACCTAGTCAGTACAGAGTCTTAAACTGGATTAAAAAAACCCAAAAACAATTAATATTATTACACAGATAAAATGTATGAAACTCCTCAGTGGGCACAAGCTGCCACTGTCATATCTTCTGGAAAAATCCCTTTGCCTGCATTTCTTCTCCTGGGAAGCTGAGAAGCTTCAGAGAAAAAGGAAAACAATATTATCTTATTTGCCTCTCCTGTGTTTTGCTTCTTTGGAATGTGGTTGGAGATTGTTTATCCAACATGTGAATTGTTTTGACTTAATGACCAATCATGGTCAGGCTGTGTCAGACTCTGAGGAGAGAGTCACAGGTTTTTAATTAGTATCTTGTTAAGCCTTCTGTAAGTATCCTTTCTCTATTCTTTAGTATAGTTTTAGTATAGTATTCTTTAATATCATATCATATCATAAATATATATAATATACTATAATAAAATAATAAATTAGCCTTCTGAGAACATGGAGTCAGATTCTCAATTCCTCCTCCATCTGGGGAACCCTGTAAATACCACAACAAGCCAACTTCTTGCTCATGGCTCATTCTTCCTGGCCTCTCTCAACCCTGTACGAGGTGTTTGGAGGGAATGGGCAAAGGCAGCTATGAAGATACACACTGTGGGAATTCACATACCCACACCCAGGTTCACCAATTGTGGTTCAATAAAATGCACCTGCTCATCTTTCCCACTTACCAAAAGAACATTTGAACAATTGTTCCCCCTTTGGCATAAAATGCAAAATTAGAGGAATTCCTGTGTCTACTAGGAAACACACTTTGTGGTTCAGCAAGGGCTGCAGTGTGATGAGCCCCTGGTGCAATACCTGATCCTGACACCCCTAACAATCCATTTCTAATGTTCTTTTGACAAATGGCACCTTTATTCCTTCCCAGTCACTGTCCTGGTGGCTGCCCCCTTCCCATTTGTCCTTGGGCTTCCTGCAATTTTCCCCAAAGTTTCTCATGATACATGAGAGAGGGTGAACAGCCACAGAAATTTCATAAAAGTGCTGAGTTATTCAGAGACACCCCATCCTGTAAGAGAGGAAGAGGGATGTTGGTCATTCCTAACAATCTTTTGGCTAAATAAGTGATGTGAGGGAGCAATGCTGCTTTTGTAGACCACTTTTGACAGGGAGCTCAGTTTGCAGGCAGGGACCAGTGGGTCAGGGTAATGAATCTAACACTGGACAGATTTTTTTTTTCTGAATGTTTTCTCCCTCTTACAAAATGCCATTTTAGCAATTCAAAACCATCAAAGTCAATTAAATGGCTTTTTCTTTTGTTGTTGTTTTTTTGTTGTTGTTGGTGGTGGTTTTTGTGGTTTTTGTTTTGTTTTGGTTTTGTTTTTGTAAAAAGCTTCTCCAAATCCTTCTCTTAAGAATGTCAGGATGGGATATAAGTTGTAACATAAGGTGGCTGCTTGAGGCTAAATTTGGAATTCTGGGTGTGCAAAATTCTGTTCTGCAAAAACCAAGTTGATGCAGAAGATGGTCCAGAAGACACTCTGCTGTTAGTGATAAGAAAAGCTGATTAAACCCTAGGGATTAGTATCCCTACTATGTTTTGCGTTTTCTTTTCCCTTTATTTTGCAGAGCAGAAGATCTGGGATTTTTTTATTTAAGTAAGAAAACATTAAATTATCTTCTCCTGATGAATATTTCAGGTATAACCTCATACAGTAGCCATTGCTTCCCACTTAAATATTCCAGGTTCATCTGTCCACTGCATCCCAGTCTGCTGAGTATGTGTACTTGATGCAGGGCTGAATGTTCCAGGTGGTGTGGAGTGATTAAATGTCCTACTTTTCCTTCTTTTGGTGTTTGTCCTACTTTTTTAGAGGATTCAGGTGCTATGGCCAACTGCTAACAGCAATTATAGCCTCAGATATTAGTAATCTCATCCTTTTCTTCACTTATGAAAAGATTGTGTGCTGATAAATGCTTTTCAAATCCATAATTCTCATGTGGTGCCACAAATAATTTACAAACATCTATAACTTGCTATTTTGCAACCAAGTCTACCGAGTACAGTTACGTTCATTAATGATGTTTCCAAAACAAGCTTGAAATTTTAAAATAAACCCTCTTTAGTATTCAAATACATGTTCAGAGCAGTCAGAAAAAATGCTTAAATGTATGAAAGACCTGAGTATCTCTAAGATGGCTGAATGGCAATTTTCCTTTGTTCATCACCATGAAAACACATCAGAGTTAGTACAAATGAGAAATTTTACCTCAGTTGCTAGTTGTTTTCAGCATCCCTAGCACAGGGACTTGACCCTGCTTTGGGCAGGGTGGTTGGACAGGGTGAGGTCCAGAGGTCCCATCCCATCTCCCCTGCTGGGACTGTGTGACACTATATCTGAGATTTTGGGTTGCTGATTTTTGATGTGGGGCTTTCTGAAGAGAGTTGCCCTTAGAAGAAAGAGAGAGTGCACTCAGCAACGACAGATTGTGCACTTCTCTTTTTACTTGGCTTTATTTAGAATGCAGTGGCCATTCTGAAATTCCTCCTGGCAAACACGTATGTCCTAGTTTTTGGCTGTAGCTGTCTGATCACCCTCAAGGTAGATCACACCTGCCATGCTGCTGCATGTACCAGGTAATTCTCTTTTAGCTGTCCTAGTTTTCTGCATGTCAGATCAATAGAAGCAGGTATTAGAGTATGTGCAATGGAAAATGAGAGGATAAAGGACTGATCTTGAGCATCCTCTAGATTATGTGCTGTAGTTATTTTTTAAGCCATGTAAAATTCCTGCTCTCTTTTTCATAGCACTGTTCAGAGGAGGCTGGAATGTGTGATTTTGTTTTCTTATGATTGCTAGGTGCTTTTTGTAAAAAACTAATTCAAAAAACTGCTCTGTAACTCTTGAAACTTGACTGGAGAAGTGTCACCTAAAATTATCTCACAAGTTGCGTACGAAGACAGGTGAACACCTCATCCTAGTTACTCATGTCTGACCCTTGTATGAGGAATAATTTTTTATCATTCTGTCCCTACCATCAGTTCCAAGCCTGTTAGCAGGAGAAGCTTCAGATATATGATCACGTTTCAGGCACATACTTATTTGTTACTTTGGAAAAGTCACATCCTAAGTCATCTCAGTGCTCGGCCACACAATGTAAAAGAGACAGTAGAGAGGTTTTTGTCTACTGCTTGGCAATGCCCTACAATTGATAAGGACAGAAAATCATTTAGTTTCCATTTCTGTCCAGCACAATCTGTGCCTATGTTTGCATAAAAAAGGGACCTCCCCAGTCCAGTGTAGTCCTTCTGTCATCCTTACAGCACTGGAGAATTGGGACCCCTCAGCCTGCTGGTTACTCTGGCATTTGAGACTCGTTCATCAATGCTCTGGGGGCATGGAACAGCAGTGCTGTCAGCACATCCCGTGCAATCATGGTAATTCTGCCTCTTCAGATGCTTTCTTACAAGTGAAATGCAAATAGCTGCTTGTGTTGCAGAGACCAAATGGAGTGCTCTGCAGGAGCTGTGTTTACCGCAGCGCTGCAGGTTCGTGCTCCTGCCAGACCGAGGCAGCGTTGCCCGTTCCAGCCTGCCCACGTCCCTGTTTTTCACATGACTAATATCCCTGTGGCCAGAGTGACAGGGAAGAGAATCCTCACACAACCTTCAGGCTTTTGTGCAGCTGATGAGGAGAGAAACGGAATCTAAATATTTCCATGTCTCTGACCCAGCAAGAGAGATTATAGTTTGCTTTGTTTTAATTCCACAACACCTGAACACCAAGCATGGTTTAAACTGGGAAGAGCCTTTTTCCTTGGTGGATGTGAGCAGCACTAACTGGACACCTCTCCAGATCAGGCTGTGGGATGGGAGCTCTTGCCTTTTGGGCACATCCACCTCTGACTTTTCTTAACCATAAGCCACAGGCACAGGCTATTGGCTTGGCTGCAGACAGAGCTTTTTCCTTTCCTGCCCAGGAGGGTCCCTGGGCTAGCTGAAATCTCTGGTGGGCTTCCCAGTCTGTGTCTCTCTGCTTCTGTTCTTCTGGTTTTGTGTCCAGGGCCTGAATCTCCTCCTCCACAGTGCGTCCCAGGTCCCACTCCATTCTACCCTGGCCAATGATTTATGTAAGGGAGAGGAGCACTGCAGCCACTGAAGCTAATCATAGAAAGTTCCTGCCTGTGAGAGCAGAGAAAGTTCATGATGGATTCTCTTGCCCTTATTTCCAGCTCTGCCTGGAGGTGTGATTCCCTGGGGCAGTCATGTCTGCAGTCAGTGCCTGCTCCACTGGTTTGGAGAAAGAACTGAATCACATTGGCAGGGTTTTTGGTTGGGTAAGTCAGAGAAACTCTGCACAGGAATAATCCTTCCCTTCTTCCCCCTCCTTGCTCTTCCTTGGCTCTTCTGTAAGCAGAACGTGACCTGAGCTTCACCCTCCCTAGAAGGAAATTCAGGAACGTGCCTGGCATATTTATATGGCAAAACCCACGCCCTTTACACCCTGCCCCCTCTTCCCACATCCAAGCTATAACACAGAAATATTCCCTAATTCTCTGAGTTTATTAACCTTTATTCCAAGGGAATGAATAGAGATATTCACAGCTTTTGAACAGCAGCAGAAACCCATTAAGTTGTTCTGTGGCAATCTTGTCAGGAACTTGTTCCTTTAGCAGAGACACGTTTCAGAAGGCTCCACACTCACTCCCAAACCATTTGGATTCAGCAAATGCAGGTGCCACTGAGGCATCAGCGTGAGCAGGCCTGGACCCTAAGCTTTGAGTGTAGTTAGATCTCCTCTGGGTCTGCTCCAAATGGAAGACAAGGCCAGTGCCCTGGGACTGGGCTCTCTCCGTTCCCCTAGCAGCACAAGCCCCTGCACAAAAATGTCTAGCAGCTCCTGTGCTAAATCTACACTCTGCTTCTCAGTGAAGGTCTCAGTGAGAGCCACATCAAGGACATCCATTTTGTTGCTGGTACAGGTTCCTACCCTCAACAAAGTCCTGCTGACTGAGGCTAAGGTCACTCTTCTCTGAGCTCATGCTGTCACTATGGTACTGTTACATATTAGAGGACTCAGCATAGAAAATAGTAGGATAGCAGGAGGAGAGAGAAGGAGAGAGCCTGACCTGCTTGCAGGATGTGCATTCCTGTCTAAGCAGGGATGCTTAGAGGGGATGTAGCTTCCACCCAGCAGGCTGGCAGCACCAAACCTCTCCTGCCTTACATTTGCAGGCAGATATTGTCACTTCTGCACTGAGTCTGACTGAGGGATGTAACCCATGAGACTCCTCACTCAGGCATTTTGCTTTTGGCAGAGATTAATGCTCATTGTTTAACAAAAGAAATAAGTCGTATTCTGTCCTTTTATCCCCGTTGTACAGCTGGCTGAGAGAGAGTAGGAAAGAAAGGTTTTACACTGTTCCTTGATTTCAGTGCATCCACAAATATTACATGTACTTCCCTATATTCACACTGAGATACTGCCTACCCAAAAATCCAGATGCTGCTATATACCATCCTGGTTATATCTCATGGCCAGATGATCTCGTATGCAGAGGAGCTTCTGAAAACTACTAATATATCTGCAGCAATGGTTCATTTTTCACTGAGGCGGTGACATCCTAATCTATGGACCAGATGGAGTGGGGCCTTGGGCAATTGTAATCAAAGAGCAACAGCCATAGTTTGAAGGAAAGAGATTCCCTGTTGGTTTTCTATTAAATGCTTCTATTTTCATTTTCTTTTGACTCAATTGTGTGCATCACCATGGCCCACTGAACACATCTGGCTGACATCTTAGATCAAATGCTCAGCACATTACTATGTTTGCTCAAAGTTTCACTCCTTCCAAAGTCAGTGGCAATGCTCTGTGACAGTGACTTGTTTTATCCTTGTCCTTAGGTGGAGTTTGGGGATCAACAGAAGCAGTTGCGGGCAAAGGCAGGCTGAAAAAAATCTGTCACTGTACTGATGAACCACTCCCATTCCTTTTCACCAACCAAATACCTTTGCTGCTGTAGAAGGTAGAAGATTAATTTGTCTTGGATGCTGGAGTGCAAAATAGGACCACTTAGAAAAAGTATAATCCCACTGAGTTACTATAAATTGGTCTAGTTCAGTCCCTGCCAAAAGATACATTCTGCATCTTATACTGACAAGGATCTTTGCTCACAGATTGTAACTGGCCATTTCATCAGTCTGTGAAGCGGAGGTCTTAATGTCTTCCAAGTGTTGATGAACACGTAAATGTATTTTGTCCTCTTCTTTTCTCTCAGTAGATCAGTTAAATCAGAATAAAATCGGACATTCCACTGTCTCATAGCTTTCAACTATTTCAAGGTAATAATTTTTCCTGTGAGAAAAAGTTGTTGGAGTTACAGATGCTGTCATGTATACTGGTTCCTTAGCATTACAGAAGACATTAGAGAGTTCTTCCAAACATTTTTTACAAACTCTGTAGCATTTTCAACAATCTCTGTGGCTAGCTTGGTTTTGAACAGTTTCACATTGCATTTGTCTTCCAGAACTTGCTAAGTGATAAGGTTTTATGAATTGGTTTTGTTGTTTTCGTGTTGTTAATTGACATGCTAATTATGACTGACACAGGCACTGCTTTTAAATCCCATGTTGTTTCCCTGCATACAGTGCATTTTCTTTGAATTTCTATGATGTTGTGATCTGGTATCAGTTCAAAGACTGGCTTTGCTTCTCAAGCTGTTTAGACATCCTTTTCACTTAATATGCTGCTTTAAGGATCTCTGATAAGATGCTGCTGAGGGCAGTGTGAGACTCTGGGACTTGACTAGGCTCAATTAGAACAGCCATGTATTTTACATTAAATGGAAGTGGTTTGAACCACAGTAACGAGCCAATGCTTGTTATCCACGCTCTCCAAATGCACAGGCATTACTGACTCCCTTTATATGACATCTTTGCTTGCTTTGTTTTCTTGCTTTCCCCTGCTAAGAACAGATGGGAAGAGTAATTTAAATACCGAATACCATAAGGTACCTGGAGTAAAGTAAATTAAGGAAATACTGTAAGTGAGAGAATGAAGTGTTAAACCTCTAACAGGAGATTTACAATTAAGAATTAACAGAGATGATAAGCTTTGCCAAGAAACAGCAATCACTTCACAGAGTGAATCTTGCAGAGGATGGGCAGGGCTCTGCCATTACAAATACAAGGAGGATCCCTGGTCACAAGAAACAGGAGACTCAAGATGACAAACATGTAAAACAGTGTATGGACTTATGCAAAGCAGCATCAATTGGGATAATGTCCATTCCATGATGAAAGAGGCAAGGAACACCAGACTTGACTTTGCTTCACAAAAACATGTGAATACCAACAGAAGGAATATATAGGATGGGTAATGAAAACAAGGACACCACCACATGCTTAGATGAAAATTATACATAGTCGAAATGTACAGCATAGCAGCCAAGGATGAAATTATCTAACTGGAAATAAATAAGACATTTATTTTTTAACTGTTATACAGAAGCATATGTGTTGCCAGAAATACTTTTGGAAGATACTTGTAGGAGAGTCACACATAGCAGAAAGTAAATATGGAAACAGAATGGACAGTGATAAGCTTATTAAGCACAAAGAAGTATGTGAAAAAAATGGAAAATAAATGGGCAATATGCTGGAAAAGGCATAATTTGTAATAGTGACCCAGAAAATATCTCAACTCCCTTAGCATTGTGCTATGAGCTCCCTGCAGTTCTTATCCTTAGGAAGGGTACTCTTAAATCAAAGACAAAGAGGAGATGTTGGTGGGATCACTGAATGGACAATGTTAGAAACATCACATCAATTTTTGTAGCAACAAAGCACAGTTTCTTCTAGTACTGGGACAAAGCTAAGCAAACAAAACAGAAAACTCTAGATAATGCAAATAATGCTGGAATAAATAACATAACATAAAAACTGCAATGAGTATGTCATGGGTGAGATGATGAGGGAGAGCCTGTCCACATAGATGAGGAAAATATGTAAAGATTCATTGGGAAGGCTGCTAACATTTGCCCCTAATCTGGCTGCTTGCAGCTACCACCTGGAGCACTGCTGCTCGCTGATGTTTAATGGATGTGCAGTGTCAATATTAATACAGACTCTGAGAAACTGAAGGAGTTTATTAGGGCACTCTATTCCAATGGTTCACAGCACAAGAGTTAAGCTATGCATTCATTTCTCCAAGGACACTATTAGTGGTCCTGCAAAGCTTTGCCTCAAAGCTGCAAAACAATGACTTCTGTGCCACAGATACCAATGAAATGTGATATTGGTGTATTCTAGTAAATAAAGAGATTTTGGGTATTTCACAGAAAACTGTGTCTGCTGAAATTGGCCATGTCACGCTACTGAGATTGCCAAGCCAGTTCATCCTGGGAATTTCTGCTTGCAGTTAAATACACAGCTGGCAGGCATTTGGGGGGCCTAGAGCTACTCCCAGCTACCTCTGTGTGAAAATGCAGTAGGTACAGCTTAGAATTACATTGTGTTAATGATCTGACTTTGAAAAACAACAAACCTACTATCCAAAGTTTTGCCCAACCTTGAACAGAAGACAGACTGAGATTGCCAGAGATATGACAGAGAGAGACTATAGAGAAAATGAATGTAATTAGCAGAATTGCTATTAAAATTCTGTAGAAACTCTCATTAGTTAGGACCAAAATGGATCCATGATAGTCCTTAAGAGACTGAAAAATTTAAGTGAAGAGCCAGGAAAATATTACACAAACCTTTAAAGGCATTAAGGAAGCTGGCAAAATTCACTGAATGTACCAAAACAAGCAAGAGATTGAGATGGTTCTCGATGAAGGACAAGCTGCAGAGCTCTGCATCTGCTTGTATGTGTGCACTGTCACTTTCCTAAAAGAGTGGGACACAAGCAGGTGTGTACTCAGTGGAGTTTGCCACCTGGAGCACACAGTTAGTTGTGTGAACATGCCTAGATCCAAGAAGGGAGGGAGGGAGGGAGGAGGGGATGATGAGGCTGTTGTTCCAGCCAGGACAGCTGGGCAGCCTCAGGATCTGCAGGTGCATGGATATGTGATTGCTTTGTCCCAGTCAGCCTTGCAGATCCAAGAAGCAGCAGATTCCTTGCACTAATGAAATGTCACTAAGCATCCATTTAGAAAGGAATGTGAGGCTTTAAGGGTACAACTTTGATGGCCAAGCATCCCGGATCAGGTTTTTGTGGCCATCACACAGGGGTGATGGGAGCTAGGCAGGATGTAAGGCCCAGCTCTCAAAAGCCAGGCACAGTTTGATAACTTGGACCTCACCATTCCCAACCCAGCGTGTTCATGAAGGGTCTGCTGGGTCCCACCTCAGCCACCTCATCCTGGGCTCTGGGGAACCATGGCTGCTTGTCCACCCACACCCTGGGCAAGGCTTTGTCCTACAGCCTCAGGAGTGGATGGGAGAGCTGGACCAAGCATCAGTCAAAGGCAATCTCACTGTAATGAAATGTGTATCCTGGTAATTTGGGAATAATTGTATCTTAGGTGTTTATTTACTCCAAGACATAGTTACTGTGTCTTAAACAGAAATCACCCTCAAGGTATCATCTTATTATCTTCTCATCATTCTGCAAATCTGTTTCATATTACCAATAATCTTATTACTACAACTGCAACATTCATTAAGCAAATGGAGAACAATAAAAATACATACAATCAAATTAGGTTTGAATCTCACAGTGAGTGATGGGTAATGCTGGATCAGATTGTTCTCATAGATTTTTCCCCATTTTTTTCTAAAAAGGTTTAAATAGCTCAAAAAATGTCAATTACAAGGTTCTCTTCTAGAGTCTGGCCATTTTATGTGACCTGGTTAGCACAAAATGGCACAGTCAGGACCAGAATTGGTTGCAGAAGCTTCCCCTTGTGGGCAGGGAGACCTCTCAGCAGAGACCACATTGCTGGGCTCCTGTGGCAAACACCAGTCCCTGCACAAGCCAGGTGAACTCTGTGACAGTGATCCAACACCTTGGTTATGTCAGACGCTTCCAGGTGACATCCTGAGTGGGCTTGCATAGGACTGGGAAGCCATCACTTTCTTCTCAACATGTAGTGAGTGGCTCCTGATTTTGCACTGAGCAAAACAAAACCACAGATTTGGTCTGAGCCATCTGTATTTAAAAGATTTGGGGCTTGATCCTGAGCTCAGGGGAGTAGATGGAAATGCATTCATGAAGTGCAGGTGGGTTGATTTTCAAGCTGTTCCTGCCTATCAGCTGTGCCAGTTTATATTTAAGTCTGTTACACCTGCATGGAGCCACTTGAACATGTATCAAAACAATTCCTGTCCCTAGCTGTGATCTGTACTCTCCAGTCCAACAACAGATCATCATTTGTCTCACTGGTAAAATAACTGCTGAGGAATAGAAGTGATTTTTTTCCATCTGCAAATGCAGGAAAATATAGTTGGAACATTTTATGGGTACATTGCACACCTGATGGAAACATGACTGCTTCTTCTCTGGGTACATCAAAAATATCCTCAGCCAACCTCACTGTTTTTATCAACTCTACTCTTTTATTTTATGTCCATTCTGGCCTGGAATTTTATTATTTTTTTTCCTGAGCATCACAGATGAGGTTTTGGCCACTTTGCTATGCTCTGCCAAATGGTAGAAGAAATCCAGCCTCTGAAGTACAGTATGTGCCATTAAATCAATGAGGGGATGGTGTGATACATGCTTATGTGCACGTGCAAATTGCTCTGTGGGACAGGCCAAGGCAGAGAGAGGTGCCTGGATTTGGTTTGGACTCAGGAGAGGCTACTGGTCGCTGCCTTTTTGTGCTCCCCAGTGCCTTCCTAGTTTGTATTCCTCCAAATAATTAAAATCCTTTTTTGTTTTAATATGCAAGTTCGCATTTATCTCAATAATTCAGTACCACTACTACAAATATAATAGAAATACAGCTACACCCAAGTACATTTTTTTAGCAAAATGGGCAAAGAGATAATAAATAGGAGTTTTAAAAAACATAAAGCTTTCCTGGATCCATAAAGAAAGAATAAAATGGGAAGTTGGAGCACAGCATCCCACCCCTGATGGTATGACAGCCTGTGAATATCTATTCCTTTTCCCATTCATGTTGTGTGACCCTCCTGTGTGGGCTGTACTTGCCTATGACTGTGCTCCTGTAGAGAAATGCATCCCAGAAGATGTATGCAGCCAGTTTTAGAAGGAATGAGGCAGGTCCCAGGGGCTCCCACCATGCTGTTCAAAGAGACACAAGTTTTGTGGTGTGCAAAGAGGAACAAGAGGTCAAAGGGAATAAGCTCTCTGGCCAGCTGCTCACATCCTGCATCACACACTGCCAGCGTTTCTTCTGCTGCAATCCTCTCTGGGCTCAGTCAGGAAATGCAAAAATGCAGTCACCTTTAAGGAAAAAAGTGTCATGTGCCCCTGGTTTAGTGTTTGCTCCGTGCTGGGATCCATCTGCCGGCCCAGTGGCTGGAGGTTCCACTCAGCGCCCTGCTCCATCCTCCCCATCTCCTCTGTCTGGAGCTGCTGAGGGAGTGGCTTCTGATCTCCAATGCCCTCACACAGCTTGATGAGGGCTCCCCAGGGTGCAGAATTTGTAGGAGATCCCTTTCCAGCCAGCCCTCCTGGGGCTGCAGCAGGGAGCCAGGACAGAGCAATACTTGGTCAGCCCTCACTGTGGTTTGCAAATTTGGAAATGACTCATGAGGAACTGGAAATCAGTAACATGGCTCCTCCTGGACATTCTCTAGGTGGATGGAAGCCGAGCTGCAGACCTTGGGAATTTGCCCTCAACCTCCTTGGATCTCTGCAAGCAGAGGGCGTTTTCCAAGCTGGCAGGAGCAAATGTGACAGCAAAGGACAAATGAGGGAGGAAGGAGAACGAAGGGCTCTGCACAGAGGTGACAACCTTGAGGGCAGAGCTGGCAAGCTGAGACCTTGGTCTATTTGCACCAGCGTTGCTATTTGTGGCTGGATGCAGATAACAGCGAGGCAGTAAAAGGCCTTTTATTTAAGGTGCTGACACCTCAGGAGAAAATGAGAAAAAGAGAGGTGCTAAAAGAAAAATACATTGCTTTTCATTCTTCTGTCCTTTCACTTCTTCCTTAAATTTTATGGGATGAACTCGCTCAATTTAAGTACTTGTCAGCAAAGGTGTGACAGAACAATCAAGAGCCATCCACTGTGCCAGCTGGGAACACTTCCAGGGCCAGGTGCTGGCAGGTACCTCGGCACTGCCTGAAGGGAGAGCTTCCCTCCTCCTCCTCCTCCTCCTCCCCTGTCCCCTCCCCACCAGGCGGTGAACCTGGGGCACAACCTCCTGCATTCCCATCAGCAAGTCCTGGGAGCCCCTGGGCTGCAGGAGCACATTCTGTGTTCAGGAATAGATGAACATGCTCCCAATAAATGTGCAGCTTGAATCTAGCTCTGCAGAGAAGTTGTGGGGCTGGTGAAAATTAATTTGTTGCTGGCAAAACAGCAAAAAGGGACTGTTTTATACAGACTGTGACTATGCCACCTGGCAACATTTGAGCAGCAGTACCTCAGTAGATTTCACAATAAGCTCTTGCAGATGTTAGCCTCCATCCCTTCTTACTCGTGGGCAAAGCAAGGCTGGCAGGTGGGTTGTAAGGTTTTCTGCAAGGCTGTTCTGGATGGGGCTACAGCTGGAGGAAGGAGGAAAGCCTGGCTGACTGCCTGTCCTGAGACACAGCTTCCCTCAGGGCATCTTCCCGTCTCTGCAGATGTGTTTCAACTTGCCAGGTGTACCTTGGGAGCATTCAGATCCTGACTCAGGCAAGGTGGATCTCCATTCCAGCTGTGAGTGTGCCCCTGTCATCCTCCCAGGTGGGCTCCTCTTTGGGGCTCAGTCCCAGAGCAGAGATCTCAGCACCAATAGAGGCCCCCGGATGAAAGAAGTGCTGATGGCAGTAACAGCAATGACAGCTGCCACGGGCAAAGGTGTCACCCAGGACACAGAGCTGCTGCTGCCACCTGCGTCCCCTGACTTGGCTGGGCCTCCCGGGAAGCTGCGCATCTTTATGGAAAAAGCTGAGCTCTGAACTGAATATTTTGAGACTGGTTTCCTAAGGAAATGAAGGTTCTGTCACTTCATGTCTGCCCATCTGTCCCCATGAAACTCTGGATCCACTGGTTATTTGCAAACAAGTCTGATGGAGCATTAGAAGTTTCAAAAATATTTAGATTTCTATTTGTGAAAATCGGTAGCTGGGAAGAGACAAGGAGTGCAAGGTAATGCATGAATCTCTATCTGACAGAGGGGAAGGAAGGGAGGACTCAGCAGTCACCTGTTCTGTCTGAAAGCTCTTTATAAACCTCAGCACATGGCATTTCTTGCTGCAGATACGGTGGGTAGAGAATTCCCAAAGGGAATGAGCTAGGTTAAATGAAGCAGAAACTGCAGCCTGTCAGAAACACCCAAAATGTGAAACTGAGAATTTGAAGTTTTGTTCAATGCACAGGGCAACACGTTTCACTCGGCCTCCTTTGCTCTGACAGGTTTGAAGGAAGCTGGTAAGAAAACAGAAAAGAAGGAAAGCTGCATCACTGTGAAGGTGGATATTTGGGGATGTTTCACGTTTCATATTTACCTGCTGAGGACCTTGTGTACCTGCATGTGTGTGCTCACTTTATTTAGTCATTAGAAGGCACTAAGTACCAAGTGGCTTTCTGTGCATAATGGTTTCAAATATATATGACCAGCTCCAAGGGCCAACTACTGCTATGAAGACTTTGCCTTTGTGTTTTATTCCCTTCTCTCCCCCTCTGCCTGCCTCTGCTTTTCCAAATCACACGCTCCTCATGGCAGGGTTTATTATTTCTCCCTTTATGTTCCTGGCATGCATTTTGAGTATTGCTGTGAACAGTAAGCAAAAGCCAAAGCAGGATACCTAATGCCTTCAGTTCTCCTGTAAAATACCTCCTGAAATAGCCACCATCCCCTCTGACTGAAAGGGGTGCCTCTGGGGAACTGAGCAGGGCAGAGATGATGCCAAAGCTCGGGCTCTGTGACCTCTCTCCAGCCACATCTGCTGGCAGTAGAGCTCGCCCGCTGCTGGGTGTGCCCTTGGGCCACCAGCTCATTTCCTGCTACAGAGCTGCGCTCTGAGAGAGGGCTTTGCTATGTGCCAGCTCCACTCTGAGCAGCCTGCTCCCGGTGAGGTCTGCTTTGAATTTCAGAGCTGAGAAGGGCAAGGGTTTATCTCAGGATGGGAAGAAATATCAGGGAATTAAACAGTCAAAGGAATAGTGCAGTTTCTGAAGAAGAAGCGGTCAGTGGTCAGTCTTTGCAAGTCAACAGCAGATGCAGGGTAGCAGGGACACTGTGTTTGAGGCATGCTGGGGCAAGTCAGGGGCCTGCGTGGTGAGCTCTGGGATGGCAGCAGCCTCTGTCACTCCTGCCTGGCCACAGGCTCACAGCTTTGTTTGATGTGGGTTAGCAGGCTGATAAAATCAGAGCTGAGCTGGTGTAGCTCTTCCACCTCTGTCTCATGCAAATGAACAAGACCGTGCTCCCTCTGAGCAGGGAGGGAGCAGAAATTTTAGTAAATGTAGCTTGTTAGGTGGTCTGGTTTTGGTCTCTGCGGGAAAGGAGCTCAGGCGTGACTCTTTAGAGGGCCCCTGGGGAAGAGCCCGATAATGTAACAGAATAATGAGTGTCGGGCTATGAAAGCATTTCATTACCAGCATCCTCACCCCATGCAGCCCCAGCCTGCTGCAGTTATCATGTGTGTCTGACAGGAAAGGTCACCGTGAGATTATCCTGCCTCTGAAACACAGAGCTTGCATTCCAGCGAGGGGGCCCTCACCCCTGGGTGGGCACAAAACATTAGCAGATACTCAAAGCAAAAGGAAAGCTGAACTTTGGGGCGCTCCTCAGGGACACAGCGGGTGATTTCTCTGCTATGAAGAGCTGGAGTTGTTGCTGCCTGTCCCTCTGTTCAATCTGCTGAGGCCCCACTGCGTTGCAGATGAAGCTGAAAAGTAGATGTCTTTCTCCTAAACCTAATTCTCAAAATTTGCACTATTTTCCTTCCTAATTCGGTAGTTTTTTCCCTTCCGACTGGCTGGAATCTTGAATAGATGGAGCTAATTCAAAACAGGGGTTGGACCTTGAGAGAGGAGCACTCCTGCTACACTTCCCAAACTGAGCTGCCAAGTCCAGGTGCCCAGAACTGTGGGGGGACAGTGTCTGGGTATGACAGCTCAGTCCCTGCTTTGACTGAGACAAGAGCACAGCAAACCCCGGCTCTTCCATGGCTGGCCTGTGTGATACTGGGTTATTGAAATCCCTCTGTTCATTTCCGCTGTGGTGAACTACAGTTAATGAGTTTACCCTTCTCCTGCTGTCTGCTTTATCTAGCTGCATTGCAGGCTTCTGTGTGACCCTGTGGCTCTCATGTATCCTCTCATGCCCGAGGGCCATGAGCAGCAGCCTGGAAAGCAGCACAGAGCTGGCAGCAGCAGGGCTGGGCAGCTCGGGCACTGCACGGAGCAGCAACGCAAGGTGGCTTAAAATTCAGCCCTCACATGCCTAATGCAAACCTGGATTTTTATGCAAAAATCTTTCTTGAAGTCAGGCCACTTTTTTTCCTAAATGAAGCCCTTCCATGGCAGCATCTCTAGCTCAGCCTTCAAGGACCAGCTGGCTTTTTAAGTTCATGTTCTTCTTGCCCCTTCCCTGTAGGAGCGCTGAGCAGCTGAGCCCTCTGCCCCTGCGGCCGCGCTCCTGAGGCTTCCCATGCCGGCCCTGCCACAGGAGAGGGCACCTGCTTTCTCCCTCGCCACAAAGCAGGCTCCTTTTGTTCAGACTGCTTTTTTTAGCACTGATGAATCACGTTTCCCCTGCTGATGGCAGAGAGCAGAGCCCGGCAGTCCCGGGCACCGCCGCTGAACGGGAGCGCTGTCGCTGAGCGGGTGAGGATGGCTGGGCGGGCTGTGCCTGGGGGCAGGAGCGCACAATGAGAGGAGAAGCTTCATCCTAAAGGTTTTGACTCCTCGTGGTGCTGGATATGCCACTGTAACACCTCTGTTCCCTTCTTTGGGGGGTTGCCAGCTCCTGCACCCCCAGCCAGCTCTTCCCTGCTCCTGCTCTCTGCTTCACCCCACGGATTTTACTTGCAGCAGCAGGCAGGTCACAAGCACTGTCAATCCAAGTGGGTTCTCTTGAAACGTGATAAAAATAGGCACATTCTTGGAGTTCTGTGTGTAGGTTATCACCAAGATGTCTCCCTTGCTCAGCCATTAGTACTAGGGAAGAGGTCAAGGAATTTACACCAGTACTGATGGGGGTTTTGACAGAGATTTGTCTTTTACACTTCTCCATTCTGATTCTTCATTTTGTTCCTTACTACCCCTGGTGTTTTAGACAGGAGCTCTTTGGGGGCAGGAGGGAATCCATCCTAAAACTGCAGGAGACTCTGTTTTGCTACAACCCATAGTTTGTCATGAGGAAAACAGTCAGATCGGGAAGAACCATCAGGTGCCTCCTTATTTTTGACTGTCTGGTCTTTATAGACACAGTGCCTCAATCAGGTAAAAAGAGTCAACACAGAAAATTTTTATATTTAACACCATAACTAACAAAATAATAATGTTTTAAAATACCTTGCCATTATTTTTAAATATTTTAGTTCTAGATTAGTTAATTTAAAATTCAGTCATTAAAAAAAATACTATTTGTGCTTTTCTGTTTGATCCGCTCTTTTGCTCTTCTTCTGCTAGGACAGTTGCAAGCCCTTTTGTCTATTTCTTTTAATTTCTTTTTTATACATCTGAGGTAGTTTTGATACCTTTTATGAATACCCTGAACATTGGGTGTTCAGCCTGGGACACCTGCAGCCTGACTGTGGCTGCACACTCCAAGCCCTACAGAAAATGTGTGTCTGATGCATGATTATCTGTCTGCTGCATGATTGACTGCTGCATTGTTGTCCTCTGCATGATTGTCTGCTGCATTGTTGTCAGCCTGAGGATACAAGTGCAGTGAGGAAGCACTAATATCAGTGCAGTGTTGTGTGTGCCAGGTTTCCTGAAGCCCTTACAGCTGAGCACTGGAAACCCAACAGGCTCCAATCCATATTCCGTTTTAGTTGTTTATTTGCTAGGGGGAGGTGGGAGCTAAATTACTCTGATATCTCTATATATTTCAGTCAAATCACAGACTTCAACACATTAAGTGGCTCCAAAAAGAGATTAATGGTGTTAGAGTACATGCAGTAATCTAACATCAAGGTTCCAGCAGGAATCAATCCCTTCTATGACAGACAGAAAACCTCCTCATAAACAGTCACGTTGAGCTCCTGCTTGTGTGTGTAATGTCTTGTACGGTGATTCTGATCAGAAGCCATCTAATCTTTATTATTGTTAGTTTTCAAAGAGCATTTCCAGTACCCCGTAACTCAGAGACCACCCACCTCCCAGTTTTGCTCTTTGTCCTCCATCCTTCTGTGAGGATGGGGATGGTGAGAGGTGTCCAGTCCCACTCTTGACACAAGCAGACACAACCTCTTAAAACACACAACATGATTTTTTTTTATTTGTTTAATCAGTTTACATTCCACAACTGACAGTTTACTTATTTATTTTTTAAATTTTCCATGAACAAGTTGTTTAGTTAGTTACCAGACAAGATTTTAATCGATGGAAATACAGTATTCTGTGCCAATCTGAATAAAACCAAACCAAATCAAAACAAAAGGGAAATTGTAAGATGTAACCAGTTTTTCGGCAAAGTCCTGTGACGCTTTCTGCAACTCCTGTCTTTCAAAGTTATAGGGGTTTGTTCTTTCTCCCTGTTAGTTCCCTCATCTCAACCCTGCCACTGAAATGTTCCTTCAGGGCCACAGTCCTGCAAACACTGATGCACATACACAGACACCCGTGTGTCTGCAGATTAGCACCTTGGATTAACAGAACAAGAAATTTGGGGGTGTCTCATGTTTAAACAAATTCTGTTCACCTCTGCTGCAACAGATTACAGGAAGAAATGGAAAAGTACAATACACTTGATGTCACATTACTTGTGAAATTAGCCACCACACTCACATCTCACCAGAACAACCTAACAAAATAGTCAGTGGTTGTTGATGTATTGTTAGCACCGATGGCCACAGGAGCCACTTCGCCTCTTACAGCAGCACAGAGGTTCCAGCCTCACAGGACATGTCACTCTATTACTTCTGACAACTGGATGTTACTACCCATAAGTCATAAAACTCTGTGTGTATTGGCTAAAAAGTGCTCCATTTGGTTGAGCAGCTGCATACACAATCCAAATATCCTTTACAATGCCCAAACCATAATCAGAAATAGACATGGTTTTAGACTTTTCGAAACATGTTGAAGTTTTATATATTTCAACGTAATTCCCAGTCTAGCAAAGCACTTAGGCATGTGCCTAGCTTTAAGCATGGCAATAGCATTCTTAATGGGAAATTTATGCTTGAAATTAGGCAAGTGCTGTGTGGGATCAAAGCTCTGTAGCAGCGCTCTGAAGAAATCAGGATCCTGAGTGTCCTAATCCTGGCTTTCACATTTACACCACTGCAGACTTGAGTAAACCCAGCTACAGTCTGGATTTTCAAAAGTGCTGAAAAGAGAAGGCTCCACCTGCAGCTGGTAGAACCAGCATCAAACCACTAAATAGAATGTCTTTTCCCAGGCTTTTGGCTTCCCATCTCCAAAATGGCTATAATACCTACCTGCCTCAGACAGGTCTGATGGGACGCATACTTGTAAAATTTATTTCTATAGAGGAAATATGCCAGCTAAATGTGATGTATTGCTGCATTTCTCTAAATATGCCTGAGTATTGTGGCATTCTAGGTCTTTCTTAATCCAGCTTTGATGTGTGTACTGCACTTAGAGGAACCATAAACAGCTGGCCAAGATGTACCCGCATGACAAATGTCTTGTACCAGTCATATTATTTTACTCGGGAATGTCCTAGGAAAGTGCTGACATGCTTCAATTTGCAGGCATTTAAGTGAATTATTATCTTAAGCCTCTCAAACTGTCAATTAGAAACAGTGTTGACTGCAACTTTTATCATCATCAAAAGATGATTATGGGAATTGCTTCATTTCTTCTGAGCAAGAAAAAAAATCATAAGGAAAAAAGGACCAACGAGAAAGTCAAGAAAGGGAAACCCTCCAAAAACTTTGTGGTAGCGTGTGGTTAAGCTGGATATTACTTGGGGCAGAAGAAATCCTGAAGAGCAGATATCTTCATGAGATGCACCTACAGCAGATGGTGGGTGTCCACTGTGTCTGGTTTCTCCCTGGCCCTGGTACCCAGCGCTCCTGCCCTCACACAGGAGTGTTTGCACATCCACACACAATTCCCATGGGCACAAGTGGGACAGTGAGAGTGAGACCCACGTGCTAAACTGGCCAAGAGATTCATGAGCAGCAGGGGAGCTTGCAGGAGAAGGTGACACTGGAGCCCGGATGGCCTGAGAGCTCCACCCATTGTCCTTCCTTACCCCCAGGATCACCCCGGTGCCAGGCATTGCTCTGTCTATGGAGCATGGGCATTCACTCCCTGTGGCAGGGTCACAGGAGCAGTTATGGCTTTCATTAGGAGCTGAGACAGGTTTTTTTGAGAGAAAGTGGAAAGCTATCCAAGTGCATCATGGGGGTGAGAGGTCAGGCAGGCCCCTCTTGGCAAGCCACACCTTGGCAAAGTGAGCCCAGCAGGGAGGAGAATGTGCATGGCTGGGCAAGCAGGACGGTCGCAAAGAACGGGAAACAAAGATAAACTGGTATGGAGTCACCCCTTAGAACCTCCTCCCACGTGATGTGGTGCATTGACTTTATCACTTTTTAAAAGGAAGTTTTCTTTGACACTAAAACTCTGAAAAACCTGCAAAATCCATGTGGGACACAGTGAGTGAACAGTTTAAAAAGCAACCTTTGAGTGTCCCACGTCTCAGTACCTTTCTCATCCCTCTCACAGAGAGGGAGGGCAGGAGAGTGATGATGAGAATTTAGGAACATTCTGAAAAATCTTGCAGAAAATGGTGCTGCATCCTTAAATTTGATATATTCTCAAGTTCCTCCTCATTTCCAGAGTTCACTCTTAAAGCCTTTATTTCTTTTTCACAGACATCTTAAATAACAAAACAGTCACATATGCAAGAGCTGGTATGGAATGAAATTGAGAGAAAAATGTCTCAACAGGAAGCATGTCTGTATTCTCACATACAGGGAGGAAAAGGAAGGGAGGGAGACAGAGATATGTATCTTACTCCTCAAAAAAGGGAAATGGAGAACAGGGGAAGAATGTTAGGATGATACACTACATCTTGGGCAAGGTAGTACCATGCTGAAAAATAACATTTCATCCCTGGAACTCAGCTTTATCTTCCACTTTCTAACTAAGGTCTTTCCTTAAGTACTAGTACACAGTATTGAATCTTCATTTTACAGTTCCCTGAAATCCCTCTTGTCAAAACCTTAACAGTATTTTTAAAAATAAAGTTGTTCTTAGAGATAGGTGAAGATTGTCAAGTCACTGACTTAAATTTAGCTGTAGAAACAAATAGTAGTGACCATACATTGGCACAAGATCCAAAGCTCACTTAGTCTTAGAGTTTTCAGAAATCAGTTTAATTTTCCCACTCCTCTGTGTTTGTTTTATTCAGGTAATACATGGGACTATACAAGAGTTCCAAAGTTCTAATACTAGATTAAATTGCTGGTCCTTCTAGATAGACTTGCTATCAATGTGCAATTCCAAATTTTGGCTCTGAGAGACTCTCACCATGAGATGGAGACGTATGTTCAGCCTTGTCAGAGCAGCTTTCTGAATTATGCAGCCACAGTTCATCCTCTGTTGAGTCCTCAGTTTGGTTTTTCTGAGGACAACTATAATCCCAACAATAAGGGATGAAATTGCAATCTCTTTAATCTCCATGTAAGCTGTTTGTAAAGCAGTTATTAACATTGAAAAAAAGAATATGAAACTACCCAGACTGTATCTTGGAGGAGAAGTTTTTGATTATCACTACCAGCTAGATTACTTTTTCAGGGCAGTTTTCAAATAAAGCAAGAAAAGTAACCTTTGAACAGCTCAGTTGTTCAAACATTTAAGATGTAAATTCACTCTCTGCACTGCTTCAGCAATGCCCAGGACTGGCAGAGAAAGGTGAAGAGTTCAGACCAAAGACCTCTGACCTCCAGCATTGGGACCCCCAGTCATCTGTGCCTGGAGGCCACCACAAGGCACTCACCTCAAATGCTATTTCCAGGGGTTTGGACAAGCCCTATCCTTTGCAGTCATGTTGCAGTTTGGGAGGGGAAGGCTGGTGTGAGCATCTCCTTTTGTTCCAACAGCCTTTCACAATTCAAACCTGTGTTTTACAGATGAGCCATGCACCAGAAGCACACAGACACAGCTGATCTCCATATGGATGCTCCCCTGCACTAGGTACCTGATTCACCTCACCAGGATTTAAGATCTTTTAAGATCTTGGGATCACTCAAGATAGGTGAATGGTCATTGCATGAAGCAAGAAGGAGCTCCTCAAGCTCAGATGTTAGTTTTGCTAGGTCACCACCTAGGAGAGACAGTTCACTACCTGTACAAGAAGCCAAGGGAGATGAGCCCACTAACATAATGAACTCAGTAAAGCACCTCAGGTTGATGGGGACAAAGGCAGGTCAGAAAGTCCTGGCCTTTCATTGGCTCAGTGTCACACAAAGGTGCTCCTCCCAAAGGTACGCCTAAGGAGAAGAACAGCATCTGTGCAAAGGGCCTCCTAATAAAGGACAAGAGAGCCAATTGAGAGAGCTAATGCTGAACAGAAATTCGACCATTGCTTTTTCAGTCCATTCCTTTTCCTTAAAAAAGCCCTTGAGACCCAGTCCTTTGACTGGATGTACGTGTGTAGATGTGTGTGCTGCTGACTTAAGTGTGGTACCCCTCCTCAACTGTTACAATGGCAAAATGAGGATTTTCCTGGGAAATAGTACTTTTTAGTTTGTTTTGGTTTAAATCTGAGATACGTGAGGATTGCGAAAAAGAAACTTTTTGTCTGAAATTCTGTACATCAACCTCAGGTTATTTCAGGCAATCATGAAGATACGGACATTTTTCATAAATTTACAAATATATATACAAATATACACATATTTACAAGCATGTGTGTGTCAGCCTATGGATTAGATTTAATAATGCTTTATTCCAGCCACACACAAGTATAATAGTTGATTTTTACAAAAAGAGATTGGTAGGAAGTTGGAGTGACTTAGCAGTGACATTTCCTACATCTATGCAAAAGATCCTTAAGTAGGCTGACATTGAAGTGCAGCCCCCTTACCTAAGTCCCCTCATCACATATACACATAAATAGGACCCAGTCTTACATCTACTAATGAAACAAATTTCTCCTTGATCCCAGTGACCTGTAATCAAAGAGAATTTAATTTGAGAAAGAACTGAAAGTTCAAGCCCATTTTAGATACAGTTTAGAGTTTTGGAAGTTGTAGAGTCTATCATACTAAGCCTCAAAATGCTTTAAAATAATTAAAGGTACTGCAGAAAAATGCCTTCAAAGTTCCCAAATATGCTTTTCTGTGAAAGTAGGGGAAATTTTGTTCTGCAAAAGATCAAACTGCAAATACATACATATAAACACTCTAAGTGATGGAAATTGCCAAGTAAAAATAGTAACAGTTTAAATTAGATATCTGTGATTGCTGTTGGTGCCCAGGAGTTATAAATAATTCAGTACACTCTTAACTGAATAGTCTAAGACTGCACTTTTGTTGTTCTGATTACTCAAACCTTTTTCTTATGATCTGTATTGTTAATGAATAACTCTATGCAAAAAAAAAAAAATAATACAGCCTTATGCTTTACAGCCAGAAGAAAACTCTTCTTGAGATAAAATATCATGAGAGCTTAAGCAAATTAGGACCGTATAAGTTTTTTTAAAAAATATTAGGCACCAAAAGCATTTAGTGCTTTATTCACTGTCTAAAGAGGAATTGGATGCTGAAGCTGTTTTGTGTATCTGGCCCCAGGAGACTGAGCCATGGCTGATTCACACTCCTTGGAGTCTAAATCATTTTGAAACTGGGGCAAAACCCCCAGGTTTTTGAAGGCTGTACTCTTTATCTCACCTACTGCAGAATTGCTGTTGCTGCTTGAGTTTTTCTGACCTGCTGGCAAGTAACAGGGCCACTTGAAGGAACTGCCTTTGCAGAGATATTCCTGTGTCCTGCTGCCACAGGTAGGGCTCAGACCCACGGGGTGTGAAGCTCCCTGCTGTGCCCAGCAGCTTTAACCACAGCCTTGATGCTGCCAGCAGCCTGCTCTGCTCAAGCCCTCTGCGGGCTCAGGAGTTTCTGAGATTGTTACACCAGGGGATCATAAACATTTCTGGTTTGGAGGGGATACGTTGGCATCTCTTCCTTAAATATCCAAATACTTTTTGATGGAAAATACCAGATTTATCCCAGTTGTATTGTGCTTCCTCATGCATCTCCAGCAGAGATTTTGCATGTGATCTGCATGCACAACCTAACAGGGACACAGATGGCATCTGAATTGCACTGCAACTCCTGAGCTAAGTATAAAAGAACAGAGAACAATTATGCTGCATTTTCCTATGTATTTTCTCTCTATATAGGACAGTTTTACAGGTTCCCTGGCATCCACATCATGTGGGATGTGCACATGTGTGTGTTTAAGGAAAGAAGAGAGTGAGGGTGCCCATGTTTACATACCCTATGCATGAAAACTTTGGAAGTCACTTTTTGCCACTGTGCAGGAGTGTAATCAGCAAAGGTAGAATATAAAAGTGCAGTCCTAGAAGGGAATGACAATTCCTGATGCTGAGGGTGACATTGGATTATCCTCACAGAATTCTACCAATTTTGAAGCAACTGCTGTTGGGTCTCCCTTTTTTCAATCTCCCACTTTCCCCTGGGCATAACCTATCTGAGACTGATATTTGCATTGGAAGTCTTCCCTGAACAAGGGAAGGACAATTGATCTGTGATTCTGGAGTGTTTTACTAGAGGTGACCAGAATTTAACTTCCCTCTTGTGACCTATATTGAGGCAGTTGTCCAGACTCTTTCTCAAGTTAAATCCTAAACTTGTGCAAAGCCTACTCCAATTAAATGGACAGCACTGTATCAGGCTACAGTTCTCCAACTGATGTCAACATGAAGCTTGTCAGAGCCCCCTGGAACCAGCAGCACTTGTTGTCAAAATGTTGCAATTAAAAATTATGGCTCTGAAGAAGGCTGTATGAGTGGGGTATTAGTGGGGCATAAAGGATGGAAACCCTAAGTTGAACTGGGGGGATGGCAGGGAGGGAGGGGAGGTAGCATCTGATGACTTTCTTTCTAAAGCCAAAGAATAGATATTGTGAGTGTGTAAGCACACATCTCATGTTTGGTGTTAACCAAGACAGCACTAAAATATTTTCTAAGGCATCTGAGCTTTCTGTGAACCTCAACAGACTATGGAATAGTTGCATTATATTCCTGGCTATGACTGGAAACAGTGGACTATAACTTTTGAGCTAAGCCCTGGTTTTTGAGTTTTCACCTGGTACAATCAAGATTTTATGGATCTGGAGTTAGCAATCGAACTTTGTTTCCTGACCTTGGAAATTCATCTGTCACTAATCTTCACATGCTGTTTGTGTTTCCTGTGCACTTTTTACTCTTTGTCTGTCGTTGGTACCTGGCAATCATTCAGAGCTGTCTCAGTTTTTCACCTTGAGTCTTCCCCTGCTGGCTGGATGAGCGCAGTGGTTTGGACCAAGAAGGAATGGGAAACCTGGGGGCAAAAAAATGCAGTGGTGGTTCGTGTGAATGTGCCTGAGCACTCCTGTAGCCCTTCTAAGCCTATGTAGAGACACAGAGAAGAAAGAGGACAAATAATGCATGTCTTTATTTAAGCTATACTTGGTAACATATTATTTTCCCTCCATTTCGCTGCTGGCAGTTAGTGTGGCGCTCAGGAATTAAGGACAGATTACAGTGATTTTCTTCTGAGCTCTGTTTATCAGTGGGGCTCCAGGGATGAGCCTGATTCATAGGCGTTGCATGGTGGGTAAATGGACAGCCATGGAGACACAGTCTTCCAGGAATGCTTGGGAATCTGAAATAGCCCTTGCACATCAATCCCCTCCTTCGCCAACTTTGCTTTTTCCACCATTCATTGAACTGCAAAGCTAATGGGCTATAGCTAAAAATGGTCCCAAATGACTTCCATCCCCAGGAAAGCAGAATACCTGCACTCTCACAATTCACTCCTGGGAGGATAAGGATCCTCTGTGTAGAGGACTCTGAGATGCTTTTTCCCCCCTTTCATTTGTTATTGTGGCTGGAATAACATTTTTAAAAGTAATGATAATTTTTCAAAAGCAGGATTTCAAAGAAATTGCTCTGGTCACTGGTGGTTTGTGATCCACTTGTGACTGTCCCTGGGGTAGAAATAAAAAAGCCCAACTAGAAAAAGAACTGGAGGGACTGTACTGTTTAGATGAGGAAAGATCAGTTGTGTGTTTGCAGAGAAGAAGAAAGGATTGATGATATATACAGCAGCTAATATGGATTAGGAAATTTAACACCCAAACAGCTTTAGCTTGAAGAAGGAGGTGTCCTACAGGACACCTATCCTATAGGACATAGGATACAGGGCACCTGTGTTCCTGCCACATAGCACCTTCAGGTGTACAGTGTCCCAGCAGGGACAGACAGCAGAACCCCTGCAGCTGACTCCTTATGGTCACAGGGCAACACAACTGAGTCACTACACATAAAACCTCAGCCTGCAGATCACTGTGGGCTGAGCCAATTCATCCTGCATCCTTAGGATGGGCATTTTAGGGTATCTGTGCTCACTGCACTCCAGTGGCTCTGTGGTCTCTGGTACATAGAGATGTGTTGTCCCAGAAGTGCATGAAAGGCTACATGTGGCAAAGAGCCTGCTAAATATGGATCCTGCATTTTCACCTCACAGAAAGGGAGACCCAGGAACATACTGGTTGCTGAGGCTAGGACAGGGTGTCACCTTATCTACAGGGGAAAGATGGGAAAAGAAAAACATGGGCTGGACTCTGCAGGAAGCTGAATGTCATCCAAGAAAGCACATTCTGGACTTTAGGCATATGAATAGTCAACCAAATTTAAGGGGATTAGTCACATGCTCCAAGTAAAGCACATGCTTAGGCACTTGGCCAGAGCAGATCTGAGGGACAGGGTCAAGCCCCTTAATGCTGGGATCACTGATAACAGATTTCTAATTAGCTGTTCCTCCAACTACAAAACAACACACTAGTAAAAAAGCTTCAATCTCTGTTTAGAAAGATACTTCAAAGCCTCCCCCAAAATGCAGAAACTCAGAGTAGCTGTGAATGTGCTTCAGCTTAGGAGAGATGGAGACATTAACCTTCACAAATTTACATCTGGATGTATTCTGGATCAACCCTGCTCTAAAGACAAGTCTGAGCACTCAGAAGGCATGGTGTGGCTGGGACCCCCATCCAGGGGTATGGAAGCACACAGGACTCCTGCCAGGTCTTCGAGAAGCACAGAGGGAAAATTCACAATCTCCCAAAAGGGTTCTCCCCTTACTTAAAGCACTGATGAGAGAGCTGGTGTTTGGACAAATGGTTCTTTTGGGGATCCAGCTGGAGATTAAGGTGATGTGATCACCTGCTGCTTCAGACATTCCCATCGATTTTAAGATGCTTCATAGCCACACAGGCTTTACAGACACTATGCTAGAGCAAGTGGAAAATCACAGAACTGGCCCAAAGATTCAGGGTCAACACTTTTCTGTTGTTAATAAAATAACCATAACCCACTGTCACACACAGACACAGAGGCTTATATACAGCTTGTAAACCAACACCATCAGAGAATACTTCATCAAGGCAAAACTGGTTTTATGCCAGCTGCAGAAGAAAAGGAAACCTTTGAAAATCCATCAAACAGCAAAATTACTTCCATTTCTTTAAATCTTACTGCTATACCTCTTTCAAAACTGTATCTGTAGAATTCACCCTGTGAACACTCAAGGAGCACACAAGGATACATCATCACAGGAGCTGCTGTACTGCTCTGCCTGCCACAGGGCCTGATGGTAGACTCCAGATAGGGACCTCTGTGACTCTGGCTTACCTGTGTCACTCCAGATATCTGTATTTACATGAAACACCTTTCCTATCACATTCAGCACTGCAGAGGAGGAAGAAAGTTTGCATTCAAAGCTGTTTTAATTAGGCAGCTGTATAATTTCTTACCAATAAGTTGGGTTTTTTTCCAAAATTTTTCATGCTTTGAAGAAATGAACAATTTTTATAGGTTTTTTTGGGTTTCCAATTATTGGTTTTCTGCATTCAGCCTTCATTTAGCTCTCCAAGGCTATTTTTGTTTTAAATTTCCTTCTTCTGTTCAATGGTAATTCATCAACCTCCTTACCAAGTAGGCACTTGCACAGTCAAATGATTTCAAAACTTTTCAAAACCATTCTATTTGAAAACCTTCCCAGAAAAAAATAAATAAACCAATCTGCTTAAAAAGGAAGATTTTTTTCAAAAGGCTTGTATTTTCAACTTGAATAAACAAGTAATTTCTCTGGTCACATCTAATGTAAAATGAAATTGTGAAACTTCAGTTGACAGGGATGGCACTTCAGTGGAAACACACTGACTTAGCAGCTGGCATTGGCATGTTTGGGTAGACTGTAGACAACAGAAAACAAAAGCTAGGTAGTTGTGCAAGAATGGGAGAAACCCAAATCTACTCTATTCCAACATGCCCTCCAGAAACCTCATTTCTCTGAGCACTGTAATACAACTACATGTGCAAGAATTATTTGTTAGCTGGAACTTTTTAAACTAAGCAATACTGTTTCTTACCAGCTGTGTAAATGGCATGACCTGGAAATTAAAGCCTGCATTTCTGTGCAGCAGGCACTGGCTCCTTCTCCTGGTGAGATATTTTAGATGGAGAGGACTACTTTTTATTGACTAATGAGGACTGATATCATGCAGCTATCAGGTAAGAAAGGATTGCTGGTACTATCCCTGAATTAAGAGCATGTTGGGTTCAATTGGTTTTGGGGAGACTTTTTTCTTTGCCCTGTCTCCCTTTGCCTGCATATTTGTCAGTGTTGCCCTCACTTTTGCACATGGCAATTCAGTCATCGTTCTTCAGAGTCCCTTTGGCTACACCCTTGGTCCTTCTTCCCTACCTTCCCCTCAGCCACTGATACCCTGCAAGGACCCACTGTCCTCACAGCCAATATGCTTTTCTTCCTCTAATGTCCTTCACACACCTCTCCAGACTTAGCTGTTTGTTTAGCTCTTCTGGGACCTATGACCTGAACAACGGGAAGAGCAGAGGGAAGGAAAAAGGAGACAATAGGAAGAGGAGTAGCAGGAAAAAGAGAAAGACCAAAAAAAGAGAGAGAGTTCCATTTGCAGATTCACAGTTATATCATACAATGCTTAAGCTCATGGGAAATGGATCTCTGTTCTCTGCATCTGACCCTTTCACATCCATCTGTACACAGTTCTCCCAGATGGAGAGAGGAAATGTCCATTGAATTGGGGCAGTTTCCAAAGACAAGATGTGGGAAGGTCTTATTTGGCATACATGAACACAATGAGAGCCATCTCTTACTTCTCTTCTACTGAAATTAGCTCCCTTTTCCTCCTCCACAATGGCTTTTGCTCAGTTGTCTCAAACATCCAAACCAGAAACTTGATTAAATCCCATTCCATCAAATGCCTGGGAAGAACAGCTACCAGGCCTTCCCCCACCTCCCTTCTCCTTGGTCAATCTTCCCCTGGATCCACCATCCTGAGCTCTCAGAAGCTCCGTGAAAAAAAAAAAACCTGCTGAAATCCACCAGAGAAGCCGCGCTGTCTCAGACCTGACGGCTTTCCTCACGCTTCTGCCGTTGCGGTGCCTCAGTCTTGGGCCACAAACACAGCATGGATGGTTTGGTGGACAATCACATTGCAATGTTTTAAATTTTTCTTTTTGTTAAAAAAAAATAAAGTAAGAGGGAAGAAAAAGTTATACACACATGTATCACAGCATTTTCAAAAGGCCTTCTGCTGCATTTACATTAGCAGTTCAGCCTCAGTTGTAAGCCTGGATGTAAGGCAGCTGGAAGATTAAAACCGCATTGTTGGAAAGTCCGCTGAGATGTCCTCTTGGAGATTTTTATTGTTTTCTGGTTTTATTTTCTTAGATGTTTTTTATTATTATTAATTATTATTATTTTCACTTGTTTGCTTCTCTCTAAAGTTTGGCAGGCAAAGAGAAAATGCTTTTCTACTTTTCCTCACACATTCTGTCCATTTTGTTTTCTGTGTTTTAAGGAGAAAAAAAACCAACAAAACCCCAAAACCAATGACACAACTTCTGTCATTTTGTTTTAAGAAAAAGAACGTGGGTGGGTTTCTGATAATGGCCTTGAGGAGGTATGTTGTTGAAGTGGCTCAAATGCTTCATTTGCTTGCTGTTTACATTTTCCCTTCTGGCTGCAATGGACACACTTTTTGTGTCATCCCCCCCACGCCTCTGCCCCCACCATGTCCTGTACAGATTCTGGTTCCAAGTTCCCCACATGGATCCCCTGTTCCCCCTCCCAAATGGCAGTAGGTAGGTGCAACTGTAGGTTCATTTGACCTCTAAGGTATGATGCTGAAGTTAAGAGTTGGATGGAAGAGCCATGTGAGAGAAAAGCTTTCCCATCACTGTGAGAAAGAATGAAGCAACACAGAGTCCAGTGGAGATGTGAGTGCCATGTTGGACTCAGCTCTACCTTGGCACTGGCATTAATTTGAGATTTTATATATATATAGTTATATATACATATATATGCATGTATAGGTATACCTAGGCATATATATATATATATATATATATTTATATGTCTTTGTGTGTATTTGTTTGCTATTTGTTTTAGCACACTGTCCCGTTCTCAGGTCTAGATTTGGGGCAGTTGGTCCTGGGGACAGGTTGGACAGAAGGGGCCAGAGTGCAGAAGAAGCCAGAGATGAGAGTGAGGCCCAGGCCCCCCCACGCACAGAACATGGACCAGCCGTAGCCGTGGCTGATGTCGTCGGGCAGTCCGTACAGGTAGCGGGGGTAGCGGGACAGCTCAAAGTTGATTCCAGCCACGCACGTGCACAGTGAAATGATGCAGAAGGTTCCTGGAGGAGAGCGGGAAGGGGAGAAGGAGGGAGGAGAAAAACAAAGAGAAGTTAGAAGAGTGGTAGACATACCCGTTTCCAAGCTGCACGAGAAGGGCTGGAGCAAGCAGTAAGGAAATGCCTAAGGGAGGACATTTGTATAGAGAGTGGCTTAGTCTGGAGGCTGCATGGAGAAAGAATTGAGTGCCACCAGAGCCTTGAATATTGATCTGCTGCTGAACAGAGCTGTATGGAGAAACTTCAACAGGAACACTTTTTCATTATGAGCACTCCCTTGGGAACCAGAATGCTCCATGGAACCATTGATTTTTCTGAAACTTTGCTTTACAGAGTAAATACAGAATGAATAATCTTGTTTTGACATTTTTGGGAAGAAAAATAACCTTGAATTTTTTTGTTTCATTCCAATTTCTCAGTGATAGGCTTTATAGGATATTACAATATACTTGTCATGTTCTGGCTCTGTTGAAATGTACATTTGAACTTACGTGGGAGATTTTCTTCATGCTTTTCTTATATCAAAATACAGAAATTTTCATTATACAGTCTCCTTTCAAATATCACTAAAAAAATCTTTAAATCCTTCACAAAACTCAGATTCTGCCCTCTGCATGACTCCAGTTTCAATCCAGATGCCCTCTGCCACATTGCTGAAGTCTTCAAAATATCCTGTTCTTGTTTTCCATCTCTGCAGAAATATTTAATTTCTTATTTCTTCCTGAGAACACAGCGAGGACAAACTTCCTAACTCTGTCAGGTGGTGTTATGGAAAGACACACATATCAGATGAGGCTGAACTTTATCCCACCCAGATGGGTTTAATTTTGATCTTTGGCCTCCAGCTTCATCGAAGCTAAACTCTGAGCTCCTGAAATGTCACAATTGCCACCCACACACCAAATAATGGATAGATACAGATGCTACACACTTGCCACAAGAGATAACGACTCACATTAACATGAAGTTGGTGCTTTATTTTTCTTCTCTAATTCCTCCCTTTGTGGGCTTCTCTGGATTGCCTGGAGAGCCCTGGGCATAGAAGGCAGCCTCCGGGACACACACAGTCAGTCCTGTGTGTCCTCCCTCTGTTCATGCATGCATCAGTGATGTGTGCTACCTGTGCTGCTCATCCTGCATCTGTTCACTTACAGCTGCTGGTGAGGAATGGCCTCTTCTTCCTGGTCCCATCCATAAACGAGATAATCTTCCAAAGCAGTCACAATCTGCCCAGTTTCAATGACCAGCTCCTGTCTTCTGCTTAATAGATGTCCTTGCTTCTACTCCTTCCTGCCCCTGGCTCTGCTTTTCTTCTGCTACACTTTTGCTGTTGTTTCTCTGCTGCTTTGCTCTTTTTAGCTGCAGTTGCATTGAATAAATAAATTTGACCCTTCCCACTCAGAACACAGAGGTAAGATTATTTTGTGAATTCCCATGGAATTCGGTTCAGAAACTGGGAGCATTTGCAGGAACATACCCACATCACCAAAATGTGTGGACTTTCCATTATATCCACTTCGTTTATTTAGCAGGAACATCACATAGGCATTGAATCTACAGGTAAATCTCCATCATGGACCTGCAGTGAGATCACTGTTATGGTTCCCTCTTCTGATCACTGCTATGCCTGTTGGGATGGCCTTTTCTCCACTGTATTTTGGAATGTCACTTGTAGATAGTCTCTGCTATAAAGGTCAGGTGTTTCTGCTAATGCCGCGTACAGCTGCCAGATGGCCCAGAATATTCACAAATGTTTTGGGAGTGCCACTGGGCACCAGTGAGGACCAACAAGCTGCTGCAGTAGGTACTGTGCCTATTTCGTTCAAAACAGTCTTCTTGCCTCCCACCAGCACCCCAGAAGTCTGCAACCAGTGATCTGGATTCTTGCAAAAGCCTTGTGAGATCCCAGGCTCTGGAGATGTCCTATACTACTTCAAAGCACAGAGTAGGATGAATGGGGAGATCACCAATCCACAGTCCATTAGTCAAAAATCAGATTGTTTGATTAAAAACCACATATCCTTTCCTTCTTTTACTATGTTACTTAAGTTATTCAGTAATATGAAGATGTTTGACAAGGATGCAGTTGTTCCCTGTGTTCTATGTCAGAATGACTAGAACATTGTGGGATCAGGGAAAAAATGATGCCTCGGAGGCACTGTGCTCTGAACTGAGCTCTGTGGCTCATTTCAAATGCTTGTGGTTAGAAAATGACAGGGAAGGCCTTTCTTTGCTAGTAAGAACATGGTAATTTCTGCTCTTTTAAAATATAAGATTGTTAAGAGAGGTGGGTGGAAAAATCTGTGTGGCCAGACTAAAGCTGCATTTGCTAAGTGCAAAAGGGAAGGAAATAACTTTGGATTTCAAATACTCCCCATGCTTTCACGCTTTGTCTTGGCTGTTTTGTTCACGAGCTCTTCAGTGCAATGAGTGTTGCTTACTCTTTGTATTTGAGCAGTGTCCTGTACATTGGCACTCCACCTTGCTGAGGGTGTTCTGCCCCTTAACAAAGGAACAGCAAAGAGGGGCAAGTAACAACACTAGAGAAATAAGCAAATCACAAGCATGAGACTTCTCTAAAAAAAAGCCTGGCCCCTTTCTGGAGAATGTGCTAACACATGGTGACAAATAATGACTGCCATGCACAATGTCACAGAGTGCAGAGCACAGTCCTCAGCCTGTCACTCCCCAGTGCTTCTGCAGTATGTCTTGAACAACACAGACTTATCTGTCTCTCTAGCACTGTTCATTGCAGACACAAAAAATGCCATTTTATGCCATCTAGAAAAATCTTTATGGCCATTTTATGAGTCCTATGTGTTGCTTGTGTTCAGCCAAGCAAGGAAGTTCCTGCCTATAGTTAATCTGGCTCTCTCACCAGGAAGGCTACTGTTGAAAACCAAGTAAGGTTCCTACCTCATGACTGTTCAGTAGCTTTTCCTCATGAACTGGCAGTCAGAACACAGAAGATCATCCTTGCAAATTGCACAGTTGTTGGCCATTGTAGTGAAGGAGCCATGGGTAAAAGGGATGCAGAACCTGAGCTTACCCATGGAAATGAAGACTCTGCTAGTCCAGGTAGGACGTGGAGCTGAGGTGGCAGGAGGAGGGAGGCTGTTGCTGCTGCCCATGACACTCTGCACTGCAGACACAGTGCTTCAGAGGCAGCAGCACTGCAGGAAGTCATGAGCATTCCCAACCCTATGATCCTTTTTCTCCCCAGAAGTCAAACTGAACCCTTCTGCAGTTTCCTCCCAAGTTTTTGCTGTCAGTGAAGTATCCTCCTGCATGTGCATTAATGCCTCAGATCCCCTGGAAACTGCATTGACACAAACTTTAATTTCTCTGTGAAAAACACTCCCCATAGCTGTGGTCTGAGCTGATGACCAGACCTGAAGGCTGGTGGTCCAGCCATGGCCCTGGCACAAAATGTGAATGGCAGGTGTCAATAAGAGCTCACTGGTACGTGAGCTGCACAGGGACATAAAGGCCATGTCCTTCAGCAGCTGGGGGGAGCAAAACTCACAAAGTTCTTTGTACCGGGATCTACACTTTATCCTCCAAAGTGAAACATAATGAATGAGACATGGCAACAGTGGGATTTTTGACAGGTAATTCACGTGTCACTGCAAAATGCTTCAATCAAGTGAGAGATGAAATTTCATATAAAGCTGTGTCTGTGCCACAGAAACTGCTGTTTGACATGTAGTCAAACCTCCATCCTGACTCCTTGTCATGTAGCCTCCCTTCATCTTGGGCTGGTTCTGACAGTCCCTGTCCTGCTAATGGCTTGATGATCATCAGTGGTTTGAGAACGTGAGCTATTAAATACCTCTTGGTTATCTTGTGCCTGTCTTTCTTATATATTAAAGAATAATAAAAGTTACACTGAATGTCCCTTTCATTTAGATTGGAATGTTTTTTAGGACAGAGATGAACTTATTTGCTATATATGTATATAAGACTGGGGTCCTGCCATCCTTGCTGAAGGGGCAGACATGGTCTGAAGAGGGGTGGCAGGGAAAGGTACTGTCAGTGTTGGTCAAAGCCTAGTTCCATGTGGATTATGAGTCAAAGCCCTTTACTGTAGCTGTTTTCAAGCATGATTATATCAAGCAGTGCCATGGGCCTCTGCTGCAAGGAATTATTGTTTTCTTTTTGTAAATGTCCCTTTCTTTCCAATCAGCCCAGCAGTGTGAGGGTCTGCAATGCCTCCACAGTTTTTAAACCTCACCTCCAGGGTAGACCAAAACTGTTTGTGAGCGAACTGATTTAAACACAAACATGCTCAAATCATCCATAGCAAATCTGTTAGAATTTTCCCTGATGCTAGTATCCCCTTGAACCATGTCAGAAGCCATGTCCTTCACCCATAGACCTGGCTCAACTTCCAGAGCAATGGAGCTTGAGGGATTTCCCAAGGTCTGTGATGTCTTGAGACAAGAACTGGTGCCTTTCTTAGATGCACTGCAGATGAAGGGGAACCTTCGTGGTGCTGGCAGGAGCTACATCTAAACACCCTCATCCTTATTATTAGAGAGGAGGTGTCTGACTGGAACCTGAAGGAGACATCACCAATTTGAAGGCATGGGAAATCCAAAAAGGCAGTAATTAAAATGATCTGGGCACCAAGCCCATCTTTGAGACCCTCCTCCTACAGATCATTTGTCTCATGATCTGGAAATCATTTCCTTTGCATCTGACAGAATGATGTTCATTCCCTCCCTTCCCCCCACAACAGATAGAAATGACTCACAAACTGTGCTGTCAGATGTACAAACAACCCCAAAAACTGATTCTTCTCACCTTCTGTTATTTTTTAAAGCATATGGAAATGTCAAGTATTACTTATAAATTGGTAGATAAAAAGAGAACTGCAAAGGTATGGATTTTAAGATGTCCTTTGAAACCATGCAGTTTTCAAATAAATGTAAATCTCTGCCTTTTAAAGTCTTTCTAGTAGTTTCTTGTGGCCACTAATGTCTTTGGAAGGAGTGCTGTTTACTTAATTATCATCACTTTCCTTTATTATAGGGCTACGGGAGAAAAAAAAATCTCACAAGTGAAACATTACCTTCACTTTCTCTCTGCCCTACTAGCTTTTACTATTTTCAAGGTACATCAAACAAACAAATAAAATTAGGTCTGATTCTAAAGTGGAGTGTGTAGCATTAACTATTTAAATTATATCCAAATCAAATGAAATTATTGAAGAATACACCGAATTCCCTCCCAATACAGTGATGACAAAAGCCTTTTGGAGGGAGGGAGCAGCTTTGCAGTAAACTCCTTCTGTGCATGGATTAAACGCCTCAGCAGCACGCAGCTCTTGAGAACACTTTATTGCTCTGTGCATACACGCATAGAATATAAATTATTGTTTAATTATGTACTGTTCCAGCAGAAGCAGCTTGCAGCATCACCAATAGGCTGCAGAATAGCGAGGGGTTTGCTGGAAAATTGCCCTTCTGAAAAAAGCAGAGATGGAAGGATAAATCTGACTGGGTGATGGAGATTTAGTGCGGTGTCCTTGTGAGATTACATCCCCACCTGGGTTGGGACTTAATGCATTTTTATCTTATACCATGGACCAGATAAACTGCAGGGTCTGTCATGATATTGCATTATAGCCACTCTCAGAATGTGGTTTGCATTTGGCCTTTGGCCTCCTGCCTCAGAAGGTGCCAGAGGTGCCCAGCAAACGCCAGAGCTGTGCTCCTGCTGTGTGCCACCTCCTCTGTGTGCCTGTCTAGGGACTGCTGCTGCACAAGCTCTAATTTCTTTTGGCACCAGAGAATCATGTGTCCTCAGCTACAACCCCAAACACTTAATGGGGACCATGCTTAGGCTTGTGTAAATCAGTATCTCATATATAGGAACAATGCTACAGCTGCTGAGGGCTGAACTCCAGTTTGCTCTGCTGATATAAGTGTCAGTCCATATTTCACACTGCAGATTTGCACATGGTGACATTTCCATGACTGTATCCCTCGGGGCATGGGACTGCACAGGGAGTGAACACCCATGCTGCGCACAGCCACAGCCAGTGAGCTCCAGCAATGAGCAAGCACTCTCTGAAGCTGTGAGTTGCCACATAAGGCAAAAGCAACACTACTTAGCTAAAGACACAAAGGTTTGATGGACTAGGCAGAGAAGAAAGCTTTCACATCAAAGCCTGAGTGAATAAACTTCTGAGTACTTTAGCAGTGGTGATTCCTGTGACCCATCCAAATAACCTAGCAATAATAAAGTGGGTTGACTACAGCCATTAAGCAAACATAACGAGTCATGAACTTGCAGCCACAACACAGGAGACAGCAAAAATTGTGCCAGTTGTAGCACTGTGACATTATTCTGATTTTACTGGAGCAGAAAGCAAAGAAATGTCTTCAGTGTCAAAATGAAGAAAAATTCTAATCCAAAGTTAGAAGAATTATCCCATCCGTGTGCTGGCAAGCACCATGCTTGGCAACATACAGAGGCTTCTGGCAGGTCCTTTCTTCCTGTGCAGTGTTGAGCCCACAGCATGACCCAGGCAGAGGCCAAAAGGTTAAACAGAAAGAGGCAGTGGAGGTCTGAACAAACTCAAGTGACTCCATCCCACCTCAGATTTGCCTCAGATGATGACACATACATTTACTATCAAGCTGTACCTTAGGCAGGTGCTTCCCACCCTAAGCATTTGTCAGAGCTAAAGGGAAACTTGTGGAGTCAGGTTGGGTTTGCCTTGTCACAGGACATGTTCTGTAGTAGGAGGAATCTATGAACCATGTTTCATCTGGTCTTTTAGAAATGAGCTCATTACACCTCTAAATATGTAAGACCATTTTCTTCCAGTCAAAAAATTGGACATCTCTCAGAAGGAGCCTCAGAGGATTCGTATAATCTTTTTGTGCAGGAAATCCTAAATTGCTGAAAAGTCTATGGATAGATCATCTTCAAGACAAGGTAAGACTGGAGAACAGATATAGCACAAGTAAATTCAATGAAGGCTTCTTCCATATTGCCTACTGTGTGCCACTATAAATACTTCTAGAGGGAATAGTTTCAGGTCTAAAAGGATAGTTAGATATCTAAAAGATAGATGCCTTTTTAATCCTTCTGTTTGCTGAAGGCAGTACTAAAGAAGACACTGGGAGTGATGGTGGTGGTTACCTGAGTTGGATATTTTCCCCTTTAGGTGCTGGAGAAAAGCCTATCCATTCATTTTCGTCAAGTGACCAAAGGACTCTTTGCTTGTACAAATTTCAGGATCTTTACTACAAAAGTCAGTGGGCTCTATTACTGTTTCCCTGGGTTGACCTGTTAGGAAGAGAAAATCTTTTCTATATGTGCTGATACAGTTACTGAGAGAGAATAGTCAGAAAATCAAAATAAGATGCAGTTTTGTCTGGTCAACAAGAAGCACTTAGTGCAGGGCACCCCTGTGAAGCTTACATCTGTGCTTGCAAACCACAGACTAGACTGACTCTGTACAGTCCTAAAGGATCATGCTGAAATCTCCTTTCCTGTGGCAGAGGAAATACCTGCTCGTCTTCTGTAGCCCATACAAGTACATTGGCATGACTTATCTCTGTATGCCCTGGAAGAGCCAGGTTGGGCAGAAATGAGGAAGGCCCTACTCATTTATAGCTTTTACCAGTTTGTTTTTTAAATGCAGTTTCCAGTGTCCAGTTGGACTCTGTCCAGACAGATTAGACCAAGTGAGTGTGGCAGTGATTTACCCAAGGGGAATGTTGTTTTCTGAGCTGACAACCTGAGAAGCAAAGAAAGTTAATCTAAATTTTGCTTCAGCCTCTGCATTTAACAAAAAGATCTGCCACACACAGAAATTTTCTCCCCATTCTCTCAGTAAGATTTTCTTTCTGGCTAGCAAATCATGCCAGTATTAATCTTCCTTCTGTTGCATGTGCAGTCTTTCCACTTTTATGTCAGGCATGCAAACAACTCAGCAAAATTTCCTTTTAAAAAGACCAACCCAATAATAAATGCCAGTTTTGTTTTCATTGTCTTCCTTTGGCTTTGGTGCATCTTGCCATTGGAATTCAGAAGCCAGCAACAGATCAAAGGCCTCGTGACATTATTAAAGGATATGGGACAACCACTGAATTTTAAAACACACAGAACTTGTTTTCCAGGGCTGTGGGTGGGGAAGTCTTTTGTATTTCTACAGAATCTGTCTCCTCTGCTTTATTCCTACTTTATTTTACTTTCTGTCAGCCCCCCAAAGACCTACTGATGTCCCTGAGAAGGAACTTGATTGCATGCCCTTCACGGACTGTGCGAAGTTGTCTGTTCTCGTAACTTTAGAAGGTACTGATGCTTCTGCCAGTACCTCCCATTCTGGTGAGGGAGAAATTACAAATCAGTAGAGCTGACTTAAAATGAACACACAGAGGAATGTGAACAGCTCTTCCTGCTGAAAAGCCAGACAGAGCTGACTCCTTAATTTACTGCACACAAAGTTCAGGGAGACAGATTTGAGCTAGGACAGAAAAACAATGAATTTAGAAGTGTGCATAAACTACTTGCCCTGTCTTTTGCTCCACACTATAAGATCTCAGCACCTCATTAAAGAAGATTTTTCTCTCCTTCTCCTAAGTGCCAGTGCCCTCCCATGATCAGGTACAAGGCTAATGAAATTGTGTTGGTATTTCTTTCCCCACAGCCTGCAATTGCACATCTAGGAGCATCAGAAATGAGCCACAGGAAAAAAACAACCCACAACACATTTGAAGGTTGACTTTGAAGTCAGCTGATAATGTTTCCATGGAGATCAAATGCTATGGAATTGACAATGAATTCTCTTGTTGAGCCTTTCCTTCCAGAGGAAAAAAAGTCCCACAGAACAATATTTCTAAATGACTACACTCTGCAGTACAGTTGTGTTATTGACTAGCAAAAAACACATCTATATCCCACCCCTGTTTCCTTATGGAGATGTTACCTCAGGTTTCAACATTTCAATGCCAGGTATTCACCTAGGAATCTGATATATTTCTGAGGTACTGGAAAAAAAATAACATCTAGTGAAAATAATATTCTATGAGACAAAAGATATAACTCTGCATTTGAACTTATGCTGTAAATGAGAGTTATGATTCCCCTTGAGGAGTATTATCACATGAAATTATAAAAGAGTATTTCAGTTGCTGATAGGCAGTGACACAGATGTCTGTATTGCGAAAGTGAGTGATCTTTCCTATTTCCAGAGTCTCCTATTTCCTTTTCAAAATGAGTGCCAGCATAAATAAATAAATGCAAAATGTGCTGCTGGTGCACCAGAGAGGAGAGAGAAGTACTAGCAGTTAAGATGTAACATGGACCCCCAGCTCTTTTAAGCCTTGTCCTGCCATCTGCTGAGCAACTTTTTTCTAGCTGGGAAATGCTCAACAGGCCATCCTGGCAATATATTAACCTCAAAAGATGGCAAAGGGAATGTATGTCTGCCTGAGTGATTTCCTAAATATTGATTTTTTGAGTGAAAATAGGAAATTAGATAGCATTCAAAAGGCAAGAGGTAACAGTTGCTAGATGCTCATCACTAATGGTTCACTGGTCTGGATGAAGAAGCAGCTCCAGTTCTACCCCATATGAGGACATGTGTATGTACAGTGAACCCGTATCCACACCCACGTGTCTGGATGTGTATCTGTCAGTATCCTGGTTTTGAAAGACATATGAAAAGAAAAGCCACACTTCAGACTCGAGAAACTTGGCCTAAAATGGGACCAAAGAGCATAACCTTGAACCAGGTCTGTGAGAGACACCACAAACTGTGCAGGGAGAGATATTTTAAAGGAATCATAGGATTGCTTAGGTTGGAAAAGATCTCTAAGATCATCAAGTCTGACTGTTAACCCAGCACTGCCAAATCCAGCACTAGACCATGTTCCTAAGTGGCACATCTACACAACTTGAATGCCTCCAGGGATGGTGACCCATTCTCTGGGCAGCCTGTTTGAACACACTTTTGGTGCAGAGGTTTTTTCTATTACCCAATCTAAAGCTTCCCTGGTACAATTTGAGGCCATTTCCTCTTGTTCTATGATTTGTTACTTGGAGAAGAGATCAACCCCTTCATAGCTACAATTTCCTGTCAGATAGCTGTAAAGAGGAGTAGTCTCCCCTGAGCCTGACTTCTCCACAGTTAAGAACCCAAATTTCCTCAGCTACTCCCCATAAAGAGGGACAAATCCTTAAAACCAAAAAAGGACATTTTTAGAAACAGGTTGACTCTTATTTCCTGAATATGAATGCTCTTGGCCTTGTTACATTACTTCCTGATGGGCATAAAGCATTCATGAGTGCTCTGAGCTCTGCTTCCCCTCACAGGTCCAAAAAGACCCTCATCAGCTCCTTTTCTGTCTTCCACAACACCCTTGTCCTGTGTTTGAGGGTTTTAAACAATCAAGAGCCTTTGAGAGGTTTAAACATTTAAAGCCTATTAATGCTGTACATTAACTCAAGCTTGTTCCAACTCAAAGCCTTAAATCACTTGAAAGCATAATGCAAAATTTAGCCAAAAGCACAGGTAGGAGCCAGAGTGTTCACGTATGTGGTGGGGGTGGTATGGCAGAAGGGGGAATCATTTTGTTGTGCTGAGGCTGGTCTCAAACACTTTCATAACCCATTTATGGCCATCTCTTGATACAAACCAGCCTGTGTCTCCATCTGGAGGTCAATCCACATAAATAAGTTCTCACAGTGGTCTGTAGGGAGTTTTGCCAAATTTTTAAGCTCTTCTGCAGTCATCATTAATTTAGATCCTCCCACAGGAATAAAACATGATTGGTATCTCATTTTTTTCCAGTCTTCCAACTTGTTTTGAATTACAAATACCCTTCAAAGTGGCCAAAGGTATTATGCCTTTGTGAAAACTGTATTTATCCCAGCCTTCACAGTTCACATTCCAGTAACTTACTGCAGATCTTGGTTTTTCTAAAGATCACATGCTGCTGTTTAAGATCTGTCTGCATACACTTGTGCACACACATGTGCATTTATACTTGCCTTTACATAGGGAAAAAACAATTGATGTAAACTTTCTAAAACTATTCCTTTTATTGGGAAGAAGCACAAGAAACTGAACTGTCAAAGAATAATGTTGTATAAATGAAAAAATTATATATGATCGCAGGAAATACCTTCCATATTCAGTGTTGTGGTTGATCATGTCACCACAAGTAAACATTCTGAAGAATGGGTAGAGACCTTGATTATTAATGAAAAATAGAAATCCTATGTGTCCTGTGGGACGTATCATATTTCCCAATGAATTCCAGAGAATGGCTCTTACTTTCTCCCTTTGTTTATCTTTCTCTTTGCTTCCTTTTGGCAGCTACTATGAATGTACTTCATAACTGCCAGGGAGAAGTCAGTCACAGAGCTTTGTCTTACACCTGCTACATTACATTGTTCCATTTTTGTTAAATTATTCAGCAATGGAAGGATTATTTTGTGACGGCGGGACCACAGTTGCGTAGAATAAACACTCTTATTTTCTACCGTTCTGTACTATTTTCAAAGTACAGTGAGTTAAATTTGAGACTCAAATGACTCAACAGCTGGTAACAACCCATGGCTGCAAATCCACAGATGCCTCTGTTGTCATCTCCTCACACATGCACAGCACGGACGGAGGAAGCCCAGCCGGGGGTTTGGAAGACAAGGCTCCCTGTGGAGGTGGGAGTGAAAGGGGATACGGACGTGTGCAGCACAGCTACACCGACAGCAGCTCCCAAGCTCTGGTTTGATGCCCCACTTTCTGATGGCGTTGGCATCCCAGCCTAGCCATCAGCTCAGTGACAGCTGATGGCACTGGCACAGAACCCTGGGTGTGTCCCCATCCCCACTGGCACCTCGCGACAGCCCCTGCATGAAGCATGGCACAGCTGGGCAGGAGAAGGTGACCCAGTCTAAATGGTCTGTCCATCCTCTGGCTGTGAGGATAATCAAGCATTTTGTTGCCTTTTTCCTGGACTGAGGAAAGGAATATTTTGTAAGTATTTCTGAGAAGGCTGGAAGAAGCTATTTCTCCCTGTTGAGAGTTTGTTTTTTGCAGATTGAGGAGTTCTTGCTAGACAATGGCCATATTCAGCCCATGCATAATCCAGCCTGCTTGTACTAATGGACAATGGACACGTTCACAAACAATGAATAATGGACATATTCAAAAATGGGGTCGGTATAGCCTTGAAAAAGATACAAGAAGAAGAGTCATCAGGACTCAGCAAGTTTGTCAGCAAGCTTGGGAAAGTAAGAAAAAAGTGAGTCATGGGTGGGCCAGACGACCACAGCAAGACGTGTGAAAAATTAGGTGATCCAATCAGCATTCTACTTTAGATGCATGAACAGGTAGGATTGACCAATCATGTATTGTGTGGACAGTAGAGATTTATTATAAATATAGTCTTTTTAGGGATAATAAATTTGGCTTCACTGGATCGTATTGGTTATGGTGTGATGTCCCTGAACCTCCACACCCCACATCTCCCTAGTTTAAAATTTAAAAAAAAGAACACACTCATAACATACATAAGTGGGTTTTTCTTTATTTCTTTTACAAAAATTCTCTCTTGCATATCTGAAATAAAACATTGCATTATGCCAACACACCTGCATAATTTAATTTTTTATTCCCTCTCACACATCTTTCCTGCCTGCTTATCTTTACTGCAGCAGCCAGCATTGGAATGAATAGGTGATCACCTCTGCTGTGGGAAAGATTTGAAGCTTTTCTAACTCTGACCTGGTCCTCTGAGTATGGACAGGCTACAGAGAGTAATGTCTCTGCAGCACTCTTAGAGGGGGTCAGACGAAGCCCAAATCAGTGGCAAAAGTGGAACTGGCAAATGGCACTTGAAACCCTCAGACTGGCAGATCACCACTGGTAACAACAGAGCAGAGGATGAAAGAAATTCCTGATTTTTTGAAAGCAAATGGTAGAACAAAAAATCAGGCCAGAAGAACCCCATACTATTACTATATGTGTACAGCATGACTTCCAGGCCTTTCAATGCCATTAGAAAAGGAAGTTTCAGACTCCCAGGCAAAGCTCCAAGCCCAGCACCTCAGGCAAAATATCACTAGGCAAAGACAAGAAATGAGCTACTATATGAGACTCCACATCATTTTATTACAGTTCTGCATGGTGAAGCCAAATCACATATGAGGGCATTTAACAGCTGGAATAATTTCCAAATAGACTAATTAGAGACTGAATTATTAATGGTAAAATCTCTAATTGGCTCAAAGCAAGGTTACAGCAAGAAAACCACTTGACTTTGCAAAGAATAATGAATATTTGCAAGGCTAGTAAAATTACATGCTTCTCTAAGGAAATTGTTAGCAAATGGGGAAAAAACCATAAAGTCATCCTAAAGTGTATGTCACAAGACAAAACTGGCAGAGACCTGATAAGAATGAAGAGAACAGGTAAAAGAGTAAACAAGTGCAGAGATGATTTATTACATTCATTTGCAGTAAATTTGGAATGAAATAAGACAACCCAGAAGTCTCTCCCTGAAGGGCTGCCTTGTTAGGCATGCAGTAAAACCCCTAACTATTTCCCTGAAATGTGTTCTCAGTACAAATTACAGACTTAGAAAAGGAAAATACATGGATGTGCAGCTGACGGACAGAGCTCTGATAAGGATGATAAAACATCATCCTTTGTCAGTCTTTTAATACATTTACAAAGGCAAGTGAGGTAGCACTGGCCAGGGATAATTGTGTGCTGAGGCAAGTACCAGAACATGATATTGGAAGTGCCATTTTGTATTTCCAGCTGGGACAACAGACAGCAGTTCAGCAGGGAGGTGCACAAGCTAGTGAGGGGGAGGATGAAATCACTGCCAAAACACTGGATCATGCCACCAGGAGGCAGCCACCCCACTTTTCCCACAGCAGGCACTGATGAGGAGGAAAAGGGCTTTGAAGTATTTTGGCAAGAAGTTAGCCCTGCCCTCAAATTAGAAATAATGCAAGCCTTATGATATTTCAAAACAGCTGACTGAAATCAGCTGGGAAAACATCAGGCTATCAGAGATTGCCCTTAAAAGATGATTTTATAAAGCAGGTACAGTAACGAAAATGTGGTGCGATTGGGTTTGCATGACTGCAAAACCTAGAAGAATCTGAGATGCTGAAACAAGATAATCCTGTTGATGAATGTGCTGGAGAGCAGGTAGAAAAACCTAGGATAAGATGGATCAGCTTGTTTGCTGATCATGATACAGGAAATATTCACAAACAACCTGATGGAGAACTGAAAGAAGGGACTCCTGGAGACCATGGAATTTGCCTTGGTAGAGTTATCAGTGTGCCAAATCGTAGCATCTCAGCTCTTTGGAGCTGGAACTAAAACTGACATTTGACCTTGACAATATTGGCTAAATTAGGTGTCGAGGCAGTGGAGACACCAACCAAAAGAACTGGCAGGTTTGCCATGATAATAAACCCAAACTAGTCAAAGATTTGAATACTTTCAAAAGAACTGTTCAAAGCCAGAAAATGTGATCACCACTTCCTGGGAACTGATGAGGTGGCCCCTGTCTGGACTTGAAAATGCAAAGGCATTGTTTTGGTGCAGATAAATTTGCTTTGGTCAAAACACAATGTATAAAACATCCCACGTGCATTTCCTCAGGTAGATCTTTAGCTGAATTCCTGTTAGACTAGGTACTTTATGAGCATGAAAGCATCACATTTGCCACAGGGCTCTGACATTTGGAAGTAGTGTTACAGATGTTCCTAAAGTTCCAGAAATTATTATAAAATTACAAAATTACTGGTTAGAGCTTTTACTGGTGCACAGATTTTCAGTAATTTGCATGAAGAGAAAACACAAGAACCTGCAAGAGGATGTGCTTGGAGTCATGTATAATTTGAGTGTGACCCAGTTCTGTAATAGAATTAAACAGTCTCAAGTAAGATGAATAAAATGAACTAATCACAGGGAAATTTAAGGGCACAATTCCATATGAAGAAACTATTAAAAAGGGATACTCTCCCACCTAGCAGGGTAAAGTGATACTGACAATACTGGAATGTAACAATAGTGTAATTCTACATATAGGAGGCTGTGCAACAGCACCGGCATGCAAAGTGAGATAAAAAGTGTTAAACATAATTTACAGTATCATCTGGCTCTGTAGAAGATGAGGGACTGAAAAAAAATCCTGCAGTGGTCAGGCAAACACTGTTGTTCAAGAGAATGAATCAAAGTATAAATTGTACAATAAATACCAAAATTATGGAAAAGAACTGTGGAAGCCATAAGGGATCTGTGATTGCTGTTGATACAGATACATCTGGACTAAACAGAAAAGATGAATTATTAATAATTTTTAGCTTGTTATAAAACATGCAGAATAGCAGTGTAAAACAGACTCTAAATCATAGTTTACTTGTCCTGGATTCCGGATGAGCTAAAAACCAAATAATGGCCTGCATTTCGTAAATGACTTGTTTCAGCAATTTGCTTGAGAAATTAGATCAAGCAAAATAAAGCAAGTACTTGTGAGGCACTGCCACATGGGTTAGCAAGAGGACTGTTTGGTAAATATAATAAAGAACCAGAGGTCCAGGCAAACCACGTCTGCTCTTATTAGATTATTATAGCACGCTTCTCAGTGCTCTGTTGAGATTCCCTGTTCAAAGAGTTATGGGCAATAAGGGACAAACCCCATGGATGTGTTAAGCTGGCAATGTTTAAGCATTGGAAAAGAGCTATTTGTCTAGAAATAAAAACAGAACAAATGCTACAAACGTAGCCAAGACCAGTGATGTTGAAAATGGAAGGGAAGGTTAGATTTCAGTTTGATTCTATGGCTACCAATTGAACACAGTCTCCTCTCAGCTGCAATGAGGTCAGATAGCAGAAACCTTCCAAAGCAGTTTTCCCATTATTGGACCTGAGAAAAAGGCAAAACTAAGAGACACTCTGTCCCCATGCATTTTAAGAAACAGCACAGTAATATGTTGGCAGCACTTATGGCATGACAGAAGCAACAGTTTTGTATTCAAACACTGTCCAGGAAAAAAAAAAGTTTAAATTCAAAGACTCATTGGCTGTAAAAGGAATGACTGTGTAACACATGACACAGTCTGAAAACATTGATAGCTACTGACTTTTAGATTAGATGGCTCTAGTTGTGTATTTTATTAACTGACTGCTTCAGTTTGTAGATGTCACTTTATGCCCACTTGCTGTTAGAAGAAATCAGTTTAGCAGTTGCTATTGACTTGTGCAAAACAAGAAAGAGGGTAACCTTTGGGTAATACTGATCCACTTGTCTGCACTGAAGCAGAAAATAAGTTTGATCTCCTCCCAGCACATCTTTATTTATAATATTACACATCTTGACGGAATTTGGCAGATAAAATAATCTGGTGCTTCTCATTTAAATTAGCGTTGTGTTCCAACTGCTGGATCTGGTTATTATTTTGTCTATGCAAAGAGCGTGCTACTATCAGATGGCTTCCCACTGCATAGGTACTTCCACTCTGTGTTCAAGTCAATTATAAACCTTCTGGTAAACAGTTTCAAGCAATTGGCTTTTTGTGGCATGCTGTCTTTTTCTTGTTTTTCACACCACATTTTTGTAGCTCTTCTGCAAAGCTCTCCCAGTCTTTCCACATCCTCCTTTAGCATTGACACCTGATTAGGTTGTCCAGAAATAGTTTTGCTTAGTCCAGAGATAACTCCACCTCATGGTCTCATTGCATATTCCATAAAAAACAACACATTTAGCAGCTGCATTGCACTGAGAGCTCCTGTGCAGCTGGATAGTCCCACCCACGATTCCAGAGAGCTTTGCAGAGCCACTGCTCTCCGAGAAGGAGCAGCTTGTTCCATGGGGATGGCTGATGCTGTTCCCAGTTCTGTGACCTTGGCTCCATCTCCACTGAAATGTGTGTTGTTTGAGCACCCCAAAAGATGGCTTTGTAAGCTGTGAGTGACCCATTCCACTACACACAGATAAAACTGAATCTCTTTTCACCTGGAAACTTTATCAGTCATCTTTCAAATCACTCACAACAGGTAATCTCTGCAACTGCCTGGAAACCAACCCATATATAATGATAATTTCCAAATAGCAAACAAGACATGGCTAGTTTCTAATAAATGTAAGTTTTCTGTACTTATTTAGTATATTCTTAATGTTTTAATCTGAATGTTGGGCTGTAGTAAGTTAAATACCATGCAGATATCTGAGCAGATTAGAGCAAAATGGCCCCTGTGCAAACTAGGCTTTTAAATAAATGAGAAACACCAAGCTCATCTGGCAAGCATTGCCTATAATGTTTTGACACCCACAACAAAGCATTAACAGACATCCCCATGAAGACCAGTGTGTGCTTGCACAAGGTCCTAGCAGATTTCAAATGTGTTTGTGGGCACAGGGAGAACTGATGTCTAATGTCACCAGCACAACACCACGAGAACATAAATACTTGTTACTCCAGCACTTAACTCCTCTTCTGGGACTACAGAATCTCTCCTCTATGTCACACACTGATCTGTGTCACACCACAGTACAGATAAACAGATGATAAAATGCACAGAAGTGATGATCTGCCTGGAGGGCAAAACCCCAGCTAAACAAAAATCAGCAGCAGAGAAGAGAGAACAGAAGTAGTGGTGTTCACTTTGAGGCATTCACCCAGAGCTGTGTTTGGGACTTGACTTTCACACCCTTCATTTCAAGTAACTGTGCCTTGAAATTTGCTGTGAACAGAAATTTTGATGGCATCTGTAGTAAGGAAGGCTGGTACATTACATGGGAAATGTTGGATGACCCTGAGGGCTGTTGTAGTTGTAGTAGGAATGGGAAGAAGTTCAAAAGCACAGTGTGCCAGGGCATGAACCTGGGGATTAATAAACCAAACCTCTGCTGTAAATTGGGAGAGCATCAGTAGGAAAGTACAAAGGTGACGAAAGGTCTGCCTGTCTCACCCAACTGCAGGACGACGGTGGGTCTCCAATGTAATACAGCATGAAAAAAAGGAAATACAACCACAAAATACTTCAGGCAAGGAATCACCAGCAGGGGAAGGAAACCATCACACCACTTATACAAAGCATTGATTAGACCTTGTTAGGGAATGGTCCCTCTCATCCATATTTGAGAAAGGCAAGCACAAACAGGAACAGGTGGGAGAAAAGGCTGCTAGATTGATAATTGTTCTTACAGAGAGAAGTCTGCAAGAAAGTATATGTAGAGTGGGAAAAGGAAAACAGAATGCTCTTCATAGGTACAGCAAAGAAAGAGAAATATAAACTAAAGGTTACATTTGACTCAAGAACAACTGATGAGTAATAAATATAGATTATAACTCTCAGCACAGTTTCTAGGTATCAAAGTGTCCCACTGTGGAATTGGATAGTGGTGGGAATAACATCTGCATAATCCATGGATTTTTATTACTGAGCTTGCTAAGTGACAGTGTTACATCCAACAGGGGAGTACTGTACTAAAACACTCAGATTACCTTTGTACTACCATGAGTTACAGACACTCCAGACAAGTTTTGCGATGGAAGTTAAATGTAACTATGACTGCATGATCCTTGATATGCACCAGAAGGAGCTCAGAATGAAACCAAGTCCAGATCAGGCAAAACGACTCTGAAAACATATTTTCAGTGACTTAGAAAAGGAGGGACATGTGGAAAGAGGGAACATGAAAACAACAAGAAAAATGCATTTCTTCAAACAGCACCATCCTTACCTCCCATGAGGAAGAGAAGCCCTGCCACATACTGCATAAGGCCTCGGTCCCAACAGCACCCCAGGACACCAATAATCCATCCAAAGAGGATGATGGCCACAGCCATGCCCATGAAACCAGCAGTCATCCTGCGCAGATCTGCAGTGGGGAAGACACAAAAACAACATGAGTGGGAACAGTGATAAATCCGCATCATCAGGGGGTCATAACAGTCTTAATCCAAAATGCTACTGATCTGCAAGGACTTCAGTGTGTGTTGGTATGGGATGATTTAAGTAAGGGTGATTCAGAGTGAGGACAAACCATAAATTAAGTCACTACTTTGGGCTGGGGACAGAGAGAGAGTGCAGCTGACTGTTTTAGCACACAATGAAGCTCAGTGCAGGTGCACTCAAGTGACTTGTGCCAGCTTGCTCAGGAGTTAGAAGTTGTACAATGGCCTCAGAGCAATGCAGTGCCTAATAACTCCAGTCTCTGGGCACTAGCACAACATCTGTTTACATCTTGCCTTCTCATCTCTGTCCATTACTCCCCAGCATCCAAAGGATGTCCCTGCTCCAACTGATCAGCAAAGCAGTTTCTGTGGTTTGCACCAGCACAGACATGACAGAGTATGCACCTCAGTTGTCACCCCATGTGTCACTGAGCCCCTCTGGGCCACAGCTTCCCACGTGTAAGTTGGGCCATGGCATCCAGGGGTGGTAGGAGTGGAATGTGGTTCCTCCAGAACAGCAAGGCACACAGCTACCCCGGCATTAGACATCATTAAATGCACTCAGATACCCAGCTGGGACAGAGGACACATCACTGTCCTCTCCTGTACTGAGATGGTGACCTTGCCAGATGATTTTTGGTGAGGATGTTTTTGACTGCTCCGGGGAGCATGAAGAGTAGGTGGGGGGCAGGGCACTGGAGAAAATAATTTTTGCTTCAAGTGGGGACTGAGTACATCTGATGTGGGTGACAGGGGCTGACCTGCATTTATTTCATAAATAAAGGGAAAGGGTCCCCAAGTCTTAATGAAAGGAATGAAATAAAGACCTGGCTACATTGCAAATTTGTCTTCTGCAAAAAGGATGGGACTATGGGACTGCTGGGAACCCTCTTCCTGCATGTGTTGGGAAAAAAAATTCTTCACAGTTGGTTTGGATGTGAAATCTGGGCAGTGAGACCACGTGGCAACTGAAAGAGCAAGGACTATGTGAGCTAAAGAGCATCTTCACACCCTCAGATAATGAAACAGATGGGGGCATCTTCACTAACATTTGATTATTCCCTGTCCCCCCTTCATGCACACATAAAAAGTTTAAGCACTGATATATCAAGGGTATATGAGCAAAGAAAATTCCAGCCAAGTCAACTCTCTAAACATTTGTTTCCTTCTTGAAACTTTTTTTTTGCACAGCAATGATTTTACTTTTTTTTTTTTCCTCAAGAAACAGAATGCTTATGACAGAGAAGGAAGATTTGAAAACTGTGAATCATCCACCAGTCTCTATGGCAGCTTTTCTCTTTGGCTGGCCTTTGACTATGTCTCAGTTTCTGTTATTTTTTTATGCTTTTCCCACAGTAGATAAAAAGACCAGCAATACCCACAACACAGATTCAATGAATTCTGTGAAGAGATAAATTACCATCATCAGCGGTTTATAAAACTTCAGTTCCAAAATGCTAAGTGTCCACAAAGTCTATCAGTATGCTAGGACAGAAGGACTTGAGGACAGTTTACTCAGGTCCACATTCATTATAGCACTCTGTATGCAAGATCAAGTTGCAGAACACAACCTCTTCCTTGAAGCTGTAACTCCTTCCTGTAGATTATCACTGGTTTTCTGACAACATAAAGATAGCCAGGTCTTCAGCCCACCAGTAATCAGGCTCTTTTAATAACATACACATGTTAAAAGTACTTTTGTCTTAGGTTTTGTGACTGTCCCACCACATTTGAATATGTTCAAAGAGCTCTAGTACAAGGAAAAAAAGCATTTCCTGCAGAAACTTGTACTTCCCCCAGGCAGTGTTTCTGTTCCTTGGGAATTTCTCAGAGTGCTTTCTAAAACAAGCAGTAAGTGTTAGTAAGCACTTTTGATGGCCAAGTGTCTTCCTACTTTTTCAGTCCATGAGGCCCTGGGCTCAATTTGAAAATGAAAACATAAAACCTTTACTGTTTCCTGTATCATCTTCCATAACAGCACAGCACATCTCTCCAAGATGCTGCTCAGCTCTTTGTGTCAGCCCTACGAACCCCTTGCAATTTAAGTTGTGAGTACTGACTCCAAGTAACACCATTTCCAAATGGAAACAACCTGCCTCTAATGAGCTTAAATAACCTTATTCAGGTGCAAGATGTCCAGAACCCCTCAGATCTACCCCAATGGATAAAAGTGGCTGATGGACCCAGTTTTCATAGGCCCCAGAGTGCATCACAAGCATCCCCACAACATGTATGCCAGACTCAGGAATGGTGTTTATCCTGCTAAAATCTCTACGAATTTTGCCATTAAACAGAAGACTTAAAGGAGTAAGACCGAGGTTTCTAGGTCAAATTTGACCTTTGTTTCCCTCACCCTCTTTTGCTGATTGAGTCTGAAATTCCCCTTCTAACACAGCAAAATCCAAATAGAACTTCTTTATGAACTCTTAGTTCTCACAAGTTCAGTGAGCTTAGTTTAAGATTGCCACTGCTTAGGCTAGTTGCAAATCTGCTCCTCACAAGTCTGTCCACTAGGGATTATCTGAAACAAATAAAATATAAACTTTCTTTTCTATTTAAAACTATTTGGCTTTTGTCCCGCCATAACATCTCTTGAGGGGAGCCCTTGGAAAGAGCAGTGCTGGGAAAGAGGGTTGTAAAGTTGGTTTCAATAACAGCCTGCACTTGTCCAACAGCATCCACCTGGCACTCCTCACCTGTCAGTGCCCACATGAAACTGAGGTCAGTGCTGGGATCAAGTCTACTCAAAGTGATTCTTTTGTGGAAAAGTACTTAATGGATGTAAATGAATCATCACCCTCAGGCTATTTAGAGGAATAGGAGCCTATATTCCCCAGACTCAATCCCTATTAATGGGGTTGTTTATGATTACTGTTTGTTGGTGTGGTGCTTGACATGGAAAGGACAGAAGAAAAGCAAAGATTTGCATTGTGTACTCGAGGCAATATCTAAATTCGTTCTGCTAATTTAGGATGGGGGGATGACATATAAATAAACAATAGCTCATCAGTACAAATTGATGGGGTTTTGTCTGAGTTTGATTGGCACTGATAAAACCCTTCCTGAATGCATCCTGCAAAGGTAAAAAGGGTCATGCTGTCATGTAACACCACTTTATGATGTTTGAGCACATTCTGGGTTTGGTTTATTTTTCTGAAATTGCTTTTATTTATTTTTAGACTATGAAATTAATAGTTCTCTGCATTCTTTCTCTTTTTGAAAACCTCTCTGAGTGATAGGATCTCAGGGTCATGGCATGACAACACCAATCAACTGAAGGAGTGACTATGCCAGCAAAATGCATTGTTGAATCTTATACAGCCAAATGGGAGCTGCAACAGCAAACAAACTTATCTCAGTGCATTCATGAGCATTGCTTAGCTGGTCTGCAGCTGATCCTCTCCTGGGTGCCCATCCCAAGCCCTCACACTGTAGCAAAGTGCACAGATTGCAGGGACACTGAATTCCCCTTCACCATCTAGCAAACCAAACTTTTAGAAATGTAGATACAAGGTGAAAGTAAGGAATGCATTGCATTGCTTATTCCATAAGCTAAAATATGGAAGTTAATTTTTAATGCTTGTCCTATATGACTGATAGTTTTAATGATTTACTATGTGGGCATAGATACCAACATCACTTGGGGGTGAAAACACAATATTATCTTTCCACATATTTTTTAAAAATACCTTCTTCATCCCTTTTTCTTTTTAATGTTGACTAAAAGCTATGAGTGAATTATCTTCTCTTTGGGAGACTTTTCATATCTAGCACTGCTACAGGTGCTGCTGCATGTAAAAGGCAGGGAACTCAATCCTGACTCTAAAGCAAGGTGGATCATTAGGCAAGGAATACAGGTATCATTTTCATGTAGGTTGGGAACAACAAACTTCTTGACTGATAACATTGGAGAAGGGACAAAGAATGGAGTAATCCAAGTCCCATGATGGAAGCTGAAATGATAAATTTGAAAGTCACAAGGTTTGTGAATCATGATGAAAAGAGACACATTAGCATTTTAGAAAATGTCTTTAAAATATAGACAGATTCTCATAAACTAACATGCATTTCTTTAAAGCATTTTTGTTTTCTGCTGGGACTATTAACTCTATAGATTTCCTGAAGATAAAGAAAGGCAGAAAAGCTGATTAAGAGCCATTTATTTCCAAGCAACATGTGATGGGAGGTTGTCTCTGTCAGTTTTCAAATGTCCCTGCCCTTCCTTTCACCCTGATATCTGTCCATCTGTATTTGTTATGAGCAATAAGGTAATTCATGCTGGTTATCACATCGTGGAAGAAGTTTCACACCCCAGCAGCTGCAAACATAACATGTTCTGATTCAGCTCTGCTTTTTAAAAATTTCAATATGCCTTTTTGACTTCTGAGGTTCCATTCTCTTCCTTGAAATTGCAAGTCATCTTTCTAAAGCAAGGACTCAGTCTTCCTGTTGATATCTATCTTCTTTTCCACAGAATTTAATAATATCTCCTAAAAGCTAGAGACTGCTTTCCTCACAACACATACAGGAAGGACTGTATGAGACTCTTCTGAAAGATGGGGAAACCAAGTCTAGAATACTCAACATGCCTCCAGCTACATGAAAAGTTTGTGGAGAGTGTATAATTAAATCTGTATTAGCAGGATTTCTGGACAGACCTTGAACCACACAGCACAGCTTTTGCTTGCATAACTGCTTGTTCTCAAGTATTTGTTAGCAAATCAAACTACAGTGTTTGTTATCAGACCCACAGAAAGTGCAATATTGCTGCAAATAGTATTTCAGATAGTCCATCCTACATGTCCTCCTTCCTTCTCCCATCAGAGAAAGGTCTGCAGGGACTAAGCACCCCAAAGTCTATATCAAGAATATCTAGAATATCTTAGAAGACATTCTGGGTATATCACAGTTTTTCCTGAGGTGTTCCAAAAAATGGGAAAATCGAAAAGGAAATCACAAATGCATTTCTGTACCCGTCTAGGAACAGATGTCAGGATATAGTAATATCACAAGTAGAAACAGACTGGGATAGTGTAATTCTTTAGCATAATCCTTCATTGCAGGTCACTCTGATCTATACCCTCCTGTACTACATTCCCTCTGATTTGTCTTTACCAGGGATCGAGAACATTTGTACTTGAAAAGAGTCAAAATCACTCCTTTTTCTTCCTTTTCCAAACATATGTATTGGAAATTGTTCAAGAACTGCACACAGCCCTAGAGCACAATTTACCAGATTTCACTGAGCTTTGTTTAAATTACTTCTCTTATAAAGAATCAGCAGCACAGAAGTATCTTTCTCCAACATAATCCCTTCTCTTATCTCACCCTGAAACTTCAGCAGGGGCAAGATAGAATTGGACAGACGTGTCTTTTATTGAATGCCAGCCCAGCAGCTCCTAGGTACAATGAACCAGGGAGTGTTAATGCAGGTGATTTTGAGTGGCATTTTCTCGCTCTCACTATTCTCTCTGCAGAGCTTAAAACTGTATTTTGGATGAGGTTGGCAAATAGAGGGTGAGGGTTTTAATCTTTTCTTTGCACTTCAGGTATGAAGAGATAAGAAAAGAAATATGTATTAGTCTACCTGAGACTGTTAAAATCTCTGAGTGCCTTTCACTGAATCATGTGGTAACCCAGTCCTCAGTTTAAAGATTGCTGTAGTGCAATCTCAATGAGTACAACCCACTTCAAGCAAAGTAACAGTAGATTACATTTACATGTAAGTATCTGCACCAGAGAGACTCAGAAACATGCACATCACAAGCATACACTAAAACACAGTTCTCTCAAAGCTGAAAGAACAGCAGAAGACCCTCAAAAAAGGGTCTGTCAAGGATGAAGTGAGCATTCATATCTCAAGTGGTTATAAATGGCCTTTATAATACACATGTATAAATTCTCCTAAACAACAAAATCCCATCACCTTCTGTTGACTAGAGATTGTTATTTGTGTGATAAGCTGTTTGATTGCCAGCAATGTCTGGACCACCTACATGGAAAAGCTGATAGGAAGCTTTGCAAGCTGGCTGTGGTCTGTGCTAGTTAACATGTCCCTGAGGATGAGGTGTATGGAGAGTGAACATCATGCGATTGATTTAGTCTTGTCAGAACAGGCCATCTATATGGATTTCCTCCATCAGAGTTCTTAAGTGTTCTTACAGTTATTTAAAACAGAAACAATCACAAAAGGAAGGTGCCAGCTATGCACTGCTGGCACTTCAGTCTGCCTTCCTTCATCAGAAATCCCACAGTTTCAGAGCCAGGTGAATAGCTTATCAAGGGAGGGATGAAGTCATGTCTTCTATAAAGGCTGACACCTTCAGAGGTTTATGCTGGCAAATAGCAAACCCCACATGACACTGCGATTTCTGATCTCTGGTGAAGCGTCATAAAACACCAGAGGAAAGGGGAACACCCAGACAAGGTCACATACTGGTGTTACTGCCTGAAAGCAATTCCTCAACTATTTAAGGACAAATACAGGGACCTAAGAAATTTTGCAGTGGCCTAAGGCACTATCTGGAGCACAAATAACAAGGGAGGGAGGGAGGGAGGGAGGGAGGGAGGGAGGAAGGAAGGAAGGATTAAGTACAGCACAGAAAAGGGTGAGATGAAGTGTCTCATGAGGGTGAAAAGATCGATTTGTCTTCAAGAGACTTTATGATATGGATATGAGAGAGTTCAATGCACAAACGGGACATTTGTACAGCGGGAATTTAACACATCTGAAGCAGTTCCACTATAGAAGGTGCAAGACTTATGATTTGGGAGAAGGATGGCTGTGAATACCATCCCATAGAATGGTTCATCCTTTTGCTCCAATCCTACTTTCTCTTAGCCTCAAAAAGAAACTTTGGCCAGAGAACAAAAAGCGTATTTTTGGTATCTGCTGTGTTGCTACTCAGCTCTGAGTGACAGCAGGGTAGGAAGAAAAGCTTTGCCCATACAACCTAGAAAAGCTTTGTCCATACAACCTGGGATTTCTGGCCCAATCTAGTGGGCCAGAGTAGCTGAGCCTACTCAAAGCATCACTCAACTCAACTGTAGTCTGTCATGCCCCATTCTACCTTCCCTACTCCACATCATTCCCTCTCCTTCCCTGGTTCTGGTGAGATTTTATCAGAAAGCATCTGAAGCTGATCATTTACATTTCTTCAGCAACGTTCAAGAGCTGATCTTAGAGAGTCTTTCTCTCTCCAGATTTATTATCCTTGATTTCAGCTCTGCAATATATGATCATCTAGGAATACTTTCAAGCTTTGGTCCCAGCAGAGTACACTTGCAATTTGCCCAGTCAACCCTTTCATCCTTCTTTTCCCTCTCTCCACAGAGACAGGGAAGTCTGAGGCACCTGCAATTTTGGCCACTCTTCTTCATATTCATAACTTTAATCCTTCCTGCTCCTGCTAGGTGAGGCCACACAAAGCAAACATTTCTCAGTTGTGACCAAGCTAAGAGGCTTTTCATTACACAGCTTCCGTGGATTATGCAAGCATCTGAAGTAGGCTTCTGCTCAATTTCAGTGAGGACTTTGTGACTTTATGACATCAAAGCTGTGCCTTTTTCATTTTTCTTTCATCCTGTACTTTTGAAAAACTCAGGTAATACACACTTCTTTATGCTGGTCATCTCTTATTGGAAGTGGCTTCTACCTGGAGCCCCTACAGAACAATATGATCTTGATGGGGAGGAAGGACAGCACAGTCCCTCAGCATCACATTAGCCTGACCAGAGGGATCCTTCCTGGAGAATGTGAGGTGCTGTCTCCCTGCTCCCAGCACCTCCACCCCTGGGGGTGGTGGCAGAGGCCAGGTGGAAAGCCCATTTCTAAATGGAAGTTTCCCTGTGTTCTCCAACGGTCTGGAAGAAATCTGTGATGGGCTCTGGGTTCAGGGCAAAGATGACTCCCTTCACTGTAAAGTGCTCTCAGTGCTGGTGAGAAGTGCTGCTCTGACACTGAATTCTCCATGGATGCCTCCACAAGGCACAGTGCACAGGAGGCAGTGCAGAGCAGGGCACCGGGGCCAGCTTCACCCCACAGCTCTGCTGCCAGGCTCTCACAGGCACCTAGAGACACCTTGGGGGCAAGGAACTGAGCATCAGTGAAGAGCCCTGTGAGCTCTGCTTTCCCTGAAATCAGTGGGAGGGTTGGGCCCTCCAAAGCTTTCCTCTGAAAATCAGACTTTCTCCTGTCTCCCAGGAGGGCATGGAAGCAAGTTTACCACTTTTTCTACATAGGCATTCAGATAATAATGACATAGAGTAACATTTGTATGAAAATAATCTGGACAAAGAAAGCCCAATTCTATATATTAGTTACTTTATTATTTAGTTTACAGAATTGCCCTTATCTGTGAGCAGACTCTGTCCTGTTACAGTCTGCTTTTTATATGCTGGTCACCATCACAGTATCAACATACCCACTAATCACATGGAATTTTATTAAGATTTAATCTTCAGTTATTATCTCTTGAACTACTTCTTGCAAAGGTGGATAAAGCTCATCAGGGCCAGAAAGAAGCAGAAGAAAAACCAGAACCACTTCTTTTCTTTCCGTGAGGAAAGAAGAGTGGATAAAAACAGATGGATAATTGAAGAGTGATGAGAAAAAATTAAAAAAAAAAAACTTAAAGATGAGAAATGGAGTGTGACAAGAAGCAAAAACCATAGTTGTATGTAGAACTCCAGTATCAGACAGTGTTAAGTGCTTTTTGTGAAAAGCAGATTTACCCTAAGCTTCTCCCAAATATAAATGAAGCTGGTGACATGCAGCAATGGAGCAGAGGAGGAGCAGGAGGGGTAATACAGAGAGAAAGGGACTTGGTAACAGCACCTTTGTTTTATCTATTTCCCTCTGTATTGCACTTCCCTCCTCTGCTGCCTGTCCCAACACCAAAGCTGTGCTCACAATCAGGAGCAACTAAAATATTATGCTAAAAGGTTTTCCTTTCTTTTCATCCCCTGCCCCATCCACTGCACAAGCCTGAGCATAATCCCAGCACAAAGCATTCAGAGCAGCAAGCTTAATAAATGGCCAGCATGAACAAGGCTGGAGGTGGAGTGATGGTATCTCTGCTTTATCAGTGCCCCAGCCCTCTGCTCAAACACACTCATTCCACAGATCCCAGCATTAAACATTTTCATTCAGGAACTCTGAAAGATGTATTCTTGTTTTTAAAAAGACTATTTAATGCAAGTGAGGCTGGGCTGAGGTGTAGGATGAAAGGAAGGAGGATGGAAGAGAAAGAGGGAAGAAGTAGAGAAAGACAGAGCTGTGAAAAAACACTGTCCCTTATGGAGAAATTTTGATTTTGAAGTTTACTCTTCTATTAACATTTAAATTGAAAGGCGTTTCTTCCGAGCTCCACATATGAAACCAGAAAATCTGCATTTAAATAGATACCATTTAAATGTGGAGAAAAATATATATCAGCATTGAATGCTTTCCCATTTGTCTGAAAAGAACTTCTCTTATAGATGATTATTAATTTTTTTCTTTTTTCTTTGTGTGTGCTAAAAAGAGAAATTGGAAGTACATTAAAATTCTGCTTGGCACAAGGAAGAGGTGGGGGATGGTTGCTTGATTGACCAAACCCCTGATTCTGAGCTCAGATTTTCTCCAGGAGAGCTGCTGGGGCATGCAGGAGGCAGTCCAGCCTGCTGCCAGGGTCAGGGCAAGAGGGGTCTGTCCTGCCTGGTCCTGGACACATGGCACCCATGACCACAGGGCTCCAACTCCTACTGCAATGCCCATCTCACTGGGGTCCCCATTCCCAGCTGCAGAATCAAACTTTCTGCAGGTTTGTTAGACACCTCTCTGGCTCCAGGACACCATCTAGAAAACAGGGACATACACCTTCTCAAAAACCACACAAAGTTCAGGCTTTCTGTGTCTCAGTTCTCAAACCAGAAAAATCTCACCTCAGCAGGTCATTTTGAGGATTAATACATTAAAGATTGCCAGCTAGGTTCTCTGCAGTGGTAGCCCCAGAAGCCCTAAAAAGGCCTTGGACAGATAAAAACTGCAGTATGGGAATTTTTTCAATGGTAATTTGGAACTCATTCTAATTAAATCTGAAAAAAAAAGGCACAAAGATGTAAATAAGCAAAACAGCAGCTCCCACCTTAATACAGGCATCTATAAACCTGGGGAGAGCAACTGAAAATCATGACTCTTATGGGGCCAAGCTGGTATCGTGCAACAAAGAACCCACAATTTCCCACTTTGACACCGGGTTATCATCAGACCCAATTTTTGCAGTATATCTTGTCTCTAGTCACTGGATTGGTGAAAATAAACACCTGTTGCCACTCAACACTCAAATGAATTTGGTCAACTTGCCCCCACTGCCTCTCCATCTCCCTCTCCCAGCTGGAATCTCACAAAACCCAGCCTTATTCTTCATGGGTCTCCAGCTGATTTTTCTCCTATGCAGATGGCAACCACTTTCTGAAAATATATATGTGACAAGAAGAAATGTTTAGTAGAAAAAGCGGGTGCCTGGAAAACGGGTTCCCATTTGTCCTTCCCTGCCCCTCTCCAAAACCCAATCATTCCTGTGTTAATAAGCTCACTGACTGTAATGTGGCACTAACCTTTCACAACTGATGCCAGTGACATTTTGACAGTTCCACATATGGGCCTGCCAAAAGCAGAAGGAAAATAAATTTGCAATTTGGTAAAAAGCTGGGTAAGCAGCCAAAGCAGCTTGGGGGAAGGAGAAGAAAACCACCAAAGAGCCAAACAAAAGCCCACTGCACAGATGTTACACACAGCAAAAAGGCAAAGCACATCCACAGCTGGAGTACCCCAGCAAATCTGTGCTTGGAAAAAAGCCTTAGGCACCTATTAAGCCCAGTCTAGCTTGAGATGCCTCCCAATAAATTCTTCTCACGTGGCAAATTTAGAAGTCTTTCCTAGCAGAAGGGAAATGGGACACAGCCTTCAATATGTACAAACTATCTGGTTAACATCAGATATCACAGGACTCAGCAGCTGCTCTAAGAAGGAATCTTCCATATTTCCACTGATGTGATCAGCTGTAGGGAAACAACTATTTCCTAACACTGTTTTGTGAGGTGTCTTTGAATTTACTTTTCAAAGTATCACTGCACAAATCACTGACACGTCACAGATTGAGTCAGATACTTGGTGCCTGTACCACAACCCATCTTCTTCAAATGACATCTATCAAATCTCATAACATTTGGCTAAAAAAATAACTTCCAGAAAGAAGTCCAATCATCATGTGAAGGAAAGAAGAATGTTGCACTTAGCAGTTTGTTCAGGTGGTTAATTAAACCCCAGTTAGGAGAGCCAGTCTTTCAGCTGAACAGGTCCAGTTTCTGCTGCCAGGCAGTTACTGATGGAAGTAAAGTGGTGCTGTAATCAGTCCACTTCCTTTTGATTCCCATTTCAGCAACACTGAAATAACTTTTCTCCTGAAATTAGAGGACTATGGCTTTTATGATGGTGCACTGATGCCCTTGGCAGAAAATGTGAAGGTGTGTTTGCTGTATTTGTGTATGTAAATAGTCATGTGTTGTAATGGTATAGCTGATGTACTTGGCTAACCAGAGATGCAAAAATACCACTAAAAGATAATAGTTTATTGAATTTTCTTTAAGACAATTTGAGTCTTCTTGGAACACCAGCCAGAGAGGCATCACAAGGATCTAGACAAGCATACTGCAGCTTGCAACTGGGAGGAAATGGAGTATGCTCTTTCCATATTCAGAAACACAGAGCCAAATGTGGAGCCCAAAGGAGCTCTAAAAAACCTTAAAATACTCCTGAAGCAAGAGCAGTGGGATCCACCGGCCAGCTGGCGGAGGTGGGCTGACACTGAAAGCACAACTTCAGAAAGCTGAGTCTTTGCACAGGCTGAGGACAGTAAGCCTGATGAAAATGTCAGATAGAGTCTTTTCAAAACATTTTTCCTAAAGCATTTTTGTGTTGAAGAAATAACTGCAGGGCAGCTGCTGAACCACTGTATTAACCACGCTCATGGGGAATGTGAACTCTAAGACCTTTTCCAAGTAATGTCACTTGATAGCCAGGGGACTGTGGCCAAGGCTGGAGCACACATGGGAGTTTGATGTGGCTGCAGGACACAGGTGACTGCTCCCAGGGTGACATTTGTGTGGGGTTACACCTGATGGAACTGGGAGGATGATGGAGGTCAGGAGTGCAAAGTGGCCAGCAGTTATGGCAGAGAGCACGCTGGATTTCACTGCAGTGAGCTTGATTTGAAGTCATTTACCTGTCAGACTTCGGGAAACAGCATGGAGCTGCTTCCAAAGCCAGTATGCACAGCTCTGACTGATTCTGGCAACACATTCCTTCACCTAAAATAGATGGTAGGATCCAACTTGGCATGTGAGACCATCTGGCCTCATCAAATTAAAAAAAAAAGTGGGAACTTAGTCATTATTTGGCCACAGCACTGCAAGCAGGTAGGGTTTCCACACATGGCTTGGGACAGAGTGACCCCTTAGCTTGTTCTAGCAATGCCACTGGCACAGAACAGCCTGTAGGTGCTCAGCCAAAGCTTTCTCCTAAAGTCAGCTTGTTTTCAGTTTTGCAGAGGGCCTCCGTGTCCCAGCACCCATTTCCCACTCCCCAGAGAGCCCTCTGGGGACTCATTTCCTTCCCTGACTTCCCGTGCTGCTATTCATGCTTTTTCTGGAAGACCTGTCCTTGCACAGGCTTCCCTGATGGCAGCAGCATTGGAGGCACTGGTGAGCAGTAGATTTTTCTTGGGCTCATATCAGCAGTCCTGCTGCTGATACAATTTCACAAGCCCACACCAAACTGGGGCAACTGTGGGAGATTTTCTGAGAAATGACCTCATGCTAATGGAAATTGTCCAGTCTAAACAGCCTCCATGCACTGACTGACAGGGCAGGAGACTGAACAATCTTGGAGCTGTATGTGGTCTCACAGGACCTGTTACCTTTTCCATGGAAAGCACCCCTTGATCTTTGCTGAGGAGAACAGTGAGTGCTGCTAATGCTGCAGAGTCCTGGGGCAGCACTCTGACTCAGTCTGACAGAGTGGTGCGAGACCATGAGATGTGGCTTGAAGTCTCTGAAGGGACTGATATTTGCATGGCAAACAGAATGGAAGGCCCCAATTCCTGAGGATACCAGTATATATTCTAGCAAATGATCTAAGATCACTTAAGCCCAACAAACAATTCCCTCACAACCACCAACAGACCCTGGTGGTGTTCCTTCACACCATGTGTTTTTCAACTATCATCCTGAATGGTGGATTATTGTTGTTGTCATATGCTCAACACTGTCACAGATACATTTTATGAAAAATCCTTTTGTTAGGATTTTTTCTCCTGGAGAAGCTGAGAGGTCTCAGGAAAAAAATGTAAACAATGATTATCTGCTGCTGTGGAATGCAACTGGTGGGTCTGTGATTGGCCCATGTTGGATGTTTCTAATTAATGGCCAATCACACTCAGTTGGCTTGGACTCTCTGGGAGTCACGAGCTTTTATTATCATTCCATTCCGCTTTCTTTTCCTTTCAAACCTTCTGATGAAATCCTTTCTTCTATTCTTTTAGTATAGTTTTAAAATAATATATAGCATAAAATAATAAATCAGTCTTCTAAAACATGGAGTCAACATTGTCATCTCTTCCCTCGTCCTGGGACCCCTGTGAAGCTCCACACAACACTCCCAAAACCAGAAGTCCCTGTGCACCTGTGTCTCTGAAGTCTGCAGAATGCACAGCAACATGAGGACAAAACATGACCATCCCCCACCTACCTCATCAATCAGCCAGAAGCAGGGCTGATTATGTGTTTGGAGACAGGCAAGAGGAGAGACAGGGAGAGTGGTGACAGTTATAAATGTTTTGCCACCTGAATGTGACATTAATGTATGTATGCAGTGTGCTCACGACATCAGGTATTTGTGCACAACCCTAATAAATACCATGTTTGACAGCAGTTTCACAAAACCACTCAATGAGCTAGAAGAACATGCCATGAGACAGTTTCTAGTTTTACTGTGAAAAAAAGAAATCTCCCTGTATTAGTTCAGATCCTTGACTTAGTGGAAATCTAGAGCAATTCCAATGAGCTCCACATAAAGTTTAATTACTCAAAACCATATTGAAATGACCAGCTAGATAAGTGATAAAAACCTGCTCCATAAAACACATTTAATTTCTATTCTCCAGAAGAGAGCCTTAGTAAGCTTCTGAGTTAGAAAGACCAATGTAGGATGCATGGCATTGCAAGACCTCCATCTTAGGGCTCTTTTTTGGGGGGGAAGGCACAGTTGTCCTGTCTCTTTCACTGGGTTATGATCTGGTGGCTGAGCTCTAAAATCAGAAATTCATCATACTATATGACTTGCCTCATAAGTTCACCTCAAAGGCCAAGTCTGTGATTCTGATGTAGATCAGAGAGGTTTTTGACGCAAGTTGGAAGCTGACTGGAAAACTACCCTGGCAGTTTCCTCACACAGCCCAGGGGCTGTGGTGCTGCATGTGGACACATGGACCTGCCTGGGTGCTGTCCTCTCTGAGGGACAGCCTCACCTCTACTTGTCAGCAGAGCACCCCAAAATCAGTGACACATGTCTGTGCAGTTACCTGCTTGATTCTGCCTTTCTATTGTTTTTGAGATGTCACAAAAGAAGGAAAGTTAAGTATCACTTAAAAATGTGGGTGTACTCCATATAAAAAATCCAAAACGTTTCATATGGCCATTTTCTTATAATAAAGCTTCTGACTTTTCATTTTGAACAACCTTTTTAAAAATTGCACTTACATTTAAAAGAAAAAAGATTCAAAAGTGCTAAGACAATCAAAGCAGCTCAATTCAGCCAAAACTCTATTGGCTGCTCCAAAATAAACTGTTGTTCATTTTGCTGAAAAACTTTTAAAAGCCACCTGCAGCCCTGCCACCACGCTGTTTTATTCACTTTGCCTTTCCAGCCAGAAAGCCTTTTTATTTCAATAGCCCTGTCCATCAGTGCAGCACCTGAGCAGTGGCAGAGGGCTAATAATATCCCTGGCAGGAACGAGAGAGCTAAACTGGGAAGCCAGGCTTTGACAGTGGTGCTAAAACCAGAATTGATTCTCAAATATTTTGTTTGTGAGGTGGCATATGGTTCCATTTTTGTGCCTCCACATGAGTGACTCAACTGATTTGGGATCTGAAATTCTTGTAGCACATTTTCTTACTCTTAAGAAGCATCTTGGTTCATCTGTGTTAGCTGATTTGCTCACTTCCTAATGGGTCTCCCTAGATCTGATACAGCATTTGAAGTTCTGGTGGGTAAATATGTGAAGGAGGGGGAACAAATGGAGGGAAGGGCCCACTGTGCATTGCTAGCAGTCACACATTTCCAAAAAACTGTGTTTAGGAGATCCCTAATTCACTTAACCTCTTTGATCTCATCATGCAGTATGAGATGCTGAAAGGGAAAGAAAAGATTGCAGGCAGCTCTGCTATGTTTGCACATCAAAACACAAGCCTCAACCCGGTACAGAGCAGCAGACAGATATAGTAAACACACTTCTGAGAGGTGGAAAAAACAGCTTTTGATTGGGAAAGAAGAGATTTCTTACTGGTTGTGTAGTGTTCATGTATGTGCAGTAAAAAAACCCCAGAAAACTCAAACTGTTTCAGGAAGCTGTGCACACTGGGGCCAGGATTCACTTCTACTGCACTCCACTGAGCTGCAGGCAGGATTTATCTCCCTTTTTCCCTTGGCAATTAGCAGTACAGCACAAGGCAGACAGTTGTGCCTCAGACAACAATGACCTGCACTTTAAAATGACCTATTCTGCCAAATGCTCAGGCACCAAAAGATGAGATGCACTTTATCAGGGTCCAAAACCCCTTTTCCTTTAACTGAGACCTGTCTGTCTAGAAAGTCAAGACACAAGTCCAGTGCATGCCAATATCTGTGTTTTAAGAAATTTAGCCTTTCCTCTCCAGCTGGCTACCTGCCCCTCCAGCCATCTCCCCACCCTCCCTTCTATCTATCCCTTATCCCCATCTCTGGTGCAAATCCCTCCTTTTCTCAACCTGCCCTTCTCTGCTTGCCTTCATTTTGCATTGTCTTTCGCTTCTCCTTTCTTAACACACACACACACACACACCCCTCCCTTTCCTTCCTAACATTCCCCTATAATTTCCTCCCATCTCCTTTCTCTCTCACACAAGGCTGACACATATTAACACCCTCCCTGTGACTTTCAAGACATGTGAAAAGCTGTAGTCAGGTATTAGATTCCTTATCAGGTCAAAAGAAAATATTAGGGAAGTCAGTGGACAGATGCAATGATTATGGTTCAGTGTGGACAAGAATGACATCAGTCTCTATAGTCCCAGATGGGATTTAAATTGTTGGTAAAAATGCATTATCATTGATTTTCCACTTTGTCCCTTTGTGGTATCTCTCCAGGGCTAAGGTAAGACAGTTTGGGTACCTTATCTCTGCATTTCTTATCTCAACACAGTTGCTTTCTCTTATATATGAAGTCAGCTATGAATATCCGGAATTTGTGCAGTTAGATATTGTCCTCTGCAATTTTTTATTGCTAAGTTACTGATACTCTTAACTGTAACAACACTTGATGCTTTGCTTAGCAATTTTTTTACTGTGCTTTCTTTTATTTTTTTTTTTTAAAAATCACACCTAGTGAGGCATAAGAAAGCCCAAGAGAATCCTACCTTATATTTCTAAGGGCTTGATGTCCTGAAATACTAACTTTATATTGCTCCTCCTAATTTAACTTTTTTAGGACATGTTCACTGTGTTCCTGTAGCATCACACATCCAAACCATTCTTGTGACTTTGGCTTTTCACCTTTGAGCAGTGTTTTTATCTAGGGCCCTACATATGAGCCTCTCACTCAACAAAGGGTGCAGAGGATGCTCAGATGAGTCTCAGTGCAGGCTCCATTCTCCCAGGCAGTGCTCCAGCCACAGGGAGCCATCCCCAAGGCAGGCTGGTTTTTGGGTCCTGGCATGTCCCTGCCAATGGGATCTCCTCCTTCAGGGAAGAGTCATCCCAGTGCCACAAGTGCCTGCAGACCATTGTCCTGCTGTGTTCAACGAGCCACAAAGGAAACACAGCAACAGCTGGGGCTCCTTTGTCTGCAAATCCAAGTGACCCAAGTCTGGCACAGACCCTGATCACCACAGCATCTAGACATCATTAACAACTTAGCTTAATTACATCCTAATTTCTTTACAAGGAGCCTATGAGCAAGATTTCAATTAATTTTAACTATATATAAACTATAAGTTTAATGTGTCTCTATCGTTCTATTAAGATGATCTGGGACAAGACAAAGATAAACATAGATATTAACATTCTATAAAGTATGAGATTTTTAATTAATTTTATGAAAAAATTAATTATCAAGTTATTTATAAAGCTCATAAAATTCATTTTCTACTCACAGAATGTACTATCTGTACATTTGGGATAGGTTTGTTCTGTGTCTCAAACAAAACAGAGATTCTCAACCCCTTTTGATCTAATCTGGTTTTACCATGGAGCATAAACAGCAATTCTTATTAAAAAGAGCTTTGGAACCCTCAAATAAAAAACCCATCTAAGTGCAAAGCCCTATTAATGTTTTCAGTGAACGTTTTTATTATCATGTGAAGAGCAAAATAAGGTTTAGCTCAGGCAGGAGCCTTTTCGACTGAACCAGAAACTCTTCTTGCTGGGAGTAACAGCGGGAAATGCGCCATGCCCTTAAAATGAAGCTCCTTTAAAGTCAAGCTCTGCTCTGGCCCAAACAAAGACACTCCATTCTCAGGACAGAGTTTGAAGCTCTGCAGGCACATCGTTAAGTAGGCATTTTCAAGCAAAGAATTCCACATGATAAATTAGAAGATGCATCAGTCTGTGGAAGAGGATGTGTCCTGAGTCTAGACTCTGGATTCATTTATTGAGAGGGCGGCTCAGATTCAGCATTGCCAGGTCAGAGTTTGCTGGCCATTAAAGCTGCCCTGCTTGCTGGCTGTTAATTTTAAACATGACTGCATGAGCAGCCAACAGCCTCCCATGTGCCCCTGTTGAGCCAGCAGCCAGGTTTCCTGGCCGCAGAGCTGTCGCTTGTAGAGACGCTCAGGGGCTGGGGATGGCGTCTCGAGGCCTCCACCCAGGGACAGCCATTCCCCACATTTAGGGCAGAGTCTGACTGCACCCACCTGCAAATACATTTATGGGGGCATCTCTCAAGCTCTGAGCATGTTTTTTAATCCATCTCCTGCCCCCACAGATGATTTTGAAAAAGCCTAAGGGATTTGCTCCAGAGGAGCCAGACTTCTCTCTTTGGCACATGGCAAACACAGTTGTACCACTGGGCTTGATGCACTGCGAAGCCCCAATCCTGAATCTCCTTCAATCCTCCCCAGACAGGCTCTGGGTCGGGGGCTGGGTGCAGCCATGCCAGCTGCCATCCCTATCATCAGGGCCATTAGCAGGTTGCTATGGAAGTTTCCTCTCCCTGGAGAAGGTGTCGGGGCACCGCTCAGGGGAGACAGGAAATTAAAAGAGGAGGAAGGGAAAACACAGATGACTGGTGGAAAAACACTGTCTGTTGAAGCTCCCCCCAGAGCATTATTTCCTTGGCCAGAGCAGACCACACACCTTGTAGGCAGGACTGTCTATTTTGTCTCCAGAGAAATGCTCGCCTTAGCATGACTAATACAACAAGCAAACCCAGCACAGCAGAAATGTCACCAAAGTCTCTCCCACACAGGACCTGTGATTACCATAAGTGAGTATTCTTAACCTGCTGCACCTTTAATGGATAGCTAAGGAAAGATGGGAAGGAGGAGAAAATTATGCTGAATTTTAGCATCTTCCTGACTCTCAGTAAAAACATGGCTTCTGGAAAAAAAAAGAATTAGCAGCATCAGGCAAGTTCAATTTTCTTTCTACTGCTGATCCCCAGTCTCCAAGCACTGGAAAGAAACAGAGCAAATCCCTCACAAAACCATATTTCCTGACTGGGAAGAGAGTGCAAACAAGACTGAGGGAGAGGTTTAGTTCCCAGCCCACACCGACTGCTGTACCAGTGGGGAGAAGCAGCTGGGAAAAAAGACTGGCAACGAAAAGTCTTTAAATGGTTTTTGTTCCTCCAGAGTCACAGGGGGTGAGAATCCATAGTCTAGGTAAATCTGGATGTAAAATGAGCAGGGACCCAGCTGGAATCAGTTTAGTGATATAAAGACACATAGTCTTAATTAAGGGAATTGTGATTTGCCAATGAAATCCCAGCAGGGCGTCTGTCTGCCTGATCAAAGACTCGACTTTCTGATGGAATCTTAAGCGCATGAGCCATGAAATTACTTTTTGAAAAGGGAACATGCAGCACAAAGAGGCAGAGCTAGAGGGGAGGAGGTAGAGGGGAGCAGGGAGGGAGTTAGGGAGCAGAACTCCAAGGGATGCTACTGCGAGCCTCCATTCCCTCCCTCCAAACAAAGCTAGAGAGGGCTAGGCTGGGCAAAAAGTGATATCAAACTGCCAGCAGAGTCAGCACCTAAAATCATTACTGAACCCACTGAATAAAGACACATTCCTAACTTGCTTTTCTTTCTTTTATGTTTTGGGGTTTTTTTGGTTTTTTTGGTTTTTTTTTCCCCAACAACACAACACATTTCTCCATTTTCTTGAAGATCAATAAATAAATAAGAATATCTGCTCCAAAAGATATCAAGCTTTTCAGTATATATGGGAAGAGTTTTGGATCAAGTCCCAAAGTAGGCAAATCCTGCATGATCTGGAATTACAGTGCTGTGGAGCCCTAAAACACCGAAAGCTCCATAAATCAAGACACAAAGTTGACAGAAGAGACACAATCTACCAGCTTCATTTTTCATGTCTGTACCACATAAGCATTCCCACAGCACTCAATAAACTTTCCAAATCCCATCTCCTTACATATCAGACTCAGTACAAAGCTACATGGAATTAACCCAGAAAAGCCTCACCTCTGTTTATGAAAGTCTACCAAGGTATCCAGGGGACATGACATTTCCAAACATCTCACACAGGTCTTCTCCGACATTTAAATACGTATTTTTATAAAAAGCTCTCTCATCATCAGACTAAAACCCAACTGCAGAAACTATTATATCAGAAAAAGCCAGCTATCACCTTGTCATGCCATCTTCTTCAAAAATGACTGAAGCAGGGGATTCAAAGGAAGAATAAAGCACCCATATGCACCTGCTGTGAAGGGCAGGGCTCCATTTAATGGAAGAATAGTCTCAAGCAAACACACTGGGCTGTATTACTGGTCAGGCAACAGCATGACCTAATAAATCTCAGCTGGTATGGTGATGCCATGCCAGGATCTAAAGTAAAAGAGAAAATAAGCAATCAAACCCTATGAATTTCTAGCTGCGTTCAAAATACCGGGAAAAAAGCATTGGGCTTGGTAAAATAAAAATAATGAAATAAAGATTAAAGCAGTGAGAGAAAACACTCCATTTTCAAGCACCTCCAACCATTTGTGTAGCAAAGAGCCTGTGGGTTCCTGACAAGTGGCTGCACAGCCCAGAGAGCAGCTCTGATCCCAGCCTGGTGGAAGGAACAGGGTGCTTCCACTGCTCCCCACTGTTCCCTCGGTCCTTAGCGATGCTTTCAGATCTACAAGGAAAACAAATCTCAGCATCATTCCCTGAGTCAGCTCTAAAGCTCTGCTTCAGGAATGTGAGCCCTCAAGAAAAACTGCAGGTTGAGCAAATAAATAAGTTGATCAGAGAACTCAAACATTCACCTTAATTACTGCTTCTTGAGACAAAAGGGAGCTGCCACAAACTGGAAGGAGACCTCCTGGTCATGGCTGCTTTGCTTGCACTGGTGGAAGAAGTTCTGAAATTTGCTTTGGTGAAAGAAGTATTTTCCTTGTTGCTTTTTGCCCCACGACATCTGCTATCACGAGGCCCTTCTCTGCACAGCTTCACCACTGTGGGATGAAAGAGCCTCCTTCACCACAGCTGTAGCAACCAGCTTTCTCTCACTCAACCAGATTTTCTCACTTCTCAATCTTTTCAAGGTCCAGGGAAATGGATTTTCTCTCTTGCCTCTTTTCCCTTTCCCCTACCATTCTAACTGTGTGTCAGCTGTTCCTGTACTTGAAATTTTTGAAGAGCAAGTTTATGGAAGAAATACAGCTCAAAGTATAAAGGAACGTGTTTTCCAGGAGCATATAACAAAACAAAAAAATGTTTGAAGGAGGATTAACAGCTATTTCACATATGTGCATTCTTCAAAACACTTTCTTCTCACTATTAGACCTGGCTTCACAGCAAAGCAGCAATTTAAAAGCTTGGGTTTTCCGAGCATGTTCTGTGTTGTGCTTGAGGGGCTAATTAGAAGCACCAAAATACACTATTAATTTGTGCATCCTTAGTAATAAACTGCTGGCTCTGCTGTTGATCCCCAAGCATGCTTAAGATCTAGAGGAAAATATCCCAACATAACTCCACCAAGTTCTCAGTTACTCACTCTTCATTTTCTGACCAAAGAACAGTGAGCAGCCACTCAGGATCAGGAGAAAATCTAAATTTCTGGTTGTCTCGACAAACAGAATTTCTTGTGCCTGTGACTTCACATTTTCTGAAAGTTTCTGACTCAGGAGTGCCCAGCACCAGCTATTGAGCCACCACCTACCTCTGTGTGTGTATATGGCAACTGCACAGATATGGCTAGTAATCCTAAAATATGCACACTACAAAGTCTTTGAAAGTTTCTTTGAAAGGCTTCCTTTAGGATACTCTTCTGTATTTGAAAAACCTCAAAGGCCAGAGTCTTGTAATTCCACACCAAGTGTCTTTTATCACTTCAGGATCCAATCAGAAGGATGGTTTTCTAGTCATGGCAAAATATGAATACTAAGGAGAGGCCAGTCCTACTTGTGGATTTCAGCCTTCTACCCAGGAAAGTGCACATCCCTCGTTCTTTCCTTCCCTCCATCCTATAGTATGAGTCTTGTCACTTTTTCAGGTGCTACAGCTACATCAGACCAAATGAAAACAACTGGAGTGAGGTGCTGCTGCCCTTCACAAGACCATGTTTTTTTCTGCTATCCTCATAATGTATTTCTGAGCCTTCTGCTTTTTCAGAACTCAATGAGTTCAGACAGCAATTTCTCCTTTGAAGAGTAAGGGTTGCTTGTAGAGAAGATGTGATCAACAGTCACTTCCTGACTGTAGGTTCTAGCTCTCTTGCTGCTCATACTTGTTTTGCTCATTAAAAGATTGTCCCCCCACCCCCTTCTTATATAATGAAAAAGTCCCAATCCCTCCCTCCCCACAAACACTCTGCTTAAAATCAGTGCTCATTGTAGTTGGTCCTGAGATCTCAAAGGGCATTAATTGCTTTGGGCTTCACCTCAGAGCTGTTGAATACTGATAATAACTGGTTTGCCTGGGCTTAGTGCCTAAATAGCTGATAATTACAGCCCAAGAACAGCAAGGAGCATGCTGTCTTTCTGCCACAGCCGTCTGTCTATCTGGTTTGCTAGGCATCTGTCCACCTGTCTCCAGGCCATCGTTCCTATTTCTACTTGACTTTCTTCTCTATTTCTGTCATTTATTTTGCTTTTCAGTCTCTCTCTTTTGTGTTTTGTTTTTTTCTCAAAGTTCTGACATCTTTGATCTCTTGTCGAAAAAGAACACAGCTGCATGTTCAGAGATCCAAACATTTTATCACCCCCCAGAAGCAGGGGTGATGTGTTCACTCAGGATGTGTCAGGTGAAACGTCAGAAACAATTAGAGAAGGAGAGAGACTTTCCAGCCCCCAGGGGAGCCATCCTGTCTGCATTCTGCATTTCACCTCCTGACTCTGCAGGAATCAGAGCGCTGAGCTGCCACAGCACCCATCCAGAGAGACAAGTGGGAAGAGATACAAACATGCATGGAGGATGTTAAAGGTTTGGGAGGATAAAGGGGTGTGCGTCCTGCAAGGGAGGCCAGTTAGATACTCATCTACCTTCTTCTTCAGCTGTGACAAGATGCAGTCATCCCTGTGCATCTGAGAAAAATGTGCCCCCAGCAGAGACAGTTTTCCTATAACCTCACTGTGTTCTTGTGACCATCTGCTCCCCCATCCTTGCCAGACTCCCATGGACCAAGAGGATCACCGTACTGACCAGGGAGTCAGGCACTGAAATAGAAGCACAGTGTTACAAGCCAGAAGGGTGATGCACAAATTTGGGTCGTGCTGTAGCTCAGTGCACTGGAAACACAGAAGGATTAAAAGAGCACAGAAGCCTCCTGGCAATGTGGGCCAAAACCCAGGGTTGGCATATTGGTTTGCAGACCACGGTGAGAATCTGTGGAGCCTCTGATGTCTCCAGAGCCTGCTGGGTACAGCAGAGAGAGAAAAGGTTGCCATGCCTGCCGCTCTGTCACACCATCTGAAGAGTCACAGGCCACCTGGGATTGCTGGGATGTGTTGTTTATACAACCTAGAGCTCCCAGTCCTACTAGGACTGCCACAGACTGAGGGCTTTTCTAGTAAGGGAGCTTACAGAACTTTTCCTCCACACACTTGGCTGCCTGAACAGTGTCAATGGGCAACAGAAGGAGCCCTGGATACTGCTGTACACATCTTCCCGCAACTCTAAAAATGTTGTCATTTGAATCCTCTGTGAAAGTTTAGGTCCAAACTCCCCTCCTGCCTTTGCCTCCCTCTCTCATGCACAGATTCTAAGCAGGCAGCTGTTGGGTCCTGGAAGGAGCAGTCTATCTCTGCCCTGAGAAATGATCTCACTCAGCTCCTCTCTTTCTCCTGTCAATTGTACAAAATGGTTTTCCTGCACTCCCTTCTTCCCTCTCTTTTCCTCCATAAAACTGATCCAGCAAATAGTCCTTTTCTTTCCTGACAAATAGCACCATTGCCTCTTGTGTTGTGCACCCTGCCAGATGGCAGGGGGAAACAGCTATCTGCACAAGGAAGCTTTCTGGCTCTCTGTGCACAGGAAACAGCCAAAAGGAAAAGGAAAAACACTTGCAGATGATGTGCCTCCTGACACAGACTGATAGTTAAGCCTCTTGCACTTGTCCTTCACTTCATTTTTTTCCTCTGCTTTGATCTGTGGGAATAGATGACTGCCAACCAACAGAGGCTGGAGGGGAGTAAAGATCCAAGCTCTTACTGATGCTGACCAAGTGTTAGAACTCCATGTCTTGGCTGCTGTTTTCCAGCCTGTGGCTGTTTAAAAAAAAAAAAAAAAACAGATGGGGAAAGAGAAAGCTCACCTCAGTCAAGTTTGATAGGCTTTCTCTAGAAGTCATGCACCCCTGTCCAAAGGTGGGACAGAGGTTTTGTTTGCCTGGATATTGTTGCAATGCCATGGATAGTAATTCCTTGTTTGCTAATTTCATTCAGGATATCTGGCACATGAGAAATGTTTAATCATGTTCTTGTCACAACACTGTGGTTCTTTACTGAGGCTGAGAGGACATGGATCATGTCTTCTAAGTCCTGCAGGGAAAACAGCCCCAGAGCCACCTGTACCTTCATCCAACCTCACCTTAAAGACTTCACTTCAGATTCAGACCTGAATATGCACCTTGAGGGAACATGGATTTAACCTGATGCTGACAAATGCATACACAGCAATATTACTGCTGTGGCTGAAGGCACCTCAATTATATCCTCTGCTGTTGTGGTTTAACAAGCTCTCAGTCAGCCTATGGAAAATATTCCATATTTTAAAATCACCTGTAAAAATGTGTGTGGTGTGTGTGTTCAGATATGACTTTCCCCTGTCGTTACTGAAAGAAATTCAGTTTGAAAGTCTCCTTCAACTGACACAGTACCGAGGAGGACAAGAACAGGTTGATTGGGAAGTACAGATCTCTGTATTCCTAGGCTGTCTGGAGAAGAAAACTGCCTGGCGTCTTAAAATTTTGAATGATTCAACCTTTAATAGCAGTGAACACAAAACAAAATGAGCCTGACGCCATTTTCTCCAGTGATGTGCCATGGCTTATTAGGAAGGGGTTATAAGCTGCTTTCCAGTGAACTTGTTCTCAGACAGATAAGCTGACTAGTGGGAAATCAATCACTATGAATTTTGATAGCAGTGCCTGCTGAAGTAATTACTTCAAACATCAATAATGCTGCTCACCTGCCTGTGCAGTTTTCAGTCATACTGAAGGTTAGATTAACGCCACAGAGCTCCTGGGGACTTTTGTTTGCTTTGTTTATGTTTTTCTTATCTTTTTCCATCTACTTCCTTAAATATTTTCTTAAACACTGATTTAATTAAAATGTCACTTTGTCCTTTTCTCTTTTTCTCTCTCTTCTCACCCAAGTAATCAAAAGGAGTTTGCTCGTATCAGTGAAATTTTCTCTGCAATTGTACGCATACGGGAGCTGCTGCTGATCCCTCCTGGCAGATTTAGTGAGCATTGAAAGCTTACATCACATCTCCCCTCAGCTGTTTGTGCTTGAGTGTAAGTTAATATGTATTTAGAGAGAAGGTCAAAAACATTTTGGAGCCAAATGCTCTTAGAATCATGGAATGGCTTAGGTTGAAAAAGACCTCTAAGGTCATTGAGTCCAACTCTTAGGCTAGCACCATCAAGGCCACCATTGAACCATGTCCTTAAGTGCCACCTTTACATAGCTCCAGGAATGGTGACTCCACCACTTCCCTAGGCAGCCCATTCCAATGTTTGACAACTATTTTGGTAAAGACATATTTCTTATATCCAATCTAAAACCTCCCCTGGAACAACCTGAGGTCATTTCTTCTTGTTCTTTGGGAGAAGAGCCCGGTCTCTGTGCTCCTTTTGGGCAGGGGTAGAGAGCAATAAGGTCCCCCGTGACCCTCCTACCTTTGGCTTCAGCCCATTGATTCAGCCTGTCCACATCTTCCTGCAAAGCCTTCCTACCCTGCAGCAGATCACACACCCATCCATCTCCCTGTCACCTGACTGAGAGAGCATTCATCCAGATAACTGATCATGGATTACATGGGGCTGGCCCCAGCTGAGCCCTGGGGAACAGCACTAGTGACTGGCCACCAGGTGGATGTAGCACCATTCATCACAACTCTCTAGACCTGATCATCCAGACAGGTTTACCCCCCAAAAAGTGCACCTAACCAAGCCACAAGCAGCCAGTTTCTCCAGGAGAATGTTGTGGGAAGTAGTATCAAGTTGGCTAACTAAAGTCAACTTCAACAGCCTTTTCCTCATCCACTAACTGAAGATCCTCACCCTGGCTTGTGTACAATGTGATTTTAGTCCCGCTGCTGCTGATCCCTCCTGGCAGATTTAGTGAGCATTGAAAGCTTACATCACATCTGCCCTCAGCTGTTTGTGCTTGAGTTTAAGTTAATATGTATTTAGAGAGAAGGTCAAAAACATTTTGGAGCCAAATGCTCTTAGAATCATGGAATGGCTTAGGTTGAAAAAGACCTCTAAGGTCATTGAGCCCAACTCTTAGGCTAGCACCATCAAGGCCACCATTGAACCATGTCCTTAAGTGCCACCTTTACATAGCTCCAGGAATGGTGACTCCACCACTTCCCTAGGCAGCCCATTCCAATGTTTGACAACTATTTTGGTAAAGACATATTTCTTATATCCAATCTAAAACCTCCCCTGGAACAACCTGAGGTCATTTCTTCTTGTTCTTTGGGAGAAGAGCCCGGTCTCTGTGCTCCTTTTGGGCAGTGGTAGAGAGCAATAAGGTCCCCCGTGACCCTCCTACCTTTGGCTTCAGCCCATTGATTCAGCCTGTCCACATCTTCCTGCAAAGCCTTCCTACCCTGCAGCAGATCACACACCCATCCATCTCCCTGTCACCTGACTGAGAGAGCATTCATCCAGATAACTGATCATGGATTACATGGGGCTGGCCCCAGCTGAGCCCTGGGGAACAGCACTAGTGACTGGCCACCAGGTGGATGTAGCACCATTCATCACAACTCTCTAGACCTGATCATCCAGACAGGTTTACCCCCCAAAAAGTGCACCTAACCAAGCCACAAGCAGCCAGTTTCTCCAGGAGAATGTTGTGGGAAGTAGTATCAAGTTGGCTAACTAAAGTCAACTTCAACAGCCTTTTCCTCATCCACTAACTGAAGATCCTCACCCTGGCCTGTGTACAATGTGATTTTAGTCCCCCCACAGATAAGCTTGTCAGTTTTTGCCACACAGGTTTTGCCACATAGACTGGGTGCACTGATAATTCGTAACTTAAAGCACATCTTACCAAAATTTTAAGGTGATGCAATATCACCTAAAATGTCCCTGTCTCAAAATTAATTCCCTTTGGAAGCAACAAGAGAATGGTTGGAAAAACATATGTGTGTATGTTTGTATGTTCATCATATAGTAAATTAAAGACCATATTAGTCCACAGAGAAACTAATTATTTCATCCAGTTACTAAACACCATGATAAAATTATAACATTATCCAAAATGCGTGTCATTTTCATTTTAAGTACAATGAATGATCTGAGTTTTGGACTACTGTGCTTCACAGACTGCAACCTCCTCCATTTGCCATATCTCCTAAGCCCCTGGATATATCCTGCTGCCTTATGCTAAATGTCCTGCAGGTCTCCCACTGTTGCCACTTTTATACCCAAATTTCATGCAGCCCCAGAAGTTCTGCTCTCTCTGCTGGAGCAGCAATATATTTATTACTATATTATTATTGTATTTCAGCTCATAGCTATAGTAAATTCCATCCTGCTGTAACCCCTACCTCCATCTACCATTAGACAGCCTGGGATTCCCACAGACTTGGCAAATTTGATAGATTTGTTTATCAGCTCATCAGAACTGATGCGTGCATGGACTTACTGCCTGACTGAAACTGAAAGCTGGCAGAGATGTGCCAGGGGGTATTTTTCTCACTTTCCTCTCCTTATCTTTCTCCATCCAGTGTGGAGAGCAAACAATAGTGACACTCCAGGAAGCATTAATTTGCATTTGGCTTTCATTCCAATAAACAGCCCACTCCTCTCCAATTAAACATTCTGGAAGCTCCTTTTATTGTCCATTATACTGAGCTAATATAGCTAATATCAAGCTTATATAGATGTCCTTTGTTTATAGCAGTGATTGAATACACATCACACATTTCAGCAGAGAAAGTCCTCTGCAGACCCAATTTCAGATCCAAAAAGTGTCCTGCTGATGATGGCCCACATAAATCCAAGCAAGGAAAGAATGAAAACCAAGCACTTTCCTGTCTGAATGCCAATTTCCACTCCCAGCAGAAGATGACATCCATCACTTTAGCACCACTTAGCCAATCACCACAGACACAGTAAGAAGGGAAAAGCAGAGCAGGGAAGAGTACTCAAACCCATGAATAATCAGGATATTTTCATGTAGGCTTCTTACTTATCACTTAGCTGAAGATAGCCAAAAGTAAAAATAAAAACTGCACCTTTATCTAAATTCTAGTCCCTTATCTTAATACAGCTTTACTGAAGTCAGGCAACTGAGAACTGAATGTAGTCTGTATTGTCCATTATGACTAATCAAGCTTTGCTGACCTCCTGTGAGAATGTCTGTTCAGTTTATTAACAGAAACGTGCTCTTAGTTGTCCTCTGACAATGTTTTATCCCACTGTTATCAAAACTCCTCCAAAATTAACTGTTGGGGCAAATGAGGACATCTCTGCAAAGAGGAACTTAAGTAGAAGAAAGAAGATTTTGGTGGCTGAGAAGAGGATTTCAACACCACCCAGACAGGTAACAGCAGGTCACCAGATTTCCTAACTCTGGATTTTAGAAAAGATTTTACACTAGTCCAAAATACATCTGGGATCTCTAAAAAATTCTCCTCTGTCTTCAAAGCAGTTAGGAAAATTGCATGGAAAAAGATCTGAAAATTCTGGTATTTGTTTAGTACTTCACATAAACATGTTTAGAAGGGATGGCATGAAAATGAGTGAAGAGGAGGTGATTAAACCCCCAAACAATGCCATTTATTTATTTTGATCAAGAGTGAAGAATTTGATAGAGACTTTTAGCAGAACCTGGTCAACCTTTGAATGGGCACAAAGACAAGAAATGAAACTCAGTTCTGAAAAATGTAAGGTACCAGAAGGAATTACTTGAACTCATTGCACACATTACTGACTTCTAAATTACCTATGAACTCCATGGACAGTTCAGTGTGTGACAAAGGCAATCTTCAGGACAAATTAAATATCAATCTCTATGAAGAAAAGAGGAAAGAAGAACATTGAAATATGATAGTTTCTTTATAGTAATCTATGATATCCATGTAGGGAAAGAATTTAGTTAAAAGATTGGAAGGTTATGACTGGAAGGAAAAAAATCAGGGAAGTCAGTTAGAGAAAGAGCAACTGTTACGAGTCTGGAAACAGTGAGGGGAAAAAAGACTATAATGACTGTTCAGAAGAGCAAACCCCATTCTGTAGGGAAGAATTGCATGAAAACAAGAAATGGTGAAGAAAAGTTAAATTAAGACATTCTATTTCTCTCTTCTTCCTATGAGAAGATAAATTAATCAATGGATTGAAAAATGACAGTTGCCTGGAAACCTAATATCATAACCAGATTACAATCAATAAGGGCAACAAAAGTTCAGCATCCACAAGCAATACTTACATATCCATACCCACATGCATAAAAAGTACACAGGTACCAACAAAAGGTCTTAAAGCTTCAAGAGAAGGTATTTGAAGAAAATCTGAGTGAAACTGAGAAGGGACCAAAGATTAGAGAGGTAACATGACTGAAAAGTGGAAGTACTTTAAGTAAGAAGAGTTAACTGACTAGTCAAAATGCTGGTATCACAGAAAAAAGCTTACAACATTGGATAAGAAAACAATGCTTGGTTTGATGGCAAATAAAGCAGTAATTAGAAATTAAAGGAACATATGGTAAAACGTAAGGCATCAGTTACAGGTGGCAGTCAATACAAATGAAAATTGTATGGGGTGTAAGTAACTGATGAGGGAAGCTGAAGAACTTAGGGAAAAATGCCTGGCTGACAGAGTTAAGAATAACAAAATCATAGAATCATTAAGGTTGGAAAAGGTCAAGGTCCAAGGTCATTGACTCCAGCCCCTGACTGAACCCCACCATACCAACTTCACCATAGCACTTAAGTCCAGTTGTTTTTTGAACACTCTCACAGACCCGGTGACTCCACCACCTCCCATGGGCAGCCTGTTCCAATGCCTAACCACCTTAACAGTGAAAACTTTTTCCTGATGTCCAATGTAAACATTCCCTGGTGTTTGAAACTATGTCCTCGTGTTCTGTCACTAGCTGGAAGGGAAAAGAGGCTGGCCCCATTATTCCTTGATCCTGCAGTATTCCTTGATCCTGCTGGCCATACAAGCCAGGATGTCACAGGTCTTCTTGGCCACCTGGGTACAAACTAGCTCTTGTACAGCCACTGTCACCAGCATTCCCAGATCCTTTCCTTTGGGTGGATTTCCAGCCACTTTTCCCCCAGCCTATAGCACTGCAGGACACTTTTGTGACCCAAGGGCAGGACCTGGCCCTTGGCCTTGTTGAATTTCACATGGTTGGCCTTGGCCCATCAATCAAGGCGGTCCTGATCCCCCTGCAGAGCCTTCCTACCCTCCAGCAGATCAACACTCCCACCCAGATGGATGTCATCTGCAAAGTCACTGAGGGAGCACTGAATCCCCTCATCAAGGTCATCAATAAAGATATTAAACAGGACTGTCCCCAGCACTGAGCCCAGTGACTGGCCACCAGCAGGATGTCACTCTGTTCTCCATCATCTCATTCTCTGGGCCCAGTCATCCAGACAGTTTTTCACCCTCACAGGGTGCACCTGACCAAGCCATGGACTGCCTGTTTCTCCAGGAGAATGCTGAGGGTATCTGAAAACACTCTGAGAACAAAAAGAAATCTGCAGGTAAGTGGAAGTATGATACTAGATGAAAGTGGCAAAATTGTTAATGCTGAGGTAGCAAAATGACTCATGACCATTACTATGGCTGTTTAACACACTATGTATATATTTAATATTTACTGAGTTGGCAATAATTAATTCCAAACCTATTGGGATCCAGGGACAAGTTCTGTAGACCAACCAGTCAGTACCCACAATTCTTAAAAAACTGGCTTACAAACATCCCTCAGCACCATGATGTTAATTTTTAATACACTATAGAACGTTGAGGAATTTGATAGGACTGGGGGAATCTTAATGTTGAGTCAACAGACAAAAAGGGCAAGGGAAGAAGGGAGGGTTCTCAGCCTGACAATACTCCCAGGAAAGATCACAGAAATGCTGAGTCAGTGTTAAATACATAAAACAGTATCAATAAAATTCATGCCAAGAAACACAGGATTATGGGGACAAAGTATTTTTAAAGCAATAGTTTCATACTCTAATTAAATTACAAACTCCATTGACAAAGGTAAGTGAATACCCTGCAGAAATTCTGGCTTTTGTAGTGTTTGTGACTTATTATCTCATAGCACTGTGATTTAAATTGCATTATACCTTGACAATAAAGTACCTATTCAACGAATTGAGGACTGTCTGAGGAATCTCAAAAAGGAACAAAGAACAGAATCATCATTCAGTAGGAGGATTTGGTGTGAGGTTCTGCATATATCATGAGTAAACAGAACGTGATTTTACATCTCATCACCAATGTAGAAATAAATGCAAAATACTTGAGGTGAACTTTGCAAAGACTGGTAGAAATGCAGAAATATTAAATAAAGTGGATCCCTTCTAAATTATACCTATTCTGAAAAACTGAATACATTTTAATTCAGCCAAATACAAAATAAGATGTTAAGGACTAAGAAATGCAGACAATATCTACAAAGCAAGACACTGCAACTCGGAAAGCAGGGACCTTGAGGAAGATTAAGGTTCACTGTGGATAAGCAGAACTACAGAAAAATGGGTGAATGCAAGCCAGGAAAGTGAAACCCCTTCAAATGAGAAATGAGGCACAACTTACCCTGCAAGTGTTTAACTACTGGAACAAACTACCAGGAGAAGCAGTAACTTCTCCATCTCTCAGATTTCTCACATGAAGAGTTGATGCCTTTTTGGAAAATGTGCTTTCACCAAATACAAATGATCAGCCTTCACACAAATGGAAGTCAATGAAATTAAATAGCCTGTGTTCTATAAAAAGGTCTCACTATTACAATGTCTTGTGTCTTCTGGCCTTAAGGACTTTGGCTTTGCAAAAGGAGGGTTTTCAATGAACCAAAAAGATAGCAACATAAAAAAATGCAAATACCAGAGAATTTCAAACCCAGAACATGGAAACTTTTTTCCCCACACTTTGTGGGCTAACTATGCTATAAGCTGCTGCATTCTTGGTCTCAGCAAGAATGCTACCTGCAAATCCCTGCTGGTCTCTTCCTGGGCTTCTAAAAAATCCACTGGTTCTGTGCAAATCCTGACCCTCTGTAACCTGCCACAACTCAGGGCTGAGGTAAACTGAGCTCCCTTGCCATATCATAACAGAACTTGGGTTTGATTGTTTTGCTTTGGGCAAGAAAGGAGCACAGTGGGAAGGCACAGGAGAAGGACTGCTACTCCTGTGACTGAGCCTGTACCCTCATAGCTCTCTGGCCTTTGGAAAGGTGCTGACACTATGGGTAGTCCCACCTCATGCAGTAAAGTGGGAAACAGGAACCATGGGGCTACTGGGAGAGCACATCTGTCCCACAGAAGAGAGCTCATGAGGATGCCAGGCATATCTAAAGGAACTAATGGACCCTGGCCAGCTGTGGATGTACATTTCAGAGCAACTTTCCCAAACAGATCTGCTGATGTTCACGGAGTGATTCCTGCAGGGGGTCCTCTGACCAATTTGGCCAAAGAGGTTCAGACTGAATTAAGAGGAAGAAGTAACTCTAACTCTCATTCTCTCTCAGTGTTAGCATGTAAACAGTTTTCTTAGAAAACTGGAGTAGAAAAAATTCAGTATTTATAGTCTCACTTCATACCTGTACTAAGCCCCCCAAAAATGTAGTGGCCCAAGAGGGAGCTGAGAACTGTAAATGCCTAGAAACAAACTCTGTCAACCTCCAGTAAATACAATCACTCAAAACCAAATTAAGCTATTTATATGCAGTTTTGACACATAGACTTCAAGGTATAAGAAACTGACACATGCAGACCTTTGGCACACATGCTAAAAGGATGTCTTGTTTGCCCTCACACCTGACAACAGAGATAACAGAGTTATCTATCTGTTGTCAGCTATAAGAGAAAAGAGGGGGCAGTATGAGGAGGACTGGGCAAGAGGGAGGGTAGGGCTGCAGTGAGTGTCTGAGGCTGGTATGGTTTATCATGACAACTTGCATTGCCATGTCCTGTTGCACTAGATCCACTGGTATTGCAACTCATCAGCATGAGACAGCTGCAATTGAGGAGTCCTATCTGATGGCGTTAGTGGTGAAGCAAAGCAAGCCATTCCCATGACTCCATCCTGCCATGTCATGGGCTGTTTCTGGGTATGTAGAATATTGTGAGAAGACACTGGAGAAATTTAATCATGTTTTTGAGTCTGAATCCTTGCATCAAGGCAGGCAGTTTGTCAACTACAGTAAGAATAACACCCAGGCTTTGTCTTATGACCAAATTAACTAGCTCTGGTTTAGAATATTGTGTACACACACATATATACACACACACACATATGTATATATGTATACACGCATTTATATCATTGTCAGTGTGTACCTATAAATAAATAGACATTCACATGTAACAGTAGGACACTGGCAATGCAGAACACCAAGGCAAGAGCCTCTAATTTCTGGACAAGGAAGGTAAATCCACAAAAAACCCACAAATGGGTAAGAAAGAGAAGTATGAAAGAAAAAGGGAGTAAGGGAAAAAGGGAGACACTGGTTATGTGTCAGAGAGCATGGGAAAAAGGCAGGAAGGATATGGAAGGAAAAAGGGTTTGGAAAGGGCATTTGGCTGAAGCAGAACATAGGGAAACAGAGGCAAAAGAGAAGTACAGAAGGAGCTGAACATGATGAAATGCCAGAGAAGTAAAATAAACATCAGAAGGGAATTCACAGATTAAAAGATAGGAAGTGAAGAGGACATGTTTCCCTCCCTGTTCACTGGTTATACTTCTCCATCTCACGTCTTTTATTCTCTCTCATGTACTTTCTTCTATTCTTACCAGTCCCTTATAGATGTTTCTCTTAGAAGCATTAATCTGCACAAATTCCCTCACTGCACCTCTGCCCCTACACTTCCCTCCCTCCCCAGCACACAAGAATGATAAGAGAGAAGACCCCTCACCTCTACCTCTCCCCAGCATGAGCTTTTGTCAGCTTATGAACAACTGCCAGGTACGTGATGCAAAGACAGGACAATTTACCATCAAACAGAAATTCTCATTCTGACACACCCAAAGTTTGTTTCCATCAGAGTATGTTCCCCAGGGGATGGAGTTTAACAAATCATATGCAGTGTAATATTAATTTTTGCATGCTACTTCAAGCTGACATGCTGTCTGTTAGATGACTGTTTTTTCCTAACAGAACTATTCCACTGGGAAGAAAATTAACTCTTAATATGCATTTCTCTTGTACTCTGCAAGGTTCCTGTTCTCACTCTCTTTCAGTCTCCCTTATTTACTCCCTCCATCTGCATCCTCATCCTTTTCCCTGATTGTTGTATCCCACTTTCATCTTTCTGATTCCTATCATCCTGATTTTTCTTCCCTACTCTTTTTTCCTTCTTCCATACTGCCTCTTTTCCCTGTCTTTCCCATTCTATACTTTCCTTCTTTTCCTTTTTCCTTATTTTTCTATTTTGCCAGTTTTGCTTACTCCCTTTCCTGTCCCATTCCCCTGCAGTCCAGAAAATAATGTTCTAGGTAGCTCTGCAGCCACAGAGCCATAAAAAGAGTCAGCCAACCTATTTAGAAACCCAGCCAGTCAGCCCCATAGAGCTGTCAGCATCACATGCTGTTCTATAGGCTGGCAATTTCAGCTCCCACAGAAATAAGGGAACCAGTATAAAAGCCACAACCCTCTTGGAAGCAGGGGTTCAGCATCTTTGGGAACCTAATTCAATAGTCTGACTGGGCCTACACAGTGCTACAGGCTTTGAGAGGGATGGGCAGAGACTGCCCTTAAACTTCAGTAGCTGTTTTGTCCAACCCTGCTGTATGGTGCTATAAACAGTAGGAAGAGAGTAAGGGGAACAGTTCCAAATAATTAATTATCCCATAATAAATATGTGTCTTGGGGTGGCTGTCAAGAAACCCTCAAAATTAGCCTAAATTAATAGCCTAACTTTCAGACAGTTAAAGCTATGTAACATGAAACACCTGAGACAGGGGAGAAAATAGAAAGGGAAGTCTGCATGAGGGAAGAAGAATGGTAGAAACTAGAGGAAAATCAAGAGAGGTGAGAAGGCTACCTTGTTTACTAGTGGACACACTGAAAAAAAAAAAGCCTTTGCTAAATCAGCAGTACCTAGAGGGCCAGAGTTTCAGACAAGCTGAAGAGCTCCCATTGACTTCTCCCCCATTTCAACTGCTCAGCATTTCTAGAAGGCAGAACCCTAACACCTCTCCTGAGCTGGGGACAAATCTAAGAGACTTGCCTTTCACAGCTACTGCTCTGGCCATGTCACCCCCAAAACGCTGACTTTGTTACATTTCGCACGGAGCTGCACTGTGGGGAGCAGTGGAGAGAAGGAACAGAGAATTAACGTTAACGCTCGCGGAAAAGCGCGCAGCAGCTGAGAAATCTGTCTCAGGCTATTTCCCTCACACCCTTCCCACAGTGTAATTTAATCTCCTGACAGCACAGCCTGTCAAGCCCCGGAAGGAGGGCATGTGGACACACAGGCTGCTGCGTCTGGCTGCTGAGGCAGCAGCAGCTCAGCTCTGTGGAGATGCACACAGCAAACTGCCTCTTGCCAAGACTGGCAAGCACATGGGCCTTTTTAGGGGGGTAAAAGCAGTGCTGCCTTCTGCAGCTAGTAGGAATTGGCCATGCCCTGTGTTTATCCACTCTGTATGAAGACATGGGCTTTAAATCATCAAACATGGAGTGCAGTGCTGCTTAGCCAGTGGTACTGCCTGCTCAGGTTCCTGTTCAAAGCTTCTCTGCAAGGCAGGGTACACAAGGAGCATGTAGGAGACAGGGTGAAAGGTAGGAGATGGAAATTTCAATTAAATTAAGAAAGGAGAAGGCAAACATAAACATGCAGCATAGGCTAATAACAATTCTGTGAACAATCAAAGCTTTCTATGTGCAGGACATCACAGACCACTGCAAAATTGGTGGGAAGCTTTCTATGTGCATAACATCCCAAACCACTGCAAAATTGGTGGGGTTTATAGATGGCTTTGTCCCCAATCAGCACCCAGGATTTCCACTTGCTTTTTGGAATTAAGGGACCCAATACACTACAGAAGTAATGTGGTGTCACAAATCTTGACTCTGACTTAGAAACAGCATAACTGGATGCTGACTGAACCAAGACTTCTGGATAAGCACAAAATGTTTGCAGCCTACCACCTCCAAAACTCCAGATCCTGGCTTGAGGATGGCTGGAAGGAGAGCTCAATTGGGAAAACTCCTTCAGCTGTTTTGGTCTACAGAGTATTTGCTGCACAGTACCTGGGGTGTTAAGAATCAAACCTCTTGTGAAGTAAAAAAATGTATCCACAGAAAGAAAAGTAAGCAATTTCCAGAATGCTTTCATAGACAAAAAAAGGATATAAAATGGAATCTATAGTATAGAGTAGTTTTTTACTTTTTTTTTATTTTTAATGGGTTTTGGTTTTTTGTTTTTTGGTTTTTGTAGGTTTTGGGTTTTTTTTACTTCACTTGTGTAAAGCAGCTTCAAATAGCCTGTGAACTAGTAAATCAATAGAATCCTTTGTCCCGGAATGCTTCTGATTTGGTTCCCATGCTTAGTCTGTAACCTATGCTGCCTTTTCACTGGTCTCTGACAAGTGAGAACATTGTGACTTCTGGGCTGAGATAAGAACATCCCAACAACAGACCCTTAGTCCTGGAGTTCATGTTCTTCATTGACCCTGGCCAACTTGGAATTGAAGAGCAGTCACTTATATGATTTATAAGGAATTCTGGAAATCTGATTTCACCCTAATGAGAATGTAGTTTCCATTTTCTAATGCAAGTTAGTGTGTAGGACTGTATGCTATTCCTACTTTAGCCTTCATGATCAAAGACATATGACTTTTCTGTAATTGTATATTAGTCTCATCCTGTGACTATTATCTTCTCACATTTTTTTCCTGCCATAAAAGAATTTGCTCTGGAGAGGCTTTAGAAAAACAACAAAAAAAATTACATTATTTGAGAGTAATGAATGCCTCTACTTGATGGCCACATAAAATCTATTAAGTTAACATGCAACCTTACATGTTACTATTAACATTTGGAAGATTCTTCTGGCATTTCTTTCTTTTAATTCAGTATTAATAAGTTTAAATAGGAAATGTTATTCTTGGTTCGGAGGAACCTGAGCTTGAAGGAAATGCAGTGTTTGGAAAATGCCCCAAAGGAAGGAACAAAGATGGGACATTAAAGATTTGCCTCACAAGTAGGGGGCATGCACTAAAGCCAAGAGACACATAGAATCACAGAATAGTTTGAGTCAGAAAAGACCTCTGAGATCATCAATTCCAACATTAACCCAGCACTGACAAGTCCACCACTTGATCATGTCCCTCAGTGCCACATCTACACGGCTTTTAAATACCTCGAGTTCCACCACCTCACTGGACAGTCTGTTCAAGTGCTTGACAACTCTTTGAATGAACAAATTTTTCCTAATATCCAATCTAACCCACCATGGTGCAACTTGAGGCAATTTACTCTTGTCCTATCACTTGTTTCTTAGGAGAAGAGACCAATCCTCACCTCACTACACCCTCCTTTCAGGCAGTTGTGGACACCAAAAAGGTTTTCCCTGAGCCTCTTTTTCTCCAGGCTAAACAACCCGAGTTCCCTCAGCTATTCCTAATATAACTTAAAATACATATATTTCAATTTATGTTGTATTTAATCTAATATGTATTTCAGAGGAAGTGGTGAATACAAGCAATAGCAGTGATTTCACTATTTAATATGGATTTCTGAAAAAAACCCAAACAAACCAGGCACCACCTATGAGCAAGTATAAGCAGGAAGAGAAAAAAGGAGATAGTTTTTGGGCTGGATCATTGCTGGGTGAAAGGAGACAAATCAATTTTTGTGTGTATGGAATTCAGTGGTTTGTGGCACATTTTCCCCACCATTTTACCTTTATTGTCTCCATTTTAAGATGAAGGGTGATGCTCCTCAAAGCTGTTCTCAGTGGAGAGGTTGAGTAGACCAAAACCCCTTTGACTCTACTTCCCACCATACTTCTCCTTCCAATAAAAACCACTGGTGGTGGGTCATCCTTTCAAGCCTCTTGTCACACATGTACTGACATGGCTGAACAAGACCTCTCCCCACCCCTCATTCAGATCAGGGGAAGGAATGTGAGGAGACAGAAAGGGAAGGGATGACACAGAAAGTAGAGCAGACATGGGAAAAAGGCATAGATAGAAAACAGGCTAATAGACTGACAAGGCTTTTATTCTCAGTTATAGAGAATCTCACCCTCTGGAAATTAGGTAATTTGGGGCTTTTCAACAGAATGATTAAGGAAAGGCAAGGACTATTACCTAATATTATTTATTTGATAGGTAAAACTGAAAAGGCTAAATAGCACAGCTAAATAGAAAAATTAAAGAGATATATGCACAAGCTGTCCTTTGTCCAGCTGGATCACAGAGAACACTAGTCCTGGAGCCCACTGCACAATACCATGATTATGGTTAAACTTAAAGAGGAGATATTTAGATTAGATTATCAGAAGAAATTTTTTACTGTGAGGGTAGTGAGGCACTGAAATGTGTTGTCCAAAAAACTTGTGGATGCTTCATCCCTGGAAGTGCTCAAGGCCAGGCTGGCTGGGGGCCTCAGCAACCTTGGTCTAGTGAAAGGTGTCCTGTCCACAGCAAAGGTGCTGGAACTAGCTAATTTTTAAGATCCTCTCCAGCCCAAACCATCCATGACTCTATGATCATGAGAGACAGACCTCAAAATGCTCTACACACATGTTGCCCACCTAAAAAAAATACAAGGAACTGCAAAAGGCAAGCAATCAGTGGTGGAGGACAAGAGAAATTCTCCAGATGGGATACAAGTGAGTGCACATCTATCTGCATGATTTTTTTCTACACCTAAGCAAATATTTAGGAACAATGGGATGAAAATTAGCATAATAAATAACCAAGTGATTTCCATGGAAGCTGCTCTAATTCTGACTGACCCAGGCAAAAGCTCCCTTGCTTCCACATGAACATTTAAACTTGACTGAGGACAGTATTTGAGGAAACAACAGTGAAATATATTATCTAGGGAAGGGACATGCAGTGATCACTGCACCTTAGAGAGGAACCTCCAAGCTCTTGCTAGCTCAGCTCTGGTTGGCACCATCTCCCTCTCCTCCTCCTTTCATACACAGGCTCATGAATGATGCTATTAATCAGCATCAAGTCCCCAGAGCACCTCCTGCTCTGGAATGCCACTGATGAGCAGATGGGATTTTTGGCAAGAAATGACCTGGCACGAAAATGAACAGAGGAGAGGAGTATGAGAGGGGAGGGGGAACTGCCTGGAGCTCCTCATTTAAAAGAATGGAGGAAAAGAGATTTATCTTCTCTGCTGATACCACATTCCAATGTACAGTCTTCTAAGGAATTATCAGAAGCCACCTGTGCATATCAACACAAGCCAATTTCCTTCTTTAACAGTCTGTTATATCTATATTTGTGTGGGTATATCTAATAGGCAATGCTAGCAGCTACCTACAGTGGTTCAATGCAGGTTAACTACAAAACGTTGACTCAGCCTCTTGGCTGGGCTCTGCATCTCACACTCATGTCCAGCAGATGCTGTGCTAAGATCCCACCTGGCTATTTTAAACTAGCAGGGCTACAACTGTTTGAACTGCAGCAATGGGCAGCCTAGAAGAAAGGCCTGACCTAAAGTCTTTTGAAGCCTGTTGCTTATTGCTCTTCCACATATCCTTTTGCTCAGCAAATAACAGAAAGGCCTCCCCCTGACACCCATGAAATTCACATACAGGAGGTGGGAGCTAATATTCTCCAGTCATTAAATGAGCAAGACATCTCAGGAAGTTTTTTCACATTAAACATTACAGAAATAGCTTCACTGTGAATGAAAAGAAGATTCAGATCTTACGGGTCAGGGAACACTCAGTTTTAATTCTGTAAATCTCACTGGTGGTAGTGGAAGCTGAGGAGATACATCCCAGGTTGCATTCTGCACCTTTGGAGTGCTACAATGCTGAAAATCACGTTACACACCTTGGATTCAAATATACATATAACACTTGAAACAGCAAAAAAGACTATTTATTTCTGACATATTTCTCCTTTTTTAAAGAAATCTTCTGTCTTCTTGCATTTACCAAATAAAACACATAGCAGAACACAGAGTTATTCTGTCAACAAAGCTGTGTATGTGCAGCCTAGAAGACAAGCACCTGCTCAGGGATCATTAGGGAATGGAGAGGGAAATCTTCCCTGTCCCACTCTTTCACTTCACACACACTTTGAAGAGACACGTGGTGCATCGTTTGGTGATGCACATGGCACAGAAATGCTGCTTCCTATAGCTCCTGCCATATAAGGCTTGACAAACACTTTACAAACACTAACAAATGAAACTCTCTCTCTATAACACCAGAGTTATCACCTCTTTTGATTTTACCATAAGTCTCTCAACTTTACTTGTCCTACTCTATTTTATGTGAAGCCCTAACTCTCAGAAGTCAAATGATGTGCAAGATCCATAGCCATATAATTGGGCAGCAGCTGGCAAAAACCAAGTCTTATGATTCAGAAATCTGAAAGTAATTGAAAAAGTTCCCACTTGAGGGGAAAAAAAAAGTCTTGCTTCTTATGTAAATTCTCTTATTGCATGGCTGGCTTCTGATTTCTAATTCTTGGGCTGGTAAACTGGAGCATTTCTTCACTAATGGGCAAGTACTCTTATCCCCAGCTGGCAGATCAGAAAGTTACGAGGCAGCACTAAACCTGGCTACAGTATAAGTGAGCATTCAATGCAGCTAAATTCCTGTTACATACTGCAGCATTGAGCTGTGCCTGTATAAAGGACAAACCATGCATTAAAGAACAAAACATGGGCAAAGTCTGGAGCAAAATCCAACTGTCTTACTCTTAGCCCAGTGCTTCAACATCCAAGCATGCTCTTGCCTAACCTTGGAATTCTGAAAAAATCCCTCCTGTTTTTAAATAAAAATCTGCAACCTGCTGTGCAGATATATCTGAGGAAAGAAAAACCTAGTAAAAACCACTGGAGCCTCTCATACCTTGTTAGGGACTTGAAGAGAAAAAGGAGTCCATTTTTAAAGGACTTTGAAGGTATTGCCTACTGTTTAGATTGCAATAAACTAAGGATGATTTCCCAGGCCAGGCAGCAGCAAGAACAACAACACTTCTAGACCCACATGATGCAAACCAGCTCAAAACACAGCAGACAACAAGAAGATTAGGGACATCCCCAGGAGCTAAGGAGTTAAGCAGATTTCATTGCCATTCATTACACATCCTGAAGAAGTCATTACAGAGCCATCTCTAGCATAGCTGGGACCCAGAAAGCTTTTGTTTGGCTTGCAGCGTGTGACAGGAGCTGGTGTTCAGTGCCCACTGAACAGGGTGATAGGAGCTGTCTCATGCACTGAGGAGCCTGCGCATCATGCCCAGTGAGTACAGGGCTACTGACTTTTCACAGACAATACCTTGCTGTACAAACAAAACAAGAATCATACATCCTCCTCTGACTTATCCTGCTGTCCCCCTCTGTTCCACTTTCCCCTGGATGCCACTGAAAAATGGACACTGGAGGAATAGAGAAATTACTTTACACCACCCAAACATGAAGGAAAAGAAACAGCAAAACAAAAATTAGGCAAATGCAAAAGAAAAAAAAAATAAGGTCTCCCCTAAAAAGCTTCAAAAATAAAGAACCCTTTGCAGGCAATTTAATTTCAACACCTATCTAAAGGAACAAGTGGACTGGATGGTGTTAAGGTCCATAAAGTAGATTATAAACAGTTCCACAAGGGCAACAGCATATATTGTAACATGCAATTTTATAGAGGCCTTCAAATGAAAATAAAAACACTGGGTAGTTGGGGCTCTCTCACATGCCTATGAAAAGTCAGGAAAGAAGAGATGATACCAAGAATTGATAAACTGCAGAGGAGAAAAAAAGCACAAGGAAAAAGAAGCTAGGAAACATTTTATTTTAAAATATTGTTTTGTGTCAAAAATAATCTGGTGGGTCACTTCAATTTATTTCCATGTTAAACAAACTGAGTAAGGCTTCTGTGAACTCTCTTCAAGGCATAGCTGTTAAGTAATGGAAAAGACTCCCATAAGTAATCAAGCCAGGAAATAGGGAGGGATTTTAGGAACACAATACACAAATTAGTTAGTAGCCATCTCTTAAATGTCTTCTGTTCTCTTCTTAACCCTGGGGAAGAGAAGGGGAAGGAGATAAAAAAATAGAAACAAAATTAGAATGATGCATTGCCCTTCCTTGCATCTGTCAGGATGAGAGTGAAAGTTCTTGGAAGGTGAAGGTCAGGGGAGACAGCCACAACACACGGGTGAGCATGTCCAGGAAACCAGAGGTCCTTCAGACTTCCCATGATGGAGGAGCTTGCCCTCATGTACCCTGCATTGATCTCCTAGCACTTCCACACATAAAAATTGATCAGACTGAATCTATCCATGCTCACCCAAGGGATTCTGTCTCTAAGCCACTTCTGTTTGCTACCAGACCAGCAGATAATGTGAGCAAACTTGTCAGAGCAGCAATGTGGGCTCTATGGCACAGCTCCCTGCCATAGTGCCTTTTGAACTGGGTGTTGACAGCTCCCACCTCCTCACAAACCAGAGCTGAACTCATGAGAAAAAGCAACGAGCATATACCAGATAAGGAGGACCTTCCTCATCTGTAAAAAACTTCATGGGTGAGAACTGAGTACCCCTCCCAGAAAACTTATAGCTTCCTGGGATGTGACCATTATCACCAGCACTACATATACGGCCTTGTAAAGCAGGTTAATGCGGGGGCAGAAATCAGCCATGCATGTAAGGAATCAAATCTGTCCTGCAAATGAACCATTTCACAGACTGAATCCCTTTCTGAGATGGTAAGTTTATCATTCCCACTTTTCACAATGGGAAACAAGTCTTTCTTCTTTTCTCTCTTCCCTTCAACTTCTCTTTCTCTCCCCATCAGTGGCTATTGTCGGTCGTGTGGGCCACATTCCTGTATACTGTAAAATCCTCTGAGTGCAAAACAGAAGGTTGCAGCAGAAATACAACTGGCACTGAGTGCCAATTCCATTTCCTCCTCTATTTCTTTCTCTCCATGAGTCAAGCTCTTGCTCCCTGCTTCCACACATACACAGAGCATGGCACAGCACCCTTCTGTATGAAAGCAACCTTTTGTTAAAGGAGCCTGAATTCTAAGTGAAATCCTCCTCCAGCTTTTACCCTAGCATTATTCTCTTGTCCTAAATCATGTAGCATTCATGTAGCTTTTCCCTAGGTAATTCCAAAATAACAACACTTCCTAACTGTACCATATGGCGGACAAGGGACAGCCAGGCACAGGTCACACTCAGACAAATTCCAGCAAAGGCTTATTCTCTGCAAAGAAACATTGGAGCACCTTTTATTAACGCTGCTGTTTGCATTAAGCTATGGAGTCACAACCTCAAATAACAGGAAACATTTGCCAAGAAGACAAAGGAAAAAACCAACAGCCTACTTAAGGTCCAAATCCCCACTGTCCTATTCTGGGTTCTGGTTTTGAAGCCTTCACTCCCCTTTATAAACTAATTAACTTTATATACCTAGGGGCCCTACAACTAAGAATGCCTTTCTTTACTTCTGACCATGTGGCTCAGAATTCCCAAATGCATTTATATAGGAGGCAACTATGCAATTACAAATGCATCCTTTTGTTGTTCACGTTATTTCATCTTTCACAGATCCCAGTTCTCAATATCGTATAGAAGGTAAATCATCTCCCAGGAGTCCACATGAACAGAGCCAAAAATCTTATTCACTTGAGACCTTGTTTATCTCCTGTTCTGATGATTAACACTGTGAGCAAGGAGGGACTGATGCAATCTGGGTTAAAACCAATATTCATTAATGACAATAACGACCCTCACGCCTTCAACAGAAGCAGACAGATGCTGTGGGTCAGGCTGTTGCTTTCCTCACATCTTTTATTTCAAATGAGATAATGCTGCTAAAAAGCACTGTGCTAACAGCCTTAGACACAGAAGTTCACCATGTGCATAGACAGGTAACACAGGAAAGCAGCAGCGGTGATCAAACATCTGAAAAACCTGACCAAGGGGGTCAGTGTTTGAGGGGAATTCAGGGTGTTTACTCTCCAGGAAGCTGAAAAGAGGTACAGCAGTCTTGAGATGTATGAAAGGAAACTGTAGAAAGGCAAGCAATAAGCAGTTCTCTTTGCTCAAGGGAACAGGTCAAGAAACAAGTTTAAATTGATTGTAGGGAGCGAGACACAGGTGAGGCCTTAGGAAACTGTCTCCAGTGGGAGCTCACCATGGGAGCAGAGAGCCCAGGCTGACTGCAGAACTTCAGGGCAGAACAAGACATGCGAACATCTGGCAGAGCAGGTGTGAGTGTGGCTGGTTCTGCCTGCACACAAGGCAGTGCTGCCTGGCCAACAGAGATGTGATCCAGGCCTTTTTCCAGTGACTCTCACATGTCACCATTATAACCTTTGCTTTGCCAGTGTGTTTGTACTCTCAGCTGGCAATGCCAACACCAAAGTTTATGGACTCTCTCCCTGCCCAGGCCATTCAGTGGATGGTTGTACTGCTCAAAGTGCCAGCAGGAATGCTACACAGGGCAATTTGCACTTTCGTGTTGCCAGCATCAGTCTATTTGCAAAAGGAACTGAGACCAATTAGTGTGGGGTATTTTAAGTGATCATCAGAAAAAAACCTGAAACAAACCAGAAGTAAAAGAAATCACTTCCAGAAATCTAAATAAACAACATCCACACCACATGTGTTCCATGTCTTTCTGTGTTTTAAAGACTTGGTCCAGACATGTCCATTAAAGAGGCCAAAAATTAACTCATGTAATAAGGAGTATTAAGGATGTAATAAGGGAGTATTGAAGGACACCCAGGCTTCCAGAGGCATGCACAGCACATGCACAGCTGAGAAACTTGCCATGAATTTCTCCAAATATGTCTATAGCTTTATCCTAACCCTGACTACTCCAGATAGCTCTGAACTGCACTTGGAGGCTATGGACCATAGTCCTTCCCTTTTGATTATGTGCCTTGTGCCTAAAATATGAGGTGGAAATACCTGCAAGACAGCAACTTATCTTTATCCTAGTCATTTGGTTGCAAAAACTTGCCAACCCACCCTCTACAGAAGTAGTTGGAGAGATTGGGCAGTGGAAAAACTGGGTACACCTACCCATGCATTGTGGAGTGTGCAATGGAAGAAAATTAGGACAACACCAAAATAGCCAATTTTTTAGAGTTCCCATTTGATTCCAGAAAAGCTACAGCAGGGTCAACAAAGTAAAAAATTCTTCTGTTTTCACCAGTGTCACCATAATCTCTGCTGTGATTGCTACTGGGACTCAATGCTCCTAGAAGCAAAGTGGAATAATGTCTGGGATCTCCAGCCCAAATTCCTCTGGCACCCTGACACCATGTTCTGCCTTCCAAACACAATGTGTTAGGAGAAGCAGAACAAAACCAGAGAGATTTTGGTGTCAGTGACAATGGTCTCCTTGCTATGAGTGGTGAAAAATAAAGATGGCATTGACACGTCATGACTATGGTGATGATTATATTGTCTGGAGTTTAACAGATGAGGGAATAAATCGGTCTTCTGTCCCTGACAGCATGACAAAAGGAGTTTGTAAAGGATGTAAGTAGCACTCAATTTTTTATTTTGACTATTTCTCCTCTTCCAAGTTCCCCCACCTCTACAGCTGTGAGAGCAAAGAGAAGCAGTAACCATTCAAGGATACGCTGACCAAGCTAATTTGCTTTACTTGCTCCCAAATCCCTCATTCATCCACTATATCTTAAAAGGCAGCTACTAAGCCAGTGGTCTAACGAAGACATTACTGTTATTAAAGCAGGGTCTTTGGCACTGTGGTGCAAATTAGCATAACAGCATCACACCCTGTGGGGGCATTAAAACAATTGCTTTTATCATTTCAGTTTAGGTCTTCAGAGATTGAAGCCTCTGATTGTGAAATTGCTCTCAAAAGTCTCATTGAAGTCATCCTGCTGCATGTTATTAGGATGAACCCAACTCCAAAGACCACATCTGTGATTTTCTTTAGATAATTCTGAAAAGATCTGGCATGTCCTAGCTCTCATAAAACATTAACACATTTACAGCTACCTTGGTTTTCCAGTTATGTAAATACATTTTATCACTAAATGATAATCTGGTTAGTTACAGTGACTTGCTCAGAGAAAAACACAGTATATAAGTGGTTGGTCCTGCACTTTGTAAACTGCCTAAAATGCAAATTGAAATTATTCTTCTACACAACTGCAAGAGAGTAAGTTATAAATCAGCAATTTTTCAGTTGCTGAATAGCCATATATTATGCCCACACATGCCATCATTTATTTTTTGCAAAGAATAGGAACTCCCTCACCTTCACACATGAATGTCAGGATCCCTGGTACCCAGTGTTCCTTTCTCACAGAAGGAACCAACATTATGGAAATGCCCTAACCACTCCATACAACTGGGGCAGGAGTTCCAGCCCCTCCTTCTGGTCCCTTTTAATTACCTGCAAGTAGATGATGTGGTTTGTGAACAAACCAGACAACAGCGCAGAAATGTGAGTTAGCTCTGTCTAGATCCAGGCAGGAGGGGTAGCCACAACTCAAACACTTCCAGTCCACTTCCAGACCAAGAATCTGAGTGTGTGCTCATCATCCATTTGTTACCTACACAGCTCAAAGTTGACACATTGCTAATTACTGCTCTGTCAGTTGTGCAGAGGTCCCTCCTTTTCCATGAATCACAGAATGACCAGGTTGGAAGAGACTTGCAAGATCATCAAGTCCAACCTGTTCCTTAACACCTCAACTAAACCATGGCACTCAGTGTCACATTCAGTCTTTTTTTAAACACACCCAAGGATGGTGACTCCACCACCTCCCCGGGCACATCATTCCAATACTTTATCACCCTTTGCATGCAGATCTTTTTCCTAATATCTAACCTATATTTCCCTTGACATATGGAGAGCACATGTCTGCTGGTGGAGCAGCCAAGAAATGTTTAAGTGCAGAAGTTCATCCTGCTGGATGAGATCAGTCTTAACTGCTTTCCCAAGACCCACTATGCCCTTTCTAGGCCACTTTTCCAGCCCAGCTGTTCCTGGAAGTCTTGCCCAGGGGTGGGATATCCATCAAGCACCTTCCTGTTTTGCTGGGTCTGTGCAGCTCCAAGTACTGGCTCATCCCTGAGTAACAGATACGGGGCAGGACAGACCAACAAGTTTGGTCAAAGCACCCAAGCTAGTTTTGTAGCAGGTTTGCTTTTGGAAGTGGAAATGAATACGGTCTGTGGTTTTCCATACCTGGAATTATAGTTAAATGAAGTATCAGGGAGTTTTCAGTATACAGTCAGCATTGATACACCAGGGCAATTAGAAGAGCGAGGTTTTTCAGTGCTCTTCTCATGACTATTTTAGCTACATCCAGCTGAAAACAGCTGGTTCTTTTTCAGGCCAGACCAATACAAAAGAGAATCAGATCCGTCAGCGCAGGGATTTCTCTTGAAGTCTGGCCCTTGGATCTTGCTGAGTTTAAGTGGTTAAGAATAGCAGTCATTGCATTTCTGACTCTGGCCTGGGGACTCCCTTTGCACTGCAGTGCTCCACTTCTCAGTGCTGGAGTGAATATTGCTTCTGTTTCTGGCTTTTCAGTGAGTCTCCCAAAACCACTGATTTCCAGCTGTGACTCTACTGTACAGGGTGGCAAACTCCAGCACACAGATTCTCCAGAGGCGTGCCACAAACCATGTGTGTCTTGCTGAGCATCAGCTGTTTGCAAAGAGCTGTCTGATCATAGTTCCCCACCTAAAAATGCATTACATGCCCTCTTAAAATTACTTTTTTCCTCAGTAGGCAGTTGCCACCGCTATCACAGGGAAATAATGTGTTTTTCAACATCTGGGGGCATTTGTGCAAAATGGCAAATTGGAAGGAGAAGTGCACCAGCAACTCTTTTTATATTAAAATCTGGTTTGCAGTTGTGAAGGAGACTGAAAAGACCTGTTGTGCAGTAGCTGAGAAGGGGTTGATGTTATGAATTACACCTCATCCAAGATGAATAACAAGTCCTGAGGCAGTCCAGCTGAAGTAAACCACAACAGGATGTGTATTACAAGAGGCTGAATGCCATTTCCACTCTAATTTGAGTGTCTAGATGAGAATATAACACTGGGTGCTTTCTATGGTGGTAGGTGGGTGATACAAAGTCACTTTCATGCTGCTTTCTGTGCTCTCCTCTTGCCCTGTGTTTATACAACTGAAATAAAATGTTTTCCTGTTTTGGCTGTGCCAAAAAACCCATGAGCAGCTCCATTTGAATGGTCATCTTGCAACCCTAAGAGCCAGCTCCCAGAAGAGCCAAGGCAGAGAGGCAGTATGTCCTGCCCCTTTCTTCTGCCATCCTGAAGATGCCCTGAACCCACCTGAGAAGTTTCCTTAAGGTTCTACACCTCAGAATAGGCACCAGGCCTACTACCCAATACTGCTAACATACCTCTGTGACCTAAAATCCACAATCAAACAAAAAATACTGGCCTGTGGTGTCAGCTCTCCAGCTACTGTGATGACAGCTCAGAATGAGCTGATACCACACACAGCCTTGATATGAAGGTAGAATAAAATATGAGGCGGGAAGGGAGAATATCAAAAGGAAACATGAGAGGATGCTATGCAAGGCAGGGTTCTTTGAAATATGCTGAAAGACTGAGGGTGAAATAAGAAAAGTTTTCAGCTTCCCACTGTGAGCCTTCTCTGTTTTACCCTGTGATGGGGGCTCAGTAGAGACTGACCCAAGCTGGGTAATTTCCATCCTATCACCTGCACAGTTCTCTCCTAGAGCCTGAAAAATGATCTTTATGATAGCCTCACAAAAACAATGACAAACAAGTGCAACTCAGATGAAGCAGTGAAATGCTGAATTCCTGCAAACTGTCATGGGCAGCATTAACAGGGAAAAGGACTATTTGGCAACAAGAAGCCAAATAGAGGAGACCACGGGTAGAGAGCTGTGGTGAGCCACACCACCTGTGGCAGGTGACTCAGGTAGAAGGAGTGAAGGCAGGCATGTGGCATCTAAAAATGAAGAAAAAATAGCTGGGTAGGAGGCAGGAGGAAAAGGGCAAGGCTGAGGCAGCCACACAGACTGATTCATTCCAATGGCAGCTACAGTGGCACAGACCTGAGCTGTAATGGAGCAGTGAGTCAGCCCCTTATAATTAGCCCTAATTGGCAACCTAATGAAAGCAGGAGGGTGGGAGAAATAGCAGAGCAAATTCTGTCCTACATGCACTGATGCAAATCCATAATGCATAGTTTAAAAATTCATCTTATCAATGTTTGGTTCACAAAGACTAAATAAACCCAATACTGTATAGGCAAAGGGCTTTTTGAACCACATGGAGAATCCTAAAAGTTTACCATTTTCCTTTTGCAGTACAGCCATTTTCAGATCTTCAGGATTAATATCATGGGGGTTTCCATATTTCTAGCAGTTTTTCAGGAACCATCACAAGCAGAAAGGAAGTTATTTCTTATGGCACAACACAGCCACTAAAAAACAGCCTCTAACTATTTTTCATTCAATACAACTTATTTATTTGACAAGCTAAATGTATCAATACAAGTTGAAAACTATATTTCTTTGAAGACATATTTTGTTGTGGAATTTTCATCAACAGCTATTTACAGAAAAGAGGTGGCCCTGTGAGTCAGGACACTGGCCTCTGGGAACCTGAATTCACACTTTAACTGAGCACAATGAGTTTGATAACTCAATTCTCAGCCAAAAAAATCCCATCAATACATTTCACAAACACACATCCTTATCCAATGTGAATGGCAAGTTCTCCTCAAGATCCAGGAGTGGAGCACAGAAGCAGTTACTGCAAGTAAAACTGCTTGGGAGATTTAATGTATTTGCAGTAGGGCCTTTCATGTGTTTACCACATGGCAGCATATCAGTAGTATCACCTCTGTTGCCATGCTGATTTAATGAGAGCTAAATACAGTTGTGATTGCCATAGAAGAAAAGCCTGTCCTCCACAGATGGTGACAAAGGCACTCAGTGTCTATGAACCCTCGTGGAAATTGAACTACAGTCCATGTTCTACAATTAGAAGTAATGGGACACAGGTTGGGTTATGCAAGACAGAGTGTGTGGAGCCTCCAAGTGTGTGGAGCCTCAGTGGGTCTGAAGTTTCTAAAACCAGCTGGATCCACAACTTTTCCATGCAGAATAACTCACCTAACACTGCTCTCTCCCCAAGCACAAGAATATCCCAGAGACCCTCGTGGCTGCACTCCTGGTGGAGGTGGTGTGGCCCACACACACAGCATCGTGTCTCACTGAATAACTCTTCTGGGTTCAGGCTGCCCCTACATCCAAGCCATGGATAACCAGGAAGCCAGGAAACACCTTCCTACCTGTTCACTCTGCATCATGTGGCAACAAAGGCAAGGCAAGGCTCTCTCAGCCACTGAACTCACAAGGTAAAATGGGAGCCTTCCCAAACTGCTCCATAGATGCTGACAGACCCCAGATTACACTCACCAACTGCAAAGCTAAGTCCAAACTTCTCTTAGGGGTGGAAGAGCGGAGTAAACGTCACACTGAAGTAAAGCAGGAATTTATCTTGTGGAAAGGGGAAAAACTCAACACAGAACAACATGTTTCTTGCTGTCAAGCTCATCAGCACCAGAAAGGTATCTGTTCCATAGTTGCTACCCAAAGGCATTTATCTCACAGTTATTAGCAAAACTCAGTAGTCTATCTCTGGATAACAATTTTTTTACATTTAAAAAAAAAAAAGCCTCATTCTAGAGAAAGAAAATGAGCAAGAGAAACATCAAAAAAGGCAAGTGAAGGTGCAAGGATAGAGCAGGGACTCTGTTTCACTGCCACACTTTCCATTTGGAAGGACAAAAAAAGTGGAGAGAAACTTTATTTTAAAGTCTTCTATCAATTATTCTTTCTGACTTAGAGCCTTCAAAAATCAAAAATCAAATGGGCTTAACAGTGCAGGACACCTGCTGAGCCAGAGACCATCATGCCAAACTGACCTCCAAATGTACAGGTTATTTACAAACTAATGGAGGCAGCAAGCAATTCCACTGCTGCAAGGGCTCTCTCCAGCAAGAGGCAGATCAGGAGACATCACAGGCTGATTTAATAGATCATCGAAGCCAGTGATTGAATTTTCACATCAGACATCAATCTCGCTCCTTGGTCACTCTTTATTACATAGAAACAGTTATAGAAGGACCTCTGTGAAGAAGCCAGAGAAAGACCTGCATTTCAAAGAAGTGAGTGCGTCAAGGGGGAAAAATTATATCTGTGATTCACCAGAGAAGAAAACTGCTCATTTCAGTCAGGAGGAATTACCAACTAACCTAGGCAGAAGGAAAGGCAGGAGATTGGGGTGGCAAGGGGATGAGTGTTTAACTGCTCTTTGGATTTTTATTGATGTATCAATAATTTCCTTTTACTTTACTAAAGGCTCATGGGTGTCTTTGGAATGACTTGTAATGGGGTCTCCTGCTGGAGAAAAGGTAAATTTAATTCCATCTCAAACCAGTCTTCCTTCTTTCTAATTCTCCTCATTAAAACAAGAACAGATGTCAACAACAAATTCATGTCTGTCTCTTAAAAATTACTTATTTCCTGCTTGGGCCCCAAGCCTGGGAGATAACAAATGTTCTCCACTGCTACTGGACAGTGAAGCTCAGAGGAAGGCCCTGGGGAGGATTAGACACCAAATGTCACTAGTCCTGATTATCTCCCCACCACCAACTGCCACAGAGAGCTTCTGAGAGAAGGTTGGGACTGGGATTCCTGGGAGTAGGCAGGAAAAGGGAATGCAAAGGCAGAATGGGAATGCAAAAATGAAGACCTCAAACAGATCAAGGAAATCTTTCCTCAACCCAAATTTTGTTGCGGCTGGAGCCAGTCCCATCAAAACTGGTTAAAGATGAATACTAGAGTCACGTGAGGCAATGGCAAAAAGAGCAAAACTTTGAAGACTTCTTTTTCTGACCTAAATTTCATCTTCTTGAACAGCAATTTTCTTCTCTCCTTGGTCTTTTAGAGTTAGGGCCTACAGAATGATTTAAACAATGTATATTAATGCAACATTCATGCTGTGTGCTACCAAGGAGCTATTGAAATACTTTTACACAGATGTGCAACTGTGGAGAGCAAAACAGCAGAGGCAGGCTTGGGGAAAGCATTTGGCTGAACTGTTCACTCTGCATCATGTGGCAACAAAGGCAAGGCAAGGCTCTCTCAGCCACTGAACTCACAAGGTAAAATGGGAGCCTTCCCAAACTGCTCCATAGATGCTGACAGACCCCAGATTACACTCACCAACTGCAAAGCTAAGTCCAAACTTCTCTTAGGGGTGGAAGAGCGGAGTAAACGTCACACTGAAGTAAAGCAGGAATTTATCTTGTGGAAAGGGGAAAAACTCAACACAGAACAACATGTTTCTTGCTGTCAAGCTCATCAGCACCAGAAAAGTATCTGTTCCATAGTTGCTACCCAAAGGCATTTATCTCACAGTTATTAGTAAAACTCAGTAGTCTATCTCTGGATAACAATTTTTTTACATAAAAAAAAAAAAGAGCATCATTCTAGAGAAAGAAAATGAGCAAGAGAAACATCAAAAAAGGCAAGTGAAGGTGCAAGGATAGAGCAGGGACTCTGTTTCACTGCCACACTTTCTATTTGGAAGGACAAAAAAAGTGGAGAGAAACTTTGTTTTAAAGTCTTCTATCAATTATTCTTTCTGACTTAGAGCCTTCAAAAACCAAAAATCAAATGGGCTTAACAGTGCAGGACACCTGCTGAGCCAGAGACCATCATGCCAAACTGACCTCCAAATGTACAGGTTATTTACAAACTAATGGTGGCAGCAAGCAATTCCACTGCTGCAAGGGCTCTCTCCAGCAAGAGGCAGATCAGGAGACATCACAGGCTGATTTAATAGATCATCGAAGCCAGTGATTGAATTTTCACATCAGACATCAATCTCGCTCCTTGGTCACTCTTTATTACATAGAAACAGTTATAGAAGGACCTCTGTGAAGAAGCCAGAGAAAGACCTGCATTTCAAAGAAGTGAGTGCGTCAAGGGGGAAAAATTATATCTGTGATTCACCAGAGAAGAAAACTGCTCATTTCAGTCAGGAGGAATTACCAACTAACCTAGGCAGAAGGAAAGGCAGGAGATTGGGGTGGCAAGGGGATGAGTGTTTAACTGCTCTTTGGATTTTTATTGATGTATCAATAATTTCCTTTTACTTTACTAAAGGCTCATGGGTGTCTTTGGAATGACTTGTAATGGGGTCTCCTGCTGGAGAAAAGGTAAATTTAATTCCATCTCAAACCAGTCTTCCTTCTTTCTAATTCTCCTCATTAAAACAAGAACAGATGTCAACAACAAATTCATGTCTGTCTCTTAAAAATTACTTATTTCCTGCTTGGGCCCCAAGCCTGGGAGATAACAAATGTTCTCCACTGCTACTGGACAGTGAAGCTCAGAGGAAGACCCTGGGGAGGATTAGACACCAAATGTCACTAGTCCTGATTATCTCCCCACCACCAACTGCCACAGAGAGCTTCTGAGAGAAGGTTGGGACTGGGAATCCTGGGAGTAGGCAGGAAAAGGGAATGCAAAGGCAGAATGGGAATGCAAAAATGAAGACCTCAAACAGATCAAGGAAATCTTTCCTCAACCCAAATTTTGTTGCAGCTGGAGCCAGTCCCATCAAAACTGGTGAAAGATGAATACTAGAGTCACTTGAGGCAATGGCAAAAAGAGCAAAACTTTGAAGACTTCTTTTTCTGACCTATATTTCACCTTCTTGTACAGCAATTTTCTTCTGTCCTTGGTCTTTTAGAGTTAGGGCCTACAGAATGATTTAAACAATGTATATTAATGCAACATTCATGCTGTGTGCTACCAAGGAGCTATTGAAATACTTTTACACAGATGTGCAACTGTGGAGAGCAAAACAGCAGAGGCAGGCTTGGGGAAAGCATTTGGCTGAAGCAGTGGGTGTGGAGCCTGACCGGGCTGTCAGCAAAGTGCTGACAAAGCTTCAGAAGGGCTGAAGGCTGAGACTAGAAATCCTTTTCTATGGGATGCTGCATGCTGAAGAAATGACGGCAGAGTGTGGTATTTCAAGGGACCCTGGTCACAAATCAGTAACTGGGTCTCTACACCCATCCATGGCATTCAAGCACCAAGAGCAAACCTGGGAGATTCTGTGGCAAAAGAGAAGGGTCTAACAGTAGAGAAGCCTAAATGGAAAAATTTAAGCCCCACCTTTTTACAGAACACTAGAAAGTCACTTTGCCCTTTTTTGTGTTGTTTTTGCAACTCCTAGCTCCTCCTAACCCTAAGACCATTAAATAGAAGTATACATGAAAAATACATGCGGTTAAAAAGAAACCCAAAAACCCAAATAACCCATAACAAACTGAACACTTCTAGAAAATTTCTAGTTAGAAATCTAGAGAAAAGGATGAACCTGTTCCGCCTCCTTGCCTCCTCTTTCCCCAAACACATCCGACAAGAAGACACAGGTAACAGACATTGTCAGTTCCTGATCCACACGCTCATTTTTGATGGAGAGAAATTAGAAATTCAGTTCTCACCCACCTCCACCCACCCACTGGAGCTGAAAATGATAGTTCAAAATAAAATGACGATATTTCCCTTTTAGTCTCCAGGGGAGTGGAGAGTTTTGGGGGTGGGAAGAGCAATTTTACATAGTCTTTTCATTATTTTTACTTTTTTTTCTTTTTCTTTCTTTTTTTTTTTGACCAAGTGTGAGACATTAAAAAAAAAAAAAAAGTGCTGTATTTGCTTTGTTGAGTTGTGAAAGGCGTGAAAATAACCATTCTGTGAGATAAGTAAAGAGCTGCTTCCCCCCTTCCATCAAAGCTACTACACCCACAGCCCATGAAGAGCAGAAACCAGAGGGAATTGGGATATATGGGAGCATGAAGAGCAGGAATACTGTGTTTTTAATTCAGAAGTCGTCTCTGGCAGTCTTTTGCCCCTCTTGTCTCTGCTGGTCTCCATGGCAACAGCAGCCCAGCAGAAGCATCGTTCTCCTGCCGGCTGCAACAGATGAATTCAACCAGGGGTCAAAGGCAGCCCGGCTTTCAGGGAAGCAAGAAAATGTGCTGTCTTCCTTTCACTGCCAGCCTCTTTTGCGATTGTTTTTTTCTCTTTTGTGCACTGGGGTGGGGGCTAACCTGTCACACTTGTTTTTCCTCAGAAAAGAATTGAAAGGAATGTGTTTTCTTTTCAGTCGTCTCTCCCAGACAGCCTGATCAGCCATATTGCATGTGGGACACAGACATGCCAGCAGAAAGCCGGGCTGGGATAGAGGTCTCCAGACTAGATGGATGGACACACATGTCCTGAGACACACTGTGGGAGGGCTGGATTGATGGATAAAAGCAGGGGCTGCACTGCTGAGCTGTTTTTAAAATTGCTGCATTGGTTGTTTGTTGCTGTGTTCTTTAAATATCTGGTTTGAAAACCCAGGAAGCTCAACATCATCCAAATTGACAAGAGAAATTTGTTACTCTCTACTCTCCCTTTGCATTTCTTCTACTAAAATGTTTCAGATACCTGGTTAAATGGCAAAAGCACCACAGGAAAACCTACTCCATGGACAAGTCAGTTGTGCAGCAAAGAGCAGACACCTTCATTGAGTAAAAAGTCCCGCACTACTTGGACAATACTCAGAAAGAAAACATTAGCCAAAATCAGAGTCAGTCTGCAGACAGAAATGAACCATTTTCATTGAATATTTTATCTAAAAATTCTCCCAATTATTTTTCTGATTTCTTTGGGTTTGACAACAAACTTTGTGTAAGACTACAGAGACATAAGATAAATTGTTAAATGGCTCAGTATTTTCTGAACACATCTGTTACCACAGGACACTCATGACTATAAACACAAGGGAACAACATTAGTCCTACATGCAAAACATATCACCCTGTGCTGAATGGTGTTCAACATCTTGCTTAATCTGAAAGAGTCGTGGAATAGATGAGGGTGGCTAAACTGCACCCTTGCTTCTCCATTTTTTCCTTCTCACTTTTGTCATTTATAAACTCACCAGGCCTCTCAATCCCTACCACAGCCTCTGGTAAATTTTAGATGAGGTTAGCACCAGGAGATGTGTCTGGGTCTGCCTTGGCTCCAAGGCCTAACTGTTTGCTGTCCCACCCTCAAGCCTTGCTTCCATTGCAGGGGTGGGCAGGAGGAGCTGGGGTTGCTGCAGGGAGTCAGGAGCACTTCAGGTCAGCAAAATGTCACCATCTGCATGATGGGAAACCACCCCTGGGCAGCGGGAGACTAAAAACTGCAAGACAAACATTTCTAACACTGTCACCACAGGTGATGCCGTGTGAGGCCCTGCTGCCAAGAAGTGTGGTATCTGACCATATCCTGGGGATATCCAAGTTCCTTGATGGAGAGCAAAGCATTTAAATGCTTCTGAAATGTCTTCTGTCCTCTCGCCAGGCTGGGAGGTGCCACCAACTGCCTCTCTCCATGCTCTCATTACCTTCAGATGTGCCTCAGAGAGGAAGGACACTGCTCTCCAACACCAGAAAGAGAAGAAAACTGTCTGAAGTACAAATGTGGTCTTTAGGTGGCTGTGGGCCCTTCCTACTCCTGCTCCGTTCCCACGCATTCCACCCGCTCCCAAACTCATTTTCACATGTCACAAGCACTCCTACTCTACTTCCACAGGTCCCATGTAGTCTTCCTCAGCTTCCACCTGCCTCCCCCTTGCTTCCTTTCCATCTCCACTCACTCGACCTACTCCTGTTCCACTTCTGTGCGTCATTCCACTTCTGGCATGGGGAAGGGTTGACAGCCTTAATGTTGAGCTATTGCAGACTTCCCCCACTCCCTTCCCTTCTCTCTTCCCAAACTTGCACCTATTTATGTTGATGAAAAACTTCCATCTCCCCTTCAGTACTCCCCTGATGGCCTAAAAAGCATAACTACTAATTTTGATTACCCATCTGGTCTCTGTTTCACAAGCAACCCTCATGGCAGAGACTGTAAGAATATTTTGGAAAAGCTTTAAAAGAGGCAATATTTCCTCAGCCCAGAGGTCACTACTGCAGGAAGCCCTAGGGCTACCTTCACAGCCTCAAAGACAGACAACCCCAGAGCTAGCATGGGTTTTCAGGTTTGGGGGAGCACTGTGGTGCTGCCAGAGAAAGAAAAACATAGTTTTGTTTCCTCAAGATAACCAATATCAAACGAAGCCAAGGTGGGATGAAAGGGAGCACAAATGATAAAGAGGATGGTGATGAGCTGACAGGACCTTATTCCTTCCCAATACAGCTACACTGAGGTACACCTTTTCACATCTGTGGAGTTTGATTGACATCCAGCACACCAGTTAATAACCTCCAGAACAGCAAAGCCTTGGATGTTTGGTCAGTAAAGCTTTCACTCCCAGGCATCCTCACGCTTTAATGGAAACAGATGTCAATTTTATCTTGGGAGGTTTTATTGTAAGAGACACTTGAGATGTCCTGAGAGGGTGTACTGAAAGACAGGAACGCACACAAAAACACACACCATCACCTCTCGCTTTTAAATAATCACAGTGCTATGTGGAGGTTTTAAATCATCCTGCTGCTGAAGGGATAGGTGCACTGACTGGAATGAGGTTGACCCAGGAGATGAATTTAGAATTAGACGCCAAGAATAATATGTCTGTTCTTCTGATTTTCAAAGCAGAAAACAAGGTGGAGAGGGAAGAGAGACTGGAAGAGGAGTACCTAATTGCCTAATTAACAGGATTTTCTCCACTGATTATAATCACTTTCAAATTAAAGCGGGTTTAACTGCATCATAACGAAAATTTTTCTTATGTTTTTTGCATTAGAGAAGTGCCAGCAGTGTCCAGAAGACCACTTCAAGGTTGGAGCTCCAGAGAAAGAGCTCTCATTAGTGACCTGGGGCCAAATTTTCACAGCTGACATAAGCTGGCATGACTCCAATGAAGTCAGCAGATTAAACACAACCTCAAAACTCATTCACCTACTGTGCTGTGGAAGAGTGGAAATGCAAATCTTATCTGGGTTGTTTGGCAGCATCCAAGAATGTTCAATCAAAAGATTTCAGCAATTATTTTGGAAAAAGATGCTTGGTAAGCCATACACTATTATGCTGTCAGATGGGAGAGCAGGACATGCTCTGCAAGGCAACAGCTCAAACATCATGAGATGAAAATTTCCTGCTATGCTCCAAACTGCAGAATTTTCATGCATGTTTCTTTGCTGCTGCAGACTGGCACTTAGGCATTCAAACTTTGGATTGATTGTATATTCAACTATCATTTATTTGTGTAAGTGAAACATGCTACAAATTTGCATTCATTACCTTTCAAGCTTAGTTTGCTGTTGGCTTTTTTTTCTTTTCAACCACAAGCAGGCAATACTACCCAACTCTTCAAAAGCATTGTCTTTGCGAAACTTCACCTTAGCTACGGCAAAATTAAAAAAGATTGCAAAAAACAGGAGGATGTTGCACCATATCTTGAACATTTCAAGTGAAGAGCACCTTTGGACACCCATGATAACCACAAAAGGGGCAGTGTATAAAACACTTTGCTTGCCCTGGTTAGTTTTTTTCCATATGATAGCTGCAGAAAGATCCTGTGATAGCTCTTTTCCAGCTGAGGAGAGGCATTGGACACTTTAAATTAAAATTTTTATGAGTGAAATGGACTTTCATCTCTTAGATGTAGAATGACCTTATACTGAAAAATGAAGAGCCATCTTTTACTAATGAACTGATGGCTCCCTGCAGAGAACATAATGCCATACCCTGCACTACACCAGATCTTTCTCTTCCTTTGAGGAACTATCAGAAACATTATCAACTTCCCAGCAGAAAAGAAAATTGCCTTGGGAAACTACATTTATGTTTCTCTATATTTTACAATAAAAAGACACCTGTGTGCATAGTTTCTTCAATAAATCCATAATATCCTTATATTTGAAAAACAAGAATACACAAAGACACACAAAGCATAGTGCAGATATGCAAATTTTACACACAAATTTTTGCCTATAACTCAGGCATCTACAAGCAAAGACTTGGGCATATCTAACATGCATCTCCGCTTCTGAAATATACACTTTACTTTAAAAAACAGTAAATAATGATGGCAAGTGTTCACTGTGCTTATTCAGTAATACATTTTCACTCCTGTCTATTCCCCCCACATGTACCTGTAGTACACTGTTCCATAGCTGTGAGTTAGCATCATGCTGATGGAACGTTACTTTCCTACAATGCCATGCAAGGGTCCTGCACCCTTTGCTGAAACATGCAAATGTGCAAATATTCCCCCGGGAATCAAAGAAAGGAATTACAAATAAGAAATCTCTTCAGGTGACCTAACCTGGTCTCTGCTGATATAGCATAACTCCCTTGAGATCACTTCCTATTTACATTGTAGATGACAAAGGCACCACTGACTGTACACAGACATGCAAAACATTTCTGAGGAGCACTGAGGGCCTGAACGCATCAAAAAGCCAAGTGCACATATCAGTCTTCACAGAAGGCAACATACAGAGAGAAGTATACTATGTATTGTCTCACATAAAGCATTTCCCCCCAGAATAAAGAGATATGATGAATATCTGACCCTGGTCTCCCTGGGGAGCTGAAATGACATCTCTAGCTGCCTGTTTATCACCTCCAGTCCTTGACAGCACTGGCAAGGCCATCCATATTGCTGAGACTTTCCTCCGCCCTCACCTCACCGCCACCCTGCTGCTATGGCAGGGTAGTCCTGCTAATGTTGCCATTTAGAAGAACAGCTGAGACAGTGGTGCTGATAAAGCATTCCTAAATCGCCATTATCGATTCAACAGGCGTACAGAAACCCGGGGGTGCTCACAGTTTGTCTGTGTACTTGTGAGAAGGAGGGAGAGCTGCAGAGCTGCCTCCCTCTGTGCTGACATGCCTGGCTCCCTGCATCTCTCGAGCACACACCATCCCCAGGCTGGCCCTGGATGCTGAACACGTCTGCCAAACCCATCAGCAACTTGGCCCTTTGCCATAAATCAATAAGTTCTCTTTAGAATTCTACCTTCCAAAAATATTTACTGTACATAATTTAATATAATACTCTCCTGGATAAAGAGCTGACATGTTTAATTACTGGCTCAAGTGTTATTCTTCTAGAGAATACTGTACACCCAGCCAGGAACATGGACAAACACAGCAAATTTTTAATCTGCTGTGAGCTTAGGGAAGGAGAAACTTCAGCCTAGAAACTCCTCTGACAGTGCCCGCCCCTCCTGGGGTGAGTTTGGGTTTGGCCCGAGGAGGGAGCAGCATCATGCCCACACAGCTGGAACAAGCTTTGCCTTGCCAACACCTGAAGCATTTTCAGGAAGGGAAGAGGTGCTGAAAAGAAAGCTCCTCTCTTAATCAGCTCAGCAGATCACTGTTGCCATTGATTTGACCACGTATCCTGGAGGGACTTCCTGACCAAATAGCACTGGCAGAGTTGTGTATCACCCACTACTGCTTTGTAGTTTCAAATATCCAGGACCCCTGTTGATGGGCCAGCCTAATCACACAGAAGAAATCCACCATTTATTCCTCACCAATTTTAGGTTGTAGTTCTGCCTGAAAACAACTTTGTTTATATTTAAACCCTCATTTTCCCTTTGTTTTTATCTTCCATCTCAGCATGTACATACTGCCATTTGTCAAACATGGCATCCTTGTCAAATGCCTCTCCTCCCACACTCAAGATGCAAAACTAGAGACTACCAACAGCAACCATGGCTTGGGTTTAGCCTCTCTTCAGTCTCCTTTGGAACAAGCAACCCAGCTGGGGAGCTTTAATTTGAAGGTCAGGTTCTTTGATCACTTATCCCCTGCTGCCTGCTCTAAATTGCATAATCTCAGTGAATCACACTCTGAAGGCATGGTGGGAACCAGGTATGGACTGCTGAATACAGGTGCAGGAGAAGCTTGCCTGTGAGAACACTTGTAGGAGCCTCAACAAATACAGCTCACACATAATTTTGCAGACTTTGACTTCTGAACATCCAAAAGCTCCAAAACTTTTTTGAGTTTTGGAGCTTTTGGATGTTCAGCAGTGCACACCGATATAAATTATATCACATATAAGAATAAAAATATCCCATTTTGCTTATGCTGCTGAGAAGTTCCTAGTGACCTCTGCCAACTGCTTCCCTTTGATGACCAGGGTCAAAAGGCTCTGCATCAAAAGCCAGAAGCAAAGTCAACTTTGTCTTAGTATGTTAAGCGAAGATGTCCTTTTTTTCCTGCATGATACATGTCAGCAAAGTTTTCTTGTGAAATGTGTATATTCCACTTCTCTCACATTTTCATGAGGAGGTCCAAATGATCAAGGGGTAGGTGAAGCAACTTGTCTTTACAAATACTTTTGTTATTAACATTGCTGCTGCTACTGTGCACTGCTTATTCCTTATTCTCATTATTGCTGCTGTCATTCAGTAAATTGTTATCTCACCCCATAGTCTGCCTTTGTCCCTCTCTTGCCCAGGGAGGTGGGGGGAAGAGGAGTGGCTTATTTGGAGTTTAATTTCTGGCTGGTGCTAATCCTCCACAATCCCTTATTTGAAACAGAACCCAAATTTCTTCTTGTTCTCAGAGGAATCCTTTGAACTAACCCTCAGTGACTTCTGATCTCAGTTAAAGCTTGGTGATCACTTCCAAATGCAAATCAAAACACATTTCTAAAGCAGTAGACATGTACTTTGAGCAGAAAGGTATAAATTTAGACCCCAAATGTTTTCACAGTAGAAGCTTTGTCAGATTTGCTGACAAATTTGCTCCCTCTCTCAATAATGCAGGTATATTCTCAACAATGTTTGATTTCTTTGGTTTTTTAGTTGGATGATTAAGGGGTTTTGGAACCAAGGCTGGTCTTGTTTGGCCAGATGGGTCATTAGCTTGAACATGGCCTAAACCAAATTGGAAGTAGAAGTATCCCTGCCTCCCTTGCCTCTGAGCAAAGTGGAATGGTCTGGCACAGTGCTGAGGTGGTCTGACACCTCGTGTGCAGAGCCGGTGTGATGCTGTGCTGGGGGTAACGCTGTCATGCGTGACATCCCGTGGTGATGACAACATGCGTGCCCACAGCTCACAGAGCTGTGAACAGGAGTCCCACACAACTCTTGAAATGCAAGCAATATGAAAGAATTTGGAAGCTCTTCTGCTGAAAATAGTCTGAGACCTTCAGACTAGCATATCTATGGAATGGATAGAGAAGCTTATGTTACATCTTGATCCAGTCATGCCCCATGCAATTTCTCTACATGTAATAACAGATCACTCTTGACAGTGCACCTCAGTCTTCATCTACTGCACTTTCTGCTATTCTTGTCCCCAGACAGCCTTATGCAGAGGCTGCCTATCATGCCAAATTTGCTGCTAGTGACAAACATCTCACATGTAAAAATAGCCCTGAACCAAATATCTTTTTTTCTGGCCAATTCCACAGGGCTGAGAGAATACAAATTAAGAACAAACATTTGGATTTCACAGCTGAAGTCAAAAATCCTCCTAATCTGTGCACTGTATAAATCTGGTACTCTTATAAGCTACATTCAGACCTGTAGTCTCCAGATCACCTCTAATGACCAGTTCTAGAGAGAAACCACAGATTTGTTTTGCTTGTGACCTAACAACAATCACGGAAAGCAGAGCAGGGGTTTTGCTGTATTAAGATGTCTGAATCAGGCACTACATCAGCTTATGAAACAGATATAAGATGTAGTCAGTGTATTTACCACTCTGTATTCATGTATCCTTGTCTCTGGTCCCTCTAGAAGAGAAGAGGGCTTTGCTCTTCCATAACATGCTGCATACCAGCTCCCTGCTTTTCACACAGGCTAACTCCTACTCTCCCCAGGAATAGCTTATCAGAGTCTCCGGCATTGTTTAGCTGGCTATAAACCAGCAAGCAAGTTCTGTCTCCATGGTGAATGATTCTTTGTCATCTTTTCCTCAAAGCTTTCTAATTAGACATCCTGTAATTTGCAGCTTTTCTATAACATATTTGCAGTGGGGTGGGCGGCTGTGTGCGCAGAGAATAAAAATTAAAACATGGCAGTGAATTGGCAGTCTGTAAATAATTGCAATAAATAAACAAATTTTTAATTTTTTTGTTAATGAGACAGGGACTGCATCTTCCTTTCAGGCAAGCAGCTGGTCATTTTATTCCTTCATCCTTAAATCCCCAAACCAATCTGCTGTAACAAAGAACAACACCAGTTTCCACCTGTTCTCAACATTATGGGATGACATGTCCCATTTTAGAGGTCCATCCCACAGTCTGGGGGTGAATCAAAGAATGGATACAAAGAAAGTGAGACCACAATAAAATAATGTGAAATTAATGTGAATTTAAGAAAACATTCACCTCCAATTTGGAGTTTTTTCTCCAGTCAGGAGTTGACCAAAATTTGTTAGCATTTACCAGTCATCTAGCTGGCTTTTCCTTTGTGCTGCTGATTTCACCTGGTTCCCTTCAGACAGAAATTTACCTCACAAAAGCAATCTTTACAGTGGGTATTACTTATCAAGCCATAAAGACATGCCAAAATAAAAAAAAAAGGAGCTACCAAAAAAATCCCCACACTGAAAGGGGTGAAAGCAGGGGTAGTGGGAGAGAGAAGAAAAGGGAAAAAATAGACCTAATGATTCCAATGATTGCTTTTCCACCAAAGATCCACATAGCTTAAATGCTTATGGCTGTGTCCCTGCCCTTCTCATGACCACTTGGCCACCCAGATCATGGAGTCCTGGACACTGGTGCAGTCTCCTCTGAGAAGGCTCCTGGGCTGGGAGTGAAGTCTGCACTGTCTGGCAGACCTCCTTGGGAATCTCTAAGCATGGAGCTACTTCAAAACCAAGACCTTCCCAGTAGCACATACTCAATCCTGACAGAAGAACACTTTCTACTACCAATACTTTCTATTGGAGTATTCACCCCTATTCAATCAATGAGTAAGCTCTCTACTACTGCCTTCTGACCTTCTAAATAAAATGTTCATATAAAAAATAATGTGGTTTTGTACGATACATAGGCTTGCATGTACATCATATAGGCTTTCTCAAGCTTTTTTGATATTGCTAGGAATACTGCAAAGAAAAACTGAAATTTCATCTATGTGTCACTCATTCCCTGGCTGAAGTTGTAAACCACTGCTTCTAATAATGCAATCAACTCCACAGAAATATATTGCATTGTCACAAAGACAGGCTTACGATTTCAATTTAGGAATAATTAGATGGAACAGATGTGAATGTCAAGAGTATCTGTGTCTGCAAATTCTTCCAATAATGCGTCTGATGACCACAAAATGTTTTATGAGGTTCAAGCCTCATCCACAGCTAATGGCTCACAGTTAATAGAAGCAGTCAAAGGGCAAAGAAAGGAGAGGGGGTGTTCATGAATATTTATGAAGCAAAATAAGCAGCCAAGATATTCCCTTTTAACAGGCTTCATTACTTCTTTCACTCTCCTGATGAAGTAACAGTATTAAAATCCAGGCATTTGAGAGTTTTTCATCCACCACTCACAATCAGACTCATAAAATCATTTGAACGTACATATATTTATACAAATGGAAACAAGAAAAATCAGACACAGTCTATTGTTTTTAAACTATTTAGTTGCTTGAGGACAGGACCAGATTGACAGACAGCTTTCTTCTGTGCCTCATTCTACAAGCTGCTGAGTGTCTCCTGAAAACACTTGAGTCCTCTCAGAGCCATGAAAAGAAGATGAGAGCCAAGCTTTCCTGAAAGATGTTCAGCAGCTGGCAGGATTCCTTTCTTCATCCTCAAACCAGAGGCAGTCTGGGAAGGTTCCACCAACATGGCTTGTGTCTGTGCCCTTGGGCAGCATGGCTGACTTCTAACAGCAGGCTAATTCCTTGTCAGCCTTTGTTACTCTGTGACAGTTCTGGTGAGAACACTGATGGGAATGGGCCTGGACATCTGTAGGCATGTCAAAACTTAGGGGGATCAAGGCCTACCAACCCTTATTACATTTGCCTATCATTAGCAATGATTTACTACTCCAAGCAGGTTGGAGCTGCCTGGAACCATACCAGCCTGCTTGTCTGAAGCAGTAGGCTAACACCATCAAGCAGTTCTACAGCTGGACTCTCTTAATCTGCTACAGTCCCTGAATGCCACAAGTTACAGGAGCACTCCCTTCACCTAGGCATGATGCCAGGCAGCCATCAGCATATTGGACAACAGAAAGCAGTGGATGTAGGAGTGGACAGGCCCTCTGTGTGCTGGATTTATTCACAGCACTGTCACAGTTCACCACAAACTGCTGGCAGAAACTGCAAACACATCAAACCAGGCATGAAACTCTGAGCTCCTTCCCAGGTCCGCAGAACCCACATTGTCAGAGAAGTGTGCATGCAGAAAACACACTCCATGTACCACCATGAGATACAGAAATGTACCTAAATTCAAACCACAGCACACAGAGGTGGGTTGTGATTGCAACTGCAGTGTGTTTTGTCCTCTCTGCTGCTCCCAGCCGCACACTCAATAGAGAAATGGCGCTGCAAAAACAAAGTTTTGCAAAACCTCAAAGAATAATACCCAGACACATTCATCAAGACAATCTAATTGATACAGGGAACATTCCCTTGGGCTGAAGTTCAAGACCTTGGGAGATGAAGGCTATAACCAGCCCTTCTCTGCCTCCCAAGCAGTCCTGATCCTGACAGCCTGTGGAAGGATGAGGGTAACAGAGGCTCTATATGCCCAGCTATGTCCTTGCAAGCTGCAAGGATCTAAGAGAGAACATTTAACAGTGTTCAAAGCCTGAGCTTCAAAAATAAGTCTTAGGTCTGATTCCAGACTTTTAAATTTGAGAATGTGCTGAGCTGGGAGGCTCTCAAACTAAGCCCCTTGATAGCAACTATATAAAAACCCAATATCCTGGCCTGACACTGTTGGTTAGTCCTGCCAACTCTGTTCTATGAAAAAAAGCAAAAAGGAAGACAGAAAAGGGGACAAAGAACATGGCATCTTCTCTTGCTGTCTTTCAGTGTCTTGGTTACCCTGATGAAGTCCAAGTGGGAATGTTTATGCACATTTCTGCAGAGACTTCTGCCTGATTGGCATGTCAGTGATGCAGAAGGTTTGAAATGGCAGCTTGAGAGAACACTGATTTTTTTTCAGAGCTCAGCAGCACATGCACACAGCCTACCAATACAGCCTGGGCAGTTCCTTCGTAGACCAAACCTTCAGAAGCTCCCAAAAGCACAGTGCCCACAGACACATTGCTCAGGTCAAGGCAAAGCTCCTCACTGACCTCCTTAGCCTCCAAGCTCTTCAACCTTTCAGGAGGCTTAAACACGGTTTGCTTGGGTTTCTTTCCTATGGACATTTCTAACTACAAAAAATTTACATTCTTCTCATTGAAAACTTCTACAAGTAATGCAAACTTCTATGAGAAAATAAAACTTTAAAAATTTAGGTTTGGATCAAATGCTTGTTTACATGTTCTAGGATTTGGCTAATGATTTGTAAACCGAAATATATTCTTGTAAGAAAACGCTGAAAACAAGAACAAAAGTTAGTTTAGGCCAAAATTAAATTTCACATCAAAAAAACTCTTGATGGATAATTTTTCTACCCATCTCTACCCAAAATTGTATCAGCTATGCCATTTTGGCACCTCTTCCACAAAGGGATAAAATGGTACATCTTTCTAGCATTTTCCCAGGGCAGCTTCTCAAGCAGCTTTCAACATCTACAGCCATGTACCCTACTGTTCACACCTTCTGTTTGTAAATCTTTCAGTCTTGATTGCTCCCAAATTATCAATGTCTGAATCTTATCACAAATTTACCCAGTCCTTTTAACAGCTCTTGACCTCTTATCCTTACCTGTACATGTAAACCACATTAATTCTGGAGATTTTTAGCTAAGGGTAGACAGTTAATTGATATTCTAGAATTAAGTATGCATCAACCCATTTTAGTTTCCTGCTGTTAAATATGCAATGGCTCAGCAAGATATATACACTGAAAAATCTCATAGAAGCCTGTATGAGAGAACCAGAATTGTGCTTCTTGCAGTAGGAAATGTTCCTTCTTTCTTTAAAGAAAGTACTTCATTTAGTACATCCTATTTGCTAAATGTATTTTTTTTTGTGTTTGAAACAATGAATTTTATCTTTGGCTTGCATTAACATAATAAGCATGAGACTCCTGTGATATCCATGCATCTATTTTTAATTTATTCCAACAGAAAGGCAACTAGGTTTTCATTCTGCACTTATTCTCATAGACAAGAGATTTTTTCCACATATTCATCACTCCTGAAAGCTAGTGCAATTCCTACTAATCAGATTAAATCGCTTATTTGTCTAACGTACAAGTTTTTGCCAAGATGAGAGGAATAAGCAACAACCTTTGCTCCAGTATGAATTGGGAGACATTTGGCATTCAGGGCTCACATCTGTTACACTACACTCAATACTGCAATACTGCAAATGTACTTAAGTCATTAATGGATTCTGAAATATATACATATGGTCTAAACCAGAGTTCATCCATAAAGTATTGTTCCCAATGCCTGGAAATATTTGGGGTCACGTAAAGTTGAAGGCTGTTAGTCACTTCTAAGCTCTCAATTCCAGTCTGCTCCCTCTGACACCAAGCTGCAAGCAGTGGTGCCTTCTCAAGGACTCATGCAATTTTCTGTATGGATCTCAAAACTGCCCAGAACCTTTTAGTGCCTTTAATAAAAGTAAAAGCTTTGCTAAATGTATTCAAATTGATGCTTTGTAAATTTTCAACATACAGAGAGAAACTTAAGTTTGCATTTAGACTTGCAGTGGAACTTTTTGGTTTTGCGTACTGACAGTACTGGAGCTTATTAGGAAACAAATTATTTCCTAGATTAATAGAATATTGGATGTCACAATGCTACAATTCCATTTCTGAAGGATTTTTACAATGTTCAAGCCTAACAGAATTGTTTCCATAGGGCTATTTGTTAGTTTAAAAAAGGAAGAGAATAGCAGAGGAATTTTAAGCATAAACTAACAGTCTGCTCTCATGATTGCATCTCTATGTTGGGGCATAAAATCTAAAATTGAAACTGTGCAGAAAATTACTATATAGGCAAAAATGAAAATGACTAACACCTCGTTAACAGAGGAAAGTTGGATAGTGGTCAAAAAATAGGAATACTGACAAATGAAAACTATTGTTTTAATCTTCAGTTTTAATCTACTAAGGTTATTTTAAGTACCAAAGTAAGTACATTTGTTTCACTATTACTTTTAAATACTGAGTCAAATTATTTGCTGGAACAGCTCTGTGGTATAATAGCTGCCCCATGATTTTTCCCTGATCAGACTCTTCTAACTTCTCTGTTTATAAGGAAATTGCACCCTTGTTTTGACAGAACCCATTCCTTTCTTTATCCTGAAATTCTATATATTTTTGAGCGGTTGTCTCCAGGACATAATTCAAGAAAAACTATTTGGAGATCCAGAAACTGTCTGTGGGAAATCTAAGGTCAAATGTTTCTATTACAGCTTTCTAGATGGTGTATCAAAGGTACTCCCCAAACAGACGTCTGAATTTCCTTTGAGAACTTCCTAACTTTATCAGAGTCTGTTCCCATTAGCTCCTTTAGAACTCTGTGACATGCAGACAAAAGTGCAGCAGAAGCATTTCCCTACATAGGTTCTTATTGGCAAACCCTTTTATAACCTGACCTGACACCTTTTGGCTCCAGAAGCTGGAAAGAGCCATTGCCAGTAGCTCTTGCACTTCATGAAGAGGGTCACAGCACTGGAAGGGCTTCACAGAGCATGCAGAAGAGAGTGGCTAACCACAGCCACCATCTGTGACTTCTCCTAACTGGACAGGCATGGGGACCGTAGCAGAGATTCCTCCCAGCAATAACGGATACACGATTGAGGAAATGAAGAATCTCACATTAACCGTTAGACAGCTGGCTAACACAGAAATCACAGCCCACACTGGTGACCTCTCAAGCCACCAGCTTCCCTTTTCAGAGCAAGTCAGCTGAGAATCTGGCACAACCCCAGACTCATGGCAGGGTGCTGGATGCTCTTTGGTGCCCTTTGGACCAAGGCACAGCATGAAGACAGGACCTGCTGCTCACTGGGAGGAGGATGGGCATAGAGTATCTCTGCTCTTCTGGTTTTCAGTGCCCCAGAAGGTTTCAGAGGTGTGTACAGGGACATCCTTGAGGCGGGGTTTATATAGAGAGAAAGTATCTTTTATTTAGACTAACTGATACAGTTGGAAGAAACAGAGAGACGAAATCTGAGCTTGAAAAACCTTTTTGTTTTGCTTTCCAGCTATTCCAGTTGAGCTAATATAAGATATTCTCTCCCTATAAAACTTGGCCTTACTTATGTATTTTAGACAATCATGACTACAGAAATCCTACCACTGTTTACTTTAACCACTCTGTCCCAGGGTCCTTCCATTTTAGTCTTGAGAGGTTAATTTTTTCTTCAACCTCCAGAGCCTATGTGAATCCATTCCTCCCCTACCCAGGCTGTTGGTGTTAGTGATAAGACAATACAGCATGCAGATGACTCCAGTATGTACCATCTTTCTTATAACCAAAATGTATAGCATTGTTCCCAGATTTTTGAATAAAGGCTTGCAGAAGGAAGGAAACACAACAAAGACCTCCCACTAACACAGCAAATCTTCTACCAACATGTTAATCCCACATGCTCTCACAACCCACTGCCATAACAGGCATCCTTGCCTTCCCCAGCCATCCATCCCCTTTATTGTCCTTTCCTTGATGGCAGGAGGCTGAGAACCAAACCCACATGCATTTAGTATATCTTAGAGTCACCAAATACCAAAATAATGAAAGATATCAGAAAGAATGGCACCCATATCCATTTGGTGCTGTATGGACTACATCCTATCAGACATATCTAACTATTGTGGTGCCATTATCCATCATGTCAAGATTTTCTTTTTCCATGGTTTAACCCCAGCCAGCAGCCAAGCCCCACACAGCCATTCAAGCCACACTCACTCCCTCCACCAGTGGATTGGGAAGAGAATTGGAAGGATAAAAGCTGGAAAACACATGGGTTAAGATAAAAACATTTTAATGGGAAAAGCACAAGCCACACACACAAGCAAAGCAAAACAAGGAATTAGTTCCTTGCTTTGCTTCCCTTGGGCAGGAAGGACTTCAGCTATCTCCAGGAGAGAGGGCTCCATCACATGTAATGGTGACTTGGGAAGACAAACACCATCACTCCAAATATTTCCTCCCCACCCCCCTTCCTCTTTTTCCTCCCACTTTATACATTTATCATGATGCCATACAGCATGGAATATCCCTTTAGTCCATTTGGGTCACCTGTTCCTCCCACCCTCCAACTTCCTTACCAGTGTGACCCTATTAAAAGCAGAAAAGGCCTTGTTTCTGGGTAAGCACTACTCAGCAATACCCAAAACATCTCTATATTATCAACCCTGCAGCACCAATCCAAAACACAGCCCCATACCAACCACTGGGAAGAAAATTAACTCTACACCAGCCAAAACTTGCACAGGCTGTGACAATTAGTGGTGTTTAGTTATGCAGCCACGTAATTAGCATAAGCTTCAGTGCATGTAAAATGAAGGTGCTTACTTATTAATAGCTATATCAGGTCATTGTATACATTGGAGACTCCTCATTATGTTTGAGAGCATTTCAATTTCTTTGTCCTCCGCTAAAGTTTTTTTTCACAGTACTGACAGCAGCTACTCAAGGGACCTCACTGTAATCTCCAAGATAACAGCACCACACCTACACAATTACACCACTGAGTAGCAGCAGGAGGCTCACAGGATGCAACTTCTGCACACCAGAGCCATCACTCACATATTTGTTAGAAATGCAGGTCTGCCCACATTTAGAGCTGAACACAAACCACATCCCTGTTACTGTCTGTGTCCCTATGGAATTGCAAGTCATGCTTTTACCTGCTCCAATACACCAGATACATACACATGTACATGCACAGCCTGTGGAATGAGAAAAATTATTATTAATGTTATTTCACTCTTAATGCCTTAGCAAAAGTTCACACACTTGATGTATGAGGACATATTAAGCATTCATGTGATAGCTTGATCAATCAACAGATCAATAGCTCAACTGATCCTCTGTCACCTTTAATTCTTTCAGGATTATATCTCTTAAGACAAAAGACAGTTCTTTCAAACACCTTACAAAAAAGCAGATGTATCAGCTGTTTCTCTGGCCTATATCAGTATTAATAATCACAGGATCCTTGTAAGCTTCTTCTTGTCTTCTGCATCTTTTAATTTCTAGCAGCATTCAGTTGCTGCGTGGAAATAGATGCATTTGCATTGTTTGCTACAAACACCAAGGATTTCAATAAAGCCACAGTTAGGTCTCTGAACGATGCCCAACCCATGTTTCATTGCTTTTTATAGAAGGTCCTCTGGTAAGCTGAATTCTTTAGCTAGATTATTTGACCAGAAAGCAATCATCAAACACTGGTGCTTCCTAAACTACCTCACATCACTCCAAATATGAGTCAGTGCAGCAGTTACAGGAACAGAGTCTAGATTCTCAGGTCCTCCTCTTTTTATGCAATTGCTTGCCCTTGAACTTGGAAAAGCTATCTAGCCTTGCTCTGTCCCAGTCACTCAGCTTATGCAGTGGATGTGCTGAGCACACTAGGCATGGCAGGCATTGCTAACCAGCATCAGCACAGCTGCATGTGAAAGCCTCGTGTCTGGCTGACAGGAGAAACTGAACAAGGGTCTGCAAGTGCTGAAGGCATGGATCCTTCCAGCCTCAGGCAGATGAGAGGTTACCTGTACTGCCACCTCACCCAAAGGAGGAGCCACAGAGACAGAGTGCATCCCACACATGCTGCCCATGGCACAGAGAAGTCAAAGCTCCTACAACTGTCTGTACCTATAAATGGTCCTGGCTCTGGAAAACAGCACCATAGGGATGGCAAAGGAAAAAGGACAATTTGAAGACCCCTTTCCAAACGCAAGTCATGCTCTCGGGAAGCTCACAGAGTCAGGAAACTGCAGGATCTGCAGAGGGCAAGGGGTCAAAGCAGCAGGAGCTGTTATCACAGACAGTGATATATGATCCTTGATTCACAGTGAAAGAAGAGTGCTTGGAGCAGAGGCTGGCACTTCTCCAGTGCCAGAAGAAAATTGAAACATGAAGAAGTGATGGCAGGTCCATCCATCATATTTGGATTTCTAACCACCACATTCAGAGTGGAGGATCCCTGGTAAAAGAGGCTTACCATGTTTCAAGTGAAAACATTCAATGACAAGGATCCTTACAACAGAAACTGCTGATCCTTTAAGTTAGGATCACATCTTGACACTAAGATCAGAAGACAAGACACCACAGGAAAGAGTTAAAGTAATGTGGTTCATTTCTAGGGAAGTTGTCCTACAAATAGAGAACAGAAAGGACAACAAGGGAATCCTCTCCAATGAAACTCTCCTACTCCTGCCAAAACAGTGATATACTGTGTTTTTCAGGAATTCATTTAGTCTGAATAAACTTAATGCAGAATTGGCCAGATGCTTAGGTCAGCATAAACTGGCACAGCTCTCCTGATTTTTAGGTGCCAAAACTCAGTATAGGGTATACCCAAAGTGCCAAACATTCATCATTACCAACATAACACATCACTGCTCACAGAAGTAAAGGTTTTAGTGCTGCTTCAAGACCCACCCAGCTACAGTACATTTATCTTTCCTGCTGTTCAGTTGTTCTCTGTCTCCTTGAAATTAATGTGCAGATTTATTAAGCTATTGTTGTAGTAATGTACATTACTTTTACTTACTTCTGGAAGAAGTTACACTTTTCATTTATCTCACAACACACAGACACTCAGAGTGTATACAATCAGTTTATAAATGTCATGTGACCTAGCTGGCTGAAAGGTGCTCTATGAGAATCATAAATCATTTTTTTATCTGCCTTGGCTCTTTTTATAAATATCACGTCTTGGCTTTGGATGTCTTAAATGCTTTGGACCATTTCTTTTGTTTAGGCAGTAAAAACAGCGATAAGAATTTGTTTATGAACAGGGAAAGAAAGACAGGTATTAATATTTCTCTGCTGTGGCTGAAAGCACAGTCCCAACAGGGGTTGAATTTCCAATCTTTTGCATAAAAGCCATCAACAACCTTTTTCACCGGGCTACCTGGGATGTTGTTTAAAGCTCAATGCACACTAGAAATTCCATGTAAATTAGTCACCTGAGGGTATCAACATGGACCCGTGACTATAATAGAAGCATATTGACATAAAAAAGGCTAATTAACTGCTTCCTTTCTGTGAGTTGCACACTGTGTACACCGTGCTCAGCACCTTCTGAGCTGCTGCAGACACACCAGCAAATCCCCTCATTCCATGGAGCTCAGCACAAGAGCTGCTTAAAAGGTTTGCACAGAAGCACAGAGGAGCAGCCGTATGAGGGGATGAGTGCTCCACAAGCAAAGGGATAGAGAGTACAAAGTGTATCCCTTTCCTTCATGTGGAGCAAAGCTCCCTTCATGCATGCACCATTGCTGGAAAATTAGACTTGACTTCGCATGTTTTTATTCCTCAGTACAAAGTGCCACTGAACTGCGGAAGTTCTATGCAGCATGTTTGGGGCTGATAAGAATAACAGTGTGTGGGGAATTTAGTCCTTCATTTCTCACAGGGAAAGACAGACTCTGAGGCAATTTCTCGCTGAAAGACAACCCCAAAGAAGGCTGTGAACTCACAGCATCTGGAGGTAAAGTCAGGCAATTCATCCAGGAAGTTTCACATTCTGATTAGAGGATCCTAAGGTGTTAAGTAAAAACCAGTACACTTCCATGAATGCAACTGAAATAAACTGAGAATTACTGAAGTAATTCTCAAGCCGTACAGGCTTGATTGCCTTGTATAGTGATTTGCACTCACACACTGTGAGTATCAAAGGCAGGTGTAAAATGCCTGCAGTGGAGAAATAGGGGATGCTGATTAAGGGCATTTTATACACACACTGCCCTGAACTTAATCGGTGTGAAAGCATACTGCAAGGTAAAGAGGAAAAAATTCAGTCTCCAGAACTCCAAACACACATGCTTTGTGGCTATCAAGTCCTTTATACTTGCAGTTATCGTGATATTAATGCTTATTCCTTACAATTCCTTTCACTAGAGAAAAGTCCATAGCAAAATCTGTTCTAAGTCCCAGAAAGATCTGGACTACCTGAAGCCCATTTGCAGGTTTTCTTGCTCATTCCCACTTTTTCAGTTTATAGTCTCTACAGTGTTTTTTGACTTGCCTCTTTTCTATGTTATGCACCACAGAAGATGAGCACCCCTTCACCCCTTCATCCCTCTAACTGTTCTGAAGCATCATCTTTCACCCAGAGAACCTTTATGTAGCCATGAAGGTGATGTCAGAATGAGCAGCTGCGTGGGCCAGGATCAGTGGCAGTGGGACAGTAAGCCTTTCATTTGGGGTCACCAGCAACAATCCAGATCATCTCAACATAAAATGAAAGTAAAATGACTTTTATGACTTTTTGTCAACTGTGAAAAAGGAGGTAACAGTTTCACAACAGACTGAAATCTCACAGAAAATAGACAATACATAAACAGAAAACAGTGCACTTCTGTGATGCCAATACTACCACACAACAACAAAACCAGGTCTGAAAACCAAACTACTAACTTCTCACCTTTTATCTTCTAGGTAACGATGCAGGTGCTCTGGCGGGAGGCAGAAACATGTATTTCTGTTGCCTCTGCTGTCCTCATTCAGAAGTAAAGCACAGGATTCAGTGCCTGGGAATGTAAAGCCCATACTAAAGCCACCACACAACAGAGAAAGAAATTATGGAAATGCAGAGTACCAGCAAGAGAGATTATCTGCTTGTTTCTTCCACAGTTGCAGCCCAAGGAGGAGCAGAAAATGCTTCCCTGTAACATCAGGTTCTGCTGACTTAGCATTAAGATGGATGGACACAGTTCTCGGGTAAAGCTCTTTATGTGTCAGAGAGCACCAGAACCAAAAAGAGTAATTTGTAAGCAGCCAGCACCCCTACAAAGCTAGCTCATTTCACAGTTTTATACTCTCCACACTCATCTTAGAGATAACACTTTCCCCTTTGGCTAGAAATTAAAACATCTTTTTTCTCTTTTATTTCACTGGCTCTAAGGAAAAAGCAGCGTGAGAGAGATAATGCTGTGGCAAATGCACAGCGAAAATGCTAAGAGTTAACAAAAAGCCCTGGCTAGGAATGGGAGATAAGGTTAAGGACAATGACCTTCTTTTTGCTCCTAAAAATGTAGAACAAAGGTTAGCTGTTCTACTAACCCTGCTCGCTGTTATTTTTTGACTCCTCGTGGCCCAAAGAAGGCCCTGAAGCAAAAATATTGCCTCAAATCTCATGGCCTATTTGAGGTGCATTCTTTGAGAACCTCTTTCTTTCATCAGATACAAAGCAGCCAATGAATGAAGATAGCTGTCCCTGAAGAAATGAGAGCACCCAGCCACACACTGGGTTCGAGGTGCTTGGGGCACTCTGGCAGCCATCAGCAAAATCTAGGGAATTTATTTCTCCTGTTACATCCCATCAAATTAACCACTGCATGCTCAGTTGGACTGCTGCAAAGAAGAGGACCAGAGCTTAATTTCATTAGCCATCACTGACTAAAATTCCAATAAAATAGGATAGGAGAATAATGCTGGAAGGCATACTGATCTGTCACAATCCTAACATAACCCACATTGCAGTTGACCGTAAAAAAGCAAAAATATCTCACACAGCAACTCCCCCTAGGCCTCCAGATTAATTCTGACTGCTGTGGCCATTCTGAATTGGGTTTTTTATCTTATTAACAGCAGCAGTGATATCTGCTTCCTCTGTCTCAGAACTCTGCTTGATATTGGAGACTTGCTTTCAAACTCTAAACAGCTTTTGTGCAAGAAGCTTGCTTCCTTCTTTTCTTCTTAGATGCCTGTCTTTAAATGAAATTGTAAGGCTGGCAGGACTGGACTGAAAAAAAAAAAAAGAACCATTAAACCTTGATAATTTTCTGCTAGAAGAAACAATTTAAGCCAAAATGACAGTCAGATCAGGAAAAAAACATCCACTTTGATAAGCTGGTAATTAAACAGAAGCTGATGAGGCAGTGTGATCAGTCAACCATGCTGGCCAAGATGCTACTGTCAAGTAGGACAGCAAGTTTTAAAGGCAAATTTTACTCATCACCCTCTTAGAAGATGCCACAGATATTCCACTTCAGAGGACAGGTCATGTACAGAAAAACAGGAAGGATCCTGGTCTTACAAGAGAACCCCAGAATGAAAAAGCTGAAGCAAAGAAATGTTTTTAGTACTTTATTGATTTTGTCACATGTTTGGTGATGTGTGAGCTGAAGGATAACTGACTTGGAATCCCTCAGACAGCACATTAAGTATTTCAGATGTTCCAGGGCAATAAGCCATCAGCTGGAACAATCATAAAGCTGAAGACTTGGGAAAGGATGGGTTTACATGGTGTATTTTGTGAGGACCAGAACTATTCCCGAAGACCTAGGACTCTTGGAAGTGGTTATGTGCCAGAGGAGTCGAAGGAAGGGACAGTACAGAAGTCTATGCAGAGGAACAGGTTTGAAATCACATCAGCTCAGCCCATGGAAACTGAGCAAAGGCAGGTGGGATGGTTCACAAGATTCAGGCCTGTGAGAGAACCAACTCACATTAATTAAGGTGTTAAGATTTGCACAGCTCTCCCAACCCACTAGGTTTGCTCATGCTGCAAAAGCTGTTGCCATCAGTCCCTTTGTCTCCTTCCTCAGTGCCAGTCCCCAGCATGATCAAGGCACATGTGAGGAGCCTCTAGCCCAGAGCTGAATCCCCTGCTTGGGAAGGGAGCCCCACTGGCCCCCACACAGGCCCTCCTATCTGCCAGGGAGGAGAGTGGGACCAAGAGGTGCCACTCATTGGTGTTGTGTTGGCATGTTCAACCACGGAAGAAGCAGCCCCAAAGCCCTAGTGGCACAAGTGACAAAGAATGCTAAACTTCAGCCCAGCTCCAAATTTTTTTCTTCTTTCTCTGGATGTCTAGCCCTTCCATGCTCAAAAGAGATTTGGCATGCAAATCACTCATCAGTATGCACACCAGAGATTCCCCAGTCCTGGTAGGTTTGAGTGAAAAATACGTATGGCAACTGCAACCCCTGTGACACTACAAGTTCAGTATGTAGCTATTCAGATATCTCAGTTAGAACCTATCAGACTGATAAAGAAATCAGCTTTCTTTTTTTTAAAGTTAAAGAATTTTAAATGGCACAAGCTAAAAATTTAAAAATTCTATTCCCTGTAACAATATAAAGGTTTACAAAGTCTCTGTATGCAACAGAGATCATCATAACTGGTCTATTCCCTATCTAATACAAAACACCAGGGGTATGGAACAGGTTTTTCATAATGTCCAAACAATTGAAAACCACAAAAAATCCACAGCAATCATTAACAAGATTAACCAGTGATATTTGATATCACTAGAAATTTATATTGCCTCCAATGGATACTGGATTGGACATTTGGAGATCACTGATGGATCACATGGATCACAGGGAGTGAAAAATGGAGGGGGAACAGGACAAAAAATAGCAAATGTGTAAGCTTGTGTAGCTTCAAAGCTACAAGGTTCAGTTCAAGTTTCAGACCCTTCCAAATGCGCAGAGATTTGAATCTCTAAAATTAACTTCAAATTCTTAATCTAAATTTCTCCAAAACCTCCAAGGATTTTTTTTTTTATTTTAAGGTTTGTATTTAGCCATTTGAACTTGAAAACTGATAGAAGTATCCTTGTTGCTCTGAATAGTCAGAAACATTAATCACCAATAATGTTTTCATTATCACAACCACAGTTTCTCTCACATCAGGGAGGGTTTCTCACACTTTGCTCTTAGAAAAGCCAGAGTATTTTGAGTGTTGGCTGCTAAACAATTGATTATTATCCTGTGGGTTTTTCCCCATCCTTTATTTTATGTAGGCTCGCTGTGTGCCTGCACAGATGATAGGATGTATATTTTGCAGCATGCTGTTTTAGCACATGGCTCAGCATGCAGAGCACACACTCTCCAGTCTGACTGTCAGTGTTCCCAGCATCGGGACATAGATAAATAGCTCTCAGGATAGGGCTTATTAGGCTCCACTGAATAGCCAAGAGGAGCAACAGATTCATGAAGTGAAAGAATTCAGCAGGTGGAAAATAGTCGTCACTGGATTTGAGCAAGGACACGTGATGCTCTGAAAATACTTCCTAGTAACTACAGAAAAAGGTAGAAAACCTTATTTGAATTAGTTCTCTCTGGCTTCATCTTCACTGAAGGGAAGGTGCGTTCTGCAGCACACCTCCAAGTCCTGGGGTCCACTTAAGTGGGGAAACCACTGCAGCCCTGTCATTCCCATCTGCCTGGGTTTACTCTCCAAGAAAACAGTAACAAGTTTCGAAATGACATCTGCTTAAGCCCTTCCCTGACATAAAGTTGCAACACCAACAAATTCACTGCAAACAGCTATGAAGAATTCCCAATCCCATTGTTTAGATAAATGGGACCATATCCTATTATTTTTATGTTGAGCTCTTTGTCTGCACCCCAAAGGCCTGAAAGTGGTCAAACTGCACATCTTGATTCCTAAGATTCACAACCACTTGAATTCACTGAGTGCAGTGGAAAGCATGAGTGGAAAACAAAGGTGATGACCAGGCATTGGGGTATGCTGTGGCAGTACAGCTCAGAGTTGCTTCCTGATGGAAAGCTGTTTCCATGTCTTTATTTGTATAGAGGAGTTCTCTGCTACTTACACTGAATTTGAGAATCTCTCATGCCCCACTAAGTAAATTTGCATGATGCAGAACTAACTTAGCACAGGCAGAATTGTTCTACAGAATATTTTTTGTGTGCTTGTTGTTGCTTTGTTTTAAACCTTCTCAGGATTACTCCAACTAGATTGAGGCGGAACTTCTGCATAAAACAGTTATCTGGACAGCCCATGTTTGCAGGGTGAGAGGCTAGAAATTTCATGCTGGAAGCATCTGCAGTGGTAGGGACAAGGGGGGGGTTCAAGGAATTTGCCTTCAGAAAAAGCTCTACCCAAATGGAGCCAGAGCAGAGAACTGGCTCCTGACAATGAGGGATAAATTACATCTTGGAGAGAATTGAAGGAAACAGAGTGTCAGGTCAGAAATCTCTGAGGAGACTGTGAAGTGACAAAAGCTGCCATGCCAGAGGCCATGTCATCATCACCTTCTACCACACCCCTGCAGAGGGGACACTGCTGGTGCCTGGGCAGAGATGACACCCAATGTCCCCAGGGACAGAATGAGAGGGAGCCATCCCTGCCTGCCCTCCTTGCTGCCATAGTCAAGGGGGTGGTGTCAGGGCTGTAACCAGCCCTCTGACACCAGAACTGAGGGAAGCACTGCATTCCCAGAGGAGCCTTTGCCCTGCTGCTGCCAGTGCAGAGACAAGTGCACAACATGTTTACTGAGACAGGGAACCGTGGTTTTTATACTAATGCTGTCCCTACTTTGGGCTTTTTATCTTTTTACTGCTGATGCCTGCCCTTGCTGAGACTAGAAATCCCATATTTACATGAAAATGGTTTCACTTCAGGAATTATTAAGTGTGTTTAAATATTAAACAGTCAATAAATGCCAAATCAAGACAAATACTCATTTAAGATGTAAATAGAAAGAAAGGTTTCAAGTCAGCAAAAGCCAGTGAGACATGAGATCCCACTCAGGGGAGGGCACAGGCCTGACAGTACCAGAACAGATGTCCCATCCCAGAAGCATTGTTTCAAATTCTGTTGAAACTTAAGGACTTCTTTATGGTTTTTGTTTTGATTGCAACCCCAATTCCAAATTTACCTTCTTTTAGGAAATAAAATAGTAATAGAATAGTGTAGCCATGATATTTTCTGAAAAGCCCTTTCCTCAGGATTTTTTCTCCTGAGAAGCTTGAGAGGCCTCAGGAACAAAATGTAAACAATGGTTATCTGCTGCTGTGGAATGCAACAGGTGGATCTGTGATTGGTCTCATTGTTTCTAATTAATGGCCAGTCACAGTCCAGCTGTCTGGACTGTCTCAGTCAGTCACAAGCCTTTGTTATCATTCTTTTTCTATTCTTAGCTAGCCTTCTGATGAAATCCCTTCTTCTATTCTTTTAGTATAGTTTTATTATAATACATGTCATAAAATAATCAAGCCTTCTGAAACATGGAGTCAACATTCTCATTTCTTCCCTCATCCTGGGACCCCTGTGAACACCATCACAGAATAGCACACATACAAGATGCATTTCACTGCCGCCTCCCCCCACTCAAGTCCTGAGGGGATTTAGAAATATCATAGAAATCACCTTAAGCCAAAATCTCTAAATGTCCAGTGCATCATGGATGCACAGGATTTGGCAGAGGAGCACTGAACTGGACAGGTTTGCCCCACCCCTACCAGCCCCAGATATGGTGCAGCATGGCAGGAGGGCACCCAGAGGCTGTGCTCAGCCTCTGCTACCTTGCAATGGATGCAGTCGATACCAGGCAGCACTGAACACCCCACAGCTGATGTGAAAATGCTGCTGAGCACAATATTCATTGCAGAAAGAAAAATCAACACTTTCTATATTGCTTTGCCTGTAGTGGAATGCTCATGGTGCCTGCTTTCCACTGCTACACTCATCAATATGGCAAAGCTACAAGACTTTAAATTACAACCATGATTATTCGTGCCTAACCTAGCACTCACCTGCAGCCAGGTTTCCTTGAGAATATATGGGAGGCCTGAAAGGGAAAGATGCTGTGGAGAGAAGTGTCATGCCAGAGAAAAACCATTCTATGAAGGCAGTCTTCTCAGAAAAGTAGTTTGGTAGGCGCACAACCTGAACAAATTGCTGGAGATCCACACCAAGTCACAGGTGCAGCTGCAGTTGGAACACGACATCAGGGTGAGGGGCAGGAAAAAGGCACACAAGGTCTGATTGAAACCCCAGAGGATTGAATTCAGAGGACTTAGGCTCAGGTTCCTGCTTAACAAATCCTCCCAAGGCTTGATTTCCACACCAGTGAGGTCTGCATGATTTTACATCATTATGCTGAATAGTGTATGAGTCACAATACCTGCAGAAGGTTCCTAGAGATTCTCTCTTAGGTGTATGTAAAGCACATGTTTAAACTGCATTTCCTAAGTCATAAACAGATACATAAGGCTTCCTGATTTACATTCAAGGTGGGTTTTTTTAACATGAAGGTCACCTTGAAAGCTGCAGTGCAAAGAGATAACTCATTTTATCTCTAGTATCACAGTCCTGCCTCTGCCTGCCATAGCAAAAGATTCTCACCCCATGAAAAACTCATTTTAACTCTTATTCAAAATGGACCTGCCAGAGATTTTGAATATACAGCCATGATTCAAGAGCACCTGCCTGGCCACATCAAAGAGCTGTATGGGTAGGAAAGTGAAAGATCCCTTGGCGCTTTGCTCACTTTTGAAGTAACTTTTGAGAGGCAATATGGTTTTGGAGATATGATGGTGGCTCTAGCAATCAGAAAACCTGGATTCTATTTCTGGCTCTGTCACTGACCTGATGAATGACTCAAGACAAATGACTTCCACATATCTGCCAAGTTTCAGAGAGCAAGTGTGAGACTCACACTATCCCATTTTCCCCCAAGCTGCCCCTTCACAGGCCCAGCTTCCCACACATTTGCAGCACAGTCACGACCTCTGCTATGCCTCGTGATACCTTATACAAGTCACAGCTTAGCAGCCACCTCCTGACATCCCAGGCTGCTGTGCCTGGGGTGCAGAACCCCAAAGTAGAAGGGAAGGTTCAGTCCTATAAGTCAGTTTTATCAAAAGCACCTACTTCAGCTCTCTCTCCATTAATTAAAGCCAGACGCATCCAGGGAGGCTTTATTCCTGGAACACAGCTCATGGACTATCATCAGCAGTGCACACTCAGTGTTCACCTCCATACATCTCACAGATATGTGGAAAGTCAAGAGGTCCACTTCCAATTATGTACCTCTACTTTTCCTTCTGCCACTTCCACTGACATGAACAATCCTCTGGCACAAGGGTAACATTTTTGTTTTCCATGACCTGCACAGAAAAAAGAGGCTTCATCTCTCCCAAGGACGCCAAGTGCTTCCATACCTTCATAACTAGAGATTCATTTTCCCACCCACTAGATCCTTCCTGCACCAAACCCTGCCTGTAACCACTGAAGTACATCACTAGTGATCCCATTTCCAAGGGCTGGCACTGATTATTGGCTGAAGGACATTTACAAAGTATTTTACTGTCATGGGCTTATGTATCTTCTAGCACATATCAGAACATATCAGTAAAAAAGGAGCGCTGTAATCTTTGACTGAAAAAATCTATTTGTGAACCACGTATTATCATTATTGCTAAATATTATTATTATTTCATCAGTTACTCCAACAGAGGAAAATATGTACTAGGACTAGGAACCACTAGGGAATCTCTGCCCAGCCTGATATCTGACTCTTTTCTGAAAACAAAGACTGCCTACAGCATATTGATTTTTGTTTACCTTTCACAACTGAGAGGTAGAACTCTAAGGAATCCATTTCTTGATTTTTTTTTTTTTGCACCAAAAAAGTCCTATGAGGAAACATAACTACATATATCATTTAAATTAGACTTTTGTGCATAAATTCATTAATGTTGTTTTTCATTTGGCACCACTTGAAATCAGCAGAATTCTCATCTCCATTGCCCTGGTGTAGAAGGGCAATGGAGATTCTCTCTTGTTCTGAGGGGAGGAAGAGCCTACAGCAAGCAGCAGATGACTAGCCCTTTCTAAAAACAATTTTAGTCTCTGTGTGCATGATGTAACACCAAGAGTGGTACCTCTGCTTCTTAAAAATACACTCCAGTTTAAGTTACTTTGTGAAAAGTGTCCCCACAGCCCCTGGATGGCAACAAGAGAGGAAAACACATAGCACCAAGTCATCAGCACTATAAATGGAAAATACACAGGGGAAGAGCAGGGATAACAGAACACAGAACAGGTGGCAGAGGAAGAAAATCTCAAAGGGAACATCAACTGTCAGTGGAAAAACCCTCACAAAGCTTCTCCCACCAGTGCTTTTGTTCTACACGTAATAACAGAAATGCCAGCAAAGTAGAGGATATCACTAAATGGGCACCATACATAGAGAGTGATGACAGTGAGCCTGAGCAGTCTAAAAACTACATGATGAAGAAACAGAAATGGGAAACAGAAGGAAAAAGCCATCTGACAGAAGAAACACTGGAGTTAAGAGAGAGCAAGTTGAACATCACAGAGCAAGCCTGTTTCAGAGGCAGGAGATCCAGATCAAGGCAGTGCCCTCACTTGGACAGCACCCTGACGTAAGAGAAGCTGATTGCCTCTCAGTGTCCTTCAGCAGTGAGGAAGGAAGTAGGAAACTGGAACAGGCTGAAGAAAAGAGTTCACCTGACTTTGCCCAAAAATGTCTGCATCTAGAAGGCAAAGAGAGTGGGAATTGTCTTTCTGTTTAAGGAAGGACATAACTTTACGCAAAACCCAGGAGTAAATACTTGGACAAGAAAGAGCCAAAGCCCTATAATTGAGAGGCTGGATTAACCATTCACACAGGCTTCTCTTAAATCCTTGTTCTGTGATTCTTATCTCTGAGAGTATAGTAACTTTTTTCACAGTTTTTAGCAACCTAAATAATCTTTAGTATTTGAAAATTGGGAAACAGGTAGTTCCTTCACTTTGGCTTTAAAGTAGGGTTCACAGGAGTACAAAATAGAGACCATTCATGCCACTAATCTTCATTCACAAAGAGTCAAATAGCAAGAAAACACCCTATCCCAAGTTTTATTCCTCAACATTGCTATGGGAGGACTGCTCAGTCCATGCTCCTGCTAGTCCATGGAGCCAGGAGTTCCTCAAGGTTGGAGCTTGAGGTCCTCTTCAAACTTGCTCTGTGCAGAGAGACCTTTGTGCCTTGGCCGATGAAGTGTGCACCAGCAAGGATCCCACAGCTCTGTTTTACTGCTTCCTATTTCATGATCCTCTATTTTATAATGCTGCCAATTCCAACTCATCGCAGGCTACCCTCAGTGGATTTGCAGATTTATCTGGAGAAGCTTCTGGCTGCTCAGTGCATGAATCCAAACCCTGACCTTGGAATGCAAAAAAATTCAATGGTGACTGTCAATATTTCAGGTCAATAACATTGCAGAGGTTGTGGTCTTCTGGAGAGCAGTGAGCAAAAGCTCCTATGGCTGTGTTATTTTGGAGGTTCAGAATAAGGTTAACTATTTACAGATAAAGACCTGTAGCCAGGTTAGCTGTGCATGCCAATGAGAAGAAGCAAGAGCAGCCTCCAAGATGTGACAGCACTGTAGATCTTCCCCCAGCAAGGCAGCACTCCCCTCCAACAAGCTCAAGGCTTAAGATTCCTTACTTAGAGGCAAGGGAAACAAAAGCACTGAAGAGACAGGCATGACAGAAAGGAGAATGGAGGATTACATGGCTCTAGCAAAGCCACAGGGAACCCATCCACATGAAAGTGAAATGAACAATTCACCAAAAAATGTGCTGTGGATATAGGGTCCTGTTGTCATCCCCCTCACTGCTAGCTATTGATTTTACAGTATTTGTAAGATTTATTCCCTTTTATTTTCACCAGGGGAAATTAGGCTGTCAAGATCTATTAACCCAAAACAAGCCATTATCCCTCTCATGATCACAGCCTTCCAGGGCTGGCTGCAAAAGGCTCCCAGGCTCAGTGTGACAGGGAAGGAAGCTGCTGGCTTTTACACACCCCTCACAGCCACCCTGCCTGTCCCACCCAGGGGCCAGCTGCATATCCAGCTGACCAGCCTGCAGAGGACAAAGCCAGAAACCTGTGCCTGACGTGACACGTGTCCCCCTCCTCCACTGACACCCAGTGGCCTGCAATTGTGTCCTACAATTCATTGAAAAGCATCCCTTTCTTGTGTCCTTGCAGAAAACCAGGAGACCTCCAGGGCACGCATGGACCAAAGACATGAGTGCATGCATGGCTCAAGACAACACTGGCATTCACACTCAAATGCAATATGGGTTTCTCCATTTACTTTTTTACAGTGACTATATCTGGTCACTTCATGAGAAAGAAGCAGAATATCCAAATAAATACTCTCGAAACCACAGGGACATAAGGCATCCAAAACTAGAAAAACTAGTTGGCTAAACACCAGAATGGTGCTCTCACCAAATTTTGTTTGAGAAGTGTGCAGACTCCTCAGTGGTAGTTTCTAAGGAGACTGGGATCTGACCTCAGTTGAGGCACTATTGTAGAGAACAGCCATCCTCGGGGGCTGTGTTGATTCTCCTACTAAAATCTCTGCTCTACACATTCAGCATGGGATTTTTCAAAACCCCTTAAAGTGGTCAAATAAAAATTAGTCACCCTTGGAACAAGACCCCATGCTGTTCCCCAATGGCAACTATTTCCATAACAAACTGCATCTCTCAAACCCCAGCTTGCTCAGCACCAGACACACTAAATAGGAGTTGTGAAGTGCAGACCTGGAAATAGGATTCATGCCCTCTTGACTTCCAGAGCTGAGTGCATTTCCCCAGGCAACAAGGGCATTTTGACTGGTGGAATAGCCGGCACTATGGGACACACTTTTCTTACCTTAAGTTTTTCAAACCACATGAAAAACAGCCTGTGCTTTTAAAGCTCTTTTGAGGCCCACCCAGTTGACTGCAGAGTGAAGTTAATTCACTCACGTACAGTGCCTCATTTCTAAGATGCACACTTAAGCCCAGGAAAAACACTCCACAGTACAGGCTCAGTATGTGATTTTCAGTGCTAATAGTGTGGTAAAATCAAACCCAATTTCCTCTGGAAAAAGGCCACACATCATTCTCCAGTGAGGAGCATTACTGCCTTAAATCACAACTTTCAAACATCCTGCCATTACCACTGAAAAGCAGCTTAAGAAAACCATTACCACCTAAAAGACATACCCTCCTCTTTTATTTTTCTCAGGAATAAATAACTAACTTTGCTCTTATTTGAAAGGACAGGATAGGAAAGAAAAAATGAAAAAGCTTTATTTCAGACCAGAAAGCAAGTATGACAAATCTTTGCCAAATGCAGAATGCCTCCTAGGCTCAGTCTGAAAACAGGATTTTGAAATTTCAAGTACCTTGATAATCTTTAATGCAATACTAACTGCACCAGTCCCAGATAAAAATACTCATTCTCTAGAATTTCTGTCACTTAAAACTCCCAGTGGATATGGGAAGAGTGAATATGGGAAGTGCATCAAGGCAGATGTGTGTTGGTCATTGCTTTGCTAAGAGAAGAACAGCCAGCTTCCTGCTCACAGCTGCTTACCAGAGCTGGCACTGCGAGCGAGAGCCCAGCTTGGGACCCAACCACTGCAGCCAGGCCATAACTCCTTGGGAAAGGCTGAGCTGCACCATCTGGAGCTGGCTCGTTCCTTGCCATGGGGGCATCTGCATTGCTCTGTTGTTCAGCCTCACTCTGCAGAGACACACATGCAAGAAGCAAAAATAGAGTGTACATCCTGTAGATATGGTTTGAGTTTTGCCTCCTGACAACAAATGGGGATCAGCCCTCTAAGTTCTGGCCTAAGGCAGGTATGCTGCCAGGCAAGCCACCAAGATAGGGTGTTTCCATGCATGTGACACCAAGGGACAGGGAGACAAGATTAAAAATAAACCTTGTAGAGCAAGCTCTGATCATGTATTTGAGGCTCTATGAGCTGTGAGCATTACAGCCATGCTCATGGATTGGAATTTGACTGCTCCTGCAAAGAAAATGGTGTCCTGGAGTCACTTGTAATGAGGCACTCCCAGAGCAGCCCTGATGGCACACAGAGTGTGCAAAACCCCAGCTGGGAGCGTAAGGGCCAGCCAGCACCCCAAAGCCACTTTATCTTGGGGATGTTTGAGCGAGCCCTAATGTGTTGTGGAGCTTGTAACACCAAAGTGCTCTGGGGAGAAAGGAAAGGAACAGTTTCTGACACACCATTCCTCATTTAATTCCCTCAGGAGTGGGACGATGCCAGAGCTGGCCAGAGTAATTAAGCACACCATCTGGGCCTCTGAATCTCATGTATGAATAGACTAAGCCTACATCTAGTTAACCCTTCTGCAACCAGTGACACACTGAGAGAAGTTACACACTAGGATGGACAAAAATTTGGAGTAGGCACAAGGGGTGCAGCTGTAGAGCCTTACACAGGCACACTCAGCACCACCAGGCTGACTTAGATACTCTTCAGTCCAGCCATGGGAAGGAGCAAATGATCCAAGGATGGACAGGGTGCCATGTGAAAATGATCAGCCACAACACTAAAAAAAATTGTTGTGGTCTTTCAGACTTGTCAGTCAATCCTTTCCAAAGAGTGAAATTTTAAAAATCAATGAAAGTGACCCTGTCAGCAAGAGCTGGGGACTGGCCAGATCACAGCTGCCTCTACTGAAGGATTTCCCAGGTTCAAATGTTGCAAGTCAGGAGAGCAGCCAGTGTGCAGATGGCGCACTGCAGATAGAAAGCAGCAGAAGTCCTTGCAAGAAATACCCTGAGTGAAGGCAGCAAATGGGCCTCCTTGGACCATCAGAAGAAAATCAGAATCAGAGATCATCAGAAGAAAAAAAACCTTTGAGGCTTCTAAAGACACTTTTAAAATCCTTGCTGCATTTTGTTTCACTATAGTCAGAGAAATAAAATTTGGTTTAATTATCTTAGAAATTAGGTTACTGCATATAATCTCTCTATTGATTTTATTCTACTGACTCCCAATCCTCACAAAAATGCTAAAGGGCCCAGCTTCACTGAGCCACAAAAGGAGCAGCATATCATCACCCAGCTAATTGAGATGGCCATCAGGAAAACCCCAGCTAGAGAGATCAGAGGTGCTGAAAGATTTGTTCACTAAAACAAATACATTTGGTCACTGCAAGATTTTCCCAATGGCTGGGTTACAGAAAGTGGAGAAGGCTGTCAGAGAAATTGTACATCTCAGATTATGCAGAGATTCGGAACTAAGGATATGACATTGGTCATGTTAAGAGACTATGGAAAGACTAAACAATAGACAGGTAACATTCAGGATTGAGGAAAGATTAAATTCTGGCATAAAACTCTAGAGAGTCCAATCTGTGATGTGAACTGGCCTTAAATGATACTGCTGATCATTCCAGCAGTGACTGACCCAACTCCGTTAACAAAAACATCTGTTATGTCCTGCCTGAACCAGAACAGTTTTAAGGTTTAAGGAACAACCCTTAGCTGTGCCTTCAAAAATGCTTCACTGAAAAGCACCTTGGCACTGCACAAAAACACAGGCATCCCTGTGGAAAGTGAGACACACGATAAACACAAAGAACTCAGACCCAGCTGAGAAAGCCCACTGCCTCTCTCTGCCTGCCTTCAGACATGCAGCAATGGACAGGCAGGGAAAAGCAAACCAACCAGCTCATTAACACACTCATGACATCTCCAGGCTGTCATAGGACTTTTTGGCTAATCAAATATTCCTCAGTGATTCTGGAAAAGGTGTTCTAATAAAATACAGAATTTATGTTCTGTTACCACATCATGTATTCAAGCAGCTTTAGAAGCCAGGGAGCAGCTTCCTCCAAGGATCTCAAGGAACACAGCCTACATATGGAAAGGAAGGAGAGCAAGAGCACCATCTTGTTCACTTCTTTTCCTGCCACAGCACACAAAAAATGCATTCCTTTATTTCAATAAGCCATGCAGCTGCATCTTATTCCATTACAGTCTTGTTCCTTAATATGTGCTCTGCAGTCTTTGACACGCTTGAGCGCCTTGGTGAAAGCAAAGAGAGAAGAAGGAAAACATGGAGCTGTGAGCAGCAGAACCAATAAATGATGTGCAGTAGCAGAGCTAAGGTTGCAAGGCAACAGCCTGATAGATAAAGCAAACAAGGGCAGAAATATAACATTCTTCTCCATTTTGCTACTGGCTTCCAGTTATGGTTATGGAGCATCCTGTCTCCTTCACCTGATAAAGGAGAACAATGCTAACTTACCACAGGGAAGAATAAAGATGAGCAATCTCGTGTCTTTGGAGAATGCTTTCAGAAGTTGAAATGGAAGGTATTACAAAACACCATGTCATTGCTTTCCACAAAGGACCACACAGATGAATTTGAATGGGAAAAAGTATCCATGTGCATTGTCTTCATGTGGTACATCCATGGCATGCCAGGATCTGTTTAGATCTACGTTTTATTTCAGTAACATGAGAAGGAAGATTTAGTGGTAGCACAAGAACAGCAAATGAAATCCCAGAGCTTTTCTTCATTGCCAGATCTTCCTCTGAAAGTCCTATTTACTGCATTTTCCCTGCAGCAACAAAACCACAGCAGCAGTAGCTATTACTGTTTCCATATACAAACCATATTAGACACAATTTACAATATTAGCTGTCAAATAATATCCTTCCCTCTACCACCCACTCCTTAATATACAGCCACTGATGTGAGAAAATGAAAATTTGGGTATTGGGAAGGGGGGGCATGTCTTCAGGCAGGAATATTATCTGCAGGGTATGCCAGGAAGAAACTCAGAATTGAAAACGAAAGATAAAAGGGCAAAATCGGAGGTATTTTCTGTGGAGATCACTGTGCTTGAATTTTCTAAGGTATGTGCTGTTAGACTGGTACCAAGTGCCTTTTTCAAGTGATATGAAAAGCTGTGATCTTTATCTGTATTCCTGCAAGAAACTGATTGCTCAAACAATGCACAATTTAAAACAATTTTTTTAAAATGGTTTTAAAAATTTGAAAAAATGCAAATTTTTTTTGGTTTTCAACAAAGCATAATAATGAACTTCACTTTTATGTAAGTGCTTTCAGCTTGTGATCTCAAAATAATTTTGACTTTTATTATCATCATTACAATACAGAAAAGAAAAGGTGCGGTCCCTTTTCATCAGCACAAAGATATTGTGTGAGCAAGGTTGTGCTCACAAAGGACAGTTGCATGATTAGGAGTGGAATCCAAGAAGCTTGACTCACAAAGCCATGAAAAAATAGGACCTTATCCCTCATCCTCCATGTGTTTAGCCTAAGTCAATCACATCCCCCAGCCCTGTCTGCTGCTCTGCTGTCACAATTATGCCAGCTCAAGAGCAAGCACAGCTCACCTTGGAGACAGCCCTCAGAACAAACACAACACATCCACCCTCCCTTGTGCACAAACTCTTGCTGAGAACTTCCCTAGGACAGAAGAATGACCCCCACAGCTCCACTGTCACCTGCAGCAAAGAGAGGGACAGGATCACCTCTGGCCTCTCAACAAAGGTGTCCTGTACCACACATCAAAAGGGAGACCAAGCTAAACTGATGGCCCCAGCAATCCTGGTGAAGCTCTTTCTTGTACAGCACCATACTAAAGCAGTTTATTTAAGAAGAAAACCAGACTGGCACCATGCAGAGCCATGCACTGGGCCCTGCAGAATGCCACCAGATCAAAATGTTGGCACTGTGAAATCCCTTTTGCAGTGATGTACAGGACCAGCAATAGTACAAGGCAGCAAGGGATCAGGATCTATCCCCCAGCCATTTTCACTGAAGATAAATCTGTTTTCAGATGCTGAAAATCCTCTCAACTTTAAAGCTACCAAAAACCAAAAAAAAACCCAGAAGAGTCATGACAGCGACTTGCAGTCCTTTACATGTCCATCCTTTCACAGCTACCAAATCACATGGACACACTTGGGAAGGAAAAAGCTACTACCTTCAAAATGCAAAGCTTCTGTACATGAACACACACAGTGAAAGACACCTCTGGTTGTGCTGACAGCTTTGACACTCTCCCAAATTGCTTCTGCAAATGCAATTGTTCATCTTCTGTCAAAACACAAGGAAATAAGTTTGCTCTTTGGTGGCAGTTTCTTAATGGGGAAGAGGAATTAGCATCAGCCTTCAATACAGAATGAAGGTCCACTTCATCATCACAGACAATTCCACCCAGGACTATGGGACCTAAACATCCAGCTGCTACCAACAGGAGGAGGACGGAAAGGAGGGAACAATGTCAAATAAACATTATTTCTTGGGACCCATGCACTATACTGGGATTATATCACTACTGGCATTTCTACAGCAGACTAGAGTACAATTCTGCTGTAGGAATAAAAAAGAAAGTTTGGCGAGCTAAAAGAGAATCTAATATTTAATACACTAACCACCCATCCAGATAACATCAATGTCAAGATTATTTTCATCTCAGGAATATTAAAATGGAAAGAAGTTCAAGCACTAGATTCAGGCTTATGAAGGGTCAACATGTGACACTCCCTGTGTTAAAAACATACATAGAAATCAGTGTTGTTAGAACTAGAAGAAGCTAATTTTTAATTTTAATAACTCTAATAACTCTCAACAATCATCCTTAAAATAATTTCAAAAATAGATATAAAGTTTTAAAAGGACATTTTCATTTAGAAATTAAGATTCCTTCAATATTTCTGTTGGGGAAAAATGGAAAACAAACCCCTTTAATTTATAAAGTAATATTTACAGGAGTTTCCACTAACATTTGATGCTATTAAACCTGCTTAATTTGCTTACCTGTTTATGGAGGTGGCTTGCAGGGTTGAGAGGGAGGAAGGTTTGTTTGTCTGGTTAGTTTTTTTGTATTTCTTTTTTTGGAGTTTTTTTCCTAAATAAGCTGCAGGTTGCTGTGGTGTGGACAGAAGCAGCACCTTTAGTTACTGGAAAGTTGCTGCCAGTCCACAAAGCCTTTGCATGAGCCAACCATCACAGGGAAGTACTTTGTTTAAGTAATGCAAAGAGTCTGGCACTTTTCATTGTTGAACTTCATCTGATTGGTGATTGCCCAGTCCCCTAATTGGTCAACCTCTCTGCAGGGTCTCCCTGCTCTCTAGGGAATCAACAGCTCCTCCCAGTTTTGTATTGCTTGCAAACTTCCTCAGTGTCCTTCCAGTCCTGCATCCAAGTCATTAATGAAGATGTTTGAAGAACAAGGGGCAGAGGACAGAGCCCTGCAGAGCCCCACTGGTGACAGGTCCCCAGCCTGATGTCACCCCATTCACAGCAACCCCTGCTGCCTGACTCAGGAGCCATTGCTCACCCATTGCAGGGTGTGTTTATCCAGCTGGGTGCTCACTCAGAGCATCCAGCCACCCAACAGGAGGAGGAACATGGCCAGCCTGGGCCAGCCAGGCAGGTATTCCCCCAGGAAACAAAACAAACCCTTTCCCTCCATGCTGGAGACAATACCAGTGCTTCTTTCACTCCAAGGAGAAGTATCACAGGGGAAAGTGGATCCAGTATTAGCCAAACAGGTGGGGTTACCTGCCAGGGACACATGAACTGGGGCCAGAGGAAATTCAGCTGTAGGGTGCAGCTCCAAGTCACAGCATGAGTGTTGCCCCAGCAACACCTGGTGCAGTTACAGCCCTGGGTTGCTCAGTTTTAAGAGGCTATATTTTACACTTTCCTGCAAAGATTTTTTTAATTACCTCTGTCCATTTCCCATGGCTATACAGCACTTTACATCGTAAAATGCCAGCATAACAAGTGACACCAACCCCTCCAGAAAGCATCCCTGATGTTTTTTACTCCACATACAGTCTCTGAATATCATAGTAAAAAGTGCTTTGTAAAGGGCAATAAATAGAATCTACAGATTTTGACACCTGCTAGTGTAACAGGCACTTTTCAAAGATGAGGAACATCAAAATGTTCAGCAAATTGCCAGTGTCTGAAAACCTAATTCCCTAAAACAGAGCCTGATGTAAAAAAGGCATATACTTTTGAGAGCTATTATCACTCACAAATCTTTTCTTTTGACCAAGGCAAAGATACTGAGCTAATGGATCTTTTATAAAATACACTTTCACTAAAAGGCTTTCTTGTGACAATTTCAAAGCCATTACAGGTGCAAAGTCCTTTACAGAAATTACTAGTCTAGACTGAAAGACTCAATTCTAAAACTGAATCATTATTTAATTTTTTAAGCATCACTCTCTCTTTGTGTATCAACAAAAACAAAATTAAATGCTTTATGAAATATTCAAAGGCTTGTAAAATCATACAAGGAAGACATTTTGACTTAAGAAGTGGTTAACATTGCTAAGTGACAACAAAGTATTTATTCATCCATAAAACATAGATAACATCTTGGGACAAACAAGCAGTGATATTTTCTCAGGCATCAGTCACAAAGCACAATATTAATCTTACTTGGAACTAAGTATTGATGTACTAGGTGCAACAAAGCAAAGCATCACCCACAAATTTTGAAGCTCTTATAACTGCTTTCATCCTTGTTCTGTCAGGCATCACATGGCACAGTTTCAGAAACAGGACCAAAATTAAGGAATATTTAAAGCTGGCCTGTGTGTAGGAAAATTCCTCCCTGGGGTGCCAAGTGATTCTGATATGCCGGTTGAAACAAACAACTTCCACTACTCATTGCAGAGGGGAGAAAAAAAACCCATGGGAAAAAGCATCTGTATGTCCAGCCCTTTAGTGCAGCACCTGCTGACCAGCAGTGTAGAGACCCATGGTGCTACCACTGAAATCTCAGTAACCAGCCCTCAGACCTGCACATCACCAAGGCACCTCCTGACATGTCCACCAGCTATGGTTGCATGGCTGCCTTCAGACTTAGGTGGGAACTGATGACTCATTTTCATAATTTTCATTCCAGATAGGAAGAAAAATGTAAAAATCAAGGGTGTGAAACTGGAGAACAAATACAATCTGGTTCAATTCAAGCCCCAGGAAATAAATAGCTAAGGAGTTCATAAACTGCATTCTACCCATGGAATAAACACATTCTTATTAAGAGGAAAAGGTACCTTTCATCAGAGCTCAGAACCCTGAAGGTGATGTGTAAAGGGATAACAACCTCAGATTTGAATTCTGTTTTTTATTGTTTCATAAAATATGATTTTTTAAAATGCATTTACATTTTACAAGGTCTTTTCCTACTAATTTCTTACATGTGAAGCCTAGCTATTTTCTGGAAGGTGTTACAATGACTTGAGAAAGTGTGAAAGGTTATGCATCATAAGTCTAAAACCAGGGAAACTCTAAGAGTCATTAGTAAATGGGATTGCAATCAGTCTATTAAAAAGTTTGGGGAATTAGGCTGTTGTAGTTAGGATATGTGAGTTCACCTGTGTGAAGAAAGCTGATTGCTTAATTTTTTACTTTCTAATATCAGCATTTGAAGGAGAGTAACCCATTTTTAAAGATTCTGCATCTTCAGCTGTATAAATCAGTTACAACCGGCTGCTGGCCCACCAGATCATGAACTTGATCTCAGGATCACAGGCTGAACTCTGGACATGCACCAGCACCCTTCAAGAAGATCAGAAGTTTTATTTCTCATCTTTCCAGAACTGCTTTGAACTATCACAGGCAAGCTTGAACATTCTATTGACAGTAGACCCAAAAGGTTTGTAGGACAGTCAAAAATCAGCACTGAACAGGAAGGACACAGTATTGTCAACATCAAGACATGCCAAAACACTATTACCACCCAAAATAAGAGATACATTTTCTGATGCAAAACTTGACCAGGTGGTAAAAAAGTAGTATCTATGCTGCAACATAGGATTCAGGCTATCGCTACTTCCCAAATCTTTATAATTGCTTCCTCATGAACACCTGCATTTTGTTTGCAATGCAGGAAGCACTTTCTCAAGCCTTAAACCAATTGAAGGAAGCTTTTTTGTTTGGATTTGTCTTGCTTACCTAGCCTTACAACCTTGGGCATTTGCAAGATACAAGTTTAAATAAACTGCCTTTTCTGAACTGCAGTTTGCTAATGACCTTGCTTTCCCCACCAGAGACTTTACACACAGCTCAGCAATTAGTAGAGGAAGCAAGTCCATGAGTACAAGTCACCAAAAATCACATCTCTGTGATGAACCACAGACAGGCAGCACAGAATAGAGAGAATGATGTTGATGTATACAACAGGACAGAGCTTCTTCAAGGCTTTTTGGCTTTGTAGGCAAAATGTACATTTTGAGCAGCAACCGAGAAAATTTGGGGCTGGGGCATGAGAAGCAGGTACCAGAGGGGTGATGAGAGCTGGGAATGAGATGAAAGCCCTTTGGATATGGTGAAACAAAGAGCCAAGATAGAAGAAAAGAGTTTTAAGAAATCCCTTTATTTGTATATGTTCTGCTCTTCCCCTTGGCCCTCTCCCCCTATCCCCATGCTCTGGTACACAGCACTTGTTTTAGTTTAACCTAAGACCTCAAACCTTCTGCTTCCAGCCCACTTCTACCACAATTTCTCCTCCTCCAACCTTTTTCCCCCCTACAAATCTCTTTTCACTCTCTCCTGCTAGAAAGGGCCTGAGAGGAGTAAAGGGCAGGGCTGCCCATGAGAAGAGGAAAGGACAGGGCTGGCAGTCACTCCTCTTTTGCCTGTAGGGCAGAGAAAGAGCAGGATCAGGAGGGGCAGAGCCTCCAGAGGGCAGGGATTCTGCTCCACTCATGCCATGAGTGGAGCAGGATCAGAGGTGGGAGCTGTGATTTTTTGCTATTCTGAGACACAAGAGAGCAGTTGTCATCCCAGCTCCCATTGTCCCTTACCTGGCTCCCCAAACAGCCTGCCTGAACCAGCACAGCTCTGCTTCTGCGGTGGCCTCTTAGAGCAAAGGGTCTGCTGGAGCAGGCTGCCAGGAAGGGGACCAGCCTGGTGACAGAGAGCTAGATGATGTCACTGGAATAAAGTATGGCAAGGCAGGGCTGGAAGTGCAGAGGCAGGAGGAGCTCCTAAAAGGCATTGCAAAGCAGAGACAGGGGCAAGATGGAAGAGCTCCTCATCACTTCTCAAGAAAATCAGGCCAGCTGCCATCTCTGCCAGCCTGTCCTCTCCCTGGGTCGCCTCTGGACAGCCTGGTGCACTATGGATTCATAACATTCTGGCTTTGAGGGAAATGCTGCTTCTGCAAAGCACCCCATGGTACTGGGTGGGCCTAATGCCAAGCAGAGGTTGTCAGGTAAATTCCAACCACTGGGCTCAAGAAGTAACATATCCTGGAAGAATGCCAAACCAGAGGCATCTCCACAATGGGGACTGTACAGCACAGGAGATAAATGGACAGCATACTGAAACAGAATAAATCCAACAAACTGCAGCTGGACTACAAGGAACCCACTGGAAAACAGCTATTTACTGCTCTGATTGAGCCTGGCCAAACAGTGCTGGGAAGCAAACCCTGCCTGAGAAAAATATATGTAAACAGAGCTTGCTGTGAGGAATGAAAAGGCAAGAAAGGTTAGAAAGAAGATAGGTAACTTTTCCAGCAGCTCTTCCAAGTTTGTGTGTGTAGAGAGAAAATATCAAGTGCCATATTCCAACACTGGGGGCAAGGGATCAATTGCCATCTTATTACAGAGTAGGGGGCTCCAGCCATGCTGTTGCATTAGCTTTTAACTGCTCCTTCCAGCTCTACAATTGATTTGTTTTATGAGATTGTGTGAAATGTCTAAACTATATGGTACTCAATTTCCTTAGCTCCAAAATACAGCAGTTGTTTCTCTTCACTGGGACTTTGAATTTCTGTCACTCTGTGGCCTGCTCCCCCAGCTTTACCCCATGAACACATGTGGCAGCCTAAGCCCTAGCTGCTACCCTCTGGTGAAGGTTCAGACTTCTGGTCATGCTGCTATTGCCAAAACAGGAGGAGAGGGTGGGAAAAATGAGAGAAAACAGATGCTCTCAAAGTGATCCAGTCTGGGAGATTCTCCCACTGCTCACAGCCCTTGGGTGAACATCTTCATGAAGGGAGAACATAAGTAGTGGAAGAGGAGGAGGAAACCAAAGATGGAGAGAGCACTTAAAACAGGTATTAAAAGACAAAAGAACCATAAAGAAATGAGGAGATGAAACATAGAATAAGGAAAGAGACAAAAAAAAAAAAAAAAAAGAACAGAGAAGGGGGAGTTACCTCCTGAACTGAAGGTAAGAGTCTGGCCATCCTACTTCATGTCAGTGCATTTACCTTGAGCATCTGGGAAGTGTGTGCAGGTCATTTTTAATATGGATGGTATTCCCCTTGAAGGGACACCTCTCTTGAAGGACTGAGCACAAGACAAAAAGGATTCACAGTTTCAATGCTAGTGCTCTGGCTGCCCCTGAGCTAATCACATAACTTTTGTACCTCAACCTTTGCACCCCTTGCAAGAAATGGAGAAAAATCTCCATTTTGTTATCTTCACACCATTGTGCTATCTTCACAAGGGATTAGTGAGCGCAAATTCAACTTTTTGTTTCCCAGGAGCCTGGAGGCCAGTTCTTGGCTTCAAACTTGTTTCAGAACAGCAAAAAGAAGTTGACAGGTACTAAAAAATCAAGGGACCTACTTTACCCAGACTTAATACAGTCATACCATTAGATGGCCTGAAAATGAAACAGATTAGCCCTAGGTAGTGCTAACAGATGGCATGGCAGAGCACACACATGGCAGAGCAGCAAGGCACCACTTGGTCATCTCCCTGCTCTGCTGTTAAACTTGTGGTGCTTCAAAGCTGTATTCAGCAATGGGCATTGGCCCCAGTTTGCTCCACTGGCAAAGTCATCTTTGCCTGGGAATAGGACAAACACTGAAGCCTTGTACTTGTCATGCAAAATAACACATCTGAAAAGCCACCCTGGGACTCCTTGTTATGGTTCCTGCTAAAGGGACTGTAAAGTGAAATCAATTAATACCAGAAGCAGCAAAGAAACTCAAAGAGACAAGGAGCAATTAAAAATGCCTGTCAGAAAGGGGCAGAGAAGGAAAAAACAACTTAAGCCATCATTAAAGGGTAGCAAGAACACAAAGAAAGGAGCACAAATCCCCTTCAAAAGGGAACTGCAATTTTCCAAAACATCTCTTGAGAAGACATGGTCAGTAAGTTGTGGGGCAGCCCTGGAGCCAGCAGTGCTGAAGGAAGGGAGCACCTCCTCTCTAGCCAGGATGGCCTGGTGGCCCAGCCATACAAGAAGCATATATTCAAAGCGAGTTTTGCCACTTCTCAATTTCCTTTTGCAAACCCTCCCCTCCTCTCTGCCTGTAGCCCAGCAGAATAACAGAGCACAAGAAGCCCTGCCAGGGGCAGATTCATTCCCAGCTCTCAGGGCAAGCACGATGACAGGTTTTCACTTGACTGGGAAGCAGCAGTACTGTGGCTATGGGGTCCGCAGGCAGTCCCTAGGAGTGAAGTGCGCCGATTTTCCTTTCAGAAGAGGCTTTGCGCGTTGCCTGCAGCAGAGCAAGTGCACTGCCATCTCGTGGTGCTTTGGAATGACTCACGCCAGGTAAAAAGCCAGGATAACCACAAATGGGGCTCATCACGCTGTATTTGTGCTGGGGCTCGAGCAGTCACACCCGTGAGCAAAACACCAATGTGGGTGAAGAGTAACACAATCCTTGCCTTTCCCATAAGCAGGGGCTCGAGGCTCCAGAAACAATTGGTTTCAAAAAGATCTTATTTCTCCCCTTCAGACAATTCATCAGACATGCACCCAAGCAAACACAGCTTCCATTTCACACAGAGATCCCACAGGGACCAGGACAAATGACATGAATTTGGGAAGCAACATGAGATGGAAATACCCGACAACACAGGGCAGGCAGGCTGTGTTTACCCCAGGTAGCAAGTGATGCTCTTCTCACTGCCCACCTACTCTAAAACCTTGTGCTGCAGTGTGGCACAGCATTAAAGAAGGCATCTCTAATCAGTTCTGATTAAAGCCCAGCATCACATGCACAATCCAAAGCCCTAGAACTGCACACATACTGTGGAGAAGCCTTTTTCTTTTTTTTTTAAGGCCAGCACTTTCCTCATCTGAGATTGTGAAGATCCAGGGAGTTAATTTAAACCAGCAGCAAATAGGGAACAAAGACCTTGTGTATAAACAGCTCATCAGTACATAGAAAGACAGCTATGCAAAAGCAAAAGGAAGCAGACTTGTACATCTTATTAAATTTCATCCAGAAAAAGTAGTTTTAGGGTACAATGGTGGTTCTAAAGATTTTGCAGAACTTTTCCTCCTCAAGATCAACACTGGATGAATGGGTGCACATATGCTTTGGTTATGCTCTGTTATTTTAAGCTACTGGAATGATACTAAATCCCAAATTAACATGGCTTAGAGGCTCCATTTCCCCTCCATACAGAAACCTGAATTCTGACTCACAATTAGCAAATGGAGCTCATTGCTGCCCCTAAGGTGCTGTGAAAACACACCTGCCTGCTCAGCACCAGCCCTTCAGCCTCTGCCCTCCTGTGGGCCAGCAGACCTCCCTATCAGAGAGCAAAGGTAACATTAACTCCAGTTCTGTGCCCAGTGAACTTAAAAAGCCAAATCTCAAAAGCAGGAAAAGTTTTCTTTGGTTAGTTGTGACTTGGCTATTAATTCTCCACAAAACAAACAAAAAAAGACTAACTCTGTCCCTACATTTCCTCCTTTTCCTCCATATGCCTAAATAATCTTTCCTAGGCAGATGCTACTTTCCACCCTGCCCCATGCTCAGCCCAACCATGACTCCAAGCAAGCTTTAGGGATAAGAAGAGTGAGCCCACTTGACTCTACCAAAGGCTGTAGAGATGCATCGGTTGTCTCTTCACCCCTTCATACACATTCTTCACCCTTAACTTTGTCATTAATGTATTGATATAGTTATTGTTTCAATGTCAAATATCCACATGCCATTAAAACAGTGAGTCAAAAAAGCTATGGTTTGAAAAATCTCAAAAATACAATAAACATGAAATAACAGTCAGCACAGGTGTATGCTTTAAAAAGAAAATCCTTAACTAACATTTTAAAGGACCTTCTAAAGAAGCCATAAATTTTTTGTCCCTCTTATAAAAGAGGCAGAGACAAGAGAAAGAGCAAGAATCTGAAAATGAATGGAGGAATGCAATTGACCAAATTCCCTCAGTGCATGCAGGAACTCACCTGCACTCCCATACACACTGTGTGAGGGATCTCCACGTGATCTTGAGCTTACCAGATGGAAAATCCTACACCACCTCTTACATACAATAGATTCCAGGGTAAGGATTCCCTACATTTTGTGGGAATTCTGCTGGGAAGAGATGCAAAGCCTCATGTACCTCAAGGGTGCAAACAATCAGCAACAGGGAAAAAAATCCATACAGCCACTGATCCTTTTTTGCAGCCAGAAGAGGGAGAAGAGGAAGATGTAGTGACTTCTATTACAGTTATTCTCCTTAGTCAAAGCTATAAAAAGAAACCAAAGGGAGGATGAGGATGGTGGCAAAGATTGCCAAAGTTTACAAGCAGTTTTAGAAAGTGCCTAAATCAGGCTCGGGGTCTAGCACCTCTCAACAATAGCTTATAAATCTATAGAGTGCAATAAGGTACAGAATATAGAGGAAATCCTTTTCTGGATGTGTCCTAGACTACCAAGCAAATTGTATTCTATTTACCATCTGTATGGCAGCTGTCTTCTGTTAAGTGGGCAGTTTTCCTTATCTCCTCCACAGCCACTCTTCCCTCTGGGGAGACATCTGCTGATAACAGGCTATTGACTGTTGCTGCATGACTGATAAGAACTATAGCATGCCACTGTGAAATGTGAGCCCAGGGGGAGGAGCCAAGCATTCCTAACTGGATATAATCTGGAGATCTTGGGACATCAGAACAGCATTTCCACTGGATTCCCAGAGGAACAGCTTCCTCTTCCACTGGATCTTCAGAGGAAGACTCCACCCTTCTACAGGATCCCTGCTCCAGCAGAACCACACCTGACACTCCAGGAGGACTGCAGCCACAATTCCAATTGGACTGCTACCAACACCCTGACCAACAGGGTGTCAGGTTGTGTTCTGACTCTGTCAGCGTTATTTTGATTTACTGGATTGTTTATTTTATTTTTTTATTTTCTTTCTAATAAAGAACTGTTATTCCTGCTCCCATATTTTTGCCTGTGAGCCCTTAATTTCAAATTTATAACAATTTGGAGGGAGGGGTTTACATTTTCCATTTCAGTGAAGGCTCCTGCCTTCCTTAGCACATTCCTGTCTTTCCAAACCGAGACACCATGCGCAATGTGATCTTTCATTACACATTGTCCCTGCACTTACATTTGCACACACATGTGCCATATTAACAAATACATATATGTACTCAAAGGTTTAATAGACACACATATACAAAATGCTGACATTATTTCAAAGCTTTAGTGAGAAACACTGGAGACAGCAAGAATACCATGAAGTTAAATCAGGTAGAGCTTGTTTCAATATCGCCCCCAGACAAAAATAGTTCAGATGACTCCCAACAGAAAACAGGCAGTATGGAATATCTACATGTTTTGTCAGGAGTTTATCCTAAGCACAACTCAGATTTATGGGCCAAGTCTCCTGGTGACCTAGAAGACAGATTAGCCACTAACATCCCAGACGTGCAAAATCTACAGGGTGGAGTTCCTGTTCTGCAACCTTCAACAGCCTTTTACTCGAGGCACAGAGGAAAGACATGATGCTGGAGTGAGGGCAGTGCCTTGCCCCAAGGTTGGAAGATATGGACTGGAAAACACCTCAAGTAAACATGTCCCTTCATATTTAATAGTCAAAAAGGAAAGTGTGGAACAGACATAGGTTCAAGGAGAAGATTAAAAATTTGTCTGCCTGGCAGAGGTTACACAGAAGGCTAAACTGATTTTTTTGTTGTCCTACTGGCTCATAGGCATGAAAGTAAATGTCTTGGTTTAGGGGGAGTAAGTGGCTGTAATCCTTTACTGAAAGTGGTTCCATTATGTGGGCTCAACATTTCATTTAATTTAAAACTGTCACATGCAGGTACAGGTCTTTGTGCCTTTTGCCTTGTTCATCTGATTAGATATCCCAGTGAAAAACTGTGTGCAGGCATGGCAAAACAAAACCAATTGAGAGACCCATGTGTATGAGCAGCCCTGCCTTGACACAGCAAAGCCACTTCCCCTGCTCTCACACCACTGCCCCATTGCACATCACACGGGCTCTGGGCCTCTCCAATAACCTGGGCTGGGAAACTGAGTCAGAAAAAAAAATAAGGATTTTTTTCCCCTCTATGGGTCCTTATTAAGGGGAATCTGCTCCCTGATCCAGGTGACTGTGCAGGCACCCAAGGTTTGGTCTGGCAGCAGTGAGGAGCTGGCAGAGAGGGAGAAGTGGCAGGAAACAGCACACTACAGATAGAAAGATGCACATCACAGGACCTGAAGTGACAACATCACGAACTCACAGTGCCTCTGTTCCATATGAAGTAGACTTCATAGCCTACTTCCAAAACTTTATACTATCATATATTCTCTATGTGCTCCACGATAAAAAAGGTCTTTTTAGAACAATACAAAGAGCTTTCAAAAGTGCTGCTAGGAGTGTATTGCTCATTTTTTTTCAGCACAAGCACCAGGTGCCTTAGTTACAACCACCCCAACCACAGAGGGCTCAGAGGGAGCTGTTAAAACTGGGGGGAAAAGAAAATAAAAAAGGGGACATAAAAATAGCGCTCATATCTAAAAATATCTTATCTCTGACCCTCTGAAAGCTGTAGGAGTTTTCCCCACAGGAAAAGAGGGTGACTTCCCACACACAACTCCCATCTCAAGCTTTACATGGCTGTAAGTGACCTTTCACCATATCCTATCATTTTCTCCAAAGGATCAAGCACAAAATGATGACCATTCTAGGCCATGTTAACTACCTGGCACAAAAAAATAAGATCATGGTAGGAAAGAAAAGATTATTCTGCCAAGCTGATTATTTTTTATTTAGTGTCAGTATTTAATTTTTTTAAGATGCTGGAATACCCTCAGAAAAAATAAATTACTGAACAGAAGCCAGCTGACACACGTATTTAATTGGTATCACATGACTTCTCAGTTTAATATCACCTCTACATCTGTGAAGGGACATTCATGTGCATCTAATCTACAACTGCTGCCAAGAAACATTGAAAGAGTAATTTTCTCTGTTTATGTAGGTCCTATGTTGTGTTATCTTTTCCAGCTCCAAAACAAGCAGAGGGAGCATCTGCTAACTGAAAAAAAAAACAACCAAACCAATTCCCAGGGCAGAGGAGACATTATCCAACATTGTGCAGGTGTTTCAAATAAGGTATTAAAGCCAGGTTAATTTTACACCTATTGCAAACAAAGGATTATGGAAAAACATATGAAATGACATTCATATAATGTGTCTCCATCCCACATATACTTCATGGCATAATGGCAAAGGGTGGGAATGTTATTTATATCCCTCAAGAAACTTGACAAATATCAGAAAATATTAAAAAAAACAAAATGCAAAGTGAAATTGTACTTTTCATGCCAAAAATCTGGCTCCACTTATTAGCTCTTTCACAGTCATTTATACAGGTGTTTCAAAATTCCCTTTACATCCAAAAAGCCAGAATTCCACTAGGGCCACAAAGCTGCTCTTTAGAGCTTTTCTCTCCAGCTGTCCAGCCATAAACCAAAATTCAGCCTTGAATGTTGCCTTTTTACCACCACTGTGTATTACATCATCTAGGTAAGAAATCAGACTGAAGAACATGGTAGCAGTTTTCCACTGGGATTAAACTGATTCTTATTTTTGTTCTTTCAAGACAGTGTTACTTGTGGGGAAAAATAGACAAACCAGTGCTGCTGCCTCTTAGTTTTTTCTCCTTTGAACAGTTGATAAACACAGCTCTATTTCCCTGTTCTTCCAAAGCTTTAAATGCCAATGTAATTCCGGTCTGATTTCTACTATGTCCATACATAAGTATTACTGTCTATCTGTTCCTCAGACTTTCTGAAGTACCTCTGACGTAGAAGAGCAATGAGAACATGGATGGATAAATGCAGATTTTTGTTAGACCAACTGATAGAAACACCAAGAAGCAGTCAGACACACAAGGAAGACATGTGACCTCTTCCTAGACACATCATCTCTTCTTGCAAGAGTTGATGGAATTCTATCCAGAAACCTAAAATAACAGTGTCAAGAGTACTTGGGTGCTGTTCATAGATTATAGTCAGATCACACTCACACAGGACTGCCTATGGTTAAGCACTTGCTTCTGCCTTTATATTCACAGCTAGATTTTTTCCAGCTTCCCTTTAGGGAAGCTTTCAATGAAATGGCAGATCCTGCAGCAAAACAGGAAAGCAGAAAAATTTGGATCTCTTCTTGGAGTACCACTGGAAGCTTTCAGAGAGGATGCTTCCCACTGCCACGCTTCATGCACTGCCTCTCCATGATGGACTGTGTTTGTTTCCCACAGGGTCACACCTGGGCTCTCTCTCCTGCAATGCACTGAAAAACTGCGGCTTTCTGCCAAGTCCTGGCAGGCTTTGAGACCACAGAGCTCCCCCTGTACCCAGGACAAGGCTCGTCATACCACCCACCCATTTCATAAGCACAGCCACAACTTCAACTTGAAGTCAGTGCAGTCCTGGAAACTACAGAGTACTGAAGTTCTTCAGTTTCTGAGTTCCCCCAACAGAAAAAAAAAGTGCATTATCACCAAATACTGATTCTATTTAACAAAATAAAACCAGACTTTTAAAATTATATTTTTACAAGTCTGCCATTATGAAAAGATATTAAGCAAACTTAGAGCAAATTGTTTAGATACTTAGGTATTTCACTATTTAAAGCAAATTTAGCTCTCCAGCTCCAGTTCTGACCAACATCCTAGAAAGCTGTGCTTATGTACCTGACAGCAGAATTCAGTCCCTACTATTCAGAAGCAGGCCTAGATCAAAACACAGGGTTAAGATACAGGGTTTGAACCTAAGGCATGCTCATAGAGACAGATTTCTTTGGCAATAACTCAAATGTCAGAAAATTAAATGGAACCAACTTCATAAATATTTAATATTATTTAGTGCTAGAGATTTATGTCTTATCACCTAGCTCTACTCAGAAAATAAGTACACTTTATGGACTTTCCCATATATATTCACTCAGCAGACTGGAATTCTGCTTCAGGTTGAACTTCTTTTCATTCTACTCATCCTTCCCCAGTTATGTTCATCTACACTTCTGCATTATTTACAGGACCTTCATTTACATAGTATTTAAGTACCTTGGAATAACATCAATCAGGGAAGCAGCATTTATCCTGATTCTCCAGAAAACAGCTGAGGTGCTGCAGTTACATGTGTTGCACACAGCCACATCAGCAAGCATCAGTGATGAAATCTGGAACTTGAGGCTAAAATCAAGCCTGCACACTGCCTCTCCCTCCAGCTCATTTCTAGGAAGGTAATTCTTTTTTATGATGCCAGTTCCCTGGCATCCTGATTGTCAGCAAGGTATGTTATCAGGATGGTTTAAAATGAGTGGATCTGATAGCAACAATATCTGTCCAGCTTATCAAGTGGTAGAGATTGACACCCGTTACCTCAGGGCTGAACATAAGCTAAAGTTCCTCATCCTTGAAAATGAAATAAAATTATGGAAGCAGCAGCTGGACCCTATAGCCAACACCATATTTCTACTACATCCCTATCTCCATTCAAAGGTCAAAGCCTAGCCAGCTGAAAAAGAAGGAACAGGGCCCCACTTTCAGAATGCCCAGATTGCTGCACTGGTTTGCTGGACTGATGGCAGAGAAATGAAGGAGTCAGACTGACTTCCCAGTGCTAAACCAGTGGGTTGGCAGAGCAATCAACCCTTTCTAATCCCCTTCATAAAAGGAATGGGCCAGGGACACAAGGAGCTGCACTAGAAGTGGCTTCTGGGGTGAAAATAACCCAGAGCAGCTCCTAGGACTACTCTAACTCCTGCCAAGCTTCCAAATAATTTTTCCCTGCTCTTTCCTGGTTGGAGCTTGTGCGCTGCTCTCCTCCAATTCACCAGTGACTTTGGTAGGAGTGAAGCTGGTTGCTGGCACAGCACTGCCTACTTTCAGCAGTAGCAAACACAAGGACCACAGATGGTTGTGACAGCTCCAACAGGGATGTGGCAGTGCATGGTACCTCTTGCAGAGTGTTAATGAGCGTGACATGGAATGGGGCTGCAGCACAGCAAAACGAAATTTTGTCCAAAGAAATCCCCCAAGGTCCACAGGTGTCAGTGCTGAAGGAAGTAGCTCAGAGGCATGAACCTAATCCCTTATGCTGCCAGATGTTCCCTAAACAGAGATGGAATAATATGCAGCATGTAGGTTTTTGGGGTTTTTTAATGAACAGAAACAACCAAGCAACCCTCTCCTAGGTGCTTCCTATGTGTGCTTCCTGTGCTTGCTGTGCTGCCCTTTTTGGCATGGATAAGGCCCCCTCTAAGCATTGCATGATACTAGCAGGGAGGTGATGGGTGTGCTAGCAGCTCAGCTGGGAGAGAGGAGAACCAGCAGAGAAGCAGAGACTGCTCCAGCACACAGCATGGCAGGACAGAGGACTATCTCTCGTCAGAAATCATATTCATTTTCTTACCCCTTTTTAAGCAGAGACTTGCATGAAGCAGGGTAATTGCTGTTTTACACCACTTTCAGTACTGTCAGATAAAAAGAGATAATAAACACATTTTCTTCCACTCCTCTTTATTCCCTGACTCACTCTTCCTTGCTGTCTCCTGCACTTTGACACTCCATCCTTTGCAACCAATTTTCACTCCCTTCACTGATTATTTTTAGCCTGTGCTACTGAATCTGTCCTTCCTTCTCTTTTTTGCACTGTCCCTTCCCCTCTATCTCACTCTACATAGTCACTGGCTCCTTTTCCGTCCTTTGCCATCCTTCCCTCCTCTTATCTCTGCTTTACCCCTATGCTACACAGAAGTTCAAGTCTTTTCTTCTCTCACACTTCTACTGGCCCTTCCAGGAGACACTTTTACAAAAGAAGGATGTATGTACTTATCTGAGCAAATGAAGAAAACAACCTAGGACCCTTTTGGTAGGTGTACCTCTTGGGCAGGAGTCACCTCCTCTCAGTCAGTAACGTGCTGAACACTGCAGAGTGACCCAGATGGGGGTGACACCTCAAGGCCTGCCACTCTCCCTGTATTTCATGTACATCTGTAATACTGAAAGACATCAGCTAATCCACCTGACTAGAAATCAGGGTCTTTACGGTGTTCTGGTAAACCTCTCCTTTGAAGCAAAAAGCAAGAATTCCATTTCTCTTCCAGAACATTTCTTGCTTTGCATTATTAATAACATTTGGCATGCTCTAGCCCTTAGGTAACTAATCCTTACAACCATTTCTCGCCTCCAGCCTGTCAGGTAGAGAAGTGTTATCATTTCAATTTTAGCATTACAGACACCCAGGAATAGCAACTGAGCTGGTAAAAACCACTGGAAAAGGAAAGTCAGAGCCAGGGAAGAAGCCAGAAACACCTATTTCCCAAAATCATTATTGCATCCCACTCTCTGGGGAATAAGGTGGCACTAATAGCATCTTATTAGCATATGTGTAGGAAAGCTCAGTGGGAGGTATGGTTTGCTATACTCCCCTGGGGAAAGGCAAGAAGGTGACCTAGAAGAGGGATTTAAAGGCTCTGACAGGCCTGATATATGGCAATCTAGAAACAGCCTAATTGGGAAAGAAGGCTTAAGGGTAAATCCATGCCAGGGATAGGGAGAAGCTGAAACTCACCATTAAACTCAGAAATAGAAACACTGGAGCGTCATGCAGAGGGGGTGGAGGCAGCAGGGGCCAGACCTGCTCAGCTCCTGGTCTGGGAGCTCCTCAGTGCTGCCACAGCCCCTCAAAGGAGGCACTTCTGCTGCCCCAGGTGCAGGGCGAGGGCTTCTCACTGCACTGTACCTCGGGGCATGAATAGAATTTGTGTTGCTCAGGGAATCCTGCACTGTACCCCACCATACAATAAATACGTCATTCTGCGTTCAGGATAGTGCTGTATTATCTTGGCCAGCTCAGAACAAAACTTCAGAAAAAGGTACAAAAATAAATCTGAAACAAAATCTGTGCAGCCCCTGTCAGCTCTTCAGAGCACCTGCTTGTTTATACATGCTATTACAGCTTGCTGGAAAGGATGTAAAAAAAATTTATGTTTTAGAGCGGGGAGCCTTTTAACTCAGCATGACCCAAATTATAAAAAAAAAATTCCGTTGAAACATTTTTTTAAATAGATAATTAGATTTTTGACAAAAAGATGTGGAAAGCGTTCTCTTTCCTTGAGGGAAAAAAGGTTTTGCTGGAGAAAAAATTGCTGAAGACTTTTCAGTATCTATCTGAAATTTGGGAGGTTTTGAGAATCTGTAATTATAAAAGAGCAAGACACAAAAGAGTTTTGCCTGAACACTACAAATTATTGCTGGGAGATGCCAACAAGCTCTTTTTTTTTTTTTTTTTTTTTGGTCAGGACTTTTTGTGAAAAAACATTCTCCAATCACTCTTATTATTCATAGCTGGAGCAGTCATAACTTGATTCATTTAAACAAGCAGCTCCAGTTCATGCTTTCTCTCGTACATGATGTTATACTACCCACTTGTTTTATTCATGCAAACAAGTTCTGTTCTACTACACTAACACAAAAATGAATAAACTGAATTCTGCCTTGCACATCAAAGCAACTATGAGCTAATCTATTTCTGATAACTTTCCTTCATATCTTCCTGCAAAAAGCACCCACCTTGTATTTCAGAACAAAGGTTTGATTTAAAGGATTTTGCAAATCGATTGCATTTTAAGTTAATTCAATAGGAGAACCTAAGTAGGTAGAGAACACTGCTGCTCTTTCCACAGATAATTTACAGATTCTCTTTTTACAGCTCTTTCATCCCCTATCTCGCTGCTAATAACCTGTGTGGCACTGAGGAACAAAACCCTGGTATCAGATTTTTTATGAATAATAAGGGTTTGTTTAAAAAAAGGTAATCTTAGAGGTGCATTTCACACAAAATCAGCTTAAATATGGAATTTAGAAAGCTGGGGCAGGAGAATTTTTCTATTGAAGTGTATTTATTAATAATTGTTTTCTTCTCCTTGCTAATGTAGTGCTTCTGGAAATTGCCAGATTGCAAGCTCTAGAGGCACAAGTCCTATTTATTCATGAAATAGGTCAAAAATAGTCATTGAAGCAAACACTTTCCCACACACATATCTCAGCCAAGAATGCACTAGAGTTTGTGCAGATTCAGTGGTGCCAGTTTTCTGTGCTCAGCTGCTAGCAAAGATTTGCTCTGCTTAATTGTGCTATAGACATCTCCCTCCTGTGAGCTGCATTTGCATGTCAAATCTTTAAAGAGCCATCACATTGTAAAGGCTTTTCATTAATTTTTGACCTGATTTACCTTGGGACTCAACTCTCCCTATGAACATAGAAGTAGCAGCCTTCCATCCTTCACAAATTCCAAAGCTGTCAGCAATTTCTGAGTTGCTGAGGGTTTTTTGTACAAAAGAGGTATACATAGGAAAAAGAAGATACTCTACTGCTCTTTCTGGTGCACACACCTTTAAAAAGCAGAAGAAATAGTATGGTAATCTAGGAACCCAAGTTTCTCTGTAAGAATTCTTAAGCATTAGCAGCATCCTCTGCAGCTGACATCAAAGACACTTTGTGTGTAACAAAGATTTTCACTTCCATCAGTCCTCAGACCAAAACTACCACCCTGCTCATCCAGCATTCCACACTTACCTGCTCTCTTTTATATACATATACTGACATTCAATAACTATAAACTTAGCTTGGCTGTGAAATCACAGCAAGAAACACTGAAATTTGAAGGAAATAATGCAGTTCTGTGTTTAAAAAAGTCCTATCTGAAGAGAAATATTCACAATAAAGAAATTAATATGGAAGTGATAACACACCAGAAACTGGTACCCTCCTGCAAAGAGTATGTGTGTCAAAGCTGGAGGCACCTTCTCCACAAAGATCATGCCAGTAACAAACACCCTCATCTGTACCATGACAAAAATCCAAGGCCTTTTTGCTTTCTGTGAGACAACTTGGGCCTCAGCTAGCTGTCAGGGAGTGAGGCAGGGATTACAGAGCAGCACAAGACCACACTGTGCTGCTCTCCTCCCCTCCTTGGTGAGCTGTGAGTTTTTGAAGAGTGGTGAAAAGCCAGAAAGATCTCTCATGTCATAAAGGCCCAGAAACAGTTTACAATGAATAGGCTTGAATGAGGCACATAATTTCATGTTTTAAAGTAATTCTGTGAACATGTCTTTATCAACAGCACTAAAGAGAGAGCCTGCCCAAAACTTTCAGACAGATTAGATGCTTTCTAGTTTCAAACAAGTAAAAAGATGGATGGTGCCCTTCATGACATGACACTTTTATTCCTTAAGTAGTTCTTCCAGTACTGCTGACTCATAATTTAAAAGCCTCAAAAAGTGCAGCCATTCCAGGATCCTGCACCCAAGCACTCATGAGCCAAAACCAATATGCATGGCATAGGCATGCCCTTGCCTATTTCCACCATGTAAACTGTATTTTATGAGATTTTATAAACAACAGGAAGGGAAAATAAATCTGCTTTTCATTAAACATCTTTAATACACCTCCACATGGCCCACATGGTAGGTGCCTCATACCTGCCACTCAGGTGGTGCAGTTTTATTACCAGTTCTCTTTCCCAGCTTGCTAAAAAACACTACATAAAGTCACTCCTCCCTCATGAAATCTGCTGATGAGAGGGCTAAAGCTGCAACATTATATAAAAATTCAGCTGAAGCTTGCTCTTTACATTACAAGAAAAAACACAGGAACCCTCTTCAGAACCCATTGCTGGGGTTTATCTCAAGCAAAGTTATCCCAAGCCTACTCCCTCACTCTCTCTACTAAAACTCTTCCCCTTTCACAAGCCAGTAGAATCCAGATAACCTCTCCCAGCAATGTAAATACTTGCAAAAAGTACAGGATGATGATGAAAAACATTGCCAAGTAACTGTTGTTGTGTAGTTTAATGTGGGTGAAAATTTGCTGTACTGAAGTCCCCAGTTTATTTACACAGCAGAAAGAGCTCCTGGGGCAGCAGCTTGCAAGCACAGTTAAAATGAACAAGAACTCATCTCAGCTGTGACCAGGAGGGAGCTCACTTGCCAGACTGAGACCAGCACAGTCTCCTGATTGATTCAGCTCTTGGCCTCTCTTCTCAGACTGCTACAAGGTGCCAACTGCATAGGTACCTGTGGGAAACAGTTGTGAAGCTCATGGAAAGAGCAGGCAGAGTGCCCTTCTCTCCACACTGAGGCACTTGCTCTTCCTGTCTGAGCACAGGGTAGAACTCAGATGTGTTCTCACATCTCCCCAACAGCATTTCTATGTCAGTCTTAAGACACCCATTAGGGCCCTACAACTCCAGTAGGATGGAGAAATTGTGCAATGTCTCAACACATGTGATGCAAGTTACAGTTACCACCCAACTCTCAGAATATCCTCTTGCACTGAGTTCCCAAGTTCACAGTGCAGAAAACAGTGTTGATAGTTAGCATTAATAACAAACAAATGTTTATCTTCACCTCTTGCATACATGGGACTTACAGGCAACATGGGTTTGCCCTTGATCCCATTTATATATACAAGTCTTTGTGCTATGGATAGAAGGGAGACAATGCACAAGGGTCACTGCAAAGAGACAAGTTCTATCAGGAATGAAAACACAAGGCTGTAGTCCTTGGAGCAGGGGGAGCATTTGTCATCTACACTTCAACTTGGGTGATCACACCACATGGAAGGAAAATGTTGGTGCCTTTGAGTTCTTGCTTGAAGCAACAGAATAACAGCAATGCAGTCCTGTAATGAGCAGAGCCCTGAGGACCAAACATCAAGAATGCTCTTGGTTTGACTCTCATCCCACAAACTAGAGGAGATTTGGGACTCAAGAGGATCTGCTACAGCAGAAGTGCAAGAAGAGAGGCAGCCTCATTCTGCATGGAATAGTTCAAGTAAACTCAGTGGGAAAAACAATCCCCTCAACTGGAAGATGGTACATGAACTGTGAGGAGAAAAACCCAAGTTAAAATTCTTAGATATCAGCATGGTCCTGCTCTCACTGCCCTGTGAGAAAACATATGAAAATACTTGTAGGATGAAAAGGGAGTACTGAAGAATAAAAAATGAAGTTCTCCTGCAGAATATTTATGGCATAGGGAAAAGGTAGACAACTGCAAATAAGGAGATCACTAGGAACTGGAGAAGGGTTTATCCAGACATTTTAAGGCTCTTGTCACTGTGAGAGAGGCAACATCAGTCTGTGCCCAGAACCCTGAAATTGTAGCTAAAAATTTCTGCCTGAATAGACCAGAAATGCCTCAGCCAGACTGTTTTTTAAGAACACTCAACCCCCACACACACTTCCAAAATTGAACTGATATGTGGGGATAAGGAGTTATACTTCTAAATTTATCTCCAGCCACTTAACTAATTCCAAGTAAAACACCTTTGATATTTTGTGCAAGCAGCCTGTTTAAATCAAGTGTCCTGAAGAAACTCCTGACTACAAGATTAATCCCTTGGGTGCTCCCTGGCTACAAGTTGTTGGTTTTTATGCTTATGCATTCTTCATGGAATGTTAATATAAAACAAGATCTGTCTTCATTTACCAAAGGGTTAACAAAATCCCAATAATTTAATTAGCAGCAATCAGCTAAGGAGCTCCCCAGTGCCAAGTCTAGTACACATCAATTCTTTTTCTCCTCCAGGATAATGGATCAGGTAAAAAAATTTCCATTTCCCCCTGCAGGGCTGTGGCAAGCACAAATGTGTTTGTGCACTGCCCCATCTCTCTCCTTCCATCCACAGCTTGACTCCAGCTCCTTGTGCCCCATATGACATTATATAAAATGGGCCAACTCCCTTCTGATTTTCCTGCTTTCCCCAGGGCTGAATCTGGCCTAATAGGACAACAGCAACAAGTGGTTAGAAAGTGAGACTTTAGGTGTTTTAAAAGATCCAAATGCATACTTGTCCCAAAAAATTAGAATTTACATATGAGGTCAGGACAGCACCTAGAACAGCTTTCAAAATCCTCCCAACCTCTCTGACAAACACTTTCCAGAATTCCAAAAAAGTCAAACTGCTGGGACAGGCTGTCTCCAATGGTCACTGTTCTTTCTAACCAAGAAGAGCATCCCTCCCCTCTCCATAAGTTAAAATGCCAGTTAACACCCTTGAGGTGGCAATAACCACGAGGTTAAAGCAGCCACAGAAACTTCTCTGGCACTCTTCAGATGATGGATAATCTGTCTTGTTCTGATTCTTGTTAAAGGCATGTCATAAATTGGGAAGCAGAGCTTCCCAGAGTCACATCCATGCTGAAGAGACATCCCTGACAAGAACAGAACACTGCTCTTAGTGAATAACATCACCAAGATGTTCTTGGTCAACAGTTAAGGGAATTGTGCTCCATCCTAAGCAATCACACTGCCAGTCAAACACATCAGCCTATTTAGGCCAGAGGAGAATGCAGTCCCAGAGGAGAGGGCAGCTGCTTCTGTCCCCAGAGAAGGAAACACGTGGGTTTTTTTCCAACCAGAGATCCATGGCTCACTGCTGCTGAGGGCTTCCCAAAGACATACTGCATCAGCACATTCACCCATCAGTTTGGTTCTGCTACAGCCCAAAATAGTCTGGTTTATTTGTGAGCAGCCACAGCTGGAACCAGGGGTATCTGCAAAGCTTGTGCCATTGTGTCATAATGCTGGCAGCAAAAAGCATCCATAGTAATTATGAAAATAATTTGGGCTTGTGATCCACATTTATAAAGCACAGTACATATGATTTGTTTTGCACTAGGGAGTGTATGTTTGTTACTGAAAATATGAAGGTGAAAAACTCTTAGTTGAATTCAGCATTTGCAAGGTAATTTAAATTTTACATCAAATGTTTGTACTACAGGGATTTTGAAATTTGCAAGAATCAACATCAATAATCAATACTGGCTGAAAAAATCCACCTTGCCATATATTTAAAGCATGTTGAGAAAGTGAAGCCTTAAATTTGTCCCTGAGGGAGTGTGAGGTAACATGACACAGTAACAGCAAACAAACTCAATCTTTCTCATCAATATTTTTAATGTAAACTGAAAAATACAAGCTTTTTTCAATATTAACTGCATCAAAACAATAGTGCAAGCACATAATGAGTAAATTATCTGTGCATTACTATTAATAAATAAATTCTATGCACTGTTAATAAATATGCTAATAGCATTCAGCTCATAATGCTGATATTCCTCAGATAGTAGAACTGTGTGACAGCTGTGTCTGAATATTATTCTGTGATTCAGCTAGAATAATAACTAACTAGTTATTTTCTTCTCTTTTGTAAGAAGAATGTAACAAAAGATATCCCTGTGATAAAACTTTCACAAGGTTAAGGAAATGACATCAAAAGATTACAAAAGTAATTCCATAATGCAGATAGCCCCCTCATTGCTAGGTTTTGCAGCAAGCACATTTCAAAAGCTCTCTACAGTTAACACGCCTCTCAAACTGAGGTTCATGAACTCAGGCAAGTTTTTCTAACTAAAAAATAATTTGAATGAAATTGAAATTCAAACCCTGGCTTGCTATACCAGCTGCTGTGTTGTGACACTGCAGTACTGGAGTTTCTGCAGCTCTAAAGATAGAGTTGTGCAGTCAGAGTCTGAGAGCTGCCAAAGCAGCTCAGGAAGCACCTGAGCAGCCCCAGGCAGGAGTGAGGACAGAGCAAATGCTGCCCACAGGATCCTGAGCCTGACAGAAAGGGATAGGGCTGGCACTCCTTTGTGTGCAACATTACAAGAGACATTTTTGAATGAGAGCTAATCAAATTGTTGAAGAAAAAACCTGCCACAGGAGCTCAGCTGTTAAATGAAACAAAAAATTAGTCAAATTCCACTGATTTTGGCTGAGATAGAGTTAATTTTCTCCATAGTAGCTATTATGGTGCTTTGGTTTGGATTTGTGCTGGAAACAGCACCGATAACACAAGGATGTTTTAGTTACTGCAGTGCTTAAAGCGCTCCTTTTTTATTCCTCACTGCCCCTCACCAGTGAGTGGGCTGAGGGTGCACAGGAAGCTGGGAGGGCACACAAACAGGACAGCTGACCCCAAGTGACCAAATGGGTCCTGTTCCCTCCCAGAAAGATCAGGGGCTCATGATGGGCAAATGCATTGACAATTTCCTGAAAAGTGCCCCAGCCCACATGCTGCAGGTGTTACTAGCAAGGTGTAGTCTGCCCTTCTACAGCAGAAATGGACATGGAGAGAGGACGGGAGGGAAACAGAGCACAGATGAGGTGTACAGACATGTTTCATTCACCTAATATTAGCTCAAAAGAACTGCCATCATGCTATTTCTAGTAGCAAATTGCTGACCCTGTTTCCCTTCAGTGAGACTTCCTTCAGTTGAAAAATGCCCTTATCTGATGGATAAATACCCAATATTCAACTAACAGTGGGGTGATAAAGCAAATGAAAGCACAGGAACAGGGCTGTCAGGAAGCAGCATGAGAATTAAATAACCATATAGTCTCTTATAGGAAGCATCCACAATGACTTTTTAAGGGAAGGATTTAAGAGTCTGGCTGCTGTGACTTTTGCATGGTAACTTCTAAATCCTATTAAGGAGTTATAGAGGAATTTGTTTGTTTCTTTAATTGCTATGGATTAGAAGTCAATAATAGAAAAAAACAAACTGAATACTATTTCACACTAGAGCTTGGAAAAAAGACAACAGATGAATATGATTTCTTTGTAAATGTATAAATTTGAAAATTCAGCTCATTGGAAGTATATGCTGTTTTGTGTAATTACAATCCTCAATCATCTTGTGAAAGACAAGCTGTTTTTCCTATGTTTGCTCTACAGGGAGTTCTGAAAATAAGCAGTCATCTTTTTCTAAAAATTCTGGATTATCTCAGATTTCTCTAGCATGCTCTCAAAGAAATGAAACTCAAGAATAACATTTTTGTACAATGCTGTGACTCGATGACACTGTCAAACATTTTGCTGGGCACATAAAACATCCATGCAAATTCAAACCAGTAAAGTCTACATTGCCTGAATAAACAAGCCTTTGCCTGCAGTACAGTCATATTCCATTTGTAGCTGGCGTTTTCTATTACTCAGTTTGAAACAGGCCTCTGATAGTAGCTGTGGTGTTCTGAAAGAGACTGTTTCAGGACTGAAAATGGGGAAAAGGGACAAAATTGTATCGTATGGCTCGCCAGGAAGAACTGAGTCCTGGCTAAGAGCTGACACCAGGCAGGCTGCTACCTGGAGTAGCAGTCACACCCTCCAGCAGCAGCTGCTGCCACCAGGTGTTGCTCCCAGTCTCCCCAGAAGTCCCACTATGGGCCACCACAGTACTGTAGATTCTTAGAATCACAGAACAGTTGGGGCTGGAGGGCTGAAACCATCTTTGAAGGCTGAATCCAATCCCCCTTCTGTCGTATTTGTGGGGTTCCCTGACAAAGGGAGGAAAGAATGATGAATCTGACTCCATGTTCTTAGAAGGTTAATTTATTATTTTATTATATATAGAATATATTAAAGAATGCTAAACTAAACTATACTCAAGAATAGAGAAAGGATACAGACAGAAAGCTAAAAGATAATAATGAAAAACTCGTGACTCCTTCCAGAGTCCTGAAACAGCCTAACCATGATTGGTCATTAAGTCAAAAACAATTCACATGAAAACAATGAAACAACCACCTGTTGGTAAACAATGTCCAAATGCATTCCAAAGCAGCAAAACACAGGAGAAGCAAATCAGATAATTCTTGTTTTCGTTTTTCTCTGAGGCTTCTCAGCTTCCCAGGAGAAAAATCCTGGGCAAAGAGATTTTTCAGAAAATATGACAGTGACACCATTCCACTATATCAGGTTGCTCAGAGCCCTGTCCAGCCCAGCCTTGAATCCCATCATTCCAGGGATGAGGCATCACCACATCTCTGGGCAAATCTGGGCCAGAGTTTTACCACCCTCACTGTAAAAATCTTCCTTACATCTGTATCTAGTCTAAATTGATGCTCTTGTAGTTGAAAAATGTCTTCCCCTTTGCCACCACAACAGGACATGCTAAAAGGTTCTCCCCTTCTTTATAATCCCCTTTTAAGTACTGAAAGGCTGCAATAAGGTCTCTCCAAAGCCTTCTCCTCTCCAGGCTGAACAACCCCAGCTATCTCAACCTGTCTTCACAGATAAGGCGTTCCATGTCTTTAATGATCTTTGTGCCCCTCTGGACTCGTCCCAATGGGTCCTTCCTGTGCTGAGGAACCTGGAGCTGAATGTGTTATTTCAGGCTGTCCCCCACATCCCTCTGTGAGACATTCTAGCAGGCAAATACAGAAGAGTCTATGTGCTTCTGGTCGAACATTGTCTGCCCAGCTCCAGCTGGTAGTTTAAATGAATAGAATTATGTTCCAAGAATTGTGTTGAGCTCTTTGCCCATTCAGCTCACTGACAAGTCATCTTCGCCACCTCTCATCCTCCTCAGATCAAAGGAACCTCAATTGCTTCTCTGTTTACAGTCACCACAGGCAAAGGCAGGGAAATGAACACTCAATCTGACATACCATTGTTTAAATAACTAAAAATTCTCTCATGTAGAGGTACCTAGCACCAGGCTCATTGCCACAAAAAACCCCAAAATCAGTTGAAAAAAAAAAATCAGCTGGGAAATGATCCCATAGGCACACAGAGGAAGAACAGGGATATGCATATCTCAATAATTTAAAGTTAGAAAAAATAAAATATTCAAGCATTTGGGAAGGTTTGGGGGGGCAGGGGGGGATAAAAGCAGGAAAGGAGAAGAAAAAATTCAAAATATTTTTGAAAGGTGAAGGGAAAGGGAATTCTAACTAATGAATGGCGCACTCTCCCAGACTGATAGTCAGGCTCATCATCATTATTTCAAATAGCATTCCTGAAGGACTCAAGGTTTTGCAACGCACTATACAGATGTAGCTGTAATTATGACTACTCCTCTCAAGCCGAACTTAGCCTTCAGGAGGTCCTTTGACTTATGCTGCCATTTCCCACAAGCCTCCCAAAACTAGTTCCCCCACCAGAATTGCCCAGAAGGTTTGCATCATGTTTTGTGCTGGTTCATCTGCTCTGGGAACAAAATATGGAATTTCCAAGATTCACTTGTAGCTTTCAGGGTCATTTAGGGTCCCAAGTAGCTCAATTGCTTTTAGAAAACAACACAGTATGGTAATTTATTTCAGAATTATAGTTCTCTTGCTTTTGGATCGTGAGTATTCACTGTATGTGGGGAGGAAGCTTTCCACATATAGCAAAAAATACCCAGTATATATCCAGTACTATGGTGCAATTTTGCAGACAGCCTTTTCTCCATGAGTTGGTTCCCAGCCAAATTCTTTCCTGCACTGAGAAAGCAGCATCTTCACTAGAAACCCCTAACTAGCACAGAAATAACAAATACAGCCAAATCTGCCAAAGAGACACCTTTGCTGGATAATTGCCTGTACTGGGAGGTAATGCTGCACACAACCACAGCCAGATGATGACAACCTTGCTCAGTCTCCTATTAATATTGAAAAGTCTCCTGAGGAATGCTGAGCACTTCCCACTGGCCATCAGAGGCCCTTTCAAGCATACTTAATGTCAGATACCTCAAAACCAGGAACCCCAATTCATTTCCCTCTGAAAAAGCCCATGATTTTTTAAGTAACTATTTCATTGATGCCACAGCTAAACTCAGACAGAACTGCTTTCTATCAAAGCTGAGAGGCACAGCTTTCTCTGTTTGCTTTTCAATGGCTGCCTAAAGGTCATATTCTCTACAGCTACTAATTCTGCATGTGCAACAGAGGGTATAAAATATGTTTGGGAGGTTTTGGTCTCTTCTTTGTAAATATAGCCTGGAATTCTAGTACATGCACTACCTCTTGGTGCTGAAGAGCTCAAGGACATGGGAAAAAAAGCATCCTGCTCTCTTCCCACTTCAGGGCCCAGGGCTCACCAAAATGTAATGACTTAGAAATGGATGGAAAGCAATGCCACTGCCACAGACAAAAGGATTTACAAAAGAATTAATAAATGACTATCACTCCTCTTGCCTCAGGACTTTTCTGGGTAAATTATTACTCTTTAAAGCAGTGCACTGTGAGTAAGCTGCCTGACTCCCATTAACATTAGTAGCAGTGGCATAGCATAAGCTTTATGTGCCAGTTCTGAGGATTAATCACAAAGTTGTATCTGTAGGGCACTCGCTTTGAACTCAGCAAATCTGCAACAGAACAACTTTCCTCTGTCAGACTCTTCTTTGAAGAAAAATCACAAGGAAGTGGGTGGGCTGCCGGCTAAGCCACTTCTTAACCCACCAGTGCTTCCCCCATAACTCCAACAAAACACTATAGCAACAAGTGAGAGCATTAAATAGCTCTCTTGCTGCATTTCCAGTAATGTCAGCCAAGGTATGGGAGCAAGCAGGGATAATTTTTTTTGAGCGGGAAGAAAAAAAAAAGGATAAAAGAAATCACATAGAATTAATGCAGTAAATGCACCATCAAGATAAGACTGGGGTTTTTTAATACAGGATGAAAGCTGGAACACTTGAGAATAATTTCCATGTATGGATTTGGCAATCTAAAAATAGCACCTCATTTAACACAGAAAAAAAGATGGTAACTGACCCTAAAATAGATGGTGATGAATACATTCAACATCAAATTTTCTCTATTTTCTCTTTCCTTCTATGCTTGCTGGCACCTTTTCCACAGCCCACCCCTTGTAATTTCCCTAAAGAGGGAGGAAAGGCAATCATCTCTGAGCAGCCTCAGAGCAGCTTTAGCAGAGCAGGACAGCCACGATGGAGAAGGCTTCACAGGAGAATGGTTCCGTCAGCTCGGGTCTTGTTATTGTTTGCCTGAGGTGCTGGGATTTTGTCTCACTTCATGCTACAGTGACAAATATCCACTTCTTTCAGTTTCCACGTGATGTTGCTCCAGAAGCTTTCACACCTCCCCTTTCTGCAGCTCTTCTCTTCTCCTCTCGGCAGCAGTACATGCCCCTCGCACAGGCTTTTGGTTTAGTAAAACCCCCAAAATGACCCACACAGAGAGACCATCAGGGAACAGCAGAGTACAAGGATGCAGCCAGCCTTCAAATTTCAGCCTTCTTATCCCAGGGGCTGGAGAAGTGTCCAAGGCCCCTCCACACCATTGCAGCTGCACTTTCAGCTCACTGCTTGGGCTTCAGCTCACAGAAAGCCAGCCTCACTGACTCTATGTTAACTCCATTTCTCCCTCCTCAAAACTGAACAAGAGCTCCTCCCCAAAGCTCTCACTCTCCAGTAAAATCTACTGATGCAACAAGTTCTTGGGACCATCTCTGTCAAGCCCAATTACAGCACATTTGCATCAGGGGCCAAAGTGCTTCTAAACAGCCCTAAAATGAGAAGCAGATAAATGCATCACACAGACTCTCTGCCACCAAACCAGCAGCTGGCCAAAGCTGAGAACCTGAAGAACAGGGCCATGAGTAGAACTCATACCTTCCTTACCAATGCTGAATTCCTCCAGCAAAGCATGGCACTGAAGCAAGACACATTCTGACCTGAGGATAGCCCCAGGAGCCAAACTGCATGGCTGCAGCTGCCACAGTGCTGCATTTTGGGAATGGCAGGGCAATAGTGCAGGAGAAGGCTTGAGACACAGCAGCAAAGCTGTCTAAAGTCAAAAGAGAGCTCTGCACCAGCAAGGGATCAGCTCTTGCTAGAGCAACAGTTTGTACACAGTGATTAAGCCCAGTGGCATGATGGTAACTGCACAATGTGCCCAGTGATTGCCTGCAGTACACCTGGGCTTAGCTGGTGCTCTCAGGTCTCTTGCTTTCATGAACAATAGATCATTTCAGCCTTTCCCCACACACACCTCCAAGAAAAGACAAAACTCATTGCAGGAGGCAATGCTCTGTTCCTTCTGCCCGTTCATTCACACCAGAGGCCCAACAGAGCAGCCATGTCCACAAGCATCTCACTTATTTTTACTGATGAGGCCAGCATTGTAGGAAGAGAAACAAAAACAGTGAATTGTGAATTTGAAACCAAACTGAAATATCTGTTTCTGCTCCTTCATAAAAAAAAAAACCACAAGGCTTCAACTGTCAGCTATTGATATTTGCTAGCATTTATTATTGATATTTGTTAGCTATCTATTTACTAGAATACTACACAATTTACTATCCTGTGCCATTTGTTGCATACCCACCCCTGACATTCACATTCAGGTGGGTATAGGATGGATATATCCAGCAAGTGTCTACAATTAAGTTTTTGTAATTTGGTGCTCTAATTAGCCAGAACAACTACCAAAACAATTAACTTCTTCACCATTCTGTGTACTGACACTTTAAAAATACTTCACCAAGATCTCTGTTTTGATACTTGTATGCAACAGTGGGCAAGATTTTCCTTACACAGCACTCAGCCAGGAAACAAGCGCAGTGAATCTCACTCACAGCCAGCTCACACTGCCCCCAAACCATACCCGTAGGACTTGTTGGGGTAAATGCACTGCTGTGACAACATCCTATATGGTTGATTGAATGTTTTAATGACACCTAAAAGAACTCATCATCCCGCTTCCCAGCCTTCTCTGTAAGTCAGGGAACCAGATGTGATGTATTACTTGACAGCTACATGTGATCTGGTACCAATGAACCCCATGGATGCTGACTGACATCAAGCACAGCCCCATCTTCACATCACCTGCAGCTCTGCCCTGGATGCTGTGGCCTCAGACACATACACGCCCAAAGTTCTGTGGTGTTGCAATCAGTGTCATGGACCAGTCAATAACAAAATTATAAACCTAGCCCAAGCCAAACAGTTTGAATTCTCCACATTTACCCATTGTGTAATCCTCAGGTTTGTACAAATAGACCCCATAACCCTGATGGGGTCAGTATAAATAAAGTGCAGGCAAGAGCTCTCTTAGATAAGCCTTGGTACTTTGGTTTTTGAAGCTACCTGCTAGCTAGCAGGTCTTTTAAAAAAAGTAAAAACACACTTTTAATAGCTGGTTTTGTTTTGTCATTCATTCGAAATTAAGAGATTGGTCTCTGTTGATCTGCAGAAAGGCTCCATCTTTCTGTTGCTTATCAGAGTTGTGCCAAGAGCTTGACATGCACACAAACAGAAGTAAATTTCAAAAAGTAATGAGTGAGCAATAGCAAACTCATGCCAGTCTCATTCACCATCAGACTTTGCTGCAAAAGGGAAGTGACAGAGGCAACATCTTCTGGTTATTGTCTCAGCACTGCCAGCAATGTCAGGAATTTGTTTGATTTTTCACATAAATCTAATGCATCCACATCACTGAATAATAAACAGAGGAGAAAAGTTCTCTCTATGCACAGAAGAGCATCTAGGCATCACATTTTTATTTCTCCCAGCAGCTTTTCCATTATGCTCTGTTTTCTCTTTTAGCTTCTCCCCAGGTGTTTACACACATCATCTTAGCTCCCTTGTTCATATTCTTAAAGGCACCACTAAAAGCTCATCCAACCGCATTCTCAGCTCTTGGAAAAACAAACCAAAAACCACACAGGGCCTCTCAGGCATACAAAGAGCTCCTCTCTGCACTCACCACTCCCCAAGGCTGTAAGATTCCTGCTCCTACACCAGAGAATGTTTTCTCTACTCATGCCTACAACACAAGACTAAAAGCCCTGGAAAGCAGCAGTATCCTTCCAACTGCCAACCATACCACCAAACAGCCACCACCAGATGTTCTTCCCTTTTTATCAACATCAAAATGAAGGCAGCTGTTGAAGCAGATGTCTTTCTGTCCCAAACTAGCTCCCCTCAATCCCACCAAAATGAGATTGCTGTGTGGACCAGAGCCCTCTGCAGAAAACCTGGGGCCACGTGACCATCCTATCCATGTCCTCCCCAACCGATGTTCCTTCTGCCAATTTCATAGACAGGTGTGCAACTCCTACAGGCCATCACTGCCTGGGGATTGGCTCTCCATGGTCCCTCTCTCAGATAAAGCATCTCCTGAAGACTGCACCAGCAGGTTTGGGAGCCTCCTAGACCTTCCTACGAGGTCTTAGCCCTACAACAATATTTACTATGCCTTCTCTAAGCACTGCTTTGGTACAGTAACAGATCAACTCACCTGCTCTATGAGGAAAGGACAGCAAAACACTCATCATGAATCCAACAAGCCAGTGACAAATGGCCTCTCTTCTCTGGCTTGTAAAATACTTAAACTCCCCTAGTTGTGTTAAAAAGCTCAAATACCCTTCCCCTGCACTTGTCATCTGACTGCCAAAAAGTGGGAATTCATTTACCTCTGGAACTCTGCACTTGATTGCATAGAGGATTGGTTCCCATTGAAAGCCAATGCCAGAACTGTTAATCAGGAAATCCTATGAACTAGCAGCCAAAGAGATACATCAAATGATCTAATCCATCCATGCATCACACAGATTTTCAAAGTGCTCCTGCCTGTGCAACCCTTTGTCTTGTCAAAAAGCTTCACCTAGCAGAGCTGTCAATTCAGCATTTCAGAGAACCACTGATTCCTCTAGGAAAACTGGGCAGACAGTCTGAAATACTAATCCTATTGCTATATTAAGGGGGTTTTTCTTGCATTTCTCTGCCTGGTTTCTTGTTACAAAGCCTTTCATTCTCAATTACTTCCACATGAAATATCTGGTCCTCTGTGGAAGGGATGACACCATGGACTTTACTACTTCATCAGCTAAAGTCAGTACAGAGGAATGGTGCCTCAGCAAATGGTTGTCAGAGCCAAGGCTTATCTACAGAATAAAAATCCTGTTTTAATTTAAAGACTTAAGCATCAATGAAAAAACAGCAGAACTAATCAACACATAGGTCCTGGTACACTGGGTTTCGTGAAGGATGAAGATATTCCTGAAACAAGCCGAACACCAGTTCAGCCTAGGTTCATGTGAAATAAATCACAGGTAATTCTAATGCACCCTCTGGCAGCAGATGGTTCACAGCCAGTCATCATGGGCAGGACTATCCTTGTCAATTAATCATTTCCTTACCCATGCCATTTTGGGAAGAGGAGCAGTGCTGGCTGTGGCCAATCTGAACTGGCCAAAGAGGATTTGTCACCCATAACCAGTTCTGCCCAGGCCATATCAGAAAGGCCATTTTTGCATCATAGGCCTACAGTTACCCTTTCAGCATGCATTGCTTTCAGATTTTACGACTCTGTAATAGAACTGATAATCATTATTTCTCAAAATGCACAAATTTGATTATTTTTCAAATTAAATTATGGTTAAGATTACTTGCAGGCAAAACCAAGTACCAGTAATTTATTTGTGCAGTATCAGTTGTCATAAAATCAGCAAGAACACTGGTGTAGAGTTCAACATACACACAGCAGAAAATTCCCAGCACCTACACATACTATAAGGGACAACCTTTGATCTTTTTTCCTCACCCTCATATCTCCAAGGACCTGGGTTTTAACAGGTTCTGAGGAACCCCCACTTTGTTATATCTAATCTGCTAGCAACTTTTGAAGGTGGTTTTGCTATTTTTTAGGCAAAAATGTATATATCTGTTTGGATTCTGGTTTTGGCCAGTGAGCTTTCATTAGAATTTTTTTTAGTACCTTTAGGAGAAGAATTCTTGATATATTTGGTTTTGCAAGGCTTTTCTAGGAGATAGGCTGCATAATCCCTGGCACTACAGGACACAGCATTGTCTAGCACTTACAGCAGTGGGAGTCCAGAGACCTGAGTTCTGTTTCTGGCTCTCCCACTCACTCTCCACATGATATTTAGCAAGTCAATTCACTTCTCTAACTCCTTCTGTGAAATGGGTGTGCTTAGGTTGTATTCCTCCTTTGGCACCCAGTTTAAATCCAAAGGATACTGAGTGAAAACCATTTCCTGAGTGTTTCAAGATGTTAGGATGGAATGTGCACTATACACCATCAGCATCAGCATGAACAGAAGAGTTTAATTGTGGGATCTGTCCATTTTCATTGAAATGCCAAAAGGTAATTTTCTTTTCATGATATCTCTTGAGTATTTGGTACTCAGATGCTCATTTCACACCATTTTCATCTTAGAATATGTGTTCTTGTTTCAGTAGAATTATTATTTCAGTATGAATATAAGCCAAACCAAACTCTTAATCCCCAGCCTATAGCTCCCTTCTGCTTAGGATCTTTCTCTATATGGATTCATGCCTCTACTGAATTCCTCAGTGGAAGAAGCAGGACTAAAGACTTGCCTTGGCAGTTTAACACTTTTCTTCCCTTGGCAACACCATCAGGCATGAGAACAAGTTATAAGGAATGACATTACATCATGCTCAAACACATGATTATCACATGCTGCAAAATGGATTCTACAAGGAAGACTGATTTAGTGTGTGTCTGTGATGATGAGTAAAGAGCAGCTGGTACTGAACTAATGCATTGGTGAAGATTGTATCGGATTAAGCCAGTAATTCAGCTACCTCCATGTCCTCTCCCATAAAATTTTAATAAACCCAATCTAATGGGAGGAAAGAAAAGACAGGGACCCTACTGAATTATTTATAACCTTAGTTATGTATGGCAAAGAAGCCCCTCTTAGGTGGGCAACTGATATTCTTCCATTGATTTTCTTCTGAGAATATCTAGGTGAGAATCAAGTTTTGGGGGAAAAAAGCCCCACAAAATACACAAGGATGCAAAGGGCAAGCCAGAAAAGAAAGCTGATGAAGGCAGAGATGAGGGAGAGTTTGTATTTATGAAAGAGATATTGATCAATTGTACATACCAGCGGCAGACAGATTCAAATTAGCTGTCATAATTCCAGTGATGCAGAGGGACATGCAGGCTCAAGCTCCATTAAGTATAACCTACATCCAGAGCAGCCAGATGAGATTTGCCAGACTGAACTCTGAATTCCCACAGGAGATACCTGCAGTTGATTTATACTCCTGATTTCTTATTCCCCCACCAACTGTGCAATCAGTTCCTGGAGGTGGGTAGGGAATAATTGAACAGCTAAACTGTGATTCACCCAGCCAATTAAGGAGTCTTGGGATGGGTCCCTAGACAAATCCTTCAGCTTCATCTGGTCTTCACGGACCAGAACTGCTTTTGACACTGACAACAGGGCCAAAATCACAATGACCCAGTTAACACTAACAATCTGAGGAAGTAAAGCTGCATTATGGTTTCTGCATATTAATATTGACACATTTTATGTTTTTTCAAAGCAGGAAGATGTCCTGACTGTACATGAGGTTTGGGTTTATTCTGTAATTCCATGTCCAAAGAGCATCACTGCAAAACAGTAATTAAAATGGCAACCGCTGCCTAGTAGCTATTGACATATAAAACCCACCTTCATGTTTCAGCCTGCAACTTCTGTCAGGTCAAGGCCAGGTTGTTTGATTCCAAGTCTCTTGCCCTCTCTCTCATGCTGACTGCTATGATGTTTCCTTGTGGATGGTGCATGGCTTTGTGAACAAATCACACTAAACTCATTTCCAAAATGTTCCACTTATGTCTATCTTTTGCACTGAAGTAAGGAAGCACTTAACTCCTCATTAGGAACTCTGTATGTGGCATATAATCACCTTGAAATATTTAACTGCTGGGATTTCATCTCACTAACATTGTGGGGTGGGGCATCAGACTGGGGTATAAACAAACGGAGACATAAATCATCATAAACCAGGCATTAAATTGGTATATAAATCAAAAATTATAGAAGTCAGATGGATAAGACCCATTAGAGCCTCCTGTTTGTTCTTTCCTCTTCTCTCACCCTAAGAATGCACAAGACATCATTCTTGATTAGCCAAGAGACAGAAGAACGCCCATCTCTCCCCCTCTGTGTCTCTCAAGAGGGAGAGAAGGGAAACAGAGAGCTCTGTATGCATATTAATAAAGCTATATTTTGACTGGCTGAATGACTAGAAATTATTAGCAATGGTATGTTTTACCTGTCAACATCTCCACACTGCAACAGGCAAAAAGTCTGTAATACTTCTTTGCAAAAAATAATTTGTGAGACTGAAGGGAGTTTGCTCTCAATTTTCTTGCACTCAGAACAGCTCTGTAAATACCTTAAGACTCTCTTCAACAATAAAGATAAAAATGTCTTTTTTCTTTTATGACAGTGTAAGACAATGCAAAACATCACCTAAACCACAATGAATCCAAGTGCCTGCACTTACAAATATAAGACACAAAATAAAGCCAAAAAACCCAAAACTTATCAGCATGGAGGTTACCAAGCCAAGCATGCCAAAGGTGGGAAATACAGGAATGGGACCCATTGAAAGGGTCAGTATGAAAGAGGAGAAGACAAGAAACTCATCAGCAAAGAGCAATCAGAGCAGAGATTCGTCAGGTGACCACATCTCCTCCTCCCTCTCACACAAGCACTCTGCTCTTCACTTACTCTGAAACTCCTTGGTGATAAGTCAGTGCAAGAAATTTCTTAACACGTGGTCCCTAGCTGTGTTTTCCTCATTTACACCAGCCCAGTGTGAAGTTTGATTGGTGGCCATTTGAAGTTTGATTACAGCGTGGAGCTTTTGTAGTTACTCTGAAAGTCAATGGGAGCTGTGCTCTGGAAATATGTAAAACTCAAGCTTTCTTTATATCCAACTGGACACTCAAAAAACCCAAACCAGTTATCTTTGATTATCAGGTCCAAAATGAAAATTATAGCCAACCATGAATGGTTATTAGATATTAATATATTTATATTTACACTACCTTCTTCAATTCAATGACTAGAAATGTGACAAAATCCATGAAGTGGTTAACTCCATCATAGGATCAGGAGTTGTGTAATCTGCAATTCAAAAGGCCAACAGCCATAAATTCAGCAATGAAAAATAAACCAAACAAAGGCATCATTGAATGAAAACAGAATATCCCAACTGTATGGAATAAGGCAAGAGTATGTGATTACAGTTATTAAAGACTCAATAATGAGTGTGCTTAGAGGAGATAAATTAAGGCCAAGTATGCAGCCCAAACTGGGTCATCTCCTAACTTTACATGCTTGCATTTGCTTGTATTTGCAACCTTAAAAATGCTCATTTGATTTCAAGTGAGCTTTAAGCAAACAACAAACTGCAAACCCAGAAATTCTAGTGTGAGGTTTCTTACTGATTCAGAAGAGTGGCAAGAGAGTCATCAGCAGAATAAGACTATCCTGATTCACCTGTAAGCCCCATTATATAAGCTGGGCAAGGACCTGCTGGCTGAGGGAACAGGAGGAGACCTCCCCTCTGCCAGTGTTTCACAGCTGCATTAGCAGCAGATGTACAGTAAGACCTCTGACTTGCGCACTCTGAGGAGGGCTTTGGAGTGCATCCTATACTTTCCTGTTCGTTCCCAACTTAACTCCAACACAAACAACAGAGTTTGACCATCTTTGCCCCTTCTCTCCAAAATTTTTTCAATCCACCACTCCAACCTTTTTCCCAATTGCAATGCTTAGTAATCCCTCATCTTACCTCTTCCAACTCTCCAGCGCAGTTTTGCCCCTTTCCTTGTCCTCATTTTCTCCCTTCCCAAATCTTGCCTATATTTTCTATTCAGGACTGAAGGGTCTACTGACCTCCTCCCTTACTCCATCCCCACTCTTCTGCCTCTAAGAAGCAAATAAAAAATAGTATGCAGTTGGGAAAGTTATTCATCAGTGTAGGTATTAAGGTCATGGGCATATTAGCAGATCCTAAGATGAAACCTAGCAGAAGGCAATAAAATCCCTTACAGATTTCAAAATAGGTCTCAGACTTCAATGCCAAAAAAAAAAAAAATCCTAGCTTGAAATAGCAGGATGTGAAGAAAACCCTACAGCAGAGAGAGAGGGGGAAATTAGAAGGTCTGTCACTACCACCTGGCCATTAGCTGTGGGAACAATGAACGCAATGAAGATCCAACAACACGAGACCTCCAGGCATGTGAGCACCTGCTGCCTGACTAACCTCTGGGATGGCTGCCCCGTCTGTTGTGATAACCAATGCACTAAGGAGTGACATCATCCCAAATGGCACTGACCAGCAGGATGGGGCTGTACTTCAGGGTGCACTTCCATCTGGGGGCCCAGGTAGCTAATTAAAAATGAAACAAGGTTTCCTTGTAGAGGCACATAAGGGAGAGAGTGAAAGAAAGGAGCAAAAGTGGGATGTTGCCTATTTACTTCAAACACTGTTTTCAGTAGCATCAATTAAAAAAAAAAACAAAAGCAAAAATTTTCTGGGGTCAGCCCTTATTAAAAATCCAACAATTAAATATTTATTGTTGCTTATAATAGCAAATGGGGCCAAGTCCATAAGCCTGCTGGTGGTTACCAATTTCAACTTCATGTTCCACAGAATGAGAAGGCTTGGGAAGTCTGTAGAAATTAGAAGTCTGGACATTTTCCTGTGTGTTAATTGTTGCTGGATATTTTTCCAGTAGTTTTACTGGTTATAAGGAAATATTTGAGTGCTTTGTAGGCTCCTGCAAAATTCAGAGCATTAACGCCAATAAAATCCACTCAACTTTCAGCATAGATGCTGTATGAATTAAGATATTACCACTCTGTATATCCTGTAGAAATTATTAATTTCCTCCAATACTTGCTCTTCACAGAATGTGCCAGGCTATTACTTTTTACTTTAGAATTCATTTTTTATGCAAATGGCTTTTAGACCACCACAAACACAGGAGTGCTGCAGTTCCAGAGTGCAGATGAATGTTATCATTCCAATACAAAGCATTGTGATTGCTGTTCTGACAAATTAGCTCTCCTCACTGATATTTTAGATTCAGAGCCCATGTCCTGTGGCCCTGCAGTAGAAATATGAGGGTAAAAGACAGGTAAAGGAGATCCCACAGTGCCAGGCAAGGAGTATTTGCAAAAAGCCCAGGAAATTCTGAACACTTAGGAAGCATCAGCTACCTGTTTATGATCTGGTTCACTCTAAAGCAGTCTGGTGACACAATTTCTAAGCCGTGCTGTAAAAAATCAGTTTCCATAGCAATTCCAGCCACTTCCTGCCCAGATGCAGCACTCTTCACATTCCTGGACACAAAACACAGCTGCTGTGGAAGACAGGCTGAAGAGGCAATGGCAAGCTGGAGAAGAAGAGACAGACAAATTCCCTCTTTTGTAGCAGTGTTACATCCAAAGTAGAAAATCAGGTTTGTGACATATAGGGAGTAAGGAAAAATAAAAGGCTTCTAGACCCAACTATCTACCTTGCACAATAGGCTCTGTGAATCAGCAAAACAAGAGCTTTTGGAGACAATGAAGAATTTTTTTAATCTCTCTTCTGATGTAGAGACTTTCATGCACTACAACACAAGCTACTGGGAGCTCTGCCAAAGGCTCCAAGAGCCATGCAGCAATTGTCCCATTTTCAGCTACCAAGACAGGAAAAAGGGAAGAGGGAGTTACTGCACTTGTTCTCTAAGAGAAAAACAAATATCACTCTTCAAAAACACACATCAGCAACTTGCTTATTTGCAGCACTTTAAAGCCACAGTAGTTTCTACACCTGCCTTGGAGAGAAGATGGCTCTTTTACATGAAACAGTTAATTCTCAGAGTACGACATAAGATGAATATAGAGCCTGGGTTGCCTATAGCCTACTAAAAAAATAGAACAAAACAAACACACCCACACAAAGCCAAACAGGGATGAAAGCAAAATGACCTTACTACAGTCCTTCTGGTGGTAAAAAAAAAAAAAAAAAACAACAAACACACCACACAGCATCAACCCAACACGTGTTTGTTTTTCTCCAAAGAGTAACACAGACTGAACACTCCCTGGGCTTTTAGCGCCTTATCCCTCAGTGGCTTTAAAGAACAGCTTTGTGGGCTCCTGGAAGATGCTACATCCCCTCGTTGCTTTGGAGCTTTGGAGGTACTGCCATTTTCATTACAAACACAGCCTTTCAACTGCTTTGCCACAATATACCAGAAACGGTTTCCTGAAAATTTGGGGACAAGAACAAGAATTAATATCAACATAGCCTCCCTTTTATTGTCAGCATCCTCAATGCACAAGCATCCAGCTGAAATGCTTATTCTATCACCTGATGTCCTGGATTGCCAAGCAAATTGTATTCTATTTGCCATCTGTATGGCAGTTGTCTTCTGTTAAGTGGGCAGTTTTCCCTTATCTCTTCCACACCAATCCTTTCTCTGGAGAGACACCTGCTGATAACAAGCCATTGAATGTCACTGTATGACTGATAAGAACTACAGCATCCCACTGTGAGATGGTCTACCCAGAGGGAAAAGCCAAGCATTCCTAACTGGATATAATCTGGAGATTCTGGAAGACCAGCATGGTTTCTTCATTGGATTTCCCAGAGGAACAGCTGCTTCTTCCACTGGATCTTCAGAGGAAGAGTCCACCCTTCTACAGGATCCCTGCTCCAGCAGAACCACACCTGACACTCCAGGAGGACTGCAGCCACAATTCCAATTGGACTGCTACCAGCACCCTGACCAACAGGGTGTCAGGTTGTGTTCTGACTCTGTCAGTGTTGTTTTAGTTCACTGAATTGTTTATTTTATCTTTTTGTTTTCTTCCCTAAGAAAGAAGTTATTCCTGCTCACATATTTTTGCCTGAGAGTCCCTTAATTTCAAATCTGTAACAATTTGGAGGGAGGGGGTTTACATTTTTCCATTTCAGGGGAGGCTCCTGCCGTCCTCAGCAGACACCCATCCTTCCAAATTTAGACACCTGAAAACCCTTCTTGCCCTTCCCAATGCCTGCACCACATTCTACAGCTCAAAACCCTGCCATGAGCACATTCCCATGTTTTGTGAACACATATGTAGGATAATGAAAGTGAACCCACAGGAACAGCATAAAACATATGGAACAATGTGTGAATAAATATAGACCTGCTCACATTTTCTTGGCTTTCTACTGCAATAATACACCTCCATTTCTAAGAGCATCAATGATGCTGATTTTGTTTTTCAGAAAACACAACTATGGATCAGGTTTTGCACTCAAGACCAGGGTCAAAGTGTGACAAGGTAAATGCCCAATAGTGACTCGGTCATATCACTACATCAGCATCTTCCAGAAAGACAGTTACTCGTGCTCAATGTTGTCGGACACAGCTTTCCTCTGCTTCTCTCTTCCCCTCTCAGCTCATATAGTGACTTGTTTTGTCTAATTAGATCAACATTTATCTCCTGACAGGCAAGAGCTGACAATACTACAATCATCTTTCCCTCTATCCCTGTTTAACAAGAGATAGTTGAGAGGAAGTGATTGCAGCGAAGACAAGTCCTATTTCCCCAGCTCATACTGCCATAGGCAATCAATTTGGAGCAAAGGTTCCATCTTGAAAATGTCAAACAGAATGAAAAAAAGATAAAATCAAAAACAGTAAAGTCAGCCCCAACAATTCCTCTAGGACCAGCTGCTCTATCAGGTTCTTGCAGCATAGCTAACAGCACAGCTAGAGTAGAGGAGGAGTATCTGCTTTGTGTGCTGAATGGTGCCATGAGGTCCTCAGCCTCAAATTAATTGTCCCAGCACCCACTCCTGCAATTCAAGAGAAACTGCCAGAGCATCAGTCCTGCCCACTAGTCTAAAAAAAGCAATTTGCAGTCCATGGTGGAAGCCCTCTCTCCTCTAATCCCGAGCCCACTGAACATGCAAAACAATGGCTTTCTTGCACAGGCACCACAGTCGTCTGTCCATACACAAGCAGAAGAAAATACATGACTCAAATACAAATACAGCCAATGGTAACAGTGGCTTCAGCCTGAAAGAGACTTTTTTGTTTACTAGGGTGACCAATTATTCTGCTTTCTCTTTTCCAGCTTCTCTGAAGCTCTCCAAGATGCCATTTTGCCCCCGTCTTTCTTCAGGAAATACTTTTTTTTTCCCCTATCTCATGCTACAGATCTGAAAAATAACCCATGGCAAGAGAAAGAAGATAGCCAGGCATGGGCCCTGCTTCTTTTGTTGTTTGTCACAAGACTCACTGATATGAACAGAAAAATATTCAGAGGAAAATAAGGGCCAGGTTGACTTGGAAATATCAGACTGACCAGTGTTGAGATAAAGTAGCTGTGTCCTGGATGAAACTAGTCCAGAGGCATAGAGCAGGATCAGCTGCTAAGGCAGGGGCTAAAATCACAGGGACTTTCTGAAGAGAGTTATCCTACTTGGTCAACTGCAAAACAAAGGGAAAAAAGTCCCCTCAACCAAACCACAATTTGAGAGATTGGTATTGGCCTTGTCTTTTAAAACAGGTTACTGTTTCTACACCGGAAATAGCCATACAGATTCAGTTCATTCTTAAATGCAGTGACTTCCAGAACCACCAATGGGATTACCCCATATATCAAAGCACTCTGTTGCACCAACTGCTCAGGAGAAGAGAGCTTCAGCAAAATATTTCTCTACTCCTCTGCCTTCAGATAGGTAGATGCAGACATCAATTCTATCTGCATCTCTCTATGCTTACCTGACTCCTGAAAATGGCAAGAAAATTTGGGTCAGAAATATGAGGTACACTCAATGTACCCTCTACAGGGAAGAGACAAGCAGCCTCACCCTGAGAGTGCCTCAGACCATACCAGATATATAAATCAGTGAGCAGTGTCTAGATTGCACCTTTGGAGACTGACAAATGCCTTACCAACACTCAAAGCTCAGGAACTTGTTGATCCTACCAAAGGGTGCACACAGCCTTAGATGACCAGGTATATAACCCTTTATTTGAGCCATTACTGAGATAAAGATTAATTTTAGAAATTAATTTTTGAACAGTGAGATTCCCAGCAAATAGTTGCAGGTAAGTCATTGTTACTCAACACATACACAAAGCAAAACCACACATACACAAAGCATAAACCAAAGCCCCTTCCTACTGCCCTATGAGCCCTAACAGAAGATGTCTTGGGTGGTGGGTGCACTTTTTTTTTTGCCCATAGAAGAGCACTTTTACATTTTATGTCAACATGAAACTAACACCAGCAGAGAAGACAGGTGGTAGGAGAAAACCTGAAGTGAACTGAACCTTCTGATCTTCTGATTTCAGAGGCAAATTAGCATAACACAGTATTTTGCAAGACCAGCCTCTTACAACCTGCAGAGAGGCATAAGTTCAATTATTCCTTTTTTGTCATATCACAATAAAAATAGATATTTATCCACATAGACACATTTTTAAAAAACCTCAACAGGCATTTAGCAAGACTTTCTGGAATGTTCTTAACTCTTTACCAGAGCATACTAGGAAGGCCTACAAGTATCAATGAATCTCACCCATGCAGGAAATAAATTACAGCACTGCACCTTCTCTTCCTCTGTGCTTAAAAGGACCTTCTCAAAGCAAGAGCCACACAAGGGAGGAGTGAAACATACTGAAAGCCAAGGGAATGCCAGAGGTCTGGCACAGTTCTCAGAGTAGAAAAGCACTATCACCTTTCAAGGTTCTCAACCAGAACCAGTATTGCCCCAACCACTGCCACCTTCAAGGAGATTTAACTGCTTCCACCAAAACGGAGCTGCTCAGGATATACATCAGTCCCCGCGACTATGTAGTAACAAGAACAGTTGCAGTGGTGTCCTTCCTTGTGAAATTCTACCTCATGTATTTTATCAGTGAAAACCCTTTTCCATCTCCAAGATGAGAAAGAGACAAGATTTAAGGTCAGCCAATACACCCCAAGGCAATTCCATCCCTGTCAGATCTTGTCACTTCAGCAAGCATCACAAGTTGGTGACCACTGGCTACAATTATCACTGAGGGCTAAGCTCCTTCCTTGTGCCTTAAAGGGTGCAGCAATTCTCTTTCAAGATCTTCAAAGGAGAGAGATGCCACACTCACACAGGAGCTGCTGGCAGTAGGACATATTCTACAATAAAAGCCAGCAATGAATTCTCCTGGAAGCAGGAAACTCAGCAGCAATGGCATGAGAATGTGCTCACGTACAGAGCATTCCACTGAATTAAAAAATAGGGCATTGATTTTGTTATTCATTTTTGTATTTAACTCAGTATTAATCTCTGCATACAAATGCCTTTTCCCCACTGCTGCATTCTCATGCCTCAGCAGAATTTCCATTCAGCAGCAGAAAGAGAGATGTAGGTCCTAAGAACAAATCGATCTGTCTGCTACAACGACAAACTGGATGTGAGATGAGGGCTCTGAGCAGGCTGCCACTCAAAGCCTCTGCTCTCATTTACCAGGAAGCCTGCACACGAGGAGAAGGTGAAGAAAGGCAGCAACACTTACGCAAGGCATGCCACTCATCCTGGCGGATTGTCTTGGTGATGTTGTACGTAAGGTTCTTGGGGATGGTGGCTGAGGAGTAGTGGTACTTGATGTACGAGCACCGCTCAATTGCTCCTGGGAAAGGCAAAATGCAGAAAAGTGTGGTTAAACAAATGTAACATGTCCTGCCAGCTACAGGCCAGACGATTTTGACAAGGAAAAGCAAAGCCTAGGAGCAAAGAAATCCCTACCACCCCTGCCCACTGTGACAACCAGCACACCCTCTGGCCCAGGACATATAAGCTCAGATCCAAACTTATGATGCTGGAAGTTTGGCTTTCACACATTCCAGGGACCTTCCAGACTGGAGTAGCTGCCAGTGACTGCTTTCACCATGAGATATCTGGGTGGCAAATTCTTCCCTGAACTGTGAGCTAGCAATTGCCATGCAGTTAAAGTACAGAAGCTATAAATTCATGTCTTAGCTTTCTGTGCAGTCATGGTCATGACTCAATGCCCATACTTCAGGAAAATACACAAAGCAAACACCTTTGATCCTCCCATAAATAAAAAGCAACACAGAAAAATTATATATATATAGGTTGTGAATAATTTCCTAACCCTTTCCTCCCCGCAGCAGGGGGACACATTACACTATCTCTGAAGGTACCTAGACACTTTTACAGCAGGTTCAGAGACAGAATTCATTGACATCTCTGAACAGTGAGGCTCAGATGGCAATATCAGTGGTTGAAATGGGCAATTTTTCCCCCTCTGTATTTTCTGGATTTCGCCTATGCTCCATGGAAAAAAACACTATGTGCTGCTTCTGATGTCTTCTGGTCACATCATTAGATCTCCTTTTACAAATACTTTCCTTTCTGTACAATAATTGCCCCTCCAGGATCTGATCTCCTAGCATCTCTCTGCATAGTTAGTGTCCTTAGAAGAAAGAGTCTGGTGTAGTCTGATGCTTTCCATGAATTATAGCCTAGCCAAATTTCACATCTGATCAGACACCTGTAACTGTGTAACTGTTCTTATATTGATGAAAGCCAGTCAGGCTTCCTACATTGCTTTTGCCAGCATTCTCAGCTAACACTGGCCTATTAGAACTTCTCACTAAGCTGTCAGAGTCAAAGCTCATGGAAGTCATTTTCCCACTAACATTGTGTTATTTTGGCTCAGGCCTTTGATACCTAAATAGGTATCCTTAATGTGGTTGGCCACGCTGTTTGTTACTAGCTACCACTAGTCAGAGAAGCAGCTATGCTGGAAATGCTTTTATGTATTAAAAATACATTAAGACAAGCACTCAATAGAATAAATTAAATGAAGCAATGAATTATATAAATAATAAAGAACACTATACACAAGGAGGCAGGTAGAGGACTGTTACTGCCAGCCTGAACTGAAAAGGCAGACCCATTAGCCTTATATCGACAGTTCCACAGGGTAAAAAATGCTTTTAAACCACTGAAAATGCAGGTTTCTACTAAGGGTTGTAAGATACTATTTGGCATGAACTTAGATTATAGACCATGAATTCACAGCATGAAGAAAACCCATGAAACAAGTTATTAATTACATCACAGTCTACCAGCATCTTCCAGAGTTAGTGCAGTACCAACATTTGAGGTCCTCATTGTTTGCTTCTTGTAAGTATTCTTCACATTCTGCCTTTGACAGCAATTAGATTAGACAAAGCCAAATATTATAGGGGGAAAAGGCAAAATATTTACATATGTATCCGCCTGCCCTGACAGCGTGATGGGCTTCTGTGTGAGTCTGCACCATCTGGGCACCAAATGTACGCCCAGAATTAAAGTTTCAAACTAAGAATAGTATTTAAATAAAAATACAGCCAGTGTGCAAAGAGCTTTAAAAAAATCCCCAAATCACAACCTTGTCTTCTTATAGGTTTTCCTATCCCCTTTTGCTAGGTTGCTTTTATAGATTAGAAGCATCAGCAAGAAAATAACAAATGCTTATTTGTCAGAAATTAATCTTTAAGCTATCAGATACCTGCCCAAACAAGAGATTTATATGGAATAGTAGAAAGAAACACAGAGCCAAGATAAAAAATAAAAGCTTACAGAAGGAAGGGAGAACAGCTCCTGTTCTATTTGCAGCTTTTCTGGAACCAAAAAGGCTAATTTCTAGTAAGGTCCATCAGATTTCTAATTCTGCAAAGACTTCTGGTGGTAATGCAGCAAGTTGTTCAATATCACCTTTATCACCAAAGCCTAAAGCAGAAAGAGATTATTGTCTGAATTCAGGTCATCACTTGACCATATCCATAATTTGGGGCTTATACTTCCTTCCCCATGGCTCTAACGAGAATTAAACATACAAAAAAAGCTTTGGAACCACTGTCAACCAGGGTGGGGAAATAGGGCATGGTACAGCACTTGGCATGGCAGATCACAGAGGGCACTGAAGCCCTGCCAGCTCCACCAGGGAGCAATGGTGTCCACTCAGCAGAAGAAGGCAGTATCTTACTGGGAAACTCAAGATTTTCATGGCCCAAAATGACAATGATTGCTTTGCATTTAAGCATGAACCACTTATTTAAACCCACTCTCACAAATATAAGAGAATGACTATGCTGAGTCAATGCAACTACATCAGCATATATCTAACTGGAGGTGACAGTCAGCTTTTAAACTTAAGAAAAAAGCCTTCAATTGCCTGGACTTGGACATAAAAATTAGGAAAAGGGTGAGTTTATAAGCAGTGATGATTTCATACTTCTGATGTTTCTCTAGCACACAGAAAAGAACGATGTTCAAGATGCCCAAAGATCCAAGTCCTGGAGGTCCCTATGAGAGCAAAAGCATCAAGAGCAACAAGAATCAGAACTACTGCTCTGCTGGAAAGCCTTCTCAGAAAAATGCTACAAAATCTTTACCTTCAGAAGAAGTACTAGCTATGCTCACTCTAGTCTTTGAAATAGGAAGCAAAGCAAGCTTTCCCCTCCATACCCTCAATAGGGTAACTGCAATTTATGGAGCATTTCCAGCCTTGAGCACAAACTTAGACCAAATGCAACTGCAGCTTTGCTCTGCACTTTGCTCCAATAACTGGGAATGATATTTTTAGAGCAAAGCAGTGAGTGGGGTTTTTTTTAGCTAGGAGCCACCATAGCAAGAGTTATAGCTGGCCACAAGAAACACAAAAAACACCACAAAGCTGCTCCAGAGGCAGAGGCAATATATCCTATATTTCTCTGACCAAAGGGAAATGCTTGCTGAAAATCCCAAAGAAAAGTAGCTGACATCTTCCAATAGAGTGCTACAAAAAGGATCAGCAGAAGGATGCAACTAGAACCATGCAGAGCAAACCTCTGCCATACCATCAGCACCAGCACAGATGCTCAGGGGATTCAGCAGCTGTTAACTGTGGCTGGCCACCCCCTGTTCCTGCCGTGGTCAGATGACAAACAAATTGGAGATAAGGAAAGTAGAGATAGCTTCATCCTCAGCAGCTAAGTATTCACAGCACCAAACATGCACCTCCTCTTACTGACTCTCTCAGCTGCTCAGTTTCCTTCTCATATCTGCTGAGCTCCATACTATCACCTTAGCACATAATACTTCCTCTTCTCACCATTATGAGAAAAACTTTTAACCTAGGCCACAGGAGAAATACCTGGACTGGAAAACACCAACGTTTTTCTATTCAATTTTCAGAACTTTACCAACTAACATCCTGATGTTAGTTCAGCTGCTAGAGAAACTCAGCTACCACTGCATTACTGTAGCTGTAAACACCATCCCAGTGGAGACCTCAAATTGGCAATGCAGGGAATGACTGAACCATTATCCCACTCTAAACAGAAGAGGGTTGAGATCAATTAAGGTCATAGTCCTGGTGTCCAGACTGTGTTTGTCTGGTAGGTCAACACAAAACTCTAAGAACTTTTGGACCAGTATTTCTTTATCAGCATTGTGCCCCCACCACTCTCTTAAATATTTAAACTCTTTCAAACTGCTCCAAGCAACAGTTTTTACTGTGATCAATTTCAAAAACAGAATGGAAATTCAAAATGCCACCAAGGTATTGGTTATTTCTGTTGTAAATGGTGGATCTCAGAAGCATCCAGAGGCATATGCCCTGGTCAGTTTGGACTTCAGCAAAAGTGGTTGCCAAGTTTCATGAATTTACAGTGTCAGTGTGATCATATGGTTTAGTATTCTGCATAATACAAACCAACCCATCTGAGAGCTGGTAACAGAAAGCAGTCCTTGACATGGCCTTTCATCAAACTGGTAACCTGTGAGAGCAGTTGGGTGACAGTAATATCACTTCATATTAAACCCAAGATGGCACAGTTATTTGCATGGGTTGTCTGAGTATTCCTCCCCTGTCTTGAGGACTAGAATATTTCTCACTTCCCCCCTGCCTCAGTTCTCAGGGCTGCAGATTGTGGGACCATCCTTAAATGTTCAACTGCAGATTAACTCAATGCCTGTGAATAAGTTACCTTCAGAAGCTAGAGGACTTCCAGATAGAGAAAAAACTTCTCCCACATTAGGATTCTTTGCAGCAGTCCCTGGGTTAGAGCAATCAGGAAACTGAGATGCAGGGAGCCAGCAGCTCACTCTGGATGAGCTCTGGTGTAGCCATTCCAGACTCCACAAGCTAGGACTGAGAGTCACCTTGCATTCTGTAACATGCAGAGATCTGAACCAGGGGGTACCCATTCTTCTCTTATAGTGTCCATATTGGTTTCTAAGAAGGATCCAGCTGTAAAACTATTCCTTGTTTTACTACATTTCCTGTCAAAGCTTTTAATATTATGAGCTTCCCTGAAAAGACTAGTGTGGATATTCTGAGCCTTTCCTACCCTCAGGCAGCTTTTCTTTCTTCTGTGTAGCAGATACCCCTGGATGAACTGTTTTGTAGCAAAAAAATTCCACAAAATGCACCCTTTGTTCTAGTTCTAATTTTCACAAATCTATTTGAGAATTACTTCACAAATATTTCCTAGCAAAAGAAATCTTAGCCCCTGGCTTGCAAACTGCACTCACTACATATATTTGCTCTTCATTATCAGAAACTGCCTTCAGTATGAAAGATTGCCTTAATTCCATGGTTTGGTTACTGGTCCCTCATTGGGCGACTATCTCCATAGCAAACAAAGAAATGTAGATTGGCCATTTAGCCTTTAAGTGTTTCACATTATCTTCAGAAAACCTGTAGAGCAGAGGAAGTTCACAGTAAGCTGTTTTTCTTAGCATAACATTTTGTTAGGTTTCCAGAGGCTACAATCATAGTTAGGACAAAGATTTGGTTACAAAAAGCAATTCCATGTGGCATATGTATCTACTATTGTCTTAAAAGCCTCCTCTCACCTGGAAAAGTCCATTGTTTATTTGTGTTAGCATTTTTGCATCCTTCAAACTAGCACTGGCAATTCAGGCTGGTACCATTTCAGAATTATCACCCTGAGATGTATGTGCTGCCCTCAGTTACTTTAATCATTTCTTATGAGTCATCAAAACTCATCTGGAGGTACCTTAATATAGGCAAGACTTGCAGCTTTAGCATGAATTAACTGGTCAAATTAAACCTTGGAGGAGGATAGAAGGAGAAATTAAGTTCTACTTTGACCAGCTGCTATGACATAACTGCAATCAGAGACTGCAATCAGATTGCAATCATGCAATCAGATATGCTGACTAGTTAATGAACTCTGGATGACTCTTTTTTTATGAAATCAGATGCTTATTAGAAAATATTACAACACCTTTAACAGGATTATTTTGTTACTTCTGGAGTAATACTAACTATGAAAGTACTGATTACATATTTTTTCCATATCTATAAATAGATTCATACAAAAAATGTAGGAACACTATTCTTCTGCATTAACTGCAGAATTATATGTGTTAAAAGTGCTCTCTAGATGTCAACCAGCCCAATGCCCTGTTCAAAAGAGGCACAACTTCAAAGCTAAAATCAGATCCAAAGATAGTTCATGTTGCTCAGGGCCTTGTCCAATCAAGTTTTGAATACCTCCAAGAATGGAGGTGCACATCCTTGAGCACCTATTCCAATGTCTGAACATCTGTTTGTGAGCAGTCCCCAGGACAAGGTGAGAGATGAGGAATCTGACTCCATGTTCTCAGAAGGCTGATTTATTATTTTATTATATTAAAGAATGCTATGCTAAAACTATACTAAAGAAAAAGGATACAGACAGAAGGCTTAGCAAGAATGAATAATGAAAAACTCATGACTGACTCCTCAGAGTCCGACACAGTTGATGGTGATTGGTCATTAAACAAAAACAATTCACATGAAACCAATCAAATATTGACCAGGTGGTAAACAATCCCCAGACCACATTCCAAAGCAGCAAAACAGAGAGAAGCAATCAGATAATTGTTTTCATTCTTTTCTGAGGCTTCTCAGCTTCCCAGGAGAAGAAATCCTGGCAAAGGGATTTTTCCAGAAAATATGACATGACAAACACCCCTATTACCTAATCAGAAATTCCCTTGGTGTCACATTAATATTTCGAATAATAGAATACCTCAGAGTAAAGGGCTAAAAATCTAGGAAGAATATGCAAGAATCACCACCTTAATCAACATGTTCAGTGAATATTCATTAACTTATATGCATAAATAGAAGCCAATGTTCTAATTAAGGAATCTCAACATAGATTTTTAGTTGCAGCATGGGCCAAACTATTAGAACAAGAGATGTTTCTTCCTAACCGGCTCTGGCATCATCCTGCATTGAGGTTCAGCTTGATCTGCCAGTAGGACTTGTTGCTGCTTGTCCTAGGTAAAGTGAAACAACTCCTGGTGCTCATTGTTGCTTGCTGTGAGCTGCCAAGGAATTGGGCTGATGCCTCCCTTCAGTTGATGAGCTGGAGTTTGTGTCTGTTGGTTTAAGACTCAGTTGCTAGCCCCTAGCTGCCGCCCCTGCACATGGATAGAGCTGCAGTCAGGTTCTGCTCACCTCCTGGATATCTGAGTAAATCAAAGAGGGATCTGATCCAGTGCCCTTCCCCATTTGCAGACAGACCCAAGGGTCACATACTGGGAGAGACAATGAATATGTCTATGGGAACACGTGACATGGATCAGGAGAGCACTTTTGGAAATGATCACCTGACCATGTCTAGTTACAGTGCTTTGGTTCAGAACACAATGTGCTGTGAGATGATGCCCATTAGATTCTTCACAAATAAAGTTAAATCAGAAGATGTCCTAATGGAAATTCAACTAATGGTACAAGAACAGAGCCAGTTTGAAGTAACATCCCCTCCTTGAAAACACAAGGTGAACATTAGGTCCTAGGCACAATTTTTTTCTTTTAAATTCAACCCCACCATATCACACAAGGGAAAAAAACTGACCAAAATTTCAGGTCACCAGAAAAGTTTTGTACAGGTGCAAAACTGTATTAATCTGTAACTTATTTTGATGCCTTTAAGGAATAATTTTAAAACTGTATTTCAATTGAAAGTCTGAAAAACATACTCTGAAAATTTTACAACATTTTTCTAAGTTCATAGATTTTTTTTCAACTGAAACCACCAGCAACAATAAACTTTCACAAGTGGTACTGTCCCCTTGGATGCTTTTTGCTTCAGAAACAATTATCCACATGAAAACAAGAAATTTACTAACTGTACTTAAATATAACTATAAATGTACTTACAAGCACATTACACACCTATAGACTCCCTCCTCTGGGGTAAAATGCAGAAAGTCTACAACCTGTTAGGCTGCCAGTGGCTATTAAGTGGATATTTCAATATATAATCTTATTTAAACTTTGCTTTTTATATGTTGGATGCCTTTATTGACCATCAAAAAATGCAATGAACACAGAACTTCAGGAAAACATACTCAGAAGGTTGAAGCATCCTCTGTTTTCCCTGAAGGAAAAGCTTGCCTGTATCCACTGAGTAGAGAGCAACTGAAAGGATGAGACATGAAATAAATATTTTGTCCACAAAATGGCACATACCCAGAAAATGCATTAACAGAATGAACAGCTTAAAGATTTTCACTAGGAAAGAGAGCAAACATTTTTTCAGAGTGAGAAGCAGAACAGTGATGCTCTTTTTTCCTTCCATTTTTCTTCTACAGCTCATCTCACTTAACTTCCAAATAAAGACTCTCTCAGAGCCTCCAGCTTAGTCAAACTTGTTAGGCAATGCTCAGCTGGTAAAGCAGTCTTGTCAAAAATTTAGCAAGGGGGGATGCTTGAAAGGATCCACCATATACTATCCATACAGAAATGGGGTAATAGACAACAGCATGCCATTCCCATTCTTACCAGGCCACCTGGTAAGCTCTGCCAGCTCCCTTTCATTATGGACCCACTAGATCTCTAGAGCTATAGAAAAAAATCAGATCCAGTGCACACATGAAAAGGAAGCCATCTCTGAAGATAATAAATCTCCAGACTCACAACAGCTTTGTTGTGTGTGGGCTTTATGTGACCAGATTCCACAGAGCAACTTCCACAGATTTCAGACAGTTACACCTACATTTCAATTTCTGATTCCACACCAAAATGTCTAAATTTTCTTTTCAACCACTGTGTGAGCAAAGACAGAGGTGCAGAAGACATGCACATGTACTGAGCAGACAGCAACATTTTCACAGTAAAGAAAAAATAAAGTGCTTGAGCAGCTTTTGCCAGGCCTGTTCCTCACATGCTCTCTGGATAGCCCAGCAAATAGGAGCTTGCTTCAAGCCACCAGCTGGCAGAAGATAAATATTCCACCCATGATAAGAAAAGAATCCAAGTATGAGACCAAAAGCTGAATTTGCATTGGAAAGTGATGAGCTCACACTTTTTCTCCAGGGACCAAGGAAAGGGGGCTGACAAGGAAGCAGGAGCAAGAAGAGGGTTATGAAACACTTTTTTACTTCAGCTATTAATAACAGTCTCCAAGCCACAGGGCACTTGAGAGGAGGAAGGCATCTCCTTGCTTCTATTAATCTTTTTGTCCACCTATTTGCTTTGGGCTGGCCACAGGGGAGAAGGAAGCAGAGCACAAATGAAAAGTTAAGGAGGTTAAAAGGACTGAAAAATATTTGCTCCCACATGTTTGGAGGCAGAAATTAAATGATCAATAAAAAGTCAGTGAGACAGCAATTACCAGTAAAAACTCACTGATGACCCAATAGCTCATGGAACAAAGCAATATCTCAGCACTGCTGTCAAGCCAAAGAAAAAGCACAGCAAAGGCTAGTCCATGGACAGCTTTCTTTATATCAATGTACACCCTATAATTCTCATAGTAAGATGCTCCCATGGAGCTTGTTTTTTCATCAACCAGCTTCAAAGCCTATTTCAAATGGATGTCTAAGAAGCAGAGTCCCAGATGGCCAAGAAGAAGATAAGGGTGGATCCACTGATACCACCCATCCTGCTGAGTATCTGTGATCACATGCAGTGAAGTCTGAGGTGCCTATCTCTCTGCCTTGAAAAGCTCTTTTACATGCTGCTTTGCAATGTAAATGTGGCTTTCTAGACACATTCAGTCCCCTCCTTAAAGTGAGAGGAACAGAAGCTCTTCTCTGTGTCCCGTGTTAGTTTACAGCAAGCACCACAAAGAGCTGAACTGGAGAAAGCATTTAGCTTTCTTGTAGCACTTCAACCTCATGTTTAAACAGCAGAAATCACAACATGACAGAATCATTCAGATGCTTGCATGCAACATTGAGGAAATAAAGCTGAGACCTAACCCAAACAAATCTCCCAGAAGAACCCATTTACAGGGGGTCTTATGCTTGCATACAACAGTCTCTTTAAAAAAAAAATGCCCTAAAAAAGGATTTATATGAGCTATGCAACATCTTTATGATATCATTTTCATGTAGGCTTTGTCCTGTAACTAAGTGTCGGGGTGGCAGGGACAGTTTCACAACCTTAACTGGAACATAATAAGTTCTGATGAAGAGAAATGAGAAGGAAGAAGAAAGTTTATGGCAAGAGTCATATGGTAGAGATTTATAGAACGAAACTAAGGAGACAGTTTTTTCCCTTTTAGTCAAAAAGCGTTTTGCTTATAAGTTGAAATTAAGATGCATTTTTCTAACTATGTTATATATAAAGGTGATTTGGCTTGCCTTAAATTTGGGAAGTCCTCCCCTGTTAGCATAAATACCGTTTTGCACATTTTAAATTAAAGGTAACTAGGAGAAACCACAGCATTTGAAATTATCTCAGTTCCAAAAGCAGAAATACCAGCAGACAGCTAGCCTATCAAATAAATAAGTGAGAAAGAACTCCAACATCAGCTTTGCAACCAGGCTGGGCTTTTTCCCCTGTGAGAAGACTACAGTATGGATAGACCAGAAAGACACCCTGCTACCCATAAACTGTTCTCTATACATCCTGTGCTGATGAGACAGACTACCTCCAACCATCAAGGACACTGTTGAGACTTTAAAACTGTGCAAACAGAAGACTTTCAACCTATTCTGTCTTTGGTAGAAAGATACTACTTTAAATACATCCTTATATTCTAGATTCTCTAAGATTAATTTTTTTTTATGCTGTCCCTATTCTAGTTATTTCAAGAAAAAATTAGGGTACTGTGATTGGAATAAAGACATTTTCAAGACATCAGTTCATACATAACGTATTTCTGAGACAAAGATCCCCTGCAGTTATTAAATGTAAGTGCAGAGTAAAGCTAACAGATGAGATCATCCCTAAGTGAGCAGAGTTTCTCCCGGCAAGTCCGTAATATCTCTTGCCTCAAACTCTACCAACTGAATAACTACTTGTATCATAGAGTCTGATGACAAAACCTACAAAAAACTACCTTGAAATAAACTTTGAGATTTTTTCCTCAGTGAGTAGAGACCATTAAATTATACAGGCATTTATATAATGTCTCTCTGAAGGGAGGAACAGCTTCATGTTTGGCCATGCTCTTTCCCTGTGCAGTCATTCCCTGGATTGTCTTTGTTCAAATTATTAACTTGTGAGCTGCCATGACTAAATTGCAAAGATACTCCATCTTCCTTTGTAAAGGAGTACACATTCAGAGGGACAAAAGACTGCACAGCTCACTGCCCTTCCCTCACAAGGCTGTTTGCTGCTAGTTACTAGTGTAACTGGACTTACTATTGTACAGGAGGGCTTCAATCAAATAAAGGCCTTGAGAAATTCAACGTTATGTAGATATTTTAAAAGGTGTCCTTCAATAGTCAAACAAACTGAAAGACAACTGCAAGGGAAAGAAAAGGAAGATAAAGATGGTGATAAGAAGATCAGACAACTGTACTGTGAGCAAAAGTGAGCAAAAGGACAATTTGGTCATTCTAAAGCCTACAAACTGCAGATATTGTTAATCTCTCCACAGATGTCTGAAATCATAAGTGGTTTCTCCTGCCAGAAGGAAATTATTCTTGAAGAAATATTTGAAATAGAAAAAGTCAGTGAATGTGATCAAAAAATATTTTTCCAGTTGACTGGACTGTGCCCTTACTTATCCAGTAATGAGTTTTGCAATACCGTATGCCCTTGTGTACAGAAGGCTTGGGCATTGAGCACCTCTCCACAAATGCTACGGTAATTCATTTCTGGTGCATCAAGGTCTTGCTGCACTCACAAGTACTTCAGTCAACAACTTTAGGCTAGAATCTCAACATGGATGCAGATGCTCTGTACCAAACAAAAACACATTTCACAGCAGATAAAAACACTGGAAGGATAAATGCCCTTGAAAGAGGATAGAGGGAACTAGAAACTGAGAAGGGACCAACTTCTGTCCAGTCCCAACCTTCCCTTTGCTTATTCCCAGTACACATCTGGAAGGATCAGAGTATGCCAATATCTCCAGCCATGGGAAAGTCAGCAGTAAAGCTACCCGTTGCCAGCATGATCTTGAACAAGGAATTAAGTTATTCTAGTCAGGTCTCAAAGGTATTTAGTATCCAAGCACTTTAGCTAAGATTCATTGTATTTCTCTTAAGACATGCATATGATGTATTTTAATGCAGAAATTTAAAATGGCAGAAGCCAGCCCAGCTTATGGAACAGGACAGCAGAACAGAGTAGGGGAAACCCCTATAAATCTAGAAGCATCTATTATTTTTTCCTACACCAAATAAAGTTAGATTGTTATAAAATCATGTGACCCTAGCTTAGACCCAGAGCTGGTGTATATTTAAATGTATTAAGGTGTGGGATGAGAATTTCTCATCCCATCTACTGCTGGGTCAGCACATATTGGAATTTGCTTTGGGAGGGTATTGTGACATCATGTTCCCTTGCCTATAACATCCTCTTGTCTTCCAATAAATGTCATCTACCACTTCTTGCACCTTCCCATCTGAAATGTCAAATCAAATCAGAGGCTTACAGTGTGAAGGTCTCCCACTCACTGCAATGTAAGATGTTCTGACCAGGACAAGTTGGACTAAATATTTCTGCTGCCTGTCAAGAAAGTTGTATAGAAGGAAAGACATGATTCAAAGTGCTCTGAGCAGCATTAGATAATAGAACTCCATGGATGGCAGCAATAAGCATTGTCTGAAAGGTGAGCACTACACATCTGAACACCTTTGTCACCACCCAATGCATCCCACCATCCCTGTGCCTGAAAGGGCAGCAGAATCCCACTGGGGTTCATTGCCTGAAGTGTTATTCAGCCCTTTACAACTCAAGAACCTGCTTTATGATCCTCATCCTGACAGAGAAGGAGGCAATCAAATGCCAGAAGGTCCATCAGCATACATGGGACCAAAGAAGAGCTCTCTCCCAAGCACCACTTGGAAGGTGCAGAACAGGCCTTTAACCCCACACTGGTCAAATTCAGAATTACAGAGAAGGGGTTATGGAAACAAGCATTTATTCAGACACTGCCAGCTCAGCATTTATTTTTTACTCTATACTCCTTGTCTGAACTTTAATAAAGGCTTGTGTCTCAGTAGCCTCTGCTAACACCCAGTGGCACAAATGTTGTACAATTACAGTGAACAGAATCTGGAAGACTTTTGCTGATCCTATTTAGCATCTCCCCTGCTCATATAGATTATTTTGTATATATGTAAAGATAAGAATCAAACTGCAAGGCTTGATTTTAAAAATTAAAAACTCCATGATTCAGCAGCCTATGTGCTTCTGGACACTTTTATCGTACAATTAATTCTAAACACAGGTGTTATTATATGTGTTGTATTCTATGAATGCTTCACTTCCCATTTTAGTTACTACTCTAAAACTACCTTGCACAGTCTATTTCTCTACAATATCTGAAACTATTTAATAAAAGACAGTATTGCTGGCCAGCATTAATTTATGTACTAGTCTTCCCAAAAGAGCGTGAGGCTTCAGTTCATTCAGTACAGGGTGAGGTGAAGAAGATCCAGGAGGATTCTAAACATGCCTCCACTGGATCATGAACCACACTGATGAAAAGGATGGAAACAACATGCCAACCTAACAGAAAACATATTAATTGGAAAACATCCAAGCCTTTAAGAAAATATGCCATTAGCTCATTATTCTTACCTCCTAGGGTTCTGCTATATCAGGTTTAATTACAGCAATTGTGACAAAAAACATAATAAAGAGATATAGCTGCAAGCTGGTCTTGCCCAGAGATTCCACCCACCAGGGCAAGAGGCAAATGCAGCACCAGGAAGACACTGCAGTACAAGCTCAGTGAGTTGTACATGCAAATCAGTTTCATCAAAAATATTTCTAAGTACAGCCTACCTTAAAGAGAACAAGATATTAAGGTGGCATGCACAAGGCCGAGATCCAGGAGGTACTCCCAGGACCAGGAGACTTCAGAAGGAGAAGCAAAATGCCCATCTCATACTGCAGTAGAAATACAGTGAGCATGCACAAGTGCCAGACTCACTGGCAGCACAGTCAATACCCCAAACTGAACACCCAAGTCTGCCACCGGACATGACTGGAGTCAGCTAGAGATGACACTTGTGTCCTCCTCAGGCAACTGACCAGCCTGATCATGCCTAGAGAAAAGAACAGCCAAGTTTAGATGGTTAATAGAAGAGGTTACAGAGTTTATGCTTCTAGCTACGCAAGTGGGCAACAGGCATAAAACAAAGGAAAAAAGAGCTAGCAGCATAGAGCTCTAAAAGGAGTGAGAAATAAAATATCCCAAAAAAATAGTCCAATTTCTGAAATTGATACCATTATCATATATGTTTGTATAACACATTTGCAAATGCAGTAGATTTTACACTTTAAGGATTAAACAGCTTTTCTGAATGTAGCCACAGCAGATGCAGGATATATGGAGAACCATTCTTAGTACATGGACACAGTTCAAGTAAAATACTCCAATCCTGAAATATCAGTAAGTGAACAGCTTTCAAATGTGCAGGAATGCAATTTCATCCACACAAAACAAGCCTTTGCCAGGAGGACGCACAAAGGCAAAACTGGATCTTGACACTTCATAATGGACTAAAGAAAAGCTACTTGGGAAATACAGAATCATAGAATAGGTTGGGCTGGAAAGGACCCTAAAGACCACCCAATTCTAACCCCCTTGCCACAGGCAGGGAAACCTATCACTAGGATCAAGTTGCTCAAAACCACATCCAACCTGTCTTCAAACTCCTCTAGTTCCAGAGCTTTAATATTTCCCTGAGATTTAATAAGCATCTTTCCAAAAGATGAGAGCAAGTGGTCTAGAATTGTAGAGAATGGCAAAAACCAGAAATTTCCAGCTATTATTTCCCCATTCCAGTAAAAATCTTTCCTACTGGAAAATAACCAAATTATCCTAGGAAATCAAAAATACCAGTATTCATCTGTTACTCTATAGACTTTGAACTATGGAATAAAAGATTTTACTATGAAATTGCATGACAATAACTTACTTTAAAAAAGAATATTAAGTACTCTTGACATATAGACCATGATATTTAAGAACACTTAGGTTGTCTTTAAAAAGAGGGAGCAAAAGAAAATACCTTGTTTCTCTGTTAAGATTTCGTACAGACTTGGTGGCATTTATTGTAATCCAGCAGTAATGGGACAATGACTAGGAACTTCAGTCTTGGACCGGGTTCCCATGTGTGATTGTGAAACTAACAGTGTTCCAGACCCAATTTATTCACCATTTGATGAAAATTTCTAGTGCTTCTGCAATATCACACCATAAGCTGATTTTGTACTGGGGTAGAAATATGTACTTAAAAAATAAAAAATCACAGCTAGATATACTACTAATATTCAAAATCCAAGAAAAGAAATAAAGTGGAATGATTTAATGATGCTCAAACTGTACACTTCGCCCACAAAAGCTGTTACTTAAGACCAAGCCTGCAATTTTATTTTTCATATTATACCAGGGCAAAAAAAAACCAGACAGAAATAGTCCAGGTTGTTTAAAAGACTCAGAATCTTGTACTCCAAAAGGAAGTAAAAACATGTATACTCTTGAGGTCCCATGAGGAAGTAGGACATAGTAATATAAGCTGCACATTGCCTCTGTGGCAACCTTTAAGCCTCCACTCATGGTCCTCTGATTTTGCCTAATTAGGATAATTTAAGCCTGAGGCTTTGATCATTCTGGAGCCTGATTCCATGCCATGAAGTACAAAAACAGTAAAGAGGTTTACTTCAAACAGTTGCACATGACCCGTGGCAATAATACAGCACTTGAATCGTTTCAGCACTGGACAGCTCTGCAACTTCTCCAAATATGCTGACCTGGACACGAAGCTGAGCATGATTTCCCCTCAGCTATTCCTCCTAATCCTATAAAGCGAATCTGAGAAATACAATGTGCACAGTAGTTGAAGGATGCCAGTCTCACTTCTAACAGGAGAAAAGCAGACTCATATCACCACAGATACTCCTACTAGGATAATATTTATGAGGAGATTTTAAAATAATTTTTAAGCTATGCTAGATATAGTCAGTTACTTATCTCTGCCTGGAGGATGTTGGTGCCTGCTGGATCCTCAGCCCAGAGTTAGAAAGGACAGGGATAATCACTCAAGTGCCTTGTTGGAAATGGGTACCATCATACCTGCAGCACTGTGCACGCTTGCAGCTGTACTGCATCAGGGATGCAGTCAGGCATTATGAACTACATTGCTCTGCCATATCACTAAAGAGCATGATGGAAGGTTCTGACAGTATCTCTCATTAGGCTTAGGGCTATGCTGCTCTGATCAGACAGAAGAACAGTGGAACCACTGTCCTGCCAGAGTCCATAACATATCTTGGCAAGAGGGCCCAGAGTCCTGTGTCATGAATTACCTGGTTGGAAGAACTGCAGCTTGTTTCAATATTAAAAAAAATATCCCTTTCATTGGTTTAACCTTTGGTCCCTTAACCCTGAATTTCACCTCTCTGAACTACAAACAATCACAACTCATTAATATTTGGGGAGGGACAGTAGCTTCACTGTCTTCCAGAAAAGGAAGAGTGAACTGCACTATTTAGCATGAACCCACACCAGATGATAATGAAATGAATTAGCAATAAAAATTTATTTCATGTATAAAAACCTTTTAAAAGAGAAATAAGCCAGGCTCCAAATTACCATTAAAATTAACTTCCATTGATGCTCTGCCAGTGCTGCTGAACTAATGTTCTTTGCAGAAGCCGAGTGGATTGATGATTGAGTGGTATCAATTAACATGAACTGTTGTGCTAGTTGCTTCATCTGGAGATCAAAGCATTTTGTTTAGGAGAAAAGAAAAATGCAGCACCACTAAGGTTTTCCCCTCCTGCTTTACTCTCCATTTCCAATACCTAGTCTCTGGCACAACTAGCATTCTTTCCCAAGCATAACTCTCTGTATTGAAGTAACCATCAACCATAAAGTCAAAATAAAAATTCCATCTTCTGGGAATTAAAGCTCTAAATAGAATGGTTCACAGACCACAGGCAACTGAAATGTTGTATTACAAAGCTAGCACACAACTGGGTATGGCTGAGTGCTGTTCAGGTGACTGGACGCAGCTTGTGCTGGTTTCCCTCCCTGTGGCTCCCTGGCAAGATGACAAATCTCTGTTCAAGGTGGCTGTCTGTTTTTTCATACAAGCAACACTACTGAGTCTCTCAGCCCTCTTCCTTGTCAAATATCAAATTGAGAGTGTGATGCTTATATTTTTCTCAGCTTATAAACTACACAGTTTTGTTGATCCATACCAGTGAGCTGCAGCTGGAGGCATCTAAGCAGTAAGCAAGTTGTGACAATAGAGAAGGAGCATCAAGAAGGGGGGAAATTACATATTGAAAGAATTCTGACTGCTCCAGAAACTCACACACATTTTGTCAGGTCACTCAAAACACTCCAAATCAGCAGTCTAGACTGAAGCAAATGTCTGGGGAATGGTTTGGGAACAAAATATTTTGGCTTTTGTGATTTGTGCCCACTCATCATCTGTGTTGTGCCTTCAACCCAGGCAGGGTAAGAGAGGTACACAGGCTCTGTCTCAAGGCTTGGCCTCACCAGAGTTTCTCTGTACCTACTGCAAGTCCCACTGTGATAACCAAATTCAACTAAGTAGTCTACTTGGATCTCAAAGCAGGCAAATTCACTACAACACACTCCAAAGGTGGGATGCTACAAACCCACCTGTGAAAGCCACAGGAAACAGAGTCATGAGATTTGTTAATCTAAGCATCTATATTCACAACAAGAGCTGTGCCTGAAAGGAATGGACAATTGAATACCTAAAGTACATCCACTGCTTCTCTTTGCTCTTTAGGAGCAAGGATCTACTCCAGCAGCTGTAGCCAAACACGACTTCACTTGTCTCTAGTGCACTGTCCCCACTAATTCCCCAAATACCCTGTAGAGACAAATAAATAACAGCAGGTGTGGAAAGGAGTTAAGGAACTGACAAAGGCCAAATTCCTTCTCAGTTTTGAGATGAGGTGGAAAGTCAGTGAAAAAACCTCATGTTGATGGCAAGAGCTGCAACAAAGAAGCCTCACATCAATAGAGCAAGACTATCAGCTGTGAGAAGGCAAAAATTAAGACTGAAGCCAAACCTAAAAAAAAAACCTCAAAGGTGCAGCCCCACATTTTGGAGTTGCCCAAGAAAAAAGGGTCTAAATTTTACTTCTTCATAGGTATCTTAAGATGTTTGGGACTGGAATTATACATATCAGTTGCTTGCAATAGCAGAAGACTAGACTGATTCAGCAGCTCTCCCTCATCCTGCACAGAGGTGTCAGGAGAAGGCAGCAAAAATTATCTGTGTTTCATGGATGTGAACAGGGGAAAAAAAAGAGTAATTAAATATTTTAATTCTCCTCTCTAAGTTCTGCCACTATGACCTCACTACATTACTTGAAGTACTCTCTACTCAGCTAACATTTTTATTAAGAATAAACCACCTCTAGCCTCCATTCCACTTTAACCACCATTACCCACCCATAAGACTTGCTCAGCACAGCCATTGAAAGTCCTCTGAACAGCATCAGAGCTATGCTGCCTTGTGCAGCAGACCAGCAGGGAATACTTTAATTAGTGTTTTCTTCTGAAGCGTAAAAAGATATTCTGAAATTACTTTGCCTGGTAACAAACTGCATCTTTCACACTATTGGAGAACTGAAAGTGATTCCTGCTTCATGTACTTTCCTCAGTTTAATTTTTTCTTGTTTTGTTTTTCAGATTTCCTTCTATCATGATGACAGCTACAAAAAATACTGCAAAAGCAATGGAGAAGGGAATGTCGATATTAAGGGAAATTAAGTTTTGACTTGCCTTGCTAAAATAAGTTATTCAAGAAGGGTGGGAACAACCCCAGCAGAAAAAGAAAACCTACAAACTACTTTATTTCTGCAAATTTTTTTGCCTCCTTCGCAGGGTGACTTCGTTCATTAGCTCTGAACTCAGAGTGAAGCAGAGGTCACTCTGCCTCTCAAAGCAGGCATCTCTCACACACACACAGAGCAGCACCAGAAGCCTTTACATGGGTCAGGTTCTGGAGCCACTGCCCTGCCAAGCTGGCATCCAGTCACCAGCAATTACAGAGACAATTAAAGACACGCTTTCCTGCTATGCAATGAAGTGCATTTCAATAACATTCTTGTGTAATTATTAAAATGTTTTCCACTGGAAGATCTCCAGAATGATAAATATTCATTAATCACCAAAAAACTACATGAAAACTACATCAAATAGGTGATCACAGCCAGAGTTAAAGGCCATTCTATATTAAGTCAACTTCATGCTGCTCTGTTGACACACAGCCAACTTGCTGTGAGCCATTCCAGCCCCAGAATTACCTTTCTTGCAAGAAAACACCTTGGCCAACAGCACCCCTGCATTTGTCAATCATCCCAAGCTTTGGCTGAGAGAAGCAAGGGCCAATCCAGGCGTCCATGAACTGATAATCCTCAACTACCTTAGCACCTGAGCCAGACACAGATTGTCAGCACAAGTGACCTTCAGGCACCTCTAAGGAAAGCTCATGGGCCAGGGGGAAGAAGGAAGGGCACAGCCAGATCCCATATTTTCCCACAAGCCACAGGATCACAGATTTACAGCTCAGCTAGTTGAGTCACTCACATCTCAGGAAAGGATGACAGAAACCTTTGCCATGGCAGCAGGTTGCTCTCACAGCCCACACCTGACACAAAAGGTTCTTAGTGAACAGCCCAGAGCACAAGACTTGGCTGGAGTTAACAGAACCCCAGAACACACACTCAAGGGGTAGTCCATATTGAAATAAGGTTTTTGACATGATTTTTGCAATAAAGGTAAGATTTTTCCTGAAAAATCATCTTAGCAGAGAATCCAGTACACTGTGTTACAAGCAAACCACTTGATACTAATATAGCTTATTTTTGTTCCAGAACAGGAACAAGCAATTCTATTGGGAAAGCTGGAGTTGAAATAAGAAAATTCAGATGCCAACATTTTTTACAATTAGAGAAATTTCTAACACATTACTAGGCTGTTTGAATTTTATTACCCACGTAAAAGAAAAGACCTGAAATACAATTTACAGAGAATTTGTTCTGCAGAGTACTGTGTCTGATGCTCAATAAGAACATAGAAGTTTGGATACTTTCATTTGTATACATGAGTATTTGTACACATGCATGTTTTAATTAAGCCTTATAAATGTACTTAGTCTATTTTCTCTCTATAATTATACAGTTATGCAGAAAAACATTCAAAAGCCTAGATGACTCAGGAGTTTGACAGCAAGATATGAACTGCCAAATTTAGTCAACAGTACAAATTCAGCAACCCAGCTTAAGTCACTAATCTGGAGCAGACAGTCATTTAAATACATCTCTGACAAGTTTTATCCTTTTTTCTTTGTTAATTGTCTGCTAAAAGGCTGCAAATAAAATCTGAAATTTATTCATTATTCAAAATGATTCATAAATGTCTTCCCTGACGAACCCTCAGCCTACAAATATCTTAAGCTATGGCTGTCACAACTAAGTAAACAATTTGCAATTCATGGTGCAACTTATGTAATGAATTTCTTCACCTTATGTAACCAGCTTGAACAGTTTAAAGAGATGACAAACACAACATACATTTTTAATTGCACACTCCCAGTTAACAGTTGGGTTGTTACAGGAATCACCCTCCCAGGAAACATACAGTGCCACGTGATTTAGGTTGCAAATATCAAATCTTTTGCTTGAGAACATGCTTTGAAACTCACTTTGTCTGCCCACACCAAATGAAGTAGGCAAGTTCAAGCTATAAATGCTTTTCCACTTATGCTGTTGTAGTAGTAGTACAAAAAAGCTTCCCATTTAAGCATGATTTTTTTAAAATTTCAGAAAATGACAATTTATTCCATTTTCTCCAGTACTACAAGATTTGGAAAATGGACGTTTACCAGGAAGATACTGTGTTCTTTCTAATACCATCAAGTGTGCCCACAAGCTCTGCATCAAGGGTTGGGGTCACACAGGCCTTCTGCTCCTCTGCTCTCTTCCCAATGCTGCCCTTCACTCCAGGAGTTAAAAACTAAATATATGAAACTACACTCAGAAGATTGCTTAAAGCAGTTCCTCAAACAAATTAAAAGCTTCAGGCAGCCTGAGTTTTCCATTTGTCTCAGAATCCAATTCCACAGTTTATCACCACGCTCAATTCTCTTGTACTGCACCAAAATTTTACATTTCAGTTCATTATTAACTATTTTTTCTGTATGTTTCTCCGAACTTTGCTCTTACTAGAGCCACAGAGAGTGTGATAATCAGGAGATTTTTCCCCCCATTTTTTGTGCCAAGGTACAAGCCAGATTTCAATACTATTAATAGGGCTCTTAGAACCCTTTAAATTGTGTGTAAAGTCAGGAGAAGGAATGTGACTTTAATGGGCTACTACTGAACATGAATAAAGCTCTGAAGTCTGGCCCTACTGATTTAGCGTTGAAAAAAAAATTAACTCCTAAGCCAATCATCCCAGTGTCCCAGTTTTCAGCGTTCTTTGATTTCCCCCAGTATTACTCAGATAGAAAAGTGAAATATTTCTGTGCTGCCAGGCAATAGCTATCAACAGCTCTGGAGTACTCTGATGCTTTGTCCCACTTATAAAACACTTTAAAATCATGCCAGTTTAATATCTGTTCTCACACACGTTACAACTCCTATTTTTCACCAAAAGGAACTATTCCTAGACAGCAACAAGAGTTTTACAGGAGCCCAGCAAGGCCTCTCCATGAGGGCATTGGCGCCACATCTGTGAAATACTCCTTGACAATGAGTATAAGGCAGGGGTGAACTGGATCCCAGGAGAGTGGCCTTAAATTTAAAAAATTATTTTTCATAACCAAATAATCAAAGTCCTCCATGTTGTTTGGGGTTTTTTTATTTCTGCCAACTTCCATTACTGCACTTTTTGCAGAAATATTACTACAAATTTATTATTATTTTATTATATTACTAAAAATATTATTACTAAAAATAATAACAATTTCAATATAAAAATTAGAAAAAAATTTCATTATAACAACTTTAAAGACTTTAAAGATGTCATTGAAATTTAAGGGAAGAAAGACAAAAAAAAAGAGTCTATCTTGAACTACCAAAAAAACCCTATCTAAAAAGTCTGGTACTACCTTTCCACAACTATGTTCTCATTTTTCAGACAGCTCTCACCCCTGGGACTCTGTCTGTCCTCAAGATTTTCCTTTACCAGTGGTAACATGTTCCTGATGACTTGCCCTGGAGGTAGAAACAGCCCTGTGTACTCCCCCCATCAACACACACACACACACACTTGTATTTCTTTCCTTCCTGCCCATGTTCTACTGCTATTTTAGTCTATTCTTCTGTCTAGACAAATGTTACAACTATTTGTATTACTGGGCTTCCCTAATAAAAATACTCCTCTGCAATCTGCCATCACTGTGCCTGTGCCACTTAAGATGAATATAAACACACAAAATAAAGTTGAAAAGGCACATGGGCCTCATATCTGTTGGATATACAAGAGTCACACAGATATGAAATCCAAAAGCAGTTATTCCAGTTCTTCAGAGGAGAATTTACTAGATTCTTTTCTGAAGAAAACCCCCACAGTATAGATGGTGTGCCCACCAACCCCATCTCTAACACTATATCCCAGGCAAATGATCTTTTTAGACAAGACCACAGCACTTCCAAAGAGTAGCACCAAATTCTGCATGATGAGCCAACTGCAGAGCAGTAACCTTCTGTATTTTACCAACACTTCCCACAGTATTTTGTCTGTTAAGACTCAGCCCCAATAATGTAGCAATTAAACTCATGGAGGACAGCTGAAAACCTACCCTGAATATCTGGGTATTGATCAATAACCCAAAGAAAAATTAGGCCAATATTTGTCAATCACATATGTTTCATAAATCTAAAGTTTTTTTAGGGCTAGATTGATTTTTTTTGCGCATTTGGAATGGATGTTGTCAAACAACGCACAGAATAAAATCCAAATATCAATGAGAGTATTAAAATTTAGACCTTAGACATAAATCCTGCATGAAAGAGGCAGCCTTTATAATACTTTTGCCATTTATAATATTCCTCTCAGCAACATTTGGCATAAAGTAGCAGTTTTCCCCTAAAACCTCACACAATGTGATACATATCACAATAAAATTCATTCAATATGATCATTTATAATACATAAAATGTCAATTCAATTAGACTACCACCATTATAGCTTCCTGGTAATAGTTTGCTCTACAAAAGTGTGACCTAGTACTCCTCCTATTTGTTTCTCTAGGGGGGAAAAAGTGGTGATACTGCACTATGTAAGGTACCATCAGAAGGTAAGAATGCTGTCAGAGCCACTGGTTTCAGCCTATTGAAACTCATGGACCTATAAAGCATCTCAAATGGAGGTATGGATCCCTGAATAATGAATTTAAGCCTAATGACAATAGCCTCACTTTCCTCATTATCTTTCACAAACCCATAGAAATAGTTCCTGGACCATTGGTCGAAGACCATTACTTTAGGGCAGAGAAGAATTACATGCTGACACTCACAGTACTGCTGACTGAGTCATAAGGTGAATAATTACACACTCTGCAGCAAAGCACCAACTCCTGGGGCTGTTTTTTTTGCGCATTTGGAATGGATGTTGTCAAACAACGACAGAATAAAATCCAAATATCAATGAGAGTATTAAAATTTAGACCTTAGACATAAATCCTGCATGAAAGAGGCAGCCTTTATAATACTTTTGCCATTTATAATATTCCTCTCAGCAACATTTGGCATAAAGTAGCAGTTTTCCCCTAAAACCTCACACAATGTGATACATATCACAATAAAATTCATTCAATATGATCATTTATAATACATAAAATGTCAATTCAATTAGACTACCACCATTATAGCTTCCTGGTAATAGTTTGCTCTACAAAAGTGTGACCTAGTACTCCTCCTATTTGTTTCTCTAGGGGGGAAAAAGTGGTGATACTGCACTATGTAAGGTACCATCAGAAGGTAAGAATGCTGTCAGAGCCACTGGTTTCAGCCTATTGAAACTCATGGACCTATAAAGCATCTCAAATGGAGGTATGGATCCCTGAATAATGAATTTAAGCCTAATGACAATAGCCTCACTTTCCTCATTATCTTTCACAAACCCATAGAAATAGTTCCTGGACCATTGGTCGAAGACCATTACTTTAGGGCAGAGAAGAATTACATGCTGACACTCACAGTACTGCTGACTGAGTCATAAGGTGAATAATTACACACTCTGCAGCAAAGCACCAACTCCTGGGGCTGGCCAGTCCAAGGCTCTGTGCCAGCACACAGGGACCTGAGTGAGGAGCTGCTGCAGTAAGCAGAGTCAGTGCAAAACAGGAAGCTACACACAGGTGTCCAACTGCACACAGCACTGTTCACTGTGCTGTGACTGAAGGCTGCAGCTTGAGAGCTTTTAACTGCCATCCTCTCTTGCAAGTCGCCAAACCCACACATTCAAAAACCCCAAACTGAAAACACAACACTAAAGAACAGGAAGAGTCCTATTAACCCAATTGAACCCATTTTTCCTGATCCCTTTGGCCCCTGAACCTTTTGGGGGAAAGTGTTGATAAATTGTCTGTTGTTTAAATCTATTTTTCACTTACTCTTAAGTAAACATCGACCAAACATACATGAAGCACTTTTCCCTTACTGCTCCTTCACCAGCTCCACAATCACACCAAGTCCTGATCCCCTTCAGACCCATGAGCATGGAGCCATTATGTTCTGCCAGGGCTGCAACAGCTTCAGGGCAAACTCTGAGGCCCATGCTGACCCCAAGCTACAGCCTCCCTGGACTGAAAACAAGCTGGACATCCAGCCTGCACAGGGGCAATCTCACAGGCCACTGGTTTTGTTAGCAGGATCTCACACAGCTGCTCTACAAGCCAAGCCTGCATCACCCAGCCCTAGCACTGGCACTCCCCAGGTGGATGTCACTACCTTGAGTGGCTCAGGGAATAAACCCCCACAGCTCCTCCTAAGAGGTGACAATCCCCCAAACCAACAGCCAAGTCTCCCCAGGCCAAGGGAAGGGCCAGGAAAAGAAAAGATGCCATGTAATCCCACAACTAATGTGGTGTTTGTTTCCTCATGCTGCACAAGCCATGAGGACATGGGGGAGGTACCTGCAGCACCAGCAGCATGTCCCCTGTCACCTCCCAGACCAGGGAAGGTCCCCAGCTGAGGGAGATGCCACTTCTGTACCATGGAGTGGCACTCCAGGGCACATGAGGGGCCTCAGCCAGCTGCTACTTTTGCTCACACAACCTGCCTGCAAGAAGAGCTGTACCTAGTCCAGGGGATCACCAAAGCCCACCCTGCTGGTTTGGGCCACAGAGGCCACAGCACCTTGGTCCCCAACCTACAGGGACACCCCAGAACCAGCTCCAAGCAGCCACAGGAGAGTCCAGGTGCACAAAAACAGGCCCCACCTGCACCCAGCCATGCACATACCTGGCTCAAATGGTGGGAAAAGCCTCAATGAGGGGTGTGAACCCACAAAATGGAGCATAGGGGCTGGTAATGGGGTCCATCATCACAATGATGGTTCATCCATCCAGCAATAAGCAAGCCAGCACCATGGCACCCCTTAAAATGCAAGCCACCACCTCACAGCAGAGCTCGGGGAAGAGCCAGTGCCCTCAGGCTGAGCTGAAATGGCCCCCGGGATGGGTGTGAGGGGCCCTGATTGCCTCCAGCTGGCACCACCTCTCCTGAGGAGCAGCTGCCACCATCACCAGAGCCATGTGACACACAGGGCTTGTTTTCCCCACAGAGACATGGAGGAGCCGTGCCCAGAGTAGAGCCCCCATCAGTGCCTCGGTGGCTACTCACAGTGCGGGACACTGAGGGATGGCAGCAAATGGCGTCCGGTCAGGATCGGGCCCTGCCGTGGCCCGGCTGGAGTCAACTGTGGTGTTGTTTCCTTTTCCCTCAAGAAAACTTCTAGCTGATAAAAGGCAAACAAATTCCATCATAAATTTTCCTAGGATTATTTACAATGTTCTTTTGGAAGAAGAGATTAACAGCTAGGGGCCTTCCGTGTCTCCCATTCCAGCAGTAAACAGCCACTGAAATAAATGAGTTGTCAAGAAAAGAACATGAGAGAAGTCCACAAAATTTTCACCCCTGCACCAGTGCTTGGATGACACTTGTGCTTCTGTCTTTTACTTGCCTCACTCCTCCAGAAACCCCTGGCATGAGCATCCTTCTGCTCACGGTCTTGGATTTTTTTCTGCACCCCACCCACAGCCCTGAGGCAGTGCCCAGCAGGTGTCATGCCTGCCAAAAATGACCTCTGGAAATATTTAGCAAGCAAGGACCAAAGGTCTGATGCAGAGACTCCATCTCTGGATATAAACAATCCACTGTGCTGCAGATGAACAAAATTAAAGCAGTCTGAAGTTTACTTGGGGAAGAAACCAACATTAACAGTAACACGGATCTCATCCCTGAGCGTGTGGGGGCTCCTGCTATGGGCTACACTCAGAAGAGAAGCTGTATCTTTGGCAATGAAGAAATTTGTGAATCAGCACAATGGAAGAACAAAAAAACAGCCTTTGTTCTTCTTACCTGTGTGGCAAGGTACCTGATGGGTAAGCTCACCAGATTTTCATGGGTTTAGACTAGATATTAAGATAACATATTTGAAAGCTTGGGCCAAAGTAACAAGATTCCTGAAACTTGTACACTCACTGGGAACATAACAAGGAAGTCATAGCCATAAAGTAATAAATTAATACACAGATTCAATGTGTTCAATTAGAAGAAGTCATTTGAATAACTGGTGCATTCACAAAGATTGTTTTGGAAGAAACAAAATATGTTTCTTGGTATGGTAGAGGAAAGCTGTCTCAGGCAGGCGACCAGGTAATCTCCAGTTCACCTCTCTTCTGGAGCAGGCTGACTACATGCAGCACAGCCTCCCAAGTTTTGTCTCCAGGTCCTGTTACCTACCTCTGTAGATACTTCACTGACAACACACTACTATATGTTTTGACAGCAGAAGGTTCTTTGTAGTTTTCAGACTATTTTGTCACTTCCTTCTGTGTCATTTCTTATGACACAAATGAATTCTTCTCCTCTTAGCATTAACACCCACCAAATATTTGTAGTCTTTTAGTGCGTGCCCACTTTCATCATCTCTTACCCACATTAAGCACACCTAATCTTTCAACCTAAATCAATCCTGAAGCCATCCTGATAATTTTTGTTGCTTTTCTTTGAACTCCTCTCAGTTTGAGACACTGCTATCAAAGTTTTCTTTAAGGCTTGATGTGATAGTTTTAGATGTATATGCATCAGAAGTGTATAGAATTAATCTATTACCACCTTGAACTGCAATATAATGCTCCTGCTTAGCAGATTATTATGGAATGTCCTGAGTTGCTGAGCTGATCTCCAGGCTTTTGATTCTTTTTGAGTCATGAGTTCCAGATTATTTTTGTATCTTGTTTTTTCCATTAGAAGAGATGCGGGTTCTGAAAAATTGCAATAGAAGGAGGATCAGAATACAGTATAATAATCAGAAAAGAATGCTTCAATGTATTTTTCGAAGTCTCCATGACACTTTGCCCTAAAGAAAATACTGGTTTGGCTGAATTCTTGTTTAGTCTCTGTGTGTACAGGGATTACTGCTGGGACAGCAAAGGACCACCAAATCCCACAGTCCTAACTCCACTGCAGAGCATCATCCATCACTATATACAACACTTATAGCCTTGGATTATGTGTAGCTGCATTCACATGGTGAAGGAAGCTCAGTGACAGGATCACAAGAAAACATGTGGTACAGTCCTGCTGACAGATAGACAGGAGATTCAGAAGACAGTGAGGAAAGAGTACTGCAGAAAGGAACTCAAAGTCACCCAACTCATTCATGGGTCAAATGAACAAGTACACAAAGGAGGATCCCCGGACCTCTTTAACAGGCCCAACCTAGCCTCACTGATAAGGTGTAAGTCTCCTCTCTTGCCTGGACTGATTGCTGCCCACTCACTGTGTTGAGGCTTCCTAAAAACCAGTTATCTGCATGCTGGTCACCTCTGGCTCTTCCAAGGTAGGGAACATTATGAGCTACACAATTTGTCACGGGAAGACACAGGGTCTATGCAAAAGAGGTTGGAGATGAAGACTAGGAATAACAGGGCAACTTGAAAAGACAAGACTAATAATAACAAAATGGGATGAAGGAAAGGGACAGAAAGAAAGGGAGCAGAGAAGAGCAGGGATCAAAGGAACAGGAAGAATAGTAGCATGGAGGCTGAGAAGAAATGTTGTGACAACCCCAGACTAGCAGATTGCATCAGGCCATTAAGAGCACAACTTCATGTCACACACAAATATGACCCAAAGGAAGTCCTGGCAGCTTCCAAAGGGACAACCTCTGCATTTCAAACACACAACAGGGCCCCAGACTGAGCCACTAGTAAGTGAGATGGTGTTTGAAGGCCATAGCCAACAGCCATTTCTGATGAGACAAAACCTAGCCACATATCTGTTCAAGAAGCCAACAAACATCCCATCTTGTTGTCATCTTATTGCAGGGATTCCATACTGTTGTCTCCTTGTCGTAAAAGATCCATACATTCTTGGTGTTTTTTGTGGGGAGGTCCTCAGAGCACTAACTCTTTCTTCTTCACAAAGCAACCAACTAACTCCAGTTCCCCTCTCGCCCAGCCACCCCACTCTTTCATAGCACTCTTCTCATTGGTTACAGCTGTGGCCTGTTAAAGTCAGGCCTGTTCCTAGTCTTTGGTAATTGGCCCAGCTGCAACTCCTTAGGGGTAAGATTACTTTCTACACTATCTTTATTTTCTTATATTCTATCCCCCTACACATCTTTGTCCAGACAGAAATTGAGTAATTCTATTAGCATTGTGATAGTAATAGTAGTAATAATAATAATAAATAGTAATATTCCTTTCTCTAATAGCACACTCTTTACTAACAGATTTCAAATATCTTATAAAGGAGGAGTCTTCATTCACCACTAACAGGTAAGATGGCTAAGGGGTAGGGGGTGAAGTTGCTTCTCACCTTGTGGCATTCACATTCTCTGAACAGAGAGACATAATTCTCTCTCTCAGGGTTTTTACCGGGAGAAGCACAGAGAGAAGAAGAGAAAAACAATTCTTATCTCTACTAGCTGCTCCTGTTGTTTTGCACATGTAAAATGTGTTAAGATAATTGTTTACCTGAAGTGATTTGTCAATTAAACTCTGCTGAAGATTATTTTGTTTTCTTGGCCAATCACTTGAAGCTGTGTCCTGACTGTCCAGAGACAGTCACAAGTTTTCTTTAGTATTTTTTAGTATATAATCTAGTATAGTGTAGTATAGTATCTTTTCAATATAGTATAGTATTAATGTAATATAGTATAGTTTTAATAAAACAATTGTTCAATATTCTAAATCAATAAAATCAAATACCAATCATTTCTCACATCAGGGGTTCCCTACATTACAATACTAAGCTGGTCTAGCACAGATCAGGAAATGGAGACTGGCCACTTTTCCTCTGCTCCGCTGTGCTTCTTGCAAAGCAATGCCTCCTATGATCTCTTTCTCTCTCTGCTTAAAGGGCACCACTTCTTCAAACTGATTGTGCTTCCTCTGGTTTCTTACAGGCACCCTGGTGGTAGGAAAAAAGTCAGGTGACATCCAGTCTCCCCTTTGACATTCATCATCAGACATGAGGTAGGTGTGCTTAAGGGGAAGGACCACAGCTCTCCCAAGCAGAGAGATACCTCACTTACCCTGCACCCAGTCAGCTCCCTGCTCCTTGCATGACTATTCAGCATGCTAAGTACATGACAAGTGGATTAAAATAACATTTAAGACAAGACCTAACACTCATTAAAAAGAGGGGAGATCTCAAAGCAAGCTCAAACTGCATCATCACCTCAACCTAAAGAGATGGGAGATGATAGCTTGCTGCACAGAGACTGCTGGTGGTTTCTGTCACAGCGGGTGCCAGGCTGCCACCCATGTACATTAAATACACAAATACACATGTCAGCAAGCTCAAGAGGGTGTTCAGTATCATGTGCCATACTCCATGAGGTATCATGCTCAACAAGAACAGCTATGGGGCTGGAAACCCCAAATCTGATTTCATCTTCCATTGACAAGCTGGTCCCTTTGCAGAGCAGAGCCCCAGATACTCCTGTGTTGTCCCATTGCCCCCACTCTTTCCCCTTTTTTAATCCCACACACACATTTTGCTTTGGAAGATGGGCATGAAGGTGAGGGGAAGGAAGGCAAAAGGGATTTCTCCCAGGCCTTCTATCACAGGGGCTCACCAGTGGATTTGTCTGGGAAATACTTTGTTAAAATGAAATGCATTTGTGGTGGAGAAAAGCATTGCATAAAAGCAACTCCATATTAGGACATCTGCTCTTTGGATCATCCTGTTCTGGCTTGCTTTACAGATAGCACACATTAACCAGCTAATGATGAAGAGTCAGCCTAGCTATGGATGAATGGCTTGGATTAATCTCTTTTGTCTTGTGTATGATAAACACCAACTCGTCAGCTAAATCCTGTCTATAGAAACTTTATTAAGGATGATTATGCATGAGTCAGAAAGGACACAGCTTGACTTTCAGATCCCAATTTGAGTTTAAGGGCTGGCTGGTTAGAAACATCACCTTGAAAACCAAGTAAATTTGATCTTGATGCCACTGAAGAGAATAAATACAGAGTCTGATGATACCATTATTTCTCCAAAGTGACTTTTCTGTCTGCAGCAGAATTTTACCTTTATTTGAACAAAGACCTTTCTTTTGACTTTTCTTGTCTTTGTGCTTTATAAACTACATAAGAAGCAAAAGAAAGCAAAAGACCAAAAAATGGAAAACATAATTGTCAGTTTGGGGCAATGACATTCTTATCTGTGACACCACATATAGCTGCAGAGGAAAGAAACCAATAAAAGTTATTTATAGGGATTTTGAGTTAAGTAGATAAAGGTCAAGATGTTTACCTGGCCCATTACTAGAGTCAATGGGCTGGAGGATGTTTTAAAGGAACCAAACAGGGATGAAATATTTACATATCCATACTAAAGTTACACATTATGAAAATTTAATGTGTTTAATTTTCAACTTATTTTTGCCTTTTTTCACATTCAAGTGTGCAAGATCAAGCTAGCAAAAGTTAAGATGCTGTTTTAGTAAAGAAAGATTCATCGGAATCAGATGGGAAAATAAGAAAAATCAGGAAAAAATTGAATTTGACCCAAGCAGAATAAAATTTTTAAAGCTTTTCAGTGAAATGTTAAGACAAAAAATAATTTTAGGTCAACCCAGAATGTTTTGGCAAAACAATAATGATATGCTTTCATTTTTAACTGGATCTGTTTTTCCTTGAGAAATAGTCCCTTAAAAAATTGAAGTCTTATTTTTAGAATATTAGAAATTGTTATAATTTCCACAATATCTGTCATGCTGAAAAAATTACTTTTTCACTGCCTTGTTTCCCTCAATCCTTCCTTGCCTTCTGACACTATAGTGATTATTTTGTCACTGTGCTTGACAAAAATTCACAAAACCCTTTGATTCTCCCCCACATTGATAAGTTTACCATTTATGAAAAAAATTGGACCAACTCTGCAATGCCAGTAATTCAACCATGTCATAGAGACATCATCCTTCTCTTTTCTGTATGTCTGATTACATTGACCCGAGGCTTTATTCAGAATCATAATACTGGAGACAAGAGTGTCCATTTCTCTTCATTCCCTTGGCAGACCATTACTACAGCTGTTCAGGAAGAAAGGATGCTTTTATAGCTAAGGCATAAGACTAGGGGTCAAGAGTTTTGGACACACTTCCAGCTCTAGCTCAGATTTTTGTGAGATTGCAGACAAGGCACCTGAGCTTCTTGGCAAAAAAAGGAAAACAGAATATCTCAATAATTCTTTCACTGTTTAGATTTTATGCTTTGAGGCATTCCTTTTCCTCAGGACAGTAGTCAGCTCAGATACACAAGTCCTTAATCAAAGATCAGGCCTTCTGCTGGGTCCCTTGGTAGAAATCTCATCCTGAAGCTCAGTTTTAATGTTTTGAGGTGAATTTTAATGTACCACGACTGCAGGACTACACAGAGCTGCAGAAGGAACCCAAGTGAAGGCACAGAGTAAAGCTTTCTCCCACTGTAGGGAAAGCCAGAAAGACATGATTAGGTCACAGCAAAGAGTGGGCCTCCAAGAAGGCACCTCCCAGAGCTGTTTCCCTGCAGTTGTGCAGAGACATTGCTCTGTTCCACTGCCACGGCTTGGGGAGAGGAGAGTGCTGGAACAGAGGGAGCTTTGGGGTTTCGCAGCAGGCAGTAGTCAACACGTGTTTACCAAGATAATGAATAAATAAAGCCAAATCAAAATTAAATATCTCCATTACTAAATCAGGGGCTTTCAGCTGACTCAAACTAAATGTCTACTTTGGTGTTCCAGTTCTGAGAAAAATCCGCTATTTTGAATTTCCGGATCAGTTCTGTAAGCCTTTCCTAGATTGAAAATCTGCTGCCTGTAGCTTAAAGCGAAATGGACCAACTGTTCTCTCTCCTCCTGGGCCATGGCTCTGGCTCTGCATCTCACCCCATCTGTACCCCAACAAAGCTGAGTGCCTCTGGGTAGTCACAGCAAGTCTGATGGTTCTCTGTGGCTCAAAAGGCCTGGCAGACAGCATCCCTATTTGTCCACGGTGTGATACTCTGTGCAGAGCAAGACTGAGCTTGTTTGGCACACTGTGTAAAAAAACTGATGTGCTGGGCACAGTCTGGACTTTCTCGTCTCTGCTCTGCCTCAGCAGAGGTGGGGCAAAGGCTGCCAGAAAGGCTTTCTGCCACTTTGGTATCTTCTGAAGATAGGGGCTGTCTGGGGAGTATGACTGTCCCATGTGTAAATCAGAGCAACCCAGATACTGCTCTAATTTATGCAGACCTGAAATACCTTTACAGGTATTTTTACAGCTTGTGTTATTTTCATTCTATTGAAAGTGAATAAGCACAAAACTTAAAGTCTGTTCTCCTTGTGCTTTTGCTGAGGTTTCAGTCCAGCTGTACTGACCCTGCCTATGCTTAGGACTTCCAAAAAAAAAAAAGCAATAAAGCCAAATCAAAATTAAATATCTCCATTACTAAATCAGGGGCTTTCAGCTGACTCAAACTAAATGTCTACTTTGGTGTTCCAGTTCTGAGAAAAATCCGCTATTTTGAATTTCCGGATCAGTTCTTGCAAGCCTTTCCCAGATTGAAAATCTGCTGCCTGTAGCTTAAAGCGAAATGGACCAACTGTTCTCTCTCCTCCTGGGCCATGGCTCTGGCTCTGCATCTCACCCCATCTGTACCCCAACAAAGCTGAGTGCCTCTGGGTAGTCACAGCAAGTCTGATGGTTCTCTGTGGCTCAAAAAGGCCTGGCAGACAGCATCCCTATTTGTCCACGGTGTGATACTCTGTGCAGAGCAAGACTGAGCTTGTATTGGCACACTGTGTAAAAACTGATGTGCTGGGCACAGTCTGGACTGCTCGTCTCTGCTCTGCCTCAGCAGAGGTGGGGGCAAAGGCTGCCAGAAAGGCTTTCTGCCACTTTGGTATCTTCTGAAGATAGGGGCTGTCTGGGGAGTATGACTGTCCCATGTGTAAGTCAGAGCAGCCCCAGATACTGCTCTAATTTATGCAGACCTGAAATACCTTTTACAGGTATTTTACAGCTTGTGTTATTTTCATTCTATTGAAAGTGAATAAGCACAAAACTTAAAGTCTGTTCTCCTTGTGCTTTTGCTGAGGTTTCAGTCCAGCTGTACTGACCCTGCCTATGCTTAGGACTTCCCAAAAAAAGCACCATTTGGGATGGTGGTTTAGTCATGCAGACAACTGTCTGCTTATAATTGACTGAGACCAATACATTTCACATAAGCCACTTATGGTAATGATTTTTGGTCACTAGTGATGTGAGCAAGGTCAAGTTAAAACCCATGGGTGAGAGACTGCATAGTCCTTTTTGAGTCCCTGAGGACATCCGTTCTCCAGTGATGATAACTGAAGTAGCAGGGTGGATTGCTGGGAAAACTTAATTTATAAGCAAGAAAATATCTTGGAGCTCATGCAGGGCTGTCAGCAAAGTTACTCTGCTGGGCTGGAAATATTCTGAGTGAATATGATAAGGTGAAACTGGCCAGCAGCAAGGCCTCAGTGCCATGTCACTCCCAGAGCTCTATTTTAAGGATTTAAGAGAGATTTAAGTTGTGTAGAAAAGTTAATTTCTCCCTACAGACAGAAACTATCTTTCCCAAAAGCAAAACAAGCACCAAATCATTTTAATGCTTTTTTCCCTTTTACCTGCATCCCCTCCTTTTAACTATTTACATAATTTGCTTACTCTTCCAAAATGAAACAAAGTCTGAACTGCATGTTGCACAATGCCAGTATGGTAGGAAACAAAAACTGACCATCTATGACCTGAGTCATAACTAAATGACTCCAATCATAAAGCAGAAAGTTCATCAATGTTTAAAGGATTCTTCCCTCACTTTCATTTCTTGCAAAGCAGAACCATGCATCCTTTCCAGAGGCCACCAGCTCCTCAAGCTGCAGCACAGAACCTGCTCCTGCAAAGAAGGTGCCAAGGGCAGGAGATGTAAGAGCTCAGGAACTAAATATGGGGCCCAAAAGTGCCTGTTCTCTTCTATGGTTGCTTGAAAGGGGCTGGGCAGTGAACACTTCTGAAGTTTTGGCCAGTAAGTGCAGATTCCCTGCAAGTTGTACACCATGACTACCTGCAGGCCATGGAAAAAATATAAATTAAGTTCTTGCTTTTTAATTTGAATATAGCAAATCTCTGGTTTTTAAACAGTCTGTTTTCCCATGTGGTATAGCATCTATGCAGCCCTTTTTAAAAGTGACATGATGCAGCATGCTTGTGTTTAAAATAACAATAATAACAATCTTATCTCAAGCCCTCAGGATGCTGAGGGGTTCAGCATTGGGTGAAATGCCACCCTTGCAGAGGATAGACTGAGGAATTTGTGCGCAGCAGTAGCTTGTGATCTGAGCACAGGGGTTTAGAAAAGGGCTGCATTTCATGACCTACAAAAGAGAAAAAAATGAGATTTACATTCCAAATGTGCTGAGCAGCCCTTTCCCTTTAGTTATTAGAGGCACTCGGCATAATTCATAATCGCCTGATGCCAGGGGGAGGGGGAAGGTGCCCACTGCCATTCAACATCAAAATCCCTCCAGGAATAGCAGTAACAGAGTTCTGCTCTTATTTATATCGTGACAAAAAATGGCTGGCAGGAAGATACCAGCAAATATCAGAATAAATAATTCAGTAAGTGTAGCAGAAGGTCACAAAGACTAACAAACATTTCTGTTTCTTCTCCTTTTCTCTCTCTCTCTCTTAAGTACATACTCTTTCTCTTCTCTCCCAAATTTCCCTGGTTTTGTGCAATCCTTCTCTCCCTTCTTTTCCTTATGTACACAAAATTATGGCTTAAAATTCAGCTTTCACATTTCTCTGTTTTCTAGCCTCTCTTGTGGTGCTGATGGTTTTACTGCATCTGTCCTTCCTCTCTAACTTTCCCTTGTATTCTTTCCCTCTTTTACTGCCTATTCCTGACATCACCCTCCATATCCCCTCTTGTGGGACAGCTGGCCATGCTAACTTGCCAGGGTAAACTCAGTTCTGAGTTATGTTACAGTAAAATGCTGATAATGTTGATAAAATCCTCTCAGCTTGATCTTGGAGCAGCAGCAGAATGTGGCCATGCACTAAAAGAGCATTCCTAGGCTGCATTGCTGTGGAATCAGATCCATGCAGTCACACAAAGCTTTGAAGTGGGTGCATTTATATCTTTGTGTACTTACACACATAAAATACTCCAAGGCTTGCTCTACATTCAGGAAAGCCAGAGAACCCTTTGACTGACAGGCAAAATCTGAACTCTTGGTGTCAGGCACTCATTTTCCAGAGCCACAACTTCCGTGTAATGTTCAGTTATAAATTATGAGTGCACAAGGCAGCTCTGTGATCGCTCACTCAGATGCCCAGTAGAGGCCATGAGACTGTCCAGAATTCATTTCTGTTTGAAAAATACAATCTAAGTTTTCAAGGTGTTTGCAATGGAAAATTTGCCACCTCCAAGAGGAAGCTGTTCCTTGGGTTAATACCTTCCCCACTAACTGGCCTTATATCTCATCTGAATTCAGCTGGTTTATCCTCAGCCCTTCACCTCTGATGGATCTGCCTGCTAGATACAGAGTCCTCTCTGAGCAAGCTCTCTTTCCATATGCAGCTTTATAGCCTATGGTGAAGCCATCCCTCAGTCTTCTCTTTGTTAATGTCGGCTGGTTGAGCTCCATAAGCCCAGCATTATCAAGTGCACTCTCCTCAACCATTTCCACAGAGCTACCTGGTTTGCATTATTATTTAGCACTCCCCAAACTATTATAAGTATACTTTATGGATCACTTTGTCATGTTTTTCCCTAGTCCTTTAATAAAAATGATAGCTAGCCTAATGCAAAAAGCTGTTACCTGTAACATTCTGTGAAATCTGTTTTATGTCTATGGAAAATTTCATTTTAAACTCCATAATTTACCCAGCTTTTTAATCCATTTAATGTGCATCATGTTGATTTCTCTGGTTTATTAATAAAAATGTCATCTGGTACCCCTGTCAAGTGCCTAAAAAAAGAGAAGGAATATTCAATCAACACTAGCACCTTTATCAACAAAAATTCTTTAATGAGATCTATTGTTATAAATCCATTTCGATTAGCATTAGTTAGCATATCTGTATTTAATTCTTCAATAATTTATTCATTAATTACATTAGCTACTGCATTACTTTTCCTAGCATTTTTATATTTGCACTTTTCAAGAGTTTGAATAATATCAGCTTTCTTCTAGGTCTTTGCTATTTCACCAGTATCCAGGCAAATTCTAGAAATCTCCATATATATGAATTAAATCTGGACATTTCCTTAACTAGGTCTTTTAAAATGCTTGGAATCAAATTATTCAGATCAATTAAATTAAAATGACTGAATTTATTAACTGTTCTATCAGTCTAAATTACTGCTGGAGAAGAAAGTATTTTGTTGTCATCACATGGCAAGAATATCTTATCTAGGATTTTCTCAAATGAGAAATAAAAATTATTATTAATTAAATATTATTAAAAATATCCTTGACTTCCACAGGTTTTCTTAATCATTTCCATTTAGCAAAACGCAAATAGTATTGTTAGCATTTCTATCATTAATATGCTTTGCTATTACAGAGCATATAATAATAACTTAGTTGAAGTGTCTGGGTTTTAATAGCTTTTGGAACTTTGCTTCCTGTATCAACACAGCTACCTATTGCCTTCCTTCTTGTACTTCTCCTACCTAGCTGTTATCATTCCAAGGTTTTAATTTCCAGATATTTCACTATGTTGCCCTTTTTTCTTCCTGTATATGAGAAAAGGCCCATTCACAATTTTTATTTCCTGCTATTTTTACTTCCCCTCATAGCAAAGCTATTGTAGTTTTAAACAATAGTGTCTTCTTTCCCAGATATAGCACTACAGTTTTTTGCAGACATGCAGTAGAATGTTGTCGATAAGTTTCCAATTACCTGTCAAGATTGTTTAGATTTTATCTCCAAATTAATTTGGTCCTCCATTATTTTCAGCTTTGTGAAATTTTACACAGTTCTTTCTCCTTTTGCTTTCAGCCTTCAGGGCTTTATTTTGTTTAGCATGCTTGTGCAGCTCAGTGGGATCCATTTCTCAACAGGCAAATATCTAAACTCTCGGATATTTACCTGTCTCTGCATACACAGCTGCAGACATGCAGAGGAGGGAAATGCTCATGCAGAACTGATAAAAAACATGCTGGATCCATGCTTCTAATGCCAGACCAGCACAGAAAGACTTCACAGACCCAAATTTGCCATCGTGTCACCACACAGCCTGACACCCCCTGTGCCATTAGCACTGTGCTGACCCCAACTGTCAGCAGCCTGGCTTTAGCTCAAATCCTCTGCACACAGCTACAGAATCATCAAAGTGTCCTGAAAGCTCTGAATCTGTGCTGAAAGGAACAACTTAAGTGAGTTAGGCAGAATGATTTAAGTCACCCCTAGCTATGCAGCGCTCTGCCACCCATGGGTAAAGCAGGCAAATTTTCTAAGCAAATCCTTTCCCAGCACACGGGCTTAGTCATCAGTGAAAGCTGCTGGCTCGCTCCCATCCCAACTGTGGTTCAGCTGCTGCTCGGAGGTCAGCTCTGCAGGCACTTGATAAAGCTTCAATTAAGTGCTCTTCTTGCAGCCCTGGCTGATTTACACATCTTGTTCCCACATCGGCCATTTTGCTGAATCAGCCCGCATGACGGCAGGGACCGCACACGCACAAGTGCCCAACTTCCCCTGCTACAGCACAATTAAGCTCCTCAAGCTTGGGCATCACTAGGCAGCTCAAAATAAAAAACAATATTCAAATAAATGCTCAAAAGGATGGGGGGAATAGAACTGCAGAGCCCATAGTACAAATATTACTACAGATGCTTCAGCTGGGTAATTAATAATACATGGCATATCTACTCCAGACAGTTTCTGAGCTGTATTTCCTTGCAGAGTTGTGCATGTCGGTATTTAGATGCTACTGTGACGGGATGGTATAAAAATCTCAGTGACATGGACATCACGTTATGCTTTTCTAGCCTGTGTAATAGCCTGAAAGACCAGCATCCCCCCTAAAAGGTTATGATGGAAAGGCCTGACCTTACCTGCTCATAAATGGGGGTCACTCTTATCTGCAGTGAGCAGCTTTTATCGAAGCCTCGCACTCGTGTGCAATTGTTTGGGCTACAAGTCAAAATGGAAAGTGACTCATAATGATTGCAAATCCCTCTGGGAAAAATGAAAAAGTAACAAGCCTAAGACGATGGAAATTGTTTGGTCGACACCATGTGCATCAAGGAAGATCTGAGTTATTTATTTGTGAGTGAGGCTGGTGCAAAGGGAGCGTTTACATTTGCAGCTTTCACAGAAGAAATTACTTCTACAAAAGACTACAATGTCAGAGGTGTACTGGGTTATTCAACTAAAGACCTGACATTTTTATTTGTAAGGGTAGTTATATGAATTGATATGAAGCCTTGGATTATTTTTCCCTGAACTTTTTTTGGGCAGTGGTTCAGAGCAACAACCTCAAAAAAAATTCACTCAAATATTTATCAGCCCTGGCACAAATTCTTCTTTGCCAGGAGCAGCATAGTAAAGAAACAAATGAACATAATTTTACTGTCTCCTCAGGAAAAAAACTACATATCCCAGCCAAACAGGCAAATGGAATTTGGCAACACTGAATTGTTGACATGGTTTTATTACACCAACAAATAAAACGTTAACTGCAAGTGTTACATGGCACTTGCCTTGTATATAGGTCATTTTCTCTAGGCAAACCTCCTGCTAGACTAAAGGTAATATTTCAGGGGACTCACATGGCAGTGAACCTATGCAAGAAGGAGCAATTAGTAAGTCCCTAGGAGGTTTGGTTTATAAGACCTTTCTCCATTTTTTCTTGAAGACTTTTCACAAGCAAAAATTAATGCTGGGCAAAATCTATGTCCCACTGAAGTCAAAGGCATGTTTTCTTCCAACTTCAGCAAGGCTGACTTAGCTCCCCTGGACTTAAAAGCAGTTTTGCTTGAGCAAGAACAGAGTAAAAGCTATGTGTGATCTTCAGCATGTTGCCCTGGGCTAACTCCAGGGAACACAATCTTCTCAAAGCCCAGCTGCAGACATGAGAACTTATTTAAGACTACTTTAAAATGCAAATTACACTGGCGTGCTCATCATATGCCTATGGATCCACTAACATGAAAGTACGCACAATCCAGAAATATCCATGATCTGACTTAACTCTCAGCACCAGGATGCTGTGAGTTAAGAGTGAAAATCCCATATAAGGGTCCATCCTGAACTTACACAACGAAGTACATTCTATCAGCATGGATTTGCTCTGATTTTTCATGCTTTTCTGGGTTTAAGTCTGAACCCCTAACCTCATTTTAGTACGGATTTTCTGCAGGCTCACTGACAGAACAAATGACAGGCACCCATGAATTGCGAGGACATAAAAACTGTCCAAAGGCTGAAGCTCTGTGGCCAGAGCTGATACAGTGAATGATTGCTATCACAAATTACTTCTTGGCACTGCATTTTGCAGAAGCAATCTGATCACTGATTATTCTAGGTAGCAAGGAAAAAAAAATAAAATGGCACCACAATCACTCTCAATGATGGCAACCTGAGTTTGTTTTGCCATGTTGGTGCTACCCACAGTGCCAGACCCATGTCCCAAGGCTTACAGGCAGAACAGAGTTATCCAGGTCCCATGGAAATGGCCATCAGCAGAGCAGGAGCAGTTCCCCATGGGCAGCAGGAGCTCACACAAGTGTAGCATTGCAGGGGGTCACAGTCTGCACAAGGAGGGGCTGTGTGACACGAGCCACAGGGCACAGGAGGCAGCGGGCCATGCAAAGGGGAGCTGTCAAACCAGACTTCCTCCCAAATCGCCCCACAGTGATGGCTGTGCAAGACCTGCATTGCCAAACATGAGCCTGCAAGGACAAGGCCAGCAAAGGGAATTTGCCAGGGTTGGTGCTGCCTGGAGGCTGTGACCCATCTGTGATCTGGAACCTTGTCTCCTCTTCCCCCTCCCATGCCTCTTGGTGTAAGGTAAAGCTGCAGAGACCACAAACTCCTGGAGATTTTCTCCCCAGCCTGAACTTGTTTAAAGAGTTAATTCCAAAAGGCTCCTGCATCCTCTCACATACTCCTCTGTACACATGCTTTATGTTAGTCACTGCTTCCCAGCAAAGCTGTGTGCTCTGATTCAGGCTAGGCTGTGCCTATGACTGAAAAAGGGACATGTTCGGTCATCTGTCCTAGTCCTGATGGAAACAAGCTGATGCCTGCTGTATTTCAAGAGAGCTATGTCCCATCTAATTTTAAATGTCACTTGTAATAGCTGGTTTTTCTTCCCCAAATAACTTTTGCAGCCCTGCAGTTGTAGTCATCTGAAACCACAGGATTGGAGTTTGAATGGTCCCTGATATAATCAGTGAGCCGAGCCGTTGCTCTGCACCTCTGCCACCATTTTCCCTTTCCATCCTTTACTGAGATGGACGTGCAAATCCAAAGGAACCATTCCATCAAATCTGGTGAAGCTATCAAACACACGGCTTCTCTTCCACAGCAGAAGAAGCCTGCCTAAAGCCAAGGGAATATCTAGATAACTGCAGCCAGTGGAGGGATTTAGAGCTTTCACAAGGCATGACAAAACTGTTATTAAAGAAATAGAGCAGACCTGGGATCTTGAAAAAATGCAAAGACAATAATGTAAACAATGAGGGGGACTTGTTTGATAATAAGTTATTCCCAGAATACCCCAGGATGCTCCTGGGCCTCCTGAATTCACTGCCATCTTCAATGCTCATAACCTCTTGGAGGAATTGCTGCACTACCCAAAAGCTCAATTACACAAACTTATTCAGAATCCCTTAAGATGTTTGGGTTATAAGGCTCATGCTGTATATTGATTTGTCTTCTCCTCCTCCCTGCTCACCTCAGGGCCTCATTTCCCATTTTGTGTACATTGGTTTCCTGGATTGCAGAGGGAATTGTCTCAAGGTCATACCAAAATGCTTCAGTATGGCTCAGCTATGAAAAATGCATGTAGCCAAAAATATTGTTTAAAAGCAACAGACTGAATATATAATGCCTGTGGCCCAAAGGAGCCCTGATGTATTTAAGATACAGGGATATAGAGGCAGACTTTTAAAAACTGCCCGTATTTCACCAGTTAAAAGGATGAGAACAAATGAGGCTGTGATCTGTCAAGTGATCCTTCATCACTCCCAGCACAGGCCCATAATCCTTTGGTTGTGATTATGCAAAAGAATATTACATTGATCCTGTAAAATATCTCTGATTGGATCAATGTTATTTTCTCTCGCATTGACAAGGTCTTACAAGAGAATGACTATAATTCCACTGCTAACACTGTCTTAGTGAAATCCCCCAATAAATCCTGCAAGCAGCACTGTTAGTAATACCTTTATTAGACTAACTAAACAAGATATTTATATGCAGGGCTTTCCAAAGGACTCTGGCTCCTGCTTCAGTTTCTGGAGGAAAACTTGATCAGAAGTGCTCTGCTGGAAGAATTGCCCCCAAGGGAGCTCTGCAAGGACAGAAATGGCAGGTGAAATTACCCTTTCAAGATGAAAAAGCCTGGTCACAGGTTTGCCCTTGTCCTGCCCCTACTACAGTAAGGACCCAAATGCATCTTTGTCAAAAAAATCTCACCATGAGTCCGGTTCACAGGCAGCATTAGGGTTCAGGCTCTTCCCACACATTCCGCAAACATGCCAACAGTTTGCTAACAGCCAAAGGGGAAAGAAACATGGTGTTTATGTACCTTTTGTCACTCCAATATTTGTTCAAGGACAGATCCTGGCCTTCAAACTCAACAAGAGGTCTGCTCCCCTAGCAGCCACTGCTGTCTCTCCTTACGATTTCTTCCATTTCTCTCACACTCTTCCCCTTCTCTCTTTGAATGCTTCCCCTAACTTTGCCACCATTTTCTTTTGTCCACAACTCCAAGCTTTCAGCCCCAGTGGTTTCACTCTTACCCTGACCTCCCTTTCATCAGTGAATTTGAATTTTCAGCTTCTGGCTTGAAACATGATGCTCCAGTGAAATGACTGTGATCACCTTGCTAAGTCATTTTTCCAGGCTGCCTGAGGGCTCAGGCACCCACTGCATCTCTGTTTTCCCTTGGTTCACTTCAATAAAGTTACTTTAATCCATGAGAGCTACAAATTTATTTCAGACTTATCTTCCTAAGCCTTTAAACAGAACCATAAGAATCACGAAAAAACAAAGCAGTACTAATATAAAGCTGGAGCACAGCTGAAAGACCAGTATATACAGCCATACATCAATTAGCAGATGAAAAAGCTACAAAGACAATACACCAACAGAAAAATATCAAACAAAAAAAAAAGCATGGTAGACAATAGGCCTTGTTAAATCCTTCAAAACCAGATTGGCATCTGTGATGGGTAAACTTTGGCTCTTACATGTTTCATGTGAAAACTTTCTCCATATTTTTACAGCAATATACCAAAATGTCAGAGGAGTCACTTCTGAGCTCCCAGGCCCTTAGGAACAAAGGAAAAATAATTGATATATTATCTTTGGAAAGGAACAGCTTGATGGTAAAAGAAACTGTTAAAGACCATAGACAGAACTCCTGACCTATTTCTTCCACTCATATCCATTTTTTTACATGTTGCCTCTATCTTTTAATTCAAGTATGTGTGCACCAGATGCCTAAACCATGATATCAGCTTTGAAGACTGTTGCCATAGATGGAAAGTGAAACTTACTCAAATTACAACTTAAACTCAGGAGCACTGACCTGCATTTTATCACAAACCAAAACCCTGGAAAGCAAGCATTGAAATGAATGGAGAAATGTTCATATTTGATCCCCAAGTATTAGAATCAAGTCCTACCCTGGTGGAAATTGCCACCAGGATACATATAACTGGGGCAATTTGTGCCTTCTGAGAGATGAACAGTTGGAACTCATTTCAAAACACAGATCCTAAAGACATTCAATGAAACATTATCCTAAGCAACCTGAAGAGCCTCAGTCCTCAGAGGAGGTATTTCAGTGCCTAACTCATGTGCCCAAGATGAACATTCAAACAACTTAATTTTCTAGGTGATAGGTAAAATGTGCCATCCAACCATAGCAATCAAGTGCAGGTCACCTCAAATTTCAGGTACAGGAACTCCCAAAATGCCATTAATTGCATTCAAAGGACAGAGAATCTTTGAAGAAGCTGTGCCATTCCAGTCATCCTAATGCCACCAGTCAAAAGCTACACCCTGGTAACACAACCAAATGGACACCAAGACCCCTCAGATGGAAGCAAGGCTGGCAGCAGGTGAAGCAGAGCTTGAATTTGAAGATTTGCCCATAGCTCAACATTGTGGGCAGCTTCCCACTAAAGGAAGTCCTGCTTCTTTCCCCTTTCTCTGTCTTTGTACTTGTATTCTGGGTCACACATGGGCAAAGAGGACTTTGGGGCTGAAGAGTTCATCTGCTCCTGCTCCTACTGCTTTTTCATTTGAAGGCATTGACAATGCAATTAGTTGCTGTGTCATGGGCTGGACGCTGATAATAACTGATGAACAAGAGGGGCCAGATGTGCCACAAGTTCTGCTGTGGGACAGTGTGCAGGGGACACCAGAAAGAACAGCACAAGGGACAAGAAGGAAAGACTGGGGGAGAAGCAAAGGCAGCCGTCCCTGCAGTGCCATCAGTGTCAGTGTGAGGGATACTTTACACTGATATACATCTTTCCTCCCTCCAACCAATCAAGTAGCCTCTCTCTCCTTCCCTGGAAGACAAACAAATGGCCACATTCTTCCCAATGACACCTTCTGCTTAAAAAAATGTTTGAAACAAGTCCCCATGCTTTCCAAAAATGGAATTTTCCAGGTCCAGAGGCCAAGACACTGTATAGGCCCAATCTGCAGCCTCTTCACCACTGATAAACATGGACCTTAAGGAGTGGTCAATGAGATTTGGTCCTGCTCCCAACCCCACAAAGTCAATGCCCCGGAAGTCTGTGACTACTGTTCCCACCAGGATCAATAAGTTAGAAGGAATAGCATTTGAAAATAGAAGGCTCCTCCCTCAAGACACCAAGTAGAAAAGATTCATCTCTCCTCTTGAGTTGGGGAAGATGAAACAGGAAAGCCTTATAAATATGATTACCTGGCAAAAGATTTTGAGAATATGGAAACTGCAAGCGAGATTGAAATGAAAACAAGCCTTTGAGACACCAAGCCTTAGTTACTAAACAACATGAAAACAATGGCATGGCCAGCTGAAGGTAATCCCCTTTTGATTAAACAATACCTCTGCTTGCAGACAGGTCCAAGGGTGAGAGCAGACCATAACAGCTTGGCAGAAGGGGTCCAAAGAGGAGTTTTTAGGCTCTAAAATTTAACACAGTATGGTAATGTAATAGTTCCTATAGGCTGTATGTAAATGCTATAGGATTTGTATATTGTACTAGAATGGTTAGTGAAAATTAGGATATTCAGCACAGAAGATTTCTTGTAATGGGAACTTCACTCTCTTATTCTTCGCACGCCCTCTCTCTCTTTCGGGATCCTCTTTGGGGCTCTTCTCTCAGGCCTGCTCTGAGCTGTGGCTGGCAGCTCCCAGCAGGGCCCTGCCCCCAGACACTTTTCAATAAACCCCAAGTTCCACAACCTGGCTGCAGAGATCTCTTGTCTCCATCCATCCCGACCATGCTACCCACTGTCATTCCTGCACTCTTGGACATGAAATATTATTTCACGGAAAAAGGATGGCTTAAGTCTACACAAATGAGCCAAGAAAACCACTTATGTCTGCCCTTGTTCCATACCCTCAGTGGTGTACAGTAGCTTAGCACAGCTCACAGGCACATATGTTTAACTGATAGCACAGCTCAGCACACAGGCACAGGACCTCACATCCAGCTGCTCCCAGATATGTGCCATGCCTGCAGAGGCAATGCCATCAACCTCCAGCCTCCCCTCTCTAGGTCTCTGCCACCACCCTTTGCTAGTCACTGGAAGCAGAATGGGGCCTGTTCATCAGACTGCAGTCATTCTTCAATGGAAACAGAAAATAGAAATCCCTTCTCTAATCCACCTTAGACACAACCCCGCTTCTACAGGTGCTCAGGCAGAGGGCTGGGTAGCCATTCTTTCCAGTAATGCAGAAATCAGCTTTGCTACTCAGAGTGTCAGACAACGATCTCTGAACCTCCAGGCAGGAAGAGCATCCGTGCTTGCCTTGCTCCGTACTCATGTCATGGTGCTTCCACCTTTCCTGGGAGCTGAACTATAGCCCCAAGACACTGTCCTAGATGTTTTCCTACCTTTAGTGCTGTGGAGCCTTTATGTTCTCTGCAAGACTTTTCCCAAAAACTTCTTTGAGGATTGTGGTCTGCTGCTTCACACACAAGTGAACAAGGTCCATAGTGGGTCGTTTATTCCTCATAAGGGGGTGGATCCTGTGCCAAAATCCATCTCAATATAAGGAAACTCACCCAACATCACCAGCCAAAGGGTTGAACATTTTGTGAGCTGAAATACACATCTCATGATACTTTAAATAAGTGTAAAGAAGAGTTTAATTCCGCTGCTACCAGCCATTCTGAACGTTTCAATATAGTACGAAAATTCTCTTCTATTTTATATAAACTGTTTTAATGAAGAAGCTGAAGGCTCTGCATTCTCATGGCTTTTGAATATAAATAGCTGAGAATCTAACAGGCCTTTGTTGTTGTGTAGTTAAGACAATCTGAAATTAAAGCAGATTAGGGAACCAGGAAACAAAGTCCCTACTAACAACATTATTTCAATGAAAGGTGAAGTATGCATTTAGTGCTCAGAGTCCTCCTCTCTAGTCCTTCCTGGATGTGTGGGGTCTCACAGGAATGAATCAAAGTGTGGCTCAGATCTAAGTGAGAGACAAAGAAGCTGGGATGGTGCAGCTGGATTTGCCTTAGGTCCCTTTCCTCTCACCAGACACCTGTAGCTGGTGTCAGGCAGCCCAGGGACAAACACTCCTTCCATCAGGTCCTACTCGATACAGAGCTGAATATGCTCTTTCATAGGAAAAAAAAAGGAAAAAGAAAAAAAGAGGAATTAGTAATAATATTAAAATAATCCCTCAGAGTGGATGTTTCACAAGAACACAGTATGGGAAAGGACTCTTCATTTTTCTCGCATAGTAGGCAATAAATCACAGAGTCACAGAAATATTTGGGTTAAAAAAGGCCTTTAAGATCATCAAATCATTCTAGTTGTGCTTTGGCCCTTCTAATTTCCTTTCTGCATAACCTTATTACATCCTTGTAGTCCTCCTGAGCTGCCTGCCTCTTTCTCCAAAGCTCACAGTCTCTCCTTCCAACACACCACTAACTCTTGAGTCTTTACTGCCACAATCTCCATCCTCTACCTCCACAGTGACAGCAAACCAAAGGGCCTTTCTGGCACACTGTCCCTAAAACATAAGTGTGCCACCCTCAGGCTTATCTCTAACAAGCCTGGCTTTATGTCTTTCCCCCTTCAAATCTAGCTCAAAGTTCTTTCAATGTGCAAACTTTTGTGCAAAGATGCTACTGGTCCCCTACTTCAGGAGTTCTACTGTTTACTTCATCTTGACACTTCCCCTCTCAGCACTTTTTGCCTTCACTCAGTCAGTTCCTTAAACCCTCTGTAAATTTTGTACTAATTACCTTAAGATTGCAACAAACCATTCCCTTAGGGGCAGAATATAAAATCCTTTACCAAAATCCTGATAATTCAGGTCTAAAGCATTTCCTTATCTTAAACCCCAGTTATCTTCCTAGCAAAATATATCAGGGTAGTTTGGCACACTTCAAATAGGAAAACATACGTTGCCTGTTTATTTCATTTTCCCCTGTGCATTTAACTAATCTCTCCTTTAGAACTTACTTTAAATACTGCTTGGTATTATTATGATCAAACTAAAAGGTCCACTGTGGCCCAGACAACTTTTGCTCCTTTCTTTAAATATAGATTTGCTACTTTTCATGCCTAATGCACCACCCTAATTAGACAGATTTATTGAAAATCCTTTTTACTGGACTTGCAATGTCACATCTTTCAAAAGACTGAGATGGAAATTGTCCAACTTCCCAATTTGAGCCCATTAAGTTATTTGAGTTTTTCCATTTCCCCTGCTCCTGTTGGCTGTCTCCTTTGTCTCTCTGATCACCATAACACCCCTCCCTTTCTCTTTAACCATTACAGAATGGACAGTCTTGGGAACTGGTAAATAGAAAGGGGATGAAATTTAACATAAAATATGTAATTAGGGATCAACAATTACAAATTTCTTTCCAATGCAAATTGTTGCCCTGCAGAACTTTTGCATTGTTGAGCAACTGTCCTCTATGTAAAAGAAGGACTATTCTTCTCTTCAAATTCCTTTATGCTTAAAAATCAAGAACAGCATTTGGATACTCTCCTAATCAGGGCCACTCAAGTACCTAAGACAAAGCAATATAATTGGATCATCAGCTACCATAAATCATCAACTCTTCAAAATCACCCTAGTGACCCTAATCTACACCTGTAACATCTGAAAAAGTTTCTGTTTCTTTTGTTTGCGTTTGTTTCTGTTATAATATTTATATCTTTAAATGACCATTAGGCAGAAAAAAAAGTATCTACACTATAAAGGCTCTTTTGCATATTCAAAGGTAGGCACTGATTAATAGGGACACAGACAGAGACAAGGAATTATACATTCATATTGAGGCAGAAAGATCTTTTCAAATAGCTTTTGTTATCCAATAAAATTAGCATGACAGTTTCATCCTATTAGAAAGTCTAGAAATACATTTAGGAAGCTTTTTTCAAATGTCTGCTGTTAAAACTCAAAACCAACAGAAGTTCTCAGAATTAAGTAAGGGCTACAATGAGACACCCCATGTCTTTCACTGGATCTGGTGGGATATCTTAACAGGATCCACACTGCTGTGTACACAGGACATCCTGGAACTCCTTTTCCTTAAAAAACACCAGCTATGCAAATACCATTCTCCACACACACCCCCCCCCCACTTTGTGGAAAATATTCTAGATTATTACTTGATATTTATTTATCTTTTTTGAGATTCAAGCTGAGATTGGAATGTGGCTGTTACAAGCACTGGACAAACTTGCTGAACTCTATTGGAGAGAGCCGTGCTTACACCTCTGTAAGGTTACACAGGATAAACTCACAGCAGGAAGGCAGAGCAAGTTATAGAAGAGTCAGTGGCCATATGTTTTAGTGCATCTCCCGTTCAGTGTACAACTCTGCTTGATCCAGTCAGTCATCAAAAAGACAGGGTTTCATCCTGAACCCTGTGATTTCCCCCCAATCCTTCTCCTCCACCACCTGGACAATCCCCCAGACTCTTTCAACAAGCACCAGCCACCTCTTCACACTAAGCTTCCTTGGCCTTTCTGTCACCTCAGATCATCAGCATCAAGGACTTCTTGCCTGCCCTTATTCTTTTATCACCCTCTTTATCTTTCCTTGCCTTTCTCCACCTGTAGATGTTTATCCATGCTGCATTCTTTCATTCACAGACCTTTTGCCTTTCCTCTAATGGGAACCCTCCTGCCTGACTAACTTTCTCCTCTCCAAATGCATTGTTTCCCCATTTAGTTCTGCTCGTTTCCTAGACTTACTACCGCAGCTCAGCACAGAGAAATCTCAGACTCACAGTCATAATCACCTCTTTGCCACATTTGGCTCATTCTCAGACCCTCCTGCCTCCTCCAGCCCCCACTTCAGCTGTCACAAAGGATTTCACCTGGTTCTTCCATGAGAAAATGACAAACCATGATCTTCCTCTTCCAGCAGCTTTGCCTTCTGTTTCCTCTTGCCCTCTTACAACTCCTTCCCCATTCTTCTCTCCTACAGATGAAAAACCTCCTATGTGGCTTTCTTCCTTTCTTTTATTTGCCACTGAGCCAGTCTTGCCCTTATCTCCTGCCTTTCCTTATGGCTGCTCTTGCCCTCTTGCTCTCTCTTTGCTTTGACCTCTCACGCCCCTCTGCCTCTTTACTCTCATAACGCAAATACCATTCAATCTCTTTCCTCTCAAAATATTCTCATCTTAAAACACTCTTATCTTAAAACATGTATTTTCCCCCCAAAATACCATGTCTTTTCCTCTCCTCCCTTCCTCACCAACCTCTCTGAATATGCCAGCTACAAACGTTGCCTGGAGTTCACTGCAGCTTCCTATCCTTTGCAACCACTGCTAAAATTTTACTTCATGTACTGGGCAATCTTCAGCACAGTCTGAATACTCTGTTCTCAGCTGCTGCTGCACACTGGCTACCTGCAGTAGTCTCTTGTGCTGTTTAAACTTGAAGCAGTGTCTCTCTTCAGCTACCATGGTGTTACTGACTTCTACTGCTCCTTTTTGAATCTGCTCCTTTTGCATGCCTTCCAGAAGACACCTTTGTTCTCCCAGATCTGCTGGGGTTCATGGGCTTTTCTCTTTTTCTCTTTCTCTATTTCACTCCTTGATAATTTCAAGTGCAAACATAGATTCCACTCTGATCTCCATGGAGAAATTTCCAAGCTCACTCCTCTAACACAGACTTGTCTTCCTAGGTCCATGCCCACAGTATCTCTAATATTTCTTCATGGACACACATATAACAAACTCAGCTAACTGTAATTAAAACAGAGTTCCTGATGGTCTACTTGCTTCTTTACTATATGCTCTCTTCAGTAATTCCCCTCTAGATCACCACAGACAATGCTATTACTTTTCTTGTTGTTCTGCTCCAGAACTGAAGCAACATTTTCATCTCATATCTCTCACCATGGATATAGATCCAGGGGATGTCTAAGGTTTGCATATCCTTTCAGCATCCAGGCTCTCACCACCTCCTGCCTTTATTGCCACAATATTTCTTTTTCTGACCTTTACAAATGTGAACTTGCCCTCCATGTATCCATTTAGGATGCTGCTAGAAATATAATTTTCCTAACACATCACTCTGACCACGTCATTTCTCTTAGCAGCTGTAGACTGCTGTCCCCATATCTATCTCATTAGTGTAATCTACTTGTCTTCATTAAGGAAATGTCAACTTCTTCCTACAGCCAACCAAAGAGGTCAATCTCCATCACCTACTTATTAATATTTCAAGCAGACATGACCCATGATTTTTCTGGTGCCATCCCTCAATCTTTAGAAGACCATCCTGTAAATACCTGCACTTCTTATTCATTATCCTTCTTTACAACTGTACATGTGTAGGAATGCCACATTTTGTGGTGCTCACAGGACTGTGGTTTGCCTCCTGGTGTTCTAAAGCCACTACCACTCATGCTGAACATAATTACTTTGTAGTCTCGCTGTACTCTCTCATAAGGCTGCATTCACTGCCAATATTTAAAGTGCAGCCACATGTCAAAAGGCCAGGGACATTTTTCTGATCCGTGATTTCTGATCCATGATTAAGGCTCGTAAATCTGAAGGTAGAATGCGAACCGGCATTAATAATAGTGAACGAAATCCCTATTATACTGCTACTGAGCTGAGGTATGAGAGATTTAGTCCCTTGCCTCAGGTCATGAAGAAAGACTATGGCAGAGCTTGGACTGAATTCTGGCTTTGTAAGCCCCTGCCCTAACTGCGGTACTACCTTTCTTTCATCTATTTTGGTACTTATCTGCAAAGGATTATGATTTCAGCCGGTTTAGCTGGGCGGTTCTGAATATTTATTTATAAAAGAATAAGGCCTAATGAGAAAGAAAATGGATAAATTTCCATTTTTTTTAACTCTGATTTCTCTCCTGCAGGGAAAATGTGTTAGTTTATATTCTTTTCTTTTAAGTGGATTCTATTCTAAATGATCCGTTAAGGGAACTTGGATTCCAGAATTCACATTATTTATTTATTCTTTCCTTAAAGACTAAGAAACACCACCTAATTTCTTTCTTTTGGTCCTAGAGAGATAAATGTGTAGTTAAGAGTTCCAGTAGCAGTTTGTGAGCAATGAGCCATTAAGCAACTCACATTATAAGTTACTGTCATTATTTCTGCTAAACCTACAAACAGAAAGGCTTCTTTTCAATAAAGGTTCTGCAATAGTTAATGAACTCATTCCCCCTACTGGTTCTGCAATAGTTAATGAACTCATTCCCCTCTTGAACTTTTTCTAAATGCACAGAAATACTTTTTCAGTGAGAAAAAGCAATATTAATATGGATTTTTATTGCAGGAGATGACAAAATAGTTCAGACCATTTCATCTCTATTAAAGTAAAATTATCTTTCAAATTTTTATTTTTACAGTGAATAGAACACAACTACACTCATATTAAATCTTTCCTCCACAGCTTTTGCAAATTTTTAGCAGTAGGCAGAAAAGATAAAAATGCTGAGATTTCTCAAAAGGATTTGGTTTTCAATTAAATGATCAGGAATTAAACATGCAGTCCTGCAGGCAGCTCTGCAAACATCAGTTTCTCTTGAGAAGGGCATGATCCCGTCATTTTTACTCAGGCAAAATTTCCATTTGTCTTCACTGGCAAATTTGTTTGAAAGCCAACAGCTTGATTGAAATTTGCCCTTTAAAAAGTCATGATCAAAACCAGGTGCTGTTCTGTTAAATTACATATATGTTCTTAGTATTTTAGCAGATATATATTATTGAACGAATTATCTCAGATGTGTCAGAGGAATGTGTCAGGTTCTTACTACTTGTGGCAAATAAACTTTTAAATGAATTGCTATTTAAATTTGATGCAATTAAAATATTAAATTGCTTATTCAAAATATGATGGGCCAAATTCTCCTGGAACTCATATGCATGAATCAGTGATTTCATCCACTAAAGGATTTTAGAAAATCCCTGAACAAGAGGATGGCTTTGCTGTATCTCAGTTGTCTGACTTCCAGTCTTAAATCAACTGACTAAGAATAATTTCAGCATCAAAAACTGCAAAACTAAGTACCTGGATGGCCTAAGATTCAACTCCAGTGCTGTCTATTGCCTGAATTTCAGTGGATGCCTCCAGCAGAACTCCAGCTGTGACAGGAGGGAGTGCAGACCTTGTACTGGTCTTTCTACCCAGGGACAATTTTAACCTCAAAGGAAACACTAAAGGCTTGAACTTGCTGCATCACCATATTCAATAAAACATTTATTATTGACTTCTCTAGGATCAGAATCCAGACTTCAATAAAGTCCCTTTTTTAATGAGTCCATTTGGAAAACAGTTGGGATTTCAAGCACATATTTTAAACAAAGCATTTGAGTCTTTAATGTATAAAGGATACATGAAAGAAATGGCTGTCCTAATTTACCTGTGAAAACCATTGCACTTTAAAAGTCAAATCTAGAGCATTGTAAGTTAGTGTAAGAATTTTTACAAAAATAAATCTTTTTGCTCTTTGCAGCTAGATATAGCTGCAAGTAGCCTCTCTCAGTAGCCTCTTTCCATTTGTGTATAAATAATCCCTAGTGACGGCTGGAGTAGTCCTGTTAAGCCTTTCTTCCTCAGTTATGCCCTGCATCTGACAAACCAAACCAGAGAATGCTTTCATCCCAGAAATCTTGCATGTTATTTCAGGTGGAGGTAGGCTGCACAGGAATTACTTAGGGTTTGGGTTTTTTTTTTTTCACTGGTGGCATGGGCCAAGTATACTAACAGTAAAATGTTTTTAAAATAGAATTTACTACGACTTCCAAAGAAGAAAAGAAAGGAGGGTTGAAATAAAGTCATTGTAAATTCTGGGGGTTTTTAAATAAAAATTGGATTCCAATGGCAGGCAGCAAAGCCCCATCCAGTCAGGTTTAACTGGCAGCCTTCCAAAGGTGAGATGAAAGGTCCTCTGAGTAGTAATTGTCTAAATGGAACAGACTCTGGTTATTGTGCAACTTCTTCATCTACTTTATTGTACCTTTATAATTAAATTATGAAATTCCCTTTTTTCCTTTCTTGCTTTCCTCTCAGCTACTGCAGGAAAGCATCCGAGCAGCTTTGCCATAGGATGCAGGCAGACTCTGTGGCTCCCCACTTTTTCTGCCTCACTACAAGTTGTGTGCTGCTGGTTGCCAAAGCAGGACATAAACTCTCCCTTCTCCAGACACTCACCTGCATTCCAGCTCTCTGCTTGCTTAGTCCTGGAGTTGGTTGGCTCACTCAGAATTAATGCTCAGGTGAGGGATTGCTGCTTTTGCTAGAAACTCCATGGTAAACAGGCAAACACTGGATCTGATTGGAGAGGGTGAGCTCTGTGCTCAAAGGGGCCTCCAGCAGCAAAGGCTGTTCAGTTTGTGAAGGAGACTGGACAAACACCTGAGAATTGGAAGGGTTTTAGAATATTGTGCTGAACAGCCCCAGAGACAGCATTTCCTGACTCTGCAAGGCTTTAGGGACCAGGAGTGAAACTCTGGTCCTGAGATGCTAAGGGCTCAATCAGATGTGAAAGCAGAGTCAGAGGAATAGCTCTGTTGGCTCTTTCTTTTTCACTGGTCCCTCTGTATCAAAGTGCTTTCCCTCAGTCCAAGCAGTCCATTCCCAGAAATATAGATTATTCAGCAGAGGAAAAGTTAGTAAGACTGAGACCTCAGTTTGCATGTTCAAATCCAATAATTTCTTTACTGATTGTAATTTCTGTTTTTTCTGATTTGATTTTTTTTTTCATCATGTCAAAGAGAAGAAATGAACTGCCTAATTTTGTTGCAGCTTTAGAATATTCCTCAAGCCTTTGGTCTCTTGCTAGTCTGCCTCTCCCTGAATATTCTTACTTGTGACAAGTATATGTCTGCCTATTTACCTAATTGTATTAGTTTAAAACATGCACATGGGTTCTATGAAAATACAAAAAAAAAAAGACTATAGGAGAAATAAAAATAGGACCAATCATTTTGTATATGTATTGCTATCAATTGTACCTATATATAAGAAACCTAAAGCAACAGATCTCCAGCTTTTCTAGCAAAATCCAGCATAAAGGTCTTGATTTATTACCCAGAAAGTAAAAATTAATAAATACAGGATAGAATTACAGAAGTGGCCCAACCTATTCAGGAAAAGAACTGGTTTTTAAAATCACTGGTATCAGAATATTGCCAAGTACCACAGTTCCTGATCCTGCCACAAGCCATTGCCTATAGCTTGTATTAATTTCAGCAGAGTTCATAAGCAGAATAACTGCAGGGTATTTGCAAAGCTAGTTAGGCTTTTAATGACCATTTTTTGTTATACTTTGATAGACAAATCTCAATAGACCATTCTCAATACTGGAAGTTTTGCCTAGGGAAAAATGTAGGATCTGTTTTAAACTAAATGGATCACAGATCCTGTCCAGCTTTAAAAGCAAACAAACAAAAAACTAAAACACTTAATAAAATTTACATTCAATTATATATAACATTACACACCATATTTGGGGCCAGAACCTGCATTAGTTTATCCACTTCTGGAAGAGGTGTATTACATTAAATTAACAGAGGAATAAGAGTTAAAGCTGTATGTACATCCTCTTTTATAAAGTATTTGCCCCGGATCTCACAGAGAGTGATTTCATCTGTGCAAGGATATGTGCTCCAGTCAGGTTATTTGAACACTACACACAGGGAATATCTGCAGCCCCTCACACCTGCACATGCCATACTCTGTCCACACACCCATCCCTGCAACTCCTAACTCCCAAAAAATATCTGTCATGGAAGTGAAAACTACTTTTAGCTTTTGCCTTCATGATATATCCGGCTGGTATGTACCTGGAATACCTGCCTTGTTTTGAGCTCACAGCTCTTCTCAGCATTGGACAGCAGTAACACTTACTTCACTTTCGCCATATAAGTGGGGTCAAAAAGGAAACATTTCCATTTTTATTTCTGAGCAAGTCAAACACTTTATTTTATTGAATTGCCATTACACTTGTTTCTTGTGTGTTTCAGTCTAGAGGTGCCAAAGCATGCATATATATATATATATATATATATATATATCTCATGGCTGAGAGCTATAGCACAGACAGATCCTCACCCCAGAAAGGCCAGCAAATGAAGTAAAATGCTGCTGTTTAATGTTAAGAGTCTCCCTCCTCGAACACTTCTCTCATCCTACAGTGAAGTTTGTTAGAAGCATATCAGAAAACACTTAGAGCAGGCAAGGAGTGACACACCCAGATATTTGCACACAGCTCCTTTATGTGCACAAGTTGCACATCTAACCTGGGGTAGTGAGTTTGCCAAGTGGCTCCCTGGCCATCTGCAGCCACAGCTACACAGGCATATGTGGGCAGGGGCACTCACTGCACCTGGGCCCAGGGAGCCCCTGGCTACCAGCTGGGTGCTGTGTATGTAGAGCTAGTTTACTCCACACACTCACACACACTCATTCCCACATACATGAACACAAGCAGACTACAGCAGGATCTTTCAAAGACCACCTTCTCCTGCATGCAACCACCTCATCTTGCTTTGTCACATTCTCCCTGTGGGTGACACTTAGCAGAGCTGCTATTACACATAACCCTGAGCCACAGAATTTCAGCTGTTTCTGGCAGGAGAAAGGGACATTCCTGCTCCCAGGACAAGGCAGGTGGAGAAAGAGGAAAGAACCTCACTTATTTCAGGCTGAAAATCCTCTCTAATAACCACAACTCCATTTGCAAAGGTGAGCTCTGTTGACATGTTTGCCCGCTGTCAAGGTTGAATTTGTTTATGCCCCGAGCACAGCGAGCACACGTGGCAGAGCAATCCAGCTCACCACAGCCAGCCCAGCACACACCATCCTCACCTAGATGGAGAATAGGAATCACTCCCTTGGCATGAAACCAGCAGCAGGGTGTCTGGGTGCTGACAAGCTTTTGACATGTCCACCTGCCCTTTACAAATGGGGCAGAAGACACCAATCTATTTCCTAGGAGTTGTTAAAGAGCAGCTGGATATGAGGGGTCCCTAGAAACACAGGCAGGATCCCAAACAGTGATCCAGGTACGCCACCTGCTTGGACTGGTTTGGTACAAGTTTCTACCATGCTACTCACATCCAGTGCTCACTCATAAAGCATGTGGAACAAAACATGTACATGGGCAAACATGTGAGAACACTCCTCCTGAATAAGTAGCTTTAGGCAATAGCACCACTGGTAATGTCTGAGGAGGCAATTAATGAAGGCTATCAAGAGAGTTTGGGATAGAGAACACTCCTGGAAGACAAGTATTTTGGAAGATGGCACTGTGTGAGAAGCAATGATTTCACTACAATGGAACTAAACCAATGGGGAATCTTGTGATTGCAACAGAAGAACCATGGGAGGGAAACGTTGTTTTGTAGTACAGAGTAACCATGCTGTGGGTAGCAAAGATGCCGTCATCCTTTACTGAAACCCTCATCATCCTGCAAAAACATGCATCTTCTGTTTAGGTAGGGTTTTATGCATGTGGCCCCTTCCTATACTTCAGATCAAAGAAACATTTGGGGCAAAATGACCATCACCTTGAACCACTACCCTGGGGGAACAATTAAGACAAAGGACCAAAAGACTAGGAAAAAAAAAGGCAAAAAAATGCTACAGGCAAACAGATGCATCTCCACCCCAAGAGAAAATTATTCCTTTCTAATAAATTCATGTAATGTTTTGTAGATATTGAAAACATTCCAAATCATAGCTCAGTGTAAACAACAAGCTGGGTCTCCTCCTGCTCTTTAGCATTTCTCTTTGTTTACTCTCCATCTGAGGATAGAAAAAGCCTATATGTAAGCACTGCAAATGGTGTATTTCAGGATGGATGGGATATTCAGAAAGGCAGTGATGAAACACAGACATATCTATAGCCTCCAATCAAATATGATGTACTTTGCCCAAGCCACCAGGGTCAAACAAACTGGAAAAAAAAATCCAGTGTCTCCTTTATGAATGCTTCTTGTTTGTGTGTGGAAATAATCTGATACCATGGTGATGGGAAGACTATATCCATATTAGAGAGAGAGGCATGAAAAAGATATTCTGGGGCGTGTGTGTGTTCTCACCCTCATTGCCTTCTTGCTCCCAAACCCTATGTCTCAGGAGTAGAGATCCTGTGGGAAACTGCCCTGGCAGTGCTTCTGGAAGCAGTGCCCAGAAGCCAGTTCACCCATTGCAAGGAGAGGCACTTGGCTAGAGACGCCAGCTCCCATCTGTGAGCCCAAATGGCTCTGCTCAGCCCCTGCTCATCTCAGGAGAGCTTGGCACGTTCATCTGGTAAAAAAAACAGCCCCTACCTTTGGCAATCAGCTCCTCCAGCTCCTGGTCGAATCCTTGTCGGTGGCATTTCCTCCAGAGCCCCATGTTGGTGGAGTTGTACTGTCTGTTGCACTCGTCGACTGCGCTCATAGCAAAGATCTGCCTCCTGTTTCTTGCCAAGAGGAGTTTCCCTTCCCAGCGGTCCAACCTAGACCTGCTGGCCCTGAGAGGCAGGTTGTTGTTGGAGTTATAAATGAAGCCAGGATCATTTCTCTTAGTGGTGATGCTCTTGCACCTCTCTCTGTGCTTCCTGGCATCAGTTTCGTACCAATGGTCAGAGCAGATTGCCACAGCCAGCATGCCAAGGGCACACAGAGCTAAAGAGAGGCCAGCATAGAGCAGTAACCTTCCAGCAGCCATGCCTCAGCTTCACAGAAACACCATGGACATCTTCACAACAGGCAAAGCCACTGGGGGTGAGAGCACGCAAAAACCACCGGAGCAGCTGCTGGGTGTCACTTGGCACAGACTGCCTCAGACATCCCCAACTCCCGTGGCTCACATCCACACTGCAGAGGGATGCTGAGAGCACTACAAAGTTCTGCCCTGGAGGCAGTCTTGGAGTCTCATCTGCCTCTTCTCCTCTGCAGGGGAGACCTGGTGAGGAGAAACACAGCCTTTCACCACGAGCACCCAGTGACAGGGGCTGAAGGGATGAATCCCCCTGAAGAGACCTGATGGGCTGATCAGTCCATTAATCTCGTTCAATCTGGCCCACTCAGAAATCCAGAAGAGATGGCTTCAGATCGGCAAGCTCACTACAGCATCATCACAGGACAGAAAAGTTCAACAGCCTGACATCTCCCACTTGCAAGCAGCCAGTTGTCCCGATGTCAGGAATGGGTGACTCGCTTTTTCTTTGTCAGGGGCTCAGCAAGAGCATCATCGTCTGGACGGTCGGTCACTTGCTTGGGTTTAAAGCGGGGTCGAAAGGGAGGGAGCGAGAGGGGGGGGAGAGCAATCTGTTGTTGTTGTTGCTGCCGCCGCCGCTGCTGCTGTTTGAAATCGTGGTTAAAGCATCCCCTGCCCGCCTGGCTCTGGGAACGCTCGGGTCTCTCCCTCAGCAGACTTCGCCGACAGCCGCTGGCATCTTGGCTTCGGAGACAGCTCTGCTTCTCTGCGCCAGCCTTGCCATTCACTCTCCCGCTTTTGTCGTGGGCGCTGTCATCCAGGCAGCCGAACGCGGCTCTGCCTTCCTTCCGCGGGCAGCGCTGGGGCAGCGCCGGCTCCGGGCCGGGCAGGGGCGGCGGAGCAGCCGCAGCCCGGCAGGAGCCGCCGCCGGCCCGCTAGGCAGCGCGGGGGGCTGCCCTGGGCCCCGGCATCCTCCCTCCTTCCCCGCGCTCGCACACGCTGCTGCCCCCCCTTCCGCCGGCAGCTGCAAAGCTTCCTCCGTCCCCGGCGCTGGGATGTGTTGTGCACAGTTTTCCTAACACGGCGGCACGTTAGCCATCTGCAAGATGAAGGCAGGCAGGGCTACGGCTGGCGGAGAGGATGCTGAGGAACGGGGAGGGGAGGGAGGGAGGTCGGGGGAAACCGAACCAAAACAAACCGGGGCGGAGGGGCGGAGGTGGGGGGGAGCTACACACCTTACACGGGGAGAGGAGAGCAGCCCCTAACTGTTGTCAACAGCTTTAGGGCTGCACCATTTCTCTGCCATATGGCCCGATCTCCTCGCCGGAGCTGAAATTTTTTAGCTCAGCAGCTTCGTACGGATCGTATCCCCGGCATCAGTAGTTATATATTCAGACATATTTTTCTTTCTCCTTAAATTTTCACTCCCTTTCTCTTTAACGGGAATAACTCACCCATCTTGTAGAGATCAAGTGCAACAGAAGGCGAGCTGGAGTCCCCAAGCTTTAGAAATCTCATTTCACCGTTTTTAACCCAAATAATAGCAAATCCAATCTTCTGTACACCTGGGAATCTTTCCTTGTTCAAACACCGAGCCCTGCAGCCTTGGCCGAAGCCTACAGACCGAGCATACAGAGCGCTGAGCCAAAAGCCAGTGATGTCACCCATGCAACGTGAGACTCATTTCTTATTTCTCTATCCTCCTTAAAGATAAACTGCACCACTTCCCAGGCAGGAAATGTCGAAGCCTTACTCTCTTAAGAGGGGAAAATGTAAAACCTGGATTTAACTGGATCCTGATCATTCTTGATCACAAGCCCTTACATTATGTCAACCAAATCCAAAACAAGCGGAGCTGTTTCTCACTGCACCAAAAAAAAAAAAAAAAAAAAAATCCCAACCTGCTACATAGTAGAGAGAATGAGCTTGAAAGAAATCCCGGATTCTAGACCTTCTGTGTGATCCAGAAAGCTGAGGCCTCCAGACTCTGAAATGCACTGTTTAAAAAATAAATACACATGTTCATTTCCCTTGCACCAAAAAGGGCTGGGTGCCGGCGCATTCTGGCCTGTGAGTACCACAGCATCCTGCAGTTGACAGAGGAACCAAGTGAGCTCCAACCAATATTTGGCTCCCACTGACTCCACAGCATGAAAGGCAAACAGTGCAGTTGCTCCTACTGCACCAAAAAGTCCACAGCCCAATGCCTCCCCACAGATGTATGCTGCAAAAATCTACATCCATGCAGGATCCTACCAGCTTTTGGCCCCTGAATCCCAAGCTGTGTCATCTGAATTGAAAATAAACACAGCCTTTCTGGGGCTGGTGACAGCTCTTGGCCCCAAGAGGGGAGCCCTGGGATTTTGCTAGCTTTTAACCCTAGGCACACAAATTATACTTGCTGTAGTGTGGAAAGCAGATGTGGTAGCTCTTTGTGTATCAGAAATACATACCTGGATTTTCTTGTGGAATACAGCTGCACCAGGAAAAAATTAACCCATATGGCTGGATCATAACAATTTTTGGCACCAAACCAAATTGAATTATAGAAAAAAATCAAAGTATCTCCCATTTTACCTGGCAAAACCAGGGTCTATATCAACTGGGATTTGCTGCTATGGAAGACTGTGTCATTAAACCATTTTTGGTGTGAAATGTACTGTATTCTCTAGCCACCTTGCAGGATTATGAAACTAAGAGAAGTCAGTCATCCAAACCATAAAGGTTATAATCACCTGCATGTACTGAACCAGGTGTATTGCAAAATTTCAGTGTTGTGTTATGAATACTCACTGTCTCTGGAAAGGTCTAGGTAAATTTAGTTTTACTGGAAAAAGGGACTAGTTTAATTTTTTTAGCTGTAACTTCCCTTTGTTGTTAATAATAACAGCCAATATTTAAGGATCTCAGGTTTTTTAAAAAATAGTTCACCACAGATGGATCCACTTCTACAACTGGATTTTTCAAGTAACTCCATGTCAGTAGATAAAAAGAATTAGATGTTACAGGGGGCCTGGAGCAGCCATACTTGTTGTCTGTTCAGAGGTTAAATTTAGAGTTTGGTGGCCAAAAAGCTGTTGGCTCATATAAGAAGATGACGAACATCGAGGTTTCTTGTATCACACCCACACAGAGATGAAAATGCACCTGAATTTCTTTGTCAATTTTTAGCATCAAGTCCCAAGCTGAAGGATGAAAAGAAGGAAAAGGCCTAATTTTACCAACCATGTTTTTTGGCTGATTGTTGGATTTCCTGTTCAAGCACAGAAAACTGACTGCTATGTTGATTTAGACTGAACTGTAAAACAAAACTGGTTTTTGTCTAAACATCCAGACCATTTCATTGGGCCCAGGGAGGTCCAGGTGCCAGGTTTTCCAAAACAGCAAGACAGTTTGGGGCAGGAGGACTTTTGTACCTGGAGAAGCCAGACTTGTTCTCTCTTCTCATTCTTAAGCCTGAGTTTGAAAGCCAAAAATTGACATTCAGTTCCAGGTTTTATCTTTTTCTCTGAAAAGGCATTTTACCGGCAGTTTCTATGCTTTTTTTTTGTTTGTTTTGCTTGCATTTGTAGCTTTATCAGATGCAGTCCACAAGTCACCTTAAACATATAACTGTAAAAGAAATTGTTGGGTTTTAGCTCCTCTAACTCTTAGAATTAAACAGTTTTTCCCTTCATCGTGATCACTATTCCCTTTTTTCAGGAGGGGAGAATATTGCTTGCTGCAGGCATTGGGAGCCTTCCCTCTAACCAGGATTGTTACAGACAGCCCCTTCTCAGCACAAACAGATCATTATTAAATTTTCTTCCTCCCACCCCACCCCCGCCTCACCACAGGGAAAAAAAACCAATCCTTGTCGATGAATGTAAGCTGAGAGAAAGACATTAAAAATACATAAATTTTAAAAACCCCACAACCCCTCCATGCACACTTGGGCGCGCCACATGGAAACCGCTCCCGACAGGGAATTAAGGACATCTCAGCACAGGGAGCTAATTCACGGCTCTTAAATGAATCAGGGGCTGCAAATGCAGTTTCAGCGACGGAATGAGAGCCGAGGCTTTCCTTTCTGCGGGTTACGATTTCAGAGACGCACGGAGAGAGCCGGCGAGCGCAGGAAAACATGTCTGAAGGCACGGGACAGCGGAGCGCAGCCCGGTGAGTGTGAGCAGAGGCAATTCCCGGCAATCGCCGAGCCCTGCGCTGGAGCTCCCTGCGGACGGAGCTCCTGCTCCCCGGGGCCCTCCCGAGCATCCTCCAGCGCCCAGCGCCTCTCCAGAGAGCTCCAGACACAACAGCAAAGCCAGCGCCCCTGCAAAGGTACACAGAGGTGGGAGCTGGGGCCAGGAGGGGGAAGGGCAGAGTAAATGCACAGCCGATTTTGGGGGAGTCTTTCGGTTTGGTTTTTTGGGGTCTTCTCTACATCAAAATGACCTCCACCATATTTTTCTTCCTTCGTCTTGGTTTTTTTGTTTGTTTTTTTTTTTCCGTTTAAAGAAAAAGAATTCAGTGCCATCTAGTGGGGGAGGGGATCGAGCAAGTCAAGGTGCTGCCCATTCCCAGGGATCTATACTTCTAATTCAGTTATTCAACAGGGAGAGATGACCCTCACTATTTCCCTGCTCTCTCTGTGATCTCCAGCTCCCCAGAGGGGATGTTTAATTCACACGGGCTCCAACCTTCATTCTTTGTAAAGAATCACCTACTGAAGTCAAAGGAACTCGTCCTAGTGTTGCATTACCTGAAGCAGTACTGGCTCTGGAGGCAGTTCCCTGCCCTAATTACAGGATTTCAAACACAAGACAGCAATCAAACCAAACATAGATATAACGAATTATGTCTACTAATATTTTTTATCATTCCAGTGCACCTTGAAGACTGGTCTCTGTGAATCCTCAGCATGTCAGCCCTTCTAATAACACGGCCATAAAAGATGCTACCATAAAAGCATCTGATGAGAGCTCCCACAAACACTCGACCCATCATTCAAAGAGATTTGGGGCGTTTAGGTGACTCAGAACCAAACAGAGGCTCTATAAAGGAAGATCTGAACCACAAAACACCATATAAAAGTCTGTAATCAAAACCCCAGACATTAACCAGTTGTCAATGTCCCTTCAATTTTTTTTAAAATAGAAAAAGTTTTCAAAGGGAAGCATCAGCCAGCTGCACAAACAGGGGTTAGCCACACACACACAGCTGTCCACACACTCGTGTAGCTGTGCACACACTGATAGCCAGCTGCACACAACAGCACCTTGCTGGATGTCCTCTGCCCTCCTCACTGGCAACTCCCCAAAGAGATTAGTTTTGCTCCCCCCCCCCAAAAAAAAACAACAACAAAAAAAACCAAACAAAAATAAGCACCCACATGGATAGCAAAGTTAAGCAAGTTAGTGAATGCCAGATTTAAAATCACCCAATCACCCATGGAACATTAATTTGCCCAGCATACAAACACACTATGATACAATCTTTAATAATGCAATTTTTGTTTCCATGGGTCTCCCATTTTTTACAGTGCAAAGGATGAATGTTGCTCACTTAATGAACACTATTCAAATTTTCTCCTATCCTTATCATGCAATGTGTGGCGCATGTACTATTTATTGCAGAGCATCCAGATCTTGCATTGCATACAGAATGATTAATTTCCTCATGGGCTTTTCTATAGTGGTGATCTAATTGTAGTGTTGGAGGGCTGGGGGGTTTTTTACAAACATCAAGGAACTTATCTTCACAGCTTCCTGCTGAGGGACAGAGATAAAAGGCAGTATTTCCAAACATGTCAGTGTATTTTGGGTACTCTATTAAAGGAACTTGGAACCTAAATTTCCAGAGTACTTAGCACCTTCCTTCCTCAGAGAACAGCTCACAGCCCCTTTTGCTCTGGGCACAGTGGGCAGTATTTTCACAAATTAGTCATGGGTGACTGAAACTGGACACACAGTGGGCACCACATGGACAGAAGTTGGGAAGAAAGTAATTTTTTTGAGTCACCAAGCATCACAGCACATTTCCCAAAGGTTAAAACAAAATCCAGTTTTCAATTTCAATTCAAATGCCTGTGACCATGATTTTTCCTGCCTGTCCTCATCTGCTAGGCTCCCTACTCAGCCTCCAAACTGTCCACCCAACAGCCACTGTCTCAGGACTGCAGAGTCCTGGTTCATCTGACATCTACCACGAATGAAAACAGAATCTGGGCAGAAAGCAGGATGTGAGCATGTATTTTACCTCATGACCACAAGTCACAAGTGAATGGAAGCCCACAGGCAATATTTATTCTGGTGTTTTCTTAGAGTCTTCATTTACTGACCTGAGGTTGTGATGAACAGGGAAGCACACAGGAGCTGAGGCAGAATTGATCAGGGGTTAGGAGCTGAATAGAGTGTGCTATCAAAAGAACAGATTTGGTTTTGGAGGGAGCAAAATGAATTGCTGGGCAGAAGGCAAGAGGACAGGTAGGTGAGAAGTCCTGTGTCATATTTTTCAATAAAGCAGAGGGAATGGCCAACACTAAATGGCTTCACACAGAGACTAGTAAAAGACAGTGCACACATAGAAAGAACCACAGTATAATGTTGTTTTTCCAAAGACAAAACAAAAGGCTGTTGGCTTTCCACTAAAATTGCTTTCTCCTGTTAAAACTTACTCTTCATTATTTAGCTGTCAACTGTCAAAGCCACATCACTGTTAACAACCTAAGGCTGCACTGTGGACATGGCTATGTATGATGATCACTGCTCCTCATAAGAACATCTCCAGGAATGCTTAAAAGCGCAGGCACAACAAGGATTAACTATTTTAAACAAAATTTTTCCCTGGACTGCCCTGTGGGGACATCGTGCTTGGGAAATGTCAGCTCAAGCAACTGGAGTGTAGCAGAGCTATGAGGCACTGAAAACAAGGCTAGGCAGGCAAACTCAGCCTGCTGAAAACATTATCCCTGAACCTCTGCACTGTATTTTACAGCACCCATCTTCATTGGGCACAGCTGTGGCTTGTTAAGGGCAGGCCTGTCCCTAATCTTTGGTAATTAGTACAGCTGCAACTCCTCAGGGGTGAGATTACCTTCTGCACTATCTTTATTTTTTTACATTCTATCCCTCCCCAAGTCAGGTGGTAGGACCTAAATTCTTGGAGTCTCTGTGGTCAAGATGACCTCGCTGTGTTAGGAAGTCTCTTTTTCCCAGCCCCAAGATTGAAGAAGGAGTCAGGATTCCTTGGCTGTGGTTTTCAAGGTTGTTTATTCTCTGTTATCTATAACATTCTTTTTCTGACCTGCTGAGGTCTGTCTAGCAAGCCAGTCTGAGGCACTCTGACTGCCCCAGAGGTGGTGTTATCTATTTATACTAAAAACTACATGTACATTATTTACAATAATTTTCCAATACCTATCACCTATGTTAGACAGTCTCTTTCTACTCTAAACCAATCCAAAAGTGCCACTATCACCCAGAAGATGGAGGCTAAGAAGAAGAAAGAAGAAGGACAAGGCATGCCCAAATCCCTCCATCTTGGCTTCTGAACCCCCATTCTAAAAACCTAAAATTCTACTTTTCCACCTTGTGACTAACTAACTATCATTCTACTTAAACTCTTGTGGCTTGTAGATGTTCACATAAAATTGGTAATTTTCTCCATGGGTTAACATCAAAGGCACAGCTGTATTTGGCTTCATGCCAAGGTCTCTGAGCCCCCTGGCAGGGGCTCGTACCCTCCAGGGCAGTCAGAGGGATGTCCTGGGTTCTGACACTCAACGTAGATCATGCCATGTTTAACATGTTGAGTTCTAAAGTCAAATACTCAGGAAAACCATTCAGGTCTCTTGAGTCCTGGGTAAACACTCAAGTGGTTCCAATAACAGAGGAGAAACAACAAAGGTTTAAAGAAAAAGAAAAGGCCTAACCTGCACAAGTTTAAGCCTCTATTGAAAGAGAAAGTTCTGCTGGGAGACAATTCAGCTAAAGCACAGGGACAATATTTAGCATTCAAGGCTCTTTCAAATTCACCTCCGTACAACAGAAAACAGATCTTAGCCCACCCAGGGTTCACAAGCAGAGATTCAACTCCAATCTGCTGCTCTCTGAGATCACAGCAGCCACTCTGTGTCCTGCTTACTGTCTTACCAGCTTGGCAGTCAACATCTGCATATTCTACAGCTACTTCTCTTCTGAGCTGGACAGACTTCCACACCAACAGACCTGTTTCCCCAAAAGCCTTGCTATGAGGACTGCTGCTTCCTTCAAGCCCATCTCTGCTAACCCCTGTTTACCTTTTGGATACATCAAGCTCAGGCTCCCACCCAAAATCCTGCTGCAGGAAAATCCCCTTGCGTGCTGCAGTGAGGAAGGTGACATTGCTCTGAATGCAGGAGCTGTACAGCAAGGTCACTTGCTGCCTAAAGCCAGCTAAGAAAGCAAGATGGCTCTCAACATCACCACCACTGGGCTCTCCTGAAAACAGGAGATATCACTTCATTAAAATTCATAGATCTTGTGACTCTCATAGAAATAGCAAGAAGAATCCAGGATGGCAGAGATGAATATTAGGGCCAAAGAGTACTGACTGAGAGCAAAAGCTCAGACCTCTGTCTGCCAAAAATAAGCATATTTGGTAAGAAGTGCTTTTATTCTTAAAGTTACATCTAACACATTGATCTTCAATATATTAAAGCCTGATCAATTCTGTTTTTTTCTGTACTGCATCAATATGTAGTTCACACACGCAGCCTAATGTAAAGGTGCATCTGCAGTACTGTTAGTATGCTTGACCTGGCAAGTCACACTGTGCAACCTTCCCTAAACTTCTGACAAATTTCAGAATACATTGTTCATTCCCAGAGAGATTTTTGGACATGGTTTCTACCAGCAGTGTTTTATGAGCTAATGCAGTGAACAACAGTGCCACATCCTTTGTAGATGGACAATGTGGTGTTTCATAGTGAGTGTACCACACCTGTGATTGGCTCTCAACTATTAATTAAATTCATTGCTTCTTTTAGTCACAAAAGAAGAACAATGATTAATTAAAAATCAGAATTTATAGATCATAAGAAGACATCACAGAAGCAACTGGAGAGAAAACCAGTAAGCAAAACAAAAACCAGAACTTGCTTGGAAAAATTATATTCTCTAAAAGACTCCTTCATTTTGGAACAAGACTCAGAAGCAAGGCTTCAGTCTTCATCTATTCTATTAGACTTTGAAATCCCAGCAGAGTAGTTTCATTTAAATATTTTTTTTTAAAAAGGTATATAAAAATACATTGTGTGTTGCTGTAAAAGCAGCTGACATCTAGGATGATAAACTCTCTATTTAGACGCAAGCATGCTGCCATCTTCAACAGTTTTGCATTTACCTCTCTTCATTTATTATCACCGAGTATATTTGCATCAAAATAAAGCAGTTGGTTCTTCAAAGTTCATCTATTTGTGCAGTTCATTTCCCTACCTCATGCTTCAGAACTGTGATATCACAATTACACCTCGTACTCTGAGTTGTTCCAGTGAGAACTGCTGGGCCATGAAAGGCAGGCATTTATTCCCCTTTGCTGCAATGGCCTCCAGTAAATACCCACCAAACAAGAAACCATGGGGAGTACCAAGCTTCAGTGATCATAGTCTGATTGTCCATGATAAAGAAACTGGCCTGCAAGAATTTACTTGTTTCCAGAGAAATAATGTTTCACAGGACAAAGAAACAAAATTTCCCAAGGACAAAAAAAAAAAAAAAAAAAAGAAATAAACCTGAAATTTGGGGCTCATGGAAATAAAATCTGAAGAAGGAATTTTTCTCAGGAAAAAGGTAACAAATGTCCAGAAAGCATGTGTAGGAGCACAACTTACTCAGCCTGGGTACCAGCAAGGTCAGAGAGAACGAACTGAACCCAAAAAATCCTCTGTAGAATGCTTCTTACAGACTAAAGCAACTGAGGCTGAGAAGTGCATGTAGGATTGATTATGATTCTACAGAGAGGCAAATTCTAAACCAGAGAGCAGCTCTGGTTATAAAACTAACAGCAGCCTCATGTCACCCACCAGGACTGCAGTGAAGAACTCCAAACTAAAACCAAAACTATTATCTGTTTCCATAACTCCGCCTTCAAAAGACTCAGATTGATCAATGATGTTTAGGTCTACAAAGAGCACTACTGGGTACCTGGGAGCCCAGCCAGATCTTGGAAAAATCTGCTGACTTAGAAATCAAGGCAGCCAGAGCGTCTATCCAGAGTGCTTCCAAAGACCGAACGAGGTATCCTGTGATCAGCACTGGTCAAGATATCCTAAGGCAAGAAGGGACCTAAACCAGGAAAACATGGAGAGAAATCTGCATTGAAATGCACCATGGAGGTTAACTATATACAAAATAAATAGTTATACAAACTGTATACAGAAATATACAAAATCAAAGTCTGCTGAAACTCAGGGGAACCACCAGCTCACAAACCCAGGAGGTCTAGATCCAAGACAGTATCTTGGAAAGAGTTCAGCTTGAACAAACAGAAATGTGAACTCAAACAGACCAAACTTATCTCCTTGGATTTTATGTTTAAGAGATTGATTTATTCCTGAAAATTCTATTGCTGGAACATTTTTATTCACTCTGTTTTCACACTTGGTCAAACAGAATTAGAGATGAACAGCTTTTTGACCCTATTTGAAAGCCTTGGTGGATGTCCTTTCAGATGAGTGTTGCAAGGAATGATGGAAGAGAAACTACAAGAGCTTTTATCAGCAGTGAGCCAGATGTCTCCATTATTTCTTCTCTTTTGCTGATTCTGTCATTTTAATATGTTTCCTTTTTTTCCCTCCCCTCTGCAATCCTCTGTTCCAGCCAAAAAATATGTGTCTTTGTTACTGTTGCCTTTAAAAGTTTTATGTGCTTGTTGTTAGTAAAGTAACAACAACACTTCTGTAGTATGTTTTCCACAAGGGGAAGCTGAAGCATTTTCTAAGAATCAATTAATCTTCACAACCCATTTCTGAAGCAGACATTCTTTTCCCCAGTTTACAGAGGGATGAAATGGCAGATAGGTTAATTAACTTGCTCAAGGTCATTTGGTGAGTTAGCAATCGAGCTTCAAAAAAAAAACCCCAAGATTCAACAATTCCTATTCCCAAACCCTTCATCTAACCACTAAGAAATATCCCCTCTTCAGTCTCAAGTACTTCATTGAAATCTATCACTGACTATTTATTCTGACATATTGTTGAACTCCAAATTAGTCAGTCTGAATGACAAACACAGAAGTGTGTGGAGATGCACAGCATCCTTTGCCTGTTCAGCCTTGTGCAGTGCCTGCTATGCTGGACAGCTCATCTCCCATTACAGATGGCTGTGTTGCAGTTCTCCTGCAGAATGCCAATATCATTCCAGGCATCGCTCTGAGGGCACTGCACAAGAGACAAAGGCACTGGCTCTCCTTCCCCAGGGGGAGGGAAGGCTGCCTTGACAGCCTGGCTGTTGGGGAAAGCAATAAACTCAAAATGCCAACTGGCTTTGAAAAATAATTTCTGTTTTCCTCTTCTGCTGCATCTCCCTCCCAAGTGTTCCCGGCATTAGATAGCTGGAGCAGCAGTACTTAATAGTGACATCTCTGTGGATTCCACTCCAGCATTAGTTTGATGAGTTACTTTAAAGTCAAAATATCCTTCAAATGCCCACCCAAAGTCTGTCAGTCTCTTAAAACTACACATCCTCTCCAGAGGGATTTGAAATTCAGATGTCTCTGTGGCTCAGCACGAATCACTGTGCAACAAAATACAGTTGAAGTTTGACAATTAATCATGAACACATAATGAATAACAAATAATTTCTAATGTAGCCAATGCAGTTCTACCAAATGCTATGGGGGTCCTTCTACTTACTCAGATGATTTTGTTCCCTTATGTCAGTATTTATAGCAAGAAAATGCTAGAGATCATGTTACAGCATACTAGTTCTAAGCATAAGACTTTGGAGTGAAGTTGATCACTTTGTCATACAGGCACTGCTCAAATGCCTCATTTCCAAGATCAAATGCTACAAGTTCAGACTCTGCTTTCCTCTGAATGTCAATAAACAAGAACCAATGAGCAAACTGTCACCATGATCTTTTTTTCTTTCTGGGTGTACCTTTGCATTCTCAGAGCAAACAATGGATCAAGTGTTGCATTTTGTCAAAATTTTGCCTTAAAGCTGTAATTCAGTTATAAATAAAATACATACACAAATTGAATTAACTAGATAAATAGATTGTTATTGATCAAAAAATACAGCTCCAGACAAAATTACTGCCAACTATTTGTAAAAAGGTCTTTATTGTATTTTATCATGAGGTCTCTTCCTCTTTTTTATTTTTGCTGCTTTGCATGTGTTCCATGAATGTTTCTCCACTCCCTTCATTTCTTTCCTCCACAACAGTCCCTATACAGAGAGTGCCCATGTTGTCTTCTATCCCATGTCACTCTCCTTTAACTCCTTTTTAGGGTTTTCAGCTTTTTCACTCACCCATCTCCCACCGATTTTCTTGTTAATAATTGCTAACAAGTCCAAACACTTTGCTCTGCTTGCAACAAAAAGCTCAGGAGGATCTAACAGCACGTCCATCGAATTGAGCTCATCACAAACCCACCCATTCCTAGTCTCTGCTGCATCCTTCCATTCCCTCAGCATGCCAAGTCTCGTTTGGACTGGAAAGACCTTGGGGTGGGGTGTTGAGTTTACACTCCCTGGCAGAATACAGGGAGACACAGAGTCACAGATAAGGTGAGCGGGACTTTTTGGGTCCATGGATTGCAAACCAGATCATTCTCTGTCTCTGCAAGTTTGCGGATGTGTTGAGCTGTTGTTTTGTTGACTGCTGTGACCCTGATTTTCCATGCTGAGTGTCTGTACACTGCCTCACTGGCACGCTAACCCTGGCTGGGTGCTCTGCAAGCAATTCTCCTCATAACCACAGCAACAACACTGCTACAGTGACATAAATAGGCTCCTGTAAGTGCACACTTTCACTTTGATTTAATAATAATAACAGGAATGGCTGACAGGAGAAACAACTGAGCAAAAAGGCAGAAATATTTAACTAATGCAGACCTTTTCATATTTGTGCTTCCACCACACCAAGCAGGCCATGCTGGAGCCTGCAAGCACAGGCAGCAACAATATTTTGAGGGAAAGAGGAAGATGTTTTCCAGTGGTCTATATGCCAGTTTTCAGAGTGTGGGTAAGATGTAAGTAAAATATTTTCATTGATGAGGAGGAATGAGATTGAACTGATGTAACTACTGAATCAGGCAGGATGATTTACCAAAACACAATATTAAAATACTTTGCCCCAATCCTTTAACATAAATACAGAAATTTGAAGACTGAGAAGGTAAGAGTGCCTACAAAACCACCATCATTATTTTAGAGATGCAGAGACAGTAACCTGTTCCAACTAAACCTGTTGAGGAGGGGTGGAATGGAGTGGGGCTGGCTGCAGAGAATCAGGCTGCTTATCCCTCCAGTGAACCAAAAGTGTGCTCAGTTTGAAGCTGTGTGAGGAAAAAGCCTCATTACACCTTGCAAAAACTTCTTTTCTGTGACAGACATTAATCCAGTGTGCATGGAAGGAGTATTTTTTACTCAATGTTTAAACAACTTAATCACGGAACAAAAAGGGGGTGTTTGTTTAGGAGCCAGCAATCATAATTTGATTATAGCAAGGACAGTTGTTATAAAAGGGCAAAGGACAGTCCCAGTGAGGGAAATTGTCTTTCTCCCCCCACCACCCTCTCTCTCTCTTACATACACATGGATGCTTCAGAGAGACCTTCTCCATCAAGATGGGAGAAATGACGAGAAAATTGCGATTCAAAAATAGAGATAGATATGTAAATGAGAATACTTATGATCTTACTCCATAAAGTCATGATTGCTTAATTAACAAAATGGCCAATTTTGGCTGAAGGACAACTTTGTCTCAGCAGCAGGGTGAAGGAAACACTCAGAAGTTAAAAGCATGGTATAGAACAACATAGAAAGGCAAAAATACAGGAAAAATGTTCTGTTAATACAAAAAATGAAGACTACAGAAAAAGCATAAATGGTGTGACTACAGACAGAAAATTGAGGGGTGCAATAATGCTGATGTGTATGTCTAGAGATGGTAAAATAGCAGAGAAGTGGCAGAAATGCTAAAAACCTTTATTTCCTCCTTAGAAATATTAAGGAAGAGACATTTTTCTTATCTTGCAGGAAAAATAAAATAAAAAATAAGCACTTTTCCATCCATTAGTCAGTAATGAAAATGGTTGGCAAGATCTACTAGAGCAAACATTTTAAAATTAGAATATCTACAGAACTTTTATATGACAGTGTTTGAATAACTGGCTAAAGAAATTCCATGAATGTTAATTCTGAATAATCACAGAATTATACAAAGGCTTGGGTCAGAAGGGACTTTAAATATCATCTAGTTCCAACCCCTCCCTGCCATGGGCAGGGACACCTTCCACTAGATCAGGAATATAAAGGAAATTAGAGGATCATGCCAGTATTCAAAAAAGACAAGAAATGGACTAGGCTGCCCAGGCCATGAGGCTTCTCTGCCTGTCACAAGCATGGAAAAGGTGACAGAAAATTAATTAAGGAAGGATGACAGAATAACAATTTATTCAATGCTTGGCAGAATCTGCTCTTCTAGAAAACAGGGCGAGCCAGACAAACCCAATTTGCTCCTTCGATGGCATTACACGTTTGGCATATAAATGCAATCACATAATTGTCATTTACTCAGATGTTTGCACAGAGTCTGATTTAGCACCTCCTGGCACTGATTAAAAATTAGCATAAATCAAGCACTGGGAAAGCTCATCTCCAGTGGGATTGGCAGTGGCCAGAGAGGTGCCAGGAGGAGAAGCGTGGCAGGGTCAGGTGCCCATCCCCACACCTCAGGGGCTCCCCTGGGCACACACCCCACGCCAGGTTTGGGGCACAAAGGTGAGTGACCAGCTCACCACCTTCACCAACACTAAGAGACCAAGAGGACACTGGTGCTGAAAGACTGAAATTGCACAGGTGAACTTGTCCGAGGGAGATATATTTATGCAGCTGAATAACCATCTTTGAAAACAAGCAGCAGGATGGAAGTAATGAGAGTAAGGACTGGCAAGGAGCACATGAGCCCTGAATTTGGAGTGGAGAAACAATCCCTCAAAGTGGTTAGGAAACAGAGTGAATGACAAACATTTGTGGCTCCCAAACTCTGCCTTTCATCTCTTTTCAGTAAAACTAAATTTTGACATTTGTCCCAGTTTGCAGCCTGGTCAAGACACCCAGCTTTCAGGTCTTAATGTAAACTCATGCCTTCTCCCAAGAGTAAAACCAGCTTGGTTTTATTAACCTGAGCACATGTTCTTATGGAGCAAGGCTGGTGACTGGACATGTCAGTGTGGACATCTCACACCACCCTTCCCTGGCAAAATCAAAGAATAAGACTCTGTAGACTTGTCATCCTTTTAATGAGGATGTGAAAAACACCAAGCACTTGTTTTTAAAATTTCAAAAGTTTAATAGTAATAAAATGGTTATAAAAATGGTAATACAAGTAGAGTAATAAAAATTTGGACAATTTGGATTAGGACAATATGAGACAATAGAGACAAAGAGTTACGGACTCTTTGTGTGGGCACAAGCCCAAAAAAGGACACACGTTAACAGAGGATTAACCCTTAAAAGCAACAGCCTGTTGCATATTCATACACCTCATACATGATGTATAAATTCCATTCAAACACAGGATTCTGTCTGGTCAACGTCAACTTCCTGTGAATCCTAACAGCGCCTTTGAGGCAGGAAGAAGTTCTTTCTTCTGATAAGAGGGCAATAAATTCTTTTCCTCTGAAAGATTTAGGTGTCCTGTGGCTGCTATTTCACTGCAAGTCCTTTCTTTAAAAAAGTACCTTACATACAATAGTTTCTATTTTAACATTTTTTATAACCCAAAACAATATTTAACATACTTAAGGGAATTAATACAGCATTACTTTCTATCACAACACATGTAATATTCATTTTGATATTTACGAAAAGCCAATCGTAAAATACGCATTATTCACAAGGATAACCACTTTCCTCATTTCGTTATTAGATTCACGCATATACCTGCAAAGTTGCTTACAATGGGGAGGGAAACGAAAGAAAGGGAGTCACAACGAAAAGGTTTTGTTCTTGGCGCAAGAGGGTGCGCTGGTGTGACCTCGCGGTGTGACCCATGAGGGTCACTTCCAGCTCAGGATACTCTGCAATTCCGTAGCTCCACCACCGTGGGGACAGCGCCCGACGAGCCCCACTGAGGGCGGGGAAGGACGACGAACAGCAGAAGGAGAGCAGGAGAGGAGGAGAGGAGGAGGAGCAGGAGGGTCCCTCCCTGGGCCGCCCGTCCCGCCCCTCGCGTCACCCGTGCGCGCCACCTCCGCTCCGGCAGCGCCGCCGCTCCTCCGGCCGCGGCCCAGCGCGGGGTGAGCGGGGCCGAGTGGGGTGCCGGGCTTTGGGCCCCGGGGTGCCGGGCGGGGCCGTGTCCCCGGGAGCCGCAGCCTCGGCCGCGTCCCGGCCGCGTCCCGGCGCTCCCGTCCCGCAGGGAAGCGGGGCTGGCCCGGCCTGAGGCGGGTTGAGCTCCATAGCGGCCTGGTCTTCCCCCCGTGCTCCTGGGGGAATGAGCGCTCTCCTGGCGTGTCCGAGAGAGAAGGGAGCGCTCCGAAACAAGCGGGTGGATCGGGAATAAAGAATGAACCAGCCCAGGGCGGGAGCAGGGGGACGGAACGGCAGCACGGAGCGCTGGGTTTGGTTTAGGTGTGCCAGCTCCGAGTGGGCGATGCTGGAGATGTCATTGTTGGAAGTGACGATAACGAAAGTACTCTTTGGTCTCACAGATGGGACATCTCAGAGAATCACCCTAGAACAGGCTGTGGATAGCCTTGGGAATCTGCAGCCTTTGCTTTGCTTTTCTCCCAAGTGTTTCTAGTCGGGCAGGGGTTAATGGAGGTCTCCAGCCTCAACTTGGGTTCTTTATCGAGTCAGAAGTGAAAATCAGGTTCCTCACACCACAGGTTTGCATTGTTCAGGAGCTAAAGGTATTTTCATTTTAAGGCTGCAGTAAGCAGAGGTTAAGCAAGTTGTGTGTTTGAGTCTGGTGATAAAGACACACTTTTGGAGTCCTGTGATGAAGAGTTTGGGGGACAACTTGTTGCTTTGGCTCTGAATGAATTAGAACTAGCTGTCCTGAATGAATTAGAACTAGCTGTCCTGAAAGAGATGATTTAGCAAAATTTAGTGATTATTTCCCCCTGGAATAGATGCTCACGTTGAAGTGCTGCCCTGCAATCATTTAAGAGCTTCTGTGTTCTCACACTAGGCCTACCTGCCTTAGCTCGAGGTCTCTGATGCTTTGCCTTCCCTTTTGTTACTTTCACCATTATTCTCTCTTCTCAAATTACTTGTGTTATTTTCACGCTTGATTTTTTCCTTGCTTCCTTTAGAGTGCCTTGCCAACAGGAGTAAATCAAAGCAGGTCCTCCAATGAGCAGATATATGTATGTGAGGTTATGAATACTCCAAATTTGTGTTATTAAACAACAGGCTCTGTAGTCATACTGAAGTGGACTTAGCGCTGTCCTGATGATTGCTCTTATCCATGATCTTTAATTTGTTATGCTCATATTCTGGAACCAACTGTGCAATATTTTTTAAAACAAGATTTTTAAACTTTAACCTCAGCATCATGCTCTTGAAGGAACATGCTTAATTTGTCTGAAGACTTATGTTACCAGTCATTCAAAAAGGCAAAGTACAGACAAGATACTACTTCAAATACAGGATTATGGGATTCCTATTCTTGTCTACTACAACCAGTTCTGCAAAGAAAGAGTAAAGAAGACTTAAAGTGGGGAGGGTTAGAAAAAAGAAAGAGAGAGAAAACCCTTCTCATGCTACTTCAGCAGAGTGGATGTTGTCTGGTGGTCTAATACCAATGGTTTTGTCTTCGGGGCATTTTTTTGCAGAGGTTTTTAGGTGAGAGATTACTAAAAGAGAATGGGAAGCTGCTGATTGATTTTCTTGGGAAAAAAGAATCTGGCATGGGAAAACTACTGTTTTCCTCTTTAAAAGAATAGATATCTTGAGAGATTGGAAAGAGAATGGAGAAAAAGTTGATGGAGATGATCAAGGGAAGGGAATTGAGATGGGAAGGAGCTGTGTGATTCATTTAGAGAAACATGATTTGTTTATAGCCCATTGTTACCTGGATTATAACAGTGTTTTAAATAGGGTGAGAAACTTTCATGAGGAAAAACTCCCAGGTCATTTTATCTGCATGTTCAAGTGGCACCTTACCCTGTGCTTGTGTAGCAGTCAGTGGTATCACATGGGTGCAGTTTTTGGCAGAGCTCACACTGTAATTGTTCCTGTGGATGGAGTTTAAGGGTGTCTTGGGCAAGCTGAGTGAGTTCTGCTAGTAAACCGTGCTAGCCATGGTAAATCGTGGTGCAGTGCACTTTATAGTTGATATTGCTGTCTGTAGGCTGGGAATTGTCCCTGAATTTGTGGCAGTGTTTGCAGGGGTCTTAGGATGAGGGAAGAGACAAGAATGTTGACTCCATGTTTCAGAAGGCTGATTTATTATTTCATGATATATATTATATTAAAACTATACTAAAAGAATAGAAGAAAGGATTTCATTAGAAGGCTAGCTAAGAATAGAAAAGGAATGGTAACAAAGGCTTGTGACTGACCAGACAGTCTGGACAGCTGGGCTGTGACTGGCCATTAATTAGAAACAACCACATGAGACCAATCACAGATTCACCTGTTGCATTCCACAGCAGCAGATAACCATTGTTTACATTTCGCTCCTGAGGCCTCTCAGCTTCTCAGGAGAAAAAATCCTAAGGAAAGGATTTTCCATAAAACATGTCCGTGACATGAATTCATGTAGATGTTCTTTATCAGCAGCATTACATGCTAAAGTATTAGACTGATTTTATGCAAGGAGCGTGCGATGTCAAATGAGTGCTCGGTGTGTGATACACTGCTTTGTTTGCCCTAATTCTGGGATAGCTGGTTCTGCTCTGAGCTGGGTGAAGAGCTGTGGCTCTTTGCTTTTGCAGGGAGGTCCGTCTGTGTATGCGTGCCCACTGCTCCTGGGGAGATGTCCAACGTTTCCAGCTACGCCCTCCGCATGGCCCGGCTCAGCGCCCAGATATTCGGTGACGTGGTCAGGCCCACAGACTCCAAATCCATGAAGGTGGTGAAGCTGTTCAGCGAGCAGCCCCTGGCCAAGAGGGACGAGGTGCACAACTGGTACCCCCCTCACAACACCTACTACGCCCTCATGAAGAAACTCCGCTACTTCGGCCTCTACAGGTGCTTGGAGGGTGGGAGCAGCTTGGAGATGGGAAGGGGGTGGCTGGAGTCTAGTTCCAGTTGTTTTCAGGGGGGTGGAAACAAGGGAGGGATTTACAGAACAACCAGTGGGGAGAACTTGGGGTATGGAAACTGGGGGGACAGACATGGGAGGGCAGTGAATTGGGGAAAATTTTGAGGGAGGGCCCCAACCTCCGACCAATCACTCGATGCCCCTGCTGGAAGGGTCTAGAAAGAGGGGATGGGAGGCCAAGTGATTGACAGGGGTCCAGGGAGGAGATTGGGGAATGAATCAGCAGAAATTAGAGGATTGACATGGGGGAGGAGGGAAGCAGCTTGGGACAAACTATTTGGGGAGAATGGGGGATCAAATCATCAAAGAATGACAGAAAGGGATTAAAAAAGACCTGGGGAGAATGAAACCAAATCATGACAGAAAGAGAACAAAGGTAATGAAACCACCTTGGGGCTGGTTGGGCAGTGACCGGACGGTCACAAAGAGGACACGGTGACAGTTTCCTCAAGGGAAGTGTTTCCTTCTGAATATAGTGCATATGGAAGTAGGCACTTTATTGTTGGCGCTGAGGGCAAGGAGAGCAAAAGTGACTGCTGTCTAACTTTTATCATAATTGGAACCTTTTGTGAGAAAAACTGGAGGTTTGGTTGTGGGCAAGCAGTTACCTAAGAAATAGTTCCTGCTTTTGCTTTGTGGGGAAGAAAAGAAACCCTTCTGATAGACAAGAGATGGGTCTGTAGTTCTGAATATGGCAAATGAATGTGATACAAAGAAGCGATGTTAACACCAGACTTATCATATATTTCTGTCATTCAACAGCTAATAAGTGAAATTTAGAAGAGACAGAAAGTCTCTTTTAGGCCGGAGGGCCTTTTTATTCTTCAAAATAAATTAAGTTAAATTCAAATGAGATTTAAATAGTCTTGTTAATTCCCACTTCATCCAAACCAGTTGTCTAATTTCTAAATTAACTCATGCAGTCTGTATCAGGGAGAATTGTACTGCTGAAGAACATCAGCAGCAGGAGTCAAATGCAGTTCTTTCACTTCAATCAGGTAGCTCTAAGAAAATCTTTAAAAGTGAGGCAAACCCTGTATAGTCAAAACAGATTACTTGTTGCTAGTATGACAATACTAGCCATCAAGGATTGCATCCTGGATGCTCTTGCTTTAGGTAGATGTGCCAACACTTTCTGGACTGGCTGTTTGTTTACACAGAAAGCCTCAATGTGATGCTAATGTTCTTTACTCTTCTCCTTCCCCTATTAAGTTCCTTCTCTAGCTGTATACAGAGAGTTGGTAGAAGAAAAAAAAATGTAATGAAGAATAATAAACTAATGGGGCTGGTAATAAATCACAAGGTTTTTGTTTCTATTTAGAGAAGTTGTGTTTAAAAATAGCAGTGCAGCAATCTTAGGCCACATTGGATGCAGTTATGACTTTTGAAAATCACTTTGCACTAAAAATATACAGGGACAGATTAAAAGAATTTATTAGAAAGTGATTGAGGATTAATTATCCCTGCCAACCCTTTCATCCTCCTTCCTATTTTACTCTCTTATTAAGATTCTCCCAGTACTGATGCCACCTTCATAACTCATTCCTGAAGTCACCTGAGAGCAGTGCCATGTGCTGTAATTGCTGCTCAGCATGGCCCTGTTTCCCTAGGAGCTAGTGACGTGAACACAGGAACACAATGTGCTCTGGCTGCACTGCTGGGCTGGAAAACAAGGGGGGAAAATCTTACTCTTGTCTCTTGCTGATTTTTGCATTTTACTGCTCATTTAAGTAAAGGGGATCAAAAAATGCAATTGAAATAATACACATGTGCACACACCCTTTGTTGCTGAAAAGGACAGCCCTGTTAGTTCTGAAAGTATCAGAGGAAATCTCTCATGTTATTATTCAGTGATACTGCCAGCAGTAACATGGAATACATTGCAGCAAGCTTCAGTATGGACTTCATGGTTAAAAAAGTTTTGATTTTTGTTGGGTTTTTTTTTTTCATTAGCATGTAGATCAAAGAACTATTGGTATCTCTGGATCCCAAGAAAAAGAGTAAACTTTATTCCTTCTTCCCCACCTAGGGATGAGCATCAGGACTTCAAGGAGGAGATGAGGCGATTGAAAAAGCTCCGTGGGAAGGAAAAACCAAAGAAGGGGGAAGGAAAGAGAGCTCTCAAGAAGAAGTAGTGCTGCTTGAACAGTGTAACTGACTGCTCTGGAAATGCTGGGCAATGGCTGGAGAAGACTTGGCTCATGGGCACAGGAAACAAGCTGTGAAATTGTGGACTCCACCTTGGGAATGTACTTGGGTCTTTGAAGTTTTACTGGTTTTGAATTTCTATACTTCAAATATACTGTATATTGCAGCACAGTAATAAAAGAAAAAGTCCTCAGTGTTTTTCTTGAAACCACCTGTAGCTATTTCAGTTTTTCTTGATCTGGAAATGGTTTGGTTTTCATTGTCTGTTTTACTTTCTTGTATTAATATCAACACTGTTTTATGCGTGGCCACAAAAAAAACAAGGATTCCTGCTGCTGCAGCTGCTTGTCAATCTTACCTGTTATAATTAGTTTCATTTCAGGGAGCTCTTGTGCTATTTTTTTTCAAGTTTTTTTTTAGTTTTTAAGTTGTTGTTGCACCCTGTTGTTCTGTGCTTTTCACTGAACAATACTTCCCAGACCACTGCCTGCCCACAGCACTCTCATCGTACCATAAACTTTTAGATTCTACAACAGAAGAGGCTGAAATATTAACTAAATCCATATAACAATGGAGCTATTATATGTAATAATGAAATTTTAAATATATTTTACAGTAAACTTACTCTGATTGCTTGGAGGACATGTATGAAACACTACCTACGATAATGAACATTTTTATTAGCATTCAGTAGGGGTTTTATCACTAGTCTCCTTTGGTTGCTAATATTAATCATTGGTGGATCTGCATAAATTTGTAACAGCTCAACAGCTCACCAAGGTGATTGATTGAAGAGGTGCTGATTGTGTTAAAAGGTGTTTCTGGTGAGCTGCATACCTCTTGTTCAGTGTCCTTACTTCATGTTACCTGTTTTTCTAAGCTCCAGGAGAAGATGATTTTAGGAAATCTGCAGTGTTGTGGGAGAAGCACCTGAGTTCTCACCACAGTCAAACAAATGCTGTAGAAGTTAATATTTTATATTCACTGCTCTGTACTGCAGTGGTAAGTTTCTTTCATATTCTAATTTAAAATCCTATTAGTAACTTAGAACTTTTGCTCAACTGTAATGAGCTTAAGCCATTTTTGTGTTCCATTTTTCTGACCTGTCTGGTACTGAAGAACCTGCAGCCTGTGGTGGGCCTGCCAAGAAGTTTGTGGTTCCTGGGACATGAGCATGCAGCTGAGGGGAAGGGTCTGGCTCTCTTGAACTCACCTTTGGGAAGAAGGGCACCATGGACTCACATTCTGGGCAGCAAAGAGAATTATCCAAGTAGAAAGGTTGCTGCTGCCTCTTTCTGGCTAGGAATGTGAGCGGTGAGGTTGTTACATTGCTTCTTTTGGTAAAGAGAAGGACCCACTCTGAACCTCTTCAGCAGAGCTACTACAGCAGCTCTGCACAGCTCTTGATGCCTTCTAAAATTAAATCCAAGATAAATAAAAATGTTTTCCCTGCTATTTAGGATGAAAAATCAAAACCATCTCTTCTGGTGCTTTGAAACTCTTAAAGCTTTCACAATATAAACACGCAAGGGACCACAAAGTGTGCATGCATCAAAAAGGGAATTGTGGTTCTGTAAAGGAAGTACGAATGGCCTTAAACTTGGTTACGAGTAACGTACAGCGATATATAAAATACTTATGCAACGTGATGAAACTGATGGAAGTGCCTGTGCAGTAGGAGATGTGACACAAATGGACTGAATCCTTGATTTTCACCTTTTTTGTGCAGCATTTACAAAAGCAAATGGATGGAGGAAAAAAACCCAACCTTTTTCTGAAAAAGTGTAAGTAAAAGAGAGGTTGCCTTGCCTAATTTTTCATGATTTTTCTTCTGTAATACTCATTTGCTAGAACTTGGTCTTTTCAAAAATGATAGTTTCCCTTCCCCTAAGTCTTCAGCCTAAAATAATGATAACTCAGCCAGTATTGGAGTATATCCTAGTGTTAGCACAATCCATTGCTTGCTAGGAGCATTAGCATGACTATTTTGTTCCAGAAAATACAGCCTTCTCCTTTCCATAGCTGGGATAGAAATAAGCACTCTCCTACCTCCCTTCTAACCTGTGCTCTGTCATGTAGGAATAGGCATGGCCTGAAGAAGACTGCATTTCAGTAATCACAGGGACTAGACAGATTGGGAGTCAATCCTGAAGCATCACAGGAGGTGTAATGCAGTAGGAGTATTTAGGGGAGGAAGAAGAGTTCTGGCCACGTTCTGAAGGATAAGGATAGGAACACTTAAGCTTTATAGAGAAATTGGTATAATGGTGTTTTATGTACATCCATTTTATGTACAAATTACCAAGTTCAACTAGATCTTTATTTTCAGTTTTCCCCTAAAATGATTTTTTTTCACCATTGAAACTGCTGTGTCTTGTTACAAAAGTCACTCTTTTCCTGAGGAAATGAACTGACTGCCCTCAGAAGATGTATGTTTTAATTCTTGATCAGAATAAACCTGGTTACTGACCTCCAAGGGGCTAACTGAGAGTAAAAAACTAACTTCTTCCCAATCCTGACTAGCTTCATTAAGTGCCACTGTTTCTTTATTTTGCAGTGCTTTAGCTATGCCTGTCTTTAATTAGACTCTGCTATGATGTATTCATAGCTGCTGAGCCCTGCTGTGATAATCACAAGCTATTTTGTAAACAGGCTGACCCAGTTGCTGTATATATCCTATAGGGAGGGCAGCTATTGCCAGAACCTCTTACTATTGCAAGCCCTGCAGACAGGCAGAAGCTCACTTGCATGTGACTGTACTTTGTAATGGTGGAAAGAAAAAGAAAACCCTCAGTCTTGCTTTCTGGCAGATCTACCAATGTATTAAAATATCTGTGCTCTGCTCAGAAAAGTAGTAACTTGGACAAAGTTTCTCCTAATGTGGAAAGAGTCTGTTCTACTCATTAAAACATCATGCTGAGTTTACACAGCTCAGAGTGAAATGCACCTGCATTTCTCTAAGGTTTTAGATAATGCTTTTTCTTGCTTGCCTTTGCTTCCCCAAGAGTAAAATTAGAATAATGATCACTTGGTGAACAACGTCATGAGGTTAAGCTGCTTCCAGGCTGGGAGTTTACCCCAGGAGAACCCTGCCATGGACAGCTTAGTCTGGCTCCTGGGGTAGCACTTGGAGCTCTCTTGGTTCAGAGACATGGTTCTATGCAACAGCTGAGGACATTTTTAACACATAAGATAAGCGTGGTATAGTTCCTTTGTTTGCTGTTCTACTTTAGATGTTTAAAATGTCAAATGCTGAAAAAATCTTGGTTTGGTCAGAAAGTAAAAATTTTTAAAATCAGTTATTTCTTAAACTATAAATATTTTTGAAAATTTGAAGTATCTGTGTACATCATCCTTTCCCACTTTGAGTTTGAAGGCTATTTTAGGATAATTTAAAAAAACAATCAACAAAAACTGAAAAGATTCACAAATTTAATGTTTTATGATTTTATGTTTTTGAAAAGATTCACAAATTTGAAAGGCTGCTTTGATGAGGGAATGACTGCGTTTTGTGCTCTTTCTTTCTTTTAAAGCAGAAAGTTTAATATGCAAGGAAAAAATACTATGGGGATCTCAGATTAATTTCCTTAAATTCAGTTCTCCTCTGTGACTGGTTGTGGAACTTCTTGTACAGTCCCTTGGCAGTAGATTCTGAAAAGAAAATCCTTCAAGGGGACATTCTCTGTTCAGCATCTTGATACTGAGTTGTGTAAGAGCAGAAACTTTTCTTGGTTAACCTCCTGTAGGTGCAGCATCATTTCTCTAAACTGCCCAAACAACAATGGAAAAGGTTCAAATAAAATTTTAAGAGGAAAAAAGATTGTATGAGGCAAGTAAGAGAAACCAGAAATGAGAACAATACCCTTGTCATAAATCCTAGAGGTAAAACTTGAATTATGTGTGTAGGTCAGCTATTTCAAATGGATCCTTCTGTGCCTGCACAGCTGGGTAGCATGAAAAAAGGTGGTTTTGTCTTTTCACTTCTTTCTTTTCCTTGTCCTTTTCCTCAAGTACAATAATAAAAATAAAAATAAAAAAATAATAATAATTATTATTATTATGATGATGATGTCTTGAATACAAAGAGGAAGGAAAAGACAGGAAAACATCTGAAAGAATTTCTTGTGAAGGCTCAGTCACAGCAGAGCACAGCAATAATGTGTTCAAATGGGGAGGAGCATGACTCTAGACAGATGTTAGAGGGACATCACCACCACAATGGCTGGGAAGTTATTTAGGGTTGTCTAAGGGGATAAATATGAAGTCAACAGCACGATGATCATGACATCAAAGTGTCTTTATGCATTCTGTGTTGAATTGTTCTGGGTGGAATACTGGGGAAAATTCCACAAAGTGAAATACTTAGAAAAACTGAGAAGATTCCCAAGAAGAGGGTTTGGTTTATGCTGTCTGAGTCAGGCAGAGCTGGGCTGAGCCAAGTGCTATAAAATATAGCACTGAGACCACTTCTCTCCTGGAGCAGGAGGAGGCAGCCTGGATGAGCTAATACATTTTCTCATATCATAGCTAGGTCTTTGAAAACAAATCTCACCAAGAGCTAAAAAAGGATTTTTATATCCATTAGGTTTTCTGTCTCTGCTTGAAAGTACTTCACTTCATCCCAGGGCTCCTGAAGCTGTTTGTAAATATTTCATAGAGTTCAGAGGGTCTCTCTCACTTCAGTTGTTGTTTCTGTGTGTCTGATGTTTGCCTCATGGGCTCCTTCCAGTAAATAGGCTTTTAATGGGTTTAGGAGCAAAAAGCACCTGAGGTCCAGAAAGTCTAAAAGCCATCCTACTGCCACACACAGTGGTGTGTTCCTGCAAATATGTAATTGTGAGTGCATCACATCCCTCTGTTTCTACTACAGTCTTGCCTGGATAAAAGTGAGTGGGGTTGCTTGCCTCCCGCCTTTCAAAACCAGATCTCCAAGATGTGATTCCAGGTTAAAACATCTCCAGAAGTGGCCTCACTTTAGAAGCTGCATAAATACTGAGTGTCTCCAACTGGTATCAGTGGGATTTACCTCTGTGTACAGGTAAATCCAATGCCAGCCTTTGGCTGATGGTGGTCACTTCAAGACAAATCCTCATCTCTCCAAGACTCTGTCATGTCTGTGCATGCCAAAGGTGTTTCCCCAGTGACATTCCCCAGCTGGACTTGACAATCCCTGTGGGTTCCTTCCAGCTCAGCAAACTGTGATTCAGTGTGGATCAGAGTTCTGTAAAGCTCTCTGGGTGCCATGCATTGGTTTCTGCAGAGAAGAGAACTTCAGTGGCTCTGGGAGAGCCTCATCCATGAGAGACTGTGTTGGCACCTGGTGATGGTGAATTATTTACAACCAGCCACCACTATGGACAAGGTGAGAGATTTCTAATTTCTGTACTTGAATGCAAAGGAGCCTGTGCAACATCAAGCCTCAAGCTGCTGCTCAGAGTGCTCAGAGGAGCAACAAGCAATGAGGGTGTTGCATTCAGTATTGACCTGGCTGGTTAACAGGAAGTTCATTGCATTTTTTTAAATTATGTGCAGGTAAGTATTGTTCATGAGCTCTAAACCTCACAAATGCTTTCTGAGTTAACAGCATAAACTGAAAAGTGAGAATTAGGCTACAGAATGTCAGGGTTGTTACTGGCGACTAGAAAACAGCCCTGTAGCCTCCTTATTTTTCTTCTAGTGCACTTATTTCTGCTTGTGTGCTGCGATGTTTGCCAAAATACTGCTCTGTTGCCTGACACCAATAAAGCCAATGGCATGGCCTGTCTCTGTGTTTTCAAGCTCAAGTTGTTTGATAGCATCTTCAAGTTAATTAATAAATATTACTGCCCTCTGAGGACAGTTAGTAAGGTATTGACTAGGCATGCAAACCACTTAAAAATCAGATGAAATGAAGACCTAAGCTGGAGTCATTGTCATGGTTTCACCTGAGCTGGCAGCTGAGCCCCACACAGCCACACACTCACACCCACCCCAGTGGGAACTGGAAGGATAAAGGGTGGAAAACTCATGAGTTGGGATAAAGACAGTTTAATAGAAAGCAAAAAAGCTGCACACACAAGAAAAGAAAAACAAGGAATAGGTTCACTGTTTCCCATGGGCGGGCAGGAGTTCAGCCATCTCCAGGAGAGCAGGGCCCCATCACATGAAACAGTGACTTGGGAAGAGAAATGCCATCACTGCAAATGTGATCCTTTCTTTTTCTCCTTCCTCCTTCCCCCCTCTTCCTTCTTTCCCTGACCTTTATGTACTGAGCAAGATGCCATATGGTCTGGAACATCTCTTTGTTCAGTTGGGGTCACCTGTCCTGGCTGTGTCTCCTCCCAGCCTCCCAGTCACCCTCAGCTTCCTCACCAGCCTCACAAAAAGCAGAAAAAGCCTTGGCTCTGTGTAAGCCCTGCTCTGCAATAAGAAAACCATCTCTATATTATCAACCCTCTGTTCAGCACAAACCCAAAACACAGCCCCATACCAGCCACTGTGAAGAAAATTAATCCTCCCCTAGCCAAATCCAGCACGGTCATGTAGAACACTTCAGAGGGGGGTACCAGAATTTATATTCATTTACCAAAACAAATGTGTCTTCCAGAGAAAGAGGTCTCCTTATATCCAAAAAGAATAACCACATCCAAGAGCCTTCAGCAGAACTACAAGCTTCAAGCAATCCACAGCATCAAAAGCATTGAGAGGCCATTGGCCACTGCACCAGAAATTTTGCCTTTGGGCATACTCACAGGCATGAGGATAGAGCAACATGGTTAGGAGACTGTCCTAATTCCCACTTGCTTGGTGAGCAGCTTTCTTTTACAGGAGAGACTAAATGTCTGTGAGGCTTGTGTTATCTTGGTGGCAGTGAGGATTGAAAGACAAAGACAGATTATGAATGGTGATGCTGACTCTGTCAGCAAAAGACTCTGATGTTTTAACATGTAAGACATGCATGTGTGTATTACAATAAAAGCATTCATTTATAGAGGTTATCCATCCTATCAGACCCATCCCTGAAGAACAATAACTCTTAAAACTCCAGCAATGTGAAATATTGCCCTGAGAAACCTGATATGTCACCATGTTCTCGCTCTCCCACATCGAAGCTGCTGTTTCTGTAATTGATTTAGATTTTTTTAAACTCCTGAAATATCCTTTCTTCAGGCCAATACCAAACCTAATGGACTTTTTCTGCTCTGAGAAGAGGCTAGAAACTGAAAGGTGCAAGTTAGTATCTAAACTTTTATTAGATCAGAGATGTAGATAGTCACAATCATGTCTGTGAAGTGCTAGAGAATCAAGTAACTGCAGGTAGTCAGGCCAGGGGAAGCTCAGCTACTCTGGGTATTATGAAGGAAAATCCTAAGACTGGAACATAATTGGAACAGACATTTCCTGAACAGTAAAATGATTTGATTGAGGTGGCATCCTTTCCTGCCCTTTCTTGGAACACACTCAATCACATTAGCGGGGGCTTTTGTGCCTAAATGGGATGGGTTTGAGTTGTAAAATGTGATTATTCACACTGGAATAATAATGTGAGGCATATAACACTGTTTAGTCCTTAAAGCTGATCAGCTTATCACTGTCCAACACAAAGGACTCAGAAATCAGATATCTGAGCAAGCTGAATGTGTTAAAGCACTAAAGTTTTAAGTAAGGGATGCTATGGGAACAGGAGGGTCTGGACTAATCTTTGCAAACATGAGATGTGGTTCTGGTTTTAGTAAAGTACATCAGGCAGGAAAACCAGTGTTCCTTGCTCCTTTGTTTCCCTGTTTTCATCTGCTTCTCGTTTCCTAGGAGAGGTGCATCTTTTTCTCCAGTGTCTACTTGGACTGCAGTCTCCCTCCATCTCATCCTTTACCCCATCCGTCTCCTTCCTTTTCCCCTGGCTGCCACTTCTGTTCCCTTCATAGTGGTTTCAGGGCTCCTGCTGTCACTCGAGGGTCCCTCAAATGCCACATAGGGTGAGTATTTACACTGCTTTGAATAAATGTTGGTTTTTTCAGCTTCCCCTACAGGGACAAGAGCGAAGGCAGGAAGCAGCAGGGAGAGCAGCAGAGCACTGTGAGGCAGCACTAACACAGTGCACCCCAAAGTCCAATATAGAATAGGCTATTATTTTTATAAAAAAATAAAATAAAATAAAGCTTGTTAGGTCAACATTGCTTTTAATGGTAGAATGAAAACTGAGTTAAGAATCTGGTGGATTCACATTTTTTCCTTGTTTTCCTACTCCTGTTTTACTGGCAGTCTCCACCCATCCTCATTGCTTCTACTCATGTATTTAACTCAGAGGCAAAGAGTTATGAAATCTCCATCAGCTGAAAAAATCACAGATAAGAGTTTCCAATCACCATCTGAATATTATCTAATTTCACACTGAAAGTATGAATGTTTCAGGTTTAGCAGTGTCACAGAATGATAAATGTCCTGAACTAGTTCTCAGGAAGTTCCAAAGGAAACAATACATATGCTCTGGAATAGTTTAAAGTAAAGGACAAGGGGGGGAAAAAAACCCCAACATGAAAAAGCAGCCTTGTTTTTTCTATTGCCTCAAAGTGGATCAATCAGACAGCAATTCCTAGAAAAATGAACACATGTATAGTATATCTTAGACTGGGAGAGATAATAAACTGCTATAGGTGCTAAAGAGCTGCAAAAGAAAAAAAAAATCTGGGTTATATCCTTAAAAATATCTCCTACATTCTTTTCCTGGAGAGCAAAGTAATTTTCTTAGGTGTGTATTATTCTGACTAGTAATCAAAAAATGACTGAACTCTGGACAACAGCCTAATTTTTGTTCTGCTTCATTTTGTTCTGCTTTCCTGTCCAAGGTAACAGGGAACACAACTGGTGTCATTAGAATCTGTGCTTTTATAAATTATCCAGACCTGTATTTCTGCTATTATGAGTGAGAATTTTAAACCAGCATTTTTGAATGTACATGGGCCAAGCACAAATGCTACAATTTACAGGACAAATACTGTCTTTTCAGTGCATGAAAAGGCTAAGCAGTTTTTGAAATTTGGATAAATTTTAAGGGCACTTCAGACATCCTGAGTTGAAGGTGTATCAAATTTTTACACAACTTTAAAAAAAATATCAATTATCACACCAAGATGCAAATCTTGTAATTGTTTTGATTAAGAAAGTGGAAAGCTGGAGTTTTTTTGAGTATACTGTCTTCTCTTGAGAGTATATAATAAAGGAGACAAAGATTTAGTTTCATCTAATATTTCTTTTGGATATTCACATTTTGGAGCATTCATGAAGATCATATAAAGTTTTGGTGATCTGTTGTGGGGTTTTGGGTTGTTTGTTTGGGATTTTGGGTTGTTTGCTTGTTAGAGATTGTTTTGTTGTTTGTTTGGGAATTTTGGGGGTTTTGTTGTTTTGTTCTTTGGCTTTTTGATTTTTGATTGGTTGGTTTGGTTTTTGGTTGTTTGTTTTGGGTTTTGTTTTGGTTTTTTTTTGAGAAGAGATGAAGTGTCCAAATGCTCACAATTAGACAGCTGCTCTCAGGTAATCACATATACATACATATATACATATCATATACATTTTCTTACTGACTGCTCAAAACATTGTTCTCTGAAAGTGCAGGTGTTGATTAGATCAGGCAAATGTTCTGGTGGTGGGCAACCTAGGTGGAGAGTCTTGGGTCTTTTAGCAGCTGGATTTGTTTTCTCATCCAAAATCAAATTAATTTTACAAATTCTGAGGAGGATCAAACCCCAGTGCATAACCAGGAGTTTGGCGGGAGGTGGCAGATTTACATTTACAAGTTTGCATTACCTGCTGCCATACCAGATAAACTGGCTGTGCTGCATTGCAGGAGTTAACCAGCCAGTGGCCCACAGATTTGATAGCAGAAACCTGCCTTTCACATCTAGGTTGTAATTTGATTTTGACCCATGAAAGCTAGTCTCTGTAAAAGGTGTTGATGATAGCAATTAAGAGTAGATAGGATTTCATATCACCAAGAAATAGCTACAGTTATTAACTACTTATCTTTGGTCATGATGCATGAAGCAGAGAGACCAGGTAGCCACCATGTGAAGGAGTAGAAAATTCCATTTGTCACTAGGTGTGGATTCCCCAAATCAAAAGGAAAGCATAGTATGACTAGTAGATTTTTGTCTCCTTCCTACACAAAAATATTTTAAAGTAGTTCTTAAGTGGTTTTGGGTTTTTTTAATCTCATGTATTCCTGGAGACAATTCTGCTGTATTTCCAGCATGACTTGGACATGACTTCTCAGTATCAGAACTGCAGCTCTTTGGTGGAACATCAAATGTGATAAGAAAGTCTATCAGAATTCGAAATGAATGCAAATCTGGAAATAATCAGAACCTCAGAAGAAAGAGACCCAACACCACTAAAAGCAATGGGAAAGGGATTACAAGTTAGATTGATAATAGTCTACTAATTCCACTGCTGGGGTTATGCCCTGGACATAAATTGCTTGGGGAATAAAAAAAGGCTTTGACTACATTCTCGGGGGGATAGAATATAAGAAAATAGTGTAGAAAGTAATCTTACCCCTAAGGAGTTGCAGCTGGGCCAATTATCAAAGATTAGGAACAGGCCTGACTTTTATAGGCCACAGCTGTAACCAATGAGAAGAAGAGTGCTATGAAAGAGTGGGGTGGCTGGGTGAGAAGGGAACTGGGGTCAGTTGGTTGTTTTGTGAAGAAGAAAGAGGCAGAGCTCTGAGGAGCTGCCCATGAGACATACCAAGAAGGTATGGAACTTTTGTGATAGGAGGCAATAGTATGCAATGCTGTTGCATGCTGTTGCTGTGATAGGAAACAACCCCTGCAATGACAACATGCTGTACAGTGAGATTAATTATCCCTTGGTAAAAACTTCATGGAAATGAATGTCCTTACTCTGTTAGTTAACCTCTATTCTCTGTTGGTTTTTCCACAACAGGCTATGCGCTGGGAGAGCCGTATCCTTTTACCTCTGCTGCTTTTTCCTTCAGAGATCAGAGAGATTTGTCCCAGTGTTCAGTCCTCAGTATGGGTGTTATTTTCCAGACTTTGTGAGCATTTTTTCACTACCATTACACATTCCTGCCATGTAGGAGGAATTGCTGATAATTAATTATCCTCTTCATTAATGTGGCCATTACAGAGCAACTTCTAAACTTGGCCAACTGCTTAGTCTGTATGTTTGGTTCTTTACATACTTGTGTAGCCTTTCTGTTGACTGCACTGCAGGGCTCCAGCCATAGCAAACCTCAGGCTCCTCTCCTAGCAAGCGTAGCCTGTAAAAAATCAATTAAAATCCATTGAAATATTAAGTTGAAGTTGCATTTGTTTACCAGTTGCAACACTGCCAGTATTGAACTGCATTTGAAAGGCTTTTCCACAGCGATGGCCTGCAGTGTGAGAGGTGAAATGCAAACCTCAGTTCTCTCACAGCACCAGTATGCTCAGAGCTTGTGTGGTTACGTGTTCACAACTGAAGTGAAACAAAGATAAGGATCCGGCACTTGCAGCTTTCAACCCGGTGTATTTTAGCTGGCTACCATTAAATACATCAGGCTGTGTTAGAACAGCCTTTCTCTGAAGCCCTGCTGTGTTCTGGTCCATCAGCTTTTCTTTGCAATGCACTCAAATACAGCTGCCATTTTTAAATTTATAATTAAGACCTTTTCAGCAAGAAAGCAGCTTAAACCACCTGATTTAGCAGGTGTTTGATGCGTGTGAGCAGCATTTCCATGGGTGTGGCAGACAGGGATTAGACACAGCTCGAGGCTGTACTTCAGATGGGAGCACTCGGCCACTCTGGGGAGCGATGGCACCGGGCAGAAGGGGACAGCAGCTCTGGGGACAGCAGTGATGTATGTCCCCCAGAAGGGGTCCCGATGTCAGAGCCAGACATCGGAGCAGATGCGGAGCCAGACCCGACCCTTCCCTGGCGTGGAGCGCCGGTGTGAGCACAGTACAGCGGGGGCAGCCGAGGCCTGAGGGCCTGTCAGTGGGAAACCGCGCTGTGCTATTGATCCCAGGATCGATTATTGCAGATATCAGCGGGGTTACAGCCCGCAGGTGACCATGGCAGTGTCGCTGCCGCACGCTGCGTGTCGGGGAGGATTCACCCCAGAGCCGCAGCGCTGCTGAGGGATGCCCGGCATCCCGTTCGTTCTCGTGTGAGTTCCGCCGGCACCCCGGGTTTCCCCGCTGCCGGGAAGGACCCGCAGAGCCCCGGCAGCGGTGTTCAACCCGGTCCCGTAGCCGGCTGTGCGCGGGGCTCCTCCTGCCCCGGCATTCCCGGTTCCCGTTCCCGGAGCCAGCCCGGCGGGGGCGGCGGCGCCATTGCTATCCCGCGCCGCCAGGGGGCGCTGCGGCGGCGGCGGGCGGGGCGCGGGGAGGAGGCGGGGCCGAGCTCACGTCCGAGTTCCCAGGGCGACGGGGCGGTCGCGCCGTGACGTCACGGTGCTTCCCGGTGACGTCAGGCGGGCCCATGCGCCGTGGCCGCGGCGATTCTGTGTGACGTCACGAGGCCGGTCGTGACGCGCTGGCGGCGCTGGGAGCGGGCCGGGACCGCGCTCGCCGCCCGCCCCTCGCACTACGGGTCGCGGCTGGGGCCGCCCCGGTGGCGGGGACGCGGCCGCCCCCGGCCCCGCCCTCGCCCCGCCGCTCCGGCCCAAGATGGCGGCGCTGAGCAGCGGCGGCAGCGCCGAGGGGGCCTCGCTCTTCAACGGGGACATGGAGCCCGAGCCGCCCGCGCTCGGCGCCGGCTACGCGGGGGGCGGCAGCGGGGACCCGGCCATCCCGGAGGAGGTGAGGCCACGCGGCGGCCGCCCGCCCCCGGGGCTCGGGCCCGACCGTGCCGGGGGCGGCCCGTGCCGGCGGGGGCAGGGAGCGGGGGCCGCGGCGCGGAGGGCGCGGGGCCCGGCCCGGCTGAGGGCGAGTCCCGCTCGGAGCCGCCGCGTCCCGCCAAGGTGCTGCGCGGGGGGTTTGCCATCGGTTCCCCCCGATGGCTTTGAAACACTCGAAATGCGTTTTAAAGCCGAGGCTGGGTTCGGTTCGCTCTGCGGACGTGCCTTTTGTGGAGGTTTTTTGCACAAAGCGTCTTAGGAAATGTTAACGGACAGGGCACCGTGCAGGCAGTGAGGATGTCAGGCCTCTGCTCGGTGTCTCTCTTACATACTTCCTGTGTTTTTGGGGCTTATTACTTAACTTCCCAATCCCACGGGGAGCGAGCGGTACTACCTGTTTTGCTGGGGCTGAAGTGCGAGTTGCGAACGCTTCTGAAATGTTTTCGGAAGGGGGAATAAACTGTGCGGCAACAACACAAGGTGCTTCGCAGATTCGAGCACTGTAGGCATCCAAGGCAGACCCACCTGCCAGATGCCATGCCTCGAGTCTGTTCTGGAGGTAAATACAGATGCTACAAGCTCTGCTGTTTTGTTCTCAGCCTTACCGGCTGGAGTGTTTCGGCTCAGCTTTCCCTGGAGTGTCTGTGCAGTTGGTAGGAAACCTCTCGTCTCTGAGCAGCCTTGTGGCCCTGCGAGGAGCCAAGTCCACCTGGGAGCCTCTCCTTTCCAGCCTCCAGCTGGGAAAATGAGCTGGCTTGGACCAGCTGCTCTCTGAGGGGTCCAGTTTGATTCCCAAATCCCCGAAGATTGTGAGGGGGATTTATTTATCCATTTTATTTATTAATAGCATACTGGATTATTGTGGAATTAGTGGGTTGGGAAGTTTGAGAAGTGCTAGAGCTCATGCTGGGTAGATGGCCAGAAAGGAGAAGTAGGAGAAGAGTCTGTCCCTACGGATGTTTGTGAGATGTGAGGTTGATTCCCTCATCTTAAGGAGCTCCTGACTTACTTGCTTGCTGCAGGTAGGCAAAATTCAGCAGTACACATCTATTTTACACCTACCCAGCATGGTGATTAAACACCTTGAGTAATGCCTGTCCTGTCTGAACTTTCCTGAGTAAGGAGAAACTCTCAGCTGATTGGGAAACCCAAACACATGAAGAGTGGGCTATAACAAATGCATGCTTTTAGCAGCAAAGTGAGGCTACAAAGCTTCTGAATTTCTCAGTTATTTCTGTCATTAAAAAAAAAATGGAATTAATCCAATAACTGGTTTATATTGTGGCCCTTGAAACAATAACACAATACAGCTGGACTGCTTAAACTGAAGTATAGGAGAAAAGACAGGGGAAAGCAGTGGCAGGAGGCAAGAAATTTTTTTTAAAAACAATTTTCATACTGAAGGGGGTATTTGTGAAACTATTCTAAGTCACTTGAACTTCAAAAATGTTTGAGACTGTGTCAGTCATTAAATTTGATTCCAAATGGTAAATGACAGTGTGGCTGCTTCTGCTTCCATCCTGGATGAGACAGAGATAAGTGGTCCAGCATGAGGAATGCCTGCTGAGCAGAAGGGTTGATGGTTTGTCAATACAGGTGTAAGTATTTAGGAAGTGTGTGGAGGATAGCCTTGTGTTATTTAAAAACAAACTTCTTCTGCATTGGAAATACTGAAACACATGGGTCTCAAGGCAGAGCTGGTTGTAGAGTTTTTATTTTCTGATGTGGTTTTATTCTGTAGTTAACTAGTTCTTCCTCAAGTTGTAGGTAATTACGTTTTGTTTACTGTATAAGTGCACCTATTACTTCAGCTAAACCTGTACCTTAATGAAGTTCAAGCCCAAAAAATTGCTGACACAGTTAAAATGGAAACTGTCCTTAATACTAAAACAAGCCAACCTAAAGTGTAAGGCAAGTTCAAAGTGACATAAGTCAGAGAAATACCGAGGTGCTTGTAACTGACTCATGGCTGTAATGTAAGTACATGTTCTGGTGTTTTGTTTCATTGTTTCAAGACAAGGTAAATCTGGGCTTTAAAGGTAACCTTGCTGTGGAAGCCTGTCAAGGAGCATGACCTTACTTATTTAAGGCAATACCTGAAAAGGTTTCAGCTCCTACAGTCTTTAGGGAAATGCAGTCCTGATTTCCAGAAGGCAGACCTTCAGTCCTGCCCACAGTTTCTGCTGTTAAAAGGGGAGCAGACAAGAATTTCTGACAGATGTTGAAGTCATGTTGCACACCTTACTTGTGTGTTAAAGCCCTCTGGTAAACAAGATGTTCTGTATGGAGGTTGTAATCAAGTGCCCTGTGTTGGTTACAGCTACATCACTGTCCCTTATGAATTCTCAAGGGCTGGGGCTTTGAAAAACAAATTTAAGCCATATTGTTCAACTCATGACCAGTTCTTAATCAAATAGTGAATTTTTGCTTTTAAAAGTTGATTTGGTAGCCTAAGTACTGTTACTAAAAATCTTCTAATAATGAGCATTACTAAATTTTTTTTCCCCTATATAAAAATTCAGAGTTGGTTAGGGTAGTTGTCCATGCAGTCATAGAAAAGATACAGGAAATGGCTACTTCTTGGAGACAGAAGGATTTGGGGAGAGTAGGGGCAAGTGCATTTAGAAGAAGTTGTTCCTGTTCCACTCCCGGTTTGGTTGCTGAGGCTGGGAGGCCTCGGATGAGAGCTGGTGTCTACAGGCACAGGTTGGCTTCTTCCCCAGCATGAGTTCTCAGGACAAGAGATTGTTTGGATGGAAGGTTTTCAGAGCATTATAGGGTTGATGATATAGTAAGGAGTGTGTAACAGCTGGGAAGAAAGGCTCTGCTCTTGTTGCTAGAGATTATTTACACCAATATTAAATAATTCAAATGGGATTTTCTGTACTCGGAGCTTTGTAGCTTAAACTGCTCTTTGTAAGACAAAAATTACTTTGAAGGCTGTGAAGTGAGGGCCTGAGTTGCTGGATGGTTGTTTTCTAGGCAGCAATGCTGGAGTTTATCCTGCATGAATATTAGTTATAAATTTAGAAACCTTAATCCTGTGAAACAGGAGTAAAACGGAGAATGGATGAAAAGATATATAAAATGAAGATAGAATGAAAAGGCACCTCTAACCTCACAATATGAAGTAAGTGATGGGTTCTCCTAAAGTAATGTAGGTACAGAAAGTAAAAGTGATAAAGGGTTGATTTTGTTGAAGTAACATTTAAGGAGCCTATGGTGCTGGGTATTGGAGTGTCTATTTCTCTTAAAGAGTTTACTATGAAGCATGCTACTTATTTGGAAACCTGAAACCATATGAGTGGTTTTTTACTTCATTGCTTTTGTAGTTTTGGGAATACATTTTATGTTCAATCTCAATTACGTTTCTGTGCATTAGTATTCAGTGAGTGAAGTAACTTCCTAGTCTGTGAATGACATCCTATTTAATTGTGAGGACAAGTTAAAGTGGAGCTGGATGTGAAGCATGTTGTAGCTAATATTCTGCAGTAGTATATCTCAAAAGATAAGTTAAATAGTTGTTTCTTTTACATAGCACGGGAAAGGCCATGGTTAATACTGTCTGACTGGATCACAGCTTTGAGAAATGCATGGTCTGGCTGAGGGCAGTCTAGAGCAGAATACTAGCAGTGATATAAAGTCTGGAAGGTCAGAGCTTTGAATAAAGACTCAGTCAAAGCTGAAGTTGTTGAAAAAATAGATGGAAATTGTCAAATCTGATGCAAAGAAGAATGCAAATAACTCATTTGCCGGGCTTGTGGTGATTACTGCCAGAAGTAGTGAGTTTATGTGGTAGCAGAGGAGATGGTTCCATGTTAGTATGAGATGTTGTTCTTTATGGCTAGGAATAGTGAAGCATGAAAATAGACATTCTGAACTTTATTTATAAGCTCATTAATAGAGTGTTCATTAATGGACTGTCACCTCAACAGGCAAACACATCAGGAGTGATGGGGGAAAGTTGATCCAGGTGTAAAAAAAGAAAATTACTTTGGTAACCTCTCATCTTTTTTTTCCGTAGGGTTTTTATGATTTATTTCTGGCAAGGTGGATCAAACATTAGAACACAACCTTAGGTTTGTAAATACTTAGGTTTACTGGGGATAGTAGAGATTTCTACTTAAGGTGTTTTTCCCAAAAGGGAATAGGATTAACAGCTCTGTCCTGTGGTAGCTTGTTTGATTACACAAAACTTGCTTAATAGTATGGTGGCTCCTCCTGGAAAGTTGTGATGTCTTGGGAAGCTTGTTTCTTATCTCTGTGGATATCCACAAACTGGTTGGGAACAAAATGTTTAGTACTGATTTTTTTTTCTCCTGACTTACAGTCTTGCTTCTTAATTCCCATTTATATTTTGTTGTAGTTGTTAAACTCAAAGACCTCTTATTTTTAAAGCTGTTGTAATAATACCCTTCTTGACACTTGTTTAGCCAGGAGTGGCAACTCTTTTGTTGCATGAAGTTAAAAATACTGTAGACCAAATGCGTTTTGGGTTTTGGTTCTGTTTTTTTGTTTGGTTGGGTTTTTTTTTTAATGCAGATATCTTTTGATGGCAGCTGTCTTTTAACATAAACTGATAACCCCCAAGTTTTCTTAAGGCTGTAATATTCCATTTTGTAACAAATCTGTAGTTCACTTTAAATAATTGTTATGTCTGTCAAAAAATTTGAACGCATTAAATATTTTGGAGGGAATTTGATTTAGAAAGAGATCTAATTTTATTTGTACTTACAAGAGAAACAAGAGAAGGTTTTGATTGATCATGGAATTACTAATTCTCTTCCAGTCTAGCCTTCCAAGGAAGGTGTTTCAGGTTTAATGGAGGGGGTTTCTGAAACACAATTTTGGCCAAGTGCAAGTTTTATTTTCACTTTGAACCGCTGGCTTCTGAAGGGTGTTGAAATGTATAATGTATCAGAAATGCCCTGTCATAATTGTAGTCCCTGTGGTGTCTGCTGCTCCCTGTCCCTGCAGTTTGAGCTCAGTCAGTCAAATGGTGCTGTGACACCCAGAGCTGCAGGTTTTGCCCTTTGCTGTGCCCATGTCACCCCTCTCAGCCCGACCTCCCTTGTGCCCACTTGGTGCCACACAGGTCCTGTCCTGAATTGACTCCACTCACTGGTACTGAAGAAAATCAGCACTGCTTTTGCTGCAGTAGTTTTCTGCAAACTCAGTGAGTGCAATCTCCTCAACATGAGGAGCACCCATGTTCTAAAATGCTGGTGAAGTGAGACACTAAAGGAATGTGGTTAGGGGGAGTAGTGGTAGTATGGGGGGGGTGTGTCCCTTTCTGTTTGGTTATTATAAATAATCTTTGTCCCATAAAACTCCATTGGAGCCTGAATTTTCTATATTTGAATGAGAGGTTGTGCTCAGAGACTTCCTTAGCTGGACTTGTCCGATTTAGGTCCTAACACCTCAGACTTTATGGTCTTGAGCTCCCCCTCCCAGGTTGTAACAATCTTCCTTCGTCTCCCTGGAGCCCTTCTGAGCTTGCCTTTTACAGAAATAGGGTTGCATGCCATAGCTCTGCCAATGTGCATGCCATAGCTCTGCCAGGGATGTGAAGGTGTCTGTGAGCTTCTTGTGTAGCAAGTGCACGTTTCCAACAGCCTTGACCACGTGAGAGTTCTGGGTACAGTATTTCGTTTTGTGAGGTGTGAGATGGTTTCCATCATTTTCAACTGTTCACACATCTGTGTGTGAACACAGCTACTTTCTCACAGCTAGTGCAGGATACAGAAGTCAGCGTGCAATATACGGCTTCTCTTGCTTCAGCTTTTTTATTCCACTTGCTCTTGAGCTTTTGGGGTGTACAATGGAATCCTCCCAATCCTCCTTCCTGTGCACAGCTTCTTTCCAAGACATTGAAATATGTATTCATTCAACTGACTCCTTTCTGTGGTCAGTGCTAAAGAGGGCTGGCTGATGCAGAATTACATGCTTTTTCTTCTTTTTTTCTCCTGCTTAAGCCCCTTGCTGCAAGTGTTTGGTTTGTTGCACCTTTTTAGCATTGCGAGTTTTGGAGGAGCAGCAACAGTGTCTTTCTTTATTCTGTTTCTAAATACATTTTAGCAAAGTGGACCCTAGCAAAAAAAGAGTAAAACAGGCAAAAGTCTAATTGGTAACCCTTCTTTTTGACTGAAGTTGCTGCCAGTTCAGGCAGGAGTTTTGAGGGAGCAGTGCTGCCAGTTACCATCCCACCATGACACTCCCCAACCAACATGAGCATTTAAAACAGAAAACACAACTTCTCTTCAAAATGGAGCTTGATGTGCAGTGCCAGATATAGTGCTCAGTATCAAAGGAATTTTCCACACTATCAGTATTAAATTCAGGAGATCGTATGAGTGTGGAGCACTGAAGGGAGCTTTTATTTTTCTGAGGTTTTGATCAAGTGAAATATTTTTGGGAGTTCTCCCAATATACCTGCACAAAGCTAAGCATCAAGGGGCAATTCAATTTCTACATGAAACCAACTTTGTTTAAAATCTTTCTTTGGGAGACAAGCAGAAAAGACTGTTATTGAAGGATTGAACTTAGTTTAAAATGTGTTGCATAACTAAGTGGCTAGGAATTTTTTGGGTTTTTTGACCCTAGAAAGGGGGATACCAGCTCTAATGTCTTGCTTTGTTATATAGTGAGGCCTCTTAAACAGTATCATTATTAAAAAAGCTGTTTTAAATGCAGTGGTAAGTAATAAAACTCCAAATGCAGGTACATTGTGTTCAGGCAACATTTTCTGACCCTTGGAGCACAGACATGGTAACTTAATTATTTTTCTCCTCTTTATTTCAGATAAAGGGTTTGTTTTGAAGGTAGACATTTCTGGAGTCAGAATAGTGTGTCTAGTTTTTCTCTCTCTAGTACAACTTTTTCAGTGATGATGTTTGAAAAGCACTATAAAATCAGCCTGAAATAAAATACATCATTATAACTAAGAAGTTGATAGTATCTCCATGTTTAGAACTGGATGGTTGTATATTGGTGCCTCAGTCTTTGATCTGGTTTTGAAAACTTATTCATTAAACTTAATAAGTGAAACACTCTCTATAATAGGTTTAAGTAATGTAGATTTAAATGTGAGTCTTTAGTATCATCTGGGGTAACTTACAGAAGGATTTCTTTAAGCGATCTATAATTCTTCTAGAATACAGTTTGTACTGTCTCTTGTGACATTTTCAGGGCTATGTAAATCATTGAAAATTGATATATAACTTTTTCCAGATTCTAGGTTAAGTAGTTAGTGTAATTTTTTTAACTTTCCTAATTCTACAATGTATGGCAAGGAGCCAGTTCTGCCTTTTAAATAATTTCATTTTCCAAGGTGGTACTGGGGTTACTAAGGCAGGGTGGTCTGCTGAGTAGAACATAGAATGCTGTTTAGGAGAATGTGGTTTCTGTGGCAGTTCCTATTTGACTGTTTCCTTTGACTAGGAGCACATTACTTGTGTTTTAAAAATAAAAAGAAAAAAACAAGTACATTTGCTCTTATTTCAGCTTTTGAGATCTGTTTGTGATAAAAATAGGATACCTTAACTTCTGTATTGGATCACAAATATTTCTAAACAAGCAGAGTATATTTGTACTCATCCAACAATTCCAGCTGGATTTTACATTTTCTAATCAGTTGGTAGGAAACTGTGACAGTAGTCACTATGTAGAAACAGTTTAGTGGTGGAATACTGCAAAGTTTATAACAAATTATTTTATGGATTGATAATATGAACTTTTAAACAGGTGCTGATTATCTTTTCTGCCTAGTGTAATTACTTGTGTACTCTGGCAAGGAGAGAGAAAAATTAAGTTCTGTAGTTCAGCTGAAACTGAGTTTATTTGTTTTGTCATTTTAATTAATGTGACCAAAGCTGTGTAAGAGCTCTACTGGACTAGTCTTTGCTTCTTATAGGCAATTATTGTAATTAGCTGGCTGGTTGCTTGCTTTCCATTACAAGTGTGACTTTTCAGCTTTAGGTGTGCAGAGAAATAGTCTGGTGTCTTCATATAATCTTTCTTAAATGTCACTGATGCATGGATTTAGTGTCATTGAGGTTCTGTAGTTAGTTACCTGGCTAAAGCAAAATTGCATTCTTAAATGGGTTAGAAAATATAGATAGTTTATTTCCTCTTTTATTGTTTTAAACCTGTTACTGTCTGTCATGGGAGAAGCTGTTGAATTCATGAATGTGATACAGTGCCTTGTTCCTGAACTCGGTCTGTGCGTGATCCTCGTGACTACTGCATTAGTATCAAAGTGAATAAGAGGGACTAGTAGTGCTGCAACACAAAAGCCGTGAGAAATATGGAATTAAAGATTTAGCTGTGCAACTGGTGGTTAATGATTTAAATGACGGATACAGGCAGCTCTTTTTTTTCCACACACTGCTGTTCTACTGTGGTAGAGAACATTTGTTAACTTTCCTTTTTATAGTGCTTGGAGGCAAATTCTACTTAGCAGCAAGCAGTAAAGATGGCAGGTGATGGAAAAAGTGGGAGAATGAAAGAGAATTGAAACCTAAACAGGAAGGTTGCTGTTTCATGGTAGCCTGAATCCATCTAAGTGTGAGCTATAGAAAGGAAAGGTGACTTTTTCACCAGCTGAGATGATCACTGGGTCCTTTGCCAAGCTGTTTTAAGCACAGTAGACTGGCAGAAAGCTAACCTTGACAAAAAGAACAATTTTTCACTTGTTTAGCGAACTCAAAGGGTTCAGCCAAAGGTTTAAGTTATGGAGAAAGAGTAAGGAAGAGAGCAGGGGTAAATGGCCAAGGACAATGTGATAATTGCACCCACCATCTTGGCTGGTGTGAACTGCGAAGCAGTCAATGCCTAAGGCCATTGGGTGGCTTCATTCTTACAGGGAAACAGCTTGGTTGTGTTATGAGAAAAGACTTCATTGAGCTTTATCCTTTACAGCTTTTGAATTTATTTTAAAATATATTTTTAAACACTTGTAAGATGTAAGGAGCACTTGAAGTCAGAGTTCCTTTGTTAAAGAGGAGGCAACTTAAAGGGCAAAGGCCTGTCAGACTGAAAGACTTTATTTGGCTTTAAGAGTAGAGCTGATTGATGAGCAATTGAGTTTGTGTTTAGAACTAATGAAAGCAAAAGACCTAGGTTACTCTCAGTTGCAACTGATGGTTTGCAACTGATTTCTTTGCAAAGAAATGAGAGTTTCTGCTGTGAACTCTTCAAAGATGGTACTTTGATACTTGAGTGTTAACTTAGTGAGATGTTGCTTAGTTTTTTGGAGAAGGGTGGAAGTTGTTGGGTGTTTGGTTTTGGTTGAGATGGTTTTGTTCAACAGGAGCAGTGTCAGATGTAGCTGGAACAGGCACTGCTAGTTACAAGTTAGTCTTTCCTTCATAAAAATTGCTACCTGTTAAATGGAAAATAGATTTTCATCTTGAAGCCTTTTAAATATTTAATTAACTGCTGTGCTTACAGCAGATGCTCACTGATCACATTACTGTATTAATTGACCTAGTTATGATCCTAGTTGTCAGACAGAGTGGTACTGAAAATGTTGTACCTCTTCTTGAGGATTTTCCTTCCTAAATGTAGTCTTGTGCATCTTCCCTAAGGCCAACTGACATGAGTCTAGAAAGATACATTCATAGGCTTTTGTGGAAAAAGAGATAACAAGTCCTTTTTTTCTTGGCTACAGGTACTTCTGTAGATATTGTTGTCTGTAACTTATTTATTCGTCTGTGGTTGTAAATTTTACCAACTCATTTTGAACTGCCTACATACAGATTTTGATAGTGTTGGCTATCTCAGACATTTTAAAGGACCTATAAGTAAAAATTATAAAAATGGTTTGCTGAGATTAAAAAAAGTTGGGCAATATGAACTAGGAAAGGCAAGCTTGATGTTGACCTTCATGCCACTTGCATAAACTCTCATGTGAAAGCCATTGCAGGCTGGTTTTCAATTCAGTGAAGTTTTTCAGCTGTTGGTATTTGTCATACTTGTTTAATACAAACTTTAACTACACTGTTGAAAATGTGGTGAGCATGAAGAGCCAGGAGAGTAGGAAAAGTGGAAAAATGAACACAGTGAATGTACAACTTGAGAAGCTTCCACAGAGAAATGGAGAGGAGCTTTAGCCTGGAGCATTCGAAGAAGGCAAGGAGTCTCCATCCCACAGTCTGTGCTTGTTCCAGAACATGGGTGCAGGAAATGAGGAGCAAGCTTAGTAAGAGGTTAACAAGACTGGGACTGAGATGAGTGAGGGGGGAAAGTACCTGAAGAAGGTACCAAAGGGCAAGAAAGAGGCAACAGTGATTGTCAGCATAGAAACTCAAACCCACATACTCTGCATCATACTATAAAAATGGTTTTGTGGGCTGCCCTGGTATTAATGTTGGGTGAAAGACAGAGGACATTGCTGTGTCCTCTTGCCTATCTTTCACCCAAGCATCTCACTTTCAAGTTAGTTGATATGTTAGTCCAGCTAAAGACCATCTCATACATGACAGCTTTGTACAGTGTGTTTTGGCAAAGCGGATCCTTGCTCAGAGGGCCAAACATTTGAATTGATGATATAAGAAAGAAGCCTGAAAGGACTGATTGAATAGTATTAGTATTGATGATTTTGTCCTCTTTATAAAGCAGTTTCTAAATGAAATGCTTAATTTGTTGATTGTTTTATTCTTTCATTACATTGTTAGTCCTGTGAGAGTATTCTCTGTCATCACCAAGTGTGATACTCCAAATGCAGGATATATTGTTCCTGGACAAATAATGCAGTTTTTTTTCTTACAGAATATATTTGAACTTTCAGTGTCTTCTACCAAGTATGAATCATACAGCTTAGAGTTGGGATGCTCTGCAAGATTTGAGAAGTGATGCCAGGTGCAGAAAGTACGTAGATAGGTTTGCTTTGTGATGTCTCAGGCACTGCACATTTTGACAAGCAGCAAAGAATGCAAAAATAACTTTGTGGTTTAACCTTGCATGTACCTGAAATGGTTGTCCAAAGCTCTCTAAAGCTCTCTTGAGCTTGGTGCTGTAAATACTTCTCTGGGGGCCACTGGAACTGGCTCCTGGTGTGACTCCTGTGCAGGGCTGGGAGTTGGACTTGATGATCCTTGTGGGTGCCTTCCAACTCAACATACTCTGGTCTGTGCAGCCATAGTCTTCCCTGAATAGAATGGATTTAGGCTTCTACTGTATCTGACTTGCCTCTGGCTTGAAATAGGTCATCGTCTTTATTGCATTGTAAGGGAGTGCTTATTTGCAAAATTAATGCACAATTATCCACAATAGGCAGATTCAAGTTGATATATTCCAGTATATCTGGAATATTTCCAGTTGTCTGGCTGCCTGTGTCTATGTTAGCCTGCGTCAGCTTCCTTGTGTCAGCAGCACTAAAAGGAGAATCAAATCTAATCTCTTGTGATAGAGAATAACCTTAACCTAATGCTACAAGATAGGCCAGAAACATTTATTTGATGCTTTTTTTGGAAAAATGATATGGTTATCCAAGCTGTAAAGGATTCATTACTTTTTCATGGAACTACAGTTTAAACAGTGTCTCAAATCCTCATTCTGTTTCGTCTGGAAAGGGACCAGACTTGCATGTGGGCAGTACTGGATACACTGCAGGTTTACTTCAAAATGCATTTAGATTTCCAGCAACTGTCTCTGAGGCTGGCATCAATTTTTGTATTTCTGTAAGATACTTGACAATTGTGGTTTTATGTTTTCCTACAGGTGTGGGTTTCATAAACATAGTGGAGTGCTCATAAGAATAAAAAAAAATACATCTATTCTTTCTTAATAACTTTCAGGCAGTTTTCTTTTACTTCTAAAAAAGTGTGAATAAAGACTGGATAAAGGGATTACTTTAATCTTTAAAAACTTGGGTTTATTTTGTGGTGTAGGGACAAGCTCTTTGGTCTGGAACTGATTGATAAAAGGATTCCATATGCCATGGTTTTGGTGTCTCTGTTGTTAGGCAGTTCTTTGGTGTTGTCTTGAAATGTATGTGCTTATGGGCAGTGAGACCCTTGCTAGGCCATTTTTGCACATTTGGGTTGTATTTGGACAGTTTAAGGAAACATATGTATCTGTGAGTGCTGCTGAAGTCCAGAGATGTAATTCTGAAGAACTTGGTGTTCCAGGGTGTTGTGCACAGCCAAGATGGGGCTCTGTCTTGGCTCAAGGTCTGCAAGGCTGGGCTGTGCTCATGACACAAACTAAGCTGAGCTGTCTAAACAAGCAAGTCTGCAAGGAGGGAAGATGGGCTGAAGTTGCTGGCTCTGTTGGTTGTGAAAAGGCAGCAAGGATGGTGGAGTTTTGGTGAGGCAGAAGCTCTGGGTGCTCTGCTGGGCAGCAGCAGGCTTTTCTGAATCACTTGAGGTCACTTGTTCTGGGTTCTAGTGGGGAAAAAACTTGAGTTCCTTCAATTGAATTGAAGTAGCAACTGATCCTGCATTCAATGGATTCCTGGATTCAGTGTGCCTGCACAGGGGTTCATTCTCAAGCCTTTAGGATTGCTCTGGATAACAGAAAACTCTTAGTATATTCACAGATGTGGGAAGCCAGAAGGTAAATTTGCTCTAAGTAAATAGCAGTACAAATTGCCATTAAAAGGAAATTGTGAAGCTTGGAAATTTGTTATGGCATATGTGTTCTTGTGCTAGAATATGTGTGTTCTTGGCCTAGAAAATGCTAGTCAATACTAGATTTGTGAAAGTTCTCATCTTGTCAGAAAACTTGATGAATATGGCACACAAAATAGCTTTTCCATTTCTATGAGCAACAAGTAATTATTTGTTGCTATGGCTGACTTTGATACATTTCCTTCTCCCTTCAGTGTACTTTTAAATGTATGAGGAGCTTTTCTAAGATTATAGAATCCATATTGAGTTTGCCTGTAGGGTTCACTTGTGGCAGGGCTCTTGGTTTCCTGCACAGATACATACTAGGTAGTTCAGGACAATGTTTTTGGTTCCTCTGAGGAATTTTGTCTTCCATTAGATTGTAATTTCAACTTCTTCAGGTGAAGATATTTTTATTGTAGGCTGGTAGCTGTCAACAAGTTTAAAATTTTTTCATCAGTCTTAGAATCACAGAATGGTTTGGGTTGGAAAGGACCTTAAAGATCATCTTGCTTCAACTGCCCTGTCATGGACAGGGAACCTTCCACTAGACCAGGTTGTTCAAAGCCCTGTCCAACTGGGCCTTGGAACATCGTCAGGTATGGGGCACCCACAGTTTTGCTAGGCAGCCTAAATTAGTTGGGTTCCACTTGTCATGACACTAACTTTGGAGTAAGATCTTTGCCTTTGTTGGAGGCTATTTAATTCTCTTGCCAACATGTCCAAAATGGCATGCTTCCATTGTCCATATTGCTGGTGGAGTTACATTTGTTATTTGTTATCTTTACTGTAAGAGAAGAGAGAAGCAAGGTTCTGGTTATGGACGCAAAATAGAAAATAATATGAGCAAGGAAGTTACTCATTATTGATATTGAAAAAAAGTATTTGGAAACTCATGTGGCAGGGGCTCCTTCTCCTTGGCACTGGGGAGGCCTCACCTGAAGTGCTGTGTCCAGTTCGGGGATCCCCAGTACAAGATGAACGCGGCTGTACGGTGCTGGCTAGACTGTCCGATGAAGGGCCACAAAGATGATGGGCAAATGGAAAATGGAGCCCGGCTGTCTTCAGCAGTGCTTGGTGACAGGACCAGAGGCAGTGGACACAAAATGAAATACAGGAGATTCCTTCTGAACATCAGGAAATGTTTTTGCTGTGAGGGTGACTGAGTGCTGACACAGCCGTAGGGAGGCTGTGGACTCTCCATCCTTGGAGATACTCAAAAACCATCTGGACATGGTCTTGGACATCCTGCTTGAAGAGGAGCTTTGATCAAATGACCTAAAGAGTTCCCTTTCTACCTCAAATTCTCCTGCAATTCTGTCTTGCTTTGTCAGCCAAAAATCTTTCCTCTTCACCTTCCCCATTGCCAGGCAGCTAAGTGTAGTAAATTGTTCATTTACTTGAGGAAAACCTTTGCTGGGTAAAATTGCCAGAATAACCAAATAATAGACATTTCCTTAAGTACTAATAAACCTGTTTCTGGTAGTCCTGAGATCATTGCTGAGATTGCCAGGAATTCTCAGTACATGCAGCCCAGGTTAACAGCATGATACAAATTACATGGTAAGCAAATGTTCTAGGCCTTATATTGAACAGGTTAATTGATACGCTGTTGATTCACGCTTGTTCTTTTCACCAAGCATACAACTAGTTCTTGCCATCTTGGGAAAAACTAACCAAATACAGAAAACCCTCTCTTTGCTGCCAGTTGGCAGTCCTAGGTTCACTGATAAATGACTGCAAGTTGAGAAGCAAGTTGACTCCCACCATTGCCTCAAGGGAGTTTACATACAGAATACTTGAGTAGCACATTCTTTGGTATCCCCCCACTCTCACTCTTTGTAGTTTGGTTTGCTTGTTCCTGAGGAAACTATTTTTGCTCAACTGCAGCTTCTTGATGAAGTCTTTGTTCTGGTATCTGTTAAAAAAATTGGGCTAGAAGTGAGTCAATCATTAGTTTACTTCGGGAAATTGCTGGCAGATGACTGATACCTAGAAATAGAATGGATAAATAAGGTGATGTGCAAAGTGCAAGTTCATTATTTTAGAGTTTGTTTGTTTGTGAGCTTCTCAATTTACATATTAAAACTTGTTTTGATCCATCTTGGATTGCATCTTATTATTGGTGCCTTTAGAATATGAAATTATTTGCATGGGCTTTTTTTGCAGATGTGGGTTATCATAATTTGTACATTGAGACCTGATCTTGAGGCTATGTATTACATACTGCAATCCATGAATTTGAAAAGAGATAGACTGGAGAAGGTAACAGGAATCTTTTAACTGACTTTGGAAGAAGCACCCTGGGGATGCTTTCTAGAGCATCCTGGCTCTAAAAACTTGATTGAATAATTTTTTTCTGATAAGTAGTCAGAATAACAGTATGTATGAAGGAGCAATTCTTCTCTCTTCCTCCCTCATGCTCTGCTATAAATTTCTGATTTTGCTTGGACTTGCTTCTTACATCAGTGTAGCATTATTTAAAGGCTCGTTTTTGTGCTTTGCTGCCTATTTAGATATCAATTCAGATTTATGATACTGTTCACCTGCAGTAGTGTCCAAGTCCTAAAGTGAATTCTTTCCAGTTGTGAAGAATGAGTAGCAACATGAGTGGTTTTATAGTACAATGCTGTAGCACAGGAGGTAAATGTCTTTTTCAGGTCATGTCCAAGGTCTGTAGCTAGCAGGGTAGACTAAATATGGATGTTGAGACATAGAAAATGCTCTTTAAAATCAAGAGATCCTATTGCCATGTAAATAGAGCTCTAGGTATGGGTTTGTGAGTATTGTTAACACACATTGCTAAGGTTTAATAGAAAAAATCCTTCACTAAATTTTGTAATACTCTAGAAATTGGTTTGCAAAGTCTTGCAAGGAAAATACTTTACATGATTGATTAACAAGAAAAACAAACCATTCTAAGAAGTTGTTAGTTCAATGGGTCCTGAATTTTAAGACCAAATGTAAGTTCTTTCTGTTTATTTCAGAAGTAAACTATTACTGACACTGGATGAACAGGATATGCACTCATTTATTGATAATTAAAATTTTTATTAATTTTAGACTTCTCTTACTAAATATTGAGAGATTCTTGTTTTGTTCTAGGACAGATCTGTATTCCTTTAATGAATAAAAATATTAATTTTCTGTTCTAGGTGTGGAACATCAAACAGATGATTAAATTGACACAAGAACATATAGAAGCACTGCTAGACAAATTTGGAGGAGAGCATAACCCACCTTCAATATATTTAGAGGTAAGTTTACATTCAAACAAATGTGGTTAGATTAGTGTTGTGTTATCTTATGTGAAATATCTGAGGTTAAAAATGAGAATACCTGTATTAAAAGAGTATATTCTCCTTGTGCATTACAAACTGAGCTATCTTCTAAGAGATAGAAAGGAACTGTATGGGATTCTTGGAATTCACTAGGGGAAGAACAGTGGCATGCTGTAGTAACAATGTTGGTGCAATAGAAATGTCAAGCCTCTTCGTAGGGGGCAGGGGAGAGAAGATTGTGTTTATAATGAAGAAAGTCATACTGTGTTAAAGCCAATATATACACATGAAAACATTTTGTCAGACTAAACTTTGGCTTTAAGGCAGTTGACTTCCCTTTTTTGTCTTTGAAAAATGGTCATGTATAATCCAAAAAATTGCATTAGTAGAAGGGGACTTCTTACAGAAATAGATAAAATTGAGGTGGAGTAAAATTTTTAAGCCATTTTGAATTTGTAAGCTAACTACAAATCCATTGTCTGTATTTTTTCATCACTCCAGATTCATAGAGTTGCATTGACATAGGATCATTTAGAGCTTAAAGAGATGCATGCAAAAGTTACCTCTTTTAGGAACTGAAGGGGCATCATGTACTTCAAACTTGCCCTTTTTGTGCTTCCCTCAAGTATTGAAATAACTGGAGGTCAACCAGATTTCTTTTCTAGGCCTTTTATTTGCAATTGCTGCCTAAAGGTACTGGATAATTAAAAATAAAGATCTCATTATTTGAGGTACTTCCAGCTTTTATCTTAATATGTCAGAGCAGGGCACTAGGTTGGTTATACAAATGTTGACATTACGTCCTGAACAGTTAAGGTCAAATGAGGCCCTTGGTAGTTGCTTTACTTTTTGCTAATGTGAAATGGGACTATTGAATCAGTGCTATCACTGTTTTATCCACTCTGCTACATTTAAGCACACCTCTGTTTTCACAAGGACCAGTTCATTCCATATGTTTGGATTTATTATTGCCACATGCAAGTGGGTCTTGTTAGATTCTGTATCAAACGGCAACAATAATTAACTTAGTCTATATATATACATCTGTAAGTCTGAATTTAAGGTAGGGAAGTTGTTAGTTCAGCTATTTATTACTTGCTTTAATTGAAACTGAAACCAAGATACATTGCTGGAAGCTCTGTGTTTGTGTTGTAGGTCATTGATAGGGAAAAGAGCATTTGCAGCCATTAAGAGGTACTAGGAAATTATTATGACAGCATGAAGAGTAAGTCTGAAATAGCTGGTGACCACAAATCATACATCTGAAAGCAGATTTGCAGGTTGAAGGGATCCCTGTGCCACTGAGATGAAGCTCCAGCTCTGGCTCATCAGTGTGGTGGGGCAGCCCCATGAGGCAGAGCAGGGTGTTCCTCTGCTGCACTGAGTTCCACTGGATCATGAGCATGTCTTGGGACAGGTAGTGCTGGTACTGACTAGGGAGCCACAACCCATTGGGTGGAAGGTGAAAGGGGCTGACATTGTGCTTTTGCAGTTGTTATCCCATAGGACAGTCCTGTGGAAAGAGCCCACCATGGTTGAAATGAAAAGCTTGTTCTGCCCAGCTCTTTGCTATGCAGTTCCTCAGCTTCCTTTGTTCAGGTACTTGCAGTACTGGCAGTGACTAAGCCAGGACCAGTCACTAACCTGTAAGGAAAATACTCTGGTTTTGTTGGATTACTTTACCATCCAGGTAGTAGTTTAAACCTCATCATGATGAAGTCAGTTAGCTGCAAAGCTGTGGTTAAGATTAGGAAGGGAAAAGTTTGCAGCCATGAGCCAAGAACCAGAAGATGGGATGAGAGAGGAAAGGAACTTTTTATTTGAATGGTCACTAGCATAGATTAGATCATCCTCAGATGCATTTATCAAGGTGAACAGGATTAAATGCTGCAAACCTGTAATTTGTTTCATGTGTAGACTTCCTGTGGTAGAACTAAAGTGTGAAAAGAAAAAAAAAGAAGAAATCTATTGCTGAATGCCAGATACAGTTAGAAGCAAGATTACTCTCTACCTTTGACTGTTAATTTCAGTCCAGCAGCAGTTGTCTAGTGTGTCCTTTCTGTGCCTTTCCTACCTTTTGGTTCGGTCAAGACAAGGCTTGCTTTCTGTTCTCAGCATTTACTTGGCAGAAATTTATCTGAATCTAACCTGTCACTGCTAGAGCTCATGTTTTGACTTCCTGTATTCCATCACTTGTCACAGAAAGGGCGAGAAAAACTCTGGTTGCAGTGAAGAAGAACAAAACTATATGTAAAAAGTTTTGAATGTAGTGTGATTAAGTGTGAAAGAACATGTTTTCCTCTAGGAAATGCAGAACTAAAAAAACATAGTGGTTTTAATACAAATAAAAATATGTCTGTCTGATGTGTTTGAAACAGCAAATTTCTCATGTGCAGAGTTAGTGTGTGATACTGGGTCTGGGGCTCAAGTTCTGTACCTGGGTGTCATCACTGCCTTCTGTGGAAGGCTCCTCTTTCCCCTTCAGCTCTTACCTGTAGTCTGTGAGTAGGTCTGGATGTGGTCTGTGTAGTCTCACCACAACTAAATGGTAAGGTAATGGAATCCATCATCTTCTGATCTATTTTCATGTAGTCTGTGATACTGGGTCTGGGGCTCAAAGTACCTAGGTTCTGGCTGTAATAGGTCCCTCCCCTTCAGCTCTTACCTGTAGTCTGTGAGTAGGTCTGGATGTGGTCTGTGTAGTCTCACCACAGCGCTTGGGTGGGAAGGTAATGGAACTTAGGTTCCATCCATCATCTTCTGATCTATTTTTATTGCTTTGCCAAAGACTCGTTTCTGGCTGTAATATAGTCCTGCTTTTACCCAGAATCTGTATGAATAATGTTGCTAGTGTGTTTCTTGAACTGCATCACCCATCCCTTTGTTGCCTTAGATTCATAGAATGGGTTGGGTTGGAAAGGATCTTTAAAGGTCATCCAGTTTAACCCCACCTTCCACGAGCAGGGGCATCTTCAACCAGATCAGGTTGCTCAGAGCCCCATCCAGCCTGGCCTTGAATGTTTCCAGGGATGGGGCATGCACCACCTCTCTGGCCAGGCTGTGCCAGTGTTTTACCACCCTCATCATAAAAGTTTTCTTTCTTGTGTCTAGTCTGGATCTACCCTCTTTTAGTTTAAAACCATCAGCCCTTGTCCTGTAACAGCAGACCCTGCTAAAAAGTCTGTCCCCATCTTTCTGATAGATCACTTTAAATATCAAAAAGCCCTTTAACTATTACAGGCTGAACAACCCCAGCTCTCTTAGCCTGTCTTCATAGGAGAGGTGCTCCAGCCCTCTCATCATCTTTGTCACCTTCCTTTGTATCCTGTCCAACAGGTCAATGTCCTCCTCTTAGGCTGGGAGCCCAGAGCTGGGTGCAGCACTCAGTGGGGTGTCACAAGAGGGGCAGAACCACCTCCCTTGACCTGCTGGCCACGCTGCTTTTGATGCAGCCCAAGATATGGTTGGCGTCCTGGGCAGTGAGTGCCAGCTCACATCCAACTTTCCATCCACCAGTACCTGTTCTGCAGGGTTGCTCTCAATCCCTTCATCCCTCAGCCTGTGTTGATTAAAATCCTTCTCCTTCTCTGACCTCTTTGCATCTTCCATAAAATGTGAGTGACTCTTAAGGACTCATTAAGAGAGTAGATTGTGTCTCTTGATCATCTCTCGAGGTTGCAAGCATGTTGTCTTCTTTTAGCAAAAGTCTAAATTAGTCAAAACTAAATGCTAGGTGAACATCTGCAAATGAACACTTTTGCTTACACCCATATTGCCTTTCACTAGATGTAAACATCTAGTTTTATTGTAATGCTTCCTGCAAAACCATGGCTGTTTTTATTCTTCTGACAAGTTTGACAGCTGTCCATCCATCTTCCAGTGTGTAGATTTTCAGTATCATAGGTTGTTTGGTTCTTTTGTACTCCTGCCTGGCTTTACATTTTTAATTTACTACAATTCTCACTACCTGCTCGTGTTCACAGAACTTGCAGCACCCTGTACACTGGCTCCTGGCCTGTGTTGGAGCTGCCTCTGAAGACCTGTCAAGTGAACTTGTGGTTGAACCTGGTGACAACATTGCATTTTCAGTTAAAAGTGAAAGGAGGGGTTGTGGGGGGCAGAAGCTCATGAGAAAAGTGAAGAATTCAGCAAGAAAATAAATCTGAAAATTGAGCATGCAAAGGTTATAATAAAATTATTTGTGCATTGAATATAAAACACACATCTCATTTAAAAATAAAAAGCAATTCATGCCTTAGCTACTGTTGCTCAAGAAGTAGAAGCTTTTGTTTCTGTGTTCGTCTGAGAGTGAAGACAAAATTTTCACCCTCCTCAGATTTAATTTTTTTTCCCAAATTCAGGAGAGGGTGTCAATGCATTTTACGTCAAAAGAACTTTAAAACTGACAGCTGTTGTTGCAGCCATCATTTCAGGTTTCATCAACTGGCTGCAAAAGAGGAATGCTTTTCTTGAAATATTGAAAGTGATTGACTTGTTCTGTGTTGAATTCAGCATATATTTAATTATTCCTGCAAGAAGGGATACACAAATTTAGGGGTATCTCCCTGCCTTGATCCATTACTCCTCAGTAATGGTCGTATGAAGGTCAGTGTGCAGCAGGGGGAGTAGAGCAGAGCGTGAAAGCCTGGGTGGAAAATGTAGTGTGAAGCTGGAGGGCAGCAAGTTGCTTGCCCTGGTCCTCCCTGGGCAGGAAAATTAGGGCTCAGGAGGGAGACCAAAGCTGCAGAGAGACTTCTGAGTATGTGTCTAAGGTACAGGGGGAGGAAACAAAATGTACAAAAGAAAGAAAAGAACATTTGTCATTAATCACACAATTTTCTTCTAATCATTATAATTAGTAATAGCTTTGGGAATCTTGTCAATGTTCTTTAATGTGATGGTAAGAAAAGCTTTTCTGTTTGTTCTGTCTGGAAGAAAGAATAAACCTAGTAAGCAATGGCTGTATTAAAATCCAAAAATGGCTTGTAGCCAAATTTTCTTCTTATATAATCTTGGCTTTTAACTTTTCCGACTTGCTGTGTATGACCTCAGCTCAAACACCCCCCTGGAAATCACTGTTAAACCACAGAATGGTTTGGGCTGGAAGTGACCCTAAAGATCATCAGGTTCCAACCCCCCCTGCCATGGGCTGGGTGCCTTTCAGTAGACCAGCCTGCTCAAAGCCCCATCCAGCCTGACCTAGAACAGGGATGGGGTGTCCTCACTTTCTCTGGCCAGCCTGTTCCATGCAATGGAACAATTCCTCACAATTTCTTCCTAATATCTAATCTAAACACACCCTCTTTCAATTTAAAGCCATTCCCCCTTGTTCTGTCGCTACATGCCCATATAAAAAGCCCCCCTCCAGTTTTCCTGTAGGGCCTTTTTAGGTTCTGTAAGGTCTCCCTGGAGCCTTCTCCAAGCTGAAGAACCCCAACTGTCTCACCCTGTCTTCATAGGAGAGGTGCTCCAAATATTTCAAATAACTGCTTGGCTCTGTAGATACAGAAATACTAATTGTATTTTTATTTTCTCCTGGAAGAGAGGCTGCGGGAGCTTCTCAATTTTGGAAGCACTCTGGATCTCAGTAGCTGAAAACATCAATGATTTTTGTCTTCCCACATAATTTCTTACTGCGTTATATCAGTCCTTGAAGTGCTGTTTCCCAAAATACATAGTTTGTGACTCACCATGGAAAAACCCTTTTCCTAAGGGTTTGTCTAAGCGTTGTAAATATTGGAAATATTTACTGCAAAGAAGGCTGCTATTATGATACTGTGAAAACCTGGGATTCACTTAGCAAAACTGGTTAAAATATGCAGTTGTGTATTCTTTAGGACATGCATAAAAATTTCTATTTCTTTTGTCTCTACCAACAAAGTACTGCTGGAAAGGATAAGCTGAGTTAGGGAGAGTAAAGGTCTGTATATTGGTAACAACTGCTGTGTACACAATGGAATAGGTTGCACAGACCCAGGCTGGCCAAAAGCATTCAGCTCAAACTTAGAAGGGAGAGATGGTGCTTAAATGACTTAATCTGATTTGTTAGCCTTTGTAGACTCTTAGTTAGTGTTCAGGAAGGCCTTACCTATTTAAACTTCCCAACTCTTGTGTGTCCTTTTTGCCCCATAGTCATGTATACAGTATTACCTACCTAACTTACCTGTAAGAACTGAAACAGTATTGGCCCATTTGTGTGTAAATTGTTGTCTGGGATGGGGTTGCATTCCGGACCCCTTGGTTACTTCAGTTAACAGTTCAAGACTGAGCTGCCAGTCTGTTGGGGTTGCTTCGGTTTGGTTTGGTTTTTTGAATTTGGACTCCACACAAAATGAAGCAGTATGCAAATGTATAAAATTACAGTGGTATCAAATTAAGTTTTAGAACTCGGTCAGCTTTCTAATACTGTCTTGAAGGAATCATTCTCTTTCTTACTCCTACTCTTGGAAGCAATTTAAAATGAGAATTGTGGGGGTAGAGGTATCTTTGCCCCCAGCTACTGTGATTTTTATTTTTTTCTTGGCTTTCTCTTTGCTTGAATGTGTTTTATTCAGAGGCATTACTGCTCTCAGTTTTGAGAGTTTGGCTGTTGAATGTCAGGAGAGTATTTAATTTCTTATTCCTGTATATCTGAAGAATCCATGCAGGAGGTCAAATTAGTTAATTAAAGAAGATTACCTCTTTGCTGATCTGAAGTATGCTTATTGCAACAGCATGCAGATACAGTCTAAAATAGATCTTGGTGATGAATCTCAGATTGTTCCAGACTGTGGGATTCCAGGAAAACGCTAACGCTGCATATAGACACTGGGAAACCTGGTGGCCCTCTGGGGAATTTCAGATTGGTTTTTACCAGCCTCCTAACAGATGCTGTTCAAATATGTTGGACCAAATCTGGAGTGTCTAAAGTTAGACTAAGTACAGATTTAGGAGTCTTACTAAATGAAGAAATCGTGACGTATGTTACTGTTATCTTCAGCTCCCATTTAACTTAGTGGGATTTGCGTTTGATCAACAGCCTAAAAGGTCAGACATCTTTTAAATAGAAACATGATCTCAGTTTCAAAAACCAGGAACCTGTAGGCTTGGCTTTTGAGTCTTGAAAAATGTGGATATTGCCTAAAGTTGTTTGAGGAAGAGAGAGCATAGCAAAAACAGTTACCTGATTGAGTTTGGACTGGTGTCCTACCCAGATGTAGTAGGGGGCAGAGAGGAGAAATCATATCTTGCTGCTTGGGTTTCTCACAGATTAATTTAAAAGAAAAATTGACTTGTTGCTTTTTATTTCCTTCGATGATTTCACTGGAATGCATAGCCTAGTCATGGCCCAAGAAAACAAATTTCAAATATAATATAAATTATATGTAAGAAAATAAATGCATATTTTTGAGAAAATCCTTTGTCCTCATCAAGAGAACTCTTTTGGCACATCTGTATAACAGCTCTCAAATTCTGTTGAATTCTGAGGTCAGTTTTTATTTTGTCTGTAGGTTGCAACATTGAAGAAGAAAGACAACCTTTAAGAGTTAAGGCTGCTGCTCCTGAGTATATACAACAGTTAAAACGACAGAATATATGCAGCAGAATAAGAGAACAGTTGTATTTTGGCATGTGTGTACATTGAATATAAGTATGCCATCTTGTAATGCTTTAGTTGGACTTTGCAGTTATCAGGCCTTAATGCATTTTATTTAGTGGAAGTCTCAGGGGTACTCTCACACATATGAGACTATTATATGATGTGCAAATATACTGATATGAAATATAATTAAAACTCACTTTTTGTTCTGTTTTTGATAGACATGGGATTATGTGTAGATAGAGAAGTTGTGCAGATTTTAATCTAATGTTCAATGTCTCAAATATATACTTTGTGAAATGAAACTTTGTGAATTCACACACCAAGTTGGGAGCAATCTGAGCTGTCAGTGACCCATGCTCAATACCAGCAGCAAACTGCACACTGTGCTGCAGCAGCAAATGAGGAGACACCCATCCACTCATTAATTGTGTGGCTGCTTTGGAGTGGTGTTCAGCACAGAGAAGAGAAGCTTCAGGAGGAATCTCTAGGCTCTTTCAGCATAAAGAGAGACTCACTCTTCCCAGACCTGCACAGCAAACGGGGAAGGGGCAATGTCACAGATAGTGACCATCCAGTTCATTTCATGAGACAATTCTTCATTGTGAGCATGGGCTTTGAGCTCTGGAACTGGCTACCCACAGGTTGTGGGCTCCCTATCTTTCTTGCAAAGCTTGCGTTGGCAAGGCCCTGAGCAACCTCTTTGAACTTGAAAATTATTTCTATGCTAAATGTGTGTTAGGACTAGATGAGTTCTGCAGATATTTTCTGACCCTTTTTTTCTTTCTCATTCTGTATCATGCAAGATTTAAGTTTTATGTAGAACATTACTCATTTCTTAATGGGAATATGTAAACTGATTGGATTTCAGTCTAGATTTCCTATACTCTTCCTTCTGAAATGCCTTTGGAATCCTTGATTTAATGATTTGTTTGAATATTTGTCTTAATATTTTTCATATTATTGACTCTGTACAGACTTAATTTTAATCTTTTTAGTTTGTTTTTGAAAGACATGGTCAGAAACCAACCTCATAGTTGACCCAGTGAGCCTTGATGGACTTGAAGGTTTGTGTAGCTATTGATGCTTGTCTGCTAAAGTGGCTGTGCTGCTGCAGGTCAGTTTAGTGGTAGATAGGCCAAATCTGCAACATTATCTTTCTTTTAGCTAGAAATACTTGCCATAGGTCAGCTTTGCTGATGTAACTATCTTTGAATTTAACTCTATAGATTATTTCTGTCTTGACTTAGTGCTGTTGTCTTTGTAAGGTCCATTGGTGGTAATCATCAAATAAAATTTTGTTTCCCCAAAGTACTCAACCTTTGTGAAATGAAAATTTATTGGAGATATTCTGTTTCTGCTGCATGTACTGTAGCTCTTTTTGTATAAGAAGAAATTATTTTTTAAAGAGAAAAATGTTTTTAAAGTCTAGCAATGCATTTCTAGTTCCTTTATGTTTTACTGTGGGATCTTCTGCTATGACACCAAATAACTGTATGGTACTTGAGAGCTTTTGTTTTCAGAAAAAATACAGAGCTTTTTGCAGAAATCAGTGGCGTAGAACCCAAAGCCAGCTGCAGCTCCCAGCCTTCCATATTCATTGTTTATTCTCTTAAGATAAATCATTTGACTTTGGTTTGCATTAGTGACAGATTAAGCTGCCAATGTAAACATTGTAGGATTGAGTATTTTGAAAGTTGTGTGTAATTTTGTGAAGGAACTAAACCCACAAGCGTCCGGAAGCAATGTAATGTTGCGTGTGTTGGAATAATATTTTGCAATGTTCATGAGAAAGGGAAGTAAGTATTTAGAACAGTATTGGTGAAATGGTAACAGTTTATGTTTCCTAATTTTTGTTTACTGAAAATAATTCTTGACACATGGAGCTTTTACTCAAGTTTCCATGCAAAGTTGATCCTGGAAGTAGGAGAGACACATGTGTTACTGTGCAGCCAAAAAATGCCATTATTTATAGTTGGGTAATCTTTCCATTTACTTTTTGACAATGCAACTGGGTTAGAGTGAAAATGTTTTGGATTTAAGTCTCAGAGTTTGGGGTCTATTTGTGAAATGCTAGACATCTTCAGTTTTTAAAAAAAATACTAAATAATTCTCAGTTTCTTGCACCTAACCTATGTTTATCAGAAGCGGAACCCGTAAAATTTAGAATTTGCAACTGTGATGGTCACCTCCATCCTGGGAGGATGCTAAGCTTTCTTAAAAAGGGAGGGATGAACTACTGTTTACACAGCAAGAGCAGTTTGGATTAGATGAGCCTGCACATTTAACCTGGAGAAATAAATTCCTAATAAAATGTAGTACTTGTGGCTGCACTACTAAAAGTTGGTTGTTTTTTCTCTTTATTTATCTTTTTCCACACGTAGATGCTGCAGACCATTTGGTCAGTTCAGTTCTCCTGTAACTTTAATTAGCAACTGTCATAAAAAAGTAGAAAAGCAAGTAAACTAAGTAATATTTAAAAAAATACAAACCAGTATAAATATACTGGAAAATATCACTGAAGAATTTGTGCCTATTGCTATTAATCTTGCTCTTGCTGTAGAGGAAAGTAGAAAATTCCATTCCCTACTGGTTACATGTTAGGTTTGGAAGATCTTTGTTTCTTCATTTCTGTAAAGATCTAAACAAGGTCTAAAAATGTCAGTTAACACTGACATGCTTCTGTAGTATGAAACACACGTTGCTTAACTGATTCAGGTTTTTGAAGATATTCTGCTAATTTATATACTGAAGAAATAGTTCTAGTATTTGATACCGATCAAAATTTTCTTATTACAAAGTTGTGCATAACAAACTTTAAAGAAAAATATATGCTGATTATATATTTGTTTTATAGATCTTGGCAATAATGTTTAAATTGACTACATTTATTAAGGACTTAATGGGCAAATTTAATATTATTGATGTTTTTGTTTGCTTAAGAAACTTCATCTGTATAAGCAGGTTTTGTGTAAACATGCTGAAAAGATGTTAAAAAACTTTCAAAGGGCACTTTTACATGTTTATGGATGGCTTTGAAATGGGCAAAATGTGTTGTGTTCTAACATATTTTGAAAAACATATTTTGTACTATTTGATATGAAATGATAGTGACAGAAGTGAAGGATAGTGGTGAACAGTAAAGAGTCAGATATGGATGATAAAAAGCAGGTTTGAGCTTTCTGTTAATTATTGCATTAGAAGTATTTAACTGTCATTCCAACAGAATGATAAATTTATGAATTTACTGGAGCACAGTAATTCAGCGTTGCAGCTGACAATATTGGTTAAAGACTTCCGTCTTTAAGTGGTTGTGAATTAGAATCTTCAGTGCAAGTGCTTTGAAATGCTAACTTAGGATTTCTTCGATCCTTTTCTTCATTAAATTATTTAAACATTACTTGTTGGTTCAGAAGGTTTAACATGATGTTCTTCATTGTATCCTGAAAAATTTGACCAGACCATTTTGTCCATATTCTTGGGAAACTTGTGTTAGTTTAGGAAGTGTTTTGTTTGACGTTTGTTCTGAATTTAGGTTTCTGGTTTTGTCTGAGGCTACTGCATGATTAAAACAGCTGCTGCTCCTTCACAGGCCTATGAAGAGTACACCAGCAAGCTTGATGCTCTACAGCAGAGAGAACAGCAGTTACTGGAATCCATGGGGAATGGAACTGATTTCTCTGTCTCCAGTTCAGCTTCAACAGACACAGTTGCATCATCTTCCTCCTCTAGCCTCTCTGTAGCACCTTCATCCCTTTCAGTTTATCAAAACCCTGCTGATATGTCACGGAATAACCCTAAGTCTCCACAGAAGCCCATTGTTAGAGTCTTCCTGCCCAACAAGCAAAGGACTGTGGTGAGTCAGTTTCTATTCACATACTTGTAACCTCAATATTTCCTGTATCTCTCTTTCCCTCTGTATGTAAAAGTTAATTTAAGAGTTGAAATATACCTGGGTGGAGGTCAGAAGTGTCATGGTCTCACAGTGCTCTGCTGCACTCAGTTGTTTTGATCTGTTGGATGTTTTGAAAGGATTAACTCAAAAAAGTCCATTATAGCAATAATATAGAATACAGAAGTTATAAGGAGTTTTGTAACTATGAAGATACCTCAAGAAATATTTTCTCAAATGAGTTTTATTGGATAAATAGTATTTTACCATTTTACAATAGTTAGAAAGGGACAATAAGCTCTGTTTCTTGTCTTATGGAAAACTATTGATTAGTTTAACAGGGCAAGATGGAGGAAGTATTTTCTATGTTATCAGAGTTACTAGAAGCATTGAATGCTTTAGAGCAAGAACCAGCCTCTTGCAGCTTTGGAGGGCTGTGCAGAATAGCTTGGGGTTTTTTTTCTGTTTTTTTTGTCCTCCTTACCATGGTGAGCGTTTGTGGCACATGATGATACTTTCAGGTCTTGTGTAGAGAACTGATTAGAGGAGGGACAGAGTTGCAGTTAGAGAGCTCAAGAAGTGTTGCCCACAAACTGCTTGAAACCTGGTGTTTATCAGTTTTGACAATGTTACAGTGACTCCTGATGTCGTGGAAGAGTAGTTCGCTTTTTGCTGCTAGAAAGGGATTTTTTGTATCCCTTAAGAGCTGTCAACCGGAGAGCCTTGATATGTCCTTTAGAACAATGCACTGCCAACTGTGATAGATGAAATTATTGACAAGCCATAGTCTAGGCTCTGTTTTGCAAGGTAGTACATAATCCAAATTTAGGGGAGTAGTGTTTCCAGAGAAGGTGGGAAGTGAATGGACAAGAATTGTCCATGTCAAGCCAGGACATTTTGCAGCAGTCAGTCGGGTGTCAGCTATCTCTGGATTGTTACTGTCTGTTGAATTTGAGTTGCTGGTAAAAAGAAGAAAACATAACTGAGTAGTTCTGGGTGTTGGACCATGTCCTCACCCTTTCCCTGCCACTTTCCTTTCATCCTTCCCCCACCTCACTGAGCAAAAGACTTGTAGTGGGAGCAACATTGGAGGGCAGTTGTTTTCACCTGACTTTTTTTTTTAATATTGCTTATTTGTTCAGGCTTGCTGAACAAATCTTATTTGTTCAAGATTGCTGAAGATGGAAAATAATATTTGGGTTTTGACTTAGAGAGTGGGAGTTTAATGTAGCCTGTGACCACTGTCCAGAATGTACAGTGTAAAGCCAGGTGATGTTGTCTGCCTGTTGAGGAAAGTCTAAGCATGCAGTACTACCCACAGAGTGAGATCTGGAGAGAAGGTCCTGGATTTTGGAGGGACTCTGGTTTCTTCATGTGTTCTGTCCCATCCTGTCTGGCTATTTGCAGCCCCTGTCACGGGGACGGGGCTCATAAGTTGGTTTTGTTCCTTTCCTGTAAAGGATCACAGCATATCACTTCCTGCACTGTTCTGTGCATTACCTGTTTTGTCTCTCCTATGTGTTCTCCTGTCCTCTAACCCACATAGTGTAATTCTACTCTTATTCTTTCCCCCTCATCTGCCATACACTTGTTCTGCTTCTTTGTCTCTCCCTTTTTACCTCCTCCTCAATCCTGTTTTATTTTTCACAGCTCTAGGTGCTATGGGAGGTAAATGTTGGTTAACTTGGGTGTAGTCGGGGAGAGGCTCTTGCTTCTGTCCCCAGCTTTCTAGTGGAGGATTAACACTATTTGCCTTACCTGTCCAGCTCTGCAACTAGTTTCCAGCTTGCTTTGATTCTTTTTTATTTCAGTTTTACACAGCTTGGATCAAGTTGTGTTACTAAGTTGAACTTTGTTTTCTTATTTTCTTTTTGTATATTCATAAAGTATCTCTGGTTTAGAGCTGAGAAATAGTGCTTATAGGAGCTCTTGAGTGTGGGGGTTATTGGCCTTGGAGCTGAAGTTCATTTCTCTGAAACTTGAACCAGTGATCATTTTATTGAGAAAGTCAGGAATTTCTTGTATGGTGACTCTTAATGTAATTCCTTTGTTTTCAGTTTTTATTGGTCCTACATGTTTTCTATTGGAAACTAAGGAAATGCCAGGAGCAATCACAATCCAGAAGGAACTGAAGCAGCTTTCTGAATCCTAGGGTGCATTAAGCACAGCATCACTAGTTAGTTGGGAGAGGTGATTGTCCCCCTCTACTCCAGTGTGGCCTCACCTTGGGGACTGTGTGCAGTTTTGGGTGCCATAATATAAGGTTCTGTGATCCAGAGTGCAGTTTTAGTAGCCAGCAGTCAGATGATTGGTTACTAACCCAAAAAAACCATCAACATTATTCAGTGAACACTGAGACTGCTTCCTTCATTCTCTGTGGATTAAGAAGTGTTGCACACATTTGTCTTCCTTCATAACCTTTGGCTTTTAAAGCAGACTGGTTGTGTCTCACTTGTGCCCATTAACTGAGCCCTTTGCTTATGGAGCTGGGATGTTAGTTCAGGATGCTCAACTATACAAGGCGGCTTGTGATGGGTTGAAGCAGGAAGGAGCTTCCTTGTGAAAATATGTGGTACCTGCCATTAGAGCCTTCCCCTTGCCCTAGTTCCTATTTCATATGGCTGTTAAAACAGGCCTGATGTGTTCTACAATCAAGCAGGTGGATGGAGAGATACTGCTAAAGTTGCAGTGTAGCAGCAATCTCCTACCCACCTCAACCTAAATTGCTTTCAATTAATATCTACTTCTGAAAGAAAACCTTGTTAATATCACAATAATAATTTCAGTCTCTATTTCCAATTCACTTCAGGAGGGGAGAAATGTTGTCAGATCCCAAGGAATCTATTTTTGTCTGGGAATGCCATGACATTTCTTAAACTGACTTAAAGGGACTGGAATTGAGTTGGTAATGGAGAGCCAACCTCGTTATTTTTTCTTTGGTCGCTCTGAAGCAGCCCCAAGTACTACAACAGCCTTCTGCTATTTGTTTAGAGCTGCTAAAAATGCAGGAAATGGGGGGGGAGTTGCTTGCATATCTTACATTTTTGACTAGCAACTGCCTTGTTAGTTGAGAGTTCTCTATGTGTTATTGTTTGTGTAGGATCAAGCAAATACATCTGTTGGAGCTGACTCCAGTTCAAAATATAATTTAAGGAAACTGGTGGAGTACAAAGGAATGAGACCATGGTGTTTAATGTATATGATTGTGGTGCTGAAGGGAAGTTTCTTTGTGTGTGTCATGATAAGGCAGAGGTTGGACAAACCTTTTCCTAAGGTGTGAAAGTGCTTGTCTGAAAGCCTGACAGGTCTGTGTCAGAGCCTACTGCTGCTGATCATTTGAAGTCAGCATTTTGATTCAGCTGGCTACAGGACAGGGTTCAAAAGTAACTTATTTTTTTGAAAGCAAAACCAAATAGTTGGCTTGGTTAGCTTGAGAGGAATCAATGAATAAGTAGTGTGAGAAATAAAAGATTGTTTTCCTTGTCCTGGTCCTGGAAAGGGATGAAGAGAAGTTTCTTTCTGCGAACAACCTCCTAGAAAAAACAACAGACTGTTTTTTCTCCTCTGTGCTGGGGTAATTTTATCCCCTATAATGCAGAGAGAGAAACATGTGTACTTCTTTCCTTATTGGCTTTGTTCTGCTGGCAAGTCACACATCCTTTGGAGCAGCATTCCACACAAATGTCACTCAGATAAGTCTGTGCGGGTGGGTTTGTTCATTTTGTTCTAGGCCGGAGAGAAGGATGCTGAAGTCATAAAAATAAAAGATGCTGCAAATCTACCTGAGACGAAAAATTGTTTTGTAGAACAAGTTGATGAGGCTTATCCAAGCAGTGGCAAAAATTTGGTAAATACTGGTTTCAAGCTTGTTTGGATTAAGAATCTAAATGTCTGTGGTGTGCATAGTAACAGATCAGCTAATTAAGGGAGAGCTTTTGGAGGTGGAAGGAAAGTATAAAAACTCTCATCTCCTGCTGGTTGCCAGAAGTCTGAGAGATTATGTTATATGCTACGACTTGGTTTTGGTGGAAGGGAGGTAGTCTTGAATGGAAGTAGATGATATTTACTGGTGAGATTGCTGAGGGAATGCATGGAGCCGACAGGGAACACAGCCTTCGGCATTCTTAGTTGTGGAGTGGATTAGGATTTTTTTTTCCAAATTGTATGATTGAGTGTGCATGCAGAGAAAGAAAAGAGACATAAGACAGTGCTCATGCAAATGAACAGAAGTAGACACATACCTGGTTGAGATGTACAGTAATTCAAGGAGAATGGTGCTTATCAACTGATGCAGAGGTACGGGACAAATAGGATAACTTCAGGTTTATGTAAGAGGAAGAAGACATTGAAAAAGTTTAAAATTACCTGAAGGAGTTTGGGCAATTAGCATAAAAAGCTTTTGAAGAGTATAAAGAATACAGGAATATAGTGTTTGCATGTAGGGAAGATTTAAGCATTTTGTAGGATTGTTTTGAGTTGTGTGATTTTTAGTTTTTCCCCTAATTTTTTTCTTTGAGGGTTGGGGGAATGATTTTTGAGGATGTGGGCACAATATCTTTTGTGCATCACTTTTAACTGGTAGGTTTGGAATAAGGAAAAAGCCTCCATTTCCAATTGCATGAACAGTTCCAATTTTTGCCCTGTGAAAGCTGACAAAATAGTCAAAATTATTTAGAGATTTCACAATTAGATTGCTTGCTCACTGTGAACCTTAAGGCACTAGCGAGGCTGGTTTCCTCTCTTGGAGGAAAGCTTTCTGAAACATGTAATGGAGTAAACATTTTGTGGACATATCTGGAGTGTCTCTCTGTCACAATGAAAGAGCACAAGAATAGGTGAGGCATGTATGATATTTTCCATCGGTTGTCCTCCAAATTTGAGCTATTTGTCACTCAGGAGTTTTATGAGTTTAAGTGTTTTCTGTTTGGAAGCCCTCTGTTCAGCCTACATTGTGGTTCGAATTCCTTGGGCTGGTTATGTGGAGTGTGAGTAATCATGTTCTGTGTTGGTCTTTAAATCTGCCACATGCTACTTTATTCTAAGTGAAATAAGGCTTCTGAGAAAAGCCATTTAACATCAGGCTTGGTATAAAAACAAGTAGCTAAAACAGGTTATGACTCTGCAGAGGAGCAATATTAGGATTTTTTTGATGTTGTAGTGAAGTCCTGGTAAAAGAAAAGAATGAGAGAATTCTAGGAAAGAAGAGACTGCAGTAAGAGGGCTTCTAACTCAAGTACTTTATGAACAAGATCATACAATTGAGGAATAGCAGCCCTGAATGATTTTGATTACCCAGGAAATCCCTTTTGGACAAGTACTTGGAGTGGGGGAAAAACAGTCTGAAAGCAAATGAGCTCTCCTGAATGATAATATGGGGCATGGGAAGTTACAGGAAAACTGTTTAAGTGTAAGGAGTGATAGGTATTTGAAAGGCATCAGGTAGTGACAGGTCTTGTGCTTCATCTCTGTGCTCTGTTGCTGCCTTCTGCACATTACCAGCTTCCAAAAGAAATGTTCCCTTCATGTCTTCTGCCCCTCTTGGTGGAGTGAGGGTGGTAAGGAGTCTCCACTGCTCTCCCCAGTTGTGTTTATAAGGGATCCTCTCCCAGCTCCAGTGCCATCTCTGTCAGCATGAGCAATGAGTGGACTGGTCAGTTTGAATTCTATATCTGTCTGTAGTGGTCTGAGTGGGGACAGTGAAGCAAGGGGGGACAAAAAACCCCAGATGTTGTATATGTTTTGGGAAAGCTTGATGGCCTCGAAATATTTCAGTTGTCTGTAGATTCTTGATGGGTTCAAATCATTGTGTTATCACCCATCACAAGGTCAAAAAATTTCCATGGTAGCTTCTAGACCAAAAGCAATACTTCAGGTCACAAAATAAGTTACCCTTTTTTCTATGTTAAACTATAGAATATTGTGTGGGTTTTGGTTGTTCTTTTTTTTGGAGATGCTTTGTGTAAAAACTCAGCATAAATCTGGGCCAGTAAAGCTTTTTCAGTTGGTTTTATGTTGGTATGCTTCATATGCTTCTCATCGTTAAACATCTGTTGGAAAGTTCATGGAAGTTCTCAAAATGTGAATGTGAGACTGAGTTTTTAAAGGTGACAAATTTGTATGTTTAAGAGTTAAAGAAGCTAAACAGGACTGAGAATACTGTGCATGGGGCCAGTTCTTAAGTGTCTCACTCATGTCACACCTTGGTTTATTAGTACATCTGCCTTTTAATTAGGCAAGCAATCATGTGATCTTCTCTGCAGTCATGAAGACTAGAAGAATATGCTATTTTTATTCTATGTAAATTCTTAGCATAAATTAATTTATCATGCATGCACAACTGGGATCCTTCAAATATTCTGTTTTTAAATCTGGTACTTGATTCATTTCTTTTGAGTTCAGATTTGCATCTTGCTTTCTGTTGTTTATGCTGTGAGTTTGTGCCTCAAGCTTTCTGAGTAGTAAGCACTGGATTTCTGTTGGCATTTGAGCTGCCCTACCAGTTTCACCTGTCAAGTATAAGGAAAATTCAGAGAAGGGATGTTCAGGCAGCTGAATAAACCAGTTTCTTGCTTTTAATTGCACACCTGGTCTGACATGATTAGGTTTTACTAATCAAAAATACAATTAGACCTCCCATGTTGTATCAAATATGTAGCAGAAATTGAGTTTATTTTTAGCCTATGCCAATGGTTGGTTGCTGAATGTATCTGAATAATTTGGAATTTTATACATCTTATTAGCAGTCTGGTGATATGAAGTAAATGGTAGTTTACTTTCAAGTAAACTTCACTTGATACCTCTCAATCACTAGGAAAATTTATTCCATCGCTTATTAAATTCTTTTCTCTTTCCTCAAGAGTTTTTCTTTTGTTCTTCCATTTCTCTTCTCCCCTCTCACTGAGGAGGGAGTGAGCAACCAGCTGGGTGGTGCTTAGCTGACTGCCAGGGATAACTCAACACAAACTACCCTCAAATGCTGGATAAATTCAAAGGCATATGTGTTATGTGTTGAAAAGAGAATAATTTAATCTGCTACAGTTTTATTGACACACTGTCTTAGATTGCAAAGTGAAACAATATTGAAAACTTGCCGTTAGAAAACTTATGACTTGTCATCTGGAATGCCATGTGCAACTCTGATTTTTGGTTTTTACTCAAGTAAGGAGTGTTTAGTGGTTCCTTATGAGATGGAAAGTCTGGCTGTAGAAAGTAATGAATGCTAGAAAAAAAATACTGTTTGGAGGAAGCATGCTTCCTTTACCTCATAATGTACTAGGCAGCCACTCAGTGCAATGGAATGCAAGTCACAAATCTGAAAATGATCATAATAAATATTTTAATTCCATGTCTAGTAAGTCATACTTATATTCATGCTTCTTGTATTTTTAAGCAAACTAGCCAAGGGGAGTTTCATGCATTTGTAGAGAATGTGTATAGTACCTGAAGACAGAAGCATCCATTTGATTTTAGGATCAGTTGCAACAGCTTAGAGGAGGATGTGAATTTTAGCCCTTCTGCTATAGTTTCTTGCCCCCGCGCTGCTTTTAGAGCACTTGGAGTGTGATCAGCTAAGACAGGACTCTACAAAAGTGAACTCTATTACAAAGATTTATTTAAATTGTTTTCTACCTTAAATTTCTATGCATGTGGGTTTTGGTTTGGAGAACAGCCAGCTGACCTTTTTGTCTCTTGAACAGAAACCACAAGGTCCTGGGGTTTCATGCCCATATAGTGTCGCTACAGATATTTTTCTAGATAAGCATTTATTGCAAGTCTGAAGTCTAAAGCCATATTTTCCAAACTTTATTTTATTAATAGGTCGTTGGCAGCCTTCATAGTTTCTGCCACTGGTACTCACCCTAACGAAAATTTGAAGATGATCTGCTCTCTACTGTCCCCTTTAAAATGAGCAATGCTCTTCTGAACACAGTTTGGAACTGTCTCTCAAAAGTTTGAAAAATTATATGTGGAGGCCATTCATTAGGCACAATAGGTTTCATCCAGTGTGGTTGAGTGATGTTGTATTCTTGAGAAAATATTTCTGCACTGACATAAATCAGTCTGTTGTGTTCTACATTTAATTGCATTGGAGGTGCCAAGGGGTGCTGGTAACCCATGTCTTTGCAAGTTAAATGGAATGCATTTGACTGAATGCTAACAGCTTTGTAAAACGGGTAAATTCTGATCCATTTCCCTTGGAAACAAGATTTAATGCAATGAAACTGCCTCTCATTTGTCTCACTAAATGCTTCATTAAGAATGTATTTTCTTGCTGCTTTCTCCTGGAAGCTGGATAGAGCTTCATGTCCTGATATCCAGAACAGCTGTTTCTGAAAGCTGTGTTCTTTTCTAGAGGATGTGATGTTCAGTGCTATCTTATGTCCTTTTTGCCACAAACGAGGGTAATTTTATCTGTTAGTGCTGTAAGAAGTAGCTGACTGATTTGGTGAAATATTTGTCCTCCACAAGTAAGATGAGAAATTAAATGTGGATCTCATGTTTGGATTTTACCAGAAAACCTTCCATGTTAGAAGGCCAAACTAATTATTTGGCAAAAGTATAGTTTAGCTTATTTTCTCCCAAATTGAATTCTATGAGGATGTGGCTGAAATGTTTTAGACCTGGGTATCAGGTATGGGGAGGAATCAAGTGTGATCTTTCAGGGTGTCTTTGTTGTGGTAAGCAAATAAATACTTCGAAGTGGTATTTCAAATCCATTCTACTTGGCATATTTCCACTGTTCTACCCAGTAGTCTGCTTGATTGTTTGGAAGTGCTCTGAAGCTCTAAGCTGTGTTACACATACCTTACATACTGTACATGTGTTACACTTGGCCAGAGTGAGCTGAATGACAATGTAAGGCTGAGGGAAGAATAAAGCCAGCTAACTAGTTTTGAGAAGTATAATACTGGATATTCAGGGCTGACCAGCCTTTCCACTTTCAGAGAATACCTTTGCATTGCTTCTTTGGAGTGATTCTCAGTGTCTTTATTGCTCTGAAACACTGGAAACTACGGTGGTGTAAGGAAGCATTTTTAGCTTACTGAGACTATGCCAGTTTCTAGTCTGATGCTAGAAAAGTGATGTAAGAGTTATTTAGGGACATAGCCCTGAATTTCTTACTGAATCAGGAATGACCTGATTTACAGAAATAAATGATTTATTATGCATTGCTTAAATACTTGTGGCTGCAGTACTAAATATATATCAATAATGTTGTTACAAATACTTACTGTCCCTAGAAATAGTTCAGGTGAGTAGAAGAAATGAGAACATTAGGGGCTGTAGTTCTGTTTAATCTGTCTAGGTAGTAAGCTGCTTTGAGAATATCTGCAATCTGGAATAATTTTCATTTTTTTCCTTGGGGCTTAACATTTGCAAACTTAAGCATGTGTTTTGGTGTTGCCCTGAATTGCTACTTACACAATTTAGGATGCTCAAGTAAATTATCTTCTCTGGTATATTATTAATCTACAAATGAACACACCTTGCAGTCTGTGTTGGCAGCTTCTGTGCTGTTCCTTAGTGTTATATAGCCCACACTTTCATATTCTTGACTTTTGAAAGTTGCTTGCTGAATCTACTTACCAATTGCTATAAAAACCTAAGCCTTTTCTGATCTACAAATCTTATGTATGTAAGTAACCTGGAAAGAAAGTCCTTAACAATCACAATTTAGGAGTACATCCCCTAGCTTAGTAATATGAGTTTCTAGGCAGTAACCATTGTGAAACACTTGAATTCTCTTAGTTATAAAACAGAGGAATCAAGAGATAATGGATCGGTGCAAACAAAATGGATTTTAAATAATATTAAACATTCTATGTTTCAATAAAATGCCAGCTTTGTTCAGTGTATTGGGTTGCAGGCATGAGAGTGCTGTGTATTTTGGAGTAAATGAGAAATTTTCTCCTGGGGAACTGATTTTGTTAAAAAATGCTGATGTGATTCAGTTAAAATGCTCTGTGGGAATCCTGGCAGAACTCTAGATGGAATTGATAAACCCTCCTTGGTGCTTTCCTGCTGAGCTGGAGCTGCTGGCTCCTGGCAGGCACTCGGGGGCTGCACCATGCAGGGCTCCTGCCCCCTGCTCCCCTCCCAGCCTGGGGGGCCACACACCCTCCGTCTGCCTGAGGCTGAGAAAGAAGCTGTTCCAAAACTCCTGCTTTGGAGTCAGCAGGAGTCTGTTAGTCAGGATAAAAGAACTGGTGTTGGGTTTTGTTTTTCTAAAGACCGAGTTGGTCTCCAAATCACTTTGTTGGAACCAGCTTTTTCTTTAACTTTGCCATAATTTGGGGGTGAAAAGAAGCTGGGGACAAAAAGAGGTTTCAGCGGGAATGCTTTGCAGGGTGAGATTTCTGCTTTACAGCAGGTGCTAGTAGGGACTGAAGAAGGGGGCTGAAGGGCTACATGCACAGATGGTGATAGACCATGCTGTACCAGTCTGGGAAAATGATTAATCAATACTACAGGGACTTATTCTGCCACTAAGTTCTTTTAATTTGGCCTTATGTTTCTCTGCTCGGGAGTTCTGTAAGAGAATGTTCTAAATGTGATGCTGATTCAGGATCATGATGGTTTTTGAGAGTAATAAAAGCAGTTCTTTGGGTTTTAGCTGGATCGTGATGCAAATGGCAGTGAAGAGAACAAATGTTCTACCCATGTTTCTAATAGCAAGTTGTATAAATATGGCTTGGATTTTAATGAAGAGAACTTGGGATAATAATACTGAGCAATGGCAAATAATTAGTGAGCAGGATGTTTAATGCACATTTTTCATAGTCCTATTGCACTTTTGTTGCTGTAGGTAACCTTCATTCTGATACTTCCCAAATTTTGAGAGTTTGTATTTCCAACTTTATTGATCTCTTAAAAGAAACCCTGTAACTTCATAAATCTTGTTGTTGACAAAATTAAAAGGAAAAAAAATTATACCAGTGTAATTAATTAATAGCATTGGAACTTTGAGGTTCCTGATGCATTTCTTTGCTTCATGAGTTATTGGAGGATGTTGTCATCATTTATGGAGGATCAGTGCTGGAGGAAGAAAATGTTTTCCAGTGACTGCAAGACTGCTTGTCTCTTCTTTAATGTTAGTAATCTTCCTACCGCTTGACTTTTCCTCCTTGTCCTGTTCCACTCCCTCACACAGGTCAAGATTTTACCTGGTTTCTTTTAATACTTAACTTTGTTGGAGTTTTCTGCCTAAGCTAGAACCTCCTCCTACTCTGTGCTGGGTTCTGTTGCTGCTCCTAGGTACCTCCTTCCCTCTAATGGTCCTTGTCCAGAACCAGCCACCTTTTCTCCCAATCACAGCTTGAAAGCTTCCTGTTCAGGATGTACTTCCAGTACTTCCCCAGGTGTTGGCAAACAGTTCTCCCTGCAAGGTGGTTCATCACGTCATTTTTTCCTGCCCTCAGCCTCAGCTCTTCAGTCTGTCCTCCCTCTCTCTTGCTTGTTTGATTCCCACCGACCTGCTGATCACAATTCCCTCTCCCAGGATACGTGTGCTTTGCCTGCATGTTCAGTTCTTGAAGTTTGTCCTCACCCTCTCCTCCCATTTCTCCTTCATGCCCAACCTCTTTCCTGGCTCTTTTCATTCTCCTTTTTGTCTCCATTATCTGCCTGCCCCCTTTGCAGTATTTCAGTTTCTTCTGCCACTGTGGATATCAGTGGTGAAGTGACTGAGGTTGCTGGAAAGGTAGACCTGAATTGTCTGTGGAGACTCAACCTCAATCCAGCAGGAGCTATACTCAGAGGGAAAATAGCCTTGAGCCAAAGAACACTTGCTTCCTCCATCAAAATGATCACATCTAATGTCTGGGGGGAGGTTGGAGCACACCTGAAATCCTCAGAGATTTCAGTCAGATTCCTAAAAATATTTACTCTCTATTTGCAGATATATACGTTGGAGGCATAGAACAGGACGCTGAGGGGACAGACAGGTTCTTTTAGGGGTCTTTGGCAGAATGATGATGGAACTAAATCATAGGGACAATTAAAGAGTTATTTTCTTAACAAGATACTTGGATTAGCATAGTGCAGAATTTATTATTAGAATGGCGTATGAGTTCTACAAGCAGAATCAATGTTGTGCAATTTTTAAGTAACATAATACAGAATTAATAATACAATTTCACTTATAATTTCTTATCACCTTTGCAGGTCAAGACAAATCTTTAATAGATGTTTTGCTGTATCAATACAACAATCATAATTTAGACTCAACATTTGTATAAAAGAATATGAGTCACACCCTCGGTCCTTGGAGAAGGGAGAGGAGTTCCTTTCTAAGGAGTTACTTAGAATAATAAAAAGATGTATTAAAAAAGAATATAATGTGTAAACCAAAGTCACCTAAGGCTGAATATCAAGGTTGTAAAGAACTGTGCTATAGGATGTTTTTTTCAAGGAATTCAGAAAAATAATATTTTTTTTAAATGTTTGTGTTGACCAGATGAAATGCATAAATATTCTGTAAAAGACTCTCATGTTAATGGGAAAATGATGGTGAAGCAAAATATTCCTTTGTGTCTTCTGAAAGCACATATGTTTGAGTTCTAGAAATGCAGTATATAGTGTAACCTCAAGTCACACAGCTACTTGAAACAGGCTACTTTGCACTGTCATGCTTAAGTAGGTCATAGAGCCCCTAAATACCCATGGAAATTTAAACACAGGGAACAAAAACTAGGCTCCCATCCAAAGCCAGTTGAAGCTGATTAAAAGACTGCTTTTGGCTACTGAGTGCTCTGGCTTAAGCCACTTGCAAGCTAGATTTGAGTTTCAGGTGTTCAGACACACTTGTCAGGTTTGTTTGTGAGTTTGTAGGTTTTCTGATTTGTGTCCGAGGTACTGTCTGTGATTATAGGTGATATCCCACTGTGTACAATGCCTGGCTTACATATTTTCACTACTGAGTTCTAAAAATAGTTAGTACATAATATTCAATACCTTAACTGCACTTAATCACCAGATCATGTATTCTTTTTTTATGGCTTGACACTATTAAATTAAAAAAAATTTAAAAACTGTTAAATCACAGGTGTACCTAGAGATGATTTACTTAGTTGTATAAGATATGCCTTCAATTAGAACAGAAGTGAGGAAAATACCTTTACATAGTGTGGAATTCTTGACTTGGCTAGTTTTAATATGCTCCTCCATTCTTCCCATCCTCTTAGTTATCTAAACTTTTCAAGCTAGGAAACAAGAGAGCAATATATTTTCATATAAGACTTATCTGTAGAGTTACAAATACAGGTTAAAGTGAGAGGTGATGGTCTGCCTGATTCAGATGACTGTTTTGTTTCACTTGTTTGCATGCTTATCTTCTGTTTTAGAAATAGAAAATAAAATATTTACATTTTATCGTACTGTTTTTTTGAGTGCAGTCCAAGTTAGTTCCTTCACTTAATTTCACTTGGCAGGTTTCCCCACTTATGTTCAGGCCAGCCTGTAAAATTAAAGCTGTATGTAGTTATTAGCTATCTGTGTGCTGTGTTTCTAAGTTGTTCTAGTTGAGAAAGTTGGAAATTCATTTTTGGAGTTGAGTGGAGATTCTGTTCCAAATGTTAATAGATGTGTAGAGCTTGTTGGCTCCTCTAGCTGAGCCTTTTTCCTCATATACTATTCAGCAACAAAATTTTTCTTGATACAAAAAAGGTTTTGGAAAACTCTGACCTACAATTCTGTAAAGCATCCTGAAGAGTGGGTTTTAGCACTTGAGGGTCAAATGTTTGCATCAGTTTTGGGGGATAAATTGGAAGCTGTTTTAACCAATTTCTTTTGTATTTGACCTCTAGGTTCCAGCAAGATGTGGAGTGACAGTCCGAGACAGCCTAAAAAAAGCGCTGATGATGAGAGGTCTTATTCCAGAATGCTGTGCTGTTTACAGAATACAAGATGGGTATGGTTTGTGTGGGATGCTTTCTTGCTCTTAGAATCAATTATTGGAGCTACCCAGGATGGCCAGTTCTATCCAGAGGTTGTTTCCAAGTTCAGAATTTTATGATACTTTGCACTAAACAATTTGCACATCACAAACATGTTGAAAAGAATGTCTAATTCCTAGGAAAAGGCTCAGGCATAATATTCAGTAATATGAAGTTATGGCAAAACACTCATTTAATCAAACTCATGCTAACCAAATAAGTATTAAATAGGCCTGGTTAACTTCTTGGTTTTATTTCATTTGACTATAATGCTTTCTTAACTAAAGACAGAGTTCCCTTGGGAGGAAAAAAAAGGATTTTCAGCCCTAAAAATTTGTATATTCATGTGCACAATTAGCTATCTCTGTGGAACTCTTACACAACAGGTACCTTCACAAACACTTTATTTGATCAAAAAGTCATCTGCCATGTTGGAAACAAGGAATTGGCCACTACTGGAGCTGGTTGAAAAAGTGCATTTCCTTCCTGCAGTTTATCCAGGGAAGGTGTGCTTTGTTTGCTAGGTACTGAGCCTAAGGTCTTGTTCTAAAATTTCGTGCAATTAGACTGGGTAGCAACCCCCCACAGTGTAACTTTTTAGCTGATCTCACAACTTTGGCAAGAGACGTGCAAGGGCTTGTGTGCTGATGCTAATGAGAGGCTTATTTTCACTTTAGAGAGAAGAAGCCAATTGGCTGGGACACAGACATTTCCTGGCTCACAGGAGAGGAGTTGCATGTGGAAGTTTTGGAGAATGTACCACTCACGACACACAATTTCGTATGTACTGGGTCTCGTGAGATGCTGAGTGGGGTTACATCAACTTCATACTTTCAAATTCAAATTGCCAGCTTGGAATATTTTGCATCTGTGGGATGTGGTGGGAGTTGCAAAAGAAGTTTTTAATCACAGTAGCTTAAGTGAATTCGATAGAATTGTATTTGAAATAAGTGATGCTAGAGTACTTGATCACCCTTAAAACTTACATGTTTTGTTGGAATACACCCTCTAAAATCTATAAATGTAAGGGGTTTATATCAGTACTGCATTGCAGAGCTGTAATAATCTACTATTTTTGTATTGCTCTATCTATAAAATGTATTCTGGGCCTCCCTGCTGGCTCTGCAGCAGCAATTAACTAATGAACTAACTATTCCCAGAGCAGTGCTGACATCATCAATGATGCAGTGCACAAATATGTTTTGACCTGATAAGGCACCAAGTAAATGGAAGCTGCTAAACAGAATCTGTCTAAATGTTTCCAGCTACATACAAAATCCTGGAAATAATGTCTGTCACACTGGAAGAGAAAGATCTTCTATTTCAGCTTAAAACAGCAAAATCCTATCTGCAAGCTGTTTCAACCTATTTAGCTCAAACAGGCTGTTGGGGTTATGGTTAGTTAGGTGAACCCTAGTAGTAGGCTTACATTTTTTATATCCCACTGAAATTCTGATTATTACATGTAATAATAGAACTAAGAATGTATTTTTACACTAGGTATTGCTGAATTTGAAAATTAACTAAATCATTTCCCCCCTATAATTAGGGGAGAATGCACGATCACCCTTTTGTGATTCTGAATGTTTCTGAGTTTTAGTAGTCAAAATTACAACTATATCTGTAACCGTACATTGAAGCCCTGTATATATATATGTATGTAATATATATATGTGTGTGTGTATATATATACACATACATATATATATGTATAAATATATGTGTGTTTATATATATATATGCCTGTGTATTTCTAGTCCTGTTGGTATTAGATAGAAATGTTCTTTGGCTTCTGGAGAAGTTAGAATATGAAATATTTCAGCAGCTTTTGGTTTTATAGGTTGTATCCAAATAAATTCTCAGTGTTTGTGTCTAGCATGACAATAGTGAAGTTTTGCTTCAGGTTTTTTGTGCTTGTTCTTACTGCTAGTGAATGAAGCATTAATTCCAAGAAACAGTTGAAGGAATGTTGTAGTGAATGAAAACTGTTTCAAAAAGGAGACAATCTTTTGTGTAAATCTGTTTGATATATAAAACTGTAGCTCCAGCATCACAAAAGAGACTTAAGTACACTTGGGGGAGGTAAAAGCAAATAGCCTATCTTGGGCTTACAAAAGGGCTCTAGGTAATTGTGCCTATTTTTTCCAACATAGGTACGAAAAACATTCTTCACATTAGCGTTCTGTGATTTCTGTCGGAAGCTGCTTTTCCAGGGGTTCCGCTGCCAGACTTGTGGCTACAAATTCCACCAGCGCTGTAGTACAGAAGTGCCACTGATGTGTGTTAATTATGACCAACTTGAGTAAGTAATCACAATTGATTTTCAAGTTGAGCCTTTTAACAAGTGTACAGCTTTCAGTGATTTCTTGTGTTAAGTCTGTAATTCAGGAAGTCAGAGGAGATGCCTGAAAAAAAATATAGGAGTTCAACTGTTCTTGTGAGAGTGCTTAATTCATACTCTTTCTGTGCTAGCTCAGACAACCAGTTCATATTTCTTTGCTGGTCTATGAAGTGCTTTTTTGGAAGCAGGAATAGGGTTGCTGAGCACTTGACTGTATCAGACAGACTACTCATTGTTCAAAGTTGTTATTATTAATCAAAACTGGTTCTTTATTGTGTGATGGCTAGGGCTGTGTTTAAAATAGCTGTGGCTTTATTCTCTTCAGCCCAAAAAAATGTTAAGAGGCAGTAGTTGACTATAGTGAAATTGCAGTTGGTTTTACAATAATTGAAAATAAATCTCCTAGCAAGATTAATACCTAGGTAAGAAACATAAAAGAGAATGACCCAAACAGTCCAGTGTTCTTGGATTGAGTTACTGAACTATTTGTTCAAATAAGTCTTTGATGTAGATTTAGGATCTGGTGTAAACTGGGTCTGTTCTATTTGATTAGTTTCAGCAGAGGGTATTATGTCCTTTAAACAGATTTTTGTATAAGGAATAATTTAAAATGCTATTTTTCTCATCAAGAATGAATTTAATTTTAGTTTATGTTGGTATTTGTAACTGTTTCCATTGGCATCTCTGGAGTTTGTGCTTAGGGTGTAAGTTTATGTACTGATAGATATAAGTTGTGCATTCTTGAAGAACCAGATGTTTACAATTCCATCTAAAAGATTAAAATATTAATTTCCACAAAGTTTATATTTAAGGCATGATCTTTGGATCCTCTGTGAAGTAAATAATACTTGTAACATACCTTGCAGATTTAATGTGTGTGATCTTTATTTTAAAATTTAGAATTTAATCAATGATGTTTTGGGGCCTGGGATCTTTTTTGTAGTTTTTGAGTGTTATATTGTGAAACTTCTGGGTTTTGCACAAGTTAGGTTGTTTTTGTTTTGTTCTTGCCTCACAGTTTGCTGTTTGTCTCCAAGTTCTTTGAACATCACCCCATACCACCAGAGGAGGCCTCCTTAGGAGAGACCACCCCAGCATCTGGATCATACCCCTCAGTGCCCCCCTCAGATTCTGTTGGGTATGAACTTATTCCTGCTGTTTAATAACATAACTTTTCAGTACTGTGCTAAGAAACACTCAAAGTACTGCTTTGCAGCTCCGCATTGTTGTAATCTGGCTTCTCATGCAAATCTATCCACCTGTGCTTAACTTAAAAGAAGTGAATGTTTTCATTCACACAAATTCTATAATTGAATAATGAGCCTAGGTTAAATATGTGTGTAACTGTCGAATTGGGATATTACCTGTTAAACTGATTTCTTCTACATAATAGCTTAGACCTGGTCTAAACTGGAAAGATTTTGTACTTAAAATTGATATAAACCAAAATTATATCCTCAGAAATTCTTTTAGTTATCTAAAAAGATGATGGTTATTAAATTTGGTTATTAAACTATAATTTATATGCTTTGAAGTGACACAAGTCAGTTTGAGAATAAACCACATTACTGTAAGGCTGATATGAACAGGGCCCAGTTCAAGGTTCATGATACTGTTTTAGTAGCTTTTCCACACACACTGCTTTAGTATCCTCCAGACCAGCTGTCTTCGTCCTGTTCATGTCGGGGTATACCAATAACATCTGTTGCAGCAGCTCCAGGTTTTGTAAAAGTAGACCTCTAAAACTCACCATTTCCAGCAAAGATTCTGGACCCTTTCTCCATGAAGAGATAAGAGACCATATTTAAATTATGTTCCCAGTAGCAAAGAGTTCAATGACACCATCCACCATTAGGTAGTTGAACAAATGTCCAGGCAAGAATAACTCAGGGATGTATATCGCACTCAAGAAATCTGATGCATATTTATTAAGAGCACCAAATACAGAAGCCTTCAGAAAACCATTCCCAGGACATGTGTGCTGTGTGGAGTTGAGCTGAATGTGGCAGAGGATCTCTTGGATTAGTGAAAATTGTGCCTAAACTAAAGCAGAAACACACTGGAAGCTACGCAGGCGCCTCTGGACTCTTTAACTAGAAGATAAATTTTCTGGACAGCCAGGAGTGTTTTATGGAAGACCAAATAAAATGCCTCCCGGAGAAATCGATTCACAGTCCTGCAGGGGGAACCTCACTTGGTAAGTACAGAGATTGTGTTCCTACTTGTTCTATTTTGTGTAGATTTGAGTGAATTCAAAAGTATTTCTTCAAGGTAGTGCATGTTCCCTTTAGATACTGTGGATATTAGTACAGCAGATTGTGGGCAAGGCTGCTTGTCAAGTATTTGTTGTGCTACAGCCAAAATTGTAACTGGGCTAGAACTATTAATTCATGAAGAAACTTGCTCATATCAATGGTGTTAAACACTAGTGGATATCAAAGACACTATATAGACTTACTCTGAATATTCTAAATTGTCCTACTTTTCAATTGCCTTTGCATCACACTGGTCCATTCTTACAGCAATATGGATTATCTTGATCCATGCACTACTTCAGGCAGTCTTAGTTTCGAGAAGTGAAAACAGAAGGAAAAAATTGAGACCAAAGCTGGTTAATGCCTTGAGATGTTTAACTTCACATACATAAAAATGTTAACATTTAAATACACTTGCTAGTTGCTGTTTAGGAGCTTTTCTCAAGTGTTGCATCTATAAATGTGTGTATTTGCAGAAGATGTAAAAGGTTTCTAGATTTCTCTTTTCTGCTTTTTTGCTTTGTTGTCCACTTTATTGATAAACAAAACAAAGGCATACGTCATGCCTGCAAAATTCTGTTCATTTTGGAAATGGTTTATGATTATTAACTGGTGTTCATACATAATATGCATGTTAGTCATACAGTGTTCCCCTAGCATCTGTGTTTGTAGGATTTCCTTTCGAGAAGTAGCTCATAAGCTACTAGATAAGCATATAGCACTGTCCATACCTTTTTCCAGTTATCTTTCATGCCTTTCTTTAATCATATTTTTCTTCTTTTTAAGAACATAATTGTGGAAATATTAATCTAGATTAATTTAAAAAGCTGGCCTTTTCTATAAAAACATGTGGTACTCACCTGTGGTTTTATTAAAGAGGACTGTTACAATATGGGACAGCAGGTCAGCTGGAATTAAAAAAAAAAGGCTGACATTTGGGCTTATCTTGTCTGGGAGGAGAATATGGGATTGAAATTTGAGAGCTGAAGAATGGGATGGAAAATATGAGGAACTAGCACTTTATTAACACTTTCTAGATTAATAATTGTTCCTTTGATTTCTCTGTTCTAGCATCTTGCATGGAACAGCTCACAGAGGAAGGGATGTTACTAATTGTTTGGTAAACCTGAAGAAAGAGAAGGCAAAGGTCCGTCTTCATCTCTAGCCTTGTGAAGGGATCCCAGCAGCAGGCAAAGGGCCCAAAAGAAGGAAGTTTGTGTTGCAAGACAAGTTCTAAAGTGACAGTGTGCAATGGAAGCAAATGGAAAAGTTTGGAAGAGAAAGGGACATAAAGGAAGACCCTTGGACATGATGCAAAAGCTGCTAAACATGTTGGAGAACTGTTTCACTTTGCTGGTGTGCAACATCCTAAAGCAATCCAGGCCTGTAGCCTTTCATTCTTCCAACTGTGAGCCATAGGCAGTCCCTCCAGGTTTTCCACCCCAAGATGTGGGAGCTCATATGGTCCCGTTTCACATTTCTGAACCCCTTATGGAAATTGTGTCCAGCCTGAACATTAGGTTTTGTGTCCCATTTTGGTTTTTTCCATTTGCACTATCCTGTTGTGCCAGAACAACCATTTTGGTTACAGTCTGCAGTTAAATGGAAAGAAAAGTGTAGGTTTCCCTGCTAAGAGCCATTTGTAATAAAATTGAAGTAAGGAAACTGTATATCAGACATTGTATTTGTTTCGTTCATTGCACTGTCATGAAGTTTCTTCATCTTGGCTCGTAAAATACGAGCACAGAATTTCTGTGAACCCAGTTCCCTCAGTCTCAGATACATGAAAAAGAGAAATAAGCAAGTTGGCAACATCTTGGCTCTTTGAAAAACAGCATTTCCCAATATGCTTCATCTTCTAAGTTGGAGGAAGAAAAGGGGAATGTCTGGTGCACTGTTCTTGGAAGCTTGCCAGTCCTTGCCTTTGAGCAGGCTCCAGCTTGTGATTAAACACCTCTGCTTTCCTTTCTGCCTTCCAACTGTTCACTGATCATTCTGCTTCAGCTGAAGATACTTGAACGTCTAGAAAAGCTTCTGAAAAGCCAAGGAAGTGAAGATACAGTCTTAAAATATTACTTTTATTCTACAATGCCATTTAGATCCTGTGGTGTGTAAGTGAGCAAAAGCTTTATGTTTTAATTCATAAAACAGTGAACTTTTCCCCTAAAAGTTCTGACACCAGGCCTTTTCCAGGTTTCTCCATGAAAATGTTCCCAGTGTGCCTACAATATACAGGTTGAGTTGATGCGAAATTTTTGCTTTGCAGAAAAGGTTTGGTACCAGAATCTTTACATCAGAATCAGAAAACTCTCAGTCCATACAACAGGTGAGGGAAACCTCTTGCTCTCCAAAAACTTTATTTGCAAAACCCTGCTAGTGAACTGGACCTGGTTTGGAGGACTAACAGTGACAGTGTGGTTTTCTTGATAACCCCTGGTATATGAAGCTGTGGGGAATTTTAGGCTCATCAGCTTTGATCTGGGCCCAAAGGCTATTATAAATGAGTGCACACCATTGTAATACTCCTGGCAGTTGTTTTTCACCTACAAGCCAACATGGATGAAAACAAGTTGTTATGGTATAAAAAACTGCACTGATTTGTGTGGGGTACTGACTTACAGATCTGTCCCATGATGCTTCTGGACTGACTTCAGAGGGTGCTGCAAGAAAGGCATTTAGCTTGTAGTTACAAACTGGTACTGCTGTCCTTTTCTCCAAATAGGCATTTGATTTGGGATTATTGAGTATTTCCAGGCTGCAGGGATGGGGAAAGAAATAAAAAAGTTAGGTTTTCTGGCAATGTCTATGGAGTACCACAGTAATTAAATCAGAACCTGTTTGGCCTGCACAATTTAAATTTACCTGCTTGCTACTACAGCTGAAATACCACTGTGTCCCAGATCCTTAGCAGTGCTAAGGAGCTGCATGGAACTGGAAGTGCGCTGTGTTCTTCATTAAGAGCGGTAACAATAACCAAATCCAGTCTGGTGTTAACACTCTGGTGTAAACAAAAACAATCCAAAACAAGCCTTGATACATGTTCTAGCTTGCAGTAGGTTTGGTTTGGATATGAGTGTGCAGCCTTAGAGGTAAATAGTGTGTGCAGCACTGAGCCCAGTGGCTAAACTGAGATGGACTTGTTCAGGGTGTGAGGAGAAGAAAGAAAATCTCAGTCCAGGAGGGGTACTGTCATTTTAAAAAGGAACAGGTGCACACCTTATAATTGAAGCTAGGTGAATATGAATTTTAGTTCAAGCATTTGCTTAAGTACAGCAAAATAAAAATACAGTCAACAAAAACTTGAAGCCCAAATACGCCTATCATAAGAAAAATTTCAAGAAAAATCTTTCCTGCATAGATCAGCTCTTAAACACTTATGAAACATCACATTGGTGAGTAAAGGACATTAAGGAAAATGGGTATTAAAATTTTCTTCTGCATTTGTAAAATGAACTTATTTATATCATTGCATGTTCTAAAATCCAACAGACATACTGTATATGATTTTATAAAATTGTTTCTTTATATATAGCATAACATGTGCAGATACCTTTCTGAGTTACCTTACTCTTTCTTATGGACCCAGTCTTGTGGAATAGTAAATCTGGGCACTTGCTATGTTTGGTAAAGGGTATAAGTTATTCTTGTTTCCTGATAAAACATTTTTTTGTTTTCCCTGATAAAAAGGGAGGGAACAATGTGCTAATCCCAAGCATATAGTCCAAGGTAAAAGCATGTTCTGTCATGCTTTTCCACTGCCTGGAAAGGTTATAACATATTAGACTGGGATTTGACAACATCAGTTTGTTGCCTCAGAAGCTGAGAATAATTTGTTAAAAGAATGCCCATATCTTGGAGGCTGGGAGAAAGTGATTTATCTGCTTACTTGTGGAATGTCTCCTTTAGCAAGGTGACTGTAAACTGTTCACAAAGGCCACAGGAGCAACAGAAATGCAGATCCTGATATTCCAACTGCATGTTCCTTTAAGCCTCAGACTGGTATTTTTTTAGGGCTGGGGTTTGGTTTTTTGTTTAAGTTTTTTTGGTGTGTTTGGTTTGGTTGGGGCTTTTGGACCTTTTTTTTTTTTTTTTTTTTTTTTTTCTGTAGTGTGTTTTGTCAGCACTATGCTTCCATAGCCTAAGAACTAGTTCTGGAACTGGCCTGGAATAGACCATGTCACCCTTTTCCAAATGATGGTATCTGGCCCTTTTAGCTCCAGTGTCACTTCTACTCCTCTGGAGTAATTTCAGTGTAGGAACACTGTAGTAACAGCCTTCTGGTAGCTCAGAGGATCACTGTGTTCTTTGTGGTGGCGTGATTTTGATAGAACAAGATCGTGATGCAGACCAAGACCCAGCTTTTGCCACACACAGCCAAAAGCTGGTGGTAATATTTTTCTGAGCTTGTGATTTCAGTAAGCTGTCTTAGCTAGCAAGCTCTTTGTCTCTTTTACTTCACTAGTTATCTTTTTCAAGAAAAAATTCCATTTAGCAGAAATAACCTATATTTTTCAAAGTGTCTCAAGGACACCCATTAATAAAATCATGATGGAGCATGTGGCTTACTGCTTATGAGGTTCCCTTCTCTGGATTCTTTGTTGTCTAAAGCCCAGAGATTCTCCAAGTAATAGCTTTGAGACTGAAAAGAAAAAGGAAAAAAAGAAAATTCTTTATCAGTCTATTTTCTAAAGATCTGGACTTCCCCCAGTAAGAATTTACTGAGTAGAAAAAGCTGTTCAAGTTGTTTTCAAACATGGTATGACGTAGCATGCTGTCTGTGTTAGCAACATGATGGACTTGATGACCTGTGACCAGAAATACAGAAGTAGCAGATGACCATTTATGACTCAAAGGAGGATGTAATTGTAACAATATTGCCTCAATCTGGTTTTCACTCCCTTGGCTTACTCACGATCGCTGAATATCTGATTGCTTCTGCTTTTGTCATGCGGCAGAGCTCAAATGGTTTGTCACAGTCAGTCCTGGTGCAATGTTCTGATGGATGTTGTGATATATTTCCCTTAATTTCTTTATTACCTGAGAACTCTCAGGAAGTTTAAGCAGGCGTTACCTATCCCAGCAATGACAGTACTGGCCTGGTTTAGACACTTTTTAGACTTTTCTGCTGGTACTTTTTTTATGCAGCATTTGACACACTTGCCTTAAGATGAAGGTGCAGTGCCTTTAAATGTCAGTCAAGTCCTGCATTAGGATCTGTGCAGTATCCCATCTCCTGATGTGTGTTCTAGTCACATGATTTACTTACAAACACATTCAGGAGTTCAAAACGTCTTCATCTGCAATATTTTACCTGAAGGTACTTGCATAGCAGTGAATGAAAACTTCAGCTTATGTGTATGTACAACAACTGCATTTAAAAAAATAGTTTAGAAATTATAAACAACTACTGAAATGCTGTGTCTTTCAAAGCCCTTTCTCAGAGATTTGACTTTTGATAGTTTATTGCTTCCCACTATCTTCCCAATGTCTATTTTCTGTCATGTGACAGTAGGTAACTGCTTTTTTTTTTTCAAGTTAAGCAGGGTTAAACCCCTTTCCTCTTCTCTCCTGCCCCACTTCCCAAACATATTCAGGTATTTCATTGGAAGACTTACTAGGCTGTTACCTGAATTAATTCACAAGTACTTTGTTTTGCCATTTTCAATTGTGAGATTGTTGGCCAGGAAGGAAAAGATGACAGGTATTAGGATACAGATAGCACTGATTTCTGGGATCAATGCCAAACTGGGTAAACTTTTCAGTGAAAGGTAGGATAGTCTGTAAAACAGACCTGTTTCTGAAAAAATGCCAAGATGTCCTGTTGAAAATGTTAGTTTCCTCAAAGGTTTTTGAAGAGGCCAAGGAGCATTGCTTACAGGAGGTGGCATCAGGACCTATTGCTGCTATATGCTGCTGTTGATTTTGTTTCTGAAGCTTCTCCCTGTGGACATTGTCTTTGTGGGCTTGATAATTAATCCATGAGTCATTGAATGGCTGAAGGATTCCACTCCTCTTTTAGAACTTAGAAGAAGAAACCAACTCTTAAAAACCTTGTTGTCAGATACCATATATATTTTACCATAAAATTTTCTTTGACAAAGGTGGCAAATGTTTTCATTTGTCTTTTGCCTTACATCCATTAGATTGAATCATTAGGCTTAACAGTGACTGACCTTGACTAGGGTAAGCGATAATTGCCAGTTTATTGCACTTAACAAAATTAATGGACAACCGAAGAAGTGACTTTCTGCCTTCTTATAAACAAAAACCCCAAGTATTTAGTTGTTTTGCCTTTTGAATATTCAATTCATCCTACCATAATTATAGGCTATATCTACATTTATGACTGGTACTGGTTGCATTTCCTCAGGAAGCTTGTTTGTGTATTCTGAAGACTTACCTTTTCAGTCAAACCTATTGCATTGTAGCACTGTAGATAACATTTAAAATACTGTGCTATTCAAAGTTGTTTCTTAAAGGTTGAGGTTTAAAGGGTGAAATGTTTATTTTTAGAATCAATGATATATTGGCCATGTTGTTTTTAGTATCAATAATACATAATTATTAATCAATTAGGTTGAATGACCAGATGTAATTTTCACTCTTTCTTTGTTGAAAAATAATCCCATCCATAGATTTTGTTTTATGACATTTTCTGACATTAATATGAGATGTTAAGTATTTTTAGTTCTCAAGTGGTTACCATTAAAATGAGTTATTGCATTGACTCAGAGGTGAGGGAACTGCAGAGTATCTTGCTATCTGCAATGCATGTTGGGTAGCATGAGTTTTTCAGACCAGGATTTATTATTACTAGTTTGACATTGTATGGTAGAAGTTTTCTTCGTTTTAACTGAGAACACTTCACAGCCATGTGATCACGTAGTTGATGCAACAGAGAGTTGTTACAATTGATCATAGGGGAGTAGAGACCGTTCATTATGAATTGTTTTTATTTGGGGCTTTAGATCAGTTTTTTTTTGTTATGTATTATTATAGTTGAAGAGGACTTACCACACCCACTATGCAGTGTTTGAAGCCATTTGTAGACCTAAATCCTCTTTTTCCTTGACTTTGTTTCTCAGACCACCAATTCTCCCTAGTCCTTCTCCTTCAAAATCCATTCCAATCCCACAGCCCCTCCGACCAGCAGATGAAGACCATCGGAATCAATTTGGGCAACGCGACCGATCCTCCTCAGCTCCCAATGTCCACATCAACACAATCGAGCCAGTCAATATTGATGTGAGTACTGCTCACCCTTAGATCAGGAACAGTAGATGGGATGTGTTCCTTGTGAATATCAGTGTGTTTTATCCTTAAATCTGCTCTCTAGAAATTAGTCATTTGTTGGGTGAGCAGTCTTGAAATCCGCTGGGATGCTGAAGCAAAAAATCAGTTTTGCATGTGAGCTGAGGGAAAGGTGAAATGTTGATTTTAAGAGTGTGGCTTTGTAGGTATTTGCATGTGGAATATGGCAGTGGTGCAGCTGAGGCATAGCCAGTGCTTTTGACAAAGCACAGGTGCATAAGGGAACAAATATAATTATTGACCAAGAAGGGAATAAATATAATAGTGTAATAAAAAAAAAGCTTTATTATAAAAATGGACATACAGAAGCAAATTGCTAGAATTTTCTCTTTTTGTTTATGGAATCCTTAGTGTAGTTTGCTTTTAGTCTAGACATGTTGCAAAAGATAATTTGAGCTTACAGAGGATTGCAAATGAAGAAAGCCTTCTGCAGTTAGTCGTTTCTAAGAAGATCAGTGTGCCTGGCTATGCAAATCAGGTGTGTTGTTACAAGGAAAAACAAAGCAGGATTCATTTGACTGATGTACCTCAGTACAGAAAATTGATGTGCCAGGTTCTAATATGATAATTCAAACCATTTTTGCTACTGACCAGCTGTGTTTTTAAATCAGTATTTTCTTGTCAGCATCTCTTTTGGGTGGTGTATATTTCACTTTACTGCAGAGAGATGCTGTTTTAAAACAACTTAATTTTAGAAGTGTAGTAGTTCTTTGAGTCATTCCTATTAGTAAGTCAGGGTAGGAAACCACTTTTATTTTATGGGCAACATATGACACTATAATTCACAAGCTTATCAGTTTCAATTGGTTCCAGAATGTAAATGTTAGTATCTAAATTAAACACAACTTTTTAATTTTTTTATAGGACTTGATTAGAGACCAGAGTTTACGAGGAGAAGGAGGTAAGTAGCATTTAAACCAACTACTGTGTTACTTTAAATTACACAACTGTTTTGTCCCTTCCAATTACCCTACTTCCTTCTACAAAACACAGCCACAATGCAAAATATGACTAGAACAAAAAAGTGAATTTACATTTGCTTGTCCATGAACTTAATATTTGTTTCACAAAGATTTGAGTCATTTGCTGGTCATTCTGGGAGTGGGGGAGACAGAAGGAGAAAAAGTTTTGAAGTAGTATCTAGTTTTTTAGTTTTAAAATTACTTTTTTACTCTTTCTCTCACCCACCCACACACATGCACACACACACACTTATTCACTCACATGTCTGCACACAGATACACTACAACTTCCCAAATATTTTTATGCCTGTTGTTACCTTTTCACACATGGAAACAACAGGGATTTTCAATGAAAACCATCGTGGTACATGAGCCTTCCATAGGAACTGCTGCATCCTAAAGCAGCTTGAAGTACTCCAGTTCTTCTCCCCCTCTACCCCTGCTGAAGTTGCTGCTTTGCTGTACTGCATGCCTGTGCTACTCTTGGAAGCAGATTATTAGGATCTTACACTAAAGCCGGGTCTTTTTATATTTCCTTCAGTAACTCACTGCCCTAATTTGAAGTTAAGTCACAACTAGTGCCCAGGGGGTTTATTTTTCTTCATCTGTTGTGCATGGGCCTCTTAAGTCCCACTAGTTGTTAAGGTCCTGGAGAGGGCTTCTTATGTGCTGTATTTATTCCTATGAATATAAGAATAAAGCAGAAGTATTGAAAATACAGAAGTACTAAGTAGGGCAGGCATATGACAGTTTTTCCAACTCCAAATCAGTAACACAATTGTCTCCTACTGATTATAACTTGCTTCAGCCATAAGTATGGGTCTGAATGACCACAGTGCACCCTTTCTCAAAGGTTTTGTACTCTGGACTTTCACTCACTTTGTTTCTCCCATGCAAATCTGGTATTTGGTAGGATGTGTTATGTTTGATGGAGCTGTCTTTAATTATGCCAGCAATAGGCACTTTAAAGAAAGAAATTTCCTTTAACCCTGCTACTAATTGCAAATTGCCAGTTCAAGCTATTTTTGTATGTGTTGATAGGTGTGGCTCTCCAGAGTTTTGCCCATTTTGTCCAACATTTAAATGTTGTGCGATCATGTCGGTTTTAACTTTTGATCATAAACCGTCTGCTTGGCATCTGAAAACAATTGGCTATTTCCAGTCCTGAAACAGTGTTCTTGGGAATTGACTTTTTTTCCTTCAAAGTACAGAAGAAACCTATGATTAGGAGTCAAAGCATCCTAGTTATTTCCCATGACTTCTTTCATTTCTTCTATGTGTCTGTCTTTCTGTCTCTGCCTGCCCGTCTCTTTCTCTCTAACAGCCCCTTTGAACCAGCTGATGCGCTGTCTTCGGAAATACCAATCCCGGACTCCCAGTCCCCTCCTTCATTCTGTCCCCAGTGAAATAGTGTTTGATTTTGAGCCTGGCCCAGTGTTCAGAGGTAGTTGGGCTCTTCTTTCTTGTTTTCACCCAAACAAAATAAGTAAAACCACAGATGCTGTTTGTGCCTCACCCTCACACCGTGTGTATGTAAGTGTGTGAGTTTATCAAAACACCTCTGTTTTTTGCTTGGCCTGGCTGGAATGCTTTGAATGTGCTTTTCACACATACTCACTTTCACCTTTACACGCTTGAAAATGATTATAAATGAAGTCTGACTTAAATCTTCAAAAGCAAGGAATTTCATAGTTGAGGTTTTTCTGTGGACCTTAACATAATCTTTCTAAACAAAGGGCATTGGATTGCATTGCAGTGATTTTAAATATAAAATTAATGTCCTTAACTTAGAATTTCCTTGACTGTTCAGTTTAAGTCAGTTCAGTGCTATAACAGTCTTCTGTATTTAATATTCTCTGTTTTGAAAAGTGATGTAGATAATCAAATGTGAATTACAAACATTTCCATTGATATCTTGTTAGGTCTCAAGCTTTTCAAGTAATGTATCATTTCAGCTTTCAACAAATACTTCATTTTGACAGTGTGCTAGTGACACCACACTGGGGCTCTAGATGGTTTTAGTAGTTTTTATTTAGTTAGTAAATTTGACTGAAACAGTATTTCTGTCCCATACTATGTAAAATAAGACACTTAGATTTTCCTGTCATTGGCCGTGAGGGTAATTCAGGCCTTGAGCTGTCAATGGATCTGTTGTATTGCACAAAATCCCAAAAAAAACTCTGTGGGATATCATATGCTGGAGAAACCAATTATTGAGTAATAGCATGAAATGTTCATACTTGTGTATCTACATAATATGTGTAGAAATGGTTAGTTCAGTGCATGTAGTGTGGTTTTCAAATGCTACCATCTTGGCTGTTTCAAAGACTCTTGTTTCAGAATATATCAAGAGCAGTTCACCTTTTGAACTTCTGAGTAAAAGATCTTCCAGAAGTCTTTGTAAGAAGTCAGGTGTTCCCAACAAGCAAACTGGCTGCAGAATGAAATATGTTACATACTGCTTCAGAGTCCAAGCTATTGACTTAAGTCCAGCATTATCTGAAGTATTCTACTCTAATAACTTGAAAACAGCCCATCTGGTATTATTATGAACAGATTAACTACAGTGTTCTGCCATGTACTGGAAGCATTTTTGGTGAAGGGTGAACATTTGTGCTAGTGTTCCCATATTGCAGGATTAAAATTTAAATAGGAGATTTTAGCTACCTCAAAGAAAATGCATCCCAGATCTTTACTATTGCAGGGGAAATCTGTAGCCCAGTAAACTTTTGGAAAATTGCTCATGTTCTGGGAACATCATTTGATTCCATGTATGTTTGATTTCATATGAATCATTTAATAAATAAACGATAGCATAGTGACCGTAACATGAACATAAGTCCATCCTTCAGGTCACTGGCTTCCAGCTGCTTATAGATGTAGTTAGGATGCACAATATACATCATTATTGTTGCCTTAGTATGTGGGACAGTTTACAGATGCTGTATCCCATTTTGTATCTGTTGGTATGTACTTTTGTGCATCCACTTACAAGTGTATAGATTTTAGCTTAGTGAGTCCAGTGATGGATACATATGGTCTGGTAAATTAGCATGCACTGAATGACTGGACTTAAGCAGCAGTTTAAAAAGTCACGAAGTCCTGATTGCCATCAGGAGACACTTTTTGCTTAAGAGGGGAGATTGTAGGAGAATATGAGGAGTATTGTCTTCCACCACTTCCCAGAGCACTGATGTGAGAGAAGGCAGTGGAATGTTAGAGGTCTTGTTCAATGACATACATTGTTTAGCAAAGTAGCATGAATTTAATTAACAGTTGACCCTATTTTATGTCCTTTGCATTGGAAGGGTCAACATAACCTTGTTAGGAATAATTGTGATGTATTTTAAAAAGCAGTGTCTAGGTGAAGTGCTCTATTTGAAAAGGGCCACTGGAGCCCTGAAACAGCTCTCTTAGTAACATTTTCCTGCATAGATTTGTTTAGATAACCTACAGGCCACAGACATACTGTTCTTTTTGTGTTTCCTAGAATATGCTTCAAATAGCTAACTAAAGTGCTTGTGCGTTTTAAATCCATTCTCAAGTCTATTTTTTTTTAATAATAGTTCTCTGCTAACAGATAGCTTTAAAACAGCCAAATGATTTTCAGGTGGCACTTGGAGACTCAACCAGAAAACATTTCAATTATTTGCATTTAGTCTATTTTGATTCCAAAGTACAATAGTTCAGCTATTTGTGGGGTTCCTAAAAGCTTCGCTACAAGAAATATCAGAGGTAGATGCTGCTAACTAAAATGCTACTGTTCTTCTCAAAGAAACAGATGAATTTAAAAAATACATCTTAAAGTATTTTTTCTTACTTAAAAAGACATTGTCCTTTTGTTAATTCATGAACAAGAGAATGGAGACTATATCAAATATATAGAAATCTACATAGGGATGCTATATCAAATATATAGAAATCTATACAGGGATGTTTGCTATAGATTGTCTCTTCCTGAAATCTGAGACATCAGCACTAATCTAATATTAGGACAATATTCCTGTATATGTTTGTTCTCTCTTAACATTCACATTGGTGTTTAGAGATACATCTTAAACACAATTCTTGCTCCTAATATCAATACATTCTTATAAGGTGGATTCTGACAGATAAAACTATCCTATTTCTGAAATTTAGGCTCAGCTGCAGGCTTGTCTGCAACACCTCCTGCTTCTTTGCCCGGGTCACTAACCAATGTGAAAGCATTACAGAAATCACCAGGACCCCAACGGGAAAGGAAATCATCCTCATCCTCAGAAGACAGAAATCGAATGGTAAGGGAAAGATCAGCTGTTTTCTTCTGTAGAATTATTACACAATTATATTCCTTTCACTTTTCTTTCATCCAAGTTCTATAAATTATTTTGAAGATGAATATGGCAACGATCAAGGACTTGAAACCGATAAATAATAGAGTGGGATAACCCACTTTAAATCCATAAATAATTGTGGGACTGATATATAAATAATTTAAATAAACTCACTTTTACTGCTGTGACTCATATTGTCATGTCACTTTCCCTTCATGTAGCAGCTTAACTTTTCCCACCACGATTCATAAACTTTGAAAGTAACAAATGTATGTAACAAACTTTTATGTAACAATACATGAAAACATAAACAGCCACTTTTTTAAAAAATTCACAGTTTATTATTACAATTAACAATTTAAACTCAAATACTACTTTCTTTTTGGTAAGCATTTCTTAATATTTTCTGGTTTTAACACTGCCAGAAAGCTGTTACAAATGTTTCATGCCAGGTAATAATTTGGCATACCTGTGTCCTGAGGTTTTGTGTAGGGCTAAGTTGAGAAATCAAAAGACAATCTCTGAAAAAGAACTTTTTTTTAAGAACATTATTGATGGTGAGAAATTTTTAACAAAGGAGCTGTTTTCAGACACATTAATGCACTTGTTTTCTTTCTTTTTATTGTTTTTGGACATATATAAAGAAAACTCTTGGTCGACGGGATTCAAGTGATGATTGGGAGATACCAGATGGACAGATCACAGTTGGACAAAGGATAGGATCTGGATCATTTGGAACAGTCTACAAAGGAAAGTGGCATGGTATGTGGCCATGGTGGCAAACAGCTCTTCTTGAGGAGGTCACAGTGCCTGCCAAGGCACATCCAGCTGGACAGCGGCTTCCCAGAAACACACCTGGGGTTCTGGTGGGCACCAGGCTGAGCCAGCAGTCCCCAGGCCACAAAGAGGGAAGATGGGTGTGGAAACCCAGGGCACTGGGAATATTTCTCTGTCTGCTCTGGGATGCCCTGACCCCCAGGGGAGCACTGACTTTGACCCTCATTCATGCAGAAAGTTTCCTAGGCTTCAAGATAGACTAGAATCCACAAAAGTGTGAAAAAGATTACAGAGAGTAGTGTAGGTGTTTCACTTGGTGAGAAATTTTTTGGGATTTTTAGTGTGTTTTAGATGGAAGCAAGATGGTGGGCACAGGATGTTGTCCTGGGTTTCTTCTTCATGCTTCTTCTTCCTTCTTCTTCATGGGTTTGGGTGGCATTTTGTAGTTGGGCAGAAAAGTCCCCATGGGGGCTCCTTGGGATCAGTTATTGGGTTAAAAGGGGAAATAATCTAGGTGTCAATTCTTAATTGGATAGTTTAGTCTTAAAAGACCTTGTAACAAGAGATTGTTGGCTGTTTTGTGCCTTCTAATGAAAAGGTGCTGAACTCACAGTAGTGAGACTGTTTTACTGATAAGAAATCATCAACACCTGGGTCTGAGCATGAACTACCATCTCAAGTGCCTTCAATACAGACCCAGAGAAACCAATGACTGGTAACCCAGCAACTGGGACCCCCACAGATGGGCTCCTGGGCTGCACTAGGCATTGCCAGCAGGTTGAGGGAGCCAATCCTGCTCCTCAGCACTGGTGATGCTACACCTGGAATGCTGGGCCCAGTTCTCGGCTCCTCTGAGCAAGAGAGATGTGGATATAATGGGGAGACCACAGTGAAGGGCAGTAAATATGAGTTTTAAATTAATAAGTAGTGTGCTAAATAACTAGTGTAAGAATTTCATATTGCTTGGAAACTCAACTCTTGCATGTTTTTCTGAACTGAGAAATTATTAGGGTAAAGATGAAACGTTAGAAAGGCAGTAGTATTCCTCTTGATGAATGAGGATTTTGGATGTATATTTTTAATAGCTTTGACCTGGCTATGATTTCTCAGAGTAAAGAATAGTATTTCTATATTTTACTGAATATTGACTTACTTTAAAATTGTAGTGATTTATTTTATGTAAGCTAAAGAAACAGTGTATCCCAAAATTTCTGATGCTCTGTACAGCATTCTCTCAAGAGAGGAGTATGTATCAATGGTACTTACTAAAAATTGCTGTTTTAAAGGTGATGTGGCAGTGAAAATGTTGAATGTTACGGCACCCACACCTCAACAGTTACAAGCTTTCAAAAATGAAGTAGGAGTGCTCAGGTAAGAATATTTTTAATGATGTGAAATAATGTGTGTAGATTTGTGCTTCATTAATCACTGAATTTTTAGATCTCCATTGCATTGGTCTCACTCCTACATGATGATACTTGAGGCAGAAAAAATAACCATTTAAAAATATTTCTTTGTACCCACTGTATATGTTTGCCTACACACCTATGTTGTCAATACATATATGTCCAAACACTCAGAACTAGTTTTTGCCAATGTGCTATCCCCAGGGCACAGTCAAGCCTAAGTGTGAGCTGTAAGCCCTTCTTTCCTCTCATTCACATTTTGCAATTCAAGGAGAACATGACTAATGGTTTTGGTTTTTCAGCTACAGTCCTGCCCATATTATCTGTTGTTTAATAGTTCCTGTTCAGTAACATTAATTTCTCTGAGATTTTTTTTCAATGTAGTTCTTATAAAGTCATTTCATTATTTCCTTTTCTCATGTCTACTGCTTCTACTGTCTCAGAGGAGGTATTTTTTTGGGTTCAGCTCTTAAAGATCCATCAGCATGACATGATAGAATATACATTTTGAAGAAACATTGCATTAAAGTACAATCTGGAGCAGTGTCAAGCATAGTAGTGTTTTAAGAAACAAAATAGCAAGAAGGTTTTTGTCCCTGGAAACCTGGGTTGAGCTGGGCACCAATACTGTGGAAACATCCCAAATAAGCTACAAGGAGAAAGGGAAAGGTCAGCCTTTTACCCTAGGAAAATGTTAGTTCCAAAAACATTAGCTTGTAGTTGTGGAAGTAGAGGCTTTCTGGGGTGTGCTGCTTTGGGTATGTCTTCATTTTCTTGACAGAATTTTGGCAGAACTGAATGAAATTAAACATCTTAGTCCAGCTTTCTGCTGGTAGTCCCTTCGATGGAGCCTAGCCTGTTTCATACATAGTCACTTGTTCTATCCTTTGACCAGACAAGGCAGATTTACCTGTAGTTGTGCTTTCTCCATTAGGATTTGCAAGAGACTGCTTATTTTTTGTTTCTCTAGCAGTTACTCTCAGCATCACTTGACAACTTCTTGAACCTGAAGAAGGCACAGTCTCATAGCATAGAACTCTCCTAGTCCACATTGCTGCAAGGACAAAGGCTCACACGCTAACATCCCATGTTAATTTTTTAATAAAAGAAAACATAAAGGAACTCTGACATTTTTCAGTTACCCCAGAGTAGTTATTCCATGGTAGTATGATAAGAAAGGCTAACTTCAGGAATAATTCATTGAATTAATCTAGCAAGAGGTTATCATAGTAAAAGTTGAGATTGACCCAACACCTTCTGTTTGGTAATATATATGTGGAGTGTGATAGATCTGCCTGGGTTTTCCTGATTGCTTGACCTGATTTCCTCCTGATTCTTATGTTTTTGTAAACAGGAAAACACGACATGTGAATATCCTGCTTTTCATGGGTTATTCAACAAAACCCCAGTTGGCTATTGTTACACAATGGTGTGAAGGGTCCAGTTTGTATCACCATCTACACATCATTGAGACCAAATTTGAAATGATCAAGCTAATTGATATTGCACGACAGACTGCACAAGGCATGGAGTAAGTATTGGATTACTTGTCTGCAAATGAGCACTGGGGCAATGTTTACTTATCTCCTTCACACTCTGGCTGACATTGACAAATAAGGCCAGCTCTCTGCTCACTTTGCTGAGCCCAGGGTCCTGTCTCAGTCATCAAAGCATTTGGTGAAAGTATCAGAGCTCTCTGAGTAACAGGTTTCAACATCTGAAGAGAACATCCCTGTTTTGTTCTAAGGATTGTAAATAATCCTTACTCCCATAGAGGGCCATCAAGTTAGAATTTACCAAACTAGCCAAATATTGTGTTTCAAAATCAGACCACTGCTGTAAGACCAGAGAAATTGCACTTCAGCTGAAAAAGCAGTATGATGATTGCTGTTCATTGTGCCATTTTTCTACTCAGTATTCCACTACATTTTCAGTCAAGAGGTGTGGAGGTGTTTGCAGCAACCAGCCTTAGCCTTCTGTTAGCCTGTGCATCTCCCCAGGCTCCATCTGTTGGTAGGGGAGATGCAGAAGCTGTTTTGTGAACACGATTCAAAGCAGAGACACAAATTGGGGCTTTTCCAGCAGTTTTGTGCCAATCTCATTGACTAAACAAAGAGCCATGGGAGACTAATTCAGGCTGTATCTGCTGTGGGGCAAGTGCTTTCTTCTGTGTTCTCTGCCATCTGTTTATCCAGGCTGCAATCAGGGGATCTTTTTTCCACTCCTCTACTAAAAAGCAGTCAGTGTACCCAAGTACACATTGAGACTGGAAAGCACATTTAACTCCTGCAATTTAGAAACACCTTATCTAAAGCTGTGACTAACTCACAAAGTCTTGACAGTCCTCATTAAGGCTGGGAGGCAGAAATTTCAGCACAGAACTGCATGAAAAGAATTAGTGAAGTTCTTTTGATGGTGTATATTGAGTTAGAATTGAAAGCAGAATTTGGAGCATAATTGTTATTCAGCAGTAGCATCAGATTTGAGCTGGAAGTTTAAGCTTTATTTTATTTTTTCCTGTAAATGTTGCAGAAACTGTCATGGGAAACTGAAGTTTTACTGCCTGCATAAATGTGCAGTTTGAATGTCAACATAATTTGTTTCAGTAGTACAGTGAATTTTGAGTTGTTGATTGGTGAAGTATTATCTAACCCACCTAATCTATGATATTCCTTTTCAGTTATTTGCATGCCAAGTCAATCATCCACAGAGACCTCAAGAGTAATAGTATCCTTTCCCAGATATGTAATTTTGGAAGGTGAAAGCATTCCTGGCTTTTTGGTTTTTTCTGCCAGAAATTAACTTACTGCTATGAAAAGCTGTTCATGTGTGAATATTTGCCAAATAGAAGTTTGACTGAGAAGGGATAATATCACTAATAACAAAATAGGACATGCTTACTGAGTCTTTTGATTCAATTGCAGTAACATAGGGAGTTTTAGTTGGTATCACAAAGTTTTGTTTGCATCCTTTGGTTTCTTCATGTAATAAAAGATTAGATGAGTTGGCTCATGGAACATTTTTACCTTTTCTTATACTTGGCACTTCATGAAAGCCACCTGGCCATGGTCTGTTCAGCACTGGCCCAGTCATTACTTACATAACCCTTACTTAACATAATTCACCATGATGGCTGTTTAAAACCTGTGTGATATGGAAACCTTCTTCAGTGATGCTAAATGGTTAAAACTGTTCATGTTCATGTTGCAAATTGGTAATTGTTCATTGTTCTTTTAGGACAGGGCCAGCACTGCTTGTCTGTTTTCCCTTAACATTCCCCCCTTAGATATTTTTCTTCATGAAGACCTCACAGTAAAAATAGGTGATTTTGGTCTAGCTACAGTGAAATCACGATGGAGTGGATCCCAACAGTTTGAACAGTTGTCTGGTTCCATTCTATGGATGGTAAGCAAGGGGGAAGTGGTGAGCTTGTTTCAACATGTTTATTTACCTTTGGCCAGACTTGCTGGTCCTATCCCTCTGGCACACTGGCATGTAAAAGTTGGCTTAAGCTGGAAAAGACAAGCAGTAATATGAAGTAGTAAATGAATGTTTTTCAATTCTTCTTTAAGCATGTGTTTTCCTGTAGTCAGCAGAAAAACTTTAGTGCATTCATCTTTTATTCTGAGGTTTATACTGAAATTAAAATAGTGGCTAAGGAAAATGAATTGTTAATTATTATAATTAATTAATTATGTATCATTAATCTAGAGTTGAGGAGAAGGTGAGAAAAGCCTTGCAAAACATCCTGCAAAAGAGTAGAGGAACTAGCTCAGGAAAAAGTAAGATGCTCTTAAGTTTTAAGGATTCAAGAAGAGTTGCTTCATATTGCAATCTCCTGTGCAGCTCCACTTCCTCTTTTTCTCCCTGGAAAAACTTAAAGCTCTGTTAGCTGGCATTATTTTCAGTGTGATTTGAATTCTAGTTTCAAAATACATTCTCAGCTTGGCCAAGGTAATTTTGCTCTGTCATAGAGAAATAAAAGGGATCACCAAGCTGAAATGAAGCAATGAATTTTGAGATTCATGTCAGCATCCACTCTGTATTAGGACCCAGGAACAGCTGAAGGCAAAGTGGGCCTTGCACCTGTGCTCTGGCCATTTCCATGTTTTGTTCCTGGTAGGTGAGGTGCACCACAATGGACAGAAATAAAAACTAACTCTTGCCTTTTCTGATACAGGCACCAGAAGTTATTAGGATGCAAGATAAAAACCCATATAGTTTTCAGTCAGATGTGTATGCATTTGGGATTGTTCTCTATGAATTGATGACTGGACAGTTGCCATACTCCAACATCAACAACAGAGACCAGGTAAGGGGAGGCGCTGACTTTCAGTCAGGGGTGGTCTGAAACAGAGATTGATTCAGACTTGGGTGGGCAACTTTATGTTCTCTGTGTTTGATGTTTCTGATTATAATGCTGTGAGATGACATTTCTGCATTTTCTAGATCTGCCTCAGCCACATAGCAACAATTTACTTAATTGTCTTGAGGTGGTTTTTGTGTTCTTTTTATTTTAAATATAGATTTTCAGTTTCCTGACTGGTTGCCAGGATACTTATTAGGGAGAGAGCAGATTACTTAATAGTAATCTAGTTTAGAATAGTTCTGCAAAGGCAAAATGATCCCCCATGCATGTTCAGTTATTCTTCTCATTCCCCCCACCCCTCCACTTGCAATGAATAATAAAAAGTGCAGCTACAGGACTGACAAAACAGAAGAGCAGTCATCTCACCAAGTGTTTTATATTCATTTCAACTTAGAGAGGGCATGCACCATCTAACTGAATTGCACAATATCAGCATTTCTCAAATCTTGCTTGTTGGACAATATAACTTCCCAGAGTCTGGGGATCCTATAAGGAGATTACTTAATTGTGAACAAATATTCCATAAATCTTAATGATCCCACATTCTGTAATACATCTCCATGGGACAGGCATCATTGGGAAGGCATACCTGGTTCCTTATTTCTGTCTAACCTGAAAATAGCATCTGCACGTCAAGATCTTTGATGTAAACTATTCTGTGTCTGAGCAGTGATGTATTTGTTGCTTCTGTGTCCTCATCCCTTGTTTTTTCACTGTCAGTACTTGAGAATTGAAACCATAGCAACGTTCATCTGTGAATGCCATTTTATAAGGCTGCTTCCCTATCTGCCAGAACACTTCATCCCAATTCATCAAATTTGGAGTGACTCCTTTTTAGTTTTCTTTTTCTTTTTTATCATTTTGGTTTTGCCTTTAATATCTGGATTTCTGGCCAGATGGATCCAGCCTTCTAAAAACAGTATTTGGCCTTGTTTAGCTTTTACCTTTTGAGGTCTCAAAGATGAACCCAGTGATGTAGGTGCTTACAATGAAGTGCTGAAACAAATTTTAAAATGCAAGTGAAGCCAACATATGTGATCTGATGTCTTGAGTTTTGTCACTCCTTGTCTATTATATGAAAAGTTGCAAATACTCCTCACTCTCTGGTGCATTTACATCAGCTACTATGACACAACCAAGATTCTTAATGAACAAAGTGTCATTCTTGTTATACCTCAGAGTGTTTCTCTCATTTCAACAGATTTTTCTAGACTGTTCTTGTAGTGATTATTTGTAAAGAAATTATTTGAAACATAAAGAGGAATGAATTTTGAATAATTTAAACTTGTGCCATTATTTAGAAAATACCAACTGCTAGATAATGGGAAGTCTGATTGCAGCAGAGGTAAGTGATGCAGTACACAAGTCTCTACTACAAAATCCTGCTCAGCACATGGGGATTTCTAAAGGAACCATATGGGAGTTTTCTGTTCTTCCATGATGCCAACACAGATGTGACTGAAGCCAAGTTAAAAAAGGACTAGGATTGTGTTAGTAAAAATAACATGTATAGCATGATTGAGATGGGAGGCTTTTCTGCTGTGTTTTTTTTTTTTCCCAGTGTCAAGATATGCAATAGTTACACTTCATTAGAGAGAAGGTGTGATAAACCTGCTGGGTTGTCTGAGTTCTCAGAAAAGGCAGTGATTACTGCTGCATCATGAATGGGTCTTTGATTAGCTGATTTGGAAGGGCTTTTTAGTCTTAGTGCTACTGCAGTACTCGCACCATGCTGCAAATGACCTTGGCTTGATGTGATGATGTTTGGTGGTTTTTTATATGTACAAGAGATGATTAGCCATATTTATGTTTTGTTTTCCTGCTTCCTATCAGTTTACTTGGTTTTATGCTGAAGTTTTATCCTTAGGGAAAATATAAGTCTCCCATGTTGAAAGAATTACAAGCCTGTCTGTCTCCTCTTCTACAGAGAAGAGGGAGTTTTTTTCTTTTGAGGTGTTTTTTCTTTTTTTTTTTGTGAGAGTGGGGGAGGTGGTCGAATGTCAAGAATAAGCTTATGTGTTGGAAAAGTATGTGACAGAAAAAATTCTCAAAAAGTAAACGGTTTTAATATCCAAAGTCCATGTGTTTCTTAAAATATCTTTCAATTGCTGTTGATTTGTAATATAAAACAGAATATTTCTTTTTACAGAATTTTTATTTTTAGACATTCTGTTCCTGCCAGAGTTGCTTGTTCTTGTTTTTGTCAGTTTTTGACACTGAAGAACCATTCCTTAGATGGTTATTGCTATAAATGGTAACCATTTACTAGTGTTCAAGTTCCACAGAAATCTCTCTGAGGAGGAGGAAAGATCTAATTTTTTTCTCTGTACTGAATAGGTTAGCAAGCATTACTCTAAGAAATTTATCAATTTCAATATCAGCTAATGTTTCCTGGGAGCAGAAAGCTCATTGCTGCAACCAAAATAGTCTAGCAAAATGTTAACCTTTTGTGACTGTTTATTTTATCAATTCAGCTTCTTACTCTTTCATCTTTTTTCCCCTTAAATAAAGATAATTTTCATGGTGGGACGAGGATACCTATCTCCAGACCTCAGCAAAGTACGGAGCAACTGTCCCAAAGCTATGAAGAGACTAATGGCAGAATGCTTAAAAAAGAAAAGAGATGAGAGACCCCTTTTTCCACAGGTGAGAAATGCTCCTCTTTAGCTCTCAACAGACTTTACAATTCAAAGTTGTGAACTCACTGGCCAGTTCCAAATTTTTTTTTGATGAGTGCTATGGCAGGGTTTCATAAGAGACCTGGTTCAGTACCTGGTTAGTTCTGTTTAAATAGAAATGCTCATTTTAGTTTCAAAACGCAGGTATTAAAATGACCTGTGTATTTGGAAAAGTATTTACATGTCGGAGAAAGTTTCAGCTGGGAGATAATGAAAGGAATAGTTACAGTTAGACACACAAACTAGTACTTGGTAAATGGACTCAATGTTTTACACTGCCCTCCTTGCTCTCCTCCAAGCTTCATGAAGGGAAACAGATAGATAGTTTTGCCACAGAGCTTGATTTTTATTGTGCCTGCTGAGGAAGGTTTGGGTTCAAAAAGCTTGAGGGGGAGGAGGGCAAAAATCTGATTTTTTTTTTCCCTGTTTTGAGTGTAACCAAATCGTTTTCAAAAGATAAGGAGCTCCCCCTGCTGACTTTTTGGTAAATGTTACTAAGCAAAATGCTGGCAGAGCTGAGTTTGCAGCAATGGCAGGTGCAGGTACTAGGGCATAGACAAGGAGTCCAATAAAAAGCAAGTGTTTTCACTGTGCTTAGAGGGAATCAGTGTGCCCTTAAAAGGGGGGAAATTCCTCAACTGTCATTTTCAGCTTCCTTAGGATATAAACATTAAGAGTGCTGTGCAGTAAGCTATATTTTTTAAATCCTTTTTTAAAGGTGTGTTTAAATATTTTTCTGTAGTTAATTAATATTGTGCCTTTGATTTTAAGAGAGTCACAGCTTTGAAACAGCAAGTTTGCTCACATATTTTCTTTGTTTTAGATTCTTGCCTCCATTGAGCTTCTGGCCCGGTCATTGCCAAAAATTCACCGCAGTGCATCTGAGCCCTCGTTGAACCGGGCTGGCTTCCAGACAGAGGATTTTAGTCTATATGCTTGTGCTTCTCCAAAAACACCCATCCAGGCAGGGGGATACGGTGGGTTTCCAGTGCACTGAACCAAAATGTGAAAGCATGAGCTTGTGTGCTGGTGTGTCCTGTGAGTGCCAGGTGTTTGTGTTCTCAGTTCTACCAGCTCTGATTGTAAGGTTTACTGAGGTAACAAAGGCTCACTTCCTACCACTGGGCACTGAGTGTTCCCAGCACAGTCTGTGTTGGTAACTGGTGCCCTGGGAACAGCTGGCACAAGAAGAGCTGTAATGTCACATAAGAGACATGGGAAAAGTCACTTCAAAACAAGCAAAAATCTTGAGGTCATCAGGTGTCATTTTTGCCTAGTTAATTTGGAATTAGTTACTCAGGAGTGTATTTGATTTGAATCTACTCAAGCTGTGGTTGTCTGTTGTTTTGGGGTTTTGTGGGGTTTTTTACTTCATTTAAGGTCATTATATTTGAGCAAGAAACTTTATATTCTTAGTTTAGTTAGGCTGTTCACGTGGGAAACACTTGGAAAGATAAACTTAGCTTCAAAGCTGAACACAGTGAAAACTTTATTGTGGTCAGCAGAAGTGAGCAGATACAACACAGAATCCAAACAAAGCCCTGAATAACATGTGACTCTTACCTTGAAAGTGGAAGTTTAAATTAGTACTGTTTAGGGAACATTTCTCCTACAGAAGACTGGTGAATGGGTTTTTTTATGTTACCTTTTTCTCTAAATATTCTGACCTGATATAGTTTACAACATCTCCAAATGTTCTGTTACAATGCAACACAGAAGAAATTCTGAATGTGCTTTTGCCAAGCTGCAAGCATTACTGCATTACTGGTAATGGTGCCTATATCCTTCAGTTAGTATGGATTTCAAAATTTATAAAAACATTTTAAATCTCAAGTGTGACCAAGTGCTTTAAAAGGAAAAATGCTGCTAACATCCATAATAGGAAAAGAAGGATTTGAAAACGCAGTTTTGTTCATGGAAATCAGTGTTATACTACAAATTTTGTTAAGATGAAAAGTGTTAATTACTTTAATATTGTTAAGAATACACTGAACATGCTTCTCTTCAGAGGCAAATTTATTTTTTCACTTCCATGGAAAAGCTGCTGTTTGTCTAGGCAGAAATGAATCAGGTGAAATAGATATCTAACTGAGAAAGTTAGACACCTTACCAAAATCCTCCTCACTTTAGAGACTGTATTTTTCTCTGGAGCATTGCTCTAGAACAAGTGCACCAGAGTAATGGTTTAGGTTATATCAACCTAAATGTCAGATACGAAAAAAAGATGTACAGACAGTGTTCTTGTATGTTTTGAGATGAGTTGTGTGGTTTTCTTGGTTTAAACTGCTGAGCTGTTAATTTTCACAGATTACTCTGCATTGGAAACAAGCTGTTGCTGCTCTTGTTAGGACTTCAAGGGCCAGGGATGTTCCTAGTGGCTTCTGATTTACATACTCACGGAGAAGTTTGCTTGTTTCTAGCAATATATTTTTGAAATAGATCAGGAATTCCAAAATGTTTTGGTTTACTGCTGTCTGGCAACTGAGCCTTTTAAAATGGGAGCAGATTTAGAGAGCTTGAAGAGATACAGGCAGTGTAAAAACATTTTCTGGATGGATTATAATGATCTTTTTGGCTTCTGCTGTTGAAATAGTTTGGGAACTAACTTTTCTCCTTTTCTTAATCAAGAAAATTTAGCTGTTGAAGTCTCTCTCTATGGAAATAGTTGCAGAGGACAAAAGTTATTATTGTTTTAGAAAATCTGTTTCCCATCTTCCTGGTAGCTTCACCTCATTTTGGCAGGCTTATCTTAAAAAGAAAACAGGACTGAAGTGTTGTTTTCCTCTTTCCTTCTTTATTTTATTTAGCTGTTCTGGCAGTGATGAGGAATGTTTCCAGAGTTGTGGGGTGTGGTATTCAGGACAGAGCAAGAGGATGCTACTGGGTCTCCTGCAGAATCTAGAAATGGGGCATCCCACAGAGAAAGGTCCTACCCACACAGGGAGTTACAGAGAGTGCAGAACCATCCCCATTGCCCTGCCCAGGCTTATTCTTATTCAGGTTTGCCAGATCAGTTCAAACCAGTTATTCTTAGAGCAGTGTTATCCTTCTTGTTGTTAAGATTGTAGCTGTGATAGCACAGATAAACAATTATGGGGGGAAAGTGCTGCCATCCTTAGACACATTTGGCCCCATTTCCTGCTGTTTGGTCAGTGCATTCTTCCTGTGTCACCTGTTCTTACTGAGCAATTTGGGTTCCATGGCCATAATGGGATTTTAGCTTCTCTCTAAACATTTTATGAAGCTTAAAAGGTGGCTGTTTTGTGGATCATTAACTTTATCTGACAGAGAGGCATTTAGAGGTCTCATTTCTGTAAGTTCTAATTGCTGCTTCAATGAGATTTGGGAGTATCTGTGGGATGAAGGTGCCTAACTACACTTGTGAATTTGGGTCAGAGTTCTCAAAGGTGTAACTCAGCTATGTTGTTTAGAAACAGATACCTGTTGGTTCAGAAAACATGCCTGTAGGATCTTAGGCTTTTCTGAAGGAGTAATTTATACTAGGTGTGATTCTTTTTTGTTTTACTTCCCTACATATCAGTACAGAAACAAAATCTGCCTTGGTACCTTCAACAGGTTCCAAATTTTTACTTACCCAGTGGATAGTATCCATACAAAAGATCAGCACAAGATCCAACAGAAAACGACCTCCTTTTCTTTTCTGTGTCTGTGAATGTAAACCAGGCATGTTGTTGGAATCTGGTGTTTGCCTATGATAAATCAGTCAGTCTCTAGTTCAGTAGGTAAGGCTGGCACAGCCTGGAAGGGAAGCATGCTTCTCCTTAGGGTTCTTCTGAGAAACATGGCATCTACCCCAGGATAAGGAGTACAGTCAGGATGATGTGTGCATACCTTAGTAACCCCATGAATTCAGGTAGCTTACAAATTTGTAAGAGTACAGAATGGTAGGTGCATCTTAAATCCTTCCAGGAATTGGGGTAGCAGGTTCACTCAGAACATGCCCTTGTATTATGTTGTTTGGAGGAAACATGAAAGATCTTGATCATCTTTTTACTACAGATTTTTTGACAGTGTGCATTTAAAATAGTTTCCACTTGTTTGGCATGAGACAGTCATGAAAAACTGTAGTAGCTGATTTGAAAGGGGTTTGTAAGAAGTGTATATTTTCAGATGCTATCCATCCTTTGGAAAGAAATTGCTACCAGTCAAAGCAAATATCTGCAGTTCTGCTTGATAAAAAGCACCTCAGATGTCTGGCTCACAATGAATATAAATATCTGGGGATTTTTCTGGTAGCAAGTTGCTAAGCATGTGGTTTCATAGCTTGGTATGGATAGGTACAGCCATGTACATATCTCACCTAGGGAAAGCTGTTACTGGCAACTTCATTTTACACCTGTTCAGCCAACATAATCCCCTTATTAGATGACCATGTTAACTATTTTGGTCTCCTGTTGATTTGAGATCAGATTAACACTGGAATTTTGCAAGGGGAGATTTAGCATAAGCTTGTCCAAGAAAATATGGTTGCTAAGGTTTTGTTTAAATGGCAGCAAAGTCTGAAAATTACCTTTTTTAAGCTACCATTCTGTCTCAAAGAAGTCTTTACTTCTGGTCCTGTTTTTCCATTGATCTTTCCCAACTAAAGGTTCCTTTTTTTTCCTGAAAGTCCCTATAGGACTATAAAAATCTGAATTATTACCAGAAGTAGGCAGAAGGACAAGATGAGTAATGAGGGAGAAATCCTTTTTTTTATAAATTTATCTTTAATCACCAGTTTAAAAAGGCAGACTGAAAAATAAATTAAATAGAGCATGTTTTGTAAGTGTAGCTAAGCATAAATGCCACTTAAAAATTGATGTCACAGGCAATATTTGGTCACTTTTTTGTCCTTCCCTTAAAAGAAAGCGTGTACAAACCTTGAGGTGTTTCTAGAAGATACTCTGAAGAGAGTTGGGAAGTCAGTGAAATGTAGCAAAAAAAGGCAAGAAAAAAATTATCCAATATTCAGAGCAAGAGTTTCATCTGGTGGTAGAAGTAGTAAATTAGGCAATTAAATCCATCATGTAGTTTTTATTCTATTGTTGTTATAACTTAAGCCTGCCACCAGTCTGTAAAGACACATAGAGCTTGAGGCCTGTCACAACTCCCTGTGCCACCCTTACTCTAGACTCAGGTGTACTCCCTTCTCATTTCCTATGAGGCACAGAGCCCTTTCCCTGCTTTCTTCAAGTTCCCTTAGAGCTGGGTCAGCTGTTCCTCACAGGCCTTTTAAATGCCTTTTCTTCCCCCTCCTAGTGCTGACAGCTGACTACTCTTCTTGGTTCTACTCTTTGTAGAGCAAGACATTCCACAGAATTAACTCTCTAAGCCTAGAATTTTGTTTGCAGGGATGTTTTTGTTTTGTTTCCAGTATTTAGAATAAGAATATTGAGAAAAAACCAAGCCAACAATAAAGTCACTCTTGAAAAGATGGAAGGACACCAGATAGGGAGCAGTTGTTTGAATGTAATGGCATTCAAAACCCTTCCTTTGAACAGAACAAAGGCTCTCTTGTGCCTGCTTATCACTCCTTCAGTATTAGGGAAGCTCTGAGAAGTGCTGTCAAGAAAGTGGCAGAAACTAACCCAAAATGCATATGAAACCCAACAGAGTAAGTTATGTGTATGTTTCTTTTCTCTTTCTCCTGAGTCCTTTTGATTATGCTTAGTTAGACACCCCTCACTAAAAATCCTGTAGAATACAATTTCTTTGTGGGTGGCAGGGAATTTTTTTTGCTAAGGTATAGGATTAAGAGGATTAATATCTTAGACTCAGCTTCTATTCAGTCGTCTGTCAAACTCCTGAAAGACTTCAGGCAGCAGTTTTACCCTGTGCCATAGTTGCATCCCCTCAGAAGTGGGACTATGAGTGTGTCTCACGGCACGGTGACACTAAATAAATTATGTAGGATTTCAAGACACCATCACATGTGAAAGCATTGCATATAATTATTCTTTATTCCGTAATTCTGAAGGAAGCATGGAGTTGCTTTATTAGTTATGCTCCCTGTTAGTGAGGCCTAATTTCTCGTCTGGGATTGAATAGACAATCTCTCCATTCTTATATTTCTGTCAGTGGGTTGCTATGTTGGTCTCTAAACCAAATCCTAGCACTCTGTAACACTGGTTTTCTATTCAGGCACTTTACTGTATATAGTCTTTAAAGGGTAATGGATGTCTCATAAAGTTCTTTATTATTAAATTAGTTTTACAACAGAACAGAACTGGTTTGCAGTTGGATGCATTTATTGAAACTGGTGCTTCTCAGGAGGACATATGTGCAATAAGGAATTTAAAGTAAAATTAAGCTGACACATTTAATTTTCAAATGCATGATGAATTAGACTTTGCTTGAACTTTCACCTTCTTGGGAAGAATGGGTATGGCTTGCTTTCAAGAAATCCTTTTTTGGTTAAATATGCTGGGTCTGTATTCAATGTTCTCTCACTGTGTATTCTCTTGTGCTTTAAGTTTAACAGTTTGCATTTTTTAACATCTTTTATATTCAGCCTGATGTTCAACTAGTCTCATAACTGAAATCACCTTTTTAAACCAAGCTCTTGTCCTCCCTCTACAGGAGAATTTGCAGCGTTCAAGTAGCCACAGCACCATGGCAGCACCCACTCTGTTATTTAAGTCTTGTGTTCCTACAGTTTCTTAACATCAAAACTCCATTCTGCTCTGCAAAACCTAAAGTAATTTAGAAAAGATATCCATAAGCTTAAAAGCGGAGCAGAATGGAACCACCAGTCCAACACAATGGGAAAAAGTACCTTTTTGGGAACCAGAGTCCTCTGCTGCCAGTGTTTCTCCTTCAACACAAACCACCACGTGCATTCGGAGACCTGCAGTGGCTGCCTGTGCCGTTGGCATCACTCCCGGGAGAGGAGAGGGCGCTCGTGGTGTGACTGTGGTGCTCGGGGCGGGGACGGAGCTGCTGCTGCTGCTGAACTTAGGAGCCTTGCTTTTGGAGGGTCTGCCGGCCACCTTGCTCCCTCTAACAGCGTCACCATCAGAGCCTCAACAGCTGATGAGTGCACATTTCAATGAATCATTTTCCATTCTGATCCTTTTTTTTTTCCTGGTGTACTTACTGGTTTATGGACAATGCAGTATCCCCTTTTCGCTGTATTACAGTGTCAAACACCTCAATCTGTCTATATTGCTGGGGTTTATTCCTTTAAAATTTAAAGTGTGGGGCAGTGGGGAGCTGGAGATGTTATTCTGAAGGCAGAGAGGTTCATCTGAAGGAAAAGGGGATGCTGCCACACCTTTTTTTCAGATTTACTTTATCACTTCTTAAAAAGAACAAACAACAACCACCATCCTTAACCTTTTTCCTTTTCCGGTATTTTCTTGGTGTGTGCATATACAACATCTTTTTGAAGGATTAGGTCAATCCTTCTTTTGTTGGTCCAGCAACAAACTGAAGTTTAAAAAAAATGTAGCGAGATTGTCCTCTCTTTTATTTTTTTTTGTATCATATGATACAATGTATTTATCAAAGATGCTTCTGCAGCATCTAAAGTCTGTATAAATCCTGATACAGACTGTGAATGGTGTATGTACCTACTTTAAAAGTTTTATTTTAAACGAGGGTGCAGGTTAATGCCAGGTACCTTACCAATATGTAATGTTTTCATAAATGAGGAAAAAAGTTCTCAGGTTGAATTGAATTCAAATACAATCCCCCCCTAGAATTAGACATTCCAAAAATTATGTTTTGGTACTTTCAAGAGCTTTTTTTAAAGGATTTTTATCCTGTTAACTAAACGTCCTCTGATAAGTGTGTGTGTAAACATGGAGCATCTTGTCCTAATGACAAGTTGTTAGATCAAAACAAAACGGTACTTGCTGGATCCACGCTGACTACTCCTGCTCTCATTGCTTTCCTCCCTGTCATCTCTTCCCTTCTGCTTGTCTTTCCCCTCTGTACACTTTGCAAACTAGGACAAAGGTGGCGGTGTCTCCATTATAGTGCTTTGTTTTCCTGTCCTCCAGTCCTGGTTTTCAAATGGTTAGTAGCTTTTTGAAAAGTTACCCAGTCAGGGAAAACAATAACTCATAGAGTTCTGCACATCATTTACCTCTAGTAGAATATCTCGTGATGTGATCTGCTTGCAGAGTTCTCTGGTATGTGGTATTACCTGTAAATTATTTGTACAGAGGCAAGGCAGACCACATTGGAAAGAAACTCAAGCTCAGACAGAAGTTTCCAGAATTTGATTCATATCAGCCCTGTACCACTCCAGGTGAGGCAGGAGAACTGACCCCCCTCTAGAAGAGAGGTTCATGCTGGGAGGAGGTGGGGAGTGTTTAACAGAATCATGACAAATAAATGAAGGAGTTAAATGTGTGTGAATGTGGTGTCCATGCTAAACGTGGATGTACCGAGTGAGGGTGCTGTCCTTCCCTCCCTAGGGGAAGGGGACTGTTCCTGTCTGCAGAAGGTTGCTCCCAGATGAAGGGAGAAAAGCACATCAGAAGTAGAAGGTGTTTTTAATACCCTGGAATGTTGCAGTGTAGCTGGTAGTCTGTTACGTTTGTCAGTAAATATTTACTGGGACTATAGGGGCTGGACTGATCTGAAGTGGGAATTAAAACTGAAATACTGTGTATTCATATTAATTCCACAAACATTAGCAAGATAGCAATAGTGAATGACTTAATAGTCACTAGAAGAATGAAGTGATTCATGTTGGTACATGAACAGAATTGATTTTGTGTACGGGACACATTTTAAAAACGAAGGGAAAAAAAAAGCACAATTTTTTTTCTTGTCTGCTGTGGGTCTTCAGATGCTGTAAGGTTTTTACCTTAATGAGGTTGGCAGGAATTTTAAAAGTAGCAATAGCCACTTTCCAGTGTGGAGAAGCTGATGCAGAGCAGTGGTAGCAGATGGTGCAGTCAGAGTGCTCCCTGGTGATCATCTGAGGCCAGTACCTGAGAGGTGGAGGGAGCCTGGGGCCACAGGTGGCAGCAGGCAGGTGAGAGCATTTACCAGATACAGGCTCCCCAGGGGGAAAGGAGTCCCTGCTTCTCCTTTTACCCCCTGTTTGGCTCCAGCCCCTTTATGGGCTGTGGCCCCATTTGTACATATCAGGGATGCTGAGGTCAAGGTTCTCTCATAAGAAGCTGTTAACAGAGCAAGTATGGACAGGTGGTTCAACACTCATTTGTTTCACAGATCATGTTAAAAGCTCTTGTTTCCTTCCACAAAGTCATGCTGGCAGAAAATTCTGTTAGGAACTTCATTCTATCTTTGTTTAAAATGAACTTACTTTGAAGATTCCCCATTAGTCTACAATATGCTTCTTGAGCCCATAGGAAAAGCACAAGGAAAATTGCTATCCTTGTCCATGCAAAGCACTTTATAAGTAACACATGATCTCTGGGGGTTTTTTTTATTGGGGTTTGTTTGTTTGTAGTTTTTTTTTTTTTTTTTGTTTCTTGTTTAATTTTTTTCCCTGAGGAATGTGCAAGTTGTTTGGCTGCTGTTTAGAGAAGTCCTTTCAGGATGCATTTCTACTGGTTTTCTCGTTTGTTTCCCTCCAGATAGCTGTAGTAATGTGTGTTTGTCTGTAAGAGTTCCCAAGTAATGCTCATGCAAAACTTTGAAAGAAATGTAGTTTGTAAATAATTGGGATTATTTTTGGTTTTATCTTTTCTTTCAGGGGTTTTTCTGGATGTCTTGCATGCCATCAGAACCAGTCTTAAAGATGCCCTTTAGATATTTAGTGAATGGGGAATCAAGACTAGATGAGAAATAAGTGCTCTCTGTAGCAGTGGGACGAAGGAAGTAAAGTGAAATGACCAACACATTCATGCCTGTTACCCTAAATTCCTTAAGCTCCTTCACGGTGTCCCAGCCACAGGTGCATGCCATAGTCTGGAAATGTGAGTACATCCTTCATGTGCACACGTTGGGACAAACACCTAGAGAGTCATTCTGCTTCTTTTAGCTCTGTAGTATTTTGTATTTCATAATCATTTGCAAAAGTACCAGTATCCAGTCCCAGATACCATGTCTTTATCAGCCAGGCACAGACCTTCCCCTCTGCCTTTCCTTTTCCATACAGGTGACAGAGGCCTGTTACCTGTTACACCTTCCTGCTCAGAATGTGATTGGTTCCCCTGGCATATTTGCCAGAACTGCAACAATGTGGTGGAGCCCAAAGCAAATGGCAGGGATGTAGAGGCCAGGTTACTTTGAAAGTAATTGCTGTGTCAATTAAGCCCTATATAGCCCCAGATGCAATTAGCCCAGTCATTTCTTTTTTTTTTTTCTAAACTTATGCAGATTATTAGATGAATCCACTTCTGCTTTTTATGCTTACCCAAAATCATCTTTTCTTGTACTTGACTGCTCTAGCAGCTGCTGATGATGCAGAATGTTTGAGAACAAATACTGTCATTTTACCATGGTGTCTTAGCATCACTTGGATTAGTATGCGCTCCTTAGAGGCAGAATTTGACCTTTCTGAAATAAAATGAGTGAAATTCTGATTGTTGATAAATACCATGTCTTTCCATAAATGCCCAAACTGGGAGAAAAGTACCCTGAAGATCACACATAAATCGTTTCTCTTCTCTGTTTGCCTGGTGGTGTAGATGCATCTAGCATTTTCCAGAAGGTTGAGGGAAGCCAGATCCCTAGACACCTCACAAACAAGTGTGGATTGAAGCTTTGATACCTGCCGAGACTTAAGTTTAGGGAAGAAGCATGTAGACATTTCACGCTTCTGCGGCCTCTAGAATTCATTCCCTTCTTGAATGTGAGTGCAGCATTTGTAGCACAAACTCTTCATAGTACTGTAGACATGTCCTCGGTTGGTAAAATGTATCACCAGTAGCACAGTGGGACAGGCAAAGCCTCTGGGTACATTCAAGTTAAAAAGCAGCTGCATGAGTGGACTCGTAGAGCATCACTCTGAAAGTGCTGAGTTGTTCTGGTTTTCTCTGATGCATTTTACATAGAAGCTTGTGAAACAAACTTTGTTTACTTCAGCCTTGTTAGTGTGCATTTGCACTTAGTGTTTGGTTTGGCGTGCATTTGAAAGACCTGTTTTCACTGCTTCTTTACTTCATACCCACCATATGAAGTTTAGCCAGGGCAAGTAACTGGATTCTGCACCTGGGGTAGACAACCCTGATTGTGTGTATGGACCAGGGGGTCAGAGGCTGCAGAGCACAAAGGGACCTGGGGGTCCTGGTTGATGGCAAGCTGAACACAAACCAGCAATGCCCTGGCAGCCAGGAGGGGCATCCCTGTCCTGGGGGCACAGGCACAGCATGGCCAGCCAGGCAAGGGGAGGGCATTGTCCTGCTCTGGGCTGTGCTGGGGCAGCCTCACCTCCAGTCCTGGGGCAGTTCTGGGTGCCACAGTGTAAGAAAGACTATTACTATTAAACTATTACTAATGAACTATTAGAGAGTGTCCAGAGAAGGGCCATGAGGATGGGGGAGGGGAAGCTGTATGAGGAGCAACTGAGCTATCTAGGTGTGCTCAGCCTGGAGGAAACTGAGGGGAAACTCACTGCGGTTACAACTTTCTCCTGAGGGGAAGAGGAAGGGCAGGCACTGATCTCTGCTCTGTGGTGACCAATGACAGGACCCAAGGGAATGGCCTGAAGTTGCATCAGGGGATGTTTAGGTTAGATATCAGGAAAGGTTCTTCATCCACGGGGTGCTCAGACACTGGAACAGGCTGCCCAGGGCAATGGTCACATCACCATGCCTGACAGAGTTCAAGAAGCATTTGGACAATGCTCTCAGGCACATGGGGTGATTCTTGGGGTGTCCTGTGCAGGGCCAGGAGTTGGACTTGGATGATCCTTGTGGGTCCCTTCCAACTCAGCATATTCTATGATGCTGTCATTCTTACCTATTAAATTATCAGAAGAGCAGAACCAGATTGTTAAAATGAAAAAGTTTGTGTTTAAGTTTCAAGGATGCTAACACAGAAGCTACTAAGTCAGCACCATGACAGCAGTAACTGAACCTGTGGAAGGAGGATGCTTTAAAAGCTGCAGAATACAGACTACACCAAGAATGAATTCAGATGCAAACTAACTTCTCTCTTTTGTTTAGAAAAGAGCTACCAAGACCCTCTGTTCAATGGTTTACATAGGGATCCCCAAAACGAGTTTTTGTAGTTTGCCAAATGATCATGTGCCTTTGCAACCTTAAAAAGTACAACAGAATGTAAACCAGGTGCTTTGTAACTAGAGCAGTGTCTTTGGTTTACATCTGCTGCAGTAGTTTTGTATATAGCTATCCCTGTAGGTAGGTAGTTTGGAGTTGGTCAACTCCTGTAAAGGAGCAGGGAGGGCAGAGAGCATTCCCCAAAATATCTGTTAGCATTTCAAAGCTAAGAATTGAAGGATACCCAATTTAGTTACAGTAAACCTGCTGCTAGAAATCTGCTCTATCAACAGGTCATGAGCTTCATTTAACTTAAAAACAAGCACTCCTTCCCTTCCAAAGACACAGAGATCTTGTTAAAGAAAGCTCCAAATCTACACTCTTACAGCATCTTGGAATGAGATGGTAGGTGGAGAATGAGAGCTAGATGAGGAGAAACTGGTGGCTAGCATTCATGTAATCAAGGTTCACGTGTGTCAGACCATACAATTAGTTCCTTGTCCCAGAAAATGCAGGAAGTTTTGTTTCTGGAATGTCAGCAGGTTTCCTCACTGCTTCCCTGGGCCTCTTGCATTGCTGTTCAGTGATCACATCCTGTTATTGCACGTGAACTGTGGGAGATGGTAGGTGTCTTGTCAGCTGAGGGACAACCAGTGGGTGTAAATTTGATTTGTTCAAATTTCAAACTGGTTACGTAGACTTCTGGCAGTACCTACATATCAGTGTCATATTAACCTACTTGTCCATGAAGGACAAAATAATGGGTTTAGATATTAATGGTTTTCCAGATATTTTCCTTTTCTTCCTTGGGGCAGGACTTTTGGCATGATTGTAACTTTAAAAGTTATGTCTAAATGCACAGTTCATATGAGATATCAGACCAATTTTAATTTGGGTTTGTTCGTTTTAGAAAACAAAGAGTAAAATGTTCTACTTATGTTCCAGGAACTATCTGGAATCCTTCTACCTACCCCAAATTCTGCACTAAAAGTACATGTGATGGTTATTTTGTCTCTTATTTTTTTTATTCAGGGGGGAGTTGTTTTTTTAGGTTTGGCAGGAGGGTTGTGGTTTTTTGGGTTTTTCTTTTTTTTTTTTTGTTTAGGAACTTCTAAACTACCTAGTATGTGCTTCATAGCATCCAGCAGCAGTGTGTTCAGCTCACCCAGCCTCCTCAAGAGCCAACAGTGGCCTGTCCAGTCATTTTGTCTAGTTTGTCATGTTTGCAGCAGCTGTACTTTAGAATAAGCCTTGTGTGATATTTACTTTTGAGCAAGTAAACCACAAAAATAACTTTGTTTTCTTTTTTTTTTTTTTGTTGTTGTTTGAGTTTGGAAGATGGTCAGGTTTTGTTTTGATAAGTGTCATTCTGTGTTGCATTTGTGTATTCACCCTTGTTGAAGAGAAAATCCATCTGTGTGTTTGAGAGTTCAGTGGAATATATGGGGTAGAAATGAAGCCCATCACCTGGGCATGGATGTTGGATCTAGGGGGAAAAATGGACCAAACTTGGGTGTTGGGTTATTTGGGGATGGTGGGGGTTGTGAGGGCATAATTTAAATTAACTCTGTCTAAAATAAAATGTAAGTGCAATAAATGTGCTTTTTTATTCAAAGCTGTGAACCTTTAGAAAAACCAAAAAAAAAGTCAACCAAAAAAAAAAGCACATCGTTCTTTCATGAGCCTTGTGTCCTACCTGCCTCCCCTTCCTCCCCCTCTCCACACTTCTCAACTGACAGAAACCTGACAGTGGCCAACTTGCATGTGTTGGCAACCCAAATTAACATTGCTGTTTGGGGGAAAGTCCTGCCCCCTACTTCTGTTCCACTCTTGAAATCCTCTTGGGCTCAGTGCTGCCCTGTGCTCTAGAGCAGGGTCTGTCCCTACCTGGGATGCAGGAGCCAGCCCATCTGCTCTGTGCTCATCCTGACTCCAAGTGCAGAGCTCCTCCTGGCCCTCCCTTCTCCAGGTGGAACCCTCCTCCCCCCATCCCTGTGGGTGTAGTGAAGGCTCTCCTGGGCTGGGCAGTGACTTTGTTCTCCAGCAATTGCAAAAGGACTCAGCCATCAGCTGCCCGATGGGATCCCCTCTCCCTGCCCCAACACACACACACATGCAGGCTGGCCACTGCTGCCTTCTATGACTCTGCCTTGTTCAGCAGGAGCAGGTGTAGCTGTGGGTAAGCTGATGTGCATTACTTGCACTGTCTCTCTTTCTTACTTGAGCACAGGCTGCTTTTCCTAGATTAGGAAAGGGGCACAGGTCTCCCGGGCTTCCCAGGGGAGCACCATGCATTGAGCAGTGATGGAAGGGGTAGCACTCACTGGTTGGACCCTCTGGGGGAGTAAGAGAGGACTGGCTTGTTTAAAGTTTATAGATACCCAGATCTATATCCTTTAAACTTTATTATTTTTATATATAGTCAAGACAATGGCATTACCTCATAATACAGAGGCTTGTTTATGAGAGGCAAAGTACATAGTAAGGAGAGGAAAGGGAAATTTATATACAGATTTGATTTCTTTTGTTTGTTTGTTCCTTAGTGCAATGAAATGTATGTCCCACCACTTTAAACTCTGTGCTAACACATTCCTTTCAGCTGTATTCTTTTTTTTTTTTTTGACCACCAGAGGTTTGTAAGGGGCTTATGACTGCAAAGTAGAAGGTCCAGTCTGGTTACTTAAAAAAAAAAACCAACCCATTGTGTTAGTAGATTTCCATAGCTGCTTTTTAAAATCTACAATGGAGTAATTGTTTCAAAACTTGTATTTATTTTTTAATTCATAACAAAATGTTTATTTTTGGTTTCCTGTTAGGTAGGTCATGGCAACTCCCCTTTGTTCCTTCTCAAGTTTCCCCTGTAATTGCCAATACAACTTATTTTTCTTGTTTGTTCCTTCTCCCTTTACTTTTGTTGTCCCTTCATTTGTACTTTGGAGTTTTTCTCATGTAAATTTGTACAATGGGAAATATTGTCCAGTTTGGTTAGAGAGCATGGAGACTTAAAACATATTAAAATTTGATAGCTGAATTCAGATTGAAGAAAACTATTTCAGTGTAAAGTTATTTAAAGAACTCTGTATTATATGAAAGGCAAAAAGTTCTATGTACTTGATGTGAATATGAGAATACTGCTATAATAAAGATTGACTGCATGGAAAAGTCTGAAGGAGATTTGTTTATGGTGTCATGCATGACTCGTCTCCACAAAGTTGGAGGGGTGCAACTCAGGTGTTTAAGGGGAGTGAAAAAGTTACTTTAGGATATAACTCTGGAAGGGGAGAAGAAAAAAAATAAAATCAAGGTACTCTTGCAGTGTAACCCCCCTCCCTTCCCCTTCTTAAGCTGGATCACTGCCTCCTTAACTGCTGTGCTGAGCCCTAAAGAATTTTACCTTTAATATTCTGAAGGGGACTTTTCCTTCATCCTGGCAAAAGCCTGGCACCAACTGGTCTGAGTAAATTCTCCTGTTTCTATGGCAATTTCCCCTCACCTCTTCACTGGTTATTTGGCAGAGCCTTTATTGATAAGACTGTTACCTGCCATGCACTCATGGACCTTATTTCTTGGGGCAAGCACATTCTCTATCAAGCAGGCTTTACAGAAGCTCATGTGTAGTCAAGTACTACAACTTTAAAGTTGTCATGCTCATTTTCCAAGAATTATACTTAAAATAGGAAAAAAGTACAAGTCAGCTTCGACTTTGTTTACAGTTTTATTCACGTAAGAACCCAGGAGCCAAAGATTTGGTTCCAGGGGCCTCAATTAGTTCCAGGAACCTGAAAATAACAGAAGAAAAAACCTGAGAGCCTTTTCACTCATCATTTTCCCACCATGTAGAGCAGAAGAAGGATGTCCTCAATGCTCTCTTCAGCAGTAGTTGAAGTTTTTGGTTTAGAACTGTAATGTGTGACACAACAGCTTAAAAAAAGAACTGCAAACAAGCAAAAGCCTAAAACGTTTAAGGGGACATCTGGACAGATGTCTCTAGAAACAGAGCGTGTCTTCGAAGTTAGATAATGCTGCGTCTACACAACAGCATGAATAAAATAATTTAGAACCGGTACCAGGTAAGCTACAACTCCTAACCAAGTCGGTTGTTATAGTACAGCTTTATATTGCCAAAACCTGGCTCCCTGGCTTCAGGCAGCCGAGACAGGTGTGTGAAGGCCATGAGCAGTGCAGACACAGCCTCCTGTAGGGCAGAGGCTGGGCGGGTGTCCCCTGGGCAGTGCTGGGAGCAGGCTCCCTGCAGCGGGACCAGCCGGGCACGGTGCCCGCGGCCGCGCTCAGGGCCGAGCGGGGAGAGGCGACGGGAGCCGTACCGGTGTGCTGCTATTCCTCATCGTCCGGGGGGATGCCGAGCTCCTCGTCCGTCCAGGCCGAAGCGTCGGGATACGGGAAGTGTCCCTGGGAGAGAGGCCCGTCAGAGGTGCCCTACCTGCCCGGCCCTTGCCCCCCGCCCCCGGCCGCCGCGCCGGCCTCACCAGCACCATGTCCGAGTTATGCCAGAACTGCCAGAGGATCCAGAACCACATGAAGCCGCTGAGCGCCTCGCCTCGGATCACCTGCGCCCGCGTCAGCTCCGGGAACTGCCGGTACCGCGGCGGGATGTGCACACCGCCGCCCGCGCTGCAACACAGCACGGCCCCGCCTCACTCCGGGCCCCTCCGGCCCCGGCCCGCCCGCCTGCCCCGCTGCTCAGCCCGCCCCGCTCACCGCCGCCGCCCGGGCACGGCGGCCCCGGTCCGCAGCAGCCGCCCCGCCGCTCGGCCCAGCGCCGCCACCACCATGGCCGTGCCCAATGTCACCCGCACCGCCCAGCAACGGCCCCGGCGATTGGCGCGGCCGCCGCCTTCCGGGGCGGAGACAGCCCGCGGCACCGAGGTATCCCGGGAAACGGAGGGAGCCCGGGGCTGGGAGGTATCCCGGGAAAGGGAGACAGCCCGCGGCACCGAGGTATCCCGGGAAACGGAGGGAGCCTGGGGCTGGGAGGTATCCCGGGAAAGGGAGACAGCCCGGGGCTGGGAGGTATCCCGGAAAAGGAGACAGCCCGCGGCACGGAAGGGTCCTGGCGCACGGGGACAGCACGCACTGCCCCCGCACATCTGCCCTCACTCCCCTCAGCACTCGGGAGCGCCGGGCGGCACCACGGGCAGGTTCCCCGTGAGTTCTCCCGAAAGTTGGCGTCGCGCACAGGGGGCGCAGAGCGGGGCGAGCTCCCCAGCCCAGCTGCTGCTTTGTGGAGGGGCGGGGCGAGAAGACGACTCCAGCTGATGGTGTTTAAGGAAGGGGCGAAAGGAGCAATGCTTCCCGCTGTCCGAGCCGAGGCCAGCCCGGCAGTCCAGCCCAAGCAGTCCGGGTGCGGAGCGGTGGGGCACAGGCCGTGTCCCGGCGGGGCCGGGATGCGGGGCTCGCCCTCAGGATCGGGATGCGGGGCTCGCCCTCAGGATCGGGATGCGGGGCTCGCCCTCAGGAGCGGGATGCGGGACTCGCCCTCAGGAGCGGGATGCGGGGCTCGCCCTCGGCGCCGGGCTGTCCCGGAGGAAGCAGCTGGTGCGGAGCCTCTTCCCTCTCTCTGGGCCGGCAGCCGGAGTGGGACCTGGGGCGGCCCCTCGGCATAGAAAGAGCCAGTATAGAATTCCCAACTGAGCATCTGAGAGAGAGTTGTGTTCTTCTCTCCCGTTTTTCCTCTCCCATAGGTGTTACAGCGGTGTGCCTGCCTATCTATTGCTCGCTCAGCAGTGTTCCTGGAGCTGCAGCCTGGTTTCAGTCCTGACACTTTGAGGAGGATGGAAAACCCAGCCTGCCGGTGGGTGAATCTGTTCACCGGTATATGCCAGAGGAAGGGTTGGAGGAATTCTGCCAACTTCTTGTGAAAAACCAGTTGCATCCTGTAATGCATATTGGTATGTCTTCTGGGACACTGAGGTGATCACAAAAGAAGCAAGCAAAAAATAATGGAGAAAGTACCCAGACTATCAGGAGGGTCCTTTCAAGGAATCCAACACTCCTCTACTCCTCCTGACAAGGTATGATGCCAATGTAAGATTAATCCACACTTGTAGTTCCTCCTGAATCTTTATTGGATAACACTCCCCAAGGAAGAGTTTCTGTGACCCTCCTGAAGGTATTTTAAATAAGCAATAATACCTTCTCCATTTGTTAACACCCCAAACACCTAACATCCTCAGCTGAAGCAGCAGGGGATAGCCTTGTAGTTAAGGAATTTTAATTTCCCTGCTCATCTGAGCCATTTTCAGCATCAGTTTACAGGGAATAGCAGCAAACTTTTCAACCAGTTTTTACTCACCGTGTGCAACATGTTGCAACCCTGCAACGTGCTCCATACCAAGTTTATGTTTTTCCATAAAAGCTGAATGATTTGATACAAAGCTCATCATTTTATTGCCAGTTCTGCCTTCCAACTCCCTTGTGTTTTGTCTTTCTGCCTTCTTGCAGTCCCTGGCATTCTGTTCCCTCTGTCTTTGTTCTCAAGTATCCCACGTTTCCCATCTTGCTCAGGCTGGATGTCTCCACTGCTGGCCTTGACCTGCAGAGGCAACTTTGTCCCCTTAGAATGAACTCCCACTTTCTTCACTCTTCCTTGACTTCAGGTCCTTTCATTGACTTTTCAGCTTTGCTTGCCAGGGGAGCTTGGAAGCTGTGTAACCAGCAGCAGCAGCAGCAGTGCGTACATGGCCACTGGCTGCCCACCCCTGCTACACATGCCTAGCAGCTGAATAGAAACCAGGTGCAAGGAGGGCTTTATCATATAGTTCTTAAGAGGTTTTTTTAAATGTTCCTCCTTTTCAAACTTTATTTCTCAAAATCAAAACCATTTGTGATGAATTTACAGATAAGCAGCATACTACCACAAGACATGGTGGAAGAATTATGAAGAGAAGTAATAAACTGAAAGTAAATTTCAACTTTGTAGACAATATTCCTGTTTAAGGATTTAAATGTTCAAAAATCATGCTCATTTTCTGCTTCCATCTCCTCCTTCCCCCTTCCAGGTAAGCTCCACATCCATCTCACATGTCCAGTGCTGCCACACAGCTAATAAAGATTCCTGTAGCTCCCTGCTGCCAAGATGTCCAGTAACACAGTAAGCTCATAATCTATAGGTGGGTCACTGGAAAAGCAGAGAAGAAAAAGCTGGGAAACAAAGGCAGTTATTGCAGGGTGGGGGTTTTGTTGATCTAGTTTGTTTGCACTGCAGTCAGTTGCAGAGTATCTGTTGCTGAGCTTTCCATTACTTCTTGTATTTTCATTTTCCACAGCTGTTGTGTTTGTGCCTGGAGCCCAGGTCCCTTTTGCATGCCCTTGATACCCTCAACCAAAAGGAATTTCATTGGTTTATCCCTGGAGGCTTCCCGTGTCCTGAGGGGGGCTCGTGTGCTGGCAAGGAGAGAAACTGATGGCTATTACTACCTGGGCCACATTGTCCAGGAGGTGAAAGTAACTCTTTATTTTTATTTTTATTTTTTGGGAATTTTTTTATATTGGGAATGTGGCTGTAAGAGGGTTGGTTTTTTTTTCCCCTCTGTTCTTCCCATACTCACCAGTCCCAAGCCCTTGCTGTGGGGTGGCCCTCCAAGTGTTACAGTGTATCCCTAGCCACTGTTGCCTCCCCACACCCTCTTTTCTTCTGTTACCTGGTGCTGTCTGGCTGTTTCCTGTGAGGAGTCCTGCAAGTAAGAACAGCCTGGAGACCAATCTGTTTTTGTAGATATAATGAGTTTTTATTCAGAGACAGACAAAACGGGTCCCTTATCCTTGTTGTCTACTTTTGCCCAGCCTAGCAGCAGAGTTAGTTAGCTGAACAGCAGCTAGTAATCCAAAATGTTTGTCTTCAGGGTCCACTTCCTCTTTACCCAACTGAGAGCTTGCCTCATTCTTTTCCATCTGTGTTTCTGGGAACTGTGAGATGATTTTGGATACCAGACAAAAAATCCCCTCTGCAGATTTTCTTTTAAAATCCAGTTCATTTTGCAGGTTAGTTAAATAAATTTTGGTGCTAGTACAGGTGAGGATGTCTGTGAGCTTCAGTGTGGGGTAGAACAGATTGGGACAGCTGTAGGCAGAAGTGACATCAGCTGGAGCAGGAGCTGACAGTATTATTTGTGTAAGTGCACTCAGAGATCTGCAGAGAGGGCTGAGATTCTGGCAGTAGATCTTGCCCTCACTTGCTGCTGAAGGTTTCAATTAAAGTATTTAGATTTATGGCAGTTGTGACTTTTTACTGCTTTGTTACCCTTCTGATTGCTGAAGGATTGTTTTTTATCCTTCTGATTGTGGTGAACTGCATCATACACAAGTTTCTTTTGGCTGCTCTTTTTCCTGTGGGAGGTTTTCCTGGTAGAGTTCTGCTTAGCCTGCTGATTGTGTTCTTATTGAAATCTAACTCCAAAGTGAAAGGAAGAAAAAACCTGTCAGCCCCTTAAGCCCCAGCTTTTTATTTACTTTTGAAGTGGTATGGACACAGTACAGTGAAACCCTGGTAGAAGAGGAAAGCTGCATTTCACATTCCACTTCCTGGGATTTCTGCCACTTCCCTCTTAGCACTTAAGTTTGCTGTTAACTGGACCTTGCACATTGCCTTGCACACTGCATGTTTTGCTCTTGCAGGGCTCCAGGGAAGGCTTTTTAGTTGAGTTTGACCAAAGTGGTGCTCTGAAGGGCAAGGTCCAGCGTGGCCAGCAGGAAACGCCGCTCTATGACATTGTGCACTACGAGGACGCGCGACGACAGCCTCTTGCTCCAGGGCACAGGGTCTTGGCACCATGGGAGGCTCCAGCCAAACGTTTTGGCCCTGGCACTGTGCTAAGGGTTGTGGAGAACACAGAGGCACATTTAGGTACCTGCTTTGGCTGTTTTGGTTTTCTTAGCAGCACTGGTCTCACCACGGGAGGTGGTCACTGCAGGGAAGAGAATGGGCTCCAGCATGGAGAATTCAGCTCCTGCTGCTTGGGTTCTCTTCATTGTGTTTTTATTGTTGGCACTAAGCCACCTTTTCAGGGTCAGGATTAATGCAGCTCACAGAATTTGTCTTTGCTTTGTTCTGTGGGTGAAAACTTCCTAAAAAGTTTGGGGTTGGGGATAGCATCCTCCCACCACAAGTCAAAAAACTTTCCTGATCCTCCTAAGAGTCACCTGATTATCTGTTAGTCTGCTTTCCAGCTGTTTCAGGGTAAAAGTCAAATTTTAAGCCTGTAAAGAATGGAAGTCATTACAAAATTGTCTGAAACACAAGTCATTACTTTTACCTCCTGCTCCCTATGAGATAAATCACACAGATTGACATGCTGCTAATACATTACTTGCCTTTTTTTTTTTTTTTTTGTCCCAATATGCACAGCACACAATGAGAGGAGAGTGCTTGTGAATTTCTGGAATGGGCAGACTAAGGAGGTGTCTTCTGCCCATGCTCTGCGTATTCCCCTGCCCCTAAGCGAACGCATCATCCTGGAGCTGCAGATGCCTTTAGCAGCCAGGCAGATGGTGGTGGATTCAAGCTTGGATTACCCATACCTTGTGGCACCAGGTTACAGAGCCTCAGGGCACTACAGACAGGGTCACCTGGGCCTGGATTGCTGCCCAGAGGCTCTGTATTCCACTCGTCCCTGTGCAAAGTGCAGCTGGGGATGTACCTCGCTTCCCCAGGGCTGCCTTGGAGCCTGGGAGCACACATGGCCTGCAGAGTGCAAAGTACAGCAGGAAAACACCTTCATCCCCAGAGCAAGCCTGACTGAAGAAAAGCTCAGCAAGAAAATAGAACAGGAACTGTCTGAATTGAGAATTGCTTCTTCAGAAAGTGTTTCCAGAGAGGAAGAGAAAAAGGAAGAGAAGAGATTAGAGACAGAAAGTGTTCCAGAAGATGTTAGGTCTTGTTTGGAAGAGGACCGTGAGGTTATAGAAACTGAGAAGGTAAAAAAGTGGTTCACCCTGGCTCTTCTGTTAATAAATGGTCTGCTATTTGTGTAGTTATCTGCTTTGTTACTGCAAGTTTACTACCCTTGGTACCAAGCTACAGGTTTAAGGCCTGCTCCTTATGCCTTCCTGCTAAAGAATGGGGAGACTTTGCACTGCCTTCCTTTGACTGGGGTCAGGTCATTGTCAATAATCTGCATTGTCCCTGGCTGGAGCAGGCTTCTAGAACCTCTTCCATGGATGCAGAATATGAGTAGTGTTGCACAGCCCAGTCCCTCTACATTCTGCTTCTACATGAAGGAGGTAAAGGCAAAAAAAGGAAAAAGTGTCAGGAGACTTGGCGCTGAATAAAGATTACAGTAGGGATTGTTCCCTACCAAGGCAGTCTCTTGCATGATTCTTTTAACATACTTCACCCTGTTAGAGGTGTCCCCTCTCCCAGTCAAGGACCACAAGAGACTTATGTAGTCCTCAGCAGCTGATTTGGTGCTTGGGAGCAGGGCACTGGGTGAGGATCAGTAAGGAGGAGGTTCATGTGCACCAGCTACTGCCACACTTACCTCCATTGCTCTGCAAGGGTTAGAATCCAAACTCTGGCACATGCCAGAAGCAGGGCTGTCTTTCAGCCAGAGCTCCTCTGGCCTGATCTCTTTTGTACCAGTTTGGACCCTTTGAGGCAAAAGTGCTTTGGGTCATTTGGAGACATAGGGAAACTCAGGAAGTTATCAGAAATTATCTATGGGTTGTTTCTTTAGTAAAGAACTCTTCCAGAATTTGGTTTTTTTCATTCTGTCTTAAACTTCAGTTATAACTTAAGATCTTATGCTGTAAACTCATTAAATAAACCTATTCTTTTCCTTATCAGGTCTGGATTATGGTTGCATTTCTTGTTATTTCTAGGGCCCTCAGAGGGAGATGGCTCATGCTGTGGTTGATGCTGCTGTCAACACAGACAGCTGGTTAATGGAGACAGATCACAAGGAAGAAGCAGAGAGCAGACAGCAGGATGCTGAAACTGAAGCTAATTTTGAACATGATCATGGTATAGGAACTGTAACTCTTTTACCCAAACATAAGACTTAGCACATAATATCAGTGCAGAATGGCATCATGTATAAGATCTGTTACCATAATTCTTGGTGCTCTACAAGAAAATACCATAATGCCATCTTTACATATAGGTATTAATGGTGCTATGACTTGAGAAGTTATTCATCTTCTCTCAAAGTGAAAGAATTTTCAGATGGAACTTGAGATTTTCTGGCTTTTACAGCTCAGCTACTACAGTAGGAGCTTTTGAGGGGTTTTAATCTATATTGTAGAGCTCAGTATAAATAAAAATTTATTGGCTTTAAAAATTAATATTTAACATTAACAGTGACTGTGTATAGCAACAAGATTTCACCAGGACTTTTCTGCAAAACAATCCTCTTATCTATGCTGAAAATTATTGCTTTATAATGTCACTGAGTGGAATTTTGTTCCCTGAACAACCAAAATCATGGCTGGATCATGATTTTGGTCAATTTGTTGCTGTTCTCCGCTTTGTAACAATTGCAGACATCTAAGAGAGGATTCTGAAAGCCTGAAGCTTTGTGACACTTCTGGAAGAGGGAGAATGAAAAGTCAAACAGGAGTGCACATTTGCTCCCAGCTGGTGTTTCAGCACCATTCCATGCAACAGCTGCCACTCAGGTCTGCCCTGTCCTTAGCAGAAAGGTGTGAGCAAACTCTGCTCCTGTTCTCAGTTACCCAAAAGCTCTGTTAGCAGGGTTGTGCCCATGCTAATGTGTCCTGTCTCTCATCAGGATGTGGAGTTCAGGCATTGTCCTATCAAAAGATTTGTCATTTTTACTCATCTTAGAGCAATTCATGCCAGTCTGTGAGATACCATGTAAACAGTCCTTTAGCCTGAGTAGCTGTAAGAAGCACCAGGCAAAACTCAGTTTCCCAAACCAAACTCTAGCCTAAATGCAATGGCAAGCTTGTTTCTGAAAAGCTGGAACCTCTTTTGTGGAGACTAAAAACTGTCCCACTTCCTCATAGGAAAATGTTATCAAATCCTTGCTTGAATATATTTCATATGAGCAGACCTTTTGTTCTTTTAATTTGCTTTCTTTTTATAAGCTTCCTATATTCTCATATGTCCATGCCCTAATTTATTTGAAAGGCCTTTTTGAGACCAGAGTGGCAGAAGCTCCAGTCCAGCATTCCCAGAGGAGCCCTTCCATGGGAAGCAGTGCTTTGGTTCCTTTCAGGTGCCAGAGCTTCTTTGCCCAGGTGAATCAATCACTGGAGAAAGACAGCCTGACCATCAGATCAGCCCTTCGTGGGCAGAGACCCCACAGTACCAGCCACCTGCTGGCTGGGAGAGCCACACATCTCCCAAAGCTTCTGAAAGACAAAAGCATCACCGTGAGTATTTAGGTTTAGTTCATAGGATGAGGAGATTTGTTTATGTCATGTGAGAGTGTTCTCTCCTTTGATCTTTCACAAAGGTTTTTGCTGCAACAGAAATTATGCCTGTGTAGAATAATGGTTATACATAAATAGAAACTTAAGGACTCCAGTTGGGAGCCCTCGTTGTGCACGACAGGGCACTTGTGGTTTTTTTGCTGAGCACTTTTGACAGAGTTAGATTTAATCTCTTCTAAATAAGCTGCTCAGCCAGCTCTACTAGATAGCAAAAAAAAAAAAAAAAAGAAAAATTCCTCGTTTACAGATAATGAAAGCAAAAAAGAGAAAGTTTAGGCAGTCATCTGAGGCCCACAGCAAAGAATGCATGTTAGGGGCAGGGGTGGAGCTAGAAGTCTCCTGATCCTTAGGCTGGTACTTTACCTACTGGAAAACATCATTTGTTCACCTACCTACAAAACACCTTTGATTGTTTCTTTGATCTCTCCTTGTGTGTGTCATTAAACACACCCACAAGGTACATTTTTTTGCTAAGAATAGCAATACACTGGAGAACAAAGCTGTTTACAGCCCCTGGGAAGCCTTACAGATCAATGTGTTAAGAGAAACCAGTCAAAATGCTGTGTAAGACTGGCAGGAACATTATTTGAAAGTCCTTTGGTGTTCTCCAGCTTGTGGTATTCGAGTTGTCCCCAGGAAAGCCCTGGAAGGAGACATTCTGTTTGCAGAGGAGCAGCTGATAGCAGGAACATGCTAACTGCACTTGGGAATAGGAGGAAGGAGGATGCATTTGACAGAGGGAAATATTTTGGGGAACTCTGTTCCAGCTCCACACAGCTCTAGCGATGTAAACTGGAATACCTGTCTAAAGGTTTGGTGGTGTTTACTTGCACTTCCCTCATAAAGGGCACTGTAAGGAGTGTAAAAACAAATAAATATTTCACTATGGCTGTGAAAAGAGGCCTTGTAGGTGCTCCTTCATCTCTGTACATGGCACAGTGCATTTAAAAACACCACATCAGCAGACTACAACATTGAAATTAAGCTACTGCTGAAGAAATGCAAATGGGTAGAAAACTCAGGCAACCAAAGGTGAAGAGTTGGAATACCTGCAGAGAATTCAGGAATGTTCTGGGTTTGGCCAGATGGGGGCAGGTATTTCTCTTGCTAATAAAATCTAGTAAGGAATTTATAATGTTTTATGGTCAGAACCTGGATTTTCCATCCAATCCAGAAGTTGACCTACAAACTGGGGAGTTTTAAGTGTAGGGTCAACACTAGAACAGCGCAGCCTACTGACCTATGGAGAACTCTTTAGACTGGATTTTCAGGCACCTCTTTGCTCTTTGTTGATTAAGCCTAATGTTTTCTACAGGTTTTAGCATCATCCTTAGTGCTTTTAGGGATGGGAATCAACACTACAGTATTTGTGAGCCTTTGTCGCTTCTAGGCCTCAGGAGTGACATTAAAACTGGGCTGTTCTGGTTTTGTGTGCTTACAGTGTGCATTAGAAAAATACACTGTTGGGACTAAGGGTTCAGTTTGCTTTTTTTCTCATAGAAATCAATCCCTAGTGGTGCATCTCAGAAGAGGTGGAAGGAGCTGGACTTCAGCAGAGCCAAGATTGAGCACAAAAGGTGGCAAGAAGAACAGAGGCAGCTGAAGAGGCAGCAGCAGCAAGAGGCAGATGGCACCCGCCGGCAGCTGCGCAGGGACAGCCAGAGGTGATGCTGGGAACTCACTGCTTTTTGTGCTAAAGGTTGGAAGGTTGGTAACATCTGCTCCCTGCTGCTCTCCCACCTTGTGCTTTTTGCTGGGCTCTGCACAGGGGTCACAGTAGTTCCCTCCTGGGAATGAAATTGGTGCTGGAGGTGTGAGGGAGTGGGTACACAGCATTATCTCCAAGGGAAAATTCTCTTCAGTCTTGCTCTGACCAAAAGTGCTGACATCAGGCACCACACCATTTGGGGCTTTTGCTACCTCTGTTCTGGACACAGGTATAATCCTCATAACCTAACAAAGAGTCCTGGAATGTTAACTGGACACAGATTGCCAAAATATCTGCTTTGTGTCTCATACACTGTCTTTCTTCTTTATTGCTCTTTCTTTATGAGAAATTTGAGAAATTTTGTTTTGGAAACAGGCAGCAATTGCGTCAGAGAACATTGCAAGAGCTGGAGAAACAGCTGGAGCACAAAGAGAGAGCTTTGCAGCACATGGCACTGCTCCAGGCTGCTGGGGCTGAGAGGAGCAGGAAGGAATCCTGCTTTCAAGAGGAGGAGGAGAGGAAGGCAAGGCAGAGGCTTCAGTTCTTAAAGACACGGCGTTTGCAGAGAGAGGAGTTGCAGGCAGAAAGCAACAAAAGGAGCTGTGAACAAGAGAAGGAAAGGCTGGTAAGGGCAGTTCCAGAAGTTATTTTCTTCTTCTGCCATGTTTCCAGCAGTGGAAGTATATATACAAATATCTGGAGTATTTGTATATTTCACCTGTTTTATATCCAATAGAACTGGATCATTTAGAGATAAAAAAGGGTAACCTTTTTTTGGCATGTGTATAAAGATGAAAAATGGAAAGTAAAATTCCTTATCTCTGCCACAAAATAAGTTTTTCTGCATGCAAAAATGAATTTCCATGGATTATATCCATTTCTGACTAGTGAGAATCTTAGTACTGTGGGATGATTTGGATTGTGTTCATCTAGTCCCGACCCCCCTGCCATGGGCAGGGACACCTTCCACTAGACCAGACTGCTCAGAACCCCCTGTCCAGCCTGCCAGGGATGGGGCATCCAGAGCTTCTCTGGGCAACCTGTGCCAGTGCCTCTCCGCCCCCACAGGAAAGAATTTATTCCTAATATCTGATCTAAACCTACTCTTTTCAGTTTAAAGCCATTCCCCCTTGTCCCATCACTCCACACCCTTGTAAAAAGTCCCTATCCAGCTCTTGTAGCCCCTTTAGCCAATGGAAGGTGCTCTAAGATCTCCCCAGAGCCTTCTCTTCCCCAGGCTGAACAAGCCCAGCTCTCAGCCTGGCTCCATAGCAGAGGTGTTCCAGCCCTCTGAACATCTTTGGGATCCTCCTCTGGACTCACTCCAGCGGATCCATGTTCACACTGGGGTCCCCAGAGCTGGACAGAGATGAAGAGTGAGGATAAAATTTGGCGTGAAGGCTGACTGTACTGTTTTGAATGTCTTTATGTAGGAGTTGCTGAGGAGCAGAATGCAGTCACGGCAGGAAGTGCTGGAACAAGAATCCCAGGAGCAGGACAAACAGCAAAACCAGCACCAGGCTGCCAAAGTGAGACTGTTCCAGAGGAGAGAGAGTTCTCATTTGAAGATGGAAAAAGAAGGGCAAAAACTCCATGCCCTCCAGCAGTACCTCAGGGAACAGAAGCTCCTGCTGCTCCGGGCATCCCTGCTCGAGTAAGGAAGCTGCACAGAGGGTGAGCAGGGCCTGGAGCAGTTCACAGACCTGCTGTGTCCTGTCAGCTGTGAGTCAGTGTGCCATAGCAGAGTGTGACAGGTGGCATTTGGATTCCTGGAGAGGTCTCTAATCTCCCTTTCACTGCAGCCAGAGTGCACTTCCACTGCTCTGTCCTTCACCTGCCTTTCTTCCTGGGGTCACTGGCTTCCCCCTTCCCTGAGAGGGAGCAGCAGGGCACATCTAGAGGCACTTTTCTGCATCAGAAAGGAGGGGTTTCTAGTGCATTGCACTGTGGTGAGTGGAGGTGCCAAAGGAGAGGAGGAGGAGGTTAATCTTGACACATCCTGAAGTGCTCCCTCTTCCTCACATCATCTGAGGTACAAAATTTCCTGTGGCTGTGCCCAGGAAATGCACTGATCAGGTCTGGGTAACCAGAAATTTCAGATGGGTGTTTAGGAAAGGAGAATGGACATAGCACTATTTATTTGCTGAAACAGTCAGAGCTATGTGGAAATATCTTTATTTTACACAGAATTATGCTAAAATACAATGTATATATATGATCATATATATGATCAGCTCTGGGTAACCAGAAATTTCAGCTAGGTATTTAGGAAAGGAGAATGGACATAGCACAATTTATTTGCTGAAACAGTCAGAGCTATATGGAAATATCCTTATTTTACACAGAATTATGCTAAAATGAATACAATATATGTGATACTTTGTTTCAAGTAATGCCTAGAACCAAACTAGATACAAAATTTAAATTTGGCCTGACATTCTGTATACACTTAGAAACATGATACACATTTTCTGGCACATTATAAAAATTTATGCCTCCTTCTAGAATATAGTGACAGTGATAATAGCAGTTTCTTAGGAAAAAAAAACAAAAACAAAGAAAAAAGTAAAATTAAGAAAACTTGTAAAAGGGAGCTCCTTTGAAATCCTGCCAAATCTGAATGGCCAACAGTTTCCAAGCAGTGTCAGACTGCATTCCTCCAGGGATAATAGAGAGGCTATGCCTTCAGCTTTTCCCTAAAAAGACAAAGTTAGGTCTCTCATCCAGATGTTTACAAACTACTCTGAGACCTTAATAGCTAAAATGGATATTTTTAAACTTTAGGATCCATAATGTATGTGCATGAATCATTCTGAGATTTTGCTTAAAGGGAAAAGGAAAGATGAACTAAAATAGAAGGTGAAGGCTTAACAAACAAAATGTCAGAGTTAAGGCCTGAAAAAAGTGTAACTTGCTTCAGATTATGGAAACTACATGTGAGGCACCGTTTTGCATTTTAGACATGAAATCCTATAATTTGAAAGTTTCCACACTGTTGAGTGTCTGGGAAAGTTGGCTGGAATTTGCTCAGCAGGAACATGGATGGTTGTGCCCCAGACCTGGCATACACCCTGCTGAGGGAGCGTGGGTGCTGGTGGTACATGGAGATTTTCTTCAGGGTAATGTTTGGGGGGTTTGCTTGCTTCTCCTCTTGTTTGAGTCCTCTTTTACATAAAATCTAGTGCTGGTTAGGACAATGCTCTGCCTGCCTATGACTCTAACTAGACTTAAAGAAACAAGCCTAAAACTTACAAGGTGTTAAACTCTACTCCTGCTTTTATCCTTGTGCAGTTGGAAATGGAATATGCAGTGATTAAAGGAAAGTACATGAAATACACTGAGCTGAATCTAAACTTATTTTTCAGACTTCATTTATATGCTATTAATCATTGCTTTATAATCACCATAAAACAGCAGATTGTCTGCTTATGCACTTTCTCTTCATTGCTTAACCACCTGAGAACAGACAACTGCGGAGACCCTGCTCTGCTGCTATTTCACACAGGGTAGGTCTGGGAATATATTCAGTACCACATTATTTCCAGTCATTCATAGACTGTATTTCTCACTATTAAAATGCAGCCATAAAATCATTTTAATGCTGCTATTAAAATAATTGACTGTAAATGCCACGTGTAATCCAGCTCTTCTGCTAGCTTTATTTGATTTTAAACATTCACAGTGTGGTTTTGATCCATCAGGAAAATGCTTGGACTCTACTTTGAAACCTGCTGGGGAAAAACCCCTAAGTATCTGCAAATCAGTTAAGGTTTTGAGTACAGTGGGGAGCACCAGAGAGGGTGGTAGAGAAAATCACACAGAACAGAAAAAAAGAAACCTCTTAAGTTTCAGAAACAGAAAAATTAAGATCAGGACAAATATTCCCAGAAGTTGTTTTTTATTATGAAATTGGGTTTTTCTGCCTAGGTAAATATTTTATTATGCTGTTTATAATCCAAACTCCTATCATTATGTACTAGAGTACAGAAGTTTGAAAAAAAAATTAAATGGTCTGGTTTTGTCATCCAAAATGACTAAGAGCAGACCACTACATGCAGGATGTTAGGACACCTCTACAATAAAAGTAGAAGTTAAAAGTACAAAAGGCAAACAGATTTATTGGCTTTTTTCAGCCTGAATGTGTTGCTTAGACATAATTTCTTATACCACAGTGCAGGTAAGTCAGTAAATTAAATATTTAACCTGATATATTTTAAAACAGACTTGATCAATTAACATCTTTCTGAATATGTTTTTAAAAACTACCAGAGCACATTAGTTCTTAGAACTGTGCAATGAGTGGGAAATGTCCAATTGTGCAAATTCTTCCTGCTTTCTGGAACAGACCTTCTGATCATCCCATGCCTGGTGCTTGGCTGAAATGACAGAAGGCAGCATTAGTGGAGAGCAGCCAGATCCCTGGGGTACCTGTGACTTCTCACCTTCAGCTTCCTCTGTGTCAGTTCCCAAGCAGCACAGCACAGGTACCCCCCAACAAGGAGAGGGCAGCAGCCACGGGAGTCTATTTGAGGGCAGAAGCTGCAGTTTTGATGAGCAGTGGCTTAGCTGCCTCCAGGATGTCCAGTTCAGGGTCCAGTGAACGTCCCAGTCCTTCCAGAACCATGATGGCAAAGATGATGGAAGCAAAATTGCTCTCGAGCTTCACCTGGAACCACAACAGACTGCATGGACTCTGGATATTATTTTCTTCTGTACCACTTCAGCCAAGGTACCAGCTCTGCCTAGGCTGGGAGGGAAGGGAAGAGACTGGGGAGAGCATTTGCACACCTGAAACTATAATACAACTCCACCGGTTGGACTGTGCAGCCCTGGCTGACAACCCCAGTTCAAGCCACCACAGGTCTTTTGATTTCCAAAGTTGTTTGCAGCTGTGGAAATTTGTCCCCCAAATAATCAGTTATAAAAATGGTATCTATAGTCTAAGGGACTATAAAAAAGGTATGAAAAACTATGTGTTACAAAAATACTCCTTTTAGTAGACAGTATCAACCATTAAATGAAATATTTAGACCCAAAAAAAAAAAAAACACAAAAATTGGGCATGGCAGAGTGTGTATAAGACCTGAGAAACAGCATGCCTGCAACACTCAGATGCATTCCTGCAGTTCCTCTCCTAGCAGCTTGTTTCAGGAGTCAGTCCTCCTCCTTGTTAGCCCCTCACGTTCCCAGAAGTTCTCCCTCCCCAAATGAACTTCCAGCCATTAAAGGCAGACAGGGACAGGACCTCACCTTATGGGTCATCAATAGTTTGAAGACACTCGAGAGGAGATTTCCCACCTGAAGCTGCAATACACAAGGAGAATTTTAACAGCTGATCAAAAAACCTTTTTGTTTCAGTTTTCAGTGCCAAGTTGCACAGAACTGCAGCTAAGTGGGACTGTGACAGGGTGCACTTGCCTTGCCCAGGGCAATGGTGTTCCCCCGGACCTTGGTCACAAGCTCTGCCATCTCAGCCTTGAAGCGCTCGATGTCCTGGCACTGGTTGGCACGGGCATGGTGCAGGATCAGCTCTGCCACCCTCTCCCCCTGAGAAACAAGTGGAACAGCACAACCAGAACCTGGTCACTGGTGACTTGCAATCAGATGCTTGCAGTTCTTGCTTTTAGTAGCTGAGAAGTGCCCTTGGCAGCACAGGATGGGCCTGGACACAGGGCTTAGCATGGATTCTTTGGCATGCTTCAGCAGACCAAGACAAAACGTGTCCCTCTTGAGCTGTGTTAGTGACTCCTTCACTGAGAGACAGCAACAGGCAAGTGGGAGCACAATGCTTGTTCCAGAATGGACAGGAGACACCAGCATGGGTTCTCTAGTCCATCTGACAGTGAGCTTCAAGGGGGGAGGAGGATAATGTAGTTCCCCTCACATGGAGGAGCCTAGCAGAGGTCAGACCCCCCCCACACACCTGTTTTCCTTCCTCTCCTCTATAGATGCTGACACAACAGCAAAATGGAGGAAGGCATAAGGGCCTTCCAGCAGCAAGGCTGCAGAGAGGAACATGTGGGGCCGATCACCCTCCTCTTCTGTAGTAAAACCTGACAGATTCTGCAACCGTGGCTCCCAAGCAGTCGTAACGTGCAGCAGAAGCACTCCTAACCAGGAAGGGGCAGCCAATAATTCCCATTTAGCACCTTTAGTTCCTGGGGCACTGAAATTGCTCCACTCTGGCAGCCTCCTTGCTGCAGCTGAACAACTTATCCCTGTGTTTGGGGATAAGATGCTAGCAAAGCTCCTTTCAAGGAGAAATAGAAAACTCTCACTTTGGCCATCAGATTCCACAGCCATCTCCCTTCCCCAGCCAGCCCCATGCCGGAGAGGGGCCTCACCTGTCCCTGCACCACAGCCGTGAACACGGCGCGGAAGTTCTGCATGTCGGCGCTCTGCAGCTCCGCCACGATCCCTGCGTCCAGCAGCACCAGGCACAGCTGCCGCAGGGCTGGCTGTACCTCCAGCACCTGGCTGTCACACAGCTCCTGGTGGGCATTGCCTTGAACCAGGATGTTCCCGGGGTGCAGGTCGGCGTGGACAAAGTTGTCGACGAAGATCTGGAGGACAGGTAAGTGTAAGAGCAGCTCATTCCAAGCAAACCTGGTGATGCCAAAAGCCCCCAGGCAAAGGGCAGAGGGTGGCTTGTGGTCTGTTCTCTGTCATTACCAGTGATGGGACAGCACCCTGGGCAGCACCACAGCAGGTGGCTTCTGCTGAAGACCAGCTCGGGTACTCGGGAAGTCAGCAGAGCTGTGTGAAGCAATCCAGTGTTTGCTAGAGGTCAGGCAGGACAGCCAGGAGTCCCAGCAAGGAATGGCAGTGCCCTTTGGCAATTAGCCCTAAACTGGGGCACACTGGTGGGCCTTAGCAAAGGGTAATGCAGTAAGAATAGGCTGTTTGCCATTCAGTGAAAGGTTACAGTGAATGGGTACATTTGTCTAGTGCAGGACACCAACCCACATTGCAACTCTGTTGGAAAGTAAGGAAAACAAGACTAGAGGAAATAAATCTGTGTAGCTCTTCTCTGACTCTGCTAGCAGTTAGCACCAAAAAGGACTGGCAAAAGGACAAGAACCAAACAGTACTTCCCCTGCCCTAACCCTCCTGGTGACCTGGGACTGCAGGACTTCCTGCCCCAAGGAGATTATCTGTGTATTTCATGGATTTCTCCTATGGATTTGTTCAACTGCCATGTAAATAATTAGAGCTGTGTGAAAAAATATGGTTTTGGTGTTGCCTGAAAAAAATTACTTCTGCCAATTGTATGTCCTCCTTATTAAGAAACCTTACACAATAGATCCATATTCATTCTCGTGCACTCATGACTGCATAATCTCTGACATAAGCTATTCATCTTTCTGCTTTCCAGAGTTAAGAGTCCAAATTATTTCACCATTCTGGTATGGAAGCCATTCCACATGAGTAATCATCTATCTGCCTTCCTCTGCACCTCTTCTAGTTCTACTACAGCCCTTGAAATGGAGGGTGCTGGGCACCAAGGGACTGGAACTGCAGAGTACTCAAGAAAGAGGTATTTGTTTTACTTACAGACATAAAGTTGTTTCTTTGCCCTTTAATTCTTTCCTACTCCTAAAATTTGAAACCAATCTTAGCATAAAACTATTCTGGTTCCAGCATTGCTTTTCTGAGTGGTAAAAGCTATTTCAGAGCCTGTCATACTACCTGGAGTCAGAACTGGAGGTTCACTATTGCCCTAGCACAATGCTGCAGTTAGCAGCATAATTTCATCTGACATGCACTGCCCACACACTCAGTACTGTCAGGAGCTTTTGCAACTCTTCCCTGCTGCTTCTCACAGCCCCTCACAAGACACTTGTACCACCCTCTCAACACTCCTTTCCAGACTATTTGGGATTATTTCAGCCACAGAAGAACTAGATAGCCAGAAGCTGAACCTGGCCAGGTTTGTTGTCTTGACTCCAGATTTAGTTCTCCCTAACAATAAGGCAGTTTTAGAGGAGTTGATAAATTAAGAAATCAGCTCATTGTTTTCCCTCTGAGTCACATCCACAATCTCTGCAGAACACATGACATTTGCTAATAATGTTGCACTTTAAGGTACTTGGGTAATAGGTGAATATTCATTGAATGGATTAGTGGGTGTCCCAAGCAAAGGCTGACCAAGGTGCACAGGCCAGTCCCACTGTGTGCAGGCAGATGGCCCCTCTGCAGTGGCAGAGCTCATGTCAGAGCCTAAGCACGGCCAAGTCCGGCCCAGGCTTTACTCAGACCAGGTACAGGCAGGAAGCAAATGGGTTCTCTCTTTAGCCACATTGTCTTATTATCCAAACTGAATAGCTTCTGTAGGAAAACAATCTTCTCTTGCAGCCCCAGCCAAGTGCCTACCATCTTTAGCAGCATGTCCATGCCCATCCTGGCCAGTCTCTGCCGCAGCTCCGTGCCAATCCCCACGTGCAGGTAGCGTGAAATGGGCTCACTCTCCTGAAACAGAGACAGAGCTGGAGTCAAACACCCCCTGCATCCCACCTTCAAACACACCTTTTCCTGGGTGCCATGAGTGGGGGGAAGGTGATGATAATACCCTAGAAAGGACTTGGCAGAAAGAGCTTGCACCTAGTGTGATGGAGAACATGACAGAACTGAGGGTTTGTTCCTTGGAAAGACAGACAGTATTCCAGGGACAGAAACACCCTTGCCAGGGTCACATGCAGGAAAACTAAGCCTGAGAGTAGCTTTAGTATGGGACTCAAACATCCACAAGGGAAGTGAGGCAGGGATCAGAAAGTGTCAGATTGCTGAGCTCCTTGCTTTGACCCAGCACAGAGGAAAGGTGAAGCATGGTGTTGGTTTGCAAAGCACAGGGGGCTGCACCCACTGCTGGTCTGCTTGCTTTCAGGCCAAGTGTTCACTTCTATACAGAGTTGTCTGTATACAAGTGTTCATACCTGTCTTTATGGATGTACTGCTTGCAAACAAAAGAGTGGAAGAGACACTAAGGAAGGACATCAATCTTCTTAAGCAAATAAGAAAAAAAGCATCCTTCTGCCTCTGATTCCTCCTTCTCAAAAAGAAACACCTCCTTGCCACAGTCTCCTTGAGGCTTTCTCACTGCTACCATCACACCCACACCCTGCAATTCTTACCTCAAATGTTTCCACTAGAACATCAGCTGTTACCAAGGGCCAAAGGGGAGTTGGAAACTTCACAAAATCAACACCTAGGAAATTCTGTCGGAAGCGCTCCAGATTTCTGGCTTCGTAGCGTAAGTCAATCTCAAGGGACAAACAGAAAAGCAGGTTGGAAATGAGAATCAGCTAGGATTAGATCTTCAGGAATCTGTGTGAGTTGCAATACTCAATACCAACAAAACCAGTCAGAAAGCCAGAATGAAAACAAAGTAGGAGTGGTGCTTTTTACACCTCCCTGATGGAAGAGGAGCAAACTGGGTAATGGATGGTGCACAGCCAGGTCCAACCTTTGAAATATGGGTGCCTTACTAGAGGCATGTGTCTCAAAATAGACCAGGACTACATTATATTCAAAAATACAACAAGATCTTGAACTGAATCTTATCCTGAATGGAAGCTTACTGTCCAAACAGCAAGGCAGGGAGACAATAGAACAGCCACAGCCTCACTTGCCAGAGAGGCAGCTGTAGCAGGAAGAAATTTAATGTAATTCATACAAAATAGTCCACTATGCCAAGTCCAGGCCCTGGTTCTTCAATGATACAGTGTCTTGACACAAGGGCATCTCTCCTACTGTCTGCTACTGCTCAAGGAGGCAGGATAACCTTGCCTCACCGCACTTGTCTGGCAGTGGGGAATATCCCAGGAATACTTCCTGTTCATTCAAAGGGAAAAAGCTGCAATGAGCCTATCAGATGTTCTCCTAACTCTCAGTCTTCTGCACATCCACCCAAGCTCTGCTGAACTGGTATGAATGACCTCGAGTCACATCTGACCACAGTAACAGTTCCCAGCATGGATTTACTGTGCAGAGGTTTTGGAATTGCAGAGGATAATTAAGATTTTCAAAAGCTTGTTACAGACTTCAGACTCTGCAATCTAGACACAAAAATGAAATTAGCAGATAATGGCTCATTTTATAGAAACATAAGCCTAATTAAGCCTGCAGTGAGATCTCTGTAAGTTTGATAGTAGCAATGTTCCAGGACTATGTCTTTAGAAGACATTAGTAAATCAGAATGTTTTCAGATCTGTTTGCAAAATTGTACTGACACTGTGAGTCTGATGATAATACAGAGTAGAATGTGTTATTAACTTCTGTGAAAACATTATTTATGCCTATATATAAAAATATCTATCTATCTCAGTGCTAACAAACATGACTAGTGAGTACAGACTGCAAGCATATATGTAGAATTATAGAAAAAACCCACATGCCTGAGTCCTTGCTTGGAGAGATTCTTTCCTAAGGAGATGTGTCTCACCAGTATCCACCTTTCACAATGCTGCAAAAAGAACTCTGACTATGGCTAACCAGCTGTTCAGGCTGTCTACTAGAAAACACATTCAAAGTCTAAACTTTTTTTTTCAAAGTCTAAAAAATAATTTTAGATCTAGTAAAGATTGTTTTTTCATTGTTTTGCTACCTTGTGAGTGTATAAGCTTTCCTACAGTAATGTTATGTGATTTGATTAGACTAAAGAACAGAAGAGCAAGCCAGCCTTCACCTAACCATTTTAAATGTAGTGGTGTGAACAGAGTTAGAGGCAGAAGAGCAAGACAAAGGGCAGTTTTGTTTAGCTGGGGACCATGGCCTGGCACATACCTGCTGCATCATAAGCTTCTCAAACTCCTCCACAATCTCTGTCAAACTGAGCCACTTGAACCCAGGGAGGAGTCCAATGATGCGGCTGCCCATCTTCATGAGAAACAGATCCATCTGGACTTGGTGGACCAGCCCAGGGTGCAGGACCTGCACAAGAACCAGCAATGGCAACATCAACCCCCCAGACACTCCAATGCAATGAGCTCAAGTGACACATTTCAAATATACAGAACACAGCATATTAGGAAGGGAAGCAACCAGCTTCCCTGGCTAGTCTCAGAAGAATTCCCATTTTGCCATTTATTATGTTACAGAGAAACATTTTATCATTGTCAAATTCAGTGTATCAGTGCTGGAGGCTACAGTCTAACCCAAAGACATTTTGCACCACTTTCAGTCTTGCCCCGTCCCTTATTAGTATTTGAAGTGGCTCAAATATAAGGTTTCTTTAAACAAACTTTGCTGGAATGCACTTGTATGTTCCAGATTTCTTCATGTGAGCAGAGAAGAAGGTTTGCTGTCTAGAAGGTGCAAGCAACCTTAATGCTAATTCTTTTAATGTAAATTGGGCCCTTGGAGGCATTCCTAGTACCCACATGCCACATCAAATCTTGAGCTCTCTGTTTGGCAAGAGCTGGGGATTGTAGCTGGCTGGAACAAAAGCACTGAGAAAGGACACAAGGAGAGACAGCATCCCTCCTTGTTCCACCTGGTCCTGGACAGCTACTCCTCTCCATGGGAGTTAAAACCTGATGGACCTCATCCAGCAAACTCCATGTTCATACCGCTACCATTTCAGCACACGACTTACTTTAATGGCTACAGGCACGAGATGTCTGGCTGATGCCGGATCTGCGTTCGGGAGTGGCTTGGCCCTCTGCTCCATAAGGGACATCCTACTCCCGGAACTTCCCTGGGAGCAGCCTGCAGAACTCAGTTCCTCCCTGCTCCTCTCATCCCGTATCTCCTTGCTCTTCCTCCTCCTCAGCCACCCGAGGAGGCCTCTAAAGCCTGACACTTCCCACGCTTCAAAGGCGGACCTGAGCTCCGAGCGCTGCTCCAGCTCCTGAGCCCGGGAGCCGCCGATGGCGGCGAGGTCAGCATAGGCTTTATACACCTGGGCAACGCAGCCCGAGCCCACCGGCTCCCGGCTCGGGAATTTGAGGATGCCCGTCCAGTCCTCCCCGAAGGCCTTCCTCAAGAGCTCGTCGGTGTGGCCCCAGGGGTGCGGGCTCACCTCGACGTGCAGCTTGGAGAACTCATCACAGAAGGCCTCTGAGAAGAGGTCCCTGCGGGTACTGGCCCACTGGCCCAGCTTGACACATGTGGGGCCGGCGGCCTCGGCCGCCCTGCGCAGCAGCCGCAGCCAGCGGGCGCCCAAGCCGGGCCAGAGCCGGCCCAGCGGGTAGAGCAGCAGCAGGGGCCCGAAGCGCAGCAGGAGCCCGCAGGCACGGACACCCAGCCGCAGCACCAGCCCCAGGCGCCGCAGCACCAGCCCCAGGCGCCGCAGCAGCCCCCGGGGCGGCCGCTCCGCGCCGCGCTCCGCCGCCCACGCCGGGCCGCGCTGCCCCGGCCTCTCCTTCCAGCCGATGCCGGCGGGCACGGCCGCGGGCACGGCCGCGGCCAGGGCGGCCCAGCGGCCGGGGCACAGCCCGGAGCGCCCCGCGCCCGCCCGCCCGGGCAGCGCCGGCCGCGGCCGGCGCGGCGGCGCGCGCCAGCAGCGGGAGCGGGAGCAGCCGCGCGGCGCCGCCGGCCACCATCGCGCGCGCGCTCCGGCCGCCGCCACCGCGCGCGCCCCGCCGGGCGCAGGGGCGGGAGGGGGGCGCGCCCAGCCAATCAGCGCCACGGAGCGCGGCGACGCCCCGCCCCTTAAAGGGCCAGCAGCGAGAGCCTGGCGGGAACGCGAGTGCCGTGAGGGAGGCGCGTGCCCGAGCTGTCCCCTCAGGATCGGGCTGCACTGGACGGGGACAGGCGGGAAGGGGCCGCGCTTGGGCCGGGGCCTTCACCCCTCCGTCAGTTCTGAATCGTAGCAACACTCAATATCCTGAGCTGGAAGGGACCCGTCGGGATGGTGGAGTCCAGCTCCCGGCCCTGCTCAGGACACCCCAAGTGTCGCACCGTGAGAGCGTTGTCCCAGCGCTTCTCGAGCTCTCTCGGGCTTGGTGCTGTGCCCACTGCCCTGGGCAGCCCGTTCCAGTGTCTGACCAGCCCCTGCGTGAAGCAGCTTTCCCTAATACCCAGTCTCAGATCAAGGGATAGAACTCGTGTTGCAGGTTTCAGGCATTCCTCCTGGCCAGGTGCTCTCCCAGGTGCGATGGCTCTGTGAGCCCATCAGCCTCGGGAAGCCGTGCCAGTGACGGGTACTGGGGTGACAGAGAGTCAGGACTTTCCACGTTTCCCCGCAAATCTTTCCGTCAGCAGCCAGAACGGCGGCTTTTCGCTCCGCTCCGGTTTGCCCTGCTGACACCGACACCGGCAGCCCCCGTCCCGTCCCCCGGGCACCCCCCTTCCCCCGGGCGGGCAGCACAGGGAGCGAGGGGCGGGCGCGGCCGCCTGGGCGGGACGGGACGGGACGGGGCGGCGCTCCCGCCGGAGGGCGGCCGGGGCCGGGGCCGGGGCCGGTGGCGGCGGGGGCGGGCGGGAGCCCCCAGCCGCGGGTCCGCAGCCGCCAGCCCGGCGCCGGGCGCCGCCGCCGTCATGCCGGGACACGGCCCCCCCGCTCCGCTGCCGCCGCCGAGGAAGGTAGGGAGGCGCCGAGGGAACGTTAACGCGATAGAGTAGCGGGCAGAGGTGCCGCTCCAAAAAAATCCCGAATTCCCTCTTCCCTTCCGCGCCCCAACTTGGCTTTTCTTCTTTTTTCTTCTTCTCCCGGCTGCAGGGAGGGAAAGCGGGGGCCGCCAGCCGAGTCCCCCCGCGCTCCCGGGCACCGGGAGCCGCTTTCCCGCCGGGACGGGGCGGCTGCTGCTTCTCCCGCCGGGCGCGGGGGGCCGGGCCCGCTGCCGGAGCGGGGCTCGGCCGGGGCAGAGGGGCCGAGGGGATCGGGGCAGCTGCTGAAAAGCCGAGCCGAGCGGGCCGGGAGCGGTGGGGCGGAGGAGCAGCGGCAGCCCCGCCACCCAGCACGGGGCCCCTGAGTGAACTCAGCCCTGCCTCGGTCTCCAGCACAAAACAGAGGAGGAAACGCTAAGCACATTCTTTGGGGGAAGCCCGGGCCCTGCCGGAGCAAACAGGCAGAGCTCTCGGTTCGGCAAACCCCTGAATCCCCGTGTGATATTAGCCCTGCACTTCTCTCTCTCTGCCCTGGATAGCCTGCTTTCCTCTTCCTTTGCCTTCGGCTGAAAGGAGCGCCTGCAGTTGTGTGCAGCCTGTGGCTTCTCAGGGTGGCACTTCTGACTCCCGGTGGGGATCGGTGGGAGTATTCACCTGTCCTGGGGAGAAAAACGCTTTCTTGCCTTCCCGCTCTTGTACCCAAGGATGATGGGCGCTAATGGACAGGGGGTTGGTAGAAGGGAATGTTGTTTGGGAAGGAACAAGGAAGAAGTTACAGCTGGCTGCTGTTGTGGTCCCAAGGTGTCAAATGCAAATTGGGAGGCAAAACTATGCCAGGTGTATTTGAGACACTTTCAGAGGTTTTGGCTTTTTGAGTGTCCAGTAAGCATGTCTCTTGGTGCTTGGTGCTGGAAAAGTGATGGTCATGGGGATTGAGGCTTTCTGACTGCTTGGATCTGCACTGGAGCACCTCACAGGTGCAGGGATTGAGTGCTAACATGGGCCCTTCATTCTGCTCTTTACAAGAACACATCTTGTTTCCAAGACAGGTCAGCAGGTTGTTCCTGACCCTGGGTTATTCCCAGCCACCTTTGCTCTTGCCATTTAAGTAGTTAAGTTTGTTGCTTTTGAGAAGAGCATCTCCAGCCTGGAGCTCAGCTGGGAAGATAGAGATGACCAAAGGGATTTCCATGGGGCCTTTATTTGCTGCTGTGAGGGGAGCTGCTGGCGTTGGTGGTGGATTAGAAAGCTGTTTTCTGTGTTGGCTGCCACCTTACTGGCCTCTGGTTCTTGGTGTGTGGTAGTGAGGTCCAATAATGTGTACTGGCCCTGTTTTCTGAACCACCAAAAAGGGAGTTGTTATTGCATCCTGGCAGAGGAAAGGAATGCATTTCCTCCACCCTTGTGTTGTGCTCTGAATTGTTGTCATTGGGGTAGTGTTTGTGGGGTTTGGTCTGTGTTGGATTTGAGGGGTTTGGTTTGGTTGTTGTTTGGGTTTTCAAAATAATCCAGGCAGTGTTTCAGCCTGTGAAAATGGGTAACAACTATGTTGGGTCAGGCTTGGAAGCAACTGAAAACGCTAAGTATGGAAATGAGAGGAAAGCCACAGGATTTCCCAGGGTAAAAAGGCGCCTTTTTGAGAAACAGAAGAGAAAGCACTGAAAACAAAGGGCGCTGGAGCAGCTAGGGATGCAAAAAGCAGAGGGAAGATTTATGGCTGTGCTGGGACCACTCTGCCTGCGTGGGTGAGAAGGTTGTGTGCTGAAGCCTGGGTTGGCCTTCAGCACGTCCATGTCCCAGCAGTCCACGCAGAAGATTCTCCCTGTTCATCAGCTCAGATCCAAAGTGCAGCATTCCTTGTAGAGCACAAGTGCATGTGGAGTGTCCCAAAGTGCTGCTGCTTTTGGTACAGCCCCCAGCTTGCTGCCCTGGGAAAGCTTTTAGGACATTTTGTCTGCAAAGACAACTTCTGTGTGTGCTTTCTGTTCTCCAGAAACAAGAAGAACATTTAGATCCTTTGTCAGACACTTACAATAGGCTTGTCTTTCTCCCATGCCTGTTGTATTTACATGTTAGAAATGTTCATTTTGACAAGGAGATAATAAATAAAGACCCCATAAGCTGTGTTTTTCAGAGATGATCTAATTTCAGGAGTAGCTTTTCCAATGAGTTATTCTTAATATCAGCCATGACAACTAATTCATACAGACAGGACTTAAAATCTCTATTTTGCTGGGCTCTCTGGGAGCACAGAAGCAAGCTTGATCCTTCACCAAGTTTAAGAAATTTGCCGATGAAATTGTCACACAGAAGAGCCAGTCTCTTAAAGATGGAGAGATGCTGGGCATTTCAGAAGTGTCTGATAAGTGCCATGTTCTTTTGGATCCCCTGAATGCATCATTCAAAGCAGCTGGTCCTCCCTTCCTTTTGTAACACCTGACATCTATTTCCTGACTGGAACTGTGTGGTAGCTGCTCCTTCCTAAGAGGGGCCAGACCAAGGGGAGAAAAGGCTGTGTAGAGCCTTAAACCCATGGGAGTGGAGAAGAACCTGTCTTAAACCCTTGTTGAGGCTGATTAATTGTGATGATCTCCGGCCTTCAGAAGTGGGGTGCAAGCTCTTTAGGGAAGTATTTTTTAGCAGAAGGATTTGAGTACTAGTGGCTGATATGTCTGTTGGCAGGATCCCAAAGCTGGCTGGAAGAGGCCTCTACTATGAAAGAAATGCTGAAATAGGACTTTTAATGCACTTGCATAGCAGTTCCTTTCAGGCTGAGAAGACTCTCCCGAGGGAAGGAGGGAGTGGGATGGAGCTGGAAAGCAATTTCTTGTTTCATTCAAGTCCTGACAGTAAATGACTGATCCCGGCTTTGCTTAGATACAGCTCAAATAACATTGTGTCTGAGGTATCTGTGAGCACTGTTTCACAGCACAAAGGAGGAGAAGAAACAGTGTTTGCTTGACTGTAGCTCTGAAGTGCAGTGAAAAGGGCAGCAGCACGTTGATCTCGCTTATGGAATTTCTTTTTTCTGGTCTTCACCTTGGAGATGCTTTATCAGCTCCTGGAAATGGAAGCAAAGACTGAAATGTGAGGATATGCACAGTGTTTGGGGGTGGCTTCAGCCCAGGTTTTAGGGAAGGTGACTGTATGACTGAGCTCCTAGCCTCAGGAAGGCTGTGCTTTTGAAATGTTGTTGAAATGGCTGTGCTACATTGAAATGTGGCTTCTGCAGGAGCCTTGGGTGACCTTGAAGTGGGTGCCTAAGACAGTCCAGAGTCCCTGGAATCTCTGACCTCTGTGTCCTGTGATTTCAACCGAGGCCTGTGTCCTTTGGTGGAAGCTTAGCACAGAGTAGGCTGAGGGTCAGTTCAAGATTGATATAAAGCACTAAAAGGCATCAACACTGTCTTACATAAATAAATACTTAAGGTCCTATAGGCTGATCCTGTTCAAGATCTCTCCCAGCCTTTACATGGTTCACCACCCAGCTGGGTCAAGATGCTCTGTGTCTGTGGACATGGGACTGATGAGGTGAAAGCCATAATTCCCCAGGCCTTTCCTGAGGAAATCAGTGGATTCTTACCCACTACTCATGTGAGTCTTCACCAGTTTATGTCTTTCAGTGAGCTGGGAGCTCATGGCAGTAAGACACCTCTGGGGCTCTGCCATCATGATGCTCCAGTCTGTGCTGTGCTGAGACAGCTCTGAGCAGCTCTGAACCCTGTGGTGTTGTTCCAGCCTGTTAGACTTGGAGCTGCTCACAGGGACTGACTGTGCTCTTGGGATAATCCTGGCATGATGGCTGGGGTGATCCTGAGCTGAAACCCCCTCAGTTTGTACTGTTCTGAGGTAAATACATTGCCTAAACATTTGGTAGGCAAATGTGGGCTGCTCTGCGTGTGCAACTAAAAACCCCAAAAGGGGGCTCATGGAAAATCTTCCTTGCAAGAAGCTTGAAACACTGTGACTCCTTTCTTTAATGCAGATAACATGTATTGAGGACATAATTTCTGTCTTTTTTGAAAACAGTACTATCCCATGGTAAAGCTGAAAGAAGTCAAGCATAGTTGGAAGGGCAGAGTCTTGAAAGAGTAATGTCCTGCTGGAATGAATGCTGTGAGTGCTGGTATAATCTTCATTCTTTGCTCCAGTGCTTTTTCCCCTTCCCAGGTTAGGGAAACCAGCTGCAGCTGGCATACTGTTACTTTCAAGGATTTAGCAAAGTAGATGCAAGAGTTAGTGGTGATTTAAGTGGTGATTTAACTGACTGATTAGGTCAGCTTTTACTGACTAAACTTGTTAGGAGCTAGCACACCTCTGAGGCCTTCTTAGGGCAAGATTCTCATCCCAGTGCTGGGGCATTGCCAGTCAGCTTTGCTTGGGGTCTTCTGGTTTCCTTGTTTTTAATGGCTGGCACAAACAAGAATTTGGTTTGACTGTTACCTGCATGTGCTGTTTATTACTCATGACCTTTGCTGAATGTGAGATGTGTCTGTGTCTGCCTTCTAACAAGCAGTTCCTTGGCTGGGGTAAAGGCTCAGGCTGCTCACCGGAGCAGGAGGGCTGGGAGGGAAATGTTTGCCCTACAGCTGCCGTGTCCAGCCTGGGCAGGACTTGCTGCTCCTCAGTCCCCCTGCACTGCAGGCAGGGCTCTGGCTCAGCCCTGTGCTCCTGGGCTGGGAGCTGGCAGTGGTTACGTGATGAAAGGGAGCAGAAGATGGCTTTTCCTGAGCTCTGCCTTTGCCCATACATGTGCTGGCCCAGGGCCAGGATGGAAACTCTGTCCTCATGAGCGGAGAGAGGGAGATGGGAGGAGCCAGAGATGATGAGGGGCCCAGAAGCAGAGGGAGTTAAAATAAAAACACCAACTCACAGAGAGAAAAGCCTGTAACAGATGGCCCTGGCCATCCCCTGGGCTCTTCATGCAGTTGGCTCCACGTGCAGTGCTGACAAGATCTCATCTAGAAGCGTGAGTAAGGGGCCTGGAGCATTTTGGGATGTGTGATGGAAGATCAGAGTAAAAGGCAAAAGGAAGGAAGCTAGACAGGTAAGGCAGCTGTGGTTCAGCTCCTGTGATGCCTGAGGTGGACTCTGGGACTTGCTGCCACTGGTGCTGTGCCATTAATAAGGCAGATGCTGCTGTGTGAGCCATTGTAGGAGCACCGCTTTGTTTTCAAGTGTGGCATCCTTTAACTGAGGCCGGTCTCTTGCCTCCTCTGTAAAACAGCATTGCAAATGCTGGTGGAGGTTTGTTCCACTGCTCTCATTCCCTCTAGAATACGTACAGCAGAGAGCTGTTGATCTGAATGGAGCCTAGTGTAAAGATAGATTCTGCCAGGAGGTGCTGGCAGCTGTAATTTCCAATGCCCATCTCCTCATCAGGCATCATGGTAAGTAATCAGACTGCCTGTACAGTTCAGCATGTGGGGTGCTGACCTTGCTTGGAAAGGCTTTGCCTTGGTAGGATATCTGTGAAGGAGACTGTGCCTGGCAGAAAAGCTGGTCTTGGAGAAGCACTCACAAAAGCTTTGCTCTGAGCTCATTTGAAAATCTGGCCCAGACACTTAAAATGTCAAGAGCTTATGATGGTCAGGGGCAGCTTGAGTGCAGAAAGGTGCCACCTCACTTGGAAGTGGTTGAAAGAGTTCGGGATGAGACCCAGCTAGACCTTGAGACTCCTGATCCTACAGATCCCAGAGAGCAGATGGCTCCTGGCCAAATTCAGGCACCTAAGTTGTGTTTCCAGAAACTTACTGGGGACTCTGGAGAGACTGATTTAGGGAGCAAGACTTGCTGTTTCTTTGTAAGCAGAATAACTTTAAATGGCTAGATGCTCTGTTTTTTAATTAGATGTCCCTTTGGGAATAAAAGTGGTGAAGTGTTTCTGTGCTCCTGCTACATTTAAATATTCTGTACTGTGCCCCCAGTCTGGCGAATCATTTAGGCAGACATGTAGGTCAGGCACATGCTTCAATCCACCCAGTACATCATTCCTGCTCTGGGAAGTTTGGAACTGAACTTCAGACAGTCTGATTGAAGACAGTGATATGCTTTGAGCACAGACCTAAAATCAAGCATGTGCTTAGGTGTTCTCCTCATCACAAATGGTCTCTCACTCGCCCACTGTATTCTGCAGAATCATTTTATATAATCATTTTATATTAGCAGTGCCCTTGAACATGGATTTTTCTCTTCTTACCCTGCAAGGCCTCTTGATGATAAGCCCTGTTGCTGTGAGCAGTTCAGGTGAGATGCAGTCACAGGCCTGGTATTTTGGAAGCATTGTGGATAGGCATGCATGTGTGAGTGATTAAATCAACCCATCGGGGTGTCATCTGGAGAGCAACAAATGCTGAGCTTGCTCTGCAGGCGGGGGGAGGAGGATGAGATCCCCCTCTAGTTTTTGCTGAAAGCTTTTCCCCTCTGCAGATGTGCAGCTGCTGCAGCTCTCTGCCAAGAGGCGGCCATGACTTTCCGAGCTGAGGAACGTGCACACATCTGTTTGCAGGGAGAGCAGCACAGGGGCTCCTGTCCCAGGGGATTGTGTTCTCGTGACAGATAGTGCTGACTGTCATGGAGGGAAATGGCAAATTTCATGGGACACTGAGAGGGCACTTCATAAATATGAGTTTGCTTGCCAGTATCAGCCAAACGCCACCTTTCTAAATTAAAAAGGAAAGAGCTCCCAGAGACTTTTCAGACTATTGGAGACTTCTCTTTAAAAACATTAGGCCCTGCAAAGATGTGTGTTTTCTACATACAAAAATAAAATGTGTTTCAGCTGCAAAGCATGCTGTGATCCCAAAGGCTTCCCCTGTGAAGCCTTTTGGGTAAGAGTTGAGTCTTGGGTTATCCAGAGCTCAGAGTGGCTTACTTGCAAAGGGAAATAAATGTCCCTTACTAAAACTGAGAAGGAAGTCTCTGCATCAGCAGATGTAGCGCTTCAAAAAGTCAACATCTGGCCAAAACCAGACCCTGGGGCATTCTCCACAATCTACTGGTCCATGAGAGCTTTTTCCTTGAATTCAGAGAGCTTGGGATTAAGTAACTGAGAATCTGATTTTCCCTGCCTTGACATGCTAGGCTGCATGTACAGCAATCCCTAGTCAAATTCTACGAGACAATTTGTTACTCTAAAGAAATGTGTCAGATATTGAGCTTTTTCCAGATGATGTCAGAAGCCCTGATCTATCTGGCTTTTGTTTCTCAGCTTTGTCAAACTCTGGGAAAAGCCTGAGAGATTTCCTACTGGGAAACCAACACATGGTAACTGTTTTTGCATCAGATTTCTGTCTCTGTCCTCTGAGATTACTGTGAGTGACTCCGTGTAGAGGTTTTGCCATGGTGTCACCTCTCACGTAACAACCCTGTACTTGTGGTGGTGAAGGATTCTGACAGCTATTGCTGCTTAGTCTGTGCTAAACCTTGCCCCATCAGTATCCTCTTGTTTGCACAGCAGGAAGCTTTCCTTATAGAATGATTTTGCTTACTCAAATTCAGTGGGAAACCAAGGGTTTTCCCCTGTTAAATTCATAAATTCCTCCACTAGTCAAAGACAATTTTGAGTATGTTTCAAGGAAAATTAGGATCACCTCTAAAAGGCACAAATTTCATTAAATGTTGTCAGAATTTGATGAGGTGGTTTTTTGGTTGCTTGGGGTTTTTTTTAATAACTTATTCTGACATGTAATATATTGCTTCAGTTCCACTTGCTTAATGTTTGTTTGTATGGGGTGAAATAATTTTTCTCATCCAAAGCAATCTGGAAACATTATCAGAAACAGAAACTTGGCTTTTTAGAGCAGGGAAGGACTTCAGCTGACCAGCAACCACTGCCGGAATACAAATTCTATATTTTTCTGTCCTTCAAACCAGTGTTCCCAGATATCTAACCCAGTCCCTCTTGCTATTCTTATGAATTTCATATGGCAGTCTTTCGTTAGACTTTTATCATTATTATTAATTTTATTATTAATACTATGATTTTATTATTAATATAATAAACTAGACTAGACTGAGTTTGGAAGAGACCCACAGGGATCATCTTGCCAAGGTGCCTGACCACTTCAGGGCCAAAATTAAAAGTATATTAATAAGGCCATTGACCAAATGCCTTTTACACACTGACTGACATGGAACACTGTCCACCTCTAGGAAATCTGTTCCAATGTTTGGCCACCCTCTTGGTAAAGAAATGCCTCCAAATGTCCAGGTTGAGCTTCCCCTGCTGCAGCTTTGAGCCATTCCTATGTGTACTATACTGGGTACAGGGAGAAGGGCTGAGCATCTCCCTCTGCATCTCCCTCCTCAGGAGCTGTAGAGAGCAATGAGGGGTGTTCTATTTTTACTTCAGGCTCCTGATCAAGATCTGCTTTTTGAAAAATCAAGCCTGACCACTGAGTTTGTTTTCTCTCTTTCTCTCTGTCTCTCTGTCCCTTTCTCTCTCTCCTTCTCCCTCTCCTCCTCTCTCTCTCTCTCTTTCCCTGGAAACAGGTGATCACCAACCTATTCTTTTTTTCCTGACCAGCAGCAGATCAGCTGTTTCACTGCCTCTGTTGCACATGTAATTTTTTTTTAACATGTAAACAGTGGGGTATTTTTAATGTAGGAGATTTTGGTGTGATTTCCTGTGAAATCCTTGAATGCAGAATTAAGCAGAACAGTGTATAATGCACCTTTGGTGAAGCAGCAGTTTCACAGAGCCAGCATGACTTGGTGATGCAGTGACGAAGCACAGTGAGAGGTGTGGATGAGGTTACCCAGGAGAGAAAGGTGATGGCACTGTCATTGCTCCATTACCTTAAGCTGAGCAATGACCGCAAAGTGAGGTCAGGAGTTTTTTTATGCTTTGGAAGAAATTTTGTGGTATTGGTTTTTCAGTTTCATGATTGAATAAAAGAAAATTGTAACACACTACTCGGAGAAAGGTGGCAGGGTAGCCCCATCTATTTTCTTCCCTCTTTTTTTCCCTTCAATAAAATAAATAGGAAGGAGAGAAAGCCTAAATAGTATTTCTGCTCCTTGTAAAGGGAGGGTTTAACACACACCCCCTCAATTTAGCTAAATTTTGGTAAGTAATGTCATTTCACAGTAAAGAACCTGACTCTTGTAAGCTTCCTTCAGATTACCTCAGATGCTTTCTTGGAAGTTTCTCTCTTTTGGGTTTGGGGTTTTTGGGGGCAAACTGAATTTAGATCAAACTTGGCAAAAATTATTTAAGTTAGTCAGAAACCATAAGTAATTTACTCATCCAGCAGCACTTAAATCTGTTTGTGATTCATGCAGATTGAATTGCTGAGACCATGCAGCTGCATTTCAAATATGTGAGTGCATCTTGACCAGATAAGTTATTTTCTGGAACATTTCTGGTCAGGTAAGAGAAACAGGCACTTCTACCCTGTGGTTCAGAGTTTGTGAGATGCTACTTCAGGAGGAGAGAGTGCTTTTAGAGCACAAATCACCTCTTGGGAGTATTCTTAGTTTTATATGATAAATATATTTGCAAACACCGTGCATCTCTAATACTCTTTTTGCTTGGGAAGGCATATAAACAAGGATAACTTCTTGCTAACCTATTTTGAGAGCTGAAATTTCTCCTGTGTCTTACTTATCATTTTAACATCAATGCAGTGAACCCACTTAGGAGATTTTTATTATGTAGAAGCTATGCAGTCTGAACATTTGAGTTATTACATGCTGAAGAGATGGGCAGAAGAATGCCTACTTGAATGCCAAACATTTTTCTTACCAACCAAGAAGTAAATCAAGTATAGCAGTACTTAAGCTCTTCTTGTTCCTCTTCTAATAGAAGAAAATGTTTGAGGAATTTCCCCCAAAAAGATCAAGTTTAGGTTTAGTTTTCCAGTTATGTCTGTAGACATTCTCTTTTCAGTAAAGAAAACACAGTTGTTATCAAATATCCATTGTATTCAACTGCAGATAACTGAGGCAGTGCTGGGCAGCTTCTACCTTTGGATAAAGAATGTGGTTCTGGTGAGGAATATCTAAAAATATATAATCCAGAAGAGGGAAGATTTAGATTACATGTTAGGAGGAAATTCCTTATTGTGAGGCTGGTGAGGCTCTGCAAGAGAATGCCCTGCCCCTGGATGTTAGGGATGCCCCATCCCTGGAAATGTTCAAGGCCAGGCTGGATGGGGCTTTAAGCAGCCTGATCGAGTGCAAGTTGTCCCTATCCATGGCTGGGAGATTGGAACCAGAAGATTTTTAAGGTTTCTTCCAACCCAAAGCCCTCTCTGGTCTAACTGTCCTGTTCATAGAGTATTTAATCAATGGAAAATGTGCATTTGCTGCAATGGCCATCTTCTACAGAGGGAAAAAAAACATTTACAGATAGACCTCCTTCCTGAGCCAGATCTTCAAAGCTGAGTGTGTAAAGGTGATGCTTTTGGGAGAGTGGGGATGGGAATTTCACAGAGGAACTTGCAGATCATCAGGGTGTTATACCAGGTGGGTCACCCTGGTGCTGGCCCTTCACTGTAGGAGACCTCATCTCTTGCCCTGCAGGAAACCTTTCTATTCTTTAAACATCGCATAAGAACCTGTAAGGGTTGTCCCATCCCATCCAAAGAGGTTTTATGGACTTGAGCAGAGGGGAGCTGTGGTTGTGTGTCTGTAGGTACCTCTTTGTTGGGGCTGAGCAGAAAGGACGTGAATGTGGAGGGTGAAGTGGAAGCCACACCACAATCACTGCAGTCACCTTCAGTGCAGCTGGGATTTCCCCTGCATTGGACTGGAAATGGCATCTTTATGAACATTTAAGATGAAAGGGGATGATGTTTATTCAATAGTTCAGGGGACAGGGCTTCTGCAAAGGGTTTAACTCCAGAAGATTCCTACTTTGATATTTTGTTCTGGGTCCCGTAAAACATTCCCCTGTGAAACGTAGTCAGTGCTTTGTAGTAATGAGTTTTTCCTGTGCACAATAAACAGTATCAGGGCCTAGTCCAGCACAACATCCAAACATCTTGGGTGGAGTATGCCCTAGTGGTTACCCTGGAATACAAAACTTGGATGCACATCCTCTGGGTTGGAAGCTTATGTACAAATAGCTCTGCTTCAGTTGTGAGATAAGGGCTGACGGAGACAGTTGTACATGGGTGCTCTGCTTTTGCTCCATTATCCAGCAGTAAGATGTATGTGAAAGAAAGTAAACAATGGAAATTAAAGTCCTTTATATGTGTATTGGCTTTAGCACATCCCTTGGAAGAGAGTAGTGAACAAAATGTGCTTGTTTGATAACTCTCTAGTTTCTAGGTTTTCTGCTGCAAGAAGCCCAAAGGAACGCTTCAGCAAAGGAAAAAAACAAATCTCCCAAATAAATGCTTTCAGTATTTCTCACTTTTCTTTAGTAGTTGGTTGGTTGGTTAGTTTTTGATTTAGTTAATAATTAAATACTTAAATAACTATTAAGTAACTATTATAATTAATATTTAAATAACTTTAAGCTTTTCAAAAAATTGTACTGTGATCTCTGAAAGTGGAATGAACTTGGGAAGAAAATATTTTCCTTTTCTATTAGTGAAAATTTACAGCACTCATCAGTATTTGCCAAGACAGCATTATTGGTGGATTCATAGCTTCCATGGAGCTGTTGAAGTTTGTTAGGCACTGCAGAATGACTAGGGTCAAAAGACAGTAGAAATGTGTTGGGGATAGCATAATTATATATCTTGTTTTGGCAGCTATTTTTTACTGCTTCTTACTGATCAGTTGGAGGAAAGCAAAAAAGTATCACTTGGGGAGGAAAATGTCTAGTAATAATGTTTTGAAAGACACTTTTTGTTGTTATTTTCCACAGAGAAAATGAGAATGATTACTCACTTTTACAGTAATTGATGATCTGTTATCATAGGATAATCCAGATTTGGAGGGATTACAGGAAGGCTGTACTCCAGCCTCCTTCTCAAATAGGTTCAGATCTGAGCTCAGACTGCTCAGGGCTTCGGTTGGGTCTTGAAAACCTCCAGTAATGGAGACAGCAGGGCTCCTCCAGAGCTCTGTTTTCCTCATGGTGAAAAGAGCTCTTTTATCCCCACAGTAAAAAAAAGACTTTTCCTTATATCAAGTCTCTGTGTTCCCTCTCATCTTGTCTCTCATCCCACCAAGAGAAAAACAGACTAGGTATTTGCTTCAGGTCACACACCGTGCAACACCTATGGTTTTGTTTTCATGAGAAAAAAAAAAAGATTAAAAAGTCACAACAGAATGGGGAAACCTGTGCCATGTCTGTGAAAGGGACGAGGCACACAGGTGTCAGTTCAGATCTGACCTGGACATGCTTAGATTTACAGCATCACTGTGTCAGTCAGTCTGTCCTCCAAGCTGCCAGATGTGAAGAAGCTCTTTAAACATATGTAGAGTAATTATTTCTTCTGGAAGTTCCCTTTTCAGGGCTGTGATCTGTTATCTGAGACATCTCCCACATTAGCAAGCTCTGCCAGCTCTGTGGAGCTGGATCTGGCACGTGGACAGCAGCAGGGTTTGCGTAGGTGCACGAAGGTGCAGAGAAATGTGCTCTTGATTTTCCCAGCCATACCTAGACCTGTCTCCTGTTGCAGTCAGCAAAAAAGGAATGTGTGCTTACAATTCTTTGAAAATGTTAGCTGCTTCTACAGTCACAGAATCATTTAAATTGGCAGAGAACTCCAAGATCATGGAGTCCAACCATTAACCTAAAGCAGCCAAGTCGGCCACCACACCATGTCGCTAAGAGCCACATGAATGCAATGTGGAGCTAATTCAGTCAAAGCTGGGACTTATTTGGGAGTTAAAATAAGGAGATGGAATTGCAAGTGTAAGTGCAAGCCTAATAGGAATGTTTGTTTAAAAAAAAATCTGATCCTTGGTTGTGAAAATGGGTCTTAAACTTCAAGGTCATGTAGTCACTTTTGAAAATGTTAACCTTCTCTATTTTATTTCTTTCCTTCCCTGGGGCTTTTCTGCCACAAAAAGTGGCAGAAGAATGTGCCACCAAACCATCATGATATTTTACCAGCATTTTTGCCTGACAGTACCAGGAGATCAGAGCTTTCCCCCTTTTCTCCTACAAAGTTTTATGATCAGAGGCTGTAGTGGAGCCCCTGGGGCAGAATGTAGGGATGGTTATGGATGGTTACCTGCAGCATACTCCTCCTCATGCTCTGCCCTTTGCTGGACATCTGCTGGGGCTGGGGAGCCTTGGAAGAGCAAAGGGTTGTTCGTCACGTTGTTTTGTGCCCAGGTTGCCAAATTCCTGGTTATGGAGAGGGTGAGAATGGAGAAGCAACACAGTGATGTGGGTTGATTTTCTCTCTGTGTCGCTGTCCTGTCCGGGTGCCCGTGCTGGGAACCCTTGTGCTGCTTTCCATCTCCTTCCAAACCCCCTGTTGTGCCCGGGATTGCCCTGCCAGGGAGGAGGTATCAAACCACATGTGGAAGGGTGGAGGAGGAAGAGTGATTTTTCCCTAGGATTTGGGGTTTTGGTAGGGCTTTCTTCCCCGCTTTTATTGGCTGTGAGTGCAGTGACCGCTTAACCACAGGGACCGGGCCAGCTCCCTCCCCCACGCTTCCTCTCCCTGGCAAAGCAAAGTCGCTCAGGTTTCCTCTCAGCTCCATTCCTCTCCATACAAAAGGAAAGGAAAAACTGCTCCCTGCACGGGCAGATGGCCGACTGTTTCCTGGCAGCTCCTCTCCACTGTCCTTTTTCCCATTGTTCTGACACAAACACACGCACACACGCATGCACACACCCACCCAGAGCAGCTTTCCTTCTGGAAAAATAAATAAATGCAAGCTCTCTTTGCAGAGGTTTATTCCTCCTTGGAGCTGGGTCAGCTTCCTCCTCATGCTGGCCAAATCTCGGGCAGCTCCCGTGCTGCCTGGCCCTGCTGTCTGCTCAGGAAGGCTGGGCAAGGGGATGATGAGCTGTGCTGAGGTTGGAAGGTTTCCATAAAGAATAAAGTCTGCCATAAACAGGTTCTGCCTTTGTGATGGCCAAGATAGGTGGGAGAGTGAGGGTGGGAGCAAAGAGGAGCTTGGAGGAGACAGAGGGAAGCAGAGTCTGCTGAACCCAAAAGCAGTCTGTGGGTGACCCTTTGCCTGAGCTCAGAAGGTGAAGCTTGATAGGGACAGAGTGAAGTAGGAGGTCATGGACTTGGGGTGGGTACAGGAAGGTCTCATGGAGCATGCAGATGGTGCCCCAAGGTTGTGGTGGTGGACACTTCAGGAAGCTGTGTGCTAAATCCACATCAGGAGGGACGAGTCAGCATCCTGCAGGGTGAAGGCCACTGAAAGAGAGATTTGCTGAGCCTCCATTTGTCTCCCTGATGATAACTTATTTTGGAAGAAGTTGAGGTTCTTCTTTTTAATGCTCTCATTTCCTTTCTGAATGTGAAACAATTTGTCCTCCTGCCAGGAAACTCTTTGCAGAGTAGCTCCTCGAAGAGACCTCTTTGGGTCCCATTTATGTTAGAATAGCAGAGATTATCTCACCACATCAAAAATTAATTCCAGTGTGGTTCATGAGCTGAACACTATTTTTTAGTGACAGGTTGTTTCCTATGCTGTCAAATGTTTGGGTTTCTTATAAGCATAATAACCCTGAATTCTTTCCAATTCTTTTATTTACTGGTGTAGTAGGACTGGTATGTTTGTAACACAGCGCTCCAATCAAAGGAGGGAAAAGCACCTACATCACCTAGCTGCACTGGTAGAAATGAGTATTTGCCAATTTCTCTTTGACTTTGTTTCAGTTCCACTGCAACTGGTGGAATCCTGTCTGCCTGTGTGGCTGATAGATGATTCTGCTGGCAGATGTGTGCTTCTGTGAATCTGGTCCATGTTTTTTTTTGTTTTATTCTCTATTGACCACAGTCGTCTTCTCTGTGGGTACTTTCAAAGCCAAACAAGCCAGGTAGTGATCACCATCTCCAGTGATGTAATCTGCAGGCAAGGGCACACCGCCAGTGTCTTCTTCAGCCTTGATTTCAAGTAATTGAATTTTCATTTATTAGGTTGCAAAGCAAAAGCAAATATTATCACCCCTTCAAAGGGGATGAGCAACCCCCCTGTGTACACACAAACACTCACACAAGACCTGAAACACAGGGAGATGATCTAGTAATGTCAGGAACTGTCCCAGAAGGGGTGTCATCTGCTCCTGCCCTCACTTCCCAGGGTCTTGGTTTCCTCATCTGGAATTACAGGGGTTTTTTCAATCTTTTTTTCATTACTTCCTTGTAGAAAGCATAGCCTGAAACACACAATTCCATTAAGCATTGCAATCATTTTAGCACCCACATTGGAAAATACTGAACCATTCTCTTCCTTTCCATGTGAATTTTTTTCTTACTATTTGTTAACCTACCTGCAGGAGTTAAGACTCATCATGTCTCTAAGCAGTCCTACAAACCATCCTTGCCACCAAGATGAAAAGCAGTGTTTACCTTCCATGCATGCAGGACTGAATCTGTGACTGGGGGCAGTGAGTTAGAAAAAGAGTGTTTCTGGGTTTTTTGACAGGGTCGTGAAACATCCCACCACTAACCCTGAAAGTGTTTTTCAGCTGAGGGTGTGTCTGCCTGAAGGAAACTGCAGAAATGCTGAATACCCTTTGAGTTGTTTTTTTTCTGTCTGTTATGTGTTTAGAGGGAGGAACAAAGAGAAAATAAAACAATGGGAAATGTGGGACAAGCTTAATAATAGTGAGTGCAACGAGCCCCACCTTTAACAGAAGACAATTCATATTGTGAGACCCTGTTTTTGATTACTGTCTTCAGGTCAAGATTTTATTTTTGTTTCAGTCTGCACTTTTCCATGCTGAGCATTGCCTCTGGCTGAATTACTTTTGAAAGCCTTCAGCCAAAATGGTTCAGCTGTTTTAGTGTGGAGCCTGGGGAGAAAATTGTTGCTGCTTCCCTTGTGTTTGAAAAGAAAATCAGGCTTTTCTTTTGCGAAAACTTATCTTGTGCTTTGAAACAGAAGTGCTGTTTGGATCGGGAATTTGTCCTTTCCCATTCCTGAGTCATCTCTACCCTAACTTTTCCAGGGCTCTGTGGGAAGAAAATTTCAACTGGCACATGGTCAGCAGAGGTTTTTAGAGCTACCTTGTTACTAGATGTGCTGTCCTTCCAGCTCCTGGTATCAGGCAGGTAATGCTGGTGGTATCCCTGTGGAGTTTGACCTACAGCTTTCAGCAAATGGTTGGTGGAGGGAAGTAATGGACAAGAGGTGAGAGTTGTTTCCCAAGGGTCCATCTGCTTTTCTACAGAATAAGGATAGTCTCAGGGTGAAGCTGAGACCTGGGGTAACCCCTGATACTGCCCACAGCAGGTCCTGCTGGCTCCCTCTTCTCATTGCTGAGGGTTAACTTCTTTACAAGCAGATTTTTGTTGCCAGCCCTGGCAAGGGGATTGGAATTCAATGATTTTCAAGGCCCTTCCAGCCCAAATCATTCTGTGATTCCTTCCATGTGTTTCAGTTAGGTTTTCCCAGACAGGTGACTGATGTTGCTATCAATCATTTTAGCAGCCAGATTGGAAAATACTGAACCATTCTCTTCCTTTCCATGTGAATTTTTTTTCTTACTATTTGTTAACCTACCTGCAGGAGTTAAGACTCATCATGTCTCTAAGCAGTCCTACAAACCATCCTTGCCACCAAGATGAAAAGCAGTGTTTACCTTCCATGCATGCAGGACTAAATCTGTGACTGGGGCAGTGAGTTAGAAAAAGAGTGTTTCTGGGTTTTTGACAGGGTCGTGAAACATCCCACCACTAACCCTGAAAGTGTTTTTCAGCTGAGGGTGTGTCTGCCTGAAGGAAACTGCAGAAATGCTGAATACCCTTTGAGTTGTTTTTTTTCTGTCTGTTATGTGTTTAGAGGGAGGAACAAAGAGAAAATAAAACAATGGGAAATGTGGGACAAGCTTAATAATAGTGAGTGCAACGAGCCCCACCTTTAACAGAAGACAATTCATATTGTGAGACCCTGTTTTTGATTACTGTCTTCAGGTCAAGATTTTATTTTTTGTTTCAGTCTGCACTTTTCCATGCTGAGCATTGCCTCTGGCTGAATTACTTTTGAAAGCCTTCAGCCAAAATGGTTCAGCTGTTTTAGTGTGGAGCCTGGGGAGAAAATTGTTGCTGCTTCCCTTGTGTTTGAAAAGAAAATCAGGCTTTTCTTTTGCGAAAACTTATCTTGTGCTTTGAAACAGAAGTGCTGTTTGGATCGGGAATTTGTCCTTTCCCATTCCTGAGTCATCTCTACCCTAACTTTTCCAGGGCTCTGTGGGAAGAAAATTTCAACTGGCACATGGTCAGCAGAGGTTTTTAGAGCTACCTTGTTACCAGATGTGCTGTCCTTCCAGCTCCTGGTATCAGGCAGGTAATGCTGGTGGTATCCTGTGGAGTTTGACCTACAGCTTTCAGCAAATGGTTGGTGGAGGGAAGTAATGGACAAGAGGTGAGAGTTGTTTCCCAAGGGTCCATCTGCTTTTCTACAGAATAAGGATAGTCTCAGGGTGAAGCTGAGACCTGGGGTAACCCCTGATACTGCCCACAGCAGGTCCTGCTGGCTCCCTCTTCTCATTGCTGAGGGTTAACTTCTTTACAAGCAGATTTTTGTTGCCAGCCCTGGCAAGGGGGATTGGAATTCAATGATTTTCAAGGCCCCTTCCAGCCCAAATCATTCTGTGATTCCTTCCATGTGTTTCAGTTAGGTTTTCCCAGACAGGTGACTGATGTTGCTATCTGAGCAGAAAATGTTGTGCTTCCTCCCCTTTTATTTCTTTGCTGTTTTAGGGAGCTGAACCAGGCAGCTTGTGAGCCCATCCTAGCTTGAAAATGCTTCACAAGCATGGGAGCTGTTGCAAAGCAAAAGCAAGGAGGGAGGAAAAAAGTAGGCATACCCTTAGTCAATGGCAGCCATCAGATGAGATCAGACATGTCTTTTACCAAGGGCAGGGATGGGACCAACTTGCTGGCAGCCAAGGGAGGAGCAGGGCAGGCCACGAACCATGGTAATGCTTTCAGTCAGGTTAAAGATGTATAAGCAGGCAGAGTTTGTTGTGTGTTCTCAGAGAGGGAGAAGGTCAGTAGACCAAATTATATAACAAAATTAAAGACATGTCCTAGCACCCAGCACAGCTTTGCTGGACACAGCCAGTTCCTGCTTTCCTGGCGCTGCAGCCTTGTTCCCCTGATGTGGGGTGTTGCACAAAGGCAGAGGTTGTGGTACGTCCATTTCACTCGGAGTTTTTGAAAATACAGTTTGTTTTGACACATGGGATTCTCCTGACCCCCTTGTAAGCCCTGTGGTATAAGATATGATAGATCAAAGGGAAAAGTTAGGATGGAGTGGGGTGAGGGGAATAGGAGACTGTGTGGGATCTGGCCCTAAAAGATACTGTAGGAGCCATGTCACTTCCCAGTCATGGTCCTTTATCAATATGTTTTGCATAAGTTTATCCTGCTTTTTTCTCTTTAGCAAGTGTCTTGGCCCTGATTATCTAGAATTCTCTACAATCAGAATCCCATTATGAGTGTGATGAACTGAGCAATCCTGCCGTTGGTGTCCTCAGTCTTCACGAGATTCACGTGGCCAGGACAATCAGTGTCAGCAAAGAGGTCACTGTGCCCTAAGCTGGCTGTGCCCAGCACAGGATGGCAGAGTGGCTGAGGTGGGAAGGCACCTCTGGAGGTGGCAAGTACAGCCCCATGCTACAATTGTGGTCACGTAGAGCAGCTTGTTTGGGACATTGTCCAGTTGAGTACTGGGTATCTCTAAGGGCAGAGCCTCCACCATCTCTCTGGTCTTGGTCACCCTCTTGGTAAAAAGGTTTTTCTCCATGAGTAAGCTGATTGATCCTTTCTGAGAAGCCCTGCTGCTGTGGAGGTGGCCCACCTGCAGGAGTGACCAGGAGAGGAAAGAAGAGGACTTTGTGTAAGTTGTCTGAGGAGAAGCTGTTCAGGCTATCAGCTAGGGAAGGCTTATGGCACGTGCTGTGGAGCTCAAGTTTGAGGAAACCTGTGCCTTGCTGCTGAGCTGGTGTTGGGCACCTCCAGTCAGGGACTCCTTTACTGTAGCATCTTGTTTCACCAAGGGAGCCTCTCCTGGGTCCTGATGCCCATCTCGGCTCTGGCTGCATCCCTGCTTGGCTGTGTCCTCCCTGCTGAGCAGGGGCTCACTCCCTGAGGTTACACTCTGCCAGTGGCCTCAGGAAGGCAGCGTGCTCGTGCTGGGGACGTGGACACTGCTGGTGCTGGGGCTGTGTGTGTGTGAGCGCAGGCACGCATCCTCATGCCTGCTGCTTCCCCCAAAGGAAAACAGGCTCCAAACAGAGCAAGGGCTGGGGGAGGGAGCCTTGAAGGCTTTAACTGTTGGTTTCCCCTTACTCATGTTTTTCCTGTTAGTGTTTTGTCTTCTTGGCATCCTTCCTGTTCTTTATATGTGTATATACGTTATATATTGTTGCTGTCTTTATGCTGCACCCTTTGTTGTGTAAAGCACCGGAGCAGGGAGATGTGACTTGTAGGCTTTGGCTGCTCAGGGTTACCCAGGTTTTGGTAAAAGAAAAACATGTCTGTTTTTCTTCATGGAGTAGAGTTAGACCAGCTGCAGGTTGTTCCTGTTGCTGTGAAGCTTTGCTGTTCATATGCACCAGCATATGTGCTGTTCATATGCATTAGCAGCATATGTGGACACGGATGAAATTTTTGGGAGGTGCAGAGTAAACAGAGCAGAGGAAACTGTGAGATACGGCCTCCAGCAGGCAGCAAGGGTAATACCCAAAACCACCTTCAGGGTATGCTTGGTTCATTCCCCACAAACAAAACTGCAAAGACGGGAGGCCTGGGAGGCTTGCTGACCTCAGAGACAAGACCTCAGGCTCCCAGTGTGTGACCTGTGTGCTGGCTGTGTGCATTTCCAGTAACATGGACTGCAGGGCCTTTGCGCTCCCCTGGCTTTTGTCGTCGTCTGGTGGCTGCACCAAGTGCAGTGGGCAAAGCTGGTGTCTTACTCTCCCTGGAGGTGTTCCTCTGGAAGCCTTCTCTGCCCTCTGAGGGTGGGAGTGTGCCTCTTTTATTCACTGGTTGCTCTGGAAACATCACATAGTATCCCGTGCCCTGAACCAGATGTGTGCACTCCAAAAGTGTTTGGATCGGAAGTGGGGAAGAGGGCACTGGGGAAGGGGGGCGGGAGGAAAACTTAAATTAGAAGAAAGCCAAACAGCTATTGCTGGAGACAGATGATTACAGCTCATGTCAAGGCTGTTTCCTGCATGCCAATGATAGATCAGTAAACAAACGCCTCTCGGAGAACACAAAGCAGGCAGGAACTCTGTTTGGAAGAGAGAGGTCGGGGTAGGTCTCCCTTCACTTGGTAGCAGGAAGCCCCTATCACATGGCCCTGGGAATTGTGAGGCCGGGTGCATGTGGGAGATAGGCCAAGAGGCTTCTGCTGGGAGACTTCACATCCTTCCCAGGGCCCAGCCAACAGGTTTAGAGCTCCCTCCCCTCCCTCTTTCCTCCTGTCTCCTCCCCTGTCCTTCCTTTCCCAGTTTAATTTTGAAACACTATCAGACGACTGCTTTGTTCCCCCAAACAATGGCAGGGAGTAAATTGCAGTGGCAAGGTTCTCCAAATGGGGCTCAGTATCTTCTCTCCCCTTTCATGGCCTTGATGTCCTGCTCCAGGATGTACATGCCAGGTGCAGTGCCTCAGGCTCTGGTTCTGTGGGGCTGTGCCTCCCATTGCTGGTAGAAAGTTCTTGTGTGTTTTTTAGAGAAAGCAGCAACCTGCCAAGAAGTACCAGCTTGATGGGTGTGTGTGTATGTTCTTCTTGGGTCTCCTGCTAAGGGAACTCAGCCCTGCTTGTTTCTTCTAGGCAGTTTGTAGGGCCTTGGTCACATTGCTCATGAGGCAGGAAAGCAAAGCAATTCATATAACCCTTCTCAGCCTCTGGCAGGTCTCCCTTCCCCAGCCTTGCACAGGCTCTTTTGTGTTCTGTCCCCTCTGTCCTCCTGTGCACACAGCCTCATTACCTCCCTTGTAGCAGACTGGGTTTGTGCTGGGCCCCTTCCACATGCTGCTTTGTCAGAAACTCTCAGGGAGCTGTGGCACGTCACAGAGATGCTCCAAAGGGCCTTAGCCAGCACACAGGGTAGGGTGTAGTTGATTGTAGGAGAGATGTGGGCAGTCAGGAAGGACAAGAGTTCCCTTTGCCCTTACAATGAACTGTCGTGTTAGGTCTGGATGTCCTGTGGAGCCAAAACTTGGAAAACAAAAGTAGATATTCTCTGTCTGCTGGAGGCAGTTTTCCATCATTGCCATCACAATTCCTCTGCTCTGGGTGTTGGCAATGCCTGTGGGTCAGGCCTGTGAGTTATTTCTAGTGATCTTATTATTGGGACAGATGATCATATCACCTCTGAAACTCATCTGGGCTTGTGCTTGGCCCCAGGAAATTATTTGATGGTTGGACTTATTGAGAGGTACCTTATTATTTTCTGCTGTTTTATTCTAGAGGTGACCCTTTTTCCCCTCATTGTCTTCTGATGTGTTTGGATAAATATTTACTCTTTTGAGCAGAACCAGCTAACGTGCTGCAGTGATCCTCTAGGTGATGCTGGGGGCACCATGTGTGCCCTGCAGCTCAGAGGGAAGGCACAGCTGCCTGTGGATCTCTTAGGGATGACTTCACTCCCTAAGCAGTGTATGTTGTCAGTGGGGGTGTCAGTAGGTACCTGGCTGCTTTGGAAGCTGCTGGACCACCCTTTAATCTGCCTAGTATGGGTGTGTTGCTTTGGTTACTCCAGCCACTCTTGTGCCTGGAGGGGACAGATGTCCCTCTGCCCTTGGTTCCAAGTCATGCTCATCTGCTGCTGGCAGTGGTGCTCCTTTCCCATGAGACTCTTGCAGCACTCAGCTGCTGCTCTGTGTCTCACTTCTGCAAATCAGGGCTGATGGAGTCCGTGCCATCCACCACAGAGGAAGAAACAAGTGCACCTCTTCGTATGATCTGCTTTTGGCCTGTCCCACAGGAGGCCTGCCAGGGAGCTGACTGTGCCGAGCATCAGCACACATCTGCTGGTACCCAGATGTTCCTGTTCAAACAGGGCTTGCTTGTGGGCTGTTGGAAAAGGCTGAGAGATGGAACTTCCTGATGGGGAGACTGGGTGATCTCATGAAGACAGAGGAATGCATCCCCTGTGAACATTTGATGTTTCAGCAGAGCCACAGGGGTTGTGTGTGAGGACACAAGAAATGTATTTCTCACCGCTAAAGGCAGTGACGAGGAGCTGCAAGGCACCAAATGAGTGCTGAGTGAAGAGACTGTCCCTGCTCTAGGGATGTTGTAAACCAAGTGCAGAGCAGACTGACTGTGCTGCAGCTTTGCAGGAATCTGCTTTGGCTGCCTGGGTGAGTCATTCTTTGGCCAAGGCCACGAGTATGGTTAGTTTTTCATTATTTTCAATCCATAACAGTTAACGGATGGATGAATAGATTTTGGTCCTTGGGCTGGTAAATTTTCTTGACAGTGTTGCAAAGCTGCTCTGTGTCTAGAAGTGAAGTGGGTGCTTGTTCCAGTTACTAATGAGGGAGAGAAGCCAAGGGGGTTTATTGTCTGGGAAAAGAGAGTCTGCTAAATAGTTAGCAATGAGCTGCCCCGAGTGTGTACACACTGAGTTGACCCAGAGTTCACTCCTCGCCTCAGGAACATTGCCAGTATGGAATAAAAGGAGGGAGAGAAAACTGTGAACAAACAAAACTGATTTTCCGCCCCCCTTTTTCCTTTCTCTGCCTAAAAACTTGAACAGTGGAAATGAGAGATCCTTTTGTTCTTTCCTGTTCCTGGTGTGGTGGGCTATATGTTTTTTTAATGACAAGAGGCATTTGGTCTTGTCAAATGCCAGGCATGGCAGGGCAGCCTCTGGCAGAGCAGCTGGTGAAGATACCTGAGAGACTTTCCCAAGTGTTGCCTACAAGATGGTGAGCCTGTTGTCATTGCAATGCTTTAGAGCAGGCAGACCACCCTGATAAGGGAGCAGAGATGGTGCTGCAGAGTAACAGAGCAATTCTTCCATTTTCTGTTTATCAAAAAGGAGCATTGCAGCACAATAAAATGGAGATGGAGTCTTTTGCATTGACTGGGTAGCAGTGGCACTCAAAGAAAGGTACAGTCAGTCCAAGAGTGCTAGAAATCATGAAGCAAAGAGAATGACTCATTTTTGTGAATGATTTGTGTTGTCCCCACAAGGAGTTGTCCTCTGAAATGCGATCAGTAGCAGGCTAACATGGCCCATCAGAGAGAAGACCAGTGGCTGCAGTGCAGTGTCTCTTCAGGCTAAAATGTTTTCCCAAGTTTTTCTTCAGGGTAAATTGTTTATCCCAAGCTTCAAATGTTGTGACAGGGTTGTATGTTCAGCAGCCACTTCAGACTTGTGGCCTTAACACAGGTTGTTATAAAATTGTTTTTGGCTTAGTCTTCTGCAAGGGAAAAAAAATCTAAATCTGATGAGATTTTGACAGCAATAAAAGCCTTCTTGAAATATTCTCCATATTTAATTCAAGGTGCAGAAATTGATGCTGAGTCAAAGACAATTTTTGCCCTCAAAAACTGTCAACTCCTCATTGGGCTTCTGAGGGGTGTTGCTGTCACCCCTTTTCCCATTTTGCTGGGGAGGGGAGGAAGCCTGGGCTGTCCTCAGACAGCTGTCATGTCTTGCAGCAGCTCCTCTCCTGGATTTCAAGGAGAAATGTGCGTGTAGAAGGAGAAGAGAAGGATGCTGAGCAGAGAGCAATGCTTCTTCCTTGTGTCTGTCTGCAGGTGACCTGCTGCCCTGCTGTGTGCTGACATGATGACAGCAAGCAAGGTGGCCGATGTGAGCAGCACGTCTGGGGGTGCTCTCTGCAAGTCTGGTGAGAGGTGAGAGCTTTCCATGTTCCACTGTGCTTTCCTTGTCTTTATTGTCCCCAGCACAAAGAAAACCAAAGGAAGGAACCTTTGCTGTCCTGGCACTGTCCCTCTCTGCTCCCACATTAAAACACACCCCATAGGTCCCATCTTGCAATTCTGTGTGTTAAATCCTCCAGTCAGATTTCTAATGTTCCTGACTCACAGTGCTGGAAAAGGTCTGCGCCAAGGCAAGGCCACTTGTGCTGATGATATCTCTGCCAATGTTTGCCCTGCCTGCACTGGAAATCTTTAGGCCTGGAGACTCCTCAGAGGAGCCCCACTGTCCCCAGCCTTTGCAGGGTCCCTTCTGCTCTGAGGTCCAGCCACCATGGCACTGTGATGCCTGACTTGGGAAAGCTGGTGCTGCTCACAGCACCAGCTCTTAACCAAAGCACAGTGTCACTGCCCAGCCAGGAGTGAAGTATCTGTGGGACTGAGGAAGAGCAGGTGTGGCTCAGGTCCTGTTTCCTCTCCAAAACCTGTCCCAGGCTCAGTTTGCACCACAACTGAGTCTGCAATGGCTGCCAGCACTGCTTAGCTGCGGGACACAGCTCCAGGCTGACAGCACACAGGGTATCCCCATGGATGCTCCCCTACAAGACTGCTCAGTTCTGCAAGAGGCACAATTGACACGTTTAAGTTAATGGGGTGATTTCCCAAGTTGAATCTTAATGTTGGGATTGTGATTAAATGGGACTAATTATACGGCTTTGCATCCCAGTAATTACCTTTTGTTGTCTTGGTGCTCTTTCCCAAGCCCAGGCAAACCTCAAAGACATAGCCAAGTGCTTCAGTTTAGAAACATTTTGTGTTGGAATAACTGCCTGCTCAGCAGGATATTGACAAAATATCACAGTGTTGATACTGTGGTATCACATGCTTGGAAATCTCTAGACTAAGTATATTTGGAATTTTGTTGCACTTTGGGCCCAGACAGTGAAGATGTTTCATCTGAGAATGCTGAATCTGGTTTCTGGATGCTGTGGGAGTGTGCCTGAGTGCATGGGGGGACTAAGTGCACATGTGGACTGGGATGGTAAAGCCCATAGAAATGGATTAATAAAAGTGCAGTCTTTGGGCATCAATATGCATTTGGGGAATATTAGGATGGACTGAGAGAGATCCTCTGAGCAGGCACTGCAGGAATACCAGCTGTATCACATGCTTTCTCCTCTGTGTAACAGCAGTAATTTTGCTGTTGTTTGCAGGTGGTCCATTTTGCATTTGTTTGCTTAATGCCTGCTGATGTCCAAAGCTCTGCTGCACTTCTGCACACACACACACACACACACATTGGTGAAGCTCTCATTGGTATCAGCATGTCTGATGTACCAAAAATACCTCTCTAACCTGCAGCTTACTTCTTCCATAGAGAAAGGCTCTGTTTCCAACCTCATCTTGGTTTTAACAAGAGAAGGGCAGTACGTTCTGGCTAGAAGGACCTTTCCCTGAGCATCCTCCCCTTTAAGCCCATGTCAAGTGCTTGTTTTGAGCATCCTCTGCCATCACCTTTATGAGTAAAGCTTGAGGAGCTGATGAAGTAAACCAAGGATGAGCAATGGCACTGAATATTTCTTTTCTTTTTGCCTTTGATATGCAGGATCAAGCTTGCAGATAAAAACAATACAGCAGCTGTGAAGGAATTAGAAAAACCTCTGTGTGGATTTTTGAGTGAGAAATGTTCTGAAGGTTCCTCTGTTGCCTTGGGTTCAACACCTGAAGCTGAACCAGTTTCTTCTGTGGTGAAGAACCCACTGGGAGCCTTGGAGAACTTGATGCTGGATCCAAGGCTCGACTGCTTTCAGCAGAACATGCTTAGTCCTAAAATGATCATCAGTGACCCATCTGTGGATCTGAATGTCAAAGAAAACAATAAAATCATCAGGAGACAGATAGGAGGCCCTCAGAATACACGGTCACCTGGAAAAATTGGCTTGAGGAATAAATCCTTCAGCATCAAAGACAAAATTTCAGAATGGGAAGGGAAAAAGGAAATGCAGTCTGCTCCTCGCAGGGAGGAGGAGGCAGGAATTAAAGAAGAGCACAAGATGCCTTGTGTAACTGAGAAGATGAGTGGGGAAGCACTGGTGACAAGGAAAGCAGAGACCAAGAGACTTATGAGCTGGGAACTAGAGTGCAAAGGGGCAGGCAAAGAGAATGAGCGGAAAGCAGGAGCTCAGAAAGGCACAGGGCAAGCAGCAGAGCGAAAAGGGGAAGCGCAGAAGGATGAGGAAATGGAGTTCAGCCCTGGAAAATGCAAGGAAGTGAAAGGTGGGAAGTGGGAGGTCCAGAAGGAGAATCTTTCAGTGCTTAGTCAGGTCAAGAAGCTAGAGCAGGCTTTGAAAGATGGCTCAGCAGAGCTGCAGCCACAGCTGCCTGGTACTTACTATTCCCCACAGTGCTTGCAGGAAAAGGCAGCACAAGGGCACACTGCTCCCGAAGGCCATGAGGGTGTGTGTGGGGCTGAGCTCAACAAAAGGCTTCTTGGCGTGGACTCTGACATCAGTGAGCCAATTTTTGGGACTCTAGAAGAGATAAGAACTTCTCATGTGAAGTCCAAGCACTGCACGGTGGAGAATGTGTACACAGAGCCGGGGGTGCCAGAGAAGAAGCCCTTCATCAACCCACTGCCCAAGCCTCGTCGGACTTTCAAACATGAGGGGGAAGAGGACTGGGTGCCAGCAGTTAGGAATAAAAGAAACTTACCCCCTCTGCCATCCATTCCTCCCCCTCCTCTGCCCTCCTCTCCTCCCCCGTCAGCTGTCAGCAGGAGGCTCTGGAGCGGGAAGCACAAGAACAACGCTGACCACAGGTACTGGGGATGTGTTTCATGGAGCTGTTGGTCTTCATGGAGGAATGCCACCTTCCCATCTTTCTTTGAGAGAGAGAAATCTTCCCTTTTTGCTCAGAATCTCCAGCATAATCAGCACTCAGTCATGTCTCTGAGAATGTATGAGTGGCCAGCACGGCTCCACAGGGTAACTGTGGAGGGATAAGTTATGGCAGATTTAAGGTCACTGTATTACATGGCTTAACCTTCAAGCCTAAAATTGAGGGATTTGGGGTTTTGTTTTGGTTTTCTTAGGAGAAACTCCACTTAATTACAAAATGACCACAGCTGGTCTGGAACAGTGTTTGGAATGATAATCTCTAGTCTCTAGTGCAGCATTTTCACTGTCCATAGTAAACCTCAGTGAATCTGATGTGTATATATTCTTCTGGAGTGCTTGCTTGCCTTTTATCCCCTCCCACATGATTGTCACACATTTTTGGGGTGGAGAACATAAAATACACAGCTTTTCTAATGCCCTCTGGATAAATTGTCACTTAAAAGTTCCTGGCTCCATTGCAAAAAAGGAAATGAAAACTTGGTTTGCTCATGGAGGGCACAGTTTTACCCTTCCTACCATTCCATAAGCAAGTTTTGTTTTTCTCTGCTGCTCAGAGAGCTGATTTTGGGGCCCTCTTACACTTTCCGTGGGTGGGATCTGTGCTGTAAACGGGACCTCTCATGTCCTAAGGTTCTGTGCAGTGCTCCAGGATGTGCCATTTCACACTTGCATCTCCACAGTGTGCTATTGCCATAACAACCCAGATTATCTGTGGCACCCCCAAATGCCTGATAAAAACAGCCAATCTCAGTATTGCTTTTTCATACTTTGTTTGGGATGACGCAGCCAAACATTCTCAGTGATTTATTTTGCCAGCTGTGTCTCACTTTGGAGAAGAGAATTAGCTGTAATTTGGTTATAAATGCTGGTTAACTGCATCACTCTGCTCTCTGCCCCTCCTCCCCCGCTCTGTGGTGCAGGAAATCCTATGAGTTTGAAGACTTGCTGCAGTCCTCATCCGAGCACAGCCGGGTGGATTGGTACGCGCAGACCAAGCTGGCCCTCACACGCACTTTATCTGAGGAGAACGTCTATGAAGACATCCTGGGTAGGAACCCTGCACAGGGGAGGGAGCTGCCTGCCAGTCCTGAGCAGCAGGGACTCCTGGTCAGCAGACATTCAGCAGAAGTGCTGAATAAAGTTTGTTTATTATCCAAATGTAAACAAGGATGCATTTGCGCATATTATTGGCAAGTAATAAGAAAAATGGATGGGGTACTTCAAAGCTCATCGGCTTCAAAGGTAAACCTGAGGCATATGGGAAGCAGCTTTTATTTTTTGCTGGCATATCTTCCCTGCCTTCCTTTTGTCCTGTGGATTAGTTCTCACAGCTCTGATCTGTCCATTGTGGTGATTTTGTCAGGGCTGAGATAATGTGAGCAGTCTGAAAACACAGCCTTGAAGTCAGTTCTACAGCTCAGGAATAGGGTTGTGTATGGCTTCAGGTACAATTGCAATTAAGAAACTGGGTCCCACACTCTTTGAAATTGAGTTTCATTTAGTTTTCGAACTTCAGTGTCAGATAAATGCCTCTCCATTTATATAGTGTTTTTTAATATTGTGAGTTATGTGGCCTTTGATGGAACATAGAAGTGTCCCCCTTGAAAAAGCCTTAATGAGTTTTAGTAGCTGTAGGCTGGTGCTGTATAAATCTCTTGGCAGAGGTTAGCAGATTAGGAAGGGAATAGCTGCATCAGCTCTGGCCATGCTGCTATAATCCTACAAAGGTGCTCTGTGGTTGTTTGGCACAGGAGGAGCTGCCCTTTCTCAGGATCAGGCCAGGCATTATTATTTTGATATGAATAAAATCTGATCATACTTAATGAGAAAGACTCTGAAAGGAATTGTGTTCCCTTGGGGCTAATGGCAGACAAGGCCATTCTAATCCATCCTTTCTGACATTCTGGAAGCTGTCGGCCTCATTTGTGGAGCTATAGTCCTTGTGTTTGCTTTTTTTCTTCTCTTCTCTTGGGGGGGCAAAGGAACAGGGAGTGTCTAAGCAGCTGCTGTGGGGTTTTTGTGTTGGGCCATGATGGGAGGTCTCAGAAACCACGGAGTGAGGGTCACCTTGTCAGCTGGAATAACATGGATAGCATTACAGAGTGGCTCTGAAGGCAAATCCATCTATTCAAACACAAGCACACCCCCATGTCCCAAGTGTGCAGTGAACTCAAATATCAGCCTGAAGTTCCTCTCCCCTCCAGGTTTTGCTTGCAAAGATTAGAAGAAAACAAAGTTATAGGTAATTGTCAGCTAATAGAGCATGTTTGTTTTTTGTTTTCTTGCTGCATGTTAAGGCCTTGCCTGGAGTCAGTGATCTTTAATTGGTTCCTGCAATCCTGGTGGTGTTACCATGGAAGCTTGGGAAAAAGGGTGGATGGGGATAACTCAAAATAAAACGCTGTAGTTTTGTTTTTCACAGACAAGTTTAATTCACAAGATAAACATCATGTGAAAACCTCACCAGTGGAGGGGGAATCAAGACTTCAGCCACAGGACACTGCTGCTGTCCACAGACAATCACATGTGCCCATCAGGATGTGCAAGCACACACATACACACACTCATATGTGTGACTTAGGGGAGTTCAACTGCTGCTGGGATAATGGTTCCAATTCCCAGCAAGTCACACAGATTTCCTTCATGCACCCTCTTTTCCCCTGTTCACCATTGCTTACCTGGAATATTGGAAGCTGGCAGATGTATGACAAGGTTGATTTGTAAAAAAGAGGGAAATTGTGTTTTTTCTTCTAGGCTGAAGCTAATTGGACTTGTTTAGCAGTTTGAGGATGGGACAAGCAGCAGAATCCAAGCTTGTTCTTTTTTTCTCCAATCTTCCCAGTTGCATGACAGCTGAAGTACATTTTCAATATTGAAAGAGGCCATTGAAATTAGAAAGTGGAACCAGTTTCAGGGACAGGAGAATGTTTGCTGACCAAGTGTTAGTGCAGGCTTGCTTTGCTGGTGTCACACCCTCTTGCCTTCTCCATGGTGAATTTGGATTCCCTGCTGGAGCACTGGGTGTCACCAGCTACTGGAAAGGACAGTGCTGGGAAAGACTTGGCTTTCTGTCCTTGTCTGAAGAGTTCAGCTGCACTCCTGCCCCAGCTGGGCAGGCAGGTGGGAGTGCATCAGTCAGACAGATCCCACAGCCATTGCTGGTCCTGCTGCAGGGGCGTGCAGCACCCCTGGCTTCCAGTCTTTACTCTCAGCCAGCCAAGCATTATGTGACAGTAAGAGAAAGGCAGTTGCTTTGAGTCCCAGCTGCCCACTGGGATGTAGCATGAAATGAGGGCAGTGAAGAGACAAGGCTCATAACATATCATTTGCCTGTGCAGGTGCTTGGGCTAAGCCTTTGTCAGTGATTTGTTAGCTGCTTGGGTGGAGATGTCACAACCTGCTTTGTCAGAGCTGTGCTCTTTGTGAACACACTTAGGTTTACATTCCCTAGTACTGATGAAGAGTGGGATATAAGTTCATTACATACGATTTTGGGTGTTCAAAACTCAAATTAGTTGTATGCCTCATCTCCAGAATTACTGGGAAGAAAGGAACCTACATCTACTTCAGAGGTGTGGGCTGTGTGCCACATGCCCTCCCTGCCATCCTTCTCCAGGCAAGGAGCATCCTGACTTTGAGGGGCTTAATCCTTCCTTCTTTCTAAAGTACAGCATATGAGATTGAGGTCTCCATGATTGGTAGACATGTTTGAAATTCTGGATTGTGTGATAGATATCCATGTTCAGAGTGTGGATTAAATCTTCCTGCAGTCAGCCCAAGAGCAGGGCATCACTTCAACCCCAAGTAAGTGGTGACCAGATATCACGCCCCTAAATGTGGGGCTTAAACAGAGAGAGGACCTTCATGCCAGGCTTCAGCTCACAGTTTCATTGAGGAACTCCAAGCAGGGGACTGGAAAGAAGGAAATGTAGTTATGAACTAATGTGCATGAGAACATCACAGCTCTGCTGGATGCAGGAAAATGAACTTGAGGGTTTACAGGGTCTTTTCCATCTGTAGTATCTGTGATACGTTTTTATGGCTGCATTTGTCTGTGTCAGGGTTTGGACACTGCCCAGCAAGCAGTTGGACTTCCAGGGCTATGGAGAGAATGAAGCAATTGCAGGAATGCTTGAGAACAGGTCTTTATGTCTGATGTGGGAGGTGGGAGAAGATCAGAGGATCCCTAAACAGATTTTTATGGTAAACCTCAGAGATTTTCTGCACTTAGAATCTTTTGCTTTTGGCTTTTTGCTGCAGATCCACCCTCAAAGGAAAACCCTTATGAAGACATCGAGACCAACAGCCGCTGTTTGGGGAAGAAATGTGTCCTGACCTTCCCAGCATCCCCCACCTCGTCTGTACCTGGGACTCCCACAAAGGTACTTGGATTCAACTGGCCACCTCTTCTGCTCCAGAAAGTTTTTGGGTGAAATCCAGGTGCTGTGTGGAAAAAGTGGACACCTTCTTCATGTTAGGGATTTTTTCTTGGTGTCTTTTGCCACAGAGTACAGTGTGATAAGGGGGGATTTACTGCCCTTCAGTGAGGTAAAGAAACAAATTCCCAGCATTCCCTTACCTCACAGCTTGGTGCCTTTTTCCGCCTTCTCCATGGAACCAAAAGAAGAGGTAAAGCTTTGATTGACACCTCTTGCTCAGAGCTCAGGGTTTACTAAGGGCAGCCCTGCTCCCTCAGCTTCCCAAGCTGCTTTGGTTGATTCATGTTGCCTGTTTAGATAATCCAAGCTAGGACAGCAGGGACAGCATGACAGCCAAAGTCATCTTGGCAATAAATGGGTCCAGAGTGGATAGTCCTGGCCAAAGGGTTTTCTCATGCTTTCCAAGTAACAACTGTTATTAGAGCTGTTATCCAACATTTTCAGAAGTTTTATGTGCAGTGTTCCTTGACATGCTGCTCTTTTTCAACCAGCTTGATCAGCAACTAAAGTGTCTTTGGATAATTCAGTGAAAATAGTTCTGTGATTCCCAATCCATTCTCCTTGTTGCTGGGTAGGTCTAGAGCAGCAAGGGGCCACGTGTATGAGTGTTGGGATGAGGCTGATCTCCCTCAGAGATTTGCAGTCACCCTTGCACCCACATTTCCCACATGTGCTGTGGAAGGGGGCTGCAGTGCTGCACAGGAATGCCTTTCACCAGAGATACTGTTCCCAGCAGGAGAGCGGAACAGGAGTCATTGTGTTACTCTGCTGTGCTTTGGTATCTAAACTCCCTGATCTGATTCAGTCGGAAAAGAAATTCTGTAGCTCTCTTGGCAGCTGATGGGTTTGCAGCTGCAGCATTCATCCTGTGGAGAGCCTGGCCAGGCTGCATTGATGGGGAATGGCTCTGGACAGACTTTCAGGACTACTATAGATGTAGCAGCTCATATCCCTGGTGCAGAATGGGACTCTTCAGTGCAAAGACTCCCTACAGCCTCATTTTTACATGACTTCTCTGTAGGTGGCAAATGTTTTTGTGACCTGGGCATTTCTGCCAAATCCAGAGACACCTGAGCTAACCTGAGTGGATTAATTGGTGTGACTAATAACTGCTGAGTGTGTCTGCTGGTGGAGGCAGATGGTGGTGCTGCCTCAGCTACAGGCACGGTGCTGCTGTGAATTTTTCAGAACTAGGCTGGATAACTCTCCCCCACACTTCTTAGTGCCAGATACATCCTCTGGCAGTGCAGATACTGTTCCCACAAAAGGTGCAATTTACCTTGTCAGAACTACTGGGAAATTCTGTAGGAGAAGATAAAAAGTGTTCTTATTGAGCATCTTTCTGGTGAGAAGTAGTTTGCCCCTCTTTATCTGGAGCTTAGCTTCCTACTTCTCTGATGCTATTTTTGGTCAGAGACTTCAGGAACTTCACTCTGCTACTTAAACATCTTCTGTTCTACTCCCACCAAACTTGCTAATGAGTTTGGAAGGAAAGCAGTCTCCATAATTGTCTAACAGCATCTCTCTTTGAACTATCTGATTCTGGCTCCTGGCAAAGGCAGCCATACTGACAGTGCTTTTTGCCTGCTCTCACTGTTTCTCTGTCCCTCCTGGCTAGCTGCTCCTTATCCCAAATGCCTGTGGTTGGTTGGTTAGTCTTGTCCTGTTTACAAGCCCAGCCTCTGGATTACCCAAATCCTGGGAGATTTTTTTCCACACTGGAGCAAGACCTTCTTGGCCAACCCCTGAGCCTGTGTTCTGTTCTGGAATGAAAATGGGCTGGTTAAATTGCTGGCCAAGATGTAGCCTGGCAGCTGCACGGCTTTCCTGCATGTGCACAAATCCATGGGCACTCTCAAGCTGTTTTGACAACTGTGTGCTGTGGCTGGATTTACTGATATGAAGTGTAAGCAGTGGAGTGAAGACCCATGAGGTTCTGTGGCCATTGATTCCTTCTTCTCCATTTCCAGTTGCTTTCCAAACCCATGTTTTTCCGGCAAAACTCGGAGCGGCGGAGTTTCAAACTGCCAGACATACGGAAACTGAGCCGGGATGGGACTGGCTCACCATCCAAGGTCAGCCCTCCCTCAACCCCCAGCAGTCCAGATGACACCTTCTTCTCCTTGGGAGACTCTCAGAATGGCAAGAGGAGAAGGAAGATTCCCAAGGTAAATCTAGGGCTTTGGCTTTTTTGTTTGGCTTCTTCCAGGCAGGAATGTGAGTATGAGACCAGGTTTTCTTTAGTTTCCGGTGTGTGGCATCCCTGCAAGGCAGCTGCTGTCGTGGCTGTTGACTTGACTTGTGCTTAACCCCCTTTCTGCCTGAAGGAGAAGACACACAAACATGTCTGCACCTTTCAAAGAAGTTATTTTTCCATCTGAGGTTTCATAATAAGGAAAAAAAAAAAGGCATTATAATTTTGGGATAGAAATTGAAGTATGTCAGAGGGGAAAAAAGCAGTTCATATTTTGCAGAAGATGTACCCCATCATACTCCCTTCTGTGCTTCCTGGATGGGACAGTCAGACATTGTCTGTGTGTTGTGTGTTTGTTTCCTCCTGGAAATCTGTTGTTCTTTGCTTGTTCTAATTGATGTACTGGCTGTTTATAATTTAAGGTGTGACTGTAAGTGAGCAATGAACATAATGACAATTGGGTGACAAAAGGACTTGTCTGCAGTTATGAGCATTTTCTGCAGCAACATTTCCTATTTCTTACTTGGATACAACATCACTCCATTTAAATTTTATTTTCTTTCAGATCTGGCAGGATGTGTATTCAATCCAAATGAGGTTTGGCAGCAGTCTATCTATTGAATGTTTCAAAAACACAGTTAGAACAACACAGTTGCTTATCCCGGTCTTTGCAGGACAAGCAGAGGCTACCAGGGACAGTCTGTGATGATTTTTTTCCAAACCCACTGTTTGCATTTGGGGAGAAAGGGATGTGTTTGTGTATCTTCTTTGTTTCCTGGTTGCCAGATCTATGTTCATGTTTGCATATCTGATATTTGAATGCCCTCTCTGTGTGCCTCAGCCTTTCAGGAATGAGCCAAAGACTGCAAATGTTTAGGGTTTCTTTCCCAGTATGTCTCCACATCTGTGCACGGGCTTAAGCTCTGTCTGTGTGTTCACAGATACATTTATGTCAATTGAAGACAGGATTCCAAGTGTTTATTTACCCCACAGTGCCACTGAGCAGTCTTGCAGGGCCAGGTCAGAACTGAGGTTTGCTTGTCAAGGGCAGCATCACCTCAGGCTTGAGCTGGGCATCTGGGTGAAGGCTGCACTTCCACATCAGAGCATCCTGCCTGCCACTTCAGTATTTGTGTTCAGAGTTGCCTGACCAAGTAGGTGGTGGGCCTGTCTTACCTTGTGCTCACAAGACGTGTGTGGATGTAAATCTGAAATCTGAATTTATTCCAATTATTTATGGAATAAATCTGAATGCTGTGGCCATATCCCGATGCCCCTGCCTGGCCCCTTGAGAAGGAGGCAGGTCTGCTCAGGCAGGAAGCCTGGCATGGCTCTGCTGCAATTCCCCTCCCTTTCAGGAATGGACAGGGAGACCAGAGGCACTGAATGAGCCGCTAAGCCCAGCATTGCCCAACACTGAAATGTCCTCTCTCTTGGCCATCTGGGAGCACAGGAATTACAGGATTTGCAAAGGAAACCACTGGTGTAAAATATTTCAGTATCACTGGCCTCTATCTACCCTTCTCAATTTCTTCAGTCATCCTCCATCCAGTTTTCTGCTTCCAACCCTGCAGACCAGGACAGGTTACTAAGGGACCCTCTGGTGCTCCCTGAAGCATGGATCATGATGGAGAGATGGACTCTGTAGCTGATTACAGCTGCACAGTGTGGAAGTGCATCAGGTGTGGCCTTTCAGCAGGGTTTGTTCCCCTGGGCTCTGCTGTACCAGAGTGAGCATGGGCAGCACAGCATAGATCCTGGGAACTGGGCCTCCTGTGCCATCAAGGGAACAGTTTCACTGTGGCCAAGGTTGGGATAAAGAGCACTTTGCATGAAATTCTAACTCAATTTCCTGCCTGGGGAAGAAATTAACCTTGTTTGTTTGTGTGTTTGCTGAGCAGCTCGTGTTGAAAATCAATGCCATTTATGAGGCACGGAGGGGAAAGAAACGAGTCAAGAGACTGTCACAGTCTACAGAGAGCAATTCAGGGAAAGGTAAAGGAGCTTCTCATCATCATTCCTCTAAGACTTTCTGAGGACCTGCCCTGGACTTTAGATTGCCTTAGTGGTTTATGTGACACTTTCTAGCACTTCATCCAGTCCAGACAAAGGTTGAGTTGAAGTTTCCACTTTTTTTTTTTTTTTTTTTTTGTAAGATAAGAGCTGTTCCTCTGCCCTTCGGTTAAAATGGAAGTTTTCTGGTTTTCTTGCTTCATTTTCAGTCCATGGCTTTGCATGATAACCTTATAGGTCACCCTAAACATGTCCCCTCTTTTTGATGTTTATTTCTGGAACATGCTGGAAGCTGTGGAGAGGAATGTTCTGTCCAAAAACTCTGATTTGTTGAGTTCAAAATATTTTGTGGGAATGTGTCACTTCAGTGAACTGTCCAATGGACGACAGGAAATTTTGGAGCAGCCCTGGTTCTTTCACCATCCCAATAAACAAATAGCCTCAGTTGGGAATCAGGGTTTCTGCAACTGACTGTAGGACCATCTCCATCATAGCAGGATTGAGACTTTCAGCCTCCCACTGTCAATTAACAACTTGCCCAAAGCATTCAGACACTTCAGAGCAATTACTTTTAAGCATCTCATCTCAATAAAAATTAAGATTGTGTCTTTCCAACACAGGATGTTTTTCCAAAACACTTTAATATCCAGCAGAAGATGATCACCCTCTATTTGTCTCCCACAATTATTTGTTCCTATTTATCCTATTTCATAAAGCATAGACAGCCACAGGGTGGATGAGTGTGTTTATATGGACTTTCAGGGAAAGCATCTCAGACTTTTTATACCCCTCCTATAGCATCATTCAGAGAAATAGATCATTGGACCATATAGACCTTGAATCTGATTCAGCCTGACAATTTTTTTGTTTGTTTGTTTGTTTCTTTTCTTGGTTTTATCCCATGTCCCAGAAACTACTGCATATTAATGAGTATTTTACCTTGGTGTTGTGCTTGTACAAACTTGGATAAAATACTATTCTGGCATTTTATTCTTTATGCAACTCTTCTGGCTGAGAAAAATGGATTTTGTTGTTGGTTTGGGTGTTTTATCCCTGAATGAATGGGAAGATACCAGGGCTGGTAAGCTGAATATGTGTGGGTATGTGCACCCTTGAAAAGAACAAGGCCCTTGGGACCTAAACTGCTTCCCCCTGAAGTGGCCAGTCCCAGCTTTCTCATGCCAGTGATAAGAAATGCACAGCTATATATAGACTTTGCTTAATTCATCTTCCCCTTACTTTCTTTTTCTTTTTCCCTAGTTACAGATGAAAACAGTGAATCAGACAGTGACACTGAAGAGAAGCTGAAAGGTAAGGCAAATGTGTGGAGAGAGCAAATGGCTCCCGATAAACTCTGCTCTGAGCTCCTAAGACGAGATCTCTCCTCTGTGTCCTACCTTTGGAGAAGGACCTTGTTTCTGCATGGAACGCAGCAAAAAGATGGAGATCTCAATGCTGCAGGAGAAAATCCATTGGCAGAGGGCTACAGGAGTCTGAAACAAACATCTCTTCCAGCTCCCATCAAAGCTCCTTGTTGACTGACTTTCCCAGGAGGAGTATTGGACACTGAGGAAATACAGTGAGATTGCTTTAACTGCAGAGTCAGAAATGTGTGACCAGACTGGCAGAAGCAGTGTTGCATGGCACTGGATGTCCAGACACCTCAGCACATGCTTACTGTGGGAGAAAAGCCACCAGCCAGACTGCCTAGCTAGGAAAACAGTGTGGCACTATGTGATTTATTGCTGGTTAAACTCTCCTGCACTGGCTGGGTTGGGATAAAGCACTACATTTCTTTCTTCACTCTTGTAGGATTATTTGGTGTACTGGTCTCCAAAATACTCTCCTGAAACCTTGTACTGGTAATTAGCCCCTGCACATTCTGGGGACGTTGCTGTCTTTTGGGAATTTGTGGGGCATATTTTAAATCCTGGCAGAGTTAGAATGGAAGATGGAAACTCCCTCACATTCCAAAGTTTCCTGACTCACATGCACATCAGATCTGGATAGCAGGTCAGTTCAGTTCCAAGCTGAAAAGACAGGCATGAGCTGTGTCAGCCACCATGCACTGTGAGTGGGAGTGCTCATTCTCACCCTCCTGCAGGTTTTTAGAAGTGAAAGCTCAGGCTGAGTTCCCTCTTGTGAGGGCAGCTTCCCATTCAAGAACTATTGTATGCTCTTGCTTTCATCTGCATTGAAATCTTTTATCTCTATTGCTATGCTAGCAAGAGCAAGCTGAAAATTGCTGCCAGTGCCTACCTTTTCTAAGGTTCTAAGGCTAGGCTGGAGACAGGAGAGAGGGTTTGCACCAGGATGGTGCAGAAAATACATTCACAACCCTCCTGAAATGTTGTGAAAATACAGAGCATGTTCAGATTTAGCTGAGAAAGGCAGTGTAGATGTGGCCAGGAAGACTTGAACCCTTGCCTTCTGCTGGTTGCCATAGTGAATCATGTGCATCATCCTGTGTTTCTGTGTAACTGCAGCTCAGAACTCCATAGAGAGAGAATGATGGAGATCATATGAAGTCACCTCAAATCCAATAGCACTGGGCTCTGGACAATATCCAGATCCAGACCTTGGTCTGAGTGACTATGCAAGTCTGCATAAGTGTGAACAGGAGCTCTGGCACTTGCTGTTTTCTCTAACTACAACTGTATTCTGCTTTATGCCTTGTTGAGCTGTTGACTTCCCTGTTTTTAAATAGGAAATTGAGATGATTTATCAAGTCACTTGAATTTGGGACTTTGTACATTTTGTGTAACACATCAACCACACCAGCCAGGTGCCTCTGCATGCAAGTCACTGTACGTCATCTGAGACACAGTAAATCATGAGGCTGGGTGGCAGAGCTGGAAATGCTGACCCTTGGAAAGGAAAAGTCTTGGAAGACAAACTCCGCCATGATGACAACAGTAAAATTCTGGTATCTTTAGAATATAAACAGTGCAGACCTTGAGCAAGCTTTTCAGAAGCACTCAGCGCTGCTGTGGCACTGGTCCTTTTGAAGTCCCTGGTGAAACAGAAAGCACTTCTGAAAGCTTTACAGCCCTAGAGCAAATAACATATTAGGTAACAAGAAAAAGGACTCTAAGCCATCTTTGCAGGGCCTTAACTGCCCAGGGTTTGTTACACTTTCTGATTTGAGAGGCACCTCAAGATTGCCTTAAATTTCATTGTCTGGACTAGTCCGTGAGTGGCACAACTTTACCAGACAAAAGATCAACAAGTATATCCCATCTCTCAGGAAGTCCTGTCTCCCAAGCAGATATCTTATGTATTGGAGTTCCTATAGTGTCTCTGTGGTGGTTGTTTCCATCAAAAAGTTGCCTTGCCACCCACCTTCCCAAAAAGCAAAGCTGTGAGAATGTGCTGTAGTCTCTGCTTGTAGTTAATTATTTCTTTCTTTTGTAGCAGGGATAAGGGAGACATCATGGAGGTTTAATTTGGGATGCAACTGTAAAACGAAGCAGGGGGTGGTCTCAGGGAATTTCATCTGGTCTCTTCTCAGCAGGCAACTTTTCATTACTTTCCATGCTGGAATGTTTATTGTCCCATGGCTCATGTGTGTGTTGCAGCTACAGCTTGCTTGTTTTCCCATTGTCTTGGTGAACTTGTAGAAGCATGGCACTGAGAGATTAGTTTTAGGCACAGGAAGAACCAGCATGAGCCAGCATTTTTCACTGGCACTTCTTTTCTCATGTTTTCTGTTGTTGGCCTACAGCCCAGCCTGTGTGCTGGAGCTGGGAGTCCCCAGCATTACTCAGACAGCACAGCCCTGGCCTGACCCAGGTGCTGGTCTTGTAAAACCGTGGGGATTGCTGCCCACAGCCTCCTCTGAACAAAGGTGGTCAATCACCTCTCTGTTCTGGCTTTGCAAAGTGCATAAATGAGTGCTAGGATGAGTGGCTGGACATTATCTGTTACATCATGTCCTACACGGATTTCAGCTTGGGCTGTAAAAGCTATCCAAGAAATCCTTCTGCTGCCAGAGTTCTTCAGGGTGATGGCACAACATTATGGCCCATCTCTGTCAATATTTATAGTGCAGCTTCCAAAAGAAGCTTTCCACTGAGAAAGCCAGTGCAGTGAGGTGATTTGAGGTTCATCCCTCAGTCTGTGCAGAGCCAGAGCAAGCCAGGCTCTCTGTGTGTTCCTGCAGCTCACAGCCAGCGCCTGGTGCACGTGAAGTCGCGGCTGAAGCAAACACCGCGCTACCAGACCCTGGAGCGGGACCTGATCGAGTACCAGGAGAGACAGCTCTTCGAGTACTTTGTCGTGGTGTCACTGCACAAGAAGCAGGCTGGGGCTGCCTACATCCCTGAGGTCACCCAGCAGTTCCCACTGAAGGTCTGTCTCTGGTTGTGTGGGGCACTTGGATCGCTGGAGGAGCTGCAGCTTCTCTGTTGAGCACGTGTTGTGTCAGTGACCCTCTGCTGTGTCAGCACTGAGGGACACTGAAGATGGTGGGAGGGCTTCAGTCACTGCCTGAGAATTGTCATGGTATTGCTCACTCCTGAAAGAGCAGCTGATTTAGATCTTTTGCTGCCCTTGGCTATGACTTGTATGTAGCTATTCCCTTTCTCCCCCCTTCCTCTTTAAAGATAACTGGTGTTTGGGAGAAGATACATGTTCTGTAAGGGAAGGAACAGCTTTCAGTGATAGCCTAGCCTCCCCCCTTCAAAATGGGGAAGCAGGAATGGGAGAAATGCAAAGCCAGTATGACAGAGTGTTTGTAAAAGGGATGTGACCAGAGCTCCCCTCAGATTTCAGTTCTCTTTCCCCTTACTGGAAGGTGTGTCCCAGATTAGACGTACAATATAGCAGAGGCAGGTGCTGCAGAGACAGGCCTTGGTGGAAGTGGGGGCACAGAGTTACCTTGAGATATCTAAAGATTAGGTGAGCCAGAATCACAGAAATTTTAATGTCTTCCAGGCAGAAGCTTAGCCTCTATCATCACCTCTTCATTTGTCACAGGAAAAATATTTGAAGTCATTCCATCCCCACATGACTAATTGGAAACATTCCTTCTCTCTGTTCTGCTAGCTTGAGCGCTCGTTCAAATTCATGCGTGAGGCAGAAGATCAGTTGAAAGCTATTCCCCAGTTTTGCTTCCCTGATGCAAAGGATTGGGCCCCCATCCATCAATTTGCCAGGTAAGTACTGTACTTTGTATCCTGACTCATGAGAAACAGATTTCTATATCAAGCTAATTAAATGCAAGAGCTGTTACGGTAGAAGATTGGGCAGAAATCTGGGAGGGGTGTATAGGAAATTCAGAAATAGTGGGGGTTTATTGGATTTGTATGTCTGGGACTGGTAATGAGGCTGATGGGTATCTTGTCCTTCTGCTTTCTCTTTCTGCAGTGAGACATTCTCATTTGTCCTGACGGGGGAAGATGGAAGCAGGCGATTTGGGTATTGTAGGAGGCTGCTGGTAATTATCCCTGAGTTTTTTCCTTTTCCTAGTGGTGCAGCCTTCTGTGGGGTTGGTGTTACTGGCACCCATTCCGCATAGTGGAAGGCTGCTGCTCTTCTCTTTCAGTGTGGAATGAAAAGAGCGGCAACAGAGCTGCCTTGCTCTCTTCTGTTCAGTGCCAAAGTCCCTCTCTGTGTCCCAGCCTCCACTCCAGACATAACTCTCTTGCATTTTCCTTGCACCAGCACTTTACCATGGCCATGGACTGTTGTTTCACCCCTGAAGCTGAAGACAGGGTTTATCCTCTTTAGGTTTGGATACCTATTAAACAGTTGTCTAAACCTGTGCTGGTCCTGTAGGTTCAAAGTAGTCTCTGTAGATCAGTCTGCTCTGCCTTTGTTATTTGATTTAGGTAAGCTGGGGCCACACTGTGGATGAGCCCATTTCTCCTCCCTGTTTCTGGTGTACCAGGGTTTGAGCCAGGCTGTCATCATCACCATACTGTCAAATGCCTGCCAGTTTCTGAGCCAGCCAGTGAGATGCACATCTAGGAGACCAGTCGCTCTATCTTTGCAGTAGTTATAACTCTGAGATTTCCTTGTTTTGTGTGTGTTTGTGTTTGTCTTGAAAGCCCAGTGGAAAAGGGAAGCGTCTCCCAGAAGTGTACTGCATTGTGAGTCGCCTTGGATGCTTCAATCTCTTCTCTAAGGTGAGGGGGGAGAAAGAGGGAATTTGTGCTGTAGATGAAGAGGGACCTGAGAGTGAAGCCAGCACCTGAATGAATGGGGATCAGGGAAGCTGATAGCTGAAGAAAGGATCTGAAAGATTTGGTGAGGCAACCGCATGCTAATTCCAGAACCTAGCAAAAGCACAGTTAATAGGAAAACTAGATTGTCAGCTCTTGCCTTCTTCCTTCAGCACAGCTTCCAGAATGCAAGAGAGGTTAAAAGGTGGAGTCCTGACTCTGAGTGTAGTGGGGAGTTTGCAAATTTTCAGCATTACAGGGACCTCACTGGAGCTGTGTTTCTCCTGATAAAAGAACTCCAGGGTCTTCCATTGCACCTTTTGCCTTCTTTCTTTTGATACACAGCTCCATGTCAATACTGGATTAAGGAGAGGACATAGATAGATACTGGCGCCCTTCATTCCTGGTGTTATCTCCCTCCTCCTGATTTGCATGTTTTTGTGTCTTCATGCCTTTATTTCAGATCTTGGATGAGGTTGAGAAGAGACGGGGCATTTCCCCAGCCCTGGTGCAGCCTCTCATGAGGAGTGTCATGGAGGCACCTTTCCCAGCTCTGGGCAGGACCATTACAGTCAAAAACTTCTTGCCAGGCTCAGGAACAGAGGTAAAGACCCTTCCTAGAGAGAAGGAGACAGGCCAGCAAATGGTGCAGGACTAGCAACTGAAAGTTGGGACCATGCCATAGCGCTGGGGATGTTCAAGAACAGATGATCTGTCACCTGTGGGGGGAAGCTGGGGTGTAAAACAGGGAACCAGAGGGGTGGTATGGAGACTTCAATGACACAGAATCAAAATGGAAATCCTATGGTAAAAATGAATGTAAGCACACAGCCTAATATAGCAAAAGGAACCAGGACTTTGGCCTTGAGGTCAGGAAGCACAGATAGCAGGTCCTGTGCTGCCCAGCATATGACCTTGGATCTGCTCAAGGACACCACACTTGACTTCCTAACGACAGGTTTGAACAATGTGCTCCAGCACCTTTATACAGAACCTCTGTTTGTGTGGATCAGGTGAAAATATCCTTGAAACCACATCAGGCTAATGTTGCAGCCTTTGAGAATGGCATTTTCACAGTGTGGAGGTGGGGATCTGTGTGGCATCTCACACAATGTGGTGTGAGGACAGCAGGAGGGTTTTAAGAGTACAGAGCTTTAGGGCATGGCATTGAAGGACTGTGAGGGGATGGAGGGAGACAAATTGAAGGTAGTTTTGGCCATACTTGCTGCAGGGACTGGTATGCCTTGAATGTGAGAGGGAGGAAGGAGAGCAAGTTGATAAAGTTGTGTCTGCAGGCTCTCAGCAGAGCACTACATGATGACATTCTCCTCAACCCAACTGGAAACAGTCCCAACTAAATGACATTACTGCAGAGAACATGCAAAGCTGGTTAAAAATGTCTGCTGGAGGAGCAAAGTCCCAGTGGTGTGCTGTGAGAATGTTGTGGCTGGTTTGTGTCTGGGATTCTGTTCATTAATTATCTGATTGATGGCATAAACTCCACATTTACACAGTACAGCACTGGGATGGGGGCAGGCACTTTGGAGAGTAAGGGATTAACAGTCAAAGTGCCCCACTCCCCTGAATTCAAGAAACATGTTCAAGTGTTCAAAAAATTACTGGATGTGGCACTGTGGTCTAGTTATCATGGTGGTGATCAGCTGGACTCAATGATCTTAGAGATCTTTTCCAGTCTAAATGATTATGTGATTCTATAAATGGAAAATCTGGTGGGAAATTCAATATGGACAAAAGCAAAATGCTGAGAGGAAGAAAGGAGTAGTCCAATACAACATGAAAGCAACTGAGTGAGCAGTGGTACTTCAGAGAAGGATCTGCTGGCACAGTGGGCCATAAAGTGAGCAAAAGTAACAGTATGGTATTATTGAGATAAAATCCTTCATTGTGAAAGCAAGTGAAGGGATGAATAATACAGGAAAGCAAATTTTCTGTTTTCCAGTGTTGATGGAATTTTCTTTAGAGTATCGTTTTCCAAAACATGCACCCATTAGGAGAAAGCCCCAGAAGAGTAGTTCTGTTTACTAAGTGGTCTAGAAAATGCAGGCAAAGCTTGAGAAAATTGTTTACTTAATATAGAAAACAAAAGACAAAGGAAGACACGTGATAACCTTTCAATACACGAGAAGTTTCCTACAGACAGGAATGTGACCAGTTGCTCTCAGTGTATACTGAGAGTGAGACAACAAGTAATTGAAGTAATTTGCCACTGACATGTTTCAGCTGCAGGCTTGCTGTTGGTGAGGGTAGTTCAGGACTAGAGTAATTTTCTTGTGGGATTTATGAAATGTGTGGTGTTGGAAGCTTTCAAAAACAATTTAGATAAGCATCTGTCTAAGATAAGGAGTATGAAGTGCTAAGGTGCTATGACAGGCATTATTTAAGTAGATATGAACAAAGAAAAATACCCACAGGCTGCTCTTGTCTGTAACTGATATAAAAAATTTATGGTCAGGAGGTTAGGCATCCAGATTCTTGCAGTAAAAAATAAATAAATCCTAACTGTAAAAGTCAGAGTGTAGATTTGAAAGGCTCCATGACATTCTGCTGCCTGAATAACAGAAAGCCTGAAAACCACTCCTAGCTGGACACAAACTAGTTTTCCCCCTTATGAAGAGCTCGCTGTCCTCAATCCAGTGGGAAGAACTTGTGGTTGATCTCATGCTGTGCCTATTGGAGTGGACTCTGGATTCTCTTCATCTGGAAGAAGGATTTATGGGAGGCCTTTGGAAGGACTGTGGTTGAGGACTTACTGCTCTGTGGTGCTCACCAGCAGTCAGTGAGGGCTGGTGGCTCTGAAAATACCTGCTGGGTCCTTGCTTGGCACGCTCTGGGTGGCACCAGGAGCTCACCTGTGCTCTTTTTGTCCCCCCCAGGTCATCGAGCTGCGGCGGCCCCTCGACTCCAGGCTGGAGCACGTTGATTTTGAGTCCTTGTTCACCTCCCTGAGTGTGCGGCACCTCAGCAGAGTCTTTGCCTCCTTGCTGCTGGAAAGGAGGGTGATCTTCATTGCAGACAAGCTCAGGTACCCGCTTGCATTCCCCTAAAGAAAATGCTGGCAGGGAAGGGAGGCTGGGAAGGCTGCAGTGACAGATCTCTCTGCTTTGTTCTTTTTCTTCTCTACCCTTTTCAACCTCGTAACAAAGTGAATAGGGCTGTTCTTCCCAGGAATTGGGAACTCAGGCCATGAACCATAATTTCATTTTGCAGCTTGCAAAAAGCGCTGCTTCTCATCCCCAAGGAGAACCAAATACCACTTCCTCCAGATAATTTCAGATCCCTGGTGCTAAGGAAGCAAAACCCCTCCTTTTGCTCCATCATGCTGCACTGTTCCCTGCTGAGCTGTGCTTGGGTTTGCAGAGATCACTGTCCCTTCTGAGTTCCCTGATGTCACAAAATCTTCTTGATTTTTCTGCTTGTATTTTCATATTGGTTTCTAAAGGCTTCTTTTTTCTTATGGGGATGAAAACAAAGGATGTGGTGAAATGGGGAAATGAGGAGGGGAAATGAGACAGAGGACTTCCCCCTTCTATTTTGAATCTGCTCAATTTGCTCTTTTAAAAATATATTTGTTTGCTCTCCTAAATGATGAAAATGGGTCTGGGTTTCTTTAAGATCTTGTGCAGCTGGTGGCTGGCAGCTCTCCAGCCCTTGAAGCACTTGAGGATTCAGGGAGGAAAGTTCGCCAGGGCTGGGGAAAGAAAAGCTGCCTGGATGAGTAATGACACTGAGGAGCACGCTCAGGTTTCAGGAGTGTACAATGCCCCTAAGCTGTCTGTTTTCACAACTTCCAGGCAGCAGCCTGCAGCTCTGGGACTGAGCACTAGGGCAGAGAATGGAGAGGCCCCTTCTAGAGGAAAATGAAGGGGAAAAATTCATTCTGCATGGATCCGGGGCTCTCTGTGGGCAGAGCTCAGGCAGTCTCATCACAGGAATAGAAAGGCTGGGAGAGGGAAGCTGTGACACTGCTTGCAGATGTCTTGGTTCAGAAAGGGGAAAATTTGCCTCTTTATAATTCCTGATATGTTATGTGTGTAGAAACTTGGTGTTCTGGATACTTAAACCATACATTTCATGCAGAGCACTTAGATTTGTATTGAAAGTGAGGGAATTTATCCAAACAACTACATCTCTATGTAATATATATGATTTATGACATCATCTATGATCACAGGCTCTCAAATGTTTTTCTCTTCTTCTGTAGGATAAATTTTACATTCTGAGAAAAAATTTTAAGGACACAGATTGACATTTTAGTCTCTAAATGACAGCTGGGTGGTATCAGGAAATGGCAGGGAACTTTCTGATGGGAGAGTTGAGACATCACTTTAGAATGAACATTTTTTAGCAAATCTTTTCCTATCACATTTTTATCACATGACAGCACAACACTGTGTATTCTGAGCATGGGATGTGATATCTGTAATTGAAAGCACCTTGATGGGTTTTGGTATTCATTTCCCACCCCTGTATCTTTTGTCAGGATATCCAGAGTCCTTAGAATGAATCCAGCTGTACAGGCCTGTAAGAGAGTGGGAGAAAGCTATAGAATCATAGTTTCTAGAATCTCTGAATATCTCATAAACAGCTTTTTTTTTTCCCTGTGAAAAAAGAATTGTCATGTTTAAAAGATCCAGGGTCTGTTAGACCACAGGGCTCAGATTCAAATATTTACCATAGATTTGCCAGCTCTCTCTGAGACTTCTAATATTTGATATTTCTGAGAAGACCTTACACTGAGCAATTTCAGGAGAGTCTTTTTCTTTTCCTCTTACAAAATATGAAGTTTCTCTGGCTCATTTTTGTGGAGCAAAAGTTTGGAGATTATCCCAAAGGACTGTAAAGATGTGAAATGCAGAAAACAAAGGAAATATCCCTCAAAATTAAGTAAATGCTGTATTTTAATTCAGTTCAGTGACTTGAATGGACTGGCATTGTGAGCCTTTTCTAAGGTGAACAGTCTCTTCTACTCATAGGTGGACCTTCCATATTTTGAAAGCAGATGCTATTGTAGATAGAGGATCTTCTGTCCAAATTATATTTTTCCTGGGACAGGAATTCATTGAACTCAATGAGTATTAAGTAGCATTCACTCTAGGAGTGAAAATGCCAATTTGAGAGGAAAGATAAGAAACACTTTTTGGAAATAGCTGAAGAGAAGGAAAAAAACTATAAAAGCAGCTGTTGGAAACTGCTCAGAGGTTAGGAATGCTAGAAATAATCCAGCTGAGATGGATTAATGGGAAGAGTGCAGGTGACACAGTGGAAGATGCACAATAAATTACATTTATCATTAATCTTTGGGGCTCTTCATGTGGGTACTATCAATAACTATCTGTCCATGTTTGAAAAGGTGTGTCTGGGTGTGAGGGACAGAGAAATGATGTGTACAATTTATTTACATCCTTTAATTGCTATAAAATCAGTCTGTGGGAAAAGAAAGCTGAAAGGTCTCCTGCCAAATACTGCATGAACTGTGAAATGTTTTCAAGCTGAGCCAAAAAATGCATCTAACAAGTGTACAGCAAGTGAAATACTTTGTCTTTTCCATCTTTAGAATGAACATTGAGTGTTTAAATACCTGTCAATCCACAGCTTGGCAGCGGAAAAGGAAAGAATTTGGTTTATTAGTTTTTGGGTGGGTTTTTTTTCTCTGTCACTATGGATACTGGAGTATACATTGCCTCACAACCCAGGAAAATGACTTTGTTAAAACTGTGTTGGTCTTCCCCCAGCTTTTGTTCATTCCTGCAATGTTAACTTTAGTCCCTGGGCAGTGGAGACAGTGGCATGGGTTAGACACTGCAACATGAGAGCTGCTTTTGTTTCAAAGGGATGTTGCCTGGCATGCAGCTCCAGGCACTGCCAAACAGCCTTTTAGAAGGCATCTTTCAGCTAAAATCACCTGATGTCACAAGGTACCTCAAGCTGGGCAGTTTTTAATGGCCTGAGCAGGAGATCTTGTGATTCAGAAGGCTTTTTAAAAAGAAAAGCTTGCAGAGGCTTAAAATCAAAGGCTCCTTTTTCCAGATCTCAAAAGCTTGTTGTGGATCTGACCAACTCAAGCAATTGCCTCTGTCTCTGCCAGAAACCACAGCTGTATCAACAGCACAAAGTGGTCATTGTTATCAAAGGCAGATCTGAAAGAATTAGAGTAGACACTTTAAATGTGGTCATCCCCAGCAAAAGGTAATTAATCATCAGGAAGAACCCTCTACCATGTGCTACAAAAACAAATCTGGGACTGTGAATATCAGCCTAGCAGGTTTTTCCCTTTTTGCCCTGTGATTAGGGAGAAGAAGAAACCCAAGGATGAAGTTTGATAGTAGTGTTGTCTCTTCAGATCATTTTAGTAGTAATTTTTTCACCTGCACAAACCTGCTACGTTGTAGGAGTCACTGAGGGTCCCCAGAGAGCTGGTGGAACTTGGCATCCTCCTGGTGGGATTTGCAGCAGTGCTGTGTGAAGTCATGGGACAATGCTTGGAAGCTGCTGTGCCTGCTAAATGTTGTAAACCAGAACTGTAATCCATCATAAGTAACTCCAGATGTGACACAGTGTCAGAAATCTGAAGGTGTTTGTAAAACAAATCCTACTGTGGCAGAGCTTATTAAAAAAAAATTAAAAGATACATATTCAAATAGTCTTATTGCCAAATGCCCGCGTATTTTGAGCAGCTGGGTTAGTGCAGGGACCACAGGACTTCCTGGCATTAAACTACAGCAGGATGTTTGATTCAATGGTGTGTTTCAGAAATCATGCATATCCTAAACCCAAAGAAGGAGTCAGCTCTGGAGGCTTTTTATCACATATGCTTGCCTTTGAGTGGAAAGCAGCCAGCCTGAACAGCCCTCCATAGAAGCTGTTTCAACTTGTCAAGGTGTTTTAGAGCAAGTCAAGCTAGTCTTGGAGCAAGTTTTCCCAGGAGAGGAAGAAGGGTTTCTATGTAGTTGCAGCTGTCTGTATTGACCTCCTGTGTTCAAGGTGGCTCCCAAGAAGCAGCAGCTCCACGGGGTGCTGTGTGCTGGCTTTGTGCTGGGCGCTGGGAAGGTCTGTTGTTAAGCAAACAAGTGTCACAGGTTGCTGCAGTATCATTGCTCTGACCAAGGGAATGCTTACCCAGAGAGATCTGTGTGTCAGTCCCTACCCAAATCAGCCCTTTAGGGAGGGGTCTGAGGGTTCTTGAGTGCTCAGTACTTTTTAGCCTCTGTACTAGCCTTGACATCTCAGCCTCACACACAGCTCTACTGTGTTCCCTGCAGAAGGCTGAATGAACCCCTGAAGATGTGGTCAGCATTTTGACAGCATTCTTCAAAGACCTGCAGCATTTTAAAGGTTACTCATGAAACCAAAAGCCTTAGGAAGTGGTGCCTGTGTCCTGTTTGAACAGCTGGACTGAACCTGTGTGGCCTCAGGGTGGCTCCTGACACTTCCCAGAGCGCACTGCAGGCACGTGGCTGCTGGCTGAAGAGTCACACAGGTGGCATAAAAGGCATTTATCAAGCTGGATTCTTTTGCAAGGCTCATCAGCCTGGTGTGAATCAGCAGTCCCTTAGTGCTTGTTGCAGTGCCAAATGCAAGAGAAAGAGAGATCTTAGGCTTGAGTCACTCTAGATGGCCATGGTTCTTCTGGCTCCTGGCAGCCTGCAGCTCCCTGAGACTACCTGCAGAGCAAGTCTGACATGTGCAAAAGGTACCTCAGTGATACCTTCTCTGTCCATCCCTGAACTGCTCTGCTTCCAAAGGAGGCTCATGGACCTCAACCCTACCAGTATTGTAGGGTCTTCCACAGTGAGAAATGTTTGGGAGCAGCGATCACTGGGTTTCACCCTGGAGGCGTTGAGTCATGCACAGATGGAAGGGTGGAAGGGGAAGTTATCTTTACTTCCCACTGCCTGGTGTGTACAATTTCAGACTTAACACAGCTCTGCCTTTGACTTGCACTCTCTGGAGCTGGGCCATCTCTCCTCCCCCTCGATCTCTCACGTACCATGTGTGCTCACTGGGCTGAGGCAAGAACAAGGCACCATAAATATAGCAGGAGACAGCTTGCCATAATATCTCACCATGCCATAAATAACCACGTACTTCAGCTGCTCACTGCTCCTCTCTGGAGCTACCTGGGCTCAGAGATTTTTCCATGGATTTTCACATGCTGTCTGTAAATTCAAATCCTGTGTTTAGGTAGAAAATTTGGATGCACCTTCAAAATAGAGGATTGGTGACAAATGTAAAACTTCTAACACTTCCACATTGACCTTCTGCTCAAAGAAGAGGAATGGTGGGTGGTGATAATGCCCCACTGCTGTGCACAAGTGATGAAAGGTGCAGTTCTTTCAGCTTTCACTATGCTGCTGCTGCTTTTACCAGGTCTATTATCAGTCAGAAATCGAGGAGTGGAAAATATGCTCTGCAGTAATGGAGAGGAAGAGAAGCCCCTGCTTTTGTATCTGCTAACATGACCTGAAATGTATGAGTAGCACAGCTTTGAAGGAGATGGTTTTTAAAGGATTTCATTAGCTTGGAGTGCACTTCTAAGATGACACATTCACTTTTGTTGCAGTTCCTTTCAAGATTAGCTTGTATGAAAGATACAACAAAAACCATCTACTATGATATTATTCCCACATTTTTTCTGGGTGGGTTTGGTTTTTTTTTATGTTTTTGTTTCTCGATAGCTCTGTGTTTTCTCATTAATTTATTTTATTATATATTTTATTTTTTATATTATATTTTATTTTTTATTATTATTTTGCTTCTCTCAGATTCATTATCTACCTTGCATTTGTGATAGACATGGCAAGGTGTGGGCTAGCTGATGATGGCAGGCACAGCTGGAGAGCAGCAACAGAGGGGCAGCCTGGAGGAATCAATGCAGGGAATCAATGCACTCACACCTTCCCAAAAAACTATGTGGAATTGAAGGTTTTTCCCATTTAAAGCTACCACTCTGTAACAGAGCCTTTGGAGGGTGTTCCTCTGTTTTTACAAAGTATCCCCTTAAAAAAGACAGTCCTCTGGGAGTGAAGGGAGAGGGAACTGGCCCCATGTCGTGAAGAGACTTTTTCAGAACACACATCTTTGCCAAGTGCCAGTTCCATATCCTCTGCAGTCCCAGATAAAATTTTTAGATTAAGCAGATTCCAGCCTCTCCCCTGGGATCTCCTCACCTCCAAAATTGTCATGTGTTTAACAATGTTTGTTGCCTGATTACTTCATACTGTCATCCTGATGTCCCAGCAGCTACAATTTTGTTCTGCTAACCTGAGCTTACATGATGGAAGCCAGCCAGCTGTCCCCCAGCCATGTCGCTCTGCTCAGTGTGCCCTAGTGACACAGCACAGGGATGCACATCCACCAAACTTAACTGGAGTGGGGAGGGAAAGCAGGCTGCACTTTTCAGAGCAAGCTCAACTGCACACCCATCAAACCCCTTCCTCTCTCAAGTCAGCAATAAACCCAGCTTGCTGAATCTAAATTCTCCCATGGAGTCTAATGGGAGCCAGCTGGGCATCCTTCTCTATCCATGTGGCTCCTGCATGCTGCACCAGCCTCCTTCTTCTCCTTTCCTGGATTCTGGTTAAACCAAATGATGTTATATATACAGGATTTATAGCAGCTAGCCTTTCCCCTCTCTTGACACATAAAAACGCTTCCAGAGCCAGAAGAGATTAATAACTGGTGCCCTGTGGCAAGCTCTGCCATGGCAAACTGGATATCCTGCCTGACTCCTGCCAGAGAGCTGTGGGAGAATGAACTCATTTCTCTAAGGAGAGGCAGTGGCATAGAAGATGCAGTGTTTGTCTGATGTTTTCCATCAGGACACTGGAGCAGCAGATCCCTGATTCAGTGGAACCCATCTCTTCTCATAGGAGCGTGGGCTGGGGTCATCTTTCAGAAATCATTGCTTCTGAAGCTGAAAAATGGGGTCAGAAATGTGGGAAAGCCCTTAGTAATTAGAGAGATCAACCAGAGAGCAGCTGATTTCTAGGAAGCACCCCTCCTTCCCTGACTGACTAGCTGTTGCCCTTGGTTGTGTTTTGTCTTCCAGCACTCTGTCCAAGTGTTGCCACGCCACGGTGGCCCTGCTGTACCCCTTCACCTGGCAGCACACCTACATCCCTGTGCTGCCGCCCTCCATGATCGACATTGTGTGCTCACCCACCCCCTTCCTCATCGGCCTGCTCTCCAGCTCCCTGCCCCGCCTGAAGGAGCTGCCCGTGGAGGAGGTGAGTCCTCATCCCACTGTGAGTGAGTGCTGCATCCCCACTCTGAGTCCTCATCCCACTGTGAGTGAGTCCTCATCCCACTGTGAGTGAATCCTCATCCCCACTGTGGGTCCTGCATCCCCACTGTGAGTGAGTCCTGCATCCACACCATGCTGTACTCAAGTTTGCTCCCTGTGGGCTGAGCTGTTTTCTGTCAGCTGGCAGTGCCAGGGAGCAGAGCTCTCATCCTGTGGCTGCAGTGAGTGTGGGGTAAGGGCAGAGCTGGGTGCTCCCCCAGGCAGACAAAGGTCTGTGCTCTGCCTTGGCCACAGCTTGGGAAGGCAGGGGCCTGGAATCTCCCACTGTGGGGCTGCTGTGGGTAGGAGATGGTTTTATTACAGTTTATATTGGCTTCTGCACAGTCCTGTCTAGGGGCTGCATGCAAATCCTGTCAGTCTTCAGTGTGATTGCTGCAGCCTGGCCAGGACAGCTGCCCCTTGGGTTAACACAGGAGCTTCACAATACCAATAAATAATTAAGAATTGGATTCCTGAGGCACAAGAGTGAGCACAGCAAGGCTGAATCTGATCTCTGCCTCCCCCAGCAGTGCAGAACATGGGGAGACAGGGTGAAGCTCTGACCCTGCTGGGTGGTAAAGGAGCAGAGGGCCAGGTCTGGAGCACAGCTTCTGCTGTCCAAGCTGGGCTGTGGTTTGCAGTGGCATCCCTAGGGAGCCACAACACGGGCTGTGCTCCTGGGTCATGCTGGGTGCCTCCTCCAGCTGCAGTGGAGGGTAGGAGGAGCAGGGAAGTATTTCCTCTAGAGCAGTTACAGATTAAGGTAAACTCTGATGGTGGAAATAATTACTTCCCCTTTTGATACTTGCTCTTTCATTCTTAGGTCCTCGTCGTTGACCTTGTAAATAATCGGTTTCTGAGACAGGTGAGCAGAGCTAACTCACATCCTTTTCTCCCCTTTTTCCTCCATAACTTACCTCCATCTGTGTTTGCTGACCTGCCTGGCTGAATGGATCACTTTGTCCCCACTCAAAAACCGAGGCAGGGCTTGTAGTGGGCAGTGTTATAGGGGTTGCTGTGTATATATGTAACATCAGCATCCTAAACCACAGCTGTTGAGGACTAAATCATTAGGAATTACCTCTTTCTCTTTTTTTTTTTTTAGAGGGAAAAATTGTGGCACTTGGGCACTGTAGGTCCTCAAGTGTCATCCTGTAAGGCAGAGGACAGAGCTGGAAAGCTTTGGCTCAGCACTGTCTGCTGGGAAGCAGTGTGGGTTCTTGCAGCCTGTGTCTGTCAATTCATCTCCCATCACATACTCTGCCCCAGGTGGGAGGGGAGCCTTGATGGTTTTGTGAAATCCTTACTGCCTCAGGAGCTTGTGGTTCTTCCATCCAGTCCTTGCCTGGATGGGTCAGAGGCAGGAAGGTGGTACATGGGAGCATGTGTGTTCCTCTGCAGGCAATATTGCCTGCTGATTTTCACTTCCCTTTGTTGTGGAAGGAGGAGTGGAAAGGGGAGGAGGAAGGGAAGAGGATAAATGAGCAAACATACTCCTGGCCCAGGAGGCTCTTTTTTCCCAGAGCTCTTTGGCAGATCGCTGAGCAGTGCTGGCAGTGTGGGTCTGTGCTGGGGCTCAGCCCCGTGACTCAGATGGGATGAGTGCTCCTCCTGCTGCTCCCCCTGACTCGGATGGGATGAGTGCTCCTCCTGCTGCTCCCCCTGACTCAGATGGGATGAGTGCTCCTCCTGCTGCTCCCCCTGACTCGGATGGGATGCGTGCTCCTCCTGCTGCTGGGAGCAGCCTGTGGGAGAAGGCAAAGCCCTCCCACAGTCCACGCCTGCCAGCTGCCTCAGCTCTGGGGTAATGCTTTACCTTGCACCTCTCTTCTGAAGGCTTCAGCTGAATCAGCCGACTCAGCCAGGGCTGGTAGGAGCTCTGCACAGTCACTGGCAGTTCCTTGGCTCCCATGCTCCCTGGGAATTCCTTATGCCTGTGTAAGAGGTTTGGTGCCTGAGCAGAGGCTCTGCTCACCTGGCCATGTGCCAGCATTGTTCACACACCTCCTCTTTGTGGCGGGGCCAGTGCTCGTGGGCAGATGGTGAGGCCAGGGGTGAGCCCTGCCCAGGAGCCTCCAGGGTCACACATGTAAAATTCCTTCAGAATAGGGGAATATTTAGGAAAAGACACCTCCTTTCTCCTTCCTCTTGTGCTTTTTGGAAGTACTGCACTGCGTGGTGCTGGGAATGTGCCAAATGCATTACAGTTACGCCTCTCCTCACAGTTCATTTCTAGTGCTCCCCCTGCTGTGCTGGGGACAGGGTAGGAGATGTTTTTGTCCCAGTCCCTGAGGAGGTGGCTCTGTCTTACAGATGGAAGATGAGGACTCCATCCTGCCCCGCAAGCTGCAGGCCGCCCTAGAGCACATTTTGGAGCAGAGGAATGAGCTGGCGAGCGACAAGGAGGAGGGCCCTGTCAATGGCAAGCAGGGTAAAGCACAGTGCCTTTCAGCTGAAAACCGTGTCTTTTCCTGCCCCTTTCTTGTCTGTCACTTCTTAGAGGAGAACTAGGCTTGTACTGAATTTAACACCACAGGTATTGGGGGTAGATCAGGATTTTGGTCAAGCTATATGAATGATTCCATTGCATGGGGGCAGTTCTCTGTGTGAAGAGCAACAGTATTTATCTCTTCCCAGCTCTGGCCATGCTTCCCTTACAATTCCAGTGAACACCTGTACCCCTTTTCAGAGGGGTTTCATAGGCTTTCATCCCACTCTGCTGCTGGCCATGAGTGATGCAGGCTCCTCCAGGGGACAGTCACCTGCAGAGCTGCAGACTTGGCCATGACCCTGTGGCTTATGGTGACTGGGCTGGGACAGCTCTCTTGGGGGACAGCATGGGCATCTCCTTGGTGCAGAGGAGCCTGAAGAATGTGCTGATTTTGGCTAGGACAGAGTTAATTTTCTCCACAGCCCCATCTGTCTTTTGGATTTGTGCTAGAAACTGTGTTGATAATGCAGGGATGTTTTAGCTGTTGCTGAGCAGAGCTCATACTGAGCCAACACCTTTCTGCCTCTCATCCCACCCCACCAGTGAGGGGGCTAAGGATACACAAGGAGTGGGGAGGGGATAGAGACAGCTGACCCAAAAAAACAATGGGTTCCACATGGAGTCATGCTCAGCATAAAAAGCTGCAGGAGGAAGAAGGAAGTGGGGAGACATTTGGAAATAGGGTATTTTGTCTTCCCAAGGTGTGTGCTGGAGCCCCTGCTTTCCTGGGCAGGCCTGAACACCTGCCTGCCCGTGGGAGCTGCTGAATAAAACAATTATTTTGCTTTGCTTGCATGCACAGTTTTATATTCATCCATTAAACTCTCTTTATCTTAGCCCATAAGTTTTCTCACTTTTACTTTTCTATTCTCTCCCCCATCCCACCAGAGAAAAGTGAGCACCAAAATAAAGCTTGGTGTCTTTCATAATAGTAGCAGTTTGGTCTACTTCCATGACAAGCACTTCCTAGGATGCTCTCTCTCTCTTGAGCAGCTTTTTCTTCTCAGGCTGGATCTGAAAAAAAGCCAGGGAATTTTTACCCAGAGATTTTCCTAGCACATTCTTACAGCACTGTCCTGAGCACTGCCTCTTTATTTTTTCCTTAGAAACCAGCCCTTTGAATGAGGTGGTGTCCGAGGCCTTTGTCCGTTTCTTTGTGGAGATTGTGGGCCACTACTCCCTGTTCCTGACGCCCACGGAGCGCGAGGAGCGGGCCCTGCAGCGCGAGGCCTTCCGCAAATCCGTCTCTTCCAAGAGCCTCCGGCGCTTCCTGGAGGTCTTCATGGAGACACAGATGTTTGGGGGCTTCATTCAGGAGCGGGAGCTGCGGAAGCAGGGGGTCAGAGGTGAGGGGCTCCAGCTGGGCTCTGGAAGCTGCTGCTGCTCCTACGAGAGCAGGGAGATGCTCCCCAGCCACCACCTGCATGCCCAGTTCCGTGGCTGGAGGCTGCAGTGTCTGTACAGGAGCACCAGAAGGGAATCTGCTGGTTTCTGGATGGGGTTGGGGTTGCAGGCATCTTTCACCCCTGCAGTATCCTCCATGTGTGCCTCTTCTATTCCACATTGAATTCCATTGCTGGAATGACATTTATTCTTGCAGTCCCTCATGCCTTTTTCCTGCGTCTGGAGGAAAAATGAGCTGGATTGGTCATGGTTCTTTTGTCTAGTAGAAAGCTTGGATGCTCATCTCCTTCCCAGAGCTGCTACTGCAGCTTCACTCCTTTATCCCACAGTCCCAAGGGCTCTACTGGCAGCTGAAATTTCTTATCCCGCTGGTGCTGGCTTAGCAGCTTCCTGATGAGCATTAATAAGCAGGGAAGGCTTGAATAGGTGGCTGAGTAAAAGAGGTAAATTCTGCACGATGATTCCCCAGATGATGTCACTCTCCGGGCTTAGCTGTGTTGGTAGCAGAATGAAGGGAGGTACATTCTGTACACTGAGTGAGGTACAGCAGCTCAGTCAGCCTTGCAGTGGGAAGGGAGGGGGCAGACCAAAGCTTCTGTGCCAAATCTGGCCTCAGCTGATGGAGGAGGTGGGGTGAGTTGTTCTCTCTCCTGCGCAATAATGTGTGGGTAAGCTGAGACAGTACATTTTCAGGTGGGCATTCCTACTTGGATTTATAGAGACACAGAATTTGATTTCTGTCTTTCTGCAGGTCTGTTTGAGGTACGGGCTCAGGAGTACCTGGAAACACTTCCCAGTGGGGAGCAGAGTGGAGTCAATAGGTTCCTCAAAGGCCTAGGTAAGGAACCAGCAAAACCCTTGGCTCCCCAAGGGCTGGGCTTCTTGTTGCCTTTAGGTTGGGCAGCACAGAAGCTGCCCAAGGGTGACAGTGACTATGCATGGCCTAGTATCCCTGTGCTGGCACGCTGTTAACTCTGGCCCTGGTCAGTCACTGTCTGGAGGCTGGTGGAGAACCAAAGGTTGGGCCATGAGCTGTATCCCTGTCTTCTAAAGGAGACAGATGGGTCTGAGGAGGCAGTGGAGCAGCCAGTGACTTGGGGATGGTGGATGCAGGTCCTCATGGGGAGATTGACAGAGATTTCATTGCCTTCAGGTTTGCCCTTAGGGATCAGCAGTGGAAGCTGCCCAGGGGTATATAAGACTCAGTCTATTTTCCACTGTAAGGGAACTAACCAAGAGTTCCAGACTGAGGTTAGAAGTCTTTGATAAGACATCAGACACTGTGGCTGAGTTTGATCAAGTGTTAAGATCACATCCCTGGTCCTCTTGTCTGTTCTTGGCCATTTAAGAACAGCAGTGCCTGAGGGCCTGGTGTGCCCTGGACAATGGGCTCTGGAGGGTGTGCCTGGGAGCTTGCAAGGTCTCAGCCTGCAGCACTGCTCCCAGGGATGGGCAGAGTTCTGCAGGCCCCTGCTCCAGCTTTGCAGAGCAGCTGGCTGTGGACAAGGAGCCTAGGATGGCAGCAGGGCCAGTGCACTGCACAGGACAGAGGTGGTGGGAAATGAAACTTGTTTTGCCTGTTGCTGTGGGGAGTCCAATTTTATTTTCTCTGTCTCTTCAGGCAGCAAAATGAAATTCCTCCACAAAAAGTAAGAGCGAAGCACATCCTCATTCCACAGAAGAGAATGGCTTTACCACTTTAGCAGCAATAAATCAGACTCATCAACCATTCCCATTGAGCCAGCAGCCTTGGGCACAGCTGCACAGAGCCGTGGTGCTGCAGGGAGGTGGGATGGCTGCAGCTGCCAGGACAGGCTTCTGGATGTCTACAGTAGCAAGCACTGGACCAAGCACTCACTCTGAACTCTGCACTAGCACGTTGCAGGCATCCCCGTGGATTGGATCTCTTAGCTAGTCAATTCTTTATTTGGTTGTATTTTTCTATTTATATTGAGGTTAGAACAATTATTAACCAATGACTCTTGCCCTGCCTCCTCTCTGCCTGGTGCTGCAGGATGCCAAAGGGGGATTCCCATGGGACTGAGCAGGCAAAGGAGGCGTGGAGGGGGAGGACAGAGATGTCTGAAAGTAGGTCTCTGCAAAGCAAGGACACTGAGGGCTGCAGGGATGATGTGGACTGACCAGGAGGAGCTTCCAAGCAAGGGAAAAGGGTGAGGGGGAACCACTAAACCTACTGAGGACTTGATGGGCCAGCCAGCTCCCTGGGTGGCTGTACCGGGGAGTCTTGGCTCGAGGAGAGGCCTTTCCTCATGCAGTGTAATTAAAAGTGAGTTGTGTAAAAGGCACGTGGATCCATGGTGTTTTCATGGAAAGGGATGAGCTGTGTGTTCCCACTGTCCCACCTAGCACCAAGCATGAGCCAGAGAGGACATGAGGCAGCTGGACCCTTGCCTTGGCCAGGCCCTCAGCTTCCCTGTGAGTCTCAGAGGCCGGGTGGCCTCCATCCCTCACCTGGCAGCTTTCCAGGAGAGCCCAAGGTGGAGCTCACCTGCAGGATCTTGTCTGGGAGAGCTTCCCAAAGGTCAGATGGGCTCTCCTCTGCTGTCGTGGGTGTTGCTGCTGGGAAGCACAGCTGGGAACAGGCAAGGGCAGAGTGTCTGCTGCTGCCTTCTGTGCTCCTGCCCGGGCAGGAGGTGGGGCCTCCTGCTCCCCTCTCCTCTGCCTGTGGGGACCTCCTTCGGTGAGGAGCTGTCAGGGGAGTTGAGGGGAGGCTGAGGCAGGGTGAGGGCTTTTTTCCAGCTGGTCTGGAGGCTGTTGCACTTGCACTGCTTGTAAGGGAAAGAACACCTGGAGCATCCCTGAGTCTGCTCTTGGGAGGAGGGTCTCTTTCCCAGCTGCTGTGGGGCTGCAGGGTGAAGGCTGCATATGGGTACCTTTGCTGCAGCTGCACAGGACCCCCAGAGGCTTTGAAAATGATCCCTGTGTCCATGGGCCTTGCCAGGTGAGAGGACCTTTCTGACCAGCACTGGGGTTCAGAGGACCTCACCTGCATTCCACACCAGAGCAGAGCAGTGGATCCTGTGCTGCTCTGTGAAGCTTTTGAAGCCATGGAACCAGGTAGGTTGGGCAAATGGCTCTGGGTGGCCCTGCCTGAGCAGGGGCATGGCCCAGGTGAACCCCATAGGTCCCTTCCCACCCCAGCCTCTCTGTGGTTGTGTTGTGAGCACAGTAAATGCTGGACAGCAATAGAGGGGCTCAGAGAAGCCAGCAGCATTTACTCCCCATCCCCAGCCAGGGTCAGGCTCCCTCGGAGGTGACCAAGTTTGGGGGCTGCCCCTTGGGTGTGCTGCACAAAACTGGTGCCACTTCACTGTCACAGGAGCTGGTGGTGGCTCATTGAAGGGAACTGCAGTGGGGTTCAAGGTGAGTCAAATGCTGTGCTTTGGTTCTCATTTTAGAAGGGTTTTTAATAGAAACATTATGAAGCTTTGCATAGCTGGGGTCACCCCCACACATATAAAGGTGGCCAGGATGCCTGCAAAGCTCTGGGGGATGCTTAATAAAGCTGATCTGTGGCCCGGCTCCAGCCTTCAGAAGCAGGTCTCCTACATGGTCCCACACTGCCAAGCCTCTCCTGGGGACCCCACATTCCTCTCCTTCAGTGATGTTTTCAATGGGACTTGGCCTTCCTTGGCAGGAGCTGTGGTGAGGAGCAGAGAGGGATCCGAGGCTGCCCAGCACTTAGCTCAGCTTGAACTCGTGTGTGAGCATGTTGAGATGCTGGCAGCTTTTACTGCACTATCCTAATGGCTCAAATTAAAAAGGGTTGTGAAATAGCCCTGTTTGCCTCACTGGGGAGCTCCAAGGGGACTCTGCCAGCACAGGGCTCCATGACCACTCAGTGCATTTATTGGCTGCTCTCAGGAAAGTGGGAAATCAAGCCTACATAGTGTACAAAACCCAAAGGGGGTGTTAAAAAGCAGCAGCAAGAGAAGTACGATGAAAGAAACATTTACAACTGTGTCATTAAGGATTTTAAATGAAACTTGGACAGGAAGTGTTGATCTCCAGCTGCAGGACAACCTCTTCAGCTTTAGTTTGAGCTGTGCTGCTCCAAGATGAGCTTGACTCTCCATCTAAGGGCTCTGTATACTTTGGAGGAAGCCACCTGTAAGGAAAAGCCATAAGACCATCTGTGCTGGGTGTGCCCATGGTTCTGTGTGTCCTCCTGAGGAGGCTGCCAGCAGCAGGTGACAAGAGAAGACTATGAACAGAGCACATACACTGGGGATGCCCTGTATGCTATACACACACACACTGTACTGTACACAAACATTAAACTTGCCTACTCCATGTGCCAGGGGTTTCCTGCACCAGAGCTGGGTCTCTGTGTTTAGTAGCCTTGGATGAGTTTCTGCTCCATGACCATGTGTACATGGGGGTAGGCAAACGTGCTGGAGCAAGAGGCCAATCTGGGGCCAGTATGGATGTACCAAAGGGTGCTTGAGAATCAGGACACTGGTTAAACTTTAAAAGCTGTGATCTCTGCTCCCTGACAGTTCCTGCCTAATTAAACAGCTCTCACACACCAATGTGAGCAGCTCTGCAGGGTCGGTGATGTGCAGGACTGCACTTGCTGACTCCCAAGCTACTGGCTAAATCCCAGGCTCTGTACCCCTCCTTGGTTTTCCAGCACAGGCTGTTGGTGTCCTGCAACAGCTCAAGACACCTGTGAAATCCCAGCCCTCCCTGAAACTTTTGGGAATATCCCATCCACCATGCAGTTGTTGATTCTGTAGCTGGCAGGATGGACAGACAGCCCTAGGCACTCGAGAGACCAGACCCAGCCCTGGATGGGGCAGTCAGACTTGGGCTTGGAGTGCTGCAGCTAAGGGTGTGTTTGCCAAGAATGTGGGGATCCCTGCTGCCAGTTGCCAGGAGATTAGAACTCACCTCTCTGCCTGGAGACAGATTTCAGGTGGCAGGTGGCAGCAGGCAGTTTGCAGGTGTAGAGCCCCAGGCAGCCCCCGCAGTCAGAGGGCTTCTGGCAGGGCTGGGACTGGATGCTGTGGCAGGAGTGCTGCAGGGAGAAGGAAGAAGTGGCTGCAATGCCCGTGGCACCAGAACCAGCCCAGTCACAGCTGCATCATCACTCTGCAGTCACAGCACAAGCAGCTCACCAGGGTCTAGAGCAGCAGCTTCACTGCAAGGAGCTGGAGAAGCTGGGGCCCAAGGAAGTGTTTCCAGGGGCAGTTCATTACTGGTTTTGGCTGGGAGCACTCTAAGCTGGCCACCACAGCCACAACACACCCCTGAGTGCCTCTGCCCTTTTCCTGTGGTGGCACCCGCCCCAGCTGAGTGGCATCTGGCACAGCGTCACCCAGCACTTGTGGTTAAGGCAAGGTCTACTTGTGTGCCACCAAAGTGTGGTTTGGGTTTGATAAGGGAGAAGTTGATTATTTGTGGGATGCTGTGCTGAGCCTGTAGAGCAGATTTCCCATGGGCAGAGAAAGGCTGTGCCTCCCTCAGGGCAGTGCTGAGAGGAGCTGTCCCCAGCAGGGCATCAGGGCATGGTGCCCCCATTGCAGAGCTGGAAGAGCTCTGTTAGCACTGTGGGGAGTGTTCCCCTCCTGTTCCTGAACCCTGCAGGGGCTGGGGCTGGAGCAGGACTGTCCCTGCAGCTCTGGGGGCAGCACAACTGCAGCCAGACCTGCCCTCTCCTCCTGAGCTGCTCAGCCATCAGCTCTGCTCTAAGCCGTGCCAGGTACCAGCTGGGGATCTGGGGGTGTCTCTGCCCCACTCCCTTCTCAGCACCCAGAGCCAGGCTGTGGCGAAGGCCACGTTGTGACTGGCACCTTTACGTGCATTTAAGAGGAATGGCCTTGAAAACACCTTTTCTGCCTGGTGTTTGCAGGATCATGGCATGCTCAGCATGTCCTGCTGTCCTGTCTGACCCTGACTGGTGCCCCGCTCACCCTGCAAGCCCCAGCCCAAACCCTCTCCCTCACTGTGCTTACCGTGTCGCTGTTGAACTTCCCGTAGTCCTTCAGGTGGTGGCTCAGCCTGGCCATCCTGCTGCGGGAGGGCTGCAGGGGGAGCCTCCAGGGCTTGCCAGGGACAACCTGCTTCCCACTGCCCAGGAGAGCCCTGGCCGTGGCCTTGCTGAGGGACCTGGAGCTGGGCTGTGCCTCTCTCATCACTTTCCACGCTCGGGCCAGAGGGTGGGTCCTCCTCTCTGAGCCCTGCCCAGGCAGCTTGTCCCCTCCATCTCCAGGTGGCCAAGGGGCTTCTTCAGGGAGCCCAGCCTCTGCCTGCCTCTGCAGGTTGCCGGCCCGGCTCCCCAGTACCCCAGACAGCGCTGGGACGGAGCAGAGCAGCACCAGGAGGAGCGTGGTGACTGCCAGTGCCTGGACACTCATCCTCAGGTCCTGCCTTTGCCCAGGGTCCTCCTGCCTGGATAAGGCTGTTGGATTCAGTAGCAGAGGTGAAAGCTGCTTTTTTCCCCTGACTCTGGATGCAGCCAAAGTAATTTTTATAGTGCAGGGACATACCCTGGGGGCACAGCCCTTTTCCCCCGCCCCTGCTGTGTCCCACCTCCCAGCTTGTGAGCAAACCCAGCTGCTTACCAGGGCCCCAATCCCCCTCCCTTGTGTTCCCAAACAACCCAGCACTCTTCTGCCACAGCCAGCCTGTCCCTGCTAGGGGTACACACATGGGTGTGGGGCATCTGAGCACAGAATCCTTCAGCTGAACCACAGCTGCAAACAAGGTTTTAGCAAAGGAGAGCTGATGGTAAATGTTTGTGTGTCTGATGGAAGCGTGGTGGGCTCAATGGGAAGGAGTTGCTATGAGCCTGGTGGAAGTAGCCTCAGGTGGAGGAAAGGCACCCAGTTAATGCCTCCATCCATTCCAGTGGGAGCTCACTGGTTAAACAGCAGAGCCCACCCAGGAAAGTGGTGCTAGAGCTGCCCTGATCAAGCTTTGGTTGACCTCAGTGCCGTGTCAGACACCAGGGAGCTGCTCCTCAGCCATGGGGTCCGACCATGGTGTGTGGATGAAAAGGAGGGTGGGTCTGTACTCCGGGTTTACTACCAGTCAGGTTTAGGAACCAGCCAGCACCGAGACCCAACTCTACTGGAAATCAGTTTTAATGAGTTTCAGTGTTCACCAATCTGCTGGCACCCACAGCTGGATCCTGTGCACATTTCAGGCTTAGAGACAGAAGGTGACTTTTCCTCATGGCTTCCATGGGAGATGCCTTGGCTCCCTCTGATCTCTTCTGCTTCAGACTTGATGCTCAGGACTGAAGAAGGAGGAAGGAAGCCCCAAGAGCAGAGGAAGGCACGTGGAATAAGGGCTGTCATCTTTTAAAGGCCACCAGCTGGTCCCTGGTCACTCTACTTTGTCTTGCCTACTTTTTCCAGGGGCATTGGACTTCAGAGCAAGAAGGTGTGGTGTGTGCTGACTGGCTTGGGAAGATGGATGAGGTTATCCTACAGTGTCCTGTTCCTGCCAGCTGCACCCTGCCACAGGTTGTGACCCATGGGACCTCTTGGACAGGAAAGAGTAAGCAGCAAGAGCAGATGTTGCTGCTGGGCCCAGCTGAAGAGACATGGTCCTGAAGATCCAGGAGTCAATGACAGAGGAGCTACCATGATAATGGACAACAGTGACACAAGGTGGAAGAAGAGAAAATTCCCTCAATAGAAAATTTAGAATGCCTGGAGGTCAGAAAACCAGGAGGTCTGAAAGAACAGGAATCAGCTTTTCATTCCACAGAAGTTCCCTGGGTAGGGGCCTCCTTTCTTGAGGGTTTACTCAGGACTGAAGCAGATAAATGTTCTCAAAGCTCAAAACACAGTCCAGTTCCTGAAAATAGCATTGCTGCAAGTGCAATGAGGTGATAGATGAGAAAGGCACAGTGTTCTAGTCCATCTTCCATACCTTTGCCTCTGGCCAGCTCCTGCTCTTGACTTGCTCCTGGCTGACACTGGAAGTGCTGATTTCTGGGGAAATGGGCTCATAGGAACGGAGAGACAAGCTGGCAGCCGGCAGACCCATCCTCACACACGTGCCTGTGTCGTGGTTAGCAAGCACCCCTGCAAGGATTCCTGCCATTAAGCTGTGGAGGGAAAGAAAGATGGTTTTGAACAAGGGGAGAAGGGCGTTGAACCTAGGAATGTGGCTGTTCATTTGTGAGAGCTTTCATTTGGCTCCCAAGCAGGACTTACAACAGCAGGATGTGTCACACAGGAACGCTCAGGTTACAATGAATGGGTTTTGCTTTTTCTGTATCTATTTTAGAGTACCAAATAGTGTCATTTATTTGCATTTTTTGCTCTTCTCATCTGAGAAGTTGAGGTACTTCCTCTTGTAGCACATTTTCTCTTCTCCTCAGTTTTCCAGGCGAGGCAGGAGAAAAGAAAAGAGCCTAAGAAGGGAAGAACCTAATCTTCCCCTGCTCTCTAGTTATTTTGTCATTTATCTGTTCTTTGTTGGTGCTTCATTATGTCCTCATTATATTGGTGCCTCCTCTCCCCAAAGGGTTGGATGGGGTGAGGGACAAAGTTTCTGTATCTATGTGAGAGGGGCAACAGGCCTCTCTTATTTTTCTAGGAAAAGAAATCCAAAGCTGAAATTGCATTGGAAAGTCAGATTTTTGGGAAACATTTGCTATGTTTTTTCATTTGAGATTTCCCAGTAAAAGTGCTGTAAGTGCAGTGTTTGGGATAGATTGGGAGACTCAATTCACAGCAGCTACTGTAAAAATGTTCAGAAGCTAGGAGAGGACAGAGAAGGGAAAGAGAACTGACAAGACAATCACATTTTAGAGGGAGAAGCAAGGACAGGAAAATGTGATGGCAGGGAGGATTAATAAGTAAATCTATAGTCAAGGTAAAAAGAGCTCTTATTTTGCACTCCACCTAATTACATCAACATCTTCTTATCTATAACAAAGGCACAGAAGATTATGACTTCCACAAAGTGTTCAATCTCTCAACAGCTCCAGGAGTTGAGAGTAAATATTTGGGGGAGCATCCCCTAGCAATGCCATGTGTGTGCATGTGGTGTTAGGTTGTCATGGCAGCTGGGGGCAAGGAGCAAACAGACCCTGCACACATGCTCAGCTCAGGGGCAGAGCTCTGGAGCTGTAGAGGAGCCACAGGGTGGAGGGGAGGCATGAGGTGCCCTGGCTCACTGTTTCTGGGTTGCATTATCCCCTGACCAGCGCTTCTAAAGTGGGAAGGTTCATGGGGTCTAAGCTGTGAAAGGGTTACATTTTAGATATTAGGAAAAAATTATTTACAGTGAGGATGGTGAAACATGAACAGAGAGGTGGTGGATGCCCCATCCCTGGTTGGATGGGGCTCTGGGCAACCTGATCAACCTGCAGCTGTCCCTGCTCATTGCAGAAGGGTTCAAACTGGATGACCACTAAAGGTCCATTCCAACCCAAACCATGCTGTGTTTCTACAATAGCCCTCTGAAAGTGGCACCAGGCTGGGCCTGGGACACGTAACCAGTTGATATTCTGTGGAGATGGCTTGTATGGAATTGCAGTGTCCTGGCATTTCCAGTCTGTTTTGGCACTCCTACTCTGTAGAGCAGAGATTTCCAGAGGTCAGGGGAGCAGCTGGGGTTATTAGGAAGAAAACCCTGGATGAACAAGGGGGCTGTGAAAATTCCCCCACTTGGGAACTCTGTGGAGAGGAATTTCCAGACCAATGTTACTTCAGGAATGGGAGCAGTAGTGGGCCCCAAGCTTTCAGATAGGTTTGGAAGGAAAACAAGCTTCCAGGTTCCCTGGTGTAACTCAGTGGAGGTGTTGGCAATGGTGCATTTTATCTCACCTTCAGTCTTCCCTGGAATTTGAAAACAGAAAAGGAACCCCTAAGAAGAACACTTCATGACATTAGCCTCTAGAAAACCTTGTCCTGCAGTAAGGAGTACTTGTGTTGGAGCAGATGGTGCAGAGGGGAGGCTGTGTCCCTGGAGGGGCTGGCTGGGGACGCCTGCCCGAGGCAGTGAGCAAAGCTGAGCTTTTCTTAGGTCAGGCTGACCCCACACTGCTCCTCCAGCCCCCATTCCTCTGCTGTTATCACATCTGTTGCTCCAAACAACCATTTGGTCTTCTTTGGAGAAGACCAGCTTGCAGCTGAGTCAGCTCACCTCAGAGGTGATCTGGGACACAAACAGCATGTCCTGGTGTTAAGTGGGCTCACCAGCTTGGAAAGAAGTTATTGATTGATTTTAAGTAAAATATTGAGGACCCTCTATGTTTAAAAAAAATCCCAAACCACAAAACCCTTTTCATTCTGGACAATGATCAGAGAAAAAAGTGTTGCTCTGTTGAGTTATTGCTAGGTAAGAGTAGAAAGGGAAAAGGAAATATCTATCACACACAGACTTTTGGTCTAGCTCAAGGCAATGAAAGGACAGAATCAACTATTGCAACATATGAAGCAAGAAGAAAAAAACAACCTGACTGCTACATATAGTTTGTCAAGTTAACAAGGAGCATAATAAAATATTACTCTGACAGACTGAGAGTTGATCACTGGGGCTAGGAATAATAGCTGTCATTTCCCACTTCTATGTATGGCATTGTGTGAACAGCCAGGCGAATTATACAGCAGACTCTTTTGAAGCAAGAGCTTCAAAATTGCCAGAGGCAAATGCAGAACCTGATGAAATGCTTTTACAAGGCCATTTTAGCTCTTGAGTGGCAGTTCCACTTCCATTGGAGAAGTGTGGAAGTAAGGCAGTTAGTTAGTAAGACAGCTTTGATGTAAGGTGGTTTACTTTGCTTTTAGCAGCTCAGCCCAGAGTAATTCAGAATTCTTAGATTGCCAGGAAAGGCTTGGATCTTGAAGAAAAGCAAAACTAATAATGGCAAGCCTGGCTTCCAAGATGCTTCAGGGGACAATTTTAGCAAGCTTTGCAAGGAATCACTGCAACCAGCCCTGGTCTCATCCTTAGCGTCTCTTCCTCAAGCAGCAGATGCTTTTCCAGCAGAATTTCAAACGAATCCAATTATGGCCCTTTCACATGCAGCTGGAGAGGACAAAGCAGCGGGGATCTACCTGTCACCAGCTCCTGAGACGTTGACAATCTCCTCCCTGCTGATGGGGATGGCAGGGTAGTGGGCAGCACAGAGCCTGGCAGCAGCAGCCTGTGGGGGGAGGGAAGGGAAGTTAGTGGGAATTGCCCAAGCTGCTGAGGCCTGATGTGCCTGATGCCAGATCCTCGCGGATGGCAAAAAAAGAAAAGGCTGGAAAAAAGGCAATAGTCTTTTTTTCACACTTTGATCATTTAAATGAAGCTTCCTGCAAATGAAGCTCGCACTCATGAATATTCACATAGCACATTTAATTGTAGCTGACTCTAAACAGTGCTGCTAGGAGCCAGCAGCACAGGGACAGACAACTCGATTTGCTTTCAGAGCTGTGTATTCCACCCCCCCAAACACATACATTTTCCAGCAGTGATGCCATGTTTCCCAGGACTGCTGCCACGACACCAGAAATAGCAACAGCGCCATATGGCCCAAGAAAGAAGCAATCGAGAGCTCAGAGTTAGTTTTCCATGCCCTTACCTGTTTGTGAGCTCCTGCATGAAGGGAGATGCTCCCTCCCAGGCTCCTGCCGCACAGGAGGACGCCGTGAGTGCCGAGGGTCACCACCACACACTGCAGGTGGGCCAGCAAAGGGCAGGCCAGGGCCACTGCAGCCTGGACAACATCCTCCAACCTGGATGGCAGCTCTTCAGAGAGAGGGGAGGGAAAAGTGTGCTCCAGCTGTAAAGGTCCTCAACCAGCCTGTCTGTGGGCTGGCAGCCTATTTATGAGCACTTCTACTACTATTTATAGGCACTTCTACTATTTATGGGCACTTCTGAAATGTGGTTGGTAACTTTTTTTTTCCTCATATTATGGGAAACATGGAATTCTCCAGAGTTAGACTTCCACGCTGTACTTCCATACTGAGGAACCCAATTCTCAAGGGACTAAGCATGTGCCTGTAGGGATCAAAAAGCTGTCTTGAAGCATGGCTCCCTTGTTTCAATGCTGTTGGATTTCCATCTGCATTTGGTGGGATGTGTCATTCCTGCAAAGGGTGGTACTGCTGGGACAGCTGCCCTCTGAGCACCATGCTTCAGGGACACATTGACAAACCAGATATTACTCGTGTTTAGGTGATGAAGTGAGGCAAATGGGATCTCTGGTTTTGGGCAAGGTGCCATCCCAGGCCTACTGTGATCTCTGCTGGGTCATCAGTCCATACAGCCCAGACAGAGATGGCAGTAAGGGGCAAGATACCATGAGCACTTATGAATCCCCACTATGTTATAACCCAATTTGCCTGCATTAGAGGCTGAAGCAGAAAATGCTCTTCTCCAGGATCTAGGTTATCTAGAAGTCTGACTGACCCTTCTGAGTATTCAATACCTGCTGGCACAGGGTTCCCGAGGGTCCGATTTATTGCTCTCAGCTCTTGCAGGTTGGGGGAAATGTATGTGAGTGCTTTCCAGCTGTCTGAGAGGAATGGCTTAGAGGCCTTGTTCTCATCTGTTGGCTCATAGCACACTTCAAAACAACAATGCAATTGGTTAGTTAATTAATTAATTAGTGGTTCATCTCTGTCAGAGCAGGATGCAGTGAAGAACACTCTGCATAATCTGCACTACTAGAGTTACACCTTTAAATTATGAGTTACACCTTTAAATCATGAGTTACACCTTTAAATTATGAGTTACACCTTTAAATCATGAGTTACACCTTTAAGTTATGAGTTACACCTTTAAATCATGAGTTACACCTTTAAGTTATGAGATGCTCCCCCAGACTTGGGACAAGGTCTCCCAAGGTTTCCTTCTCAGTGTCCAGCAATGAGACAGCTGCTTCAGGCTCTGGATGATATAACCAGACCCCAGTTTTGTTCCTCAAATTAGCTGGTTTTGGAACCTCTGCCAGGTTTTTAGATCACTGTGTCCTTCTTTGGGATTTGCTTTTAAAAAGGAAGGTGTAACTCCAAAGGTTTAGGAAGCTTTGTGAAAGGTCCCCAGCATACAAGTGGAGGGGGGCACTTATTTGGAATGGAAGAGAATTCCTCTCAAAAGATGCTTTAGTGCTTTTTCTGACAAGCAAACTATATTGCTGCTCAGAGTGGCAGAAGTGCTCAAATTGCCACTCGCACTGAGGTTAACTCTCAGAGATCAGCATTCCCTGGTCTTCTGGCAGCGCTCAAGGGTTTTACCAGCTATGCCTCAGGAAGTGTGGTTGCGCTGCAGAAAGAGGAAAACTGCAGAGAAATCCAAAATGTTTTTCACATCTGAAGCAGAGTGGCAGAGCACAGGAAGAGGTGCTGAATAACCCGGCATGTCAGACAGTCAGTGGTTATCTCCAGCAAGCAGCAGGGATGTGCCTGGACTGTCTTGCACACATGCTGTGAGGGCAAGCTCTCCTTACCTGCTAGCTGGTGCTCCCTAGCTAGTTGGCAGACGTACTGAATGGTGGAGAGAGGCACATTTCCATCAATGCAAACAAGTGGGGCCTGACACAGGTTCTCCTTGAACTGGGACACCTAGTTAAAATCCAGGACACACAGGAAAGACAGCCTGAGTCATTGCAGAGGGACAAAATCATTGCTAGTCAGACTTCATGTAGCATTTTGACTTGCATTCCAGCCTTTAGGTGCAGGCATGAACCTAAAAGAGTGATTCCCTAAGGAAAATGGATTTTTCCATTTGCCTCATCCCCTCCCCTTCCCCTTTTCCTGGTCATTAAGGGCTGGACTCAACTGGCAGAGCCCGTCCAGCAGAGGAAGATAATTGCTGGTCCAGGCTGGAGCACTACAGGGAAATGGAATGCTGCTTTTAGTGCCCCTGCAGGATTCCCTGGGCCATGCCTGGCTGGACTCCCCTTTGCTTGCTGTGTGTACCATTTGATGTCCTCTCTGCACAGTGTCTCCTAAGACAGGCTGTTCAGCAGAGTGTTTGACTCCTGGGTCCCAGTGAATCCCACAGGGATGGGGTTCAGGGGAGCACTGGAGCAGGGAGCTGCTGTTCTCTCCTTTGGCTCTCTGAGGTTGCACAGCCACTTGCTGGGATGCCAGGCCAGTGCTATGGGCACTGGAGCAGCATCCCCCCGTGTCTCTGCCAGCCCTGGGGGGAAGAGGGGCTGCCAAAATGCACTTTGCAGCACAAGACTGCTTCAGAATTTCCACTGATCGCAGCTGCTTTGTAAAGCTCAGGAGAATTAATCCCTCATGTAATGGTTTTCTGTGCCAAGGCTTTGGGGAGGCAGGGTGAGGATGGAAGTGGGAGTAATAACCAGATTTTTCCCTAGGAAAGCTCCACCTCATGGAGATGCCACTGGTGAGTAAATTGCACTTAACTTCCATGTTGCTGTCAGTCATGAAGCACAAGCTTTTGTTCTGTCAATAAAAGAAGGAGGGTGCAGTGATGGGGCTTTCACTGAATCACTCTTTAATCACTGCTGCCATTATGCTTCCCTGATGTTTTTGAATGTTTGGATGTGCTGAGCAACAGTTTCTGTTGATACAACTCAGTGTGTAGAAACAACAGGGATGGTAGGGAGGGATGGAACAGAAACATTTGCTTTAACCAGTGTTCTGTCCACTTTTTTTTTCTAGTTTTCCCTGAAGGAAGAAATATGGGTTAGGGTTATACAGGTTGATTTTTTGCTGGCTTTAGGATGCAAAATTATAAGTTAGTTTGGACAAGTTAATGAAGAGGATTGTGGCCTACATATCACGGATGATGGTAGTGGTGGTATTTATAAACCAGAAACAGATAGAAACTCCATCTGGGTCAGCAGTAATAGAGGGCTCTATTGGCTTGTTATTGGCTCTGCTGGCTTGTTCTGCTGCTGTGCCAGTGGCCAGTGTCTGGGGTTAGCCTCAGCATCTCCCGTGCCCTCTGCACCCATTCCCTCCCAGTACAAACATCACCAGTGGCCTCTTGTCACAAGCCCACACTCTTTCTCACAAGAAAAGCTCGTAACTCTGAGGGAATGCATACATATTGCTCTGTTATCTGCTGGTGGATGTCCATGTCTCCCAAGCCAAGGCTGAGCTCCCCAGCACTGCTGATCACGGCACAGTAAGTGGCTGTGCTCTCCTCCTCCAGCTGAAGGATGCCGCTCATGTCCTGGAACAGGGAGGACAGGTACACACTGAGCACATCCCTCTTCCCTGCCACCCTCAGCTCACTCTTTCAGTGCCCACTCACTGCCCTCCCTTGAGATAAGCAGCCTGGCAGGGGTATCTCAGTCTAGGCAATGCTGGCACGTGGTTATTTGTTAAAATTTGCAATGCAACAAATGCTGCAGGTCAAAGCAATCCTTTGGCAGGTCTCTGCTATGCAGCTCCACAGGCTGTGTCTCCTGTAAGAGAAGAGTGGTCTGCAGCCCTGCCTGCTCCAGTCACCTGTTCTCACAGCTGGTGTGGGATGGCATCTCCTGGTGGCACTCTGCAGACAGCAGGGACTTGTGTTGGCTGCCTCACTGGCTGCCCAGGCGGATTCTGAGCCTACCCTGGAGCCATTCCTGCAGCAGTGGGGCAGAGAGCTGTGGGGTGTCCTTCCTTTGGGGCTCCTGGCAATGATCTGCTCTGGGAATGCAGGGCATAGCTTGGAAAGAACATGTGGATGGAGAAATGTATCTATCTCAGGAGCTGACAGGGAAGCTGGAGTTTTTAGGAAAAGGTTCCTCTCTAGCACTGCTGGGAATGTATGACAGGCAAGGATTGCTTGCCAGCAAGTCCACCTTCCCTTGGGACACTGCTCACTTGGGTGGCACAAACTGCTGTGTGGAGATTATAGACCAGCCATGGTGAAGCTTTATAACCCAAAATAGAGTTCATATTCTCATTTCTTCATTTGCCAAGTCACTCAGGCTGCCAGAACTAAGGCCCCATGGGCTCTGTTTGGATCCCAGGGTCATGGGGGCACTAATGATAGTCAGTGACCCTGACCAGCCTCACCTGGGGGCTGCACTCACACCCTGCCTTGCCTTTACTCCTGCCTTTTCTCCATGGAGTTGCCTGCTGGGGTGGTGATGTTCTGCCTTGCTGTCCTGGGGAGCTCCTGCTGCTCCAGCTCCCTGAGCTGTGGACAAGCTGCTGCTGGAGTCAAGCATTCCCCTATGCACAGGTAAGTGGTGCATGCAGCTCTGCAGAGGATCCTGTTCTCTCACCTGAGGAGGTGTCCAACCTGCAATTCCAGTGTCACGTTTTTCTCTGTCTTGGGCTTTAACTAAACCAGGCTGGTTTTGGCAATGCTTTGTGCATCCTTGGGTTCAAGGTTTGCATATTTCTTGCTTTGCTTAGCCTTCACTAGAATTGTAAGTGGTTGCTCCTGATTTACCTCTACCTCCTCCAAGCTGAATTCAGAGCCCAAGGTTCAGACAACAAAACACACCTAGCCTGTGTTTTGGAGGTGGTTCCTTGCCTTCTAATTGTCTGTAGCTAAAGAAGCATTGACTTATTCCCACTCTGCCTGAGAGAAGGTGGCTCTGATGTCTGCCAGGGTTGGGAAGAATTCTCCCTCTGTGTGATGTCATCTCCTCCAAGTTTCTGAGGTGCTACTTCTGTGACACATACCATGTGGTGGCAGTAGTGCAGGACAGACTCTAAATGCTCATCCTTCCCCACGGCTGATAAAAAGAGAGGAGCTTGTCCAAGACGGCTTAAACAGTCTAAAAAGCAAATAGAAACAAAAGCTGTGAACAAATCCACCAGAGTACTGTGAGCACAGTGACAGCTGGTGCAGCATGGGTGGCTCTGGGAAAGCCCTCTCCTGAAAAACTTAATGCTCATCAGTCCTTGCCTAGAAGGATGTTCAAGTTGAAATTGAGCTGCAGCTGCAGTAAATGACTGCTTAGGGCTGAGTGAGGTGTCCTACAGAGAGCTGAACCAGCACCCTGAAATTTAGGATTCTTTGGAACATCTGGGAGTGAAGGAAGAGAGGGGGAAGCAAATTCTGCTCTTTTCTGGCATCATCTCCTTTACCATCACAGGCATGTGGGTTTTCCCACACTGCTTCTGAGCACAGCATATTCTGGTGCTGGCCCTCCCACACTGCTGTTCCCACCATGGTATCTTACTAGAACCACTGAATCTGAGTGTATTAATGGGAAACGCTTCCTCCTCTCCTTTCACGTTACCACACATTGTACCTCCGTGGGTGGCGTGGGTATTTGGGGGAATTTTTGCACTCAAGCTTCTTCATTAGTGATCTGAAGTGACAGTAGATATGTGTTGGGAGATTGGGATATGTCTAAAAGCTGGAATAATCCTAAAGTCTTTTTGCAATCTGTCCCTGTTAACTTCAGTACAAGAATACTGATCTGCTGCTGCTTGTGGTGGATCCTTTCCTATGGATAGGACTGTAGCCTTTCTTCTTCCACAGTAACTCCTGTATAAGAATGTGGTTTTTGTTGATAGAGTGACAAAACTATTTTTTTGTTTTTTAAACAAGAAAAAAGCTTTAAAGTTTTTTTTTCAATTAAGTAAAAAATACCTCATAAAACCTGAAAAATTTACTTCAAACCTAAAGATAGCCAATTAAACAAAAGCTAAAAAGTCTCTCCTGAACAATTTACTAGAAAAAAAGAGAACAAAGAAACTAATTGCTTTTGTAGAGTGCTTTACCAAGAGCAAAAATCTCTTGCACATACTCAGTTTTTCTTTGTAAAAAGTTTTGTTATTTTGCCTTTTATTAAAACTTTTCTGTTTCTAACACTACCACAAAAGCCATCCTACTAATTCTATGCCTTCTAAAGTAGCTAAGCTATTTTAAATGTAATATAAATCTGCAAGACCTAGCTCAACAAAACCATATATCACTCCTGTACCCCAGTTCCTTTTGTCCATGGGATGTGGAACTGTGAAACATCAGTTTGAAACTGTGATTATTCCTTTCATCTTCTTGCTCTAAGCATACTTCTGTTGTGTCTATATCCTAGCATGAATTAAATCTGAGGCTGCTCAGCAGTCATTGGAGATACTGATGCTTATTTTCTTTGATTCAGGGCTCCTGCACCATGTGCTAGTTAACTTCATATTTGTGAACCTTCCTTTTCCTGATCTCTACTCCCTCCACTCTTATTTCTTGGAAAGGGCTCTGCCTTTTCCAGGCAGTCTGCCCACTAGTACATTGCCTAATGTGTCCCAAATCTTGTCAACATTCACCCTCTCCTGCTGTGGAAGGAGTCCCAAAGGCCAGATCACAGCTGGCATGCACCAGCAGGCAAACCCAAGCACCAGGCACCTGCCAAGTTCCTTCCAACACCGCCAAAGGCTCGTCTCACTCTTCCAGCATTTGTTTGCCCACCGCCCTGGAAGAAAGAACAGTTCATTGGCAAAACTGGGAGGGCTGCTTGGCACAGTTGCTATGTCTCTGTTATCATCTGAAACGTAGGTCAGCAGTCAGAGGGAGCACAGGGCATCCAGCTCACACGCTGAGGGCAACACAAACTTCTGGAGCCATCTATGGACTTCTGTTTGATGACCAAGGCCTGCTTTCAAGGAGGGGAGACCCGCTTGAGCTCCCCATGAATTGCTAGTTTGGTCTTACTTGCTAAAACCTCCGAGAATGGCTGATGAGTGTTTCAGTCAGTGTGAGCCGCCCTCTGAATTCACCTGCCCACAACAACCTGCGACTCCAAAGCTGCTGGGGCTTTGCCTTCAAGGCCACTTAGCTCCCACCTTCAGCCGTTTGTGTGAGCTATTTATTTATTTATTTATTTCCCTCTTTAAAAGTAAAATGAGATTTGTTATCTTTGCCTGTACTGCCTCTGTACTTTATTCATGGAAGGATCTGTTTCAGAGACTGAATGGTTTTTCACTGACCCGTTGCTTCCCAAACATCTCCCTCATTAAGAATATCCTTCTTTTCCACATGTGCAGCTACCAAATTCTTTCCTCTTGCCTCTGCCTTCCACTCCTCTGTCCATCTGCCTTTCTGTCACAGATAAATCGTCAGAACACAGGCAGTTGCTCACCCATCTCATTCTAATTCTTCTGCCAGAAGAATTACATCAGTTCTACTCAGATCAATTTGGGCTCCATCTGACTATCAAATGGTTTTAGAACTCTTGTTTCATAAAATCCTGAAAACTATTTTCCATCTCAGAAGCCAGCTTGCACTGGCAGTCCTAATGCCTGTAAGCAGAAGCTCCTGGCCCAGTCCCTCTGCCCTCCACCAGCCCAGGTGCACCAGGACACCCCTGCACACAACATTCTCCTCACTTGTAAACACAACTATCTATTCTAACCAAGAACATGTTTTGCCATCTTACTCTAAGCAATGTTCTGCTCCCAACAATCCCTGTGCTTGGGCATTCTCAAAATTCATTCTGAAGCTCCCCAAGGATTCTTCTTCCTCTGCATGCAGCTGCACATCTGTTCTTTGCACACAATGCTTTCTCCTGCATCCAGCCCTGGGAGAGGCTGCTCTCCCATCTAAATATGATCTTCTATTTCTCTCATCTGACCTTCAGACTCTCTTTTTTTTTTAGCTCTGACTCTCCCCAGTTCTGTAGTCTGTAAAATCTGGTTTTGATATCTAATTTTTGATACCTTTGCTTTTCTGCCTGGCAGTTCTCCAAGCCCTAAACTGTTCAGGCCACCTGAGCAGAGCTGCCTCTATATAAGCAACCATCTGATGGCCTTTGTTCATCTTTGCATTGCTTGTCATTCCTCATCAAATGCAAATGTCACTCCTTGCCAAATGCCCCTTCCTTGCCTTTGCTTGTGCTCCCTGGGAATTGCCACTGGTACTGTTGGGAATGAGGATATTTCCCTCTGCAACTGTATCCTGTTGAGAGTTGCAGATTTCAAAAGCAAAGTGAGTTTGGCCATTTTAATTCTGAAGCTCACTCTCTGTAATATAGGCAGCCAAGGGAAAAAAACCAAACCTCAGCACCCCAAAATACAAAGCAAGGGTGCTTTTTTAGGTGAGTCAAACAACATGGCTTTGAACACTGGTCCCTGTTTCAGTCTTTAAAGAGGGTGCTGGCTGCCATCAGCAATAAGCACAAACTGTGGTTTATGTAATTCCATTATCTATGGTTTAAAACTGATGCCTGCAGGAATGGAGAAAATACCCATTAACTCCTTTTGCTGCCTGGCATGCTGATCCTCTCTCTCAGTTCCCCATATACCCTAGAGGCAGAGCTTCTGGGTGTCTTTTTTGTGCCAAGCCTTGCCCTAAGAGCAGATGTAGCAGCCTCCTGCTCAGGGATCCAGCTGTGGGTGACCTCTCCTGTTGTAGAACCCCACAGGTCCTAAAAAAATGAAGATGCTAAATCTCTCTTTAAAGTAGCAGGTGGGCACAGTGAGAGAGAAACCAGAAGCTGGCTCCTAAAGAAAAACAAATGAGTGGCTCTTGTCACACCTTGCCAACTCAGCTGTAGCTGAGTGCTATCCAAGTATCTCTTCTTGGGTTTGGGTGGGGCTGGCCCAGATTAAAGAATTTAGGTGAAAATGGGCTTCCTAAAAGTGATCTGAAATGAGGCTGGGCTGATGCTTTCTGGCAAAGTGTCAGAGAGTTGACGAAGTCTCTGGAAGCTTCTTCCATGTCCTAAGAGGTTTGAACTCTTAATGTGAAAATGAGACTCTGCTCAGCTTCTGGGTATCTTGAGAATGATAACCATAATGTTTTTCCAGCAACTTTCTCTAAGCAAAATTGTTAATCCTTCCCAGCAGGTCAGATAGTTACATATTAAGATTTAGCCTTGAAAGCCATGTGGGAATTACAACCAGGTCAGAACACAGCTGCTTTCCTGCTGAGACAGCACAAGGAAGGAGTGGTACCCAGTGCTCTGCAACAAATCCAGCAGCCATAAAGGTGGGATCTGCTGGGTGTCAAGCCCTTTGATAAAACCTGTCTTTAAAAAGCCAAAACAGGGCTATTGAGAGGGGCTTTTCCTCTGTGCCTAACCACAGTAGCTGTCAGCAGGAGCTTTCTGGCTGGCAGTTCCCAAATCCTCCTTGGCTTGGCAGTGGGTCCCAGCCATGATGCGCCATGAGCTCTGGGGCTCGCTGAAGGCAGAAGGGTGGCTAACACCTCACTTTTTTATTTAACATTAAAAGCCCCCTTTTTCCCTTGTCAGCTGTTCCCAGCAGGGCCTACACTGGTCCTTGGCCCCCTTCACCATGCTATAGGTGCTCCAGAAATCTGCACTCATGTCTGACATGCCAAGGAATGCCTATCTCTCCTTGGACACAGCTCAGCTCCTTGTCCTGCTGGCTGAGTGTAGGCTGTGCATGGTATTGGTTACACCACAGCTGAAGCAGCTGAACTTTTGCTTTTGCAAGCTTTCATAACTGATGCCACAGCATATTTCACCCTTGACCACTATAACATTGCTTGGCCCCTGCATCATTAAATAGCCAAATTCCTTACAGACAGCTTCCCCAGCACATTTCCCCTATCTGACTGAGAGGTCTTCACAGGCTGTCCCATCTGATGGCAGAAGCTTCCTGCCTTGGCTATCATCACAGAGTAATTTGAGACACCCAAGAAGTTTTGAGCAAGCTTCACCACCTCAATCTGCAGTATTTTGTACAGCTTGACAAAAATTGTATAGGCCATACAAACAGCTGTCATTTGCATGGGGAATTCCTAGGTTTGGTCCACTTTAGCTTCTTGTTTCCTTCTTGTTCAACCCAAATTGAGACAAAGGGAGTCTGGTAACATTTAAAATGTTCTATTTTTTAAAGCCATCTTTGGGGTTTTTTTTTTCCTTTTTTTGTTGGTTTTTGTGTGGGTATGAGACTCAAATCCTTCATGAGTACTCTGCACAGAGACTCTTGCTCCTATTTGTGCTGCTTCCCATAGTTAAGACAGTGTCAGACAGGCAGAGTTGGGTTACCTGGGGGTCTCCCCACTATGGGGAGGTTGTGTGAATGATACATTTCTTTGTCCCTCTCTTGAGTGGTGATGGTGATTTTCACCTTGGGGACAGAGCAGGACAGTATATATCACTCCATTATCCATCTAAACAACCCAGCAAGCGTGCAGCACTCCCAAGTGTGTGCATGCACACATGTGGAGATCATCCAGGGATAGCACCTTCCCCCCAACCCCTTTAGCTTGGCACTCCTGTAAAAGCAGCTGGAAGTACATTGGTGCTGAGAAAACTGCTACAGATACAGTACCAGGATCTCAGGGTTCTGTGCCTTGGCTATAAAGTCAACGTTGATACCGCCAATCACCACCTTTAAGAGGGAAGAAAGAGGTAAGAAGTGGTTGGAAGGACTTCAGGAAAAAGTTTCCAAATCTTCTTTGCTTTGCCTAGTCACTTTTCCCACCCTCTTGAAAGCTCTCTCATTTACAGTGTTGGGGCTGGTGCTTGTTTTGAATAGTTAGAGGCAGGTTTGTACAATCCCAATCAGAAAGAATCAAAACCTCTTCTCTTTGTTGCTTTCTGAATTAAGCCTGCTGACAGCCAGCCCCAGTGTGGCAGGTGGGATGTTGCAGTGGACACACAGGGATGCTGATGCTTTCTCTATATACCAGGCCTCAGAAACATTCAAGCACTGGTGTGCAAAAAAGCAAAGAAAATGGGAAAATGCGGGCAGGAAAATGCAGTAATTTCTTGCAAGCTCCCAGGAGAAATTGCCATACCCAGTGACACTTTACAGATCACTTCTTTTATTGTCCTACAAAGCCAGAATAAGCAGTTTAGCTCCACAAACAGGAAGTTTCCAGATTCTTTGGGGACATGCAGATGTTTTTTCTCATCAAATGCTAGGTTATTGCCTCTGGAGTCACTGCCCTCTTTTATGTTGACAAATCTTATTGCAAATGGGTTTTAGAAAATTTTTCATGTCTAAAGACCACCTAAAAGAGATTTCCTGCAAGTTACATGGCACAGACAAAATCCAAGAGAGTGAAGAGAGTATGAGGGTTATAGTAGATCTTGTTTAGGATGTGCTGTAACTCTTGTGATTTTGTCAGTCATGAGCAGGAGGCCAACAAAAAGAGATATTTATGGCTCAGCAGCTCAGAATATCTCTCCCCACCCTCTTCCAGGTCTATTCCTGTAGTCACAAGTTCCCTAGTACTAAGAGCTGTAGAGATGAAGCTGTACATAAGGGCTCAGTAAAAGGTGAAGAGGTGATTCAAGTTTTAATGGCCTTGATGGTCTAAGACTTAATGAGATTAGGCCGTTGTCAGTGTCTACTCCTTGTAAATGTGGATAAGGAGAGGAGGAGAAGACATTTATCTTTCAAGAATAACAAGAGAAACTAAAGGGAGAATGTCTGACAGCGTGAAGGAGAATGATTGGTCCCTGTCTGAGTCATCTTTTACTTTTGGGAACAGATATAAATTTATCTTGTGCTGTCAGCAGAGAGGCATCATGTGGAGGCCAGCAGAGGACTCACTGGTTGGGGTGCAGTCATGTCCTTTTGCCCAGGCTGGCTCCTCTTCCTTCTGGCTTTCTGCAGTTTGCTGAGGGCCACTGCAATGCAGCTGCCCACTCTGGCATTGTTCTGGATCAGTGCAAGGTCTGTTGAGCGTTTCTTTGAGGAAAATTAAAAATACCAGTGAGTCTGACCTGTTAGAAGCTTATGTAGGAACTGTTTAGAGGGAGAAAGCAGGAAATACATGCTGGGACTTGATAGGTTTGATCCCCATACCGTAATCCTTTGGGAACAAGTATAGTGGGTTACAATGCTGCATGAAAACTCAGATTTTTCTTTTTCTTTCTTTTTTTTTTTTTTTTTAATTCACCTTTCTCCCCCAGTGTCCACAGAGAGGAAGACTGACTTTGATAGGTGGGGAATAGAAGCAAAGACTTCACAGAGAAAAGAGAAGCTGAAGTACTTAAATTACAGCAGAAAGCCTAGAAACCTTAGAGGATCTTGGTCGGCTTTTCCAGAAAGAGATGCCTACTGAGATTTTGCCAAGTCACTATAAACAATTTTTTTAGCAAACTGCACTGGGAGCAGAGTATCAGAGTCTTTGAAAGCCCTACTCTGTGGCTGCATATGGCTCTTACACCCAACAATGCCTTTGCCATTCTGCCCTGATTGGTCAGGTCTCCTAGAGGGCTGGCAGCAGAGCCTGGATGTGAATCTGGCTCTCCCAGATCCTACACTGGCATCCCAGCCAGTACCTCTGCTTTCTCTTGGCTGTGTAGTAGGATTCCTGCTCACCCAGGGGTGTTTGTCCTCCAAATCACTCTTTCTCTGTACCCCAGGAAGGCTGGATAAGGCAGGGTGATGTACAGCACAGTGCTCTGGGAAGAGCAGGGACCTTCCAGTGTGCAAGCCCAGCACAGACAACAGCATCCAGAGATTCCATCACAGAGCAGGCAACTCCAGGGTCAGATGTGAGGGATTTCCTTGGGCTCTGGACCAGCTGCCATCTGTGCTGCCTCCAGTTTTTAATGTAAAAGGGGATGAAGGCAGTGAGGATGTGCCTGAAAAATCAGGATGCAGGTGCTAAACTCTCATCTGTTTGCATACACTGAAGTGTTTGGTCCTTGCTAGACCATCAATAAAGTGACAGTGTTTCCTACCAGGCACTGTCAGAAGAGACAGAAAATACACTAGAGTGCTTTCTTTTTTTCCCCCATTTAGTAAGAGGATACTAGAGTCCAACGATTTCCCATCAGTTAATTCTGTGAGCTTCTGTAACAAAAAGGGGGTCACGTCTTTGCCTGTGATTCCTTTGGACCTGCAAGTGGAAAGAAAATGCCCACAGATGAGCTGAAATGGCATCAGAGGAGAAGCACTGTTGCCAGCAGATATATTATCTCCATAACCACATACCATAACAAGTCCTGTAAACAAGCTTTGGGCTAGATAAAGGTACAGTTGAAAATAAGTTCTGGGTTCACCCATGCCCAAGGTTAAGCTGTGCTACAGCTCCTGCAGCAGTGTCCCTGGATTTGTTTACTCCCCCAAGCCCATGGGCTGAGCAAAGGCAAAGGCTTAGGTTGCTTCTCACCTGGCTTGGCTGAGGGCTTGCTGGATGGCCTCCTCGATGGCCTGGCCCTGGGCAGCTCGCTCCTGGGGACAGGGCACTGCTATCAGCACCCCACTGCTCAGGCCCAGCCCCAGAGCGCTGTCTGGGAGAGGATGGGAATACTGTTAGTGGCACTCCTTGGAGGGAGAAGTCAGGTGCAGAAGGAAAAGAACAGAGGAGAGTGGGCACAAGGTGCAGGAAGCCTCAGAGCTCAAGCTCCAGTTCTAAGCTGACCTGAGATCAGGATCTTTTCCAGCTACCCAACCAATTCACATCTGTCTATTTCTTTTGAGTCTGTCTGCACAGTAAAAGGGGCAAAGGCTTTTTTTTCTTTTTTAAACTGATTCCCCTTCTGTCCACATATTATTACAGGCTGCCTCCACTTCACCAGGTGGAATAAACCACAAATGAGCATGCCAAGCTGGCTGCAGCTGGCTTGCAGTTTCACTTACTGTAAAGACTGGACTTCCCTGCTGCTGTATTGTCAAAGCACTTTTGATGCAGGAATGGGGGAGGTTGGATGGCACCGTTTTTCAGGGCAAATTTTTCTGCAGACTTAAAGGAAGTGCCTCATCCAAGGCAATTCTTGTGTCCCTCCTTTCCAGGACCTTACATGGCCTTTGCCATCTGAAACACACCAATGAGTTTAGCTGCCTCCTCTTCATCCTGGACATGGTATGGTGCTTGGAAGCCACTCTGGCGGGAGAAGAAGGCTGGGAACTCTCTTGATTCTCCAAAGGCAGCCACACACACACCCCTGAGTCTCCTGCAGCAGTGGAGGTGAGACAAGCAGGTGATCAGTGGCGGGAAGCTAAAGAATGGGACTTTTTCCTTCTACCCAGCAAGACACTGCCTTCCTTTGGCACAGGTCATGGTTATTTTTGTACATCCCATTCTATTCTGTCCTCTCACCAAGAGCCAGACGTGGTGAGGGGCTAGATCAGATCTGGCTCACTGAGGCAAAGGAGGCATGTGCATCCTTTGTGTGTGCTTGGAGCTGATCCAAAGCCATGCAGCTGTCATTGGCACCATCCTGAGTCCAAGACAACACCCTGGGACCTGAAGACATGTTGTGAACTGACAGGATATAAATGAGTTCTGCTTGCTATTGAGAAATATCAGTGTTGGCTATCACCTAAAGTGCTAGCCCTGGTGGTTTTCAACATGCCAAACCTTAAAAGGTGACTGCTGAAAATCATCTTATTCCTTTTTAAATTCTGATTTTATTTTAGTGTTTGATGGATCATGCTTTCCTGATCCATCCATTTCTGGGAGCATCATCCCAGAAGAGCAAATCTAATGACAAAGGAAAAGGACGTGGATAGCACTACCTTTGAACCTCAGCTGGAGCAGCTGCTGGAACACCCCCTTGGACATGGATGGATTTATGTTAGGGAGCAGCCAGGTGCTCGTACAGCCCCAGGACTACAGAACAGTAATATGGCTTCACATCCTCTCAGCAGCAGTTTCTGAAAATCTTTGGCTTAGGACCCATCCCAATGCCACTGGGCACTCTGTGCACAAAGAACATTATCTGCTTTGACACCACAGCCCATGCTACCTACCAGATATTCCAGTGTCCTGCCAATATCAAGGATAGACTTGGCTCCTGCAGATACAACAGCCACTGGTGTTCGTCCTAGCTCTGTCAAGTCAGCACTCACATCCAGAGCTGCCAAGGGACAAGCAGCACTGAGTTGGTGATTGTCTTGTACTCCAAGCTGGTGAGCTCTGATCTCCTAAAAAGCCACATATGCCCAGGATGCCACTGCCTGACTTTAAAACTACTTCAATCCACAAGCAAATATTAAAGGTTTAGCTTATGGCTTTAGGTGTTGAGGTGTTGAAAGAAGTATTGACAAAAAGAAGTCACATGGCTAAGGGCAGAGGTGCAGCCTTGTACTCCTATCTCTTGGCTCTTTGATCACATTGATAAAGAGCATGCAAAAATTTGGTAGAAAAGAAAGCAAAAGGTGTTGTATAGCAAGGATGAGGTTCAAGGAGATGCAATATCATTGAAATAGATTTTGAGTTTGGAACTGACAATGCTAGCAAAAAAAAAAAAGAAAGTACCACAGGAGAACCTCAGGAAACTCTCTGGTCTGTAATTAATATCACATCTAAAGAAATGGCATACAACAAGGCACTGGACTTGGGCTGTGTTGGAAATATATATGGCTGAGAAGAGAGAAAGCACCTAAAAGCCACAAACTGTACAGCCAAGACTGGGCCATCTTCCAGAGAGGAGAACACACCTCTAACACAGAGCACACTCTTTTGTGGCAAGGCTCTTCTTCTCCTCAGCTGAGAGAGCTGATAACAACACTGTGCTTGGCAGCCAGTATCAGGTTATCCAGACGTTACAACGAGGCAGAGGTGCAGTCAGCTCCTGTTGCACCAAACAATATCAATATAACCCCGTGTAAGCAAAGGATAAAGAGAAACTTCCACCCCCTTAACAACTGTGCAGGCCTCAAGAAGAATATTTGGAAGCTTCTGGAAAGGGGACATCAGGGAGAAAGCAACCCTAGTTGGATCAAGAAGAATGTTAACTTTATTCTTCTGAACAGACAGTTACTGTAGGACAGGCTGGGAAAAAGGGAAAAGAAGGAATCGAATGAAACTGTAACAAGAGAGTGAAAAGTCAAATGCATTGAAGTTCTTACTGTTCTCTCCATGCCGATGGACACCTCCTATGCCACCTGTGACAAACACAGGGATTCCTGCTTTGTGGGCCACAATCATTGTTCCAGACACGGTAGTGCCACCGGACAAGCCCTGTCGGGGAACAACCAGTCACAGTCAGCACCCAGGGTGACACAGAGGAGCAGCCACAGCTGTGGTCTGCCACACTGCACTGTGAGCAGCTTACCAGTGAAATCCTAATACAAATGCTCTTTTAGCCCAAAGGAAGAGGAATTCACTTAAGAGCTGGACTCTATAATCCTTGTGGGTCCCTTCCAACTCAGAATATTCTGTGAATCATCTGTTGTCCCTGTCATATAAGCTGTTCTTGCCCTGTCCAGAGTGTTCCACAGGCAGCTAGTGGCACCTTTAGCTGCCGCTTTAAGCCTGGGATGGCCTAAGTGTCACATAGTTGACATGCAATGAGAGAATGTCCTATCATGCCAAGAAGAATATTCTTAGCCAAGTGCCCATGGCTTGCCAGCAGAACCAGAATGACTTTTCAGGAGCCCTATTTAATGTACGTTATTCCCTTACCCTGCTGGATTTTGAGTCTAGTTAGGGGCACTTTTGTGCTTACCATAGGATACCACTTTCCATGATATTTTTGAGAGGTGTAAAATCCACCTGGAGAGCACAATACTGTTGCTAGAAAAGCAGCTATACTTTACTAGGAATGACCAAAGTAGGAAGTTTGCACACCATACCTGGCTGAGGACGAAAGGAAAATCTCTGCGAGACACTTTAACTGCATTTTTACTGCTTGCCAAGAACTCCAGTTCCTCATCTGTGAGTCCCACATGGATTTGGCCCCTTAAAATACCTACAGTGGCTGGCACTGCTCCATTTGTTCTTACAATTTCTTCCACCTCTCTGGCCATGCTGAAATAAGACAAACAAGACAATCACAAAATTATGGATGGAAACAATCAGGCAAGAAAACTGTCATGTTTGATGGGCATCATTCACAGTTCTACAGTTCTTGTGGTCTCAGCTACATCCTGTTCTTCTTGTATCTGCCTCATGGCAGAAATCTTTGCCCTTGAACTTGCAGAAGTGAAGAGCTCCTATTTTCAAGGATGGAAAGGCCTGAGCTCTTTGCTTCATTTTTGAGAAAAATCATTTGGTTTACAAGCAAATCTGGTTTTACAATATACTACTGAAAATCCTGCTTCTCAAAATAGGAGTTTTCTTTATCTTTTACCTGTTATTTCTCTGACATAATAGACTTTCACAGAAACCCCAGCTAGTTCAAGTCCTGCTGAAATGACCAGGATATATTTTTCATAATACAGTCAGTGAGATACAGAGTAACAACAGTGCCAAAAATCTGCTGCCCTAGGGTACTCCAGGGCTGCAGACTAAGCCAAAGTTTAGCAGATTTTGTACTTGATCATTCATACAGTATCTATTTTAGGAGCAGCTTCTTCTCCCTTTCTGAGCTATCTGGACATATGCTTGGCAATCTTTAACTACTGAAACTACCTCTTCCCAAAAATCGAGATTTTAGAGCTTCCTTTTAAGAGAGAATGTCAGGCAGAATAATGGCCAGGTAAAAAGCAAGATGGAAAATCAATACCAAAACCTTTCTCTGCTTTCTGGAAGCAAGGATGGAGGGGAGAACGCAACAATTTCTGTCACTGTAATTCAATAAAACACAAGTCTACTGAAAATTGATAAATAAAGAGTAGAGGTGGGGGGTTCCACGCAGGGTACAGAAGACAGTGAGAACGGACCAGGAACTCTCACAGTAGCTGCTCTGAGTGGGCTAAGGAACAGATTCATTATTGTGTTTCAATCCTTTTTGCATTACAAAAGATACAGGAAAAGAAACTGCGGAGTGTTTTCAATGTCTGTACAAACTATGCAGCTGAAAAGCTGATAGCTCTCTTTCAGAGCAAGTGGTGACATTATCTGCTGCTCTATTTTAAAGGAAGCCAGAAATTTAAGGCGTTGGATAAGGAGATAACTAAGCTTTCCGTATTTGTCCTTAAAAGTCCAAATACAATTGTTTTACACTTGAACTCACAGCCTGCATGCCTAACAACCTGACATTTCCATTTTCTCTTGCAACAGCTTTGGTTTGACCAAGAATACTGATACCAATCCAGTAAGTTATGTGCTTCATTCTTACAACTTCACTGAATGAGGAACATCAACATCCACCACCTCAAATTCAGGGGATAGGCCATGCCGTGTGTAATGATGGTGCTTTCCAAGGCTACAACGGGTCTGCCCTCCACCAGAGCTTCCTGTACAGAGGGATGAATCCTGACATAACCACCTGGGGATAAACACAGAAGAGTGAGTTATTTGTGTGGGTATTTGCAGTAACTACTGCGCTGTTTTATAAAAAGCAAATTGTCGTCATCACAACAAATTTATCCCCCTCCTCAGCTGTTCTTTGGGGTGAATTTACAAATAACTTCAAGAAGATTAGAGCTGTGTTTTATGTAAGTGAAATGTGTGCAACACATTTCTACTGTTAATATGAATGATAATCCTCATCACCATCACTGAAGGATCCTCTGCCACATTTTTGCAGTTCTATGGTTACTGTTATTCCACTTGAACATTATTGTGAATAAACTGAGCCCTGCAACCATGACTAAAGATGGAAATATGTTTTAGAAGAGTGGAAGCACCAAGGATAGCATAGGAACTCATTGCACTACTCACCATGCAGAAGTCTTCTCACCTGGGTGGCCCCACGTGCCATGGAGGACACCTGTCTTCCCAGGCTGAGGGTTATCTTGCTAATCATCTTGTGCATATGGATGCTCCTGAGATAACAGAGGTCAGGTGAAAAGGAAAGATGTAATTTAGCAATGATGTGACCCTAAGAAGCTAAATATATCAGTTCTTGCCTTGACCTTGGAAGGTAGACAGCCCTTTGCCTAAGAGATGGCCTGGAATCTCCTGGTGTTTCGAGCATGAGCCGGAGTGGCAAAACAAAATGTTAAGCTGCAGAAATGGAGTTGGAAGGGGTCATCTGGCCCATTAGTGCTGGGCTGAAATTGTGGTGGAGCTGAGGAAAGGATGAGGAGTAACAAACTAGGGAGAATTCTGAAGCAGAAAACCTTTTAAATTCCGAAGTGACCTGCTCATGATAGATGTCAGGCCCAGCCACTGCCACCTCCAACGTGAAAGGTCACGAGGAGGAATCTACAAGACAGAATAGTGCTATAGGGTTAGGAACCTGTTTTTTGCCAGTGTCTCGGAGAAAATAAGGAGCTCAAAAGGGAGCTGAGAACTGACAAACCAGACTGGAACTGCGAGGAGGAGAGAGCAGCTTTCCCTAGAGCTGGGAGTGCTTTATGCAGGCTCATGTTACATCATCCTTTTTAGCACAGTGCCTTGGAAGCAGAATGGCAATTCAGCCCCAGCAACAAACTCCAGAACTCCTCTGGTCTCTTAGCAACTCCTTTTCACTCTAATTAAATTCATTCCCAAACAGAGAAAGAGGGGGAGAGAGCTGTAAATGTTAAGAGAGTGGTCTGATCTGGGCCTCAGGGCAGTTTCTCTCAATGCCTGGCTGCTCCACATACTTTCCCTGGGCTTTTGGCCATATCCCTCCAGTCTCCCTGTTCCTCACCCCTTCACTAAGAGGAAAGGATTCCCTTTCTCAGTCCTTTGTGCCTATTGTTAATTCAGATGGCAAATTAATTAAAAAACAGCACTGTGTTCATGTTACAGTTAGCAGAACATGGCTCTGTTTTCAGTACAGTGTGTGGCACTTCAGCTATATAGAAAATTCTTATACCCAGGGAGAGTATATTTGCCCAAATGTAAAGACTTCAACTACACAGGACAGCTTGGGCTGTGCTATTTAAGAAATGTGGGACTGGATCAACTAGACACAATACACACCTGACTGGAACACTAAGATTTTCCACTTTCCAAATCCTTTTTGTGCTAAGCTCAGCAGCTTGAGCTGCTCATGGGTTCATGCAAATGTTCTGGTATGGCTATGTGTGTGCCTACACACCCCTCACTCTCTGGGGCAAAGTCAGCTTCAGAATAAATTCATTAATCCAACAGGGCTACGCCAGGGATCCAGGGATTGGCTGAGCTGCTCGAGTTGTGCTCTGAATTTTAACAACTCCCCAAACTCAGAAGCACAACACCAAGGAGTGCCCAGGCTGTACTGGCCAGTGGATAAAAACCAGCTGGTCACCACCTGAAACCCAACAGGGCTGAGCTGATATTCACGGGAAGCTCAGCCAACATCCAGTCTGAGCTGCCTCAAAGATTTTGGAAGCTTGGCAAGTTTTGCTGCAAGGCCCACACAACCTTTAGCCTTGTAACCAAACTTTGCACATTCCTCGTGCACGTTTCAGGCAGCTGGAGCAGGGACCTGCTCTCCTCCCACCTCCCCTGTGCCCCACGCTGTATCTGAGCTCATGGAGCAATGGCCTGGTGTCTCTTACCTCTGCTGTCTGTCTGTCTCATGGAGGGAGGCTGGGTGGGTACTGGAGCAGTGCCTGGGCAGCCCTGCGAGGAGGCGGAGGAGGGGGTGTGCTGGCCAGAACTCCTGGCCAAGGGAATCTATTTATGATTAACCACAGGCACAGCTGAGCTCCGCAACTGCTCCCTGCCCAGGGTGCAGGGGGCCGCTTCAAGGCAGGGCCAGGAAAGCTTCTGTGATTATTTTTGTTCATGCAGAGCCAGGTTTTCCCCTTGGTCTTTAAAAGACTTTTCTCATTTTTCAGATTCCTTTCCTGTTAGATTTTTTTTTAAATCGGTGAATTCCTTGCTTGCTAAAACAATGCCTTTGCAGACTGAGCCCCTTTGTGCTTATTCCTAAAAAGCAGAGGAATCACATTCATGCCTCCCCCACAGCTTTGCCAAATGCAGCTGTTAAAGCTCTTTCTTCCCAGGGTGAGAGCTCTACCCAGCTCTTGGCCTCTCCAGCAAGGAAAGCTGTAGGTCTAAAGACAGCTGTGGCCATGTTTTTTATGATGCAGATTCCTGGCTACACCCAGAACATGAGTTAAGTTCACAGCAAAAACTATCATAGTCTCCTCCTATAATGACCATCCATTCTAGCAGGTCAAGGGCAGCTTTGAAAAAGGACTATGAAATTAATGTTTGTCCCCTCCTAAAAAACCACGATACTTTGATATCTATGCACTGATATTGTCCATGTTTCAGTTTTATATTCTGCAGAAAATATCAGAGCTGAGATTTAGATGGCCATGAAGGAACTGATTTACAGACATGATTCTGTGCAGCTTCCATGCACAATATAAAACTAGATGAAGTAAATACTAATGTATTGCTGAAGTAATCAGTGTCAGGGAACTAATTTTACTGCAATCCATTAATCAAGAAATTGTAAAACATAGGTTGTTAAAGCAGTATTTGCACTTTACACTCGTTCCTTTCAAAATAAATTTCTCGCAACTTCTGTTCAACCCACCAGTAAAAAATTGTGTCTTATTCTCTACATCCTTCCAGTCTCTTCAACTAAACACATCCAAGGAAACTTCAAACAAAGCTTGCTGAGTTACAAAGACAATCTGCCTCTGACTTCTGCTACCCAGTCTGGAGGGAATTTAATTGCAGGAATGATAGATTGCATCTTCAGATACCATAAATGGATGTTGAAGATTTTGTGAACAATATGTTTTTCCTGGGAGGAGGGGTAGCCAGATGTATTGGAAAGAAAATGTGTAGGTAAAATAACATTTTTTTAAAAATACACACAAATTATAATGACATAATTTTATTTTCCATTAAATCTGTTTGGAAAGACTGCAGGAATCTATCTGGACCATCATGTTTTTGACATACTCTCAGGCAAGATGCCTTAGTAACCAAGCTGGCCACTCAGTTTCCAATTCTCAACATCATCTCAAGGGGATCTTGTGTAGTGGGCACCCAAGTCCAGCCTGTCACATTAGATAAGTCAGGGGTAAGGATGTTTTGCTTGATTTGTCATTTTTTTCCTTAAATCCAGTAGAAAATCAGCCAGTTGTATTCGTAGCTCAGCTTTCCAACATGAATCTGTGAATCTCTGAGACAAAATGGGGCAGGTCAAACAGGTCTCTGAGGGCACTACTGCAGCCTTGTGCTTATCCAGCTCTGGAATTGCTCCCAGCAGGCTTCTGCAGGGTGAGATATGGCTGACAATAGAGATGATGGGGTTTGGAAGCAGCCAGCAGGGGACTGGCAGAAGAGAAAGCCCTGGAGAGGAGCTGGAGACAGGTTTGTGTGAAAGTGTAGGGCAGTGTTTAACTCACCCCCTGCCTGTTGCAGTGTTAGCTGCCTTTCCAGTCCTGTCTGCCTGCCCCTGACCTGGAGCTTGCTGCTGCTGCTTCCCCCTCTGGGCCTCAGAAGTAGAAGTTAATATTAAACAGGTTCCTGAGTAAAATGGGAGCGGCTGGGAACAAAGAAATTGCCATGGCAAATTCCTACTGCTCGCTGGGAGCTGGGCCCTATGGCTACCCTGGCATTTTTCTTTCTGAGTGATTCCTAGAGTTTACATCTCCCCTGGAACCTTTCCTCTCCTAGGGGTGTCACTGCTGGAGGCATTAAGGAAATGGGGAACTCCACGTTACTTTTGTCACTCTGTCATGTCCACCATGGGACAGTATTTTCCTTTCCCTGTGTACCTGATTTCCAAGAGTCTATTTACAGTTGTTAGGTTGGGATTTGCTCATTGGTGTTTCTCTGTTTTTGAAGCTTGTTTCTAGGCTGCCAATATCCAGGAGACCTCCTAGGGACATGCAGAATCATACACAATACACTTAACCACTTATTTTACCTTAGTGGGAACTGTGGTGCCTGGAACTGTTTGTCTTGTCAGGGCAACATTCTAACAAAACAGAAAGTCTGACAAAGTCACTCTTTAGTGACTTAACCTCTTTACCTGTCTTGACATCCTTCTACTTTCATCAGCAGATTTTCATGATCATTCTAATGGATCCAAAATAGCTTCCCAGATTATCTTAATGGCTTGAAAGTATTTGAATTTTTTTTTCTAATATGAAGTATTTTTTCCTCCAGCTGTTTTTAACAGAATGCAAGACTGAACATACACACCTGGTGCCGTTTTTGAACTTTTATTTCAGTGCTGAACATTGCATGAAAAATGCTCTGTGATGGAATCAGGTGCAGTAAATAAGTTTCTTCTTTGAGATACTAAAAGGTATTCCCAATTCTCATGGGAGAGTTTTCCATTGAACATGCGGGCTTTCTTATAACAGGGATTTGTGGAACTGAATTTATGAGCTATTTGGCATTGATCACTGTGCTGATAATATCAGAGGGAGTCTGCTGCATAGAGAGCCTGGATCAAGGTCTTTATTTGGGTGTTCTTTGCCCTGGATGAAGGTTGGTCTTATACAATCATTCAAGGAAGTTATTAATTCCAAGATTGTTGGAGTTCATAGTTCATTCCAAGAACTAGCCTTTTTTGTGTTTTATGCATACCTGTACCTTGTTTTGAAGCTTGTTAAAATTGATATGTATATTTCACCTCCTTTGAATTCAGAGCTCTGTTCACCTAGGTCTGGATTCTGCATATTCCAGCAGAAAATGCCAGCAAGCATTCCCATGGCCTCATTCCTTAGGTGGTTCCAGGGCACTGAAGTCATTGTTTCAAGGAAACCTGAGGACAGATGTACCTCTTCTCTCCTGTGCCCTTCCTGAAGTCCAGCATCTTAGGGGACTGTCCTAGTGCCTATGTTTAGAGCACAGGCTTCATGTCAGTATTTTCTGGAGTGACTGATGGCCTGGATGCGTTTGATTTATTAATACATTTTCAAGGAGAGAAGCAAAATATCAGTAACACTGCAGTGACAGGGCTCTCCCTTCACCTTGTCCCTGCGCCCCAGCTTGTCACTATCTTTTGGGAATGTGTTTAGTACTTGGCTTAAGGTTCTTGGCAGCAGGAAGCCCAGGGCACCATGTGGCTCAGGCAAACAGCAGTTTCACAACCGGGATTTATTACAGAACCACAGAACAGCTCGGGTTGGTGGGTCCATCATCCGGCCCAAGCTCCCTGCTCAAGCAGGGCCGTCCCAGGGCACACAGCATTGCGACCAGAGGGTTCTGGAATACCTGCACTGAGGGACATACTACAGCACAAGGACGCGATGTTTCTTACCCCGTTAGCGCAGCAACGGCTGGCTCAGTGCCAACTTTTGGGCTGGGCCTTTGCGGCGCCACTGTCCCGTTCTGCTCCCGCCCCCCGCCGGCGCCACGTCGCCGTTCCGTGTCGTTCCCTCCTCGAAAAGGCCCTTTCCCGCCGCCGGCCGATCCCGGCGGGGCGAGCCGGGCCCCAGGCCCGGGCGCGGGGCTGCGCCGGGCGCGCTCCCGGCGGCGCCACGGGGGCGCGCTCGGGCCGCGCGCGCCCCCGCGGCCGCGCGAGGGCAGCAGCGGCGCGGGCCCGCCCCCGGCGCGTTCGCGCGCGCCCGTCCCGCTCGGCCAACGGGAGCCGCCGCTGGGCCGGGGGGCGGAGCCGCGGCCGCGCCCCGCCCCGCGCAGCCGGAAGGATCCGCTCCCGGAAGTTCCGGCGCTGCCGCCGCTTTGCGGGATAAACAGAAATGGCGGAGGCGGTGGCGGCGCTGGAGACAACGGCGGGCGCGGCGGCCGCGGCCCTGGGGTCACCCGCGGCGGCCGCGGGAGCGGCGGCCGTCGCCTTCGACTTTGCGGCCGTACCGCCGCCATCCGCGGGGCCTGGGGGAGGCGGTTGGACCAAGCAGGTCACCTGCAGGTACGCGCCCTCCGCGGCGGGTGGGGAGGGGGAGGGAAGCGGGCGGGCGCGGCCGCCCTTCCTCGTCCTTCTTTTCCTTTCCCTTCCCTTCTTCCCGCACTTCCCCCCCCCCCCGCCCGCCCCGGGGCCTTCTCCCTCACCGCCACCGCCCCCCCCCGCCGCCCCTCCCCCCACGGTCACGTACGCGCCGCGCGCGCCCGCCCGTGGCGCGCGCCGGCCCCGCCCCGCCCCGCGCGCGTCCCCGGGGGTGGCGAACGGCCCTGGCCCCTGGCGGGACCGGCCCCAGGCGGGGCTACCGGCGGAGGTGGCGCGGCGGCGGCGGCAGCCGGGCCCGCCGGTGGGGGCGGTGCGGCCCGCGGCCTTTCTGCCGCCGCGGCCTCGTGCCAGGGTGTTCCCTGCGGCCTGGCGCCTGCGGCGGCCGCGCCGGGAGCGTTCCCGCCGCTGCACCGGGAGCCGCGGGCCGCGCGTCATTGTGCGGGAACAGGCCCGCGGTGCGCGGCGCGAAGGGCGCCGTGCGAAAGGAAGTCCTGCAGGCGCGTTCCGCAAAGCGCGACAAAGCAGGAAACGCGACGTAATTTAAATTGCTGTGCGTTTCAGTCGAAATTTAAAATTGGGGATGAACTCGTGATTGATATAGCGAAAGCTAATTATTAAAGCGGAGGACAGGAATATTTCGCGACATATAGCAGAATGTGCGAAGTGGCCCTGCCTGTGTCACACAGAGGTTCTGTGTGCTGCGTCATTTCCTATCCGTGTTTTCGTCTAAACTATATTTCTGATAAATCTTCTCTCCGGGGTTATGCAAGCCCTACTGCGTGTTTTAAAGCTTGCCAGATGGACTATTTTTAAACCTACAGTGCTGGTCGGTTGGCAGGCAGAAAGGAATTTAAAACAGTTTTTTGAACGTAGACATGTATTAGTTAATAGAAAAGGAAATGATAATCCAAGATTAACATCGATGAGCGTCTCCTCATTTTTTAAAATTTATTTATTTAATCAATTACATTACAGTTAACGTGTTTGTGGACAAATAAATTCTAAGTCGCTGGGAAGCAAAAAGGACCATCCCTTGGTTAGGACAGAAGAGGCTCCAGATCTTGATAGAGTTCTTTTGTATCTCTCCTGCTTGCTTTTCCCCCATTTGTTTCACCGGCAGATTGCAGCAGCAGCATGAGGAGCCTCTGCTGGGCTCAGGGGAGCTCGCTGCCCGTGTCTGTGTCTGTTCGACGTGCCCCGCGGTGTTTGAAGCATCCCTGCTCGCTGTTGCTCCCATCAGTTTTGGCCATGCCCGGCTATTTGCTTTCCTTCGGGAAGCTCCGTTCAGCAGCGCTCCCGGGGGTGCCGCGGGCAGAGCGTTGTGCCTGCGAATCCCCGGTTAATGTTTGATGCCGGAGATGGGGAAATGACCGGGAACCGTGCTTAGCTCAGCTCTAAGTGAGACGCAGGGTCAGTGCTCCCTCTATTTGAGTTTGCCCGTAATTTCTGAAGATCGAAAGGCTCAGTTAGGCAAATTGGATTCGTGAGACAGCAATGGAATAGGTATAGATAGATGCAGGATCGATTTATTGAAGACAGCCACTGCCATAGTACAGAGGCAGTCAAGTTCATCAGTGTCCTGCAGCGCAGAGAGTCGAGGGAATACATTTATTTGCAAACACTCAGGCCGAGTGAGAAGCTAAAGCTGCTCTTTTGTAATGGTTAATGTGCTTTAATTTGAGATTAAACAATGGGATCTTGGCCTTGGATCTAATGAATGTCTCCATTCTTTGTTCTCTTTGCCTAATCCGGCTAGTTATCCCATTGCTTGCTTTATTAATTTTTATGGGGCCATTCAAGTTGGAGGGAGAATAGCTTTAATCAGGCTTTAAAGTGAAATTAGCCATTTTGACTTGCCCTTTTAAGAACCTGTGATAAAAAATTTGGATTTCTATGTTTGGTTTTGATAGGATATATTCATATTTAGGAAGATATATTTCTTACTATTAAATTTTAGTTTACCTTTGTAAATGAGCTGGAGGATTTAACAGTGAGATGAAGTTAAATTTCAAAATGCAGGTTTTTAGTGTAGGAGGTAGAGCAGTTTCTGTTTGAGTAACACTGCACAATTTTTTTTGTTCACAGGCATTTCTATTTGAATCATCCTAGGGGTGACAGTAAATGCTGCCTGAAAAACTTTTGGGAGACAGTCCCTTCAGTGTAAGGAGCTAGCCTGTGATGGGTGCAGAAATACTGCTGTTTTATGGAGACTGGAAGGCTTAAAATTGCTACCATAAGTTCTTGCTGTTTCTTTGAATATCTGATATGATAAATAGGTTGGTTAATGAGTTTTAATGTACCAGTGTGATATCCTTGGGATGGGTGATTAATATCTCAGAGTGAGAGACACAATGACTAAGAAAAGGGACTTTGGTTTCTCCTACACATACAGTTTTGCCGATGTTACCCTTCTGTTTTTCTTGCAGCTAAAGTTTAGAAGTCTCAGGGTGAAATATGGGAAATTAAGTTCCCTAAGAGACGATGAAAAAAGTTGTTTTTTTTTTTTTTTACTTCTGTGGTTTAGCAGTTTTCAAGGCTTGTCTTTTGTACGAATTTATAGTATTTTCATCTGGATTAAATGTCGGGGGAACAAAGCTAATTCAGAACTTGTTTTTTATTATGCAGTTTTTCTTATTGATATGTTTGAAATAAAAAAAAGGTTGTCCTTACCGGGTTCCTCAGTCCTTCCAGTTCAGATGGTTACATGGTTTTATTGAGCAGTGCTATAGCCAATCTTTTTTTTCCAAAGGCTTGACACTGTTTGTTCCGTGCTTGTGTTTTCCAGATGTCATGCGACATTAAAAGTCATCAAGTTGATGTAAACAAATTGCATTTCACTTGTTTGTTTTAGAAATGAATGCAAACAAAACCCATAGCAACTAAGTGCTGTACTTTGAGAGCTGTCTCTTAGCTGTTCCTCCTGAAAACCTGGGTGAGGTAGTTTTTTCTTTTTATGTGAAGGGTGTGCATCAGTAAAGTCAGGCCGCCTTAATTCCATGCAGTGCCGGGGATGAGGTGCAGGGCACAAACCTCCGGACAGCCTGCCTGGATTGCCCCTTTCATGGCTGCTCTGGTCTTCATCCCTGGGAACTTCTGAAGGAGGTTATGGAGAAAGGACAATGAGCTAAATGCTGTGAAGATCAACCTTTTTTTCCCCTTTTACTAACTGCAGCAGAATTTCATTGGCAAGTAATGTGTGAACACCCAGGAGCTGTGCTAGAGCAGCGTGCTTAGCCTCTTTCCTGCTGCCTTCTTCCCAGGAATTCTGTCTCTGTATGGCACCTGAAGAGGCTAATGGCTGCAGATGGATGTTATCCTGAGCTTCCCCATCTGCCAGTCATGGCAGCGTCTTGGGTTTTGAAGGAGGTTTGCTGTTGGCTGTAACATTCTAATTTAGCTGAACCAGTTGGTTGATAAAACAAATTAGCATTACCTGAAAGCAGAAACCTGAAGTAAAGAACAGAATACATCTGAATAAGGAAACGCATTGCAAGCTTCCAAAGCTGTAGAAGGAAGAATCTGGAATAGGAATTTGCCTATTGAGAAATAGGAATATTGCCGATTGAGAAACACCAGTGAAAATCAGGGTATGCTCTTTTCATCAGGACATTCATAACTAGACATGTGTTGAACCTTTTTCAGTGAGAAATTGCCAGTGCAGGCAGTTATTAATTTTGTCTAGTTGTTCCATGTGTTGGTGTCACTCATGTTTTCTGCAATCATGCAATGAACTGAACTGGGGAAATTATCTGGGCTTGGACCCTGATGACTTCTCTAGTCTGGCTCCCCAAGCAGCTTAACCAAATTACACTTGTGTATTTGAATTGGAAGGGCAGAGAGCACTGCCACAATAAGTGCTTTTTTGGATGAAAGCATCACAGAGGCTCAGAGAAAATCCAATTATATGCTTGTCTTGGTCTAGTTTTATCTTTTCAGATGAAATTACATGTGTTCTCTGACTATTTGACCAAATGCAAATTTCAGATGTCCTTCTACGTGTCTGTGTGTAAGGCAGATAACTCATATATTTCTCAGTTTTAAGGGTGCTTTTTTCCTATAACCACAATGAAGAGTATTGTGTTCTGATTATAGGAAAATGGTATTGCTGTTGAGTAGGGTTAAGTTGAATACTCTGTATAAGTAAAGATGCTTTCCAAAATTAATTTCATTATCTTACCCTGAAAAGAATACACTCTGTTCTTGTTTTTGGCTTGGCCAAAGTGTTTTAGCCAAACACTGTAATTTGATATGTAAAGTGTTACATTCTTTGTGACCTTGAAGTAAGAATCTTACCTCTTGGTGAGAGGGGGAAGGGTTGTGGAAGAAGTTGGGGTGTAATCCTAAGAGAAATACATTTTTTCCCCTCCCACTCTAGCCTTCTTGTTCAAATAAAGCTGAGTTTGCTACATAGGATGGAAGGCCTTTAAGAGTGATGTGTGAGTTAGAGCCTGGAGTGTTTCATGTTTATTTTTGCTCTTAGAGCCTACAATTTCAATATAACAAATTTTGACAACTTTCATTACTATATAGAATCTGCATTTTCAGAGGATTTCTGATGTAAGCTGGGAAGGAAGGAAAGGAGTTTGGAGCTTCATTTTCCCTATCATGCGGTGGGAGAATCTCATTTTGGGGCTTATTAGACGTCTTGTTGGCCAAATAGTTTCTCTCAGGTTTCCTCACTTGAGGCAGAAGCCTTTCTGTCAGTCCCTTATCTCAGCTGTAGTGGTGTCCCAACACATGGCTGCCTCAAGGAGCAGAGTGGCTGTGCAGAGTGGTTGGGCAGTGATGTGATCCAGATTAAAAATAACCATGGGGGCAGCAAAAGGAATGTCAGGTTCCATTGCAGCCCTTTCCTGCTCTGTGCCAGCCGGTGGCTGTGAAGTTGCTGCCCCAGCACTTGGGGGAAGCAGTGCTGAGTGGAAATAAGCCAAGGGTGGAGATTACCGCCTGTTAAAGAACAAACCTTAAGCAATCTGAAGTCTTTTTTACCCTTTTGGTAAAAAAAGATGTGACTTTCGGTGTGACTCCCATTTCTGAAAAGCAGTCAGGCCAGAAACTCCAGTTATATTCTAGTTCCATGACTTCATGGGTGTTTAGGTTTGTTTTTGATTTCGTTTGGGGGGCTTTTTTGTTTGTTTGGGGAAGAGGAGAGGCTAAGTATGGGTGGTTTTTTGGTTGGGTGTTGGTTTTTTCCTTTTGACATGGGTCTTTGTAGGTGGTTTATGCTGTTGGGAGGGTGGATGAGTGACTTTTAGGGGGTTTTGTGTGTTTTTTGTTCACGGTGGAGATTGCTGATTGTGTATTTGCAGGGATGGGCCTTGTTCTGTTTTTGCAACACCCTGTTCCTGCTGTTTGTGCCTCCACCTGACCCTGCAGAGCCTCATCTGGGTCTTAGACTGCTTGTTTTTTTATGTAGGATCACATTTCTTACCTGGTTAATTTGTCTACAGGGTACAGACAGGGGATTTAGAGTGTGAATTGCAGCCTGATGGCAAGTGTCAGCTTGTGTTAAGCTAGTTGAGATTTTTTTTTTTTTCTTGGTATGTTGAATACACCACTGGTATTGCATATGGAGGGTTATCAGCTTTCTAAACACTCAACCTCAGGTTTTAATATTCCCCTAAAATTGGATTGAGGATGTCATTTAGTGCACTGTTCACCAGCTTTATCTCACTTCTTAAAAATACAGTAGACTAAATAGCTGTGTAGAACTGCATGCAGTTCAACATCTTCTCACCTTTCCTGGCCAGGAATATCAACTTGAATGTACTGTTCTGTGAAGAGCTGTCCTAATCTTAGTTGTGGCTGCTGAAAGATGATCCCTGTCTCTTGTGCTGGCTGTGAGGCTGCACTCAGCTGCTTGGGGGGGCCTGGTTCTGCTGGCTCTGCAAAGTGCTGGAAGTGTGCAACAGGAGGAGGGCAGGACTGCCCCATGCAGCAGCAATGTGGGCTTAGACAGGTATTATTAGCTGCTTCTCAGCCTTCCCTCAGGCAGTGTTTTGTATCAGACCTAAATTGTCACAAATTTTCTTGTTTACTAGCTCTTCCTATTTCCAGTGAGTTCAGAGTTTGCAGCTTGTTATCTGGAGGCAGCATGGCTTCTTTTAAAACTGAAGTATTGGTAAACATTTATGGATTCAGTTTTTACACAGGATTTTTTTCCTATTTTCCTTTTTTTCTTTGCTAATACTTCTATGTGGATTGGGAAAGGTGTACTTGAACTTGTCAGCTGTAGTTTTGAACATACTGAATCTGAACAGTTACGGTGCATTGAATTTCTAAAGGCTTGTTCTTCTAGATTATAATTGAAAAATTCTTGAAAACCACTCTACAGTTCTCTTGAATAACTGAATTGAAGATGCTGAATTAAACTTGTGCTGCTTGACATGCTAAAATTGATCAAACTGTCCTCAAAAGCTTTGAAACTCCAAGTTTTTCAAGGCAAGAAGCACAATATTGAAGCAGAGTGCTTTGATTTATTTGGCTCTATTGCAGGAACTAATGTGTGTGTTTTGTCAGATGTAATTATCCATCACAAACATGCTTTTCGTTCTTGGAGAGGAAATCACATTTGATTGAATTATTTATGCATCCAGAATAGATTTAAAACCTTGGGTGATTTAGGGTGTGTCTGGATTTGAGTCTTGTATCCATTGTTGGGTTTCAGTATGGTTTTCGCTTGTGTCAGGATACGGGGGCTACAAGTAAAACTTAGTGTCAGTCTGCTTGGTCCAAGACTCTTTCCTCTTAGTGTCACAGCCCAGAGGATAACTTTGCTTTTACGGGTTTGTGTTTTTCCCCAGGCTTTTGTAAGAGCAAGTCCCTAAATGTGCAGCACAGTTCACTGGAGTAGCTGAGGCTTCATCTTTCCTCAAATGTTCTTATTTTTATGGTTATATACTGGGGCAGGGTCCCATGAATCTTTAGTGCTGTTCTTAATACAGCATACCTTGATTTATAGAATAATAAGATCATCCAAATATTTTTGCAGCTTCAGTGCTTCTCCTTAACTGAACCATTATCTTCTCTTCCAGATACTTCATGCATGGGGTCTGCAAGGAAGGAGACAACTGCCGCTACTCCCATGACCTCTCCACCAGTCAGTCTGCCATGGTGTGCAGGTATTACCAGCGAGGATGCTGTGCTTATGGAGATCATTGCAGGTAAAGAAATGCCATCCTGCAGGAAGCTTTGCACTCTGAATCCCTGAGTAGAGAGCTCAGGGAAAGGCAGTAAATCTTAGTGTTGTCCTTTTCCGTTGCAACTTCAAGTATTTTTAAAAAATAGCTTTTCACTGACTCTCTTGTCTTGCTATAAATACCAGTGTTTGCTATACAAAAAAATGAGCAAAGGCAAGGTGGTAACTGGTTTTCATAAAAGTGATAGCTGTCAGCACAGGGAGTTTTCTTATTTTTTATTAATAACATGAGTAGATTAATTGAAATCGGAGATTACATTCAGACTAGCTGAATGAATGAGAATGAGTTGCACTCTTTAAGTGATCATAAAGGCCAGAACAGGTAAGAATTTATTTTCTTTATGTTGTTTCTTGAGGAATTGGTACCCTGACACTGGAACTACCATTTTGGGAAAGTAACTGGAGTTTATCATATAAGTTCTAAGATGTTGCTTGTACAAAATAGCTTTATGAAAACATACTATCAATTGATGTATACCCCTGAAATTACAATAAAAAAGAAATTGTGAAGAAGAAAAACAGATGTTTTCATAGTGGAGGAAGGTTTTACAAGGGCTTAGGAATGTTTCGTAATTCATTTTATTAAAACTTAACAAAAGTTTTAAGATTCTGTCTTATTGCAGCTGTAATTAGTGATTAAACGTTTGCATCATTATTTTATATGGTAGCTCATAGTTAGTTTTGCTTTCATGTTTCATAAAGGGTTATTATATGTAAGAAAGGTAACAAAGAATGCCTCTCTGTAGTCTTCTGTCTGCCATTGTTGTTTTTTTGATTATGTAGATCCGTGATTATGTATGATTCTAACTTTGGATCATGCACCCCATCAGTTCAATATTTCTGAGCTCCCACCAACATACACATTTATTTATAATTTATATGTGTGTATCTACATCTACTACTATACTAATGTTATGTACATTATAAAACATAACCCATACCCAGAATTCTAAAAAAGGTGTATTAAAGGTGAAATGAAAAATATTTAATAAATATTTTACAAACAGTCCAAAGCAATTTTTACTGTCACTAAAAGCCTGATTATTAATGATTTTTTTTTTTACTGAGAGTAATGTGGATTCAATGGGCTTTTTTATTATTTAAAATCTCAGTGTAGCATTTTGTGATACGGTTATTTGAAGGTCTCATTTGAAGTTCAGTTTATTTCAGTCCTTGATTTTAATGGCTGTCGCAGCTGGATAAGATCTTTCACAAAGATATGCAGATCCAAAAGGAAGTGTATTGTTGGCTGCATGTACTAATGTGTGATAAATTTAGCTGGTAAGTTTCCACCTTCCCTGATGTCAATCAGCTGTTAGGCAGATTAACTGGAAGGTGTTGCATTTTTATAGTTTTAGCAAATGGGTCCAACATACACTGTAATTCTGATTTTGAAAGATTTTTAAACATGTTAGAGAAATCACTTTCCAAGTTTTTAAGCGTGCAAGATATGAAAGGTTTTTTGTAGTTGACACACTTGGATAGTTTTTGGCAATCAAATCACATAATGGTGGAAACACTTCATTTTCAAAGTGTTGTCTCCATACCACAAATTTCCTTCAAAAAGTACTTATTTGTTTGTAGAATGACTTTATTTTGGAGGGACAGTTGGAATGTGGTTGGGTTTGGTTGGTTTGGGTTTGTTGTTTTGTTTTTTTTTAATATCTGCTCAGCAGCATACAGCTGGCACTGAGTTGTCATCACAGAAAAGGGCAGCAAATTTGCAGCACTTGTCTTTGTAAAATAAACATGCATAACTCATCCGTGACAATTTTTAAGTGCTTTGCCATGAGATAATCAGCAAACATCTGTGTGGTACAGAAGATTTTCATGGTAGCTCTCTACCTCATAAAACATTTGACTATTTAAAGGTCTATATTGATGACATTTTCTAGTGTCACTTGGCTGCTTCTGGATCTATCTTTGCTACAATATCTTGCCTGTGAATGATGCAGTGATGGATTTCTGGTGAGGTGCTATCTCTGTAGCCTTATCCTGCAATCTCTTACAGTGGTCAGAGCAGCTGCTGCCTCAATGGTTTTACTTGCACAGTTTTTCCATAAAGCATTGTTTTTATTAAAGTAATTGTATACTACTGAGAAGATATCTCCTCCAGTGAATCTTTTTGTCTTTGTTAAAGAAGTAATTTGTTGAGAATGTTTCCCTACTGGTACATCTTTTCTTTGGTGTCTCACAAAAAGTAGTTGATATTGAAACAGAGTCAAGCAATATCATAAGCTGAGATGTGAAAAACATCTGTACTTTTCCTTCTGACATACAGCAAACTTTCCACTCTGCACAATTTATTCTACTGCTTGTTTCTTCAAACTCTAGCAGTGTTTTCTGAGTGTTTCCCAACAGTATTTGCTGACAAAGGAATGCATTTTACTTTGTCACCATATTGTTTTCCATGAGTTATTTCAGTAATTTTTACCACAGCAGGAAGAAAAAGCGGTCCAGCGGCATAAGGCTTTTTGTCTTTCATTGTTATGCAGCAAGCCTCAAAAGAGGTTTCTAATCCCTTACTGTGAAGTTCTTTAAAGTACTGGATTCAGTAGCACATGACTTGGAACATTTTGGAAAAAAATGTGGAGGTTTGTCTTTGTGTTCCAGATGTTCTGATTTTCAGTGCCTTGCTAATTGAGATGGCTTCATCCTTTCAGTAGCTAATATCTCAATGTACAGCATACATTGAGGGCATGGTTCTTCATTAATAGTAGTGAATGTAAATCCATGTTTCAGATTGCCTTGGTGGCAATGTTGATCTCTTCTGTGGTTCCCCTCCCCCTGAGTTCAAGAGCTGATTAGGTTGGCATTGTTTTGCTTCATAGTGTGGCTGATGAGGAGCTGGTAGTAGGAGTAGAACTGTTAGCTCTGACATTTTCTTGCTGGCTTTTGCTCACATTATGAGTGCTCTCATTAGCCCACAGTTGCAGGCATCTTTTCAAGCCACTTGTTCACTTTGTCAGGGCTAGTTTAGGTAAAACAAGATCAGATAATCTATTGATTCATTAAGTGGGCACTAGCAAAGTTCAGTATGTCACCATGTGCTGCAAATGAGCAAACAAGGGGGTGCTCCTGTCAACCCACTTGGTAATGGAACACCTCCTCTTTCAAGCACCTCCCATGTACCACACATGGGCTCTCTGATGTATGGACTGTGAGAACACTGCCATCAACATGTATCTTAATAGTAATAATAGTAATTTATTGTATTTTTAAGGGGAAAAAAATCACTGAGTTAGAGTATTTTCTTCCTGACAAAGGCAACCCCATTGGCTTGCCTTGGGCACCTAGTATGGTGCACGCACTTTGGAGGCCACAGATGTAGAGATCTGAAGGCTAGAATTTTAAATTTGTGCTTCGTATGAGTAGGATTTCCAAGCTGACATTTGGTTAGGAGCACCTCTTTATTATGCAAGAATTGTGACACTTCTTTGTTTTCAATCTGACACAAGCTAGGTGAATCACAGTCACTTCAAACTTCTGTATGATCTCAAAAAATTCCCTCCTGTTGTCCTTGAAATTAGTCAGCAAATATCTAAGAGACTACAACAGTATATTTGTCATTTATTTTCCCCATGTAGTCTCCTAGTTGCTGGAAGACAGATTTTTGAGGGAAATGTGCCTTCCTGTTTATTATGGATGGTAGTGTTAAAAGGGTTCCGCTATCATTTTCCACAATAAGCTGAAAGAGGCATTAAGAATAAGTACTCAAATCAGTGTAAAATCTGTATGAGGCAAGATGCTGATGCACAGGAAAAGAATAATTTATGTTGGTGGGGAATCTCTGAATCTGTGCCAGCTGAGGCCAGCCATTGTCCAGCTTTGAGTATCTGCAAGCATGAAGATTATGCACCCATTGTAGTGTTTAACTACTCTTAGAGAAATTTTTTTTCCTAATATTCATAACTGTAACTTCCCATTTTGAACTGGTGTCTACTGCCTGTCACCCTGTCACTGCACCTCTTACAAGACTCTGACTGATCTTTCTTGTGGCTTCCTGTGAGGTGGTTGGCGACAGCAGTGTCTGTCCTGAGTCTTCTCTTCATAAAGCTGGATAAACTCATTTTTCTCATTCAGCAGTACTTACACATGTGTAATAGTTAACTGACCTGTTTGGGACATATTTGCAGATTGTTCTGTGTGTAAGAATTGTGCTCTTTTTTCTCCAAAATCTCAGAGTACCTTGTGTTCTCTTGAGCAATGCTGACAGATTGCACAAGTGGAAGCATTTCTCTATAAAGGGTCATCAGTGATTTTCTCATCCTAACCATTTCTGGGTCCTCCTTCCAAATAGCATGTTCACATCTTCGTTAGTTCATTTTCAGTACATGGGGCTGCTGTCTGGAGGTATTTTTTTTGTGGAAAGTTGACATGATGTGTTTTAACTTTTTAGATATGAACATACCAAGCCACTAATACAGGAGGAAGTGACTGATGTTAACCCAGAGGCAGAAATCTATCCATCAGTGTCCTCAGAGTTTGCATCGCTCCCTGAAACAGTTGAAGAATTTATTACTGAGATAGAAGATGAAAATACAGATCTGGCAGCAGCAGGAGTAGGGGCTGAAGACTGGGTGAATGCAGTGGAGTTTGTCCCTGGGCAGCCATACTGTGGACGTGGTAAGCTGATCATGGGATAACAGTGAATTTCCATCATGGCTCAACAGTTTCTGCATGGTGCATTTATTTTAATGCATTTGAGTACAGCTCTTCATATTTATTGATCAGTTCAAGTGAGCTTGAGTTTTCCAATGTGACTAGTCAGACTGACTGTTTCATTCTGAAACCCGGTATATTTCAGGTCAGTTTCTGCATGATTGGCTTTCTCTTGCTATGTTTCTGCATGACTTGAGAATCTCCTTTGAAGTTTAGTTTGCATATGGGATGGGAGAGGAAATTACTGGTGATAAAATTAATATTGATACTCTGGAGAGATAATCTGCTGCCTTTGTGTTTTTGTGTTTTGGGTTCATTGATTTGGTTTGGGGTGGTTTTGGAGTCTTTCAAAGGTTTTTCAGTGGAGATACGGATTCCTGTAAAAGGAATTGAAGCCTAATGCTTACTTTTGTGAATCCCATGGCCAGAGGCTGAAAATAATTGTTCTAGTTAGCTTTCTGGAACTCAACTTTCAATGCTGTGACAGCTCACGGTGAGAATGAGACTGAAGAAACTCACCAAATGGGACCACACTATTTGAGTAGCATACATCTCATCTGTTTTTCCTGCCAAAATATAACAGTCTTCAAATTGAAGTGAAAAGTAGGCTGAAGGTGTTCACTTTAACATAATTTCTAATATTTGTCTCTCTAAGGCATGAGGAGGCTATGAGTACTTAAATAAATGTTTGAATTCAAAGTGAACATCTTGCATCCAGAAGAATTTGAAGAGCTCATAGAGTGCTCCGATTATACTGCTTTGTCTCCACGGCACTGCTCAGATGCTCAGATTTGGAAAGAGAATGACCTTCTCAGTGTTAGAGGGTGCTGCTTGGAGCCTCCTGCCATCCAGTTTGAGGAGGAATGGTCAAGTGACACAAACAGTTTGCTAATGTTGTTGAGAAGTTTGATTATGGAATTGTGTAATAGATGTGAACTTGAGTATATCCCAAAGGAGTGAAAACTTGACAGCTACCTGTGAATGTGCCACCTTAGTGTTATATAAGATAGAGCTGTGCTTGCTGAGACAAAGGACTTTTAAAAATATTTTCATCAGAATATAGTATTTAGATTGGAAGGACCTATGGATTTCATCTAGTTTGTTTCCTGCTTAAAGGTTGCCAGGGGCTTTGTTTAGTTGAATCTCTATCCTCAGAGGTGTTCAAAGGGCCATAACCTCTGAGTATCCTTTGTGGTGTTTGACTTCTTTCACAAAGAAAGCCTCTTTCCTAGTATGTAATTGGATTTTTCCCTGCCTCAGCTTGCCTTCTGTCTCTTGTCATTTGCACATCTGAGAAGAGTTAGTCTCTTTCCTTGGGAGTCAGCCCCATTAATGACTGGCTGGCCCTCCACTGGAATCAATTCATTGCTGGTTTGAACCACCAGAGATCTTTTAAATACACACAGTCCTTATAGAAGAACTGGTGCTTCTTCCTAAAGTCTAAGTCACTACACTGTTAACTTAGTACTATGAAAGCAATTTTTTTTTCTAGGGGTTAGACGTACTTTTTATGCAAACTTGGGCGAGATTAAGTTAAATAACATTCTCTTCTGTGAATCTTGTTGCAAGACTGTTTTATAGCTTTTGAAACTTGATGTAAACATACTCATCTGTTTCTGTTCTGAACAGTGGTACATGATGCTAATTCCCACAGTGACTTTAAAAAAAACTTCACTTTTACAGAAGCAACTGTCTTTATTAAACTACAGAAATAAAAATGTGTGCCGTGTGTTCTGTAGTGTATGCCTTAAAGCAGATTATTCTTGTCAAATTGCTGGAGAAATGTACAGATACTTGGAAACTTCAAAATGAAATCTATTTCTCAAGGTTCCCTAGAAGCCTGTGTGTTTAAAATTTTCTTTAAAATGATAAAGATTCAAAGATTGCAGTCTAACCATGCATAGCTGGGACTATAATGCTCGCCTTTCACCATGATTCTCTGATTTGGGACTAAACCTGGTATCTTGACGATGACTTCAGGACCTAGCATAGAAAATAGTGATGATTCTTGAGGTATTAACTTGTTAGTTGTACAGATGTGCCACATTTCCGTGCTTGTTCTGCAGTAATTGAGGAAAAGTAGAAAGGCAGAAAGACACCCAATTCATTGTTTCTTGTATTTCTATTTCCTGTTACTGAAAGATTAATGTGTTTAATGCTACAAAGTGTGTCCTAAGTGCAAGCAGGTGGTGTGTGCATCAAAGTTAACAAACCTGTTTTTCCACTAGTATGAATTTAACTCTGTTGACTGGGAAATGGGCAATGAGAAGGTGGGGATTGAGTCCACCTACTGGTGAGCAGACATTTGGAAACAGCAAACAATGACAGAGAACAAATGCTACTCTGAGGGATGTTGGATTTGTAGCTGCTGAGGCAGTGAAGTCTTCTGAATTTTTCTAATTGTGGTTTCAAAGAGTAAGTAAAACTGTAGGTGCTGCAGTGCAGAAGATACAGAAAATATACATGCTGTTCCAGCCTCACAGTAAAGAGTTTCTTCTTAGTATCTAATCTAAACCCACCGTTTTCAGGTTGAATTTTCATTTGAAACCATTACCCTTGTCTTATTACTACATGCCTTTGTAAAAAGTCCCTCTTCATCTTTCTTGTAGGCCCCCTTCAGGTCCTGGAAGGCTGCAGTAAGGTCACCCCGGAGCCTTCTCTTCTCCAGGCTGAGCAACCCCAACTCTCTGAGCCTTTCCTCATAGGGGAGGTGTTCCATCCCTCTAACCATCTTCATGGCCCTCAACTAGGTAAAAAATCTGTGACAACATGAACTTGAGCAAACACTGGCAAATGCAACAGTTGAGGGACTAAAAACTGAATGGTAGTTGTGATTTTTGTTATTTCTTATGGAAGTGGAGACCATGGATTTCAAATGGGAGGGCAAGTGGGATTTCAGTAAGTACATATTTTCATGTTCTGCTGAGCTACTCAAGAGAGAATGTAGAGCCTACTGCGTGGTTTCTTGTCACTTTTCTTGGTGCTAGTTCATGAAAACCCCTGGGGAAGAAGCGCTAATGAACATAACTTTGTTTGGAAATATCAGACTGAAAATGAACAGGTTGCCAGGTGACTTGTTACTCAGTTACTCACTTGCTTTGAAAAGTATGTTTCTAACAAACAGACTTCTCCAGGATCACTGAGTGACCACTACAGTCTGAGATGGTTCAAGGAGACTTGATCTTATCTTGAGAGCTAATGTTTTTCTACACTAATCTTCAATATTTGCTTAATCTTCAAAACCTAAGTCGAAGGGACATGCATTTTCTTTTTCCTAAAACTAACAGACTGATACATGCCTGTGTTTGCTCCATGGGGATGAAAACTGTGTGAGTGTGCAGCCTCTGATTAATTTTGGGGAGTCTGTCCTTCGCTTTAACTGATCCAAGTATGCCTTTGGTAGTTTTTGCTTGCTTCTGTAAATCTAGTGCTTGAACAGCTTCTAAAAGTTACACTTTCTTATAGCACAGATGACTTGCTACTCCTGTAACAGCTTCTGGTTATGTAAATGAACTCTAGCTGCTGTTCTTCCTGGTGTTTACTCTGAATAGTAATACTTTATGTTTATTACACCTTCAGTTTCTCACTGACTGCTTTTGTCTTCTAATTCAGTCATCATCCTACTTATGTAACAATCTCAGAAGGCTGACTTGTGGTGAGGTAGGCAAGCATGTGTTTGAGGTACAGGGAGGAGTGTTCAGCAGTAGCTGTCTAAAGGGGGAAAAGATACAGATTTCAGTTCAGTTTAAGGTTAGGTAAGGGAATTTACTTAGGATTTTGCAAAACTGATGGCCAGCTTAGAATGCAGTGATAATACCCTGAATTTCAGTTTCATGGGTCTGGCTAGTTGACCAGATATCTGTTTAGGACAGGGTTTTTTTTTTTTGCAAATACGTAGAATGGAGTTAGTTTGAGAGATGTGGACACCACTTTTCTATCAATCCTAGAGATGCACAGAGTCCAGAAATGAAAGATGGTTCAGGCTAAAGAACAGTGTGCTAATTAGCCTGCACATAAGGAATTGCTGATGTGGTATTGCCATACTAGCATTTTATTATGCTGGATACACACCTTTATTTCAGCTGTGTGATTTCTGGGGAAAAAAATGGTTAACTTTGGCTGATGTGAAAATTTTAAGTGAAATTGATTCTAAAAGCAGTGAGAGATTTGTAGCCTTATTTAATGGTTGCTGAGCCAGAGTCTGTATTAAGCTGCTGATGACTAGTGCAATTTTCCTAGGTGGACTTAGTCTGTAAATGGATCTTCCCTGACCACTGAAACTTTGATAGCTTTAATCTTGTCTGGGTTGAAGCATGAAAAAATTGGTCTTGAAATTAATCGAGTGGGTGAAATAATTTAGTTCAGGTTGAGGGTGTGTGAACTTGGACTGAAATGAACCTTGGTTGTTTCTGTTATTCTGTTTGGTAACCCTGAGTGTTCTTACTCCCGGTGCTCAAAATCTGAATGTGCTGCTTACTGTTCTTAATTCTGTTCCCAGCTGCTCCTTTCTGTGCTGAAGCACCCTTGCAGGAAATGGTGATTGAAGAAGAATACGAGAAGCAGCAGGCAGATGTGGAGATGAAGAAGGAGCTGTGTCCCTATGCTGCATTAGGAGAATGTCGTTATGGAGAAAACTGCGTGTATATCCATGGGGATGTGTGTGATATGTGTGGCCTGCAGGTCTTGCATCCCATTGATGCTGCACAGAGATCTCAGCACATAAAGGTAAGCAAACAACTGTGCTGTTTAACAGCTCAAAGTTATTGCTTCCTAGCTTCCCTCAATCACTTGTTACTAATTCCCTTTTATTTGAAGGTGTGTGCAGGTCAGGCAGTGAATGAAATTCTGGTTGTAAACTAGACTGTTTCCTGCCAGGGCCATACTCAAAAGCAGCTGGATTTCCTTATCTGTGTCAGAAGAGCAGTCTCCTTAAAGATACTGGAGCTTTGTTCTTTGCCTAGTCAAAGTGGATGGTCTTTTAGATTGCCTTTTCATGTTTAAAAGCAGTGTCTGAAGGAAGGAATTTGAACTGTGAATTGATTGTTCCCCAGTACTTGAACAATTTTTTTTTTGAGGATGAAGATTTTTTCAGCTTAATCACACTTCATGCATTTTGCAAAACAGCAGACTGAGTTTAAAAACCTGCTTAGACCTCACCAGATGAGTTGTCATGTCTGTTGTTGTTTTCTTTGTGTCTCCTTTTCAGTCTTGCATTGAAGCTCACGAGAAGGACATGGAGCTTTCCTTTGCCGTCCAGCGCAGTAAAGACATGGTGTGCGGGATCTGCATGGAGGTGGTGTATGAGAAGGCTAATCCTAGCGAGCGCCGCTTTGGGATCCTCTCCAACTGCAGCCACACCTACTGTCTCAAGTGCATCCGCAAGTGGAGGAGTGCTAAACAGTTTGAGAGCAAGATTATAAAGTGAGGCACTTTCCCATTTCGATTGTCCTTTGTTACTGTGGAAGAGCTTAGTAGCTTGTGACAACTTGCAACAGACTTCCAGATGCAGACTGCGCAGAGGCTGCATTCAGTGCATACTAACTTTTAGTTTAGGAGTGAAATAATTGTTAGAGGATAACATTTACACTCTGATTTGGTTAATACCGGGTTAAGTTTGCAAAACTCAGTGGTAGTAAATAACTGTTGTGTATTTAGTAGCGTGTTGTCCGGTGGTTACTGTTCATGTCTTGGACACCCAGGCAGGAATCTGGAAACAGATTAACCAGTTCAGAATGTGTGCTGCTTAATTCATTACTGCCTTGGAGCATTATTCAGTTGGCAAAACATTTCTCCATTTAAGGCTGTTCTAGAAAATACAAAGTTCCAATCAAATAAATATAGGAAAAATACCAAAATAAATTTATTTAATTCTAAAGAAAAAGGAGTCTGTGTGAAGTGTTTTTTCAAGCTTTTCTGAGACAAGCTGACCAGCTGCCATTGCCATTGAGTTCTTGAAGAGAATTTAGGTTGTATTCATTTATAATAGAGTCTAGATTGAAAAGATTTAACAGCAAGTATATGAGTACAGTACCTCTTTAAAGATGGATATATGCCATGGTTTGTTATATAGGAGAGAGAGCGCCCTGTAATGTGGAATTTTGCAGCACAGTCTGTTCGTTTCCCAGGTCCTGCCCAGAATGTCGGATCACTTCTAACTTTGTCATTCCAAGTGAGTACTGGGTGGAGGAGAAGGAAGAGAAGCAGAAACTCATTCAGAAATACAAGGAGGCAATGAGGTATGAGCAATGCAGTCTTTTATCTAATTGAGACTGCAGAGGTAAAGACACACGTGGAGAAGGGTCTTAATGTAAAGCCCCTTTTCACACCTTCTTTCCACCACCACGTGTGAAGCACATCTCTGCCTATCTGCCCACAGATGCATGCACACAGTCCCAAAGCTATTCCTGTGTTCTTTCACCTCAGGCTTCCCCTTCTCTACACAAAACACTGGTAGTGTAGCCATAAGGCAGTCCAAGCTCGTGCACTGCACACCATTGGTGTTCCTCTGCATGCATCAGTCCACACAGAGTGTAATGAATCAGTTCTGCATGTAGGTCTTTCACTCACAAAATGCCTTCTGCTCCTGGTACCTGAGATCCTTGTGGACTGCAGGTAGATGCAGTTCTGAAGTCTCATTGGGGTGTGCTGTCAGTAAGGGTTGGATATTTTCCTTTCCAGCAACAAGCCATGCAGGTATTTTGATGAAGGCCGTGGGAGCTGTCCATTTGGAGGGAACTGTTTTTACAAGCATGAATATCCTGATGGCCGCCAATAGGAGTGAAATAATTGTTAGAGGATAACATTTACACTCTGATTTGGTTAATACCGGGTTAAGTTTGCAAAACTCAGTGGTAGTAAATAACTGTTGTGTATTTAGTAGCGTGTTGTCCGGTGGTTACTGTTCATGTCTTGGACACCCAGGCAGGAATCTGGAAACAGATTAACCAGTTCAGAATGTGTGCTTAATTCATTACTGCCTTGGAGCATTATTCAGTTGGCAAAACATTTCTCCATTTAAGGCTGTTCTAGAAAATACAAAGTTCCAATCAAATAAATATAGGAAAAATACCAAAATAAATTTATTTAATTCTAAAGAAAAAGGAGTCTGTGTGAAGTGTTTTTTCAAGCTTTTCTGAGACAAGCTGACCAGCTGCCATTGCCATTGAGTTCTTGAAGAGAATTTAGGTTGTCTTCATTTATAATAGAGTCTAGATTGAAAAGATTTAACAGCAAGTATATGAGTACAGTACCTCTTTAAAGATGGATATATGCCATGGTTTGTTTATATAGGAGAGAGCGCCCTGTAATGTGGAATTTTGCAGCACAGTCTGTTCGTTTCCCAGGTCCTGCCCAGAATGTCGGATCACGTCTAACTTTGTCATTCCAAGTGAGTACTGGGTGGAGGAGAAGGAAGAGAAGCAGAAACTCATTCAGAAATACAAGGAGGCAATGAGGTATGAGCAATGCAGTCTTTTATCTAATTGAGACTGCAGAGGTAAAGACACACGTGGAGAAGGGTCTTAATGTAAAGCCCCTTTTCACACCTTCTTTCCACCACCACGTGTGAAGCACATCTCTGCCTATCTGCCCACAGATGCATGCACACAGTCCCAAAGCTATTCCTGTGTTCTTTCACCTCAGGCTTCCCCTTCTCTACACAAAACACTGGTAGTGTAGCCATAAGGCAGTCCAAGCTCGTGCACTGCACACCATTGGTGTTCCTCTGCATGCATCAGTCCACACAGAGTGTAATGAATCAGTTCTGCCTGTAGGTCTTTCACTCACAAAATGCCTTCTGCTCCTGGTACTGAGATCCTTGTGGACTGCAGGTAGATGCAGTTTGAAGTCTCATTGGGGTGTGCTGTCAGTAAGGGTTGGATATTTTCCTTTCCAGCAACAAGCCATGCAGGTATTTTGATGAAGGCCGTGGGAGCTGTCCATTTGGAGGGAACTGTTTTTACAAGCATGAATATCCTGATGGCCGCCAAGAGGAGCCACAAAGACCCAAAGTAGGAACCTCAAGTAGATACCGGGTTAGTGCTGATGATTAATTGTCCTTTCAACAGCGAGCACAGGAGGGGTGTGCATTATGTCTTCTGCCTTGAGAAGAGGATAGGGAAATACTGACTTTTCTTTTTTCCACTTCTGATAGACCTCTGTAATGGTGAATTTGAAGGAGGCGGTGCTCTAAAGTTTGTGAATGCTGGAGGCCAAGATGGAAAGACTAAATTTAAAAAACTTTCTTACAACATACTGAAGTAAAAATGTTGGGTAGCAGTAATAGGGGTGTGTGTAAGGGTTAATTCTGCTGGAGGTCAGTATCTCCCTGAAAGAAAAATGTGATTTCTTGCATGTCAGAAAGTACCCCAGGGGCATGCCAGCCTCTGGAAAGGCTCCTGCTTTGTGCCACTGGCTCACCTGGGAAACCCTTGTGTTCCATTTGCAGGCGCAGCGGAGGAATAGGTTCTGGGAGTTCATCGAGGAGCGAGAGAACGGTGACCCCTTTGAAACCGACGAGGATGAGGTGGTGACCTTTGAGCTCGGTGAGATGTTGCTGATGCTGTTGGCAGCTGGAGGTGATGATGAGCTAACGGATTCCGAGGATGAGTGGGACTTATTTCATGATGAGCTGGAAGATTATTATGATTTGGATCTATAGCACCTGTCAGTGGAGTGTGGACTGTTGTCTTGGCTTCAGGCAGTAGCTATTACCTGTGGTGTTGTGGCAGTGCCTGTGTTTCTCCTAGGCAGGCCGATCAATTCCAGGTGCTGTTGTAATAACTTTTACCCAGGGTCTGTCTCTTCCCTTCCCCTCCTTTCCCACCCCAGGAGTGTTGTTTTTCCTCTGTTTCAACAAATAACAATAAATAAATCTTTAAAATGTTAGTTTTTGTAAAAATGAATTTAACTGTCAAACAGTTAGCTTAGGTTTGTTGCTTCATCTGTGTACCCAACAGAGTTCACCCAGTTCCAGGGTTAAAGTGTTTACAGGACTTCCACACTCATTTTGAAGAGCCCAGATACAAAAATGAGCAGTGGCCATGCAGTGGGGATGTTAATTGGCTGATGGCCTTTATTCTGTCTTTGTACCCATATTTCTGATTTCAGGCCAGATACAAATATTCTTTCTGGAATGAGCTCCGTTCCAGCCCCCTCATGTACACGTCTTCATTTGTGACTTTTGGTCTCTGTTTACTTGCACATTACTATTACTACTGTGTAACCAGAACCAGGTGTGAACGTTCTGGATTTTTACTGTGTTTAGCATGAAAGGAAAATGTCTTTGTGAAAGGAGAACTCTCTATGTGTATATACAGATAAATGTAGAGTTGGACCTCAAGGATGGGGAGACTCTGTGTAAGTTAAAAATAACAAAACCATCTTTCACCCCCTCTTGGTGCATGAAGTCTTGCCTCCAATTGGACACGAAACTGGTCTAGTGGTCTCAGCCCAGACTGGGAAACAATCCTGATTACCGCTTAACTTGATAGATGGCACTCCCTAATACACCAGCTCTCTTTCATGTGTATGATTAGGGTTGTCCAGGAGCAGAAATCCGGTTAGCCAAGGTGGGGTCAGAGGAACACCAGAGAGGACCCTTTAGCTTTATTGCTCTGTAAGTTTTAGAACTTCATGTAAACACTTAAGCCGTGAGCTTTGCTAGAAACTCGCTGTGCCTCCCAGCTGCTTTGAGGTACTTGTGCCTCTCTGCAGCTGAGTTGGGCAGGTTGCCTGGTAAAGCTGTTCAGTTTATGTGAGTTACTGCTTACAAAGGCAGTCGTGCAGTTTCTGGCTGTAATTTGCATTGAGAAATTACTTTGCCACCAAAGCCCCAGCACAGGAATTTTAACCTTGCATTACATTATTGCTGTTTTTTATTGACTTGTGGATGCCCCGTGATCTGTTCTCCTGCTGCTCTTGTCCCCTAGACTGCCTCTCCTTTCACTTTTAAATGGAATGAGAAATTGTTCTGAGGTCTATAATGTATTGTTTTGCAGCTGCCTTTTGTAAGAAGCACTTTTCCCAAATAAAAAAAGTAAAAAAAAATTAAACAAGAAGTCAGTCTGTTCTTTTAAGTTTGAAGGTTCTGGTTTTTCACTTGATTATTTTTGTGTGTGTTTCTGTAAATACAAAGGCATTTATGTCACTTATTCTTAACTCCTGCAGAACTGTGTGCAGAATTCCAGCATTGTTAGAGACTTTCCAGCAAAGAGCCTGTAATGCAAGAGGCACATTCCAAACGGAAAACTGAGGCAGCTGATGTATTGAAGGAATATCTGGGGTCATTAGTAAGAACTGGCATGTCTTGCTTCCTCAGAAGTCAGTCCTCCACTGTTGTGTTAATTTTATTTGCACTGGACAAAGCCAGCTGCAGGACATACTCTTACCCACAGTTTCCTATCGTGATGCTTTTGGGCAGCAAGTCTAAGCACTGGACAGGCCACTTCCTGAGGCTCCACATGCTTGTGTTCAGACAGAAACATTTTTCTGCAGAAATACACAAAGTTGCAAGTAAACTGCTAGAAGCATATTAAGATGCTGGGGATGTGATTTCAAAAAGTTTAAGTGAACAGAGTAAAGCCATTTTTGTTTGTTCAGTTTGTTTTTGTTTTTTTTTTCCCCCGGGGCTAAGTAGCAGAGGGAGGAAAGGAATGTAATTTGAGCAAATGGCACTTTAAACTGATAAAGGGACAAAACAGAAAAAAGTTAAAGCCTCCCTGCCCTACATGGTGAACATAAGTTGTTATATCCTATTGGAAAGCTTCATTCAAATGTGAGTTTGTGTTCTGATAAGGTGGAAAAAGGCAATGAGCTTACCCGCCAGAGCACATGTGTGAGCTTGCTTTCATAAGGGGTCAGGAGTGTTTTACTCCCTGCCTGAGTGTACATGTGGCACAGTGGCGGCTGCTGGTGCTTCTAAAGCTTCCTCCTGTACATCTTACAGAGGAGGCTGAGAATACCCAGATGAGTGATGTGCTTTGGTGGAGGCTGGTGGGTGGAGCTGCATGGCACTGTGTTCACAGGGAGCGTGACAAACAGCTCCTCTTGCTTTGAACGGTGCTGTGGTTCCTGTTGTGCAGGTTCAGGAACTGCCTGTGTTTGTCCCCAAGCCAGAGCTGCTGGGTGCCGCTTCCCGTCCGAACCAGAGCCTTGTGTCTGAGCTGGCTGGAGCACTGTGATTCCCACCCCCCACCAGCCCCAGACTGAGACAGCTGAAAATAGAAGGTCTCTGAGATAAGTATGTTAGTAGGCTGCTATGTTCTTCCTCTGTGAGAACAGGAATAAATTCAGTAGCATTAAGCTTATAATGTAAGAAGATGGAGGGTGACAACTCCGGCTGTGCTACATTCTCTTCAAGGAAATACTTAAGGTACAGAAGCTGAAAAGGCCAATGAGAGTAGCATCAAGGTGGAAAGGCTATAAAGTCTCCATAAACTTCCAGCAGCAGAATCTTAATTTCAAATCAAAAATCTTTAGAAAATGATGGATGCTGTCACTTAAGATGCCTTGACTTTACTCCCTAGGCCAGAATACATACATTTTGTTTGATACAGACCTTTGCCTCCTGTGGAAAGTGCAGATTAAGTGTGCTACCTGTTCTCCCTGCTCTGAATGTGATCATTCAAGGTAAGAGCACTTGTTACAACTTTGGCTGCTTTAGTTAAAATGATAGCACAGCTGGCCTTTGTGGCCCAAGGTGGATTGTAATTTTGAGGAAATACCTGGTTCATTTAATGAAATACAAAGTAACTTTCCTACTACTGCAGGTTCAGAGGAGATTTGTATTTAGAGGGTACCATGAGCTATGGGGTGTCTCATGTTTGGAACAAAACTTGTGTAGATGACATTATTCACGCTGCAGCAGTTTAAAATGAGGGAATTTACATGTAATCCTTTAGGATTGAGATACAATACAGGACTGTGCTGCAGGGATCAAGTAACTACAAAGTCTAATTGGTAGCATTAGAAAGGCATTAAACTGTAGTTGTGGTGAACCTCACTTCAGGTTAGCAAAACTAGACTTAGGAGTGAAAACTATAAGCAGTGATGTTCGTGTACACAGCAGTAGCAAGGAAATGCAGGATTTTAAGTATGCTGAACTCTGGTTATGCATGGGTGTGCTGTTTGTCACTCACTGTCAGGCCCTTCTTGACAACAGCTTGATGTGAATGCATCCACAGTAGCTGTGCAGGCAGCTGTGTGAAGGTTGATTTACACCAGCAGCATTGGAAAAAGTGCTTTAAAAGATTTTTGAATTCCTGTTTCAAGGTGAAGTACTCTTAGGACAAAGGGGCTCTTGGCCTAGAACTATTCTCAAAAGAGTGTGATACCCCAGCATTGCCTGTTGGTGTAGTTCTAGTTCTCAACACAGTTGCTTAAGAGTGGTGCTTGAAAATTATTTCAGGAGCCAGTTTGCTGAGCAATGACTGTTTGGGCCCTTCACACACACCTGCAGGCAGCTGTGGGTTCTGGGGGCTGAGAGCCAGGAAAATGCCTGTTGGGGAAGGGGCACCTGTAACAGCGCTGCCGTTGGAGCACTCGCCCGGCTGGGGGAAGCTTCACTTCCAGCTTCTTGTCCAAAATCCCAGGCATGCATCTTCTTCCTGAAAGAAGGCTCCAGGATAGAGTGCTCCACCTCAGTTCAGCATCTGAAAATTGTCTCCCTTCCAACTATACTTAAACATTAACTGGAATGATTAGATAAGAGCCTTAGCTTTTGTAACTGAGAGCCTGTCTCCTGCACATAAAGCAAAGCTGGACCACATAGGCACTGCTCTGTGCCTTCCACATCACTGGGCTGCTGGGTTGTGTTGGCTTTTAACTAGTCAGCCTCTGGGAGATGTCAGTTTGGTACATTTTAAAATATTTCTAATTATTTTTATTATCCTGTTCCACCAAGAGGTAATGCTTCTTCTCATCTGGCCTGGCTGTGACACCAGTGCAAGTAATGTGCCACAGCAAAGATTCAAATACTTTTTCCCAGTAGATAAGAACAAATGAGCTCATCTTCAAGCTGAATGTGCAGCTCTTGAAACTGAAGCCTGTGGGGCAGTACTAGTTTTTAAAATAGCTTTGTAAACAACCTTATAACCCTTTGTACAAATGCATTAATGATGCTGTCAAGATGCACTTGGAATTTGCATATGATGCTGGGGAACAAACCATTAACAGAAGGCTCCATGGGAGTTAGTGCTACTTTGCCTTGTCATAGCTGGGTGTTTCCATCTGCTCTCTGATGGGGAAAGGCAGAACCACAGAGATTATGCTGACCTTGTATTTTAATCTAGTGGTTCTCACAGTCTAGAATAATGGGGATTTTTTTTTTAATTTTAAGGAGATTTTTTAAAAGCTCATAGCTTCCTGTATTACCTCACAAGTTCACAAGTAACAGCGTTACCAATGTACTCCAAAGAACCTTGTTAGCAAGTTGCTGGTCTTCACTCATGGGAGGACAGCTGGAAAAGCAGCTCTGTGGAAACCATTCAGTGTAACTGCCCAAAGGCCTCGTGGAAAATGCCAAACAGAACCAACCAAAAGAGGTCACGCTCCTGGTTTAGCTGCACAATGGGTAGGTGTCTAAGACTAAGTTTCTTGGAGGAGTAGGAAGTCTGTTAGACCTGTTAAAGGGAACAGTCACAAGCCTGTTCTCCCTGATCCTGTGTGTTGCACAGCTTTTGCCAAGGTCTTGCTTTGCCAGTAGCTCCACGTGTGCGGGAAGAGAACAGCAAGAGCCCTGAAACTTGGCAGTGCTGGGCACTCAGGATCACAACAGCCTGCACAGCGGTGGCTAATTAAGATGGTAAACCAAATGAACCATGCAAAGTTAACACTCTGCTGGTACCATCCTTCATCTAATTCTTGACCAGTGAAAGAATGTAACTGGAGAGGAAAGCAGTACTTTTTCTATTGCAGTCTTCTGGAAGATACACACAAAAAAAAATAAATTATAGATTACAAACTACTACCAGGAATAGAAATATTAAACTTACATTTGACTGCTCTTGTAGTGACAAGAGCTTTGTTTGGAAGCTGGCTCACCACCGTGAAATTTTCTTCAATGTGCAAACCAAAATGCAACTACTAGGCTAGTAAAAATGAAGAAGGAATAAAGATTTAAAAAGCCAACACGAGAAGGAGATGCCTGAAGATGAAGCTTTCTCCACAGCAGGCTACAGCAAGAGGGTAGCATGGAAGGTTCCTCCCTGAGCTTACACAGAGCTGAATTAACCCCTGCCCTTGGCATGGAACAGCAAAGAACCAGGCCAGAGGAAGCATTAAGAAAATTAGAAATATTTCCAAGACTATTCCTTAATTATTCATTCTCCTTTTTTTTTTGTGTCTAAGACAAGATTTTCCAGCAATACTTGCTACATGTTTTTCCCTATTTTTCAAGGACTTAGGAAACAGGGGCAGCCAGCCATTGGGTAAGCTGGCAACACCCTAGCCTTCCCAAGGCTGCTTTGCATGGAACACAAACTGTGTTTTATCATTACAGAGTTGGAGTTGCAGTTCATAGCTTAACAGTAACTAAGTGATACACTTTGGTACATGTGGACTGTAGTAAAAAAAAACTTCCTCTGACATTTCTTTCCTCCTCTTCCTTCCCTGTTTCCATCTACTGGGAAAAAAACTTGCAAGCAACAGGAAAAAAAGGCCCCCAAAACCTTCACCAAAAAAAACCCAGCCCAAACCCTTCATTCAGCTCAGGTATACAGAAAAGTGAGCCCCAAGTAGCAGAGCTTGTGACTGGGAGAAGCAATCCAAAACCTTCCATTGCTACCACCATGTTCAGTCTCCACAGCAGCAGTAGATATACTCACCTAGGGCAGCTCTCTGGTGCACCCCACACCCTTGCCTTACCACTCTAACACAATGTAAATTTTTAACTTTTTGCCTAATTTAAACCATTTCACCCCTTGCTAAGTTTTACAGGAGCTTGCATCCATCCTTCACACTCCCTTGAACATCTACAGGGATATTCTCAAGCTGCCATTGGCCCATCACACAAGCTACAGAAGGCTTTTGGTTAAAATCAGCACATCAAAAGCAAGAGGAGGTTATCAGGGAGGAATGAAAAAAAGGTCCTTTCACTGGAAGCTTTGCTGCTCACAGCAAGTCCATGTAGCAGGATGGAGAACGGTACTGGAAATAATCCTGACTATTGCAAAACAAAGAAAGGCAACTTTTCTCACCCCAGGAAGAAGTGTATCATATTCTGCCTGCTGCACCACCCCTGAGATGTCTCCAGGTTTGTCTGGTGAGGAACTCAGGGCAGATGTGAAATCCTCTACTCTTTCACAAATGTTATTAAGCTCCTTGGCATGGGTGGCTACCTGCCTGACCTCAGGAGAGCTCCTAAATGAAAGTTTAGGCAGGAGTGGGTTAGTGCTGTCCAAGCAGACTTTTTACAGCTACTGGCAGAGAGGAAAGTGCTAAAAACCAGCAACACAGCTTAGAACGGTCAGTGCAGAACTCTGGTGCAAATTTATCTTCTGACACAGCCAGAAAGACATGTAAGGAAATAATTAAAGGCAATAACTTTTATAGTTCTCTTTGGTTAGGGCAAGGCCTGGCAGCTTCCTGAGTTGTCTCATCTCAGAAGTTCACATTGCTATGTTCAAAGCAACCTATGCTACCAACAACAGCGATCTCTGAAAATACTCACAAGCCAAACTGCAAGGTAGAAATATCAAGAGAGATGGCTTGAGGCCATATAAAACAATTTCATCAACTGAACAAAACTGAATCAAACAGCCTCAGAAGTATGGCAGTTTCCAAGTTCACCCTGAAGCCTCTCTTCAGCAGGAGCACTGGGTCTTCTCCACACTTGGACTGGCAATCACCGGCCTGGAGTCAAGACTGAAGCTGTTTGGAGGGTTCTCCCCATGAAGCTGTAAGGTATTTCGGGCTATCAGCTCCTTAGCCATTAATGTGAACACCTCTTCTATGTTTTGAGCTTCTTTTGCTGATGTTTCCAGCACAGCTAAGAGCCCGTGCTTCTCTGCCAGGGTGCAGGCATCTTCAAACAGCACTTGGCGCTTGTCCAGCGAATCCGATTTGTTCCCTTAAGAGAAGGCAAAGAGATACTTCAACTACTTAGGCTTTCAAAAATTTATTTTTAAATGGATGCAGGAAATCAGCTTTGTTAAACAACAGATCTATGTTAGCAGTAAGAGTTACTGGATACAACAAGATGTGAGAACATCAGAGCCACAAATATAGACTGTGGTTTAAAACTGCAGAAAATCATATGATAGCAAAAGAGATGAAATCCAAGAAAAAGCTAAAAACCTGTGTTCATCTGATTACTTAGTGTAGGTAAAAGATTATTTAGAAGCAACTGTTGTCCTCTTCCCTAGTGGTTTTAAATATTAAGTAGCCTTTAAGGTGAATATTTTTTTGTTAAAAATATTTTAGGGTGATGTAGAAAGAAAGACAAGAATTCAGATCAGCTACCTTAATGCCTAAAATATATACTTGTTTCTGCATGTATAGATTAAACTTTTACTCGCAGCACTTTAGTCAAAATCTGTCATGAAACACCTCAGATAAAATATCTTTGTATATTTAGGCAGTTGCAGCCCATGTGGATTAATCAGTTCTGGTAGCTGGCTGAAGTCTACATTTGTAGTTTCAAGACAACCCTTCATCAAATTAATATCTTGAATATATATACACTAACTACCCTCCCATAAAGTCCCTTTAAGTATTTCTAAAAGGAAAAAAACCCAACCCAACCTACCCCATAAAAGAAAAAACCAAACCAACCACAAAAACCAAAAAAAAACCTAGCTTGAGGGTTATTTGCCTTCTTAAGAGGAACCCACCCACCTTTTCCTCCTTCAGTTCCAGATAGGAAAGTTAGGTTTCCTAACCTCAACTTCCTGCTAGAAAGGTGTATAACGTGACTAAGTGTAATTAAATGTACAATGATTTCTGCCAATGTAAGTAAAGCAAACAGCACAGGCTTTGGAAGAAAGCACCAAGCTGGATCCTTAACAAAAGCTTCATTTTTTATTAACTTCAGAACTTCTTTCTCTAAAAAAAAACCAACAACCACCACCATCCCCCCCACCACACACAGATAAGTCTCTTTCTTTAGATTCATGACAGAAGTTAAGAAAAACCAGCCAAAGTGCAGTGATTCACACCTTCCCCCCCAAGCACTGCATTAGAAGCAGGTCAGAAAGGCTCTGGCGTTTCACCACACCAGTGTTCTCGTTTGCAGCTTCTTCCCTGGGGGAAGGAACAGCAATAATAACCACGAAACCCAAGGGAAAGGAACCGCGGCTTCCTACCAGCTCCATTCCCGGCAATTCCCGGCCACTGCTTTCCTCCAAGAGGCAGTTTCCCGAACGCCAGTGGAATGCAAGCAGGCTACTCCAGCTCTGCAAAAGCCATCTCCCCATCTATTGTCTTACCTGCTCGGAATCCCATTACAGAGCAATGCGCATGCATATCAAGAGAGCAGAGAGGAAAGATGAGAACCAGGAGTCTGTGCATCCCCCTTCACCTTGAATTATTGAGCTGCTACATTCCCGTGCAGCAGGAGTACAGGGTCAGGCTTGCTGCAATTCTAACACCAACAAGGTGGTCCCTGCCTCCAGCCTGGCAGCAAAGCTTGTTGTGTTATTCCAACAGGAAAGGAACAACTGAAAAAGGGTTTTGCTGTCTGCAATGGGTTTGGTCCTGTCAGGACCAGGCTATGACTTTCCTCATTTTTTTAAGCCTAGGTTGAATTGACACACTTGGTGATCTATTTTAATTAGAATTGAATTCTTCCTTAATGCATAGTGTATAGATGCTTCAAGTAGTGGTAGGAAACGAGGGAGATTTTATATCCATATTAAAAATCTACATAACACAATATTTAAAACTAAAATCCTACCAATTAACATCATGACCAAGTTTGCAGCACCATACTTTTCAATTTCATGAATCCAGTGAGGAATGGATTCAAATGTGGACCTCCTAGTAAGGTCATAGGCAAGGATGGCCCCATGGGCACTCCTGTAATAAGACTGGGTTATTGTCCGGAAGCGCTCTTGACCGGCTGTGTCCCACACTTGGATCTGTAAGAGAAAGGACAGAAGTTGTAAAGACCCCTGAACACCACTTTCCTAGGTGCTTGCTCTCAGCATTTGAAGCCCCTTGTCCAGAAGGCAGCCAGACCTGTCCCAGCTCACTCTACTACACCAGTGTGGCTGTGCCCTCCCTAGATCCGAAAAGTCATTTACAAGCCTGTAGAATCAATCTACACAGACCAAAGAGAAAGCTCCAAGGGTAAACCCAGCTTTGCAAAGAGGCCAAGAAACCCATTTTCAACAGCTGTAGTAAAAGACATAGAACATTACAGCCTTTCAAGAAGAGCTAAGAACCCTAATACAGGGCAGGGCAAATCTATATATAAAAGCCAGACATCCTAACTTTCATCTGCACACAGAGGGAAGTCCTAGCTGACAATTTCTTCTGGTTCTTGTCTAGGAAGTCTTCTTCCCTCAAATTAAGCACAGATCAAAGTGGAGCCTTCACAAACTTGGTGTGCCAGCTCAAACCCCCAGATCTCTGGAGGGAAGAGACATCTCCAAACTATAGCCTTCTTCCAAAGAACTCCCTTCAGGCAAAGCACAATGCCTCTCCTCAAGCAGATGCCGAGAAGTCACGAGAACAAGTATGTACCCAAATCAGGGTGACTGCTTCCCCCAGGACATCTTCCTGAGCGAAACCTCCACTGGGAAACACCCCTGGTTAGAAAGGCAGCCAGCTTTTGCCAGCTGCCTTCGGCAGGGCCGAGCAGGAGGTGCCGCCCGTCCCGCGGCTTCCTGGCACCGGCACGGAAGGACGGCTCGGCCCAGGCGCTGCTCGCCAGGAGCCCCGGGCTCGCTCCCGCCACCGACCTTTACTTTCTTGCCGTCGATGTCCATGGAGCGCACGGTGAAGTCGACGCCGATGGTGTTCTGCTGCTTCTCGTTGAACTGCCCCGTCTTGAAGCGGTGCACCACGCACGTCTTCCCCACGTTGGAGTCGCCGATCAGGATGATCTTGAAGAGGTAGTCGAAGGCATCGTCCGCGCCGGAGCTGGGGAACGGCATCGCGGCTGCCGGGCGGGCCTGCGGCCAGGCGGGGGAGGAGGAGGAGCCGCAGGCCCGAGGAAGGAGCCCGGTGCCAGGCGCTCACCTGCCGGCGCTGCCCTGCCGGGACAGGTAGCGCCGCCCTGAGCCGCCCTGCCGCGGGGCCGGCGGGAGCTGTAGTCCGCCCCCTCCTCTCCCTTTCCTTCCCCGCCCCTCCCCGGGCTCGGCCGGACCGCGCAGGGGCCGGGCCGCTCGCTCCCGCCCCGCTCAGAGGGCGGGCAGGGCCCCGGCGGCGGCCGCGGCCGGACTACAGCTCCCGCCGCTCCGCGGGGCCGTCCGGAAGGGCCGCCCCCGCCCGCCTCCTTCCTCCGGCCGCGCTGGGCGCCGCGCGCGGAACGCGGGGCCGGGCAGGGAACGCGGGGCCGGGCGGCTCCCCGGAGCGTGAGGCGGTGGCGGTGGCGGAGCCGGGCCCTGCCGTGCCCTGCGCTGCCCGCTCGGCTCCACTCCCCGCCCCGCCGAGGACGTGGTCGCAGCGCCCAGAGAGAGCCGCGTCCTGCTCCTCGTCCCCCTCCTCGGGCTCGGCTGGGCTGGGCTGGGCTGCGGTGCCGGGCGGGAGCGCGGCCCGGGCCTCCCCGGCAGCTCGGAGCACTCTCGGAGCATTGGGGTGCTCGGGGCAGCCCCCTGTCCTTCCTCCCGGAGAACACCCGGCCGGGCATCCGCGGTGACACACGGTCTGCTTGTGCCGGCTGCCCAGGGTGGGTCTGCGGTTGTGCCGCTGTTCTTCTGTCTCTTTGGAAAAATGGCATAGGAGTGTGGGGGGTTGTTGGTTTGGGTTTGATGGGGTTTTATTTGGCTTTTTAAAATTATTATTTTGAAGAAAAAATCCTTTCGTTTGTTCTGCACTTTGGAATGTTAAGGCTGCACTTTCCTGCCGGCTTTGGAGGGCAGTAGGGTAGCATTAAGGGTGTTTATTTTGAACTTAAGGTGTCTTATTTTGCCTTTAAGTGAAAGGATACGGCAGAACACCGAGGAGAGCTTAACAAATAAGGGTGGAAGCCTATCAAAAGCTTACTCAGAATACCGGCTGGCTTTGGGTAAATAGTGCTAAATAGTTAGATGAGGCAGTCTAACACCCTAAAAGCACTCCTCTTCCTTCCAGTGAAGCACAAGGCATGTGCTTCACTGCCTTGAGTTCTGTGGGTCATCCTGCTGCCAAGCTTTTGCTCTTCCTCCACCACGAAGTTACCATGGTGTTCTCGCAATAATTAGATTAACTTTAAAGAAAAAACTGGTTGCAGACTTTTCTAGCCTAGGAAGAATGCCAGATTTGAATATAGAAAGGGCAGGATGAAGATAGAGGGAAAACAAAATCTTTCATGGTTATCTCTATGCTGTAAAAGTGTTCTGTGCCAAAAAGCCTTCTAGAAAGAAGACCTGAGACTGGGGAGCTCTGAGGAACAGATTGTTCAATAGCAAATGCTCTTTTAAAAAAATCAGGTGACTTTAAGGTCAAACCAGGTCTTAGGTTTAAAAGGACTCAGTATCTTGGACAAATAAGATCTATGTTTGCATGTGTTGACATGAAGCAAGTAGTAAATCTTGTGCTTTGGGCTGCAAACTGATTACCCAAGGAAGGAACTTTTCCCCACAGCGTTGCACAACTGGCAGTGTTTTGCTTTCCTGGGGACAGCTGTGTTATCTGCCTGGTGGGAGGGGAGGGAGAGCCAAGGAACCTTTTGTGTTTGACCAGAGACCGTGTGGCTCACAGCCTGCAAGGGCCGTGGAGCTGGGAAACTGGAGTGCCTTGGCTTCCCTTCTGGGTGCAGCTTGTGTGGGGACAGCCCCGGGCTGTAGGGTTACTGCTGCACTCTGTGGTGCTTGTGTGGGCGCTGGGTCTTCATTCCCTGGTGCTGGGACCTGAAGTCAAGGTGGTATCAAGACTGCAAAGTTGCCTCTTCAGGGCTAGTCTGGCCTTCCCACAGCTCCAGTTGTAGGCACTTTTTGTTCTTCTGCGTGAACCCAAGCAGTCTGGGCACATGTCCCTACAAGGAGGTGCTGTGTGCCAGCTGGAGCAGTGGCAGTGTGGCCCAAGAGCTCCTGGGCTGTGTGGAGACAGATGGTGCCAGGTCTTGTACAGACTCACTGCATTTGCCCTGGATGAGAATGAGTTCAGGTGTGGTGTAGGATAAATGTGACTCTGGTGTCTCAAAGCTGTCATAGCTGGGTCCCTGTTACTCAGAGGATCTCTGTGCCACACTCTGTTTTGGAGGTCAGATGTGATGTCAGTTTCCACAGTGGTTCACATATCCAGCAGTAGCTGGATATTGCTGTTGGTCAGGCATGTGTCACCACTGAGAGAACAGGGAAAGGAGACTGCCTGCAGTGGAAGGTGTCTTGGTGAAAGCTTTAAAAGGAGGAATAGAAAGTGTGAAATAAAGAGTTTTCAGTAGCAGAAATTTGGGTGAGAGACTGTCTGGGCAATGACTTCTACTTTCTCCAGGTGAGGTTATGAAGCTGAACTTGAAAAGACTTTTGTCAGATGTGCAAATAATTACAAACAGCACCTGTGGATACAAAAGGACTCAAAGGCATTATATTGTCTTGTTTCAGTGCTGGTCCTCTGGGGGAACAGGGGTGGTGCTTCAGTTTACCCCTCCTCAGCATTCAGAGTGCTTGTGGTGTTGGCATGTGTTCTGAAATGTGTGGAGAGAGGTTCATCCCCTCACTGCCCAGTGGGGCTGTTTGCCAAAACCTGTTAGCAAACATCATCCCTTGGCTGTGCCAGCACAACTGGGGCATTGGAGAGGTGTGACATGGAGCAGCATGAGGAAACGGTGTGTCTGTGATGGCTTTCCCTCAGTACTGACAGTTCCTGGTTGTCTTGAGGTTGAGGCAGGTGTCACCCATGCCCTACACCCATGTCCTGTAGGGACAGGAAGGTGTGACTTGTTGTGTGCTGTACTGATGAGTTAGGGACTGCTGGAGCTGTAATGTCAAGCTTGAGAAAAAACAGGAAAGGATTCCAGCTGTTGGATTTCAGCACTGTCCTCACAGCTACTTCCCTTCTTCCATCTATGCACTCTTGGGCATGCTTCAATAGCATCTTAATGAGGCAGTCAGATCCCAAACCCTTCTCCAGCCATAGCCAAACGCTGCTCTTGTGGCTTCATCACCTGTCTGTGTCCAGCCAGGTAGCAGCAGAAAGCTCTTATTTATGGTCCCTCTGTAGTGCACCATGTGTAAATGGTGCACAATGGTGTGTAATAGCAGAGTGCTGGAAATTGGTAGATCCAGGGGGTGTTCCTTTGGTCCTGGGCACTGAAGAGGCATCTGCTAGGAGAGAACCAAAAAAAAGTGCCATGAGGGTACTGGGAGAATGGGAGTAACAAGACACCTTAATGTACAAGTGATGAATGGGTAGTGGTGTGAAACAAGTTGGAAAGGTGTGGCATGGAGTTGTTCCATCTGGATTCGAGCTGTTTGGGGGGCAGAGCTGTACTTCATACATATGTTTTAATTCAAATTGGTTTTCTCTTCTCCTCCCTCCCCATCTTCTTCTGTTTAAGGGAGAAGAAGAATGACTTAATCACCATCCAGCCCTCGTGGCCAAGGCAGGAGCAGGGCTAGGGCTGCCAGGAACAGAGCATGGCTGTGCCTGGAGCCTTACGGAGGCAGCCTGCCAACAGAGGCCTCGTGTCCCACTGCACCCACCATCACATCGTTGTGTTCCTGCTGACCTTCTTCAGGTAGGCTGAGTGCTCAGAGATTTGTATTTCCACTCTTTCTCCAGAGAAGATTGGGCCAACTCGTGTCTTTGTGTTTCCTGGCAGTTATTCCCTGCTCCATGCTTCCAGGAAGACATTCAGTAATGTCAAAGTCAGCATTTCCAGCCAGTGGACTCCCTCCCCCCGAAACAACACGGCCCCTGCGCTCCAGCCATATGAGGTAAGGACCCCAGGGAGAAGGGAGGGCTAGGAAGGGTGGGCAGCTGCCAGTGGGCTGAGCTTGTGGGGCTGAAGAAGCTCCTTTGGGTGTTCCTCACTTCTCAGAATGTGAGTGGAAACTTCAGGTGTTGGCATTGTAGTTTTATGGATCACCAGGCGATGCTGAAAGCTTCCCTAGTGGAGCCCAGAGACAAAAGCTTCTCAAGAAACTGCAGTGTTCCAGTGGAAAGGGGGCCCCAGAAGAGTCTGCACTGGCATGGAGAAGGGGGAAGGGGGACTCTTCCTCTGAAGGGTTGGAGGCAATAAACCAAAGCAGTTAATGGGCTTACAGAGAGTCCTGTGAAATCCTGGCTGTGCTTTCTCTGGGGCAGTGGTGCTGTGGCCACCCTCTTAAAAGGATAGCCAGACTTGGAGAGAAGAGTGCTGTCTGACAGTGCTAGCTGTTATCCTAAATTGATGACATTTGATCTTGCATCTGAAAGGCCTGGTTTACATGCTGAACATCCAGCACCCCTTGTCTGTGAAATCCTGGTTTCAGTTAAAGCAGTGGGAGTTTTGGCAGTGCTTGCTTGCGGGAAAGGGAGTTTTAAACTGCTTGGTTCTCACAAATGGGGAGGCAAGAACTACCTCCTGGTTCCTACCATGGGGTTTTTAGGGCCTTATTTTTTTTTTTTCTTTTTTGATGCTTTGTCCTGATGCTTTTAAGAAGTGGAAGAAATCTCACATCAAAAGCTTGGTCACAGGCCATGAGATCTGTTAGGGCTGGGAGTTCCAAGTCAGCTGCTGGAGCATTGCCTGCATTGGAAATCATTGGTTATTTGAATGTTTGACAGAAGGAATAGAAGGATGACAAATGCTGACTTCTTATGATAAGTGAAAACAGTACATTTGGCTTGTAATGTCTTCAGGATTTTATAGTATGGCCAAAAGGAGTGAGCATCTCAGGAATGCTGAAACAAAATGCAAGGTGTTTATATTTAGTTCTTTACTAACATTCAAACAATCAGTATATTTTGGAAGCTGTTTTCATTTTTTTTAATATATAGATGGTTTAGTGTTTGCTGGATGTTGAGATGCATGTGTCTGATCAAGAAAAATGGTCAAACTGATCCTTTAGTTATCAATTTATTTTACATCTGTTAAACTAAGTGGATGTATGATTGGTGTTGACTGTACAGGATGTTCTCCTGGAGAGGTAGAATCAAGCTGAAACTGATGATATTTGAGTTAGGCACAGCTGCAGGTCAGGCTTGGGTTGGGTTTGTTTGTTTTCTAATGGAGGCGTGGTGGGAAGGGAAGAAAACTTTGTTCTGATTCACTTCATTAATTCTTCAAATTATCCTCAAAGCTTGCTATTTTTTTATCTGATGTCACTAAACTTTCTTCGGGGACAAGTGAGACTTTTTCCCTTTTTTTGATCATATTGAAACTAAAGTGAAACTCAGGGTAAGCACAAACCCCAACATTATTAGTGATAACTCGAGTTTGTTGTAAATAGTTTCCAACCAGTCTATTTCTTCCTCTTGTTGCTTTTGTGTTCTTTCTTTTCTGTTTGTTTTCTGTCATTTCTTATTTTGGCTGCTGCCACAAATACTTTAAGGGAATTATTCATTTAGTGAAGACAGCAAAAGAAGTACAGAAGAGATGCTGCACATAAAACAGAATTTGCCTTTATTGTATTATTCATTAAAATGCTCATCAGTGTTTCAGAGTAAGAAGCTGTCTAACAGTTGCATGCTTGTTCGAAGTAGGGTTTGTTTTGCCACTCATTTGTCTTGATCCAGGTGAAAGGAGCATTTCTCACTTCTGGTTTACTAGGTTACATTTTAGAAGTGAAGCAAAGTGTCAGTGGACATTTTCTGCCAGAAGATAATGCCAGAATTGTTCCTGATTTGATAACTAAAGTGTTGGAGAAATGGGAGCTTGCTTGGGCCAGATGCTGTTCTGCTTTGGAGCTGGGGTTTCCAGCTGAAATTGAAAAAGAGTAGAATGAGCTATGCCTCTCCTCGTTTACCTGTCCAAATTTTCCCTCTGTAGCTCTGGAACAGCAGCCATTTATTTCAAAATGCAGATGAAGCGACTCTATTCCTGGGAACATTGGACACCATCTTTTTGTTTTCCTATGCTGTGGTGAGTAAAACTAACCCCAAACTGCTCAGCTTTGGTTGACTCTTGTTGGGAAGATCACACCCACAATAAAAAGCTTAGTTCAGAGGCAAACCTCTTTCAGTTTCTGTTAGTTCTGCCCATGCCTGTCAGCCATGTGAAGATGCTTGTTAACAAACACAAGGGAAATACTATCAGTTCAGAATTTCTTACACCCTGTCACTGGGGAGGACTAGTTCTGTCTCTCCAAGAGTTCTCAGCTGAATTCTTTTAAACAAGAAATGTAATGAGCAGCTACAAGCAGGGTTTCTTTGGTGGCAGGAGGAGTGGTTAGAATCCAACTGTATGTTGATGTAACAGCAGTGTTTGGATTAGTATGGCCTTTCTATGTGGTTTTAATTCTTACAGCTGTAAGGTGCAAATCCTCTGGCTTTATTTAATGCTGTGGTTTGTTCTCAGGGTCTCTTTGTCAGCGGCATAGTTGGGGACCGCCTGAATTTACGCTGGGTTTTGTCTTTTGGCATGTGTTCCTCTGCTCTGGTGGTAAGTTGGGACATAGTAGTGGGATTTAAAAATCTGCCCTAGGGTTTCTGGGTAGGGTTTTGCTGTAGGAGAGAAGAGGCTGTGTTTCTGTGTGAATCTGCTCATGAGCTGTACCTCAGTGGTCTCAAAGCCTGCAGCTCTAACTTGGTGCTGGATGCATGAACTGCACTGTCTAAAGCATGGAGCGTAGATGACTCTCCCCTTCCTGAAATGTCAAACTCTGGACACTGTGTCAGAAGGAAATTCCTGAGTTTGAGACACTATCTAGAGACTTGATGAACAGCTTTTGTTCAAGATTAGTGTATTTGGGCTTTTGGGGGGTGTTTTGTGGTATAACTTAATCTCTTAGACCATGTGTGTTGTTATAGAGGCTTTTGCTTCCAAACACAATCTTTGCTCTGTTCTTTAAAGGACATCCTAACAAAACCAGGCATTCATTTACGTATTTTATATAATTGCCAGGAGGGTATGTGTCAAAAAAGAATGTCTGCTTCAAACAAAAGGTGCTTTGTGTTCAAATTCAAGCCACTTCAGATAAGTGTAAATCAGTTTTATCTCGTGGTTTTCTGGTTATTAAAGAAGTGGTAAAATGTGTGGAGTGTTTGTTTTACCAGTGGCTACAAACTCCACTGTGGCCTTTTGGGCTCTGCAGACACATGACAGACTGCAAGTGTGCATCATGCACCCTGTGCCACAATGTGTGTTTGTTTTGGGTTAGAGCACTTGGTAATTTGAGAGCTGGCTTAGTATTTGTGTTAAATTTGGTGAAGATACATGACCCGTGAGGGCTCTGTGTTTTCAGAGAGCCTCACAGATTAGCATGTCAGTACTAGAGCAGATCAAGAGGCTACTGTATTTTTAGTGTTGGCATTGAAACTATTTGTGTCTTCCTTCTCTTCTCCTGTTATAAGTGTGCAAAAATCTTTTGGAGAGGAAGTACCATGACAGCCCATTTGTCTGGAGTCAAAGCTGGGCTGGCTCAGCAGAGGGTGCTATGAGCCCTATGCTGTGTCTCAAACAACACCAGCCTGGCCTCTGCCCTGGCCCTTGCACAGCTCCCTGGAAGCTTGTTCCTTTTTTTAGGAGCCCACTCCTGCTTGACTTTCAGCAGTAGCCTCAGGGTGTCTTCTCTCTTTCCCCCCTGCTCTCCTCCAGGTGTTCTCCTTTGGCACACTCACAGAATGGTTGCATTTCTACAACAAGTGGTTCTACTGCTGTCTCTGGGTTGTGAATGGCTTGCTGCAGTCCACTGGCTGGCCCTGTGTGGTTGCTGTCATGGGAAATTGGTTCGGAAAAGCTGGGTAAGTTGGGTTTTCTTCAGTGACTCGCTTATCTGACATGCTGAGTAATAGCTTGAGCTGAAATTCTCAAACCAGAAATTACTTACTTGTTACATTCTCTCTCTCTCTCTTTCACTTTTTTTCTGGATCCACAGAACAGCCTGGTGTGAACACAACGGTGTGTGTTAAAAGCAACGGTTCAAACTTCAAAAATCCCATAGTGTAGAGTGACTGAATTTTAATTTTCCTACCAGTGAAAAACCTGTTTCTATCTACTTAAAGAGGGCTGATGATAACTGAGTCATCCTAGGCTCTACTCTCACTTTGGGGTATTGCAGATGAGCTCTAGTCATAGTTTGTAACCTTGTTTCCAGCTCACTCTCCTTTAACACAGATGTTTCAGGGTTTCTGGCTTATCTATTTGGCACCTCCAAGTTGTTATGTGTTTTGTTTTAAGTGAACTTTGAGCTCCTTTGAAGTGGAAGGGAAAATGGTGTAACTTTATTAATAAGTTAAAGTTCACTTGAATGTTTTGTTTTTGTCTTGTTCTTAATGTCATCTGTCCTTGCATTGTCTGCTGCAAATCTTCTTTCCCTTCTGCAGGAGAGGTTTTGTCTTTGGTCTCTGGAGTGCCTGTGCATCTGTGGGAAATATCCTTGGGGCATTCCTTGCCTCCTGTGTTCTCAAGTATGGCTATGAGGTAGGTGTTGCTGCCTGGCTTCTAGCTACACCTGCATGTCTGAATGAGGCACTGGTTTTCTATCCTGTCTTTGGGAGATAACAACCTCATGTATCCAATTTCATCTTCCTGAATGCTGTGGAGGCAGAATAGAAAGGCTCCTCCTTTCCTGACTCTTTCAAGCTGGGAGAAATGAGCCCAAGACTCCTCTGTGAAAGGGACTGATGATATTAAGGAGCTCTAGTGTCACATTATACCTTCTTCTGCTTCTGGGTGGCTTCAAGTGCTCTTCAGAGTCACCCATCACAGGTTCTGAGCTGACTGGAGTCCCTGGAGCTGGAAGGGCATGGAGGCATAGCTGCTGTGACTGGGAAGAGTCCAGGCTGTCGTGTGGCAGTGGACAACTGAGCATAGGGAATGGGAGTGACCCAGCACATCTCATAGCATGGGGCCTCTGAGGAGGCTGGCAGAGCTGAGCTGGTCACTCTGGACATGAGAAGGCTTAGAGCACCAAGAGCAGCCTTCCAAAGCCTGGGAGAAGTTTCCTGAGAAATCAGAGCCAGACTCTTTCCAGGACTGCACTTTGAGAGAGCAAAAAAAGCAGTGGGTGTAAAGTGAAGCAGAGATGGTTCCATTTGGATATTTGGAAAACCATTTTCCTTTGATATATGTTAGGCACTGGAACAATGGGACAGACCCTGGAGGATCTTTGGAGGATTTCAAGAATCTGATTGATCAAGGCTCTGAGCAACCTTGTCTGAATTTGGTGCTTGACTCTTCTTTGAGCATCCCTTCCAATAGAGCTGGATCTCTGGTTGTGTTGGCTGAGCTCCTTCCTCACTGCTGTCAGTACAGATAAGCCTAGATAGGACCAAGTCTGTTCAGGGGATGCAGAGATCACTTGTTTCCAGGTGTCATGGATGCAGTCTGGCTTGTTGCAGCTGTTTGCTTTCTCATGAGGTTGGAGTGTAAAGAAACCCTCATTAGAGAGGGAGGTGTTTGTGACTGAAAGTGCTTTAAAAAAGAATGCTTTATTTATTTCTGCTCAGTATGCTTTCCTGGTGACGGCCTCGGTGCAGTTTGCTGGAGGAGTCGTTGTGTTCTTCGGGCTCCTGACGTCGCCGAAGGAAGTGGGTGAGTGGAAGAGCTGTGCTATTTCAGTCCCTTCATGAGAGCAGATCTGCAGCTTCCCATGGAGTACTGCTCATTCTGACAGCATTTATCCTCAGGGCTCTTAGCAAATGGTGCTGCACCTTAGTGCATTCAATGGAGCAAATGCTTCACTTGCCAAGATCACACTAAATGCTGCCATGTGTCACGTGAATAGGGTCTGGATGTTTTTTAAAGCAAAATAAAACAGCCTCGCTCTAACATCTTCACTAGAATATGCCTAATTATCCTAATTATCAGTTTTTCTTCACCTGAAACATCAGTATTTGTTAAAGAAGCAGCAGGCAAACTGATAACTGGCTATTGTAGGAGAAAACTGTGGCAAGCCTTAAGTGTGCAATGGGAAGGGAATGTCGTTTTGGTCTGCAGGTCTCCCACAGCCAGATAAATAACTCTTGGGTTGGATGTGTTTCTTCTCTGAGAAGGCGGTAGGCAAGTCGGAGTGCAACAGGGAAACAAAAGAACTCTGGGGCTTTGACAGGGCTGTGGAGGAGGTTTCCCAGGTGCCTGCAAAGGCTGTAAAGTTGGGAGCTCTAAAGCTGCCATAAAGTGTGCTCGTAAGAGTGCTCTGCATCCCAGGAAGCACAATGCAGTTCCCAGGCCTTCCGATCCAGCAGAGGCATTAACAGCAGCAGGTGTCTGAGGCCCTGCTGCTGCCCTCAGCCTCCACGCTCAAGGGAGGTGGCACCCAGACCCAGGCTGAGGATCCCAAGCCCTCAATAAGGGGGGAAGTGCACTAATTTGTTGTGTCTTCCAACTAATGGCCAGACACTCAGAGCAGACAAAGCGACGCCAGGATCACACAGTACTTGCAAGAGCCCTAGAAGACAAAGGGTAAAAAGTGGCGGCACTGCAGAACACCATCTAGAAGAGTTTCTAAGCCACAGGAGGATGGAGGTATGGGAGAGCAAGGGAACTGCTGGAAGCTAGAATTGCTTAAAAGAAGTGAGCATAGCTTTAGAGTGGGGAGAGGGTGAACAGGCTGTGGTCTGTTTTTCCTGTTGCTTATTCCCTGTAAAACTTAGGCCTCCCTGAGCTTGGAGCAGATGAAGATGAAGCCAGTGTGGAAGAAGATGCCAACAGACCCCTAATGGGCAATGATGATGTAGATGATGACGACCAGAATTACTCCATTCAAGCAACTGACAATGACAACCAGCCCAAGGCCATTGGCTTTTTCCAGGCTTGTTGCCTTCCTGGCGTAGTACTGGTGAGGACACAGATTCTTAAGTAAGAGCTGACTTAACTGTTGAACATAAAGCTGCCTTTTTGTGTTGTCAGGATTTGTACACATCATTGTTAATATGCTGACCATATGTTGTAGTGGTTGGCATCTGATGTCTCATGCTGTTAAAATGTTGGGGTTGGGCCTGCTATCCTTGTGTACATGGATGATGCTGTCTGGATGTGTGGTCTGTGTTGCTCTTCCCATCCTGCTTCATGGAGTGCATGTAACGAGCCAGTGAATTCAGCAGAGATCCTGCCCTTCCTGGTGTGAATCCGCAAGGGAGGCCATGGCTAAAGGTGGCTGTAGGATGCTTCCTTGGTAAGACAGATGCCTGCCCTGAGGAGTGGGGTTCTCACTCCTAACTGAGCATCACACAGAGCTCTGTGGCACTGATACTGAGATTTGGAGTTTTTTAGTTATCTTAAAGCAGAAAGCTGGCCCGAAAAGCCTGAATCAGCGTGATGTAACATCTGGCAAAGTGTGCAGGGTGTTTTATGAGCAACAGGAAACAAGGTCTGGTGATGCAGTTTCCACATATCCTTGTCCTGCCCCTTGAAAACTTGTGCTTCTGTATCAGCAGTGTTGCCCAATTCATGTTCAGCTGAAAAGTTAACCTGTCATTAAAAACCAGTGTTAACCTTCTGCAGCAGGACACACATTCTGTGTGCCCCCTGAATAGTAGAACCAGTACAAGAAGGGGGGCAGAGTGGCTGCTCAGCAGAGCAGTGGGAACTGCCTGGATTTGCCCTGGAGCAGAACTACTGAATGGGCAGTGTTGTCAGGTACCCTTACTGAGCAAGGCAGTTGGCTGTTGTGGTTAAGGCAACAGAAAATCAGGAAGGGATGGGTGCATTGTCAGTGTGCTGAGTGCAGGACAGCCACAGTCCTGTTGTTAAGGCTGCAGTTGAAGAATGGCAAAAGAAAGCAAACTCATCTTGAGTTCTTTCCTACTCTGGATAAATGCCTGGATAAATGTTAGTGATGATGTCTGCCTCAGTTGATGTGTGATTTTTTTCACTGGCCTAAGCAAAAGGAGGTTGTTTGCTTTGAACTTTGGGTTTTGGGGACACATTCCACACCCTAATCCAGCAACCTGAGCACCTTTGAGTCAGAGTTTTATCTGATGTCAGCTTAGTGCCCAGCTAAACAAAGGCACCATGTCAGATTGGTGAGAGACCAAATACTGAGAGAATCTCCAAAGCCTTGTCAAGATTCTACAAAGAATTTATTTGACATATTTTTTCTGTAGCTCCTCTCATCTCCTGCTGAGTGATACAGTTGAAGAGTTTTAGTACAGACAGCTTTCCCCTGAGCCTCTAGGAATTCAATGTTTAATCACTCAGACAATCTGGTAGACAGTTTCTTGGTGTGTTGTAATAAATATCACTTTGTAAAGTGCACTTTTCACACCCAGAGGCAGGAATACCCTACCAAACATCCCCATGTCTTCCATGTATGGTGGAAAACAGTTTGTGTCCTGTAAGAGTGAAAAAGCATTAATAATACAGCTTAGAAGTCTGTATCTATTAAAATAATATAAATTCAGAAGAGATGATTTTGTGGAATTTAACATATAAAAAGATCTGCTTTTTGAAATTTGAAGTCAAGTGTCCATATGCACAGAGCCTCAAAGGCTGTGCTTTAACATCTTCATCCTTGTTTGGCTTTTCCAATGGATTCCTTGAACTGCTGTCTTTACTGAAGTAGGATGACCTGTCCCTCTGCATGCTGGGCCAGCAGCCCCTGAGAACTAATCTCTGTCAACACATGAAGGCTCTGTAGGAGGAGATCTGCTAGCTAAGGACAAACTGAGCCTAGCAACCAAAAGAAAGTTGTCTCAGCTGTTGGGTTTGGAAGCCTTTGCTCAGTTTTGCCCAAACCTTTCATCCCATGTCCTGGAATACCTGCCTGGGGATTATGAGTGAAGCTTTCTCTTCTGGTGCTGTAAACAGATGAGCCTTCTGAGCAGCACAAGATAGCACAGAGGAAACACTTCACGTAACTTTTCTCAGCATGATGCACAGATGACTAAATCTCAAGCTTGTTTCATGTCACGTGGCTGGCTCCCTTCTCTTCAGAAGGTGAATTAAATTTTCTTCATTTTTTGAAGCCTAGTGTCATTTCCTCTCAAGATTACACTGAAAGTGCATTAACCCATTGCATTCAGTGATAAAAAAATAACCTTCTTCACAATGATTTTTGTATTCCTGGGTTCCCTTTGATGTTCAGCATTAAACTTTCATGATGCTGCCTTCTTACATGAAATTCAGAAGTGCTTTCCCCTGAAAGCTTTAGCTGGATCCAGAGCTTTATGGAAGTAAGCAGAAATGCTGCTTGCATTTCTCAAGTGTTAACTGCTTGCTGGCCCTCTCTTTGTTCCAGTACTCCTTGGCCTATGCCTGCTTGAAGCTGGTGAATTACTCATTCTTCTTCTGGCTGCCCTTCTACCTCAGCAGCAACTTTGGATGGAAAGAAGCAGAAGCTGACCAGCTCTCAATCTGGTATGATGTGGGAGGAATCATAGGTGAGTCAGCAGGGGAGTGATACCTTCTTGCAGCTGCGTCCCCAGTGTTTGAGGATGAGAGACAGTGAATGCAGCCAGAGCAGTTGTGTTCAGTGGGATCTAGCTGGTCACTTAATGTGGGAAAAGTCTAGGTTTGTATGTGGCTGCTTGGCTTATATTTTTTTCCTCAAACACAAAGTATATGACCCCTAAAGAGTTAACATATAACTGAAGGGCCCTGTCATACCCTTGAAAATTACCCCTTCACTGACTAGGACTTCTAGAAAAGTTCTGTGTACAAAATGGGGCCCCTACTTGCTACTTCCTTTCAGACAGGTACCCTTGGGGAAGATTTAGATCTGGACTTGCTGGGTTCTGTACTGTCCTGTCTGTCCTGTGTTTCTAAGGACAGACTCATTGCAGATCTCAGGAGAGCAGGCACCAACTGTGTTATGTTCAGAAATTAAGCCTAATTGCTTTTATTTCTGCTGGCTGCAAAACCTGACCTGGTTCCTCCAGAATCAAGAGTATATTCTGTATATGTGTTTAGACTTTCACTCTCCTGTGCTCAGGTTCTAGTTTTATTCCCTTGTCCAGTTAGCTTTAATAGACATCCTTGTTTGGGTCCATTCAGGGTCTGGTTTTGCCTCTGTGGCATTTTTTGCACTAGGCTTTCTCAGCATTCTGGCTTTTACCAGCAGAGCAGTTCCTGCAGAGGTACTAATTGTACATAGGTTGATTTTTATTGGCCTTTGGCAATTGTTGCATTCAGTTGCACCTGCCCATAGTAGGTGAGAGCAGGGAATGTGAGGCCCCTGTGTGATAATGCTTTCCCTGTGAGAAAGAGCTGCCTTTTCTTGCACTTTCAGTTAAAGGAGCCAGGCACAGTGTTCAGCTTGCTTAATCCAGGGTTGTGGTGGTCCTAGAGCTGTGGTGATGCTGTAGGGGAAGAGGAAGGAAAGTAGGAGCATTGGCTAGTGGCATGCCAAAAAAAGAAGCAATAAATTCCCAGTAAAGCAGTATGAGTAGTTTTCTCTGCTTTATCTGAGACTTAAATTTACTGTTGTCTCTGTGTCCGAGGCAGTAGGGGCAGGAGGCTTAGCTCTCAGGATTTTAGAGGGAATGTCTATTGATGAGGAGACCACTGTACTCAGTGAAACAAGCTTTGTTCAAGGTATCAGCATCCTGAGCCTGACAGTGAAACTTCTTTTTTACCAGGTGGGACTATCCAGGGCTTGATTTCTGATGTGCTGCAGAAGAGAGCCCCCGTGCTGGCAGTGAGCCTGCTCTTTGCTGTGGGCTCTCTCTTTGGATACAGCCGTGAGTACTCGTGTGCTGCACAGGGATGAGAGGCTCATTCAGTACCTCCTGGAGAGAACCAGAGCACAGCCTGTTCTCATTATGTTTTCTGATCTTCACACTGCTTCTGGATCAGAATGGGGCCTTTTGGTCTATTTTGTTCAAGTGTGGCACTGCACAGAAAGAAATCTGTTCTCTGGTTAATTGGGTGGAAATGAATTCTCTGAATGGCTGGATTTCCCTGTAGTGGTGAGTTATGGTACTGGTCCTTCTGGTACTGATCCTTCTCCAGTGTCAGTGAGATTTTTGGCATTGTCCTTGTGTCAACACCATAATTGGCAGAGCAAGAAGTCTCAGGTGCATTCCTATACTATGAGGAAAGAGAATCTGTGGACAGATCTTTACTGGAGTATATATTCACTGCTCAGAGACTGGGGAAGCTCTTAGACTTCACTACTTAGACTTCTGAAAATGGTGAAATTGGAGAGTTTCTGCCTCTTTTATGATAGATATAGTTCTTGGTGTCTGTTTTTTAAAGGAATATTGGGAAAACAGAGTGTAAGGATATGGGAATATGTAATTTCTGTGAAACATCTATGAAGCACTTCTAGGGGTGACGGGTTTGTGTTTTCAGACAAAGTCCTGTGGTACAGAGTGATTTAACTCACTGGGATTCCATTTCACTTCTCTGTGTGTTCCTCCAAAATGGGATAGTGGTCCAGACAGACTTTTATAGAGCACTTTGAGATCTGTGGGCAGAAATTTCTGCTGGATCTGGAAATGAACAGTGGCTTTTGGAAGCATGCAGGCTTATGCGGATGGTCTTGAAGTAAGGTCACTAAGTTATTATCATTGATTAGCAAGAATTGGGTTTGGTGGAGTTTTTGTAGGCTCTTGTGTTAACTCACTGCTTTAAAAAGTGAATTGGAAATAAACATGAAATTATTGCTGATGAAGTTTGCAGTTTGTGGCTAGGTAGCAGAACAGCCAGAGCCCCAGGTGCCTTGTACTTAGCTCAAAATGTGCTACTGTCCTGGCAGATACAGAAGCCTCAGGTGATCCCAAAGTTCCTACAGTGTGATAATTCAGCTTCTACCAGCCAAACCAGGAAACCTTATTGTGCCCATAGTGTGTTGCTCATAAGAGTGATAATGGCCTGAGAATATGTGAAGAGGGTCCACCTTGCCTTGTGCAGTAACTCAGGGCTGTGTTTGGGCCCTGAGTGGAAGGGAGTGAGGAATTCAGGTGATGCCTGGAGGTGAGATACTAGGGAAAACTGTCTGAAAGGCACTGAGGGGCTGTAGTGGAAAAGTAGCAGCATGTACACATGCTGCTGGAGAGGCAAGGGGAACCTGTAGGTGTTCAGACATAGCTTTGTAAGGGGGAAATTGTGTTTTGGAAAATGTAGGAAGAGTGAAAGGGCTGATTCAAGTGCTGAATACTTGGTAACGAGAGAGTCTGAGCAGAGTCTGACTTCTCCAGAGAGATAAATGAAGGATTCTCTTACTATTCAAGTTTTATTTACACTCACTTGGTCTTTCTCTTGCAGGTTCCCCAAACAGCAAACCTATCAATGCTGTGATCATGGCAATTACAGGTAACTCCTCAAAATCCACTGTTATGCTAGTAGAAATGTAAATTCATTGCAGAACAACCAGTAACACCAGCTAGGTGGTGGTAAGGTGTTTGTGTGCCGCCATCTCTGCTGGTTTTGCAGAAAGAGTGAAAATTGGGCCCCAGTTCTGTTACCTTTGGAAAACAGCTGTAGGAAAACTGCCTTACAGAGGGAGGTATAGAATACAGACTGTATAGAATCGTGGCCTGGAGCTGAGGGGATCTGTCTTGGCTCAGTATGATGGAGGTGGATTTATGCCAAAATACCTAGCAGTGATCTGGTATCTGAGGAAGTGGGGCTATGGCAGAGTCATGAGCTGCAGCTCAAACTTGAGGGTGTTTGTCAGAATCCAAAATACCCTGTGCACTGGGAGAGGTCACAAGCTTTTTGTGCTGCCACACATACTGTGCTGTGTTATGGAATTAGGCCTGCATGAATAGAGCCTTTCTTTCCAAACACTCTTATTTCAGAACTCTCTGTCCTGTTGTTGTGAGTATTTTTTTTTTTTGCCTTCCATCTTTTCCATGACCCCCTGGAGACTGAGGGTGTCCATGCTAATTGAAATGTTCTTGTTAGCTATTTCTGTGTGACTACTCCAGATATTAAGGTTGTTCCATGATTGTGTGTTTCAGGTACCCCTCTACCTGCAGTTAGACTCTGAGCATTGTCCTTAGACTTAATTCTTGTCCTGAGCTTTCATGATAGAAAATCTGTGTTTTAAAGATGTTTTGTTGAGAATCTATGTATTTGTTTTGCACCAAAGATGTTTTCTTGTCACTTTCAGGATTTTTCATCGGAGGCCCTTCTAACATGATCAGTTCTGCAATTTCTGCTGACCTGGGGCGTCAGGATCTGGTGAAAGGCAGCAGCGAGGCTCTGGCAACAGTCACAGGAATTGTGGATGGAACAGGCAGCATTGGTGCTGCTGTGGGCCAGGTGAGGCTGCCAAGGAAAAGAGAGGTCTGGGGAAGGAGGACAAGCGTCTGTTGTGGTTACAGATGTTAGTGCATTCCTCAATCTGGATTGTGTTGGGGGAGAAAGAGAGGATTGGGGTTTTTCTCAAAATAATTACTTAAGAATCAACCAAGGGAACCTGTCTGTTTCAACAAAGTTTCCAGTGGAAACAATGTAATTAAGAACTAAACTAAGTATTCACAGTGTTAATGTTAAGGCACTTCGGTAATTCAAGTGAATTTTACAGACTTTCATATCCTGAACTTCAAAAAGCTTTGCAAAGTGTAAAAAAAAAAGTATTTTGAAGTTTGAGGGTTTTTTTTGTTTTGAGATGATAGGCAAACCTTCTCTTACAGAAAAGTGTATAACTAAGTAAAATTGGAATACCTATTATGAATGTTACAGTGTTTATGAAGATATGTAAAATTTGCTCTTATTTGTGCTTTCTCTTTTTATCTGTGGATGTCTTGTACACCTTGTAAACCCAGCCCCACTTGCTCCAGTAGTCCTTACAGTCTGAGGAGCAGAGTGTTGCAGAGGAGGAAGCTGACAGTGTGCCTGCCCACTGGGGATGTTTTCTTCTCAAATACAAGTGTTAGCTACATGAAAGAACACAGTGGTGCTTTGGGGAGGATTTAGTAGAGACATTGGAGCCAGTGTTTCTCCAGGCATCCTCCAGTGGTGGTAAAATACCAAGGATGCAGGCGAGGCTTGCGAGTTTCTTTTCTAGAAAGAGCTTTGGGTTTGTGCTTGCCACTGATTGCCTGATAAATACAATCATTCAGTCACTGTTTTGTATGATAGATGCTGCTTATCTCCTCTGAACATGGAAAATTACAAGTGCTTTGAGGACAAATATCAGTGCACTGTTACGCTCAGTGTTCTTCTGGCATCTCAGTGTTTTTGTCTTCCCACACACATACCATCCAAACTCACATCATCATAAAAAGTGGGTCTTTGCTTCTGAGAGATTCCACCTGCCTCCCCTTCCAACACTGCATTTATTCCAGCAGAGACAACCACGACGTCATTCCGGGGGTGTGTGAGTGACAGCAAATGCACAATGAGCATGTTGGAAATTCACATCCTGTTCTGATATACCCAGTGGTGAAGAAGGAAGGCCCTTGTGCAGCATCTGAGTATAAATCTGCTAATAAGAGATACATTTTCTTATCTGGCCTGGGCTGCCCAGTTGAGCCAGGGTGCAGCTCAGAACAGAGTGTAGTCTCAAGTGTCTTGCCTACATGAAGGGTTAAGCGGTCACTGATGGCACAGCTCTTGAAAATGTGTCCTGTGTAATTTATAACTCATTCTGGAGCTTTTAGTTCTTCTGAGAGTACTTACATCCACTTATGTCCCAGTGTTCCGTGCAAAAACCTCGTATTCAGCAGAGTCAATTTGTCACCCTTTGAAACTGTAGTTCAGTTCTGTCTTTGTGCTGTTCTGAGTTACTGTAAAGCTTCAGGGTGGTGTCTGTGCTTTGCTAAAACTGTGGGTTTTGTACAGAAAAAGGCTGCTGTCCTGAGTCATCCCTTCTGACAGGAAAAGATCAGTTGGAAGATTTTGTGATCAGCTCTGTGTGGAGTGCCAACAGCCCACAAAGTCTAGAAAATGAAAGTGTCATGCCTGAAAGTCATGTTTATCTTCCCAGTTTGAATAATATTTTTCCCCTTTCTGTTCAGTATCTAGTGTCTTTGATCCAGGAGAACCTGGGATGGATGTGGGTTTTCTATTTCTTCATTCTAATGGTAAGAAATCACCTTTTTAAAAAATTGTTTGTCAAAGCTCAATTTGCCATAGGATGTTTTTGTGGGAACATCAGAACTGTGACTTCTGATACCATTCTCAAAGTGGCCAGTGGTGTGGCTTTGCCTCAGCTTGTCTAAGTCAAATGAGTTCATTTTAGATCCCTTAAAGTCATGGTACCCAACAGGAACTGAAATTGTAGCAGAGACACAAAAGTACCTGTCCAAAAATGCCTGTATGCATTTCCTAAATCAAATGCCACCTGACTTCTAAGGTGGGGCTTCTCCCTCCTGCATCTCCATGGTACATGGTTCCTAGTATTTTCAGAGAGCTGAAGTTAAGCTGTTTGTTTGTTAGGTTTTGAAGATTAGTGGAAAGAGTGGTGAGGGTATTGAAACTAAACTGAAAATGCCTTGGCCCTGTTTTGCTGCTGGGGCAGAGAGCTGTTGAGGCCCTGATGCCCTCAGCATCACCACAGTGGTGAACACTGCACAATTTACTTGGTCTTCTCTGCTGGAAGTGCCAGGAAACGTCTCTGCCTCTGTGCTGGCAAGGGAGAAGGCCACTTTGGTAACCAGCAGAGGTGGTGAGCAGCAAGGTCCCTGAGGAGCTGGAGAGCTCATCTTTATGAAAAGGTGATCGTGCCAGCTGAAATTGTATGAGCTTTGCTGCAAGCTCAGCCCTTCCTCTGCTGTGCCACTCTGTCATTGCTTCTCTAAGCCTGTGTCTTCCTGGGATGGCCTTGGATGCACATTGGAGCAGGGGGGACTGCAGCTCTGGTTGCTCTCTGCTCATTGTCCTGGATTTGCTTCTTTCCACAGACGAGTTCCACAATCCTGTTCATTTCACCCTTGATAGTGAGGGAGATCAGGCTGCTGCTGCACGAGCGGCGCCTGCGAATGCTGGCAGAGTGACTTCTGCTCCCTCTGCCTGGACTGCTGTGTGCAACTGACAGCTGGGACACTCATCAAAACTCTGGGAGACTTGTTTGTTACATCCTCCATGTTTGGACTGATTCAAAAGGACTCCACAAGACTTGATTGACTTGCGTGTGGTGAGCTCAGTCGTGAAGCACCAAATACCTGTCCTGAGACCACCTGTGTCATGGAGCTGCTGACCTAAGCCAGACAATTCAAGGGACTGATGGATTGTCCCAGCCTCCCAGACCCTTCCAGCGGTCACACCAGGGTCTTCTGTTGGGTGTCTCATTCCTATACCTTTTCTTATTTATTTCTGGATTGCTGACCAAACTCAGCTCTTTGAAACTGACGGTTTTTGGGAGGCTGTCTTGCAATGAATCTTGATGCTCTTTTGTGCTGGTGAAATCATACAGTACAGCTCATGGATAGTCCTAAATTTCAGATCACCTTAGCTTTTAGAAAGGGCAAAAACAATTATTTGGGATTTATGCTGTCCAGTTGTTTAAAAACTGCTGTTGCTAAATCTCTGCACAGATGGACCTCTGCTATCCCCATCTATTAACTGTTATGTATTCCAGTAGAGTCACATGAAGAAGTTACCTCTGTATTTGTTTTTAACATTTTTAATAATGTTACTAATCTCTGAGAAATGAGATTTCATTTTTTAAACTGTTGAAGCAGACAAATAGTGTGCAATACTTTAGGTAATCTCTGAAATAAGCCTTAATAGGTCCTTTGTGTCTAAAGGATCCTTGAATGGCTTCAGGGATCAGTAATGGGACACAAACACTTTCACTACTTTGTTTATTGAACCTGACCGATACTGACCAAAATGGGTGTGAGGTGACCTTCTGAACGAAACTGGTGTCACTGACTTCATACTCCTTGGGCAATTGCTCATCTCTAGCAAAGCAGGATCAGAATGGAATTAAAGGAGTTTAAGGGACCCGGCTGCTCTCAGAGAGGAGCTGAAGTGTACTCATGGAGTAGCATTAATGAGCAACTGCTGCTGTTTCCCCTCATGCTCCTGTGGCTATGGCTGCATAGGGGACCTCAAGCTCCAGGGTCTGGAAGCTTGAGTTGTACCTTGAAGGGAAAGGTAGATGCAAGTCTGCCTGCAAGCACTAAAAACAAGTGGCTGTGCTTGCTGTGGTGGTGTTTGAGTGCTTTGCAGTACTGTGGTAAGTGGGCTGACCAACTGACAGCTCTAACATTTATTGGTGATCTTAATGGGATCACTGAGTAACTTGTCAAAAAAATGCTTTCTGTTTATACCTTGAGATGTTTCACTGTAATTGGTCTGTGTTAACCTGCAGAACTTGTGAGCAAACACTTAACTAGCCAGTGCCTGGATGGAGGTGGGGAGCAGCGAAAGTTGAAGCTGAGAATTTGAAACTTTTTTAATGGGATCAGTTGCCTTTTCAAAATGTGCATTGATTTTATTTTATTATTTAATTGATGAATGTCAATTTTTAGTCATGTGTTGATTGTAATGAGTGGAACATCATTAGTGCCTTACGGTTTTACAGTTTTGAACGGTTGCTTGGTGGTTGCTGCTTCTGTAGTTATGTCTCCATGCACAGCATTGCTTAATGTGGAACTCAGTTGCCCCATTTTTTTTTTTTTTGAGTCTTTTTCTCTGGGTGGTGGTGATTGTTGCATTTTTTTTGTTGACCCTCAAAGTATTTCAGTGCTTGGGAAAATGATGCCATTAAGCTGATATGGGGCCTGAGTCCTGTTCTTGACTCTTATCATTCCCATTCCAATTTTTGCCTGTATAATTAGAGCAGGAGACTGAGAATCTATCATCCTGTTCTCAGAATTATGCCCTGGGGTTAGCGTTCACATCCCAAGCTACTCATTAGCCCCTGTACAAATAGAATGAAAACTCCCTGAAATTTAGTTCTAAAATGGATCATGGCATCGTTTGCCCGAGCCGCAGCGTCTGAGAATCTCTGGTTTCAAATTCCAACCTGGATGAACTTTTTGGCTGCCTCTCTGGGCAGCAGATAAGCTTCTGATGAAAGGTGGAGTGGGAAAGGGATGTGTCTGGGGTCGAGGGGGAGGAGAAGGCCGGCCCCTGTAACAAATGGCTTCCTGTAAACAGCTCTGTCCCCTCTTGAGCAGTGTCAGCAGTGATGGAGCGCCAAGGCCAGCCTGCTCAGCCGCTGCATCTGAGCACGTGGTGCTTTGGGACCACCCCCAATGAGTGAGGTGTGCCCAGGGCCTTGGGATTGCTGCTGTGCTTGTCCTGGGTTTGCAGTTCTATGTGTTTCTCCAGGGTGCTCTGAGGGAAAAAGGTTTTCAATCTGGTCATGTTTGAACTGACCTCACATGAATAAACATTCTTTGACTTGATCTGGGCTTGTCCTTCTGTGTGCTTTATTCCACTCTCCCTGGTGTGGTTCTGCTGAGCATCCTCCTCTTCCTCCCTTCCTCCTCCTCACAGGTCTGGCTCTAGCAGCTGCTTTTTGCTCAGCTGCTGTGAAGACCTGAGCCCTGACTAATGCTGAAACCAAACCCTCAAAAGGGGACCATGTTCCAGGGCTGCAGTTTGGCACTCTTCCTGTTCAGGTTCACAGGAAGTTTTGTGAGAGTCCCTGACAGAGACATGGTGTAACTAATGGTCCTAAAGGAACTAGACCCTATACTTTGTTTTATTAATTTATTTATTTGTTGATCTGCATGTAGAAGTCAGGTGTTCTTCACTTGGAATTAAATGTGCCATGTGGCTGTGGGCCCTGCTGTGCCTTCTCTCCTGTGGCTTATTCCATTAAACATGAATCCACATCTTTGCTTAGCTGTGTTTAAATGGACACAATGGGGGACTTGGTAATTGTGTTTGTGTTTTATACTTTATAATAAATTCTGAATCGAGGACAATACCAGACGACTGGAGAAACTCTTGCCTGCATGTTCTGGTGTCTCAACCCCAAATAGTTGGGTGGTGCTATCATGCTATTCCTCAAGGAAATTAACAGTTCATGTTTTTACCCCTTTTCTGTCACTTTTTTTCCCCACCTACTCATCAGGAACTTCCCAGCCTACTCTGGAAGCACTCTGAGGAAGGAGTAGAGTTTTGCTTGAGCATCTGAAAATGCTGACAGTAGCAAACCCCATCACCACCACTGTGATTGATCTCTAGAGTGTAATGTGTGGGCAAGCAAGAGTAGGAATTGCTTAACTTCTGAAGTGCAAAGGAAATGCATAAGGAACTGATCTCTGTTTCAGACTGAATGCCAGGTATGGCAGACTGACCAACTGATACTGAAAGAAAAGGTCTGCTTCAGCCCCATGACACCTGTCTGCGTCAAGGAAGGGCCTTGCAATAGAAGCAAAGCTGCTTTGTCCTGGTTTCCTTGGAAGTCTGGAACCCAAAAGGTTTGGATGTCTGCACTGTGCTCTCTCCAAAGCAGGGAGAATGAGATTCTGCTATAAGTGCTGGGCAGCTTTACAGAGCATGTGAGCTGCTTGTCCCCACCAAACCCAGGAGAGCAGCTTTCCCTTCTGCAGGAGAGTGGTGAAGCAGCAGCATGCTTTAGGGGTTGTTTTCTCTCAGAGATAGAAGGAGAAAGTATTTTGAGATGGTCCCACAGACCTCTCCAGAGATGGCTGCTCAGGGATGGCTTGGACCCACTGCTCTTTGGTTACTCTCCTGTCCTTAACCATTTATCCAGCTGTGCCCAAAGTGCTCTGCCAAATCTGTTTGCAATTTCTCCCCCTTTCTTCTTTTCTAGGTTCTTTTCTAACTGGAATTGCCTACAGGGATGTTTTGGGTTCTGTATTGCAGAAGTTTTCTAAGGCACAGCATGCCCACCTTCCTGCTTTGTCAAGCCTTATCTAATCCTTTTAGTAAACAGCCTCCCACTTGCAGGAGCCTGTAAATACATGCTCTGAGGACGCTGTGTGAGGCTGGACTGGGGCTCCCTGCCCCATGTACATGCCCATGAAAGCATCCCCCATCCCTGGAAGTGCTTAAGGCCAGCTTGGATGGGCTCTGAGCAACCTGGTCTGGTGGAAAGTGTCCCTGCTTATGGAAGGGAAGGTTGGAATTAGATGAGCATTAAGGTCCTTTCTAACTCAAACCATTCTGTGATTCTATTGAAGTCTCTCTAAATGAGAGTTGCTTAGAAGAGCATTTAGGACAAAGATTAATTTAGGCAATTACTGGGAACATTTCTTTTGGTTCTTCCACACTGGTGATGATATTTCTGTACATTTGGATCCAGGAGGTTCTCTTGGAATGTCTCCTTTGACCAGAGCTGTGACAGCATGCAGGTGCAATAGGCAAGCTAGAATCTACTCCTGGAGCAGAGGGCAAGATTTTTTACTCTCTTGAAAAGTTTAACAGTGCTGCCAGGAGAAGAAAGGCTGCTGCTGAGAATAGAGAATTCCAGATAAGTTATTTGGGGACAATCTATATTGTTGGGAATACATTTTGAAGTGGCTGATGGCAGTTGGAGGACTTCTAGGTGAGTTGGTGAAGTCTCTGTAATTTTGGTGTTCTTCCCCTGTTGTGAAGCAAAGGAAATCCATACAACACCACCTCTTGTCCTTGAGGGCCACATAAGTAGCAGTGGAATTCAGAGTGTACTAGTGGAATGACATTGCTAAGGAGGAGATTACTTACATGTGCAAATTAAATCTTCTTTCTTTATAATGCAGTTAGCAAAGTATTGGGGATTTAGAATGGGTTGATTTCTCTGGGCTCTTGGATTCCAACACTAGCTCAGGGAACTCCTGCACCAGGACACCTGTGTCCTCACTCTTTCCCCTGTTTGTCAGCTGGGACCCGTTTCTAGACACTCACTCATCTGCTCTGGGCTGCATAGCAGAGGAAGGGATGTTGGGCTGACAAAAGCTGGTGCTCGCCTGCAGCAAGTGCCAAAGATGACAAAGCAATTGGGTTTCAGCCCACTGCACTATCCAGCCAGCAGGATGGGAGTGTTTGAGAGGCAGAAGTTTTATTTGGACTGGCTCAACTATCCATTTACCTCTTCTTCAGCCTCCTTGCCTTTCTGCTACAACTCCTGCACCCTTCTGGAAATAGTAAAATTTCAGTTCTTGCCATCAGTAGCAAGTTTATCCCAGGACTGATAATCAAGTCATGGCAACAAGAAGGGCAGATGGCAGCAAGCAGCTGTGCTTGTTCCTTTTGAGTGCAAAGGAGCTGTTCCATGGGGATGGGCACAAAGGTGGGAGCCCTGCCTGTGGGAGCAGTCCTGTGGCAGCATCAGGGACTTGGAAACCAGCTCACACTCCCAGAACATCCAGGCACTGCCTGTGCAGGGCTGGGACAGCCCTTGCTGGAGAGAGCTTTGTCTCTGTGTGTATCTCTAGAGCTCCCAGGCCCATTTTAGAACTCTGTTTTGGTCCTGTGTGCTCAGGTGGCATCAGGGCTGGTTTCCCTGAGGGAAGGAGAAAGGGGAACATGGAGCCATGGCTCCGGCAAGCTGAGTGCCAGCCTGGTTGTGAGGGAATCTGTCCTTTGCTCCCAGATGGTAAAATCCCAACTGCCTTATACACCTGGTTCCACATTACTTTGTCACTTGTTTTGGTTGCTGTTTTGCTCTCAGTTGAATGAGGATCTCTGCCTGTCTTCTCCAACTTTATTTTCTCAACTGCCTTCGCGTCTTACACAGAAAGGGAGCAGGGAGTTGTTTTGAAGGGTTTATCATAGGTTTGTTGAGTTTTTCTTTGCTCTTCTCTTCCTGATTCCACTGTTCCACCTCAGTTTACCTGTTTGACCTCAGATGTACAGGGCCATGTTCTTTGTCCCCAGTCTTTTCTTTGCTCCAGCCTGTGTGGAGCAGGACCAGAGAAGGAGACAGTATTTTCTGTGCTAACAAAGTGAGCGTTGTTGTAATGCTGTTGCAGAGTGGGTGGATGTGATTGCCGACAGATGTATTCCTTCTGCTGGGGTGTGGATTAAGGCTCAAGGTGACTTTGTTCCTTCATAAATTCACTGACTTTCCCCAGGGAACTGAAGGGGCAGGACTGGGAGAGAACAACTATGATAAATGGAAGTGTGGGAAGGAAATGCACTTACATAGGCCATGCTGCTTAAGAACAAATGTGTGCTCTGTGAGGAGCTCTTGCCATTGCCTAAGATACCGCTCAGTGGGTTAAAAAACCCAGGAGGATGTTTAGCTGAGAAGTTGAGCAGGGTCCCTGCAGGCTGCTCTCCCAGTGTAATTGCCTGGGTAAGTGGATTAGTCAGCAGCAGTGGCTTGTTGGGGGTTAGGCAGGCTCTGAGGGAGCCAGCAGAGCCCTGTCCCCCACAAGAGGACACAAGATGCAGGAAGCAGCGTTGCTCCCTTCCAGTCAGAGCTGCTTGATGCTGAAAGCTGTGGCTGATGGTTGGTTGTTGTTGCGGGGGCTCACTGGGAAGGGTCCCATGGAAACAGTTCCTTTCAGAGCTATCACTTGTCCTTATCTGCTGCGAGGTGGGTATAGTGACAGCAAATCACATCTTGGGACACTTCTCTGCCTTTGTTGCCATGGGAATCGGTGTCTTCCGCAGCTTTGTCTTCTGTGAAAAAAAAGGAGTATTGTTACCTCTGCTGGCTTGCCCGCTGAAATGGGCTAAGGGTGAGGGGGGCCGGTTGTGGTCAGACACAGAGTGCCAGGAGGAAACCTCAGTGCTGGGGACAGGCTGTGAGGTCACTTTGTTTAAACTCTCACCAGCCGTGCAGTGCCTCCCTCTGTGCTGGATGCTGCTGTGGGGTGGGGATGCAGAGCACACAGCGAGGCACTCTGGCCCAGGTGGCCCTGCTCCACCAGCCCTGGGTGTCAGATGCTATCAGACCTTGCCAGACTAACAGGGCTGGGACCTGCCCTTGCATCTGCTCCATGGTTAGGTAGAAGAATCTGGGTCATGTCTGACGTGCCAAAACATGACATCGGTTCAAAAGCCTGGCATGGCCCAGAGGTTCAAACATGGGGACTCAGGTGGGACCACCTGCCTTTGGTGGAGTTGTAGGGTATGGACAGAGGTGTAGCAGATTTGTAGGAAAGCTACTGTGTTTTGTTTCCCTTCCTGGGTGACCGAGTAGCCCCAGCAGGAGCATGGGAGCCATGCAGCAAGTGCTTCTTTCACAACCAGGAGGTGAAGGCACTGCAGAGACACTGAGGGCACCCAAGGATTTGCCACAAAGCAGGACTCCAGCTGGGTTCCTAACCCAGGATCTGCATGTCTCCTGTGCTTCAGTTCATGATCAAGCCCTTTTGAGTGTGGTAGGGAGCTCCCTGTGTTCATACCGTACATCTCATCCCTTCCTCCTAGCCCACGCTTGTGTCATTTCTTTATAATTGCAATTCATCTCTATTTTAGTTACACTTCTAGTGTGAATTCCAGTACTCATTCAAAAGGTGTCTATATGCCCAAAACTCCTACGTAATGCAGTGGTGGTGTTATTTCCCCAGTACTGAGGAACTGAGTCAGAGGAAGGCTGAATGACACATCTGAGGTTGCCCAAAGGGGCTGGGCCCTGCTGGGAACTACATCTGGAAGTTCCTCCCACTGTGGCCAGAGCCCTCACCCTCTTCTTATGTGGCACTGGCTGTGGGGCATCGCCCTGCTCTGCCCCCAGCCTTTCATCTCAGCTTGGGGCCTTGGACTCTGAAACGAGCCATAAATACAATCAGCTCCTTTCAAGGGAAAGGAGTGATTTATCTCAAGTTCTAAAGTTTTGGCAGTGGAATTAAAAGTAGAATTTGAACTACTCTGTGCAAAAAACCCGACAATCACAATCTGGTGCTTTTGCTTGGACTTTGATGTTTGTGCTGCTTAGTGGTATGCAGTTTTTAATATTCAGCCATTCAAACTAGAAGTGGTTAAATGTAGAAATATAGATAAGAACTGTGGAAGTACTAGAGCAGCAGGAAAATACCACAGAAGTTTAACCTGGGATGGAAAGTAAACTTACTGTTTTCTCCAAAGCGTGTGCAAGTGCTACATTTTAAAATATATATATATATAAAAAATACCGGTGTAATAAGCTGGTTTAAGGAAGTAGTTAAAAAATGCAGGAAGTTTCACTTTCTAGTCTAAGAGATTTGTGTTTCTGTATTTATTCTTTTGCATATGTATGAGTATATACACATGTATAAATACATGAAATGCTCACACTGTTGTAGCTCAGTTTTTCCATATTTTTCTCTCTTCATATGGTGTTGCTTATTCTCTGATGATGTTCATCCCAAAATTCACTTTAACAGAAATGGGCTTCACTTACAACTTGAAGCTGTATTTGTTGCCTTTGACCTCTGTTTGTGAAAGGGCTTTCTTGAAAGTAGCCAAGAATATAGAAATAAAATGACAGGGTAAAAACAAAGAATAATAGAGGATGGGCAACTACTGAGTCACCAAGAAATACTGCCAATGGAGCTTGCTGAGGTCCAGCTCGGCTTGGTCTGGCTACCTATGTCTCATTGCTGAGTTCTTCAAAATGTGTCACTACAGACAGCTGATGCAGCCAGCTAACCACAGGGAAATGGTACAGCTTCAAAGCTCTGGGAATAATAAAAGTCGTGTCTGCCACTGTCTGCTTACTCACCCTTGAAACGAGCTGGTAGGAAAGCAGCAGAGAGCAGTTGAGGCTCACAAACAGAATGACTCGTAGGCTGTGATGTGTTAGAAATTAGTCATGTTTCAGTCTGTGCTTCTGATTTTGTTCAGCAGTTGTCTGCAGTGCCTTGGTCTCTGCCTGCTGTCCTGGACACTGGGCAAGACAGGAGAGGTAGGGAGTGATGGGCACAAAAAGAGGCCTCTGGGAAGGAAAATTAAGCCCTTTGCTCTGCCCCACCACTCACGGGGAGTGCCCAGACCAGCGCTGGCAAACAACCCTCCATGCCAGCACAGCTGTGCCATTGCCTCTGGTCAGGGATTTGTACAGCAAGGGATAAGAATTCCCAGTGCTGCCAGCAGACAGCAATGATGGAGGTTGGGAAGTGCCTGGATGTGGTGTTTGAAGGCACAAGGGGATGCTTTATTGGTGTGGGGCTTCCTGTTCAGTGCCTTCCCCAGTGTGGATACCTCCACAAGGTCTTTTACCTTTGCCAGAAGAAAGGAAGGGAGGGTTGCTCCATTGTTCTCAGGTTTCAAACCAGCATTCCCTCCCTGAAACTGTGGGGCCAGTGGGGGGCTGCTTTGGTGGTGTTGTTCTTTCATGATTGAAGTGGGTTAGCTGGGTTTTCAAACACCTTCCTGCAGCCTTTCCCTATTGTACAGCCATTTACTTCTGCTGGCAGGCAGTAAACCAGCAGTTAAACACAAATCCCTTTCCGGAGGGCACCGTGAACCCCCTGTCCCCCTCCCCACTGCCTGGGGCTCAGCCCTGCTGTGCTGCTTTTGGAGAGCCTACAGAGGTGCATCACCACAGCCTCAGGGCTTGCTGGAGGTGGATTCTGGCTGGCTGTGGTGCCCAGCGCCCTGTGTACCCCAGAGCACTGCAGGCACCAAGGGACAAAGCCAGCCTCTTTCCTCCCCTTTTTCCATCCCAGGAGCACATGAAGGCTGCTGGCATTTCCACTTGCTGCCCACATGAGTGGAGACTCCATGTGGACTCATCACATATGAGATACAAGCACTGAGAAGTGCAGTGAGAAACAGATGAGAGAAATGAACCCAGGGTGGCAGCTCATTGTCCTCAGCCTGAAAAATGTGGTGTCCAGTGCTCAGGGAGGGAACAACAATGTTGTGGTACTGCTGGTGCCACATGGAGAATGTAAAGGGCCTGAGTGGTGGGTGGTCTGATTTGAGGGATGTGCAGTGCTGTATTTTCCCATGCACTATGAGTGTCCTGGGTTGCAAAGGCAGCTGAGACAGCTGGGTGCTGCTGGAGCCCAGCTCTTATCCAATGCTTTTTCCTTCTGCCCAGTACCAGGTGGCAGGGGACACAACCAGAGCAGTGGCACAGCGGCAGAGGGGATGCCCACCCAGCTGGTGTGTTCCCCTGGCGCACCCACCAACAGGTGTGGTGCTGCATGATCCCACCTGCAGCTCACAGCTGTCATGGCAAGCAAACCTGGCTTCCAATAAGAGCTGAGCAACACTGACAAACCTGAGCAGAAGGGCAGTGCCAAGCAGTGGCTGTGTTTAACCCATAAGGGGCCACCTCACAGGCGAGGGCAGCTCCCCAAAGGGATCCCCACCAGGGAGGACCCGCTGCTGCTGGCACAGCCCAGAACCCCGTGTAGGTTGGGAGTGCTTTAATGTTTAGCAGGCACAGGTGCACCTGTGCAGAACAGGCAGTGCAGCAGGAGGCTGCTGGCAGTCAAAAGAGAAGGGGGTTTTACAGCCCATGCTGCAGGTGCTCTCTGAGATGTTAATGTCACATCATCTTGCTTCTACTTTACAGAAACCTAAAGCCCAACTCGAGTAAAAAATCTTCCAGTGGAGCTAATGAGAGTCGCACATGTCAGTTCTTTCTGGCAGCTGGGAATTAATACAGAATATTTTATCCTTTAAAGTGCTGGGCAAACATTAACTAACCCCCTCAACACCCTTCTGGGATAGGTAAATATTACTCTCTCCCAGGTGCAGAAAATAAAGAGGAAAAGTTATGCGATTTGCTTAAAGCCACAGAGGGAATCAGGTGGGGGTGGAGGTGGGAGGAGGTTTTAATAGCTTGTGCCTGTGCTTGGGCTCATTACAGGTGCTGCCTCTCAGACAGTGTTCTTGTATAAGCTCAGCTGTAGTGGGGGGAAATATGCTGGTGTCCCCTTAGCACCACAAGAAGTGAACCAGCTGATGCATGAGCATCCAGGGTCTGTGGGGAGCATGGGCCAAAGGAGGGGCTTTTGGGGACAGGGATTTCACGGAGCACATGGCTCTGCAAAAGCCCTCTCACTGTGAAGTCAGTTAAATTTCAGCCCACCACCTTCAAGGCAGGACTTGAAACTTGTTTCTTCCAGACTGAGTTTACGGGGAGTGCCCCTCAAGGGCTTAGTCCCAAGCCGCCTGTCTTTAAAGTGGGTGATAAATGTTGTCTGTAGAGCTGCCTTGTTATCTTTGGCATTTACATCCCAGATACGGCGGCGGGACACCCCCGAGTTTGCAGACCTGGAGGGAAAGCTGAGCGCTCATCCCGAGGAGGGGGCTCAGCCTTCCCCCAGTGCCTGCTGCTGCCCTCGGGTCAGGGTGAGAGTGTCTGTGGGGCAGCGGTGCCTGGTGCTCCACAGAACCACAGGACACATCCCTCCTTTTCTTCATGGCTGGGATTTTAAATAGCCTTGTAGTGAGGGGCTTCTCTCCTTGTGCTTAATTGCACCACACTAACCTCTGCCTATTCCCATTCCCAGAGTGGGTTGGCTCATCTCCTTGCTTGATTTCTCATCTCTGACCTGGCCAGGGCTTTAGTTTACAGGTGACAGACAAAATTCAATAGAAATGTTGGTGTGCCAAGCCGCTCTTGCTTGCAAATGCAAAGGTCACTTCTGTGCCTCCAAATAGTGCTGGGGGTTACCAAGTGTTTGTTTGCCCATCAGACTGCAACCATGGCCACTTCAGGGCAGTCACCATCCATGGGAAAGCCCTTGCTTGTTATCCTTGATCCTGCTTCACATGCAGTCTGAGGCAAGGCCAGGTACTTGGGAGTCTATATGTCTGTGTGATGGGGTTGCCAGAGAAGGCTCCTGTCTCTGCTGCCTTGTGCCTGGGCTCTTTTAATTAGAGACACATGGTTCATTATTTAAAAGAATATTCTTTGCTGGTTGTTTGTTAGGATCTTGTATCTCTGAGTGCTGCAGCTTGTAAGCCTTAAATTAAGCTGTAGGAAGGACACTGAGCACCTGGGGAAGGGGCTGCTGCAGAACTGGAGCCTATTGTTCTCTCCTTGAATTGTGGGGAAGCTCTTTCCCCATGCTGGCTCTTTTACTTGGGAGCCAACTAATACACACGGCGGTTTGTTTCTCTCTCCATCTGTTCCAACTTCAGTTTATTCACGGCTCTGTAGGTATTGTACACTCAGCTGCTTTTTTTTTTTTTTTTTTTGGATGGGAGAGCCACCCCTTTTCATGGTTCACTTACTCATTTTGTAGGTCTCTGGCTTCCTTGTCAAGATTTCTCCTTTGTTGTATTAATTGCTCATAAATCTATAGTCAGGTGCTGCGTGCATGCTTCCCGTGTGCACCTTAACCATCTGCCAGTTTTCATCTCCATGGCACCCAGGCCAAATTCCAGCTCTGGTAATGACAACCTGCCTCCCTGCATTTTTCCTGTGCTTTTAATTGGCTTTAGTTCACTTCTTTTTGGTTTTTCCCCCCCCGTCCTAATGTGCCCCTCCACTCCGTGGCAAGGGGAGGTGATCTGGGGTGGTGAGGGGCTCCAGGCTGCCAGCACCCACCTGGAGCCAAGGTGTCCAGCACCATGGAGGAGCAGCCATGACACAACATGATGACTGGAGAGTGAAATGGAGAAAACATTGCACTGGAAACAAGATGCACATTTTCAGCCCTGAAAGCAGTTGCATGACTTTCAGAGGCACACAGTGAATTTTACATTTCCCCAAAGTTGTTTAAGGGAGAGAATAGGTAGCTTTCTGAAATTGGTGCTGTTTCTTCCTCCCAGCCCTTCTGTCCAAACAGATCAGCTGTAGTTACTGCGGGAGGGCAGAACAACAACTGATAATGTTTACCCTGGTCTTAACACGCCTAGACTCTGATACTTTCAGGATAAAAGCTGATGCATCTGAGTGATCCCAGAATGTCCTGAAGCTCCAGGAGTCTGGCTGGTGCTGTCGCCTGGCTTATCTGGCACTTTAATAGCACAGCAGTTGTTAGCTTTACAGCTGGGTTTTGGGAAGACCAGACTGGTGTCTGTGTTTGGGAATTGCTCTGTGCAGCAACATGGTTTTCTGAGAGAGAGCAGGTTCTTGCTATTCCTTTTCCCCCTTTTTAAAAAATACTCAGGTCTCATTATTATTGAAAAGAATCTCTAATGCTCAAAACTTGCTTAAAAACATAGCCTGAACTCCTTATTCACTTTGTCTATTTCTTCCTGGCCTGGAAGCTTTCTCTCTTCTCTGCTAATCCTGTTACTCCCAGCGACAGCCCCAGCCATGGGGATGAGCCACTGGCAGGGCCCTGACTCAACTGTGCTCTCCACCTGGGAGTTCTATCTGTCCCAGCCTGGCTCCAGTTGTCACACTGAGTGCTGTATGGACAACTGTGGGCGCCCAGACAGTGGGATGGATGGATGGATGGATGGATGGATGGATGGATGGATGGATGGATGGATGGATGGATGGATGGATGATGGATGGATGGATGGATGCACAGCCCAGAGCTGCCAGCACTCATTGAGAGGGTGGCTCCCTGCTGAGGATGGCAGAAACACCTGCCTCCTATCCAGCCTTTTATAGCAGGTAAAATCTTACCGGTCAAGGGCACAACAGTGGTAGAGACTGGATTGCAGGCAGGGCAATGAAGAGCAAAATTTTTTGCTTCAGTAGGCAAAACATCCATGAGACTTCAAATTCCTGGTGAAGGTTTGTACTGCTTTGGAAATACCCAAGGAAGGACTGGCATTTTGGGAGTATTCGAGGTAGTATAGCCACATGAAGTTACATCACCTTCTGGTCTTAGTGAGCCAGTGGAAGAGCTTGTCCTTGCAGAAGTCCTCTTGCCTTCCACAGACCTTCACTTGAAAGAGCATTAAGGTGCCTGTGTTCCCTTCCTCTTAGTATCACAGAATTGTTTGGGTTGGAAAAGACCTTTAAGATCATCAAGTGCAACCATAAACCTAGCACTGCCAAGAAGATAAAAGTACCTGTACCAAAGTCTGCCCTAGCAAAGCAGCATTGAGCATGGAGGAAGAAAGACCAGTTCTTATTAATGAGCAAAGCAGTACAGCTAGCAATAAACCCAGGCGCACTGAAGAGCCCTACAAGCCCCAATCCAACAAAGTCCTTGCAATATTGTATATTATTTGTCTTGTGAGGTCTTTGTGAAGATGGCCTGATCAACAGTGTTAGGCATGCACATATGTGCATGTAGGAAAGTGTCAGTCCTGAAGCAGAATCCAAGTCACTGGGGCAGGAGAAAGGAAGGGCTGTGGGAATGTGTGCCATTTCCCTGAGAGGACATAGGCTGACTATAGTTCAGATTTTAACAGTATTTGAAAGAACAGAGATGGGGGGAGGAGGATTCCCTGAATGCTGCTTGCTGGAATGCTTCATAGCATGACCTTTGGTGCATCTCTGAGTGAATAAATGTCTTTAGGGATTTGGTCTTTTACTTTTGAGACCTGGGACTTCAGCAGCAACTTTTCAACTCTGGAAATCTGCAATGGACTTTTAACCATGGCAGCATCCTTAATTTGCTACAAGGTAAGGCTTCTGGATCAGCAGTACACTGGGTCAGATTTGATTGTTTCAGATGTGTGGGTTGATGTACCAGTGTAGTGGGTCAGCATTTTGCTTGTGTGTGTCCTGACACCCTTGTGAATCCTAGTGGATCTATGACTCCTCCTGTGAGTGAGAGAACTGGGGTTTCAATTTTTGCAAGGAGGTGGTGTGGCATAGAAGAAATGAGGATTTTAAGCTCTGTGTCAGAGAAGGAAGAGCTGGCATGGTTGTGAGCATTGCCCCAAGTGGGCAGCATCCTGCCTTCCCCAGGGGGATGCTTACAGCAGGGTGCAGAGGTCCCCCCTGGTTAACAGCTCTGTCAGTGCTCCCTTCTCCCGCCTTTTTCTCTGTTCCCACAGATCAGATCAGCCCTCTGTGCCACAGCCTGTCATCTAATTTATGGGAGCCATAAACTGCAGAGCAGAAAGAAATAAAAATACTAAACACTTAGTTTTTTAAAAGGCCAACAGCGCATTGAAGTCTTGGTGATAATTTGCTCATAAAGAAATATTATGCTTCAGATCATAATCCCAGGCTGCAGATGGAGGCTGAGGTCTGGCCTGAGTCTCTCACACTTAGGCTGTAAAAGGAAGGCAATGGGATAAAAAAACCACATAACATGTGGGGATTAGGCTCTGCTGTCTTGCTGTCCTTCACCTCCGGTGCCTGGGAGGTCTTGTGGAGAAGAGAAAAAAGTCTGTCCTGTGTTGGAAGGACAGTGAGCTCATGGACGGATGAGAGGCAAGAAGGGAGGGGAGAATAATAATCCATGAGCAGCAGTCCACCAGCTGAGATTTGTAGGCTGTGTGCAAGTGCCCAGGTGGTACCCTTGGGCTGAGTAAGGGGCTCTTCTGCATTATCTGTAGTATTGTCAGCATGGCCGGCCAAATGCTTGTTGGTACGGCTTGGGCAGTAGTTGCCTTTAATAATTGTTGTTGAACACTGATTTTTGGTCAATGCAGATGAGTGTCTTGGTTTCCAGAGGTGAAAACCAGCCCTCTGCCAGTAAGAGTAGAGAAGCAGTAGGTATCTGAACAGGTGAGACCTTCACTGGTGTCAGTGTTTGACTGCTAGAGAGGTTCCCCAGCTGCCCCAGGCAGGGGCCTGTTCTGGGTGGAAAAAATTCCTTTCTGGTTTTGCTTCTTGCTACAAACACTGTCTGTGTTTGTTTATCTACTGGGCTTACACTGGGGACAGGCACCTGGTGGTTAAAAGCAAAGCATGTCTTCAAAGGAGATCAAGGAGTGCACGGCCATTTCAGTGCAAACATATTTTCTCCTATCTGATCTTCTCCACCTTACCCTGTGAAAACCACCTATTAGTACACTGCTGTCTCAAAAGAATCTTGCTGTGATGCTGGTAGGGTTGCAGGAGGGCAGGGAGGTTGTCAACCGTGAGTTTTATTTTTCTTTTTTCCTTCTGTCCTTTCCTTATGCTCTGCTGGCAGGAGGGCTGCTGGCAGGACTGTCTTGTGACCTGGACAACACAGAGCTTAGTAGCCTTTCTCAACTCTTCTTCCTACAAGAAACTCTCCTTTGAGAGGAAACCTTTCTTCCTCAGATACACATCCTAAACTTGGTGGTGTAGGGCCACTTATAAAGACATGGGAACTGGGAGGAAAAAGTAGCTTATGGGTTTTTCCTTTGTTGTTGTTTTTTTTTCTCTAATAATAAAAATGAATATATATTCTAGGAGTTCTATGAACTCTTTTGTGGGATTCATAATGTTCATGAAGCATGCTATTCCAGCTCTGTTCCAGATGCAGCCCTAGCAGTGCTGAATTATGCTCTCCCCAAGGCATGCTGGCCACACTGTTCCTGACACTGCCTGCTGTGCAGTTTGGGTTTGCAGTGGACAATTACTGGGCCAGTCTGCTCCCAGCCCATGTGGATGCCTGTTGTTACTCCTCCCCAGGGCAGAGCTTTGCACTCCTGTTCCTGTGCATCATAAGGCTGCTGTTGACCCAAAAGCTGAATGTCTCAGGGTTGTTTTGTATCCTCAGTTTGCTGAGAGTATGATCATTCTCCCAGGCTACATTTAAAGGATTTTTTTATAACTCCTTGAGAACTACTGAGTTCAGCCTTGCTGCATCTCAAAGGCTTGCTGGCGGTCTCAGCAGACACATGTTAATGGTAACCAAAGGGGCAGGGTACTGCTTTTCAACAAGTACATTCTTAATTAAAATAAGAAGGCTTTAACAAAAACAGATCCAAAGCATAAGTAGCCTGGTTGAAAAGGGAATGTGAAGTATTTAACTTCCCCCACAAAGATGCTGCTCAGGCAGTTCTGGGGTGGTCCTGGGCTAAGCAATGCCTGTGCTCCAGTGGCAGGAGCTCCTGCACTCCTTGTGCAAGCAGGAGAGTTTCAAACACTCTTCATCAAGGGCATGAGTCCAGTTTAACTCTCCCTGGGGAAAAAAAAAGAGTCACTTTTACCTTGTAACTTAATCCAGTCAAGAGTGTTCCCTCCTCTACAGCCCTTTACAGTACTGAGTACTGTCAGAGAAACTTCTCCAGGAGAGAGGGTTCACAAGCCATTTCTCCTCTAGTTAGAATAGGCAGTTTATTTTCTTGGGGAAATCAAAACTTTCACAATTCTGGCTGCCCCCATCCTTTCCCTAGTGTTTCCTGAAATGTTTAACAGCATCCTCATTGCCTGTTTCCCAGAGACTGAGTTCCTCTTTGCGGTCAAGGTTCCTCTTCCCTCCTCCTCAGTCACTGAGAAACAAGGACCTTGTTAATACATCTTTGCAGGGAAAACAGATGATCCTGATGGCCAAAATACACCATTTCTTCTGATAAGTGGCTGCAGAAGTGGAACTTCGTTCCTTTCTCCAGTTATATTTGCTTCTGCAAACATGAGGGAGAAGGGATGATTTCTGATACCAGACAAAAAGTCCATTTGTAAGTGTGGGGAGTGTTTAGTGATGTCTTGTAATAGCACACAGAAAGGAATCACCTCTGAACTTCCTTCCCATCAGACCCTGCCTTTGATTAGAGATGACAGGTGATGCGTCTGTGCAGGTTTGGCACTAGGCACTGGTACCCTGCAAACAGCAATGAACATCTCACTTCTAAATAGGGCTAAAATAGTGGCCCTTTATGGGTCACAGCAAGCAGTAGCAGAGTGTTCTCAATTGATGCCAGAAGTGGTTGATAAATCACCAATTGCTCCGACAAAATGCTTAAAAATTAAGAATGTGTCCAGGAACTTGACTTGGGTGGTTTTAACTCTGACCTTCATAGAGCACAGATATTTACAAATAATAATCCAATTATAGTGTTCATTATAAACTATGGACAAAAACCCTGTTTAAGCAACACAACTATATGCTCTCTAGACATCTGCAGGTTTGGATAAGCAAGCAAGCACATCTTCATATCATCCTGCAATTCTGTGTAGCCTTGTCTGTTGACAATCAGGCCCCATGCTGTTAGCCACACTGGTTTGGGCAGTAGCTGCACAGCAAATGGAACCTGTTTGGCTCTCTTACTTGTGAGCCTGCAGGGAAGCTGAGGGTAGTAGAGGATCTTTGGTTGCTCTGCTGGTGGGGAAGGACCTGTAATTGCTGTGTAACCTCTTCTGGCTGGGTAACTTGATCACTGCAACAGACATACACCAGGGTAAGTAGTGGTGATCCCAGATCAGGCAGGATTCAAAGCATGCCACCTGCTCAGAAACTCTTGATTTGATTTTGGTTTAGATGCCATCCTGCCCAGTGACACCTTTGAAAGACTGCACTCAGCTCCACCCATCAGCGCTTCTCTCCCACGTTTGATCGGCAATAAGGTCTCACCTTCCTTTCCTTTGTGTCCTCCTTGCAGGTCCTCTGTGTGTACCCTCACTGCATCCAGCAGGGTGACCATGCTCCACATGTGCCAGGGTCACTTTTCCCTCCAAAGGAAAGGCCCCTCAGGAGCAGCAGATAGAAAACCAGCCCTGGGAACTCTGCATTTTTTTTGGAGGTGAGCTGCCTTGTGTGGGCTTAATGGCCTGACAAGAGGCTGGTTGTGGGAACCACAGCAGTCCCCTTGCACACATCACCCAGTGCTGGGGGATACAGCCCCGTTGCTCTCATTGGATTCTATGCTGCCACACTGACTCCACTACCCATCTCTGCTTTTCCAGTGGCAAAGTGATTAATTTTTCAAGTGACATCATATATTGAACACTTTAAGTTGGAGCACTGGAGGTGTAATTAGATTAAGGTACAATTCCAGCTGCAGGGGATAGAGACACTTAAAACGTGCAGTGTAATCTGCCTTCTTGACAGAGAATTTCCTCCTAAGCCTGGGGACCCTTTCGGGCATCACTTGGGTGCAAAACTGTTTTGTCACAAGAGGAGGAAGGAGAGGGGCGCAGTAGTTGAGCAGAGCTAGCTCCTCAGGCGCGAGGTGGTGAAGGAAGCCTGTCTCATGACCCCAGGTGGTGTGCAGTGGCTGTCTCTGAGCAGATGGGCAGTGGATGCTTTCTCTGCATGTCTCTTTTATTCCTAGGAAACCTGCACAATATGCTTTTCAAGTCTGCTGTTCCAGAAGAGCAACTGAACACGTGCTGAACTTTGATCCTGTGAGTGCTGGTGTTAATAAGTTACAAACTGACCTGAATGCTCTGCAGGAGCCAAAGGTAGCCTGGGGGAAGTTCTCTGCTTTTCAGTAAGAGGCACCTTGTGACACCTCATCCCAATCCCATCAGCTTCATTAACTCAGGAAGCCCCTCCAAGCTTGGATTTCACAATGGCTCTTGTATTAGCTCAGCTCTGGGCTGATGCAGCAGCCAGCTCTCCAGCTGCTGAAATGCCACTCTGCAGCTTGGTGCTGGACTGGGGGAAGAGAGCTGCTGTGTCCCTTTTTGCCTGGGGAAACAGGGAGGGGTCATGGAGAGAGGCCAGGAACTCTGCCAGCAAAGTGCTGCCCAGCAGGTCTTTCCCCTTTCTTTCCCAGGTATTTCCCCTTTCCCCTTTCTCTGACTTTTTGAAGATGAAGGCCTTTTGCTTCTATCTGGCTTTTTGCTTTATCTGCTCTCAGAGTCTTCTCTTATTTGTTAGCTTTAGAAATTACTGTCTTGCTTCTGCAGCTTAGATGTTGCTGAGAATCTCTTGTCCATCAACCCCAGCATGATTCTTGCTTATAAAGCACAAATATACTTTACAAGATCTGCTGAGGCTTCACTGTGAAGCAGGAAGTGATGCTGCTGAGATTCAAAGTTTCTACCTTTATTTTGAAGTAAGAATTTTAGAGTTTTCTTTAGGAAAAATGTATTCCTGAACAAAGCTTGTCTGTTCCTCTTGGTGGCCATAGAATTTTTTTCTCAAGAATTTATTTATAATTTATTTTAAATATACCAAATATAATGAAAAAATAGGAAGAGAAACTGCACTTTCGGTAGAGCCTTCCTCTTTAATGGCACTCCTTAGAACCAGAAAAATGTCAGAAACTGTTTCCCCAGAACAAGACTGAGAAATGGGCTTTTCAGTTGTGTGTTGCCTCCTCACCATCCCTGTTCCTTGTGGACATCCTCAGGCTCCACTAGCAGCATCCCCTGCAGCAAATGTCTTGGTTCTTGTACCTGAACCCTGTTGTTCTATGTGCCAGAACTCTCAGCACTGCTGTCACAACAGTGGAGCAGGAGTGTGCTTGGGCTCCTTCATGGTCCTAGATGCTGTCCCTCAGGTCTGGACCTTTCCTCTCTTTCTTTGCCTTTGCTCCATTGGCCATATTGTTTGAATGACACCCAAAAATCATTGCAGGTATTTCTGTGCATGGCTAAGATTGGATGTGTGAGCAGTGCCAGTAGAGAGGAGTGAGACGGCAGAGGGTGGCCAGGGAAGGGACTGCACAAGGCAGAGTGCTGAGCCCAGGTGAGCCAGACCTCTTTGGGGCTCTCTTGCCAGAGCTGATCCACGTGCTACAGCTGCCGTGGGACCAGGGAGCGCTTTGTCCTCTGGGCAGTGGCATGGGCACTGCAGGGACACCCTGCTCCCTGCACTGGAGAGCATCCCTGGCTTTCCCCTTCTCTCTGCCCTGGCCATTCCAATGCCAGTGTGCAGTGGGAGGAGAGTTAGCAGTGTGCTGCAGCTGGGGACTGATCCCTCGGGATCCCCTGCCAATTACAGCTCTGCCCTGAGACAAGGCAATCTGGATCCTGCCACCAGCGCTGCAGGACTTGGGGGGCTGCAACGCTGCAGCCACAGCCACAGCTCGCACAGGGGGTGCCACAGCTACTGCTTGACAAAGCAGTGCAGGCTTGGCAGAGATGTCTGTGCTGCTCCTAAGGCTGGGAGGGATAAAGGTGCCATGATGGGTGGTCCGTGCTCCCAGATGTGCTCCCTCACTGCCCCCTCTAGCCAGCGGCACCAGCCCTTGATCAGTGGTGGGGGGTTAGGGCACGGCGTCACTGTCACTTCTCAGGACCCTGTGACCATTCCCCACCTCCCAAAGGCATCACCGGGTCACTCTCTGGAGGGAGAAGAAGGTGCTCAAGAAGGGGCTGCCGAGGGCCGTGTGTGCATGGAGAAACACCCGTGCCCCGTCCGTCTGTCTGTCTGCCCTGCTCCCTACCTGCCCCGTGTGACAGGAGCAGTGTGAGGCCCGTGTGCCCAGCATGGGCCCGTGAGCCAGCCGGGCACGCACGGCAGGGCCAGGCCAGGGAGCTTTCCCCATCCCAGGGCTCCCTCCAACAAAGCCATTTCTGTCCTGCTCCCACTATTCCTGCCTGTGCGGTTGGGGACCGGGGGGCCGGAGGAGCACAAAGGAGCCCAGACAATAGGGCGAGCGGGAGCGCTCCTCACACCCTCGCGGCAGGCGAGCGGGCTTTGTGTGCAGCCGCGGCCTCCCTCGGCGGCGGGGGCAGGCGCTGCCGGCCGCCCCGCGCCGCTCCTTTGTTCGCTCGCTGCCTGCCAGGGGTGAGACAGGCAGGTGAGCGCCGCGCCGCGCAGGGGGCTGGCGGCGTGCGGCGGCGGCCGCATATTAATGGATTTCTGCAGCCTGTCGCTGGATGCTCGCCGTGATTCATGAGGCTCCTCCGTCGGATGCGGCCGGCAGGGAGAGCGAGCAGGGAGACAGCTATTGTCTGCCAGGCCCGCGGCCCTGCCGCAGCCCCAAAAGCGCTTCGCACCTTCGCCCCGCCGTCCTTCCCGCCCGCCGTGTCCGTCTGTCCAGGCCGGGGAGCGGTGGGACTGTCTAGTACCCCAGGCGTGTCCCTGCTGAGCTGGGGAGAAGGCAGGTGGGCAGCAGGCAGCTCTCCAAACACCTCCGAGTGTAAGGTGGGGTGTCCGGGCAGGGCTGCGTCCAACGAGGGCTTGTGCAACTAAAACCACTTCCACCCAGTGCCTTAGTGACACCGGCGAAATGCTTTTTTTTTTTTTTTTTTTTTTTTTTATGGCTGCTGTAGATGTCACATTACCTTTCATGACTGGCTATAATTTTCAAACAAAGCAAATAGGCAGCTGGTGGACAGGTATTAAGCAGGCAGCAGTCAGCCTGTCTTGAAAAGGGTGATTCAGGTACAGCATTTGATAATGCTCATGTGGGAAGGGTGTGGATGATAATCCCAGAGAAGAAAACAAACTGGACAGAGTGCACTCCATCATGCTGACAAAGAACTGGATTGTACATGCTGGGGTGCAAATAGGATTGTTTGCATATTCAGCTGACTCGCTCTTCTCTTTCCCCCTTCCCTGAACATAGGTGGTGCCTGACCTCCTTGGGGAGCTGTTTGAGTTGGGGGACAAATGTGTATGGGGGAGGGGGTTAAGGAGCATGTGGAGGAAGAATGAGAGCAGAGAGGATGCTGATTTTAGGGGCTGCAATGGCTAGCTAGTGGGGAAAACGCTCCAGGGACAGGGTTTATCGGACTGAATATAGGAAGCTACAGATATGCTAGTCTGACAGGCTTCCTTTTATATCCCTGACATGCAGCTTATCCCACTCTGAAATAGACATTGGCTCTCTAGAGCAAAATAAAGGTCCAAGGTCTGATTTTTTTTTTTGTCCCCCTTTCTTTCTTTTTCTCAGCTGTCAAGGAATAAAGCTGAACTGAGGGGGAAAGGAGCATTTATTCCCAGTGGATAAAGAGAGAAGGGCTGAAATGAAGGCTTTTCTCCTATGATAGCACTCCCTGAGCAGCAAACCCCACCTCTGAGTTTCCAGTAAATCTGTTGGGAGTACAAAGCAAACCAATCCAGAAACGTCAAGGTATATTTACTGTCCTATTAACCTGGTGCCCCATTCCCTCTCTGGCACATGCTGGCAGCACACAAAGGTGTGTCCCAGTGCTGTGTGCTGGGGAGGGAGCATGGCTGTGAGCCCAGCTGGGGCAAGGTGACCAATGGCTCCCAACTCCTGCTCTGCAGCCATCACAGCATGGAAAAGGGGTGCTGGAGGTGAGCTGTTCTGGGAACAGTGGTGCTTGGGGGCTGTGCCAGTCCTTTGTGCTGTGTGCTCTCAATGAGGCAGAAATTTAATTTTAACAAGGAACTCGCACACTTATCTGCAGCTGAAGCCAAAGCAGCTTCTGTTAGGGATCACCTAGATTTGACTGCTGTGAAATACTGGTTGCAAGTAAGATGGGTTTCCTGAATGCCATATTTTACTTGATGATATATCTAGAATTTTTGGAAAGAGTTTTTTAAAATAAGCTTGTCTTGAAGGTTTTTGCAGGTGTCTTTTTTAATTTTTGTGGGGTTTTTTTTCTTCTTGTAAAGAGAATTGGGCAATCACAGAATTTTGATGCAAGTTGCTTCCTATTCTCTTGCTTCATAGCCCATAGCCATCCTGAAGAATAAAGGAAATGCTGATAAATTTGGTATATTCCCCATCTAATGCTCCTCTATGCTGTCTTCAGAGCATGTCCTGCCCCTAGTTGCTCTGTTAACTTGTCTCTGCTTATAACACTTGGTACATAAAACACAACTGGGCGCTTTTCGCTCTGATTAAAATCATGCTGTGCAATAGGAAATACAAATTAGCTCTGGCCTTTGGGCTCCTGACAAGTTTCCAGCGCGGCTTTCAACACCACAGAGATTGTGTAACTCCATCTGTGTGTGCTCTGTGTGGTGACGTCTCCCCCTCCGTCATGAGCTGGGCTGGCTGCCACTCACCCAGGTTCAGCTGCTAATACTTCAAGCAGCTTTTAGAACTGAAGGAGGAAGAGATGTTGCCAGCAGCTGGGTGAAATGCAGAAACCAGCTTTTCCTTGCCAGAGGACTTTGTGGGAAGGGTTGAAAGGAGGAGGACTTCCTAGGTAATTCCCCCAGTCTTGATGTTTGTGCAAGAACTTCCCTTTTGAATGAATGACTGGGGAGCTCAGCACAGGAGAGCCAATGCTTCAGTACAAGATTAACCCCAGAAAGAAGAGCACAGTAGCCTCTTATTCAAACTGCAGCTTAAGTTTGTGTTGCTGTGAAGTGCAGGGCACTTTCTTGCCCCCTCCAGGGACTCAGGCCAAGCATGCTGAGTTACATCATTTCAGCGTTGCTCACAGGAGGGCTGAGGCTCCAGCTATCGTGTCACATTTTCAGCAGAAACCTTTTAAGTCTCGGCGACTTCCTGTGAGGATGCTGAAGCAAACAGTGCCCAGACCTGGGAGTGAACAAGTTGCAAATGACATCGTGGGTTTGAAACGGTGCGTGGGCACGGTGTGGGCGAATGTTCCCTGCATTGGGTGTTTTCTAAAGGTCTCTGAAGCATGAGACATGACTGAATGACTTCTGTTTTCTTTAAATGATGAGTGGGAGAATTTTGAATCGTTGGTCTGCTTTTATTTTTGTTAAATGTGTGTGGGCTGACAACATGACTCAGTATTTTCTCTGCCGATGCAAAGATCACACTGCCAATTCTGGGTATATTTCAGACAGTTTCCTACGGAGAACTGGAACAGTTTTTCAGCCCAGAGCTTTGTTTTTCAGCAGCCTTAAGCCTACTGATGTGAAAATAAGTGATTTTAAAAATGAGTGTTTTGCCAAAATGTACATAAATACACTGAAGAAATGACCAAACATGGGGAAAGTCCCTCTACCCCCATGTTTTCCCAACAGTTTATCTGATTTTTTTCATGGCTGTCAATGTCTGATTTTTCTTTCTGATTCTCCCTAGCCTGAGTTGCTGCTGGACATCGGACATCTCTTTGTCTGCTGGATATCATCTCTGGTGTTTATTTGGCCATCCATGTCCTGCTAGGTGACATCCACCATCCTGTGACTGATGGTTGTGAGTTCTCCTCTCCTGCCAAGAGACAAGTAGGCATATTTGTGGGTACCTGTACGTGGTTCAGCCAGAAGTACCAGAAAACTCCCCTTTCTCCCTTCTGGCAACCTCCCTGCCATGCTCTCCTACTTTATCCTCCCTTTATGTCATGTACAGTGTATGGCATGTGCTCTGGGAGATACACAAAGCCAGGCATGGGCTTTGGATGCTTTTATTGTGCAACAATCAGTGCCCTCTTCTCCCATACCCTCTTCTCTACTAATGTGCAGTGTGCTGCTGATTATGTCTCTGATAAGAAGAGGTTTCTTGCTAAGACTCTCACCTGCAGTCAGCATTCTAGAGCTACCAATAAATCACTTTTCCCTGCTGATAGCAGCCCTCTGCCCTGTGGACCTTGCTGAGGGTCTGTGAATGGCTAGAGAATAACACACTAGTGGATGAAGGATGTTGCACAGCAAAGGTTGTCTGTGAAGATGACATGCCTGTAGATTCATTCTGTAGAGCATGCACAGTGAAATGAATTCCATACACTCTCCTTATTTAATTGTTAATTTCAACCATAGAATTCCTACACTCAGTCCCTAGCAATGGCCTAATGTGACCTGTACTTGGCACCCAAACCCCACTACAATCCTGACTCCATACAACAGTGAGCTATACCTGACCCATTTATTCACAAGCATGCATTACAGTACTAGGCAACTGTATCATCTTCCTATCATCCTAGTTCCTCAGTTCTAAGATTTTCTTCCTATTCCTGGCATTTTCTCTATCTTCCACTGTCTAGCCATGGCAATATTTCACCCCAGACTTAAGCCTGAGCATGTCCATCATCCCTACAGATCTCAGTGGAAGCCATTTGACATGGCTGACTCAAGTGCCTTTGCAGGCTTATCTCATAATGATAAGAAACAGGTAGCAGGCCTTATAATTTCTGCACAATCCTTGCATAATTCAGAAGAATTCTACACTTAAAGCCCTTTTTACCCTACAGCCTGATTCCAGCCTTAAGGATAAACTATTAGCCTTGAATCACAAGCAGAAGCATGGCCTTACTGAGCACCAGCACTTGGGTTTGTCCTGAAGGGCAAGCAGAGGTGGTGCTCTTTAGTCCCTGGTGCCCCAGTCTCTAACCCTGACTTCAGTGTCTGATGAAGATCCAATGCTCCTCACTTACAGTCCTGTCCCTCTGAGTGCCAGAGCCGCTCACCCTGCCAGCCCCAGCCCCACACATGACTGTGTTTCTAACGTTGTTGCTGGAATCCAGGCACGGAGATGGAGGCAGTCACTGGGACTTGCTTGGTGTACAAGCTGTAAGTTGTGTTTTTCAGAGCTTGGGCTTGATGGGGCAGAGCATGTTTTGGTGGATTTTAGGGTGGAAAGATTACATTTGGGCATGACTTGAAGAACTAACTGGCTTGCTCAGCTGCTGAGGGGATGGTAGGCTGGGTACAAGACAGGGCATGGGGCAGTGTGACAGTATGTGTACATCAGTGAGTGAGCAGGCAGTCGTGGTCTGTGGCACTGATCACTCTCTTTTCCTAAAACAAGCTTCATTGTTCCCACCTTCTTAATTCTCACTGCCCTCCCACTGGTTCTTCATCACTGTCTGCAGCCTTTTTCCTCCAGCCTTTGGATTTCCAGAGCTATCAGCTGCTCTAGAGCTAGTTGTTCAACTCTCCCCAGCCCTGTGTCATTGCTGCCTCGCCTGTTTCTGGCAGTCAGAGCTCAGCCAGAGGCCAAGCATATGAACCCTATGCTGCCTACTAGAAGGTGGTCTGCACACTGTATTTCACACTGGTGTGTCTTGCTGGTTGGGAGACAAGAATGGAGAATGCTATGGCCTCAGGTGTCTTCAGGTAACGTTGTGTAGCTGTGAATATTGAGCTTGCTTCTGAAGTTTTTTTGGGATTTGCCTTCAAACTTACTTCATTTAATTATTTACGTTGAAGGTAGGTATTGCATTTTTTGTTTCTGAACTGTGTTTAGTAAAATTGTCATAGAAAAGCTCTCCAAGTTTCTGGAAATAATATTTATTAAAAGGGGGTTTGTAATTGTTATGGTGTGTGGTCCTCAGCTTTCCTGAACTTTTGCTATGTTACATTCAAGTATAGTCTAGTGTTTTTGAAACACAGCTTGGAAAGAGAGAAGCTGACAGCAGGTCAGACAGAGGGAGGTGGAGCTGGTTTATGCCACTTTTTTTTGCAACAGATGAAGTTGGCATTCCCCACCTGATTAAGGTGCAGCAGACTGAATCACTAACACACCTTGTTCTGAAATAAATCACAGTGACAAAACGACATTGCTTGTGGCGGTAGGCAAAGTGCTTATTAAACAGCGAGCGGTGCTTTGCATGCTTAAGATCACAACTACTCTTTTTCAAAAAACAAACAAACAAACCAACCTTTTTTTTTTTCATAATCAAGGCCAGTGAAGGGCAGGTCCCCACAGGGTGCTGAGTCCAGCCTGCTTCCTCATTCTCTGCACTCTCACTGATGGGTTGCTTTCTTCTGTGTCAAGTGAAAACTTCCTTGCCCAGCCCTGAGCCTGGCCAGGTCCCCTCCCCTGCAGTGCAGCCCCAGCCCATCTCTCCCGGGAATACCCACCCCATTCCCACCTGCCTTACCAAGGGGGGGCTCAGCAGGTTTGTCCTTTGGAGACACTTCCTGATACACAACACGTCTGCATTTTTATGGCCAATTTGGATAAAGACACGACTCCAGCTGGTAACTGCAGCTTCCAGATAAGACTGACCCCGTGACAATGTAAGAAACACCCAACTACGAAGCAAGGAATTGCCCATTTTCAGGCTCCAGGGTGGCTACCTACGCCAACACTTTGTTGCACAAATACAGAGTAACCACTCTAACTGGAAAAGTTTTCTTGGTAGTCATTATCTGTAATTGATTCTGCAAGTTTGCAGGCCCTACCATTAGAAAGCAACTTCCTGCATGTGTCTTTGAATCTGATTAATAAAGGGAAACAATATTTTCAATGACAGAGCCTCTTGGTATGTATTATTTCCTGAAACTCTGAAATTGGCATTTGTTGCATTACTGGTGTCTCTTGCCCCTAATAAATTTTACATCAGCTTTTTAGAAGACTGATGTGTCTAGGGCCCCATTTTGAGTTGCTGAAATACCGAGGTGTGTTGGAAAACTAAAGAGTATTCAAACATCCACAAACAACGTCCTGCAGGTCAGAACCTTGTGCACTTTCTCAATAGGTCAGGGTTTCATTTGAGAATCTCGTATTTCTTGAACATATCCTCTACACTTCCTTTATTTCTTTGTCTCGTTCTCCATTCAGTCACAGAGCCTGCATGCTGGATTTATTTGTTTTACATTTTTTTGCTGTCCATTTTGCTGCTAAATCATCATCTCGTGTTGCTTGTCTTATATAAATGTTAGCATTAGCAAGCTTCACAGTAACAGTCTGGAAAGGAAACATTTACTTCTGAGCTTCCCTCTGCCAAACAAACCTACAGCGTTTGCTTTTTTGTGGCTACTAGTGGTTAAGGCCATGGGTTGTAAAATTATAATGCTGTAGGCAGTGTCTATTACAGTTATGATCACTGTAACATGCACTTGGACATATTTATTGTTTCGCTTTTAAATCGGCACATTCAGTGTGGAGGACATGGCTCTCCATTCCCTCATACAATATAATCTCCAAAGATCCTTGAAAGGCTGCAGGGAAAAAAAAAAAAACTTTGTTTTAAAATCAACTTTTTTGTTCTCGATGACACATAATGAAAGCATCAATGTTATGCTTTGAGTTGCTGAAATACCGAGGTGTGTTGGAAAACTAAAGAGTATTCAAACATCCACAAACAACGTCCTGCAGGTCAGAACCTTGTGCACTTTCTCAATAGGTCAGGGTTTCATTTGAGAATCTCGTATTTCTTGAACATATCCTCTACACTTCCTTTATTTCTTTGTCTCGTTCTCCATTCAGTCACAGAGCCTGCATGCTGGATTTATTTGTTTTACATTTTTTTGCTGTCCATTTTGCTGCTAAATCATCATCTCGTGTTGCTTGTCTTATATAAATGTTAGCATTAGCAAGCTTCACAGTAACAGTCTGGAAAGGAAACATTTACTTCTGAGCTTCCCTCTGCCAAACAAACCTACAGCGTTTGCTTTTTTGTGGCTACTAGTGGTTAAGGCCATGGGTTGTAAAATTATAATGCTGTAGGCAGTGTCTATTACAGTTATGATCACTGTAACATGCACTTGGACATATTTATTGTTTCGCTTTTAAATCGGCACATTCAGTGTGGAGGACATGGCTCTCCATTCCCTCATACAATATAATCTCCAAAGATCCTTGAAAGGCTGCAGGGAAAAAAAAAAAAACTTTGTTTTAAAATCAACTTTTTTGTTCTCGATGACACATAATGAAAGCATCAATGTTACTTTTGTGTCCTGAAAGAAAGGGTGACGGCATGGAACGGAACAGCGCATGATGCGCACGTAGGCAGAGAGCTTGACAAGAAATAAACCATTGCCACCCCCGGCTGGGCAGCATGGGAGCACCGGCTCCTCGGGGGTGTCCGGACGGGCCGGGGCAGGGCGAGGCAGGACAGCATAGCATAGCATAGGATAGGATAGGACAGGACAGGACAGGACAGGACAGGACAGGACAGGACAGGACAGGACAGGACAGGACAGGACAGGACAGCATAGGACAGTCCGCCCCGACCGCCGCCGCCGCTCTCGTTACATAACGGGGGGGGGGGGGCGGCGCGCGCCGCATCCCGTGCCCGCCTCCTCCCGTGTCCTCGCGGCACCCCCGCCCCGCCCCTCCCCTCCCCGCGTGACACCGCGGGTCCCAAGCGCGTGCCTCCCCGCGGCCCGCCTCCCGGGAGGGGCGGCACGTGCGCGCCCCGCCCCGCCCCGCCCCGCCCCGCGCGCTCCACGGGGAAAATCGCCCTTTCCCCTCCCGGCCCGCCCGCGCACGCTCAGTCCCCGCCGTTTCGGGCGGCACGGGGCGGGGCGCGGGCCGTTCGTCGGGGCGCAGGCGCGGCGGGGACGGTCGCCGGGAGGGGCGGCCGGGGCGGTGCTTCCCCCCACCTCCCTCCCTTCGCCGTCCCCGTCCTCCTCCTCCTCCCGCCTCCACGGGGGCCGGGTGACGCACGTGCGCGCGCCCCCGCGCGCTGTTGTCCGCTCGCTCCCGTGCCGCCCGCCCCGTGCGCGTGCCAGCCGGCGGCGGGGGGCGCGCGCGGCGTGCGGGGCCGGCACGCGCGCTGTTGTTATTGGCGGCGCCGCCGCGGCCGCGGCGGAGGGAGCGGGGCGGGGGGGGGAACGGGACGGGACGGGGAGGAGCGGAGCGGGGCGGGCGGCTCAGTCAGGGAGTTCTTTAAAGATGGCCGGAGCGACGGCCGCCGCCGCGACCCCCGTGTACTGCGTGTGCCGCGAACCCTACGACGTGAGCCGCTTCATGATCGAGTGCGACATCTGCAAGGACTGGTTCCACGGCAGGTAAGGCGCCGGGAGCCGCGCCGGAGCCGGGCGGTGCGGCGGGGCAGCCGCCGGGCGGCACTGGGCACAGGCGGTGGCAGTCGCCTTCCCCCCTCCCGCCGGGGGGACAATGGCTGCGCGGCGGCAGCACGGGGGGAGCGGCGGGCGCTCGCCCGGTCCGGCTCCCCCCCCCCTGCCGCGGGGACAGTGCCGGCGCTGGCGGCCGTCCCCGGGCACATGGGTCCGCGGCTGTGAGGGGGCGGACGGGCCGGGCCAGGCGGGGGGGGCTGGTTACGAAAGAGCAACAGATGCGGGGCTGGCGGGGCCGGGGCCACCCCGAAGTTGTGCCGACTCCGTAGAGGCGTCGCGCGTCCCCCCGCGCCCCCGGGGGGTCTCTCCCGGGACAGGGCCGTCTCCCGGCGGCGAAGTGCGGACACCGGGGCTGTCCCCGGCCGGGTGCGAGTTCCGGGCTGCCCGTGCGTTTTGTTCGGGGGTATGTGGAGGAGGAGAAAGAGGTCGCCCCGTGCCTCTCGCCGCTTTGACGTTTCCAGCCCGGTCCCGAGCGGCCGCCGCCGCCGCGCGTGTGTTTTGCGAACCGAGCGTGTGAATAATAAAAGGCCCGTCGGCAGCCGCTGCGAGCGGGAGGAAGCGGCGGCGGCGGAGGGGATTCACGGGCAGTTAAACAAAGGAGCAAGTTGGGGGCCCGCGGCGGTGGCGGCGGCGGCTCGGCCGGGCCGGGGCTGCGGGGCCGCTCGGTGCCGCCCCCGCCGTGCGGGGAGCGCCGGGGAGCGCGCGGCGCCCGTGATTGACAGCCCGGCGTTTAAATACCCCGAGCGGCAACAACAACAGCGGCGGCCGCCCGCGCCGCGCCCCCTGCCGGCCAGGGCCCGCAGCGCCGCCCCCCGAGCCTGCCCCCGGGCCCGGCGCTCGCAGCGCCCCGGCGGGGGCCGTGCGCGGGGTCGTAGTTGTTTGGGTTTGTTTTCCCTTCGTTTATTTTCCTGTTTCTTCCCCTCAAACGGCAAAAGACAAACGCCGACCGAAAGTAGGTTGCGTATTTAGGTGTTACTTAACAGTAATTGTTACACACGGGTGTTTTGTTGCCACGTTTTAGGAGGAAAGGAAGGCTCGCAGCGTTTCAGATGTTTACTTGTTTGATTTGTTCTTTGTACACGGGCTTCTTCCGGCTCGAACTGCAGTATAATAGAAAGTGTGAAAAGGGCTTTGTAAACCATAAAAACTGGCAAAGCAGGATTGTTGTACCTTAAAAACAACCTCTCGTTAATGTTTTTAACTAGACTGCTACTACTCTTGCCAGTACTGTTGTTTAGAGCGAGACACACAGCAGCTCTTCTGGGTTACAGCAGCTTAATACAAGTTTGTCAGAACTTGGTCACTGCCTGCAGTGGAGGTACAGGCATTGCCTGAAGTGTTTGTTACAGGTTCTTTTTCTTCCAAGTCTTCTTCTGCATTTGTGTAGCTGCTCTTTCAGAATGTCCTGGCAATTGCTCAGGTTCCATGCAGGCTTAACTTAAATGCCAGCCTTGTGCGTCAGTATTGCTGGGGTATGGGTGAACTAAATTTCTAAAGTTGTTATGAGGAAGAAAGCATTGCCTGATCTAAAGGTGGGACAGATCACTTGGTAGCTTTCTTGCCTCTTGATGTGCAAAAAGCTCCCCACAGGTTCCTGTGATTAAGCTCTGTGATGAACTGGGTAGAAGAAGCCTGCTAGCGCTGAACTGCCTTGATAGTCTGAAACCCTAAGACTGGAAAATAAGCAAGCAGGCCAGCAAGAGCTGGCAACAGCCATGCTGCTTTGGGATTTAGTTGCATGCTCACTCAGTCTCATGACTAAGGGGTAGGTTTTTGGGAGACGTGTTGCCCCATGCCAGCTGTGGTCTGCTCTGGGAGTGCCTTTCCCCTTGCTTTAAGAGTGTCTGAAGACTTACATAGCTGGTGAAAGAAAACACACACTCTCAAATCTTGAAGTTTTTGGTGAACTTCTTAGTTTCACGTGTTCTTGATTTTATTTCTTTTTATTTTTTTTCCCTGGCCTGTGGAATGGAACTGATGTGTGTTCTATCTTAAGAAACATATAAACCCAGTCTGTGGTGTGCTAGCATGATAACTAGCGCACGTTATTGGATTATGGACTCTTTGCTGCCTTCCTGTGTATAGTCAAGAGAGTGCCTGAGAAGTACAGTGGAGGCTGTACAAAGTCTGTTCTGGCAGATTGTTACTTAGTCCTTTCAAATTTTTATGTGATTTTTTTTCCTGTGTGTTCCTCTTGCACTCCCGGTCTTCAAATGATTTGTACTTTGGCTTGCTGTTATCAATATATTAGTATTATGAAGTATGCATTTTATTGCTTTTGGCAAATATTTGTGTTGAAGCAAATGTTTTGTTATGCCTGGCAAGGCTGTGAACCTGCTTTGTGGGTTTCAGTTACTCTCTGAGTGGGCCTAATATCCAGCCACAGTCTGGTGTAATTACCCCTTGTGAACAAAAGAGCGTAACACGGGTGCCTGAGCGCTGTTAGAGGCTTCGTCGCCTTCCTGAATGGCTTGTGAGAGTGCAGAGACTACAGAGCTTTAGATGTGACAAACTGTCAAAGCTCTTAAACGTGCAAATCCATTTATATTTTAGACAATTTTTGTGTTTTTCCCATAATTTTATCTGCTTTAGATGAAAATGTCACGTTAAGCTGATTCCCGCTTTCTGACTTGTCTAGAATATACTCCAGCTAGAATGAAGCATAAGAAGTCCTTTATGCTGCTCTGTGTGTTCAACTTTTCTTGGATCTTTTCCGTAGCTCTTGAAACCTCTTTCATTTCTTGGTTTCATCTTCAAATGATATGTATCATTCTATGATACTTCTTGTGCTGTCTCTGCCTTCCTTCGTTTTTTGATGCTTTGCCTCAGTTATTAGGTTAATGACATGCTGTCATCTTGTTTGTGTTTTTTGCTGTGATATATTCTGTGCCAAAATTACATATCTTTTTTTAAACTGCTCTTGCAGTCAGCTCTGTTCTTGAAATATATTTGTGAAGTTTGCACAAATCCTGTTGAAATTTTTGTTCTTTTTTCTGTCCATGATACATGTACTCAACTAGATTTATATGCCTTATAGATGTGACTTATTCCTGTAGACTAGATCTCAGGTCAGAACAAACTGAAGTTTAAACATGTAATTCAGTTTTTGTCTGTGCAGTGTAAGGTTGTCTGTGATATTTCAGAAGTAAAGTACTGCATAATTGGCCTTTTGAGGATGCTGGCTTTGTAAAGCTGCACTGGTACTGTACTAGTTGTAAAGGAGTGTGGAGAAGTCAGGTAAACTGAGAATTAAAAATGCAGATGCTCCTATGAAGTCTTGTATGTTGCACTTTTCTGGGGATATTTTGTTTCTCAACAAACATATAGTGAACTTCTAACATGTCTCAATGATGAATAGGTTAAGAAGTTATCAAATGTGTGCATCTCAATTACAGATCTCTGCCTTTTGAAATTACTGCAACCTTTCTAATGTACTTTACATTACAAAAAGGTGTTTGGTTTTTTTTAAATTAAACAAAGGAAATGTTTTACTCTTCAAAGTTAGAGCAATGGGATATAAGAAAGGGAAAGCATCCTTTTTTTGTTGTTGCTCAAAATTAGCAGTTTGCCTGAAAATTTCATAATGGTGTCAACTTCGGTGTCTTCCCCTCAAGGAGAAAATTTTTTATGTTTACAGAAATAAATATTTAATTTGAGCAGCTTAGAGGGCAGTCAGGGAAGTACAGCACTAATCTGTATGTAGCGTATATATGAACATGCTTCTGTTGCAAAGCAAAGTCAAATTGATTACATTTATATGGAATTGTTTTTCAATTGATAGCTCTTGCTCTCAGGATTAATTTTGTATTTTGTATAGTCTAGAAAGAATTAACTTTGCCCTTTCCTACAGCAGTTAATTGGTGGTATTTTGCAGTTAGGTGTTTGATGTTTTTTACAGCTTTGTCACTATTAGAAAACATTTAACAACATAATTTGAAAAGAAAGGGGATTCGTGTACCGTTTGAAGATTATAATTTAAACTGCAGATGCCTTGAGGCCTTTTTTCCTCACATGGAGGAAAAATTCAGTGCCAAAGTCACATCTGAGTGAAGTTCATATAGAACATATTCTTTCTGATATCATATGGGTTTGAATGTGCCTTTGTTTGGTCTCTGAAGAAACACAACTTCTCATCCACTCCTTAATGTGATCTTGATGTAAAATCAAGGTTTCCCTCTTGAAGCTGTTAGGTTCCGTGGTACAGGTCTGTCTGAACACACTGATTTGTACTCTGAAGGCAGGCTTTCTCCTTAAGAAAAGAAGGAAATGCATGTGCTATAGTGACTACTTCTCCTGAATTGGTTCTTTGTTTTGGAGCTTTATACATGAGGTTCTGCACGATGGGCTTTGCCAACTCTTTGCTGCTGAAAGAGGCTGTCCTGCTCCTGGCTGCGTGCTACTATAATTCCTCTTTTGCTGGTTCAGTGCTTGCCTGATTGGTAAATCAACTCTGCTCAGAAAACTGACAGAGCCCATTCTCTTGCTGGGTTTAGCTTTTTGTTGGGTTACTGAGTTGAGTGGGCTTGTCAAAGGCTAGGATGAGTCCCAGAGTGTTGCAAAACACTTGAAGGAATGTATTGTTGGAGATGATACTGGTGGGAAAAGACAGAAGAGTTGGTATTTTTTTTTTCCTCACTGCCCACTTAGGGATTGATAGCTCACCCAGTTTTGTAGAGCCTTGTTTTTGTGTCTCAGTCACCATGTGTGATTCTGCCCAGGGTCCAAGGGAATCAAGGCATTTCCAGTGCAGCTGCAGGATTACAACCCCAGAACATCATCTGTTTGCTGGGGTAGATGAAGCTCTAGTGTCTGTCGTGGAGTTGGAGGACAAGGCATGGTGATGCTCCTGTCAGGGAATGTGGAGGTTGCAAAGAGACTGCTTACAAACATTTTCTGGTGCAGAGATTCTCTTTAGAGAAAATTAAGGCCTTGTAGTTAAAAACATTCAGGGACCTGAACTGAATCAACAAGTCCTTGTCTGGTCAACAGAGCTCTGGTCTGGCACCAGAGAACTTTCAAGCTGACTTTCTGCCTCTTGTGATGTATAAGCCTTAAATCCTTCATGTGGCAATTTGGTGGATCTTAGGGAAGTGTTTTAGACCTCAAGGGAAAGCTGGTGTGTTTAATTTTACTTTTCCTTGGCTTAGCCATGTTTCCTCAGAAGTAAGATGGAAGTCTCAACTTCAGTCCAATGAGCTGTGGTGCCCTCTGCCAAAGACTTAAGTAACTTGAAGTGACTTCAAGCTCTTCCAACGATACAAAAGCTGAAACAGTTTTGGTTGAACTGAAAAGAGGCTTGTTATAATGAGGATGCCAGACAAGCACTTGTGTAACTGGATATCTGTTTCCAATCCTTTTATACTCTTCATTTGGACAAACCATTTTTTTCCTCTTGGTTCCCATCTGTGAAGTGGGAAGACTTATTAATATATATTAAAGTTAGATGTGTTCTACCATAATAAGCACTGATGAGTTGCAAGTATTCAAATTGCTTCAATTTTTGAAACTGTGTAATAACATGCAGAACTGTGTGCAAGTTTTTCTCTTTATGGTTTTGTTGAAGAACTGGCTTTATTGGAAGTAGGTGTACTTTGAAAGTGAACACTCCTTTCCTTGAGATCTGTAATTTTGTAATTTTTGTTCTGGAATAAAACATAGTAGATGATTTAGCTTATGCCTTCTGATAAAGTAACTAGGACAAGAAAAAACATATTGTCCAATAAAGATCTGTAAGAGAACTGAATGGTACACAATTCAGCTTTTTAAATTAGAGTCCAACAAGATTCTAGTGAGTTTCTAAACAGTTATTTAATGGTAATAGTTCTAATTTCTAAAGCACAAATTTTTACCTTTTCAGTGTTAGTTAATAGAGTTATTTAAACACTACCTCTAATTTTCTGTAATATTATAGTTCACCTATATTTTTGGTATAATTGTTTTGTTTTCGTCTTGACTGTGCAAATGAAGGCACTGTAAGTGTACGTGTAATTTAACAGTGAATTTTTTATTAGCTAGTTAATTTATGATGATTTTATATTCAGAAATGTTATTTGTTGATGCTCATGAAGCACTTCAGTATCTTCCTTTCCCTTTATGTTTAATACATAAATGATTTGAGGAATTCAGATGTTTTCAGAAAGTTCAGCTTTGTGACTTCTGTATCTAAGAACTAGAGAGGTGAGAGGAGTCTGATAGGTGGACTGCTGCTTGGTGCACCTAATTTGTGTATGTACATATTAGGTGCTACAGTGCAGAACATGAAATATATTCTTTGTAGTCTAAACTTATCTTCATCTGTTGATAATGATGTGTTCTCTTAGAGCAGCACATTTGCAGTAAAATGGCTTAAGCTTTACAATGGAGTATCACTCTGTTAACTGCCAGTGGGCAAAATCACATTAATTTTGTTTTCATTCTTCATTTGTGGTTTCTAGCTTTTGTTTTTGAGTTTGCACAAATTGAAGAAGAACTTAATACTCTTCATGTAACTATTTGTGTTTTCCCTACATCACATGTAAAATAAAATACCATTGTCTCAAAACAGGTCAGAGTAATCAGTAAAGATTTCCATAGGTGCAATGCATGTACTTAAAACCATAAACATGCTCAAATTTTACATTTGTCTCATTGCTCAAGTATGAAAATTCAATTAACAGCATTGCTCTTGCTTTATTATCAACATATGAGAGGTATTTTAGGGAAATATATAGCTTTTAAAAAGCTAAGCTATTTCTCATTTTGTCGGTCCTTTCTAATGTATTACAACATTAGCTCATGAATACACAGAAGTAACAATCTATGGAGTATGAATCGTCTTGAGATGTCTGCTGTGTGGTGGTAATATGGATTTATGTGGCTGGTAACCCTCTTCAGGTCAATTCTGCTTTTGAATGGAATTAATATTTAATACTGTTTTCTCCATTACTTCAGCATTAACTAAAGTAGACTTCAAACTGGTGTTTCTTTTTGAAAATACTGTGTTCATTGTTGCTCAGGCAGGCATAAATGCTGTTGTTCGCCACAAAAGCAAGAAAGCTTTTTTTTTAAAATCCTCCCACATTATTCTGTCTTAAAAGCCAATTGGAGTAAGTATGATTGTTCTAGATTTTTAATATATTGTGGTCTGAAGTCTATTTATTTTCATCTGAAACTGTCAGCTGACATTGTAGCTAGGCTGGGAAATTAATTTCGTAAATTTAATTGTGTTTGTTCCATTTACATGAATACTTTATTCACTTAAAGGCTCTTAAAGCTCTCTTCATGAAAATGAGTGCAAGGAAAGGTGACTGAGAAATGGAATCTTTGATATTGAAGATATGTGGTTGCTCTGTTCTGTCATTCTTGTCACTTATCAGGCAGTATTTTCTAAAGAGAGTGACATTTTTCTTTTGGAATATTGATGTTTGCCAATAAATGAAGTCCAGATGAGATAAATGAAGAGCAGCCAAAGAAATTGCTGTATCTTATTACCCAGCAGTACTTGTAAGACTCTGATTGTCTTGCTCAACGTACAGATTTTTAGTTTTGGTTCAATAACAAGAATATTTGGATCTTTTCATTGAAGGATTACATCATGCTGTTGACTTGCAAAACTTGGTGTTAAGAGCAAGCAGAAGAGGAGAAATGAGGTGTTGCAAGTCAGCACAGGGGTTTCAGGGCACATCTCTGAGTTGCAGAGTGCCATATGGAGCAGTCTAGAACGGTACCAAAAGCAAGGTGGCTGTGCTAATGGGGCACTGTGCTCAGGAAAATATTAACAGTCTGCCCCCTCAGCATAGTGTTATCCCTTATTCCATGGAAGTGTGCAGTGTTGGCATATCACAGCCTCAAGCCCACTCTGTCCTAGGTATTTCTCTGTGCTTCTATTGCTTATGTAACAGAGGACCAGAATCATGTCAAGAAAACTGGTGTGCACATGTAGTCTCTTCCATCTCGAGCTACCTTCTGACTACAGTATTTGTCTGCCCAGAGGGCACATCAGTGTGAGGCACAAGTGAGCAGCAACTTGCTGCCTCTGATGCTGTGCTCTTCTGTGTGAACAACTAGGACATCTTGGGGCATGCCTTTGCATCTCCTAACACCGCAGTAAAGTGTGCTGCCCTGGTGGAATGAGTATCACAGGAGTAGTTCCGAATGCTGTTCTTACTCTCGCTGAGAACGGATGGAGCAGCTGTAGTACTGAGTGACTGGCCTGATGTCCTTGCTGAGAAGTGCTTATGTAGCACTTTAGAACTGAGTGAAAGCAGATGCCTTGGCTGTACCTTCCACTTCCAGCATGGTCAGCTGGCTTGTGCTTGAAGCATCATGAAACGGAAGGATTTTGGTATGAACAAGGGTTAAAGCATCATTTGAGTAGATCAGAAATTGCTGAAGCAAAGGTGCACCTCTGAAGACCTCCTGCAAATGTTACCTCCTGACTTTCATATTTTACCAGTAAGGGCAGATTCTAATTTCTCTTCAGTTTTTGGAATTGATGGCTCAACTAGCATTGCCAGTGAGAATATACTGAGCATTCTATTTCCTGGTGCTTATTTGACTGTGGAAATAAAGTTATTATCTAATTAAAAAAAAAACAACACTAACCTCACTTTAGAGAAGAATAAACCTTTTTACTCCTGGTTGGTTCTGATACTGTATAGATCTATCACTGTAAGAGGGAACAAAATCCTGTATATTAGTGAAAGGAAAATATCACTGGTACCAGTGTTCAGCCTCTCAATGTCAGGTGCTGTAACTTGCTTCCTATGAAGATGCTTTGCATACAAGTGGTCTTTTCCTGCAGGTAGTTCCTTACATTAGGGAAGAGATCTGCCATTTCTCTACAACCCTGTTTGCTTATTGCACATTAGTGCTGTTGTGCCTTTTTTTCATTCCCCCAGCATATGAATGCCAGTGCTTGTGTCTAGTTGGCTGGATCTTTGTTTTTCATAGGATTGCACTGTGTCTAATTCTCCTTTTTTTCTTTGATGTCTGAAAGAGTGATGCTAGGTGGGGACTGGGACAAGGAAATGAGCCAATATCATGAACAAGTGGTAAAACATGGGGAAAAAAAGCTTTAGCCTTTTGTTATCAGTGAAATGATGTTGAGCAGACATCTTGTTTGTCTGGACTAAACTTACATGGAACAGGCACAGGTACATTTACACCATGTGATTAAGAGTGAACTACAGTGCATTCCTCACTGCTGCTGGTACACCTGTTCTGAGAAGGGAAGTGAATGCATCCCAGGAGTGTGTGATGGCAGTTCTCAATGCAAGCTGCATGGAAAATTCCCAGGGAGTTGCTAGTGGACCATAGAGCAGCTTGAAGCACTCAAGCCTCTATTTGCAGTTTTCCAGTCCATTCCAGGGCAACAATAGTAAACTGTGACATGATTTTCATGACACATTGTTAAATACTTTGAATAGTCTATTTTTTGGGGTGGTGGCTTTTTTTTTTCTTTTTTTTCTTGTACCTCTAATAGGGAATTTGGAAAAAGAAGTTGGAGATAAATGTTGTATATAAATGTGGTGGTTAACCTAGTAAAATAAAATTTTGTTTCTTATGCCAATCTGAGGAAGCTGGATGAGCATCTTTCTAGTGTGAGCATATGCGTTGCTCTGAGCCCATGAGAAATCCATCAGCTTTCTATGAAGCTTGTGCACCACAGTATTTTGGAACAAATTTTTGTTAGGGAATGTGCTCTATCCTTTAATATGCTTGCCATGTGTTTCGAAGAAAAACTGTAAATCTCTGAATTACCATTGTTGGAAACATACTGACTATGTGCCAAGAGGATGGGAGTAAAGTAGATACTTCCTTTTCCAAACTGTACCAGACACAAAATAATTGAATGGAACTTATGGTTTTCAGGTGTCTGAAAAATTGGAACTGAGATCAAAAGATTTTTTCTGTTCACATGGGGTATCTACAAAGGGGGTAAGCAGCCTTGTATAGAGGAGTTTTGTAGGTGAAAAGCTGGATGGAGAGAGATAAGGAGAAAGAAAGACAATGTGAAGAAAACTTAGCAAAACAAAGAATATGTGGAGAATATTGACTTGTACTGCAAGATTATGAAGTTCTAAATTTGAACATTAATTTGTGACTGAAAAAAGTCTGTGTGCTAAAACGCCTGCGGCAGTGACCAGTCACTCTGAAGTGATGTGAGGAAGATCCAAGTTCTAAAGCAGCCAGTGGGTTTGGTGAAACTTGCTGGTACAAATGCATGGTTGAGTTTTTGATTGGATGGAAACTATTTTATGGTGTGCAGAACATAAGAAGTGATGATCAACATTGATTCAAATTTGAAATGTAACTTTCAGTATCTTTCTCAGAACAGAATCTAACCTGAATCAACTGCAGCTAGTCCAGTTTTAATTACTGCATTTTCTGAAGATAAATACGTAGCTTGAGGTTGTCTCATGTAACTGTATGTCTTGAATTGCTAAAGGAGAAAAGATGTCTTTTTAAAGACTCTGGGTGTATTTAAATTGGTGTACTACAAATTACGTTGCAAGGTTGGGGAATTTTTTTTTCAATTTTTATTTTTTAGTATTTTTAGTTTCAGTTAGTTTCATAGCTGGTGCTGTGTAGTATAAACAAACTGATAAATAAACTTTTCTTCTGTAATTGAATTGTAAGAAAATATCTTAATAGTTCACATTCAGCAGTATGTCAGACTCATTAAAGACTCTTTAGAGCTCATTGACCTCTAAATCTTTATCTAGGAAATGCTTCTGGTAAAATATTATTCTTCTGTCAAGTATTTACTACTTTTTGCTAATTATCGAAGAAGAACCTCTTTGGCACTTTCACATTATGTTAGTGGAGGTTGTAAAGAAAAGCAAAACATCATTATCACTTTGAAGCCAGAAAAGCAACACCTGTTAAGTGTTACTTCAAAAAGCCGGGCAGGTATGCAGCATGTCTTTGGCACATTTCAAGTCCTTGCCAGTTCCTGAAATATTTAGAGAAATGGACAGTACTGCCTTTTTCAAAAGGAAAACGGGCATTTGTAGTCCAGGGGATAGACTGCTATATTTCTGTAGGCAGTGCTATTAAATCTGAAGACTAAAAAAAAAGTACTAGTATGTCTTAAGACTTGGAAGAGGTTGTGCTGCAATTCATGCTCACTTTATCTACTTACTCACTGATGTCAGGAGCAGGGACCAGAACTTAAGATAATCTTGTCAGTGTCTGAGGGTTTTAACCAGACCCTTGTGCTGTGCTGGGGTCATATTACATTCTGTTCAGGGCCCAAAATTCTTGGATACTTTTCTGTAGAGTAAGAGGTCCTAAGTGGGGGAGATAAAGGGTATCTATACATAAAAAGTGAGCTGGAGGTGAACATTCTGCTGAGATGTGTGGGCCTGAACTCTAATAACCTGAATAAGCACATCTTGGTTGGAAAAACAAAGTAACTTCTCCCTTCATAACAACTTTTTAGTGCCCAGCACTTTGTCAGTTTGGCTTAGACACCAGGGAGTGTGGCACAGGCTGGGTGAGAGCACAGGGTGAGCACAATAGGGGGTGCTTCAGGAATTTTTGGGTGAAGGGATGAGGTGCTAGCTGAGTGTAGGCACTTCTGGGGTTAGCTTTCTTCTGGATTTGGGTAGGCTTTAGGGACCAGCATCTTTAACTGGATATTGCCCTAATAGCCATACACAGATGAATGATTTCTTCTGTGTTCTTGCAATTTCTTTTTTTTCCCCCCCTGCTGTTTAGATGGATTTCATGCTTTCATCTGTGGCCATTGGCATTTGTCCTGTCTGTTACCTTTCCCCTTCCATCAGGGCAATTTTCACACATTGATATTTACACATATTGGTAAGGTCAGAAATTTTCTCCCAAAGAGTTAATTTTATGTTTTTCGCAATCAGTGAACCATAATGTCTCCTGTAATTTTTACAGGAATGGTAAATCAGTATTCATCTCCAGGGGACCTTGTGCAATAGGCCCTCTGCTTCATATTTCATATTTTTCTTGTGCATTTCTTTGAACATTCCTGTTGGAGTCATGGGAATTTTGCCCACTAGGAAGAAAAGGTATTTTAAGAGATACATATATGCACACTACACAGACATACACTGATATATGGGTAAAATAATATTTTCCCCATATAAAAGCGCTGGAGCTGAGTAGCACGGACTGTGAAGTCAAGGTTACCTCTAAATGTGTGTATGTCATATTTAGATTAAAACATGTGGATTTGTGCTTTTGGAAATACTTCAGATTACTCTAAATAGCATATGATAAGAGTAAAAATGGTTTTGGGTAACCTGGATCTGAACTCATAAGAATTTTAGATTAAAATCAGTATTTCCAATTATATCCAGAATAAAAATAATGGATGCAGATAGAATTCAGTGCTGATGTAACTCAACCCCCAAACTCTTTTTAGCTTTGTTCTTCACTATTTGAAGTTTCCACATGGTCTGGAAATTACTGTGCTTCATTAATTCCATCTGAAGAGGATAGAACAGTTAGATTTCTGTAGCTAGAATAATGTGTAGAAGTAACTTCTTGTGTTGTGGACTGCATGGGTGCAGTTTTGACCAGCATGCCCCTCTGGACCTCTATAAGCAGCTGAGAATCCAATAAAGATCTCTAAATTACAGGCATTATCTAGCTGATTGAAGGAGCTTTTTCTACTCACTGCTTTGCCAGCCAGCCAGTGTAACATCTGATATTTGGACTCATTATCTGTGTATCTGAAACAGTTTGCTTGTATCATAGCTTAAATAGAAGTTAATGTAATCAGATACTCCATCTGCTTTTGAAAGGAGCATGGTGAGCTAGAGATGAGCCAGTTTGCTCTCAGATTTCCTCAGAAATGAAGCATCTGTCTCTATTTGCTATTGGCTGCAAATCTATTTGCCTTATACAAGTAAGGTATTTCAAAGCTGTAGGAGCCATCGTGTAAATTTTTGTGTTGTGATTAGAAGATGCAGAAATTATTCAGCTTAATAAAAAGCTTGCTAAAAAGTCCCTAGCAATGTCTGAAAAATATTGCAGGCTGGAGGAAGAATTACTCAGTTGAGAAGAAGATGAGTTGAAAAATATCCTTGATTTTTTATTTTTCATTTTTTATTTTTCTTAAAGGAGAACTATTTAATGAGTTGAATTTTGACGGCACAGGAAGCTTTATTTCACGTACAGCTGTAGAGGCTCTGAATGCTACTGTGTTAAGTTACTTAGTAGACAGCTCCAGGAGGTCTTTAAAACCAATCTGGCTAAGAAATTTTTTAACCCAGTTAGGCGGTAAAGTGTTTTTGGTGCGAGGAGCCAATTTAAAGGTGTGTAAAGCAGGCTCCAGCCAAGTTTGCTGTTGCTGCAGGCTGTAAAGGAAACAAACAGACACACAGTAACTCAGGAGCAAGGGATTTGCAGCAATGGAGTTTTCAGGTTGTGGTAATACTGTTTGCTGTTGCTGGAATGTGGGAAACAGAAGAATGTACCTCCTAAAGTTGTTAGCAGAAAAGTCCTATTTTCAAATCATTCCTGACATCATTTTTCAATTGAAGTGGCACAGTGTAAAAACAAGCATAAGTGTCCCAATCAATCCCCTCAGGCCAGGAAGTCATTGTGGGTTTGTTGTTGTTCACCTCCAAATCTTTTTTTATCGCTTGAAATACTTGAGAACAAGACAGATCTGATGGCATCTACTGACAGTGTTACTCAGGATGTCATAAGCTTTGCAGACTGTGTATTGCATAAAATAACAGTGCTGATAGTACTTGTCAAGCTTCACAATCTTTTTAAACAGCTCATCCTTATTAGGCAACATGATCTTTCTAAACAACTTATCTTTATTAGACAACCAGAATAACCAGCTTGTGCTCTCTCTGTAGGAGTCTGCAATCCATGCTCTTTGTAGATGAGGAACATTCAACACTTCTAGCTGTTGAGAAGGAGATGGAGCTGCTGAAGACATGGCAAAAAATTCCCAAATGGATTAAAAAAATGCTTAGAGTGCAGATTGCCTAAAAGAGGTGGTTGAACTAATGTTAGAGACACTTGTTACATAAAAATGATATAATAAATGGGTTTTTTGTGAGACTTTGATGTAGGCAATTATGGAATTTAGAAACTGCTGAGAGTATGCAAGTCAGTGAGTATGCAAGAACCATTAGTGAGATTTTGTTTTGATCAGTCTCTAAAAAACAAAGGTATCTTCCCACTTCAGAGTGGTCCTCGTGTGTCTCAAACTAGAAGTTGGGAATTCAGCTGAAAGTTTGTCCTTTTGATCCTCTCCTGCTTTACAGAAAACCGTGTTTGATGTGGTTTAGAAATGTAGCTTCCAAACTGTTTGGATTACTTGTTTTATAGTTCCTGTTGTACTGCATTACTGGAAAGAGTGTTTGTAGGCAAATAATATATTGGTAGTGGCATAATGTCATACACCTGCTGGGTACTTGCCTTAGCTACTGCTGGACCTGCAGGTAACTGGTCTCAAGGAACTCATTAGCCCCTTTAGAGAAGGATGCCTAAAAGAAGCCAGACTAAGACCATCTTAATGTTGTGCTAAAAAAACCTTGGTTCACATATGACATCTAGTGCCAGTGTATGTCTCTCTTGGACTCAATGATGCCTCTCTTGATGCTGTGCAGGTGTATGGTTAAAGTTGAGGAGCTTTTCAGGTGTAGGCAGGGATGTTCCCTGCAATCTTATTGGCAGTGTATCTGTCAGGCCACAGTAGTTATAAGTCTTAGTGAATAATGAAGTCCCAACAGTAGGCCTGGCCAGGACTAGTGACTTCCACTGCTGGGAGGAGCAGTCCTATTCCCATATATATATAACCTTCTCTCCAGGTTACATAGTCCTCTTCCCTCTCTCATGGATTGCCTCTCACAGTTGCCCAACTGTGACTTGATAAACAGGCAGAAGACTGGCTAGGTTAGTTTCTGTCAGATTAGTGAATAAAAACAGGTTGCCTTGTAACCAGGCAAGTGTCAGGGCCATTGCAGGGAAGGGGAGTGGGAGTGGGCAACCTGCCCTGTTCCAGCAGCGGCAAGCCATTGAATCAATGCAAGCTGTGTCATGTAATTTGTTTGTTATTTGGGATTGAACGTCAGTTTCTCTTCATAGGGTGTGTTTTTATAATTCTGTTAATTTCTGTCATTTTTCTTTCCCTTCCAATGCCCCCTCTCTTTGAGACAAGTAACTAATGTCTCTTTTGTGTATAAAAGGCTGTTGCTTTATCTGATAGGAAACTGCATTGGAAATGGAACTGAAATTCCTGTTTATTGAGTCAAAAGACTTGGTTGGGGTGCAAATAGATCTTAAAACCATGTAATATGCAGTGTGTCTTTGAGATGGCTAATGAGAATTGACCAGGGGTCTGCACAAGTTGGAGCTGAGGAAGATTAGGACAAAAACCTAAGAATCTAAAAGTTGAGGCAGGCAAATGAGTGTAGACTGTATATCATGGAATTGTTAAGGTCAGAAAAGACCTTGTAAGATCATTTGAGTCTAACCATTAAACTACCACTGTTGTGTTCCCCACTAATCCATGTCCCCAGGCACCACATCCACGTTTTTTGAACACTAAGAGATGGTGATTCCATATTATATATATATATATATTTTTTTTTTTACACATGTAATTAATAATCAGGGACATGTAACAAGCAGCTTTAATTTGCTGTGTTAAAGTTGCCATAGTTGCTTTGTTCCTGAATGATTGAATGTTTAATTAACTTGTATACTGATTTCCATTTTCCACCGTTTTCTTTTCTCTGTAGAGCTTAGGATATTTCTTCCTTGCTTCTACTGGGGAAATAAGGGTAGCAGTTTTGTGTAGTAGTTTGTTCTTTGGTACAGTGCAACCACACAGAGGTGCTCAGTTAAGATGTCTGTTTCAAGATAGGTGTGGAGGCTGCTTTAAATGGTTGAAGATTTTGTAGTGTGGTTGGTGTTTTGTTTTATAGAATTCAGACAAGAGTGTTAGTTTTGCCTTGAAAGCCTCTGATTTGAAAGTATTATTTTAAAGTACCTTATTTTTGCTTATTGTAAGTTCAGGACTTTTTTTTATTAAGCACAGCTAGAATAACCCTGTCTGGGAATTGAAATAAGGCAAATTACCTAAATAAGATGTAGTTATGTGTCAGGGTGGTTTACTAAGTTCTCTTTTATCTTAGGGGGAAGAGGTGAACTGTTGACTTGGAGTCTTGAGGAGGAGATAAAAATACATCATTGAAGAACATCCTTAATGGCCTAGAAAACCTTTACCATTAGTGTATACAGAAGCAGTTATTTTCTCTTTTTGTTTCTCCCTTTCAAAGCCCTCTCTCTCTAAACCAAATAACTAATATGTGTTTTCTTCTGCGTGTTTAGGGCCCATAGTACCTAATACTGCTTTTACAGACTGTGCATTATAACCAGAACTAAAATTTATGCTGGCTGTGGTGAGATAAACTGGGACTCCAGTGTTCCTAGAATTAATTGAAATCCAGTGTTAATCATTTTTCCTGCATCAGTTGTGGGAAGGACAGGATAGTTCTCATTTATTTCAACAGGCTTTATGCAGTTGCAGCTTCACTAAGACACAGTGCCTGAAGTCAGATTGGACTATTGTTCCTCCTTCTCTTTGGTGTGTCAGTCTGGCCATGCTGGGAAAATGAATGGAAAAAGAGGAGTCTGAACTGCCGTAGAGAATCTTGCTGAATTCCTGAGCAGTGTGCTTTCCTTCATATGTGTAGGGTTACACAGATTACTGGTTTTAAAGTGCTGAAAGGAATTTATTCATGTCAGATCAATGTGTATTTTTTCTTACTTTCAAATGAGTCTTGTGTCGTGATTCACTTGCTGGTATGATCTTTGTTTCTCTCAATAGTTTCACACTGAAATAAGGCCTTCAGCTATCACAGCTGCTTTTAAAATGTCTCTCTTTTTTTCTCTGCTCTCTGACAAGTTGTTTAGTTTTGAGGTCTGCTGTAGTTTTCTTAAATGTTATTTCTTTGATTGTCTTGAGGCAGCTTATTTTGCCAAAATCTACACTAGAATATTGAGGTTCCTTCAGACCTTAATTTCTGTGAAACAGTGTTTTACAAGGATCCAAACAGAATTAATTGTAAATACTGTTTTAAAGCAGCTTGATGCAATCAGTCTGGTTGGGAAGAATAAGTAGAAATTTCATTTGGCATAGGAAGGATGAAGAATTTGCTATATGCTTAATAGACAATACTAAACAGAAGGGAGTACATCGAAAGTACTTCAGTAATGTTAACTTGGCTCCATCAGGAAATTGTCATTAGGAAAAGTAACTTCTCATAAAGGTGCTGCACGATAATACATGATGGTGGCTACCATTATGAATTAACCTGGACTGTATGTCTCTTCCTAGAAGTCATACGTTGTTGTGAAAAGGTTGTTTGACCTCATTGTATATTTTTTGCACATAAAACTGCTTGGATTTTCTGAACATGTAATTATTTGACTTCAGTTTGAGCAGTCATTTGACTTCATTTTGCTTAAATTCCTAATTGTTACATGAAATGCTTGTGTGGAAAATCAGCTTTCCACACAGTCTTTTCAGCAATGATTAGAAATAAGAACATGTTGATTATGCCAAATACTCTGTTGGCAAAGTGTTTTCTAAAAGTAATACCTCTCTTTCCTTAATTATAGCAATTTCAATAAATTGAACTTACTGTACTTAAAAACAGATCTTAGAAAAAATGTGTTGAGTTTCAAAACCATACCAGTTTGTTTTCAGACTGGACTGGAATTGTGGAATTGAGGAGTCAGTTTACAAATAACGTACATCACTGTTTTTCCCTGAGATTTGAGGTAACATGATGATTATGTAGATTATGTGGCTACGTTCTCAATGCAGGTAGAAGGTTTGTTGTATTTGTAACTGAATCTATTTCATTATGTAACTCAATAGCTTTGTTCCATTGACCATAATTTTCCTATTAGGTTTCTACATTTCAGAATCTATTCTTTAGAATTAAGCTTTCGTTGACAAGGTATCACATACTGATTTTATTTATTTTAACCTCTGTGCTTTGAGGGAGTGAAAAGCACTGTTTCTTGAGAATGAATTATGTATACTGGTTTTCTTAATAGAAAAATGTGCAAGAGTATTGCCATTAAAAGTGTTTTCTGAAAGGACAACACTAGCATCACTATCAAGCTTGAAGTTTTATTTCAGAAGGTGCAGGAAGTCTGAACCTTTGGAAGGTCCTTTGGAATTCAAAATAGATCATATACCTGTCTGCATGTTATGTTACTGCAATACCTCATTTCAGAGAAATATTACATAATTTAAAAGCAGTAGGGTTGAATTACATTAGGGAAGTCTAAACATATGTAATGAACATTAACATTTTTAATGTGCAATTTGATGGTTAATCATAAGTAGACCAAGGCCTCTTTGCACTTTGGAAGATTCAGAACAGATGTGTCTGAGCAGTCAAAGGTCAGAGGTTTTTATATATTATGGCATGCAGCATTATTTTTCTTGGGATTCTTATCTGTGTTGAAGGATGATGCAATATTTCATAAGTTAGTATATTTTTAGGTATTTAGAGAGTTGGCCTTACATGTCATTTTTCTGTAGTTAAGAACTTGGTGGAATGTGTATGAGTGAATGTGTACAAAAATTAGGTAAGCTGTTGGGCCAACATGCACATATTCTATACATATCTTAGAACATTGTGGGTTGTTTGTTTGGTTTTTGTTTTGTTTTTGTTTTTTTCCTGGAGAAAATGGGTAACTTAGGGGAAGTTTTCTATATATAGAAAAACAGAATATCTGCTATTTTATAAACAATTTTAAAATGCAGTTTTGCATGTTCTTTGTGTTGTGTCTGATATTAGTTGCTCCCTTTTAAAAGGAATTTTGTTTTGCAAAGTGAATATGGCAAAAGCAAAACCTCAAATATTTTTATGTGGAATGAGTTTTTTTTTGTAATTTAAAGCAGTAATTCAGTATCTAGTGTATAGAAGTTTGTCATTTTCAAAAATTATTTCATTTCTGGAGTAAATCCTTGTAAGTTTATTGTGATTCTAAAACTGTTACCATGCTTATCATGGTAAGATGAAGATAAAATGGAAAGAAACACCAGCTTTCTCATGTTGCTTTGTGGCTTCTTTTGGTCTGTTTTGTTTTCTTTGGTGTAACTGTATGCATTTTGAAGAGTGGGGCTGGAGGGGAACTCTATCTAGCCTAAGGTCCAGGTTTTAAAAGCTTACAACATTTATTTTAAGTTTTAAACTCTTCTTCAAATAAACTTCATTTTTTTATCTGTTCTTGTGCTATGGGATTGTATGGAGTCTGTCCATAGTATTGTCATACTGACTTTGTCTTTCTCTTCCAAATGAAGCTTTTTAATATTGTCCTATAACAAGTGGCAGATGTGGCTGGTTGTGGCAGTGGCATCTTTAGTACTTCCATTGTTTTAACCTGTAAATACTGCCTTGGCATCCTTTTCCCACTTGGAAAGCATAGGCTTAAATTAAATGACTAACCAGAATGTCTTAAAATCTGCCAGACAGACTTCCTACCCTATACTTTTATTTGCATTCTTGGAATGGAGTAGGAGAAGCTAATGTTTGCATAACTTGCAAGTTCACTAATTTTGGCAAGCATTACAATAGGGTTTTTTTGCTCAAACAGATTAGGACTGAAAGTAGCAAGTGCAGACCTTGTTACAGGTAAAATGAAAAGTTTGCCATAATGCTTTCCTCGGTATATAATAGAAATAGCTCTCATCCTTGGCGATTTGAAATTCAGTATTAAGGCTTGATAGTAGAAGGTATATTAACAGCATAAGATTGTTAAACAGTCATCTCCTTATTGTTTAGCAATCATTTTTAGAAAGACAAAGTAGAGAGGAAGTAACAGAATATTTTCTTTCATGTGTCTTCTTGAAAATAACACTGTTACATATTTGTTAAGTGACTGCATATAAGTGAAACGTGTATAATTTTATTTTTTATTTATGGAATCTGACTGTCAAGGTTTCTAAAACCTATCTGAAAAAGTGAGTTTTGAGTGGCAGTTTTTTTTCCTTTTGGATCAGCTTATTGAACTGACTTGTCATGTGGCAGACTAATGGTTTAGATCTGGTGAGAGAAACAATGGAAGCCCATGGTCAGGCACTTTGGAGGAAGGAGGGTGGGACCTTTTTTCAGCAGCACCAGCTATGTTCACTTTATTGCAGTGAGAAACTGTACCCTTCAGTAGTGACTTCGGTTTTGGGACAATTAAGGCTGTCCTGTTAGTAATGAATCTTTGCTACCTCCAGCATTGCCTTGGTCCTGTCCTCATCACTGTTAAGACCCAGCAGAGATTCTTTATCTCTGTATCTTGGCTGCTCTGTGGAAGACTGGAAATTGAAAAAGGATTTTGGCCATCTGCTCTGGCAGATAATAGGAAACATGCCTATACCCTAGTAATTGTCTATAGCCCTGTGTTCTTGGTAACAGAAACATGCTTTAATACCCCTAGTATTTTTCCACTCTTTCCACTCTGCTTTTTTGTTTTTTTCTTTTTTTTTTCCTACTAGATGTCAAGACCTTTATCCTTTTACGGATAAAGCCTGGAGTGCTCCCTGAGGCACATGAGGGAAGGGTTGTGGGTGCTGATGCAAGGGTGGGCAAGAAGGATGTGATGAGTTCTTGCTCAGAATAAGAAAGGATGGTACAGAAAGAAGAAGGTTGTCCACAATGTTTATTCATGGAAAATATAAGGAGATCTTGCAAAAATGTAATTTTTAGTAATTTTTTAGCTTGGAGAAGATGCAAGGGTTTGTGCTTGACTAAACATACTGGCAAGAGCCCCTAACCTGCATTTTTGCTGCACAGTGACCACAAAAATTCAGATTGTTCAGGTTAGACACTGGAAAACTAAGAGATCGTGGGACCTGAACTTCATGTGTCCCAATAATAAGTAATAAACTTTTTTTAAAAGGCTTAGTTTTGAGCTGTAAAGCGACATCTAATTGAAAAATAATATTTATCCAACAGTATCCATTGAAGTAATATTGGACATGCCTGTGATGGCCTGCCCTGTTTCCTCATCTATTGGGCGAAGCTTAGTAGGTGCAAAGTATGGTGCTGGTGTGGAGAGGAGTGGAAGCTGTTGTGGGAGACTTCCTAAAAAGTCCAAGTGCATCTAGAAGGATGAGCCTGTTCAATTGTTTTGCACATGCTGCTGAAAGGTGGAAAAGGACCTTATGGAATTGAATCAGTAGCGGGAGGGAACAGAAAAGGCTATCCAAGAGGATGATGTCCCATGTACAACCCAGCTTCTTGGCAAATTAGTTCTTCTTCTGTTGAAGGTGATTCATCTGTTTTCTGCTGTCCTTTTATTAGGTCACTGGGAATTGTTTGCATCTCTCAATTTTCAAGATTTTGTTCTCAGTATGCCTCATATACAGGAAATCTTGGAATATTCCTAGTAGGAATATCTTCCAGGTTTAATCTAGGAATTAAGCAAGGAAAATGAGCATCCACACTTTGCTCATTTCTTGACTTTTGTCAAGTCAAGAAATTACTTGAGTCATTGAGTGCTTTTTTATGTAAGCATTCCCTTTTACACTGGGAATTTTGTATAATGGTAGGGTACATATACTATTTGTTTTAATAAATTAATTTTTTAAGTAGTCATATACCCTTAAGAACACTGAAAATAAGGCTTTTGATCAAGAGTGCTTTGGAATTTTTTTCTTAAATCAGGATTCTTTCAGTCATACTAGCAAAAGCAGTTAAGCAATCTCTAAAAATTATTTGGTTGTGCTTGATAATATCAGAAGCAGGGAAGAGAAAAGCCAGGCTGGTTTGAGAGCAAGCAGGTATTAGATGCAGAAGGTGCAGCAGCCTGTGTGGTGACTGACGCGGATCCAATGTTTATTCACACTGTGCTGCTGTAGGGGAGATGTGCCAGGTGCCTTGGGTGGCTCACAATGTACAGCCATACAGTCTCTAGGGATAAAACTTCCTGTAACTGTCCTGGACTTCTGCAAACTCCTTGTACAAGACATTCCAGCATAATTGTGAAATGGTTGTTTAATCTGTCGTTCTGAATTATCACTACCCATCTCTTAAAGTCTAAATTAATAACAATACTGAAGAAGAGAATAGCCTCTGCTGGACTTCCCCTGCACTGTGAAAGAAGCCTTATTTGCCCTTCATTGAGAGGCAGGGGTCTACTGGTACTTGTCAGATGTTGGAGTTCTCTTCTGCTTGGTTTTGATTTACACTTGCTGCTTTTACATAGCTACAAATGTAACGATCAAATAGAAAGTTGAGACTAAATCAAAAGCATGCACATGTCCCTTCTAGAGAGACTTAAGTTGGGAGAATGGGTTCCTCAGACTTACAGTAGCAGGGGATTTCTTCAGATGCCAGGGATGGGCATGTTCTTGTGTGTGGAAAAACTTTCCACTTCCCAAATCTTCTGCTACCTCTTGTTGACCTTCCCTTGATGCTAGATACCATGGGACGTTTGGAGTGTCTGACCACTCTGAGACTGATGTAACGGAATGTATTTTTAACTAACTGTTTTCTACCTTGCTATTCCTTCTAGAGCATTGCAAGTGAGATCAGGCCTGGTTAACCTTTTCACCTTCATGAACAGAATAAAGGTGTATTTTTGAATAGTCTTGTATGGCTGGTTTTTTTTTTTTTAATTAGTATTATTGTATTTTATTGTTTAACATTGTAAGCTTTCCACTGTTCCTGAGGATTAGTCTGTGACCTCCCTGTAGGAGATGAGCAATTCAGAAGCTCAGTAATATATACTCAAGACATTTCAACCCAAATGGATTGGGTTGATTGCAAGGTGGAGGGTAATAATATTTCATACAGGAAAACATCAGTGGATTGGGAGTTGCAGTGTTTGAGTATGTTAATGTTTTCCAGGCTCTCTGCTACCTCTTGGTGACCTTGTTTTGATGCGTGAGGTCTGAAGTTGCATTTGCCACAGTAATTGATTGCTTGCTAGTAGCCAGAGTGATTAATGTCAGATTCATCTGTGTATGTTGGAGAAAGGGACACGGGGAAGTGACTTGTAATGGTGCTGTGTGTGATTGATGTGCTCTGTGGCATCCTTGGCAGCGCTTGTTCCTGCAGGTGCTGGCACCTCGCTTGCCCTTTGCTTCAGTCAGGCATCTGCTGCTGGATTCTCTTCCATGATCTCCACTTAGTGTTTTGTGTTTCCAGTGCTGAGTTTATGGGATAAATAGTAGACTGAAAATGTTTGCTTCCCTTATTGAATGGCTATTCCAGACATTATAATACCATTCCAGTCTCTGTACACAAAATCCCATGTGCCTTCATGAAAGGTTATGGAGTTAATCATTAGTACTAAGCCTGAAAATGAAGCAGAAATTCTGTTATCTGTAACATTTGATAAGAGACAATAGAATTAAGATTCTTAAACAGAATAGGACAAATAGTTGTCAAAGCTATTTTTATGACATTTTTATGCAAATTTCTTACTGTTAGCAAGATAATCTGATTGGAATGATGATGAATGTATCAGATAAACACCAAGAAAAAGGGAAGGGAATAAATGAAGTACAAACTTGATCAAAATACAGTTCAACATAAATATCTTTAGCTGTTCAAAAATTAGAAATTTAGCTAAAATAATGAAATTCCTAAAGATATATAAACCCAGTCTTCTGATTTGGGGCTTTTATAGAATGTACATTTTAAAGCAATTTTCTTATAATGCATAGGATTATGAGTCATTCATCTATTCTATAAAAAGAGAGAGAACACAAGCAGAAGGAAATGGGACATGCATTTTTAAAGACTGCTTCTGCCTTCCTTTTTGTTTATATGTCAGCTGAATTTTCATGTAACAATGATTCTTGTAGCTGTGGTCTTATAGCAGATGTTAAATATTGCAAGAATTGCGATGAACTATGGCAGCTGAGTTTTGTGTTTAGATTTTAAAATAGTATGCATATAAAAAAGGCGAAATAATTTCTGGATTTCATGTGGTAAGTAGGGAATGGGGAAGTAGAACCAGCTGAATGTTTAGGGGGAACTCAGAATGCACTTCCCATTGATGGTTACATGGGAGATGCTCTTCAGTTTCAGATTGGATTTGCTCATTGTGCTTTCAGTGCTAGACTGTTTCTTGTATTGTTTTGGCAGCATGTACTGACACTTGCTGGAGCGTGTCAGCATTTTGGCACAGGGCTGCTGAGGAAAAGACTTTGTGTAGCTGGATCATTTCAAAGCTTCAGTGTATAAGCACTCATTACAGTTGATATGGAATGGGTTACGTGACTGGGGCACAGTTCCAGTTCTTGTGTTACTAGAGTGCATTGAGTGTACATACCTCATTTTGGTGTAAATGTTCAGGGTTGTACTCTGTTTTTCTGTATTAACTGTAAAGTCAGCAGTTTTCTAAGTGTCAGTGAACTTTTCAGAGAACGAAGAACTCTGCCAGGTTTCAGACCAGCAAGCAGGGATTACTTGTTTTTTTTCCTTAAGAACTTTGTGCAAAAGCACATGTTCTCCAATTAACTTCTGGTGTTCCAGCTTCTAACAAAATGTACTCAATTGACTTTAACATTGTGTTGTTTAGGTATCAGCAGAATAGATGCTTGGTCATGACTGTTGTAAAAATTTTGCTTTTAATCACATTTTGACTGCTTTATCTGGAAAAAATATGCACTGAGAAAACATTACATCTCTCAAGCACTCTTTAAAATACTTGCTGCTATTTTAAACCAAAACCAGTTCTTCTAAGTTATTTATGTTGTCACATGTGTATTTTGCGAATCCAGTTCTATTGTAAAGATTTCAAGAATAACATGAAAGTATTCTTCATTAATTTGTCTTAGGGGGTAGGAGTCAGTTACGTGATTTTTGCAGAAAGAAAAAGAAAGACAAGGAAAATATCCATTATATCTTCTATAATTTAACAGCACATAAACCTCAGTTGTTTTTTTTTAACTCCTAGCTTCTGTGACGAAAATTGCTTGAATGATTTTGTCAAAACTGTTTCCTGTAATTAGGATCAAGGTTTTTGGGGGTAATGGTGTATATATTGTGGATTTGCTCATTTTTAAAGGAATTTGATTCTTGTTTCCTGTTGATGATTTTTTTAATGGCATTCTGTGTTCAGTGATAAATTATTACTCAAAATTTATGTGGCAGCCCAGTAGTGGAGATAATCTGGTATCTCATTATAATTTTGTAGAGTAAGCACATTTTAATAAAAACCTAAGATTTAATTATTTTTTAGCTTGAAAAGTAAACCCTGTGAGCATTCTCATTAACATGTAAAAAATATTATTCCAGCTGCGTTGGGGTAGAGGAGCACCATGCTGTTGACATTGATCTATACCATTGTCCCAACTGTGCAATTCTCCATGGACCTTCTCTAAGTAAGTATGGGTTATTCAAATTTCATCTTACACCTTCAGATTGTTTTCTTCCCATATACAACTGCAAAGGACTGTTCAGAAGAATATTCAATATGAGTCTGATTATTTAGAAGGCACTGGTTCCACTTGACTAACTCTGAGCTGATTAAAAACCTGCAAAACAAACAAACCATTTTGAAATGTTCCCTGATGTGGAGATGCAGATAGAATATAATATAAGGCATAGCTATAGATTGGAGAAATCAAAGTGCACAGGGTAAAACAATCTGGACTTGGCAGAAAATGAGAAAATGAAAATTAGGGAATAATAATTTAAAAAAAAGGAAAATACAAAAGATGGTATCAAAGGTCCTATGTTTTAATTATCCAAGTTCTGATAAATACCTAGGAAGGCAACTTTGAAAAAATGTACAAGTTAGGTTTCTTTCCTTTCTTGATGGTTGTAGGTATATGCTAAAATAATCAAACACAACTTTTCAGCAGTGACAGCAGAATATGAACATCCTGTGAATGGTGTTTGTTTGTGGTTTTTTGTTGTTTGTTTTTGATTTTATTTTATCCTCCCCATTTGTGTCCTTAAAAGTGACACAGTTCCAAATCACAGGTTTCTAATTTATAAACAAGGTGCTGCCAGGGTGGAAATGAGTTGCCAGAAGAGTCTGACACAGACAAGAGACATCTCTTGGGTTCTGCTTTCAGTAGATAAATTTGCTGTAGCGATCTGCAGCGGAAAAATGGAACAGATTTTTTCTTTTGCTAACTACTGAAAGGATACTGTTTATCCAACTCCCCTAGATTTTCCTCCCTGTCTCCCCTTCTCAAATGGAAACAGGGTTGTAAAAAATATAAAAAAAAAAAATTCACTTTTCCAACCATGAATTCAATTTCTAGAATCAGACCTGAAAAGTATTTATAAGCAGTGTGTCTTCCCCCTCCAAGCTCTGAGCCATGGGCATCTGTGTTTCCTAATGCACGTTTGTTTGTGGGTTTTATTGTTTGTTGTGGTTTTGTTTTGGCCTTTTTTGTTGTTGATTTGTTTTTTGTTTACTGGAGATTTTTTTGTTGTTGTTTTTAGTTTTGTCTGCTCTTGAAGAGACCACAGAATGTTTTATAGTTTATGCTGACTTAAATAATATTTTTAAATCTGAATTTACTTTACATTTAAAAATAAGTTTAAAACTAACCTCAGTGATAGTTTTGTGGACTATGAACAAAGTGATTAAGCATCAATAGCTGATATAATTCATACATGTTGCATGATATGTATCTTCTGTAATATATATGTGTTCATGGTCTGTCAGCTAAAAGGTAAGATAAATGCTGGTTTATATGCTTGTAGTTTTTAGTACTCCAGTGGTCATTTTCAGTTCAAAATCTGCATGTTTGTCTTATAAATCAGAATAAAAACAACAGCCATTTTTTCCTTAACTTCTATCGCTTTTATTTATTTTTCCTGTGGAATAGAGGGACTAGAAAGAGGAGTAGACAAGAGGTAATATCAGACTTTTCAAAATAATAAACTAGTAAATTTGAAACTTCTTTTCTTTTCTTTATTCGTGAGAGCTAGTCTGCTTCACCCTAATGCCTGTAAATAACCTTTCCTGTAATGTAAGTGCTGTCTCACCTGCAGCAATTAGACAGTGAGATAAAGAGGGATTTTTGTTTTGGAGTCTTTTCAAAAAGACAAGAATCTGTGGTAAAAATTGTCCTTGTTATTTCATATTGCCTCAAGTGTGTAGATCATCTAGATTTAGTAGAAGCTTCAGACATGTCAGTTACCAACCCAGACAGAGATGATATAATTAAATATGTCCTCACATTGAATTTTTTAAATTGTTCTCAGCTGTCAGAATCAAATCTATGGTAGTTTGTGGTTTGGGCCCTACTTCCTTCAGTTTTTAAAGAGACTGATAATGTCTCATGACTTCAGGTAATGCAGAAATAATCCAGAGTACTTCAGTCATGAAATCATGTATGTAAGTAAAAAAAAAGTATTTTAATTTACAGCTTCATATTCTAAAATCGCTTTGCCAAAGAGTTTTAAGAGACAAAAATTCAGCTGTTGAAGAGGGCAAGTATATCTGTGGTTTCAACAGAATATGTAATCAAATGAGGTAGTGCAAAAAATTTATTTAAAATATACAAGAAACACATACTTTACAGTACAAATAGGTGGTTACTTTCAGTATCCTACAAAATGAATTGTGTAAAAGTTCCAGTAATGAAAAGAAAGCTACTGCATAGTTAGATGGAAAGATTAAATTAACAAATCAATTTCTCCATGTATTTAAGAAAAAAATCCTCTTCATGATTTGGAAGAACAATTCTAGAAGACCTTTAGCAAGCAGCCATTTGTATAAAATGCTAAATAATGAGTCCTAAAAACATAAGTAATTTAAAAAGAGAAATTTTTTAAAATAGTAATATACAGTGGAGGGTTTTTGTATTTTTTAGATTATTTGATTTAGAGTATTCATTTTCATTTGTTAGTTTCAAAGTTTTCTCAGTGGTTCTCAAGTCTAAAAATGCTCTATTTGCATGAAGGCTGTGAGTTAGCTGTGTCACCAGCTTGTGGTGTCCAGAGCTTTGAGAAAGCCCAACATTCAGTAAATGCTAATAGGACTGGTAGCTGTCAAAACATCACTTTCTTTATCTGTTTTTGCCTTCTCAGTTCTGTAACTACCCTCCAACCAGTAACTTTTTGTTTGTGGTGTTAATGCCTGTGCTTGGTCTGAGCTGAGAATGAGATGTTGGACCAGGCCTTAGCAAGGTGTGCTGTGATTTACTGCCTGCTCCTTAAAATCTTGCAGTCTTCCTGTGACAACATTTCTCTTGCCTTTTTGGCCACTAGGAATCTCTGGTACTTCTTCCAGGACCTGGGGCCTCATGGTACATGTGTACACGTCTGGATGGTCTCCATTTGAAGTCTAGCAGGTGGTGATCTCTGTGGGAAGCAGTCCACTAGTGGGAGAAGACAGGGAGGAGTGTTTGCTTAAGTAGAGTTATTGGCCCATTGTTTTGAGTGTAGGAGGGATGTAATTAAAAAAAAAGGAAAAGTAATCTTTCTGCCTAATTTTAATGAAAACTTCCAGCACACTCTTCTTTTTCTCACCCTCCCTGCAACTGTCTTGTGTAGTTCTCAGTGTTGTCACAGCAAGTTTTACCTCAATTTTTATAAATACCACGGGTGAACACTGGTTCCTTCCTTCATTTGAGCATTAGGATCCGTTCATTTAAAATGTTTTATTTTGCAGTTGTTTCTGTAATGTCTTAAGGGTTTTAAAAAACTCTAGAATGAAGGGATAGGTAAGCAGAAATTTTCATTACTGTTTCCTCTTCTTCAGTGTTCTCTTATGAAGGGATGATGTACATTGCCAAGTACAAGCAAAATAAGGATTTTATTTTCTGATTTGTAAGTGTTGGAAAGACAGACTTTAAAAACTGTGTCTGTGCTATAAAATCTCTTAAGCAGCTGTATTGTCTTACAATTTTAATGAGCTGTTGTAACAGCAGTGAATTTATGGGAAGCTACTCTGTTGAAAATTAGTATTAGCCACTAATTTCTTGCATTATTATTTATGACTGAGAAAATAGCTTTGAAAACTTAATAAATCTGTCTTCATTATTTATGAAGTTTTACAGTATTTGGATAGTTGGCTCATTAAGCAGCACTAGTTTTCAGGTTAGCAAAGATCTATAAATGTCAGTTTATTCTCTTAAAAGTCATCTAAAGGGTCCATGTTGTCATGTCTGTGGGAAACAGCACACCAACAGGAATTATTCCCTCTTATGTGTAATGACTATAAATGTCCATTATTCCTGTATAACCAGCTGTTTTATCTGGAGAAGCAGCAAGGTTTTTTTTTTATTTTTTAGAAACTATTTTCCACTTCCTGATACATCCTCAGCTTCCTGTTACAGTGAGCTGTGTTTTCAGTATTGCTAGTGCTTTTTACAATTTGGGTGCATCATGACTTAGGTGAATTTAAGAATGAGCTCTGCCATGAAGTTAAAATTTGTATTAATGCTGTGGTTTTGCTGGATGTTGTATTTCAGGCTGTTTGGCAGACAACTGTAAAACACTGTTTGTGTTGACAAATAACATTAGCTTTTTCCTCTTCTGAATTTCCTGAGCTTATGCAACTAAATTTCTGTTTAATATTAGTGGTTAAATTATAGATCTGGTGTCAGTAAATCTTCTTGGGGCAGTCTTCCAGTAGCAGCTGTCTAGCTGTGGAACAGAATTTGGCTTTTTTAGAAAAAACTGAAATGCAGCCTTAAAGTGATGGGACCCTTAGTGTGTTTTTTAGTACAGTAAGTGATAAAGGTAGGAAGTTCAGCACTCTTGGAGTTTGTTTCCCAAATGGTGAGATGGTGCTCCCTTTTGCAGAGGCATCTCTTGATGATTTAATAGGGCTTCTCAGCCTATTGAGAGTTTGAGGATGAGAAATAGAGGTTTATTTGTATAGGGGGAAGTGCTCCAAAGAGCAGTTTACTAACAAACAGATGATACAACCAAGGGCTTTCGTTCAAGGCTGTAAGCTTGTGCTTGTTAGAAATGGAGATGAAAAATGAGTGGTTGAGGAAGCCAGATCAATGAAATAACCATTATGAAAATGATTTGTTATGAAATTATGAAAATTGGAAGAGAGGCAGTTGAGTTAACCACAATATCCTAAGTCACTTTGTCCTCTCCCTCACTCAAGGTCAAAAAATTCAAATGGGGAGACTACCTACAGCTTACTGTGTTTCATAGAACAACTTTCCAGTATGTAATGGGGGCTTGTAAGAAATAAGATGAATTTTTACCGAGGTCTTTAGTGATAGCACAGTAGGTGATGGCTTTAAGCTGAGAGAGATATTTCGATTAAAGAATATATTCTTTACTGTGAGATTGGTAAAACACTGGCACAGGTTGCCCAGAGAAGTGGTGGATGTCTCATCTTGGAAGTGTTCAAGGCCAGGTTGGATGAAGCCTCGAGCAATCTGGGATAGTGGAAAGTGTCCCTGTTCATGCCAGAATGTTGTAACTAGATGATCTTTAATGTCCCTTCCACCCCAAACCATTCTGTGATTCTATAAAAGTACATACACTTTTTTACACATTTTTTTTTCATTTGGGTATCTGCCATTTGTCATAGGGAGATCTTCACAACAAGTTTGAGAATGTCTAGTGTTTCAATTTTCTTGGCCCTTAAAATATGAGGAGAGTTAGAAATGTAATTTTGCTACTATTGAACTGTCAGTTCCAGATTCCCAAAATTGTAATAGGACTTTAATTTATCCTTTGTTTTTTATTACTATGCTGTGTAGCAGTGCATTAAAACTTCAAACTGTCAAGAAGTTTGTATGTTTTGGAGTGCGGTGCTTTTGTTACATGTATTGTCAAGGTCACACCTGCCCAAAACAGTTTGCACACAGAACTGTAACATAAGCAGTAGAAATGGTAGTGAATAGCAGTAATGTTATCAGACTGGATATGGCTGTGCTTATGGGATGTAATAGCACAGTGAGATTAAGTCTTGCAACCTTATGCGAATATGTAAAATGAAGTCTCTGGCTATTCAAGAGGTGTGGATCTTTTGTTTATTAAAAAAAAAAGTCTGATCTTTAAGAAATTAAATTTTGATTGTTAATTTTGTAGCTGTCTTTTTGGATTTGTACAGTTTTCAGGCTGCTCCTGTTTGCTTGTGTTGGACTGGATATGGAGTCTTAACTTGTGTACTGTGCACTGAAATTCTCACATAGAAGGAGCTATAAAAGTACAGAGTTACTGTGTCTTGCAGATGTCATTTGTTGGGAAATAGGTAGAATGTCACCTGATTACTGTGATTAACAAACCTTATTTTTTTAATGTGATTGAGGCATGTCTGTCTCACTGATGGGATGACTGCTAATCTGAGCCATCTGATTTAACTAATTCATGTTTAATTCTTCTGAAACTTGTAGTGAAGAAGAGGAGAAACTGGCACAGACATGACTACACAGAGCCAGACGATGGCTCCAAACCAGTGCAGGCTGGAACACGGACCTTTGTTAAACAGCTGCGGGCTCGCTCTTTCCCAAGGTACAGAACCTTCCTTACTATTCTGGTGGGAAAACACAGTGAAATATCATCTCAGTGTGTCTTAGAGGAAGTGACTAACATTTCTCTACTTGACATTGTGAAGGTTGAGGATGACTTCCTCCTTCTTCAGAATTCTTCCCAGTGCATCCCTGTTTCGGATGGATACATTTGCCTTTTCATGCAGTAGCTTCCTCTGTTCAGTTTTGCAGTGGGATGGGGTGTCTTTTGGGACTGCTGCAGGGTGGTCTGAGAGGTTTTGAGTTTTGGGGTTGGTTTTTTTTGGTTGGTTGGTTGTTTTTTTTTTTTGGCTTTTTTTGTTTTGGTTTGTTTTTGCTTTTTTTGTTTGTTTTGTTTGTTTTTGGTTTTGTTTGATTGGTGCTTGTGCTCTTACTGTCAGAATATTGCCTGTCTATTCCTTTAGTTCTCAGTTTCATAGAACATTCACATGAATTGGTAGAGTCTACCTATTCCTGCATGCTTTAGAAGAAAGTGGAGAAACATGATTATACTTTAATCCTGAGTTTGGTTGGCTATCTCACTGAAACATAATGACTTACAATTCTTTAGAGCAGCTGGTGGTTTTTGTTAGCAAAATGTACTTTAATGCCTTCTCTGAGCATTCCTTTCCCCTATCCTTTAAAATTTATCTCTTTGGTCATACAGAAGGACTATGAGTTTCCAGATGATGCATTACAGTAAAAATTTATTTGCTTATTGAGGTTGTTTCCTTGGTCTTTTAGTTAAATGCTTAATAAAACAATATTGTGTGTTTCTTTTTGATTCAGATGTAGCCATGTCTGACTGTCTTCCCCCAAACTGAGACTTTTTTTATTTCAGTAGTGCTTGGAGGATGCTTTTCTTGCTAATGCTCCATCCTTTCTTTCCACCAGTGCTGATGAAGTAATTTTGAAAATGCATGGAAGCCAGTTAACACAAAGATATCTGGAGAAACATGGGTTTGATGTTCCCATTATGGTTCCTAAATTAGATGGTCTGGGACTCAGACTTCCTCCACCAACTTTCTCCGTTTTAGATGTGGAACACTATGTGGGTAAGAGTCACTCTGGAGTACTTACTAAAATGATTCTGTCTGTAAATTAAAATAAATTCTTTCTAATACTAAATGATTAAATACTAAATGATTATAAGAGCTTCCAGAGGGCTAAATATTTATTCTAAATTCAAGACTAGGAGAGAGTAAAATCAGCGCTGTGGTTTGGAGTGGTTTTTTCTTCCCCGCTTTTTTTTGCGTGTCTGTCTGTTTGGTAGATGTGTGATAGGACTACAGCCTTATGTCTCAACTTTCAAACCTGTTAATTTCAGTGCAAGCTATATGTGGAATGCTGAAGTTTTTTTCTGCTACATGTAATCCGAGGATAATGGGAATTGAATGAATCACTCTTAGGATTAATAAATTTAATCATTGGTTAGGCTATGACAAAACTTCATGTTTTGGACTCAGTGTATTGGCCTTTCTGAATTAAATCTTTCTGAAATTTTCCTACCTTGGCATCCTTTGCCAGGAGAGGCTTCCCAAGGACCACTTTTTTCTCATCAGATCTCTCACCAGTCTGTAATTGTGCCAGCCTGATGTAAGTGTGCAGTACAGACAGAGGCTGAGGCAAGTGCAACAGGACATTTCCTGTAACACATGGTACAGCTGACAGTCTGAGTGTATTCTCATGATCACCTGATGTAATGATGTGTGCTGAAAGTAGGTTTTCTGTCCATCAATATTTTACGAAGGCACCAGAATATGCAGTGTTGCCACCATTGTGATGATAAATAGAAATGTCTGTTCTGCCTTAAAGAGTAATTATCGTGGTGATATTTCTGAATCTTTTTTTCTGGATTACTGCCTCTTTGGATTCAGATGGAAACTTGACTGTCTCATCCTGACCTGCCATATTTTCCATCTCAGGGGAAAAATTGGAATGCCACAGATTTGCCTTCCTAATATTGAAATTAAAAATAAGAAAACTGAATAAGTACTATTTCAGCCAGAATTTATCAAGATGATATAAGCATAAAGTTTTAAAGTGAATATGTTTATAATGTACATCTAGGCATGTTTCCAGCATTCCAAAATTAAGTGTCAAACTTGGCCATTGTGTAACTAAAAGGACATAAACCAATTGCTGTTATAGTGGTGGTGTTAGTCCTTTCTCTTGGCTTGTCTAGTTCTCTAAATGTATCACTTCAGAACACATGGTCTGTAACCCCCTCTCTGTTGTCATCAGAAATGAAACACACCCATGATAATTATTCAGTGAAAGTACTGTGTGCTTGCAAGTTGTGCATGTATGTAAGGAAGGTGGGGGGTTGGTGGTGCTTGATAGGAAAGGTGAGGAGGAGATCTGCCCTGATAACTTTCTCCATGCTACTCTTTGCAATTACAGCCATAAACCATTTTTTTTAAACAGATGCAGCCATTCTATACTACTCTTTCTTTTTGGTTAACCACAGAAAACAGGATTTATTTTTAGAGTGTTTTCAGTTCTGTCCTTGGCTGATTATAGTAATTAAAGTTAAACCTAATAAAAAGTTGGTTTATACTGATCTGTCTCTTTTTCCAAGAGAGTAATGATAGTAGTAGAGTTTTACTGCAGAAATGTTTTGATGAAGACTGGAAAAAAGCTAATTTTCTCTTAAATTCCTGAAATGTCTTTTATCTGTGATAGCCTTAAGAAGGTCATCCTGTTTTTCACAGGTGGTGACAAAGTGATAGATGTCATAGATGTAGCAAGACAAGCAGACAGTAAAATGAAGCTCCATAATTACATTAAATACTTCACAAATCCTGACCGACCCAAAGTATTGAATGTGATCAGCCTGGAATTCTCGGACACAAAGTGAGTATTGACTTCAGTTCCTTGAATGTAGGAAGTGGTTTTCACTAAGCTGAACAATGTGTGTAGGAATATAATGCCTGTAGTGGGAAAGACAGGAGGAGGTGTATTTTATGTAGACAGCCATTGTCATGTAATGTGGGTATAAAACATATTTATTAGTTCATAAGTAATGTCTTTGTAGGAAGCTGTCATTTAAAAAGAGGTGTGCTTACTCCTGCTTATATTAACAGATCTTTTTTGTTTGTTTGTTTTTTAAAAGGATGTCTGAATTAGTGGAAGTACCAGACATTGCCAGAAAGCTTTCGTGGGTGGAAAATTATTGGCCAGATGATTCTGTCTTCCCTAAGCCTTTTGTTCAGAAGTATTGCTTAATGGGTGTCCAGGACAGCTACACAGATTTTCATATTGATTTTGGAGGAACATCAGTTTGGTACCACGTTCTCTGGGTATGAATGCTGCTTGATTTACAGAATCACAGAATATGCTGTGTTGGAAGGAACCCGTGAGGATCATCGAATCCAGCTCCTGGCCCTGCTCAGGACAGCCCAAGAGTCACTCCATGTGCCTGAGAGCATTGTCCAAACACTCCTTGAGCTCTGTCAGGCTTGGTGCTGTGTCCGCTTTGCTGTTCCAGTGCCCAGCCACCCCCTGGATGTCTATGACTATGGGAAACAAAAGTTATTCAGTGTGCCGCCTTCTGTTGTGGCATTATTACCTGCATGAAATCCTGGGCTTGCAATGCTAAGGGAGGAGGCTGAAAGTGAATTACTAATCTCTGGTGTTGCATTTTTATGCTTTTATTGTAGCATGAGTTGTAGACTGTAATTGGTTGACTCATCACTTCAGTAGACCTGTGGGTGATATAGTGAGGTTTTAGCAGGAAAAAAAGAATTGAATGAAAATCATTGGCATACTCAATTTTTTGTTCTCACAAATCTGACCATGTGTACATCATAGAAGAGGCGAAGTGGTTTAATCCATTCTTTTTCTCCTTTGGTAGGTGTGGGCATATCCATGAATTCTTTATAAAAACTGGATATTTTTGTATTCCATTAAAAGTTCTGCTGGGTTTGTTTGCTTCCTTTAAATCACAAGACACCACCTGTTTAATATGCTGTATCTAAGCTCTTGGTGGATTGCATTTGTGAGACACTGCTTGAACATGCCTTTGTGGGAAGATGGAATACTTTACATTTAGGTCAATCTGTTACTTCATTAGGAGTGACTCAGAGGTTGTAGTGTACCTCTAGGAAAACATTAATTTATTTATTTGGTATATTTGTTTAATAGGGTGAGAAGATATTCTATTTGATCAAGCCCACTGATGAAAATTTGGCTCTCTATGAGTCCTGGAGTTCATCTGTCACCCAGAGTGAAGTATATTTTGGGGACAAGGTTGACAAGTGTTACAAGTGTGTTGTGAAGCAAGGACACACTTTATTTGTCCCAACAGGTAAGACTTTACTCTTGGTATTAGGACTTAACAAGTTTAATCACCAGGAATTATGAATATTGTAAAATAGTTGCATTATCCTCTAAAATTATGGATAAAAGAGAATAATAAAACAATTAGAACTTTAGATTTTCAAAGCAAGTAATTAGCTTTTAAGATTGTCTGACAGTCATAACAATTATCAGGGAATGAAAGGGTATTTGTTACTCAATTAGAAGACAACAAATTAAAGTTGATTTTGATTATCAGGGAAGTAGTTCCAGTTATAAAGCACAGATTGTTCACTATTTCTTAAGTATCCAGACTGAATTCTTACCCTAATTTTATAATAAAGTTTTATTTTTACAGATTTCAGTATTGCAAGGCCTACTAAGCTTAATTATTACAAAACATCACATAAACTTCTTATGCTGTGGGCTAGAGTATGAAGAATAAAAGCTGGGTGGGTTTTTTGGTTTGCTTTTGTTGTGAGAAATATCAAAACAATTCTTTAATAAAAGAATAAAAAACAGACAAACGCTTCAAACAAAACACCTCACCCTACACAAACTCTCAAATGCCATAAGCTTACAAGTATTTAATAAATCAAACAATATTTTGCCAATAAAGTGACTGCCAGGTTTTGGTATTTTTGCTTATCCGATCTATCCATATAAATAGTTTTTATTATTTTATTATTGAAAATTTGTACTGGGTCCTGTCTTCTCTTTTTTGAGTGGAAAGAAAGCTTTAAATACATGGAGCAGGAAAATGGTTTACAATTCTAGTTCTGGAAGAAGCCTTGAAGATTATGATCAGTACATTATTTCATTGTGTACTTTCTGAACAACTTCATTTTTCTCATAGCTCAGTTCTGTACCTGTGAGGTTCAGTGTTTATTGTTCTAGTTCACAGCTTGTGCAGAATAAGTATACCTGACAAGACCCTCTGTGTGCTCTTGACATTCCTGAACAGCCAGAGCTTTAAAAAAATGTATTTCCAGCAAGAAATACCATTAATTGTCCATGTATGTAAGTTCATAGGTCTATGAACAGAGAAAGGAGAATTACAGAGTGAAGAACTTTATGGTGACTTACAGAAAGTAGTTACTGCTTTCTAAGTAATCAGCTGAATCTGAGCTATCACTGTAATATGGCCATGAAGAAAAGTATCACCAGATGATAATTTCTCATGTGTACATGTATTTCAATGTGTGTACACATAAAAAGGTACTTGCAAATACACATGTGCATGTATGTGTATATACACATACCTATTCATATACATATGCTAGAGTGCAGCAGAAGAACCTGTTAATTAAACTAGGTTTCAAGACAAGTGTTTAAAAAAAGGGGAAATTCTGTAAGACTGAAGAAGGACTGACAAAAAAATCCCCTGATCTCTGATGAAAATAACTTGCTGTTTCTGCTTGCACTGGTGCTAGTAGATGTCGTAATTATTTTATAATCTTGGAAGTATGTTCAGAGTAGTCTTCTGATCTAAAATTTATCTTGCATGTAGGTGAATAACATCTACTGGGAGGCTCTTTAAAGTTATTTAAATATTATTCAAGATATTCTGTGTGGTCACTCAAATTTTCATTCCTTGTTATGTATACCTGAATCAAAAGTACAGCATAAAAATAGCAAGCAGGAATGAAAAAAAATTAATATCTTAGGTTGATGCAGGTGTGCTGTGAAACTGCTCATTATTAGCTGAATTAGGGTGTAGATTTAATGCTAGCTTGTAATATGTAGTTGTTTGTGATTTGGTCTCATCTTTCCTCAAATTGGGAAGCTTCCTGTGTTTGTCCATCTTGCCTACACTCGGTGAAAGTGTGAAGTAGTCTGCAAATGTCTGGCCAGCTCATCTTGTGTCAAACATCTGTAGGCATGCCAAATCAGATCTTGACAGAGAAAGTCTCCTTGTAGTTCACTTACACTAAAGCTCCACAGTATGAATTTCACAGATAGCTATTTTTAATCAGGCAGCTCATGTAATGTGTTCTTTTGTGTGCTTAGTTGAAATTATCCCCTAGTAATTAGCTAGATCGATAGTGTAATGTTGGCCGTGCTTTACCATGTTGAATAGTGGATTTCTTAAGGACAATATCTCAGCTATGTGACAAAGTTTATAGCGTGTCTAGACTGGGTTTTAAACTGATCATAATTTCACTTGACTTAGAATGGCTGTATTTAGAATAATTTATGGGACCACTTCTGAATTCCTATTTGAGAAACTTCAATATTGCTAAATGATTTTATTTTGTGCAAACAACCCAGTTACTGTAAGCAACATGTAAATACTGAAAGACATAATTTTATTTTTATGACTTGATCTTTTGCTCAGTATATTTTTTCCATTCCTGAGTTGTGTTTATATTTGTGGATTGGAGTGAAAACTTTTAGAATTTTTACTTGACAAGTTGGCTTTGCATCCTTACTGCCCCCTCCTAGTGATAAATGTTTTAAGCTTAATTATTTCAGAAAACTACAGTTCCATTAGATTTCTGAAAAACTGTAGTTTACATGTTGTTAAAATTACTTTTTACTAGCACAGAATACAAATCTGTTTGCTTTTTTTCTTTCAGGAATAGCATTTTTACTTATATGTGTATTTAAGAACAGTCCTAGAATAATTCATTAAGTATGTATTAAGTTTCACAATCTGTCATTTCAGGCTGGATTCATGCTGTGCTCACATCTCAGGATTGTATGGCTTTTGGAGGAAACTTTTTGCACAACCTCAACATTGGCATGCAGCTCAGGTTAGTCTCAGCTCTTCCTGTACTTGTTCCCCAGTAAGTAGGATATTCTTTTCATAGGATTTTTCTTCATGCACTTAACCAAGACCAAATTGGTACAGGCTCTCTAACAGACTATAGTGGCATTTTCAGTTAGAATGTATCAAGCACGTTCTCTTGTTTTATTTCTGCAAAGTTTGTTTCAAAAGCAAAATGAAGGCTGTGCAAGAATTTAAGTGACTAAAAGGAGGAAAAAAAAAAAAAAAAAAAATCTCCTTTGGTGATTAGTATAAGTGAGTAAAACAAAACTAAGCAAGCCCAGGTGTGCGACACTGAGTTGAAATGAGCATCCTCAAGTCAGCATTGGTCTAAGGGCAGCTGTATTTAGTTTTTGTCCAAGATGTAGAGCTGTCTTCTAAACATATTGTTTTTATTTATTACAGTGGAATCCCGATAAAATTCCATCTGTTAAAAGATCACACATTGGGTTTGTATCCTAGTTTTATGAAGTCCAACTTTATTCTTAGAAGTGCCGCAGTCAAACTTGAGAAGGTCAGAGCCTGAATGAGACCAGAGTTCAATCTTGTCTGTGGTCTTGTTGGGGTTTAACTATGTGGTACTTGACTTCTTTTATTTATCATGGCCATGGTTATTTTATTTCATTTTATTTTGGACATTGTGTCAATTTGAATGATTACATAGTTGAATAATGAATTTTGTAATGAAAACATTCATGTTTTGTAATATTTGAATTTATTCAGGTGTTATGAAATGGAGAAGAGGCTAAAAACCCCAGATCTTTTCAAATTTCCTTTCTTTGAAGCCATCTGTTGGTTTGTGGCCAAAAACTTACTGGAAACATTGAAAGGTAATGCATGTTTTATTTTAACAGATGCGCAGATACCTGCTCTTACAATTCTTTTTCTCTTGAGTGATAATGGACCATGGCATCAGTTTTTTCTCCCAGGCTTCTTTCATATAATTTAAGATCTTTGAATATCCTTTGATAGCCTTTACTTTAAGCAAATAGTTCTGTGAAATGATCCCCCTAACTTATATCTGAGAGTTTCTTCTTGGTAGCTTCACAGTCGAACATTGGAGTTTTCTTGCACTTCTACAATTTTCTTTGGCCTTTCCAGTCACAGTGCCTGCTGTCCTCTGCTCCTGGTTATGGAAGGAAAGATATCTGTGAGGGCTTTTGTAGGAAATATGTGTACCAGTTCCTATGAGCTGTGTTAAATCACTTATTTCAGTTTATCCAAGAGGTGTCTCAATAGCCTCCAGTTCTTAACAGCTGCTGTTTTACTCCAAACTTCCTCACCCATTCCTTAATTGCTGTAATTGTACCCATGTATATTTGTGTTTGGAAGAGTGCCTATCTGACTTCACCTTTTTTTCCTCGAGTATCTTGCCCTCTGCCTTCTCTGTTTAATCTTAATAGTACAGTGTATTTCAAAGGACAGAAGTCAACCTTCAGAAGAGGCTGCTGAATTCAATTTCTGTTTTGGAATAGATCAGAATCCCACGTAACTTTTTTCTAATGTGAAAACAGTACAAGTTATTGAAAATTATCTCTTCTCCTTTCACAAAATTAAAGCATTGAACAGCCCTTGATTCCTGAATGACTATTTGAAGTCTTGCAGTGACCCCAGAGCAGCTCAAAAATTCTACCAAACAGAACAAACTTGCAGAAAACTTCTCCTTCCAAAAAGAGTATTTTTATCTTGAGAGCTTGCTTTGGTTTCTTTCATTCATGCATATTTAATGTTTACAAACTCTTCAGAAGCCATAGGAACTGTGTTCCTGCTGGAAAAGCACACATATGTTTCTGTAAGATCTAGCTAACTATAAGCTGTGTCTGTTCACCCCACTCTTAGCTCTCCTTTTTTTATCCCATGACTCCTTGAGTCCATAGGCTGAGCCTCTTGTGTCTTAGGGAAGGGTTGTGTTTAACCTTTGGTTTAGCAAATGTTTTGTCACTGAACAGCACTCTGACCTATAAACATCACAAAAAATAAAAACTGGTGTTTCCATGTCTGGGGTGAAGTTTATATTGGATTTTGGCATCAAGACTCATATGAATTAGGTGTTTGCTAGTCAGAATCCATTGTTTTATGAATAAAGGATGATGCCACTTCAGTTTTGTGGGGTAATGGTGATGTCCAGCTGTTAGCAGTACTTTTTATGAAATTCAGGTCAGTGAGCAAAATCAGCACAACATGTCTTTCTGCTTCATTTTATAGAATAGTAACAGGGTCACAAACACTTTGAATTTGACTTTTTGTTGGAAGGAAGTGTTTCATGATAAGTATTATTGCATTCACCTAGATATTTTTCTTAATTCTTGGGGTTTCAAAATAGGCAATTGGATGTGCTGTTGTTCATGTATGCTGTAGTCATTAATTTGAATTACTTGTAGTTCATGCAGTTGTTTTTATTGCATCTAAAAGATTCAGCCTGTGGTACTCCATTGTATTCTTAAAATTGTATCAACTGAGTCAGCTAATGGGCAGGAAGATTTCTGCTGTCAGTACCTCTCATACCCTTTAACAAGTAGGAGTGAGAGAAGAAGAGCTGTTTACTCACAGAACCTTCTTTTTTCTGCCAGCTTCCTAATACATAATCCATTAAAATGGTGTTTTATTAGTGTATTCTTTTAAGGGGGTAAAATGAGCCACTTGGTTCTAGTGTTGATCCATTTGCTATTGACAAGTGGAAATAGTTGTCAGGAACATGAGGAGAGGTTTTAATCTACTTTTGGCTGTTTATGGAAAATTTATTTTTTCCCTTCTTTTTTTTTACCCCAAAGCAAAGAGGGAATGAAAAAGAATTGCAATGAGTTGGGAACCCCTCCTTCCCTAAGAGGAGAAGGTTCTGAAGCAGCGTGGTTTCCACTCCCTGTCCCTTTGATTTTGGGAGTAAAAATGATGTAAACCATGTGAGGGAGAACTGTGATAATTGGAAGGGTGACAAAAAATGTTTGGGAAGTGGAAGTATGCTAGTGTGAGCCATTTGCTTATGTATGGAGATAAGCAGTGCAAATTCAAATTTGGAGATACATCCCACATCCTGCTGGTCCCCTTTGACTAAAATATTTCTCAATGAAGTCAAAGTGATTTCTTTCTTCAAATATGTTATTTTTTTGTTCTGTATTTTAGATCTAGATTCTTTTTCCCTAAATGACCTTTCATAAGTTGTAAACTAACCCTAATTCATACAAGAATAAGTTTTAAAAAAGATGATTTTATGTAGAATCACTCTCGGGTTGGATTTGGTTTCTTCATGGTCATTCTTGTTACAATATGCACATAAATGCAGCATGCCATGTTTCATTTGCTTGCACAATTTTTTCTTTACTGCGCTGTTGCACAATGGCAACTTTATTGGCTGAAGGGTAGGTATCATTCTATTTTCTCTCTTGATGTGTTTCTAAATTGGTTTCTGTATCCTTTTTAGAACTGAGGGAAGATGGTTTCCAGCCTCCAAGCTATTTAGTGCAAGGAGTGAAGGCTTTACTTACTGCTTTAAAATTATGGATGAAAAAAGAAGTACGTATAAGTGATTTTATTTGCTATTTTGGTGAGCTGTTTTGATTTAAAACTATGTGAAGATCTATGCCCTTTTAAAGTTGAAGATTATTTTAATCTGTTTGTTAATGAGTAGTGGAAAAGTCTATTAAAAGTATATGCTGCTGATTTGGGGAAGAATCATAATGCCAATTTTATATTCCATGATTAGTCACTGGACAATGCTATGACCTATAAACTTCATAAAAAATAAAAACTGATGTTTCCATGGCTAGGGTGAAGTTTATAGTGGATTTAGGCATCAAGACTTAACATTCCAACAATAAGGATTCCATGATTATTCTAAGTCTTTTACGCCATTTAATAAGCTCAAGTATTATAGATGACTGAGGTAGAACCTTGCTTTACCTCAGGATAGGATAAGAAGGTGATAAGGTGGGGAATTTTCTAAGAAATGTGTTAATACAGTCAATTAATCCTCATCTGAGGCAGTGGAGGGATGGAATACCATGGCATTTTTCATTTTCCATTCATGTCTGTGGTGTGGAAAGCACATTTCAGCTACACCTGCTGAAGAGTCAGTTTAGATTCAGATTGAGGAATATTCAATTGAAAACTCTTCTTGCTCAACATTAATTGACTCTTGTAAAATTGTAAGTGTGCCATCAGTGCTGGCTTTGCTGGTGCTGTTTTCTCCAGGAAAGCTTGTTTTGGCACAGAGCTGGGTCTGGCCTAAGTCCATGTGTTTTTTCACGTGCCTGTGCTAATAAAACCCTCTTGGAGCCAGTGCTCCTGGGAAGTGCTGTTCACTGACAGGCAGTTTGGTTCTGACTGAGGGTATTAATTCTGCTTTGTTGCTGCTTGTGGTACTGCCTTGTTGCAAGCCAGACTTGAACTGGCTCTTTGAGATCTCTCTGCTCTTTCTGCTCACAAATTCTGCTTGTAAGAGAACTTACCATGCAATATGTATGTATGATATTATATATGATAATTGCACAATGCTGCTTCCATCAGTATGAGCTCTGTGGAATTGGACATGAGGTGCAAATGCAGAAGTGGTTTTTATGTGTGGAATGTGCTGGGGTCCAGCCTGTGTAGCTTTACTGATCCCAGATGAAACTCTGCTGGCCCTCTGAGGTGGTTCTCCAGTGTCTCTTGGTCTCTGCTGTTCTGGATGAAGGCTTGTTAGTGAGCAATGTCTCAGTGTTTATGGGATGTTGGCCCTAAGCTCTTGAACCACGTGTGAATCCAAGCCATCTTTGCTTCTGTGGCATGGATAATAAGCAAGCCAAGTGATCAGGCTACTGAACTGAGATTAAACACAGCCTATATAAATCCTTACTCTGATTTGAAATTGGATTAGCATTCCTTTTTTCTAGATTGCTGTAGTGTAGTATTGTAGCATTTGTGTTCTGTCTTGTAGGTCGTTGACTATTTTGATTCATGTGGAATGTGGTACATTCTCTCATTCTCTGTGGAAGAAAAATCAATTGCACTTGGTGCATTCTGAATGCTTATTAATGAGACCTTTGAGTATTTCTAAACCACTGGATAAGAGACACAGCCATTGTGAGGGAAGTGCAGAGCATCAGTGATTCAGCCACAGAGTTCTCTGCTGTCCGCCAGCTATCATGTTTCATACCTTACACCCATCTTCTCTGGCTGCTGCTTCATCCTTGAGCCAGTTCTGCTGTGCAGCAGACCATGTGTGTGATAGGTTTGGAGTTGTGGGCAGGTGAGGACAGGAGGAGCTTTGTGCATTGCAGTTTGAGCTGCTCATGCTGAAGATTTCAGGCAGTTTCTGAAAATTGGCAAACACATGCTCCTCAAATGAGAACCCCTCTCATGAGCTTTCACATTTGTGTCATGGAGCATGTCTTTTCAACATAGGTGAATTATCTTAGAGAATTGTTTTGTGCCATTTTCTAGAGAGTTTCAAACTCATCTTCTTTTGAGACAGTGAAGTAGGAAAGATTGAATGGTCCTAAAATGACCAATAACTTGATGGAAAAATTATACAGTTTAGTGACAGAGCTGCTGTTTTCTCCGGGGTGAATGTGTAGAGGTGTGATATTTTCAAAGAATGAACAATGGTAAATAATAGCAGCTGATTTGATCTTCCCTGTAGAATTAGGGGCACTGAAATGAATAATCATATCATGATTATATGTTGGTGTTGGGTTTTTTTGGGAGGGAGAGAAAGCAGTTGTTTTAATGACTGAGAGGAAGCCAGGTTCAATGAAATGCACATACAGTATTGAATTGCCTCTAACAATATTTTTGCTGCTGAATCTCATTTTTGAAATGTGGGTAGCTGAAAGTCTTTGGGATGTTTTTCCATTTAAGTAGTTGATTACAGGGTTTCAATGCAACCATTCTAGCCTGTGTGTTAAGTGATGTTTTATCTGTTTAATTCTAACTAAAAGTGTTCTAAATGGACATTTAAACGACATACAAAATATTTTTTGCTGGATCTAACTATAGAGTATTTGGACTTCTGTTGTGTATGTATATGAAATCTGTATCTGATATGGTTTCAGAGGATTAAAGGGAACATAAACTCTTACAACTTCCTATATTTTTATAAGGAATAGGGTTTTTTTTCCTGAGTTGCCTTTTCCAACCTGCTAGATTTTAAATAAGCTAAGAAGGTAATTTTTAAGAATTGGGTGTCAGGAAGATGTCTAAAAATCTGCATCTTGGTTACTCATGATTATTCTTGAGATTAAATTTTTGTAAGGGTGAAATTCCCTTAGTGTTATGGTGTTTTTAAAGTCATAACTCTAATTAATGTTGAAGTATTCTGCTGTTCTGACCATGTAAAGGGGAAAAAGGTGATTGCTGTACTGAGGATAAAAAAAATAAAGTGGTTGTCAGTATGGCTTTCTGTTGCCTCTTCTTTGGAATCTTGGAGACACTGAGGAATATTTGCTGGGTACTAAAACTTGGACTGGAAGCTACTGCATGTGTATATCAGTCCTGGCAGTTTGTAATCATTATTACAGTAATGAGTAATTTTACTTTTATTTTTTTCCCTTGTAGTTTTGTTTATTTCATATTATTTCTGCTTTTATCTGGAAAAAAAACCCCAAAACTAAGTATTTTTTTCTTCTCCCTTTGTACACAGCTTGTAACAGAACATGCCTTTGAAATTCCAGACAACATTAGGCCTGGGCATCTCATCAAAGAGCTCTCTAAAGTGATTCGTTCTGTAGAGGTAAGAACAGAGGCAGCCCTACATAAGTCTTCAGAAAATAAATTTTGAATCCAGCAACTCCATCAAAGTTATGCTTCTGGGTGACCATATTCACCTTTTAATTTATTTACCATTCATTTAATAATAGAACATCAAGAGGAAAGCTGTTTGGAATACTAAGCTATGGGTATTTCAGATAAAGAAAATGGGTAGTATTAATATTTTTTATTACTATAAGTATGTATTTTTTGTTGATTTTTAGATTTTAATGGTGAAATTATTTGTTGTTTAACATTTCTAAAATGGAGCTACTTATAACAACTTAAAGTTATTATTAATGTGTTGTTAAAGACTTTAATTGATATTCTGTGCATATTCCATTCTCCTATCTACTTGTTAGTTCTGGTCTGGTTGTCATCTCTTTTGCTCACTCCTCTGTTTTGTGGCTGTGTGTTACAGTCAATGGGGGAGGGTTTCCCTTTTTGTTTTGTTTTTTTTGTTGTTGCTTTCCCATACCAGTGTTTTGCTCCTTTATTCTTCAGTGGTTATTGATTCTTGAAAAATTCTCACATTTCCATGTGAAGAGAATGAATCTGAGGGGATGTGATCTGTTGTGTACAGTACATGTCTACCCTATGCTGCCTTCCTGAATAAAACCATGTGTTTTGATGGCACTACTCTTGTGGAATAGCATAAAAGCTTTAAATGAAAAAAAGGTGCAGTAGAACTAAACTTTGTACATCAAATCCGAGTGAAACGTGTAGTTATTTCTCTAAAACATCTAACAATTTTCCTTACATAATTTGCATTTAATTAGATGAATAAGAAGTAGTACTTAAATATGTGGATTTATTCCCTCTGAGACTATTCTGAAAAGTGCTTTTAATTACAGGAGGAAAACAGCAAATTAGTTAAAACTCAGGGAATTCTTGGTGTGTCTCCAAGTTCACGATCTTCACATGAAACAGCTTCCCCTCACCACTCCAGGCGAAGGGTGAGGAAGCTGCGAGACCATGCTACCAAAACTCCTTCCAATCTGGACATCCTGGAACTTCACACTAGGGAGGTACTGAAAAGGCTGGAGATGTCACCATGGGAAGAGGCAAGTATTGAGTTATGTGCAAGAAAAAAACAAAGCCAGAGTAGTTTTCTAATCTCTGTTGAAAAGAATATGGTTTTAAGATGTGTAAGAATACAGACTAGAACTCTTTGTCATATGAGATATGGATAGATTGTTTCACAGTTTATGTCAAATGTAAATTGCTTTGAGTTAAGAAAGTTCTGCTTAAGGCAAGTTATTTTCCATTATTGATATTTTGCTGTCCTTTAAATCAGTTCTGAGATATTAATATCAGACAGCACATACTCAACCCAGGAGTTGCTGTTGCAGTTCCAAGCCCAGATTCTGGCTTGCCTGGGTGTATTGGTATTTCTCCAAAGGAAATGTAAAAGGAGTATTATAGAAAAGTTGTATTTGTTTCAGGTGCTTCGGCAGAGTGTAGATGATTCAAGGAAGGAGAAGGTGCAGTCACCTCCTGAAGTTCTTTACATCCAAACATGTTTTGTCTGAGCTTTTTTCAGTTGGTTATCCAGATGGTAACCATCCTAGTAGTAAATTTAATATTTTATGGAGTGCAGAAAAAACAATTGAGTTCATAGGAAGAAATAATAAGCAAAATTACTTTTACTTCTTTAGGATATCACAAGCTCAAAACTGAATGGGAGGTTTAACAAGCCCTTTCAGCCCTCTTCTACAGTACCTGAATGGAGAACAAAAGACAATGATCTTCGCCTTCTGCTGTCAAATGGAAGAATAATTAGGTATAAAGGATTGCTTGTGGATGCTTTTTCCTGGCCATTATGGTCTGGAGTATGCTAATAGTTAATATTTCTATTTGTAGAGCTCTTGAGTTGTTACCAGTAAGAGCCTGGTTAGGAATACAGAGGGAGTGTCTGTGTCTGCTGTCCCCTAGTGGAGCCCACAGTTAGGAAGTGAAGAGGAAGGGATTCTTTGCATGTTGCTTTGTTACAGCATTTCATTGACTTGCTCAGTGGGGTCTGTACTGAAGGGAATGCTTCAAAGTAGAAAAAGTTGTTTTGTATCTTTTTATAAGAGTGCTTCTCATTAAAAGTACTCTGGTGTTAAACTTTGTGTTTTTATGGAAATGACAGTTGTATAGGAAGTAAATGGGAATACCAACCATTCAGAATGAAGATATGAGCATAAGAGAATATTATTGTTACATCTTGAGAGTGTGTTGTAAATAATGGAAGGAAAATGGTTGCTTCAGGTTTTTAAGAGTAAAAACTGACTTCTTTTTATTTTTTTCTTTTAAGAAGAGATGAGAGATGTCCATTTACAGATCGAAGTCTTTACACAGCAGACAGTGAAGATGAAGATGACAGGACAAGGTCAAAAAAGACAGCTGTGAAGGTAGAAGAGCAGCCCTCAGGATTTGAAGGAGAAGGGAATGCAGATGCCCAGAAACCACTGAACAGTAAGATTGTCTCCAAGTCCTATCAGTTGAACATTTTGATGGTCTCAATGAGGGTCTAACTACCATTTGTAATATTTCAGTCTGATTGAATATATAGATGATGAAGAAGTAAATCAGCGCAGTAGTATTAGAAGTTACACAAAACATTTTTAAATATTTGTCTACTGAAAAAGCTAACAGGATAGAGATGAAAAGTAAAACTCACCTCTTTATGTTAACACTGTCTTGAATGCTATGGAGAGCATTTTTCACAGTGGAGATTTCATTGGTGTTCTGGATGAGTATTTGTTACTCTAGGTCTGCTTCATAATGTAAGAATGCTGATTGGATTTTGCTTTTAAAACCAAAATATACCTCATTGTGAAAAGCTCATCACATCATTTCACTGTAGAGAATGAAAGATGATAATACATAGCCAATTTTAAACCTGGCAATTTCATAGTTGATCATACAATTTTGTATGTTTTACTAATGAATTGCTTTATTCCATACAAGTGGAAAGACATAATTTAACATTAGTAAAATCTTATACATTCGACCTTTGTAATCTGCAAGGTTAGGAAAGAACTTAGGTTATCTGTAAAACACTTCCATTCCACTTTCCAGTGCTTTAAACCACCCTTCACTGGGAACTAATCTTTAGTGCTCTTTTGATAGCCTTCTGCCAAGTATTCAGCAGTGATGATCACACAGTGTGTTAGTAAAGTATCAATACTGAATGCCTGTTGCCAAGGCCTGTTTTTAATAGCCCTTACCTGTGTGCAGATAGAATTAGTCCTTGACATAGCTGTTCAGCTCCCTGCTTAATTAAAAGTCATGTCCATTCACAGTAGAGCTTAAAAGGCCTCAGAAGGTGTCTATTACAAAACTGAAGTCAACACTTAAAAGATGGTAAGTCTCCTCTGGAGACTTCCAGTTCTGAGTTTCCTGCACAACAGACCATACCATTTGACTCTGCTGTCAGCCTGAATAAAATATTTAATTATTTTCATTAGCAAGGCAAACTATAATCCATGTTGACTGTGCTTCCATAAGTCACAGAGGACAGTATTAAAAACCCTGCACATGAGAGAAGTCTCTCTTGGGTATTCTTGAAACAGGGCAAACAGCTTGTTGAGTGAAGGATTACTGTAGTGGTTTTCAACTTCCAAAATTAAATCGAACTAAATTTTGCACTTGAATCAAAGATTAAATCATACAGAGAAATGGTAACTTTTCTTCAAAATTATTGCTCTTATTTGATACAGAATGAATATGGCAATGATTATCCAAATGTATTAAATGTACTTAGAACTACATGTGAATGTTGAGATTGTTCTTTCAGAAATTGAGCGCTCAGGACTAATCCTGATATTTTTAATTGAATATTGAGTGTCTTCAGACTTCCCTGAGTGTGTGTTATGTGTGATTATTTTACCTTAACTGAGACTCTAGAGAGAGAGGGGAAAGACATTGTCTGCAGAGAATTCTGGCAGAGGAACTACCTGTTCCTAGAATAGCTGCCAACTTTGGTTGTTCTTACTGGGATTGAGGCCAAGAGGAATGTCCACAGACAGATGCCTTTAAACAGATCAAGCTCTATCAAACGCTTGTGTGTCATGCCAAGATCCTGGTTTTAAATGGTGACCCAGTGTTAGCAGAGGGACAGAGATCAAGTGCTGTCCTTATGGTGTGAATGAATGGAAAGTGGTTTGAGATCTTTCTTACTTCACAGTGTCTTAGCCTGATCTCACAGATAATGACTACTCTCACTCACCCAATTTGAGGAGTATTCCTCCTTGTCTCTGGAGGCATACAGAGCAATGTAGTTTCTTGGAAAAGATAGTAGTCTAAAGGAAAGTTCTTTTGATCTCTAAAATTATGTTTTCTGTATTGTTCATGCTCTTGCTTATTCTAGAATCTTATTTGCCTTTTTGAAATGAGCCAAAGGCATGAAAATATAGTCAGAAATCCCTTGGGTTGTTTTGAGCTGCAGTAATTAAAAGCATAAATTTATCATTATATATGGAACATTACTTTATATAGCTTAATTTCCTGTACAGTGGTGTTGCTCATTTAATATGCTTGGATATTCCTCATGGTTCTTTCTAATACTCTCTTAAGTTTAGTTTGTCTTCTCTAGCTTTTTGTCCCAGCTGTTCAATTTACTCACTTTCTGATGACAAATCTCATGTTAGCTTCCTTTTGACTCTGAAAGTAGTTATCACTGTGTAGTGTTTAGAAATCAATAGCATCCCTTCAAATACATTTGACGCCTAATTGTGATGTTTGCCAGAAATCTTCAATAGGAGCAAACCTCAACTAGAATTGCAGTGTATACATAGTTACAGGTACATCCTTTATGCTTGCATAATTATAGTTAGGAAGAGTTGTGTTCTTTTTTGTGATTTCATGTAAAACTATGCTGAAAACAAACCAATATTTCAATTTTACTTGTCTTCATTTTAACTAGAATTAAGTAGAGTTAATTTCTGATTTGTTCAGCTTTGCTTTCAGCATTGTTTTGTATGAAACTATAAATACTTTTAAAGTGATGTTTCTTTCTTTAGACCCTATTTTCTTGACACACAGTCATTATTTTTTACCCTATTTTGCTTTTCTCCATAAAACTTATGCTACCTGAACTGCACATTGTCATCTTTAACGAATTTGTACTTAATAAAAATTTTTGCCAGCAGCCTTGACCCAGGTATTACATACAGCTCATTCCTGGCCTTGAGCCCTGGAATCCAAACACTTAGCAGTGTGTTTCCTGCTTGTGGTTCCTTGGGACAAATGCAGTCTTTTAAGGGTACATGCTGGTGAGAACTGCTCTGACTCCAGCCTGTACAAAAAAACCCAGAAACGACCCAAGTGGCATCTCTGAAGTGGGTGCCCTTAGGGAAAGAAGAAATAGAAACTGTTTTTTCCTGTCTGCATCTGCTCAATTGCTTGAGGAGTCTATTGGTCAGCAGTAGAAAACTCACTGTTGTCCTAAGCAAACTTGTGAACCAGATCAGTGTGTACATTTGCCTTTGTTTGCAGACTGTTAAAATATGTGTTTCTTGGGTTTTGCTTCAAAAATAAGTGTTAAATATTAACATAGTTAATGTTGTGTCTTATATTTTAATCCTTCTCTCTGCAGTGTTCTTTGAAAGTGTGAAATCAGAACTCAGGAATGGATCCTCAGAGTACTCTGATATTTCTGATTCAGAAGAATCTGAGCCTGATTGCACTACACAGGTACAGATTAAAAAAGCCTCAGAAATTAATGAAGCAATTACATATAATTTTGCTCGCATACTTCATATTTGTCTGGTTAAGGTTTGTGTTAAAGCAGCAATAACAAAGTATGTAGTTCTTGTTCAGATTAATATCAAACAATGTGCTGCTTTATTCTTCATTTATTCTAGTGGTGAGAAAAAAGATAAGATATGCTATCTTGCCAAATTTCATCATCTTTGTCATTGAGGTGGGGTTGGCAGAGGATGAGCCCTGCTCTGGAACAAGCAAAGTCTGAGGAAAGTCAGGTCCTAGTTGCTTTATTTATTTCTTTAATAACAAGTCTAAATTTCATCATTCAAATTATGAGTATCTACCACACAGTTTCCTTTTAGAGCATGGTTAAAAGGAAACAATCTTACAGGTACTCAGTTTTATAAACAACCTGAAGTGGCTAAATCCTTTTCAGGGATTTTAGACTGTTGGAAATAGATGGGAGTCCTCCATTTGAGGGTCTAGATTGTGGTGATTTCTTCAGAATTAAATGAAGTATGAATGCACACATATGTGTAGATATTTACAAACATATTTTTAATACAAGTTCTAGAATTTAGAGATGTGTACATGTGTCTATAAATACTTTAATTATTTTTTCGTTTGCAATTTATTTGTACATAGTAATTTATATTTTAATTGGTTAGCAGTAAGGTGAAGTGATTACCTGACATTTTTGTTTCGTGCTTCTGGAAGGCTAATGCCTTGGTCTTTCTTTCAGTTGTCAGCCTATTATATGACTTCACAAGAAGTCTTCATATTCCTAGTTTTTCCATGGTGGTCAAGATTTTTTTTTTTTTGATACTTGCTGTCTTTCATCATTATGTAATCTAAATGTTGGAGTAAGTGATAGGAACCTTCATGGTGTGATTTCTTCTGGTTTCCTAAACTGCATTGCCAGCAGCTTTGGCTCAGGTTTCCTTTTCTAAGACACAGAATCAGTGGTTGCTCAGAAGTGATAAATTTCATCTTTGCAGGAGAATATAGCCAGTTTTGTGTGACTTTGTAAATGAGTGAATGTTTTATATTTATGCTGTACATACTCTCTTAGTTTTTTCCATGTTCTCCTGCTTTTTAATTTTAGGAAGCTGCTCATGTGAATGAAACTATTATATAAAAATACCTCTTGGTGATAAAATGCACTTCATTCATTTCAGTTCTGTTTTTGATGGTGGGGATAATGATGTCAGTCTTTAAGAATTATGAATGTTCTGATCTTCTGTTTTCAAAGCCTCTGTTGAGTGTCCCATATATTCCTTGGCTTGAGAAAAAAAAATTGTGATGTTCTCTGTACTTGTTGAAAATAGATTAGCCTGAATTACCAAGATGGAGCATATGTACTGTAGCCCTTGCTTCCTGTAAAGGCATATTGAGTCACATATGGTTGCTCCACCTTTGAGAAGCTCCTGCCCATACAAGCTGTAATCTCAGCAGGAGCTGAAAAGCTCTTTCATTCATGAAATGAGGCTGTGCCTCTGTAAGAGAGGCAACAGCTGTTGTGTCTCTGTTCCTGCTGTCCTCTGGATTTACCTGGGAGGCATCTGTCATTCATCAGAGATGGTGCTGTTGAAAGTTATATTTTGTGAGAGCCAGAACCAGAAGCAGTTTTGTGGGGCAGAATGTGTCCTGTTATATATAAGAGGCATCAATTCTGTCTTCTGTATTTTTCCCCTGTACTTTGAATATTGAAGATAAGAATAATTAATGCTCTCCTGAAAGAGAATGCAGTGATTTGTGTATGGCATAATACGTGAGGTGCTTTGTAAAAATGGATTTTGGAGATACTTTCTATATTGTGGAACATGTACTTATCAGTATTACAAAATTTGAATGTGTAGCATCTCAGCTGCTATATTCATATTAACTGCATTCTGGATTCTATGAGTATAAAAACAGTTGGACCTTGAAGCTTTTGAATTCTTCACTTAGCATAAATTAAGATAGTGCAGCCTTGTGAAGGCTGACCTAGAACAGGGGCTAGATAGATCTAAAGGAATAAAGTAGGTGTTTATTAAAAGGCCTCAATAGATCCACCTTGGGCAGCACAAGAGCCCAACCAGGACTACACCCAAGATGAACCTAAAATGGTCGGCCAGTCACGACCACTCTCACACTTTGATAAGTTCTGGTCTGTTCGCATATTGGAGTTAATTGTCCAATTATTGATTTAGCTTAGGCAGTTCCATCCTTCTTTTTCTCTCTTCAGTCCACATTGTTTATGCTTTTGGACCTGGAATTTGGATCATTTGTCCTTGGTCCCAAGCTAGGAAAGGAATTGTTTTGTCTCTCTACTCTGTGAAGAGAGCTCACCAACCCTTAATGTGAAGCTCAGAACTACACACTAAAGCAGTACAGAATCGGAAAAATATTAAAACTAAAACCTAAGGCATCAGTAGGTTCTCTACTTAGGAGGTCTGGTGACCATGCTGCATACTGTTTCCTCTTGTTTCAGCAGAAGGATTCCTCCACAGAGGAGTCAGAAAGCTCAGGTGATGAAGAGAAGCATGAAGTAACATCAAATTTCAAAGAGGAATCTAAGGTCACAAGAGACCTTTGTCAAAATACCCAGAAGCCATCCAGAAATGAAACTCCCAGTCAAAAGTAAGCACATTGTGGGCATTTTTTATTAACTGTTAGATCTTTTAGCATGTATTTATGGTTCTACTTTATAGCAATGTAAAAATCAGTCCTTCAAAGGCTTCTGTTTGAACTGCTCACTACTCCCTTGATTTTCCTAGGGAATGTCCTACCTCGACAAGTACAGAAGAAGAAGCTATTCAGGGCATGCTTTCTATGGCAGGATTGCACTATACTACATGTTTACCAGATCATACTCAAAGCACAGACTGCACAAATAAAAGAACCTCTCTTCAGGAACACAGAAGCTACGCCAGGAGTCGGCATAAAGACAGACAGCCATCTCAGAGCCACAAACCCATGGAATGTGGTAGGTATCTGAACTGAGGAACTGCTGCTCCCTCCTTTTGGCACAGTGCTCAGAATAGTCACTTAAAGTTACAGTTTTAGATTTGTAGTTATTAGATTAGTAGCTTTTAAATCAATCAGACTGACATTTAAAAAGGTGTATTCTGTGGTTTTGCTTTGTTGTTTTTTTCTATAAAAGATAAATATTACTTCTGAGAACTGGAGCAAACTTAGCTTATCATCAGAATACCCTTTCTAAATCATCCATCTAAAAGTTGTGTGGCATGCTTACATGAAGCATGGGAAGAATGGGAAAGTTGTGGCCAGAGTGAAAGTATTAAAATTTAAACTTGTTAAACTTCTCTTTAGGTAGGTCTGTGAAGGAGGAGGAAGGAGACTTGGGAACTTCAGCATGGACTAGACACCTGAATGAAGCTTCGAGGATTACCCCTCAGGTAAAGCAATACTTAGAACACATAGAACACGTTTTTATAGGAGATCATGAAATTTTAAGTACGGAAGGCATGGGGATTGGTCTCTAAACACTGTGTATCTGACAGATACTTCTGGTTCTGGTAACTGAGTTATTTTTGTCGTGGATTTTTTTCCACTGTTGCTGTTTTGGGTTTTTTCCTTTCAAATTTTTTCCTCTCATTTAAGGTGCTCAGGGCAATATCTTGAAAAATAAAAAATACTGCATTAAAGATGTGCAAATTTATATAATTGTGACTGGGGAAGCACTTTGTTTATTCATTGTTATTCCCAACCAGAACATCAGAACAAGGGGAACATGTTGATAGTATGTATAGTAAAAATACTTGCTTAGGAAATTGGTACTGCTAAACTGATAGCTTTCAACAGCTAGCAGGTAGGAATATTTTTGTTTTCTGATGTCCAGATGGAATCCAGTGAGGAATGAAAGGCTGTGTGCCTTACACTCTGACACTCTGAGCTTTTCTACACTGTGAACTTTTTTAGTATTTCTGAACTTGTCTGTATTAGAAGTATTAGAATAATTAATTAACTAGAACAACTAAAGTTGCAAAATTACAGCCGTTAAATAGCACTGTTTCTAACTGTGTGCTTTGTGGTGTTTGCTTTGTGAGAATATTTGACTGCATGGTACTCCTTTGCAGTTTGTAATTCCCAATTTAGTATTTATTCTTTCATCAGCTGAATATTGAAAACAAATTACCTATTAAAGTAGTCAGTGATTATGGTGTGGCTTCTTATAGTAGTTAGTTTAATCAAGAACAATTGCATTTGTTTTGGTCACTGCAAACTGAAAACAAGAAGTAGGGGAATTGAGTACATTAGTATGGGTTCTTAAACTATAGCATTGCCCTTAGGTGCATATGGACAAACTTGCAAAAAACTATGTTATCTTTAAGAGGTATCTATTCTAAAAGAAATTATGAACTCATAAAATGGCCAGATACTGGTGGAACTGCTGAAATACCTGTTTCAAACAGTACCTGTTTCACAGTAGTATAATGGGAAAAAACTTGAGTGAACCTGTAGCCAGAAGCTACTAACTTGTACATCTTTTCTTCTCATTTCCATACTAGGATGCAAATAAAACTCAAAAATATATCAAGAAGGAGGGTGCATCAGAAGCCAGTCTTAAGGTTCAGGAAAACAGAAGCATAGTCCACAGCAACAGCTTGAGTTTCCAGCATGGCAAATACACACGAGACTCCAGCCTGATGCAAGCAGAGTGTCAGCTGAGTGATGGCAGCCTTAGCCCTGACAGGCCCTATGGGGAAACATCCTTGTCTGTACCACTGCACCCAACGAAGAGGCCAGCATCAAATCCACCCCCTATCAGCAACCAGGCAACAAAAGGTAATGCTGACCTCCAGCCCCTTGCCAAAGCGGGCCGGGGGAGGGAAGTAAAAGACTAAATGTCGAAACTGAGTAAAGGACAGGATTAGACCTTGAGGGAAAATACAAAGTGAGCATGCTGTGGACACTCAGATTTTGGTACAGAATATGGGGAGGTGGAATTAAGAGAGATCTAACTGGTCTGAATCAGATTAGCTTATTGAAATGGAGGTTTAGAAACTCTTAACACTTCAGAAATAGTCTGATGAGCATCCTATGTAGGTTTTAGTTGCTAGTTTATATTCTGTAGTTTACTCAAGAATAACCTGAATAAAATTCAGGAAGCTCAGTTGAAGTTCTCCCCTACTACACCCACTGCACTTCCTAGACTGGAAATATTTGTAAATATTTTTTGTAAATTTGTAAATATTTGTACATATTGAAAGTCTTAACTGGTCCATATATATAAGCATTTAAGCAGCTTACTTGGTATCAGAATGACCATTTGGGTCAGGCTTCATACAGAGCTGATAATAATAATACACTCATTTTATTTATGATAAACAGTTCCTGGGGATGTTCTTTTTAACTATTCTGGTTCCCTGTTTGTTTTTCAAACTGATTCCAGTGAAAATTTTGCTTGCTTCAGCTTGAAAGCTGACTTTCACTATTGTTGTACAATGATTAAAATTCATCCTGAAATTCCTGACTGAAGTCTTTGCTTGGGTTTTTCAGGCAAACGTCCAAAGAAAGGAATGGCAACTGCTAAACAGCGCCTTGGGAAGATCCTGAAGCTGAACCGGAATGGCCATGCACGCTTCTTTGTTTAATGTAGCTGCTACCTGTACTACTGCTGTCTTTCCTACAGACCAGTATTGAGGGCAACAGAGCCTGGAGCTGCTGTTATTCCTCTGCTTGAAGCAGACTTGCATGTACCATAGAAAACACTGCCTGATGAACAAAAGAAAGAAAGAAAAAAAAAAAAAAAAAGGAAAAACAAAAAACCCACACAAAAAAACCCAACCCAATGCTGCATTTTCACTGTGCCACACCTGCTCAGCAATAACCATATGGGAACGGGGAAATCTTCAGAGAGACACGGACTGTGAGAAATAGTCTCTCATCAGGGCTTGAATATCATTTGTTGCTGGTAGTTTCTGACCTAAATTAATGAGGGGAAGATGATGAAGGTGGTTTATCAATAATTTATTTCTGATAGATTTTTCACAACTTTAAAATTCATTTAAGAAACTATTTATTTGGAAGACTTTTTCTGTGGGGGGTTATTAATTTAGATTTAATAATGTGAAAGTTTTAAATTGTTTTGATAATGTGTGTTTGGTGCAGTGGAGAGCCACGTTAATTGTGATTAGTCTGGACTCCTAAATTTGATATTCAGGTTATAGTCTTAAATAGGGGTGAGATGCATTATTAATTATTTTTTAAATTAAGGCATAAGGAATCTTATTATTTTTTCCTGCTTTTTGTAAGCTATTGGCTGGGCTTCTGTTGACTTGCAAGTTACATATTCTCTGCCAGCTTGATTATTTTTTGACCTGTCTTTTTTAATATCAGATTTATTTATTTAATGGACTAGAAGAGACTCCTAAAGACAGAAGAATTTTCTTATGTTGGTCCAGTAGCTAACTTGTTTTAATATACACCTCTTTCCTCCAAATCTGAGTGCATATTTTCCTCCCGATGATCTGTCTGTGATGATCTTCTTGTGTAAAAAGAATCACTGAAATTGTGTTTGTACTAGTTATTTAAGAGTTGGTACAAAGGAGGAAGACCCAACACATCTTTTGGAGGAACGGGGACGTCAGTTAAGATAAATGTTTCTTCAGAACAGTTGCTCTCAAATAACTCATAAGATACACATTGCAGTTAAAAGATTTGGCATTTTACTTAATGTAGCATGGAAGAAGCATTAAAGTGTTGTTATTGTACGTTAAACACATTTTACTGAGGAGTCCGGGAAGCAGGAGAATGTGTGTTGCTTTCAAAGCTGGGCAAGACAGCAAATGACAAGTCTTAACTGGTCCATATATATAAGCATTTAAGTAGCTTACTGGTATCAGAATGACCATTTGTGTCAGGCTTCATACAGAGCTGATAGCAAATGCCAATTCTGAAATATTGTAAATAATTTTGATTTAAAATTTGTATTTTTCTGTAATATAAAATTAAATATTTAACTTTTGAGGGACGGGGATGAAGGCAGAAAGGGGAATACTTTTACTTGATTCTGGAAAAAGGGCATTTTGCAGGGTCCAGCCAAAATGTAAATGTCAATATGCTAATGACAACAATATTGTTGGTTGGGGTTTATGGATTTTTTTTTTGATTGGTAAGAGTAAAAATACTCCTGCATAGCTGTCCAAGTCATCAAATTGATTTTAATTTTCCACACCAATTTTTCCTTCCTCCATATCCTATACTGGAATAATTTTCTCTTGTGGTTTAAAAACAAAGTCAGTTTTATTTTCCAGAATATTTGTGCAGAGTTATTTTTATTTAGGCTAGACCATTTAGAAATTTGTGGAAATAGTTCTGATGTCAGATGTTCTTTATTGCTGCAGGGTCAGAACCAGTTAGCACTATGTTATCCTGTTTCTAAATGGAGAAACATCAAAATATAGTGCCACTGCAAAAAAAAGTCAGGTAGCTTTCATAGCTTTACTTTGTCTGGAGCTTGGAACTTAGGAGTGTTTTTGCAGCCCTGCTTTTATATTATGATAACTTAACTTCTTCTGTGACTTGTATGGGTGAATTTTTAAGCTATTTTTTGTTTGCTAATTAATGTTTCACAAAACCAAGTTTTTAGTCTTTTAATTTTTTTTTAATTTAACACAAGTTATCAACCTTAAGAATATTGGGAATGGAGGTAGTCAAAGATATCTAAAAAGCAGAAGATAAGCTAAGAAGTATTCTACAGGTGCTGAAAATGACTATAAGGACTTGCTGTTCTCAGGTGCTATGTTTTCTAGATGGAAATAGTTAAAAGAGAATATTTTAACTATCTTCTAATATGTTCTCACCAAAGTAAGTAAAATAAATAAACTATGTTGTCAATATTAGTTAAAATTATATACCCATATAAATTTTCTCTTCATTTCAACTTGAGCAAATGGTTTAATGTCTGCCAGGCTTTGGAAACTGTTTCAGCTTTAGCATATTGAACCAAACTGTTTCCTTCCTGCTGGCTGTGCAATTTCTAATGATAGAAAATTCCAGTTTAGGGCAGCAATCAGTTTCAGAGCAGAATAAAGAATGAGTTCTCTCTCTTTAAAGACAGATTTTTGTCTGAAGTAAAAGTATGCCAGAATAGAATCTGGAGTAAGGAATTTTCAAATACAGAGTATGCTTTCTTGTACATGTGATTGGTTTATACAAAGTCTCTTTTCTGACCATCCACGCTATTTATCGGTATCTTACAGTTGAAATATAGATATGGCTGGACCCATATATATTATTTCTTCTTGGTTTTATCCTTTCTATTGCTCTAATTTTCTTTTTTTTTCTGAGTGGCTCTCCACTGTCATGAATTTATGTCATAGTCTCTTCACAGGCTGTCAACAGGCAGAGGTTCATTCCCATTTTCTTCAAATATCCATGCTTCCAGCAGAAGTTAAATCTGATGTTCCAACTCAGAACAAGTAATTCAAAAGAAATTGCCATGTTGAGCAGTATTAAAAAAAAAAAGGCAAAAACAACAAACAAGAAAAAAGAAATCTCCTGGTAGCTCATGAAGAGGATGTGGTGACCTCACTTGTTTTGTGTACTTGTATGTAGAGATATATTTATTGTATTCTAGCTGAAATCACTTCTGCACCAGTCTTTCTGTAGATGGACTGAACCTTGTGTTGTTGTAGTGGAGAGAAAAAGCCCAATTTTTTTTCCTTGCTGTCTCACTTGGGGTGGAAGAGGGAGGGAGTAGGGAACACTGGCTGGACAACAGCAAATGACACCTGCCTAGGGTAACTTTTTTCAAGGGTAATATTTTTTGAAAAGTCAGAGAAGTTGTATTTGGCATAAAACTCAATTTTTAAAAAAATTTTTTTGTAGGCAGAACAATAGGAAATGAAATGTTGTAGGGATTTTCCCACTCAAGTTCTCACGTTCCTACAATTGCAGAAAAAGAAACAAATATGAAAATGGAAAGACCACCTAGAAACTATATCCAAGATTCTTCCAGCAACTTTCCCTTTTCTTTTCCTATTATACTTGCTAATAAACCCTGGCTACAGGGTAGCCTTTGTTGACCTCTGAGGTAGATTACCTATGCAACCTATAATACTCTACATGAATTCATTCTTAAAGAGAATTTTGGAAGGGTTAGATGTTGAGAGTTAAAATTGTTGTTTTCTGATCACATGGGGGCGTTTGGGGTTTTGATTTTTTTATTTTATTTTTGGTGGTTGAAGTGCTTGTGTTACCTTTGGTAGAGATGTAAGAGCACAGTGTCACCACCACATTTTAGACACTTTGGCTTTGCTCTAAGGCATAAGCTACCTTCACTCATGAGATCATAAAGTTGCAAGTGTTGAAAATTTTTGCAGGACTTCAAAGCCAGAGCTGGTGGGAATCTTGCCTACCCCCTTTTTGGTAGCTGTGGAGACAAAGCAGAACTAGAATGACCCAGTGGTTTGTGCCCTCTTTAGGCTCCACGTGCCCACCCGTCCCTTCACACTCCCACCACGACCCCCAAGCCTTGTGTCTTTCCAGAGTGTCAGTCACAGAATACTTCCAGACCATTAAAAGCTGTTTGTAGTTCTGGGGCTGAGTGAGCCCAGCACTACTCTTTGACAGAAAAAATACAAATGGAACCAAGGGCCTTACTGTTTATTGTTAAACAAGTTGAAAAGCTGCAACATCCATTTTTCCAAAAAATAAACCCAACAAAAGACCACCCTGGTAACCCTCTTTGTGGGAGAGTATGAATGATAAGTCATGCAGTGGATGGGAAATGAAAGTAGCACTGATAAGGAGATGCATGTTCTTCATAGGCTGCATTTCTGTTTGGAAAAAAAAGGACTTTTTCTACTTTTAATATAAATTAAGCCATAAGAGTTTCATGCTGTGGGAAGGGAATGAAAGGGATCACTTTAAGAGATTATATTGATATGTATTGTCACTTCTGCTGGGAAATGTCTATTGCTGCCAATGCTTTGGTGAATCTTTTTTTAAAAAAAAAACAACAAACATGGAATTTGAAAAAAAAACCAAACAAAAAACGGGGCTAGTTCTTGGCTATATTTACTAGTTTTGTAGTAATGTTTTGCTGGCCCATTTGTCTTTTCCTCCTTTTTCTACTCTCATAGTCTAATTTCTATCTTTCCTTCTTAATGTTTCTGAAAATGTTAGCTTGTCTGCTCAGTAGGGGTCGGTGTATGTGTGTCTTCCTTTTTACAGAAACGCACTACTGTGTTAAGTATTTGGCTGGGAAATGGGATGCTGCAGCTTTAAGAGCGTTTTTTTCAATTCATAACAGTATTTCCCATCCTCTTTTGCCTGCAGGCAGGGAAAGTGTTTGTACAGTATTTATTTTGTTTTGATTTTACTTTAAATTTGTAAGTTTCTATAAGTAGTTCACATTGATTATTCTAGGGGAGGACAAGTGGCTTTGTTTAAATTTGTATTTGATATTCATAGTTTCCACTTTCTGTACTTAAAAATACTGAAATTAAAAAATTGTATGCTTATGTTTTGATTTTAGCACGGAAAGTGTTTAATTTCTTCAGACTTCTGCTCATTTACTTCAGTGTAAATACAGTAAAATGTACAGAGTATCATCAGGAGAAAAAATGCTGTTCTAGGTCCAATCTCTGTGCCCTTTGTTTGTTACATTTTAAAGAAGAAATTTGGTGGAGAAATGGTGAGGGAATATTCTCATACCATTTAAAAAATTTTTTTTTTCAAAGTGCAAATTTCATTTCAATCCAAGTATATTATATGGCAACTAAATGCATTTTGTGAAGATGTGTATATTCTTTTTGAATCCTAATAGAAAAAGGAGGTGGAAGTGTTTTGTGATTCATCATATTATCAGATCTGGATTTGTAAGAACGGTGTCAAATGGTATTTTTGTATTCTTGCTCTTGGTTTTTGTTCAGGTTTGTCTCATGCTACTGATGGCTGACTCAACTCTTGATTTATTGGTTGATTTGGGTTTTTTTTTTTCCTTGAAGTGTGTGCAGTTTCTGCAAGAAGAGCTTTCTCTTTCACACTTACATATGCTTGGCCATACTTGCTTTTGTCCTGGAGGCCTTCCCTGCTGCTTTTTCCCCCAGACATCATCATCTGGTTTGCAGCTGCCTGTTTAGGCTCCTGTGGCAGTGCAGTGTTTGCATGTGGGTGCTTTGCTGGGGTGGTGCAAGCGCGGCTGCCCCAGCCTGCAGCCTTTTCCTGTGCCCCACTGACAGTGCTGCAGTGCCCTGCTGGGGGTCAGTCAGCCTGAGATAAATGATGCACCAGTGGCACCAGAGCAATCAGATGGCAGAAGGGTTTGAGATCAGCATCCTGCTCAGCTGCTCAGGTTTGCTCCTTAGCCTGGCTTTTGGTTTAGAGAGAATTTCTGGGTGACTGTAATGACTAGGAGATCTGAATTGTGCCAGGTGCTTTACAGAAAAAGAACAAGAATGCTGACCTCATCAAACCATGTACTGCCTAATGGGACAGTTGAAAACCCATGACAAACTGGAAAGTTGTGTGGCCTAAAGTTTAAAACGTGATAGTGTTGCAGATTTGGGGAGCAGAAACTTCTATGCTGTTTTAAAAACAAATTTCATTTGGGTGGAGGGAAAAAGAGAGTCAGGTACAGGGGTGGATGACAGAATATTTATACTCCAGATACCTGTTCCCACTGTGTTTTGACATGCCTTTACATCTTTTCAGTTAATGTGTTAAAACTGATTTTAAATTTGGTTAGCCCAAGATTTGCCAAAGATCTGAAAGAGCTGTTTGTCTGTCAGAGCAACTGCATATTTTGAAAAGGTCTTAATCACTGTGATTAAATAGCAGTGCTACAGCCTATGCATTTCCATCAAATACTCATCTGGATTTGTCACACTCAGCTCACTGCTCAGACCAATGTTTGAAGTGATAGACTTAAGAGAGCTCCTTAGTGGGCCACAAACACAAGTTCCATCCCCATATAAAAACCTACACAAGCAACTTTACTATTTGCCCTTTTGTTTTTTGCCAGCTGCACTTCAGAGATTTTTTTTTTCCTGACTCAGCTATTTAGTGGATGACAGGATAATACACTGGAAAACGTGAAATATCTCAAGTGCTGCTTTAAATGCTGCTGGACAGCCTTCAGCAGGTGGAGCCATATTTTCATTAGAAGTCAGTTTCTAGTCTTCTGCTTTTCTGTTTGCAGAGAATGGAGAAATAATTACCTGGATTGTTCTTTCCTGAGGGACATAAAGGTTTTAAAGATTTCAAGGCTACCAAATCCAGCAAAAGAATGAAATTTCTAAAGTCAGGGAATGAACAAGATACCTGCCTTGGTATCTGAAGACTAAAGTGCTGATTTTGGTCTTTAATCAGTATTCAAATACAGTATTCTGCTGTGTTTGAGGTAAAGTACACACTGGTAAAGTGCCTACAGACTGGCTTTCCATTTCTGTACATTTAGTGAAGTCTAGCTCTCTCCAGAGGGTTTGTCCTGACGTGCTTAAGCTGTGAAGCTTTTGTGGTGGTGGCTCATGAGGTAACATGTTCAACCAAACCTTTTCTGGTTCATTTTGTTTAGGTGGACCCTTGGATTCATGATGGAAACATGACTAATAGCATGAATATGATGAAGTCAATCATGCTGAGTGTTAGTTTCTGTAGAAACTTAGTTTTTTCTTTATATAGAAATATTTGTCCTGGGATCCCTTGAAATTACACTTTTAGCGCTGGTAAGTAACGTCAGCTGTCTCAAGCCAAAAGTTAATGCGGACTGAAACTGTAAAACCAGAATGTTATTGTTACTCCTGATCCAACCAGGATTGTTGAATAGCTTTGTTTCTACAAGGTAGTGACTGAAATTATTACCTGCAGAAAAAAGAGCTGGTGATCAAGACAGTGAATAAAATCTGTCATTGCCAGAGCTTGTAGTATTCCACCTAACAGCTGGCTAATAGCACAGTTTGCTCTGTCTAGACTAAGGTCTGATTTCTCAAAAGCCAATTATATTCAGTCTTCAGAATAACTACTGCAATTTTTCAAAGAATTGTGTTTGGCTTAATAGATCTATTTATCTGTACTGCTTCTGCTGTATTTGCTTTGGTCTTGGAAAAAATACTCTACTTTGGAACTTCTAAGTCAACTAAAAAAACCAGTATACAAACAGTCTGCTTGTTTGTGATGCTTTGCCCCAAAGTTTATTCCTTGTAAGAAATTTTTGCTGCGATGAGTGTGAGTAAAGTTCCCATCCATACTTGGAGAATGTGATATCTGTCTGGAAGAAACACTTGCCCATGAATCATACACCTTGGTGGTAAGTCATAAAGATACATGTTGGCTTTTTGTTCTGGTTAAGCTAAAAGCCAACAAAACTCTAGAAACTTATGCTCTGGTCTCCTCAAATAGGATGTCAGCTGTGGAAATTTTGGCTTAATTTGGCAGCAGTTTCAGCCGAGTATTAATATGAAGATATTAATCTTGTGCTACATTCTTAAGTTGATTTCTACTTACAAAGGGTTTTTTACTTTTTTACAAAAGGTCTTTGACTTGCTTTGTCACAATTCTGGCCCAGTAGAAAGTTTCCTGTGCTCAACCAGCTCTTGTAGAAAGAGTTTTAAATTCCTTTAGGATATGGTTACTGAACAGAGCTGTTCCCATGTGTTAAAGCATTGCACCTCTTGAAGGAGAGCATTCAAAGTGTAATTCCCACGCCAGCTGTCCTACAAGTAATGTCAGAACTTGTTGTTCAGATGAGGTTCTTCCTTGAATGAAACCATTTTGCTTCCGAGTTTGTTCATATTTAGACCAGGTCTGCTGGGAGTGGGGAGAAGAAAACTGTGAGCTGTGCAGTGCACTACTGTGAATTGGGGTGATCATATTGCAGAGACTGCTGAGCAGCTGTGCCTGGCATTAGGCTCCACAAGTGATGCTGACCTGTACTCTTGGGAGAGAGACCAAGCATTAAATGAGACCATGAGACATGGCATGTGAAGGAAAATGGCATGGCCATTTTCTCTGGCTTTTGGAGCAGGTCAGAAAAGAGGAATTGGTGAGATGCTTTGGGAAAACTCAAAACCACTGTGTAACAAACCCCTTCTGGTGCTACAGGAAGTTATTTTAGACACTGGTTCTGTTAGCGCATTCTCTTCACTGTTAAGAGGATTTCACTTCAAGAAGTTCAGTTTATACAGAACATGAAAGATACTTTGTGTAATACATCCCATTTCCCTTGTGAATGAGGTTTGTAAGCAGAAGAGATTTGTGTTGGAACAACTGAAGTATTTGGAGAGTGGGAATTCCTGTGCAGCACTCATGGTTGTGATGTAAGACGTTTCCTTCGTACAAACCTTATATACTCACAATACAGGGCCACTGCTATGCCATGATAGCTCCTGTTTCAGTAATGCTGACTGTTTTCAGTAATGCTGCCATTGATTTTCTGTTGCCACTAATCTCAATTTTGAAAAGTATAAAATATTAGCTACCAAACTCTAGTAATACTAGCTATAATTAAAGGAATGTCTTCACTAATCCTTTTATTGCACATTTCAGTAGACACCAAAATAGTGCTGTCAATACTCTTAAAATACTTACATTCTTTTCCCCTTGGTTGGGACATTCAGCCATTTCTGGTTTTTTTTTTCTACACTGATGCAAACTCTCACTATATTTTATAGTCCATGGCTTGAAGAAAAAGCTGAGTTGCTATTCTGTGCTGCACTATTGGGTTTCACTGAAAAGGGCTTAAAGATTGGGAACAACACAAAAAAGAAATCACTGATCTGTTAAACATTTTGTGGAGCCCATACCTCCAGTCATTAGCTGAAGCAAATGAGCACAGGTATAACTTCATATCTTAAAGATGTCATGTTGACTCATCAGATCAAAATGTACATAGTGGTAGAGAACAGAAAGCAAACCATATATATAAAATGAAGTAATTTTTTATTTATTAGATACAGGAATACTAGATTTCTCACTCTCACCTGCATGAAGGAGTTGAACTGAATAGGCTTAATACCTGGAAGACTAGGTTGATAGAAATCACTGCAAGTAACAGGGTCATAATAGGGTTGGTTTTTAGCTAGATGCACCACTATTGGCTTAGTTTTTTAGGGAAGAATTTACTTTGATTTGCACACCATAACTTCTAACCAGTTATACTGACCATGCATATGATAATTCTGATGAGAATAGTATCAATGCCTCAGCTGATACAGTGACATATCTTTAAAAATGTAGCTGTTCTGAGGGTTTTCAGGTGATGCTGTGGTTTGTTCTTTTGGGATCCTTGGTCAAGATTCAGGATGATTCAGAACTCCCAATGCTCTTCTGGAAAAAAGGGATCTTATTTTGTCCTAGCCTGTTGTGGGAAGGAGGCAAGATGACCTTCTCTGCTGCCTGGGAGTTGTATGCTCCTATGCAGGAATTCTTTGAAGGTGAAGGCTTTGGATTGTGCTGCTGAATCTAAACTTTTGTTTTGCTAATGTGATGAGGACCACAGGGATGTACTAGTGAGGGAAGGGGTCAGAGGAATTGCAGGTCAGCAGAGTATTCCAACCCTGCCAGCCCCTGTGGGCAGAGCATGGAAGGGGTGGGACCCTGAAACACATCCCTGCCTCCCCCTGCCCAGGGTGTGAGCAGCGGCCGGACTCAGCTCTGAGCAGCCTCGCCTGGGGCAGCTGAGAGGATGGGAAGGGCTTTTGGTGCTCCTTCCCCTCAGTGGCCTCCTCTTGTCCTTTGCATGGATGTCAGGTTAAGCGCATTCCTGTGATAAACGTGGCGTAAATAAACCTGGAGTTATCCAGGCTGTACCTGGAATGGTGTGAGCTTTCTTATAAATGCAAGCCCCTGAGGTCAGCTTGGGTTTGGAGCATTTTGCATTGTTACTGATGTCTTACTTTTCCAAACCAGATTTTCACTTATGCAACTGTCATAATATGAAGTGAACCTCTCCATTTTGCAATTTTGGAAAAGTTATTTCTAAACCATTGCCATTTTGGTTTGTTTCATCCTTCCTTTGTTACTTTGAAACTGAGACTGAGTGGAACGTGGCTTTGTCCCATGTTCCAGTCACAGAATAATGGAGCAGCTTTGCCTGGAAAGTTGTGTTAGTGGCCCTGAATCATCAACACTTCTGTCACTGCAGTAACAGGATGGAAGGAGGTTGAACAGACATTTTGCTTTTGTATAAAAACATCTAAACTAAGCATCCCTTGGAGACTTGTTTAGAAACTCTGGATCCCTCTGCTTGAATTTCTTTATGAGCTGCCAAAAATATTGGGCTATAATGGGTCCAGATTCTGGTTGGTTTTGCAAAGGATCTGAACTGGAGGATATTTACTGACTCTATTTTTTAAAATATATTTTATTTCTCATGGTTTGACTTGTGTCAAACTCAGTTACAACATCATACAAGTTAAACATGAAAAATCTGATAAATTTAAAATGGATTATTTCTATATATTTTTAGTTCTTGTAGCTGGAAGCTAAAGAATCTCAATGAGCATTTTAGAGATCTATATTGATTTTTACTTCTTCTCCACTTAAGTTTTTGGCTATGCTTTGCAGTATTTCTGCAGTGAAGTACTGATTCCTTCTCACTGATGTGATTCTCATATGTAAACCAAGACATCTCTGGCCTTCCCTTCTACATTTTTCAAATTCCCCAAATCTTTGGGGATGTTTCTGAGTGCAACTCTTGCTAGCTGATTTTCCTGTCTCCTCAAATGGTATTGATGTTTTAAAATGCTAATTAATGGCACAGTGTGGGCCCAAAAGTTGGCATACCTGTGAACAGCTAGTAAAACTCAACAGCCCAAAGAACTTTCAAATCAACACCATCAAGTCATCATCAATAACATCAATGCCTGGGAATTTTTAAAAGTATAACAGTAAAATTTAGAAAAAAGAGTGGTTTTTTTCTCTTGGAGATGTTATGGTGAGGGACTTTCAGACCACTTTCAAAAATAGAACCTGCATAATTTTTATTTTGCAAGGTATCTTAGAAGTGTGCAGAAGAAAAGATGGATGTTTGTGTCCACGTGAATGCAGCACATTTGCTTTTCCTGCAAGTAGGGGTTGAATTCTGAGGTAAAGCTTTTGGATCTAGTAAAACTCAACAGGTTGAATAACAGTAAAATTTAGAAAAAAGAGTGGTTTTTTTCTCTTGGAGATGTTATGGTGAGGGACTTTCAGACCACTTTCAAAAATAGAACCTGCATAATTTTTATTTTGCAAGGTATCTTAGAAGTGTGCAGAAGAAAAGATGGATGTTTGTGTCCACGTGAATGCAGCACGTTCAATCCGTGCTTTTCCTGCAAGTAGGGGTTGAATTCTGAGGTAAATACAGTTGGACACAGGGCCAGGCTGTGCTTCTGATCCATGGTGTGATCCACTTCTCTCTCTCTGTGGCAGAACCTGAGCAAAATCTAGGTTTTGTAAGTCAATAGTTTGTGCCTCAGATATGGAATAAGGGACAGTGATCATGTAGAAGCAGCAAAGGAAAATAGTAAAGGAAGGGATGCTGAAGATTGTGGGGGGGAAATGAACCCTCTGATGTTACTTAGGTCAGCTGTTGAACAATTCTCTGCCAAGTCATCAGAAGGATTTGCTGGACAAAACATTTCTAAAAGGGGCCTTTCTAGTGCAAGATGCTGCATTTAATAGCTCTGATGTGAGGCATCTTGGGTGTGTACAGAAAATGGACAGGATTAACAACAGCTTCTATTAGCACACCCTGAGGAAACTGCCTGATGCCTCCTTCTGAAATTTCCCTTTTGGTTTTTGATGGCAAGGCTCTGAGCAAAGGCAGATGTGGTGTCAAGGTTATGTTTCTACTACCTGGCTGATAGAGTGTGTATAATAAATAAATATAAATTAATTTATACATGTATTCACACATTCATATATTTAAATATCTTTATAAAGAAATAAGAAGGTGTTCCACAGTGCTATAATGTCATATTCTCATGGCCAGCCACAAAGGGAGTGGAGACCATTGCTAAGTGACAGTCTTTGCAAAAACTCTTGTTTTGTTTTCTTTCCTCCCTCTTGTTTCACTTGGGTGTCACTGCTTGTCCTTTGTGATGGCAGCTGTTGGATGTTGGATCATTGTGCAGTGCCTAACAAAGAGATTCAGATCCCACCTTGGGCCAGGATTAGTTATAATTCAACTGTCTGTAATCTTTTTACCCATGCTATTTGAGTAGAATAGAATTTCCCATTCTATCCATTCCATTCCAATCCCAGAAGATGGTAGGGATAACTCCTTTCCCTCTTGTTGTCCTGCAGGCTCAGCATGGAGAATGCTTCCACAGCCATAAATGTTTAGGAAGGATGTATTTCCTTGGCTGTGGGTCATGCAAGACTGGAAAGCACAACAAATAGAATAAATTCTTCTGCTTGGAACAAAATGTGAAACTTGTGACTTTAATGAAAATTCCCCAAATATGAGGGGTAAGGATGTGTTCATTCCCTTTAGCCACATGTGCAAGCAGTGAGGAATGAAAGCCTTTACATCACTCCCAGAATATGTGGCTCATTTTACGTTTCCACTTTGTGTTTCTTGAGCATACAAGAGTAGCAGAAATCGGTATTTTTACCCTTGAACTCTTAGCACAGGGAAGTTAATCCGGCATTCCTGACCGCCAGGAGGAGCTCAGACACAGCCTGCAGCCTCAGCCTGCAGCCTCCGAGCCTGCCAGGATTCCTCCAAAGAGGGAACTTAATCGGAGCAGTGCAGGGGCAGCCACATCTTGATGCTGTCAGTGCTGCCATTTGACCTAGGAATGCACAAAATAAAACTACACCTGGAAAAGGTAGAACGAGCCAAACCCGCGGGCAGGTGGGACAATGCCATGGGCAGATGCTGGGAAGTAAAAGAATGTGATTATCCATCATGCTGTGAATGGCTTTGTTTATACAGAGAATCCTGGCCTCAAACTCAACTTCCAAAATCTGTCTTTTTCCCCTTGGTAAAAAAAAAAGGCAAGGTGGCATAAACACCAGCTGGCAGCCAGAAGAGGGGAGTGTTCCCATGGTACAGTGCTTTTTAAAGTTTTAGTAAAACTCTTTATAGGCCAGTCAGTAATGCCACTCTCTTCACTAATGTGAATGTTCCCAGTTATCCAGGGGTGGCAGAACAAATTTGTAAGTTAAAGCCTGGAAGTTTTTATTGTGGAAATGGTGCCTGATATCACAAAGCACAGAGTTTCACCTTGCAGCTGCTGATTTTTCTCTGCCTGTTACAAAGCAGGACAGAGCCACCAACATTGAAATTGATGAAGAAATTATTTTAACAATTTTCTGCAAAACTGCAGGATGAATGAGAAGAACCCACTGTCTGTCAGATCTGTTCTGCTCTCTATTTTTGTACTTGTTTTAAAATCTAGTATTCAACATTGCCTCAAGACTAACCCATTCCCTTTTTACTGAGGCAAGAGACTGATGTGTGTAACCCAGTGACTGTGGGTACCTTTCTTCTTGCTGAAAGAAATCAGTACTGAACAGAGTCTTTTTTATCATAGCTGAGCTCTTATCAGACCATCTCCCTTTATATTGCTTCCTTCCCCAGCCATTGTGGAAACAGACATCCTGCCCAAGGCACCAAAATCCGCAATCTGCTGCTGCTTCTGTGGAGCCTCTGGATTTTTGCCAGCAGCCCCTTGAGGTGGTCCCAGATGCGATTGCTTTTTCTGTGCTGCCCTGAAAATATCCGGTGGAAACAAAGGAGAGCTACAGCTTTGGAGGCCAGCACTTCCTCTGCTCTCAGGGATGTACAGTGGGAGATGTTAGGCACGAGGTACCCCAGAGAAATCATGACTAAAATGGCAGGGCCACAGTCAAAGGGATATTCCTACAATAGAATAAAGCTAATCTTTTTATTGCATCTCTCAGCTGGTCCTCAAGTTTACCTCCAGTTGCCTTGAATTCAGGAGATGTGTATGGGATGTATTTCCCACAGCATTCTTCTGCAGGGAAAATGCAAATTCCTTGCACCTAGGTTGTGTGTGAAGGTTTTAATACTGCTTTCCTTCAATGGAGGGGAGGGGGGGAGCAAACAATTCTATTTTTATTTCAAAGTAACTTGGGCTTAAAATAGCCATGGCTTTAAAATAAAACCAAAAGGTTTTGGGCTTTTTTTGATTCAGTAGTTTTTTTGGGGACAAGGCTGTGGGAGAGAGGAGGGAAGTGAAAATACCAACTTGTGACAGTTTTTGTGTTTTGGGTCTGTGGAGGGGGGTGTGCTATTCTGGTAGGCTTGGAGTTTTCAGCAGTCCTGTTTATCAGAAAACCAACACTGTAGTGCTGGCTGTTGCTGCCAGTGGTTGGAGATACCCATGTGAAGGCAGAGCAAATGCATCTTCCTCCTGGGTTTCCTTGTGTCATGTGTTACAGCCTTTTATTTTTCACTTGGTTCTTTGATTTCCCTGCAGCTTTCCTGCTCCAGGTTGCCTGACAGAGTTCTCCCAGCCTACTTCTCTCCATAGGTGTTTGTGCATGCTGTAAAACTTTCAGAAGGATTTTAGACCCATCGTCTGTTTTTAGGCATTCACTCCTTGAGGAAGCACAAGTGAGAATCCAGTGCCATCTTCACTGTGGGTTTATGGTTGTTGGTTAAAGTGAGTGTTGAGTGTCACAGGAAAGAAACAAAAAGTTCAAGTATCTCATTGCTGGGATCCTTCTTGTAATCTTATCAGTCACTAAAGTGAAAAGATTGGAGGGAATTCAAAGGAAGAGAAGAAATAAAATATGGTCCCCAGTGAAAGCTACATATGTTGTGTCTCAAAAGTTCTAGAGAGCCATGTGTTGTTCAGCTGGGCTGAGGAATTGTTACCCCTGAAGGCATTTTATTGCTACTTTAAACTATGGAAAACCTCTGCTCTGCAACTTGTTTTCCTAACTGAAATGCTTGGAAAAAGTTGATGTTGCACTTGTCCCTTGGGTTTTTCAGTGTCTTTTGGAAGAATATTTTCTGTAGACCCTGAAATTATTCCAGTTTTTCAGGACTGCAATTTACTGTGTTATTGTCCCTCATGTCTCCTCACCAGTCTGCAGATAAACCCAGCCAGCTTTCTGAGATGCAGCTCTGGCTGTCCTTGGGGCCATGTGGTAAGGTTGTCATGCTGGGGATGTGAGGGCATGTCCAGTATGGCCTTCAGATTTATTTCCAAAACCAGAAGTGTATCTCTGTGGCATCTGCTCTGTTAAATATTGACTTTCTATTAGCAGTGTTAGAGGTAAGGAACCTCCCTGGAAAAAATCAGCTCATGGGGATATGCATGCTGTTTCTATGACTGGAGCACAAATTTTTTTAGTTTGTTTTTTTTAATTTATTTTTTTAAGTTGGGACAGAGAGGTGTTTTGAAGCATCTTTTCATACAAGGCAGGAACATCAAAAAACATAAAGCACAGAGGCTGGTACTCAGTTCCTCTGCAAGCAAGACTGATAAAGCAGAGCACCTTAGTGACTGAAGGTCTGAGATGCATTTTAAGCAATGCCTGCCTATTTGTTGTTACTTTTCAGAAAATGCCCTGACCTTGCAGGCTTACGGATGGGTTTTTCTTAACACTGGGTGCAGTACCAGCTCCAGCCAGAAACACAGCACCCTCTGTAAGCAAACAGCCTGAAATAAAGGGCCACAGGTGGGTTGTGAAGAGTCAGAGAGCTTGAGCCCAAAGCACGATGAAAAACTTCTCCATGAGAGGAAGATGCAAGAGCTAAATCTGATGGTCCATGGAAAACTGGTGATAACACATAATGGCTGTGCAGCCAAGGAGGAGGTAAGTTCATTTGTGCATTTACAAGCACACAACACAGTCTACAGTTGTTGCATGTGGCACAGTCTTGGTCTTTGCATCAGAAGGGACACTGTAAAATGCTGTGAGGTGAGGTCTGTGCCTGTCCCTCTGCCTGTGGTGTGAGCTGACTGCTGGTCAGGGGGGGCCCATGCCAGCTGATGGGAAGGGTGCATTTCCAAGGGCTGATGCACCACTTGATATACCCATTTATTCCAGAGTCTTCTGCCAAGAATTCCATGAGGAATGTGTGGGTGGGAGCTCTTGCCCCATCCCTCATACACGTGTGCCACCCAAAGCACAGCAAAGGAGAGACATGGAAGCAATGCTGTGCTGAAGACACCAAAAGAAGCTGACTGCAGAGCAGGCACCTCTGTTGCCCCCCGGGTCCCCAGCCTGGCAACCTGAGAGTTGGCTGTAGCCATTTCTTTTCCAGGAAAGAGGCTGATGCTATTGACCCTGACCATTATTTGCCTAATAAAATACAGGGAACTGAGGGGTGGGGGCTAGATGTGAGCATCTGCAGCCTGCTGGTTTTCCTCCCTCTCCTTCCCTGGAAGTGTTTTGCAAGAATGCCTCAGCACTGCCAGAACACTGATGGCTGGTAGAGACATCCTTGCTCCAGGGGTGTCATATCCTGGGATGCTCTGCACTGCTGCCTGCAGCCCTGACAGATGCAAACCATGTGGCTGGAGCTGTCCTGCCTGTTGGAGGAGCCACAGTCTTGGTACTGCCAGGACCTTGCAGCAGGACGGTGTTTTGCCACATGCCCCAAGCCCTCAATGGTTCTAGAGAGCCCCTCGTGTGTGTGCCCTGCCTGTGACACTGAGCCTGGCTGTCACCTTGTCCTGTGGCCCGAGCAGAGCAGGGACTTGGCTGAGAGAGCAGACTGGCTCAGCCTGAGCTGCTGGACCAGCTGGGCTCTACCAGGGCTGCTCGTTCCGGCAGCTTTGCCACTGAAAACAGAGGGGGGGGCAGGTCATGTATCAAGCTGACTTCTGGATAGTGTGGCATCTTTGTTTGCTAGAAAGCCCAAATGGATTTGCAGATTCCAAAGAAAATGCCATCTGCCTCATTACTGAGCTGCATTCTGTTCCTGCTCTACCCCCCAGTTATATTCCCCAACAGGGATTTATTGTTCCTTTTCAATCTGATGTTTTAATCTCCAATTCCCCTGTTGATTCCCTTTCCAGAGTTGCTGCTCTCACTTGTGTCTCCCCTGCCTTTGCCTTTGGGGTGAGACACTTGAGAGGTGAGACACTTGCTTCCCTCAGAAGCAGCTTTACTGCCCACTCCCACTGTGTGCCAAAGGAGAGGAGCTGCTCTGGAAACACAGCAAATGAAAATACAGCCACAGAGTTGCACAGGTCCTGCCCTTCCCACCCTGCTCCTGTGAGACAGATGTTAAACACCTGGGGGGCATGCTTGGGCTCTGGGCTTTTCAGGAGACACCAAAACCTGGGTGGAGGGGTGGCATTGTGACTGTGCTTGCCCCAAGTCCTTTGTAGGACAACTCTCTCCAAAGAGAAATAAGGAAGGAGAATGTGCACATAGGCATTGGTGGCTTGCACAGAGCTTGGCCAAAGTCTGTGCTGCCCTCATGCTTAATAATTCCTTTCACTGAAGAACCTACAGCAAAGCAGGAAGAAAAATGGCCCTGGCTGCTTGCTTTGAAGAGATGAACAGTTGGTGGCAGCTGAAAATAAGGCTTTTAGTGACAAGGTTGTCTTTCCTTGCGGGTGGAAGCTGTCTGGGAGGAAGGACCAAGGCATTCTGCATTTGAGGAGCTTCCAGAAAAGCCTGACAATTACATATTTCAGAACATGTAAGATGAATAACCAAAATATTTAAGGCTAAGGCAGCCAGTGATGTGGCACAGCAGGGACACAGCGTTTGCACTCGAGTGCCAAATCCACACCCCTCCTCTGTGTCCCAATGTCTTTGGTGTGGGCTGTACAACAAGTCCCTTCTGTCCCAGGAAGAGCTGTGTTTCCTGTGGTTTGTCCTGTGGTGCCTATTTCTCAGCTTTTTCCTGCTGAGAGGATGCAAGAGGATGCCATGGCTGGAGCGGGCGGGCGGCAGCGGCAGCATTGTCCCTGCTGGCTCGTGCCAGGCCCTGTGCAGCTGCAGGGCCCAGTGCCAGGGGCAGAGGCTCTGCCTGTGCTGCAGAAAGCCTGATTCAGCAGCAAAACCCTCAAGCTGTCCCAAGGCCTCCTAGAAAATCCATCTGCAGGCATCCCACTTGGGTGGGAGCAGTCACTGCTGGATGTAACTGTGGGCTCGTTCCGTCTCACGGATGAATGTCTTCCATTCTCTCCCCATGGCGTGGGGACAGGGCACCCCCAAAGGCTTCACCTCGAGGATCCCAGGTTCCTCACTGCTTCAGGGTGTGATCAAAGTGCAAGGGTTTGTGTTTTCTTTCCTTCCTTACCCTGGAGGTCTGTACCTGAATCTCGCTGAAACCTGTGGGCAGACTTGTTGGCTTCTCCATGGACTGAAATTATGGCCTGCTTCTCCATCAGCTACATGTCCGTGGCATTCTGCTGGTGCCTTTTTAGGTTACATTTCTCAGGATAAAACAAAAAGAGTGTAGGGGAGGAAGGGGAAAAAAACCCAAGAAACATTTTCCTTCATTTTTCCTTCACCTAAAAGAGCACTAGATGGCTGGGGAGGGATGAGAGAGTTATGGGGATTGCCAGAACTTAGTGATTTGGTATCCTCTGTACCTGCTGCTGAGAAGCCATTTGTTAAATAGAAACAGTTGGATGCATATGGAATAATCTCTTAATACTGCTCCTATTGTCTTGTCTCCACTGATATGCAGGATATGCAGGATGTTGCATCTTCTTTCTGGATATGCTTTATGAAAGAACAGCAGGGGGCTAGAAGTGTTTTGCATGTGAGTACAGTTGTATAATGCATGTCCCATTGACCTGGGGCTTGGATCTGAGCTGTTTGAGCTGGAATGGTAACATCCCACCAAACTGGTACTGGGATGCCTGTTGGGGGCACCCATAGAGACACTGGGAAAGGAGAGGGTGATTGTTTGACAACCTTGGCCATGTTGGTGAGTCCAGGGAGCATCACTGACCATGACCTCCCTCTTTGTTTGTCCCTGAATCTCTCCAGAGCTCAGCACCAAAGGGCCAGGTCAGCTGTTATCTGAGGGTGCAGTGGGATGGAAAGAGGCTGGCAGGGACTGACAGCTCCTGGTAGTGGTGGTGAGGTGTGGGGATGGGATGCTCAGCATCTGCTGATTGAAAATAAACACTCTTGGGGACCCAGAGGTTCAATTCTGAACAGGACTGAAGAGTATTCCTGACATCTGTTTATGTGAGGAATTCACATATTATGTTTCAGTCCCAAGCTTTGACAAGTGCAGGAGCCCAAACTGTGGCCAGAGGCCTTGTGGCCCTGAAAACCCATCTTTGTGTGGCAATAGAGGCCCACATGGCTCACCAGCACTGTGACAGGGAACAAGGGCTTGGCCCCAGCTGTGTAGTTGCTCCCCTTGGAAGTTTTTCCATTTCTGGAAGGAGAGCCTCAGCTGGTGCAGCCTGTGCTGGTCCCAGTGACATGTGGAGGCTGTTACGTGCTTGCATCAATCACAGCATGCTAGTTTATTTTCCTTCTCCTTCGATGTTTTGTAATGCCTTCTCAATTCAATGGCTAATACTTTTCATAGTTACATTTCAGCAGCTGCCTCAATCTGGAATTTGTACAGATGTCCTGAATTTTGCAATGTTCTCACTTGCGTGAGGCACCTCTCACAAGCACTGATGCCACGGAGGGGGTGTCCCACGAGGCAGCCAGCACTGCTGAGAGTGCTGCAGCCCTGGCAGTGCAGTGAACTTCCTCAGGCAAATGGTCTCCTTGTCCTGCCTCTACCAGGGGAGCAGTAGGTGCCCTGGGCAGCCCCCTTGTTCTCCTTGTCTCACATGGCAAGTCAGCTGGGGACAGAAACAAGCAGAGGTTTGAGTGCTGGTGCCTGCACAGCAAGGACTCCCGAGATGGAGCCATGTGGAGATGCCAGGAGCTAGGGCTACACTGCCTGGTATTGTTTTAAGGCACCCAGGAGAGGAGCTGAGTTCAGATTTTCCATATTCAGGATGGTGACTCCTTGGCACTGGCCACAGTGACCCCAGACCCAAGGGCCTCACAGGGTGACAACCGAGTCCTGTGAGGGAAAGTCCTCCCTTCCTCTCTCCGTGCATATTCTGCATCTGTGCTGAGCTACAGTGACAAGGGAAAGAGAGCACGTGGTATTTCTTCCTTTGTTCAGCCTGCAGTGGAGCCTTGCTGGGCTGCCCTGGCTCAGTGCTATGTGCAAAGGAAATCTCCTCCTGAGACACCCCGCAGGGCTCGGATTTCTTTCTGAAGCAGGAGATGGAGTGACCTCTGTTTCAACAGGAACAATGCTGGTTTAGTTTCTGCCCCTCCACTGATGCAGGTCTTTATTAGAGCTGATGGGTCCATAACCTCTGCTGGCTGCGGGCTCTCCCTGCTGCTGGTGCTGTGTGAAGTGCTGTTTGTACTTCCTTCCATTCACGCTGACCTTACCTGCCAGGAATGATGCAATCCTGCCAACAAGATCACAGGGAGGTTCAAAGTCCAGGATGGAAAAAGGAGAGGGAGGGGGAGAAAAAAGCACCAAAAATAGAGTTTTCAAGGCTGAAGGTTATTTCAGTGTGTGGCTCAGGGGACATCAGAGCCATGCTGGAGCTTCCAGCTTGGGGGGGAACATCCATTTGGTGCCTTTCATTTCCTGTAGCTCCCTGTACTTAAGCAATCACAACTTGCAGCAGTGTTGAGTCCACAGACTTGAGGGAAACCCAAAGAGAAGTGAATCTCTGGGGGCTGCTGCAGAGGGAGGGGTGGCCAGGACCATCAGCAAGGGCTGCTATGAGCTGATCTCTGAGAGGAGATCCTGGAGGCCTCTGGAGGGACAGATGGCACGGCTGTGGGTAACAGCCACAAGCAATGGTTGGGATGTTCTGAGTGTCCTTTGGGAGAAGCTTCTCCACAGGATGATGGTGCAGCACTGGAACAGGTTACCAAGAGAGGTCAGGGACTCTGGAGGGGGTTTAAGCCTTGCTAGACAATGCAAGGGATGATCTGAGCTAGTGTTGGCAACAGTCCTGCTTCTTATGGGAGACGGGGCCAGAGGCACCCAGAGATCCTTCCCAGCAGATACTTCCATGACTGTACTTACATTAAATTGAATAAACATGCCCTTTGTGTTGACTTAACCTTCCCAGTGAGCATGTTGATCTGGTTTTGTTGACATGCTTGTTCCTAGAATCCGATTCTCACTAAATACAAGTGAAAATGGGGGCTGGCTTGTATGCTACCTGAAAAAAATAGGAGTTAGGTGTTTGATTAGTTTCTGGTGCCATCCCTGTGGCTCTGGGGAGCTGGCAGGGGCTGCACTGCCTGAGATGATATGGTGCCATGTTATATAAAGAGGCATATGGTGCCATTATAAGTCACTGCTCCCTGTTAGCCAGGACAGACCAGGACATGTGTTCCTGTGCTGTCCCATGGGGGTGAGGTTGGGGTCAGAGAAAACCCTTCTTGTTCCCCTTCCTTCCATCAGAGGCCTGGAAAATGGTAAGGAATTAATCTGAAACTTTGTGTAGTAAAATATAAATCCCCGCTGCCTGCAAATTGCTGGATAAGAGCCAAAAAGGTCTAACAAGGAAACATGTTCCTTCCAGCATAATTGTATATTTGGCTTATATTTTATTAAATGAGTAACAGCTGAGCAGAAAGGCCAAAAGGAGAGACTCCCCCCACCCTGGGGTATGGTCAAGGCAGAGGTTGGGCTGTGTGTGAGTCAGGTGCCAGAGAGGGTGATCTAGCATAAAACACTGGGGTTTAACTGTGGATTAGACTGTGTGTAGCAACCAGAGTGAGTGACTAATGCAGGTGTAAAGGGTTGTTGTTTTTTAATGTTTAAACTTCATTTTGTATTCTTTGAAGGTGGGAAGAGAAGGAGCAAACCCAGGCACTGAGGTTGACTCTGAGGGGAGCTGGAGGCCTGAGGTGATAAATCACCAGCACTGCAGTGAGACTGAGGGGGAAGCTAATGTAATATATGAAGCAATACAGAAAGAGGAATTTTATTACTTCAGTCAGCTCTCAAAGGATTCCATTCCAGATGGTTAAAGCTGGGTAGATCAGGAGCCCCTATTGATGGGGCCCACCATCTGACAGCAGCAAAAGCAGCAGAGGGTTTCTTCTGAGTCCAGCAGGAGTTTCACCAGGAGAGACCTGTCCCTGTACCAGGACAATATTGCTGGTATTAGTGAGAAATTACCTCTTGGTGAGGGAAGCTGGTGATGAGCATGGCCATTTTGGCATTTTCCCCCATCCAGGAAATGTGTCTTGTTCTTGCAGAATATTTATGGAGAGGCTTAAGGATCAGTCTGCTGATGAGCTGCAAAGATCAGCTCCAAAGCCCTGCCTGGCTCTGGATGATGGTGCCATTGGCCCATTGCTGATGGGAACACTGGCCTGGATGAAGATACCACCGCAGCAGCCCCAGGGATGAGTAACAGCTCCCATGGAGCAGCCTGTCTCTCTCAAACTTGTTTTTTCCTAAGTCACCAAGCAGTGGCTAGGAAGCCGTGTCCTTTATAGCCCTCAGCTGGGGCCTGAGGTAAAACAAAGGCCTGGTCCATGGAGGAATTTCCCCTGCAGGAGCAGAGCTGTCGAGCATTGGCACTGCCCAGCCTCAGATCAAAGGCAGACAAACCCCAGACCTCAGCACTGATTCAGTGCCACAAACCATTGGAATGAGCAGGGATATTTCTCTCTATGGATGATTTTTTTTTCAATTTGAAGTGCATGAGAAGAATTCTCATTTGGGGAAAGTTTGGCTGTACTTTGCTACAACATTAGACTTCTCTGTTGGGTGTCTTCTGCTAGAAACGTTTAGATTTATTTTTGTTTGTGTTCTGTCTTACGCAGCTAAGAAAACAGTTTTGAATAGGACAAATTGTCTTGTTCCAGGGAGGAGGTCTGATCTGGAGAGTGAAAACAGCTTGCTACTTGGAGGACTGTCCTCAAAAGAACAAAGCTCTGAGGACACTTCCCTGCACTGTGCCCCACTAGAGATAATGTAGAGCCAAGATGTTGGCCTCAGGAAACACAACTATGTGAGACAGTCTCTTGTGAAGTGTTTTGTTTCTTTCTTTTCCTAGGATTCATGTGCTCCAGTGCCTGGTACTCTGGATGTTGTTGCTCCTTTGGATCTGATGGGCTGGGAGGCAAGTGGCTTGGGTATCTTCAGCTCCTGCTTGTAAGAAAGAGGAATCATGTTAGTTCATCTTACCGGGATGCTGGTGCACTTTCCTGACAGTCTTTAGTAGCTGGTGCTGTGGAAGAAGACTGGAGTCTTCTTTAATGAGCTCTGCATCTCTCCAGATTTGTGTTTTGTGTGTCGCTGGCAACATGGGAGGAAGAAATACTCATGAAAGGGCCAATGTTCCTGCACAACAACATTAATGGGAAATCAGTTCTGGATACACAGAAGTGCAAGTTCCTTGTGGCAGCTGAATGGAGAGTTATGGATGCCTAGAAAAGTGAGATGATGGTGTATGATCTGTGCATCCTGGAAATCACTCAGCACTACAGTTATAAAACATCTCCATTTGTCTGCTTTGGCAGACTGGTCATAATGAAGAATTTTAAACTTGGTGTAGAATATAAATCCTGGTAATAAGGAACTCTCAAGCCAACAGGAATTTAGCTGTTTGAAAACCTTGGTCTTGGTTTAGTCCAATTTTTAGCCAAAGTGTGAATTCAATGCTTTTAAGTTCTCAATTAAAAGGTCATCCTCATACCATCAAGCAGTCCAGACTCACGATACCATCAGCCTGTTTTCCAGAAAAATCACCCCTGTTGGAAGGACAACTGGAAATGCCTAAATGAGATGACAGAAATTCTGTGACCTGAGCCAAAAACAATTTTTCTGTCAAGGCAAAAAAATTTTTCATTTAGACAGAAATGTTAGGAAATAGTAGTCTTTTGATAGACAGTTCACAAGATGATATTTGTGAAACTCTGTAGAAAGAGAAGCCAATGGAAATTATTTTATATTTACACCTAAGGCAATTCCATGGATTTATTACTACATCTGGGGCTGCAAGCCCAAGCCTGATTTATTAACTACTGTCCCTTTTGGTTTCTTATCCAGGGTGGCAAACCAGCTGTAGAACACTGAAAAGAAGTTGAGCTGCATGCCTTGTCCTTTCAGCCTGTTTCTTGTGTTCATTTTGGTCTATAAACAAACATCTCTCAGGTCTCCTAAAAAGATTTTCTGATTGAGTTCCCAGAACAGACCACCACCAGCCTCATTAAAGCTTATTTATGTTACTTTCATGCATGAATAAAAAAGCTCCCATTCACTGCTGATTTTATTTAGTTAGATTCTGTGCCTTGTGGTAGACATTGAATTGGAGTGACATTTTTGGCACCAAAAAAGAAAAAATAGTGAGACTGCAAGGAACAGTTTGACACCTGCATCTTTTGCAGTACAAAAAGGAAGGGGTTAACCTGTTCTTGGCAATATGATATTGATTGAGGATGCAAAGAAAATACAGCTGTAAATATTTAGGAGGATTTCCTAGTAGCTGGGGTGCTTTTCAGGGGGTAGGTCATAGAACTGGGACTCTGGAGGTGCAGTCTGTTTTCCCAGGGATGCCACCCGCTCCCTGCGTGATAGGAAGAGAAAGGTCACTCGTTGTTCTAGGTCTCAGCTCCCAGCTGAGAATGATGCTGTCTCCCTCCTCTCCTTTTCCAACTTGCTTGTGTTTATCTCACTAGCTTTTCATCAGAGTAATATCCACTCTGCCTCTGTGCTGAGCACAGTGGGTCCTGCTCTTGGCTGGGGCTTCTAGACACCACTACAAGTAACAGGCATGATTCTCTCTTTACGCTTGTCTCCACCTTCTCCGTCCATGCTCCAGTGCTTGTGAGGTAAGATTAACAGCTAAAAAAACCCCAAACTAACAATAAAATCAGCGTAAATGAAAATCAAGGAAGGAAAGATCCAGTATATATGATAAGTTGTGCAATAGCTTTGAGTAGTGTTTTTCTCCAGCCCTTCTGACTGATGATCTCTCTCATGTAAAGGTGCTGCATTTTGGGACAAGAAGGATCCGAGCCTGTCCTTTAAGTCAGAGGGGTGAACAAAAAGCAGCTTTGCCTCTTTCCTTTGCACTAAGCACATTGTGAATATTCTTAAGCATTGCCACAAGGATTAACATCCCTGAATTTTAATGTGCCTGGTGCTGGAATGTAGCTGGAAAGCAGAGCAGGCAGGAATGGTCTCTCTGGGCTGTGGGCTCTGCTAGGTGACTCTTTGAAGTTCTATTCAATAGCTTTCTGTTACTCTTTACACCTTTTTCCCTTTTCTGCTTTTTTTTCTCCTCCTTCAACCACTTCTGGGACAAGTAGTGATACATTTAATGTTTCTCAAATTTACTGGACTGGATTGTTTTATCTCCACATACTTTTGCATGGCAGTAGTATTAAAATAAAAAATAATAAAGAAAAAAAAAAGCATGGGGACAGAAGTACAGTTTGGTGTTTACTTTGGATCATTAACCTGGTCTGTAAATTTGATTTGATCTCTCCTTTTTTTTTGTTCCTCCCCTGCTCTCTCTGCGTCATTTCAGAGCCTGCAAAGAGACACTGTCTTCTGTGGCTTCGGGATCCCAGCAAGAAATGGGAGTCTGATGGATTGTAAATGCACCTGCTTTGTTTAAAACCCAGCCAAACAGATAAGTGCACTTTTAATTCTCTCCGAACGGTGCTTTAGACATAGCTCTGCACAGCATCTCTCTTCAGTTCAGTTCCAGTTTGGTGAGGCTCTGTGTTTCACCCCAGTAAATGAATGCCGTGTGGGTCTCACTTCAGCTGAGAAATACCAGGCAATATTGGTATTTCACACTAAGGTAATTAATTGGTGTCTGAGGGAACTGCAACTGAGCGGCTGGGAGGCTCCCAGGGGTCTATCCCTGCTCTTCCAGAGCCACTGTCTCCAGCAGCCCTGTGAGGTTTTGGGACTCTGAGGAGCACTCTGTGGGACCAGATGAGGCTGATGTGACCCATCTGGGCCTTAAAGAGTCCTGTGGGACTCATTAGAGGTTTAATAACTAAACTTGGCTGGTTTGATTGAGAAGATGCTTGTGCAGGCTTGGCACAATCTCAGAGAAACCAGCTCATGCTGCTGGCAGGAGAAAAGGCTTTCTGCACATGCTTGTCATATGTGTGCAGAGAAAGTGATAACCGTGCTTCCTCCCACCAGCTTCCAGGTGGGAAAAGAGCTGGGGATGGGGGAGGAAAGACCTTGGTTACACGGAGTTTACCCAGGGCAAGCAAAGAAGTATCATGGGTGAATGGTGACAAGAATTGTCCCCTCAAAGTTAGGGGAACATTTTTTTCTCTCTACCAAGGAAGCAATTTTTGGCTGCTTAGGTCTGCTTCTACAGGTGACCACTGTCTCCTTGTGGACACACCACTGCAATTGCTAAATTGTTCAAGAAACCCATAAAATAGGGTCTCATGTAAAGTGTAACTTTGCAATAATATACAGCCATGGGGCTGGGGCAAATATTCACCATAAAGCAATTTGCTGTGTTAGAATAATGGAAAAGAAAAGCACTGAAGCTGAGTGTGTGAGCGTCATTGGGGATGTGTGGCAGGAGGCTGGACAAGGGCCAAATTATCTACTCCAGTCTTGTCTTGCCTGCTCTTCCAGGGATAATTACTAGTATAAAACATCTACCTTGCTATTAGGAAAACTACAACTAGGTTTGCTACAACAAATTAGGCTGTAGTAACTGACCTGAATTCTTACCTACCTAAGCAGAAAGTGAGTTTCTTGGTGAAGTTGCCAATTTAAGGGTGATAGAGAGAGACAGGAGAGACGAGGAGGGGAAGTGGGAGGTTGCTGCAGTTTGTGAGAACTAAACGTGGATCAACTCATGATCCCTGAAGTGTCTGAAGTTCCTTCTTTTCTAGGAAAAACTTCACTGCTGCTGTTATTACCAAGGAATTTTTTATATTAATAGAAGAAATGGCACGTCTGCTAGTAATGACTAAGCTCTGTCTTACAATTGTAAACAGTACTTATTCCTGACTCTGCAGTACTTTGAAAGTAAAAAAGCTTGACGCATATATTAAGAAACACTGATTAAATGGAGCTCTAGTGAGAAAATCAGGGCTAGTTCATTCAGCCAGGGTGGATAGAAACTTAAAAAAGCTTCAATCCTCTCTATGCACCAACTAATGCAGCTTAATGTTTTTCTCATCTCAGATGTTCTCAAGGTATTAATTGTTAGGTTTGCAACTTTAAATCTCTTTTCTGCCAGTGAGCTGAAATCAATGTATCCCCCCCATTAGATCCCATTAAATTAACCCCAAACTGGCCAGTTCCAGTCTGGGCAATCTGACATTACTCAAAGTCAAATTTGGGAATCATCCTGAGGTGTGGCTGGCATGCAACGTGTAACACTGTGCTGCCTGGAAGAAGAAGCTGAAAACACTTGAAGTGTCTCCTGGGAGCTGTACTGATGAGATAGATGATACCAAGGGTGTTCTACTCACCTGTGGTTTGGCTGGTGCTTCCTGCAGCTGAGGAGAACAGATTCAACAGCTCTTGTCCAGTTACTGAAAAAAAAATTTGTCCCGAAAAGAAGATCCTTGAATCCCTAACTCCTTGTCTTACAGGTGAACCTTGAGGACACTTGGGAGACTGTAGCTCCTGAATGTGTGACCTTCCCCTGTGATTAGAAGAAAGCCATGGGGAAAGACAAGAAAGAAGAGGCCATCTTCCTGAGGAAGAAGATCACTTTGCTGCGGGCTTTCTCGCTGCTCATCGGCAGCATGGTTGGCAGTGGCATCTTCATCTCCCCCAAAGGAGTCCTGAAAAACTCCGGCAGCGTGGGGTTCTCCCTGCTTGTCTGGTTTTCCTGTGGGCTCCTCTCCATGTTTGGTGAGTGCTGAGCTTTGGCAGCCCTTGCTGAAGCACCTGGGAGGTGAGGGGAGCCTGCACATTTTTATGTTTAGAAATTTGGGAGATGAATAAACCCAAAATTTCTGGTTCCTGCTGCAACGAAGGGTTTAAGAAGTCAGGGGATGGTCACTAGGAGTTTTTAGTTCAAATTATTTCCCTGGGGTAATGGACAAAGTTCCAGCACTTATGGTCTGTAATATCAATTCATGTACAAGTCCAGGGCGGGGGGGGACAGTGACTGAGAATGGAGGCAGCATGGTCAGTGCCAGGAAAGCTGGGAGAGAATGAGGGGACTCCTTCTGTAAGGCAGAAAGGAGATGTAGGCACCTAAAAGGGAACCTGAGGGCTGTGCTGAGCTTTTCACAGACACTGTGAAGAGAGTGGGGAGAGTCCCAATATGCCCCATGGGGCCCCCTTTCTGACAGGGAGAATGGCTGGAGCAGAATGCCTGATGAGCTGCAGGGATGCACCAGCCCAGGGTGGGTGTTTGGTGTCTGTAAGAGATGGTGTGGGGATGTCTGAGGCTGCCCCACTTTCTGTTTTCTGTGTTACTATTGGCTTGATTTCTGTCATTTAGTACCTGAATTTTCTCACAAAGGTTGTCTTTTGATGGCAGTTTCATTCTAGTTCTTTTGAGATAACGTTGCTCTTCTAAGTTATAGTGGATAAAACATGTGGCTTTTAGTTTCTTTCATTAACTGTAAAAATCACCATCTCAGAAACTCTCTAAAGGTGCTATTAGGACAACTGCAAGTTCTTCCAGCCCAGGAGAGGAATCTGATGCTTATTATAGTGGGTGACTTTAACATTCTTCTAACACTTTAACTTTCTTCTTCTGTTGTAACTTAGTAAAAAAAAAATCCACCAAAAGAAAAAAAGCAAGAAAGGAGAAATACCTCATGGCAAAAAAAAAAAAAAAAAAAAACACTTTGACACTCTGGCATGTACATGCAAGTTTAGAAATTGAGACATTCAATTGTTAATATGGCAACAAGTTGTTCTTGCTCTTAGCATATGTGTACCCATATTTCACATTGCAACCGTGAGTGGTTGTTTGGTGAATTATACACTTCTGCTTAAAGAAAAGCTGACAGTATAATGTGGGCATGGTGTTTCTTTTAACCAAGCAGAGCAGAAAATGAGAATGTGTGTGTAATCACATAGCCAAGCTCTGCACTTGTAAAGGATTTTCCCTCTACAGCATCCTTTGATACGCTCTCCTGGAAGGGCCTTGGGAGCCTCTTTACCAAGTGATTGCATTTTGTAGCTGGATTTGTCAGTTTGTTGTTCTCTTTTAGCAGCTTGATGACCTCCCCTGATCATTTCTCTGACACTTTTTTTTGCAGTATATTTAAAAGGCCTGCTTTCTTTAGTGCTTTTTTTTTTCTTTCAAGTGGCGTATATATACAAGTCCCATTCCATGAGTTCAGCAACATACTTATATGCATGAATGCTTGAATACTTAAATACTTGAAGCATTTAAAGGGACCCACTGGAATAAACTAGATGAGCTGTATGCCTATATTTGATGCTTTGAACAGGAGTTCTGCACAGATTTTCCAACAGGGAGGCAGGAAACACTGAGGTTGTCACCATCCTGCATGACCTGAATATGGCATGATTGCCATGGGACTTGGACTCATGGCCATGTCACCACTGGCTTCAAAGGAGGGAAGGGATTTATGTGAAGATGCAAGATAAGGACACAAAAATGTCCTGGGACAAAAACATGCTTGAAATGACCAGCTCAGCCATGGCTTGTGGCTGAGCTGCTGTAGTTGCTTTGTAAGCACCATTTCATCAGTCTTACAGTGAGGAGAAGCAAGAATCCAGGGTATCTTTCGAAGGAAGCCTTTTGTAGCTCTGTGCAGCATTTCTATCACACACCATTCTTCAGAGCTTCCATGGAAATATATTGGAAATATAACATTAACCACAAAATAGAGAATTTCTTTCCACCTGACAGGTAAGCCAATTCAAAACTTACTTCAAACCACAGTAGTGCACAAATATAGAGAAAAGTGGTTCTGTTAAACCTCTTTTTCTTCCTCTCATTCACTACTTATTTTAAATGGATTTGTTCAGTCCCTGAAAAATCACACAGAAAAGGGGAAAAAAACCCTGGGGTTATTTACTTGGTGCATTTCTACCTGAACTTTTCCAGGTGCCTTGTGTTATGCAGAGCTTGGAACAAGAATCACCAAGTCTGGAGGACATTATATCTACATTTTGGAGACGCTAGGGCCTCTGCCAAGCTTCTTATTCCTGTGGGCAGAGTTTTTTGCTATCAGGTAAGAGATTTTATTTACTTGCCTCTTCCTGGATGTAGTGATAATTAAAAATACCGAAAGTTACGGTGCCAGGTAACAATCTAGGCAGTTTGTAAAGGAAAGAGTTGAATGTTTTTTAAAGATTTTTCAGTGATAAAATGAAGAAGACACAATGTGGAAATAGTTACAAATGTTGAATGTGTTCTGTACTTGAAGAATATCTCTCTTCTCCCCTGGCAGCTCCTATCCCCCAAGAGCTGTGGGATATTTCAGAGACTGACAATAGATGCCAGATTTATTTCAGATCTTCTGTTTTCAGTGTGAAATTTTTTGCTTTCTTCAGACTCAGAAAGTGGAGACAACTTCCTGGCTTAGCCCCAAGTTAAATAATTTATAAAATTGTGAACTACTTCTTTTTTTAACATTAAAAAGGAAGTCCTCACCTCTCAATAACCTGTATCCTTCATGTAAGCTTAGATGAGGCAGAACATATGAACTACACTTGCATTGCTCAGCATGATTAATCCCAACTTTTGCTTTCAAGTTGGAAATTAATCATTTTGCAGCATGTGGTTTTTAACCCATTTACTGAGACAAACCTATGAGAAAAACTCAATGGGAATTCACCATCTGCATGGGTGAGAGGATTAAGCCACGTGGGGAAACTTGCTCCCCTTCCCAAGTTTTGTGCAGTTTTACCTCATGCCATTTTTCAGCCATGCTCAGAGCAGTTTGTGCTTGGTTCCCCCCGCACTCCCCACTCCAGGCCTGCCAACAGTGCTGTGGTTTCCCTGGCATTTGGGCGCTACATGCTGGAGCCGTTCTTCGCCCCCTGTGCTGCCCCTGTCCCTGCAGTGAAGCTTCGTGTCTCTCCTGGGCTACTGTAAGTACCAACATTTAAGGGATTGCCCATCCTGGCCTCTCTGCCCTAGACTAGGAGCACTTAGAGGTGTCATTTCCTGGACAGCTGTGGGATAAGGGTCCTGTCTTACCTCCTCAGCTAACTGAAATGTTCCAATTCAAGGTGGTGGCGTTGGGCCACTATATTCTCTAGGAAGTGGAATGGGTCTCCCTGTTGACCAGCTGGAGCCCTGGTAGGGGTATTTTGCCAGGTGTGGGAGAAGAAACTCTTCATGTGCAATTGTGCAAAAGCGACATGAGTTGTGGGTATAAGGCTTGAGGTTTTGGACTCCTGGTGCATCCAGCCCGTGAAGCTGTCCTGCCTGCTCCAGACTGGTGTGGACTGGCACAGGGAATGCTGTGAAGTGGGCTGCTGAGATGTCCCACACCTTACCCCCAGGCAGGCGTGGATCACCCAGCAGGAACTAGGTTCCTGCTCCCTTTTAGGAGTCTAAGTCAGCTCCCTCTTTAAACACTGTATGCTGGACCAATGTTTCCTGACATCTCTAATCCCAGGCATCCTCTCTAAGGCATAAAGATGCAGCCTTCCCCCAGCATCCCTAGGGCAGGGAGGGGTGCTGTATTTTTTCCTGTGTGTTGAGCCCAGGCTGCAGCTGTAGCAGCGGTGTTTCCTCTCCAGACACGGTCCTGACCCTCAATTCCTGGAGCGTCACCTGGAGCGCACGGCTGCAGACGGCTCTCTCCGTCATCAAACTCCTGGCCCTTGCACTCATCATCGTGCCAGGGATGATGCTGCTGGCCCAGGGTAGGTGTTGCTGCTCCTATGGCTGAGGAGGGTGCTCGATGTGCCCCCTGACATGGCTTTTATGAGTCCCAAGAGACAAGTGTGGTGCTCACTCAGCTGGCAGGAGCTTTCTCTGTCCATGTGCCAGATGTGAATTAGCTGGGAGCGGAGACTGGCGTAGGCACAAGCTGCATCATTGCACTGGGCTGATGCACCTGGCTGGGTGGTGCTTTCTCCAAAATTTAGTGGGTCTTAGTGCCAGAGGATGTGTGAGCCTACCCAGGTCACCCTAACCTTCTTCTGGAGTCAGACTTGCCTATTTCCAGTGTAGCTCAAAATCTTTCCAAAGCAGCACATATTCCATGGACATTTAGGATATGTGACAGCATCCCCTGTGCCAATCACAGCTGTGTAATGAGTTACCAGCCCTCAGCTGAGCCCTGGTAATGGCATCTCTAACCCTTCTGTGGCACAAGCTAATGTTTTTTACCTCCAGATCGAGATGGGTGGTAATTCAGTGAATTTACAATGAACTTGGTACAGGATTTCATGCCCGTATGCAGAGTGGGGTAAAAAAACCCTACCAGTAGGATCTTCTGTGAACCATGCAAGAGTACTGGCTTTAATCCAAGCCTCAGTTTATAGAAAAGCCCAAGGCATTCCCACTCAAGGGATGAAGCCTGCTCCCTCTTAATGCTATTACCTTCTTCTGCAGAAAAAACCCCACAGGCAATGGGCTCTGTGTTCATGTTTCTTTCTGATGTCTGGAGCTGGCTCCTTTGAACATGCAAAGCTCCCCTCGGGCTGGCTTCTGAACTAAAGCACTGCCCTGCAGCTAGGAATCCCCAGCCATTATTGTTAGGAATGCCTTCAAATGACAATCTGGAGCCCTGGCACCCATCCTCTGGTGGGGGGGATAAATGCAGGTGACATCTGGAGGGAGAATTCACCAAGAGACTCCAGTATGACAGGTTGTATTTAATGTAACTCATGGGGGACTGTAAATTGCTCATTAATGCATTGCAGGCAATAAATCTTTTTCATGCACCATCACTTACCAGCCATCATTTTGGAACATAAAAAAATACCCCAATAGACCCACTCCTATATTTCGGGTTAGTTTTCTTCCAACCTATTTTTAAATTGACTTCTTTTTTTTTTTTTTTGTGCTTAAAAATCAGTTTTGCCCTTTTAAATAATTTTGCCTGATTCCTCTGCCTTGTGCTGATTTGTTTTGATTACAGTTCTGTCCTTTCCTTTGCCATTACCTTCTCTTTGGCTCAGGCTTATATTAGAGACTTGCTGGGTCAGTGTTTCAAACCCATGTGCCCAAATCTTGTCACTGAACTTCTTGCAGAAGCACCTCCATAGAAGTGGCCTGACTTTCTCCATGTGCTCCGTGCCTGGTAAAGTCCAACTAGGAAAGCTTCTCACCTTTTAAAGAGAGTTGATTACGGAAAATTGAACATAGATGTGGAACCAAACCTTGGGTTACCTGGATTTGAAAATGTTTGGAATGCAATTCTTTTTGACTGTGTTTGAATGAGAGGCCTCAGAATTGCTCTCTTCCCTAAATATTTTTGTTTTAATTTAGAGAAAATCCTGACTTTGATTTTTTTTTTTGGTTAAGTTTTGTTTTGTTGTTTCAAGCAGAGAACTTGAAGGAAAATTAGGGGACTTGGTAAATATCTGAGACACCTCTACTTTGACCCTGTTATTTGCTTTGCACTCTGTGTCCTTTTTTCCTGTGGGTGAGTGGTGGTGGGTCAGGCTGGCAGGTCTTGCTCCCATCCCCTCCTCCAGCCTGGTTCCCATGCTCTGGCCAGCACAGGGCTGGGGTCAGTGCTCCAGCAGCAGGAACAGGAGGGAGCACAGTGAGAGCTGAGTTAGCTGCCTCGCTGGCTGCACCACATCAAAGGGGAGTGTGTGTCCAGCTGCTGAGGGGGCTGGGGACCGAACATGGGGGTCAATCCAACTACTGAATTTTGGACCTAAAGGAAGGAGAGGACAACATGGATCTGCTCGTCTCCATGATCTCCCGTTCCCACATCAGGGTCTGTTGGAAACAACTAGTTATTGTTGTTGCCCTTCCTGAAATGCCTACCCTAGCTGGACAAGGGATAGATTTTTTTGGTTGTTTTTTAATGTCACTGTAGGAAAGTAAACATATCAGCAACAGCACTGAAGTTAAAGCAAGGAAATTAATTTGAATATTCTCCTCCAAGGAAATCACAAACACTCTTCTCCCAGGTCTGGGCAAGAGGTACAAAGGATGTTATCCTACAGGGAAGGAAGCCTGTCTCTGGCGTTTTCCTGCTCTGTGTCCGTTGTTTATCTCCTCTGCAGGCCACACTGAGAACTTCCAGGATGCTTTTGACAGGCAGTCGCTGGTTCTGGATAAGCTCCCCCTGGCTTTCTATGCAGGCATGTTCGCATACTCCGGCTGGTAGGTGCCACGGGAGGGCACTTCCCGGGCAGCACACGGGTGCCCTCAGCATGGCTCAGACTCTCACCCTGTCTCTTCCCATCGTGCAGGTTTCAGACTGGCTTTGTGCGTGAAGAGTTGGTCAAACCTGAACGGTAAGGCTGGGAGGAAGCTGCCCTGGGTTACCAGCCTCGGGTCTTCCACACATTTCCCAAGTGCAGTACAGGAGGAATAAGTTTGTGGGTTCACTTGACTGCAATCAATTGTACTACCAGATAAAATCTGCACTAATACTGTGCATAACAAGGGATAGCAGCTGTGTTCCCCTTCCTTGCAGAAATATCCCCCTGGCTGTCATCGTGTCTGTGATCACGGTAGTTGTGGGATACATGCTCACCAACGTCTCCTATTACACAGTCCTGGGAACAGAAGATGTTCTGGCTTCTCCTGCTGTGGCTGTGGTGAGTTGTTTTTGCTATTATTATCTGCTCAGTGTGGCCAGCTTATGCTGTGGTCATGGCAAGTCTTTCAGGGATGGTTTTCCTATAAAATGCTTTATTGCTTTGTAATTTCTCTGGAGTACTGGGCAACAGTAAATTCTTCTTGTTGTGGTGCCTAAAAGATAATGAAAAGTAACCTGCAGATGACAGTAGAAAAGGTGAGATTTATGACTTCTAAGTTACTCCTTCAATGGAAGAAGTTTTGGTTTTTTGACCCTGATGTCACCTAGAGATCACCACATGTTCCCTAAAGTCATGTTTGCTCTTTCTCCAGAGCTTTGTGCAGCGAGCCTTCAAAAGCCTGATCTCTGTGGTGCCTGTCCTTGTTGCACTGTCCTGCTTTGGAACCATGAATGGAGGAATCTTCACCTTTTCAAGGTCACATCCCTAAGGGTCCATTATGCTTTTGGCTCACTGAATCAGAGGGAAGCATCACCAACCCGTGCAACTACCCATCCACACAGTGGCATTTTAGCCACTCTTGTAGGAAAAATAAGGCTTTTGACTCCCAGGTTGTCAGCTACAGGATGGCCCCTTTTGGCCAAGAGTCTACTTTTTCTATTTCTTACCAGGTCCAGACTTTGGTACCCAGGACTGGTCACAAGCAAAGATTTTTATCTTCTCCCCTACCCTTCCATTTAAATGCCACAGTTTAAAGTGAAATGTCAATGTATCTGGTGAACTGAAGGCTTTGTTGATGTTGGCAGCTACTCAGTGAGACTGAGTCTTCTTCCACTGGGTTCACCCAGCTGTGCTGCTGGAGGGCATGGGGTCCCTCAGTTGTGAGGCTCTCTAGGCAAACTCTCCCTTGAGAACTTTGCTTTGAAGTCAGTGAAATGACATTGGGATGAGCTATTTCTAAAGCAATAGTCAAGGTTCAAGAAGTCTTGTTATAGCAATAAGAAAAGCTTCGTCCCATGGAAAAATAAACTTGCCAGCTTCACCATCTGCCACACTCCGTGTCCTAATGGGAGCCTTGAAATTGGAGAGGAGGGCAGGCCTTATGAACAACATACTTATGTTGTGCTGGTCCTGTGGAGTTGAGCTAACCCTCTGCAGTGGGTTTTGCTTCACAGCTTTGATTGCTAAGGGAAAAATCAGTTGATCTGAAAGGAATGTCTCATAGCCTGAAAGCTAAGGAATTATCTGATCCACTACCCTGAAGTCCTGTATTAAATACAGGTGTGGACAATCCTTCCCATTAGCTGCTCCAGATAATGGTTTTCTTTGAGGATGAGAAGTCTTTGAACAGCACAGAGGCTCTTAGTGTCCCCTACTGACCTTCTCTCCCCATCCTGGCATCATTAACATAATCACTGCAGAAAGTCCATATAAACACTGATGGGGCCTCCCTGGCTGCCTGCCAGCCACACCCCTGCAAAGCCACAGAGACAGCAATAAAACCAGTTGTACACTTGTGCCCCAGCTGCTTGGGGCCCTGCTTCAGCCCAGCTGATGCTCTGGCATGGTTTGTTTGAGGATATTAAATTTCTAAAATTGGATGTGATTGTCTTCTCCCTAATTGCTCTTTCACGAGTCAAAGGAGGGATGCAAGCAAGGAACTCTCTGCTCTCATTTTGTAGCTGTTCTTGTGTGTAGCTGGTTTCTTGGCAGTATGACAAACTATTTTCCAACAGCTGACCAGAGGATTGGAAATCATCTGTCATTTGAGGAGATTGCACTTTATTTTTTCTATATATGTACATATAAGAATATAGGCTTCAAAGCTGACAATCCCCTTTCATAAATTTATCAGTTTCTCTTATAAAGGATTGAAGTTTGTGATCCCTCCACTTCCTTTTCACTGGAAAGATTAATTCTTTTTTGATGACAAGAGACTTTCTTACTCCTGTTTCCAGTCTGAGTTCATTCATGGTCACTTTGGACTTGCCCAAAGGTCTCTGCAGGATGAGCACCCAAGGACACACTGCCAGTGGCTCTGATGGTGGGCTCTGAACTGCACTGAACTGGTCTTGGCAGAGCTGTGGGAACTCAGCCTTGGTTTTCTTCCAGTGCCCCCAAAGTGGAGCTCTGAGCAGCTTGGTCTAGTAGAAGCTGTCCCTGTCCATGCCAGAGGGGTGGGTTCCAACCCAACCCAAACTTTCTATGAAAGTGCAGCTAAAGGCAAAACTGTAGCCTTGAATAGCAGCAGACTTGTGCTGGGGAAGGGAGCGGGTGCCTTGATGCTTCAGGTCAGTCCAGTGACTCATCTCATTTCTAATGTGGATGTAGAATGTTAATGTACAGGGCTCCCTGTCTTTCCCAGGACTCTGTTTGTGGCTTCCAGGGAAGGGCAGTGGCCTCCTCTCTTCTCCATGATCCACATTCGAAGGCATACCCCCCTTCCTGCTGTCATGTTAATGGTAAGGAGATCTGGCTGTGTGTCACATGCTCTGTTCTTTTGCTCTCTTGGCTTTCTTGCAAGGACTGGATAAACTGAGGAGTTTTAGAAGGTGTTGGGACATTAAATTTCTCCCTGAAAAATAAAGAAGGCAGGATACAGGAAATGGCTGCAAAGTATTAAATCCCCTTGAGCCAGCAGTGGTATCCAAATGTACAACCTTGAAGTCCCTGCCTTATAACATTACACACCTTTTTTAAAAGTACAGCCTCTACCATCTGCCACAGGTGCTGCTTGATATTGCCCTGTGAAAATAGCTCTGCCAGGCTTTGGCTATCTGGAAATTTAAAATTCCCAGGTGTGGTAGAAATGCAGGGAATAAGCATTTGTAGAGGTGGTCTGGTCTCGTGTTTTGGTTTGTTCAGGTTTTTTTTTGTGGCAATGGTCCAGCTCCATCCCAACTGTGCTGCAGTGCCTGTTGCAGCTTGGCTGAGCTGCTAGAAACTCAGCAGATGTCATTGTAGATAATCTGTGTACCAGCAGTGCAGGCTCTTGGATCATGCATGTTTTAATTGCCCTGGCTTGGACATGAAGCATTGAAGATACTGCTGATCTTGGAATGATCACTGTTTTCTGTAGCACTACAGATCAGTGCCCTTAGGTCTTTTGTCTTCAGTCTGTGACACTGTTTTGTGAAACTCTCTGACCTCCAAAATGCTGGGGCTGTGAAGTAGTTGCAGGGGGGTTGGAGGAGGTGATCCATGGTTGTAATGACTGTATTTCATGTTCAAAATGCTCAGTTCCCTTTGGTCACTGCCATGGTGTGCATTGGAGACATCTACCATCTACTGAACTTCTTCAGCTTTTCCCGATGGCTCTTCATAGGATTGGCCACCCTGGGGCTCATCGTCCATCGCTGTCGTCACCCGGAGCTGCACAGCCCCTTCCAGGTAACGCACAGCATGAACCTGGCAGCCAGGAACCTGCAGTCCTGCCATCCCTCTCCTTGATTTGGTCATAATTACAGCATCACATGGCCGTGGTTCCCTTTAGGCTCTAAGGGGTTTCAGTCTCTGATGCTTAGTATTGTCTGTGGGGAGTTCCTGAAACTGGTTGGTGTGCCCAGACAGCCAGATGTGATAAATCCTATAAAGCCAGTTCTACATGGGCTCACCAGATGCATCTGTTAGAACACTGCTTGCTACAAGGGACAAAGTTTCAGGCTTTGAACTGGGAGATGTAGAGAAGTTCTCTTGCTCATCTCTTGTGGCCTACAAGAAGGGACTCTTGCCTGGGTGTTATTTCAGTGGCAGGTAAGTCTGAGAAGCAGGAAGGTGTCAGGCTTGGGGGAAAAGGAGCATGGGTGGAGGGCTCTTGGGAGCAAACCTGACTTGGGAGGAATCATCTGCTGGTACAGAAATATTGTCTCATGCAAAGAAGTGGGCCCCTCTTGTGGTGTTTCTCACTGCGCTGGGTGCTGGGATCCCCCCTCATGTCAGCAGGGGATGCTGGAGCAGCTTTCCTGTGCTTGAGCACCTTTCCCACCGCCGGATAATGTGCAAAAGGCATTAATTAAGTTGGGGTGGTGCTTGAGGCGGGTGCAGTTTGCTCCCCTGTGCGGTGCCCCCAGGCAGCAGCTCCCGGGAACAGAGAGGACCTCCGGGGCTGTGGGCACTGGGCAGCCAGGAGCTTGGGGGACAGAAACGCTTCCTGCAGCTTGCAGGGGTGGTCTATGAGCTGGGTGCACCTCCTGCAAAGTTTGGGGTCATTTTTCTTCTCAGTCTTTGCATTTAGCAGAGACCTTGAGGCTACCCAGTTTGTTGATTGCCTGCACTCGCATACTCCCCTAGAATCAAACTGAATTAGTTTAGTTTAGTTTTTATTTCAAACTTCTCAGGGGAGATTTATTAGTGGCTGGCACTGCTGATGGTTTCAGATGCTGAGATTTTGCCCTGGTTTTCAGACTTCCAGCGGCTCCTAAATGCTGATTAAACGAGGGAGGGAAACGCTGGCCCTTTGGTCAGCTCGGCTGTTTTCCCCCGCCTTTCCCCTGGATTGTGTCAGTTCTGTGCAAGCGCTGCGCGCAGGTGGCGCGGGCCCGTGCTGCGCTCTAGTGGCCGCTCGCGGCTGTCGCCTGCCGCTGCCCGGGGACAGCAAAGCGTGGCCCGCGTGTGACAGCGCTGGTACTTGCTCCCTCTACAGCTTTCTGAGTTAGAAACGGTGAGAAAACACCCGAAAGAGGAGGGAACAGTCTGCTCGCACACCTCTCAAGCAGATGTGCAGCGTGAGTGCGTGCAGGTAGTAGCGGTTGGCAGAGGATGCTCTGGCTGGAAAGACAAGAGTGCCTAAGTTTGATGGCTGGATGGATGCCATACCTAGAGCAACTGTTCTCTTCCAACTTGGCATGTTGAGTATCCAAAACACAATCTTTATTACTGCTAAAGACTGTCACCTTATATGAGAGCAGCTCCTTCATTCCACCAGCCATGGCAAGGAGTTGCTTGGCAGAGTTTGGATCCAGAGACAGAGGGAGTGTTCACAGTTTTATTATTTATTGCAGTCTTCCTATTTGCTCTCCAAATAACCTAGATGAATTGGCTCATCCAATAGGGTATGGCTGAAGTGCTGAGTGCTGCTTTGATTTTCACCATGGTGTCACTGAAGCTGAAATTCTTGCTGCAGGTACTACAGAGATAGGGATAGGGAGTCTGGTTTGTCTTGGTTTAGTCACTGTAAGTCTCAGGCAAACTGGAGGCAGGTCAACATGAGTCATGGGTTTATAAGCAAAGAACAGTTTGATTCAAAGTGTCACTTCTTTCTTGGCTTCAGATATTCCCTCAGTGGTTGCCTTAGGGGGCACATAGGTATGTGTGCCTGTGCATGCACAGGAGCAGGACTTTCACAGAGCCGTGGGCTGTAGGTGCCTTCTCCCCCTGCTTGGCTTCCAGTTGCAAGTTAGGTTTAGATTTTGGTGCGCATGATATAGGAGGCATGCACCTCACAGGGCACCTCACAGGGCACACTGGGCTCTGAAGCTGATGCAGTTGTTTGCAGTCTGATTGTATAGAAGCATTCTGCAGGACAGGATATGAATAGTCTCATTTTCTTTAGGCGGAGAAATGGATACAGCATGTGCTGGCGCATGCAGAGTCTGATCAGCTACAGCCACCAGTTTTCCCTGATAGTCTCCTGTGCTTTTTTCCTCAGGTTCCCCTGTTTGTTCCTGTCTCTTTTACCATCATCTGCCTCTTCACAGTGGCAATGTCTTTCTACTCAGACCCTGTGAACATCAGCATTGGATGCACCATAGTTTTGAGTGGTTTTCCAGTCTACTACCTCATCATTCACAGGCAGATGTCAGACCGCTGCCGCAACCTGTTTTGTAAGTATGCATTTCACTTTCAGTATTGTGGGCCTAAATATGCCCAAGGCTCAGGGTGCTGGTTTGTTGCCAGGGCTCACCTCTGATGCAAATTGCTCCTTGACCAACAGACCTCATGAAACCTAAATGGTGACTGCTGGCACCACTCTGGTGTCTTTCCCAAGGCACAGCCTCCACAGGCAAATTTGCTTTAACAAAGACAAGGCTGAGGTCTACCCACAGGGGGAACAGAGATGGTCTATTTCCCACCACAGCCCTAGTAGCTACTAAACTTTATCATGTCTTAGGGATCACCAGCTCTGGGTGAAATTTGTCCAACATGGAGCAGAAAGACAAAAAGTTAGGATGGAGGGGCTACAGGCAGATGCTGTAACCCCATGCATAAACTTGCTTGCTGAAAGGCTGGGGAGAGGACTGCTAGGGGAAGAGTACTGCCAGAGGTCTGTGTGCTTGGTGAAGAGGCCAGGATGGTTTGGGTACAAATGTAGCCATGGAAATGAAGTACATCTCCACTCCAGGCAGTGTGTAGTACAGATTTCCTTTGGATGTAGGCATGGTGGCAGAAGAGTTTTTTCAGAAATGAGAGCCCAGGTTTGAGTTTATTTGTTGTTTCTGTTCCAAGTCTTGTTTTCTTTTGAGTTGATGTTGAATGGAGGTGCATTGCTAACCACTCAATAGAAGACGACATGTAGCAAGAAAGGAAACAGTTACAGTGTCTGCCAACATAAAGTGCTCCACCCATCAGTGCTGATGCTCTGATTTTCAGCCGTGTCTCAGGATTGCCTCTGGACTAAGCTTCCTTCCTTTTTTTTCCATCTTTTCAGATTATCTTACACACAAACTACAGTTACTGCTGGAAGTTGTCCAACAAGAAATCAAGACTTACTGAGAAAACCATCAAAACTCAGAGAAGACAATAAAAATCTACTTATACCATTTTTGACACCTTTGATCCTACCAAAAGCAGTCCATGCTTTTATTCTTTTCAACTAGTGCAAATGAGGATGACTGAGCCAAAACCTTGCTGCAAGTGTTCCTAAGCTTGCCAACTGGGATCTGTTCCTGCCCTTTTATGTTTTTAGAAGAGGAGACTAGTTCTCTGAAATGAGCTTGCTTTGCCTGCAGAGTGTCTTTGAAACCAAGATCCTAATTTTGCAGCCTAGCCCAGTCCTGAGAAAAATTGTGTGTGTGTGTGTGCGTGTGTGTATGTGTACAGAGACAGTATTTTGTTTTCCTGGCTTGGCAAATACAGGAAGTGGGCAAGTTGCAAAACTTAGAATTCAATATGTGGAAGCCAAATGCAAGTTTCAAAGAGAACCACTATTGGAGCCTTGTTGTGGACAAGGGGAAGGGTTGGGGAGAGCTAATTAGAGATAAGGCAGATGACTTGGAAAGGGGAATACACAGGGATAAAATTTTATCCACCAGAAACTGCAGATTGAGCTAATGAGAAGATATTTGAAAGTAAAGTCAGAATGTTTTGTTTTGATTTTTTGTATAAGCAGAATGAGTTTTTAGCCTTGAAATAATCTTTCAGCTTTGAATTTTACTTTTCTGAAATTACATTTTTAAATGTACAAGTGCATTTTTAAAACAGTCAGTTAAATATCAACTAGATTATGACAGGAGAGATCCTGGTCCCTCCCCCAGCTTCTCAGACCCACTCCTCACCAGTGAAGTTGAAAACTCAGAATTTGGCCTAGCTCCAGTGAAATACAATTCTTCCTTTAATTAGACAGGACCACTGATGAGACTTGGGCAGATTCCTGAATAAATGCATCTTCTGGTGCTGTAAGAAGACATGAGTGACTTCACATCCAAGCTTTAACTTGCCAATTGCGCATGACTTGCTGATTTAATCCATAAATGCTCATTTGAACTAATGGCATAAGAAAGGTTTCCATTATTGGATTACTTTGGTTTACATTATTACGTTATTAATGTGGCAATGTTATGTCCAGATAATACAGCAATTACCTATTTACAATCACGTAATTGTTAATTGGTTCCTAAAAGATGGGAAGTAGCATGCTGAGGCTCCTCTAATGACTGCTGGAAAGAGGAACAGCAGAATGTGAAGCATTTTAAAATCCTTTGTATCAAACATTTATGTACTTAAAATAAAAACAAAGTACCATTTATAAATCCAATGTAATCTACTGAAACATGTAAAATTTTGGTGCAGAGTGTCTTTGAAACCAAGATCCTAATTTTGCAGCCTAGCCCAGTCCTGAGAAAAATTGTGTGTGTGTGTGCACGCGCGTGTGCGTGTGTGTATGTGTACAGAGACAGTATTTTGTTTTCCTGGCTTGGCAAATACAGGAAGTGGGCAAGTTGCAAAACTTAGAATTCAATATGTGGAAGCCAAATGCAAGTTTCAAAGAGAACCACTATTGGAGCCTTGTTGTGGACAAGGGGAAGGGTTGGGGAGAGCTAATTAGAGATAAGGCAGATGACTTGGAAAGGGGAATACACAGGGATAAAATTTTATCCACCAGAAACTGCAGATTGAGCTAATGAGAAGATATTTGAAAGTAAAGTCAGAATGTTTTGCTTTGATTTTTGTATAAGCAGAATGAGTTTTTTAGCCTTGAAATAATCTTTCAGCTTTGAATTTTACTTTTCTGAAATTACATTTTTAAATGTACAAGTGCATTTTTAAAACAGTCAGTTAAATATCAACTAGATTATGACAGGAGAGATCCTGGTCCCTCCCCCAGCTTCTCAGACCCACTCCTCACCAGTGAAGTTGAAAACTCAGAATTTGGCCTAGCTCCAGTGAAATACAATTCTTCCTTTAATTAGACAGGACCACTGATGAGACTTGGGCAGATTCCTGAATAAATGCATCTTCTGGTGCTGTAAGAAGACATGAGTGACTTCACATCCAAGCTTTAACTTGCCAATTGCGCATGACTTGCTGATTTAATCCATAAATGCTCATTTGAACTAATGGCATAAGAAAGGTTTCCATTATTGGATTACTTTGGTTTACATTATTATGTTATTAATGTGGCAATGTTATGTCCAGATAATACAGCAATTACCTATTTACAATCACGTAATTGTTAATTGGTTCCTAAAAGATGGGAAGTAGCATGCTGAGGCTCCTCTAATGACTGCTGGAAAGAGGAACAGCAGAATGTGAAGCATTTTAAAATCCTTTGTATCAAACATTTATGTACTTAAAATAAAAACAAAGTACCATTTATAAATCCAATGTAATCTACTGAAACATGTAAAATTTTGGAACTGAAGTTGGGTTATTTTCAAAGCAATTGAGAATTATTATTCTTGTAGTGATTGCTTCCTGTTCCTGTGCTGAATTAAGCTAGGACAGCAGCAGTGTGGTTGCAGGGCTTGTTTCCCCACTACCCTCCAACAATTTAATTTACAAGCCGCTGGACATTGTCCAACAGGAAATACAGTCTTGCTGGGAAAATCCTCACAGCAGAAACCATCACACCCTACAAGAGAAGTTACTGGCTTTAAATAATAGAATGGATTCAAGTGAGATCTGGAAATGCTTCCAGGATCCCAGACAAGAGCCAATCCCTCCTTGTGCCAGGCTTTCTGAAGCTGAACCACCTGGCACACCTTCCCACAGCACCCCAGTGGTGGACCAGGACCCAGTATGGGTGGCTGGGGGACCAGCCTGCAGAAGACCTTGCAGAACCAGGTGAGCTCAATCACCCCAACATTTCCTGGGTCCACCCACTTTGGTTTGGGGGATTTTACACATCTTAAGGTAAAAGCATGAGGTACTGCAGCCGGGTCCCAGGCTGCAATACCCATGTGAGCACAGTGTGCACGTGTTGTAGCATCAGGACTCCCCCACCAAACCTTGGAGCAGTCTGAAATTGCAACAGAGCTGCTGTGTGTCTCAGAGGCACAGATAAAGGGTGAAAAGTCCCTTCTTTGTCCATTTCCTCTGAAGAGGAAAAAGCGAACAAGAATTGAAATTCCTGGGAGGAACTAAGTAATGCTACCTGTTGGACCATGGTTTCTTTATAAAGGGATAAGTCATTTGACATATGCTGGGAAACCACACTTGGGTGCCTCTGCTGACTGTGCAGGAATATGATCTTGCAGGGCTATACATGGGAAGTCTGCTCTGAGACCTGTTCTATTCCCAGATACTGGAAATGCAGACGGATATAGTACCATGGCTGAGAAATCAGAGGTTCAACAGCTCCACAGATGACATTGCAATTGAAAGGGATAAAAATAAAAAAGATGATGTTCAGAAGATATCAGTTTACAGTGAGCTCAAGTTTCCAGCTTGTGGAGAGTTGTTTGTTTTTAGAGAGGATGGTGCGCTGCTCTCAGCAAAGATATGTAAATATTTTCTACCAAGCCAGAATGCTCTTCCTAAAGCTCCTGTCTCATGTCTACTGAAGCACTTAGGCCTCAGTGGGTCTAAGAGCTTCAAGAATGGCCAGAAGTGAAAGAAAGTGAGTTCATAATCACATTTGTGGTGTTGGTTTTTTGTTTTGTTTTGGTTTTTTGTGTGTGTGTGCCAGGAGTTTTGTTGTTGTTGGGTTGGTTTGTTTGTTTTAATGCTATGTCTATAGAATGAACACAGAGAATACCCTTTCTGGAAACTCAGAGATTTGTGTGTTTCAGCCACTACTGATCTGGTGTGACTGGAACACCAGGAAAGAAAAACGTTCTGGGCAGTTCAACTGAACACAATCTAAGATAAAAAAAAGTCAAAGAAATGCTTTTGGCTTAACAAGTTTGCATCTTAAGACTACTTGACATGCTGTTAAGCCTTATGCCTCAGAGCTCTGCTGGGAAATGTTGTCAGCTTCTGAAAGGCTGGAGGTCAGACTGGAAAGATCCTAAGCCTTGTTTGATTAGTGTGGGGAAGAGCAGAGAGGAGGCTCAGACTTCAAGGTGCAGGAACACAAACACCTGGGACGGTGCAGAGCTCCGAGGGCTGAGTGAGCCTGTCTCACAGGGCTCTGTGCTCAGCACACACAGGTTTGTGTGGCTCAGTGTGGCTCCGCTTGCTGCAAACCCCCCAGCAGTGCCCACACAATCCTGGGGAGAGTGGGATGAACAACACCCACTTCCTGCACTGAGATTTGGGAGGGCACTTGGCAAGGCAATGCCTGCTGTTGGCTTTCCAAGAATGATGTTCAACAGAAGCTGCTTCTTATAGAAAGGAGAAAGTGCTGAATATCCCCAGCCATTGGAAGGCTGAGAAGAATTGGCTTTAGGTAAGTACAATGACAGGAACCCAGAAGCAGGGATAAACTCTGCTGGTTTGCAGTGACACTGATTTTGCAGCTGTATCTGCCAAAGCCCTGGGCTGTGCCTGGCCTGCTCGTGCTTGGCAGAAGCGCATGCGTCTGTCGCAACCAGCAGAAGGAAATGTTACTGAGCCCCACTTCCTTAAGGGTCTGTGGCAGAGGCACCGTGCTCCACGGAGAGGCTGCGAGGGACACAGCGAGGTACAGATGTGCTGTGGGCAGTTCACAGGGAGCTCTCACAGCTCCGCTCACCCTCACAGCCAGCTCTGGCTCACTTTGCTGCACCCGGGGCACCTTTGCACCTTTGCCATGCAGAGCAAGGGTTGAGCAGGCTCATCCAGCCTGGCAAGCACAAGGCTGATGCCCTCAGCTCCTGAGGGTGGTGACTGGGCAGCCCAAGGACAGAACTGTGCCAGGGAAGTGGCACGTGCTGGGCTCTGACAGCCTTCCCAGGGTGCAGTTGAGAGGGGAGGGTTGAACACATGGGAAGTTCAGGTTTTCATAGCTTGTGGGCTTGGCTTGGCTTTCAGGTCTGCTGGAGGGTTACCTGCTTGCACTTTGTCATACTGTAAGTTGTGTTTGTATCTTCATTCATTCATTTTTTTCTTGTGTGAGGGAAAAGGTAGCATGAGGCTGCTTTTTAAGTATAACATTTTTTCTGTATAAAGTAATTCCTGTTGAGATATAAAAAGCAAATGTAGAGTTGCACAAGACCACGTAGTGAGATCTTCAGCAAAATGTGAAGGACACTACCTGTCTTGCTAGCAAAACATTTCTGTCTGCTTTTGAAGTGTTTCACCTCTATTTATTTCTAGTTGGGGTTAGTTGATCTGTGGAGAATCCCAGCATGGAGCAGAAATGCTGGAAACTGAAAAGCGAAAGAATGTCACAAGTGGACAGATTTGCAAGCTCATGTGATTAGGGCAGACTGGGAGCCCCAAGTCTCAGCAGGGGAGCTGACAGGGGTTAGTAAGGGTTATTTGGAATGGGGATAGAGGGAAGAGAGAGTTGGGCAGCAGTGGAAAAAAAGCTGCCTGGAAACATCATCCCACCCCACTTCCCTGCTTTCCTTTCCATTTCCCCGCTCCTCACCTCCCTTCTCAAATTCTACCCTTCAAATCTGCCAACCTCAAATTCTTCAGCCATGCCAATAGCAGCAGTATCATTGTGCTGTGCAGAGGTGAAAAAAAGGGACAGCCATGTCAAAAAAAATCTCCTGGTAGTGCTGGATCTCTTGAATGCCCTGCAATGGGAGAGAATAATAGTTTTCTAGGAACAGGCCTGGACGGTGTTGCTGTGTACACAGGCAGCGCTGGAACAAGGTCTGTGTGAAGGAGACCTGGGCTCTTCCTTGCTCTTTCCTCTGGCAGTGTGGGGCTGCCACGCCTTTGTTCTGGGGACCTTTGCACTGTAAAGAGCTCTGTGAGAGAGCTGCTCCTGTAATGATTTCCCCTCATTGGCCTGCTCTGAATACTCTTGATCCCTGCCAAAGTACAAAGGGCATCAGAGCTGGATACATGATCATTTCCAGTTTCTGTTTCGATATAGTGTTCAGATTCTTCAGGCAGCTCAGAGTAGCTCTGTCACAGACCCCTGGAAGATCAACAGCTGGCAGCTTTTGGCTATGGATATGTGATCCATGATAGGCAATGTTGCAGGAGCAGTAAATTGGTGAGATACCTTAAAATAGTGTTGTCTGGGTCCAAAACTGGGGGATTAAATGAAGGGTGAAGCACAGCAAGCAGCAAAGTGAAATCCCACGAGTTGGAGTTATTGGTGGCTATCTGTTTAATTTCCTTCTCTTTGTAGGTGCTGTGTCTAGGACAGAGTGCAGAGCAGAGACTTTGCTGGTAAGTAGTGATATCCCCTCCTGCAAGTGAGAGCTGCTTTCTCACTCCCTGTCCTTAAAAGGACAGCAGGGAGAAAACAAGATTCATGAACTGAGATAAAGCCAAGGTGAACATTGGGCAAGATAGACTTCACCAGGGGGAAGTTAATTTATTGCCAATTAAAATAGATTTAAATTGTGAGAAAAGAAAATTAGATCACTTATTCCCCCCTCCAGGGATTTCCAGGTTCAACTTCACTCCTTCATTCCTGACTTTTCTGCCCCCTCCTACCAAAGCAATGCAGACGGGAAGGGAGATGGATGTTGTCCTCAGTCTGTAAGACTTGCCATCTACTCCTCCATCATTCTCAAAAATTTCCTGTGCTTCAGCATGGTTCATTTCCCATGGGCTGCAGTCCTTCAGGATAAATGTGCTCTAGCATGGGTTCTTCTCCATGGATTGCAGCTTCCTTCGGGACCTGTCCACATGCTGCAGCATGGCCTTCTCCATGGGCCGCTGTGTGGATCTCTGCTCCATGGATCTCCACAGGCTGCAGGGGCACAGCTCTCTCACCATGGCCTTTCTCTATGGGCTGCAGGGGAATCTCTGTGTCAATTGTATTTTCTTAAAATGTGTTTTTAGGAAGATACATTTTGGAGAAAATCAGTGGCACAGGTCCAAGCCAGAGAGGTCAGGCTCATTCTTAGGTACTTACCATGCCCCATAAACATCCAAACAGCAATTCCTCAGTTCTGGGGCAAACCTGCACTTTCTAGTTAGAGGGAGGTCTCCTTTTTTAAGAAGTGAATAGATTTCTGATCAGACCAGGGATACTGCACAATTTGACAGTTTTGGAAAAGACCCCTACTTTGATCTGGATTTCTTTTCCAATGCAGGGTAGAGCAAGAAGCCAGGTGCCCATCAGCTCTTCTGCACTTGTGTTGTCTCCTGACTCATCTGTCTGCTCCTAAAAATGGAGTATGTCTGGTATTGGCTCGATGATTCCAACCAGTGGATTGAGTATGGGAAAGAGGTGAAATTAATCTGCTGTTCATGGCAAAAGCTTTTGTTAAGCCATCTTTGGAGAGTTCTTTAGAGCGTGTTGTTCTGCAGCTGGCGTGTTCTACACGCACCGCTGGGTGCCCCTGCAGTGCTGCTCCAATGCCTGGGTGAAATTGTCTTCTTAATTGTCCCTCAAAGCAGGACTGAAACTCTGTGAAAGCTTTCAAGGGCCTGGCTTGGGAAGCGGGTGCATTTTCCAGAGCTGACAAACATCATTTGGCTGGAGCTGACCACACAGGCTGTGGGGTTCTTTGTTGCTGCTGTTAGAAGCAGCTGTGCTCGGTGGGGTACCCCTCCATCTCTGGAGAACAAAATGCTTGAAGCCACAGAGACTTCAAAACATCCTCCTGCCATAGGGCCTGGGGAAAAATTGATATTTCCCCACAGTGGCACCTAAACCAAAGGGTGGTTTCTAACACATATAATTTCCTTGTTCTTTCTGCAGCACCCAGGTCATGCCACTGCCACTGTAACATCTGCATTTCTGGAGAATGAATATCAAGCTGACAAGAATGGTGTTATTTTCTTCAGGGCTGGTTCTCAGCAGTATAAGTTATACTTTGCAGGTGAAGTATCTCCTTGTTTTAATTTCATTTCATAGTGCAGCTGGCATGAAGGTCTTCACACTATGTCTGCATCTCTTTGAACAGCTCTTCTTCCTCCTGCAAATTTTCTCCAAGCAGAAATTGAGCAGTAGGTAAATTTCTCTAAACTTTTGGCATGCCCCACTTGAGCTTCTACACTTGGGCATCTGTAGTTAAAAAAACATACCTGACAATATTGTACATTGAGAAGAAGAGTTGAGAGTAAATGCTTCATGGCACCTTGCTTATACATTTGTGTTTACACATCTGAAAAAGCAGAATGAGAAATCAGGGGGAAAAAAGGCATTGAAAAGTCAAAAGGTGAAGAAGTGAGCCTATAGTGAACATCTTGCAAGCTCCTTACAGGGAGAGAAAGCACAGTGCAGCAAACAAAAATTTAGGGCTGGCTGCATAGAGAGAGAAATGGGAAAATGAAAAATGCTTTTCTGTTTCTAATTTATTTACCCATCTTAAAACTCCTGTTAGCTTTCCAAACTTTAAATGTTTCCTGGCATGAGTAAAGAGTGCTGTTTAAAGGAGGAAACAATGGATAATTAGCCATGTCACACAGCATGTGCTCTGTGATATTGTTACAGGACCAAGAAGGGAGGGCAGGGTTTGCTTCTAGCACCATGGAGCAGCCCTGTGCTGCCAGGAAAGCCAGGTTTGTGGCCCCCATTGCACTGAAAACTCTTTCCTGCTGCAGGCCTGCCATCAGATGTGGTTTCCTCTGGCCAGCAGCCTGGATGTGAATACCAGTGCAGGTGCAGTTGGTGCTTGGTTGCCTTCAAGTTTCACAGCCTGTGCTAGCAGGTGGTTGACCTTGCTGATCTCCAAGTAGGAGCAGTGCAAGTGGGAATGAAGTTTGCACTGGGGCGGGTGGGATAGAGAGAGCACCACAATGCAATATTCACGGCTACCTCCTCTTTTATTTTTACTTAACATGAAAGAGCCTGTCCCTAGACAATGAATTATCTCATTATTGAGTTAGTGTTTTTTTCTTTCAAGACATGGTCCAAACAAATATGCTCTTTAAAACTCAAAGACATGTTATTCGACTGCCTAAAGAGTCTGAAGATGGACAAGATGGAAGGTAATACACATTCATTGTTTAACAATGTCTCTAGAGGACAGCACCTTTCTGCTAAGAAGTTCCTCCTTTGCCTAGAATGCAATTTTATATTTGTTAAATTAATTTTTAGATACCTTTTTCTGACTGGTTTAACAGGACATTTTGCAGTGACAGTATTTGTAAATTATGCAACGCTTCTGTAAAACTCTCTGGAGGGATGTTTGCTGGCAGTCTCTGGCAGCTGTGACAGACCACTAGAGCAGATCTGCTGTCTCTGTGAGAGGCAAGGCCACAAAGGGCTGACACAACTGTGCCAGGAATTTTTATTCCTTGATTTATGCCCCAACACTAATAAATAAACTGTGGAGCAATTAGGAGTGAGGGACTGCCAATCCCAAGAGCTGTGGTGCATGTGGATGTCATCTCTTGAACAGCTGAGGATAAACTAAAACTCAGAACAGGCAAATCCACTGAAATGAAGTGAATTAGAGGCACTTACTGAGATACCCTATCTTATGGCTTTTTCTAAAATAAGTTCAGCTTAACAGAATTTGAACACATTTGCTATAAATGTTATTTGTGCTACTGAATTATTTTAGTAAGAGATGTCTCTGCTTTAGAAACTCACCAGCAGACAGTGCATGTGAACCTGAGGGTTCAATTAAAGTGTTGGTTCAACCTAAGGTGTGTTCATTCAAAAAGAAAATGCTATAGCTTGTGAATGGATGTCTGAAGGCTCCTTAGAACCTGTGGTTATATTCACCAGAAGGGGGATTTGGTTAGGAGTATCACCAGCTGACTGGCTCCTTTTTCTATTCTGTAGCCAAAACATGACTCTATCACATCCTGTCTATCCTCCACAGTGGGACCAAACTGCACTACCTGATATTGGGTACAAGGTAGGACTTTCCAGCTCTCCAGTAGGTAGGGAGAGATCTCTCCTGCACTGATTTTTCCAAGACCATAATTCAAGGCAATTGAGATGTTACCAGCTTTTAAATGTGTCTTGTAAAATAAGCAACTATGATGTGAAACAAGACTGACAGTTTCATATTCAGAACAGATGTGCATTTCCTGGGAGGCTCTCTGAGAATGATGTGGTATCATCTCCCCTATAATACCACTCAGGGTAAGAAAGGCCATTGCTGCTCATACCTGTCCTTTGCACTCTCCCAAGCCACTTCATCCCCTGATAAACCAGATTAATTGCATCTTAAAGTGGTATTTCCTCTGTCAGTTTGGGGCAGGATGTTATTTGCTGTGGTAAAGCTGCAGCCTAGCCCTGTAAGGCAGAGTACAGTGTCAGATTAAGGGGAAACTTTCACTCTGGTTCAGCCTGAATGCTGCTGTGCATTTCAACTTTAGGTTACTCTAAGTTAAAAATAGTCCAGATGTGGAGGTGCACCCTCAAAAGGAAGCTTGTGTGGGATTGCACTGGTTTCCCTCAGTCGGTGCCTGTGCTTCCACATGAGGAGTGATGGTAAAGGAGGGTTGAGAGGAAAAGCAGAAGCAGCTTGTGATTTTTGTGGAAGGGCTTTTCAGCAGATGTGAGAAGGCTGAGGAGTCCTTTGAAGGGACTGGGAGTTGTTATTCTCAGTAATACCTTATTTTTAGTGCTTTAAAAATTTTCAGTTGATACAGCTCAGCACTGATTCCCAAGAATATACAAAAATCAAGAGGCTGTTTGAGAAGACAATGAAAAATTACTGCATCAACCAACTGCAGAGGATTCAGAACCCAACACTTTGGGACATTTATCAGTGGTTTGTATCTATTTTATTTCATTATTCTTACTGTATGAGAAGACTGGTATTTCCTGATCTCTTGTCCTCCACAGTCTACATTTGGAGCTGCCAAATTCAGAGGTCCAGCAGAGGTGAGGCTACCATATATCTCTCTGCCCAGGTCTGGCTGGTGGCCCAGACTTATGACTGCTCCAAAGCCTGACTCCCTGGGGCTGAGGCTTCCCTGGGGCAGTCATGGAAGGGGACTGGGGCTCCTCTCTCCGTGACTGAGTTGTTAGCAACTGGGGCTCCTCTCTCTGTGACTTAGTTGTTAGTTATATTCATTTTTGTGTGCAGAAATGAGCCTTTTATCCCAAGCAAGATATGTGTGTGATTCTTGCTAGTGTTATTCAAAAAGTAAATTCTTTTCCTTCATCATAACTGAGCTTTGGTGTTTCAGGTTTATTCTTTTGGTTTTAGCCTCTTCCACCCAGGAGTTAGGAAAAAAAAAAAAAGAGGAGACTTTTTTGGTGATAAAGATAAGGGCAGAGATTATACAATCTTCACTGTAGCTTCACACAGCTCTGTTTTATAATCATATTTATGTATTCAGGATTTATATAACATGGGAACTGACCAATTCCTAGTCAGAGATGTTTGTCTCTTTACTCTCTCATGTGGTATGAAGTTGTGGGTGACACAGTCTGTAGTGCTGCTGAGAACTTTTTGTTTTGCTGGCAGGAGCCAGCTGTGTGGCAGGGTACCAGCAGAAGTGCAAAGCAGGCAGTAACCCCACCAAGAGCGGTTTGTGTCACTGTTCCTCCATGACCCAGAAGTAGGAGGAGTTGAGTTGGGAAATTTTCCTTGTTTGAACCAGGAAAGCAAGTAGGGGTTGTTTTTTTTTGTTTGTTTTGTTTTTTGTTGTTGTTGTTATGTTGGTTTTTTTGGGTTTTTTGTTGGTTTTGTTTGTTTGTTTTGTTGTTTTGGTTTTTTTTTTTTTTTTGGGGGTTTTGGTTTTTTGTTTGTTTGATTGGTTTTTGTTATTGTTTTTGTGATTTTATTGTTGTTTGGTTTTGGTTTTTTTTTGTTATTGTTGTCTCCAGGCAAAAAGAAAAGATGAAGAAGCTCCATCAATTGAAAGGGGTGAACGAGAGGCTCCTGTTCCATGGCACAAATCCATCCCATGTGTCTGCCATCTGTGAGCAGAACTTTGACTGGAGACTCTGTGGGACTCATGGGACAATGTATGGAAAAGGTACAAGTGCAGAAGGGTGTAGGGGCTGTGGCAGCAGGGACTGCAGATCCCAGCCAGGCTGGGGGATGTGGGTGGGAAGTGACTGATGGTTCCTGACCCATGTACTCCTGCCTTTAGGGCGCGGTCACCTGTGCACATCTGCATTGCTTTAGGTAGCATCCACAACAGCAATCCCATTCCCGGAAGGACTAAAACACCTCTCTTTGCCTCAGGTGCCTGCTCTTGGACAGGTGGGACTGGGAGGCTGATGGTGAAATGTGGACTGGAGTTGGTTGGTACTTTACAGAAAGCCAGTGTGGCAACACCTGGCAAGAATGTTCCCACACGTTGTAGGGCTAGCTGGGCTTGTTGGATTGCTGGCTGCCCAGGTGCTGTTAGCTTGTCCCTTGGCTGGTGTGTTGTCTGACCTGTGGCTTTTTTTGCTCCCTAGGAAGCTACTTTGCCAGAGATGCCAGCTATTCCCATGAGTACTGCTCCTCTGTTGGTGGGCGCTACCGCATGTTCGTAGCTCAGGTTCTTGCTGGAGACTTTGTGCGGGGGGACCCTGAGTACTGCCGCCCTCCTCCCAGAGACAAAAACTCAAACAGACTTTATGACAGCTGCGTGGATGACCCCACAGACCCTTCCATCTTTGTCATCTTTGAGAAGCAACAAATTTACCCTGCCTATATCTTGGAGTACAGCCTTGAGACCAGCTGTGTGGTCCTGTAATGACTGGTGGAATGTCTTCTGAATTCACACTGAATAAATTACTCTTCAGTACATTTTTTTAAATGTTTGTTCAGTTTTAGTTTTTGTAGCTTTAGAAAACTTTGTAGTGCAGTGAACCGGTATCAATCCCCTGATTGTTGGGGGGCATAGTTTTTTGTTAGGGGCTATTCTTTCCCCAGAAGCAATGCCAAGCTTTAGCATTCAGCATATCTCTAGCCTGGAATGGGGATGTACCTGCTTTGCATATCATGATGCAGTGACACCTGCTGAGGTCATTGAAATGACCTTGATCCACTGATATGGTCACCTCAGGTTGATTCCTGCCTGTGATGGTGCTGATATGCCAAAGGGAGGCTGGGCAGGGAATGTGGAAGAAGTAAAAGTGAAAGTACCTACATCATGGTGCTCAAGAGAGGAATCATGGCCTGTCTTTGAAGTAAATGGCAGGAAGCTCCTGCATCCTGAAGGCTTTGTAATTAATGCTGGCAAAGAACTTTGCTTTGTTTCCTGGTCACATTGCTGACATTTCTTGTCACCTTGTTTTGCTGTGTCAAGTCTGCATGTCTCTGTGACACCCTGTCCTTCCTCTGTTCCCACTGGATTTAGGTCAAGAAAAGAAGGGATATGGCAGCTGCTGAAGTCAGATTCCCACCATACCATGACACCAGCAGTGAGGAATCCATGGTGAGCTGAATAATGGCCCATAGCAGTGTCCCACCAGGGCTGTGGAGCCAGGTCCTGCAGCAGTGAGCAGTGAGACACAGGGGCTTTGTGAGGGCATGGCCACCTCCTTGCCACCCTGCAGGCTGGCACTGGTGGTGGCTGTTCTGGATTATCCTGCTGCTGCTGCCTGGCACTTCTGATGATGGACAAGTGCCCCAGTGGTGTGTGCTCCAGCTAGGATGGATGGTGGGGAAAGCTTGAATTGTGGTCATAGTGATTAAAACTTGGTGGATAATGGAATAACATTTGGGATGAGTGATAGCATAGAAACAAAAATTAATGATTTATTTTAAAACAGTCCTGAGGTACAAGTTGTAATTCAGCAGAGGAGTCACAAATAGTTCACTTGTGTGTGCCACTGCTGGGAGGAACCAAGAGGAGGGCTGTGTGTAGCATCTCATCAGCTTTCCTAAAGCTGCTATCTTCAGGCACAATCAGTGCCTTTAGAGAATTTTGAAAGACAGGTAACTGCAGTAAGTCCCTAAGCTGCACTAATTAATGCAATTCCATGCCTCACTGCTTTTGCAGAAGCCTAAAGGTTCTTCTTTTGCAAATTAGTGATCTAGTCTTGTCAGTCACAGGTGAGCAGAGAACTTTCCACATAGTCAGGAAGTAAAAATGAAAGTCACCTAAAGTGACTTAAAGTGGATGGAAAAGGGGTGAACAGTGACCATTTTCAGCTGTCACCCTACATTGGTCCTTGCAACATTCCATAGATTTCTTCCATGGCTTCATCAGCTTAAGGGGGCTTGGACGTGCAGCCTTTGGGCAGGACAGGGGCTGGCAGATGGAGGGTTTGGGAAGAGTTTTGCTATTGTACAAAATACACTGTGGAATGTTGCCTGTGTATAAATCATCTTGCCCCATTCTTCTCCTCCATGACAGAAGAAACCACCCATCATGTGGGAGAAAGTTATTTCCAGCAAGGTGGGCTTCAGTATGATTGCCAAATTCATCAGAGGCAGGAAAAGGTAAGGAAGAGCCCGCTGAGAAGCAGGCCAGCCACAGGAAAAGGAGGGGGGGGGTTGTTGATCTGAAAAAGAGGAAACCAGGCAGAGAACAGAGGACAGGTGCAAACATGCACAGTTTGGAAGAAAAATAAGATTTTCCAGTAAGTCAAAACTATTTCTGACTACAGGGAGAGTTTCTCACAGCCTCCAGCTGCCTCCAGAATTAGGTGCTGGGTGTTATATCAAGAAGATCAGGCAGGATCTGGTGTGAGCAGGTGTAACAGTGTGCAGTGGTGTGGCACTGTTTGGGCTCTGCAGATGCTGGAGTACCAGATCTGACATGGAAGTTCTCCTTGAGGAGAGGTTATGGGGCTCAGGTTGATTTTTCAGGGTTGCTCTTTCAGGGTCACCCTCTGCAACTCCCCCTTTGTGCTACTGCTCAAAGGAGCACTCCTCCCTCCAGATGGGTGCTGCTGCTGTTTCCTCCATGCCACTGCTGGATGGGGGGGAGCAGATGCAGGGAATTCACCTGCTTGAAAACTGACCTAGCCAAAACCCCCACAAAACCCAAACCCAAAATACGGTGTTCAGCATGAGCAGTTTCCAGTTCTGCTTGTGTCAACACCAACAGAGAGCTGACAGGCTGCAGCATGATTTTTAATTGGCAAAAGATGATCCTGAACCTCTAGCCCAAGCAGATCTGGGAATCTATAACTAAAAGACTCAGGAATATTTCAGCTAGTGAGGCACCGAGAGCAGAAGCTGCTAGTAAAAGTGAAAAGCAACTTAATCTATGAATACTTTTTCATGGGACTTTTGTTCAGGATCATAAATTTGATAAACCTTCTTCCCAACCTGAACCTCTGGCTGCCTCTGGAGTACCTGGGTGCCTTCAAAGTACTAAACAGAAAGCATTCCTCAGCACCCTTGTAGATGAGAAAAGCTTGCAAACCATCAGCAATGTGTGTGTTAGTTGGCAGCCACCAAGCATGGATCTATTGGCTTTTCATTCACTTTTTTTTTCCCTGAAAAACAATTAAGATCTGTTGAGAAAGGGTTAAATTGTTTCTGACTCATGAATGTGATTGAGAATTTCACAGCCACCAAGATGGCGATGGGACAGGTCTGGCCTGAGGAACACTGATTTCTGAGGGCTTTGCTTCTTCCTTCCTCAGCCAGCCTGACACAGGATGGGCAGTGCTGCAGGGCGCTTGTTCTGCAGCAGCAGCAGCCTCTCTTTGTCATCTCCTGGACAGGCTGCTGTGGGCATCAGCAGCTTCTCAGTCATTTCTTTAGCAATTGCTTTTCAGGAACCAGCAACTATTCATAAGGATCAATGGATGCATTTTGTACTCATAAATAATGTATTTTTTCTGTGTGTTCAAATGTACTGTCTTTGCCTGCAAGGATGTTCGCTCAAGTGATCTTTTCATCATAATGTATTTCTAATTGATTTTATTGTGGTTCTCTTAAGGCTTCACAGCATGCTTAGCTTTAACACAGTTGGTTACATATTCATGCAACTGGTGTAGGCTTTCTATTAAATAACACCTCAGCAAGTTTTCAGGCTTTCTTTTCATTTACTGGTGCCAAGTTTGACTTCCCAGTATTTTTAAGAAACCTTTTAACAATTTTGACAGAATTTATTACAGGATGACTAAACTGCAGAAACCTAATGCTTGATTGAATGTGCTGATTGACATATTATTTTCCAAAACATTCAAACTGTTAAAAATCAACCTGAGCCCCATAACCTGGCATGGCCACTGTACGGGTGCCAGGTGAAGAAAACACAGATATTGTTCTTGGCATGACATGCTCAACAATTGCATTATTTAACAAGGCTGTTTCTAGATTGAGGGAATAATGAACCCAGATCACTGTGGTAATGATGGGGGCTGAGGGTTTGGGGAAGGGCAGGAGTCTTTAGTTAGGGGCCTGTAGGAGACAGATCCCAGGCAACAGCTTTTTCTGGTTGTTCCTGTTCTTTTTCAGTGCCTGTTGTCTGGCATGTTGAGTCCCAGGCATGATTCCCCAGAGCAATTCAAACTGTCTTTACAAGGTTGCTTTTACATCTAGCTTACAAATAGGAGCAGTAGGGAAGGCTGACCTGGTTCTTATCCATCTGTTCTTAATAAGTTTAGGTTTCCCTTCCAGATGGTTTCCAGCGATGTCAGAGGGCCCATTAATTGGTGTGCCAGTGTTCAACTTAGAAATGCTTGGGAAATGTCTACACGTGATATCCCCACCACTGGAGGAAGCTTTGTCTTTACTCACTCCCAAGGAGAAGTTTTATTTCAGTGTGTGTTCTGTAAATAATTTTTCTTGGTCTGTATCTTCAGCTTTGGTCTCCTAAACTGTATTTTATTTTAAATTTCGTTTTCCATTTACTAAGTCCAAAGCAAGTGTTGGAAGTCACATTGGTCTCTGCTTAAACAATTTGTGCACCCTTTCATTCTTGCTTCTTGTGGGTTCTTTCTGACTGCATTTTGCAGATAGACCTTTGCAACTTCCAGTTTGCTTTTCTCTTAAAAATTCCTGCAGGTTTATGGGGCTTTTTTGCTATGTTCTGTAGCATCCATCTCAAGCTGTGATCCATTCTGCTGTCCTGAAAGCCACCTGACCTTTGTTTTGTCTCTCAGCTCAAGCAAGTTCTTTTAAGAGTCTTTTTTAATATCCTTTTTTCTCTTAGATCCTCATACAGTATGACCTCATTTTAGCAGTGACACAACCTCTGCCTTCACGTAACTTATTTGACTGAAGGTCCTCACATCAATCCTAATGTATTAAAAAATCCCCTTTGTTTGTTTGTTTGTTTTGTGGGCTTTTCTGGTCGGTTGGTTGGTTTGGTTGGATTTTTTTCACTGAGCAAGTCAAATTCCTTACTAACAAACTGTCCTCTGTACATTTCCTCAGTCAGAAATGTGATTAGTTTCACTGTAGGCTACTAACTAAACCTAAACTTTGAGACAGTGCTATCAAAATACAGTTTTCCTATCAGGATCTTCTCCATCTGCTGCTATGCCTGAACAGTCTGAGTAACTCAATGATGTGTCTTGGTCACTGGCTTTTCTTTTCCTTCCCAGATTGACCTTGGGATTGTTTTTCTTTTCTTCCCCTCAACTTTCAGTTCTACTTGTTTTTTTTAACATGTGGCATCTAGGCAGTTTCCTGAGCTGAAACATAATTAATGACACTCATAAGTAAAAAAGCTGCATTACATAACTGGGAAGACAACTTGCAGGACTCTTCTCTATCTAAATGCCATCAAGCAACATAAAAATTATCATAATCCTCTAATGACTGTTAATTCAAGATGATTGTGAAAGGTGTTGTTCATCAAGAGAAGCAGCTCTTTGCAGTGGCATGAGCTACATGGACTGGATAGCCAGGTGATCTATTCCCACACTTGTGGAGGTTTTATGGGGGAACTTATCAATAAAAACTTGCCTTTTCATTAGGCAAATTCAGAAATATTGATTTCTACAGGTAAAACATGGATAACAACCAAATAATACTATTGTTAACTAACCAAGCTCAGGTGTCTGCTCAGTGCCTGTTCTGTGGGCTGGCACACTCAGAGGGCAGAAAATGGCATGCCTGGGTTTGAGCACAGGCAAAAAGAAAATCCAAACCTTTTAGGACTTGTTTTCTTCCCTGAGGATTTGGAGGCTGGACAGAGTTTGGGTTTCCCTCTCAAGACTACAGTTAAGCAAATTGCCAGAAGCTGATAAGCTTTTTCTTCTCACTCCCTGTCTGTGTGCTCTCTGCATGTCTTGTGCCTTGCCTCACAGTCTCCCCACATGCATTTTGATGTATTCTGCAGCATCTCATAATTTTACTTATATCACTCATGAGGGGACCTTCAGAGGCTGAGGCCTGAATGTTGTTTATTTTCCTAACCAAACCAGAGCATTCCACATTTCTTTTATTATTTTTTAATATGTTGTGTGTGCATCTATGAGGAGAGTGCGAATCCTAACTTACAGCAGAAACCAGTGCCAGAAAGCTCTCCTTTATACTGACAATTGGATCATTTGGAGACCATTTTGAGAGCTATGGTGATGTTCTCTAACCCCTCTGAAGGGCTGAGGAGAAAGCAGCAAGCAGCACAGACTGCAGAGATGGATGGGACTCTGGGGAGGCACCACCCCACCAGTCCCCAGCCATGTGTGCTGTGATGGGATGTGGGGTTCAGCTGGAATGCACTGGGAAACTCCAAGTTGTAGGCAATTACATCTGGTTAGCAAATAAAATGCTGTTCTGCAGGTCCTTTAAGCCAATTGTTTTTCTGATTTTTTTTAAATTTTTTTTTTATTTCTAAGTCTCCAAACTACTGTGCTGCTGCTTTAACCTCTACACAGTCAGAGAAGGCAATTCAGGCTGACCAGACTGGCACGCTCCAGTTTCAAGCAGATTATTGGAAGTATGAGATCAACTTCAAAGGTGAAGCATCTGTTTGCTTGATCTCTAATGCACGTGGGATGTGACTGGTGCTGCAACATAGCATGTCCTGCATGGGCAAGGCTTGCAGGCCAGGACACAAGAGGAGTGAAAAGTTCTTCGCTGATTTTAAGCAGTCAGTGCTACAGCAGCATGGAGGGGAGTGTGGAAAGAAGGAGATTTTCTGCTAAGCAGGCACAAGGATAAGTGCAGATGTTGGTGCAAGGAAGGATACAGCCCAAGCAGAGGGAGATGTTCAGGATGGGAGACGAGGGTGGTTTTGGGAAGCCCCTGAACATGGCTGCAGGATTGACCAGGCCGGGTCCCTTGATCTTTTGGTCTGGGTATCTCCAAGAAGCAAACTGCTCCTTGAAACAGGGCAAAACAAGGCGACCATATGTTCTTTGGCTGTCAGACAGGGCTTGATGTGTGCGTTCAGAGTCATCGCGATTGACACTGAAAGTGGAGATGGCACATGACAAAAGTAGAATACAAATTAAGCGTGCCCCAAAAAAGTGAGCCGAATTTCCCCGCGTTTCCGCCGGTGCCGGGCGCAGAAGGAGCCGCTGGAGCGCTGCCGGGACGTTTCGCGGAGCCGCCAGCCGCTGCCGGAGCCCCGTCCCTGTCCCTAGGTGGCGGTGCCCGCCCAGCCCGGAGCCGCCGTCGGGCGGGCAGGCCGCAGGAGCCGGCCCAGCGCCGGCGCCGGCGGCGGGGCCGGCTGAAGGCGACCTGACAGCATCGCAGCATTTTCGGGGTCCCGTCCCTCATGGGCATCTGCACCGCAGGCAGGTCGGTGCCCCCTCCCCGGAAAGTCCCGCTTTAATCGCTGCTGCTGAGCACCAGGCGCGGGTTAGTGCGGAGCGGGGCCCTCAGCGGGCAGAGCTGCCGGAGGGTCTGTGAGGCAGGGCGCGCTGCAGGAGCACCGGAGGGCTGCGGGGTTACTGCCAAGGCTTTTGGCACTGCCAGCACTGCATCTGCCCCTGTCATTGCCCGTGCCCATCGTTCTGCACTTCTTTCATTGCTCGTGCCCATCGTTCTGCACTATCTGCCCGTCACTGATGGCCCTCTCTCTGGGAAGGATGGAAAGCTGCCCGATGGGCACAAGCCCTGGCTTGAATACAGAGAGCAAGTGAACATTTCCCTCTCACGCCCAGCACTCACTCCCTTCCTCCTCTTCTTACCCCACAATGTGGGAAAGACTGTATGTTATTAGGACAAGAGGTGTACCAGAGCCTGTCCCTATCGCTGGATGACACAGGTGCCCAAACAAAATTAGAAGCTCAAGGCAGACTTGTCGCAATACTTTTCCCAACTGCTCCGCCTGCCTGCAGCAAACTTTGGCCTGGAGATCTCCTGCACCAGAGTTGGTATCTATGTATGTAATAACTCTGGATGTGTCTTTCTTTCAGTAATTATTCCATCACTTTTTAAATTGGTATAAAATTTTACTTTCTGCAACATCTTGTAGCAAGTATTCCCACAGCTGAACGGGATATTGCTTGAGGGAGCTTCTCCTTTGCCTTGCTTTGAACTTAGCACCTGCCAGCTTTGTTTAATAAAAGGGGTGCAGATATTCTCCCAGTGCTTTCTTCATCACATCACACATTTTTGAATTTTTTTAAATTTTCCTCAATGCTCCCAGGAAACATAGCTCTGGAAACAGGCTGCCTTTACAGATGGCTTGGGAATTTGTTGAAAACTCATTTTAATTTGCAAGTTCTGGTGTGTGAGAAGAGCTCACTTTCTGCATACTTCTGCTGAAAAGCAAATCCCAGAAAATAACCTGCTTTTCCCATCAAAACTGTCAAACCAGGAGCCATCACCATCTATAAGCTCACTTGGAAATAGCTCCAGAGCCAGGATTTCCACTTTCTTCTTCTGGGGAGCCTCTATTCCACCTCTGAGAGCAGCCAGAGGAGAGTGAAGGGCATCAGGGAGCAAGGAGGGTGGCACTGCAGGGGTGAAGGGAGGTGACATGCACAAGTAATCAGATGGCACTGCAGCCACCAGTGGTCCTTGGTTGGGGGACACAGAGAAAAGAGATGGACATGAGAGAGACCCTCCAACCTGCTTTAAACTGAAAGGGGGTAAGCCAAAATCAGATGTAAGAGATTCTTTACTATGACAGTGGGGAGGCACTGGCACAGGTTGCCCAGGGAAACTGTGGACGCCCCATCCCTGGAAGTTTTCAAGGCCAGATTGAACAGAGCTTTGAGCAGTCTGTGGAAGGTGTTTCTGCTCATGGCAGGAGGACTGGAACTAGATGATCTTTATGGTCCCTCCAACCCAAACTATTCTAAAATAGTTTCTGAAATTCTATTCTATTCTAAATATTTCTAAAATTTCATGAAACACATCAGAGGAACCCTGAAACAAGGGTGAGAGACAAGCCCATGATCTGACTGGTTTAAATCACTGGTTCTCCCTGTAACTTGTGCAGATGCTAAATCCAAGATGCTGTCTATGACACCTTTGTGGCCCAAAGCCAGCTGCTAAAAAATATCTCTCTTTTTTGTCCAGAACAAGATGCTGCCCCTATAACTTCTGCAGATGTGGTGCCGTGGTTTCAGATTTCTGCACACTTTTGAATTTCAAGTGGATTCACAGAAATACGAGAGAGACTTCAAAGGTAAAAAATCTGTGTACTTACCTCTTGACATACTTATAGGAGAGCTAACTTTCATGCAGCTTCTTTTCCAAAACGCCATTGAAAATCTTTTTGTGCTTGAATGTGAAAACAATGAGGGAACATTTCATGGAGTACAGGCAGCATCTATTAACACTGGAAGAAGGGAAGGGGAAGGAAGTGAAACATAAAATAAAGAGAATGGAAGCAGTTTTTGTGGACTAATCAAAACTGGTGGGTCTGTTTTAAAGTAGAGACTTTTTAAAGTAATGTCTCTGTCTCCTTGATATTATGACATGCTGAGCTAAGATTGTAAATATGGGAGCCTTCCTTATACATTTGCAATTAGGACATAAAGGGCTGAAATAAGGATACAAGTATGTTGAAGGGAATGAAACTGGGTAATTCAAGAAGGATACGGCATCCCTCTTGTGCATACATGTTGTGGGTGGTTGTTGGGTCCACTGTAATTTGACTTTCTATGTGAATTCATTTTATCCTGGTGCACAGTGAGCATGACATGCTGGTGACCCTGCTTTCCCTTGGGTGTGACTGTACCACGCAGATAGGCCTTTTCCAAGCAGAAACCTTCTCTCCTTCTCCCCCACCCCAAACTGCCGTGACCATTGCCTCCAGGGAGAGGAAAAGAGAAGGAAAAAGGTCAGGGGCATAGTAGCTTAAGCCAATTATGAGATGTATTTGAGTTTCTCTGGTACATACACATCCTGTGCAGAGGTTAAAAAGAAATTGTGTGCAGTGATGGTTGCTCATGGTTTGTTATATTTGAAGGAGGCTGTAAGCTGTGGAAGGCAGCCTTGATTAAAACATTAAAAAGTGTGTATGTCATTCACATCTGGAGAAGATGGTGTGCATTGGGCTGTAGTATCTTCCAAAACCAGTCCAAGGGAGTAAGAGGTAGGTAGGATGTGTCCTCCTCAGGTCTGGAGCTGGAAGAAGCACATGGCTTCTCTGGTGGCCTTGTTCAGCAGCTGGAAATAAAGAGAAGTTTATTACAGCAAGTGAGCTGTGAGCTGACCAGGGAATCAGTGCTCAGACAGTGACCCAGCACTACCTCAGCAGCTCCTTCTGGCTTTTATGTTCTCATAGCTCTGCTCCATCACTGTGCTCTTGTACACGAGTGTGTGGAGTTCTTATCCTTGCATCTTCCCTGGTGCTAAAGCTGAGCCTGAGTCATCCAGCATAATCTGGGCACATCACTGCATGGGAGCTGGTGAGTCTGGCATTCACTGCAGAGACTGCCAGGCTCCTGAGGCCTCTGCAGGCTCTGGGCTTCCCCAGCCTCTGAGGCATCATCTGGTGCTGCTGTCTGGTGGGCAGCACCAGCTGCCAGGTTGTGAGGAGAGGCAGGAATTTTCCTGAGCATCTTTGGCAAGCAGCAAAACAGTGAGAGCACCTGGGAGGGGGATTGAAACACGAGGTGCTATGTCACATCAGTGGAAAACAGAAAAGATGTAGTGTGAGTAAGGCAGAGTCTAGAGGCCTGGAGAAGGGCTCTGCAGCTCAAAGAGGTCTGGTTTTGTCATAGGCACCACTATAAAGGGATCCAAATATTTGCTCTGTATCACCACTTGGAGTGAGGCACAGTTTAAAAGATGCCCACAATCCTCCCCAAAACTTTCACAGGCAGCGCTTCAGGCAGCCAGTGAGTGTTTTTCCTGTGCTATCATCACAAGATCACAGAGGAGGGGGTCTCTTCTTTCAACACCACAAGAAGAGCTTGTGCTGGTTGGAAGTCAGGTCAGCGACCCTCTAAGTCTTGGTGGCTTTTAAGACAGATTCTATATGAAGGGAAGGAAACATGAAGTTGGGATAATCAACTCCTCAGGCAATCAGCTCAGCAGGAAAAAGCTGCACAGATACCTCCTTACTGACTGAAGCAGGAGCAGCAGGGAACAGAGGAGGGGCTGGATGTAGGAGCAGCACAGGAGGCTAATTCCCCTGTGTTTCACAATGACACCTGCTCTCCTGGGAGGCATTCCCAAGGAACAAAAACCTCCTTTCTTATTCATAGTGCATTTATCTTAGCTTTCAAAAAATGGTCCAGAGTCGCCTGCATCTTCATTCTATGATAAAAACCTGCAGAATCCTAGTACTGCAGTAAGTGGCAGTAGGAAACAGAACAAGAAAAGGTATGGGGTGTTATGCTCATTATTTTCTTGACTGTGGAAAATAATGTCTGTTTATTGAGTCCTCTCCTGCTTCAGGGTGACTCATTGATCTGCTGATGTAGACTGGGTGCAGGTAGGCTGGCTGGTGGGTTTGACAGCGTTGGCAGGCTGTCAATGTGGCAGGCATGCTGCGAGGGGAGTGCACTGAGGAGACATCCCAGCGGCCTGGGGACTGCCAGGGCAGCTTCCCACTTTCTGCTGATGACAAGTTACGTGGCTGGGGTTGTTCAAAAAAGTCGGCTGGAGATGGAAAAACACCATAATGGCATTTCTAGAGTTGTGTTTTATATTCTTCTGTTAAGGCTGGTACTGGTGACAAGGTGGAATGGCAGGTCCAGCTGAGGCAGCCTGCTGGTGAGCTGGGAAAATCAGGGAACAAGGCTGGCATCCTGTTTTTTGAATGCTGTAGCCTAGGCCAAGCAGAAGAGTGGGACTGGAAAAGCAGACATATCAGTAAGGGGGAATTTGTGCAGTGTTGTTGGAACAGGAACAGTCAAGAAAAGTAAAAGAGAAGAAAATGAGCCTTCCGGTGGGAGCAAAAGCAGATGTTGATAATCTGTAGTGGTTTAGGTGATCTTTTCCTTCTCTGATTCCTCTCCCAGTTCAGGAAAGGGATCATTTTAATAATTTCTTAGGGTCTCAGCAGGCGTTGTGCGAACAATTTGTGCCACAACATTTTCTTTTTAATTTTTTGGCCTGAAGAGGCCAGTATGGCCTGGCTGTGGTAAGGGGAGGTAATGCAGGGATCATGCTTGAAGAGCTGTTGGTAATTTCTTTAGATAGGTCTAGGTTATGATATTGTTATTGTTTAAAAGCACATAGCCAAGCAAGGAAGGAAAAGCTGACACTTAGCTGAAAGCCTAATGTGATGCCTCTTGCTGCAGAGCTGCACTATAACAATGGACATTTACTTGTAGCTTGTAAAAGAGAACAGTTTATACAGAATATAAAGATATAAAGACAGAAGTTTTCTGAGGCAGTCCATGAAACATGACCAGGAGGCTCTCTTGTGGAAATCCCTTGAGTTTGTTAGTCTTGGTCAAACTTGTTTCAAACAGTCAATCAGATCCTCCTTCACACACATTTCCTTCAGACTGGGACCATCCAGCACTGCCTGAAATGGGATATGAAGTACATAAATATCTCTTCACATCTGCACACTAGGTTGGGAAAAGTTGTAGTCCATAACAGCTAGCATCAAGTAAATTTAAAATACATGCCTGAGTCCAGGAACTGGTTTTGTTAGTTTGCAAACCTGTTACTCCAAAATCTGCAGCTGCAAGAGGGACAAGGATGGTTGAGCAGAAGATCTTTGTAGGGGACACAGTTTTGTCCATTCACACCACGGTACTGTGTATCTAAACAACCAGGGCACAGAAATGTTTGTTTATCCATTGTACCTTTAGTTTGACCTAAATGACAGCTGATGATCTGATCTGGAGGTTGAGCCTCAGTGCTCACTATTCACAGGACTGTTTCTCCTTTAAAACACTGTCATGCTCTTGAATTTCAAATCAAAGCATGAGCTTTGGGAGACCATCAACTCATTTAGTATTGCTATAATAAGGTTTAGGTCTTGTGTGTTTTTGAAACATCAGGCAGAGTGATTATAAATAAAGTTGCTTTGATGACTCACCACAGTAACACCAGGGCTTGTCTATGAGGATGAGTCAGTGCACAAGAAAGATAAATGTGCACTTGATAAAGAACAACAATTTCACCTTCTCTTTTCCAGTTGGACACCTGTTCTTAAATCCCAGTGTCATAGCACAGTTTTCCTTCAGCTTGCTTAGGATTGTAGATGTTCTCTGGGCAGAACAAATGTGCTCCTCAGAATCCAATGGCTCCTTCGTATTAATGGACAAGCTCTCAGAGGAGGAGTTTAAAGCATGCTGGGACAGGAGGCAAGGACCATGAAAAAGTGAAAGAGGGCTCTGAAAAATCCAAGGCCACAATTGCACCCCAGTGGGTGTTGGCCAGGTCCTTTGGGAGTGACCAGGGAGGTACAACCAAAAGTGTTGTAACACCTTGGTCTGTGTTGCATCAAGTATTTTTTTCCCAGCCAGTAGCAAATTGAGGCAAATTGAAACCCTACTTCAGCAGACAAGGATTACAGAATCCGCAGGCTCTGGAGAACTCGAAGCCTGACACTTTGGCAACATTTCCAGCTGTTTGTGTCCACTTTACTTCATTCCCCTGGGTGGCAGCGGAGCCATTCAGATGCTGGCTGGGCCCCCGTGCCGTTCCTGCAGCGTGGGGGTGGCTCCCCCGTGGCAGAAGGCAAACCCTCCTCGGCGCAGCCCCGATCCCAGGCGCATTCCTCGGGAGCCGGCCGCTCCGATTCCCTGATTTACGATGGAAAGAAAAAAACCAAATCCAAAAGTGGGAGGGGACATGAAGTAAAAGGGTTGGGGCCCTGTGGAGTTAGATATCGGTTTATAGAAAATTTATGTTTTAATTAGGAAAACCCAGCAACTGGGAAGATTATTTTAATGATGGCTATTATAAACCTGGGGTTTATACTTGGGGTGCATTCAAATTTTGTTTTGTAAGTCTGGTTTTATATAAGCTGTTTTTAAAACTATCAGATTCTATGACCTTTTTTAGGAAAAAAACCAGCAAACCATTTTAAGTTCAAGTTGTACATATGCTCCTTGTTGGTAGAATAACATGAGTTGGGGGAATGTTTTCTTTACTGTTTGGCTTCTTGCAACTGTAATGTTCTCATTCACAATGGTGAAGGCCAATTTTTTTTTTTTTTTTTTTTTAATAATGAAATCTGAGAGGTTGATTAACCACAACCAGAGGGAGGGAGTGGACTGTTTCCCTAGGGCATGGAAGACCTAGATTTAATCCTGTCCTTGAACTGAACCTAAAGCTGCCTGTTTTGGGTACCTACCACTATCATTTCACAAATGGAGAGAGAACAGGACAGGATCACTTGGGCTCAAGGGAAGTAACCAGAGATGCCAGTCCAGATCTGAAGTTTTCCAAGGAACAAAACAGCACCAAAATGGAATGTTCCTGGAAAAAAAAAAGTGGTTCCATTTGGCATGAGCATTTTCTACAAATTCAGAAAAAGCATTTAGTCAAATTCAGAAAAAGCATTTAGTCAAAACCCTGGTGGGTTAGCTCTTTGTTTTGAAGGTGTAATGTGTGGTTTACACATTTCCTTGTGTCTAACTTGGTCACAATTGAACAGAGCATGAGAAATTGGTAGATAGGTTTGATTTAAAGGCCACTGATGGGATGGATATAACTGATTAAATTAATTTTACCCCTCTGATAGAGAGGAACTGAAAATGTTTCAATACATCTAAACAAGTGACCCCTTCAGTTCTTCTCTGAAAATAGATATACTGCATTTGTAGAAAATGTGGTCTGCTTGCTGGCCAGTGTTCTGTCAGAAAAACTGCAGTCTGGGACCAAACCTTAGTGTTATTGCTATTGAGACTTAGAGTTCAGGGCTGCACAAGAGCATGAGAGATCAATATTTGACCCAGGATCTATTTTCTTTATCCCTGGATGAGATGTGACTAGTATCTAGCATATTCTTTTAATTCTCTTCTTCCACATCAAGACAATTTTGTATTTCTGCATTAGGTCCTATTGTACTAGCAAAGTTTCTTTTCAATCTATTTGAAGCACAGTGTTTTCATGTAGGTAGAAAGAGCACATGGAAAAGGGAAGCCTGGGCAGGAGGTGAATGAGTGCTTCCTGTTCCACAGTATGAATCCATCTGATATGCCTGCTGTCTGTAAGCAGAATTTTGACTGAAGGATCTCCGTGAGACTCATGGGAGACTATGGAAAAGCTACAAGGGTGTGGGATGTGTCTGCATCACAATTTCTGGGGGGGTTACCAGAGTGCAGGGAAAATGCTGTGCTTCCTACTGCATGGGTCTGATCCTAGATATTTTGTAAGCAATAAAGCAACAAAAATCAATGATGAAAGCTGCCAGATCAGCCCCATGTGTTGATGCCTTAAAAAAAGCTCAAGCAGAAACAACTGGCAAGGATGGTTTTGGAGCTACCTGGGAAGGAAAGAGAAGGTGCTTGTGGAGGAGTTGGCTGCCAGAAGGCTGATAATGGATATTTGCTGCTTGAGTTAGGTGCTTTCTTACCCATGTTTTTAAATCTTTCTTAGGAAGCTGCTTTGCTAGAGATGCCACTTGCTCACATCAACACTGTCCATCCAGCACAGACCACCACAGCATGTTTGTAAGTGAAGTCCTTGTTGGAGATTTTGTTGAAGGAAACCATGACTACTACTGCCTTCCAACCAGACCTGAAAATTCAGGCTTTTGAACAGCTGTGTAGATAATGAAGGAAATCCTTCCATCTTTGTTATCCTTGAGAAGCACCAGATTTACCTGGCAAATATCTTGGAGGATACACATTCACCCTGATAAAGATGATGCCAGAGATAACAATGTCTTGCCTGAAAATAACACTTCAAGGTTCACCTTTTTGAGCTCTGTTGCATGTAAGAACCTCATATCTGACATTCAGCTATACTGCAGCTGTTTCACTTACAGGAAGGAAACTTAAGTATAACTTATGGAATGGCTGGGTCCACTATGAGAGTTGTTTTCCTTCTAAACAGGCTGGTAGCAGTTAAATCATAATAAATAATGTAACCATCACAATATGGTGATGATTTGGATACAAGTGCAATATAGATTTAAATGTGCCTTGTGGTTAATTTCTAAAACTAATTGCTTCCATGTAAGGTATGGTACATAAGTAGATGTTTTTTAGGACATACTTGGGGAAATTTATATAGAACTGGGGGAAATAGAGTACAAAAAGCATGTTTGAGGGGTGACTCTCTGGACTTGTTTTTCCATGGAGAGAAGATCATCAGCATTTGTCAATGTAAGAAAAGTAGACAATAGGCTCTGAGCTGTTTTTGTCCTGTGGTTTGGCTGCCTTGAATTTTGTGGCAAGGAAAGGCTTTTAGATCATATCCTAAAGGACTGTTACATCATGTTTCCCTAATTTCTCTGCTGGTCCCATTTGGTTATCTTGCAATAAGAATCATAAGGTCTTCAATTCAGATGGAAAAAAATTATTCCTGGATAACAAAGAAGTAAATGACTCGCTGATCTTCCTCAGTTTACCTTGGCTATTGATCGTGTCCTGAAGCCAGAATGATGAGACCCATCTTCACATAACATGTCTGAGAGAATAGGGAGATGCCACAGACTGTACTGCAGTCCAGTCATACCACAAATCAGAACAATATGTCCCTCACAGTCATGTCCCACTCTTCTAGGAAAGAGTGAAGTTGTTATTTTGAGCTGTCAGTGCCCTCCTGATCTGCAGGCTGGGCTGAGATCTTACCTTAAGGTGCTTAGACAGCCTCCCTCTCAAAATTGGAACGATGAGTGCAAAACCTTCCTTGGATTCACAGCAGGATATTCAAGTGGAGTTCTGTCTGGTGCTGCCACACAGGTGTGCAGCAGCCTGCTGTGTGCCTGGCCCTCCCATGTAGTGGGCAGTGTTGGGATGTTAAACTGGATCTGCTGGGGAGCCGGGGGGTGCCATTGCAGGCAACTGTTGCTCAGCTTTTGCTCACAGTGAGGGAAGAGGAAATAATTTAGGACTGAGGTAACAGGGTGTTCTGTGCTTGCCTGAGGGTTGGTCATGGGCCAGTTGGAAGCAGCTCCCTAAAGCTCTGCCCTGGTGTCAGCCAGTACACTCAGCCCTCCCCCATGGGCAGCCCTGGCCCCTGTGGGTGTAGGAGCACTTCAGCAGGGCACCACAGCTGCTTTGGCTCGTGTTCACTCTGCTGGGAATGAGGTCTCCCACTCTTGCCCAAAGCTGAGTTTGGGGTCATAATGCTGGAAACACCTGAATGTTGGTGGCCCCATCGTGGCTGGCCACTGCGAAACACTGAGGAGTTCTGCAGCCCCTGCCAGTGGGAAACCCTGGGACTATAGGAAATTGATACTAGAAACATCATGGGAAGCTCATAACTAATGCTGAGGATGGAGTTTGCTTTGTTTCCTGATTGCTCTCAGGACATCTCACACTGTTTTTCTGTATGAAGTCTTGTTCCAGTGGTAACACTCAGTCCCAGAACAAGTTTCCCTGGGCTTAGGTCAAGAAAAGCAGGGGTATGGCAGCTGATGAAGTCAGATCCCCACCATGCCATTTGGGAAGTCCATGGTGAGCCCAATAATGGCACACAGCATTGTCCCACCAGGGCTGTGGAGCCAGGTCCTGCAGCAGTGAGACACAGGGGCTTTGTGAGGGCTGGCTGCTGGCATGGCCACCTCCTTGCCACCCTGCAGGCTGGACACTGGTGGTGGCTGTTCTGGATTACCCTGCTGCTGCTGCCTGGCACTTCTCTGGGGGATGGAGGAGTGCTCCAGTGGTGTGTGCTGCAACTAGGATGGATGAGAGGTTTTTCTGCCATCTGAACTTTCAGCTCTTTTCATGTTTTCTGCAGGAAATCCCCAAAGTCAGTTAGCTCCTGGACCGCACTGTTGTATTTAGTTTAATTCCACTGTCTTATATTTTTGAAGGGAGTTGGGGGATTTGAGCAGAAACTGGAAGTTTTTCTTATGCAAATTTGTGAGCTCATCAGGAGCTTTGTGTACATAATGGATGGGGATCTTGTTTGCCATGCTTAAGGACAGGGCTTTTTTGAAATAAGTAGGGAAAGATGCATTGGAAGGGATGATATTTACTAGACAGTTCTTCCAGTTGTTGGTAAGATTGTTCTTTTAACTTTCCAATAGTCATCATGCCAAATCCAAATCTGTTCTTGCTCCCCTAACCCATCTGTCCTGCTTGGTGATGTTGGTGTTTGCTGGGGTGTAGGTGCTTTGTGTTGCACTTTTATCAAATCTCCTGTTCCTCCCCATGAAATGCTTCTGTCTGTTTGGCTAGCCAGGATTTCAGTTCTGTGCAGTGACAGCCTGAGGACCCTGTTTCACTGACTGAGTAGTTTCTGACCGAGGGCTGGAGCTGCACGTGTGGGTGTCTGAGATGGACTCATGCCATTACTGGGTACAAATATTTTCTCTGGAACACAAAACACCCCTAAGGGTTTTTAGTTAACTGCTTCCTGTCACTCACTGTGCACATACACACACATGGGGGTCTGCTGGTAAGTTTTTTATGGAAAGCACTTTTTGGATTCCCAGTTTAACAATAACACCCATCTTTGACAGGCTTGTAACAGAGCAAACACTGTTAGTGAAAGCACTTGTATGCAAACAACTCCTTTCCTTCCTACTCTGTTGTTAAACCTGGTAACTCAAAATCCAGCCACCTCAATTTCATGCTTTTCTGGAGGTGAGGAGGGAGGTGACTGTACTTTAATTTCCCAAAATGCTATTGTGTAGAGCATTTTTCATCTTTGAATGTTCAAACACTTTGCTAATGAAGTGCTGGAGGACTGAATGTATTACCTTGCTGTTTGCATCTTCCTTGCTGTCTGACAAACTTTCACATGAGGGGTATCACACCATTAGAGCACACTGTCCTTTCACATGGTCAAGTCCCAAAGGCACTATTATAAATTTACTGTCATATATTGATTCAATTATTGTGTGACAAAGGTAAGAAGTGACTTCTGTTCTTTGTGGTGGACAAAGAAGTGAAGGAGGTAGACATGGACCATTAGAGGGGAATGAATACCTGCTGGGCATGCATAGATGGTGCAGGTGGCTGCAGTGTATTTACTGAGAGAGGATTTGGTGTCTGACAAGTAGGTAAGATGTTGTTTAACTACCAGGAAAGCTCCATGTCTCCTACAATGATAACTTATTTACCCACCCCACAAATAATTCACTGTGTCCCTATACACAAAGAAATTACTATGATAAATGTAACAGTTTTTACTGCATGGGATTTATAACTCTCATGGGAAAAAACAGCTTTTGGTTCCTGTAGGTCTAGATAAGGTTTAGGTGAGGTTCATAGAAAATGCTCCAGTTTAGTATTGGGGTCTCATATCATGGTGCCCCTTTTCTGGCACCAACTATGGGTTGGAAATTCAAAAAACACCTTTGAACAATTAAAATTTCCCTTGAAATATTTCTGGAAAGAAAAAAAAAAAAGAAGAAAAGAAAGATACTTAAGGAACCAGAAAGCAAAGCAGAAAGAAAACCAGTGGCCTTTGTGTGGATTTCAGAATCCCCTTTTCACTCTTTGTATTGTCTTAATTTTTTTTTCTAAAGCATGCCTTGATCTCAAAGCCACATGATCAACAGTTCTCCAGTCATTTCTTATAGTGAAGTGTCAGTCATAGCAAGATTAAGGTAGTTTATATTATCCCTTTTTAATTTAATCACTATTCATGATCAAATATTCTGTTGTTTAAAACAGAAAGGCAGCTCTGATCCATATTTTTCTCTTGAATAGGGTTAACTGTTCAGGGTGAAATTAAGCTCCACCAGTTAAGTTTTGTACTTTACATTACAACAGGAAAGAGCAACACTAAATCCCCCTCAAACTTTTGCCCTCTCAAAATTGCTAGCAGGTTAGAAAGCTGACTCAAATGTTGAGTTTGATCCAGAAAGCTGACTCAGGTGGAATTGCTGAAGATCAAAGCCTTTGCCAGGATGCCACCTGCATGAACAGCACCAATTAGATGTTCTGTCTTGTGTGAATTACTCAACTCATTTGCTGGTATTAAAATGTAGGTGTGGAGATGGCTATCACTGATACCACCAGCGTGGGAAGTTTATTGAATATAAAGGCTGGATCTGCAAAATTGGAATTTACAGCAGCAAATTTTAGATTTCCAACAACCCACCCTGGTTTTCAGGAAATAAGGAATCAAGTTTTTTAAAGCTGAAATTGAATAGGAAAAAAGTTCTCATGAAGCAGCCAGAAGCATTTATTTGTGTGGCTCCTTGACACTTATTATTTACAGCTGGTCCCCTCCAAAGCAGCTTGGAGACAGCAGATACCTAAATGTGAGCTGGACTCTGAGGTACATCAACCACATTCATAATTATGTCATTGTGGCTGTTTTATATGAGTTTGTTTCACCATCAGGTACTGTAATATGATCACAAAACACCACTTATCTTCAGAAGGTACAGGGTGTGTAAAGGCAAGCACCTAAGATAAGCAAGACAATCTAAATGTCAATATTTAGAAAATGCATCTCCATCAAATACACCAACATAATATTGTTCTTTAAAGTGCACCCCTCTGTCTCTACTGTTGTTCAGGTTGGTTCATCGTTCAGAAATGCTGGAATATTCCATAGATCAGAGGCTGAGATTCAACTGACCATTGCACAGAAAGGAGTGCAGGGTCTAGATAAATCTCAAATACTTTTAAGATAGCAAGGATCTAATCATGCTTTGTTTTGTTTAGTACATACTGGAAGTTTTCTTTCCCATCCCACTAGTTCCAGTAATCCTCTTTGTTCTTGGTGTGAATATTCTCTGTACCCTGTTTATTTCTTGCACATTTCTTACAAATGGGCTGTCTTTATACAACTTTTACTGCATCGGAGTTATTATGAGAAGGAAAGGGAAGGATATTTCAACACACACTAAAATAAGTGTTGGGTTTTTTTCAAATTTGAACATATTGCAAAGACACTGCAATTTACAAAATTACTATGAATTAATTCTAAAAAAAAATTTATTTGAAGAAATTTTGAAACTATTTTAGTTTTATAGTAGCATACTATGAACACTAAGTACATAAGCTTGTGAAATTCTTCAGTCCTGACGGGACAACCCTTTTAGCTGAAGAAATTGATCATTCAATTTTTAATTTTTCCCCCATTCTTCTTACTAAGCATTTAACAAAATGCAGACCTTAATAAATGACAGAGACAAACATCTGTCCTTAAATAGCAGCAATTTCTTCTGCCAATAAAATTGGTTTTCTTCCCCTGCATGGAGCCATGAGTTGGCAACACAAGGGCTGGGCAAGCAGAAGACAGCACACAGAGAGACCCCCATTTATTGAGGCTGGGGATTATCATCTGGTTTTCTGCTCCTGCTACAAATGAGTCCTAATAATAGTAGGGGTGGGGTGGGTGGTGTGCTCAAAACACAGAAAGAACACAATGTCCTTTCTCTAGGTGATCAGGTCTTGTAATTTTTTTAAAAATAGTATTTTTAAATACTCAGTCCCTTTTTAGGAGGATGTATGCTCTTTGCCTCTTTAATTGCTCTTATTTTGCAAAGTTGAGTGAGAACAAGTCCTATGGCTTAGGTCACACTCATCTGGGTATTATTTCCTAATGCTTCTGACAAAAAAATTAGTGAGTGCCCCCCTAGTGAAAGAATTGAGGATTCCCAGTTCACTATGCATTTATTGAATTAATGGCTAGGTTTGTTTTGGGTTTCTTAGTTTGAACAAGGCCTTCTAAAATGATACTACTGATCTGAATTCTGTGTGCCATTGAAATGATGGCTCTGGCCACTTCACTTGCCAGTTGTTTCAGCTGCTTAGCAACTGTGACCATGGTCCTTTAGATCCTTGGTGTTTCTGAAGGGTTTTGAAAACTTAGTGGTTCATGCCTGTCAGCCATACCAGACATGCTTTAGTACCTGCTGGTCTTTCTAGTTGCAATCTCCTTTAAAAGAAGAGGTTATCTTTGTGTTTCCAAAAGCCTAGCCTGTAGTGCACCTAGTCTGTCTTCCATAGGCATGTTTTGGATTTTAGCATCTTAGCACAAAACTCTTCCTTTTATTTTAGCTCCTCTCTAATCTCTAGAATTGGGCACTTTCTTACCTCTTGTACTCTCTCCCTTCCACTCACCACTGTTTTATTTTCAATATTTTATGACCATTAAAAATGTCAATTTTATTAGATTAATTCTAAGACTTTGTATGCAATGATAGGTACTTTTCTTTCTGAACAGTTTTGAGTAAACTTGTATTAGGTAAGTACACAGATAATGTGAATGTTAGTATATATTAACACAAACTTTTCTCCAAATGAGGCCTGATCAATTTTGATTTGCAGTTTTATTAGTGAAAAATACATTTACTGATAGACTGTTAAGATTTTAACTTTCTGTGTGAATGAACCTGAGAGTACATTAGAACTTAGGATAAATCTTGAGATTCAGGCACAAGTCACAGCATATATCCTTTAAGCCTAGAAGTGGTGGATGAATATCCTAACATGAGTAAGGGGACTGAGACATACTTGGCCTGGTTTGGGAAACAGGTGGTTTTTGCTTATAGCTCAGGATCATCAAAAACATATTTTCTACCCAAGCCTTCCTTGTGCTCCATTATCTTTCCCAGAGAATGGTGAGGGAAGAAATTTGCATTTTTAACTGGGGACCAGCTCCCACAGTGCAGTTACATAATCTAATTTTCTTGATCAGAGCCAGAGCCAAACCCATCACTCTCTTCCTCAGTGGGGCAGGAACTCTGTTTGCTGCCATCCCTATCCATAGCAGTCTGGTAGTAGCAACATTTTTCTGGCAAAAATCTGTGGTGCAAGCAGCGCTGTCCAAGTGGAAACAAGGCTGCCCAGCCATGAGGTGTGGAGCTGGGTGCAGGGAACCAACCCTTCAGGCCTGGGGGCTGTAGTAATGAAACAGCCAAGGAGGGCATACAGAAAACACCTTCCTCGGTGCTTCTTTCTGTACAGGCCCCTCACTACCTCCCCAGGGTTGGCATCCTAGAAGCAGCAGAAAAGGGTACACCAAGGGATTGTCCTGCTGTAGTGCGTTTTGTAGGAAAAGAAGGATAAGACAAAACAGACTACAATAATTGCAAAATATCCTCACTCTGAAATGAGGCAAAGTGCCAGAGAGCTCTTATGCAAAAAAAAAAAAAAAAAAAAAAAATCTGGAGATTCAGCTCTCCCACATGAACAGCTTCCTTTCAAAGTCAGAGTCCAGGGCGAACAGGCACACAATTCATATACATTCTGCTGCCTGCTGCTCTTGCCTAGCAGCCTTTAGAAATCAAGTATGTGCCACTCAGTCAGTGTCAACATAATTTCTGTCATAACCACCACCAAACAGTGCAAGCTTGAAATTTAGCAGAATTCAGCACAACCTGTTTGCTTTGAGTAATTAGTTACTCTTCCCTGGTTCTGTCTTCCCATGCAGGAGGAAAGGAATTGTTATCAGAAGGTGATTCTTGCCAGAACACAGAGTGCCCTCTGACAAGCAGGACTTCAGTTCCATTAAACATCCCCACGCCCTCTGAACAGAAAACTCAGTGTTCTGTATTCTTATGGCTTGGAACAAGCAAATATTTCCTCACAAGCAAATATTTCCTCCTGTACATTTCTAAAGTGATCTCTCTTGCACAACAACAGTATGCATTCAGGCAGTTCATTTTAATTATCGCTTTGTAACATTCTGCATCTCCTTCTGTTTAGTCACTGAACTTGCTAGTATGTTTTCTTGAGTTGTTTTTTTTTTTTTTTTTTAATTTTTAAACAACTTGTTTCTGTCTGTCAACAGCTGCACTCTTCATTTTATGCACTTTGAATGCATTCATTTTCTACAGTGTGTCTTGATACTGCAGCTCAGCTCCAAGCTGGAACCCACAGCAATCCTTTGACAGGCTGTCTGTTAGGCTTTCAGGTCATCCCTAATTTCAGGTTTTCTTCCAGACTCATAGATTTTGTTGTTGAATAACAAATAATACAATTTCAGCTGTCACAGAAGTGTAAGAACTGCTAGTTCTGCTCTGTCCAGCTGCAGCCAGAAGCTGGCTGGAACACGTGGGTGAGATGTTTGGATCCTTGGAGTTAGCTGGTGTCACCCACTCCATCAAGGTGTGCATCAGTCTCTTCTCCCAGGTAATAAGCAATAGCACAAGAGGAAAGGACCACAAGTTGTACCAGGGAAGGTTTAAATTGGGTAATAGGAAAACTTTCTTCACTTAAAGGGTGGTCAAGCACTGCAACAGGCTGCCTGGGGAAGTGGAGGCATTTAAGAGTTGTGTAGATATGGCACTTAGGGACATGGTTCAGCAGTAGACTTAGCACTGCTGCTTTAACAGTTGGACTCAGTGGTCTCAGAGGTTGTTTCCAACCTTAATGATTCTATTGTGTGTTCCATCCCATATGTAGTAAAATTATGGAATTCCAAAAACCCCACAGAATAAATGTATAGTACTTTAAAAAGTGTGGTTTAAGTTTGTTTTTATAGTTCCAAATTAAATGCATTTTCTATGAAATGTTTCAGTCACTTTTAAAAATAACAGATTTGTATCCAATGGAAAAACTGTTGTCTAATATAACTCTGAGGCAATCTCTCTTGGAAACACTCTACTGCAAAATTTTGGATGTTTGCATTCATCGATCTTGTCCTGATTTCTTTCTTTCTGTGGTTCATCAGTGCATTTTCTTATGTGTGTATTTGTTAGATTTAGTGGGTTCTTTCCTTTCTAAGTTGTACCAGTAATAATCTCAGATGGTGCTACACTGCCACAAACCCAGGCAGACTGGCATGCAGTAATGGTGGCGTGCTAAGACTGGTTGAGGTGCTCAGATGGATGAGGACACCTGTACCAATCCATTATTCTTCTGTTGGTGTTTGAGAACATTCAAGTCACCAATTAAGCAATTAGATGCATATCAGTGTTTGCTTGGCCTTATCTTCCTCATAAAATACCTGGGCAGCACCAGTTTGGACAGAACTCAAGGATTAAGTAGCTCAGGTGAAAAAGCTGAAGTTGGTATAACTGAGGCAGTGAAAGAATTTTCAGGTTGCTTTGTGTGACTGTGTTATTGCTGATGGCAGCAGCCAGCACTGTTACTGTGCTCTAAGCAGTAAAGTACACTAAGCAAAACTCCAGTGATGTTACTATGCTTCATAATTTTCTGCCACAAGCAGGACACACCTTAATTTTAAGATTGAGCTTTGGTAAAGTATGACTTTGAGACTGCTAAACAGCAAAGGTGTGAGTTGCCATGTATTGGTGGGATTCCATACTCTTCATGACCAGGGAGTGACAAAGCCTGCCCTGTCCCTGACAGGTGGTGTGCCCAGGCCATGTCTCTGGGGCAGAGAGGGTTAAACCGCTTTGAACAAAGGCTTGATTCATGTATTTTCTTCCTCGAAGGGAATGAGAGAAAGAAACAAAAGTAAGATACAGAAAAAGCTGTTGTGAAACAAGCCCATTGCTGTTCTCTGAAGAACAAGTATGTGAGGATTCATTTGTAGAGGCAAGCTGAAGCAGCGGGGCACTGGAGGGTGGCCACAGCCACTCTTCCTCCAGGGGTTGTCACTGCCCTGCCGATGCCAAGGACTAAAATTGTCTGGCTTCTTAGAAGAGGACGTGGTCCTGACCGTGTGCCACAAAAAAATGTCTGCTGTACAAAACCACAAGCTATTTCCCACTCCAAAGCAAAATGTTTAATCGTAGCTATTGCTGCTGTAGTTGGGGGATGGCTGCTGTGTGAAGAGGACTCCTTTCTGTCAGCATATCAAGGGGCTGGGAGGTGTCTGCCATCTCAGACAGGTGGTGGTCTGTGTAAATTAGCATTCTTTTCATGGCCAACTGAAAGGTCAATTTTCAGTTGACAACTGAAAAGTTTAAAAAAGCACATGCATCTAGGGAAAACAGCTAATTCTATGGTTCATAGCAGTGTTAGCAAATTTTACCACAGAAAATGAGTCTATTGATTCTGCACTCCTTGACCATCAAGAAAGTAGTTATTACAGATATTTTTTGGCATTGATTTATTAAGGGATGGTTATTTAGTATTTGGACATCCAGAAAAGCAAGGGCCTGCACTTCCTGAAGCGGGAGGAATGGTATGAAACTGCAGTGTATCGCTGTCACATGGTTGCCAGTGTGGGTATCTTAGCACACAGCTCCAGCAGTTTATTGCAAGTGCACCAGAACGTGCTGCTAAATGGAAGTCTAGAAATAGTAATTACAGATTTCAAATAGTCCCAGGTAAGACCACTGAAAAGAATTTAGAACATAGGGAGCTGTGGACTTTCATGTTTCCTTGTATGTAGATATAGATATGTATTTTGAAAACTATTAAATGAAATCACACTCCACTAGGCAAATTCTCTGAGAATACAGAGGAATATATATGTCTTTGAAAAAATGTGTTTGTGAGCTTGCTACATCACAGCTTTTAAAATTACTTTTATTCTGAAAGTGCTAAACCCCATAAATTTTAAATCAGACTTTTCAAAACAAGATTCGACCTTTTCAATCCAATTGCAACATGTTTTATTTGAACACACAAACTGAAACATAAAATGATGACAACAATTATTCCTGGAAGGTATTAAAAAGTTGATCTGTATGCATAAATTGAATTATGGCTCTGGCAAATGTGCTCTATAAGCAAACAGACACAGTATAAACACTTCATACTCCTCTAACATCTACTGCCAAGGTCCTCTAATCATTTTAAATCAGTTCAGACTGTTGCTGTGAGATAGCCTGCCTGTACTTGATTACCTATGCACAAAAATAAAAAGATTAAAGAAAATATCAAGGGGACAAAAGAAATTTCTTCAAAAACTTAGGGAGGGAAGGCCAGAAAAGAAGGTAGTGAAGATGGCACCAGCTGCAGTCTTGAGGACTGGCTGTTCAAATTCCTGAGTGACACAGAGTAACCATAGGGGAGCCCAGCTGCCAAGAACTCTGAAGGCATTTCAACAGCACATTTGTGAAATGCAATTTTGCAAAAGACTTATAAACTGACCACACTGGGCAGGTTTTCCTGGGATTAGGAAAAGATGTGGTCTTGCCATGAAAACCACTGCCCTGCCAGATCTGATGTTCTTCTACAAAGTGTAGTTTTCCTCATGGAATTGATGTTATAGTGTTCCTTGGATATTAGTGTTGTTAAATAACAACAATAACCACAAGGAAGCAGCTCTCCTACATGGAAAATTTCAATATTTGCACAGAGCAAGGCTTGCTGCAGTGAAAATCAATGTTAGAATACCAGGGATGAAGCAACCCAGCAATAGTGTGTGTTGTGTCCTCCAGCCACCCCAGGGACAGAGGAGTATGTGTTTTGTTGCTATGCCAGCTAAAAGTCAGCACTGACAACTCATTACCCATCCACAACTGTGTGCTTCTAGTAAGTAACAACAATTTAAAAAACTAATTCAAAGGTGTATCATAAATTGGGGTTGCTGTTTTGACCCAGATGAATGCTCTGGGGATAAATGCATTCAAGACTTGGAGATGCATCCTTCTTGCAGTAATGAGGAGCCACCCAACCTAGTGGCCTGGACTGTTAAAGCCTCTTTGCTTCTGTAAAAGTTACTGTGTCATGTAACTAAGTGTTGATCTTGTTGCAGGACTCCAGGACTTGATCAGAAAATAGGGAATATTGCCCAGACATTGGATTTTAATAACATGATGGTGAGTTTGTTAAGAATAAGGCAAATGACCTAACACAACTTGTCACCTTCAGTCTGTATGAGGTTTGCCCAGGGTCCATGTGTTGGCAGCAAAGGTAGGATGCACTGTGAAGGTTCTGAGCTGGGGAAGAGGTTTTAGCTCCATTTTCTCCTATGTCTTTGGAGGCTTTTTCTCTAGGACATCTTCCACAAACCCTGTCCAGAGTGCTATATGTAAAAGAAGGGAGATCCTTGGAAACCATGTGCAGATGGCCTGAACCAAGCTAAAAGTGCAGAGAAAGAACAGACAGCCTAGGTAGGTGATGAAGCATATGTTCCATAAATCCAGACTGCTTTAAGCTAAAGCAAACAAAGCAAGCTGGGGAAAGTTATAATGCTTTAGATTTCCTAAGTACAACAATTTTTATTTTATTTTGAAACAATTTTCCCTTAAGGAATGTCCTTTCATTTTAAGTTGGAGAAGGCTGACGACTCATCCTATGATTTTTTTTTCCTTTTTCTGGAAAGAATTAATTTTTTTTGGCTAATCCAAAACATTATTTTCCCCCCTCATGTTCATTACCCACCTTTCAGTATGACTCCCTCACCATTTCAGCCCAGTACTTGCTGGTTATTTAGAAAAAAAGTAGATTTTCCATAATTGTTCTCTTATTATTTTTGCTAAATAACCTGATCTAATGTGGCAGTTTGTATGCTTTAGAATTACAGCTTTCTCAAGTGCTCAGATGACATGAAATGGAAATGATGCCTAACTCAAGCTGCTCAGTGCCAAAACATGGTGCTGGAAGGAGAATGGTCACCTCCTTGAGACCTAACCCCCCCCTGTGCTAGTAAGGTGTAAATGTCCAGTTCAAAAATCTGCACTCAAACGGCTCAGAAAGATTCCCAGTGGCCCCAAGAAAATCTGGAGGTCTGTGGTAAAAGACCTGGCATCTTTGTGTGTTATTTGATGGGAAGAGGAGAGAGTGAGTGCATCCTGATTCGGAGGGTCATGTCCCTGTTAGTCAGAGCAAGAGGCAGAGACTGTGGTATGGCTGCTTCATCCTGGGGTTGGATGTCTTTCTCTGGTCCTGTCCAGATTCTTCTCTGTATTTTTTCTATGATTCATAAAATATTTTTTAGCTGTTTTGTTCTCTTCTGCCATGACGGATCTACAGTGGTAGAATTCTGATTCACTACAGCAGTTTTTCACTATTTCTTCGAAAGCAGCATTCCCTGCCTGTTAGCACTCTAAGTCTCTAATCAGAGGAAAAAAATAAAAGCTGGAAGATCACCTATCTAAGATCATATCCACAGGCAGAGGAAATCCTGGGGGAAGTTATAAGCATCCTGCGGATCTCCTGGAACTATGGCTTTCAAAGAGTTTAGCAGGACCATGCCTTCCCACCTCATCTTTGTAACTGTCCCAAATTAGCCTATGTGCCATCTTTTCCATTTCTGGGAGCACATCTGTTCCAGCCATGCTCAAACCTATCCCACTATCCACACACACAGTCTCCAAAACCTTCCATTGATTAGCAATTCTCATGAAGCTGGAAACTCCCTGTGATGCTTCATCCAGGAGTTTGCTGGTGAGCATAAGGTCAATGCACAGGGACTCATGAGTGCCAATGACACAGAAGACTTAGACACAAGAGGACTTAGACATCCACATGGTGGTGGAGGTCAGTGCAGGCAGGGCAACAACATTGGCTGCAGCTCTGAGAGGGACATTAGAGTATTTTGCTCTTCTGACACCAACAAAATTAATCACTGTGGTAAAGTTTGAGATCCATTTGTTCCTATTGCTGGGAACAGGAAGAGGAGCAAGTAAATAAGACTGGATGTGTTATGGCTAGCTGTCTTTTGTTCTGTTTGATCATTTGAAAAGACAGATGACTGCTTACTTTAGGCTATTAGGCATGTTTGTTATACATGAGGATTCATGGACTTTCAGTTATGCTTTTTTTTAAAAAAAACTTGCTAGAATTACAGTGAGTATTAATTAAATTTCTGTGACTTCTGAATGAAGATAGCAGTAAGTATCGAAGCACTGGGTAAATGCACTGCTCTCTACATTGTGCTAGTATAATGTTTCCTTAAATTAAAGGACAGCACAAATTCACAGAGGAGAAATGTGGGTAAATAACGTGTAAATCAGTGACAAATGTAAGCATAGGCAAATACATAAATAAAATTTCATAACTTTATGATGATTTATTACCAAAGCCAAAATATTTCCAGAGGCGTAGTTTTCCACTGGAGGAGAAAATTCTGTGAAGCTGTAACAACACAGTGACAACTTCTATATATTTTTTGGAAGAGGAAAATTTTATTAAACCATGAAAGGCCAAGTAATTTTATTTTGTGAATTACTAGAAATCCAGAAAACAATTAACTGTGAGCAAATCCTAAGGAATTACTTGTCTCTGAACTTGTTTAGAGAAATTTATTCACAGACAGTTCACATTGAACATCACACTCAGTAACCAGCAAAATATATTTTTAATGGTGATCACTTATGGCATAGAAAAAGAAACCAGTAAAAAAAAAAAAAAAAGATATTGCTTTGCAAAATCTGTTTTGTGTAGCTCCTTCTGTCAAAACCTTTGTGGGTGGACTGATCCCAGCAGGAAAGCAATCTTCTGGAAATTACAGCAAAGTGGAGTGCTTCCCAGATGGGTGGAAAGTTCCATCTTAATGCATAATAGTAGCTCCAAATAGGTGAGAGCCATGCTTGTGGGATCCTGGGAGTGCTCTTGGGGTCTCCTGCTATAAACAGTAGGCATTAAAGACAAGCTAAGTTTAACTTTCCTCTTAAACTGAAGGCTGCAAGAGTTCTCTGGCAGAGGCTGTTGTCGTTTGTCTAAACTGTATAAAGTGAAAAAGCTGTGAAAGCACTGGTTTAACAGAGTTCCTGAAACCTTGTGCTAGGACACCTCCTCCAAAAATGTCAAGGAGAGCAGATATTTTAAGTTTAAAAAAGAGTGGAAACCAAGATGTTCTACAGTCTTGCTTAATGCTCTGCTTATTGACTAGAGAAGTGATTTGGTTAAAAGGTGGTGAAATTTCTTTTTGTTCTTCTCACTGAGTTTCTGAAAGACCGAATACTTAGCCTGTGGATTTTTAGAGGGAAAACCTTAATGTTTTTCTCAAGAAGCAAGGTAAATTGGGAATAGGAGCCTTCCTACAACCAAAACATTCATGTTTAATTCACTCTGAAAGAAGGCTGAGCCTTACAGCTCTCTGAATTTTCTTCTGACAGCTGTGCCCCTTGGGAGCTCTCTGAGGTCTTGCTGCCCACTGCAGCCCTAGATGCAATCTTAGAGTCACAAAACCTGTGGGATCAAATGCCAGCCCTGCAGTGGTTGGTCCTACAACATCCAAGGCCCTTGCCTTGCAAGATCTCCTTCCACCTACTTCTCTCCTGCATTGGGGAGGATAACTCACAAAATTGTGTATGAACAGCCCAGTGCAGGGCATGGATTTAAGCCCCCTGGGACCCACATGTAGGAGGAATTTGGAGTGTTAAATGTCATTTATCTCAAGCTTCTCTTTTTGCTTTTTCTTGCCTGCCTGCTTTAATTTTCAAGGTGTGAGGAAACTGCATATATAGACATCCCAGCCCAGAGGCAGGGGATCTGTGTGAGGTGCTCCTGTACTGTGCAGCCCTTACAGGAAGAATTCTCCCACTGTCTCCTGGTTCAGTGTGGGCATATCCAGGCCCTTGCCCAGGTGTTGGGGGTGCCACTGCCCATGAGCATGAGCTGCTCCCAAAGGCAGGGGCAGCAGAGCTGTGTACAGGTTGCTTTCCTGCAAAGCTGCCTTGGTGAACCAGTCCCTGACCCAGGCACACTCACAGCTATAGGCTTCAGCTTCCTCAACTTGGGAAATACAGGAAAGGCAAGGGGGGAGGGAGTTACTTCACAGCAATTCCTGCAAAGACTGTGATTCAGTTATTTGCTCTTCTATGAATGCCCTAGTCAGATGACTAAGGCAGATCTGCAGGCTGATGACCCAGAAACAGTCGAGCTAAATTTCACATTTGGTGGAAAGGAAAAGTAAGTTAAAAGCCATATACAGACTTCTTCCTACTTTCAGTGGTTTACTTCCCAGTATAAGCCCTGGCCTACACCAAAGATATAGCACTGAAATTTGCTCAGGGGCTTTTCTCTTTTTTCCTACCTCTTCCTCATCTCAGGAATCTGGGCTATCTGAGGTTACCTACACCTGTGATTTTTGAATTAGCAGCACATAAGCTCACCACAGCTGCTGGGTCTCTCAGATGGGAGAGTTGGGGTGGCCTATTTCCTTTTTTTTGTTCAAGTTCAAGCTTCTGGGATGGAGGCTGCTGGGTTTACTGCACCTTTTCTTTCCCTTAGGTAGGACAGTTTTTCCTTGCAGGGCAGGTGGAAAGGAAAAGGAAGAGTGTCAAGTGTAATAAATCTGTTCTCGTAGCTTGGGCTGCTGAGCTCCTGCTGGGGAGGCAAGAACCTGTCTCTGCCTTATCAGAGGATGGGTCTGTGAGATTTCTGAGGAATTGAAGATATACAAGATAAATTTAGGGGGGAAAGTTCTTCTTGTTGTTGCTTCAGGTCTGTTTGTGAAAGATCCTTCTGTGAACAAAAAGCATCAAGCTGCACTGCAAAGTGGATGTGAAACAATCTACTGCTGACAAACTGGTTAAACTGTGTCTAAAATCAGCCTGGTGCTAAGATAATGCAAAAGGTTTCACTATTTTGTTTGAATTTTTACATTTCTTTTGACTGCAGTGATATTCCCTGGGAGGCTGTCTCTGGTGCCACTGCTGGGTTTGGGCTGCTGGGTTGCTCCCAATCTGTGATTCCTTAGTGCCAGTGAAGCGTTGTACTTCTTGGGGTGCTCTGGGTGCCTATGAAACCTGATGTGCCTCATCCTAGCACCTGCTTGTGGGAACATGTGGCAGGACTCTGTAGAGTGCAGGATTCCCAGCCTGTGTGTGTGCATAACTGTGGGAGCCTGCAATCATAAATACATTGAAACTCTTGGCTAAAAATCTCCACACATCTCTGTTTTCTGGTCTTCCTTTTGGAACACTAGCATTTTTTAAGGTGCTTTCATGAAATGCAACTTGAAAGTATTAAGCCCCAAGCAGCACATGACCCTAGCACTGCAGAAATCCCTTTAGAGTCCTCAGTCATGTAATCCTGTGTGCAGCATGCAGGGCAAGATGGGAAAGTTCTCATCACGTTCCTCTGTCCGGGTGTCTAGGCAGTGTCTGATGTGGAGGTGTTGTGCACTGGCCATTACAGGAGCCACTACCTTCAAACCTCAATACCCTTTAATAAGTGTAGCCATGACTTCCAGAAAGTGGCCCTGCATAGTTAGAAATTCACTCAAAAATTATTTTTTATTAAAATATGAAAATATTATTATCTTTGATTTCTTCATTTTTTTTTAATATTTCATCAAATGTATTAATATTTTCTCATTCCTGTACCATGATATAGGCTAAAAATGTAGAGGCTAGTGCAGCTCCCTTATTATATGGTTTGCAATAGGAGAATATTTGTTGCTCTCCATACCACACTAAACAGGTCAGTCTCCATAATCCATCAGTTGGCTTCCTCACCACCATTTTTACCCTTTTCCAGTCTTGATTCTGCCAGAGAATGAATTCTGTTGGGCATGTCAGACCTTTATTCCACACAAAGTTCATAAACCTTCACAGGGTCAAAATTACTAAAAAGCAGTATTTTCCATGTGTTTCCTAGTGCTTTTTCATTTGTAATTACTTTTGGTTTGTAATTTCTCATGGTTAGCACAGCATATCCACACTTCCATCATAAATGCTACTGGAAAGATGTACTTCACACTCAATACTGTTTTTAAATGCTGAGTTTTCCCAGACCTGGGAAATACCTTAGGTGAGTAACCTTTTCCTGGAGGTGGGCCATGTCAAGGCTTCTTTCCTCAATGAACAGGAAGAATTCAGAAAAATGAAGGCAAGCATCCGAGTAATCTTTGCAGGGAGTGAGAGTGTGCAAAGGGAACCCTCACTCAGCAGCCAAGTTTGATTTCGTTGTTCATTCATGTGGCAAAAAGAAACTTGTGAGCGGGGAGAGAACAAGAATGGATGTGTTTAGCTGCAAAGAGGGTCAAGGAATAAGATTTTGAGGAGGCAAAGAAAGTCGCAGAAGGTCAATCACTAATGTCTGTGGAGTGCTGGAGCTATTGGGTGAGAAAGAGGTGCAAATCAATTCAGTTGTTTCTGTAGTATCTCTGCAGCCTGCTAGGGCATGTGTTTGCTTGAGGGATGCTGCAGGGCTTGCTGTCACTGTGGTAATAAATGCCAGAAAATTTGCAGTGAAATTCACATTTACTCATACTGTGATGGAATTGATACTCATATCATCCTTTCCAACTCAGAGGATCCTCTCTGATGACATAACTAGTGTTGAGTCCAAAAGAAACAGCAAAGAGAGCAACTTGCATAGCACTGGGATGAGCCATAGTACAAAGGGGGAAAGGTTTGGTCCCTGTTTTGTGTTTTCCCATCACCAGTGACCTGGGTGAGGTCTGGACTGCGAGTGCCCTCCTTCCCAAGAAAGTACATTATGTTTCTCAGCTATTTCCCCCTTTTACCCTGAACAGTGGCTCTTGCAAAGTTAAAAAGTTCAGTGTAGGTGGAGCCAGATGCCTTCCATGAGACTGTAGGGCTTAGTAATTGGATAAGGTGAGATATGTTGGTTAAAACCGCCATAAAGATTTGAAGCTGACTTCCTGTGCCACTTCTTGGTGTTCTGAGTGCTGAGGAAAGGGAACTAAAGTGCCTCCCTTCCTCCTACCATGCACTCCGAAATTGCTCTTATGGCCTCAAACTCTTGCACACTCAAAGACCAATTCTGGAAACACAGGTCTGTGAGCCAAATAACTTCTGGTCTTGGGCCTGGAGAGGTGTAGATTGCCAAGGAAATTCATGACTCCTGGTATGCTCTAAATGCCATGATTAGAAAAAAACTAGTAGAAATCCTAAATCAGTGCTTAACTTTTCTGCTTTTCTCTCCCACTCTGTTCTGGAAGGACTGTACTCCACAGGGGGCCAGAGAGATAGCATGTTGAACGTAGGTGTGGATTTTTGATCCACAAAGAAGAACCTTTCTGAATGTTGGAGGTTCCTCTTCGAAGTACCTCAAGTACAGATCAGTATAGCTAATAACATGTAAAGGCAATCTCCTAATACTGTAAAAAAAGAAAAAAAAAGCAGGGCTGCAGTCTCACCACAGTGGAAAAGCAGGGATTGACTGCAAGGTATGCTGCCAAACAGCTGGTTTGGGCTGTTCTGGACTGTCTGGATCCATCACTGCTGAACATGTGGGATGGTGGGATCACTTTTCTGGGAAACCTCCCTGTTTCACACACAGGGCAGGGTGTCACCCTGTAGGTGGAAGCTGAGGTAGTGGCATGAAGAGCAAAAATAGTTTTCTGAAGAGATCACAAAGCAAAATACCCTTGGCTAGCTTTCCCAAGGGTCTGTCCTGGCTTGGCAGAACAACCCTGGTCTGGTTGATTGGGGGAACTTGGGATGAGTTTCCTTGCAGTGAGGGCATGGGGCCTCTGGTTTGTGCATCTGTACCTTCTGTCAGCAGTCACTCCTGATTTTTATGTGCTGCAATGTCAGCAGGATCCTATCCAATGTCCTCAGCACCCTGCCCTAGCACGGAATTTTGTTATGTGTGAGGTTTCTCTGAGACATATTCTGGGTCAGCATGAGCTCTCATTTATCTTTAATTGAGTGTACATTTGTCCTGATGCAAAATTTTGTCTTTGCTGCATTCAGTGATCTTGGACTGATCTGAGACCTCCACCCAGGTAGCTCTGCAGTCTACAGAGCAGAAATTGAGCAGCTTCCTCCAGTGGTGCCCCTGGTATCCATGTGTAAGTGTTTATACACACGTGTTGTCTTCCTTTCCAGCTTCTTCTTTCTGTCCTCTTTTTCCATTTGGTTCTGCTTTGCATTTTATTTGCAATGTGTTGTCGTGTTGTGAGTATTGCTCATGCATGTTGAGTTAGGGTTCCCCAAGGAGTCTGTCTGGCATTGGAAAATTAAGTTTTTTTGGCTTTTGCACTCTCAAAGCCCTTTATTATAAGCTGGGGGTTTTGCTCCGGGGTAGTAGGATGTTGGGAAGAGCTGAAATATGGCACTGCTGAGAATCAATTAGTGTAAAAACTGCTCTAGTACCCAACTACATGCTGATTACTCTGCCCCCAAAGGCAAATGTGTTTGCAGTTTAGGTCACAAGTGAAATAAGCCTGCTGAATCTCATTTTAACATGTCACTCTCTTATGGACTTTCTTCTCCACCCCAGTGCTTACCTCTAGACATGTGAATTTTCTTTTTGAGAGCTGGGAAAAATGTTCTGGAACAGCAGATCCCTCCCTTCCTCTCCCCCAAAAAAATAAGAAAATCATCTTGCAAATACAAAACTGATTTATTTCAAAGTGTTTTGGTCTGGCAGATAGCAACAAGGAGACATTGGTTTTACTCACAGTAGAAAGGTTGTCATCTCATCTTAAATCTTCAAATTTGACTTGCTCTACACAAGGGATCTGAGTTTGTCCTCACTTCTTGCTGTGGAGATTTGAGGTATGTCTTGCACATCCCAGGCATGTGATTTCTTTTCCTTTAAGAGTCCCTGTAACACTGGCTTTGCTTCCACACTTGAACAATTCACACACCAAATTGATTAATCAACTCTGATTCTAGTTACAAGATAATCTTAATTAGTTAAGGAATGTACCAGCCTCTCTGCTGTTGAATACCTGTGCACTTCCCAAGAAAGTGGTAATGGTTAAATATTCTGCCAGTCTGGAGGTGAGCAGCTTTTGGGCTTTGTTGGATACCAGAAAAGAATGAAATGAAGAAGTGTCATTAAATGAGGACCCTGCTGCATGCAGCCAAAGGCATTGCCTTTTGTGGTCATCTATCCTCTCTGACTGTTTGCAAAACTCACTATCTGCCCTCAGTTATCATCACACTTTGACCAGGGGAAGAGATCTCATTTTTGCACACAGGCCTTACTGGCTGGCAACAGATGAAAAAATACAGTACTACAGGTACTTCCTTCCTTTCCCCGTGTTCATTTCTGTCTACCCAAAATTGCATCCTAATTGTGGTTGATGGCTTGATATGGCCATTTGCGTTTTCCTTCACACTCTTGTAAGTCTCTTGGCAGCTTTGTGCTACAAAAATGTGATATAAATCCAAGGGCCATTCTTTAATGCAAGACTGCCAAAATGTACAGTGCCCATCCCACTTTGCCTCTGACTATTTTCCCTATTTCTCTTGCACAACTTTAGGGGAAATTGGATGCCTGTCCTTTCTGAAACAGACTCCTATTCCAAATGCTTAGTCTTGGGGGAGAGGAAGCTCTGCCTGCCCGTGGGGGATCAAATTCCTGTCCCTGTGCAGTGCAGGGTGGGGTGGTTGCACGATAGCTGTGCCAGTGCTTTCCTGTTGCTCCACCCGCTGAACTTGAGCGTGCACATGCCCACGGTGCTGCATCCAAAGCCCTGTGCTCTGTCCTGAGCTTGTGTAACAGCAGGGAATGCCAGGTAAGCCCGGGCTCTAATCAACTGCTGTGGCAGCTGCTATGCTGCTAGGGATGTTAGCACATCACCTGGGTTTCTGCTGACCACGCCAGCTCTCAGTCTGCTGAAAGAATCTGGAGTGCTGCATAGTTTGTTCTCTTTGCTGTAAAGTAACTTGTGCGTAGCTGAAGCAAATATCTTTTGGATTTCACTTCACTTTGCAGCTGTACAAAGAGTCACAAACAATTCAGGTTATTTACCATAAAAGTGAGTAAATTTTCCAGTACATGATTGGGTCTATTCTTGTCATGTGTGAGTTCTATGAGAGCAGGAGGTGCTGAAGGCCCCTCTGTCCACGCTGGACCCTTCCAGTTGGAGCAGGGCTATATGTGACCATTCCAAGTAACATGTTTCACACTAGGTAGTGAGGCCAATAAGACTCTGAAATGTGCTAGATGGAAGCAAATTATACCTAGGGCTGCAGTTTGGGCCTTTCTCTCTCCTTGTGCAGTGGCTGGTAGAATGGGTTTCCCAAGCTCCCACCTGCAGGCCTGTTTATATCCTCCATCTAAACCTTTTCTTTGTAGGGCAAGTTGGAGAGCAATGGGGTGCAATGGTCTGAAACTGAGCAGAGTGGGGGGGAAAAGTAGGCTATATGTCAGTAGCAGTTTCATAACTGATGGAAACTAGTATGGGAGCATTTGCCCCTGGGAAGAGGCTGAATCTTTTTTCATCAGGTACAAATGCAAAGGAGGAGGAGGAGGATTCTATTAAAATTAGAGGGGGGAGGAATTTGATGGCATGACTTGGGCAGGAGGAACTCTCACAATCTGTCCTGCGTTATTTAATCAGTATAGGTTGAATATTTGATTATGTGGTATTCCCTGTTAGAGAGATTTCACTGTATTGTCTTCCTTACTCACAAGGTGTACAAGGTCACCTGCTTTATTAGAATCTCCAGTGCTGCCTGACCTCAGGGAGGAGGATGCCTGGAAAGAGCAATGAGCTGTAAAAGGGACTGGTGTGAGCATTTAAGCTAAGCACTAGTTGACATTTGCAGTTGTAGACAACAAGAGCTTTGCCAAACCTGCCCTGAATGTTGGCTGTGATTGGAGAATGGCACCTGGTCAAGTTACAGTGCAAAAATTTGTACAGTGCTACTGTTAAGCAGTTGAGCCTTGTGAGCTCTATTTAGGGCTTGTACTTATGAAGCAACTGGAATAAAATGTTGAGTATGGTGGTAACTCCTCCTCTCTGGCACTTGAATTCAGACTTGGATTTTATTCAGTTTTTTGACCAGGACCTCAGCTGTTTGCAAAGGGGCAAAGCAGGACTTGTGACAGTGGTTCTGAACACCCTTGGGTGCAGAGTTCCACCTGACCTTGGGATTGTCCTTAGATCTACACCAGGAGATTTCTAATGTATCTGAGGAGAAAGAAGAGACATCTGCCCCTCTTGTTTTTTACATCCCCCTCTGGTCTAAGTGGGTAATAGAATAAAATGGGAATTGCCCTTGAGTAACCTCCAGGAAGCAGAAATCTTCTTTGTTGGCATAGATTTATGAATGGATTTATAAATGCTGCACGAAGGCCACCCCTTCTGAAGGGGCCTGACTTCTCCAGTGGTGCCCACTGAGTTCATCCAGGGATGCATTTGCACTTGACCCTGTTGGGAGCCTTCCCTGCTGCTCCTGTGAAGTGGTCATCCCTGTCCCTGTTTGTCTCAGCTCTGAGGAGCACACCATGACCATACAGAAGAGTTTCCGTGAACTGTACGCTCTGGCATTTTCCTCCTCCAGTCACTCCAGGGATAATAAATAGCAATGGTAATAAATAAAAGCAGATGCTATAGACTGAAGCTTATGTATGACACATTTTCCAATGTACGTACATTCTGGTACATGAAGTACTCTCTCTCTATGAGTGTATGGTTTCGTTTCTTCTCTGATACCTCTCCAGTGTACTCCTTCAGTGGCAGGAAATTGGGGTTCTTGGGCTCAGGAGGGAGGCAAAGCAGCCTTCTGTGGGTGTGGGTATGGGCAAGTGCACCTATAGGCTGCAAACAAGTGGTCTGAAAAAGAAGATCATGCTGAAGGAGTTGGTCTTCCTTACCCCAGTGTACATACTTCTGCCTTCACACTTATAAGAATTTTTAAATGAACAGAAATTTGCTTGGTTTAATATCAGTAAATGGAGCATGAAAGAAGTTTAAGGGATTTTTAATCTCATGAGATGAGGACCTCCCTAGTTGTAGCTGCAGGTTATGTATGCAATGCTAGCTAATGCCACCCTTGAATAACAAGTACAGTGTAATACAAGTGTCATACACTGTCTGTCTTGTTTTACTGAGGTCCTCAGCTGAGGGGGGTGTGTGTATGGGAATACAAACGTGCTTGTAATGCTCTAGGGCTTGAACTAGTTCCATGTGGAGCCAGCTGGGATGTACCTATGGAATAAAGCTCACTTTGTGAGCTTTAATGTGCAGCTGCAGAACACTCTGGTCAGAGTTAAATGTGAAGCAATGCACATACCTAGTCCATATCAGCAAAAATCTGTGCATATGTATCAAATTCAGTTAGTTCACCACTCTTGACTTTCTCTTACTCAAGCTGCAAGAGAAAATGGTACTGGTTTGGACCACGTGACCCCTCTGTGGCCTCTTCAAACTTTGTCCGTTCTGTGATTCTGATTCTGTCTCACACCTACTGAAGTGGAATGTTTTGTTTCAGCTTAAGTGAAGAATATTCCATTAAGTGAAACTGATTTGGCTTGAACTAGAGAGGTTGTTTTTAGGAGAAATCTTCAGTTTTATCAGCAGTCAGTCTTGAACATTCAGTGTTCAGCATTAAAGCCTGATATGCCAAAACCAGAAATTCAATGAATTAAATAGATTTGGTCACCAATAACAAGAAGAGACTGACAAGACAAAAAGAAATAAATGTCGTGTTTTTAATGCTGGTTTGAACAGCCTTACATGAAGACAAAGCACCAAACGTTGAGTGTCTCTCAGCAAAGCCTAACAGCATTGGCTGGCTGTCCAGAGCCACCTCTTTTTCAGTATTCATCATTGAAGGGGTACTCTGGATGGTCACGCCACCTGTGGGAAGGTCAGATTGGACAAGTGAGCTCCTTGGGTGAAGCAAGATACCAAATCACTGCAATTGACTTGTGCCCAGCAAACCTCTTCCTTGCAATATATATGTGGCCTCCATGGAAGGCTCTCCTACTTATCCAGAAGCTGTTCTGCTCTGAATAACTGCAGAGTTGGAAGCAAGCCTGTGTATTTAAGGAGAGGACAGTGAAGGACTATTTTTCAGGCCTACAGACTGCATATCTTAAGGAGAGATGAGGGAAATCAACAGGACTCTGGATGTCAACTATTCTCACTATTTAACTCAGGTGAATAGAAGTGTTTTAGGAAAGGAGGATGGCTTCACCATGTGTGCTGTACTGTGGAAGGGGAAGACTTTTTTCAGATGTCTAGAAAGACACCTAGAAATAAGGGCTATGTGTGAAGAAGAGGTAGAGACACCAGACTGTTCTACTTTGCCTTATGACCTTAGAGCTGGCATGAACAGATCTGGGTCTAGGGTGGTGCTTTCCCCAAGCAGCTGCCATACCTAAACTAGGTCTGGCTGTCCTCTAGCTCAGCCTACACGTAGATATTCTGCCAGTATCTACTGTGGCAGAGAATTTACAAATAAGCTTTGGGATGACCCTGTTCAGGGGAGAAAGGGATGGTCATGGGTGCACCCTAACAAAGAGACATTTCAGGCTTTGTTTTAGAAACTGCATGCTCAGGGAAGATGCACAATTCAGGATCATTATAAAAGGTAAGAAGAAAATTCCCAGGGTCAACTTCAGGTGAAAAAAATAACACTGACTTTGCCCATTATTGGCAGACTTGAGAGTTTTCTGTTTTCTGTTGTGGGTTTTCTTGTTTGTTTGAGAAGCTGATGCTAAATCACAAGCCCTGGCTTGACAAACACTTTCCATTAGCTAAATGAAAAATTTCTGAAGAGCATTCTCAGGTGCACCATGGCAGCTGGCTGCCTTGCCTTACAGCACAGCACAACAAATACTGGCATTTATCCAGCTGTGAATCGTTCCAGTCTGGGAAGGACACATTTCACAACATTGAAGGTAACTAACTGGAAGGCATCAAACATTTTGAATTGGTTGTGTCAAAACATTTCATTCCAATATTCAGCCAAGATCAAGTGTTTGCACATTAACAGATTGAGTTGGTTGAAAAAAAATCCCAAAAAACAAAACAAGCCACAACACTTTGGCTTGTTTGACTTCAGTATAATTTAATGGTGCCTGAGTTGCCAGTGTCATTATCTCTACTTTTCATCTATTGAGCATGCTTGCTAATCAGATCTCACATATTCAAAAGTCTGAGTCCTTTGAGTGAAAATGATTCACTTGGAGGAGTCAGTGCAGCTTGGCATAGCTGGTAAGGAAAAACATCCATAGCAGAGAATGGGAGCATAAGATAAATCAAGCAGATACATTAATGTAAAGCTTGCCCTGCACAATGCTTCCAGATTTCTCCAAGAGGAGAAGAAACAACTTCAGATTAAGATTTCTTGAAGTACTAATGTTTTTATAAAACTTCATTTTCTTCTCAGATGCTTAACTTGCAAATTCATTCCACTGATTGTGTTATCCTGTTTGCATGGGCTTACTCATACCATTGGAACAACAGGTTTGCACACAGTACCCTTTATTGTAGCTGATAAGGGGAAGAACCAGAGAAAAGCTGGATTTTTCCATTCCTGCTGGCAAGTGTATCACAGCAGTCAAAGGTTTTGCATGAAGTTGACTAACCAAAAGTCTTTCTGTAGCGTGGTTTGACTTTTTCAGCTACAGATTGCTGGATGAAAGAAGAAATGTATTTAGGCTGGTAATTTGTCTGATGCAGCGTCAATTCCAGACATTTCAGTGTGGTAACGCAGAGTAGGCATATATATCTATATATAAAAATCTATATATCTGCTCCTTATGTGGCAACATCACTTTTCCAATAAGGCTTTTTTCATAGCTGAGATCAGATTGTACTTAAACATTTTTCCCCAAACACGGAGCTCTTGTGAAAACTAGAGCTGCAATGCCCCTCCTATGCATCCTGTTTTCCTTATATCCTTGGTGGCCTCCAATGACCAAATTCAGACTAATAAAGCAAAGCATTTAACTTACTAGTTTTATTGATTGGTAGCTTAGAAAGTTCTTCCCCTGTGGGCATTTGCAGCCTTTGACTTTGATTCTGGGAAAGGCTCTTGAGTTTGCACCAAGGTTACATTTTGTGTATATAATCTTCAAAATTTAAATGATGCTATAACTCAATTTTGCTATATAAAACCAAACTGTGTCAGATACCAAAACACTCTTAAGAATATCTGAGGCCATTTGCGAGAAGCCTTCTGGAACTAAGTACTGCTAATTGATGGAAGGCTATTTTAAGTTTTAAGAAACTAAAGCTTCAGAGCTCCTGGCTGAGCTTAAATGTGAAAAATGAACTCCATTATGATGCTTTTAACTTAGTGCATATTTCTGATTATATTTATGCAGCACAGTAAGTGGTTTGTTTGTTTCTTTGCAACATTTCCCTGTATCTTTTGAGCAATGGTCAACATTTTAGAGTGCTATTGATGCTGTTATCAATGCTTTTCATTTGACGCTACAATTTAGCAGGACACAGATAATCTAAGGTAAAAGGAGAAATGCGTGGAAATTAATCTCTAGCATTTGGCTACTTACTGAGTGCCCTGAAAAGGGGAAAACAAAGTTTGGCCATAAGCTGTAGATGCTTTTGAGGTGAAGGATAAACAAACAGCCTTATCCTCTGGAAGGAGAGGGGTTTTTGGCTAGGTTGGAGCTGTCAGGTGAAGCAAAACTGTACTGGGTGGTAAGCTTTAGGTGACAAGCAGAAAGAGATCAAGCCTGGATAGGTCTCAGAAGAGACAATTAGGAAGTGGTCTAGCAGTCAAACAAGCTTTCTGTTCTTCTGTTTTTCTTAGAAGGAAAGTATTCAATGTTATTTGAATTTCAGCTCCGATATCCACACCTCTAGACAGGGATGATGCTATGCCTTATCAGTGTCTGAGACCACCATTCACCACATAGCAGAAGGAGTTTAAAGAAATGGAGGAGAGATGGAATAGCAAGATACACTCACTTTCTACTGGGTGGGCTTTGAGAACCTGAGCTGCAGGCAAATATTGTACACTTATTTTTGCAATGGGTCCAGGAGCATATTCAGGCTGCATTAAAAGTCTCTCATGTTCAAGCCTTACCTTAGAATAGGGTTGTTTATGCAAAAGTTAATACTAAAAAGGAAGTGGTTTTTTTTAAATATAATTCTCTGAAAGAACAGGAATGCCCTATGAGGATCTAGGATTTCTCCTGTACTTACATTAACAGTTCCACATAACGAACATTTTTGTTCAGGGCTTCAATTTCTTTCATCTCTTGTTCAGTGAGGGAGAAGTCAAAGATCTAATGGAAGAGATGTTAGGAATGAGTTAGCATTTCTTATCATAATCAACCTTCATATGTTCCAGATTCCAGAAATACAATCCCTCCTTCTCCCTGTATCTCTCCCACAAACCCATGCTTACTTGCATTTGCAGGAGTCTCGAGGACATGAATAAGCTCAGTCACATTTGCCTACACCTTTTTTGCAAGAAGTGGAAGGTAGTCTGGCAATACTGAGACACCAGCTTTGAAAGCAATGTATTTCCAGGGGAAGTAGGGAGCAGTGTGAGTACTGAGTGCTGCAAGGGATGCAAGAACAAAATAATCTTATTTTTGGGTGGTAGTCAAACCAAATGTTTTCTGGTGGTGTGGTTGTGAACCTTTCTGCACACTTGTGTGCAGCTACCCTTCCCTAGCAGAGCTGTCCCATACCTGAAGACCGGGCAGAACAATCAGTCCTTCTTCCTGAGCTCCTGCAGCCTCAGGCTGCTGACCTACTGAGTCACCTCATCTCGCTTGTCCTGCTCACTGCAGCAGCAGCTGCTCTGGGACATCCCACCAGCTGGAGCTTTACCTGCTCCAGAGAGTTGAGACACCAAAATTTCCTCTATGCACTGTTATTGTCATACCTTGTTACCATTTAGTGGTGGGGACAAGAAGCATTAAATGTGGCAAAGTTTGCCATAGGTCAAGCCTTATATATGTCTACAGAAAAAACGGGGAAATTACCTTCTATAGGGGCTAAGCCAATGTAAGTGAATTTGTCTATGTACTACTGGGATATGAATTTACCTGGAAATTTTCTCTGATGCGTTGTGGATTGAAACTTTTTGGGATCACCACCACCCCTCGCTGGACGTTGAAACGCAAAGCAATCTGTGCTGCAGTCTTGTTGTACTTCTTGCCAATGGCATTCAGCACAGGATCCTTCAGTAAAGGTGGGGAGGACACATTTACCCTGGAAAAAAAGTGGGAAAAAAAAGAAAACCTCTTCATCTTTAATGTCAAAACATAAGGGCATCTACTTGTTTGTGGACAGAACACTGCACCTTTTGACAAGTAGGGTGAAAGACAGGAGAAAAGCTTTGGCTCGTAGGTTGGCACATTGTCAAAGGCAACTTCGTGTGTGATGTCCTAACGTTGACTTCATTTCTCCTTCCTCACCTAAGCCCCACACCTTCCCCATTCCAAACACTTGCCTGCTGTTAGAGGAGACCTAAGGCAACCTCCTATGCAGACACCTAGCATTCTTTGATGACAGCATGCAGCAGGAGTGTTGAAAGTTTAGACTCACAACAGTAATATTTAGACACTGAGGTTCAAAACCACTTTAAAAAATGGGGGCAGAGGTATTTTGCACGGAGACCCAGCAGTGGAGAACTATGTTTCTCTGGATATTGTCCCTCTATTTGAAAGTAACATGGGGACTTACCATGATTCATCCCTTGAGGTTCCCAATGGGCTGTACCCAACAATAACGATGTCATGTTGTCTGCAAAATTCTAGGAGTTTGGGTTGGGTGAAGTAGGGATGACATTCTACCTGCAAGAGTAGCACAGAAAGGATGACTAATCAGCAGGACCAGACAAAGAAGCAGATATCCCAATATTTGTGAGAGCTACAGACCAGGTGATGCTTTCAGGATAGATGTAAATTAGGAATAGGGAGAAACACCATCTGTGGTTACTATTCCAATTGTACCTTGCTGGGTGATTGATTTTTTTATTAATTTTTTTTTTGGTGGACAGCAGATTAACATCTGCAACCATAATTTGGCTGCAGGGAACTTTTATTGGCCTGCAGGGAAAAGGTGACAGTAAGTGGGGATTATGGAGGTGAGGCAAGCTCACTAGACAAGTACACTGAGAAGGAAACCCATCTCATGTGGGTCAGCTCTCCATTTCTCTGCCTCTTGCATTCAGGATGACTAATCTGATGTTGTTTTTAGGGAAGTGTTGGCATAAACTGTCCCAGTTAGAAAGGTGGGGGGGTATTCAAAAGGTGAGATTATGACCTTGTTGCGAGCTGTGCCCTCCCACGTTGCAAACACTGTTCCTTCACAAGCATGGATATTCTGGCTGTGATCTCAGACTCTGGGAAATTGATGTTTCAAAGGTGACAGAGCAACCACTGTTTGCTGTGGTTGCTATCTGGCAAGTCTGAAGCTATCTGGCACTTCTGTGCTTGCTGGCCAGCTGCCCTAAGCTGAACTTAATTTTTTGCCTGGTTTTCCTCAACCCCAGGAAGCATCAGCAATGCTCAGTGCAGTCTTAGGGGCACACCAGAAACAGCAATTGCATTTTGCACCCACTGGGCATGTTAATACCAGGGAAGGGTGTTGGAATTTCCTATTCTCGCAGGCAGCCTTTCCCTCCAGGCCAAGTACAGAAATGAAAGCTGTGGCCAGCCTCCTTGCCCTGCCTCATGGCCATTCCAGCCCTCCAGGCCACGCGCTGGGAGTGGGAAGTTGGTCCCTGGCCTCATCTCTATTGCTGCTAATGTGGATATTTGTGCCAGACTAGTCAGAAGGGCTTCCCAGAGATTTCTAGGAAATGCAGAGACCTGCCAAATGTGAGAGCCAAAGGTACTGGGCACTCAGATGGGTCGCTGCCACTTGTCACCTTCTCAGAGCCCCGCTGCTGTAATTTAACTCGGATGTGCCTGTCATCTTCACGAGATTGTTCCACTAGGGCCAGTCACGTAAGAGGGTTTCCTTTAATTGAATTTAATTAATTATCTCTTACAAATGTCCTATAAGAAAAGTACAAGAGAGGCAAGTACAGGAAATTCAGGAGTTGCTTCTAATGGCTTTTACCCTTGAAAAGCCTGGAGTGACTCAGGATCTGCAGGGTTGTGCTGGTGTTAACTAAGGTAGACATGGCTTCATTGAGCACTGGTTAGCTCTGAATGGCTTTCTTGGGAATTTTTGGACTTGAAGTAAGGTACATGGCAGAAATCTAAGATCTGCTTTGACTCAGCATTCAATCTTGTTATGGAGTTTTGGCACAAAGGCACCGGTTTTATAGTCCTGGAGCAGAAACTGAGGAAAGCGATTGCTCCAGAGCCCTCAAATATTGATCTTTAGCCTAGATAGGGAGAGTAATATTTTCAAGCTAGAAATGGAAGCATGGAGGGCAGCATCTGTGGCAAAGTACACATCACCTTTGTGTACATGGCGGCTTAGGCTGTGTGTTTGCATTCCCCAAAGGGCAGTGGCACCGTGGCAGGCACTGCCCTTGGCTTGCAGTCATACCTGGTTGCTGACAGGTTTGTACTTAAGCCCTGGCTTGTTCATGATCATCTCCAGTTGCCTGCGGTTGAAATTGGATACTCCAATAGACTTTGCCAAGCCAGCATCTTTGCATGCCTCCAGAGCCTGCAAAGAAAGCAAAGACAAGAGGAATCCCACAGGTTGGCTTGATTTCTTGGAGCATGCATTTTAGAGAGAGGTGGAAGATAGACCATTATTGAGAACCTTTGCTGCAGCAGAGCTAACAGCTCTATTAGCATGAGGGCTGGTGTTGTCCAGACAAACCAAACTCTATTCCTGTGTCGACGTGCTTTCCACACCAAGCCCTAATGTTTTTACCTCCTTGTGAGGGTAGAAGAGAGAGCAGGAAGATTTAACCTGAGATACAGATGTAAGTGCCAGGCAACTGCTTTTAGAGAGTTTTGCTTACTTTGTACTGCTTTAGCAGTGCCTCAAAGCTGGAGAAGGCAAAGTGAACAAAGCAGATTGCTTTCCTGATAAGTCAATTCACTCCTTTTGATTGTAAGACAGTTTTTCATATGAAGTCTTTATCCAGTGAAATCCCCTAAATATCTGGCAAGGCACATCACAAAACCTGCACAGAAAACTTCAGTACAAGATGAAGCAGAAAAAAAAATGTGGACGGGAGAGAGGCATTCTAGATATTTTGTGCTTTAGACAAATCCTAGTAGCTGAGAAATTTTTATGAATACTGGACATGAATATATTGGTCTTCATTTGCTTTATCTGCTGGGCTGTTAAGCGGAAAGGGGGTCCTTTCCTATAGTCTTCCCCTTCTCTGCCTAAAACTCTGCACACAAATAATTCAGTGACTGTTTGAGGCAGAGCAGACCCCACCATGGAGCTGGATGCCCTTCCAGGTTTTGTTATTCTTTCTGTCTTACAGGAGCTGAAAGCAGGGAGGTAAGAGGCACTGTGTTTGATGACCTCCAGTTGGCCTCATATGCCTTATATCACTCAGTGACAAGTCAGCAAATACAGTCATCTGAATTAATTTTTGCCAGCTAGCTTAATTTCACTGAGAGAGTGAAATTATCTGGATTGAGTTGAGCCATTTTAATTCCGATTAATGCTGCTATTTGCAGGCGCTCCCCACCACCTATTTTTCTCTTGGCTTACTAGCTGAAGAGAGTGGACTGCTATAGGATAACCTTTACATTAAACACCAGCTCAAAGATAAAAATATAGCAGTGTTGCATGAGCTATTGCTTTTAATATCTGAGTAACCATTCTGTGAAAAGAGGGGAATGACTGCATCAGCCAAATTCAAATATAACATAAACAGCTAACCTGGAAGTCCCCCTTCCCTCTGAGACCCAGCCTGGATGGCTCAGCTGCCAAGGGAAAGTTCAGGCCCCCTCTGGGCTCTCTCCCCCTTCAAAATTTCACTCAGAATTTCACCATTCTTCATCTTTATCTGCTGCACCTCGAGTAGAGCTAAATTGGGACATGACTATCCAGATCTGGACAGCGCAAGCTGAAGTGGAGCACGTATTAGCGCCTCTTATCTCTCTTGGTGTGAACTGGATGTAATTAGTGATGCTATTTCATCAGGCCTGTTGCAGAGGGAGAGCTGAGCAGCTCTGGCCATGAACTAAAGAGGTGTCCATGGCTTTGAGAGGCAGAAATGTGAGGAGATTGCTAGTCTCATTTTCTCTCTCACCCGAGATCCTGAAGCCAAGTGACACTAGGCTCAGTGAGACATCTGCCTAAAGGGCTAGAGCACATCACAAACAAATCTAGGGTGCAATCTTTCAGGCAAATGCTGCTTCCCTCCAAGTTTTCTTACCAGAAAAATCTTGTGTTCCCATCTGATAAGTAAATTTAGAAGTGAGTGAACTTGTTCTAATGGCAAGTGATGAAAAGGTCTTGGGTTTTGGTTTTTGGGGGGGGTGGGGTTTGAGTGGGAAGATGTTGTTTTTTTTTTAATAGGGCTTTTGGTTGATTGTTTGGTAGGTTGTTTTTTTGTTTTGTTTTGTTTTTTTGGGTTTTTTTTTTTTTTTTTTTTATGGTGAGCTTTAGGGCAAAATCTATTTTTTCCTGCAAGTGAAAAGATTTTATTTTTTTCAAGATGACCTAGTATCTTCTGAGGACTCCAACTTTCTCTTGCTGTGAAGATCTGATAAAGAGGAAGGATTGGTAAAAACCTAATGATAAAAGCTTCAAGTAGTGAATGTAGAGTGCACTCTCTTAAAGAGGGCATGTGGATGTCTGATGTTTCAACAGTGTTTTGTTATAAAAATAATTAAATGACAACAAAAAGAAACATGCTTAAAGAATGCTTAAGGACAGAAGTAAAATTTATGCATGGAGCTAGTAGAATTCGATCAATTTGCCCTGGCAATTTGCTTCAGTTATGTTTATGAAAACCACAAGTAAAAATGAGAATGAACACCTGTGGGTTTAAAGCATATATGGATGGATGTTGTGTTTGCTTACCTCCCAAGTGGCACATAAGTCTGTCTCATGGTAGATAAATTTTCCATTTTCATCTTTTGGGTAGAGTGCATCTCCAGGCTGAAAAGTAAAACCATACTACTGTGCTTTAAAGAAAAAATTTTCAGTCCTTAGAGCAAATTTTTTTTCATGGACTCTGTTTCTACTAGTAAACAACGAAAAAAAATTGCGTAGTTTTCTGAAACACCCTAAGTTCAGCAGGTCATTCATGCTGGGCTTACCACATCCTCGTCTGCTAGATCGTCCTTGGACACACTCCTGAACTGTCACATGAGAGTACACTCAGGAGTTCCTGGATGGCCTTGTTTTTCAGTAAACTTTTGACCTTTATGTTATGGCATCCAGAAGACTCATCTCCTTCCAAAGGGCTGGGTTAGAGTACCAACCTGTATTTTCTTCTACTTCTTTTCTCTTCGTTTTGGCCCTTCCCTTGCCTCCTTGAGTCCTGGGCACTTGGGAACTGGACTGAGCTGGTACTGTCCCCAACAGCTGGAGGGTCCAGGAGCTACTGGCAGTAATGGGCTATTGGCATAGCTAACCTCTTAAGTGCATTGTCCACCTTTCTTTGGGCACTAGAAACTCTTTCCTCCAATCTCTGTACTCTGTAGGCTTCAGAGATGATTTATGAGCTGATATCTCACAAGCACAGCTTTCTCTTATTTGCTGGTTATTTCACTGCTGTTGCAAGCAATGCATTAACACCTCCCTCCCTTGTGTCTGATCACAATTTCACTTTTGTGTTTTGCTGGAGTTTGGTTTTTCTTTTTTCTGAGCAAAAACCCTTCTCTGATGTTTGACATTTGATCTGACTTCAAACTGCTACATTTCAAAGGCCTGGGTACAAGATGTTGACATGGTAACTCCTTGGGAACATGCAGCTGTGACGAATATGATCAGTAACTATCACCTCCCAATTCAGTTGAGTTCAAATCCAAGGCATTTAATGGGAAAAGTGAGCCTAAGGAAAACACAGACTCAAGTTTCAGAGGGCCAAGGTCTCAGTTACAGGCATAAGCCTCTCTCCTCCAAATGTGCTGATTTTCCTCAGAAAATTCCACAAAGACAACTTGTTGCTTTTGTTGCTCTGTCTTGCTGGAGAAAGAGAATACCTTGACTAGAAGGAGGTAGGTGGCTGTTTGGTACATTTTTTTCTATTAGAAGGCAAAGTGTTTGCCATCATAACGTGAGGTGGAAAAACTTAATTTGCAAAACCACCCCATGGTATTTTGGAACAAACCATTCATCCCATGATACCCCAGCACACTTTCCAAGGACTCCAAGTTAAACATATTAAACAGTTGGACCTGTTTAATATTAGTAAATGAGTCTGAATTCAGGACCTTTTTACTCTGCCCCACTTTTAATTCACTCACTTCTGTTTGCCTTTTTTCTTTATAGTAGTCAATAGGCAGCAATTGTATCAGCTAATTTACCATTCTCCTATTTTCCTCTGTCATTTATGTTTTAAAAATGAACCAAGTCAGGATGAATGGTGCTTGAAGATTAACTTCTCTTGACTGAGATGTAGTGTGAACTATGGTGGATTTCTACAGAGATCAATTCCTCCTCCTACATGCAGAGAATTCTGCAAAGTGTTGAAGTGCAGTTGTCTCTGCTCAATAGTTTCCAGGCAAAACTTTCTCTACCAAGCTATCTTTTTATGAAAAGGAGTTTCTGAATGGAAGGATTGCCTGCAGATGGATAAAGTGCTGAGAGAAAGGCAGTGTTTTGATGGTGACAGGGTGGTGACAAGGTCTTTCAGAAACTGGTCATGTGTTTTAGCTCTGGGTTCTCATGAACTGCACCACACCAGTGATCCTAGAAATGCTGATGTCTTCTCTTGCAGTTCTCTTGGAGATAGCTTTGTGTTTTACACTGGATAAAAGGTATGCTTCATGCTGCTGCATGAGCACTGAAGTTAGTGTGGCAACACCATACAGTCCCTGCCATTATGTGGAATCACACCTTATCATGTCTTGTCCCAAGTCTGGAGGCACTCCAAAAGACACCAGACAGCTTACTTGCTAGTTTAAAACCTAGTAACTCTTAACCACTGAGGGGAAGAGTCCTGCTCCAATTATAATTTTATCACCAACACACATGCAGGAAGACAATTCTGCACATCCCCTTGCTTTCATAAAATGGTCTTTGACAAGCAGGCTTTCTCAGAGAGCAATTTTAACAACCTGTGAATGCCTGTCCTATAAACAGAAGGGCAACAGGAAGTCAAATAGTGATGCCAGTGGTCTGTTTTGAGTTATTCTTTTAAAATTACAAGATGCTTGAGATGAGACTTGTTCAGTGTAACACTAAAATATCTGCTTTCCTATCAGATGACAGAATCATTAGTTTGGGAGAGATTTGCAGATCATTTAGTGCACAAGTTGATGCTTACTGATGAATCAGTTGCCTGAGGAGAGTCCCTCAAAAACCTGCTGGTTTTTTACCCCTAAAACACCTGTGGGTTATGAGCTCCCCAGACAGAGAGAGGGCACATGGTGGCCTGGAAGAGACCTGTTTTCTGCTGGTTACTCCCTTGCTAGGGTGGAGGGGCTGAGCAACACTGCTGGGGGCAAAAGGCAGGAAGGACAAAAGTCCTGTATGGGGAATATATGTGGGGAAAAAATACAGGGAGGTATAGGCTAATGTTGGTAGGTCAGTGAATAATTGCACCCCACGTGGTGGCTATTCATGAGCTGTTGAAAAGCAGAGGGGCTTTGCTGAGTGGTGCTCTCTGAAACCACAGTCCTCTTGCTCTGCCTGAAAGCCCTGTGACAAATTGCTGGCTGGGCTCTGCAGGGGCATTTTTCTTACTGTTTTCAGGGTGGTACTGTAAGTTCTGTCTTAAGCACATCACTGCTTCCAGCCAGAGACTGCTTTTGCTAGACTTTTGGGGAGGAAAGCACCAATGCTTGCAGACTAGGAGGGAGTAGGAGTTTCTTAGAGTTACACCTGCATGCTCCTCACCAAAGGCAAGCATTACAGGCAGGATGGTTGTATTTGTGAGAGAGAGAGAGCAAAGAAAGGAAACCTGTCACCACTGCAAAAGGATGGGTTTTTTTCATTTCGTATTTGACATAGAAAACTGTATATTTTTCAGGAAGAAAGTGACTTATTTTTTTCTCTCCTCTCATGAGAAACATGAATGAATCTCTAGGTCTGCTACTCCTTTAACTACTCAAGATTGTTGATACAAGCCTCAGGGAGTCAGATGTATATTACTTTAAAGCCAGCTGTCTATATCTTTATATTGTGAGACAATGACCTTTACTATGTGGGAGAATGAACTACTAAAGAATACAAACACAAGAAAAGGGAAACAGGAAATTGCTAGTGGTGGGAAATTTTCAGAAATGTACCCAAAAGGATTCCATACGTGTGACTATATAAATAAAATTTTAATATCAGAGTCTGGTTACTCCTATACAGGTCTTAATAGGATATGGCCTCCTCAGGGAGAAAAAAAGGGCTGCAAGTGTAATGTGATAGCCTCATTGGTAAATTGCTTCCTATCTGATAGTTCTGGTAATTTGGAGTCTGCAGCAAAATATTATTTTAATAATCAGAGATCTACCTTTCTTGCAAAAAGGGGCCAGTTTAGAGCTCAAACCTTGTTCAGAAACAATTAACCAACTAATTGCCTGACCCTATTCTCTCTTAGAAGAAAGATTTAATTAGTTCAAAACCACTTAAATGTTTTGAATATAATTCTCTTCATTTCATTTGCCTTTGTATCATGTACTTGTAGAAGAAAATTGTAAAGCAAGGTACAAACAGCTGTGAAAGCAGAAAGTTTGTGGACATGCAAGAGGGAGGCATGCAACTATGATGTAAGCTCCCTGCATTCAAAGGTTTTGCCTACAAGTTGCCCAGAGCCAGCAGTATGACGGAATATCAGACTTGGTCATTTAAGAATGAGAGATGGACAACCCATGTTTGGCACCAGCTGAGATCTAGTGAAGTTGAGTGCTGCAGTTACAGAGATTAAGATCATAACCACAATTTTCCCAGCAGCTTTAATTTGGGACAGAATAAGGAAACCAAACTTGGTGACTTTTTACCTTTCCCTCTCCCCCTCTGAACTTTGCCCCTGGCCTGTTGCTGCTTTGTATGAGCTCTTTCCTCCAGTGACTCTCTCCTGGTGGCTCAGAGGGGATTCAGACACATGTACTGCTCAGCTGTGCAATTTTTCAGAGTAGGAGCTGCTCAGCCACGGATGGGAGACATGTCCTTCCAGTAGAAACACTCCAAGCAACATCTCTCCTGGCCTGTTCTCACACCACCTGATATCTGCCTCTCTCTGGGTGGGCAGTGCACAGAAATACATGTATGCAGTATATATCAAAATATATATGTTATCTGCTCAAAATGCTATTGACAACCTAGGCTGGAAGCTGCAAGGAATATACTAGATGGAGGTCTTTGTTCAAGTTACGTTCATGCACTTTTTCCGAGCATTTTTTCTTTTTACCTTGAAAGCCATTGGCAGCTCAATAATGTAGAGGTCAACATAGTCCAGCTGCAGGATCTTCAGGGTCTTCTCCAGCGTGGGACGCACCAGCTCCGGGGGGTGGCAGGTATTCCACAGCTGGGGAGGCAAGCACAGGCTTTCTTTGGGTGCCAGGAGGAACAGAGAGAGCCAGCTGAAGACCCCCAGCACACACTCCCGCCCTCTTGTCCTTCTGACAAAGCCCATTATGCAGAGAGCAAAGACATTGTGGTCTCCATACCTGCAAGGCAGAGGTGAGTGCCTTACCTTGCCTTCTGGCGGAGCCAGGTGCAGAGGTTAAGACAGGAGTTCTTGCCCAGGACTGATGAAGTGTTGACCCGGTAAAGCCATTACATATTTTTTTATTACAAAACTGGTTATTCTGAAATGAGTATATTACAAACTCTGGCTCAATGAACTTAGATTCCTTTTGTTTTCCAAGCATATGCTTTCACTGAAAAACTTTGTTTCCACAAGGAATCTGTGGTCAGATTTATGCTTGAAGGCATTAGCTTGGATCATGTGAGTTAGCTATTGAGCAGCCAAGCACCCAGCACTAGGAGAACCTTCTGGTTTTTCTCCTGTGGTCAGGGAGCCTGAGAGACTGCCTGACCTAGGCAAGTTTTCTCTTATTCCCCAGTCCTCACGGGAAAATGTGTTTGTGTTTAGTCACTGTAGTGCAGGTGTGAGTAGTTAAAGCACAGTCTTCGGTACCTCTTTAATGCAAACTGCTTCCTTTCAGGGTTATGCCCCGAGGTTGCTATGGAGTGTGCTCGGCTGGTGAGTGTTCAGCACTATCTCTGAGCTGTGCTGATGCAAGTCTCTTGCAAGAATACAACCATAGCATGGTAATTAGTAACCAAGAGCTCTTTGTAAACTGATTGAGTTTTGTCGATTTTAACTGCAGCAGAATTAACACACAATAGAAGGTTTAAAGTACCATTTGAATGCACACAATAAGTTGGGCTATTTTCTTTTCTTTTTTTTTTTTTTTTTCAGCTTACAAAACTAATGTGTGGAGTCCCATGTAGGTTTTTGTCACTTTTGCTGGTTGGAAAAACCTGCTGTTTGCTGGTATGGTCATTGTCTAGTCAGTTCTGCCACCAAAGCTGACAGCCACTGCATGCAGAGGTATAGAATAAATTTGTTCTAAAGACACAAAACTTGAATTGTGATTTACGGGAGAAGAGGTTGATTATAGGTGTTAAAGGGCATAGCCTGTGTATGTTTTAAGTTATTTTAGATGCTTGTTTTTTTGACTATGTTATAGTTATTCCCTGGGAAAACAATCTCCTCAGTTCTGCCCACAGAAGCAAGGACATGTTAAGCAGTCCTGAGAGCAGGACATCAGACCCTGCCCTAAGGTGACAAACCAGAACACCTGGAAATTCATACTAGGCCTTTCTCAGCTGTATGCTGCAAGATGTGAAGAGTTTATGATCAGCAGACAGTGGTAAGAGGCTAATGTGTACTACAGTAAGGGACCAAGGTCCTGTTCTCAAGAGTTTAAGTTGTTCCACTGGATTTACTGAAAACCTCTGGTCTATGTGTTTTTTAAGCATTTTACCTGCAAAATGAGCTTAACTGGTATTTAAGTAAGAATATGACTTTGTAGACCCTTCATGTCCAGGTTGTTACTGTGTTTTAAAAATTTGGTGACCTGAGATATATTGCCTAGAAGTAGTTTTTCTGAGTGCCCTTTCGAGCCCAGTTCTATTGAGCTCAGCATTTGCCAGTGAATATACTTCCCCTTAAAAACTGCAGCGGTTCTGAAGAACCAGCCTTTAAAAACAGCTGTACTATGTTTAAAAACATTTGTACTATGTCAATACATCGATGCCATGGAAACTTGAGAGTTTTATAACTGTTCTCATGATTTGTACAAGTTATTGTATTATCTACCTAAGTAGAACCCATGTTTGAGCAGTCAAAGCTGCCAGCTGGCTTTGGCATTTTAGGACACCACATTTCCTGGAAATGTTACTTCTAGTTTAATGAAAGAAATATCCTGGGATGAAAGAGGAGACCAAAAAGGTCTTGCTGTATAAGCCAAGTGAGATGTTGGCAGTTGATATAAAACCTCTAAAATTTCTGGATGCTGAGCTGCTCTGCCTGATCAGGCAGCCAGCAGCGAGAGCCAAGTGCAAGTGCTGATGATTTCAACTGGCAGATGCAGTGCGATCACACCAGGTCACTGTTCCAGCAACGCTGCCACTCAGCAGGGCTGCTCTCATCAGTCCCTGCTGATGGATCAGCCTTCCATCTGCAGCATCTTTGCTTCAGGAAAGATCTGTACAAGGGGCTGGACTCTGAAGGCTCTTGGGAATTTCCAGTACTTCTGATGTCAGTAAGGAAGGAAACATAACTAACTTCTGTAGTGCCTGGTGCTTCCAAGAATGGTTTGTGTATCTACCATAGAAGATGCAGCAGTTCATATCAATCTGTTACTGATCAATGCCCAAAGTATCTACTGGGTTGAGATTTGCCTGTAGTTTGTAAGCTACCTAAGTTTGTCAGGTGCATTAAACTAAAGATACATAAGGCAAGGGAGATCCCCTCCCACTCCTTCTGAGAAGTTCAGAGCTGCTGTGAGAGCTTTGAGTGAAACCTGTGAAAATCCTTGATTGTGATGGATTGAATTAGTTGCAGAGTATTTTCCGCTGAACTCTTTTAAAGATTGTAGAAATGTTATAAGGGACTATCACCCTGAGCAGCTGATGTTTTGTCAAGCACAAACAGGACACGACTATAAGAGAAATCCATGTGTGCATCATGTCACAGACATGCAGCAGGCTGGAGCACATGGCATTGGCTGTTGTGGTACCGTGTGTTGCAGCCCTGTGGCTTGCAGGAACTGCAGTTTTCCAAATGACTCAGTGTTTAAGTAGTGATTATCGACTAGGAAAATCATCTGGTGATGAGATCAGACAACTGAATACAGAAAGGCTTAATGAATAAAGGAAGTTTGGAAATTTTACCAGGAGATCTGCTTTCATAGAGCCTAAAACTTGATATGGGCAAATAAACTGCAGGGGAAGCAGTTGAGAAAGTTAAAATACTCAAAATTGTTAGGACATCTGGTTCTAACCTTTTGGCACAACTTGGTGGTTTTGATTTGTAATATTACTGATAATTTGCAGTAATGAAACTATAAAATTCTTGAAACCAAATATTTTCACTGATCCAAATCAACATATTTGGCATATAAGAAACTGAGAAATTCCCCTGGTAAAGGCAGAGAATTTGAGAACGTGAGGCTTTTCTCAGAATGGCAAGGTTGTTATCAGTAGAACCAAGCAGGAAACTTGGAAAAGAGGTGCATATTTTACAGATTGGAAATTGCTGTGCTTGGAAATTGGTCTATAGCTGCTGAAAATCCACTTGGTCTGCAAACTATCCAATATGAAGCTTAATTTCCCCAGATCATAGAACTTCACTAAATTGCTCACAGTAAGCCAGACCTCTCATCCCATGGGATCTTTCACTCTAGGAACAGTGGTGTTTATTTGCAAGTCTGTTGAGTAATTGTGGATTACGTCTTATTTGGGAAAGGAGAAAGGGAAAATATTAGGCTGATGTGTTCAAAGAAGCACTGCAGAAAGAACTATTTGAGGCCATAAACTCCCTTAGAAACTGGACAGGCACCATTGCACTACAATGTGCAATGACCTCTCTTACACCTGGATTATTCATTGTTGTTGTGACAGCTTCTGTCAGACACTTCATTGGACAAGGGATTTCATTATTTTAGGAGAGAGTCAAGTCATAGAGTTAAGACTTGAATATATAAAATAGCTCATGCATTACTCCAGCCTCATTGCTCTAGAACAGAAGTGTAATGACATCTTCTGTCCAAGTAAGTTTATTCATCATCCTAGAACTTTTTAATTACAAGTGATAAAGTAACTAAGGGTGTAGCTTGATGAGTAATTTTCTGGCAGTAGTACCAATGTAGGCACTTGCTGTTCTCCCATACACAGACACTGGCATGCATGTGCTTGCTCCCACCCCTTTCATTGTGCAACCTCATGGCAAACCTGTGCAGGGAATTGCTCTAACAGAAAATATGATCAGTTGCAGGATCATTGTGCAGCTGGGGCTCTGTGTGTGACAACACAACCTGTGGCACAGTAAGAGGTTAAGCAGCACTTCAGGCTGAACTTAGCCATGGTCTTCACTTGCAGGTGCCTACAATACTAAGCAGAAGGGATGTTGCATGGTTCCCACTGTTATCAGAGATTTAAACAGAGAACAGTAATTCCTGTTTGCCTCACAGCAAACCTAGTGTTCATAAAGATCTGCAGCATTCTGGTAATGCTAGGAAAGAAAAATAAAGGATGTTGGATCTGGAAGGAAACATTCCAGATGTTGACTGTCGGCACTCATTAGACCATTCACAGAAATCCTGGATTTAGTGTAAATAATCTGAGTGCACGTTCTCACCTTGCCACAGTAAAATATGTCCTCTCGCTTGATCTTCCCTTCAGCAATCTTCTCACGGATGGCTTGTCCCACTTCGTGCTCATTGAAGTAGACAAAGGCACCGTCGATGTGGCGGTAACCAGCATCGATGGCAATCTTCACTGCCTCCAGACAGGAACCTTTGGGAGTCTGGTGGGAGAAGGAAAAGGATGAACATAGTGTCAGCCTACTGCTTACCTCTCCTTCAGTGATGGAGGGTCCCTGAGATATGCACAAGATTCATGGTGTAATTCATCCTGGGTGACCATCCCTTACCTCCCAGGCAACCACGTTCCAACTTCCAAATAAGAGAGGGCTGTGCACTTTTTCTCAAAACTGTTGAGTATGTAGGATTAGACTGGGAAAAGGCAGCAAAGCAAAAAATTGTCTCTATCTCCAGGAAAGAGAAAATACTAGTGTCCTCAGGATGTAGAATCTAATGCATTTGATATGAAAATAATTTCAGAATTTCTTATCTAGTGAACAAGGACTTACCTCCAACACCCATTTGATAAAATGGCTTACTCAAGGGGAAGATGACTTTTTGGTTGAGCAGAGCTGGTCAACCACCTGCTGATCAGAGGCTCTTTGAATAGCTTGGACCTTTCAGGAGTGCAGGAATTTGGATTTGACTTCTTTCTCCTCAAATTAACTTAACAGTTGTTGGTATCATAATCTGAAGGTCAGGACTATCTACTGGTATTCCCAGTTCTGAACAGCTGCTTTACTGTGTGGTTAAAAAACAGTAGTTGCTTTAGTGTATATTTATATATATTTTGCTGCTTCAGTTTAAGATGATCCCAAGAAACCTCCTAATAAGTGACATTTTTGTACTGTTTGCTCATCATTGCCAAAATTCAGAGTAAGCTTGTTTTTTCAGAACAGTCATATTTTCCATATTTTCCATTTTTTCCATAAGCCAATATGGCAAGCAAAATTACACATAAGCCAAACTGAGCAAAAAAGCACAAAACTGGTTACTGAAATGATTTGTCTGGTCACTAAAATTGTACTGAAAACAACTTATGGTTCCTACACTTTTCATAATGAGAGAGCAGCCCTAAGTCGTGGTGGCCAAGGGCATGCAGCAATGCTATTCTCCTATCCTTTTCATGGGCATTGTTCAGCTGCAACAGGGATATCTGATTCACTTTGAGGAAAACTGAAGTAGGGCAAGTCAAACTGCTCTGCTGCACTGCTGTCTGTCAACAACAAATGGCAAGAGTTGGATTCTGCTATCTGCAAGTGCAGGACCAGACCACACTGCTTCTCCTGTGAAGAAAACAGATGCCAGAGGCATCTGGAAATGAAGTACTATGAAGAGAGGATGTCAGATTTGTTGGTTTTGACAATGCCAAAGAAAGAAGAGAAGCAAGACCGGCAGTAAGTGTTGTTGGGAAGGACCATTTTACAACACAGCAATAGCTCTCCTTCCTCTCTCTCCTTGCTTCCTTTTACAGCTGCCACCAGCCTGGCTGTCCATGAGTTTGTCATGAAAGAAACACCTTCTCTTCTACCACCTGCTGAACTAGAAGGTGTGAAACTCATAGCTGCTATAGGATGCTTCAATGATTAAGGACATTGGTCTTCCCTTCAATGCATGTGAAAGAAAAGTGTTTGAAGGACTGCTGAAGACACCTGGGGATGTCTTCATCCCTGCCTTTCAGTCTTAGAGCTGTGGGCTGGTGACAGATCATTCAGAGATAAAGGGACCATATTGTAGCCTGCCTGCTCAGTGCCCCATCTTGACTGACTCTGAGGGACACAAAATGGACGAAATTCTGTTTGGGCTTAGGAGGAACTTTCTGCTCCAGCATGCAGTGCCTAAAGGTTACTTAAAATACAAAAGTGCTCATACGTGCCCTGATTTATTCCAGACCTGAATGAGGGCCTAGAAGCAAAACAGCACAATTTGGCACTCTAGAGTATTTACAGCAGTGATGGTGCAATACTCTGTGCTTAATTGAGGAAGACAATGTAACACTTGTTTCAGTGCTTTGCTGCTTTCATTGTGGAAGCCTCCCAAAAGCACGTTCGGCCCCTGGCAGGGCCCTTTCCTGGTTGTTAGTGGGATGTAACGAAGACCATGGCAGCTACCAGCTTTTCAGGCACACTCAATGGCTGCTTTTCACTTGGGGCATGCCGGGCAGCGTTACAGAAGTGCGAGGCACGGAGCAATGACAACCTCCAACATGTTCTCTGCTTTGTCCCTGCCTGAACCTGTAGGAGAGGATTTGAGAGAGGCATCAGGATGAAAGCTCTGACACGAGTATTACAAGCCTGCGGTGACTGATGACAGTAACCTCAGACCTCTGCCCCAGCAGTGAGCCGCACGAGGTTGGAGCCGCTGTTGCAGAGCTCAGGCTGACTGGCACAGAGCAACAGGGCTTAGCTGAAAGGTCTGGGGAGCTCAAGCCTAAGTGATTATTAGTTATCTGAAAGACAAGTATATTTCCAAAAGTGTTATCAGTGTTTTTTCTCACGGAAATGGGATTTTGTAAACAATGTGTATTCTAGATTTCTTCAGCCTCTTTGACTTTTGCCATTCAAGTGTATGAAACCAGAGCATTTAGAGGACAGTGATGCATTACCATAATATAGGTTTTGAGAAAAAAAAAATTTTTTTTTTTTTTTACTTTTTCCATTTGTTGAAGAGACTGAAAATGGGATGTGAACCCAGTACTAGAATTCCCCCTCTTCACACTCTTGAGAGATTGCACAAACATGGCTGGCTCCCTATTGTTTCCTGATGCTGTAAACTAAACTCTACCAGGCAAGGAAATGTTGATTATTGGGTTGTGTCTTTTCTCAGTCACCGGGGCCAGTTTGGTCAGTAAGAAAAGCAGAAGGAATAGGTGAGGAAAGGTAGAGTCTCATAGGTAAGGGAGCAGCACAGTTTCAGACATGGAAGGAGGGTAGAATAGAGGAAAATGCTTGCAGTTACTGCATCTGCTTTTAACTGAATCAGTTGATTTCTGTTAGAGCTGAACTTCTGTGTATTTCTTAATTTTTTATATGGGACTTACATCTGTACAAATAATCTTTTGAAAGACTCCTCCATCTCAAGGAATAACCTTATTCTTTAGGGGCTTGGGGTGGCTTTTTTCGGATAAGGTCTTGATTACCAATGGCCGGAGATGGGTTTATTATATATGTATGTTTTTATTGCACTAGTCCATTTCATCTGATGTGGTATATTAGTTCTGACAGATTCTGGTCTAAGGTGCTTCATATAAAAATGCAAAGCAATCTAGGGAATAGTCTTTGGAAAATATCGCCTCTATTGAACCATCCCAGCTGAAGGTCTGAGACATCTGTGAGTCTGGAAACTTTATACCATATGTTTATTTTCATTCTAATGGAGAAACTATCATTTCTGGCATTTCACATATTTAATCCTTCCAAATCCTGCAGTAATGGGCTGTGGTAAACTGTGCTGATGAGTTGCACAGGCTAGTCATGTTGTGGTATTGCCACTTTTTAGAAGTGTTGCTTTAGGTGTCGTATCTTATTCCATTGTTTCCTGACAGACCATACCAAAGTTGGGTGACTCAAACCACCACTGCTCATACATCTTTCCATCAGAGAAGGCACAAACCTGGTTCTTTCCCCTCTACTTCACTGCTCAGCCTGAGGTATTTCAATCTCTTCTGTCTTTCATAGGTTTTCAGTAGTGACCAGTTCAAAGGTTACCAACTGAAAACCAGCTTTTATTTAAGTGCAGATAGAAATTTGTGATACATCTATGTTGTATAAGGGTTGGCACCACTAATCACAGCAGCTGATGGAACAGCACTTCCCAGGCAGTTTGGCCATGGACAACCACCTTATTCTACTCAGACCCCCAGACCTCTTCCCCCTCCTTCCTGCAGGTTATACTCACTTAGTACATTACCTAAAATGCAGCTGTCTGCTGCCTGCTCACTCCAGACGGGGCTTTGTTCTTGCACCATTCCTGAATGTGCAGGGTTCACTTTTAGAGTAGTACAACTATTAAATAAGGTACTGAAATGCCTCTGTGTCATAAACCTTTGTGCTTTGTTAGTAGTAATTCAGGACTCTCTAGCTTTGGCCTTAAGACAAATCTCTGCTTCTTTATTACTTTTTATTTAAGCATAGATGAGAGGTTTCTTGACCCTTTGCCATAATTAATGTTTCAGTTTCTAATCAGAGTGCCTTGCAACTATGCTACTTTGATCAAGGACTTGTTTTAGAACGGGAGTTTTATAACCACTTGTGCACTATAAGTCAGATATTTATCTTCAGTGCTTTTGCAGACAGTCACTAATTTGTGCCAAAGAACCATATTAAATTTATTGCACATTTTATGATAAAAGAATAGCTGGTTGACTAGGAGGACTTGCTCAATCACTAATAAATTTCTTCAATAGCATCTGTGTTATTTTTAAGATCATAAACTTTAAGGGAACAAGAGACACAATTATTCCCTCTATCAATCTATAGCTTGTAAACCGGCTGATTTACCATCATGCATGACAGATTTAACTGGTATCTGTTTCCTTCAGGCTCCATGATAAATAAATCCAGCAGAAGGGTTGGGGAAGCAGACTCAGATGTGCACCTTCACTGAAAGAAAGGAAACAGCAATTTGGCCCCTTCTCCACTGTTGAAGTAGCCAACTGGCCAGTTACCACTTTCTGTGAGTCTGAAAAAGCAATGTGCTTCATCAATTCTGTCTGTCTGAAAGGGTCTGCTCTCTTTTTCCTCTGAGGCCATAAACTTCCCTAATTTTTAATATTTATTCCAGACACCTTCTGTCACATCCCATTTTGTCAAAAACTATTCTCCTTACCATAGCAAATGGTTCAGCTTCAATTTCTTTTGTGAGTGCACATGACCAAGGCACAGGAGAATATTTTTGTGCAGGTATACCCATGAGTTTTTCTCTTCCCACTCAAGTAGTACAGTATTTGCTCAGCAGTGTTAGTGGTTGTCTGACTTATTACTGTTATTTAGTGTCACAGTTCAGCTGCCCTCCAATTCTTTTGCTTTTTCTATAGCATCTTTCTCTGGTCAGCAATTTCCATTGGCTTTCCAGCTGATTAAGAGGGTCATCTCCAAAGACAAAGCTAACAGGAGACACTGCCAGTAGATTATAATCTTGCAAAACCATGTGAACTGCTGCTCTGGTCATTGCTTTTAGGTCTTAACATCAGTATCATCATTTATTCTTTATTAGTGCGTACGGTAAAGGAAAACAGTCTGACTCAGGCTCCCAGATTCTGCTCTGCCCTGTTTTACAGGGGCAGCTTTACAGAGTTGCACCAGTATCAGCAGCACATTAGAGCAGAGGAAGCAGCCTTCAGGGAAGAAGCCTTTTACCTTAGTCCTGAGCATCTCACCTGTTTAGTGCATTGCTTTGCAGTCTCTTAGCTGGGAATAATGATCATGGGGGGAAAAGCCTGAAGTGTTAGGAGACACAGGGCCATCTTCTGGAAAAATCTGAGTTTAGCTGCAGCATAATTACACAAGATATCCAAGCCATGGGCCAAGTGCTCCAGTCCAAACCTGTAATTTAGGATGTGGAGCCGCTGTTTAGGAATCTTAGTCAGCTAAATACAGGAAGGAGAAAGTAGGTACATTCCTGGGCTCAGAGCCTCCTTCATCAGAGCTCGGCACTCACACACAGATTCTTATGCAAGCTTCTAGAAGCCCAGTTGCTTATTTCCATTTGCCTGTTTTCTGGACAAACTGGCAAAAAGGATTGGCTTAAGATGTTAGGAACAGAGCATAGAAAGCATGTGTACTGAAGGCCCTGCAGGAAAGCACAGGTTGAGTTTACAAAGCCAGAGGATATGAGCCACACAAGGGTACATTCTTAGAATTGTTTAATCTTGTAAAAGAGAAGCTGTACTGTACACCTCTTTCTTGGAAAATGCAACCGCCAGCACATCCCTCTCTCTCGTACACAGGAAAATCTGGCTTGCATCCCCCGGAAGCATTGGCAGCCACCATCCAGGAAGCAAAACCCAGCAAAGGGTTCTTTGCAAAAGCAGGTAGAGCTGGGAATGGAGGCAGAGAACACAGATAAGAGCCATAGGCTGCTGTGCCAACCCAGAACTTTGCTTTATGTCATGCACTGTGTTGCCTTGGGAGGCGGAGGACAGCAAATAAGCTCAGAGAAGATGGGGAGAATGGTGTCACTTGTGTCCTTGTGTCACACCATGAATGAAGGTGGAAAAGGGGTGCCTTTCTCCTCTAACTTGATGCTCTATCAGTGGCCTGAAATGTGGGGTTTGTCCATACAACAGATATTAGATTGTATAACTGCAGATTTAGCATTTCTAGAATTCCTTTGACATTGTTATTCTAGGATTTAGCCAAAGCTGTCTTCAGGAAAACCTTATTATTGTAGCTGGCAGAGGGTGCTGGAGTTATTTTTAACACTTGATGGCAGAATCCTCAGTTTTAGGAACTCTGCAACTTTTCACTCGACACAAAGTCAGTTAATGCAAGGTGAAGCTGAAGAGCTGCCATACCTTTCTGCTGGCAGCTAGAGGATTAAAGCAAACCAAGAACATGATGTGCACACCTGGGTCCCTGTGCTCACAGTGCTAGGGGGGTGGACTGGTAAAATTTCCTGAAGAGCTGGAGAACACAACAGCCAGCTGGCTGCCCTGGAAAGCACGGATCTATCTGGGAGGGTGGGTGCTATCAAAATACCCTTCAGACAAGCAATGCAATCAAAGGGATGCGTGAGGTACAGGTGGAAGATAAAGCAGCAGCTTGTGCAATAAAGGAGAAGAAAAGGTTGCCAGTAGCTCTTCTGCTTCATTCCCTAGAGTTAAAGGGGAGAGGTTTCTGGCGCCAGTTCGAAGAAGTGTTTGCAAAGGCAAATGTAAAACTTGGGGAATTCCACCACCTAGTTAGCTGAACCAACAGAGTTGTCTTCCAAGCCTAAAGAGGCATTTTCTGCACAGTGCTTTCAAGTTTTGACAAATCTGGCCTCCTAGGTCAACCAAAGAGACAATCCAGATGTTAGCTTCCCACATGAGCTGCAAGAACATGCTTACACTGTTTTTTGGAGAACTGTGGAGAATCAGGGGCACATAGGGGTGCACAGCCATGTTTAACGTATGGAGTCAGTCAGGGACATTTTAAAAATGGAGCTTTGCCTGGAAAATTGGGCTCTAAATGTTCTTGCCAAAAAGCGTATCTTTCAGTTGTGGTAATCCCGATTACTCACTTGTAGGGGTTCAGTTTTTCCCCTTTTCAACAATGCCAGTGATTCCCTGTCTCATCTTCTGTAAAACAATCTTCTTAACTTTTATTTAGATAGATAAGCTTTCCCTGTGGCTTTTGAGCAGGCTTTAAAAAACCCCAGCATATTCAGAAAGCCATAGGAAAAGAGAAGAATAAAAGTACTATTTTTTGGGTGTCAATATTTGGCTTAGTATTATTGCACTGGTAACAGCTAACTTTGTAGTTTTTGGAAGAGGGGTATATTGAAACAGCTAGTGCTTGTCACTGCAGCACGCAGCTATGGAATGGAAAAGGTCTGTTTTCTGTTTGGTTACTTTTCAAAGAAGAATCCCTGGTGACTGGTTCTGAGTAGTGCTACTGTCCTAAAAGCTTATCTGGATTAACCCTCTATTAGTTTTGGATCTGGACTGATTAAACACGATTCTACTCTGTGTTATAGACAGACACGTAGTTTGGTGGGTCATGCTGGTACCTGATATCCACCATCCAAAAGTTGTTCTGACTCCCAGACAAAGTTGCCACCTTCTAAAGGCCCCCTTGTTCTGGGAGCATTTTCCTGTGGAGTGCTCCTGCTGTGTCCAAGTCTGCACGTGTTGGTACCATGTTTGGGAGCCAAATGACACGGTGCCAGGGTGGCTGCAAGAGCCAGCCCCTCTGCTTGGATGAGGCAGGCATCACTGCACAAGGCCGGGCAATTATCTGGCTATCAATGGATTCATTAGTGCAAGTCCTCGCCTCTCATTTTAAGAGGAAGGGTTTTTGTTTTAGGCATGCTGGGGTGGCCAGGGAGAGGAGAAGAAGTTGTTCTGACCACAATCTGCTCCTTATAGAGAACTAAAAAATTCACCATTTTCCAGGACCAGCAATTTTGTGTCCATTTTCCTCAGAAGTCCTCCCTTGGTTAATGAACTTTGTAGCTAGAAAGTTGGTCTTTCATTCACACTCATCTACAAGGCTGGGCTCTTCCTCATTAGGAATTTTACATGTTGACCACTTCAGTAAACACAGCTTTTAATCTGCTACACATGATTAGACACTAATCGTGTTCACAACTGGAAACAGAAGCCATTAGCACAAAGTAGAGATTAGTAATTCTATCAATTTGTTTTCTATTAAACTTCAGGTTTCATGGAAATGAAGAACCAAAGAGATTTCATCAGTGAAGATACATGGAGGTAAAAGAGCTTTTTGCAAATTCAACAATATCTTAGAACCATGGGTTTGGTGCAAATCAAAGTATTAGGAGCAAAGCTCGTGTCTCCAAAAAAGTTGTGTGCAAGAATCTTTCCTCCAGATTGACAGAGTATGGTAAGTCATTTTATCAAATCCAAATTTAAAATCTGGTTTAAGTACTGTTCTTATACAAAAGCTAGGACTTTCTGAGTCTGCCACATTTCAGGGAATAAAACATCTACCTCTTCTAATTATGTGATTTTTCTAATTATATTACTTAGGTTTCCTTTCTTAATGATATAAAGATGCAATCTTACATTTATGCAAGCCAAAAATGTTCTGTTGTATAACACAAGATTACAGGGAGATAGCAGGAACTGAGGCATCTAGAGGTAGTTGCGGGCAGAGGAGGAGAGGTCAAGGCTAAACATGAAGAAGCAAGTGTTAAAGAAATGGAGGAAGACTGCTCCAGTGGCAGAACAGAAAAGTTGTACAATTGAGAAAAAATGAGAATGCAAGATAAATCAGAGGTAGTAAACCTGCCACTTGAGCATATAAAAAGGGAATTTTAAAATGTGTCGCACAACAGTAAGCTTTTAGCAAAAGTCATCAATGAAATCAGAACTTGTTCTGAGACCCTTTTGATTTAGTTTAACCTTCTAGTGTGTACCCTCACCTCTGTTATAAGGAGCTTGATCTGCGAAAGCACTCTTTCGTGTGTGAAACCACTTATTCCCTGGAATATTTGCCACCTCTGTAGCAAACAGCAGGGTTGAATTAAGGCAATACTGGAGCCCAACCACTGCAGTTTCTTAACTCCTCACACAAGCTCTTGCCCAAGAGTCAAGTTGGTCTGTTGCCTGCTAAAAGCTGATGTCTGCTGCTGCACTTCCTCAAGGCATCTGGGCACCAAATATCAAGAAATCCTGCCTTTATCTGCTCTTGGCAACTGGGTCTTGCCAGTAACTGGCTTAGTTAAGGAATAAAATCTGAGCAATTAATCAATGGGGGCATCACTCAACACCAGGATACCAGCCACTGAAGGAAAGGCATGCCATCTGCAGTCTGTGCAAGCAGAATTGCCTCAGTGTGGCTTAGTCCTTCAAGCACGAGACTAACTGAGTCACGACTCTGTGAGCGATCCGGCTGCAGATATTGGGTTTCAGGATAAATATTGTTCAGTGTCAGTAAACTCTAGGCTAAGAGTTTACTAACAGGCAGGCAAGGAGCCCTCCAGCACATGTAGCAGATCAGGCACAGTTGTCTTTCTGGGCTGCAGTCATGTGCCTCCTTCCTTTAACCCCTGACTCAAGTGTACAAATCTCCACTTGGATGTATGATTTTAGGATATCCTCAGAGACTGAGGGAGCGTGAGGCTGCCCTCTGAAACACCTCAGAAATCCCAACTCTGAGACCTCATGTTGCTGCATGTCGGCCAGCCGTGGCTGTGCCGCTCCAAAGCACTCCCTGAAGACAATAAGAAGTAGTACTGCATGAAGTAATGCTGCAGCTTAAAAAGCAAAGAGCTTGAGAAAGCCAGTGGTGGTTACCAAAAGGGAATGTGAAGGGACACAATGTCTTTTGGAAATGCTGTTTAGGAGATATAATCCAATAACCTTTAAAAAAATTATTTTGTTTCAGGAATTTTATTTACTTCTTAAGTTCAAGGCATAAATAAGAGGTTTTGTAACCAAATATCCCATCTGATTTCCCCAGCTCTGTTCAAATCGGGTTCCCAATATTTTACCTCTGAAAAAAATAACTCCCTGGTGATTTCATGTAGGTTCATAAAGTTCACTTCATTAGAGAGCTAACTTCATACTCAATACTTGCTGAGTTCAAACACATAATCATGTGTAATTTACTTTAAAAGGACCGAGGTATTTTCTTTACATATTTAATAGCATGTCATGGGAAATAAGATAAGGCTGTAAGAACACTTGGATGTTAGAACAGTTCCTGCTCTTGTCACTGCCTCTCTCATCTCTTTCAAGAAAAAAATCCAAAAGCCAAGTTTACCTCAAGAGGAAGACAGTTGTCTGAGTCAGAGTAAATTTACAGGTAAGAAATTAAGAAGCTGAAGCCTTTAAGCTCAACAGTGTCTGCAGTGTTACTTCACCCAGGAACATTCAATACATGATTCATTTTGTAGCTTTGGGTCAGGCCAGGTGACTTTCTTTACAAGTCACCTGAAATCATTGCTGTCTCCAGACAATCCTGTTTCAGAAGCCAGTGGTGGCTTTCTAGGAGGAAAACAGAGGGATTAAGTTGTGTGTAATTCCTCCCTTACTGCAGCTCAGAGATCCAGATCCCATCATGGGGACAAATCACTTATTACCTCTTTTGACTTAATAGCAGCCTATGACAGCTCCAAAGACAGGCAGCCTGCAGCAGGGGTGCAGCCAGCACTGTTCAGAGTGATTGAAAAAGTTTGTGCCTGCACATCCTTGTGCGAGGAACTTGGCATAAATGATCCTATGAGAGCATTAGAAGCTCTTAGACCTGTACAATGAAAAATTACTCTGTTCAGCTTCTAGCTTGGGTGTAAAAAGTAATTCAGAGTGCCAAAACAGTGTTTTTACTTATCCAAACCAGATTTTTTAAACTTGGTCACTCAGACTGGATCTGGGAGCCCTGGATGAACTTTTCCTCTCCCTGATTCAAACCAGCAATTTCTTCTTAAACAAAACACAGACTGTCTGGGCACTCACAAGGGTTACATTGTGGTAGTTAAAGATTTGGGGAAATGGGTCTCTCTTCCTCCTGGCTGGATGCCATACCAAGTTCTTCAGCATCCAGGGCTGTGGGGCTGGTGGGCAGTGCGCTTTCCCATGGGCAGGGTGCTCCTCCTGCTCCAGCCTGAGCGTGTTTCTTCTTGCCTCTCTCTAGCTATCACCCACCCCACAATCACGTTATTTCCCTGAGCTGTCTGATATGAGTTTAATCCCAGAGGCTGAGAGGAGGACTGAATCTGGTTTCCCACCGCCCATGTGGATTGCCTTACCAGCAGGCTATTCGGGGAAAGGCAACTGCTACCTCCAAGTGCTTTAATAATTCTTTGATTCCTCAGCTTGTACTGCCAGTGCCCAAAATGAAATGCTTTGCCATTTGTTTTGCCTGAAACTATTCCACAAAACTGCTTCCAATTTATGAATGGATTTGGCTACCTCAGAACCTCATTTTTAGCTAAGTTGCAACTTGCCAACAGCCCTCACCCAGAGCTATTCTTGAGCACTTTGCCCAATCTTATGTTTCAGAAGCAGCGCCTGTGTACAGTGCGGTTGCTACAACCTTCTCTCCAAGCCCTGTCCTCCCTCAGTCAAAACAGGAAGGCAGGAGAGGAGCTGTGGCCAAGGCCCCTTGACCTTCCAGGGAAACAGCAAGTATTTATGTGGAGACACTGGACTGATGATCTTAGCTGTGTTGACAGGGATGAGTTATAAAGTGAGGCAGGCATAAGTGCAGTTTTAACGAGGCATAGGATTTCCAGGATTTAGGAATGTTTTTAGCACCTTTCCCCTCTAAGACTGCTTGTCCCCACACTTCATCTGCTTCCAGATGGGTAGCAGTACCACTCAATGGGCTGTGCTGGAAGCTAAGAATCAGTGCTGGGAGGTGGTGGGAGCCTGCCATGGACTGGTCTGGTTCTGCTGTAGCACAGGGCAATGCCAGGGGCGCATCCAGAGGTCTGTCCTTGTCTACCACTGGCCCCTGTGGGACTGCCCTCTCCCTCCTCCCACCCATCTATTTAATACCCTGGAGAATTGGGTCAACGGCTTGGGGGCCCTCAGGGAGGGGGAGCTGGACTCGGTGCATCGGCTGGAGCCTTGGCAGAGCCACTCCTGCACTGACAGGGCTTTGCCAGAAGGATCCACACAGCCAAACAGAGGTAGAATTGGCCTCAAATTTTAAAGCTGTCTGGAGTGCACTGGTAGTCCTGATTCACAGTTCCCGCTGTGGTTCCCACCCATACTCATGAGGAGAAGGGAAGGGAAGAAAGAACAGTGGAAGGAGTCAGTGACTGAGATTTCTACTTTTTCACTTGTGTCCATCCTTTGGTAGGATAAACAGCCTAATAGACAAGAATCTAATACAAATCATACATTTCCTTCCTTGCATGAAGGAGAATGCAAAACCAACTTCAACACACTGAAATCTGCCTGCAAAAGCAAACGAAGCTTAATAGTTATGTAATTATTGCATTCCTTTATTTTCAAATAAGGACAGGAAACATGAATTAAACCTGTAAAATTTTTTTATGTGCTTCTCTTGATAAATAACCCAAGTTTATGACTAATTCTATTCTGTAACCCAGTGAAGACTCCTTCCTGTTAGCAGATGAACTGATAGCCAATGGATTAATTATACTTTCTTGCTGTGGTAGGAAAGTAAAGTGAAAAGAAACCCGCAACATTGCACTTTTCAGCCTCAAAGAATTAGCTGAATTGTCATCCCAACCTCTACCCAGTCAGAAGAAAGGCTCTCTTACATCTAGGGGGAAAGAGCATTCAATTAAAATTAGTCTGATTATCAAACAGACCTTTTCCACAATGGTTCAGCTCTGCTCCCGTTGAGTGATGTACTACTTTGAGTCAGTAAACTTGTACAGGGGGGCTTTATGTCAATAGATGTATTTTTTGTTGAGTATTTCACAACCAGAGAAGCATGACTTATCTCCCAAAGTTGTCTTTGGGAGAACAATTAAGTTATTTAAGATGAGCAAGGCAAGCTGCTGACACGTTTCAGTTTTGAAGGCACTGCTGATCAGTTTATCCAGACAAAGCCTGAAATGTGAAAGCTGCCTCCTGCCTTTGTTTTCTTCTAACTGACTGCTGGAGAAGCAGATTTCCCTGTTCCATGGCTAACTAGATCTGCCTGGTTGGCTTAACCAGCGAGCACATTCCTGCACTTCAGGAAGAACACTCCGGGCTCATTACGAGCTACTGGGCTACAGCCTGACACTAAGAAAACAGATTTGTTTTGGACAAGTTGCTCTGACATGGAGGTGCCAGGGTGAATAACCTTTGGGGAAAAAAAAAATCAAAACAAACCAGCTTAAATCAAAAACCTGCCTCCAAGAGCAAGATGAATAATGTGACAAATGAATGGCTCTGTATTTTATATCAAAGCACAAAATAGCTAGAAGTTGCAGGGATCTGACTCATGAGCAGAAATAGAGCGCTGGGGCTGGCTTGAGCTGTCGCTACCACCAGCTGCCTGCCCCCACCGCTGGAGAATGTGTGGCTCAGATGCTGCTTCTTAAGCAAGTCAGCCACAAAAGGCTACAGCTAAGCATTTTAAGGGAAACGTGTCAGCGCTAGTTTATAGCCTCACTCCTCAAGATAAACCTTGAAACGGTCCTGGGTTGCCACAAAGCCTTTCAGCTGTTGAGGCAGGAGGAATAGGACAGACACCTTGCCAGGCATCCTGTTGGAAGCTGCAACAGGCACAACTCAGCACTCGGCAAAGCAGCTTGTCCCAGCCAAGCCGCATTCTGCTGCCACATCAAGGAGTTGACAGAAGCCCCCACTCCCCACCCCCCTTATCAGCAAAGCAGTCTTTTTGAAACGGGCAAATTTTAAGCCGTGACCTATTTAAACATCCTGCCCCATCACCGACCGGCAGCACAATTCTGCAACAAATCCCAGAGCACGCTGCTGCCGCTGCGTTTCCCCAGCTGCTCTCTGTGACAAGTTCTTCGACTCAAATAGCACTCCTAATCCTAGCGTAAAGCCCCAGCCCAGCTCCGCCAGATAAACACACATTGTTTCACCTGGTCTTCTGTGGAAATGAGACTGTGGCAAGTGCCTTATCACTGCTATTTTCTCTACCTCTCCTCAGCTCCTCCTCCCACCCGTAACTTTCTAACGTGTTTGTCGTGTAGAAGGAGAAAGCTCAGAAAATCAAACTCCTACAAACGCAGGGGGAAGGAGAAAGGGTGGTTGGATATATGCACCCATCCCCACTGAGGGTACAGTTACACAGCGGCTTCAATCACTCTAAACTGGAGTTGCTGTAGCAATGCCTGCCCTGCCTGCATTATCCTGTCCTCCCTACCTTCTGTTAGCAGAAAACAAGGGACGTAAATGCGAAAAGCAAAAAGCCACTACCTGAGGCTAATTCTGCTGAAAACCAGCCCTCCCTAAAAATGATTCATTTTGGCTCATTGAGCTCCATGCAAAGGCTCTCTGTACACCTCAAACCACGGGAGGGCAAAGGAAGGAACCGTCAGAATTCTGCAGGACAGGGGGGAGAAGAAGCAGATCTGTTGCTCTGTTGATTTTGGGACAGCTGAATTCCTGCAGAATGAATTCTTAGCAGGGTAACAGCAGTGCCGAGAAGCTGCCTCTGGCAAGGGGAATCCCATATCCAGCTCCCCTCTCAGCTCTGTCAGGTTAATTGCCACTCTGGACTCCCTGCCTGATTCCACCGTATTGGGCCGCGGCTTGTCCAGGCTGCAGGCAGGAAGTGCAGCAAGGTAGGAGCTCTTGTGCTGGCAGCTGCATTTTTCTTAGAACTAGGGCAAAAATTGCAACTTGAGGGTTGGGGGCATGATGTACACGTCTGGAAAAAGATGCTTCAAGTTCACTCAGAGCTATTTTGACACTGAATTATGCAACATTCTTTGCTATATCAAAACTTCTGTTAGAGACCTTAATTTTGTTTCACTAACCATTATTCAAAGAATGCACTAGCTGAAAATATCTCCTGAAAGTTTAAAGATGTGGGGGACGATGCCCGGGCTCTGAAGTCATGAATTCCTATTGATTCTCTCCATGTAAACCAGCATCGTTAACCAGTGAGAACTGCAGTCCTGGGGAAGTCTTACACCCTTTCTGCATCACTCATGCATTGCCTGCAGTAGTGTTTGTTGAAAATTCGACACCGTTATTGATGCACCGTGGTACATTTAGTGCTTGGTAAATGGCTTTAATCAAGAGTTTTCTTTACAAAGGTACCTTTAAATACCTTGTGATATGTGGAGTTATACACACACATTGCATTGCAGCTATTACACAAGAAGGGTTCTGGCCACGATGCCTCTTTTCCAACTCTTCAAACAAACAAAAAAGAGAACTGATGAAAGATCAGGCAGTTTAGGAGAGCTTTAAAAGGCAGTGACTACTGAATTGCCTTTGCGCTCCCAGATCCGCAGAGGGAAGAAGCATCAGGTGTGCTTCCTCACCCTCCACGGGTGCAGCCGATCGGCACGGTCAGACGGGATGCCTGCCCGGCGCAAAACCGAAGGATGCAGAATATTTGAGAGTGGTTTGGCCGCTGGCAGTCAGCTGTGGGAACCGCAGGAATCAGGATGCAGGAATTTGGGTCTTTGTTTCAGGAACATTACTTGGAAAGTATCGGGGGCAGCCGCAAGGCGGTCCGAAATCCCTCATCTTACCTACGCTCGTCGCAGGGGGCTAGGCAGGGGAGATGACGGCACCGTCCCTCCTGACTCCGGGGGACCGAGGGCTCCCGGCCGCCTCGCCGGGGGTCCCATCCCTTCCCGACCCGGGCATCGCACGGCACCGTCCCGAATCCAGGTCCCCTGCGCCCCTGCCCGTGCGCCCAGCGGCGCGGGGCGGTGGGCGACAGTGGCAGCCACCGCAGACCGCAAGCTGGGCGGGATTTTTTTTCTTATTTCTTCCCACCTTTTCCTCATCGGCGGGCCGCGCACTGCCCGCACTGCTCATGGTAGAGCTGGGTCTAACTTCGCACGGGGAAAGGAGCAAAGAGAGAAGTAGCCGGGACGGGAGGAGAGGAGGAGGGTAGCCGCGGCTCGGGGGGCTGCAGCCAGGGCAGCCGGCACCTGCCCCCGCCCGCGGCGCCCCCGCACTTACTTTCTGCGGGTCGGCGTAGGTGCCCAGCCCCAAGAGCGGGATGCTGTTGCCGTCGCTCAGCGGAATGCGGTGGCTCTCGGCGGTGAGGTTCATCGTGCCGGCAGGTAGGGCCGCCCCGGACCTGGGGCTGATTATTCCGCAGGGGGCGGGAGCCGCCGCTTCGCAGCCAACACAGCGGTCCCTGGCACCGGCACCCACCGACGGCTGGACGGAGCGGACCGGCGGTGGCTCTGGGGGGACCGAGGGACGAACTGCCCTCTCCCGCCGCCGGGGAGCGCCTTTTTGGGGGGCTGAGCCACGTGTGCCCGCGGCTGCCCTGCACCGCGCCCCGCCGCGCACCGCCCCGGCCCCGCCCCGGCCCCGCGGCCACCGGCTCCCCGCGCACCGCCCCGCGCCGTGACGGCCCCGCCGCGACCCCCGCGGGGGCTCCGGCCGGGGCTGCGCGCACGGGACGGGCTGCTCCGAGCTCGCCTCAGGGCGCGCCCGTGGGCCAGCAGCACCTTGAGCGGCTTGGGGCGTTGCTGCCCTGTGGCCGGGGAGCCCTCGCGGGCTGCCCTACCCGGAGCTGCCGGCAGCAGGGCACCGGCTTCCCGTGGTTTGGGGTGGTAGGTCTTGGAAATTTCCCCACAGAGGTGTAGAACAGTTTCCACCTCTACACTCCAATTGTTGAAACCCACCACTGTAGAGGCAAGGAGGGAAGGAAGGAAATCCCAGACTGGTGAGTAGTTTGCCTCAGTGTGAGTCCCAAATTACAGTGAATGGACTCAAGTTCCTCACGATCTTATATGTATTTCCTAACGCTGATAGCCCAGAATGAGACAATGTCCTTTATAAAATTCATCACATAGCTCTTACTGTCATTTCTGGTCCTCAGAAAACACTTGGGGCCATGCTTTTACACCACTCTGAGCCACCTGATTTGTGACATCCATGCTAAGTTCTCCCCATTTGATCTGGAAGTGCATAGTTTTTTATGCCGTCCTAGATCAATCTGTAATTAAGCCCTCAGGGAACATTATTCCTGAGCCATAACAATGGTCTTTCCCTGACAGTTTATTTTATCTCCTCTAATACCCTACTTGGCTTTCTGTGCATGGTAATAGTTCATCAGGTTGTGCAATTCCAAGAGGGGTTAATGGATCCATCATGATAAGGTATCTCTGCAGTTCTTGAAATCAACAGGTGTGCACTAGTTTGCATTCAGGGAAGTGATTTGCTGCTAGGGCTGGGAAACTACCTGGACAATACCTTACCATGAGGCCCTTTCAGTGTTACTGGTTAGATACCTGCAAGGGTCTCCTGAGAATATGGGAAAAGTGTCGCTTCCACATTCAGGAATGTTCCAAGAAGTTCAGGACTAAGTGCAAGCCAACTAGATCCCAACTCAAATTTCTAGTTAGGATGTCCTGCAGGACAAAGGTGGTGGGTGTAAAACACTCCTTGGAAAGTGGACAGAGTGTGACTGAGGTTTTCTGAGAGCCTGTGCTTTACATGGGCAGCACAGTGCAAAGAGCTACCTCTAAGGTGGCTGGGCTCCATCTCAAGGGGGGAAGCTGAGGCAGACTGCAGCCTGACTGTAGTTACTGTGGGCAGGTTCATCCTGCTGGACCCTGTCTGCGTGTTGCTGGGAGCTGTGGGTACCTGCAGGAGGAAGGAAAACCTCCATGCTCCCCTGTTGTTCCCATGTAACTGATTACCACCTCCTTGCGATAGGAGCAGCTCTGATCTCCTCTCTCTGTGCCAAGCACACTCTGTAGGAGAAGTCGATGCCAGCTATATGTCTAAGCTATAGCCATCATTCTATTTTATTTCCAACAGAGGACACACATGGAGAGATGGAAATGGGGTGAGTAGAGTCGGATGTGGCAGGGGACTTTCAGAGCCCTACTTATTTCCGGTCCCATACTAGCATTCCATGAAGAGGCTCTGCTGCCCAGCGGCTGATTCCTATCCCTTTTCTGTGCTCCAAGTCCACTCCACAACCTGTTTTCCATAATTCCTCTTAATCCAGCATATTTTGGAGAGTTTCAAGACACAGTTTTGGCTCATTTGCTTTGGGCTCAGAGCACATCCAGTTTACTCATGTGCTCTGGCAAGAGAGCAACGTGTGCCCAGAGCTGCGCATGATCCCGAGCTAAGCAAGGCACGACTGTGTCTGTGGTGCCTGTCCTGGGGAGAAGAGCAAGTGCAAGGAGCCTCTCTGGCAGGAGCCTGATATGTGATAGCCTTCAACAGCAACTGTGAAAGAAGGATTGATGGATTTGTCATAATTCACAGAATGGGGGAGCTTGGGCAGGAGAAGGACTTGTGCTTCTAGGAACAGGCAGGCAAAGTGGTCCATCACTGGCAGGGCAAGCCAGCCACACCAGGCACTCCTGCCCTGCCACAAGCATGAGCCCCCAGCACTCATCAGGGTAACAGGCAAAAATCACCTCACTTCCAGCTTCACTGCTAGACTGGTCCTTGCAAGACTAGCCAATGTGCTTGCCCCAGAAATTGGAGAGAGGCAGGGGGTTTTACAAGTCCTTCCCTCCACTCCTACACCATAACTGACAGCAAATAGTGTGAACACCTCTTACATGAGACTTTTAAAGTCCTATAGCTGCTCTAGCTCCCTACCCTATTGTTCCAGTGCCTTTGCAGATTTTATATGAAACCCCAGAAAACAGATAAGAAAATGCATTTCCCCCCCTTTACATCCAAGTTACTAACTCAAAAAAACGCTTGTTTCATAGAAGCTAGAAATACTAGCAGGTTTTCAGTTGATAATGAATATCCTTTAAAGAACAAAGGAAGCTGAATAATGGAGCCTGGAGCCTGTCACATGTAATTCTTGTTCGTAATAATTTCTGTTAGCTGTTCAGGGAAGCACAGTTCTCAATTTCAGAGCACAAATGACTTAACCAGACTTTTTACGAGGACGCGGTATCTAGCAACTTTGACTGCAAAACAATGTAAGTTTCTAGAGGCAAAGCGTTCGCTGCTGGTTGTTGTCGATCAGTAACAATTCAGGAGCTTTTATAAAATGCAGATGTGATCTCAGGTCTTTCTCTAGGAAACAAAGGCAGTGAAGTTTCAGCCTGGCCTGACTAGCAAGTAATCAGTGCTGCCATCCTATCAACACAAGTTTGCCTTCTCTAGTGAAGCTCTTAAATCACACAAAAACACCTTCAGAAGCAACTAAGGTAGTTTTGTGATTCATGTCTTGGTGGTGCAGGATTTTAGAATTGCATTAGTCATCTCAGACCTAAGTAAAGCGCAGGGGTTTCAAAAGCAACATCTTATATGTGTTCTGTTCCCCACCCCCTGAATCTCCACACAAATAAGGTAGATAAAAAAAAAAAAAGAAAAATTAGATCTAAGTTTTTTGCAGGAAAAGTAGGTCAGACATTTGAGGATTCTTGCTGTTAAAAACTTGCTGAAATCTCAGGTAAAGAAAGTACTTAACGGCCTCCTTACCTGGGCAAAACTGGTAAGGGATCTTTTAAAGAAGTAAAGAGGTCACCTTTTTACTCATTTTATCTCAAATTGCTAAGTATCCTGGGAACAGGAGAAAATGTGTGAAGCCTTTAAATATAGAATCCCCAGTTCTTGGAAGGAAGGAGAAAGAGTCATTGATTGAGAAGGACTGGCCTTGTCATCATTCAGATTTCATGTTTCCTTGGACATTCATGGTTGCCCCCCTCCCCCCATTTTTTTAAAAATTGTTTTCCACAAGAGAACATGTTAAAAATAGAATTCTCCCAAATCTTCTTGATCTAGGTGTGTTACACATTGTAGATTAGATCAGTGAGATTCTAGAGGTAGGTGACCTGTACTGCCTAAAAATGAACTTTTTTTAAAAGGAAAATTGAAAGTACCTTTATAACACTTGTATTTGTTCGATAAAAAGTGCATATTGTTACAGTTTCTATTTTCTCTATGAGTCGTGCTCCACTCTGTGTAATTATCTGCTAGAATGCATACTCTGCATGTGTTTTTAGTTAAAATTTCTTAAAACACGGTCTTAAAGTCTGCATATTTTCAGCCTAGTCCTTTAATAACTCACATAAAATAGCATGTGTCCATCCTGCATGTGGAATATCTACTGATGTATTTTCAACTATTTAGCTTAGAGATTTTGATGGCATGTGTCAAGACTAATATTTATTTTCTATTTTGCCATTACCTGAAATAAACTAACACATATAAAGGAAAACTTCTATTTTAAACTCTAAGAAATAAGGTCTATGTATGCTTAGTAGAGAGCCTATACATGAAGTGAGATTGCTTTTTTAGTTCTTGCTACTTCTGCCACAAGTGATATAAGCTGACCTGGAGAACACTTCTCTGGTTTAAAAAAAAAGAAAATCTTGTAGAATCTTTTTATTCTATTTTCACAGATTATCACAACAATCATCACATATATCCCAATATACTTCTCAAGGGCACCTGATGAGTGGTACTTTACACTGCCTGTGTGATTCCTTCATTTAGTGACCAAGGGATTCCTCATATGGAAGCATTTGTGATCTTTTCCCTTTGGTGATGTTTGTTGCACAATGAGGCTGATCACCGCCAGGATAACAGCCTGGGCTTTGTTGGGAAGGGTGATGTAATGGGCATTCCTAGCAGTTTTTATGCAAGCACCTTTTTTTTCCCTAGCTCTCACTGGTCCATATAAACTTCATGGCAAACAATGAAACGCTTAGGTGACGTGTTTATTTTTTTATCTCAATACCTATTATGTCTGCTAAGGACATTCTTGGTAAATTCTTCTTTGAAAGACCAAAGATTGCTTTCAAATTTTCAAGACTTACAGCTTGGCAGTGATAAGAATATGATATATGTACACTTTAAGTGAAACTCTTCACTTCAAGTTCTGCAAAGCAGTATCTGTCCTCCAAAGACCTCACCTGACCTGACTTTTCCAGCACTGTTACAGCACTTTTGCTGGATCCCTAAGGAGATCATGAGGACAGGGAGAAAATGTGCCTACCACTCGTGCCTGTGGAGAGATTTAGGAAAATACTTGATGGATGGGTCACTTATCCCTTCTGCTTCCTATAAATGCTCTGTGGCTACAGCTGCAATAAAAGGGAAATTCCAATGTATCCTTGATGCTGTTCCATTGCATCTAGTAACACTGGAAAAGTGAAGCCACTGCAAGCCTTTGATCGCTCCTGGGGTACAAGAAGAATGCCAGCAGCTGTTCCAGATTATGCTCTCACCACTCCTGTGGCTGTGGGGATGTGCTCACGCTGCACCAAGGCACAGGGGCTTCCCCAGGGACCAGCCTCCCATGGCCACACAGATCCGTCCCTGTCCCTGTGCCACCTTGGGACAGGTGCAGGGCCCTGGGCTGTGGCCTTACTTGGAATGCCACTGCCACAGCCCTTGTGCTGGGTGCTATGGGGTGCTCCTCCAGGGAGGGTGGCTGTACAAATTGTGAGAGCCTGCTCAGCAGTTGAACTTCCCTCTGGTTTGGGTTCTAGTCCCTGGGTGAAGCTGTGGTGGATGCTGTACCAGAAGCAGCAGCCACATAGACAGTAGAGGAAGCAAAATCTCACAACACAGGAGCCAAATTAGTCAGGCTGTTTATACACCACCACCATGTTTCCCATGGCACTGCAGGAGAGGGGCCAGCACTAGCAATACAACTCCTAAAATGCACCTTTTCCCCTTTTGGTGTCTGCTTCAGGAGCTTGAGTTGCTCCATTAGCATCCAGGAAGTGTTACTTATGGGCTGAAAATCCCTGTGGAGGATGAGGAACTCCTTTGGAGGATCAGAAACTGCTGGAAAAGAGAAAGAGTTGCTCAGTTTGAAAAGGTAATCCTCCTAACCCTTTGGAAAGGTATTGCTCTAGTCCTTTGCCAGTGTTATTTATACAGGCACTGTCTTATGAGCTTGCTCTCTTTTGGGCACTGTCTTCATGCTTAAGTTTGGTGTTAGCAGGGCTTGTGGCAAACTGAGCCAGAAGCCAGCTTTATTTCCTCCCCCTGACACTCTGTTTATGGATTTATCACTTTCTTCTAGCACCAGTGTCTTAGTTTTTGCTCCTGACTGTCTGCTCTGGCATGTGACCAACCTGGAAGCTGGTGAGCCCTGCCTCTCAGATCCCCAGCCAAAGGTCAGTAGCTGCATGGTGGCCTCTGGATTCCTTGGATACCGACCCTTGTCATGTGGGGAGGCATTAACCTTTGGCCCTGAGTAAGTGTCCTCATATCTCACCTCAATTAGTCTGGCCTGCTATTTGATCCTGCCCAGTATAAACCCCATTCCTTTGGCATCCTGCAAATCTAAGCTCCGTCTTGATGATTTCCATTTGCCTGATGCTGGTGGGAGATAGCCTGTGTGTTGCACCCAGGGCTGAGTAAGCAGTGGCACAAGGAGCAGCTCAGGAAGAGCTGATTGTGTGTTCACAGCCCCTCCTGCACCCCAAAGGAGCAGTGGTGGTGGCTCCCTCTGTTTAACCTCTCTTTCTCATCCAGAGTAGGGATAGCTACTGTGGGAGGGTACTGCCTGTATCATGCAACTCAGGTGTTTCGAGAGTTTGAGGTTTGGGGTTTTTTAACTCCTGATTCCCAGGGAGGGAGTCACTGAGAGTGCCTTAGTTCGAATCAGGCTCTTGGGACAGAGTTAGACTCATCACCAGGTCTTAGCATGCTCCAAAAATGCGAGCTTTCTCTTGCCTCTTTTTAATGCAGAACTTGGTCAGGGGTTCACCTCAGTGCACCATCGCTATTCCTGCCAGCTCCCATGATTACTTGACATGCAACCTCACATAGCTCCCTTGGGTCCATCTTGGGGCTGTACAGGCATTCTTAGTTCAGCTCTGATGAATGATCGTTTTACCTCCTTGCACTGGGTAAACAGCTGTTTTCCATGTTACCTGCTTTAGGAGCCTCACTGGCACGTTGTTTCTTTCCTTGCCTCCAGCAACAAGCAGACACAAGTGACTAATTGCAGCAGGGCTGCCCCAGCACCTTCTTGCAGTCAGGACAACATGAAAAACACACATCATTTTCATACAGCACACCACATGTCAATTGGCAGCAAGAGGAAATAACAGGGAGCAGGCACTTGCAGCTCTGTATCTTTTACTATTCAAAAGAATGAAAGCAACACTGGCTTGGAGATGAGGGTCTCAAAGTGGCCAGTCCCCTTTGGTCACAACACTTCCAGCTTCAAGTCCCTACTGGGGAATCTCTCCCTTTGAAGTACATCTCACTTGGGCAGGAGCCAATGTCAGGAGGAGGAAGCTATTAGCTTGTAAAGAGAACCCCACAGGTGAAGTCTGACTTCCTGCTGGTTTCTTTCCTTGCAGGTATTTCCTGTGGATGCTTTAAAAACAGATGGTATTGTGGGTTTTGCTGATGCCACCTGCTAGTGGGCAATGCTCTGTGTCAAAAGGAACAGGCAATTTAGAAGAGTGGGCTTTAAAACATCACACTGATTTGTTTTAGCCTGCCTGCATGCTTTTTAAACTGTGCCAGAGTGTTTTAAAAGGCCAGATAAGCTCATCTTTGTGTAGGTTAGTCCTTGACCTGGAGCTGGCAGCCCAGGAGGAGGGCAGTGATGGTGGGAGCAGAGTGGTGCTGCCAAGGATGTGAAGCCCCATTTGAGCACCCGTGCTTTATGAGCAGAGGTTATATCAGGGCTGGTGGGATTTACAGTTGTGTGCAGCTCTTCATTCCACATTTCCTACCAAGGTGCTGCATGCAGACCACAGGGCACGTTTTTCCTCTCATTAGGTTCTCAACTTTGCAGTGGCCATTTCTTTTGTCTGCTTTGCAGACAGAATTTTTTATTCAATCTTCTTCTTTTCTTTTCCCAAATTGCCACTGAATTTTTGATGTTTGTATGTACTTTGGCAGATTGAGAAATCTCCTCATGTGTTGTGAGATGTCCTTATTGTATTCCTCCGTGCTCTACCAGCCTATCACTTCCATATCACCTTCCCTGCCACCTTGCTTTTGCAACTTCATTGTAAGGTCTACCCAAGCCTGTGCCCAAATATCTGCATTTTATGAAAGCCTCATCCTTCTGCCCTACCACTTTTCCATGCCTTTTGTCATCTTGTGCAATGAGGCAACATGACATTAACCTCCTCTCTCCAAGGCATTGTGTAGCATCTCTGCAAATCAAATGGTGGTGATCCAGTTTGGGATTAGGAAATAGAAAGAAGTGAACAATTCCTTGTTTGCATAAGACTGGAAGAACTGTTGGGGCAGAGCTGGGGCTAGAACCCAGAATAAGTCATGGGACTGCCTGTCATAACAAGAAAGGGAACTTGCAGCAGCTTCTTTTTCTGAGAAGATTTGTTAAATCTCCTGTAATTTGTTTAGTGAACACTAAAAGATGGGAAACAAAACAGAATGTTCTCTTCCAGCTTTCGTAGGCTGCATGGTATCTCTCACAGCCATATGGGATTAATGGTGGCTGTAGGGTAGGATTGTATCATAAAACTTTTATTAAATGTTTTAAAGCCAATTAAAGAGACACTGCCAATTTGAGCTTTCTAAGATTTTACAAAGTAAATTTTTTCCATTGTTGTAGTAAAAGTGCCTTTGAAGTGCTAGATCCTGAAATTTTTAACCATTTAATAAGTAAATTGCTATATACTCTCTGCTGATTCTGAGCCTATTCAACTAGTTATGCATAGTGCTGTTGTGGGCAGACAAGGAATAAAATGCTCCTAAAGCAGAAATTCATTTTTAATATTTTCCTTCATTTACAGAAGTATTTTAAATCTTAATTGAAGCCTCACTAAGTGACATTTTGGACAGGAAGGTTTGGGTTCTCCTACCAATTTGATGATGTGTCTTTCAGATAAGCCTTTCTTAAAACCTTCAAGTCTCCAAATGGAGAAGTGAGACCTTTTCTGAGTGTTATACTGATTATTAGAAAATCCATATGTCTGAATACTTGAATTTCATGAAAAACCAAGCTTTCATTTCAGGTATATAGTTCCCCTTATTTTAAGGTGTAAAATGTCTTTTTTTTTTTCCCCATGGAGAGCATTCAGCCTACATTTCAAGGAGCAAGCAGCCCATGACAGGAAAAGGATCTGCAGGGCTCAGTGTCCAGGGTAGAAAGGAGATGAGTGGATGTAGATGCAGTCACAGTTTGCTTTCCTTGGTAGAGTTGTACTTGCATTCATGTGAGATATATGAATCTTTTGATGGAGCTCAGGATACACTTGGGTTTCTGGGTTGCAAGCTCACACTGCTGGGTCATGTCCATCCTTTCATCCTCCAGTACCCCAAAGTCCTCCTCAGAGCTGCTCCCTATCCCTTCATCCACCAGCCTTTGGTCATACCAGGGGCAATTCCTTTTCACTTGTTACTATGATTAAAAATCCAGAATCCTTGATCTTTAGATGAGCCTGTGAGGGTACCTCTTGGCCTGTTGTAGCATCCTCTGAGAGACAAAAGCATCTCTTTGTTACCTTTGTGCCTTGGATGTGGTCTGCCTCTGTCTGTGAGAGGGCAGCAGAGGCTGGGACAGCAACACCTTGCCCCCTGCCCGATCCATTTGCAGGGGGCTCTTGGTGCACATCCTGAGCTCTGTGTGTTGCAGAAGGCTGGCACCTCCCTGCAGCATGCCTGCTGATTTCCGGCACACTTGCAGGGCTGATGTGTGAGCCTTGGGGAGCCCATCAGGGCTGGAGGTGAGCGGGGCTTGGCACAATGTCACCTTGCTGGTCTCACAGCTCATTGCTCACCCGCAGCTGGGACCTGACAGGCTTTTTTTGTCTCTGTTTTGTATAAATCTTCGTCACTGTAGCACTTCATCTGATGTGACTAACACGCATGGTTTTTCTCTGCTCTCTCCCCTGAGGAAGGTGGGGGGAGAATTAGTGTGGGCAGTGCAGTATTTCTGCTTCGGTCTGGTTATTTTAGAAACAAACTTAAAAACATATGTTCATTTCAGTTCGTTTATGTGACAGAGACAAGGTCGAAGAGATATGCCTGGAAAGTGTAGCTGAAACCTCCCTAAGAGCTGGGCTGTGTGCAGGGATCATGTTACACGGAGTTTATTGCAGGCTGGTATTTAAATTCACTGTAGCCTGCCCCATCACTGCATTTTAAAGGTCCCTTTCTTTTACCAATCTCTTCATTTTGTCTCCTTCTCCTATTTGTACTTTTCCATTTATTGCTCTTTTCAGGACCATTTCATTTTTTGAAATATTCTCTGTTCTGCAGGAATCATCATCTGTACTATGGAAACACATTTGTATAAATCTTGATAGCCCAGATCTTCTCCTAGATCCTCATTGTGTTGCATGTTGTGTCCTTGGTCCACAATTCCTCCCTAAATTTCCAGTACTGGTGAGACAGACTGTACCCTTGAAACACTTGCTTGTTAATAAGGCAACAATTGGAATTGGCAGGACATGGTGATGGAAGATTTCCTCATGAAAGAGTGAGGATTGGCAAGTCTGGTTTTCATTTTTCATCAAAGCAAAAGCAGAGTTTTGTAAATGATGGTGGGAAGAAACCCGAGGAGGGGAGATTTCAGGAGATGAAAGCCTGTCTGCTGGGGAGGGAGGTGAGGGGGCAACTGACTTCAAGCCTCAGCTCAGCTGGACCTGGATGTAGACCTGAAGCCCCTGCCTCTATGAGATTGCTGGCTGGGGCTGCTCCCCTCCTGACCAGTGTTTAAAGATGTAGAAAGTGAGAAGAAAAATGAAAAAACAAATGGTGATTAACTTAATCATGGGAGGAGAGCACCTGAGTGTGATGTAGGAGACAGAAGTTCAAGCCTTTGCTGCAATCTGTGACAAAACAAAATTAAACTGTCTCCTTCATGTTCTCCTCCAGTGCTGTCATCCCTGTGACTGCCAAAGCTCATCCTGCTTCTCACCAGCCAGACTTTCCTTAGGGCTGGGAACTTCCAGCCACTCGAGTCCTTCTTCTGGGAAAAAGGTCCCGTAAAGTGCTTCCCAACACTTGCAAGAATGCAAATAGGATTTGAAGAAGATGGTTCTCATTTCATTATACCTCTAAGCAACATCTTCTGGTCTTTTGCACAAGTATAGTTCAAAGTTTCTATTAAAAATGGAGGTGGGGGAAGGGAAGGCAAATTGAGATTTTTGGAGGGCTTTTGGTAAAGTCTTGCACTTTGTTACTGTGGTGATACCATGGAAACTTGATTTGTGAGTCCAGGGAGAATCTAAGCTGTGAAGGAAAAAGATGAGATTTTTGGTAGGAACACATAATTTCGAGCACTCTTTTTGACTTTTCCTCCAAGTGATATTGGTGGGGATGTGGTTAATTTTAGTGGGAACAGGATCAGTGTATAAACCATGATAAGCCTTCACTAAATGAAAACTGGAACATACCTACTGAACTGCTTTTGAAATGTCTGGATGTAAGTAAAAGGGATCAGAGGCCTGTTTGTAGCTCAGAGAATATATTTGACTCTGGACTAATAAATTTTCCCAAATTTTCTTTAAGAAGTTAGTTAACTGAAAGGTCAGTCCCATTTGTAAACAAAGCTGTCTGAATTTATTGTTAAGTGAAAGCATCAGGGGCTTTTGCAGTGCTTTCCTCTGTGGCTGAGTGCCGGCACAGTTGCTTTTTAGAAAGCTTAGTGCATATGATTCTTTTTTATTAGAAAATAAACAGAAAAGACATGCCAATCAGTAGCTTCAAAAAGTCCTTGCTGCAATATCAGTGTAAGAACTGTGCAAGAGCCTCCTGATGAAATAGGAAAGCAGACAAGTTGTTTTCAGGCACTGTAGTAGAAAATTGAAGCTCTGGCCAGCTTAGTGAAAAGTTTTTATGGACCTTCTGGGGAGCCTCTGCTACATTTGTTCAGCCTATGCTGAATTTTTTTTCAGTGATTCTTTGGAACCAGGTGAAAATCAGTCATTTGAGCATTCAGACCAAACAGAAAAGAGGAGAGAAGGACACTGAGGATGTGAAATCTTGTACAGACATCTGCAAAAAACCAAAACAGCTGTTTGCTGTGTTGCACTGGCAGGAATGCTATGCAGAGCAGGAGGAGTGGTTGCCTCACAAATTTTTGGGTAAGGACATCCTACTCACTCTCCTCCTACCCTGTGGCTGATGTTGACAGTGCTGCCTAGTTCTGTTCTCATTATCTGCCCAAACTAGAGGTCTGTGAGTCATGTGAGCACCCTACAATACAGTGGGAAAGATCAGCTCTGCATAGAGACCCAGGCTGCATGAGCTCAGCAGCTGCAGAAGTGGAATTGCCTCTCCATCTATCCCTAATTATTTTGCCATGGCAGTGCCAAGTTCAGCATGGGCTAAGATTCTGCTTTTTGTGCAGTGGTCACACCATTTCAGAGTAGTGTGTGAAGTGCTTTGTATCCCATGCTTGTGCCTCCTTCACTTTTTGTATAATGTGGCTTGTGCATGGTGTCATTTTACTAGAACAACGCTTCTTAGGCACTGCTGTAACCAGAGATACCCTGACCTTACTGTCACATGCTGGCTATTTCTTGTGCCAAAACAAAAAGGTGAGAAAATAGAAACTAAAGGGATAGAGCAATTGCCATGCATGTATTTACATTTCTCTCTCCTGAGCCCATAAATAATCTAGTTCATGGCAATGTTTCTGTTTAGGGTTTCTGCCTCATTTCTGCTTGGCAAATGGCTTTGGAGAGGCTTGGGAGGTTTTATTTGCTTTTTCAAGGGAGAGAGAAAAAAGATAAGGAGGGTTTGACTGAGGCTGTTGTGAGGTCAGTGAAGCTACAGCACACCAGCTGGGAGCATGGCTCACTCTTCACGTGTGCTTAGGGAGGCAGCCAGGTTCCCAGACAGGATGGACAGCTAGCTGGGAGGAAAATGACAGCTCAAAAGGTCATGTGGTCACATGGCTAGGTTTTCCTTGGGCTGGCCTTCAACCACTGTCCCCATCACCATTCCTCGACAAGGCTGTCTCTTGAGGCTTGTGTAAAAAAAGAGCTGCACCCTTTTAATTGAAGCTCTGTGTTTAAGCAGGTTTCCAGTAAACTAGTGCATGTGCCTGGACTCTTATTTCAGCATGAAGTGGGTTTTAAAATTTGTTTTCATTTGGTTTTGCTTTGTTATGTTTGACTTCTGTGTTATTTTAGCTTAAGAAAAGCAATTAAAAGAAGACTGCAATTAATATACCATTTTCATACCTCCTCAAAAAAACATGTGATATAGTGTTTAAATTTGTAGAAAATCATGGTAGCCGAAGCTTGATAATCTTTGGCTCCTTTCCAGAAAGGTGAAGAGGAAAAGATTTTTCCCGGTCATGGTTTTTCAAAGTGAACTCCAGGCAGTCTCTGCTATGCCTCGCTGAACCCAGGCTCCTTCCTATTATATCAGTGTGTGGTGCCTTATAGCAGCTCCCAAGACTTTAGCCTGTCACCACTTAAAGAACAAATGCATGCTTCTCTGTAGAGAAACTCAAAGATGAGAGCATGAAAATTTCTGGCATTTGAAATTTTATTTCAGTGTTCAAATTTTAGAAGTGTATTTCTATTAAGTAATTAAGAGTTTGTTGACACTGAATGAAAATCACAGAAACATTAAGTTGTTGTATGGGACAGTGACTTCTTGTGTGTCCTACCAGATAAGGAGACCTCATAATAGCCCAAAAGCTCTTCTGCAATCCCCAATTGAAGGGACACAGATTTTGTGATGGCCACATCTTGGCTCTTAGAGAGCTCATTTATCTGAAAGGCAGAGCCTTTTTCTTGCCCACTTTGAACTAAGAAGCATGAAGCCTAGGGGATGCTGTATGACTTCCTGAGTTTTGTTTTATGCATGGATGGTTGAGCATTGCTCATGCTGAGCATTCAGATAAGTGGGGAGACTTTGCATGCGGTGCGTCCCCTCTGAATTGTCCCACAGCCGCCCGACCCACCAGACCACCTCGACGGCTGAATGAACAGCAGCTGTTCATTAACAGGGAACAGAGATCCGGTGCTGGCCATAGGAAGTAAAAGCCCTAGAGCACACTGCAGTAGCCTTGTTCTCCCTTTACAAAGCTGCTCTCTGTTAAACTGCAGTATCAACCCTCACTGGCGTACAAATGCCCTTCGTTAGGGTTTGCACGCTGTGTTATATGAGTTCGCAGTTAAAAAGCAAACGAACAAAACCTGCTTGTGGTAATTTACTGTAATGGCACTGGAAGTCAGTTTAATCAGCAAAAAAAAAAAAAAAAAAATTGAGGGGATTATGCTCAACTGTAGTGCTGGAAGGAGCAGGACAGCCGGCTGCTGGGGTGGTGACTTCACCGGGGACTGTGGAGGAGATGGATTATTTGCAAAATCTCAGCCTGACATGGCTCTCATAGAATGCAGCCTGCTCCTAAGACACACATCCATATATGTTTAATAAGGTGTTAGAACAGAACCTGAAATGTTCATTCACATTCCCCTGTTGTGGATCATTTCAGTGACCATCTGGTGCCCCTCTTATTTTTTTTTTAAGACTCTTTTGCATCCTGCACATTACTTTCTGTTTACCCTTTGGGGCCCTGCTTGGCAGAGTGCCATGGAATGTGCTTGGTGTCCTGTCCTTTCCTAACTCAGCAAAACACCGAAGACAGCGCGTAACGATAAGCCGTCGTGTTTCCGCTCCCACCTCACCAGGAGAGCCTCATCTTACCAGCTGTGAGAGCAGCCTTTGCTTGGAAGGTGGGAGAAGGATGTGAGAGTTTGTACAAACAGTACTTTTATTCCCAGGGAGATTTTTAATGCTTGTTTTGGTGGCTTGCTCAGATTTGCATACTTGAGTAGAGACAGCAGCCTGGTATCCAAGTGGTAGGAGAGAGATGTGGTGAAAGAAAAAAATAATTCCTTTCATGGGTCCAAGAGTTACTCTCTGACACCACAAGCTGAAAGGCTTCCCAGCAGAGCCACTGTTTTCCATGTGTTAGTGCTACACTTACAAACCTACCTGGGGTTTGTAGTGTGCAAATTCAGTTAATTTCCTTAGCTGGAGGAAAAGTAGTAACTCTACCCTTTCTGAGCTGACCAGCATGGAAGTCTGTATTTTAATCTTAAGAAGAGCTAGCAGCCTTGAGGAATTCCACTAGGAAGTGGAACTCAAGCAATCACACTGAACAAACAATGAATTGCATATATTCCTAGTGTGTCTGTTTGTGTGGATGTGATTGAGAGAGGGGAAGGAAGAGAAAGGATGGGCCTGACACAAACCATATTCAATTTAGGAGGGAATACAGAGGAGACTGTGGTTACAGACTGATTTAGGAGTTCATTGAGTCCATTGAAGGAACCTGGTGTAAGTGGCTGTGGGTTGATGTTTTTCACAACATGGTGGCAGCCCCCAGCTGTGCTGTGCTGTGGGTGCATTAAGCCAGCAAAGCTGCATCACCTCCAAGAGACACAGGCTGAGACAGCTGAGCCCATTTCCACCAGCACCACTGCATCTCTGACCCAGCTTCTGCCAGGAGAGGTATTTTGTTGAGGGGATGGGGCTGGGATGATTCCCAGGCCCTGGGCAGGCCTTGCTGTGCTGGCACAACACCGCTCTATGAATCCTCTGACAAGATAGAAGAGCTGAACTGTTTTACGTTTCGTTTGTTTAAGTGGCCTTTTGCTGTGGCGTGAGTACTGGACATTTTAGTTGTCCTTCTCTGGATATCTTTTGCTTAGTCATGTTGATGATGTTCTTACTCAATTTATTTAGCCAACACATTTTGGCTAACACTATGTTGAACTCTGCTCCAGGCGGCCTCTTTGGTTCAGGTACCTCCACAGCTTCTCTAGGAAGCAAGTCAGGATTTTTCTGGTCAACAGGAGTGCGTTTGCATTTGTTCACTGTTGCTCCTCTTCTCTTATCTCTGTTTGTATTACGTTACAACTCAGGGTGTTCCTGCACTTGTCTCATGTTGGTATGGTGCCCAAAAGCTGACACTTCTGTAAGCTTGTAGTCTGTGTGTGGTACAAAAAGTACCAGAGAGAGTGGCTAGGGATTGCTATAAAAATCTCAATGTTGTATTTCATTCTTCTAAATGAAATTCCTGCTGTAGATCCTCCTACACACCGAAGTAAGGAATCTGTGTGAAAGTGTCTTCACTCCATGTGTGTTTATTGTCAAAGTCCTTCAGGCTTTGTTTGACTATTTTGATGTGTCCAGTTTCTTATCTGATGATTTCTGGTTACCTTTCCAATTCAGGGACAAAGTCCAAAGAGAGATTGGCATATGCTCATGGAGGGTGGAGTTGGCAGAGAAATAGTTTAGCTCTGCCCCCTTTTTGATTGGAAAATTGTCCTTGTAAAATAACCCCAGCTGGGGTCTGAAAGAGAGAGAGTTTCTGCATCTTCTTAAAGTGCTACTGTCACAGTACCCAGAGGAACATATCTCATTTTAAATTGGAGGAGCATGACTGTTCTCTCTGTGACACTTAGGTATCACAGATGGGTGATGGGGCTGGGGCATGTGTTCAGAAGGAGAATCAACTGCAGGCAGATGTCTCTCATGACTGTTTTCATGACCTGTCCTCAAGGATATCCAGGGTTCAAGGTGCCACACCACCCCCAGGTTCTCTGCTTCATCATTCCTACTGCTGGAAAGCAGGCCTTACACCCCTTCTGAACCTCCCTTCCCATGGTTTAAAGATTATTACTTTTTCCTCTAAACCCCCAAAACTTTTTCCTCTAACCCCCCATTGTGTGTACTTTATATATGCTCTAATGTAGAATGTTTGAATTCCTGAGAGAGCACAGAAGAAAGCCAGCTCATGCCTCAGAAGGTGACTCAGAGGCCTTCCTGGCCAAAGACAAAAAACTCTGCTCTTACCATACCAGAACAGATTAGAAGCACCTAAGAGTGTCCTGACTGATGGTATTTAATAGGTGGCAAGGCTTGGACAGTGTGTGAGAATGGAAGGAATCTGAGAAGGTTTATTACAAACAAATTGTGTTTTCTTAGTGGGTGCTTGTGATCTGCCATCCATTCAGAGCAGGAGCAGCAGTGGTTCTGCAGCCTCAGTCAGGTCAGGGAGAGCAATTATGGGTGTGGACCAGAGTCAACCATGGAATACCTGAACAGAGCAAGACAGCAGGAGATCTTGTGGTGGTTATTAATGGAATATTTGTAAATGTGTCCAGGCAATTTACATGATGAGTAATGTAAACATAGAGGTTATTGAATGGGGAGTGAAAACGATCAGGCAGGAGGTTAGTGGTTGTTGCTTTAACTGGGGACCAGAAAGAAAATCCTCCCTGGGGTCATTAATTGTATTCTCCTGACACTCTGCTAGAGCAGAACTTACCTCAGCTCTCAGCTGTCCTTCTATCTCAGCTTGAAATGCCTGAAGTGGTGGTGATGATTTTGTTCTGTGAGCTATGACATAAGCTGCAAGTGGGTGTCAGTCTCAGAAGATGACTGCATTTCTCAGGGAAGTTTCCTTGAGAACCTTTGCTGGTAGCTAATCAACCCACTTCAAGCTGATTTTTCCATGTTTCACCAAAGCTGCAGAAAAATTGGTGGTTTTGAACAGTGTTCCACAGCCATTGTTTTGATTTTTAAAAATTGATTAAGAAGAACAATGACAACAACAACAACAAAAATCATTCTAGTGAGCTGAATAAAGCTGAACTGGCAAATCCCAGATACCCAGAAGAAACAGTGTCCTGTTTATAAGGAAAGAGTGTGGTTACTGTGGTCAGACAGCTGGGCTACCGGCCAGGCCATGCCTCCTAAGCATATTTTATCTAACCTCATGTCACAGACAGGATGTAGGGAATGTAAGATTTTCTCTTCTGAAAGGTGAGGGCCATTCACAGAGAGCATACACAGGCATTGCTCCCTTGACAGCTGCTTTGCCTTACACCCATTGAACATCTATTTCTTTATTAGGGCATCAGGGGAAATTTCTAGACCTGCTGGAATCAGGACTGGGGCAGATCCATCTTGGTGGCTTTCCCCAGGCACTCAAAAAAGTCAAAGACAGTCTGCAACCGGGCCTGAATGGACCCATTCTCCTCAGGCAGCTGTGAACACTTGAGGTATGTCTCACCTAAGCATGGGGTGTGATTGTAGCACATAAATAATGGGTGCCACTAATGTGGTCCAGAAACTATAAAATTGTAGAGTTCCTGGAGAGTCTTGCTCCTTCCCTGGCTGCTGGTGTAGCATAGGGTGGCTGGAAGAAGCCATCAGGGCTACAGGAGCACCTCTGCTTGGTTGGCTGAAGCTAAGGGGACGTCTAGTGGTGGTATTTTAGGATCCAGCTTTCCCTGTAACTAGAGGCATCTAGTTTTTCCACTAAGGAAACTGATGCAGCTTCCTTGAAAGTGATGGGCAGAGTTAGAAATGAGATTAAAGGCATCTTGTGTCATTTTCCCTTGTGAAACAAACTGCCAGATTTTATTACTGGATACAGGCAAAGCTCATTTCAGTCTGGACAGCAAACCCTGTGATGGTAGTGGGGCTTCAATGGACAAAACTGGCATGAAACTGATGCAGTCTTCCTGACAGGCCTGATGGGTTTCATTCTGCCTCTCTCTCTCTGCAAGTGGAGACCCCAGAAAATAACCACAAGGAATTTAAGCCTTGTTGTTTGAATTTTTTTATGTGAATACCAAGAATATGTGAAGCATTCATGGCTTAGACAATGCTGTGTGACACAGACATGCAGAAGTCAGCTGCTGGTTTCTCAGTGCAGGGCATTGATTTTTGCGGTAATATGTCCCCTCCCCTCAGACAATAACTGGGGCCTTGGTTTCAGGTAAAACTAAAAGAGACAAAACTGTATCACCTTTATCTAGGTGCTCATGTGCTGCTGTGACTAAGGAGAATGTGTATAACTATAGGTGGCAGTGTGAGGCAACCCAGTAAATAAATACTGAAGGGAGATTAGAGGAGGAACATTAATATCATCCTATTTTCTTTTAGAATTTACAAAATAGTAGAAACTATATGGTTGGTGGTAAGCTTGCTCTGTGAGGGAATGTACTCACACAAAGACAACTCTCTGGGAAAATTATCTTTGAGGCTGTGCCAATAGCAGGTAGAGAAACTCAGGGGCAGCTCCCAAAGGGCTGCTCCTCCCTGATGAGGATCATTCCAACAGGCAGACATGGTAAAGCATTGCTAAACTGCCTCCTTTTATTTTCCTCTCTAGGAAATGCATAGTTTTCTCAATATAAAGGAACTAATTACTTATTTTTCAGGCTTTTTAACCAAATGCAGTGTATACATGCCCCTCTGGAATGTGCTCTGGAATTGCTGCTGCTGCAAGCACAGCAGGGAAGGATTTTGCTGCTCCTGTTGTCAAGTTTTTCTTGTGGCACAGTATTAGACAAAGCTGTTTCTTGTTCTTGGATGGTTTTTTTGATGCACTGGGAAACTTCTGCTCTAGCAGCTTTGCCAATTTTCTTTTTGGAAATCCAGATTAATTTATTTGAATGTTTCTTTGCTATTTCTCAACAATTCTTTATCTTCTTTGTGTCCTTCTCTCTTTCCTATCATGAAGTCTTTTTCCCCTCCTCAAACCAGTGACCAGCAGAAAGACTAAGAACTTCTTGCCCTTAACCATCCAATCCATTTAGACCAGACTTTTCTTTGCTGCTTGTCTTGTGTGTTCAAGGCCAGTCATAACCTTGATTTAAGAGCAACCCTCAGTGATGAAATAGTTCTGGTGCTGAGCAGGGAGCTCAGGCAGAGCTCAGACACCTACCCTTTCTTCAGGCAAGCTTTCATGCTCCTGCATTTGGAGATGGATAAAATTCCCAGTGTGAAGTACTGAAGTGGTTTCCTTTTCCATGGATTCACAATGAAATGTGGTTGGGTTTGTTTTAGTTTGTTTTTTTCTTTCTTCTCACCTCCCAGATGTTTCCAGCTGATTATCTTCTCATGACTTTAAATTTAACTTGTTCCTATGTAATTCTTTACATATTCTTCATTATTCAACATTTTTGCTAAGACATGTACTGAAATCCAAGAGGAGCAGTTCTGTGGATGGAGGTAGTATTTTTCCCCAGTGAGATTTTTCCTGTCCCTGCTATACAGGTGTAAGTAGTTTACTTGCCTTTTTTGTTTGGTTGCTGGTTCCAAGATTTTTGTTTTGTTTTGTTTTGTTTTTGGAAGGAGGCAGGGGGAGCAGATAAGGTAGTTGTAAAGCCACAAGACTTAATTTTACATTTTCATGTTCTGTGACTTTTCCAAGGCTTGTGAGGTACTGAAGGGCTGTGTGATGGGAAAAATTACCAAAAGCCTTTTTATTCATATCAGTGCATTCTGCAAGGGCTGTCTTTCCATTGTGACATCCCTTTTCTGGCCTCGCCTCCCTCATCTACACCACCTGTCACTACTGTGGGCAGTGCTGCAAACTGCAAATCCCTGGAGGAGAGGGAATAGAAGAAGGATTCTATTTTCTGGTCTTGCAGTGATTTTGGAAGTATGCTGTTGCTTTTGTGAAGGACTTTGTCATTGGCTGCTTTGTGACACCTCAGTCTGGATTTCCCAACTCTTTCACAGTGCAGCACTGCTTTCCCAGCTGCCCTGATCAACAGGTTAGATTGAGATTTGCACTTTCAGTGTCTGAGCGAGCGAGGGTGGTGTTTGAATGCACGATGGAAATCTTTTCTCCTTTCTTGTGACATGTCTGCACAGAGCGTGTGCTTCACGTGGGCGTGCTCATGTGCAGGCCGCGTGTGCCATGGCTGTGTCTGCAGGTGATGCTCCTCGGGACATCTGTCCCTGGGCTGCGCTCCCCGTGCTGCTGCCCATCCCTTCTGCAGTGGAGCAACAGTGCCAACTGCTGGCTGCTGCGCCTGGCCTGCCATCCCCTAAGCTTCATTCTGAGTGCTGCCTAAAACACGTCAGCGTCCCCTCTGCTGACCGTCTGGCTACTTAGCAATAATATCTCAGTTTGTTTGTCCTTTTTTCCATACTGAAATAATATTCTTTTGAGCTCAGGTAAGCCTCAGGTTACCTTTGCTGGTGACATTTCTAATTGTTTCATGTTGGTTTAAAGCTGCATGTCTCTTCTGATCTCCTAGGGCTGGCTGCTTGAAGAGGAGAGGAGGTTTCTGCTCTGAGCAATGGAGTGCCATGAAGTGCTGCCTGAAAGTTCTTTAATCATTCAGTTGTGGCAGCAATTTGCCAGCTATGTATTTGGGACACTCTTATTGTTATAGCCACAATGGGCTCTGGGGAAAACAAGTTGGTGATTTACATATTTCTGCACATAGTACACACAGCACTTTTACTCAGAAAAAAAAAAAAAAAAGATAATCATCTGTTTACATATAAGTGTGGTTTTATTCGAATTTCAGTGAAATGTTTTAGTAGAAAAAATAGTTTGTGTTTTGTTTTTCTTTTCCCAAGAGGAATAGCAAATGGAAAAGACAAGTTTGTTTCTTTAAATGTTTCCTGTGAGAAGGGGGTTACAATGTTTGCAGGACGTGATGGTAGAGAGGACGCATGTATGGGGAGCAGGAAATCGGGGAAGAAAAAAAGTCTAAAAGGAAACAATTAAAAGAGCTTTTCAGAAGAAGGAGAAAGACAGTGAATGGGTAAAGCAATAAACCTGGCAGAGATGATCTGGGGAATTTTGCAGAGGGAAAAAAAAAACTGAGGGATAGGAGGCAGCCAAACAAACTAAAAGTGAGTTTGATGAGTCAGGGTTTCTGTGGGTTTCTTGCATCTCCCAAAAGGCCATTTTTTTTACTTCCTCTCAGCCACAAATGTTCTTCATTATTTTTGGAACAGAACACGAAAGGAAAAGTAATAAATCAGCTATTCTTAAACATATGTGACAAGTCCAGGCTGAGGCACAGGTGGACCACAACCACAGGAGGTCTCTTAAATCAAAGTCGCAGAACTTTGGATAGCCAGCAGGTTTAGCACTACTTCCAGCCCTCTATAACTCTTTCAATCATGTAGTGTTTTGGGGTTTGGATAGGGAAATCTAAACCAGGCAAAAAGAATAAATAAATAAATAAATAAATAAAAGCAGCATTTTGATGCTGCCTTGACAGACAGGACCATTAAAACTCCTCCTGTGCAACTGAAACCTCAGTAAAGACTTTTTTGTTCTTATCTAATCCAAACTCACATCTTTCAGTATGTACTTGTCTGTTCCAATGACAATGTCTTGACTTTTTATTACTGATGTAAATACTTAAGCTGGATGTAATGCCATTATTTACTATTTTTTAAAAATTAAACAAAACAATTTTTTTCCAGGAGATGTGTTTGCAATTTTCAAGAGTCTTGTTCTGACCATGCACTGATTTTACTTTCACACAGAGAGGTATTCTTCTGAAGCAGTTTATTTCTCTGAATAAAGGGAGCAGGCTCCACGCTTTCTTATCCACAGCAGGCCTTTGCCACTGAGATAACCAGCCTCTTACTGAAAATAAATTGTTATATGTATAATATATGATTGTGTTGTTAGGGAAAATTGATGGGAGCAGGGCTGAAAATGCTGGGCAGAGCTGATGGAGAGAGGAGGATGCACAGGAGTGTAGCTTTGCACACAGAGGTGGGATGTGAGGCTGGGAAAGGCAGAGGGCTGTCACTCCCTGTACCAGCCGTGGGCTTTCCCTACACTGGGGTGGGTGGGATACCGTGGGGACAGGTGAGGTGGCTGTGTCTGCTGTCCCTACAGGCCGAGCAGGGGCAGTGGTGCTGGGAGCCACGATGCCGCTAGATGTCCCTTGTCACCCGAGTGAGGCAGGCAGCTCGTCCCCATCTCTGCACTTCAAGCACGTGCGATGTAGTGTTATAAAGAAGCCTGCTCTCTAAGTGTTAAATACGGAGAAAGTTGAGTCTGTATTTAAAAAATAAGTCTTGTATCAGCCTGTCATGGATAGCAAGGAGAAAATTACTTCCTTAGCCACTTTAATTTTTAGTGGAAGATTGGGAGGACTTTGTTTTGTAGAGGTATTTACATGGCAATTCAATATTTCCTGGGGGAGAAGTCATGCTAGGAAGTACTGGTTTGGTGACCTAACACTGGTTTCAGCTAACCTTTCCCTGCTGACACAGGCTTGTCTGGTGCAGGGTGGGGGCCTGGCAGCCTGCACCAGCTGAGCTGATTGTGGGGAAGAGACCTGTGGGATTTCCTTCCTGTCTTCTTAGTGACTCTTGTAGCCTTCCTGTCTTCCTTCCTTCCTATCTTCTTAGTGACTCTTGTAGCCATGATATTTTCTGAAAAATCCCTTTGCCAGGGTGTTTTTCCTGAGAAGCTGAGAGGCCTCAGGAACAAAATGTAAACAATGATTATCTGCTGCTGTGGAATGCAACAGGTACATCTGTGATTGGTCTCATGTGGTTGTTTCTAATTAATGGCCAGTCACAGTCCAGCTGTCACGGACTGTCTGGTCAGTCACAAGATTTTATTATCATTCCTTCTATTGCTTGCTAGCCTTCTGATGAAATCCTTTCTTCTATTCTTTTAGTATAGTTTTAATATATCATTTACTTTTAATATAATATATATCATAAAATGATAAATAAGCCTTCTGAAACACAGAGTTAAGATTCTCATCTCTTCCCTCATCCTGGGACCCCTGCGAACACCACCACAGATTCTGCCATTTTAGGCATACTGATGTTGCAAAGGTGGGTAAAAGGGGTCACTTCTGTGAAGAACTCAGCCCTTCCACCTCACTGGTGCAGCCATACAGCCAAAGGCTCTGCGTTCCCCTGCAGAGGGGGAAAGGCTGGTGGAAAAGAAAGCAGCTGCTGAGGGAGGTGGACTGGTGCAGTCATGCAGAGTGAAGGGCAGGAGTGTCTAAAGGGGTCACAGGGAAAGGAATCCTCCCATCCCAAACCTGCTTACACCTGACCCCTCAAAAATGTCTTCTCACACTTCCCAGCCCCTGTGTCACTCATGACAGCGTGGAACAGAGCCATGTGGAACTCACACTGCCCAAACACATGACTTGTGTTTGTCCCTCCAACCAGCTGTGCTGGTCCTGCCTTGCCAGCGGTGCTCATGCCTCTCCACACCAGTTTGCCAGCTGGGTTTGAAGAGTGGCCTCCAACAACAGGAGAATGCTGATCTCATAGCAGTCCTTTAAGAGTTAATTCCCCCCTGTGCCCTAGGCAGGTGGCCATGTTTTCTCCACAGTCGAAGCTGTGTTTCCATATGTCCCTACCTCCCATGGCTGGCACCTCAGCGTGGGCATCTGTGCTGCTCTGCATGCCTGTGTCCTTGCGGAGGCTGCTCTGAGCCTGCAATGGGTAGCTCCTGTAGTGCCCCTGTGCCCTCTGCACACACCGTGGCTGTGTGAGCAGTGAGGAGGGGTGCCCCTAAACTGCCCTGAAGGCAGCTGCAGGGCTTTACCTGCCCAGACAGAGTTATGGGCTTTGCTCCAAGGTAAGGAATAAGTGACTGACTGTCACCCGTTTCTCAGGGTGTGCTGCTGCTGTGTGTGGCTGCACGGACCAAGCTGTTGAGTATTCAGAGTCATATCTGCCTGCCTGAATGACAGAAATTAAACATTTGCTGCTTTCTACTTCATTTAAAACCCTGGGAGCCTGTAGGGCTCATCCTCCTCATGCACCAAGGTATCCATGTGTGCCACTTACCAGTCAGGGGCTTCTTCACCAGTAATGTCTGAGCAAATCTCTTGATAACAGAGGGACTACACACAGATTATTGTGATCATAATTTGGCCAACATAGCCTTTATTACTAATGGTGATGTTGGAGATGGAAAACGCAGCTTGATTCTCAGATCCCTGCTGAAAAGTAATAAAATAAAGAGGAACAAAATCTATGTGTGAATTTGCTACCAAACCTTTGAAAAACACAAAAGTGGAACCCTGCCAATGCTATTGCTGGCAGTTTTTCATTTTGAGATAGCATTAGAAGTGGAAGTGCATTTTTGTCTCTGACATTAGTATCATGTTGTTGTGTACAAATGGAGGGCTTACGATTATTTGACATTTGTTGTATTGTAATTATTGTGTGCCCCTCTTACACCTACATAGTGAGTATTTTTTAATATCATCTGATAATAGAGTAATTAGAAAATAACTTCAGCTGTCGTAAGAAAAAGGTGTCTATTTTATTAACACAAAAAACAGACAAAGGAAGCACTTCAGTGGAAGTGCTCTGTTAAAAATGGAGCCATGTTTCTTTTTGCTTTGTTGAGAAGATAGATGAAGGCAGGCTGGCTTTGTGTAGTCTTTTTTTCATCCCTGGGCAATGGCAGAACTCGCAGCTAAATTCTGTTACCAGAAAATTCTATGATGGTAGCTGAGAATGATATAATATCATGCATACTCATTTCAACAGCAAAAAAAAAAAAAAATTCCTAACCCATAGCTTGGATTTTGAATATCAGAAAGAGCCTTCACTACCAAGAAATGAGCCTTCAGTACTAAGAATACACAAAAAGCAACTAAAATTTTTTAAACATAAGAAGAGCCACTTGATATAACCAGTAGCAAATAAAAGAGGAATGTAAATGTAATTTTAAATTATTTATTTCACTCTCTCTCTCTTTTTCATGTTAATATATCCTTGGCTCTAGTTCAGAATGACATGCTAATTAGGAATGTAAGAAAACCTAACTTTTTATTGTGCTAATTAAACTGTGTGCCACATAGACATTTGGGGAGAATTTCCCATGCTTTCTTGTGTGAATGGAAGGAAAGAGCAGCAGTGCTCACTTAAAACTGGAATTTTTTTCCTAGTACCTTGCAAAAAGGCATCATTGTATTTTGATTAATCCATACTTGGTCCACCTCGGATGTTTCTATGGAAACAGAATTTTTTTCCTTGTTGGAAATTGTTAGGCTCAGGAAAGCTCCTCACTGCACAAAACCATTTGAGCTCCTGAAGAACTACTTTTTGGAAATTTAATGTGCATAAACGAAACTCCCAAATTCCTCCTTTGTGTTATTGTTGTCAATGCTAATACAGAACTGTTTTCTTAATGATACACAGTGGTGCCTTTTCACTCCACAAGAAAATAGGGTGAGAGTCTTGCAATTATTTCCATTGCAAGAGAGCACTTTTCCTGGTCCAGAAAGAATTAGCCTGCAAACCATCCAAAATTAAATTTTATGAATTCTGATGTGTGTATATTATTTTATTATTTAGTTCTGGATCCAAATATTTTGGTTTGATGGCTGTTAAAATTTAATTAATTTTGTTTTGCAGATTGGCAGTAATTTACACATATTCTTCTTGTGTGCCTCAATTTTGTTTATGGAGTTTTGTTGGGGTTTGGTTTGTTTCGGTTTTCCTTTTTTCCTCCCAAAGAAAATACACACTCTTACTGGATGCTACTGTGATATTTGGAGTACCTTTTGAAAGTAAACCAACAGAGGGAGCATTTGTTTGTTATTATTAATTTAACCAAATGGTTGGAAACATGGCTCTCATTTTTCCCATCATTTCTGGACAGCATATTTATTGTGTAAAATTATAGGATTTCTTGACCATTAAAATATCTTGGTTTGGAATGTTTCAGTTTTAAAAAAAGTCTGATCTTGAATTTAGCTGACAGTGCAAGTAGCTATTTTAAATTGATTGTCAGGTTTATATTTTTTTGTTTCATCTCTGTTCATCATGGCAAGGAATCTGCCAAGTGGAAAAAGGAAAATCACTTTGAAACCAACCACACTTTTCAAACTTCTTCCAGAGACATACTGAAAGCAGAAATTAAATGTCAACCAGAGAAAGCCTCAGTATTTCTTGGTACCTCTTTTATGTGCTCACTCTTAGAATGTGAATAATAAGGATGATGGTGATGTGCACAGCATTAGAATGTGGATGATGATGATGATGATAATAAAAACAATAATGATACAAATGTTTTGCACCTTTATTCTCCCAAAATCTTTCTATAGTAAAAACAGATGACCCCAATGTCTGGGAGAAATGACGAGGAGGACTCCATGGATATCAGAAGGCTAATTAATTACTTTATTATACTATATTATTCTATATTACTTTGCACTATATTACACTGAATCTGCACTCAACTCAACTGCACCAAATCTTGTGACTGTCAGCCGATAGTCCCGACACACACACTGATTCAATTGGCCAATGAATCAAAACACACCAGAATCCAATTACCAAATCTCTTCAGGTAAACAGTCTTCCACAATGCATTCCACTTGTGAACAACAAGAGGAGCAGCAATTAAGATAAGAATTGTTTTTTCTTTTTCTGAGGTTCAGAGAATGTGAATCCCAGAAATATCCTTGGGAAGTTGTGCCTTGCTTTTCTCTGTGAAGAGAAATGTGGCCACATCTTTCCTCTTCAGCTTTTGGGGCACTGTTACTTCCAGCCACTCTCACTGCACTTCTCTGTTGTTCTCAAGAAGAGTGAAGCAATTGCTGCCCTTTGCAGTGTCTCAGCAGATTGGAGCCAGGAACCCAAGTGAATGATGTGGGAGGCTGTGCAACACTTTAGAACTATGAAATAACTGGGAGGCAGCAGGACTTGGCTGCAGAAACTGGAGAGAGACTCAATGCAGCATCAGAGCTGAGCATCCCTCTTGGCTTGGAAATGTTCTGTAGTCAGGGTCTGGTGGTCATGTAGCACCAGGCTGACTCTGAAGAACTGTGCTGCCCAAACCTAGGGTTTCTTTGAAGTCAATACCTCTCCTTTACAGGTGAGACAGCTTTAATGAGTGCTCATTTTGAACCTCAAGGGAATGATGTGTTAGATACTCTGAATTAGTAAGGTCTTTCAGTTAGGAAGCCTTTTTTTTCCCCCTTTATACTGCTTTCCCTGATGATTAAATTAGGATGTAACTCTTTGCCTAAGCCCTAAGAGCAAGCAAATCCAGGAACCTGTAGTGTCTCTGCCCCTTGGGGACTGGAAGACAGAACTATTTTAATGGCATTAACAGCACCTTATAATTAAGTGGAGAGCAGTACAGTTGCAGCAGAGGGAGAACCCTATTTATACGCCAGCAGGCTATTCTGGGAGTGCTAACACTGGGAGTGAGCAGCTGTGAGAAAAACAGAATAAGTGCTAGTACACTCTGAAATGGAAATCACAGCACAGCGCCATATGTGTTGACTAAGTAGTCCCGCCAGCGCCCTCGTTTCAGGGCTCTGAAGTGATAGCTTCCAACTTGCTTGATGAATTTTCACAAAATTGCTATTCCAAGCAGCAGTCTCCAGAAATGTAGCCATTCCATTTATATAGCACATGGGATAACACGAGTCTGCAAGCTTCAGTCTAACACTGCTGGAAGAGCAGAGCAGGCAAGAACTGGAATATTTGCTTTCCTCACTGCAGAGCTCATTAACCCACGTGCATATCATCCCCTGGGAATCCAGTTTCCTGATCCTGATGTTCTCCTGTGAGCCCCACGCAGATGGATTCCTGTGTGCAGGACTTATGCATTCCAATGTTTACCTTCACCTCTTAAAGCTTTAAAACAAATATGAGAACAGAATATGAATTCCCTTGGCAAGGCTGCTTTTCTACATAGTTTGGTTATTTATTTGCCTACCATGACACTGGTTGCTCTCAATAATTTTCTTTCAATTTTGTTCTCAGGCTCTTAAAGATTTGAGAAGATCCTGTGAAATGGTGTTTGTGTGCAATGGGAGAAACTTGTGCCAAGCTGTGGCACCTGTATGCAGCAAAGGTCAAGCCAAAACTTATGATAGTGGGGACCTGGGGTGGAATTCCTAAAATTCGTGACAAGCCAGTCTATGAAAAGCAGTCAGGTCTCTGTTATAGCCTCATCTCTCAAATCCCTCTGCACTTAACATTGTAAAGCACTGAAAATCTGATGGTTCTTGAACACTCTGGCTCCATCACAGATGTCAAGCCCTTCTCAGGTGTTAAGCCCTTCTCAGCATGGCAGCTCCAGGCACCAGCTTGGAGTCACTTATTGCAGTCCTCGATGTAAGTGCAGCCATGTGTCCACCCCAGCATTTCAGACCCAGAGGTCTGCGCCACAGCTGTGGCCCCACTTCTGTTCCCTCCCCACTCCCAGCTGCAAATCCTGGTGGAATTCCTCCTCAGAACAGGCATTATTCCCAGCACATCTAAGTTCTCTGTCCTGGCTGTATGTGTGTTGGTCTGCTTGCACAGCTGGTGGTGTCTCAAAAATGCCACCGTGTTTTCTGGATATTTCCCATAAGGGAAATACACTGCTCCCTGCCCAAAAAGCTTGGGACCACATGGACATTCTCACTTCTTGCATGCTCAAGTCCTGGAGTGACCTAGGCCAGGTGGTGTGTGATAGCTCCCCACATAAAATCTTCTTTAAAATTTTCATTTTCTATCTCAGATTTGTGTTCTTGGCATAACAGCAACCTGTGAATCTAATACCAGAGATTTTCCAAATAACTATTTTAATTAACTCTGGAAGTTTTGCAGTATATTAGCTTGTCAGAAAATGTATGCATTTGTCTTATAGGAAACACCAGGTAGATGCCAGAGAAATTCACTCTGCCAATTTATTATTCTGGATTATTTGAAAGAAAGAAAAAAGCAATTTGTGGTTTGGTTACAGAATAAGGTGTGAGTCAAATACAGAGTCTCAGCAAATCTGATATTTATATAGAGAAATTCAGCTCTGCATGCCTCACTGAAAATCTTGAGAATGCAAATACACAGTAGAATATGTAACAAATCTGAGGATCTAACAGTGCTGTGAGCAACTCAAGAGGTTTCCAATTTTGTAGTCACTGTAGGCATCCAACTCCCACTGGCTGTCGAGGTTGTGTCTTACTATGACTCTTGAAAGGTCATGCTTAAAGATTAAACACAAGAGGTTTCTTGCTGGTGTTGATGAACAGGAATAATTTGCTGTCATGATGCAACAGCAGCTGTGCATGAGAAGATTGTCAGTGGGAAGGTGCCCTGGATTAAGTTAAACACAGGTTTCAGGGCCACCGTTTTGTAGTACTCTGCAGCTTCTGCTTTCATCTTAATTGACTTCTTATTTGGATTATTCTCTTACAGCTGTAAGCTCAGATTGTGGAAGTCCAGGGTGAAAAGGAGGGCAGTGAAACCAGCTCCTGACCAAAATTCCTCTCATGGCTCAGATTCCTCTCACCTCACCGCGGGTGCAGGATGCTGATGCCAGAGCAGCAGTTCCCATGAGGGAACCCAGTTCAGAGAACAAAATTTTAGGCACATGCACACAGTTGTGTGGTTAATCATGAATGAGTGGAGTGTGTTTTGGAAATGCTGCATAATGTAATTACTCACTTCTGAGCTGCAAACTCCTCGGGGAAATTACTGTTGTATGAATGTACGTGTTAAACCATACAGCCATTGTATATAATGTTGTGTTCAGGCAAAAAAATAGGTCAGTCAATAATTTGATCTAAGTTCTTCTTATGGGTCATCAAATTAGTCAGAAACGTACTTGCTGAACTTTACAGTGTAGTTATTTTAGGACCCATGGGATTTGAATGTTCTGAGTCAAGGGAACAAGATCCATAACTTTTTAAATTGACAACAGTTAAATATCCTTTCCTAGCACCTTTAAATGCAGTAATGCTTTTGCATGCCTGAAATACAAAAAACCTAATCGTTATTTTCCTAAACATTCATCATTTGAAAATTGGCTGCTTAAAAGAGCTGTGAGCTAAGTAGAAAACTGGCTTCAAATAGAAGAACTGAGACCAGGAGTGACATTTGGAACCATCATTCTTCAAAAATTGTTGTCATGCCAGGGGAAGGGAAATAGCCAAGAGAACTTTAGGTAGTAGTGCTTAAAAATACAGTATGTGTGAAGGAAAGGGACATTGTAACAAAACAAAAAAAACCTCCAAAATTTAAATATAATATACATATGTATCAAGTGGCCTTTGATCTGTTTTATTCCAAGTTTTCTTCAGAGTTGTCCTATTCCATATTCAGACTTTTTGACCTTGTTTTGCCACATTGGTGTAAGTACTGACACCTGGGAAGGTTCCAGAAGTTCACAGGTCCAGAGCCTTATGTCCCTTAACCATCTCACACTGGTTACTTGATGTCCCTTTACCATCTCACACTGGTTACTTGTGTAGTTTCTTATGCATTGTAAACCATACTGTGCTTGGAGCCTTTCACAGCCTCAGGGACCACCTGTGAAAATACCTAATGGGCCTAATGATGCCGTTGACCAGCCTCAGCTGAACCCTCCAACCACACCATGGCCTGGGGTCAGTTCAGTTCAGCCTGGAGCTGCTGCTCCTTTCCTGAGTTTCTGTGGGGCCATGTTCTCCTGCTGCCCCTCCTCGGTGGCTCCTGGCTTGTCCTTGGCTGTGCTGTAGACCACCAGTGGATACCATTACCAGTCCTCCATGTTCAGCACTGTAGGTCCCTGCCTCTCGGTGGGGCCCTGGATGGTGGGATGTGACCTTTCCCTGCTAAATCCCTGCTGTGAGGAAGCCAGACCTGTGTCCTTCTGATGGTGAGGCTGATTCCCAGTCTGGTTTCCTCCAGGAAGATGACGAGGTTGTTGTTACCTCGATGCAGATCAGTAGCTATTCTCATGCCTTGCATCTGAAAAAATTTTAAGGCAATATTGTCTATTCTAAATTCCAGCCCATATTGTTTTATGTTCATTCTTGTTTACCATTATTTGTGTATTTTACTATGTTTTGCTATTATTTGCTGCCTCCTTTGCTGATGTGAAAATTTTCATCCAGTTTTGATGAACATTAAATAGGTTAGCTCTGTACCATCTGAAAGACCATAAATTGAGGGGTTTAATTCATTTTAAGTAAACCTTATTTCATCTTTTGCAGCCCTAAAATTGCAGACTTCAAAACTATGTTCTATGTCTATCTTTAGTTTAAAAAAATATTGTCATTTAACTTGAATGCCAGATTTTATTTTGCTTCTCATTAAGCTGGAAAATGTTATTGTGTGCCTGTAATTGGTAGTCTTTGATCTCAAGACAGTCACAAGCCACATGAGGGTAAATAGTCTTTCATGTGAAGCATTCCTGTTTGCACTTGACAAAACAAACAAACAAACAAAACCCAAAAAAAAAGGCAAACAAAAAAAGGCCCCAAAACAATCACCTTTTTTATAGAAAGCAGCCACAAAATAAAGGATGGGTTGCCAGAGGCTCTTGGCAGGACCAAGGAAACCTTTGTAGCCTACACAACTTCCTTGACTGAAGGTACACTGCTTAGGTAGATGGTTTTGCAGGCTTGAGATGTGTCCGCACAATCTTCTGCAAACCTGGGCTTGTTCAGGGCTCCTGGATGGAGCCAGCTCTGGAGTGAAATTGCTGTGTCCTGCTGGATGTGGTACTTGCTAGAGATGCAAATCTCTTTCTCAAGGACCACCTGGAGAATTGAAGTGCTCCTTTTGTGTGGTTTTCTTTTGGTGGATTTGTGAGCTAGAGGAAGGCTTTTTTATTGACAACAGTTAAATATCCTATCGGCAGGGCAGGGAGGGGAATCAATCAGCTCTATAGAGACCTGGAGAAAGAAGCCTCCTGACAAAAGGTCTAAGTCTGCTTCACAGTGTGCCCCCCTGTCTTGTGGGGCTGTTGTGTCACAGCTCTTTCAAGCCACAGAGGGTGTGTGTTTCTCAGCTGTCCTATGAAATGGAGATGAATTTTTTGTGTATGTTAGCCTTGTATGTACTTAGCAACCCTTGAAACAATGTGTGTGGTAGGTCTGGTTGGTATTGTGAGGGAATGGGGTGTCCCAAGGGCTGATGGAGCACTCTCATGGTGGGGGAGAGAGGAGCACACCCAAAAACTGGTATAGGATGAGCTCACTGCAGAAACTCAAGGCCTGTGCAGAAAATGTAGCTGCTAAAAGGGACAAAGTGTGATTGCATATGAACTCTGATGTTTCAAGGGCATATGTTCCCCCCCCCTTTGTGGTTCATCATTGGCTTGGCAAGAGGCAGACCTCCCAGCTGAAGGCTATTTTCCAATCTAACTTCTGGTATCTCCTCCAAGGCCTAAGAGCCCTAGGGCAATTTGTATTAAAGGTCACTAAGTTTTTGTTGAATAGAAATTTATCTTTATGTAACTGCTGAAGTAGGGAAAAAGCAGAGCAAAATCTCCCCAAATCTCTGATTCTTACATCCAGTGTTTATCAATCTTGCTCATGTGTGACAAGTGGTTTTATTTCTTGAACAAAAAGACCCCCTTGTAAATGAAACTCTTTCCGTAAGAGCTAAAGATCCTTTTGTATTTTTGGTTGTGGTTGTTGGTTTTTTTTTTTTTTCAAATAAGGAAAAGTTGATTGAATTTCTCACATTATCTATACACTCTTTCTGGCACTGATAGAACACTGCTGAGCTATTAAAACATGTGTGACCAGAGCCCAGGCATGGCCTGGCTGGCACTGACTTCAGTGGCAGCAGCAGCACAAGCAGCCCTGCTGCTCTACCTGTGTTCTGTCCCTTGTCTATTTGGGAATTTTGGCCATGCAGGGCATGAGGTGGAAGAAAAGCACTGGTGTGCTGAGGAATGGTGTGTGCAGGGGCAACAAGTGTGCTGGGAATTGCTGAATCTGATATTGCCCCAAAAAGAAAAAATATTCAAGCTACAGCCTCAACTTGTGTATGAAAAGAGGGTTTAGCTTGGGTGGAGGAGTAGTCAGAACCATTTATCCTGCAGCAGGTAAAGTGTTTGTGCTCTTGCCTCTGTTGACACAAAGAGATGCAGAAATGCTCCCACTGCTGAAGGCTGGGTAAATTATTATGCTGGCTGATGAGGAGGTTTGTACTCCAATTCCAGTGTAAGTCCCTGGGAAAATCAGTTGAGTTTCATCTTAGACCTATTTACTTCCACCACACTTGGACTGAATATCTTTCAGGGACACTCTAAGAATATTTGTGTTCTATAAAATGGCACAAGTAATGGATTTTCTGAAGGTATAATTTATTGGTTTGAAGCTTTAAGGGGCTCACATGACAGTCTTCTACATAAAGCATTCATAAAATAAAATCTGGTGTAATTAATTTCCCACATCTTACCAATAGCATGAAACCACAGTCACCCAAAATGCAAAATATTTCTTATGGCACATACAATTCCCACTTTGTCCTGTGATTTGGATCTCCCTTCTTTCTAACTATAATACTTATCCATCACTCTGAATTATTTCTTGTTAATGATGTGTTTGTTTCTTTGATTAAAGGGTTTAATGTCAATATATGTTACAGTCACTGTTTATCTCAGACTTCCTAATCACCATAACAGCCACCACAATGTCTGGTCAAGTAAATTCCATTTTGACCTTTTTTTCCTGAGGGAATGCATTTTCAATTAAATTGTTCTTTTAAAATGTTGGACTTCATTAATGTGGCTTATCATTCTCCCTAGCATAGAATAGTTTCTAGCAGTCCTCAGATAACCAGTTTGGCATCTCTTCTTCCTTCAGCCTAAAGCAGGGTTTTCAACACAGTTTGTTCTTGATAATGTCACTGGACATGAGGCTAAAGGCAGGAAAGTTGGGCATTTGTCGGTGTATTGTGCAAGTCTCCCAAAACAAAGATTCTGCAACTTAAAAGCAGCTCTCCTGTTCATTTTATGGTCTCCCTGCACCTCCCAAATTCAAATCTGGTCTGGCACTGCAGGGCTGACCCTCTGAAAAATGTCACAGTTATCTGCTTTTCCACTCGAGCTTGTCTACAGGGAAAAATAGCGCTGCTTAAAATCTCCAGCTCTCCAGCAATGTGTGTATGTGATCTGCATCCTCTGTTCTGGCACACAACTATGGAAGGCATCAAGGGCAATTCTTTTTCATGCTAAGCAGAGTGGAAGGAGGTTGGTGGTATTTCTGGGTTCCTCAGTGAACACTTGTAGCAATGTCTCCGTATTCAGCATGGGAGTCAGCAGCTTTGTAAGTGGGACCAGTACAGAGAGAATGGGTAGATTTCTAGACATGTCTAAAGCTAATGTAACCTGAAACTTGCTTGGGTATTTGTAGCAGCCCATTAATCACAATTGGTAATGCTTACCAAAGGTGACAGATAACATCTGGCATACTGGTGGTGATACCCCCAGTTTTTGTGGTTAAATTGCTTTTAGTGCCTATCTTGCTACCATAAAAATAATTTGGACAGGTCAAAGTGAAAAGCAGTTGAGATCTACTTTCTCATATAACATTTAAAAATTAGCTTCCACAATTCACTTATGAAATTTGCTTTAAATGTACTTATTCCTGTGTTAGCTGTATCCTGATAACAGATGGAAAAAGCCAGGTATGTGAAACTGTTAACCATGCTCAATCAGGATAAAAGCATAAAGAGAAAACTAAATAGGGCCCATGTTCCTACAGTGGAGTGTCTGGACCTCAAGTTCCTACCATAAGTGACCAGCATTCATTGGATAATCCTTAATTCAGAAATCAAATTATTTGTGCATTTAATAGACAGCAAAGCACTCGATAATTTGTGTCTTGCTACTTTTTACTTCACCTATATAGAAATTACCTTAACAAGAGTGGGCTTGCAAGGCTTGTTTCCCACTCTCACAGTCATCAGGGGATGGTGTGGCAGGTATAAAGAGGGTACAACTGTGCAGCCCCCTGCTTAGAGAGGCCAGAGACTTCTCTTCGGCAGAGAGGCAAGAACATCTCTAGTTGTCATTTCCAGGCAGCAAGCTCTTCTCCCTGTGCAGTTTTCCACATCAAAAGCACATGGGTCAGTTATTCAGTGAGCATTTATCTCAGAATACTAATATGAGAGGTGTCTTTACTCGCTCTCTGCTATTTTCCCCCATCTGCTTTTTAAATTTTTACTCTTTCATGAAAGTATTGTGCAGGAAAAACCCTCTGCACGTTTCTATCCTCTCTCCTTAGCCCTCACCCCTCTAGAGTTCTGCCCTCTACAGATCCCATCCTGACTCTTCCAAGTCATCTGTGCTACAGCCCCTCACTGCTTCCCTGCCATAGTAATTTTTTATTCTTATGACCACCTCCCCTTAATTTTAGCTGGCCTGGGTTAGATACCTTTGGTGGAAAATTGATCTTTTAAAAAAATAACAAAATTGTTGCTCTTTTTTTGGCAAAGGCTCAGTAAATCATATCAGTGTTACTCTGTCTCCAGTTCAAATAATTCAGCCTTCATTTGCCATCCTCACCCAATAAAACAATTCAGGCGCTTGAGTTTTCCTGGGTGTCTTCTCCCTAAAGGCCACACAGAGCATTGTGAGCCTGTGGATCACCCAGGCAGTTTGAAACAACATTTGTAAATGGCATCTCCAAGGAGGTGCTGGCAGCAACCTGCTTCCCTGGGGTCATTCAGAGCTGTTCTCCCAGCTCTTTCCCAAACTTTTGCAGTGTACCTTCTTTGGACTAGACTTTGGGGTCCCAGTGATCATGTCCTGTGTCTACTCAGCTCCAGTAGAAGCAATACTGCAATGCTTTCCATCTGTGCCCCTTTGTGTCCCCGCTTCCTTCACCCCTCTGGGAAGGGACCCATGCACTGAAGAGCTGTTCTGCTTTCTTGCTCCCAGTCATACTGGGATGAGTCCTAGCTGCCATTGGCATCTGTGTGATATTACTCCCTGCAGTGGTTACTGCTCCTCCCATGTGGCTGCTTGAAAAAACAAAAAAACCCAAAATGAACAAACAAAAAAAATGATATTGTAGGTAAGGGAAGGGTTAAATCCCTTTGGCCTCTATCCTGTCTGTGCTCATTTGCAGTTCAGCCCATTTACCAGGGCCAGTGTGTCTAAATTCTGATTAAGCTTTCCAGAGACATCTCCATCTGGACTCAGTTTAGGTATGAGAACCATTGCTAAGTACTGTCTTCTGCATGGTAATCGCAGTCTCCATGATAACATTCTTCAATTGATACAAGTGGGATCTTGATTTTTGTTTTCTGGTGGGTTTCTTTGGTGTGGGTATGTGTTTTGGCTGGTTGGTTATTAGGTTTGCTTGTTTTCATTTGAGGTTTTTTGTGGTTTTGTTTGATTGGTTTTTGTTTGGGTTTGGGGATATGGACTTTGTTTGATTTTTTTTTTTTTTTAGGGTTTTTTGATTGGAATTTTGTGGGGTTGGTTGGGTTTTTTGTTTGTTTGGGTTTTGTTGGGTTTTTTTTTTTTAGTTTGGTTTAGAGTTTTTTTTATTACACCTCAAATATTGATATTTATTGATTATAAGTAGACGAGTTCTTTGAAATTAGAACAGACCTAACAACAACATTATGTTCATTGTCAGAGTTGCCCAGGGGCAGCTCTTACTATATGGATGCTGTGGTTCCTGCTCACCAGAGCTCTACAAGTCTGGGTAAATTCTGCCTGAATCTGTTCTTCTTACACTAAATGTGAATGTTTTGTGCACAGTCAGCAAGGCCGGTGTTGCATCAGAAATTGAAGTCCTTTGTGACTATACTGTATACAAAAACTGTATTTACACTAACAAAAAAACAGGAGACCCTCTACTGTAATTTTGTTACAATCACTAACAATTAATTCTTGCTTTTATAGTATATTTTTCTATAAGGTACATGCAGGACATTAAGATGGAAACACTATTGCAGTTTTCATTCTTTCTTCTCTTTCCGTTACCCACCATCAAATTTTTTTAATAACTGATCTATAGGATATACAGTTTTTTTACAGTTCTGTAATAGATGTCAGTTATTAATTTGTTGATCTGGCAGGAATTGACATGTTCCTATTTCACAATTATCAGGATTTCTGTGGTGATGGTCAGGTCATTGGCCAATTGTCCAAGTTCCCTTTGGTGTTTTTTCCAGCTATGAATTCCAAGGGTATTGGATTCACATTTCAGGTTCTGTTCTAAATTCTTGCCTGGTATTTTGCAGAAGTTCAGGACTGGATTAAAAAGTTTCTGTGGTTGTTAATAACTCAGCTGTCTGAAGATAATGGCATTCATTGCCTACAATTTCACTTTCACAGGAATCCCAGATGGAGTCTGAATTCCTGAGATTTCTGAAAGATCTCATAAAAGTTCCCTTGTTTGCCTAGCTTGGGAAAGATCTGCTGATAATTTCTTTCCCTTTGCTGAAGCTTCACAGCTTACAGCTACTCTTTTCCTGCGGAATTTTTAGTAGCATTGCAGAACAAAACCTTGCACTAACCAATTGCTGTTCAGCACAAATCAATTCCAAGGCAACCAGCTACTTTGTCAACATCAGTAAATCTTCTCCGGGCTTACCTTCCAACTTTTTTGGATATACTGCAAGATATATTATTGCTGAACCTATTGCTATGAGTTCCTAAATCCTAAATTATCTGATAGGAAATAGGCTGCCAAAACTCCATCCCCAAAGATTTGGCTAGCTGTGGAGCCGGCCATGTATTCCCAATAGATGTGTACATGGCACACTCATGTGTACCCACAGGGTCTCAGGGCTGAGCACAGACAGAAACACTCATTGCTCATGCACGAGGGGATATCTCCTCCAAAATGTAGTGCAAGTTGAATACAGAAAAGCTCCTGTTTATATACTATATTTTACATACATATTCATTGATTTTCCCAGAATCAGCACATGCATGATAATTTTTTCCCTGAAATTATTGACACATTTTCCTCCCCCCTTTTGCATGCATTCATCTGTCCTTACGGTCTCTTTGGTGGTCCCTGGTGGTTGACCCCAAAGCAATGCCTGACTGCCCAGTGAACTGGTGAAAGTTGGCACAGCTGGGATGGTTGCTTTCCAGTTCTTCTTCCTACAGAATGGGCATTGTGCAGTTTCACAGGTCAGTGGTTTTTGAAGAAAAAGCATTGTGTTACCTCACCAGGTGCAGGCAATTTTTCATCTGGCAACTGTCTCCAGCCTCAGGTCTGGATTTCCTGAACCTGCTGTTTGTGTCTCAGGAGCACAGCTGTGTGCACCCTGGCTCCCAGCCCACTCACCTTCCCCTCCGGCTGTCTGGCCTGATGCTCACCAGAATCACACACTGACAAGTGCACCCTTGCTTGCTGCAGTTGCAGGGCTGCCGTGGTGAAGATGTGATGAAGTGAGGCCAGACAAGATGCCAGCCCTGCTCACACGACTGGCCCCCTTTTCCCCTCCTATCCCTCTATTATACCGAGCATGTATTTCTACAAAACATCTTGTATCCTCCCTTCTTCCACGTTCAGTTCTTTTGTTAAAAATCCTTTCATAAATCCCTGGAATGCTCTTCCCCTCTGTTCCTTAACGGGTCTCATGCTTTCATGGGTGGTATCCCACCCCTGCCTGGTGCAGGGTGTCCTCCCGGCCACTGGGGTTGAGGCTCCCTTGAAGCGGCCCCGAGAGGGACCGGAGCTGGGGCTTCTCTTTCTGTTATCAGGTTACTGAGGTTTCCTCGGTGCTCCTTTTGTGTTCATGGAGATGAGCCTTGCATTGCACAGCCTAACACCTAGCACAGTTTAAAGGCTTCATTAATTGTTGTGACTAGTTGAGATGCCTCCTTGGAGGCACTGAATTGTGCAGCAGCTTCATAGCAATTAGCATGTTCCTCATGACAATAGTATCTGAATTCACCCTAACTATTCTTTTTCTGTTGTAAACCAGTTTTACATTATCTGAGACAGTGTTTCTTCAACTGGGTGCTTGCTAGCTCAAAGCAGAGGGATTTGCCTGTAGTACTGTAAACTCTGTGGCATAATGTAGTATCAGTCTTGGTTTGCAAGAGATTTTCTGTGGATAACAAAAAAACTTGCTGAAAGGTAAAATATGTAAATGTTGGTTTTGTCTGTTAAAATTTTAGATAATGAATCTTCCTTTCCTGGCTGAAGTGCTGCACCTTGCACTTACTCATATAATTAACAAGCATAACAGAAAAGTTCAGCAGTAATTAGGTAAGTAACAAGCAGTTGTTCAGGAAGGGTTGCAATTAAAGCCAAACTAGATACTTTGCTTGATTTCACAGCCTGCTTACCAATTTGTGGAGAAGAAGCCTGAAGGCAGAGTTTCCCATCAACTGAGAATGGCATCAGCCATCTGGTAGAACCACAGTCCCTTTACTGGCAAAACCAGGGATTTTTCTGTCCATCTTCATTACTGGAACACTTTGTACTACCCCTCTGCATGTGGCATCTTTTACTTACCCAGCATTTTGGGAGTTCTTTGGGTATTTTTTAAGGTACTTGTTTTTATTTCAGCAAAAGATATATTCTGCCTTGGAGTATAACACTGTTATCCCATGTAGAGCCAGGTGACTTCTTGGAAATTTCTCTCTTGTTCTTCATCAGGGTCGTTGCTGTTCTTTTATTTCAAACCAGTGGCATCAAAAAATGTGGGCTTTTTGCATATGCTGCAGAGTTTTTGTTGGTATTGATCCATGGCATTTTGTCCTCTTCAGATTTTGGCAATGACCTGTAGTCAACTGAGAGCAGACCTGAGCTTGTAGGAGGAGAATACTCCTTCAGTTTCTGTCCTTAGGTGACACCAGGCTGGCACCAGGACTTTCTGAAGAGATGTGACTCATAGCTCTCCCATCATTGTTAGGAAAGGCATTGACTTGCTTATTCTTTTCTCCAGAGCTTCACAGCTATTGCTTACACTTCAAGTTTGCAACGAGTTTGTACATTATTCTGGAATAATTGGCTTTGCTGAGATCAGAGAAGTGCTAACAGATATGCAAGCCAAACCCATATTGTGACCTTTTTTTTTTTTGAATTGGCCATCTAAGAAAAGCAGTTGTACCTAATCATATCAGTAAATCTCTGCCTTCATTTTTTAAAATTATTTTTCTTTTTACTCTAGAGGGTGCTACCAGGGACTAAATGCAAGAAATTGTACTAGTTGCTGTGTGAAAGAGGACAACTTTTTTTCTGTCTTCTGGTTTATACCTTTTTAAACTTTTAGCAGTAGGCATGTGAAATATGATTGAGGCTTTTTTCCTTCTTGGCAAATACATAAAGTTTAAAATCAAAATGCAGAACGACTGGAGTGGATAGCATCTCAGGAAAGATTTCTGCAGAATCTGACTTCCTACAATAAATTTCTTCAGTCTAATAGTTATTAGGTGTGTCCTGCAGTCTTTCTTTAAAGCCTGAGAAGCACTCTTGTTTGTGCTGTATTTTTGAATAATTTCAGTTGTCTAGGCTCAGGTTTGAAAAGCTTACAAAAATGCTTTCTTGATGGGCTAAGACTTCAGTTGGCCTTAGTCAACTTAATGCACTTGAAAAATCTCTTTTTGTTGAAGCTGTTGCTTACAGCACTGCCCAGTTTCTGATAATCCAAGAGCAATGCTACAGAATATACAGGAAATAAATAATGAGAAATCCTGCAAGGGCATTTGAATTTGATACAGAAAAGATTTTGGTGGTATAGATGGGTTGCCAAACTGCAGGGTGTAGACACCTTTAACATTTCCAAGTTTGAAAGATGAGTATCTACAAATCTGTGTCCATCCTGCAGCAGAAATGCAGACTTCCCTTAGGTAATAAAGCAGAAACAATTATTATATTGATTGCCATCATCCTGGACTTAACAACATATAGCTACCAAAACCCATTTGTCTGCAATGACTTCTACTGATGAAGGTATAATTACCTTTCCATAATGAATAGTACAGCATTATCTTCAATGCAGGAGATTGCAGAGTGGGTAAAACAGCCCTCCTCCCCATGCTGACAGACTGACATTCTTCCTCTAATTCTGGTGGGGCAGATGCCTTTGGTACTGACCAGAAAAACAGCTCTGGTCCTGTGAAGGTGGAGGTACCAGTGTGGGTGGTGGTTGACCTGTTTTTCCCTTTCATTGAGAAGAGACACAAGCACACTCGGGATGGAACTAATCAGAGCATTTATTTTCTCATATTATCTCTGTGCAAAGTGGAGCTACAGCCCAGTGCACAAAGGAGCCTGGCAACAGGGTGAGGTGCCCATCAGATGCCAGGGTTGTATATATTTGGTCTCCTTGGACAAATCTCTTACTGTGCTATTGTCCATATGTGGTGTTCTCAGCCACTGAGAGCCTGCTCAGGCTGGGCCTTCAGGTCATGCTGCCCCTGAGGCTGGAAGTTCCTAATCCAGGTGGTGTTTGCTGTCCTAAGCAAGTCATGCAGCTGTTAGTGCCTTGCATTTCCTATGTGACTCTGCAGACTAATGCAATTCTTGCTCTTTACCCCCTAAATGGCCATTTCTAAGGTTTGTTGGGCTGCGTTAATTGCTAATATCTTTGTCCTGTGGAGTAACTGCCGTGCTGCTCTTATTTTCCACTGTGAATCATGCTGAAATTATCTCCTTTGGAAGAAGTCAGTAGAAGGCGTCCTGCACAGACTTGTCTTGGCAGTGTCAATAATCTGATGTCTTAATTTCTTGTAAAAAATTTAATTTAGATAAATGTCATGAAGAGAAGCTGCCAATGAAGAAAGAAAAGAAAAACTAAAATTTATTTCCACATGTCTATAAGCTGCTCTGTGAGCATGCAGAGGTTAGCCATGACTGCTGGCAACCTGACCCCAAATTTCCAGAGGGTCATCACTGTGTTTTGTAGTAGGCCATGTGAGAAATTTCTCCCTTAGTCCAGACTTGCAGGACACTTTCCACATCTGTGGTCTCGAGCTGGTGCCAATGTGCTGGTCAGATTGTGGAGAGAGGTAAATCTTCCCAGTGGGTATCCCTCTATGCACTGAGACATCAAATGAGTCAGTAGAGTGCTAAAAATAACCAATGGTGATGTCTGAAGATCTTGGAAAGTAGGTCAACTATGCTCGCATGGAAGAATTATGGATGCTGCTGACAAGGATCAAGGGAAATCTTCACAGATACTGAAGTGCAGGGGAGAGTGTGTGGCAGATCACAGTGTTTTATCCAATGATTCTTCCGTGTAGTGAGGGTGAGTCACGTGTGGACTTAAGGTTAAGCATGTTCTGAAGTATTTTGTTAAAAGAAGTCTGGCTTCTTTTCAACAGTGTGGGTTTTTCCTCTCTCCTCTTTTCCTGGAGCAGAAATAGGAAGAAGTACAAACAATCTCTTGGTAGTTCTTAATTATTTAGCACAGAGGAATGCAGAGCAATGAAGAGAAGCAAAATTTTTGTTGAAGTGAACTGTTCAGGTCACAGTCTCTACTACCTCCCTTGTGCTTAATTTTATTTTGTAGTGTGTTGTCTAGATTTGTATCTTGTGGAATTGGCATGGTCTTTTTGGAGGAAATGTATTAGCAGAGATAAGGTAAAACCAGAAAAAACTTTTTAAAGATATCTCACTTGATTAATCTGCCTTTGATCTAAAAGATATTAAATTGAAACGCAAATCAGTTTGATGTTGCAATGTACAGATAATAATTTCTTGTGTCTGCCTTTGGTCTTCTTTATTGTCTGTGACAGGGAGAGCCCAAATAGAATAAAAATTATTTTTGGATGTTTTACTTGCCACTCATTTAACATGAGTTGATGGCTGTTTGGGTTATTAATCTGTTTGTATAAATAGATGAGAAATTCCATCTCATTATAGGAAAGATTAAAACCCAACATAAATTTAGTTTTCATTGGTAAAAGACAATCTAAGGAAAAAAAAAAGAAAATTAAGAAAATATTAAGTAAACATCATGAAAAAAATCACAACCAGACGAAGATAGTTGAATGACATGCAATATAAAGGACATTTTACACATAACATATCAATGTGAATTAATCCATGAGAGAGCCACAGCAGAAGATAAATACATATACTCAGATTTTTCATATTTTTCTAAAAGAAGCATGTTGTAATGAATAATGAAAACTGGTTCTTTAGGATTTGTCCACAAAGGGAGAAAACACTTCAGAAACATTCAGTTGTTTATTCAATAACTGAAGCAAGTCAGGTTAAGAATCAGGAAAATTGTTCACATGTAATGAAATATTTAAATAACTTAGGAGCAAATGGCTCAGTCCTGTATTTATTTAGCTTTAAAATATAAATAATGCCTTTGAGATCATCACTTTAAATAAAACCACTGAGGAGAAACCAAAATGAAAAGAAAAGCAGCATAAGCTCATAAAAATAGAGTAAATGAACAGTAGAAAAAAGCACACAAGCTTGTCAAATTGAAAAGGAAGAAAATCAACTTATAATCAATATGAATGAGCTAATGGATAAAGCAGAATTATTGCTTATAAAAAAAGATTTACTAAAGAGTCTACTGCAATAATATGATACATCTAAACCCTCTGGATCATTGGTGGACACAGAAAAAATATTTAATATAAATTACTGTGGTTCAAGAGAAATTATGTCCAGGTAGAACTGCTACCAGAAACATGAGGTAGGAAGGAAAAAGTAATGTACAAATCCTGTTTAGACACTGTTGATATATATGTGCATATTTAAAATGAAAGTACTCATAATCATATGCTCTTTTAAGGAGCGTGTAAATTACCTGTGAAAATCTGTCTTTATTTTGCTTATTTTTGTGATTGTTCTAAGCCAGCCATTAAGATGATTGAGTTTCACCTGAGAAGTGAATATATGTTTGATCTTAGAAACAAGCTGGATGAATAAGCATTTGTACATACTTGTGTATGTCAATTTTAATCAAACATACCTGAGTTACTTCAAGTGTTCTTTTTTTCATCAGTTCCTTGCTATTCAGAGGAATGTCAGTGATTTTAAATACATTTAATCACTTTTTTAATAGAAACTGTGATAGTCAAATCAAATTTACAGGATGGAGCTTGGGTTTGTGCACCTAGTATATAGTGTGAGTAATGTGAGGTGGTTAATTGTGGCTGCAGAATACACAATTTAATTTGATTTTATTTAGAGATGACATCTCTATCTGAGGAGAATAGCAAGTTTGATGTGAGAATTACATTCAAGGTCCATGTTATATTCTGTAAGTATCACTCTAGGTTTAAATTAGCATGTTGTCTCTTTTCTAGTATTCAGCTCAGTTTTTTTTACCATCTTGGAGTCCTTAGCCATTATTTTAAGAAAAGAGGAAATGAGCTCTGTCTGATCACTCAACCCTGAAGAAGCTTATGGCAGGTAAAGAATAATATGTCTTTGAACCTTTTGTGGTTTACTTTTTGCAGGGCGGAGGTGGTGTTTGTGTGTTTGTTTTTGTCAAATTTCATGGATCCCAATCGAGAAATTTCAAAGAGGCTGTACATTTCACATGGTCCTAAACTGTGATGATAAATCGGTGCAAGGAGAAGCATGTCAACCACCAAGTTAATAATTGCCAGAGATTTGAATGTATTTTGTGTTGGAAGTGACAGCTTAAAAGTTTTCTGTATGGCAAAGAGTCATCTCCTATGTGAAGTGATAATCAAATTCTAGTCCCAGATCATGGAGAAACCATCTCCAAAATAGGATTAAAATAAAACTTTTTTTTTTTGTCAAAGAGACTAAATCCATGGCATTAAATTCAACATACGGCAATTTTTTTTAAGGTTTCAAATGTTCAGTGAAAAACAACATGTAAAGATTTATTTGTTGTTAAAAAGTGCATTCAGTTGGAGTTGTCTACTTTGAGCAGCCTTCCTACCACCCCTTAAGCCATATTGGTGAGATAATGCTGAAGTTCTTACAGAAGTGGGAACATGTTTTAATAATAAAAATGTGATTTTATTGCTGAAAATATTTTTAAAGATAATCCATTACATTAATCAAAATAATTTCGTAATTTGGTATAGAAAAATGTTGGAATCTATTTTCCAGTGCTTGAGGCTAGACTAGATTAAATTTATTCAAAACAAAAATAATTTGTGTATATGAAAATGAATTTTAAAACTTTCAATCAAACTTACTTTGAGTGCTGAATGTGGAAAGCAAAGTCAGACAAGAAGTAACTCTAATTGCTAGGTGCTCTGAGCAGAGTTGAGAACAGAAAGTGGTGCCAGAACAGCTGCATTCTTTTTGTTACCAGGACATTTTTAATGTATTTTTAATTAACATGACCACGGTATGGGGACCTGTAGCAAATGTTAATGACCTTGGAAGGGTGAGGGCCAGCACCTCATGGCCATGGTGACAAGGCTTGGGAGGGGACTGTCTGGGCAGGGGGCGATCCCAAGGGTGAGGTGAGGGATGCCTGGGCAGGCACAGCTCCGGGCTGGGCAAGGGACTTTCCACAGCACAGGCACAGCCTTAGGCAAAGACATCGTAGGATGAAAGCCCATAGTGAGGTTTCTCACAACTTCTCACAATTTAGTTCTTTCCACTCAGTCTGATCCAAGACTACAGGTGCCTTGTACCAGGGATTGCCTAAGAACAGAGGTGACAGGGTCTGTTGGTGGTGCAAGGGCCATGGTAGCCTACATGGGGATGTCTGAGTGTGGGGTTGAAGCCATTAGCAGAGTAAATAGACTCCACAACCCGATGTAGTTATGAAGTGGGTGTGTATTGTGAGTGCCTGGCACAAGTGAGTAGCTCTCATGAAAACTTGTGCCCCAAGCCCTGGTCTGACCCACATCTTTATTCACAAAGGTATTCCATATACATTCTACTGCCCAATCTTTCTATGCATATTCAACCCCTGGCCCTGCCTGTCCTCACCTCCCATGGTAATTAGATCCATGCCCTTCTGGGCATGCCTTGTTCACACTGGTGGTCTCATGGGGGGGTCTCTCGGTGGTCTCTGAGGCTGAAGATCATGGTCTTCTTCATGATTGAACTTTTGAACTTTTCTCCTTTGTGCGTGTGCTTTGGTCCCCTGCTGCTTATCTGAGTATGTCTGTTGGTCTTGATGAGCTTGGAGACAGAGGAACCCCTTTATCTGGGTTTCTTGTATCCCTTGGTCTTCTTCCAGTATTGTTCTTTATGCAAGAAGCTTCAGAAATTTGCATTTTCCTATGCCCTTTGTTCCATGGCAGAGGTTTCTTAAGTAAAAGGTTAAAATTCAACACATAATTCTACAAGCTAAAATTTAAATGGTTAATTCATATTGCTAACTCAAGTGAATTTCAAAAATCTCTATTTCAGGGTCATCCAGAAACAAAAAAAGTGAAGAATTCATAAGAGGTGTGCTGACAGCACCTCGATTAGCAGATCAAGATCCCAACCCAGCCATAAGGTCTTGTCAGGGACACACCAATTAAGTGGCAAACAAGGATCAGCCAATAAACAAGGCCAGTCTGCAGCCATGAAGAGATATAATGGGAAGATAAAAAAACTGGAGATAAGGCACCTCTTTAAGGAGAAGGAGCAGTGAGGAAATAATATTGATTGGCAGAGGTGAGACACAGAGAAGAGAGGGAGATTCACAATTGCTATTCCTGAAGGAGACATATATCCAAAAATAACTTGTGAAGAGCCCTGAAGAGGTGGTGAGGATTTAATAACTGTACACCTTGTCCTCCTACACAGCAAGTAATCGTGGCCAGATACCTTGAAGACATGTGAGTCTGGTGCTCAAATGCCAAACTTGGGCCTGTGCATCTTAGTCCTTGTAGGTACAACAGTATCAGTGGGTGAAATCTGTTCTGCTTTGAAATAGACTTGCCCCCTGCCTCCTCCAATAGAGTCTGGAGTTGAGATTTATTACATTGATACCCTTGTGTTGCAGCATTACTCATGTTCCTTCATCTATGTGAATGGAAAAGGTGATGTTTGCAGAGCTTTCAGACAATGGGTACTCCATGTTTGTGCTGGGATTTGACTCCAGCCGGTAGCTGAACCCCACACATCCACTTGCGCACTTCCCCCATTGTGGGATGAGAATCAGAAGAGTGAGCAAAACAATGGGCCAAAATAAAGAGAGTTTAATAGATAAAACAAAAACCATGCACACAAGCAAATTAAAACAAGGAATTCATTCACCACTTCTCATGGACAGGTGGATGTTCAGGCACCTCCAGGAAAGCAGGGCTACTCTATCCCAGGCAAAACCAGGACAGTTTGAAAACATAGCCACTGTAGATTTAGAAAAATCTACATGGCTAGGCCATAAAAGCAAAGAGAGGACAGCAGAAATTTCTGTGTGTTTTAGCCACCCAAGATACATTACCTGTCTTCAATGGTGATAATTGATAATTAGTGGAAGTGATAATTTATAATTGAGAGGTTCAACTACAAAATGTTTTGGACAGTGATAACAAAATTAACATTAGAAGCTAGTTCAAAGGTAGGTTTTTGGGACTTTTTATTCCCAAGAAAATACATCAAAAACATCAATCCATCTGAGCTGGAAAATTGTGCATCCAAGTAAGAAAGCAAGCTGATACATTCTAGCAAACTGGAAGTTAAACAGTCTTACCTGAGTCTTGGTCCTGATTTGGAAACTCTGTGCATTCTCCCATCCAGGTAGTCCTAGGAAGCAAGCATCTTATCCATGGACATACAAAGGAGTGTCTTTAACTGAGCTTTTCATAGAATCTTCTGTGAAACAGCCAGTTTTTAATCAAACTTGCTTAGGAAGGAATATTTCTGACAAAACTCAGAGAGCTTTGAGCCTCATCTAAGCTCTGCAAATTTCAGGAGCTGATTGCGCCGTCCTAAGTTGATGGAATTTAAACAAGCTGGGAATGTTGCTCAGGTGCCCTAGGACAGCCCCATGCTCTGAACAAAGAAATATTTTTCCCACTAGAGAGTAGTAAGTGCTGTTTTTCTGCAAAGCAAGGAAAATGGGGACAAAAACCTTTGTAACATAAATCTTCACCCTTTGTGATGGTGGGATTCAGATTCTATATGGAGCATGTTCCATAACCTCAGCAACTGCCACACAGATTATATAAATATTCTTCAATTAATGAAAGGAGTACTGCAATAAAGGACACAAAGAAAGCCATGTATTCAAAAATGCTAAACCCAAAAACATGTACTTATGTGGAAGGAAAATTTTGCCACACCCTTAGAGGGAAACTACTGAGAATCTCTAATTCTGCTTTGGTGCAAAATTTCCTTATCTTCTTGGCATACTTTAAAGCCAGATGCAAGGGCAAAATCTGATGATGAAGTTAATTGTCTTTAAATTGTAGTGTACAGTGTCATGATGTTATGGTAGGAGTGTGATGCAGGGTTGTGTTTTATTTCTGTTTGTCATCACATTAAATTGGCTGAGTTGGGAATTGCGGTAAGGGCATTAGCGTTCACAACCATTACTGCCTTGAACACTGTCCAGCCTTTTCACTTCCCTCTCTCTCTCCCCACTCGTTCAGTAATTCTGCTTTGTGCCTTTTTTGAATGCAAAATAGATTCTATCAGATTTCCTCCCCTCTCCTGACTGCCTTTGCTGGGAACTGCTGTAGAGAGGAAAACTGCCTTTTAGTTCTCCACCTTCTTTCAGAATTGTCATCATGGGTGACCAGTTGTTTTTTGCTCTTTTGGGTTTTGTTCGTTTTCTATATTGGTGAGTTGTAAAAGCCCTTACAAACAACTAAAGTTTGAGCACTTCAATTTTCAGTTACTATTTGCATGTGTTGGAGAATCTGGGTACTCAATCTTAAAAATTAATAATTTTACTTCCACAAATGCATATACTAATAGGGATGAGAAAAGTCAAGGGTTTCAACACATCTAGAATTGGACTAACAAAAAAAATTGGGTTGGGAAATTTTTAAGTAACATGTTTCATCCTTTCTGAATATTTTTATTATATATGTATCAAACTTGTTTTCTATTCCAAGCATGGATTTATCCTTATTTTCCAGTGGTAGTGAAATACAATGGATAGAAAACCCACACTGAGGTTGGGAGAGGTCTGAATTGGACTTCGTGGAAGGTGAGTGAGCCCTGAGTTGCACAGAGACTTGTGCAAGGAACCTTCTGGTTTCATCCGCCTCCTGCCAATGGCATGATGAGCTGGGTCAGCTTGTTGTGGTCTTGTCCTGTTGAGCCCTAAGCTCAAAGACATTGACTTTGCAGCTTCTCTCAGTAACTTTGCCAACAGGTGACCACATCTGATGGGGAAAAGTGTTTGTTAAGATCCAACTGAAATTTCTCTTGTTACAACTTGTGTCTCTTGCCTGTAGCACTGCTCTGCCTCTTGTGCTTTTGCTGTGTATGTCCAAGCAGGTTTCTCTGCCTGCTCTGCAAACTACCATCAGTTTGTTGAAGACAGCAATAAGATCTCCCCTGAGATCCCTTTTTTCCTCCTCTTATGGTTGAACAAGCCCAGTGTCTCACTTCTTACACTTGTGTGAGCCAGCACTCTGGTTGTCCCATGTTACTGCTCTCCTCCTGGTCTCATTCCAGTTTGACAATGTCTGTCTTCTACTGGAGATTCCAAAACTGGAGATGGTACTCCACTTGTGGTCTAATGAGTGCCAAATAGAAGAGAAGGAGGATAAAATTATTTAAGTTGCTGGGTCAAGTCTTGCTGATGCAGCTTGGTACCTGGTTATTGATCTCAATCTCAAGGGCTCACAGCTAAACCACAATGGCCAAATGTACCAGGGAAGACAAAAAGGTGGTCAGGGTGACTGAAACCTGTTAGTGCCACTGGGGACTGGAGTTGTGTACCATCCTGCATAGACTTCAAAAGTTGCCCTGGGTAAACCTGATGAAGATTTGCCATCAGTCCAGACCCACTTCTAGCTAACAAAAAAGGTATAATTTCTAGGTGTTCCAAATAGGTGGATTGAATCACTCCCCCAAAATGTTCTTGTCTGTATGCAGACACCAGGGGAGAGACTTGGACTTAGACACTGACTTGAAGTTCTGCTTTTAGGCAGCTAAATACAGATGAACTGACAATTCAGATGGGATCACACCATCAGATGGTACTCTTGCACCTCTGGAGTAGAAAACAAATGTTTACACTGTTTCACTTCAATGTAGAAACTTTTTCCTCAGCTTCAAGCCTCCAGGTCATATCTTCAGACTGACTGGTTGCAAATCATGGTTGTGTCTTGCCTGTGTTAGGCCATGGTGGAGTTTTTCTCATTTACTGATGTGGTTTCCTGTGCTTTGGATAGGCTTTTAGAAGTCTCAGGAGTTATTCTTCAGGGGTTTTCCAGCTGAATCTACTTGCTACTTGCTACTGCTACTTGCTACTGTACCGAAGAATGCTCAGTTTTGAATGAGATTTTGCAACTATTAAATACTGTAATGGGAGTGTGCCCAGGATGCTGGAGGCTCTAAACAGATGCTCTCCAACCTCCACCTAACCTGCTTTTGGATGTATGGTTTGAAAACCACTCGTGAAAGAAAAGCTCAGTGAAAAGCACAACTTGCTAAGCAAGGCTAGATGGCAGGGTTGAAGGAGAAGGAATTTCATCTTCTGGAGTATTTTAGCATTGCTTTTGTCCTGAAAGCAAATCCAGGAGACTCTGAGTTTAGCTGAAATTGAAAAATCAGGGCTATGACAGTCTTACATCATGCACATGATCTGTAAAGTCAAAACAGTCTTAAGCTTGAAGTGATGCATCAGACTATGGAGAAAGAAAAGGACTCTTCCCACAGGTATCTCTTCAGTGTTTTGCCTATAAAGGTCTCCACTATTACTCTGGGCTTCAAAATCTCAGATTTCCAGCTGTTGACTTTATTACTGTAAAACTACTTCTCTGTTTTCATGAAGTGCTGAGAAGACAATTTAATTAGCAGATCAGGAATTGCTCTAGAAGTACCAGCAAATGAGACTCTAACCATAACCACCTGTGACAGAGAATGATTGTACTTTGTTCCATTAACAGCTATTATGAAATTTGGGAAAGAAGGGAAAGAATGACAGATGGTGAGCAACTTTGTAGAGGATGTTGATGTGGATGAGTTTCTTCCTAAACTTTGTGGGGAAGGTGGGACACTGTCATAAAATCACTCTGAGGCTGCAGGGTGCCGGCAGTCCTCACCAGTGTCCTGCTGCTGGGGAAGGACTTTGCTGTTGTGCAAACACTATGAGTGGCTGGAACCAGCCCTGACCCCTCTGATTTCCAAAAGAGCACAGCTTTTCTTTCTGAGAACCTGGGAATGGCATCACACCAGCCAGCACAGAGAGTTTTAAGGCTTACTACACCCAAGCCTGATTGCTTTCTAGCTCTCTTGAAATCACATTTAGCAGAAGTAAAGATGAAAGCAAATGTAAATGAGAATTTGTTTACATAGCACAAATGTTGGTGATGCAATTACAATGAATTTAGAGACAGAACTAAGAAGAAAACTCTTCTTTTATCCACCCATACTTTAATGAACTTAAAGAGGAATTTCTCGATGCAGGGAAAAAAGTGTTTAACCAAATTTCTTGCCTGGGATCCTTTCTGGATATAATGTTCACACCTAATTTATTCTCTGTGGCTTCATTTAAATGTAGTTTAATCAAATGTTGATTTCAATCTTTCCCCAAGGGTTTGCCTCCCATCTGCCATCTCCCTTTCAGAAATACTTAGTTTCACATAGCCAGGCCCAAAACCCATATCTTCTTCCTTGATGATAAACAGTTTCTGCTAGCAGATTTTCTTCACCATAAGGAAACCCCAAATTTACTCTAACAAAATACTCTTGTTGGCTTGGTAAAGCTGCATTCACAGCTCAAGGTAAAAAACTTTTTTCACATGCTGAAAATCACATTTGCATCAATGCTAAGCTTTGCCTCCAACTCTGCAAACCTATTTCAAATAAACTGGTACAGACAGTTGTGTGTACATGCAGCACACTAAGTGCTTGTTTTTGACTGGTGTGGCTGCCGGCCATGTGGTGTGGTAATGCATTATTGCCCTGCCCTTGCGAGACCTGTCATGTGATTTAATAAATATTCAGATTTAATTTGAATTTTTACTAAGATTTAAGATCTAATTTTTACTTAAATTTAAGTACAACATTCTGGCAAACATGGTGTCTCCCAGAGACCATCAGAAAGAGCTGAATATAGAGAGTGATTTAGTTGTTTTGGGGTTGGAGGTTTTTTTGTGTGTGTTTTGGGGTTTTTTTTCTTTCTTTTTTTTTTTTTCCTGATTACACAATTTTCATGGAAATAAACTCATTGTTAGTTTAGCATTAATCTGTTCCTGGTACTCAGTGTTTATTTGCTTCAGAAGCTCAGTCATAATATTTTATTTGCAGATTTAATTATCTCCATAGCAACTAATTGTGATTTATTAATAATAATACTATTAGTAATTGAAACAGAGAGATTGGTACATAGTATGCTTGTCCTAACATGCTGATAAAATAATATCCAAATAAAACATCTTTCAAATTATTTTTAAGAAACAATGGGTCAACTTCAGGCAGCTATTGTATAGGGAGATGGGAGCTTTTCTAGACTCTTCCTGTACAACAAAATGTGTTTAGATATTTGTACAAAATTTGTGTTGTGCAGCAACTGATCCAAAACTCACTGAAAATTTGTATTTTGGTGGTCTTTGGATCAAGCCCTTGTTTGAGTAAATTCTGAACCCATTGTCAAGCAATCTTTCAGATTTTGCATCTTTCATGTGAGAACAATTAAATTGAAAATTTTAGAATTTAATCTAATTAGAATTTAATCTGCCTTTGCGGTGAGGATCAAGAAATTAAGGATTAAGATTAAGGATTGTGTTTGACTGTGGAATTTATTCAATAGTCCTAAAGTCACTGAGGAACAGATTTCTTTCCCACATTGAATAATCAGGCTTTACTAATTTAAAGAACTTATTCCTAGACCCCACAAATCCAGGGTCATACATTTTCTTTAGAGAGGAAGAAGACCCAGCTAACCAGGATTGGATTTTTACATGTAAATCCCAGGGATTACAGGAGCCCTTCCTGCCTCTGTGCTTTACACCACTCTCCCAAGTAAGCCTACAGAGTGGGGCAGAAAGCCTAGAAAACATTCCAACAGTCACCTTGAAATGTTTTTTCCTGCTTATGTCTTGGCTGTGAGTTAGAGCAAAAGTCTTCTGGGGCCCCTGGGTAGGAAAGCATGAAGTTCCTGAGAACACACACATGCGAGAAAGGCTATGATGAATCTGCCTCTGAGTTTGCAGGTCTTTTCTGCTCCAGAAGACTGCTGCTCTGATGCAGGCCCTTCTCCCATGGGGTACTTGGCAGGTTTTCTCAGCAGCAACAGGGCAAAACGTGTGGGACTGCTGCTATGTGAAAGGCTTGCTCTGCCTCACCTTGAGGAGTCACCACTGTGGCTTCTGGCAGGGCTGTGCTAGCACTGAGATCTCTGACACTGGTATGGGGAAAAAGATTTCAAACAAACAAACCACCAAAACCAAACAAAGACCCCAAGGGGAATTAGTGATATTTGTGGTAGCAGTGAATACCCATGCAAGTGACTCTGAGCAATAAGATTCTACAATAAATATTTACTCCAATAGAAATATGTATCTATATCATATCCTCTTCTGATAGCTTGCCCCAGGAAGTCCCATGGATCTTTTCTGTTATGGCAAGGTCAAAGACTCAGCCAAGGGGCAGAATGTGGCTCCTTTTCCAGGCTGCTGTTTTAACACACAGGAGAGGGAACCTGTCCAGTGATTAGGTTGCCAGCCTTGAACTTGGAAAATTGGATTCGGTTTTCTCTTCTGCAGCTGATTACTTATAAGACCTGAGGGAAATAATTTTGTGTCAGATTCTTCAAGGTATGATGCCCATTTGTTTTCCATAGAAATTGGATAAGGTTAGATGCTAAGTACCTTGACGTTCTCTATGGGGCCTTTGAATGTGTACCTGAAAAATGGAGATGGGATGATTCATATACTTGATAAATGTACTAACAATTGTGATGTTCTTACACCTAATAGCTACAGAAGTCATAAATTTACTGCAGGTAGAGCTAAATAATTCCAGATGCTAATTTGACCTTTCCATCTTGTTTGAAAGGATATTTTTGGCTGTAAAGATGAACTTGTAACATTCAGATCAGTGGTAAATTTTATTATTGACTTCCGTGAATCCGCCAACTCTTTAAGGATTTTATTCTTATTTATATTTCTTTTCCCATGATAATTGAAATAATACCTTTATCACTAGGCCTGTAAATGAGCCATACAAAAGAAACATTCAGCATCAGTCATGGCAATTAAGAATTTATCTAGATAGAAAAATACTGTACTTTGCAGATGGCACACAAGAAGCCAAGGCAACATTTTCACTAGAGCTTGAGAGATTTATATTCAATCATCCTCTCAGGACTAGACACAGACTAACCAGGATAAAGTGATATTCTTGTTCTTAATCATCTTCTCAGAAGGGCTTTAGTTACTTTAGTTCTTTGAGCAAGTTCATTCAGGGTCTCTGTGTGGCCTGGTAGTGTGGCATGAAGAGTTCGCTGGGACAATGGACAGAGTTCAGAGGTGAAAATAAGGATTGCACATGGCCACAAGCTAATCTTGGAGCTTAACTGATAGAGAGCTTCTGCCTCTGAAACACCTCACAATGTGTTGGCTGCTCTATTCATTTGACCTCTGCTTTTTGCCACCTTTTCCTTCCACAGCTGTCTTCTTCTATCTGCCAGATGTTAATTTCTTGGCACAAACCTGCATTGTATTCTTTCATTTCATGGTGCACAAGTACTTCAGGGTACATCATTAGTATGAAAATTTACAACAGTGTGCAGAACACTTCTTATTCTTTATTTGCTGCTGGAGAATCAGTAGAGGAAAAGTGCTATCAGATTTTTCCCCCTATATATTTTAGGTTTTTTTCTACTGAATATTAAAAAAAAAAGGTTGATTCATGCCTCTTCCACCCAAGATGCATTGACTTAAATTAATGCACTTGCCAGAATAGAATTAACTTCCTTGTCACGATGAACCAAGAGGATCCTCAACTTCATCTTCCATGAATTTTAAGAAAGGAATATTTATTTTTCTTGTGTACCTTCAGTCTAGGAAAGAACTGAAAATGTTCCTTTGCATTGTGCTGAATCAATCACAGGAAATAAATAGTGGTGTCAAACTGCCTTTTAGAGGACCTTTGGTACTTTATCTCATCTTACAGATGTGAGCAGTCTTTGGGCAAGTGACAGATTGATACCGACTGGTCAGCATAGGATCCAGGCACCTAAAAGGATAGCACAGTCCAATGGTAGCAAATAAAACAAGTCAGTTCTCAGAGTTCATTTATGTAAGAATTTTCAGCATCAATTAAATTGAATTTGCTCATAGCAGACAGGCAGTTGTTCTAATGAAGAAATCCTGATTTAACCACTTTGCTGCTATTAACCTTAAAGCTCTTTCTGTTCAGAGTTGATCAGACTCTGACTTACAAGGGGTGACAGAGACACGCAGTTATACCTTTTGTCTGCAAGACTGTGAGGAGAGAGAAATGAGCACACCACAGGACTATCTTATCATGATGTGATAAAAATCTGTACGAAAAAGAAAAATGCATCTGTGCAGACTTTACCAGACTGCCTTAACATCATACACATTCAATATTCAGAATTATTCTGTGAATAATTTATGCAAACATATTCCAGTGGTATAACTGTTTCAGTGGGTATTTGCTATTTTGGGACTTGTGGTTGGTCAGCTATTTCCATGTGACAATTACCACTTTCTGCATGCATGATTCTTACATGTGGCTCTTTAGGGTGAGTACATTTAACTATTTCCTGAGCTTTCCCTGTGTGCAAATAAATTTTGCTTTCAGCAGTGTACAGGAAAAAAAGAGAGAGAATTAAAACCAAGCAGAGAAAAGGGGTTGCAAATATTTGAGGGGGAACATGAGTACCAATGAAATGAAGCTCTACAGAAATTTTCAGTGTTGTTATGCTCCAGTTGTAAAAACTCCATTTCCAAGGGTTTAGCAGTCTACCCCTAAAAGCAACAGCCCAGGTCAATTTAGGGAGTGCCTGGAGGGGTGCCTGGAGCCTTGGGCAGCTCTGAATCATGAACTCATAGGACAGCTGGGGTGGAAGGGACATTTAAGGATAATTTTATCCAACCCTCTGCAATGAGCAGGAACATCTCCATCTAGACCAGGTTGCTCAGAGCCCCCCTCCAGTCTGACCTTGCATGTTTCCAGGGAGCAGCCCAGCAAGACTGGGTCTCTTGCCCTTGCCAGCCCAAGAAGCAGAAAGCCATGGTGTGAAGTACAAACTCTGGATCTCTGCACAGCATAACAGACCCCACCTGGCTGCAGAGATGAAAATAATGATGGTGGTTTACTGTGATTTATGGAAACTTGTGAAAAATATATTGATTTTTCCTGCTTCTTTCCTCCGCATATATTATTCTATCCTTGCTCTTGTTTAGATGTATCCATCTTGGGGAGAAAAAAACCTTAAAAAAAAACCCCAAAATACCAACACATCATATGGGCATAGCTTCTCATTTCTGTGCTCTATCATGTCCAGTTGCCATCCCCACATCTTGGAGACTTCTGTGGTGCAATTCTTTGCCATGCAGCACGGAGACAACAAAGCTCCCTGTGCTCAGGGCGCGAGGTGCTGGAAAGGGACATTAATAAAGCCAGGGAAATTCCTGTGCAGGCTGCACAGGAAAGGGATGTTATTAAAGCCAGGGAATTTTCAGTTTTCTCTGGATGTGAATTTCACTGTGCTCTCTCCTGCTGAGCGAATGATAATGAGGCAATCGATCGTAACCAGGTGCAGGAGGAGCTGCTCTGGGTACGGCAAAGCTTCGCACTCCAGCGCTGTGCTCGGCGTCTGAATCTTGGTATCATCCAGGAGGAGTGACAGAATAATAATTCTCACCTCATGTTAAGGTAGAAATTTGTTAAATTCAGAACCTTCCAGAATTAATGCCTTTTTTTTTTTCATAGGTTCTTTGCATTTGCCAAACTTCATTTCAGGAATTCCTTGAGCAAGGAAATGCACCTTTTAGAGTTATTTGTGTAATGAATTATTTATTAATTATCTGAAGCTTTATGGCATTTATAAACCTTTAAATACTTAGAGATTTTGTAGATTTCTAATTTTTAAAAAAATATTCTGTATTTTACATTAATTTTTAAAAATGTATTGTGTCCACCTTTATTCTGACCAGGTGCTGTGGTCTTTACCACCTTGCTTTGGAAAGCTAGAGCAGAAAACCGACACATGCACATGTACACAGCTCTTTATAATTCTAGTTTATTTAGCCCATGGACAAAAAGCTAACACTTGATGGATAGTTTCAGTAGAACAGCATTCCTTCTCCACAGAAGGGGAGAGAGAACCTGCTGTGGATAAGTATTTACTAGGCACAATGCTGTTACTCCTGGGGTGAGTGGATGGCAGAGTGCAAGGCACCTCCTCTCACCCTCCACTTCCTGCAATCACCATCTTGCAGAGGGTTTTTTCTTTTTTTCTATTCCTCCTTTTTTTTTTATTCTTTCATTTCTTCTCTATATATGAGATGTTTTATGTCTGTTGAAGATAAGTTCTTTGTTCCCTTTTTTTACAGCTTCTTTGTTGCACCCTGAGGCAAACCCTGCCCAGCTCTCAGGCTGCAATCCTTCACTGACCATCCTTGACAATTCCTATTTGTGCTTTTCCCTCTGAAGTCATCCTCTGCCTGCACTTTCAAGGCCTTTGCTGTCACTCTATGAGCACATTCTCAGGGACCCCCTGTGACATCCTGCTTAAGAACACCTAAAAAGAAAAGACACAATGGCTCATATTAATTTGTGTCTCAATCCAGGAAACTTCTGCTCAGCTTTAAATATATGCTGAAACAACTTTTCCAGTATTTGATTAATATATTTTAAGTTGTCACTGGAATGACATCTTTTCCTCTTCCTCTTTGAAAGGATTTTATCTGATCTTTTCACTCTTCTTTATGCCTAGAAACTTCCATAGGAAGCTCTGCTGAGAAACATATGTACACATGACTTGAAAACCATCTGCTTCTCTGTCACCTGAAAGTTTTGCACAGAAAGCTAATGCATAATTTATCATAGACATTTTTTTTGTCACATTTGGAAGTGCTTTTTTACCTTGGCTTTATAAAGGGAAAGATGCTTTTCCTGGACCAAAAAGCTTAAAATCTTAGTACCAGAGATAGCAATTGGCATTCTTGGCTTGGGCAGCATCTGTTCTGTACCTGGCACAGTGATGTCCCTCTGTAGCTCCAGCAGTGCAACCCCAAGCCTGCAGGTTTCATCTACTTTTATTGGATGAAATCTTCAAAAGTCTGGTCTGTTTGATAGGTGTAACTAGTGACATGAATGGGAATATAGATCACCTTAATAACTATTTTCAAGGCTTCTGTAAGGCAGTTTAAATGCAGCCCATTGCTGTGTCACTGGGGCTCCACACAGCGTGCAGCCAGGTGAGGAAGCGGGTCCCTGGGGTGAAGGATGCTGTTCTGCATGGAGAGCATCACTGCCCTTGCAGTGACATCCTGTAAGCTACATGGAGCAAATACTGTGGGCAAAATGTACCTGGCAGACAAAAAAATGCTTGCAGACAGAAGGATGCTGAAGTAATTTAGGCTTGACAAGCCAGCTGTCTAAAGAGAGGGTCTCCAGACTTGGTTCTCATTCTGTTCCACTCATGAAAACATTGGGAATCGATGCTAGTTCTGGTGATAAAGTTCTTAAGGCTTTAATCTATGTTAATTACCAAAAAATACAAGTGTATTTGAAAATGGATATTTGGGTATTATGTTCTCTGAACAAGTGCATTTGTCTTTCTCTTTCAGTACCATATCAAGGATGTTGACTGTCACTGCTCAGATTCAAAAAAGAAAAGTTTAACAGATATAAAAATAGTTTTATACTCCTTATTTAGGATTTGTTGAAAAGCAGCTGCTGAGGGTACCAGAGCACAGTGGGTGAATCTGATATATAGCTCTGACTGTAGAGTTTTGACTTGTGCTTCAGCTATAAACCTGAAATACACAAAGTGAAACTCCCACCTGTTTGTGCCACGTGCTGAATAGTAATTTGACACAATATCAAGTTTCTGAATCTGAACTGTTCTTTTGGGAACTGCTCACAGCAGTGTGAGAGTAGGTGTGAGGATGCCACTGCATGCACGTTACCTAGCTTTGTGTAAGATCTTCTTTTAGGAACTTGAGCCAATGGCTGCAGTGCCTTTGCCTTTTGACAGTGCCATTTCTGCTTTATTACTGCCTTACTATATATCACATGGAGAATTTTTATAAAATATTACTAAACATAAATTGTACCAATATATACTTGAAAGTTATTCTGCCACCATGCTAAATATGAAAAAGCAAATGTTTCCCTCTTAAGTTCTCTTTCTTCTTGTTCTATCTTTGGACCTTTCTAGTAAACTGTAGCATAGTAATTTGAGCTTCACTGGACTATTAAATGTTGTTCTAAATCACTCTATCTCCTCCTACGTGGTTTTAAGCAAATTTTTTATCATTGTCAAGGTTCTTGGCTGTCATGTGTGCTGTGGAATGTGCTAATAACAACTGAAGATATTACTCCTTATTACATTATTCTACTTACAGATTTCATGACAGTACAAAAATGATATTCTTAAGCTCTTGCATGCATATCAAAGTGCTCTGCTCTCTCTCTTTACTTTGTCATTTCTGTTATTTCTCCATTACAAAAAAAATTCTCCTGTTAACTGTTCTGTCAGGAAGACTATTTCTGTTTTGGCTGTAGAACACACAGTGTGTTACTTGATTTTCATGAAACAACCAGCAGGTTTGAGGGGGTACTATGGGTCTTTTTAATTGATGTTTACATTGTTTATTAATTCCACATGAGATAGAGGCATTCTGTGATGGAGCCGTAGTAAAAAGTGTAAAAGGGGCATGAACCAACTCTTCACCTGGCAGCAAATGCTGCCCTCAATCCCCCAAGCCCCAGACACTGATGTCATTGAGATATAGGGACACATCACTGCTGCTGATGCTGGAAGCTGAGTGCTGTCAGGACTCCTCCTGCATTTACTGTTCTGTTAGCTCCCATTCCTTATTCCTTATCTCTGCTCTGTGTCCATACATTTTCTGATGAAGACAATATGTGGTTCTGAGGGTTTTTTCCACTGAGAAATGAGCTCTAAAAATTTAGTTTTGCCAAATACCTGTGAAAGGAATTGAAAGATGCTGCTTTTCCTGATGCTGGCAGCAGTTCAATGATCCCAGTGGTGGCAGAAATGGTCACAGGAGCTGCAGGAATGGGAGCACAGAGCAGGAGAAGGCTGTGCCTGTCTCATGAACCATCACATCTTGACTACCAGAGGACATTCAGCATTTTGTGTGAGAGCACACAAAAATTTAAAGGACTTCACAGCTAAATTGGCTTATGTCTTTTGAAATGAAGAATGTTACAACACAGCACCAATAAATAACCTGTGAAGGGCAAGACAATACCTGTGCTGGTAAATGGCAGCCACTGCTTGTCAGTGAAGTCCATTTGTAAAAAAATTTTAGGCAGCACCTGTCTGCCTCAGCAGCAGTACATCACTGGTGTGTTTGGCCAGCAGCCTAGGGAGAAAAAGCAAAGGAGAGAGGGAGACATCCTCCACCACCATTGGGCTCCAAACATATCCTCCTATGCCGGAATCCATCACGTGTAGCATTGCATCGTTCCTTTTGTATTTCCTTCAGCAGTCAACAAGCACAAGAGAGCACACAGCTGCTTTGGATTAATCTGATGCTTCAGCATCTTAATTTTGGCTACTTTCAAATGATGTTACCTTGGCATGGTTTTATTCAATGACTCTAATAGGTCCCGGCAAATACTGGTTTGGGATTTTTTTTTTTATTCAGAAGCCAAACCAAAAAAACAGGAAAAAAATGTCTTAAGTCAAAATTTTCTCAAGTTTTCTTTGGCAGAATGAAACCAAAAGTATATTATGCCAAAACCTTGAATGAACCAAAATATTTCATTCCCCCAAAATTGAATGTTTGTATTCTGATTACTCCTGCCTTTTTTAAAATTGAATGACACTTTGAACAAAAAAGTCACAAAATTTTACTTGCAAATGGTTGGAATGGAGATATTTACCATCTTCAGAAATCTATAAATGAATCTTTTTTCAGTAAGGTTTCAGCTGAATTCAACCTACATTTACTCATTGTTTCAGTATTTTATTTTTCCTTTGTGTTGAATGATCGTGGAAAAATATCCCCCAAAACTTTTCTTCTTGCTACTGAATTGATTCTGGAATTTTCTTCCTGCCCTTTCAGTGAGATATTCTCCTATTTTTACATGGTTTAATTTTGTTTTTTCATGATGTAGAATATTTTGGTTTTGTTTCTTAATGATCTGAAAATTCCTTTCATTTGGTGTGTGAAACTGTTAAGACTCTTCATCAGCTTGATGAGAAACCTTGCCCTTCCCCTGCTTATTCTGTAATAGAGTTATAGGCTAACAAAGAGTAAGGTAAATTCTGCCTGTGCCTTTTTAGAGCAGATGTTGCTGTCAATTCATTGCTCAAAATTTTTCCTAGACTTGCTTTGATTTTTCTTTTTTTTTTTTTTTTTTTTTTCCCAAGCAGGGATATTCAGTTAAAACACAAGTGTGAAATTGTGCAAGGAGAGAGGAATAAAAGGTTCATATTTAGCTTGGCATGGTGCTCTTTAAACACCTCTTGCCTTGAGGATGCTTGGCTCTGCCAGGGAAGCCCACACTCTTTCAGGCCAGAGTCCATCTCTGCCCAGAAATGTTCATGTTCCTGTTTGTTTGCTCCTTGGCCCAGAAGCCTGGTAATCTGGGCTTTTCCCAAAGTATATGTACTTGTGGCATAGGCCCCTGTAGTGCATCCAGAGCATTTGGAAGATGTCTATTTTATGATTTTATTATGGAAATAGGAATTCTCAGCAAAAATTTCCAGTGAACTTCTCTACAAAGCTGGAATCTGGGTTTATTTCAAAGCTCTGCACAACTGATATCCTTCCATCCATTTACCTTTAATCTTCTGCATGTGATAAAAGTGATATTATTTTTGGAGAATGAATGTTGTTTCAAAGGCTCATAATCAGCCCCTTCCAACTTTGAAAACATTACCCTTTTGAAAGAGGTTTTCTAAGTCTGCTTTGTCTGCAAAAGTGAGTTTTAAATATCCCCACAAAACCTCTTCATTTCCTGTGCCATGTGCCTGAAAACATACTGTTAAGTTTGTTGGGAATTTGAGGTTTGAAAATAATGCTGCATTTATATATAGAGTTAAATAGGCTTGGAAATAATCCTTTTAAGGACTTTATTTACATGACCAAAAATAATCAAGATCTGATTGTTTGAGAACTATAGGATAAAATGTCAGTAATACTTTAACAAGCAAACTAATCAACTGGTCCTCCTACTGCCTAGAACTGATGAAATAAAGAGATGCTTATTAATTCTGCTTGTAAATGCTTGGGAGCCATGCACATTCTCACTGGTGAGAGCCAGATGGGTCCCTTGATAGTGAGATTCTTTTATAGGTTCATTGCTCATTTCTGTGGCTAATGCTTTCCTCCTGATGAGGAGATTGTCCCCACTGATCCTATTTCTGGTTGCACTGTGTTCTCAGAGGCAACAGGAATACAAGTCACAGCTGGCATGTCCTTTGTGGCTGCCCTGGGCACCGAGACTTGAGCTCACCTCTGAGCTGTCGTTGCTGCTGGGGATGAAACCTCACACTGGACTGAGGATCTCCACTTGTGTCTGCTGTCTGGGCCCTTCCTGGCAGCTCAGCAGAAGAGAAAGGGGGCCAGGATGGGTTGTCCCATTGTCACCAAAACTGCAGGAAAAATAAGAACTCTCCAACAACATTTTTAGTGTTGGAGAATCAAGGCGTTACTTTATTCTGGCCAGGATGTACAACAGAAATAATTTCATCCACATATTGTCCAGGCTGTGCAAGGAAAATCATTCCATCACACATGACTCTCTACTAGATTTTTCACATACTTATGCAGTCAAAACCCAGAAAACTCATTGGTTCAATGTTGATTGGCCCCAAGTTATGCAGTACTTAGTATTTGGTTTCCTATTGGTTATTGATCCCTTCATCTTCTGCATTAATGTCTCATTCTTCCTTCTCTTATCTATCTTTTCCCCAACCAAGTGTCTCCAGCCATGCCACGGGTGATGTTTACAGTTGATGTTCATTAATAATCATTATCTTTTTTGTATCTTCTGTGTTACTTCCAGTGTGTTGAGATGTTAAGCTCATCAGGCCTCGAATGGTGAAACAGTCCTTTGAAAAAAAGCTTCAATTCCTTTCCCCCTGGGCAAAGGTGAACAAAGCCCCTGACTAAAGTTATATAAACGAATTTCAAACTTTGTATAATTTCCAACACCCTATGTGGACCTCTCTGGACTTGATTGCTGGGCTTTTTGGTTGGATGAAATCTTCCTCTGTAGCTTAACAAACCTAAAGTTTGCCTCATCATCTCTAACACATTTTAGAAATAGTTACATCCTTTATGACTTTTCATGTTTGGGAGTTTTGTGGGAATTTCCTTCCATCTGTGTTTATGTCCAGCATAAATAAATCAGCATGCCTTGTGCAGAGCTCAGCCTGGTGAGATTGGCAGATTCACCTCTTGTAGATCCTTTTACTGAACAACCTCTTGCAGGTGTCTCAGGCATCTGTAAAACCCAATTTCCCAAGGATTCTTTGAACGTTTGATTCAAAGTCATTATTTTGCACTTCCAACAGCACCATACACATCCTGGGCTGAGTGTGGGCCTGTGTCTGTGTGTGCTGACCTGCTGCAAGGCCCAGGGAAGTTGCAGACCAGCATTTTCTGCAGCCAAAATGCTTTCAGTGGTTGAAGGAGCAAAATCTCCTAGAAAATGCACTATGATTAAGCTGCAAGGAGGAGCCTTTCAGAAAGGAGAAAAGGCAGATTTTGGGTTACTGCCATCCCTTCAAAGGGAGGGATTTCAAGCCTGTGTGTCCCCAGTGGGTCAGAGCACTCCAAAATGTGCACTGGAGCTGCAGTGTGAGCTCTCCCAGCCTGGGCAATTGCCCTTAGGAAAAAACCCCACCGAGAAGCAGAGACTGTGGGAATCAGGTCAGCCTGATGAGCAGCAAAAGCCTGTCCAGGGATACAAACAGCCATATGGGACAGGCTGGCTGAGCCCCCTGTCTATGCAGACCTCATTGCTTATCAGCAGTGGGAGCCCTGCCCTGGACGTCTACCAGGACTGGATGTCAACCAGAACAAACCCATAGCTGCAAAGTGACAGATCCTGAGCTGGGGAGCAGCAATGTAAGGAGGGAGGCAGGAGTGTAATTACAAGTCTGCAGGAGGCAGGGAAAGTGCCAGCTGGATGCTGGGGGGCTTTCATGGGAATGACAGTGAGTTCTCCTCCCTACAGCCAGGGATGCTGAGATGAATTGTGCATCTCTTTGGGTTAGAAGGATCAAAACAGTGCCCTGACCGATGTTTGACATGAATTACTGAGGCTTACATGAAATTTGAAAATGCTTTGGGCAGCAGGCAATTTGGAAACTGAGATTTTGACAAGGAGTGCCTGCAGATTAGAGCTGAAATCAGGTGGTACCATGGCATGGGCTTTCACTGCTCAGTAAATTCTGGCCCATGAGGTGACAGAGACCCACTACAGAGTAAGGGGTCCCAGCTGAGTTTATGGCAGGGGTTTTGTGTTGCCTGGGATATGTGGCTCTCCTACTACAGGTTTCAGAATCCTCTCCCTTTGAGGATAAGACTGCCAGAAATATATGTTGGATGTAGTAGACAGTTGTTAGACAAATTGCTCTGGGATTTTATGGTGACATGAGACTTCTCTCAAAGAACATAAATTGGGACTAATTTTCTCTGGTGGGGAATGGGGTCAGTCTCAACAGATGCCCAAAGCTTGACACCTATTTGGGGAATGCATCCTTTAATTTTTGGCTGCTGGGGTATGTAAGGTACTTATAGGGGAGAGTATAATGTTAAAAGATGCAACAGATAAAGAATATTCCAGCAAATGAAAACATAGTAACTCAGAGCTAGAGATGCCCACTGAGTGACTTTTTTTTTTACCAAGAAGGTAACATTTGCTCTTTTGAATAGACAAAAATAGCCATACTTTGCCAGATAAGATATTTAGTAGCAGAACCTCAATAAAGATGCTGCTAAATTAGGGAAGATCTTGTATTATTCTGTGGAGCAGGAAATACTACATGAGAAGCATAAGAGAAGTGTTGGCCAGCCTCTCCTGTGGTGGTGCTGGGAAACCTGTAGGTCCCATCTCTGTGCTGCTGCAGGAGCATGGCATGGCGCATCCTATCTAACCAGGAGTGGGCATCCATGGTCAGCAGGTTACATTTGGGTTGTCCCTTCTGCTTGTTTTAAACAAGAGACTGCACAACAACAAATTGCTTCCAGAGGGTGGAGCATGTTAAAACCTTTAATGGTAGTATACACATCTGTGTGTGTGTGTGTGTGAATTTTGCACAATTTGCTTCTTGTCCATCCAGGGTAAAGGTTATTAACAGCTCTAGTCAGGGAGCTGTTTCTGCTCCCTCTTCAGTGTCTGTTCATGTCTGCCTTACCCTGTCTGTGTCAGGGTAAGGCAACTTCTGCTGCCCACCAGAAGCAGACCTGGGATGGGATTATTCAACCAGATATTCATTATTGCAAGTCATGTGACAGACCTTCTCTTTAGTTTTCTCTTTCCACATTTCTTCAGCTCCATTCACGTGTGTGCAGGCAGCGTGTCTGCAAACAGTGTGGTTGCCATCCCCAGTGCCTCCTGTAAACCACTGCCTCTGTGCCACAGCTCCCAGTACCACACTGGCTGCCACTTCCTCGGCTGTCTCACTTCACCAGCCCACACAACACTCCTCTTCCACCCCAAGGCAGACTGGGAGCACAGCAGAGCACCAGTGTTCCAGCCACGGATCCATGGCTGTGGTGGCTGGCACTGGTGTGCCTGGCCAGGGTTTCCCTCTTACCCTGCCTGCATTGCTTAGAGATAAAGGAAGCTTTGAGGGCCAGGATCATTTTCCTCTCTAGCAAGACAGCACATAATGAGTTGGTCCACTGCTGAGAACACTCACAAGGAATGTCATAAACCACCAGGTATACAGACACAGCATTCAAAGGAAAAGCATCCTATCGTGGCATCTGAACCTTCTCTAGTGGCTCTCAGGGAGTGCTTGGTGTAAGAGACGTCTGTGAGAGAGTACTAGTAGGACAGATCCCAGTTCTGTTTCCTCCCCTTTTTTTACTGTCAGAAGAATTCACCCTCAAACTCAGGGTATTTTTCTCAAGCATTTTACAGGGAATTAGTATACTCACAGGCTATATTCCTAGAAAAAGACCATACAATAATCTACAAATTCTTGGCCTGAGACCATGATTGTAAATAAATCCCAGATAAAGAACTGAGTCTCCTTTAAAAAGTGCTCCCAGTGTGTTGCAATGATAATTATTGTGATCATAAGGGAAGCAGTTACAGACAAAAGGCTGGGGAAGAGGTTAATCGAGATGGCTCACCCTAGTCTAATTGTATAAAGCACAAAGTGATATAATTAAATGCAGTCTCCACAAGCAGCTGTGCTGTATAAGTTTTGAAGTCTCTAGAAAAATAGATAGAAGAGTTTTTGCTAATGTCACAGAGGAAATGATACAGTGAAACTTAGACCAGAAATTATTAGATTACTGGATTATTAGATTGCAGGTTTGATGGCAGATGTGTAGTTGAAAACAAAATATCTAGTCCAGTCTGGTTTTAAAATAAGTTTATTTGGGGTCTGTAATTATTTGGTTTCAAGGGTATTTAATGTAATCAAAATAATGCATGTATGCATCTTTCTGGTTGCAGGAGCATCTTAGGTGACCAAAATAGTGAATATGGCTTCCCAGGCTCACCTGTCTGTCAAGCTGTGGGCAAACTTTCATGTGTATCAGGCTTCAGCTGTTGGGGTTTCTGTAATTATTTACTTTTTCACAATAAGTTGAAGTTAATTAATTCAAATTTTCATTAACTCTTCTGTGCTGTAATAGACCAAGTCATACTGAAATCAAATGAACTTTTAAGGACTGCTGTCATGGTCTGTTTTGGTATTTCAGATTTATAGGGCAATGTACTCTGTAAATTAAGCTTTATTTTGTAAGGTCATTGAGAAAGAAAGTGTCTTGGTTTTGAAAGACAGGTGTCTGCTACGGAAGGCAGGAGCCTCCCCTGAAATGGGAAATGTAAACCCTCTCCCTCCAAATTGCTATAAATTTTAAATTAAGGGGGACTCTCAGGCAAAAATATGGGAGCAGGAATAACAGTTCTTTATTAGGGAAGAAAATAAAATAAACAATGCAGTAACTAAAACAACACTGACAGAGTCAGAACACAACCTGACACCCTGTTGGTCAGGGTGCTGGTAGCAGTCCAATTGGAATTGTGGCTGCAGTCCTCCTGGAGTGTCAGGTGTGGTTCTGTTGGAGCAGGGGTTCCTCTGAAGATCCAGTGGAAGAGGCAGCTGTTCCTCTGGGAAATCCAGTGGAGAAGCTGTTCTGGTGTTCCAGAATCTCAAGAGTATAGCTGTGTAGGAATGCTTGGCTCTTCCCTCTGGGTGAAGCATCTCACAGTGGGATGCTGTAGTTCTTATCAGCCACGCAGTGACATTCAATGGCCTGTTATCAGCAAATGTCTCCCTAGAGGGAGGATTGGTGTGGAAGAGATAAGGAAAAGCTGCCCACTTAACAGAAGACAGCTGCCATACAGATGGCAAATAGAATACAATTTGCTTGGCAATCCAGGACAGAAAGGAAGAAACACAAGAAACAAGGGCTCAATTGCCTTTGCACAGAGTAGTCTGCCATGTGAATTCACCAATTCATCACATAAGTTGTTAGGTTTCTAATTCATAACTTGTAATTGACAACTTGTAACTCAACTCATGCAGCAATGTGCAGAACAGTTACTTAACTGGGTGGGGAGATGCTCATCCTTCCTACTCTGTCCCTGCACAGGTATCCCTGGTATCACACCAGGAACCATAGCACCCCCAGTGCAACTGCTCTTGGATCAGCTTCCAAACCTTTTTGCTTAAACAGACACTTTTATACCTTCCAGCATGGAAGTTCTGTCTGTGCCATTTCCATGACTTAGCAGATCTGATTAAACTTCGAGACAATCACCATGCCAAGACAATGGCTGCAGGAGACAGCAATCTGCAGGTGATAATGGCTGGATAACGGCCCTTTATCTCTTCCTGTCCCTACTACCTCACCTCTAAGATTGTCTTCTTTGAATTAAGGACACAGCTCCCAATATACATCAGGCATGAGCTGTGTTAGCCAAAAAAACTGACCTTATTGCTCTCTCCAAACAGCTGAAAGGAAATTGTAGTGATTTGGGGGTTGGTCTTTTCTCCCAGGTAGCAAGTGAAAAGAGGAAAAGGCCTTAAGTTGCACCAGGGGAGGTTTAGATTGAATATTAGGAAAAAAGTTCTTCACCAGAAGGGTTGACAAGCACTGGAAAGGCTGCCCAGGTGAAAGTAGAGAATCACCATCCTTGGAGGTATTTAATAGATGTGTAGACCTGGCACTTAGGGATATGGTTTAGTGGTGGACTTGGCAGTGGTAGGTTAAGGATTGGATTTGATGATCTTAGAGGCCTTTTCAACCTAAATTATTCTAAGAGTTGATTAAACTTTGCCAGGAGCTGTCAGGTTGGTGAGTCTCCAAACTCTCAAAAAGCATCAACTGGGTTTCAAATGGTTTTGGAATCAAAGAGGATAATTCCTTCCCTTGCAGCCAGACCACAGTTCTGTCAAGGACAATGATTTCACAATACCTGGTCAGACAAAGGTCCATTTTGAAGTCATTGTTACTATAACCACATGCAGGATTGGAAAAAACAGCTCTGACTTTTTCACTTCAAGTCTGAATATCAGATGCAGGTTTGCGGATTTGTATGCATTTATCATACACAGAAGCTAGTTGATGGCTATGTTGTGTTGATTTGCTGTTCTAAAGCTATTCCTGTATTATTTTATCACATTACAGATAAATTGCTGCTAAATATGTGTAGACTTACTATTTGATCAGCTGTCTCACCTAGTGTTTACACTTTATCGACCATTTCGTAAGATTGGACTTTCTCCTGAATGTACTGCCATGGGCCTCTCAGTGCTTAGTTCTAAAATATAGTGTCCTAGTGACCTTGAGGAAGGACACCACAAAGATCACAGTAAGATCACAAAATCATCAAATTGTTTATGTTGGAAAAGACCTGTAAGATTATCAAGTCCAACCATAAACTAAACACCGCCAAATCCACCACTAAACTAGGCTGCCATGCTCTTAAAGTGTGGGAATTCAGCACATCCCTCTGGGATGTTCAGAGCTACTGAGAACCCCTGGGGGGGCTCGGAGGTCCTGGAATGTTGCCAAAAGCACCTGGTGGCTTGACTTTGACCCTTTTAGGGATCTGCCACCTGTTTGTGGGGACATGGGAATCACTTGGGTTTGAATGGTTTGTTCACAGGGTGAAAAATGTAGATTTTAGGATTTTGGTACAGGGGGGTTTGGGAGACAAGATGGAGGATTCAGGCCCCGACCTCGTGGTCTTTTCTCCTTCTTCTTGTCATCCATTTTCTGTGTGATGTTGGCACTTGGGGATTGGTTTAGAGTAGAAGATCACTGTCTAACATAGGTGATGGGCATTGGAAGGTAATTGTAAATATGATATAAGTAGTTTTTACTATAAGAAGACACAGCCACCCCGTGGGCGGGCAGAATGCCTCAGACGATCCTGCTAAGCTGACCTCGTCAGGGCAGGAGAAAGAATTTTACAGATAAGAAATAATAAACAACCTTGAGACCGTGAAATGAAGAGCCCTGACTCCTTCTTTAAGCACCGGGCTGGGAACAGAGACTTTCCAACAATTCTCGGGGTCACTCAGGCCAACTAATGATCCCGCATTAAAGGACGTGTTGATGAACTCCATGAGAGTGTTTACATTGTGTAGCTTCAGCCCTCTTTGACTGCCAGTGGTGAGGGCACAAGAAGCACTTTACCCTTCAGTATTTTGCCACACAATTTTCTGCTGCTCTTTTCCACCCTCTGTGCCAGCATAGCTATTTGTGCAATGAACCAGAAGAGAGGCTTGGTTGGGCTGGAAAATTGTCACAGTAGAGACGGGTGCGACACGACACACAAGGTTCATGCAGCAATAGCCAATTTTTACCGAGTTCAGTTCCATTTAAATAGTTACTGAAAGTCTGCATGGGTAGTCCTAATTGGCTGAATTAGCTGCTTCCCAGCTAACTGGCCAATAGCTGCCCTCGTTCCCAGTGGCCTAGAATGGTCGAGTTATATAACTACTAGTTATGTAATTAGTTATAGGTTAGTTATATAATAATAATTAAGATTATTTATAACTGTGAGGCCTCCAGGCCAACTCTTAGCCACCACAGATAAGATTTAAGGAGTGTTGAGCCTAATGGACAAATGTGTCCTCAGACTGTTACTCAGATGCTACAGCTGTACTGTGCAATGTCTTTGGCCATGATTATCACTCTCACTGGCATCCCCTTCCACTGCTCAAGTGAAGCAGAGGAAACAAACCAGTCCTTTGTGATTTATTTTACTGTTATTTTCTATTTGCTTATGATGGCATGGACCTGTTTTATGATAAAGGATTAGCTTTTAGATACAGAAAATAACCTAATTCTCTGGGAATGTTGATTGTGACCAAGTATTATATTTGTAGCTAGCCATGCAGTGAAGAAGTTTATTTTGCTTGGCAATAATCCGGTTGTTGTGTCTGATTGTAGCCTGTTCTGCAGTAATTTAATGGAGCCCAAACTAAAAGCTTACCTCTAAGGAGGGCAGAGTATGGTATACAGGAAAATACAACTACAGTAGTGCTACTTATTCACATGTAAGCAGTTTTCAGCCCTGATGGCATAAGGCTGTAACTTAGGCTTTTATTTGCAGTGCTGTGTTAAAATGAAATAGTTTGAATCTCTTTTCAATGCCTACCTCTGTCACAATGATCCTATATGGATTGCTTCTTGTTAAACGTGCTTTGAATATTAAAATGCTACTTATGCTGATGTTAAAACTTTCTTATAACACACAAGAAATTCTCACTTTGTGAATGGCAGTTGTTAACGCTTTCTAGTGTTACAGTTACCTGCAAAATATTTGAGTGCTTGACCATAAATGATGAATGGGTGACTACCACAATCTTGTAAAACATTTAAAGTTGTGTCTGTAGTTACATGCAACAGGAGTTTCCAAAGTCATTAACAGGTGAGGGAGGAGCAACTGTTTGAAAAGACTCTGGAGGCTTTAGTATTTAGAATCCCTTTCCCAACTTAAGAAGTTTAGCTTTTGCCTCAGTGGATTGATGACCTAAACTTTGCAGGCATCTGGGAATGGACATGAATGTCATCTTTCTGCAGAAGTAGAGGCAACCAACACAGCTTATCAGTGATTACAGAGGACCAAATAAAGGGACAGGGAGTGATGCTGGATGGCTGAGATCATCTTTTGAAATCTGTGTAGCATTCCTTGAGCAATGCTCAGATGCTGGCTTGAAGCTGTATCCCTGCACAAAAGCCAGAGACATACGCCCATGCCCACCCAAAACCTTTCACCATGTGCTGATTTTTCTCCATGATCCAACCTGGGGCTGAAATCAAACACGATTTCTGCCAGAAAATCACACTTGTGAGCATGTGCAGCAGCCTAGTCAGTGCAGCTGATTTATACATTGAGGCTTCAGTTGGTGGGAGGGGAGCCATGGAGGGGCATCCAGTGTCTAGAACTGTTCTGCAAATCTTAACTAATGGAGCAACCCTCGACAAGAGGCAGCAAAAGAAGGAAAAGCAATTTTATTTTGTACTAACCAGGTATCACTCAGGCACAAGCATTCTTCTAGTAGTTTTGCTCATTCTTTCCTATTGAGAAGCTTGAAGGTGCATCTGCACGTGATCTGTACAAAAAGATTTGTGGCCACAAAGAATTAGGGAAGCTAGCTATTTAGTTCTCGTGGTATCTTCTGGATTGTTCTTAATGGCAGTCATGTGGTTGGCTTTTGAATGTGTCTTTTACACCTTTTAAAAGTTGCCAGTGACTGTGAATCATTTGTCCCTCCTTTTGTCCCACCTCTGTGAGTCCTTAGGTAAAACTGCTGATTAACTCATTGTTCTTTTGTCTCTTTCTGGGTGGAGGCTGTTGTATTTAGGTTGTCCTTTGTTTTTCTCAATCTGGATGTTTCTGTAAATAGAAACTGCAGATAGTTGTGAGGGAGACTTTATGATCTACTAATTTAGACGCCATTAACACATGCTTTTCTTTCATCCCTTTTTCTTCCACTTCTTCCTGTTCTCCCACATCAACACATTTCTACTTTTGCTCTATCCATACCAACGCTGATATTTCTACTAAAGATAATCATAGAGTTGTTTGCAGCTTTTCTACTGAACTTGGGATCTGATGGGTCTGGGAAGGCTGAGGATTGAGAAATGTGCTTGATGTTATTTTCTATTGGAAAAATTTCCTGCTGGTTATGGCAGCAACTCTGGCTTGTTTCAGCTTCACAGAAAGCAATGAAATATCAACTTCTAAAAGTAGAGGTGGTTCACGTGAATGTGCAGGATCATAATAAAAGAAGCTCAATATACCTGTGCTCTGACTTTGGTTGCACAATTGTCTTCTCAAACAGTAGGTTTGTGTGAAAAATGCCAATCACTTGTTTTAAAATTTTTAAAGTTTAATAGTAATAAAATGGTTATAAAAATAGTAATAAAAATTGGAGCAATAAGAATTTGGACAATCAGAGTTAGGACAATAAAGGACAATAAAAAGCAAAGAATTATGGATGTCTAGGTGTATGGCACTCTGCCATAGAAACACATTCTGCTAACAAAGGATTAACCCTTAAAAGAAATAGCGTGTTGCATATTCATATATCTCATACATGACGCAGACATTCCTTTCAAACTACTGATCTTTCTGTTTATTGTCAACTTCCCCCGCTCATCTTGTAAATCAATTGCCTTGGTCCCCAAGAAGTCTGGCTTTTCCCAATAAGGAGGCAATAATTCTTCTCTTGAGATCTTGGTGTCTTGTTATCTCTGTGTGAAGAATTTTTTGATTATTTTATCCATTACTTGTGGTAGTTACAAGAAGTATCTTACGTCACATAGTTTCTATTTTAATATTATGCTATAGCCTAAAAACTATATTTACCACACTACTTAAAAGAGATTAACACAGCATAACTGTCTAACATAACATATAGTATTCATTTTAATATTTGCTAAGAGCCAATCATATAATCGGCATTTTTTACAGTTTGGAGAGGTGAAAAATTCACTTTCTCACCCTGCTGCCCAAGGAAATGCCTGCTCAGCGCTCAGGCTGCAGATAGTCCAGTGGGATAGACTTGCCCCCAAACAATCAAAGGTAGAGATTCACTGTCATGCCAAATGACATGGTATTCCTGAAGAGGAAGGGGTTCCAGCTTCACATACGGACGGAAAAAGGAAATGGTGAAGGGCCATTTCTTCTGGATGAGACCCACATAAGAATCCACCACAGATGAATGTGGGCTTTACCAAAAAAAATAAACCAACAGTGTTTCATCATCTCACACTATTCTAAAACTTAAAATAAGAAAAATGACCTGATCTTACAAGGAGGTTAGCGATATTACTTAATGTTTGTGAAGCAATAAGTAGTGTAGCAATAAATTACATGGGTGATCCTATGAGAATGTTACTAATTGTGTATTCAGGCCAGAGCTTGAATAGGATATAGTAAATGAGGCATGAGGCCATGCACTTAGCAATGAGGACAAAACAGGCTAATGAATCACTGCTCATTAATGGTATGCCATCCATGTGCACAGAAAGGCTAAAGGTGCTATGTAAAAAGGTACATGTTATCCTGTAATTAAAGATTTTATAGTGCATGTAAGAGTTACAAATTTAATTTGTCTGGGAAATGTTAAATCAGGCATTTCCTATCCTTGGGAACACACCTTTGCAACACTTACACTTTTTGAATAGAGGCTTTTTATGGAATTCGGTAAAAAATGTTTAAATATTGTGTTTCCCCTGCTTGTTTTGCCACTGTTGGCACTGAGCTCCTTCTCCCATGCTGGCTTCACCATCTGGAACAGACCAAATGGCTTTCTGAGTTACCTTAAATCCCATGACTAAATCCTATCTTCTAGACCTATAATTTCTGTCCCTCTTTCTCATAAGAGAACTCAGTCCTATTTCTTGACCAATCTTGTCTCCATTAAACTTAAAGCTCTGTCAGGTCTTGCCTTTTTTTCTCTGTGTTTTTATACCACAGAGACATGAATCTATAAGATGCCAATACATTTGCCTACATGTATTAATACAAAATGAGACCATCAGTGATTTAGTATTCTGAAGTTTTACATGTCAGATAAATCAGTTCAGAGAAGTCTTTAGTTCAGTCTAAATTTGGTTTTAATGAAAAAGCAGCAAACTGACTATGTATGGAAACTCAGATTGACTGTTCTCTTTCTAAAAAATCTGAATTCCAGTCCTCTGTTGAAGATAAAGGTAAATGAAAAGCAGAGAATCAGATTGCATCCAGAATTGGATATCATCCAATATGTTTCAGTTTGGTATCGTAGTCATATTATAAATACAGTCAACAGGAAATAAATATCCAACAGTAAAATAGATATTAATCAAGTTCAGTACTGATACCTAAGTTTCCTCCATGCTCAGCTTTTACCATTTTTTTTGTTTAGGTGGAGCTTGAGTGACTCTAGTCATACATACCTTTGTTACTGATTGGTGTAAAATTCTCTCGCTTTGCTTTTAAAGGCACAGTTAAAAAAAATATAGAGCACGTGCCCAGTGAGGAAGGGTTGTACCTTTGGGATGGGGGTGTGTGTTAAAATTACAATTATATCATGAACCAAGTTCATCCAAGGAGACTGATTTCACCATAGAGTTCTCCTCCCTGAAAAGATTTCAACAGCGCCTGGCTGCAGTCTCTCCACACTGCTCCACCCTCCATTCCATCCCATCGCCCTCAGCAAGTGCTCACAGTTGCAGATTGTGTGTTTGGGGAATCACTGTGGAATAGGTCTCTGAGCATGCCAGCCCCATTCCATCCAGGGAGCAGCCTCTGTATTGTACCCTTTAATTTCTGGACTGTTATCACCTCTGTTAGGATGTGAATGACTCCTCTATTTCCTCCAACTGTACCCCCAGTCCTCTGTTCAAGGGGTCTCCAGTCATCTTTCCACACCTGTGGCACAATGATCCCTCTGACCAGGACATAAATAATGACTTTCTGATTCAGGGTAGAAATAATAAGTAGTGCAGGGGATGTTTTGACATGGGCATCCACAGAAAGTGGAGATGGCACTTGGCATCCTTTGATATTTTGTTTCTAATATGTTTTTACTCACATTGTTCTAGTGTTCTGCTCCCTTACATCATTTATCCACCATTACTTTCTAAGATATACTAGGTTATTTTGTTGTCCACTAAATTAAAAACACTATGCATGTTGGTTCTTCTCGTCTCTCTGAATTTGTCAAGTTTCTCCCAATGTGATCTCTCCGTGCTTTGGATAAGGCTGGTACAGAGATGCTATTATGTTCACCCTTCTCAGCCTCCATGGCTGGCAGAGATGACAGATCAAATGGTCACATCCTGCGATTTTTCCTGGCACCACAGTACCAGTGATTGTCCAGACACTAAAAACTCTCCTAAATTGAGATTCTCAGCCTGAAAAAATACATTCATTCGTGTGACTTCAAAATTTGTTTGTATAGTATTCACTGTGTTCTGTGTTCTTTTTAAAATGAAATAACATTAAGACAGCATGCAGATGAAATTGAAAGAAAAGAAACCAACCCTTCCCTGCTGACAAGCTAATTTTCAGTGCTTTAAGAATTACAGAGTGAAGTAAAATTATTTTATTACCTTATTTCATCATTATGCCACAGTACTAATTATGCTCCTGGTGTTCTAAAGTTTATAATGCTATTCCTGCCACTGAGTTCCTATTTCTTTATTCAATCAATTCTTTAAACATATGCTTTATGATGCTAGTGAGGCCCTGGTAGTAGACTATCATCTTAGAATGACACCAGTGGGTAAATTTTCATCCACTGCAAAGATGGAAATGATGGAACAATGGCTGTATAGAATAATAACTGTAGAAAAATGATTAATATTTTTCAGAATGATCAGCATATGCTCCCATGGAGTGAATATGAAATCATCACATTTCAATGTGGAAAACTGATGAGGTCTAGAGCATAAATAATAAAAGTTATGCAAACATATCTTTGCATGCATATGAAAGACTGGACTATGGAATGCACTATACAGCCTAAAGGATGCTTGCTTTGTTGCAATCACTGCTTTGCATAGTCTTCAGTAAGAGTGACTGACATTTCAGACACATTCCCAGCTGACTTCAGAAAGATCTTTGGATTTTCAATCAAGAAATGAGCACATTTCTGATAAAGATGGACCCACTGCCACAGCTCTGATAGGCTTAACGTGGAACAAAGGGTTATTGCTGTCTGGTCTGGGAAGTGTTAGCAAACTGCTTGCCAGCATAGGCAAGCTTAATAATGATAAGCAGCTTCAAGGTGCTTCCCAATCACTGCTAGAAAGAGATGCATGAAATCTGACTATATTCTTGTTGTGTATAGTAAAGTTATTGCCAGATAGAATACACAATTGAAGGACTAACCACCAAGGAGAAGCAGTCCCTCATAGGAACCATGCATTAAAGGGAGTGCCTTATGGCAATTTAGTCTGATGGCCAACTGCAATAAGACCTCAAAAACATTTTAATGTAGTCCTTAAAGCAATGCTGTGCCTTTTCCCATGACTTCTAGAAGCCTTTTGGCCCCTGGGGATTTCTGCACGGGTGGCACCCCTAGAACTGGAGCTGCCAAAGGTGATGGCAAGGGTTTGGCAATAATAGCATAAAATAAATTAAAATAAAAAAAAAAAAATAGGTAGCAAAGTGCTGGCTATAATGCATCTGGATTGTGCTGGGGAGAAGTTCTTGTCCAGGCAGGAGCTGTGAGTTACTGCAGCTACTTTGCTGTATTTGAGCAAAGAGAGGCAAGCTAGGGACCAGGGCTGGAGGTTAGCAAATGCTGAGGAAAATTAGGAAATAGGAAATTCCAATAGCATTAAGACCAAGGCTCTGCTATTAAAGAATACATTTATGCCTGAATGAGGTCTCCAAACACAGGATGCCTGTCATCAGTGTACTCACCTGGCAAAATTTAGTGGTGTGGGTTCCAACCATACTTTCAGCAATTGTCACAGGCTTGCGTTTCAGACCCTGTCAGACATCACTCTGGAGTCTCTGTTTCCATGCCCATATTTTTCTCTCCATTCACAGATTACAGGTGCAACCCCTGATAAAGCCATCAGAAATCACACCCCAATATTTGGGAACAGAAACTTAACCTGATCACTTGAAACCAATGTAACCTTTTCCTAAGATCTTTCAGCTATAATCAGGAAGTTGTTTATGTATTTAATAAGTTGGTGGTAGACAGTTTTATTTTTAAGGAATAAACCTTTTTTTTTCCTCTCAGTAATTACAAAATTTCTGGTATTTACTTAAACAGTACATAAGTGAGGCGGATCATGGCAAGATCTTGTTTCAAGAGCTTTGTCTTTCCTGTCTCATTACTCTACTAAAGTGTTCAACCTTTGCTGTGTGAAGATCACTAAGTTAGATATATCATTATAGTGATTTTATCATACAAGCAAGTGCTTAAAGCAAATTTAGATAATCAGAATAATTTCCCAGTTTTTCCTATATTTAAAGATATTTTATATCTTATTTTCTGTCCTGTTGCTAATTGCCCTAAAAGGGGCTTTGTAATAACAAAGGATTTTTGTCACTGAACCAGTAATTTTTCTGGCACACTGCACTGCTAGTAATGCGATTGCTTAAATAAAAATTGGTGCAGCTTTAACATCATAATATATTCACTCATTTCTTTGTCTTTCATTCAAATAATGTAAGACATAATGAACTCTTGGTAGATATAGTAATATCCCATAAGTATTTCTACAGGATTTATGTTGTCATTTAATATTATTCAAAGGACAAAACATAATTCTTGCCATTTTGCTCAGCTACTCATTTTGTAATTTTTTTGTTCTCCCTCTATCACAGAAAAGAAATGATCAAATTAACCATTTTAACAAGCATTTGCTAGTTGTGCCTACATACCATTCATTTAAATGACTTGTGAAATCAATCAAATAATGGAGCCTAGTCTTCTTTCCCTGAACAATGACTTCAAGGAAGATCCACCTCCCTCCCTGGGAAAGAATGGATAGCTGGAAATGCTCAGGGGAATAAAAGGATTTAAAGCGCTGCACATAAAAGGCTGAGTAGAGGAGTCTTTGAAAATAAATGCAGGCTTCAACAAAGGATAAGAAAGAAAAGGGTACAGAGGGAGCAGCTTGGTGTAGATATGGGCAGTGCATACAAAGAGGCTGCTGAGGAAATGCATAATACCCCAAGAGAATGAGCTGTAGGTGCTGGGCTGCAGGCTGAGGAAAACACATTTTGATGAGGGGCACAGGATGTGCAGAGGCTGGTTGTGGCTGATGGGTTAATGAAGAGACCTCAAAAGGAAGCCAGTCTGGAAAATTAAACTACTTATCTCAAACAAAGTGTTTGCATTTCCACTAGTATGCAATGAGCCTCTCTTCACTATCAAAAAATTATGAAGGTGAGAAAAAGAGATGAAGTCCATTAAATATTTTAAAATTTATAACAAATCTTTTTCCTATATCCCATATTTAGGATTAATTGACAATAAAAGACACCCAATTTCCTATCAATCCAGAGTGGTGAAAAGAATTGCTACATTATCTCACAGTTACTTTTGTCTGATTTTTTTGCATTTGTAGCAAAGTCTCACTGGAGGATTCTCTTAGAGCAGGACTGAAGTAGGCTGTAGCATTTCTACTGAGTGTTTATGTACACTTCTTCAGAAAGCAAACAAACATGGAAATGATTGAGGAAGATGGTGAGCAATCTTCCTAGATTAGCATCCTTAGAGTTCAAAAGATTTTTTAAAAATTTAAGCTATTTTCTCAGATTTTATTGTTTCAGTAAGTTGTTGGGTTAAACATGTAATTAAAAAGGAATGCACACATGGGTAACATTTTAATTGCATCGGAGCTAACAACTTCATGGAGAAATGCTAGATCATCATCACTGCCTGACAAAATTCCAATAATGAATATTCAGCTACCCCAATTACTGAAGTAACAGCTGAGTCATGAGACTTACTCATGGATATTTGGCATTACTGTCCTCTGAAACTACCTATTGGACCAGACCAGTCATGGGTCTGACCAAGTATTGTAGTGGCAGTGTTTTTCTAGGAGTGTTTGCAATGCTTTGTGAAGATCATGTTTGAGCAGTTCAATAATGTTGGTCTGGAAGAGCATAAAAATGCCACTGTTCTTCCATAATATTTGTTGAGACTCAAATGCTGCAGCGTTTTCTGGATACAAATTTTTAAATAAATGTAACAATTGGGACTGTGCTGATTGTGACAGATAGACAGGATAACCTGAGATGGGTGCAGGACTTCTGGATGCTGAAGAGCATCATCAAGGCCCTCTTCTGTAAGTCAGTGCCATACTTTCCCCATCCTCAGATGAGATTTCAGAACCCAGAGCCATGTCCAAATGCCTGCCATCCTTCAGTCTTGCAGCCCCTGACCATTACTCCTTGGCCACTAATTCCTTTGAGGAGAGCAGGTACACCACAGGGCAAGAGGATTTGGAGATTTTGTCCTTAGTAATGCTATGGGTGACATCTGAGGTCTTCAAGACTTTGATCTCCAAGACTTCTGAGAGAGAAGCCTTGATAAGATTCTTATCTTATTCTTGTACTTCCAGCCTACTGCAGTTACAACTACATGCATAAGGTTTTGCTCCAACTCTGAGTGCCACTGGATTATCATGCCCCTTGAAAAACTCCTCTTTCTATCACGGTACACATTTATTGGAAATGTAATTTCTTTGGGGCTGCAGTCTGCAATTACCTGAGTGTTTTGGCAGGTGTAAGAGGGGGTTCCAGTGTGGTAGTGGAGACTGAAGTGTGGGGAAAAGAAAGATAACACAAAAAAGATGGATTCATCAGCAAAAGGCAGGGAAAATGAGAAAGGAAAGGTTTTAGTTCTGAAATTCGGTTAACTGAGGATAAAGCAGGAGGGATAGACGCTGCTAAATTGATTGAGAAAGGGCAGTTGGTGGCAAAGAGGAAGATATATGCAGTACCTGACTGTGCAGCTTCCTTCAGGCTTTGGGACCAATCTTCAGGGTCTGGCAGCTTTGGGGGATGCCTTCACCTTAACTACATACTGGAGCTTCTTGTCATGGGAAGTCCACATGAGCATTTAGGACCAATTACTCCATTAGGCTGGAATGCTGTAGAGTTCTGGTTTCATGCAACAGGAATCTGCTTTGTGCACACCAACATCATTTTGAGAAACCAGTTAATATGTGGTTTTATGGGTACAGTCTGGGTATTTGCTTCAAAAACTACCCTATTGCTGTGAAGTAAATTACTAAAGTTAACAGAGTGACTGTACCTTAGAAGTGCATGAATATGTGTCTTCATGACCATGACCAAGAATTTTTTTTCCTTAAGGGTTTTATTGAAAGGCATATGATTAAAGAGAAATAATATGATTACTGCTATTGTTTCTGGCTTTCTGCAAAATGGAGAAAACTAGAAAGAACATTATGTTAACAGGACAGCTTTGCAAAAATACAAAGGACTGCATTCATACTTTGCTTTTCTGCCATGTTGTAAGTATTTCAACCCCAAATAAGTTCGTGTAGTAGCTGAAAAATGCATTGATTTTGTAAGTGTAAATCTTTGAGCAATGTCATATGCTTCTTTTTTTTTAAGACCAAATGACTTGAAAGCTCTGCAGCCCTGAGGAAATAAGAAAATAGTAACCAAGTGTGAAACTTGATTTCTATATTTGCACCATAATGGTGAATTATTTGCATGTCATTTGTCTAAAGATTAACTTTTGTTGATTTCCTAAACCCTAAAGAATATTCTGAGCCCTCGACCTTGCAGAATCTGAAGCTCTGCAGAACTGACATGGACAGGCCATACCACCTTGAAAAGAAGCCCCTTTTTAGCTTTCATGTGAGCAATTTTCTTTCATGTGCTTGTATTGCTAAGTTTAGCTTGTGGTTGGGTATCTCAAAGCATGGCCAGATGAGCAGATGCAGCTGGTAGCAGACTTCCTGCCCTTGCTCTGTACCTGTGTCCTGTGCACCAGCTGTGATCTGGAAGCTGGGGAGCTAGTTGAGATGAGGGTCAGGGGTTTTCAGCAGCAGTGAAGATCCACTCTTGTGCCTCTCTAGCTCCCAGACTAGCCTGAATCTCAGCATCCCTTGGCACACACAGTTCTCTTTCTTTCTCTTGGGACCCTGACCAAACTACACCCTTTGTTAATGAAATTTCATCTTCGTGGAGGCTTCAGATATCTTCTAGAGTAGATCTCCTTTTACTTACCAGGCATCCTACTACTACTACTCATGTAGTAAAACTAGCAGGGCAGACTTGAATTAGTCTAATATGTGATGCAGCTTTCAGGAAACCCCAGAATGTAGCAATGTCATCCTCTGTTGGTAATAATCATGAAGGCAGTCTTAAATGCAGGGTTTGGCTTGCCTGTTGACGATTGCACCTGTTTGTTACTTCGTGTGTGAAAAGCAGAGATCTGAAAGATGAATTAACACCCTTTTCTCCTCAGTGCAGAGCCATTCTCTGTATTTGATTCTTCCCCAAGCCTATCTTATCAAAAAGGTCATAAAAATGGCACCAGCCAAGTGAGTTCACTGTTAACGAAAATTCTTTGATGCAGTACTTCACTATGTTTTTAAAGGGTGAATCTATAGCTGGCCACACATTTTTCCTAGTGAAGATAGGCTATAAAATCATATCTGGCAAAAGGGGTTTTCCTGTAACTTCTTCATTTTGGGGGAGATGGTTCTCTGCACCTTTTTCTGAGAGCCGGGAGCTGAGCAAGACTAACCAAGAAATGCAACTGTAGCAGAGATCTGGACTGCAGAGAAATACCCTTGCAATAAGAAACCCATAGAAGCTGTTGCAGCAAGATGAGATCTGGTTTGCAGAAGCTCTGAACCTCAGTTATGTTTATCCCACAAGCTGTGACCAGTGTGGCCATGCTGTGAAGAAGTGCAATCCCTAAGATGGACTGGTAGAGAACTTTGCTGTAATTTCACTGCAACATCAAAACTTCAAAAAAGATGTGTACAGATATTCCTGTGTCTCTGTCATTCCACTGCTTTATTGAACTAAAGTTGTGGCCCTTCAGCTTCTCTCAGCAGTTCTCTAAGCAGAAACATGGGCTCCAAGAACTATTCTACCTAAGAAAGGGCTAGAGATGGAAGATTATTGAACTGCAGTGTGTGAGGTGGGGAGTGGCAGAAAGAAGCTCCTTTTTTGATTCAGTTTGTCACTGCTCTTCCTCTGTGAGTTAATGCCTTTCTCTGTTCATGCTCCACTGATTCTCTCTCCCACTAGGCTCAAATTCTGCCTCTCAGCAGCCAAGGAGTATGGGGAATAAATCCTGAATGCAGACAAGGGGGGCTTAAGATCAGGAATCTCAGTCTGCAGGATGAACTGAGAAGCTGGATACCCTGGCTGAAGTCTGCCAAGGCTCAGAGAAGCACAGCAGCATGCCAGATCCTCCCTGGATTTGAGCATATCAGCCTGGTAAGTGTCCAGCAAGGGTAAGTGTCCAACTGCAGTGCTGTTTTTGTGGTACACTATACCTATTACAGTGGCTTTACTATAGAACTCTCAAAACCAAACCAGCTTCCCAAGCTAATGTAGAGCAAAGCCTTGAAGACAAATAATAATGTATTTATATAGTGCATTTCTTTTTACCAGTAAACGTGGAAAAAAAAGCACATGGATCCCAGATTACAGTGTTAGAGATGCATGAAGAACATCTGTCATTATGACAGAATCATAAATCATCATGCTGAAGCCCTGACATGCCTTTTTTCATTGGCAAAGTAATTTTTTTAAATGGGATGTAATTAAGTTGCTTAGAGCTACATATTATCTATTTTAAACCTATTATTTCTCTCATGTGAAAACTGTCAGGTGAAATACACTGGTTTGGTTTTGGTTTTAAATGAAGCTAATAAAAAAACTGACCACTGTTCATCACAGCAAATCAGGGTGCTGCTAGGAACTGTCCCATGTGAAGAAATTATAAGGAAAATAAACCTGTAAGTGAAACCATGCTGTAGGTGCACCAGCAAACCACCCTGACATGAAAGACAGCTAAGATAGGCCAGCGTATCTGCATAAGGAATCCTCCAGTGACTTGAATATCAAAAAGGGAATCCTACAAAGAGTGAAATCAAGGGCATATTGTAGAAGCAGTGGCCTGCTTGGGCAACCCTGACCTTGATTAACAGCTCTTCTCCCATGGGAAAGCACATACCAAAGGGTAAGTCCAGCCATAAACACCTGTGCTTTGATGTACAGCCCAGAAAACTGGGCTGTGAATGTGTGTAGGATGAATGATAAGAGCTAGAAACATCAGCTCTACTTTTCTTGGTTTTGTGTGGTTACTTTTTCTCTCCTACTGGCTGGCTGTCTAATTGATCCTAAAACTTGTACACAGAAGAAACATGAAAATACTCAAGTGAGTTTTATAAAGACAATCCTGCTTTATGACAAAGCGGTGATCTGTTATTCTTAATCTCAAATCATATAAGTGAGATGGGTAACAAAGCACTGGCATAAACATCTAGGGATAGAAGTAGAAAAAATCAGTTGCAAAATGAGTTATAACTTTCCTGGAGCACAAAATGGAAGAAAGAGAGATTCTATAAATACCAAGAAGTTAGAGGAAGAGAAGGGCAGAGGCACAAATAACAGACACTCAGAGTTGAAGGAAAGGTTTTATTAATTTTGCTACTTCCTTCACATGCACATAAGCATTAATGATAGGTACTTAACAATGTTATTTTTTTAAACAGAATGACATATGCCAGAGTAGAAAAAAACAAGTACAAGAATGTTTGAATAAGTGAGATGTATGCAAGTCTCTAGTGCTTGCTGAAATTCACTTAATACCTACCGGGCTCTAGACTTCCTCTCTGAAAGTTCCTGAAGGACTGGATAAGTCACCAGGGCCTACAGCAACTATGTACCCTAAGAGGGAAATACAGTCAGCATCATACTTAAAAATTTTGGTAATTAGCAGAAATCTGACATTACAACATACATTTTGCATATTATTTTAAACCAAACACACACTTGGTGTAAAGCCTTGCTCTTCCTTAATTCTTCCCATCATGGCACCTGGGTTTTAAAAAAAAGAAAAGAAAAATTTAGTGAGGTTTTTTTTTCTTAAATTTGGCATTCATGGCAGGCTTAGATTTTGACACAATGAAGAAGTTGTTGGCTGTTTGCAGGGTTATAAATATTCCTGCTTCTAAAAACAGAAAAGGAAGAACCTAGGGAATTGCAGAGTACTCTGCCTAACGTCAATACTGAGAAAGATAATGAGACAAATTATTGAGAAGTAAATTCATACACATTATGAGAAAGTGATAAGAAGCATCCAACATGAATTTGTCAAACTAATCTAAGTTTCTTCTTGAATAAGGTGACTGGTCCAAAAGATAAGAAAAAGCAGTTCAAATGACTGTATGTAAGACCCAAGATGTATCTTGACCTGAGTAAGGCTCTTGACACCATCCTGCATGCTCATAAATGAACTGGGGAAAGCTGTTCCATTTGAAATCGCTCCTAATTCAGTCCACTGTCAAAAGTAAGCCTAATACATGGTGGTTGGTAGCAGCACGTGGAGATGTCTTGCCCAGCTTCTAATGGATAGGCTTCTGTTAACATTTCAATGAAGATTTAGATGACAGAATTAGAAATAATTATATTCCTATGAGCTTGGTAGGTGACAATATGTAAAGATTTGCAGGATGTGCTCAAGGACAGAATTAGGATTCAAAAATATCCTGGTAAATTGTGAAATCCAACATGAAAATTTTGAACAAAGGCAATCGCAAAGGGCTACATTTGGGAGGATGAAATCGAAAGCATAACCACAGAATGCCACTGCAGATAAAGATCTAGTGGTTAATGAGAGCCATGAATGAGCCAACAGTGTGATGCTGCTGAGGAAAAGAGATAAATGTAATTCTAGATTTTCTTGAATTGTCTGCTCATGACATTGTATGTAAGATGAGATAATTAGCATGCTCTTCTGGGCACTGGTGAGGCCTCAGCTAAAATACTGTTTTACTCTGAGGCACCATAATTTCAGAAAGATGTAGATCAACTGGAGGCAGTCCAGAGATCAACAAGGATGAAGATTGGAAAACTGGATACATAAAGCAAGGTTGCAAGTTCTCGTTTTGTTTTAATCTATACTACTACTACTACCACTACTACTACTACTACTACTACTAATGGTTATATGGTGTTCAACAGTCTTTAAGTCCATAAAAGGCAACTACAAAGAGGGTAGTTTTATGGTTTTTGATGAGACACAGAATGTCAAGGAAACCTTTTTCAGCTATACTCCAATAAGTAAGACAGTAACCCATTCTAACTAGAAGAAAAGTTTACTGCTGGAATATATTACCCAAGATGGTTGTGTAATACTTGCCATTATTGATTTTAGATACAAATCAGAGGGACTGCCATCTGCACTTATCAAGACAGTTGTGGACTTTCTTTGAAGCTGGGAGATGGCCCAGGTGCATGTTTTGGAGCAGGTGGCTGAGATCACTGGAACTGTGACAGAGCATACAAATTATCACAAGGTAATCCATAACATATTTTCACTAAGAAAGCGTTTGAAAATTCCATGTCTGGTTCTGAGCATATTCAATTGCTGTTATGGAATACTGCAGAGGTTGTTCTTTAGTATCTTTTTTTTAAACATCTTTCCTTTGATTTTGTGTTGTGGGGTTTTTGGTTTGTTTTTATTTTACCTCAGGAAGGCTTGGTACAGCTTTGATTAAAAATATTGAGGAATAACAAACTACATAACCCCTTGAGATTCTTTCCAAATTTGTACTTCTATGATTCATGTGCAAGCTACTGTATTTCTCTGAGCTATTGAAGAGCTTTGCAAGCACAAGTTAATTATTAAACTAGTTCTTTTCCCAGGGCAGTAATGACCTAATCATTTATGATAGTGCTCAAATGAGGAATTAAACATACATATCCAGAATAAACACAGATCAAATAATCTTTGCCAATGGAAAAGGACAAAATCTTGTTTTCATGCCAGTGGGTCTGCAAAATAACAGCACAGATAAAGACGTCAGTAAAACTAACAAGTGCAGGCTTCTCAACGTGAGAGAAATTCTGTTTTAGTAGTTCTTTCTATTCAAAGTTTTAGGGCATTTTTCTATTTCGGAAAATTGGAAGAATGGGAATGAGGAAAAAAAAGTAAGTGTTTTGAAAAGGTTGGAAAGTTTTAAGGGCTTGAATCATAACTGAGCATTTCAACATTCAAAACCCAAAATGTTGCAGTCATGGTGCACCACACGTGTATGTGTGTGTATATATATGTGTGTGTGTGTGTGTGTATCTTAGCTAGGGGAGCACAGAACCCTCATATACACAAGAAAATGCCAACCAGAATTACTGTGCAAGTAAAATAGCATTCTTCAATATGATATTGTTTGTGTTAGCTCAAAATAAATCTCTTTAAAATCATACTTACAAAGGAAAACTGAGCAAACCCATTTATTTTTCTATTTCACTTTTTTCCTATTTAAAGCTAAGTTTTTTTCAGAAAATATGCTCTTTGTTAGAAATTGAAGCCCATATAAAACTTCTGACAAATTCTAGTCACTACTTAATATGAAAATAACTGGCTCAAAAATGTGTTCTAGAGAAATCTGTGCTCATGAGAGTGGACTGTAGTGTTAACCAAAGTATGACTGTAAACTGGAAGTGTTTTCAGTCACCATTGTTATTTTAAACTAGCAAAATGATCCTCAAAGATAAGATCAGAGTTATGACTTTCCAGAAATTTATAAATATTTCATTTCAGTGTTTATGGGCTATACTTCTGTTGGAACCCAGGACATTTCTCTGACTGCCCTGGAGGACTTGAGACCCTGGTAGGGGGCTCAGAGACCTTGGCACAGAGTCAAAAACACCTGTGCCTTCGATCTTAACCCATGGAAAAAGTTACCAACTTTGTGTGAAGATTTACAAGCCACAAGAGTTTGAGTAGAATGATAGTGAATTTATCACTGGGTGAAAAGTAGAATTTTGGGGTTTTTAAAATGGGAGTTCAAGAGTCAAGATGGAGGAATCTAGGTCCTGTCCTTCTTGTCCTCCATCTTCTGCTGGGATAGTGGCACTTTTGGATTGCTTTAGAGTAGAAACAGACTGTCTAACATAGGTGATAGGTATTGGAAAATTATTGTAAATAAAGTACACGTAGATTTTAGTAAAAAAAGATAACACCACCCCGAGGGCAGTCAGTGTGCCATGAACCGACCTGCCAGACAGACCTCAGCAGGTCAGAAAAAGAATGTTATAGATAAGAGCAAATAAACAACCTTGAAAACCAGAGCCAAGGAATCTCAACTTCTTCGGTCACGGGGCTGGGAGAAAAGACTTTTTAATACCTCGGGAGCCATTTCAGCAACAACAAACCAAGAAGCTTTAGTGAATATCCACTGGTTCTTTTGTTCTTTTAAAACTATACAGGATTTTTAGACACCAGAATAAGGATTTCATACTGCAGAAGAACTTTGTTTCTTAGAGGAAAACCACTGGAGCTCGTGAATTTTGCTGTGCAAATGGATAAATACTGACAGAATACATGTGCCTTGCATCAAGTATATCATTAGAACCCCATGGCAGTAAAAAACTTGCAGAATTTCTAAGACCCTGGTGCAAACATGTCAGGTGTCAAGGGCAGCCTTAATCTCAAAGTACAGGGAGGGACAATTGGACAGTGGGGGTTGGGGTAGATGACCTTTAAAGGTCTCTTCCAAACTGAGCTCTTCTGTGATTCTATGACCCAAGAGGAGAGAACTCAGCTGAGCTGAGCTTGCTCGGGGCAGCCCCAGCAAGGTGATTTCATTGCTGGGACTGTAAATATGAAGGTGGACTCAGCTTTGCAGGCCAGGGTGTTGGTACAGCCCTATTGCAGACGCCAACAGACTAAAGTGTCTTAAGCAGCTTAAATAGCTTTAAGCAGCTTTGAAGGCTTAGATACTGTAAGCTTATAAAGCAGTTTAAGCTGCTTAAACCACTCTAGGACTTTAACAAGGGCCCCACGATGCAGCTCCTCGCCTGGCAAGTGAAACAAAGCTGGCTGCAGCTCCCCCACCATGGGCTGGAAGGATGGAGCTGCAGGGCTGCCACAGATCCAGCAAGGAATCTGCTGATATTGACATACTTTGTCAATGATGTTGTATGAAATAATGCATCATACACTTTCTCCCCTTGGTTAACTCATTGTTACTTTCTTTCCCCTTAACTACCTCACTTCCCCAGCCACCGCTGTGCCTTTTTTTCCTATTTTCACCAATTTAGCTCAGGTTCTTTCAGTATCTCTTCTGTCTAATTAATTCTTCCTAAGAGATCAGTGGGCTTTTCTTACTGCAGTGATACCTTTCATGAAGAAAACACGTCTCAATTCAGCCTATTCAATTCACAGAGCCGTGCTGGGGGTAACTGCTCATTTGTATCAGGATGGTTTAACCTAAATCTAGAACTTTTTTTTTCTTAGAAGAAGGGCATGAGTTGATAGAAGCATTGTGGAAAAACCCAACCACGTAATCCCAGGAAGTACCAGTGGCAGTCATTAAGTTTTCACCTACAAATCAGGAAACCAGATGGGAGAGGTCTGTTCAGAAGAAGGAATACAATACACTGAATCTGTGTCGCTGTTTCTGGCATTTTGGAGGTTTCATAAAGGATGTAGGAGGAGGAAGTCTGGGAACAGCTGTCCAGAAAAATGGGTAAATTTATGTTCCTACACTGAATCTCTTAGGGCTGAAAGGGCTTTGTTTTCGGTTTTTACTCCATCTGTCTGAACTTGGGGTATGCTGGGCAAACCACAAGTCATGTTGTTCCTACCAAAGGATGTAACACCCCCTCCCTCTTACACAGAAGACAGCAGCTGAGTGTAGGTTTGGTTTGGTTAAGTGAAAAATTCACTTTGAGTTCCCATGCTAATAACCAAGGCAGTGGTGATAATACACTGGAGTGCTTGAGTCAGATGTGATATCCTTGCTGCAGAGGATCCTCCCAGGCCTGCATCACCCCATTTTTCTTGTGTTTGAATTCCCTTTCCAGTTCCTTTACAAGGAACATTCTCCTCTTCCTTTTTATATCCTTCACCCATTTCCTGAGGCTCTATCTTAATTTCTCAGGTGTTCTCTCCCGCCTCAACTTTACTGGGCCAATATTTTTCACAGGTTTATGTAGTCCCATCGCACGAGCCTTTGTATATGTCACACACTTCAATCACAATTTAGCTAAGAAATCTAACTATAAATCTTATCATAGTGAAACATTGTGTTTGAAAGACTTGAGAGTATAAGCAGGAAGAAGGATAATGGTCAGCCCTACTTACTGATCTATTTTTTGCTGATTATCTATGTTATGCATTCCTAAACGATGTTACGTATCACCATAGTGTGTATTGAACACACACCATATGGAATGTGACATAATTATATAAACACCATTTAGCACTTTCATTAGGGCTTGATTTATACCAAAGGTTGTTCTTTCCACTATCCTGAAAGCATGTTTGTCTCCATTTTTACTGAAGAAAATTATTTGTAGCATGATTTATTCTTTTAAGGTCATCAATGCAGCATTTTAATCTCTTCTCCCATTTAGCCACCTATCAATAATTACTTCCTTCAAAATGTGTTCAAAACTCCACATATGATGTCAATAGGATTCACTTGGTGAGTGATTTAATTATTTTTTCTTAAATATTGGTTTGATATGCTCCCATCAGGTGGTAGTTAACAGATATATTTGTAGTGCAGTATTGGAACCATAGGAATGTGGTTTCCTTGGGTTCATGACTTGTGTCTACATCACCCTCCTAGTTGTCCCAGCTCCTTCTCCAGCTCCAGCCAGTTTTGTAGGAAAAAGTGAAGGTTGTCTGGACTACCTGTGAGCTCTGTCATCAGTAGATCAGTGTAAGCTGCTTGGTGTCAATACAGCTCTCAGGCTGGAGAAGTTGAGCTGCAGTCCCCATTCCTTCAGCTTCAACAGTCATTTGGGTCTTGTTCTTCTCTAGGAAGCTGCTCATTTGCAGCAACAATTAATGAGGAGAATTGAGGAGGGTAAGGTTAATTGTGAGCATAGAAAAGTCATCTTTTTTAGCCCTGAAAGCTATATGAAGTCATCTATTCACAACTCATGTAATTTCTTTGCCATATATGCTATCACATCTGAGGAAACAAAGGTCCTACTCATGTTGCAAGAGAGTTTTGGTAGTTTCACAACTGAAGGATTTTTTTTAACATTTGTAAACCAGAAAGTAGAAACTAGGCATCAGGTGGTGGTTTGGCAGACATTTACCCTTATGCCCAAATTTCAATTGGAACTTGATTTCCCTTGACTTCCAGGAAAGCTCAGGGTGTGTTAAAATTAATTCTGCTGCTTTGAGGTGACAGCAGCACTGCAGGTTTGCATGGCTTGATAAACAACTGTGTGTGCACCAGAAGTATTTTGTTGACTGCATTAAGCCTGGTGAGGCTTACATCTGTGCTGATCCATTCACCAATGGAGAAGGAAAGTTTTCAGTGCTGTTGCTGGACTCAATCACCAAGTGCTGGCAGGCTGCCGGGGTCATGTTGCTGGGCAGATCATCAGGTGTTGGCCAGTCACTGAGGGCTGCTCACACAGCAAAAATGTACAGGACAGCAGACTCACCCTTCCTTCCTTCCCCAAAGCCAAGACGACTGTCTCCTTGGTGAGCCTGTAGAATTACAGCTGACCTTGCTACAGGACAGCAAGGAGCTTCTATAAGCCAAATTGTTTTTCTCATCCCTCCATCTTCTTCAGCATTTTCTCTCAAACCTTGATGCTCCCACCACTTTTTAATTTTTCTTCTTTAAATCTTGTTAAGCTGAAGTAAAACAATAACTTATTTCAACTTCAAAAAATAAATTTTATTTATATTTGTTCCTAGCTATTTTTTGCTTCTTTCCAGCTTTAGTGGCTAGCTTCTTCAGCTAGTGGATGACAGACAATATTGCCTGAATCTATTATATACCTGTGAACACCAAATTCCTAGACTGCAGGACCAGCCCAATTCTTTGCTCTGCTGGAAGTCATCTTAAGAGGTAAATAGAGTTTAAGATTTTAGGAAGAAAGCCAGAGTTCCCACTCTACCAATATTAATTTCATGCATTCCCACCTGCATTCTTCATTCTGTAATTGGGCTGTGCTTCCATCTCCACCCACATCCTGCCTTGACACATATCCACGTGTGGATGACAGGGGCAGTGACAGGTGAGCCACCAGCTTGCAGGCTGAGTCACTCCAGGAAGGCAGACTGTCATCTGGCAACTAGGATGGAGAAGAAGGAAGTGTGCCAACCAAACAGGTGATCTGAGCAATGCATGGCACCCCACATGCCAAAACAAAGGTTGCACAATGTTGGCCGTGACAGAGAAATGTGGAGAAAAACACAAGAGTGGCCTTCCAAAATGGCCTTCATAGTAGGAATTAAGAAATACCAAAACTCAGCCTATTTGTTTTCATAACAGAGATGAATACAGCAATTAAGAAATAGAGCAATGGTGTAGTATAACCTTCTCAGCATTTTTGTTCACTTTTATATGGGTGTCTTTTCCTCTGCATGGAGGCTCAAAAGCAGGATCACAAGCACAATTTATGAGTATGGAGCAATTATGCTATTTGTTGGACTGTACACACAATAAATTGCTGTGAGTAATGTGCTATTAGCCTAAGCATTAATACCCTCACCACCTCTGTGCAGGTAACCACTGGATTTCTGCTGGTCAGGCAGATGGCAATCACACAGGAAAGTGCCAGACTCCATTGCTCCTTGCAATAGGATGATCCTCAGTTTTGCTGAGTTGCTATATTCTATTTTTATTTTTTTCTCAGAGTTTTAGAGTTATTTCACTTGTTAATTTTTCCATGAGTCCTCAAGTGACGGCTGCTAACTCAACAATTTCACTTCTGTTCTTTTTTCAGCTTTCTTTTATATATCTTGTTTGGCTTCAGTGCTTATATTGTCACTTATAGGTTAGCAACCTTTTTTTAGTCAAGCAGACTTGGGGTCACATAGCCTACCTAGGCCTTTTGTTAAAATAGTTTGAGTGTGAAAGATCTACCAATATGGTTGGAGACAGGCTGATCTGTACTTGTTGTTTGATGTATTTTTAAGCACCTTGCTGGCTTAAAGATGTGGGTCTTGCCAGATGGCAAAAAGACTCAGAAATAGATACTGACACAAACACCCTGCAGGGTCAGATGTTCTGTATAACTGATGGTATCATGGTGATGGTTTTTGTAATGCCAAGCACAAGAGTCTGAGAAGGATGGGCAGAACAAATCAGGTAAGCCCAAAAAGGGTGCATCAGAAAGAAAACAAAAACTCAGAAATAAAAATTCTATAGTGCTGTGTGGTGATTGAAGGGACACAGACCATGCTGTGCAAGCAAAGCCAGTTTATTACACTAATCACCAGTATTTATAGTTCTCTAATGTCCATGCAAAACGTTCCACTAGGACCCCTTTGCCTCTGTTCCCTTAGCAACACAATCTTTTCAGTGATCAAGTCCCTGTTTCATTCTTTTGCGCCATCAGTGTCCTTGTTACACCTTCTCTTGTCAGAGGGGTCAGAGTGACCAGACATGATGTCTTCACTTTTGTTCTTGCCTTGAGTTTATCTCTCCTGTGGCTTCCACTGTACCAGGGCCAGGAGGTCGTGGTGCTACCCAGCTCAGCTCCTCTAGCTGTCTGATCTTCCACATTGCTGAGACAATGAAAAGTGTGCAATTACAGGAAGAAACGTGAGAGACTAAATAAATCAATGACAAATAATGTCTTTTTAAAGATGCAAAGGAAAGATGAACAGAGATGTATCAAATACCTAAAACTTGAAATTGAAACTCCTGCCCTGGTAGGAAACCACAGATCTTGTTTACCAAGTTACAAAAATCCTGTGTGGGTAGTTTAAACAGGAAGTGGGCTGATGAAAAGCAAAGATAGGGAAATACATACAACAGATATAATATGGACCAGCAAAGCATTTTAAAGAAGTCAAGCAGCAGAAAGTTAGCCCTACTTTGACATGAGATTCTGTAACATGAGATGATGTGAATCTCTTTAAAAAGAGATTGCCGTTGGTGTGGTGATGGCATCAAAAAAGCAAATTGTAGTCCAGTAGGTAGCAGCAAAAATGCATTGAAAGACATTTTGGTTGTAGTAGAAATGCTAAGAGACCATTGTGTCACTGCAGAAGTAAAATTTTAAAAGTTGTTGAAAAAAAACTGCCAAATTTTTACAAGAGAAAACATGCAGTTTATAAAATATTAAAATGTGAGACTGGGAAAGTGTCTCTATGCTATAAGGAGGTCATTTGCAGTGGAAGAGGCAACATGACACAGAATTGGAGGAGAGCAACCTCTGGACCCAGGCCCAGAAAACCAGATATTCATGCAGAGGGATGTCCTGAAAGAACACGTGCAGTGGCATGCTACGCTCATCACCACCTTCATTGATTATTTTTGCAGGTTGCTTGACATGGGCCTCAGGAATGCCTTGTGGAGCTTCAGCACTCAGCTCTTACTCTGTCATCACAGCTGTGCAGAGAGGGGTGGATGGCTGCATCTGGGAGTCCATCTGAGTAAGAGGCTGGTTCACTTTGAACTTTTTAGTTTTGGTGTGAAGCAAGGGTACACTTGCTTTCTGGGGCTGCTTAGCATTATCATACATAGCTGCTGTGTAGGCAACATGAGCAGCAGCATTCTGTGCAGATTGCACATATCTTGGAAGCATAAATTGGGCTAGTAACACTGTGTTACTGAGCCACAGACCTGAAAAAACCTGTGAAGATATATAACCTAGCAAAAGAAGTAAGCCAGACAGGATTCAAAATCAGTTATCAAAGCAAACATCCCTGAAAGCTTAATATCAAGCATCAAAGTCATGCTAGAAAACACAAATTCTGGGAAAGCAGAGCTTGCCAGTCCTGTCCATATCCCACTTCTGACTAATTAGGAAAGAACTGATAGTAAAAATAGGAGAGTCTTCCACCACTCATTTCAGCATATGGAAATTCAAGATATTCAGTTCCAGATGAAAAACAAATTTTTAGAATTATTATTTACATGTAATTACAATGCTAAAATAGATCCTGGAGAACAGAGAGATCAAAGATGCTAGGAAAACTAGGTGCCTTGAGAAAAAGAAAGTGCCTATGAAAAAGTCTGAATGTTGGTCTCTGTCTCAGCACAGAGCTGAACTGCCCACCACCACCTCTCCTTCCACCACAGTCAGCAGGGAGCACAGGATATAATTGTTGTGCATCCTCTGAGGGGCAGTCCCCAAGAATTCCCCCAGAGATGACCCAGTGTGTGTGAAGAAGACCCACCTGACAGGAATGATGGTGGTCAATCCCAACTGTGTTTGCTAGAAACAAGAAGGAATGATGGTAAGAAATGGAAGATGCTACCTTCCACAGCAAGAATAACATAGGGGGTACAAAGAGGATCCAATATATTCTCCATAAGTGCTTTGTTTGCTCTGCAAAGCAAAACTTGCATTAGCTGGCTTGCCACTGGAGGTAATAGTTGTGAACCTTACCAAAGAGGAGGGAAATAATGCTCTTGCTCCAGAGATGCAAAGGGTAGCTACTGTCCAGGAAAAAGCACTGCACCAAATACTTCAAGAAGCTGAAGTAAAACAATAGCTTATTTAAACTAAACTTATTTAAACAGGGAAAACCTCTTGCTGAGGCATCACTGTGTAATTGCTGCAGCCATGGTGGACTGGGGAGAAAGTCCACATCAAGATTTGGCAGGTGTGGGACTCAGGTAGTCATGCCAGTAGAAATCACTTGATCCCTGATTAAAGAGGATTTGCCTTTCATGTGTCTTCAAAGGTATCTAGAGTCTACTGTTGTCATTAGCAATGATGGTTTATTTTCATTACCTAGACTGAATGAAAGATCTTTAATCAAACTGTGTTGTATTAGAGACAGTTCTGCTGTTTAACCATAAATATTTGGTATGCAATCTGGTGTTGATCTGCAAGGTTAGTAATAACTATAAAATAAGTAGTCCTTTTTTATTTGCATTATCTACCAAGTTGTTTTTGCATATTAACTTTAAACTTAGATCTGAGTGTGCTTTTTGAGGTGATTACTTGTAGAAATAAGGGGACACATTGAATACTTTCAGGATACATTGTTTCTGCTGCAATTCCCAGTCATTTATTTAGCCAAGTTTTGACATGAAAGCACTAAATTATGCTTTTTAAAAAAGTAAATCTCTACAGTCTGTTCCCAGCTTTCTTCTACATTTCTCATAATATCAAGCCCACACACAGCCCAGATTCTTCAATGGTAGCTGGTGAAATTTTTCCACCTTCTTGAGCTATATATATTCCTATGTCCTGAGCAGCAGTCTATGTCTGTGTTTTGGGTGCAGACTGCTGTTATTTTAGATACCTGCTTCCATAAACGAGCATAAGTGTTTCTTGCATGTCTTCATAATGAGAATTTTTTCATTACTTTCACAGAGGCTTAACCTCATTTCCAAAATGAGGTTGTTCTTGTTCTTCAAGTTAAATAACTAAATACAGATATATGTGTGTGTGTGTGTGTGTGTGTGTATAAAATGTTGGGAGTTTGTCCATCAAGATCCATATGTATTTATATTTATATAGTGGTTGAAGTAAAGAACTTTATTCAGGAGGGAGTCTTAAATGTGTGTCTTCTTTTTAAGCACCTAGTGAAGAGAGATTTCATGCATGTTTGCACACTTTTCTGAATAGGGGTGCATCAAAGAACAGGTTTCTTTTCTGGAATCCAAACCTAGACTGAAATATCACTGCCTGGATGACCTGCTGCTTGCAAGGCTGGCAGCAGCAAGGGGATATAAACCATAGCTCACACTGGCCTCACCAGTAAGTGAAAGACACATTGCATGTACTCATACAACATGTTGTTCCTCAGGTGAGACTATGTGCTTTAGTAACCCACCTTTATGCAGTGGGAGCATCAAGATGAAGGTCATGGGTCCCAGAACACAGCTGTGATGAAGCAAATCTACATTGTGACATCCAAATTTGTTATATAATTAGAGCATTCAATTATAGACTGAAAGACACACTTAGACTGTGTTAGAATATTCTCTGATGCAAATGAGGTTGAGTTAATTCCCTAACAGGCCAGGCAGTGGCAAGAGGTGCAGATAAGCTCCCAGCACTAACTGGGGACAAAAATTAAGCAAGTGTCATTCTTGCCTGCCCTGCCCTGCCTCACCTCCTCCCCTGTGCCCTGGCCCTCTGGCCATGAGAGCTATCTCCACACTGAGCCCCTGCCACAGAGAGTAATGTCCACCTTTTGTTGTAATCTGCTAATAAATGGTTTCTCCTTTGGCTTCCAGCTCTGCCCTTGTGCAGGGTATCGGTTGGGTAGAGAGCAGCCACAAGCAGTGGCAACAGCTAAGACTCTTCAACAATTTCAGTAGTTTTCTTGGATTAATACTGGATTAATTTTGTCTCTGAAAACAATAAGTTTTGATAGGAGTCCTTGTTTCTCTAGGCTGATCTGGCTGGTTCAGCCATAGCTTATGTAAACTGGAACACCGAGGCTTGTTTCAAAGAGAGAGGGAACGCAAGCCAAGACACAAATATGGGCCCCTATTTTCCTTTGAAAAATATGATTAGGTTTCCATTTTCCTCTTAGGCAGCAATAAGCTAGTCCTCTGAGTGAGCAAAGGGTCCTTTATATTTTGGAGATATTTGAGGAAATTGCCATGGCATTATTGTTCCATAAGTCACTTCCAAAATATTCTAGATCTCACACAGAGGTGGAAAGAGTCTGTGGCCAGACTGCAGAGTCTAGAAACAACTGAGATTAAATGCAAGGGCAGCAGGCACAATGTCCAAAACAGATAAATCAGGGTGACTGCATTGTTCATTCTTGTTTTTCCACTGTACTAACAGAGAGGCCTGTACAGCAAATACATGAAAAAACACATACAACAAGAAATATTTATGCTGTATTAGCATATTCTCTGCTCTAAATGAGTTTGGGCTAATTACTTATCAGACCAAAATGGGATAAGCAGGGGAGATAAGCTCTTAATATCACATTAGGAGAAAATAATTAAGCAGAATAAATATAATTTATTTGTTTCTTCTCTTTCCTATTTCAATTGCTTTACTTAGCAATCTCAGTAATGTTCTTTAACAAATTATTTATTTTCTTAAGCAGAAAAAAAAGAAGAAAAATTAAAACAAGCTGGAAAGAGATTAATTTTATCCTGGTTCCTCGTTCTCCTCAGCAGATGAACAACTGCAGCATCAGCACAGATTTCTGCTACTTGAATTAATGGAGTGCCACTGCCAGTCACAGGTTGTCATCCTCTGAGTAAAGCCCTTCCAGAAGAGGATTGCTGATGGGCACTGGTGAGAAACATGAACTGAGGATTTGCTTGTTGGGTGGGATGGCAATTGGATGGATGTACATTCCAGATATAAGGTAACCCACAGTGTCTCCTCCAGCCTCTCCCCATCCTTGTCCTTTTTCTTTCCCCACTTCATCCCAGACCTCATCTTCTCCTACAGGAAGCCACAGTGGATCCCAGCTCCTGATCTCCCAATCTGATTAGCTCTTTGCTCACTCCCCAATATGACACTCTTTGCTCCCAATCTACTTGGCTGGACTGCCCTAACTCCCCAATTTCTTCTTATGATCCCATTTCTCATCTAGAATAGGTTTGGTATCCAGTATCTCTGTCTGAGAAACTCTTCACAGTGCATTTGAATAACTCTATTCTCTTAATTTGAATATTTGTGTTGCTGAGACCCAAGGAAGGTCTGTTTTCCTTTGGTTGACTAAACTCCTACAGCTCATGTCCATCCATAGCAAATGGGGCCTCTTAGAAAAGTGTTCTGTTGAAATCAAAGTCATCTTTATTAAACATGCACCATGACTTTTCATATACCTGTCACTGACAAAAAAGCTGTCTTCTATCAGCTTTTAAGTCCTTAGACCAAACTTGCAAGATGTAGGTTTTGCCACAGAAGACACCAGAATTTTTAACCACAGCACATTTTCCCCTACAGCCTGTCAGACACGTCAGAGATGTCTGAGCTGTTTTACACTAGCTCCCCTTGAGAATGCGTGTCAAGTAAAAAGTCCTGAATGATACCATTTCATATTGTTTAGACAGGACAACAGTATTTATGCATTTAATCTTATAAAAAGCATTCTAATATCTTTAGTGACCACTATACAGACTTTTATTCCTTAGAGAAGATAAGGAATGTCCTTGCAAACAAGAAAAATTAGATCGTGTTGTGCCAAGGCCTATGCTCTAAGTAGTTCAAGGTGAACAGTGTGCAGCTCTGGCTGTTACATAAAACAATTTGCAAAGATCAGTGAAAATTAAACACAAAATGACATCTTCTTCAAGAAAACAAGACCCAGTGAAAAGCCCCAAGGACTATGCTGAAGTCATGTCCAGTAAAGATAAAAAAAGTGAGACTAGACTAAGTAGAAGTCTAGCAGAGTAGTAAGAGGAGACTCCCAGGTTCATGATGTATGGCACTGATTATGTGGGTGATTGTGATGAGATTTATTGCTAACACAGTATCTAAATATCGCCAATGCAGTGTGTAATATAAGCAGGTCTGAAGGGCTGTAACAGAGACAGGGCCAGCTGGATCATGCAGGTTTGCACAAAGCACACTTGGAAAGTGCAAAGCACCCATGGAGCTACATTAGGATTTAATCTCCACCTGTTACTCACCTGTCCAAACCCGAGTGTTCCCATCCTCGGGCTGGATGTGCCCTGCAGGGGTGGGATCCATCTGGGAGCTGCCCTGCAGCCTCGGGAGGTCACTTTGCCATTTGGCCCAGGCTCCAGGAGCATTTTGTGCCCTTTGCAGGCCCATGTGTACCAAGATCAGTCACAGCCATCACCACTCCCCCACCCATGGAATGCATTAATTATGCAAGCATCCAGACAGTTCCTCCTGCAATACCCACCTGGTGTTCTTATGTCAGGACAGATCATATTCCAAGACTGCATGGGAGTGGGGGTTGGTGTGTGTGAAGGACACACTCCAAGACCCGACTATTTTTTGTCACCATCACAGGGGCAAAATTGATATGGTAAACTTTGCTAATGAGCAAAATCATGAGTGGTGGGCTATTCTGACTCCCTGGTGACCCAAATCTTGAGCTTCAAGGATGCTTACTTTGACCCAAACTGCAGAAAGATAGGTAGGCAGCAGATGCACAACAGCCTGGTTTGTATTCCTTCCCTCCCCTGTTCTTTCCTTTTTCATGTGTGTTTCCCTTCGATTTGCTGTTTGAGAAAAATCTGCTTGAGATACTGAAGCTGTCTTTTGGAGAGCTGCTGTGATGCTGTTAACAAACATCCAAAAAGCTGTGTTAGAAACAGCAGGGCATTGCTGCAATGCCATGTTTCCATGTGACCAAAAGACAATATGCTGTCCTGAAATTCTGTAGCAATGAATTTGCTATTCAGTGCCAACACCAGAGAGAGAGCCCTTCCCGAGTTCCCTTCCCCTGCAGCTCTTGGGCTGTCTTTGTCCCTCTTCCATACGGCCCTTCCTCTCCAGGGAAGGACTGGGCTCTGTCAACAGCACCAGTAGAATTTCCAGCCCATCTCTGTGAATGGAATATCTCTCTTCTCTCAAACAGAAAACTCAATACTTTGTCTTTCTTCCTATATCTAAGCCTGTTAAACAACGGTGGTTTTCTCACATAGACTTGAAACAGTGAATGCAAATTGGAGTTTTAAAATTAAAGCTGACTTTTCTGCATTCTAAATATTTTTATTCTTCTTTTTTCCCTTACATTTTTCTATGTTTAACAAAGGGTTTAATTTTGTTCCTGTGATCCATATTGCCACAGGAATAAATGAGCATTTGAAACTTCAAACCCTATCCAAAGCTTGTTTACCAATATAGTTTTGTTCCAGTGACACAGGACCTTTAATCCATTTGACCCTCTGGGTCTGTTTGCTTTACTGAAATTTGACTCAGCAAAGTTAAATCCCCTTCTATCATTCTGCAAGACAACTCATTTTATGTTTGGATACAAACCAATTTGCTGCAAAAGCTGCATAATTAACTCCCACCCTAACATTCCAGTTAGTAGGGCTGAATGGAAAAAGAAATGGTGATGGTTGTATAGAAATGCACCCAATTTCTATGGGATGTTCAGTGAATATCAGAACAATAGATGGTGTGTTAACTACTATGTTTACCAACACTCTTTTTCCTTGGCATGGTTTATATATTTATGTAAGGGGATGGCAGTCTACTGTCATTTTATTGTGCAAAATTCTTGAGTACATATCATGAAGTAATCTTTTGTTTTTCAAATTTATTTTTACTTGATATTTGGGAAAATGTTCTGTAATGACAAGCTCTGGAGCAAAATCTAAAAGACAGGGCATCTTCTGTATTTGAAATATTTCTCCATATGACTGCAAGTAGGAAAATTATGGAAATATCTATTCTCTTTATATTCCATATTGTTCAATCAACATGATTTTCTCTTCCCTCTTGCTATACAATCATGTGCAGATTTTATTTTGTCTCTGGTTCATTCTTAATATTTATATGTACTTATTATCAAATGAAACAGAGCAAGTCAGTTGTTTAAGGATGCACTGGAACAAACCATTACAGGAAATTTATATTTATTTCCATGTTCAGGCTAAGGAAGCCTAGCCAGGGATATTTCTTTCCACTTAAAAATGTTCAGTCCATTGGAAAAGAATTAGGGGTTGGCCAAAAGAGGATTTGCCTCTCTTTTTTTTTTCTTCCTCCTCCCTTTCGTGTGAAACATTAGAGTCCATGAAAAGCAGCCTGTTACTATAAGCCATAAAGGAGATTCTTTCCCTGTTTCAGAGAAATCTGCTTGAAATATGTGCAGCCTTTTTGATCTCCAGGCTCCTAGTCTGGGCAAACAGATGGAGTGTTTCTACCTGGGCTATTCTTTTCTTTTCCTCTTCTCCCCCTTGAGCTAAGCCATGCTCCCTGTACAACCCAAGAGGAAAGACTTTTAACCCAATGCAGAGCACTGGCCCTGGCTGAGCAGCTCACAGAAAGCTCTCAGTACTCCTCAGTCCCAGTGCACCAGCTCCTATGGGCCCCAAAGCATAGGTGCACATCTGCCTCATTTCCCTGCACTGCCTGATTGTATTTCCACCCTCTGCCAAGATGGTGAAGCCACAGGACCTGAAGAGGGAAAGGGTGAAATTCTGCTTTCACCAAGGTATATATCAGAGGATTGCTGGTTGCTTCTAAATCTGAATCACTCAATTTTCAGTGGCTTGTAATATCACTAACACAGTTTCTTTTTTCCACTACCTTGTTAAATGGAAGAAACCCTTCTCTTTTATTTGAAACATTGGTTTTCTACAGCTCCCTGTATTTCCTCTACAAGTCCTTAGGCATTTTTCTTAATATAACTCTGTGCCTCAGCTACTGCACCTCACAGGTAACCATAGAAGAAGAGTGTGGTATATCTGACATGACTCCTGTGTGACTCTGATCTGACACAGCCCAAAATGCTATTGGGATGTGATTGCTACATAGCAGTCAGCACTGAGCTAGCACAGCACTGGGGGGAAATCTTAGAGACTGCAACAAGAATGCAACAACATTGGGAAGAAGGCAGTGAAGTGTGGCAAAATGTGAGTGAAGGAATGGGAAGAGTGAAATGGAATATTAACAGTAAATGCACTCAGAAAAAACATATCAGAGGGTGAAGGCTCCTACTCTCTGCAGACACTGGAAATAGATACTGACAATGATAATATATAATTGTTTTTTTCATTTGTTATACAAAAGAATGTGCATAAGAAAAATGAGGTAGGAAAATGAAAGGAACAGATTAACAAATGCACCTGAAACTGTGAAAGGTATTGGACTGGCATCATTCCAGTGGCAAGAGCAGGAATCATTAACTTGAGCTATTTAGCATTCATATCAGGGCACAACAGTAGAAAACTACAGAATGGAAAAATTCTGCACTGGTCTATTGGATAACTATAAATAATTTAAAGCAAATTCTATCTTATATTTTACAAATCAGTGGACAACTGATTATGCTGTTATGTAGTTTTATCACAGCTACCTCCTTTTATCAGAAAATGGTGGGGGTGTTAAGCTAATGTACATTGCATTTCCTATTTTGGTTGTTTAATTTTTTCCTAGGAAAAAAAGAGTTGTCATATTCATTGCTTGATACTGCTGCTACTCCGATCTGGTTTTACATTAATTCTTCTTGGTTTGTCACTCACATGTGATTAATCAGGCAGAAACTAAGAAATAAAATTATGTATTTTGTAAAGGTGAACTAAGGTTTCAGTAACTATGAAACTGTGGGTAGGAACACTGTGACAGACTGTCAGGAACTCCAACTTGGTCTAGTTCTAGCTACATTGGTGGAGTTATGCTGAACCATATTTTCTGAGAATCTGAATTTTAAGTATCCGTGCTATGTTCTTCATAATGCAGTATAATCTCTGTAGGAATAATAACTTGGGAAAATTTTGCTGTGGTCAATATCTGAAATGAAAATTATGTCATTAGCTGTGAGCTGTCTCCCAGGGCAAAATACACCCAGTTATTACTTGAGACCAGGAAAAAAAATTGCAATGTTCTCCTTATTTTAATATTTTACTAGATGATGATAATGGCAAATTAGAAATTACTTCCTAGTTCCAATTTTGTTTTAACATTTAGGATATCTGTCTGCTGCACATTTAATATTATTTCAAATTACAACAATATGTGAGGTATCTTGGTATTTGAGGTCACTCACAATAGGCCCATGGGACAGGAAAATGCAATTTCTGTGCAAATGCAAACAGAGCTATAGACTGTTTTCCCCAGGGAAGTGTGTGATTGATACATGTGTATATATATAAAATATAGATGTCTGTTATATACATGTGTGTGTGTGCATATCTATAAAATCAATCCAGTTGTGTTTAAATCCAGAATATGTCCCTGATGCATGAACCATAATCCTTGATCCTATATCCTGAAATGTCAAATGATACCCTCAAAAAATATATTAAAATTCATTATAGTCTAGACATATCACTAAAATATTCCTTTGAGGTATGACTTGTTTGAATAGAAGTACAAGAAATAAATTAGGCAGTTATTTACTTACATACTGTCCACAGTTCTATAGATTTATGAGGAAAACAAATCTGGAGTGCTGCATTGCACAACTTTGTAATGCTGCAGTTAGATTTTCCCTTGTATTTACAGACTGGCTTATTTTAAAATCTATTCAAGCACTGGAAAATCATAAATATGCAGCTCCACAGATCTGGAGGTCAGGTTCCTATGACTGTAATACATACCTTCTTTTGGCAAAGCTCTCCAATTTAGGGTCAAACTCTGCTTGCTTTTCTCGTGTTTGATTTGGGAGGGAAATACACATGAGCGAAGGAACAGGTTTTGTCAGAGTACTGTATGGCTACACAGTGCTGACTGCTCCAAACATGAGCAAAAATATGTACTAAGGTTGTAATCTAAGAGGGGCAGAATATGACAATGTTTGGTAGAAATATTTCTAAGAAGTCTATCAGCACCTTAATGATTTCATAGGAAATCTAACTAAAATATGCCTGATATATGGCTATTTAGCCCTCCTAAGCAGAACTTCTGAAGGCTTCTAGTTGAAGCCTCATTTTGACTCCTCTATTAATATTAGAAATTTTAAATAAAATGAGTCAACAGATATAAAAGCTGATATCAGCCTTAGCACCTTCAATTTCTGATCATAAATGCAATTAAGGATCATCCCTTTATTTTAAATCCAGAAGAGATCATGACTGAGAAGCTGGAAAGTGGGCATCATGGTACCATCAATGCTCTATCACTCCCTTGTGATGGGGCATTTTAGAGCTGCCACTGGCATAGTCATTGATTTTTGAAGATTATCTTTCCTGCAGCCAACCAAAGCAGGATAACCCCCTCCCCCACCAAAAAACTGGAACACACAGCAGTACTGTGTTCAGGGCACGACTGAACATTTGAGCAGCTGACATGGCACCACTTCATCCCTGGCACTGCTGCCAAAAGGGTTGTGTATCACGTCATAACTCCAGGAAGGAATTTCTGTACAGCTGGAAATTGCATGTGGAAAAGCAAAGGCAAAATGAACCTTACTTATCTCCCCCAGATATTACCCGAACAAAAAGATTTTTAAAAATGAAATGCTCTTAGATGTTGAGCATTTGCCTAGATCCATAAATGTCTTGAGGTAACCCAGAGCAAAATATGTAAGGTTTAGATATTATCTATCCAAAGTTCTTATATATATATATATATATATATATATATATAATCTACTCCTTTAAATTTCATTATAATACCCTAAGAATTAATACCATAAATAGTTCCATTATCATGTAATCCCCTAAGAATTAATATCAAAAATAGTGACAGCAGAATGAACAAATTGGAGAGAAGCTGGGGATATCTCATCCCTTATGTCTTGGGGCTGAAATGAGTCATATTGCCATGTCTCCTGTGGCAAAGAAGACTTTCATGGCTGGGAGGCCAGGTTAGAGCCCTGACATATCTGTGCAGCAGTCTTGAGGTCTGTCCAGACAGAGATGGTTGAAGGGCTCAGAAGGTGTTATTCCAAGTAACACAGTCCTCTGTCTATCCACTGTGGCTTTTAACCAGGATTGTGACTTGTTTATCCTCTATTTTGTTGTCCCACCCTCTATTCAGGGCTGCTCAGAGAAGTTGTGTAATGAAACAGAAGAGTTGGTTTGGCTCCAGCTGGTCTTGGTGCATCTTGTCCAATGTGGGTTTGGTTTAGTTGTGGGGACAACACTTGGGACACAATGAGAGAGAAACTCAAAATACTCAGAGGCTTTTGAAGAGCTGAATATTTTATTTGCAAACTAGTTACCACTGCAAATAAAAATTTTAGTACACAAGATAAGATTAGTTTTATCTTTCTGCTAGGAAATTTGTAGCATGTTCCTTCAACTTAAATTGATAGACTCTGAATTTTCTATTAGGCTTTGCTTCTTTGAAAACCAACTGTCTATAAACAGCAACATGTGAAAGCAAACCAACCATTCTTATTTTCCCTGTAGGTATAGTCAGAATCCTATCTCCAAACAACCTTAAAGAAAGTTTTCGATGCCACTTTTCTATTCTTGTTAGTTCAGCATAGCCAACAGTAAGGGCCTTGTTGACAATAGGCAAATGTGCAATGATGCAGCAAAATCAATTTAGTCACACTGATGCAAATCCCTCACACAGATGTAATGCCTGTGTGCAAAGTAGGGCATTTATGAATATACACAATATTTAAAATGAAGTGAAAGAGAGAGATCCTATTCCTCCCAATTGATTCCTTAATGTGATTCATATGGGTGCCCCTGAAAGCCTAAGTTGAAAGAAAGGGACTTTCTGGTCAAAAAAAAGGTTCATTAGGAGTACTGTTGATCAGGAAGGAATATTATGACCTTTAAATTCCAAGTTGCAGTAGCTTAACAGATGGAATAATACTTTAAAAAATACCCTTTACCTTTAAGCTGAGAATATCTGACCTTAAAATCACTAGGAAAAGAAATACATGATTGCATAACTCCATTATATGGTTACTTTTCAGAATAGAAGCGAAAATTAATGTGTTTTTGGTCCTGGGCTGTTTTTAGTAATTTAATGTGATCTGCTGTCAACAAGAGGGAAAACAAACCTCTGATGCTCAATAAGACTAAGAGAACAAAATGTGCCTTATTATGGGTATTCAGTTAAAGTTCTATGGGCAAAAAATGGCACAGCCTGTGAAGGCATTATTGAAAAACAGGTGAGGTCAGCAAGGAATACCAGTAATGAGGTAATGACCATCTTCCTTTGCAGTCTGAAGAGGTTTGGGGATTTTTTTTTTTTTTTCTTTTTTTTTTTAGTAAAAATGCTTCAACAAACTGAATTTGAAACAAAAGTTTTAGTAATTTTGTGTCTTTTAGCTGTTATGGAGGAAAAAGTTCCAAATACTTCATGTATATAATTTATTTAACATAGTAATAAATGAAATCTCAAAATTCAAATAAAATATATGTATTGAAAATATAGTTTTTAATCAAATCCAGGGTATGTTGCAATACTTTTCTTTAAAAAGTACTTTAAATTGGGGAAACTCTTTCCCAATCTGAATGGAAGCACATTTTGGAACCTAGGATCCTTTTTGTTAAATGAATCTTTGATTCTCCTTGCAGCTGAAGACTCACGCTAGGGAGGTGAAAAGATATACAGGGCTTCTTTTCCATGTACATTCACCTACAACCTGACTATTAAAGCAAAATTTTCCTCCACCCTCCCTCAAAAAGGAGACTAAGAAGTCCCTTTTCAGGAATGAAGTCAGGGCAGAATCTCATCCTGGTAGATTCCAGTCTCCCAGTGGAGCCAGGTGACTTGAGGAAACGCTGTTTTGTTCATATATTGCCAGGAGTTGGCAGTGCTTCATTTTGTTCTAGCAACAATGCTAACAAGAACCTGAGTAGGAAACCCTGATGAGATTAAGGAATCACAGAATATGCTGAGCTGGGAGGGACCCACAAGGATCATGAAGACAGGGCAAGGGAAGTGCTCAGGCAGTAGGGAGCTAAGCAATCAATTATTACTGAATTTCAAACCCACGGGCAATGCAACTATACCCCCTGCTTTATAATTACTGAGATTCATCAACAGGAGCTGTGGCCCCGACTGGCAAGTCCCAAGTTCCTTGAAATGAGTCTAATACCCAATGAGGTTACTTGTGCTGCTGCAAAAAGATATTTCTGGCCTTTTATGTGTCAGAAAAGAAACTGGATGTGACAGATTTGGAGCTGGCCTGTGATAATTTAGGAATATGGTCTGTTGGCCTGATTATTTGGTTGAATATCTGGGTTTAACTCATCAGAGATTAGCTTGCAGTTGCATTCTTAAATTACCAGGGCTGATCTGTGCTCCTTACCCTGGGATGCCCCACATTCATTGACACTGCACAGCCAGGAGCACAGGGACTTGGGAGGGGAAGGCATTAAGTTTTGAACCACAGCATCTCTACATGGGCAGGGCTGGAATCTTGTTCATCCCTAGGAAAGACAGAGGGTTCCAAAGGTGCATTGGGAATTAGAGATGGGACTTATAAGTGTCTGACAAAACAAGTGGATAGAGCATTGTTAGGAGACATTAATTGTAATATGTTCATGTATATCTAGGCTGTTTCCATGTGTTTGTGGAATTTTCAATGAAAGTGAAAACTGAAAAATACCTTTGGAAGAAAAAGGGGTTGTGAACACCACAATAATTTCCATCAGTTTTTATCTAATACTGGATGTTCAGAACTGGCATGTCTCTCGCCTTAGGCAAGCTCCTTTTTCCTGAAAGGGAATCTAATGGATGAACCCAGGGTTAATTTACAAAAGCAGAGTGTATTCTCTGACCATGAAACCCAATAGGAAAGTGGGAAGAGGTGATTTTATTCCATAGTTTATAGTGGAGGTATGTATGTTGTGTGGAGAACTGGAAACATTACATGGCAGCTGCCCACTCCAGAGTGCTGGACCCACCCTTATCTGTGGTGAGCTTCCAAATGAAACTGGTCAAGCAAATCTCTTCTCAGTTGTTAAAGTCTCAGTTGTTATTGGCCAGGTGCTGGAGAAATATTTTAATTGGGTAAAGAGCATAAATAATAGGACACAAAAACAGGTTTCCAAGAAATCATCCTCCACTCTGGAAGAAAAGTTTTATGTGTGTGCCTGTATATGTTAGGTGACTGAAATATAAAAAACAGAAAGTTGAAAATCCTAAGAAAATTACCTGAACCAGGTAATTTTTCTTACTCTCTCCTTATTAAAAGGACAGGTAAGTATATCTTGATGAGTTCTTGATTGTGGAGTTCCAAAAGGCAGCCTACAGATCTAAGCTATATTCTAGATCAATTCCTAATTCAACCTTCAGAGCTTGGGAGACACTATGCTCATTCATTGCTTGTTCCAGATATTTTAGTATGTAAAGTTCTCCTACTTCACTGTTGCTGGAAAGGTTAATATATTACGTTTGTCTAACCATGAATTCCTAATGCATTCATCTTGCTTCCAGTGAACATATTTTATATTTTACAGATTTCAAAAACCAACCACATATTAAGATGTCCATTTCTCAAAAGGACACAGACCAGGAAAGGCTGGGACACATCCTCCCAGTGACTACTTTGTGTTGCTGGAATAGAGTCTGGCCAGAAAGCTGCCAGATCTATGTTTTGGATGACTACTGTGTCAAAAACATTTTTTAATGACACAGATGGAGCGCTCAGTCTCCTCCCCACTTCCTTCACTGTTGCCACATAAAGGTTAAACTGGGCTGGCACACTGCAAAGCCCCATGGTTTTTAGTCATAAAAAAAAACTTTGGAAAGAGGCTGTTTAGTGTCACATGACTGTTTTAAGAGGAGGAAATGCACATGATGATGTTTAGCAGTAATCTGGGAAGATTTGCATCTGTTGCATTTGCAAGGCCAAGTGACTACTAGAAAATCTAGAAATACAAGAAAGAGACAAACTGAACCAGGGACAAAAGGAGGAAATTACTAAGTGCAAGGAACTTCTAGTTATGAGATCTCCATTGAGAAATTCTTCAGTGCAGCTGGCAGCCATTTCTTTCTGCAGCTGAAGTTTCTGAATGATAACTTTTTGTGGAGTATATCACAGGAATGTAGCTTACAAAGGGCAAAAATCTAGACTGCAGCCACAAAGTGTATATCAGAACAGAAGGCAAAATGCTTCTGGAATTTGCTTGAAATGGGATGTCCAGAAGAAGCAGAGGAGGTAGCAAAACAAATTGTAAACAGAAGTAATGAGTAGCATAGCAAGGGAAGAGAGAAGCAGCCTCAACTTCTGGATGTTTCCTAGCTAGTCATCTTGATTTCCAGCCATCAGCTTGTCACCATTGTCATTCTTTCTTCATTGGTTTGACACATTCCAGTGGAACACTGGAGAGCCCAACAAGTCGTCTTCCATCAGAAACTAGACAAAACCATCAGCCATTTTCAGACAAAAGCGAGTACAGCACATATTGCCCTGTGTGGGCATTGTCTACATGACCTTTTCCAAAAGCCCCACGCCAGCTCTGCCAGTTTTCCCTGATGGCCAGGTGTAGTGTAACTGTGCACCCAGGTCAGTATAACGGGATGCCACTTCTTTCACTGATCGTTGTCACACTTTGCCTGAACAATGTGGTTGCATTTAAAAGCTTTTTTCCTTGCTCCCTTGTCTCCACATACTGAATGGTTCCTTATCTCAGGGTGGTTTTTTCTGTTCCTCCATGCCCTTTTTGTTTCTGTCCCAAGTACTCCTAATATGATGCCATAGAAAACAGGAAGGCTCTACATTCAAATTCAAATTATGCAAGTTCAAACTTTCATTTTAGATCAGATGCTGTTCAGATGCCATGCAACTACAGATTTTACAGAGCAGTTTGAGCAAGCTTTGCAAACATCCCAAGCAAACAAACTTTGCAGAAAACATAATCCTATTATTTTACTAATCTTTGGGACGCTGCCTCACGGGGATCATAATTTGCAACAAAGCATCTACTAAGTTCATTCACAGAGTGATCTTTGTACCATTACGCAGTATTGCTATTTTCCTATGCTGACATCTGTTAGAGAAATAGTTCATGCTAGTTACAGGAACTACCTAGTTTGATGATCTTATGACTTGTTATTACTTCTCACAAATGTATTATTTACTGAGTTTCTGATCATGTTTGCTTTCAATACTAACCAATCATTCTTCAGTTATTGCCTGTTCCTCAACAGACCCTTTCTAATGTTGTTTTTGCTAGTTTTCACCTTGCAGAACCTGTACCATCCACCTTAACTTTAATTCCAGAACCCATTTCATCATTCATGGCATGCTCTCAGCCTGCAAGATCCTGTCACAAAGGATTGTTAGCGCATCATCATAAGGTGTTGGATAACCAAACCCATGGGGGGAAGGAAAGAGGACCACAGGACTCTCCAGCCACTTGGTGACTGTTAGTAAAGGGACAGAGGCAGCTGGACTGGGAGGCAGGAGGTGTACTTCAGGAGAGTGCTTCTGGAGGCATTTTTCCCTTATGTGTTGGCAGGTCAGGGGTTGAGAATGTATGGCTTGTCCCTTCCACTGATATTCTTAGTCAGAGAATGACATTTATTTACCTCTTAACAGTTCCTCATTGTAAAGCCAAATCCGTTCCTCCTCCCCAAAACAACCTGTGGTATTGTTCTCCTGTTACCATGATAAATTATGCATGTGAGACACGCTGAATCATGACAATGCTCCTGTACACAGTCGTTCCTTGTGCTGAGAAATTCGTATTTTGTCATGTACGTCTTTATTATGGTCCTGTTTATTACGGGACCAATGTTAGGGTGTTGGAGAAATTGCCAGGAAGTGGGAAGTATATTCTGCTCTGGGAATTTAAGCACAGACATCTGGAATATTCTGAGGAGCTTGGATCTGGTTTATGGTTGATCTAGCAACCAGTGATCTAGCTTTGTGTCTTCATACATACTTCATAGAAGCTCACAGAATCACAGAACAGTTTGGGTTGGAAGAGACCTTAACTGTTATCTGCTTCCACCCTGCCCTATCATGGGCAGGTCACCTTCCACTACCGGGTTGCTCAAAGTCCTGTCCTGATAGATAACACAGAGAAGAGAAATTTTCAGTTCTCCTGAAGTTGCTGGATAGAGCTTAAAGACCAACTAACAAAAAATGATAAAAGAATGTAAAAGTGTGCACACAGGATGATAAATGTAGCTGGAACCAGTAGATAAACAGATAATGAGCATTATAGTGGCTTTTTAGGCCAAGTTATGTAAAAAGAAGCAACAGCGCATGCCTTAAGAGAAGTTCAAGGAAATGCCATCTGTAATATGGGGGGCACTTGGTGAGTACAACCACCAAAGACCCCTTCAGACAACTCTCTAGGGACATTAAAAGACTTTGAGTAGGAGGCAGCTGCATGCAAATTAGTTCTGTGAAAAGTGATGTTTATGTATCAGCCAGAAGTACACTGTAATCAATATGTATGATCATGATGGAATAAATACCTTGTTGTAGCTTCTGGACACGCATCAGATTCACAGAGCTATCCTTCTGATGTGTCCAGCACTGTAATAAAGAATGCCTGCTGTCTGATACTCAAAATCGTGTTACAAAGTTTTGTTGTCTGATTTCAGTATCGGTCCAACATTGCCTTGAACACTTCCAGGGTAGGGGCAGCCACAATTTTCTGGGCAGCCTGCTCCAATGTGTCACCAGCACAATACTTGAAGCCTTTGATTCAATAAAATGTTGTGTCTAAACAAGAATTGTGCTTTTCCATTGTATCTTTTTAATTGTACCAATCACCAATTAGCTTCAGTCAGGTAACGTGGCTGCATGTGGTGGTATTGCTGTGATCCGCCAAGCCAACAAAACTTACAGACTCTCACCCGCACACAGGGTAGGGAGAAGGGTGACCTCTTTTAACACCCTGTCCAAGGGACAAAGACCTCTCACAGAATCACAGAATGGGTCAGGTTGGAAGGGACCACAGTGGGCCACCTGGCCCAAGGTCCCTTCTCAAGCATGGTCATTCTAGAGCACATGGCACAGCACTGTGTCCAGACAGTTCTTGAGCATCTCCAGTGAGGGAGATTGACACCGTCTCTGGGCAACCTGTGTCAGAGCATGGCCACCCACACAGTAAAGTTTTTCCTCATATTCAAGAGAAACTTCCCGTCCTTCCTCTGACCCGGACAGACCCGGGCAGGCACCCAGCTGAGCGGGAGCGGTCACTGGTGCCGGGGAGTGGGCGGGGCTCCCGGGACGGGGCGGGGCTCCCGGGACGCGGCGGGGCTCCGCGACGGCCGGGCCGGTTCCCGGGGGTGGGCGGGGCAGCGCCCGCCTCACGTCACGGGGGCGGGGGCGCGGTCCCGGCGGGGCGGGGCGCTGGGCGGGGCGCTGGGCGGGGCGCTGGGCGGGGCGCTGGGCGGGGCGCTGGGCGGGGCGCTGGGCGGGGCGCTGGGCGGGGCGGGGCGCGGGCGGCCGTTGGCGGCGCGGCGCGGCGGGGCAGCCGCTGCCGGGGCGGGCGCACGAACACCCGCGGGGCGGGGGCCGGTAGGCGGCGGCGGCGCGGGCGGGAAGCGGCGGGGCTGCCCCGCCTCCCTTCGGCTCTCCGGCGGCGGCCGGCGTAGGACAATGGAAGAGGCGGCAGCGGCGTTAGCAGCTGCAGCAGCAGCGGCGGCGGCGGCGGGGGGGCCGTGCCCGGCGGACCGACCGGGGGCAGCGGCAGCGGCGGCGGCGCTGAGCGGGGAGAACGAGGCCGAGAGCCGGCAGGGCCCGGCGGAGCGCGATGGGGACGCGGCCCCGCTCAACCTGTTGGACACTTGCGGGGTGTGCGGGCAGCCTATCCAGAGCCGGCGGCCCAAGCTGCTGCCCTGCCTGCACTCGGTGTGCCAGCGCTGCCTGCCGCAGCCGGACCGGTACCTCATGCTGCCCCCCGTCCTGACCTCCGCGGCCGCCGCCGCCCTCAAGGAGCCGCCGCCGGCGGCGCCTCCCTCCTCGCCCGTCTCTTCGCAAGCCTCACCGCTGCACTGCACGCCCAGTAAGTGCCCCTTGTTGCCTGTATCCCCTTTGCCCCTGCCTGGGGGTGCTGCCCCCTCCAACCCGGCGGCCCGTGCGCCGCGTTTGGGGGGACGGGGAGCTGTCGGGACCGGGTGCCGCGGGCGGGTGCGAGTGCCCGGCCGCGGAGCTGCCGGGGCACGGAGCTGTCGGGACGGGAGCTGCTCGCCAGCGCCAAGGCTGGCGGCGGGGTTGTGCTTCGGCTTGGTTTGTTTTAATCGTTGTTTTTTAAATTTCCCACCTCGGAGGGAAGGCAGAACTAGTGTGCTTTCCCAGGACCTCTGTGTGCGGGTGGAGAGGGGCGGTGAGAGCCGGCCCCCCGCTCCGGGCCGCGGGTGCGGGGCCGGGCAGCCGTTATCGGGGGAGCCGGCGGGCTTTGGCCCCTGGCCGGCGGAAAACCTGAACACGGGCTGATAGCAAGGCACTAAAATGTAGCGAGAGCACCGACTCTTTATGAGCGGCGTTTGGAGTGCGGCCGGAGGGGAGTTCTGCAGGTGTCATCGGCCGCGCCTGGGCGGGGACCGGGGCGGCCGAACAATAATGACACTTGTCCGGGCCATGGGCAGCCTGCATGGCTCTGCTGATGCATTCATGCACCACTTACTCGCTAATTACCGCGCCGAAGGAAGAATGCCGCGAGGAAGTTTTGTTAAGCTCATGTACTGACACAGTAGCCTCTGTCAGTGTGTTTGTGAGTACATGTCGCTGTAGAAGGTGTGCAATAAACGCCTTCCGTTTGAAACTACTTTGCTAATGTTTTTGATTTTTTTTCTCTAGACGTCTTAGGCTAGGTCTGATGGACCACTTGGTTTTTTTAAAAGCAGTTTCGTCTGAGAAAAGTGCAAACAAACATCCTGTAGTGGAAGCTGGTAAAGGTCTTGGTAAAACTTGTATAGGAAAGAGGACGTGTGATGGGAATTGAGCTAATCCATAGGTATTAGTGGAGGTTGTACTTGCTGGAACGTGTGGCGGGGGCTCAAGTGAAAAGTAGTAGCTCCAGGTTGACTTTCTTAAGTCCTTTAAGTGGACTTAGGAAAACTTGACCATCCTGCCAGAATTTTGACCAAAAATAATTATATAAAGTGTTTGCAGCAATTCGTGAAGAAGACATCGCTCTTTAGAGAGAGAAATATTTGCAACGGCTAGAGATTTGCTTCAGAATATCTGAGAAAATCCCAAGTATGTTAACAGGATATGCTGAACTCTTCATCTATGTGAATGTCTGTGTTAGTATATTCGTACAGTCTTTAATTTTAGCATGTAAAGTCTGTCGTCTGCCTAATCAAAAGTTACAGAGTGGGAAAATCTGTAGGACCCAAAGTTTATGTACTTAAGTTTGATTGATTCAGGACATGTTATTGCTCATACATCTATAAGTAAAAATGGGAAGATCTGTATGGGAAGAACAGAAAAACACAGACTCTGGAGTATGATGAGATATTTCAAGATGAGATTTCCTTTTCCTTGGAAATAGGAAACAGGGTATAGATACAAGCTCAGGAGTTTGCAAGGAGTAGTGTAAGAGGCAATATCATCATTGTCTTCTGAGATTAGAAGTCATGAACAGTATAGGTCCATTCCCAGATGTTCTGTATAAATGTAGCAGAAACAGGGATCTGTAGCTGAATGAGAAATGAGGTGCATCATAAGAATTAAAAGATTAGTGCTGTTCAAACATCTGCTTGATAATGAATCACAGCAACAGTAAGCTTGTAGCTCTGTTCCCTCCTTTTGATTGTGAGTTGGTTCTGTATGAATGATTTCACAGTACATACTCCTCATTCTGCAGGTTTGCAGACATACGGGTTTTTTGGTGACAATTATTTTTACCCTGTTGACTTTTCTCCCAAGCTACTTTCATGCTTCCATATTAGAGTTCATTGTCCAGTTGGAAGAAGAAACTCACACTCACCTGGAGGCATTTTTTATATCTTCACTTATGTATTTGCCCTGGTTAAAATGACAGTGACTGTATATTAGCTAGCTATGGCCAAACTTGGTGAAGTGCATTGTCTGCTTTCTGTTTTCCAACTGGTACAAAAAACTCTGAATTTGAAGTTAGGATTGGGATAATACCCACCTGTTATCATCCAAAACTGATTATATAGAGGAAATTTGTTACAGCTGGAGGAGTGCTTAAATTCTCACAAGATGGTAGGAAGGACCAAAGTGGTGCAAAACTGTCTCTTCTGGTAATATGTTGTGCAAAATGCTTAGGGAAGAAATGAACGGAAGAGTATAATCTTAGAAAGCTGGATAACAAATGAGTCTTCTGATGTAAATTATGAAATTACTGTGACTAAACTGAAGAAATAAGCATTCAAGGAAGGTGTTTGTGCTGGAAGGAATGTCCTAAGTAAGGAACACAATAGAATTGCAAATTTTGAAAATGTCCTGAGAGATAAGCAGACAGGCTGCTAATGCACCTATGCCGAGCACTTGAGTTGCACAAAAAGAAGCCTGAAGAAGGACTGGTACAATGGAGTCTGTCTTGAGCAAAAGAGAGGATGTGATTTGAGAAGCCCTTCACCAAACCAGCCTTGTGTGTTGTATGGATATTGAAATTAGCTGAGAAACAGGCAGCTGAAGAGGTTGAGCTTCAAGTATAATCTGGAGAGACTTTTTGTCTCCATCAAACTGTTTCCAAGAAGAAACATTTGTTCACTTTACTGGAATAAAGTGTGCCTTCAACTTCCAGCACCAGCATACAGACGAGTTTATTTGTTGGCTCTCTTTCTGTGAAGATTCTAACAACTAATTAAGGAGCTGTGAAAGAAAAGGCTTCAAGCTTAAAGTGAATTAAGAGTTCTGCAGTTGCTCACTTGAATACAAGATTCAATATGGATGACAGCAGACAAGTAGCATGTCATACAGAGGAGTTTCATGTGGTAAATGTTAAGTATTACTCCTCTTGCGAAGGCAAACTGGTGGAGAGGCCAGTTGGCATGGATGTATTCTATACTGCCATGTGCACTCAAGTTTTGAAGTAGAATAACTTCTATAGAAAAGAAGACTTGGAGTTTCTGATTTCTCTAGCATTCCTGAAGTTGGAGGTGTTGAAGAATCATCAGTGTGTCAGACACCAGTGGTTTTAGCACTGGAGAGTTCACTGCTTTCTGAATGTTCAGTGGTAGTTTATTTGCTATAGATGATAATTTTGGTGTTGCACTGCCAAAAATGGGTTGTCAGGCAGAACATTATGGACTGCAGGGAGTGCTGCAAAGAGCAGTTCTGTAAATGTGACACTGGCTTGTGAGCAAGTACCTGCAGCCTCCTCTACTAACTATTTGACTAAGTTCAGTAGATTTTATTTTTGTTTCTCAAATGGCCATTCTTTACTGTCCAGCTGTGTGAGTTACAAGTGGAGCATACACAAAAAATGCTGCTATTAGAAGTCTGCCATTTGCCCAGATTTTGTCTGGGCTGCACTTCAGTGAGTGAGCAGTAGCCTGTACTTAAAGGGTAGTGTTTGTAATGTGCAGACTCTCATAGTACTCTTCTGGAATTTTCAAATGTGAAATAGGTTTGTGAAAGCTGTGAAGTTAGAGATTGAAATTCTATCCCTTCTCAAAACTTTTAAAGTTGCAAGTAGCCTTGTTTGTTCTTTGTCATAAATCTGTACACGAAATAGACTTGGAACTGGTGTGGGGGAAATACCTGTGCATGGAGTGGTGTAGCAAAGTTTTATGCAGCTATCATAATGAAATCTTACGAGTGTCCATGCCAAAATAGTAAAGGGCAACTTTTTTTTGTCCTGTAACTCGTTTGTAGCAAACCTGCTAGGAAACAAATGTAGATGAAGCTGTTAGAAGCATATAATATTTGGACAATCCCATTATCTAAATTCTTGGGGAGTGTCTGGACTAACATTTTAAATACATTCAATACATGCTGTTAAATAAGGAGTAAATACTTCAGAGTTACTAAGCAAGGATTCAGAGGTGTTCATGTTTCAGGTTAATTTCCCAGAGATATTTACTTGGCAATACAGTTTGAAATTCTCTAATGATGCAATGAGGACCTTACCCTTGACATCCCCTCAGATGTGTGTGGCTGCTTTTTTGTGAAGTCCCACAGGCAGTCATTTTACATATAGGTTCAAATGCTTTCAGCTTCTCATCTGATCTTTACATCTGGACTTTCTAGTGTCAGCGCTTCATTTGACCTTGAAAATACAGCTTTTGACATCAACTTAAATTTTGTTACTTGTTTCTTTAGTTACTTCCCTCCTTTAGCTGGATAATTATTGGGGTCCTTATTAGTTAGTTTGAAAGACATAGTAGCTTCATTTGAGGGTTTTTTGTGGTGAAGTTCAATTTTTCTTCCACGTCTTGGTAGTCTAAGAAGACTTAAGATTCTTTTTCTAAATCTGCTGCTACAAATTATTATTTCCATTTCATCCTTGATATTGCCACTTGCTTAAAGTGAATTCTCTCCATTTTTTCCATTACAAAGAGCCCATATTTTGTTTGTGTGGCTATACACTCACACTTTCACAGGCATGGTTGCAACATTTTCACAAGGATCATCTTGTTTCTGCTGTGGTGCATCAAGAAGTGAATTGTTGAATCTCCAACATAAGGAGATTTGGGAGTGCTAATATTTGGAAGTAGTGTATGTTATAGGAATACATATAGGAAAGACATGTCTAGTGTTCACTCTGTTTTGGATTTGTGCTTACTTTGAGTTGAAAATTCCCAGAGCCCAAGATATTGCATATGTGAAATGAATTTAGCATTGTTACAGGTGAAATACAATATTACTGTTTTGATTGCCTGTGATGGACTAATCTCTTGGTTAAAAAAAACCTGAAACTAGTAAAAGCTTAAAATATTAATACAAATATTAATGGAAAAAGTTCTTATTTTTCTAGTTGTAATGCCCTTCTTTAAGAGAAAAGTATGCTCTCGAGATATATACAATGGGATATGATACTTACTGTACAAGTGTAATTTGAAGTAGGGATATATTTGCCAAAAGTTACTGCTTTCTCCTCTACCAGGAATTCCAGAAAAATCTGGAGGCATGCCTATACAGCCTTAATTAAGGCAGGCAACTGCATGTTGTGGAAATTAGCTTGAATCATGCTTGTTCTGATAGATGATTAATGTAAGTATGTAATAGATGTTTATTGTTTTATGTATGCAGAGTAGTATTTCTAGGGTAGTTTGGATGCATTTATGTTCTTGCTTCTTTTACCCACAGAAAGTGGGAGATTAAAAAGCTGAAGCCATCAGGAACATCAGATGAGTGGTAAAACAACTGCAGTTGCCAAGCTCAATCCAATTCGAAGCCTTTGAGAAATTAGGCTGTACAAGTTATCAAAGCAGGTGTATCATTGTGTGAAACTTCTTTTCAGACAAGGATTTCTACCGTCAGAGACCAACCTAGCTCTGTTCAATACAAAATCAGCTACTTATGTCTCTGGTAAGCAATTAGTAGTTTCAGCAGAGGAAAGGAATTCTAGATCATAAGGTGAAAGGATCATAAGGAAAGCAAATATATACTATTTTATTAAAAATTCTCAGGTGTGTCTAACTGATAATGTATTGTTTTAATGCTTATAGTAGGGATATCTCTCAAGAAAATATCTTGTCTGAAGAGCAAGAGAAAATAGTGGTGCTTGTGTTCATGAAGAGGCAAGTGGAAGAATGTTTTTGTGGGCTAGTTTATTCCTAGGAAAAATGTCCTGAAGAACTACTCAGTTATGCAGCAGGTTTTTAGCTTGGTTTGCCAAATTCCATGAGTGCTACAAAGTGACCACATTCTCTCAACTTCACCCAGTTTGTTAAATCTGAGAAAGAAATTTTGTTTAAACTCTTGATTCTGAATGCAGTATTGTTAAAGAACCTTGTCTTTTGTACAGGTAAATCTTTATGCCAGTATTGTGCGTGTTTGCTAAGGTGCTGTAGGAGGAATTTCCATATTATTTAATGGAATTTCCCAGTAACAGTAAACTTGCAAAGCTGGTATTTTGCCTGTTGCATCTAATCTAAAAACAAGCCAGGGGAAAACCAAAAGGAACTTTAGGTGAATTCTAAATAGGACTGTATTTCAGGATGAGTAACTGACTAGATGAAAAAATCCATTATTTCTGAAATTGGAGATTTAGGCTTTTAAAAGGTTTTTGCAGTAAAATGATATACTTTAATACAGTAGTACAGTGGTTTGACCTTGGATGGATGCCAGATGCCCACCAACTTAGCAAATTTAAAGGATACAGAAAAAATGTTTTCATTAAAAAATTCCAGTGATGCTTTTAAAATTTACCTCAGCAATTAGGTAGTTATGGTATTATGTGTGTTTAAAGTAGGTGGTTGCAGTTCAAATGTGCTTTGAAGGCGTCAGTGCCGTAGTTGAACTGACCAAATTATCTATTTTTTACCTGCTGGCCAGAGAGTATGTGTAAAACTCTTTCTTTGCCATCAAAGAAAGCATGAAACAGTTGTGTAAAGTAAGAAAGAAAATGACACAATGTTTTACTAGGAAACAGTCTTGTAAAATCAGCTATGAAACTGAAGGTTGAGCCAAGGAATGTCCCTAATTACTTGATACTGTGTCTCCAGTGATTCAAGTAAATGCTTATTTGAAGCTTTTATGTGGGACAAAATTGCATATTACCTTACATACATTACTAACATGATAGAGGACTGATGTGAAACAAGGTTTCTAGTTATTTTTGAAGTTTTATCAGTGGGCTATGGGAAAAAGATGACAGTAAGCAAGGCTCAGCTCTTTGAAATGCACTCATGGGTTTTGAGGGCCCTTGTTTGTTACATGGATTTGGGTCATGGAGACATCCTCATTTCAAAAATGAAATCTGCAACTCTGGTGCTAAATCCTCTGTAAATGGGAGTACGTGGACAGGGGAACTAAGCCATTTACTTCTGAATGCAGAAAGATTTCTGCTTCTGATTAATAACTAAGTTGCCACAGGCATCTTTCTATTAAAATGGAGAATTTCCCCTTCAACTGTAGTTCCTCAAGTGAATATAGTTTGAATTTGAATAAAAAAAGACTGTAGTGCAAATATCCTTTGAACTAAAATGATTGCCTAATTTGAAAAGTGACTGTATAATTTTCCCAGTGAGCTAACACATCTGTCTGGACTGTAGCTCATAGAAAAGAAACAGGGCTATTTTAACATACATGCTGACTTGGAACCCCCCTCTGTATTTTCTAGGATGCCTACATGAGGTCAGAAAGCATTTAATAAAACTTACTTGATTGGCTTAATTTGTGTCTAGGCATGTGCTCTAGAGTCTGAGCGTGGTCAAGGATGCGTTGAGCTGCAATTTGTTGAACGAATGCTCTAATCCAGCCCTCACACAAGTTCATGTTGTGAACCTGCCATGTCAGGGTACTTGTAACACTGATGCTCTTAGGGGAGGGAATGCTGGCAGCTGCACGGGGAATGAGATGAGCTGCAGCACTGCTGGGACTGGAGAATGAGGCATTTTAAAGTGGGAGCAAGGTTCTAATTTTAAATGCAAGGTGCGGTGCCTTGACAAAACAGCCCAGCACCAACAAGTCTGTTACTAGAAATAGGCAGTATGCAAAATTGTCCTGAACAGCAGAAGTGTGAATTGAAACACATATTTTTTTTCTATCATGGACTTTGCTTTAAAATGAGTAACTAGTTGCTGAAATAATGTAGGAGTGTCAATTACATGCCCTTCTTGCTAATTGGTTTAAGAAGGGGTAGCAGCTTTGAATCTTCTTTGCCTTTGGAAAAACTTTGATGATTTGTAACTATTGTTTCAACAGTTTTCAAGTAAAAATTGGAATTCATAGCATTGCCCAGCTGACAGTAGAGCAGAAAACCATTTTAGTCTGAGGATAGTAGAACAGCACAGCCTTGAAGAAATAGGTAAAGGATGTAACTTAGGCAAACAGAAGTCTTGCAAAAAGCAAGTAGGATGCCAGCTCAGTTCTGCAAGGCTGACAAAGCAGAAGTTACAGAAAACAATGATATTGTGCTTACTCAAAAGTGGGGGTATGTGGCCGCATTTCTCTTCACAGAGAAAAGCAAGGCACAACTTCCCGAGGGTATTTCTGGGATTCACCGTGCTCAGCCTTGGCTGCAAACTCTGCCCAATCTCAGGGTCTTCTTTCTTCAGCCCAGCTACAGCCAACGTTGGATTCACCACTTATAGTGAAAACAGGGCAACCCTGATGAAGGGGAGAGAATGATGAGGAGGACTCCATGGATATCAGAATGCTAATTAATTACTTTATTATACTATATTATTCTATACTATATTATACTACATCTAAACTGAAACTGCACAAGCACTCAACTCAACTGCATGGAATCTCATGACTGTCAGCCAACAGTCCTGACACACACATGCATTCACATACACATGGATTCAATTGGTCAATGAATCAAAACACTCACACCAGAATCCAATCAAGCAAATTTCTTCAGGTAAATAATCTTCCTCAATGCATTCCACTTGTTCCAAAATGCAGGAACAGTAAATGAGATAAGAATTGTTTTTTCTTTCTCTGAGGTTCAGAGAGTGTGAATCCCAGAAATATCCTTGGGAAGTTGTGCCTTGCTTTTTTCTCTGTGAAGAGAAATGTGGCCACAGGGGTTGAGGAACAACCACCTCAAAAGGATGCTAGACATTGAGGGCCACTGAAAAAGATCCCCAAAGAACCCTGTAAGGACTGCCAATAATGGGTGTGACTGTGTCAAATAAAGTAATACATATGCATCAAGTAAGGGGGGATAAGTAATGAGTATGCCATCAGTGTGTACGATGAGAGCCTGTTTGCTCAGGGAACTTGATTAGAGGAAGGATCCTCCAAGGGACCAGTGCACAGCAATAAAGAGTGCCTGCTTTGTAATAACTTAAAACTTGTTAAATAGTTTATATCTGGCTGGTTTCAGTATCACAGCGCCAAAGTGATAAATTATGGTAGCAGGCAACTCATCAGTTGGATACTGAGATAAAGACAATCTGTTTAGCAGACAAGTTTTTTTTAATAAATGTAGAACTGTATAATGATGGGTAGTGTCCCATAGCAGGACCTCAGTAATGGTGAAGTGTCCGGGAACATTGAAACCCTGGGGGTATCATATGTCTGGATTATATTTATCTCTTTTGTGTGTTTACAGATTCCTACCTTTTCTTGCTTAAGCAGTTGGTTTTCAGCACTCAATAGTTCTGTTCCTTATTTGCTTTTGTCTTGTTTAGGGGCCTTTCACACATTAGCAGCTATTGTTCTCACCTGTTTTAGCTGATGGACTGGTTGTTGAGCTTACTAACTGCAGACTACTTGGCCTTCAATAGTTCAGTGTTATCTTCCTTTTGGGAGTAGGGAGAGGGGACTGTGAGGGTATAACCCACTGGCTAGCATATATTGGAAATCACTAAACTTAGAGTACTTAGATTGTTTAGTTTAATCAACTGTTAAAGGAACTTTATCTCCTTTAGAAGTTCTAAAGTTTTCTTCAGTCCCTTCTCTATGCAAGAAACTCAAACGTGGTTTCAAAGCTCATGTGTTAAATGTGTCTGAGTAAGTAATACCTCAAAACAGACACATAGAATTCTTTCCTTGGATAAACCTAGGTGGTGTTCAGATAGAGCTGCTAGCATCTCTTGACTCCCATACAGATAAACTTTCTTCAAATATTGCACTCCAAGTTGTTAAATAGAATGTTTATTTTCTGCTTCATAGCAAAGGCAGAATCCAGTCTTGTGAAAGAGTGTTCAGAAGTTTCTGGAATGGAACCTGTTGGTCTTCCCACATCTAGCAGTGAAATTTAAACAAAAAAATTGTTTAAAAGAAAGTAGTCTTATGTTTGTCATAACTCCTATCTGTACCAAAACAATGACTTGCAAGTATTACTTCTATCACTCAGTAAACAAGTATTTGATATATAGACTGTTGGCACAGGCACCTTCAGTAAAATTGTGTGCATCTTGATGGATTGTGCAGGGAGACAGTACTCTTGCCTTTTGCTTTTCAGAAATGGCCTTATAGCTGGACTAGATACAAGTTAGAAGCAAAGCCATGATTTGTGGTAGTAGCTCATGTGTCTTTTAGATTATTATCACAGCCATTGACACTCAACAGGGCCAAAGAGCTCTCCTCAAAAGAATGATTTTAGAAGCTGTTTTGGCAAAATAAAGATTGGTATCCCACATGGATTCAGCTGACAGTCCCCTTTGGTGCATTCCACCCTTTGTGCAAAAGCTGAATGTAGTCTGGATTCTTTAAGAAGCTAAATGCTAATCTCACATCTTTTAAAAGTCCATTTAGCAACAGCATTATTGTATTGTGTTCCAATCTGATTGTTTGTATTGTGTGGTCTTTTTCCTTTTCCCTACTCCCAGTTCCATTGAGATGAGGTCAGATTTAAAATGGTTTCTTTGGCTGCCTTTTTGACTGATCTAAAATTTTGAGAATATAGTGTAGGTGTAGTAAGCTGCAGGATGTCTGGCTTCAAACTTTTGCCAGAATCATTGTTGTTCTGGCTTAAAGCTGTAGCTGGTTGGTTTTGCTTTTCATTTGTCATTATGCCATACAAGCAGATAAGGAACCACAATGCCATGGTGGAACCCTTGTGATTATTCCTTAAAAATAAAGAAGGAATAGAAGTACAGTCCTAGTTCATTCCCAAGCTGCTATTATCAATCCTTTGAGGCAGTATGGTGCAAGAAGGTGGAAAGAGATTGAGTGAGTGAAGAACAGGAGATATATAAATGGCACTTTTGAAGCCCAGGTTTGGTAGAAGATGAATTTTCTTAAGGTTTGTTCTTTGTGCCAAGTGTCATGCTGGGAGAGCTCCTTTGAATGAGTTGTTCTTTAGTTCTGAGAAAATGGAAGAAACCATAGGAATACCAGATTTCTTCAGTGGGTGTGGATGTTCATTCACATCAGCCAACAGGCTCTGGCTCATGGTTCAGTTACCTACTGCAGATTACAGCAACAGAAGGAGATACACCATGGGAACATAAGCAGTATCACTGCTGGCTCTGTAGCCTGCTGTTTTCTGGAAGCTGTAGGGCAGCTGTTAGAAATCCCTGTTGTTCTTATTTGATCAATTAGTTCATCTCTTCAACCCAGAAGGAATATGTTTTATTAGTTACATTCAGTAATTTTCATATTAATACAGTGTCAAAGGAGATGATAACACTGCTTCTTAATTAATGCTGGTTCTTGCAGGCTGCATAGCCATGTGTGAATCTCACAATGCATATATTGCTCCAGCTTGGTACTCGTAAAATGTGGAAGCTGGAAAAAGCTGGGCACCTTGCTTTTTGAGCCCTTGTAATGGTGCTGTGGCATACTGGGCACGTGTAAGAGAAGAAAATAAAGTGAGCTGGCTTTTTATTCCTGACCATCCACACCCAAAAGTGCAATCCCTGTAAGTTGCAGTATACTTGGAGGATATTCTCCTCTTTTAATGACCAGTTTTAGAATATCAGAGGAATTTTTGCAATTGAAGTGGATGCCCAGTGGTGGATAAGAGTACTACTATAGTTACTGGAAAGAAGTGGGTGTTTTTAAGGTGTAATTCATCTGACCACGTGTAAACATGTCATTTTATATTGACATCACTCATGACCTAACTATTACCTTTGTCTGCAATGACAATGAAGGGAACTTCATGTAACACTAAAATGAATCCCACTGAAGGTACTAAAACTTGGCAACACTGCAAAGAAACTTTATCCATTTTTCAGGTATAAAATTCTATTCTGTGGAGTCAGCATAATAAATGAGTATTAGTTTTGTGCTGCCATTAAGAGTTGCTTTTTCATAGATGCAGAAATCCTGCCTGCGGACAAGCTTTATTGTTGAACAGCTTTTAAATATAACATGTAGTCAGAATAGAGTGGATTTGGGAGTCTTGGGCTATATTACTTAAATGCATTAAATGGCTTGGAGCTTTACTTTTTTATTCCATTAATAATGCTTTGCAGAGCACTCAAACTTATCTGATATAAACTGTAGGAAATAGGTATCTTTATTTTTTTCTCTTATTAGAGTGGGAATTTTCATAAAATATTTTTGTACTTTTCATTGTCTCTGTCCCTGTCAACAGCAAGCTTTAAAAAAATAAATCTAGAAAATTTTAAAATACTGCCAAGTCAAAGTATTTGTTACAGAACAGATTTAATTGCAGCACAGGTTCAAAATGTACCTTTAAAAATACTCTGAATTTATTGAGAAATACATAAATTTCTCTTTTTTGCTGTTGAGTAGCTAAGTGTTGGCCAGTGTACTTGGATGGTAAATGTGCTGTTACTGTATTGTTGTTGAAGAATATATTGAAGAGACATTAATTAGTAAAAATCTCTTCTTAGCAACAATTAGCCCTTTTTTTCTCTCCACCCTCTCACCAAACAAAATAACCTAAATAAAGGCAGAGCCTATTATTTTAAAGCAACAAATTATTTCTATGTAATTTCAAACATCCATTCCCTGCACAAATACTTTACAGATAAAGTTGATGGAATGTTCCATTACATTTTGCATCACTGTAATCTGTATTTTGAGATAGTTTGAAGGAAACATAACAAGAGGTCTTGATGACTTCTGAACTCTGTCCTTGAGGAGAACCTCAAAATAAATATCCATGTAGCAGAATATGGATAGATGCCATGAATACTGCAGTTAACAAATTGATGACTGAATATTGACTTCAGCATTTTAAACCAAGTTTTCCTTTGGAGCTACAGGCTGCAGTTTGTTAGGGTGCAAAGATCTGTGTGCCTCAATTGTATTCTCCAGTGGGAATTTAAGGTCACAGTATCAAAAACACATGGCATAGAATATGCAGTAAACTGAAAGTCAGCTGTCTGAACTAAAATATCTTCTGCCATTGCTGAATTTTTGGGATGCCTGTAATATTTTAAAAAGGACTGGTAAATGTACTGCACAATCCACAGGAGCCCTATTTCCTTCTGGAATAGTAGCTGGAAGCCAGGCAGGATATTACCTTCAAATTAGGTATGTCTGTTTAGGGACTGGAATTGCTCCCCTGAGGCCAGTGGCTGGGAAAATGAGGGCCAAGAGGGTAGTTTGCCAAGTCTCTTAGGTAGTCTCCAGTTACTGAGTAGTGAACATACTGAGAATGGAAGCAGACTGGTGAAGAACAGGTTGCAAGGATGCATCTGAGCACTTGAAGTAGAGAGGGAGTAGCATGAGCTAGTCAAAGGCCTTGAGTTGCATTGTCACTCCTGTTTGGATGACATTTATACTGAAATACTCTGACTAAAGCCTGTTACCTACTGGTGTTCCCACTACTGCTTCTAATTTGGTTCCCTTAATATGATCCAGATTCTCAGAAGTTATTTTTTGAGGCTTTTTTAACCTTTACATCTGCTCAGTGTTGATGGGAACATTAGGGTAGCTGGGGCTAAACAGAAGAAGTGGGTGAAACACGAGTGTCACATGTTGGAATGTAGTTTTCATCCTTTCAACAAGGAATTAAAAAGAACTAACTCTTCCAGTGCCTGAGAAGGGCTTGGTTCTTTGGGTTGTACTGGCTCTTATTGTCCAAATTAAACTCTGCTCACCTGCTATTTTTTTAGCTAGGATTTCTGGGAATACAGGCATTGTACTGCCACTGCTGAACTAACAGCTGGTGGTAGATGAGAACTCGAAAAGATGAAGACCAGAGTATGAAATGCAGTGCTCCAAAGAAATGATTATTAGTATTGGGCGGTAAGGCAGGGTCCATCTTCATACCAGAGATTCTGACAACAAATTTTTTTTATCCCAGTCATTTTTTAAAATTATTATTAATTATAACATGTTAACATGCTGCTGTTTATGGAGAAAGGTACTAATTTCCTTGTTCCAGAAACACATGGATACAATGGATACAATGGACTTTAGCACTGTTGGCAAGATGCAAGAGTATCTGCAAAATGGTATTTCAGTAGTGTGTATAAATCTAAACAGCATTAAGCCCACTTTCAAAATGAAATACTTGGCTGATCAGGGAAAATAATGCAAGAATATCACAGAATCTTAAACATCCTTGCATGTTATATGTCTGAATTCGTCACATATCATTTGGAAATTCTTAACAATTTCAGGACAGGAAAGAATGTATTTTAATTTTGATGAAAGAAATGCTCATCACGGTCAGCAGTGACAATTGGCTTGTGGGCAGATTCTGCATCATCGTTTAAGCCTGTTCATTGCAAGACAGTGAGACCTTTTGTTCATCATCTTGTCCTTAAACGTTGTCCATCCCACAATAACAATGTTTCCTTTTGTTAGCACTGTGACACTTCTTATAATTGTGTTGTTGAAGAAAATGCATTGGACAGCTTTGGATGTGAATGTAAACACTGCCACCAGAATTTCTTAAGGTATTCAGAAGTGGCTGGACAGTCAATCCTTGCAAAATTTACAATTTTTGAAGTCTAATACATGCTATCTAAAATGTTTGAAGATTGGGCATGTATAGCAAAAACAATGAACCATTTCACAGAGCAGCTGAAATATTTTAATTCAGCTCTGCAGTGCTTTCCAAGAAAGTCAATGTACTGCAGCATAAAAACTGGCCTGTAACACTCTTCCAGAGGGGGGATTACAGCTAATAGTCTTTGTCTGGTTTTCATTTATTTGCATTTTAAAGGATTTAAAATAATTTAAATTAACAATTAATTTTAATTTTAATAAACTTTTTGCTAGATTGGTGGTGGGTTGGAATGTTTATATCTTGGCAGTAGGTGCCAATTTTCCCTTAAGACGTGCCTGCTTATTGGTTTAACCTATCTCCCCTCTACTAGCAGCAGCAGGCTGTCACAACTAGATGGGAGCAGCTTTTTCTGGAACAAACTGGTTTGAAGAATTTGCCAATTTTGCAGCACCAGTAGTGGCTTAATGAGAAGCAAGAGGAAAGCAGTAATTATTTAAAAAATTCATTCAGACATTATTTCACAAGATACTGCCTCTCAAATTAAGTTTTCTAAGTGTTTGTTCTTAACTGGGAAACATGACCTGTGTAAATACAACCTACTTACCCTCAAACCCATGCATTTTAATGAAAAGGCTTGCAAGTATTAATGGTATCTATAGAAAGAGCAAGAGGAAAAAAGAATCTGTAGCTCACAGTTGAAACACCCTAATATTCTGTGTAGTTATGTTAAAAATCTTATAGCTGATGCTGCCTTCAATCTCTGACATACCTTTTATTAGTTTTAATTAGCATGTCCACGTTTAAAACATTTTTAACTGGATGTGTAACTTGCTGCTAATATTTTTTTGTTCTGAAATCTGTATGGTTAGAATTTCAAGCAAAACATCTGTAAAACTGGGAAAGATTGCTGTACAAAACCCTAATTATTTATTCTGTAATGACTATGTCATTGCAGGTAAAATTGCCAGTTGCTTCTGAGCACTCTATTTAATAAAGAGAGCTCTCTTTCAGAAAACTAGTGGGTTTTTTGACTGATTTAATCTGAAGAAAGGGAACTATTAAATCCTCCTTTTTTTAGTAAAGCACTTTGCATCTACTAACAAAAATATCCTCTTGGATCTACAAATGATCATCCAGTGGCTTTATTAAATTGGCTCTGAAACGTGTTTGCAACAGTGAAGACGCAAATGAGTCAAAATTGGGGCAAACCAGAGCGGTCTCCTCTTATTGTCTCAGAATGCTTCAGTGGTCTCGAATGCACTCCCAGGAAATTGAGTTTAGAGTTGGAAATAATACTGTATAACCTATAAATCCATTCCACTGAATGGCATGAGATGCCCTTGTGGATGCAGGGTGTAATTTGGGAAGAAGACTAAAAATGGGCCATGATTTTTCTTACGTAAAATGCAGTTTAGCATTCCTTGAAAGAGGTGCACATGTTATGAGCCTGTAGAGAGTGGGGGGAAACACGCTCCTCTCCTGGCACAGCCCCATTGAATCAATATTGCAGTCCCTAATCCAGCTCAGTGCGTGGCAGCACAAATCCTTCTGTTGTCATGGGACAGAAATGAACGTGCAAGGGAGCCAGCATTGCTACTTTTGTGTTAGCTTTGTGGTGCCCTGGCCTGCTTCAAGCAAAATCTGAGTGTGACATTCCTCAACTTGGTTTTTCTAAGAATGCTGCTCAGAAGGGATGAGGTCTTCTCTTTTACTCCTACTTAAGAGCCACAAGGGCTTGATCCAGCTCCTTTTACAGCTGAAAAAACAATGCTCCCGATGCCAAGATCCAGCTATTGAGATGTACCTCTGCCCAAATTAGGGGTCAAAGAAGATCATACACTGAAGTCCATAATACAGATTTATTTAACGTGGAATGTCAGGGAGAAAGGTAGAAAGAAATGGAAAGGAGAGATCAGATAGAAAATAGGCACCACCTATAGATCCAGTGGTGTCTTTTTGATCCTTCTTCACCCTGGGCTTCTCTCCTAGTGGTGTTCTCCAGGTCTTTTCACTATGCATACATATTAGCAAAGAAACAAATTACTGCTCATTGGCTACACAGTGCTACTATTCTATTGGTTAATTGATTCCTTTGCTTCTAATGGTAATTAGTCCTTGTACTCCTTGGATTCTTCCTCTTTGTTTGAGTTGGTGGTCGATCTCCCCCTGCCGGAATTACGGAATTACATTTTACCAAGTCCAAGCTGATTTCAGCACAGTTGCTGAGTTGGCTTTCCTTGTGACCCATAAATTCTGCAGTTGTATGACAAATTCTTCTTCCCAGCTTTGTTAATCTCCCCCTAGAGCTGAGATAACACTCAGACAACAGCACCCCTTTTATCTTATCTCAGGTTCCTGCTGTGGTGGCTTATCTTACAGTCCAAGTTCCAGGTATCCAGGGAGGCATTTTCAGGTGGCTTCAGTGGTTGGTGTTGGTCACAGATTTCAGCTGTCCCAGAACTTAGGGTCATCTTTCTGTGACCAGTGATCTACATACGAGCAGTTGCTTCTTTAAACACGTTTCCACAGTGAATTTTTGTTGGGATGTGTTACCCAGAATGAGCTAACCAGGTCTCACCTCTGCCAGGCCTGGAGGTAGCACTGTCCTTGTCACTCCAGTCTGTCCTTATCTCATGGCAAAGTCAACCTGTGGCTGTGACAATGTTTGAGACAGGCAACTGTGTTAACTCCTTACACCTGGAGGAACAAAGGAGCAGATAAAAATGTGGGATCTGCCACTCACCATTCTCACAATTATAATGGGGATGATTATGAAACTCCTCCCAACTTAAGTCATATGTTTTCACCTTCTTGTGTTTGCTCCATTAAAGAGAAATAAGAATCTTATAGAATTACTTTGACTGATAGAAACCCTGATACTTGAGATTTTTTGGTTAAATTAACCATCCTGAGGTTGACTAAATCTGGGTTAAAACTGATTTGTGTAGCAGTCATCAATTCAGGATTACAACAGAAGCAAGTTTACCCTCTCACAGTGGCAGAAGAAACCCCTGACATAAGGCTAGACAGCATAAGGAATTGTAGAAAAGAAAATTCACAAAGATTTTGAGAGGTTTAGGCAATTTTTCCTTTTTTTCCCCTTTTCCCATGTCACACTAGAAATTCTAAGTGATTTTTTTGAACAGGTAGTTGGCAATATTCTGTTGGTGAAAAGGCACATGAAACATTTGGTTTGTCTTGGTCTGCTTTCTAATTTCTTACTTCCCTTTCCTTGTCTTCCATATTTTCAACTCAAGCTGACTTACAAACCCTGGTTAAAGCTGCTGATCTTTTCAGTGGCTCCAGGTTTAATCTTCAGTGGTGGTGTTGTCCTCTTCCCATCCTTGTGCTGCTTCTCGTGTTGCCTCACTGTAGTCAGTAGTGCATTTGGTCAGTGAAGCAGAGCAGGGGATCAAAGTAAAGCTTGGGAGAGCAGGAGAAATACAACCATGCCTGAATTGGTTTGCCAGTCTCATTCTGTGTCTATACCCATCTCCCAAACACATGCAAAGACCAACTCAAGACACCTGTGTTGACCTTGATAAAAGCAACAGAACATCATGATGCCTGACTTGTCCAAGTAAGGGAGCAATGTGTTTTAAAGAAGTAGATTAAATAATGAATAAGTAGGCACACAGGATGCTCCATGTAGCTGGAACCAGTGGATAAACAGATAATGAGGAATACAGTGGGATTTGTGGTAGTTACGTAACAAGAGGCAACAGTGAATTGTTGAATTCTTAAGAGAAATGCAAGGAAAGGTCACCTGTAACTCTGGGGACTCTCAGGGAATACAATCACCAGAGACCCCATCACAGGACCCTGCAGGAACACAAAAGGACTACTCTTACTAAGAGGTAGATGCATGCAAATTAGTTCTAGAAAAAGTGATGTATTAGCCAGGAAGTACACTGTAATTAATATTTATGATCATGATGGAATAAATATCTTTTTTGTGAAGTTTCATGACACATCATGATAGTGGGGCCTGGGAAAATATTAGAATAGACTCTGAAATGTTGGACTTTGTGCTTTTCCCAGGTCACTGCACCTGCGTAAGCAACGTGATAAATTATATAGCTGTTGGATGTAATGATTGTTTAGTAATTAAATATAATTATTGTATCATTTCTTGTGGTTATGTGTTTCTGAATGCTGTCCAGTGTGCTGCAATAACTGCCTTTTAGTTCTTTAAATTGTTTTAGAAAGTTTCCTCCCTAGCTCATTTTGGTATCAACCCAGAGCACGGGTGCTTTGTCAGGATCAAGAATGAGCAGTGAGGGAACAGGGATAGGGTGGTTTGTACTTGGTGCTGTTGGAAAATGTAAAAAATAGTCTTTTTTGGAAAGTGTGTAGCTTGAGTATTAGGAGATGTGTTCACTCTTGACTGTAAATTGGTTTGCTTAATTACAGGAGAAATTCAGTACTTGCAGTTCTGCTAGCTACTTGACTTACCAGAACTGAATTTCTCAATTATCCTTGCAGATGATAATATAAAAAAATGTTACAAAAGTTGTAGCCAAAAGATGGAATTTGTATATCAAAGGAAACTTGCACAAATATATATTGAAATGCAGACTGGTAAAATGGCACTTGGAGTAAAATCAGGCTTAACATCGTAGCTTTTCAGATGAAAGTGAAATACCTTGATATCAAGGGAAAAACTGCTTGCTGATTTTCCAGAATAAGAATTGCTTTAGTAAAATGGGTGGACTTTTATTACAGCACTGCTTTATACTGAGTTGCCAGTTAAATCTTGAGCACCTGTTGGAAGAATCTTATCAAAAAGTTACCTAAATCTTGTATGAAGCAATTAGAGTAAGGAATTAAGTTCTTCTGCAGAAAGTGAAATATTTAATAGTTTCTGTACTTTTACATTTTATAGCAAAAATGAAACAGAAACTGCTTTAAGCCCACGCTGGTTTGGTTAAATATGGAAGTGGTGAGTTATATACTGGTGTTGAATTCATTGGGTTAAACAGGTTAAACAGATGTTTTTTAAGGCCCTAAATCTATGTTTCCTCACAAATGGGAGCTGAAGGTCTAGAATCTGTGTCAGTGTAGACTTGCATGACTGTTCTACTGTAGGCTTTTTGCATGTGACTTCCATGTCCTAACTGATTATTTCAGCCTAACTTAGTTTCAACTGCTTCTTTTTGGCTGTAATGACTACAGTAATTTTCTTCAAGCAAAATATCAGTGCCTAGCATTTTAGAGATTGTTCTTGGGTGTTAAAAACAAGCCTCAGTGCTAATGGGACATTCTGACTTTCTGCAGCTAGAAAAGGTGTCTGCTTAAAAATGTTTATATAGATCTTTTCCATTTCAACCCAGTCTACTTACAGCTCAGCCCAAGTTTGGAACTTTACTTTGTCCTTTCCATCTGTTGAAAATACTAATTGTTTAACCCTTTGTGTTACTGGTTCTCAGCTTTCTTCAACCTGGAGCCTAACTATGTTTCTGTCTTAGAATTGTACCCCATTGTGTCTTACAGAGGAGGGGAGGGAGAGAGACCCCTGTTTATTTATTGCTAAATTTTATTGCTTTCCCTTGTTTAATGTGAACATAGTAATGATATGAACACAGGTCAGTTCTTCCTCTCTACAAGTCTCTACCTCATTAAATTTGAATGTACTGCATTTGTGTTCTCATGTGACATGGATCAAGGTCAGTCACGTCACACTGCTGGCGTGTATGTGTGTGTCTGTATGTAATACCACTCAGTGTCCCTTATTAATATTCCACACTAATAAGTGTTTACTTTAATCCATTCTACAGCAACAAATTGTCAATGGGAATACGTTCCCTTTATAGTAAAAGAATTATTTCTTTATAAGATTAAGGCAAATTCCTTATGGCATTGAAACAAGAAAGTGTTTGACCTTGGGTGATAGAATATGTCAACAAGTAAACGTTACTTCAGTGATAAATGAGAATTTTCTTTTTCTTGCTCACACCTTATTGACAGGAAAGTAATATAACATCCTTTCAAAAATATTTATACTTGCAAGTTGTCTTTAAAATTATTTAATATATCTTAGTTTGTGCAAGCATAATCAGATTTTCTTTTTTCCCCCCAGTCGGTGTTATCCGCTGTCCAATTTGTGGTCAGGAATGTGCAGAGAGACACATCATAGATAACTTTTTTGTGAAGGATACCACAGAGGTTCCCAGTAGCACAGTAGAGAAATCAAATCAGGTAAGTGCATTAACATGTAATCGAGTTAACACTTTTTGGACGTGTGTGCATATCCTTGGCTTCTTGCTGTGTGGCCTTTTGCTCTTCATATGCAGACAGAACTTCAACTACTTAGGCATCACATGGGGTAGCTACTCTAGAAAATGAGTTAAAATGTATGACAATGCATGTGAAGAAGGTGGTTATGTTACCCTATACTATTTTTAATTGTTGATATAAACTTGCATCTTAATAGCAAAAGATAAAAGTAAGGAATGGGCATTAGAATGGGAATTTCTGTACTTTGGACAGGGTACTTGAAGCACTCTTTGAAGCAAAGATTTGAATAACACTACACCAGGAGATCTAAATAGACTTTATCACATTACTGACAAAACATGGCATTAAATAGCTGGAGTTCTGTTGCCAAGGAAGAAGCTCAAAATGCTAATTGGGGAGAATGGTATATTGTAGGGGTTTCTTGTTTGTTTTCCTTATGTAGGCTGCCTCTTCTTCCTTTTGCAATCAAGTAATACCCATCTCATAAAAGTTGCTTATCTGAAAGAACAGTAATATTGGGGTTTTTTTTCAGGAGGCAAGTACTAGCTGGTGTGGAAGCAATACCAAAAAGCCACATCTGTGTAGGATCACAATTGAACAATCTCTGTTAGCAAAACGTTGCATGTCTTCATTTTTAGCTAGTAAGGGAGTATCTCATGCATCTCTTTACTCAAGGACTTTTTATTAAACTCCAGGAACTTACTGTAAATAATTCAGCCTCTTTGTATGTTGCTGCATTCTTCATAAGAATAGTACAGTAAGATTGCTGTATCAATGTGGTTTGCATTCCAACTCATGCCCCAGTATTTGGATGGTGGTCTCCTTTTATTTTCAAAATTCCTTTTTTTCACTTTCCCGTTTTAGGGGGGGCTGTATCATTGGCTCTTGAGCTGTTTGCTTCAGGGGCAGTGTCTTAGATCTGCTTTGTTGTGCCTTCTGCTCCTTTCAAGGCTGGGCTGGAATTGGGGCTTGTGTGTGGGAACAGCCACATTTCTTGGGAGCAGATGGCAGGAGCCAGTCAGGTTTGTGATTCCAACTCACTGGCTATTGAAGGAGTAAGTGGTGTCATCATCTCTTGAGGAACAGAACTTGTGTCTTGCATGCCATTAAACTGTTCAGATTTTAAGGAATTTTGAAACTGGATTTCTGAGAAATGATAGACCTTACCAGAAACTGAGCTGTGAGTTGCTGAAGTACGAGCTGTGTTCTTGCAATGTAGGACTGTTTGAACTTGGCTTTTTTTGGATTTGGCAAGGGGAAATGTTTGTTTTTTGTTTGTCCTTTGGGAATTGCAGAATAATATTTGAGTTTTGCAGATGGTTGTGAGATTTACACAGTCTCTCAATACTGTACCAGTAAGATTGATAAAATGAGTAGTCCCTGTTGTAAATATGACCGTAACTTTTATAGTGACTTTAAAATTAGGAAGAGAAGCAAGATAGCAAATAATGTTATATAGAAGCAGTCCTAAATGTTTGGGGGTTTATTTGAGATGGTGGGGCTGTCCCATAGCCTCTGCTTAGTTATATAACAAATCCTCAAAGATACTGGTTTGGGGAGTGGTGATATAAATGGATTTTTTTTTCCTTGGGAGTAGTAACTGTTTTTTTTTTAAGTCTCTGATCACCCCCTCTTTCCCCTCACAATATTTTTTTGCTTCCTGTATAAGTTAAGTGGAGAATTTCATTCACTGAGTGGTTGTGAGCATTTGTCAGGGAGGTTCTTGAAAGCATTTGTGTTTCCTTCAGATCCCTTCTAGACTTTGGTCTTACTCTTCCATATTTATTTCTTCCTCTCCCTGACACAAACCAGCAGGTTTGCACTTTGAAAGCAAGTCTGTTCTTCAGCTGAGGTCCTTGGCTGAACTCAGCACACTTTCTGTAGCAGTTGAAAGCTGACCAGCAGACTTTGCTGAACCAGCAGAATGGGACATTCATGTGCTTTTTTGCTGACTTCTTTCTAAAAAAAAAATGGAGCTAGATGTTTTGTTAGATGCCTTCTGAGTGAGTATGGACCTTATCTCTTGGATACGAATGATGTTCAGTTTTCCTTATTTGAATAGTTTTATTTTGATATGATAACAAAACTTTTTGTACGTTCCTTTGTACCTTGACATAAGAAAAAAAGCTACACTGTTCTGTAAATGTCTCTGTTGTGGAACAGCAAAGTTAAATCAATAATAGTTAAACTGATTAGTGTATTGTCCAGGGGGGAATATTATGAGGTTTAAGGATGATACAGCCTTCTAGTCAGCCTGTCTTGTTTTGCCTTTGGAGGAGCAAAGAGAAAAGCAAGAAAATTTGCCATTAGCATAGGCAACAGATCAGAGAAATTAAAGTAGAAAAGATACTGACACTTGCAGGAAATACTGCATCAGAGATCATCCAAATTCTATCCAAAACTGTGGCTATTTTATAGGACTTTTTCTACTGAGATAGTTGATTTGTCTTAAGTAGTTTTACAGCTTTCTTTGAATGATTAAGAAATTAGAATTGGAAGCAAGGCAAGCGTTTTGTGCAAATATTGTTGTGGCTTAGAACCATTGGTCTGTATCTATGATTAGCCTTATATGTATGTTGGCAGGAAGGACTGTCTTATTTCAATCCAAAAGAGACTGCAAAAGACCTTTTGCAAATGAAATGTTTGATTGTTTCAGATTCAAAGTAGTACTAATGCTAAAGCAGTTTTTAGCATACTGAATTAAAACTGCAAGAGTGAATGGCATATCATGGAGCCTGGCACTGTGGGAAAAGAAAAATAAGTGGAACCCATGAAAGTTCTGTCCATCTGTCTATAATCATATTTTTCTTACCTGAGGCTGATTTGGGCAGTTCAGTACAGTACTGGCATAGCTGTGCTTTCTAGCAATTTCTGCTGAAAGCTTCAGGAGCACAAGAAGTGAGCATGAAGAAAGTATAGAACTTGAATTCCCTAGTACGTGTTCCACAAGAGCTTTCCTGGGTAGCATTAAAGGTTTTGTGCTGGCTATTAGCATAGGAAACTTTGCAAAAGAAAAGAAACTCATAGGAAATGCAGTAATTGTGTAGGTTGTGGGCAGCTAGGACATAAAGACTTTGAAAGAGCAGATGCTTTATAATTTTTTTTTCACATTGTGATTTATTGGAAGACTTGGGCAAAATTATCAGCTTCTAAAGAGAAGTTTGAAAATAAAAATTAATTATACTTCATTCATAAGAGTGAGCAGAAAGGGGCTTCAGACCTAAGAGATGTTGCTGAAGCAAGTGCTAGATTTGAATAAGACTAAAGGGTAGACAAGTGAGGGAAATTTAGGGACTTTGAACAGAAGAACATGGCATATGCAAAGCCATGAAAATAAAAATGAGAAATGTGAGATTGATGCAAGAGAGAAGACCTTAGTGATAACATGGGAGTTGGTGCAGCATGTTGGGCCTCTAGTGCATTTTAGTCTAGGTTCTAATTCTCATAGCTCCTGTGTCCAAAACAGAATGTGTGTAAAAATATTTTTCATGCTAAGAATAACATTCTGTATCTTTATCAGTTACTGACCTGAGAGTTTAAAATATTGTGCTAGGAATGAAAAACAGCTGGGTTTTATGTGAGATGTTGGGAATTATGATAAATGGATATTATTTGTGCTAATTAAATTGTAACTATATCACTATTTCAGAAAATAATAAAGGAAAAGTATATGTGATTAGTGTTACAAAACAGATGGGCCCCTTGGCTGATGTGAAAAACAGGATGTAGTATTGAGATAAGCAAGATCCCAAAACAGAATCGGCCTTGGGATGAGCAAAGCTGGGACGATTCCAGGTATGGAATCTTAAGTTGTGGTTTTATCTATGAAATAATAAGGCTTATTTGCAATATAATGCTTACTTATATAACACAAAGCTTAGTGTGCACGTGCAACCTGCCAGGTTATTCAGAGGGCAGCGAGGAAGATGGTGAGCCTTCCTCTGAAAAGACCACCAAAAAGCCAGGAGACCCCCTAGCAGCAATGGAGCATGCACTGTGCAGTACAGTGATGTAGAGTTCAAGAATTGAAAACAGGAGGAGATTTATGGAAAATTATTGATGAATATGTATTAGCATACAGTATGTAAGTGCAGTTTGGAGTCCTTTGTTTCCCATATGAGGCAGGATGAGAAGCCCTGCCCACACCCCGAATGGTTTTGCTTATGCTTTATATGAACCTTACTCATACTTAAATAATCACAATTTTTTGTATATGCTTGATTATATTTCATACACTTGATTGTATTCATTTATATAAAATTGCTGTTCAATTAAAACTGCTGCTAAATTAAATTTTGTTGTTTATTAATTAGACATATAGAACTTAATTCATAGCAGTGTTAGCGTTCGGAAACACATAGTCATGAGAATGATTATATGTAGGTGCTTTTATTGAAGAGCTCTGGGTGTCAGGGGTACAAACCCAAATCTGACTCCGCCATGGGTTCGGGATGAACATGTTTTTATATTCTATTATTATATAACTTTCATGTTAATTATTAAACTTATATTGTTCTATTGTATACATAATTTCATCCAAGCTCTTCGTGGCCCCCCTCAAACTTCTAACATAGTTTCTTATGATTCTTCCTACGATTAAACAATAATTGTATTTAATTACTAAACAGTCATCACATCTAACAATTATATCACTTTTCATATACTGCTTACGCAGGTGCAATTTCACATGATTTGGCAAACACAAAGCCTAACATTTTCAGAGTCTATTTTTAACATTTTTCCAGGGCCCCACTAAGTCTAGCTTCTTTCTAATTTCCCAAATTTTATGATTTTAAAACCTTTTACTATCAAAAGGAATGTAGTAACAAGGTATCAACTCAGATCTGATACTAGATCCAGATATTAGGAAAGCAAGTCTGACTGCCAGAGTTGATTAACAAGGAGAATCTAGAACAATAAGTTTCTTTAAGTTTGTATGGTGCCAGAGGAACCACTGCGTGTTTTATTATGCTCAAACAGTTAATAAAAGCTGTACCTGTGGCCAAAACATCTCTGAAATCCAGTGGTTTATGGAGGTAGGTGGTAGGCTCAGGAGGAGTCACAATATGCTCTTGTATGCTTTGAAGTGATGTGGATATTGGTGGGATGGTGGGGCAAGAAGGATTTCATGCATTTTGAGCTGTCAGTACATGGTTCACATTGGAAATTACATATAGTCTCTGTCTTCAGTGATTTTTTATGTGCCAGGAGATAGTTGTGTCACTATTAGCATCAGTGAGGTTTGGATCCAGTGGGGGAAAGCGCTGAATATTCATCTGGACTACTTTGCTCTCTTCCTTTGAAACCTTTGCTTGATTATTTAATCTCTTTAATACTCAAAGTGTGTTTAATTGGAAGAGTGGTTACTTATTTACAGGAGCTGAGAAGACAGGTCTATTACCTCAACTCTTGCAAGTAAATGTGTTTTTTCTGCCATAAAAGCTTGTGTATTTTCTTAAAATAGCACTTACCTGCAACATGCTGAGTAATTTCTGCTTTCATTACATTTGACTGAAGGCTGAATGAACACTTCCTGGGGTTATAAATACTAGAACTTGTAACTGAATTAAATGTAATTACAAGGAAAATTCTATTAAAAATAAATGTCTGTCTGACCAGAATAAAGGCTTCTAGGTTAACTAGGGAGAGCTTTCTTTGAAATCACTGAAACGCTGCTTGTGTGAGTCACAGAAATAAGAATGAGTTTTAGGTTTTGTAAGTGCATAACAAATATTTGCAGTAATTATACTTCCATGTACTTTAGCTGTATGGTTTAATGTAATAACTAGGAATTCTAGCAAAATCCAACCTATATCTGAAAATGCGTATTTCAAATCAGAAGTGGATAGGAGCAAATCTGATGCTACCTAGAAGGCATTGCTGTTTTGACAGCCTGAGTTATGATGTCTGTGAAAAGCTTTAGAAACCTTTCTCCTGTCCACTTGGTGGATTTGAAGAGTATAAAGGTGGGATATATATTTTTGCTACTACAAAGGAGGAGTTTTTATTTTTTTGGCAGCACCTGATGATTGGTTGTTGAATCACAATTTTCATCTCATTCCACATGCAGCAGCTCAAAGGAGTTAAAAAAACCCAACTAAAGCATATTAAAAAATAAAATAGATTAAGCTCTTGGAATCTAGGGAGAATTAATAACTTCAAACATTCTTTGAACTTACCTAAATGTCCTGGCATGTTCATCTGCCTGATTTTGCTAAAAGTGATCTGGAAAGGCTGTTGTGGGGAGTTTGGTTGGTTGGTTTTGCTTTTAATTTGGTTTCTGCCTCTTACTTTCTTTTTTTTTTTTCTCCTATTTTTATTTGTTTGTTGTTGTTGTTGGTTTTGTTTTTGTTTTGCTTCTTTGACTTAGGGAATGCCTGAAAGACCTTTTTGTTCTTTTTCTCTGCTTACTTTGTTTTTAGGGCTGTATTTTTTTACACTAGAAAACCAAATATCCAGTATGTAACTTTTCCCTCTGACTTTCAAAAACATGTCTGGGTATTTGGGGGCACGGCACAATCACACCTCTCTGGCCACAAGACTGCTGTGAAAACTTTCTTGTGCTGCCTGTTCAGTTAACTCTCCAGTCAGCATTGCTGATGTAACTGAGCCTTGGGCTACAGTGGTGTAATCAGTCCTGGTTTGCATTGCAGTCTTGCAGAGAGTTGCACTGGCACAATAAGGAGGAGACAACTGGCTCAAGAGAAAGGAGAGAGAAGATTTTTTTCCCCCCAAGAATTAAGAACAGTTTTAAATTTTTTAGTTTGGTTTTTCAAAATATCATTGAATTTAAAGGTTAATAACAAGTGTAATGCTTTAACCCCAGCTGGTAACCAAGCCCCATGCAGCCTTTCTTACTTCCCCCTTTCAGTTCATTTCCTCCCTCCCTCCCCACCTCCAGTTGGATGGGGAGGAGAATCAGGGGAAAAAAAGGGTAAAACTGTAGGTTGAGCTAACAACAGCTTAATAAAGGAAACAAAGTACTATTAAATAATTATAATAATAGTAGTAATGAGAGAGAGAGAGGGAGGGAGGAGTAAAGCCCAAGACAAGCCAGTGATGCCAAATAAATTTGCTCACCACCCACTGACGGGTGCCCAGCCTTTCCCTGAACAGAAATTGAGGCCTCCCACCCAACTCCCTCCCCATGGTTCATATGCTGAGCATGATATTCTGAGGTATGGAATATGGTATGGAATATCCTTGTGGGAAGCTCAGTCCAGCTGTGCTGGCCACGCTCCCTCCTTGTGCCTGTGCTGACTGGCAGAGAGCATGGGAACCTGAAAACTCCTTGAGTTTGTGTAAGCACTGCCTAACAAGCTGATGTGCTGGTTGTTGCTATCAATGTTATTTTTGTACTAAATCTGAAACCACAGCACTGTGCCAGCTACTGAGGAAAACCCCCACTCTATCCCCACTGAAATCAAGACAGAAAGTAACAATTTTCAATTTCCTGAATTACAGTTCACTTCCTCTAATTGCTTCATTTCAATTTTCTAGACTTTTTAAATGATGTCCTGACTTTGGTATTTTTCCCTCATCTACTGGTCTGGAGAGGAATAAGAAAATATTTTTGTTAAGAGAAGAAGGGGAAGAAAAAGAAAAACAAAGGAGAAGTTAAATTTTTGAGATTATTTTGAAAAAGAAAACTTTCAGGCCTCATTTTTGTAAAGAAACAGAAAAAGGGGCTCAAGCCCATTTTTTTTCTCCTTTACAAGTCACCTTTAGTGAAAAGAAACTGCTTCAAACTCCAAGTGACTCCAACAAGAGGGGTCAACAGCCCTTGTGTTGCAACTTCATTTCTCAGAAGCTACTTGCTTTGAGAGGTAACATGATCCAGAAGCATAAGCACAGCATTGGGAATCTGGAACTCTTGTTGAAATTCCAGTTGCCGTGTGGCCTAAGGCAAATTTTGTGCTCATTTTCCTTTTTTTTCCTGAAGGGGAATCTGGAACACAGTTCTACGTGTATATTTTTTATCTGCATGAGTTATAAATATTTCCTTCCTCTTTAACTTAGTCTATATTTACCTTGTGTGGGTACAGAAGTCGTTTGGTTGAGTTTTTTTAATCAAACTGAAAGCAAAACTAAAACCTAAAATGTTCTCCTTGTTGCTCCTGCGAGCAGAAATCTGTCGCTGTGATCTGTAGGATGTAGCAATCTGCAGACACCTGAGGCTTTGGTTTGCAACAGTGCTAAACAGTGCCAGAAATGGGTGGTAGTTACCTAAACCAGCACCACATAAGCATGTTCACTATTTTTTACTACCAAAACCCCATTGAAGGTAGGACTACAGAGGCATTGTAAAGGAAGGGTAAAAAGGAAATGATGAGTGTGTGAAATGGTGTTGTCCATCATTCAAAGTTTTCAACCTGTTGTTCAGATTGTGGCACTGTAGCAATTTTTTCTTGGGTATGTATTTACTCTGTGTAGAGAGGTTTTGGTCAGCTGACATGTTTGTTTTCCTTACTTATTTCTTTTTCCTGTTGGGTGTAGTCCAAAGAGCCCAGGAGTTAACAGGCCACAGTTTGAGAATTCTTGTGCATTGGTTGCAAATCTGTTCTGGGGTAGCTTTTTTGACAAACTTAACTGGAACACTGTCTTTAAGAGGTGATGCTAAGATTCTTGAGAGGAACTTTGCTGCTCAGTATGGTGTGTTCTTCCTGAAACCAAGCAGGTGACTGGAAACTAAAATTAAAGCTGCTGGGTGAACTGAGGGAGGCTTCTAAAATCAGAGTAGTGCTGTCATTAGTAAGTATTTCACAACAGCTTCTTGTACACAGTAAACATGGTTTGGCTTCTAAGTGTGCAGGGAATGGCAGAAAGTAGTGGTCTGACTTTTTTCACGTCAGGCAAAGATTTTAGGGTAACACTGACAAAATGACCTGTTTCTTTGAAAAGTCACATTCAATTACTTCTGTACTGTTATTCATAATGTTCCTGTACCTCAGGCAGTTTTCTGTTCTCATTTCACTGTTTTCAGAAGACTATTAAACTGCACTGATGATGTAGGAAAAATAACCTGTGTATATATTCCCAACTTATTTTAACAGCTACTTTCTTTCTCTTGTCAGGTTTGCACAAGCTGTGAAGACAATGCAGAAGCTCATGGGTTTTGTGTGGAATGTGTAGAGTGGTTGTGCAAGACCTGCATCAGAGCTCACCAGAGGGTTAAATTCACAAAGGATCATACTGTGAGGCAGAAAGAGGAAGTATCTCCAGGTAACATATTAATAATTTCACAAAGAATTTGTGTCTGCATTGGAAAGTTACATAGGACGAACACACTTTAAAAAAAAAAAGTGGTAACTTGAAAGCTGGTGTTCTAACAGTGTTTTGTCTCAGATAAGTTGAATAGTGATACAGGGTTTAATGTGTTTTAAACCAATAAATACACACAGATTTTATCTTCCACATGGATTGATTGCAAATTATTGTCTAGACTTTAGAGATCAGCTGCAGAAAATATGTCTTCAGGCATTTGGCTTCTCTAGTTTTACTAGAGGTCTAATAAATGGTTAATATGAGCTTTATTGTTGTATACAGCAGGAAAAGGAGCACTAATAGATTATATATTTTCAGCATTCTGATAAAAAGCCAGCCAAAATTCATGTTTTAGCTAAGTATCTTTGGAGCTTGAAATGTTTACCTTAGAAGTGTAAGGGAAGTATATTATGAATTGGGGCATTTTTCCTCAGTAGGATCTATGATCATTTGGGCTAGAAGGGACCTCAGGAGGTCATCTGGTCCAACCTCCTGCTTCAGGCATTCAGTTCTGAGTTCCAGTTGCTCAGGGCTTTGTCCATTTGGGCCCTGGGAACCAACAATGGTGAATGTGGTGTACAGTACAGCCTCTCTGAGAAATCCTGACTACTCTGTGGTAGAAAAGGTTGTATTTTTTCTATTCATTGAGAACCTCTTTTTTTCAGAGGTTTTCCCCCCACTGTGTCTTGTCTTGTAGTGTCATTGAAGGAGGATAATAAATGTTACAGGATGCTGACAAACATTCTACTGATTCTAATACGTCCATTGGACTTACATGATTTTTCTTGTAAATACATACTTTTTAGAAATTGTTATATATTATTTTAAATATATGTATTAGAATAGATACTTATTTTCATTCCACCCTATCTAGTACTATGAGGTAATCTTTTGCTCAAAGGGTCTCTTCCAACATGGTTCTTTGGAGATATTTGCTGTATTCTGTATCCCACTTTCACCCGTGATTAATCATGAGTGAGTACTGAGTGTACTTTCAAGAGAGGACAAAAGTGGGTAGGAGTGGCTGATGGACCGTAAGGCAGGACAGGACTTGGTGGTAGGAATGGTCTCAGTGCACTCACCCCTCTTTGGGAGGCACTTTGTTGGTGAGTTGGAAAGAATTTTGACTGAAGGATACAGATCTGAAAATAACTTCTTCCAGATTTTTGGAAAATAAGTAAATGAATGGGTATGGAAAAGAGACCTTATTGATCTGCAGTGAAGGATGGGTTTCAGTGTGAAGCCAGTTTTCATTACAGGCTGTATAATCCTTATGAGCTCAGGATCCAACCTAACTCCTAGGAAATCAGGCTTTGTCAGTTAAATTGTTTAAAGAAGCAGATTCCATTTCTGTGATCTGGTGGTGTTTCCTGCTCCCTTTGATACTTGCTCACTAGAAACTGAATGAGACCTCTCACCCATTTAGAATGGGGTCCTGAAGGGAAGTTTATATCTCCTGGTTGTTACATTCTGTATGTTCTACACTTTGAATGTCCATATCTTGATATCCTCAAAGCCCTTTCCACCAAGTGAGCTGAGAAAGAAGACAGAGCACAAATTAAGTCAGCCACCTCCTCCTCTCCATTTGAGAAAGGAGCTTGCTGCTTGTGCAATGTCTTTTGCAGCTGCAGCAGTACTGGCTACTCCTTTTGTAAATAGTTTTGTGAGGCCGGAAGAGATTATGTTAAAATAGGTTCAAGACATTTTCCATTAGAGAGGGTGCTAGCTCCATGCTTGAGCAAAATGAGTGAGACATTGCAGTTTGAGCTTATGGCTGTTACAGTTTCAGTGAAGGAAACTGAAATACACACCTGTCCATCTAAGGAAAAACAGGAGAGTGCAAATCTTGAACCAGTTCAGTAGAGTGTACTAACATCTTCCTTTATTCAACAGAGGCAGTTGGAGTGACCAGTCAGCGACCAGTGTTCTGCCCTTACCACAAAAAGGAGCAGCTGAAGTTGTATTGTGAAACCTGTGACAAGCTGACCTGCAGAGACTGCCAGTTACTAGAGCACAAAGAGCACAGGTATCAAAGCAAAGTGTGCATTTTATCCATCTCACTTGCAGGAGGGTAGCCTGAAGTAGATTCAGGCAATCTAGTTCTAGCTGTATGGAGCACAGTCAGGTGGAAAAAGTGTAAACTAAAGTTTTCTGCTCAGACATGAAACTCACAAAAACCCAGAGATTGTATCCCAAAGAATGTGACTGATGAGTGTGTGTTACATTTAGAATAAAACCTAATTCTTCCAGTTGTTAATCTGGTGACTTGAGCACAAGACCTTTTTTACAGTCAAGTTATTTGGTCAGAATTTGTTGCTATGCAGCTCTTCAGAGAGTCCTTCGAAAACACAGGGGCTGTGTTATGCAACTGTACACTTATGTGTAATTTCTCCATTTGTTCTTCACCAAGATTATATAACAACATTACCAAACCATTTTGAATGGAGAAAATGGGAATTCTTTTTTCTGTGAAGAGCCCTTTCAGAGGAAGAGTTAACCTACAGTTTTGCTAATACTGTACTTTGACAATACTAAAACAGTCAAATTTTTGTGTTGCTGTTCTTTTGGTCATCTCTTACTGGTCACTGAAGCTGAAAAGCAGAATTATATACAACTTCTGAGTACAAGGCAAAAATCTTGCTGGTGAACACATACTGTTGTGTTTTGGGGCAGATGCACTCTGCTTAAATATTAATATGCTTGTTATACCTGATGCAACCACCCAAAGAGCTTGCTTGCCTGACCAGTTGAATGTCAGTAGGTGGAGAAGTGTTGGCCACTGTTGCTCCTTGGAACAGGCTAAACATTGCTCTTGCAGAGTTGCAGTCTTCCTCTTTTCTTAGGTTTTATATCCCTTTTATTATGTGCCACCTCTTTTTTCCTCAGATTGCTAAGGATTTTGGTTCCTTGATTTAAAATGTTGCCAACTTCTACCAACTCAGCAATCTCTTCTATTTCTGCATCCTTGTCTTGCATGAAGTAATAGCTTACCTGCATTTTTACATTCAAAGTGATGACTACCACAAAACCTTTTTTTTGGCTAAAATTAGGCTATGGTCACACAATATCCTTTTGTACTTATGAAAATCATAAATTCTTACCCCAGTATGACAGGAAATAAACTATAAAACTAAATGTATTATAAATGAAATATATAAGAATTTGCTGACACATGTTTACATGATGACAGTAAAGTTTTGGATTTGAGCAGTCCCTTTCTTCAATTAAAGAAGTATTGTTTTATAAGTCACTTTACTTTTTAGCGAGTCTATAACACCATCTCTTACTGGTCACTGAAGCTGAAAAGCAGAATTATATACAACTTCTGAGTACAAGGCAAAAATCTTGCTGGTGAACACATACTGTTGTGTTTTTGGGGCAGATGCACTCTGCTTAAATATTAATATGTTTGTTATACCTGATGCAACCACCCAAAGAGCTTGCTTGCCTGACCAGTTGAATGTCAGTAGGTGGAGAAGTGTTGGCCACTGTTGCTCCTTGGAACAGGCTAAACATTGCTCTTGCAGAGTTGCAGTCTTCCTCTTTTCTTAGGTTTTATATCCCCTTTATTATGTGCCACCTCTTTTTTCCTCAGATTGCTAAGGATTTTGGTTCCTTGATTTAAAATGTTGTCAACTTCTACCAACTCAGCAATCTCTTCTATTTCTGCATCCTTGTCTTGCATGAAGTAATAGCTTACCTGCATTTTTACATTCAAAGTGATGACTACCACAAAACCTTTTTTTTGGCTAAAATTAGGCTATGGTCACACAATATCCTTTTGTACTTATGAAAATCATAAATTCTTACCCCAGTATGACAGGAAATAAACTATAAAACTAAATGTATTATAAATGAAATATATAAGAATTTGCTGACACATGTTTACATGATGACAGTAAAGTTTTGGATTTGAGCAGTCCCTTTCTTCAATTAAAGAAGTATTGTTTTATAAGTCACTTTACTTTTTAGCGAGTCTATAACACCTTTTATATGTGTAAATCCTCACTGCTTTGTATTACAGATACCAGTTTATAGAAGAAGCTTTTCAGAACCAGAAAGTTATCATTGAGACACTAATCACCAAATTGATGGAAAAGACTAAGTACATAAAATATACAGGGAAACAGATCCATAACAGGTTTGTATTAGATTATGAGGTAAAAACTGACAGAAGGCAACTTTACATATACTGTAGTTTCTTGAAATGTTTAAGTTAGTGTATTTTGTACCTCCCTCCTTTTTATTCTTCCAGAAAGAGGAATTCTAAAGTTCACTGTAGTGGCTGTTGCCTGTTTAGCATGCTTGGTTGTGTTGGGTTATTCTTCTGCTCAGCCTGTGGACTTAATGGGCAGTAGTTGCTTGAGTGCAACAAAACAACTTATGCAATAAATACTGTAGAAGACAGTCTTAAATGCTTCCCCACCATCAGCAGATTAACTTTCTTAGTGTAGTTCCCTTATAGAAAGTGAAAGGTTATGACTCATGTTTTCATAATGTTTGTGACATGTATTTGAAGATTTATGTAGTACTTTTATGCTTGGGGCTCTATTCACTGGGTACTACAAACCCAGGAGAAAAATAAATCTGTAAGATGCAATCTGCAGCGAGCCTTTGTGGCTGTTCCTTCAGCAGAGTTCAGGGGCTGCAGTACCCAGGGAGGGTCAGCACAGCTGGGATGCCAAGTGTGACTTGAGCTCTTCCTTCATCTTTGCAGTAGAGGTTTCCCCAGTATAGCATTAAGCTTTGCTGTTAGGAGTTTAAGCACTGTTGTAGAAACAGTTAAATTAGTGCCATTCTGCCTTAGATGGAAATTAGACTTAAGTAGTTTTGATTTGCATGGACCATTGCAGAAAAGTGCCAGAACTCTGAAAATCAACAATTTCAGTTACAATGAGCATTTAATAGGACAGATGTCAGAGTTATGGCATTAGAGTTTGCCACCAATTAATGAATTTTGTCATAGGTCACTGTTACTTGCTCTATTTCTCCAGTAATTTTCCTGGCTATAAGTATCTGATGATACATGTATTAAATGGTGCATATGACCAAGAAGTATTGTAGTCTAAGCAACAGATTTTTTTTAATACTGTTTAGAGGATGGGTTTATGAGCTAAAAACATTATTTTCTGTACTGTCTACTTACAGAATTCTTGAAGTGAATCAGAATCAAAAGCAGGTGGAACAGGATATTAAAGTTGCCATATTTACACTGATGGTAGAAATAAATAAAAAGGGAAAAGCTCTGCTGCATCAGTTGGAGGTAATTTCATTTCTATCATAAGAAAGAAAAACTTTCATTCTTACTATTTTTTTCTATGTATTCACATTACAGTAAATTTCTAGCATTAGTCTTCTGTGCATGTCCTATCGTGATTCCAGAGTGGAGAGATGTCCTATACAAGTACCTGGGCAAGTGGGGTTTTTGGTGGAGGAAAATTTGGTTTTTGAGGAGTGGCCAGTTTCTTTCTCCATGCTTTACAATTCGTAATTCCACACATCATGCATGAAAAGTGTTCTATCAGATTTTTTCATAAATTCAGTAATCCAGTAGCAAAGTCACAGGAGAGAATTGTCTAGAATGTGTACCTGGAAAAATAATATCTCCAGTTGTGTTTTAAAAAGAGAGAGAGAATGTGTGTAGAGAGGCACACACATACATATATATAAATATATGTAAAAATGTGCCATTAGCACAGAAAGCCTTGATATCTTGAGTAAATGTGTTCTGACTTTTCTGTTTGATAGCTGCTGCATCAGGGGGCAGGAGTCCTTTTTAGAGGAGCTAAGTGAAACCATTGATCATTGTGAATTACCAGTATGAAAGTTAATGCCTTTTAACTGTAAATTGCACCTTTTGACGGAACTGCTTTTCTACTTGCAGACTCTGGCAAAAGAGCACAGGATGAAACTTCTGCAGCAACAACAGGAAGTGGCAGGTCTCTCTAAACAGCTGGAGCACGTCATGAATTTTTCCAAATGGGCCGTTTCCAGTGGGAGCAGCACAGCACTGTTGTACAGTAAACGTTTGGTAAGGTTAGGAAGACAGCTCTCTCCATTCACCCAGGGATAGGGTTAACTCAGACATGCATGCACATGCTTCTCTGGAGTACTAGGGTATTAGAATTTTTAATGATTATCCACTAATTGGAATATTTATATATGGTTGTTGTGGCTTTCTCTTCAACATAAATACAAAATATTTCTATAAATTTAGCTCTCTGGTCATCATTCTCTCCTGTAACAATACCATGGAACTATTGTAGATCTGCAGAAGCAGGAACAACTCCTTTTCTGTGGGTTGAAAACCAAGAATCCATGAAACACTGGGAAAAAATGTTGTGTAGCCTACATTATCATTGTGCTTCTTTACAATATTTGCTACAGCATCTGAGTTCATGAAAAACAGTATTTGTATATCATAGGGTCTGGTATCTAGCATTTTAATGTAAATATTATTGTATGTCTTTCTTTTGTCAGGTTCATCTCCCACTGAATGACTTTCAAAATTGATAAACTGAGGGTTTTGTTTGTCCATACAAACAATTACAAAGCTAAATATTTCATTGCTATAATGACCCTTAACATCTGAGTGCATGTTGTCTCACTAAGCTGAATATTCATGATGGACAGAAATCCTAGAAAAATTGAAAGAAAAAAAGCAACCAAAAGCTTAACTTGTTTTTTCCTAAGGTTATTAGAGTGTACTTGCCTGACAGCAGAAATCTGAGGCAATGCTGAGGAAAGATGCTAGATGCTTTTTTCCCCAATCCTATAAACTGGTTCATGAAGTTTTTTTCTTTATTTTCTCATTGGTTAGTTGAGAACCTACCAGGGTATTTGGTGGGGTTCGTTTGTTTGGGTTTGAATTTTGCTGTTGGATTTTGGTGGTGGTTTTTTTGTTTTTTGGGTTTTTTTGACACCCATTATTGATACTGCAGGCTATAGTAGAATATTACTTGTTTTTATCAAGTACTTAAATTGTTTGATCTGCCTTATACTGCCTCAGCCAGTCATTTTTTTTTAATTGAATAGAGAAAAAGGACATCAAACTGAGTCATGTTGTTTATAATTGCTTAGTGTTGCCATCAAGACTCTGCTACATGAGTAATAAAACAAGTTGTGTTTCAGGCATCTTAATCATATAAACATTAGGCAGCTGAAAGAAAGGACCATCTAGCCCAGAAAGCCTCAGCAATTGAGAAGTATTTTTCAAAAGAGCAGATTGAGCTTTAAAAAGTTGGTGCTGCCTGGGAGTTGAGTAGATGATCCATCTGTGGGCATTTGGAAAAATGTATTTCCAAGGAGTTTTGCATAGAGGAGCATGGGAGACTTGTGCTCCAGCCTATTCAGGAGAGAGGAAGGAATGCCCATCAGACCTAAAGGCAACATTAGAGCTCAGGGGCTGCACTCTCAGGCTGTACTGTTCACTACTACTAACACAAGGTAGCCAGGCAGGAGTTTATCTACAACACACATGTGTGCACAATAGTGGGAAAACAGTGGAGGAAACTCCTGCAGGAACTGTGTGTGACCAGTACTGGTGACAGGACAAAAGCCTGGAATTTCTGTGGTGTCATCTACTTCATTCTGGTAGTGTACACAAAAATCCTAAGGAAATCTCTAACCAAAATAATAATAATGCACTTAAAATTTTTTCATGGCCATTTAAAAATCTTGAGTCAACTTAGGTGTTTTTTGAGTATGGTCTTAAACTGACCTGCTTAAAATTAAAAGAAAAAAATCTTGTGTAATTTTAAACGGTTAAGACGATTTCGCCAAGTATATCTCTTTTCCAGGAAATAATCTATCACTCAAGAAAAACAAGAGTTGAACTCCTCAAGTTGTTTTTTTTCCAGGATCTGCTGTGTGTGATTCTAAAATTAGTGCCTGTTAGATTTTGGTATGTCAGTTCCTGACATTTCTAGTGAAACAACTGCGAGACAACATTTTCTTTCTAGGCACTAGATAAATTGTGAGCACTTGGTAGAATATTCTCTTGTGTAATCACAGTCCAGTTCTTTGGAACCAAGGCATTGGAAAAATCTGAAAATATCTGTGAATCTGAGTTTTCAAAGAAAGTTTATAAAAATCTGTTCTTTGGCTGTCTGAAGAAAAATTTAGTACAAAAGAAAATTCCCTCTGATCATAGTTGTTGCCAAATGAATGGCATATTTTGAAAGAAAAATGAATGGGCTAAAATAGATTCATGGTGGAAAAACCATCCGTGGTTATGTAAATCTGAGTAGTTAAAGTCATTGAATATAATGGCCAAGTTTTTAGAAGCATATGTATTCTACAGGGAAGAATTGTTATTTTTGTTTAGGCTGTAGTTAATTCTTTTTAAGACTACTTTAGAAATAAGGGAAATATGTTAAAAATACCTCTTCATTTGTAGCTTGGACAAGTTTCTCTATCTTTAACCTCAGTTCTCTAGGGGCTTGTTCAGGGGGTTTTTGATAGTGAGTTTTTTTGATTGGTTGCTTTGTTTGGTGTGTGAGGGGGTGTATTTTTGGGGTTTTTGTACTGTTCAGATACCTGGCTCTGGCCCCAGAGGAGAAAAAAACCCCTTGTTTTTGTTCTTGTTCTAGATTACATATCGACTGCGGTATCTCCTCCGAGCAAGGTGTGATCCTTCCCCAGTGACTAACAATACCATCCAGTTCCACTGTGATCCTAGCTTCTGGGCTCAGAATATTTTCAATCTAGGTATGATACATTTTTATTGGCCTTTTGATGTCTTGATCCTATTCTGAAAGCAGCTTTCTTTTTGTGACAACAGCCTCTGCGCTATTCATTTTTTCATTTACTCTGTTAAATGTATTTCCCTAACTGTGAAAAACATTTAAAGTTCATTGCATAGGGAAAAGTATTATTTATGAATAGTATGATAAAGTATTAACAAACTTACCTTGTTTGAATGGTATATGTGATGGTGAAAATAGCAGCTTTCAGTTTTCTGGTCAGTACTTCTAACTTGTGGCTTCGAAAACAAGGAACACAGTTTTAAACCTTATTTCACATCCAAAGAAAGGGTTCCTGCTGTTAACCAGCACTCCCAGGTCCTTTCCCATGGGACAGCTTTCAGCCACAATGATAAAGCACCCTAAGAACTCCACAGCTTAGCAGGACTTAAAGGTTTTAGAGGTCTTTCTGGATTTTGACTGTTGTTGTGCTTCCTTTCTCTCTCCAAATGCCCATCTTGGTGGGCATTTTTGTTTTTCTGTCATGTGCAGAAGGCTTTGTGAGATGTCTGTGGGACATTTTCTGCCTTTCATCAGAAAGTGCTCTCTCAGTGTACAGGGGTGCAAATATGTGATTCTCTACAATGTCAGAGGCAGAAAGTGTTATGGCAGTCCTTTAAGGCAAACAAGCACCTTTTCCCAGACATGAGGACACTGGATGGTAGCAAGGAAATTCTCCAAGTTCCTTCTTTATAAATAGTTTTCTTAGAAACAGGAATTGAAAGTGAAACATGTTTCCAGAAACCAGCTGTCAGTTTGTATAGTGATAACTCTGAACTGCTGCTCAGCTGAGGTGTTTGTCATGAGCTGACTTTTTCCTGTGTTTGGTGGACTCTTTTTCTTGTGTATATTTATTTCATGAACTTCTGAAATACAGTCCCTTATATTCTGAAAAGTGCTACAATTGAAATGGCACCTGTATAGATCAGCACTGGGTTTCTTGTAAGACTTTAAGTGATAGGTAAAACCAAATCATGTTTATCTGTCTAGTTTGAGAAATCACAGCCTTCAGGCCATTTTGTTTATGATCAGATGTGCTCAATTTGTATAGATAAGCTAGATATAAGAATCAGTGAAGAAAAATAAAGTCTGAGTAAAGAAACAAATTACTTCAGAAATGGTTTTGAGTTCTAATCAGGCTGCATGTTGCTGACATTGTGATGGCATTTCTGCTAACTGCCATACCTCAGTATTGATTTTATTTCTTTTTGTTAAAATAGGTTCTTTAGTAATTGAAGATAAGGAAACTCCACCACATATGCCCAAGAGCCCTGCGGTGGAAGCAAACTTGCAGCCACCAGGCAGCTTACCTCCCAACCAGCTCTCCAAGTTCCCAACCCAGATCAGCTTGGCTCAGCTGCGCCTGCAGCACATGCAGCAGCAGGTCATGGCTCAGAGGCAGCAAGCTCAGCGCAGAGCAGGACCTGCAGTTCTGCCAAACACAAGAGTGCCAGGAGCCATGCAACAACCTCCTGCTTCTCATCAGGTAACTTAGGACTGTTTTCAGACCTCTTTTTTCCATGGCACTGAAAGAGAAAATGAAGTAAGATAGGAAAAAAAGGGGAAGTACTTAAACAGAGATACATAAGTTCAGCTGTCTTCAGCTTCAGCATGTAGCTGTGTAGATGGTTTAGAGGACATTTTCTTTACTGAGAAGTGAGTGGGCATTTTAAACTTGCCTTGCAAAATGCATGGTAGCACCCAGCCTGTATTTATTCCTTAAAGAAATAAAATCTTGTTGCATCCAGCCATATACAGTGCTTAGCAACATTTTTGTGTTTTTTTCAAGTGATCAAAAAGTTAATGTCATTAATTTTGTTACATCTATTTTGCATAACACCCAATGATTGTCTCATGTGTCTTTCAAAGTTGGAAACTCTCACTGGCTCTTGTTATGTCTCTTCTTATAATAAAATAATTCAAAACTGTCTACTAGGTTTTAACATTGAAATTCAATGCTTTTGATAATTCAGATAAATGGTGTGGTACTGTTTATTTGCATATCATTTATGAGGAGTTTCAGAAGTTTAAAAGGACCGTTTAGTAAAAAATGTGTCGAATATAGAGCAGACCTCAGCTAAGTTGCAGAACTGTTTTTATTGTTTTTATGCAGGCACCTCCACGCTTGATTCATTTTCAGAATCATAGTCCCAAGCCCAATGGTTCAGCTCTTCCTGGACAACAGATGAGATTTCCCCAAAATCAGAACCTACCAAGGCCAGCAGTGAAGCCCAACCCATTGCAAATGGCATTCTTGGCACAGCAAGCTATAAAACAGGTAGAGTGCCTTTCCCTTTTCACTCTCCATTTAGAAATTAAACATCAAATGTGCCTTATATCATCTTTTATCCTACACTTCTAGAGTGCTTTTCAATTAAAACAGAGATTACATTATTTTTCTATGACAAGATACCCATAGTTTTCTTCATGAGGTAACTGTCAAGTTGCTTTCATTTTGGCAGTTCTAAGCAGCTGAAGCATGAGGGAGGTGAGCCACTGTGTGTGCTGTGCAGGTGTTTCTTTCTCTTACTTGGTGTTCCTGTGGTTTCTGACCATTTATGCAAAACTTAGCATGGCCATGGTCTGCACACTGACCAGACAAATCAGAAAATCCCAGTTTATCTTGATGATAGTTCCTGACCAGGAGCCAGGTAAAACCTTGACAGCTAGGGCTGCCATGGTTCCCCAGTGTATGGCAAATCTGAACCCTTACAGGTGAAGGAAGAAAAGAGAGTCCACAATTGTGGGACCTCTGCTTAGTGGGACTGATCAATGCCCAGCTGACCAGCAGCTGAACTGGGGCAGAAGCAAAATCATTGGTGTTTAGGAAGGCTCATCTTTATTAAAACCTAATTATTACCACATGAGTTGCTGGGTGCAGGTAAGCAGGAAAGAATCAAACAAATCTGTCACTTGAAAAGTGGGGTAATACCAGTTATGTTTGCAATGCTTATGATGTCAGAGAACTAATTCAACTAAATGGAAAAAAGATGAGCAATATCTAAGAGAACTTGTGAGAATAAAAAGTCACTTCTATTCTGTGCCTCTGAAAAGAAGGCTGGCCTGACTACAAGCCTTTCGTTCAAGATACCTCATAATTCAGTAATGTCTTTCTGAAACTAGAGGCCAGTAAATAGAATGATTGACTAAAAGGAAATTGAGCAGAGTCAGATTTTGCCTGCAGTTGCCAAGAAATTCCATTAAAGTCATTGAAAACTGCATACATCTAGATAAGAAAGAAATTTGGTCTGACTTGACTGTGCACTTCATATCATGGTGTTAAATGTATATATGGATGGAGATCCAGTCAGCATTTCAAATTCTTATGACTTTATGTTGTTAAGGGAACATCAAGACTTCAAGGCATGCAGGTTTATTTGGTAAAGCACTGGAGCAGTTGTGCCTTCAGCCTATTACCTGTAATGCTTTTATTTAACAAAAACTGTTACTTTTCTTCCACAACACTGTCAATGCAGCATGAAATATTAATAGATACTTAACACTGAGGCATAGCTTTGAGTTTAAGAATTTGCATTCATTTCTTCTATTCATAGTTTTCAACTACTTGTCATCTTCTTGTGAGATTGGTTCATGAAATGAGATAACTTCAGAGTAAATCAGGATTTCATGTTTGAAGTCAGCTTCCTGAGCTAAGCTGCTGGTTTTATATATTCAGATAGATGTGACCTGTTGCAAAGAAAAAAAATGCTGAATTGTGGATTTTTCTCTTCTCTTTAGTGGCAGATCAGTAGTGGACAAGCTTCATCCACCCCTTCAACTGCAAGCAGCTCCACATCGACTCCATCCAGCCCCACAGTCACCAGTGCTGCTGGGTGTGATGGGAAGAATTATGGTCCCCCTGTGATAGATTTGAGTTCCCCAGTGGGCAGCTCCTATAATCTGCCATCCCTCCCTGATGTGAGTGTGACATAGAGGCAATGTTTTACAGATTCTATTTTGAAGTCTTAACATTTGTGAGAAATAGAAACCTTTAAGACTGAAATTCTGTTTGTCAAAATGAAACAGATCTAGGAAATAAACATTGCAGAGTTTGCCTGTACATTGCTGGAAATACTCAGAACCATTCTGGGAGACAGCTGTTAGAACAACTAAGTAAAGTAGGATAACAAGTTGTAATTGTAATTGGACATGTTTATTTGTATGCATATTTTTCTGCAGCCCTCATAATGATCCTTACAAAATTCTTACAAAAATATGCTAGCTTAGCTTTTGTTTACCAGTGTTCATAGATAGCAGTGGTTTGCTGATGGCATTTTGGTAGATTTTTAACATTTCTAAAATCTATTTCTAACTTATTAAAAGAGCTATCTTAGGAAGGTATTATTGGTCAGGATACTGGATATATTCCTTATGTCTTTTCTTTTTGGTGCTTCTTTTCTTTATATATTCTCTAATGTGCCTGTGAGCTGGTGATAGAAAGAGCATAGTAAGGTCATAATTTCTTAACCTTCTAAGCTTCTCTTTTTTACATGTTTGCCAGAGGTCCATGTTGGAGTTATTGAGTCTTAGAGGTGATTTTATTTTTCCACATAACTGCCTAACCTGTTTTTTGTGGTCTAAGGTTTGTAGATATCTGAAGTGTCATGGTTTTCTAGTCATAGCTTGCTCTTACTTCCTTTGTCTCCCATCTATGCTTTGTTTTTACCTACAATACTGTGTGTTCTCTTTATTAAAATGGAGTACATAGGCTACAGGATCACAGTTATTTGTCAGACTTAAAGGGGGAACTACACAACGAGGTCCTTAAACCACTGAGTCTGTGAGACATTTCAGCATATTTGTTTCTGTGCACAGTATATGAACTCTTCTGCTTGTGTGTGATGGAGTTCATGCTTTCAAGACATATGGCCCAAATCACTGTAAATGTGCTGAGCTTGCAAAGGCTGCTGCATCCACTTTGGATACATCTTACCAAACATTTTCTTACGTATTAGGAGAAACCAAACATTTCAAAAAGTGATTCCTCCTTATCAAACCAGAACATGTAGTTTTTATGGAAAGTTAGAATGCTGCATTGGGAGCCCCTGGAGTAAAGTTCAGTTGTCTGGCCTGAACCATGGTAGAAAGAGCAAGTGTTGGTTTGCTGTTTCCATTTTGAGTCAATAGGCATGGTTCCTGTCCAGAGGGTATGTGGGACAGATGGGATTGAGTGTCCTTTGAGCTTCTTCCAGTCCTGTTCAACACCCATGGATTAAGGGGTAGTCTAGCATATTATCTTTTTGAGAGTATTTAATGTGAGCAAGTCCAAGGAAAGTGTGGAGAGAAACTTATTTCAATGTGTGAAAGCTCCATGTTATTTGGGCCTTCTGTGTAGCCTGTGGAGAAAAATTGGCACTTACGGAATTATTTGCTCTTAAAATGAAGCACTGTCTGAATTTGGCTATTTCATTTTCTTTTTAGGGAAAACAAGATTATGTGTTTTAAAGTAACCATCTCACTTTTGGATGGGTAAACTTTGGTGAAATGCATTTTGGTCTTTGCTTTCAAAATAGCAGCATGGCAGAAGCTTTTTGGTTTTGTTTTGTTTTTGTTGTTTTGTAGGGTTTTTTTTCCCTTCCCAACACTAAGTGCTTCCCTTTGCTTCCCCATCTTTTAGATTGATTGTTCAGGAAACATCACACTGGATAATGCTGTAAGGAAGGATGGCACTGTAGAGCAGAATCAGCCAAAACCCCCTTCAAACAGGACTGTGCAGTCACCAAATTCCTCAGTACCATCACCAGGCCTCTCAGGTAATTGAATGTGGTGCAATTTTCTATTTAATGGTGCAATTGAAAAATCAAATGTGGCAATGTTAACACTGACATCAGAATTAATTCTGTTTTATATTAAACATGAGAAAGAACAAAGTGAACGCAAAGTTGTAGAAACCCTAGTAGGAAGTAGAGATAATATTTTAGCATTGTGATCAAAAGTTGAGCATCTGGATCTTAAAAACAGGGGGAAAAAAAAAGGGTAGATTTTAGCAAATTGAATAGAAATCCATAGGAAAGTGACACTCTCAAGTGTACACCAGATTAAAACCTAGCAGCTGTGGTAAGAGACAAGTATTTGAGAGAGTGAGAGAGGGTGTAGCAGCAGACTAGAAATGCTGCCTTGGGTGGGTAGTGCAGCACTGACCCAGGATGACCAGAGGAGTTACTGTGATGGTGGACCTGGAGGATCCAGGGGATTCCTGTCACCATGCTGGTGGCACACCATGCTGGTGGCAGCTGTTCCTTGCTCCCATTTTCTGACCTGAGCTGTGGGAAGGCTGTGTGAGTGGGAATTCCCAAGGAGCACTCGTGCAGCATTCGTGCATTCATGTGGTGGTCCCACATTCCTGCAGGACAGCAGAGACAGCGGGTGGTGCGTTCACAGCCAGCACTAACAGCCCACTCAGCCTTCTCAGGACTGCTGCTCAGCAATCTGCTCCACAAGGCTGTTGGCTCTTTGGGCCCCAGACCTTTGGTCTCTCTCATATCTGTCCCCCAGACTCCTTCCTGCTCACAGCTCCAAGTTTCCTGGCAGTTCTCCTGAGAGATCTGCTTGAATTTATAAGACAAAACAGCCTGCAGTGATCAGTGGAGAGGTCAGCCAGGCAAAGGTACTCACCCATCAGCCTCTTTGCATGTATGGGCCCTTTCTTAGTCCTCTTTCCCTCTGTTATCTCATGCCTCTCATCCTTTCATGAAAATGAGATGAAATCATTAAAGTATTAAATGAGATATTTCTCACTGCAGGAGAAATTTTCCCCAAAACGTGTGTACTTCTCTGAGTCACATCTCAGACTTGGCACAGGCTTGTGTTCTGTTCTAATCTGAGTCTTCTGTCCTAGGAGGAATCAGTGTGACAAACGTACACCCTCCAATTCGTTCACCCAGTGCCTCCAGTGTTGGGAGCAGAGAGAGGTAAGGAAAGTGTGAGAGCAGAAAATGTAACTTCCACCTCCACAGAACATGCCTGAGTCTCTTCTCTTTTTAATGCATAAAGATGTCGATTTGTCTCACCTTCTCTGTTAACAGGTCAGGCCTGGTGGTTGTTACAGCACTCTTTGCATTCTAAAAGAAGTAATTTCATTTGTAATGTATTAATAGAACATCTAAAGATGTATTGACTCTGTAAATGATGGCTAGGTTGGCATTATTGAAATACCATTTATAAATTAGGTTTTAAGTTCAGAAAAATCAGCTAAAGGAAAAAGCTGCATATTGAAGGCCCTTGTGGAACTATAAATTACTCCAGATTTAAGGAACTCATGCAACAAAGAGGGTTATTAAGAATTTTCTGCTGCAATACAGTTAAGTGAGCACTAGATATCTACTGAGAGTCTACACAAATGTTTTCATGCCTTACTGATGGAATATTAATGAACAAATATATTTACACAGCGTTGTTTAAAGAGTGCAGATCTGTTAATGCATTGCAATAAATTAGAGCATACATCTGACATGAGATTAATTTTTCATGCAGAGAAAAATCAAATGACATTCATCCTACTTGAGTTGGAAATGCAGGTGCTTTTTAATCTGGAATACCTTTTGCTCTATTCCATTTACATGGTAAATTCTGTGAAGGACTCTTATGAGTAGTTTAAATGAACAGTTTAAATGGTTGTTTGAAGAGTCTTTACTTGCATTTAAAAATGTGATTTGATATGCTGCTGCTTGAATTAATTTTGTTAGATTTAAATTCTTCACTTTTATTTAAAAAGATAAGCAGGTATTTTAAAGTTTGATTGTCCATTCTCATCTTGTTAGGACTAAATACATGAAAAAAGACCTAGTTCCAAAAGTAGGGTCCAAGTTTTGGTGGACCTGCAAGGCTCTAAGAAAGTTTTCCAAGATAATGTAAATATGTATATCATCTACTTTATTTGATTGTGTAGTTTACAATGTCCAGTGAAGGTGCTTTTTTGTGCATGATTTGAAACTGAGCTTTGCAAATTTTGCACTAATGGGTCAAACCATGAGTAGTTCTCAAATTTTAATGGTGGAGCCATTAAAATTTTCCCATTTGGTAATGCTTTTTCAGTATACATTAAAGGAAATAAGCTTGGATGTTGCATTCCATAAAGAGTATACTACTCAGGATTCAAAGAAACAAAGTAGATTCACATCCTGAGGTCTTGGAAAGCATCAGTGTACAAAAGGTGTCCAGTTCTGACTGCCAATTTCCTTTTTTCCCTGCTTCTTCCTGTTATTTGCAGTTCTGGGTCCTCCAGCAGGCCACCAGGAGCTGATTCCACACACAAAGTCCCTGTTGTTATGTTGGAGCCCATCAGAATTAAGCAGGAGTCAAGTCCCTCAAACGAGACCTTTGATTTCCCCATCGTTGTAGTGAAGGAGGAGATGGAGGAGGAATCCCGGCCTCGGAATGTAATGTTTGCAGCTGGAAAGAGCTCCTTTCTCTTTGGAGGGTATTTTGTATTTATGGGGACTAAAATAATTTACTGGTATTCTGTTGGGAACTGTTTCAGGGGAAAACTAAAAGGCTAAGTAAAAGGAAGAGGTGAAATTCAAAATCAAACTAGCCCTACTGCCAATTAAATTAAATTATGTGAACAGACTGCTTTTATCCATTGAAAATCTGGGAAATCCAGGAATAACTTGCAGAGATAAAAATTTTAGGTGCTGCTAGAAGTGTTTCCTAGTCATAGTGCAGGAATATCCATAAACAAGGTACTATTTTTTTGGGCCATCAGAGGTTAGATTTTATTGGTGGAGCAGTAAATAGCCTTTCATAGCTAATTTCTGGTGTTCATTTGCCTGTGTTACAGATGTTAGTAATTTCTGCATGCATGTAGGAACTGTATGGCTGCTGGTATATAAATCTGTTATTCAGGTCAGTTAGCACGTTTTTAGGTTCATGTAAATGCACATAAATAACTGTAATCTGACTTCCTTTGTTTCTTCCTGCAGTCCATACTTACTTCCTTGCTGCTGGATACCAGTCACAATTCCACTTCTGAGGAAGCCATGCTAAGAACAGATGCCCCAGACAGCACAGATGACCAACCAGGGGCACTGCAGGAGAACACATTCTCTGGGAAAACAGGATGGATGGGATCCTCCCACACTGGCGAGGGCAGAAAAGAGGATGATCCCAATGAAGATTGGTGTGCTGTATGCCAAAATGGAGGGAAGCTCCTCTGCTGTGAGAAGTGTCCCAAAGTATTCCATCTTTCTTGTCATGTCCCTACACTGATGAGCTTTCCAAGGTAATTGACTTTTTAAATTCCATCTAAATTTGGACTAGAAGACGTTAGACTTGTTGTGAAACCCAGGGTAAGAAGTTTCAGTCTCAGAGGAAGAGCAGCGCCTTCCTTAAAGTCTTCTATCCAGTAGTTTTATTACTTGGAGAAAATTTGAATTTTCATGAAACTTCAGCTTAATTGCATATTTTTCTACAAAATCTAGTAAAACTCTTCACTTATTTGACAATTAAGCAAGATCACATCTAGGGCATCTATTATTAAAACTGGGACACAGAATTAGCAATCTGTCATAAAATGTTTTAAGGGTGACTGAAAATAGTTAAATTTCTTCATAATAATGATTTAAAAAAAAAGAAAAATTAAGCCATGTCTACAGGAAAAATCTGAATTAATATAGTATTGAATATATTACTTCAGTGCTAAAAATGGCTACACTCCTAGCATGGGATGTGTAGTGACTGACATATTTTATAACAGCCAGTGTTGAAACAAGCATTAGGGTTTCTTGGTTTGCAAAAAACCATTGCTTTGTTACAAAACCATTGTTCAGTTTCTTGACTTCCAAAATCGAGCCTTAAGTAGATTATTGTTATAAGCATTACTGGCATTTGCTTCTGGAATTAGTGTCTTTGATTGAAATAAAGGGCATTTGTCAATGCCCCAGCTTGGAAATGTCATGCAATAAGCTTGTTTGCATTAAAGGATAAAAACATTGGTCATAACATGCTCATTGGTTAATGCTTTTATAAATATTAGGTTTTCTGATTAAATATCAGCATAGTTTAGTGGTGTAAAATATTTGGATAGCAACTTAGATTAGCAGGTTGATCATCTCTGTGCTACTCTGAACAGGCATGCTTCTGGAAGTATGTCTTTTAAATGTCAGTTGAAATGGCACATAAAAATGTTTCTCTTACTTTTTGAAACTTCAGTTTCCAGGGTTTTTTAATTAAAACAATGCTACATTACAGCTTCATGCCATAAGGAAAGCCCAGTAAGGTTACAGTAAGCACTTAATAAATATTCTTTCTGGCAAGGAAACAAAAAGTAATCTCGAAGCAGGTAGATAACTATGCATTACAAGACTTTGTTTCTATTAAAATTAAATATTCAATATCAAGTCTTTAAGTTTTACTGGATCATTCAGTGGAAACTGAGGTAATGAGGTCTGAGGGCAAGAGAGCCAAAACCTACTTTGGTGGCAGGTGTTCAGCTCTGTAAAGGTGCATATTGCTACAGGTGCATTGTGTTCCTGGGCTCCAGAGCACAGTTAGGTGAAGTTTCCTCCTGACTTCTGGTGTATCAGGTTTTTGTTCTCGTCTTTGTGGGGTTGCTTGTTTTTTTTCCTCCCAACTCTAAGTCTGACTCTAAGTCTCTTAGCATTAGTTCCTTCTACAAACACACAGAATAATTCTGTTATTATTGTGTCAGGGTGTCAGTCTGCTGCTTTCATGGTTGCTTTTTTTCCTGGTTTCAGGTGGATAGAGCAATTTCATAGGTTCACAGAGTCACAGGGTGTTTTGGGTTGGAGGGACCTTTAAAGACCCCCTAATTTGAACCCCCTGCAATGCTCAGGGGACATCTTCAACTAGACAAGGTTGCTCAGAGCCCCATCCAACCCGGCCTTGAATGTTTCCAGGGATGGGGCATCCAGCACCTCTTTGGGCAACCTGTGTTTCAGTGTTTCACAGTCCTCACTGTAAAAAACTTTTTCCTTGTATCCAGTCTGAATCTACCCTCTTTCAGTTTAAAACAATGTTCCCACATACATTCATAAGGCCACAGCATCTTTTTTTCTTTCCCTCCAACCTACCACATTCTTCCTGATTCTTGAATATTTTAATACATCATTCCTCTAATTTTTCCTTGTTTTCTTGTATCTCAAGATCTCTAGGTCATAGCCTGTATTAATTTTTGTGTATCTGCCACATCATTTCTGTGAGGCTAATCCAGGCACAGAGGTGATGCTGTCATAAATCACGCTGTGAAGTTAAGACAATAGAAAGTAAAACAACTTGAAGCAAAATGCCCATCATTCACCATGCATGCTAAAACTGGCAGATGGTGAAAATCTTTGGATCACTCTGAATAGAAAACAGTAAGATTTTCTGCCTTACTACTGAAATTAAATAAAGGGTGCTGCAGAAACTATTTCCCATTTATGAAGACTCTATTTAACATAGCTCTGGGTAAATGCATGCATTTGGTCTCACAACTGGTTATTGCTGGATTCTGTCTATTGTGTGACAATTCAGCCCTCTGGTGGTTATCTGCAAACATGCAGTTTCTCTCTTTTGGTAGAGAACTATTGTAAAAAAATAGACTCTTCATATTTTTTTTCAAAACATTCAAGTTCACAAATTGTGTTTAACAATCAGTAGACGTAGCTTGCAGAACTAATTATCTTATAATCTCATACGGACCTTTAAATCTCAGTACTGTCTTATGCAAACTGGTAAAATCATGAATATCTGAAATTTTTAGGGAGTGAAATATTTTCAATTTTACAAAGAATCCTGTTTATGGTAATCTCTGTAGATTTGTAATGTGCTGTAGGATCAAGCTTGTAGAGGGCATGTAGTTCTCACCATATAACACTAACACTTTGCCTTCTCTTCAGCCCATATGACTCCTTCAGTCTCTCTGTAGTTGTACAGGGCTTTCATAGTGCTGTCCTTAAATCCTGTGAGCTCAAGTGAAAAAACTCAGTATTGACAAAGGTGGAGACCATCTGTCTGTCTTTCTGCTAAGACACCATTAATGACACCAGTGCCACTGAAAGGAAAGAAAGTTGTAGTAAAGCATTTTTGCCAGCAGCCTTTTGTACCACCACTAAGGAAACAGCAGAGATGCAGAGAAAACCCCACCCCACAGCTGAGGGATTTACCCAGAAATATGTGTAAAGCCTTCCACAAAGGAGTGCTCTCTCACTGAGGTCAATGTATCTGTTTGTCTTCTTTAGTGGAGAGTGGATTTGTACATTCTGTCGGGATTTGTCCAAGCCAGAAGTTGAATATGACTGTGATAAACCTGCTCACAGCTCTGAAAAAAGAAAATTGGAAGACACCATGGGTTTGGCACCCATAGACCGCAGGGTAAGGATAAAATTATTATTTAAAACTTTGAAGGTGAAGCAATTTTGATCTGTGTTAGAAACTTTTGTCAGTGTTTACCTGTTTTCAGTTGGCAACTTGTGTAAATACACTGAAATGAGTATTTCATTTGGGGTCTTAGTCTACGTGTAGAACCAATTATGGCAGAGTAGTAGAGAGGAGACTCCCAGGTTCATGATGTATGGCACTGATTATGTGGGTGATTGTGATGAGATTTATTGCTAACACAGTATCTAAATATCGCCAATGCAGTGTGTGATATAAGCAGGTCTGAAGGGCTGTAACAGAGACAGGGCCAGCTGGATCAGGCAGGTTTGCACAAAGCACACTTGGAAAGCAGCAAAGCACCCATGGAGCTACATTAGGATTTAATCTCCACCTGTTACTCACCTGTCCAAACCTGAGTGTTCCCATCCTCGGGCTGGATGTGCCCTGCAGGGGTGGGATCCATCTGGGAGCTGCCCTGCAGCCTCGGGAGGTCACTTTGCCATTTGGCCCAGGCTCCAGGAGCATTTTGTGCCCTTTGCAGGCCCATGTGTACCAAGATCAGTCACAGCCATCACCACTCCCCCACCCATGGAATGCATTAATTATGCAAGGAAGCATCCAGACAGTTCCTCCTGCAATTGCCACAATTCCCACCTGGTGTTCTTATCTTAGGATATATCACATTGCCCATTGTTTATGTGTGTGTGTGTAGGACAGACTTTGTCACACCATTATTTACATGTACTCTATTTGTATTTTGCATTACATGTAAGTTATAAACCCTGTAAAGATGCTAATAAGGGATCAGAAAGCATAAAATCACACAGAAGTATATTTTAGAATCTCTTTCGAGGCTCAAGATCCAGTTTATTATATTTGTATACACAAAGAAAAAGGGAGAATTCTGAGTTCTGTATTTTCTGTAGTTTGTGGTTTTAGAATAAGCTGTGTAGGATTCCTGAATTACTTGGGTATCTATTTTTCTTGGCACAGAAGTGTGAAAGACTGCTGTTGTACCTCTACTGTCATGAAATGAGTCCTGCCTTTCAAGATCCAGTTCCTCCCACAGTATGTACCTCACTTCTATTTTATGTTAGCAGCATATTTGCCATGATTCTAGTGGCATTCTAAAGTCCATTATCATAAGTCAAATTCCACAGACATTCAAGGCATTAAACATGTTTAGTTTTATTCCAACTGTCAGAAGGGGGAAGTTAAAAGTTGAAGCATTGTGTTGGTAGGGGATTTACTAGTAAAATTACACAATAACTAATTTTACTTAATACTTCAAAAATATTTTTAAAAAGTAAGTTCTAACACTGCTAACTTCATACCCTGAGTTACATCACTGAGAAGGTAAATTAGGATATATTTGGGGGTTTTAAACATTACCTGATTTTGAGAATTGGGATATTGCATAGTACTAATATGAAATTTAATTTCTTATTGACTTGAAATTTGTTAGTTTAAAATGGTAAACAGTACCTGGGTGCAGTAGAAGTCCAAAGCTACAAAGAGATACCACTGTGATCAGATGAAAAGATGTTCTTAATGACAAGTCAGTGGGGATGGACAAGTCAATGAGGAAAGAGTTCATCAAAAAGTAGTATGTTCCTAGGCAGCCTTTACTCCATTTGAATAAGAATTCTGAAGAACATTCCACAGAGTTTAATAATAAGAAATGGCACAAGAGATTAATTGATTATTTATATTATGGTCATGTATTACTAAATTCAGGTATTAAAAACATGAATCCAGTTAGGACAAAGTAGGAAAAAATTGTTTTCATTGTTATTTACTTTATTATTATTTCTAAAGAAAAAAACTCCTGATCCTACAGCCACAGTTTGGGTATGAAAACCATTGAGATCTCTGAAATTTGCCATCATTTCAAGGACTTATTTCATATGGTGGTCTTGAGACTGAAATTTATTAGAGAGCTTATTTGTCTACACCTGAAAATAACATCCAAATCAACTCATTGGCTCTATTATATGCACTTAGGGGAGTTTTTTATGTTGTTTCTCTTTGATTTTAAAATAGGCATTGGAAAGACTATACTTTAGCCAACAAATTGTCATACATCACTGTTATTCCAGAAACTGTCTGCATGTATGTTAGAAGTGCAATTCTTGTATCTTTGAGTTGTACTTTGAACATGAGACTAAATCTTGCCTACTCCCTCAAATCTAAGTGTTTATAAAACAATAAATTATGAAAATTATTGCATTTTGGATTTTTTTCCCACTTAGGTTCCTGATTACTACAGAATAATCAAGAAGCCTATGGACTTGTCAACCATCAAGAGAAGACTTGAAGTGACCAATTCATTCTACACAAAGCCAGAAGATTTTGTGGCTGATTTCAGACTGATTTTCCAAAACTGTGCTGAATTTAATGAGGTTAGAAAAGTAGATCCTTTATCAGCTTTGTTGGCTTAGTTGTTTTCAGTATAACTGTAATGGGGGTACAACTTACAACACAAGAATCTATTGTATTAAACTTACTTTGATTATGAGACTGCAGTGAAAACATAGATCAGATTTGACACTGCTGTGGTTTGAGATAACTCTGCAGTGGACATCTTTCCAGAAAAAGGAGGAGGGGGTAAGAAACACAGCTGAATGGCCTGACAGCAGCTAAAGAAAAGGACAATTTTTATCATACAGGTTAATGGTGGGCATTATGATCTAAAATTTGGTTTCATCCTGCTTGTGTCAGATCTTAAATTCAGTGGGATTTTAATTCTGGGGGCCCTTATGATTTCAAGTCGCATGCAATTGTTATTATCCCCTATTGCATATAAGGGAGTATGTGGTGAAATAGGGATGCAGGTTCTGAGTGGACCACAAAATGAGAGAGAATTACAGTGGGAATAAAGGCTTTTTAAAGTGGCCTCTGTGGAGTTCTCATCCAGTCACCCTGAGAGCTAGGACTTACTCCTACACTGGTGATATCTGCTTCAGGAAACTGGTAGCTGTGGTGGCTGTGGATGACTTTAGGACTGCTCAGTCTTCCATGTTACAGTCATCATTTACCAAGTAATATTTTCTCTGTTACCAAAAATATCTGTAAGCTAGAAAAGTTTCTAACACCCTGAGGGCATATCTGTGTTTCACAATACAACACAACTCTGTCCCCCTGCTCCCACCCCAGTCAGGATTTAAGAGTTTTTAGAATCTTTACACAGCTTTGAGTACCCAGGCAATGTGGCTTTTGTGAGTGGCTTCTATGGTCAACTGTTAGAGAAAAAAAAACATTGGAGGTTGTTGGCTGGAAGATCTGCCTTCACTGTGTATTTTTGTGCTCTTTGGGGCCCTGTGCTCCATAGCCATTCCTGCTGATGAGTAATTTTTTTTTTTTGAGTTTGTACCTAAAAACCTAATGTGATCTAAGTACAGAGCTATTTCACAGTGCACTGATGTTGTTCATTCACCCACAGCCCGATTCAGAAGTGGCTGATGCTGGCATGAAACTCAAAGCCTACTTTGAAGACCTTCTAAGGAACCTTTATCCTGAGAGAAAGTTCCCTGTGCAGCCAAGCAGCCAGAGTGAAAAAGATAACCCAGAACTTACCGATGACTCGGACGATGACTTTGTACAGCCCCGGAAAAAACGCCTCAAAGGAGAAGAGCGTCAGTTCCTTAAATGAGCCACATGTGTTACTACAGAAAGTTTTTTAAAAACTGAAAATATTTATCACTGTTATCACTGTTTTGACTTGTAGGTTTGTGAATATTTACTAGACTTTCTACCCCCTGTCTGAAACACAAATCTAATGGAGATCAAGGCATGTGAAGAGCTTCTCTGAAGTTCAAACCTTTAATCTCTTTTTCTGGAGCAGCTCAGAAATTACCATTTGCGTGGGGTGACAGCTGTTTAACTTTGCTTTGAAGAAGTTTGTATAGAATTGAACTTCAAAACACGACATGAGTTCAACATGTGGCTTTCTGAGTTTAAAATGTGATCTCACCAGACTTTTAATTTTACCAAAGGCATGTGGCTGGCCATAATTTGATCTCTCTGTACTGTATTTAACACAAGCCATGAAAAAAGATGGTGTAACGTTATTGTCCTGCAGTACTGGTTGGTATAATGAAAGTGTAGTCGCCCCCAAAGAAGTTACTGGAAAATTTTAAATGTAAGGGAGAGGGTATTAAAAATAACTTTAAAAAAAAACAAACAAAGAAGAGGAATTTGTGTGAAAGTTTCTAACGGAGGAAGTAAAGAACAGAATATTTTGGTTTGTGCCATGTTTCTCACCACCAACAGGAAACAATGGTGTTTCTGTACTATTTTAACAGGTGTCTCAAGTGTGATGTACCTCTGTTTAATGAAGTTGGTGGGAAAGTCTTAAGTGGAAAAATGTTTGTTTGCAAAACCAGTCATTTTTGTGAATTTTTAAAGAGGGGAGAAAAAGCATCCTTTCTGTGCACAATCTCTTGTTTTTTCCCACATTTCTAAATATGTCAGAATGCAAGCAGGATTCACTCGGGAGTACACAAGTTTGAAGAGAAAGACATTGCTCTTCAGCCCTCCATCTGTCCCTGATCACCAGAAAGTGAAGATGAATTGCCTTATTTTGTTCCATCTACCTTCCAAAAGCTCTGACAACTGTCTTGGGATTGCTTCTGCCCTCCGAGCACACCTCCAGTGGGACCCACCTGTGAAAGCTTTCCATCAGTTCTGTGGTTCCAGCTGGCTCCCTGAAAAACTCCAAACTTCATCCAAACAAAACTTCATCCGACTCTGACCTTTTGTTTTAAGGCATGTCCAAGGGCATTGCTTGGGGTTTCATTTCTGTGAGGGAAGATTCCCTTGACTTTAACACTGCTGATGGAAGGGAAGGGGTTTGGGGCGCTGAGACATACCTGAGGATGTGCAGGAGCTCCGGGAGGTCGGCACTGGGAATTGCTGTCTGAGCCCCTCTGCAAACACCCCGTGCTGACATTCCCAGGTAATGCCAGCTGCTCCTCGGGATAATTTTGGGGTGTCAGGGGGTCTGTCCGGGCTGAAGCATCTCCAGGTGCCTGTTCAGGGCAGCCCCTGGCTGAGGAGCCATGGGCAGCTCTTTATCCGCGTCCATCCCAGCGCCCATCCACGGGGTGTGTGTGTGGCACAGGCAGGACACTGCAGGCACAGCTCCTCCCCTGCAGGTACCGAGGACACAAGGGGCTGGTTCCCTTCCTGGGGCTCCCGGCCTCCTCCTGCCCCGCATTCCCAGCCAGCTGGGACACACTGAGGAAACACCAAGCAATGTTCCTGGCAGGGAGTGGGAGTCACCAAGGCCTCCATGCAGCTCTGGGCCAGGAAAGTGGCCCCAGCCTCAGCACCTGCAGTGATTTTGGGCTGTGAACACTCACCTGCAGGAAACGCCCCTCTGCAGCTGGGACCAGCCCTGACACTCTCCAGAAGAACTTTGGCCATGAACCAAGTGATCCCTCAAGACTTAGCCTGCTCATTTCTCCCTGGAAAGGGATGTGGAATGAGCACCTTTACAGCTGGTGGGTAAATCCTGGAAAGGGCAGGAAACCAGGGTTATTGGAAGAGTTTTGTGCTGTCATGCCAGGTACCAGCCAGTTCTGCTCTAGAGCCAGTCTAGGGGCTGGTGTGTAAAGCAGCATTAGCAGGAAAGAAGGAGCTAGGTTTGCATAGGAATTCCCTAGCTAGCAGCAGCCATCCCCATCTGAGGCAGGACATTCCCCATGAGCCTGAGATCTGCTCAGGTGCTTGTAGCAGGGTGCTGACAAGGCCAAGATTCTGAATTCAACCCCCACATGGATCAGTAACTCATCACCGTTTGGCTTGATGATCCTCGTGTCTCTTTCCAACTCAGAATCTCCTGTGCTCCGGAAATAAAGAGCAAACAGTTTTCTCTGGCTTTTTAAACCCACGGGTTTTTCCATCGGGGAGTGCGAGCCACAGAGAAAGTGGGGGAGAGGAGGGAGAGCATCGAGTCTCACCCGGCAGGTGTCGGATGAGCGGCTGGAGCAGGACCGAGCCCCGGCGGGGTCCCGGGCCCACACCGGGCGCAGGTCGGACCCGGCACCAGCACCCGCCCGGAGCGGCTCCTCCCGCCCGCGGCGATCCCGGTCCTCAGCCCAGCCCAAATCCCGCACCCCGCCCGCCGAGGGAGAAGCGGCTCCGCCCGGGTCCCCCAGCAGACACCGGCAGGAGCCGGACCAAGATCTCGGGGCCCGGATCCCGGTGCCGGCCGGGTCTCAGCGCCTCGAGCCCCGCGCAGCGCTCCGAGCGCCGGTCCCGCCGCAGGCCGGGACGAGCATCCCCCACACCGAGCGGAGCGGGCGCGGATCCGCCGGGGTTTGTGGGCGGGGCGGAACCGGCTCAGGTGCGATGGGAACGGGCTGCGGGTACCGCCCTCGGGCCGCGCTGAGCTCGCGTCTAACGGCTCTGCTCTCCTTTTCTCCCTTTTCCTTTTGTTCTCCCCCCCCTTTTTCTTTCCGTTTTCTCCTGTATGGAAAATCACTCCATGCAAAGCCGGTGTCCATAAAGGAGACAGAGAAGCCCCACCACTTTATTTATTAAAAACCCTTCAAGCCAGGCTTTTTCCATGGCTATCTGTTCTAATCTAAAAGATTTATAAGCTTTACTAGAAAAGAGTTCAAATCCACAGCAAAATACCAAGAATCCAATTATATCAGCAAAATAACTTCATTTTCTCATGTACCCCATCACAGGTCCTGGTGGGACCTATCAAGGGATACGGATGCAGTGTGGAGCAGGGAAAGAATTAGGATCATTTCTCCAATTCCTGTGTTCTCAGTGAGGTTGGGAAAAAATAAGGAGAATTTAGTTTACACAAGAAGATTGGAGTCTTGTTTTTAGTGACTGGCAGACAACACTCATAGGAAAACATTTCAACCTGTCTCAGCACAGGCAAACCATAAGCAGCAGGATGGAATCTTGGAACAGAAATTATCAGGTGCTTTTTCCCAAGGTAGCATCTCCCCAGACAGTAGCCAGCGTAAGCACAGCTCACAAGAGAGGAGAGAAGGATCTCTCTTGTGAAAAATGCCAATCACTTGTTTTTAGAATTTTAAAAGTTTAATAGTAATAAAATGGTTAAAAATATAATATAACGAGAGTAATAAAAATTTGGACAATTAGGATTTAGGACAATACAAGACAATAAGAACAAAGAGTTACGGAAGTCCAGGCACCTTTTTCTGGGTAGCACAAGCCCGAAAAAGGACACACGTTAACAGAGGATTAACCCTTAAAAGCAGCAGCCTGTTGTATATTCATACACTTCATACATAATGCATAAATTCCATTCAAACACAGGATTCTGTCTGATTGGTGTCAGCTTCTTCCTCTGAATCCTAACGGCGCCTTCAGGGCTGAGTAAGGCAGGAAGAACTCGATAAGAGAGCAATAAATTCTTTTCTCTGAAAGATTTAAGTGTCCTGTGGCTCTTATCCCAGTGCAAGTCCTTTCTTTAAAAAACGTATCCTACATAGCATAGTTTCTATTTTAACATTTTTTATAACCTAAAACTCTATTTAACACACTAATTAAGAAAATACAGCATAACTTTCTAACATAACACATATAATATTCATTTTCATGTCTGCAAAAAGCCAATCATAAAATATGCATTCTTCACATCTCTTCTCCTGGGATAGATGTTGTCCCTGTTTCCCTGCCTTTCACATCCTCAACAGTGAATTTTCCTTATGGGTAACATGTAAGAAAAGAAAAATTCCAAGTGAAATTTGCCAGGATGACAGCCCTGGGACAGACATTTTCCCTGCTGTGCTCCTGCTCTTTTCAGAGTAGCCAGGAGTCCCCAGATTAGCACAGAGAGCCACCCTCAGTGCCACAGTTACTGACACCTCGGCTCTTGGCTTCAGAGAAGTGTCCTGGAAGCCCCAGCAGGAGCACAACCCTCAGCACATGTCCCTTTGCACAGTCCAGGTGCACACAAAGCACACACTCAAACTCCTCCCTCCAAACTCGGGTACCTTCTGGATGCCACAGAAGAAGGAATTCCAACCCAACTGGGATTTCCTCCCTCTTGCAGCCTGCAGGGCACTGCTGGACAAGGGCAGCGCTCCCTCCCTGGCCTGCGGAGTTCAGTTTGACTGCTCCAAGCTCTCCCCCACTGTGGAATTACAGCTGAAATATTACACATACAGCAAACCTTTCTTGAATTAAAAAGATAACACTTCACTAGGCTGGAGAAAGAAAAAAATAAGTGAGATCTGCTATATTTCCCTAAGCCAGGCAACACAATTCAAGACAAAAAAGCCTTTTCAGTTTGGGTCAAAAAGAACCTTTCATTCCACTTTTTCACCATTTTCAACAAGCTACCATATTAATTTTGTCTCTCTTCAAACAAAAAGCCAATTCAGCTTTGAGAACTGCATATTCTGGTGTCCCGAGCTACCACATAAATGCATTTCTCTTCCCCTGTGCCTCAAATAGACTAGAACCATCCAAACTCACTTTTCCTGGGAACCTGCAGAATTCTGTGTCAGCAGCTCAGCATTGCCTGATGAAAACCCCACAGATTTCCAGTAGGTTCTGCCTGCCTGGATTTTCAATTCCCCTTTCCCTGGCTCCTCCCTACCCTGGCATCTGGGGCATTTATTCCCGCTGGGCAGGACAGGGAGGGTTCACACCTCTTCTCTCCCTGAGCTCCAATCGGAGCCTTTGAGTGCTGCTGTGTCAGCCCCAGGCCCTAAAGCAGCATTTCCTTCTTTCCACCCTTCCAGAGCTGCCCCACAGTGCCCAGGAATGCCCCTGACCAAACCCCACAGCTCTGGTTTGCTGGCTTGCTCCCAGCCCTAAGGGATTTTCACTGAAACAAGGGCTGAAAGTCTTCCTCAGAAGAAGAACATTTAAGTGTGTCTGAGCAATCCCTCAGCTCTGTCCCTTTCTCTCCCTTTCTTTTGCTCATCTCCTGCCTCACACACAGCACCCACCTGGCCGGTTCCTCCATGTGGCTCCACAGAATTCCCAACAAACAGGTGATCCACATCTCCCTCACCCTGCCCGTGCTCTGGGGGTGACAGAGCAGGAGAGAGGACACCTGGAATGCTCAAAAACTGCTCAGCTTTGCTGCTTCCAGGACTTTCACACCCAGAGAACTGAGCCGAGATATAAACACCTCATTTAATACAAATCTCACAGAGATTTGATTTGGCTGCCAGTGCTATGCCTGGTTCCACACAGACGCACGAGGCTGCTGCCAGCTGCCATTTCAGCAGCTCCTGGGGACATGAACACCCCCCCACACCTCCCAGCTCCCCAGCCCGTGTCCCCCCAGCACTCCCAGGAGCGGCTGGCAGCGGGAATTGTCCCTGCTGGCCCTGCCTGGCAAACCCTGCCTCCAGCTCCGGCCGCCACTTCGCACCTCCTGCGAGAGAGGAGCTGCGTCCTGCTGCCTGCTCCCGGCGCTGCTGGGCCACAGCCCGCGTCCCCACAGAGCCCGTGTCCCCGCAGCCCGTGTCCCCACAGAGGCCGTGTCCCTGCACCGGGAAATGCCGTGGAAAATCGCGCTGAAAGCGCAGGGTCGGCGCCGGAACCGCATTCATGCAGCCGAATAGACGGAGAGGAATACTTCTGAGCCGCCATTTTTTACCTTGTCAAGGCGCATGCGCACGACGCCGCCATATTTGGAAGTGCACTCAGCAGCGTGACGAACCGCCATCTTTGGTGTGGCACCACGTGACTTCCGCCCTTCGCCGTCACCTTGGGTGCTGGCGGAAGCCATCTGCGGCTAAGCCGCCATCTTTCGTGCGGTGCAATTGAGGCCCCCCCGCTCCTCACAAGGGGTCTGTCTTTTCGGCTGCTTGAAATCCTCACACCCGATTCCTACGCCGACCCAGTGCTTTCAGAGCGACTTTTCGCGGTGTTTCCCGGTGTGGGGACACGTATGTTGGCGGCAGGGGTGCCGGGAGTTGGCGGGAGCTGTGCGAACAGCAGCAGAAACCTGGACAGCTCTGTCCTGGTGTCGCCATGTCCGCCATTTTGAGTGTGGCTCAACTCCGACCGGCCATATGTCGAGTCCTGTCACGTGATTTATTGCCACTTCCACCATCTTGGGAGTGGCGAACTGCCCCGTCCTTTCCGCGCCGCCATGTTGAGAGTGGCACACGGGCAGCTCTCTCCGCGCCGTGCCCGCCCGGTGTCCCCGGCCCGTGTCGCGGTGCGGCGGCGCCTCTGCCGCCCGGCACAACCACCGCCACGGCTGTCATTCTTCTCAGTCACCGCCCTGCAGTCCTTCTATCGCCTGGCCCCGCTCATGGCCCTGACTCTTTGCACTCCTAACTCTCCTTCACCCCCTCACTCTATTTCCAGACACGCCTCGCTCGGCAGCCACGCCGGTGTCCCGTGTCACCCAGCCGGGGACAGCCGGGACGGTCAGGACGCTGTGCCGGGGGCGGCAGTGCCGCTCTCTGCCGCCAGGCGGCAGCACCACTGCACAGCTCAGCCGGGTGGCGAGAGAGCAGAGAGAAAAGTTGGGATCGAGCCCTTTTTATTTCTTTCACCCCGAGCATCTTTTCTTATGTTTTCAGGCACTTGATTGTTTCATTCATATATAAAAACATTATATCATTACTTTCAAGCCTTACACATGTCTACTCAGAGCTTCCTACATTCCTGTATATAATAGAGTAGATAGGGTTTATTTTGAAATGAATTTATATATAAATAAGTATTACTTGTCCATATATGAAAAATGAAAACTTGACAGGTTTCACTATTCTATACACACCCCCTCCCTGTGAATTTTCTGGCAGTTTTGAGTCCCTCTGGGGGAGGGCACCCGGCATGAGCCCCTCATTCCCCATTCACCTGCTCCTCCACAGCATCCTGGCTCTCCCGGGGACATTGGGGTGCCCCAAATGACATCGGAGCCCCCGGGCTCCCCCTTCTCCCCCACCCCGAAGAAGGTTGAGTCAAAATGAGTCAAATGGCCCTGGAGAGCAGCACGTTGCTCTAACAATTTACATTGTACATGCCCCCAGAAGGGCTCTCTCTGCTGGAATAATAAAGACAGTCAGCCCTCAGAAGGGTTTAAGTTCCTCCACAGCTCCGGTGTCACAGGCTGGTGGCTACCCCACCTGAGCGGGTCGGGAAAGGCTGGACTGCCTTGGTTCAAATCAAACCAAATTCAGTCCCTGTGCTCTCAAGGGCTAGAGAAGTTTCCCCACTATGGACGACAGGTTGATCTCTCAGGAATTGATGCAACACCTGGCTGTGTTCCTTGCCTGTCGTACAGGCATTTTCATTGGTCATGAACAAATGCATTTCAAGAGTTTTAACTATTACTGACCAAGTGTTTTGTTTTTTTTTTTTTTTTTTTTTAAACAACAAAGAAAATACCATGAACAGGAGACAATTCCATTTGAACAGTCTCTGAATTTCCAGTATTTGAAAAGAAAACAATAGGGTAAGTTCAGGAGTATATAGCCATTACCAATAGGGTAATTGCAGGAATATATAGCCATTACCAATAAAATCAGTAAGTTTCCCAATATTGCTTTTGGTATTTAATGGAAAAAACCCATTCAGCCCAAGATTTCTCACCCTTACCTTCTTTCCCTAACAAACACAATTTTGCAACAAAATAGCTCGATCTGGGTCACTTTCCCTTAATTTCCACCCGTGTCCACAATCCTGGCAGGAGCTTGGGAAGCAGCAGAGTCCCTTTTGTGACTTTGCTGCATTCAGCTGTTTAAATCAGGCCGGTCCCCCTGCCAGCTCGCAGGGGGCAGCTCTGGCCTTCCCTGTCCCAGCAGTGACTCCTCCGCGGGCTGCCAAGCTGCACCTCCAGCAGATACAGAAGGATCCACCCAGTGCCCTGCTGGGAAGGCAAGACTGTGGAGAAGCGTGACAGTGTCAGCCCTTGAGGTTAAAAATAAGGAAAACAACGTGAGGAAATGACAAAAACGTCCAATTTGACTTAGGCTCCTTCAGGTGGCTCCTTCATGGTTCTGCAGTGTGTACTTCCTCTGAGTTAAAAAATAGTCCCCTCACAGGACTGTTAACTTCTCCATTAAGCCTCTTTTGTTATTAAGATTTAGGGATTTATTACATCTAGCTTTAGATCCTGTAACCTTCCCAGTTACTCCTCTGTTTAAAAAAAAAAAAAAAGAAGTGATAAATAAAGACCAAATCAACTATAACCACTTCCTTGCTTTTCAGTATTTCCTAACATCAAGCACCTTGCACTGGAGAAGAAAGAATAAGTTGTTTCTCCACATCCAAATTCCTTTGAGTTCTAATATAATCTCTTTCCTTGTGAGAAGTGTTTTGTACACAGCACAATGAATAAAACGGTCACATTTTCAAAAGACACAATTGCACAAGGACAGACAGCAAAACTGCCTCCAAAGTCAATTTGGGCACACATTTCCCTTTTTGCACTATGAGCTTTCTTTGGTGTCACACCTGAAATTCTGAGGTTTTTAGTACTCTGCCCCAGTCCTTCCCTCTCCTGTCAGTGCTGCTGTCGCATGAAAAGAGGGGAATTTTCTTTAGCACTGGATGTCAGCCTTAACACCACAAGAAGTGGTTCAGCAGGCAAGAAACCTGCCTGCTGCTTCCATGACTGCTGAGGCCAAGGATGCCAACTCAGTGAGAGAGCTGCCACGTCCTTCCTTTGCTCAGAGCTTGCAGTGGGACAAGCAGCACAAAACCCAGCAGATCAGAGCCACCTATACACAAAACTTTCCAGTGTGAACCATTCACCACAGCACATAACATCCCAAGTTATAATTCAGAATTGTTCTGTGCAACACTCACCCTTTACAAAATGAGACACAGCCCCATGCCAGGGGCTCAGGTACATGGCAAACTGACACCATGGGCCCATCTCTGTGAGGACAGTGCACCTTTACAGGCACCTGCCTCATGTGACACCGCTCCCAGCAGGCTGGGGAGACCCCCCTTGTCCCTCTCAGCCCTCCCTGCCCGCCTGGGGTGCAGAGTGTCCCCCACACCCTCATCTGGCTGGGACAAACCCATGGAACACCTGCATTCAACATTGACTGATCTCCTTCACCACCTCCTGCCTGGAGACTGACCCAGCATACTGATGGGTTTCAGCCCTAAATTAGGTTCTCTACATTCTTTCTCTGCCCCTTCTCTACAACCTTTTCCTTCAATTTTCTCTTCCTCTAGTTCTGTGTAAAACAATGCATCTAAACAATAATACAGATAATATATCAAGTTCAGATAAAGGCACTGAAATCAGCAGTTCTGAAGTTACAACCTGCTTATAGATAACAGAAGTTTCCTAAGAACTCTCCTGGAACAGGGAAGGAGGAGAAACCACATAGACTTTCAATGTCTAAAACCAGCAAGAGATTTAGTCTTCAATATTAAATGTTAAAAATCACATGCATAATTATAGAATACTTTATTGTTAAAACAATATTTCAAAACCCAACCCTGACAGTTTACCTTCAACTGCTATAACATATCTACTTTATATCTATCTATCTATCTATCTATCTATCTATCTATCTATCTATCTATCTATCTATCTATCTATCTATCTATCTATCATGTGTTTATATATATCACACACACACATGATGATTTTCTGTAATCTTCTTACAGGCATTTTAAGTCTGCTTTGCTTCGCAGGTGCTTTTCTGCCAAAGGCATTTCCATCTTTTTCGATCCTAAATAAAGCTTTGGAAAGCTGAGTTTCCTGAGAACTGATTCATATTTTGATTATTCTTAGCTTGGAGTTTCCCTTGAAACAAAAGAAGTAGGTAAACCCAACATGGCCTTGAAGGGCCATAAGAGCCCAGATATCCAATCCCCGGTTTCCTTAGGATTTGTTCATTGAAGCTTTTCAGGATTAATTTAGCAAACTTAAGGTTTTGGTGATGTCATGATTAAAAAACCAAGAAATCTGTGGAAAAGAAACTTAACAAAAGCTGGCTAAAAGTGGTCCCTGCTGATGACTAACGGATACAACTAATTTAAAAGGAGGTAAGATTGGTTCAATACTCACAAACCCATCTTGCCAAGATTAGAGTTCTCTGCCCACTAGGGACCCAGCAACCAGCAGGGACATTTCTCCCACTCTCCATCAGAGACCTTGTCCCTCCACATCCAGGGAGCTGCAGCCACTCAGGGAGCACCAGCTTAGTCCTGGGTGGGAACAAGAGAGGGACAAGGAATATTTTTAAGTCGTTCCAACCTCAGAGGTGTCCAGACAGGGAGAAAGCACTTCCCACACCACTCTTGGAATTTTCTTCCCTGTCCCTTCCAGCTTTGGAAGGTTTCTGTGGGAGTCTGATTTACTTGTGCAGTTCAGAAACTGCACATCCCTAAAGCATTCCCTTGGGAACATGAAGCTTCCCTCGTGCATTTCATTTCTTTATCCCAAATATTTTCCCTGATTATCCACAATCTAGAAAGAAAAGAAGGAGAACCAATTAATTCTGACATAAGGAATGTTGATTATCCCAACACACTTCCAGGCAAAAAAACATTTCTGCTACTCTAACAGATCCACTTTATATTGTCTCAATTAAATATTAATCACTTAAATATTGTATTAAGAATCTTAGGGGCACAACACTTGGAATTCTCAAAAATGGCTCAGCTTTGCTACTTGAAGGACTTTCACACCCAGGGAATGGAGTGGTCCCAGATAGAAACACCACACTTGATACAAATCTGATATAAATTTGATATTGTTTGGCTACTAAGCTTTTCCAAAAGCTGTGTAGTCAAGGCTGGAAGTCCTTGCTGAGGATTTTTCATGTCACATCTGGATTTACCCTGGGGAAAACACTGCTCTGAGGACTTGGTTTTAAAGAGGTTGCACTTGATGTTACAGACACAGAATTTCTTTGCAATTTGATTTTTCCTACACCTCCAAACACATTAAAAGAAGGAAGTTCAGAGTCCTGAGGCTCAATTATTCCCATTCTCCTCATATCCCCCTTCTCAGCTCCATGTGGATTTGGGCCTTGTCTGAAGGTGTGGAAAGGAATTTGGGAATCCCCTTCAGTTGTTTTGGTTTCCAGCTTTTCCTCTGAGGTGGCCCAAAAGGCAAAAAAAGAAAAAAGAGCCCAGAACAGCACAAAATCCCAGCCCCTCCCAAGATGCAGCTCCTCACACGAAGCCTTGGGAGAACCCATGGTGGTTCTAACACTGCTCCAATCCCACCCTGAGCTGAGCTTCCAAGGTACTCTGCCTAATCCACATCCAAGACTGGATAGCCCAAAGCCTGCAGGAAAAGAAGAGGCAAAGTGAAGGGGAGAGGGGAAAGCATGGAGGTTTGTGGTTTTCCTCTGTGCACAACAGGACTGAAGAGTGGGATGGAGAGGTTTTATGGAAAAGAAGTACCAAAGGCTGCTTGATTCCCAGCAATTAGTGCTGCTGAGGTTGAATACAAGAGGACAAAGCCTGGGATCAAACAGGAGTGGTTGACACAATGGGTTATGACATGGACCTGCAAAGCTGGAAACATTCTTTCTTCTCCAGGGCTCTCCCAGAAATTCTCCATGTCTGGATATACTCCCGGTCTCCCCACTGGGGAGGATGGACTTGGATATCCCAGGTTAGGCTAAACCATTAAAGTTATGCAAAGTCATTTTTCCAAGGAAATGACATATTCTCTGAAATTGGGATAACCTATCCCATGGCTTTCCCCAGGAAGGGTCACAGCTGGATATGGTTTCCCATAAAGGATTCCATATGGACTCACCTTTCTCTTGGAGTTTGCCTGAATTCTTCAGCAATGCCAGGGAATTGTGGCCATTTGAGCGTTTTGGCAGATTTGGCTCATTTGCCTTTTTAGGCTTTGTTTCCTTCTCTCAGCTTTCCCACTGAATTGTGGTCTCCAAGGAATATGTCAATCCAGTTTGATTCCTGTTCTTTTGGATAATTTTTGCACAATTCCTATACAAAATGAGTCCCCCTAATAGGATGACTTTCCCTACCATTCCCCATCAGTTTTATCTGCCAGTCAATTCCCTACATCACATGGGGTCTTCCCAGATTTCTGAGCTTCAAAAGACAGGAGATTGACTTGCCTTGGGAACTAAACATTCCTGAGTAATTATCTGATAACATCTCCATGTTTGACAGCTGATCCTTGTGCTGTCCTTCAGACAATTCCAAGGCTCACTGTTCCCATCTGGGAACAGTCCCCAGTCTGGATCTTCTCATGGAGTTTCCCTGCTGGGATCCTGCTCAGGAATCCATGAGGTACAAATTCAGCAATTAACTCTTCTCACCCCTGCCTAGTTCTAATCCCAAAGGATTTGGTGTCTGCCTTACCCAGCTGGAGTCTGGTTCCAGCTCTGCTCTTCCTGCTTCTGCTGCTTTCCATTTCCCAGGGAATTCCACAAACAGAGTGACAGTGTTTTCCACCTCCTCCAGGATTCCTTCTGTTGGGTTTGGTTGCTGGAAGAATATCAAAACCTGGGCCCCCAGGGCTTTACTATCAGGAATTACATCCCTGGATTTGTTCAGTTCCAAATATTATCTCTTCCCAACAAGGCACCAGGCATCTGAGGAATATAGAAAGGGATGTACTAAACCACTGGTCACCCCTCTGGAATGTCAGAGCTTTGAAAGAAGGGCAGCTGGGGCTTTTCCTGGTGGTACCCATCAGGTGTATTTTACCTAAGAGCCCCTTCCCACATCTTCCCCTGCATCCATCAAAAATCCACCTGTTTGTTCCCCAGCTGCTTCCTCCCTCTTTTGCAACAGAATTTTAGATGGTGAATATTCCCCTTTGGAACAGCACCTTTTATTCCAAACCCAGTAACAAATGAATCATTTCCTTTGACCTTCATTGTTAGGATTTCATCAAGAGCTGGTGGATGGAAAATGATCCTCTCCTGGCCCCTGCTGGATTCCTGGATTACTGCTCCTTGACAGAGACTATCAAGTAGCAGTAATCATCACTTATGAAGTAACATCTGTCCTAAGCAGGAAAAAAAAAGATGAGCTTTAATGGCATGATAATGAACACCCCTAATCTTCATTCATTTTTGTATTCAAGTAATTTCTGCCACTGGTGGGGCTAATTGCTATCATTGACAGCATTATCTCTGAGATTAATATCTCACTGATCCAAGACCAATCAGAATTTCACCTGCTACTCACACAGAGGTTCTTAACATGGAAAGAGCCTTTGTGCCAAGAGACAGAGATGTGGATAAGGAATAATTATGCATCTCAATTTTATTTTTTCCTGAGACATATTCAGGAATCTGATCCACTCCACTTCTTGAGTTGCTTTCAAAAACACCCTGGAAGGTGTTCATTCAGCATTGAAAAGCACATGGGTGATGGAAATTCAGTACAACCATCTGCTGAGGGGCAGAGTTTCCAACAATGCAGCAGATCACCAGGAGGATTCAGTGTCTGTGGTGAACATATTAAGTGTGGATGCCACCAGATTTTCACTGGAACACAGAAACCACTCCAAATCCAAAGGAGCCAAAGGGCACAGAGGATGAGGCCATTACTTCAAGGCAAGTGAGAGTTAGAAGAGGTTTCCTTTTATCCCAACAGACTCTGTAACCTTGTCATTGCAATGGCACATACAGTGACTAATGAAAAGTCAGATGGCCCTGACCCATGTTTTGCTGTTCTTGGAAAGCCTCTTGGAATGGGTACAAATAAAGATAAAAATAGTCCATCAGCAAATGTTACTTGTGTTAATATGAAAAAGACTACATGCTAAAGATTAAAATATGGAAGAGACTCCACCTCCCAAAAAGACATTTTTATAAAGCAATAAACCAGTCTGTCAAAAGAAATGAGCTTTTCTAGGGTAGGATAACAAGAGAAGGAAAAGTGCTGTCACAAATATGTTTTGGCCAAGAATAATTTTGCAAATAATTTAAGCAAAGATTTACTAATTTATGCATTCACAGTGGTCTCATGGAAGACCATGAGATCAGGAAAGACTCAATTAAAGTTTGTATTGTGCTGAAAACTCATTGGTAGAGCTGTGGTTTCAGACCCCTGTGTGAAAAACTAACGTGATATAGCAGAAAAGCTCTTGAATAATTCAGATTTTGTTTCTTCAGCAAAGCAAATTCCATTCCCCCCAGGCAATTTTAAGGCTGCAGAAACTGTACAAGCAATGATTTCCTTTCTACCTTGATACAGAAATACCTGAAGGAGATAACACCTAACATGTCTCTGTGAAAACAGGTTTAAGAACTGATGCAACGGCTGAGAACTGAGGTCTGCAGCAATAGGGATTGAAATGTTGCCAAAAGAAAAAAAAATGAGCTTGCAGATGCAGTGGTAACTATGTTATTAATCAAGGGTTTGAACACCAACAGCAATGCATACAGGGCTCAAAATCACAAGCAAGAAGGGAACTAAAAAAAGATCACCCAAGAACGTGCCCTGGAGTTCAGAAATTTGGGATGTAGCCATATTAATTGTGACTGCATTATTGCGCATAGATTGTCAACTAATGTAGCACAAGAGCACCAGCAAGGAAGTATCAGAAAGTGGCAATGCTGGCAAAGCAGGTCCCACTGCCTTTGGGTTGTCTTATCAGGGGTCCCATGACAGCACTTTCCAAACATTTTCCAAAAGATGTAAATATCCACCAAAAAGAAAGAAGAACCATATTCATGCAAATCAGAGCCTGAAAGGCAGAAGCCCAGAAATGACATATCCAGTGCTGCATTAATGCTAATGTGCAAGTTAATAAAAATAGAGATTTTTTTTTCTTTGCAAAGCAGAAGGTCTGGAAATCCAATTGCTGATGAAACAAACCAAAATATTGACAAAACCCCACTAGGGAACACACTGGGTTATTTGAGTAATCCTGTGAAGAATCATAGAATATCCTCAGTTGGAAGGGACCCGTCAGGACCATCGAGTCCAACTCCTGGCCTTGCACAGACACCCCAACAACCCCACCCTGTGCCTGAGAGCATTGTCCAAACACTCCTTGGGCTCTCATAGCCTTGTGGCTGTGACCATTTCACTGGGAAGTCTGTTCCAGTGCCCTTTTCCTAATATCCACCCTAACTAACAGGAATAAAGAAAAATCCATCACTTTAGGTCAGCACATGGATGATGGAAAATTATTTTATATTGTGTATCCCCAAAAATTCACTGGGTCTGATTTTAAAGATAATAAATATATTTGCTTTTAACATTTATTGCATTAATTAAGATGTTTACATTCAGAAATGTTTCTGAAACATTCTAAGAGCAGTGCCATGTAACAAAGAAATATTTACACTATAAATATTATGAGTTGTTCATAAACATTTTTACCCATGTTGCTGATTTTCTACATGTTCCAAGTACCCAACTCATAGACTCATAGACTCACAAAGATTGCACCTTGAACAGTAAATCTAGTGCAAGAAACTACTTTATCAGAAATACTGAAACAATGAATTTAGAAGACATGATAGAGGTCAACATGGTGTGATTTTTTTGAATGAAGAAACATAACTACAGACTACAAGATTTCATAGGAATAGACATATAAAATGCTGTTTGTGCAAGAGATCTTTAAATACTAAAGCAAGAAGGGTATTTATTTAGAAATGTACTAGAAAGCATAAGTAGAAGAACAGAGGTAATGTAAATACCAGTAAGTAATTGTTCCCCTTCATCAAGAGTAATATCTGTGTACTTTGTAGCTGATCCTGGGGATCACCACAGGGAAGAATCTTTTCCTCATATCCAATCTAAACCTGCTGTCAGTGTGAAGCCATTCCCCCTGGTCCTGTCACTCCAGGCCCTTGCCAAGAGTCTCTCTCCATCTTTCCTGTGGGTTCCCTTCAGGTACTGCAAACTCCTGTGGGTTCCCTGCAGGCCACAATGAGGTCACTCCAAAGCCTTCTCCTCTCCAGGCTGAACAATCCCTATTTTCCCAGCCTTTCCTTGTAGCAGAGATGCTCCATTCTTCTGATCATATTGGTGAGACCGTGGCACAGGTTTCCCAGAGAAGATGTGTCTGTTCCATCCCTGCAAGTGTCCAAGGCCAGGCTGGATGAGGCTCTGAGCAAGATGGATGGTAGAAGGTGTCCCTGCCCCTGGCACAAGATGATTTTTTAGGTCCCTTCCAACCCAGGCCATTCTATGATCCTCTGACTCTGTTGAGTTCAGTAGACAAACTGATCCTCTGCACCCTAAAGGGCTCTGTGACAGACCTGAGACCACAGAGGGGGGACTTGAGGAGACTTGAGAAGCCTGGGCTGTATCCTCCTAGATGGCTCAGCTCCCTGCATGGGCAGATTTTGCCAATTCTGTATTTCTCAGCAGGAGCAGGAAGCTGGCATGGCTTATGCCAGCAGTTGTGCTGTATTTTCCACCACCTATGGTCCTCAGAGAGGATCATGCACAATGAATTCAGTGATTTTGTCCAACATAGCTTCTCTGTGCTTTATCTAGTGAAGCCCAACATCAAACCCTTTCAATAAGGGTTTGTAAGATACAGGAATAGCAATAAAAAATGTCAGACAATGAAATTCCTCTCAGGAACAGGAAAAGTTTCATGGAGAAAAACACTGTGTTGTAGGACCACACAGATCATGATCATTTGCCAGAGTATAGAAAATGCCTTCATTTCAGTTCATGATGTAGTTAAAACAGGGAGATCTAATTAAAGCTCTGTTTGGATGGAGAAACAGTATCAATAGCAGGGGGAAGGGGAAGGATTGCTTTACTCCATGGCTATCACCCCAACAGAAGCAGGAGACAGATTTTCCAGGTTGTAGGTCAGTTCCTTTGGAAACATCACTTTCTGCTTCCTGCAGGACAGGTAAGAGCAGTGAAGAGTCCATGGGAACATCCAGCTGGAGTGGTTAGGAAAGAATACAACAACCACAAAGTGAGTATTGGAGGCAGAGGGAACCAAGCTTATTTTAATGTCGGGTAATGGACATTGAACTCCTGCACATTCGCTGTGGGAGTCCAGAGATCTCCCACGAAGCAAACACAGACTTTCCCTTCACTGCCATCAGCTGCTTGGACTTGTGCTTATGGCAGGAGCTGCTGAGTGTGCTACTGACAGAATGGAAAACCGTGTTAAAGAAAACATCTACACCAAAGTTATTGCTCCTGGACTCTGTGGAAGTAAGTCTCCGAAATTAGACTGTTGTTTTTCTCTGTAACTGGGTAAAAAAGTGCTGCCACCCATATAGCGGGTGGGGTGTAGGATTTCTGTCATCTCCGTCTAGCCAGATTTTAAGGTCCCTTCCAAGGGCCTTGGAACTGACTGTTCTTATCACGTGGTGAAGGAATTTTCCTCAATGGATTTGGACTTCTTTGTGAACAGAAAGGTAGGGAACAAAATTAGTAGCCAAGGCAGGTAAAAGAGACTATGTCTAATAATTTGCAAGAGTTATTGTCAATATATATGTATGTGGTAGGTTTTTTTGGCCAGTTCTTCATGCTGCTTTCTGTGATTTATCTCATCACTTGCATTCTTTTCCACTTACTTGCCTAGTTTTTTCTTCCATCTACTCTCAAAAATTTTAAATATCCAGTATTGGTACAATTCTGTGTCCCTAGAAGCCAGCAAGAGGACCTTAATCATTACTGATGTCAGGGAGTCAAGACCTTCCTCAAACTGCCTTACTACATGTAAACTGGTGGGGGTGGAAGGGTGCCTGCTTCCTTGCTCTGTTGGAAACAGTGTCCAGCCTGATTGTCATCAGGCCCTATCTCCAGGCACAGCTGATGCTCTTCAGCTGAAGCTTCAGAGACTCACGTTTTCAATCAAAGTATAAATCAGCTGGTAGACTCTTACTGTGAGTGCTGGGGGATTTATTTGTGTGCCTCAGGCTGCAGCAGCAGCAAACCTGAATTTGGAAGTCCCAGCTGAGCTCCAGCTGTTATGGTGGTGCTTAAAACTCATCTATCTGATTCACTGTCCTCAATCAGCCTGAAGATTCCTTTGTAAAATAAATGATTTCCAGGTTTTGCTTTCCCACTGAGGATATTATTTAGGATTATATTTCCCCAAGTATGTTAGCATGCATTTTCCAGGCTGAATCCTGTTTTATTTTCGGCCCACATTTCAAATGCCTGTGTGTTATTTCTCTGTCATCTTTCATTTGCAGTTCTTCATCTCATATGTATATTTTCTTAAACTTTAGTTTGTATATAAATGGATTTTAAACATTACTGCACACCTTCCCAAGTTTAGCATGTTCTTGGCAAACAGTCCTGTTTGTAGGCACAGAATCCAAGATGATAAATTTACAGGAGACCTAAACAGGTCTCCTGGTCTATTCCCCTGCTCCACCATAGCATCAGCACCACCTAAATTGTTCCTAGCAAGCATTAGCCTGGTTTTTGCTTAGAATTATCCAAAATTAAAAATTCCATTATTTCTCTAGACAATTTATTCTGAAAATGTGTTGCAGTGTTTAGTTTAGCTTTCTCCTGAAAGATTTAAAATGGCTGAAGAATCACTTTGATCCTTTATCTTAAGCAGTTTTTATTTCAGTGTCTTCCTTCAGGCTAAACCTAAAGTCTGTGTTTCTGACTAATTATCAGTGAGGATGGAAACCAGGAATATTTCCCATTCCTTTACAGCCTCATTATTGCTTTTTGTTGTTGTTCTGTTTTCCCAGTTTAACTTAAGAGCTGTCCATAACAGAACAGTTCTCAAGGAAACACTGTGACTTGCCATTTAAAATCTTTCACAGCACATCAACTGCAATAACTAATAGCCACACAAAGACATCTTGGGAAACATTTTACACAAAACTTACAGTGAGAGCAGATTCTAAGAAATCTCAGTTATGTTTGGCAGTGTAGTTGTTATAGATCAACTCTTGGATTTTTATTTTAAAGCAGCAGTTCAGTGTTGGTAAAGGGAGTCAGCCTGATCAGCACAGTGACTCCAGCCTGCAGCTCCCTGGATCTTTTGGGAAACAGAATGGAGTTTACATCTCACTGTTCCTCCAGACCCCTCAGTGGGAGCAGGTGTGGACTGATAAATTCATTATTATTGCCTTCATGCCTTTTCCTCCCTGGTCTTCTCACCCCAGACAACTGTGAAGAATGAAAAATATTTTGTGTCTGCAGCCATTGGTCATTAAACATGTTACTGTAACCATCTTTTTGCTTAATGTGACCCTCTGAGTAGTCATTGGTTGGTAGCAACTTCTGGTAACTATGGGCCTCAACTGGATCTCATCCAGTCCCTCACAGACCAATTCAACACTCAGAGAGACAGAGGAATCTTTCCATTGACTTGAAAATGCATTAGCTTGGGCCTCTCCATGGACTTCACCTTCTATCACAGTATTCTGAGCCTCTCAGCTGTTACTTGCAACCTTCTAGAGTCTATCACTTAGCCACAAGTAGAGCTAAAGACTTCCTCTCAAAATACCTGAAAATTGCATTTTAATTTTGTTTTAGTCCATAATTATATCACACCAGTGTGTTGCTGAAGACAGCCAGGCCCCAGACAGCCAGAAGGTTTTAGCAGGATTACATCAGCACAGGTCGAAGATGACCCCTGGAGAACTAATAAATGCTGGCAGAGTGGTGTGCTGGGGATATGGTGGTGCTGGATCTTTAAGGAGAGATTCCACTGCCTTAAAACAATTGTTTTACAGGTTCAGATTACTGAAGGTTTTTTAGCAGTTCATGAATGGGGAACTGAAGTTAGCAGAGGGCTGGTGAAGGGAAGGATGGTTTCCTTGCTCACTTCTTTCTGTGTTTAAACCATTTCAAATCTCCCTCTGGACAGTGGGGAACAGCAGGCAGCAGCTGATTTTGGAATTATCATGTTCTGTCTGTGCTCCTCTGCTATTTGTTAACTCCCTTTTCTCATTTTTTTTTTCATTTCAGACAATTATTTCCCCCTGTCTTTTCTGGTCCTTCACATTCTTTCACCCATCTCTCTTTTCATGCCCATCTGTGCAAACACATCTGCACTCTTCCTCCAGCTTATTTGGTTAGTTGGTGTAAGTTATTTACATGTTATTATTTCAACTGCAGTAGCAGCAACAGGCCTAACTGAGCTCCAATTGTGCAGTCCAAATGTACAGCAAGGGACAGTCACCACCCTCAGGAGTTTATACTGTGAATGGGCAAGAAAACAGAAGCAAATTGAGTTTTCCCAGGTCCTGCAGCAGGTCAGTGGTGGAGCAGGAGTTAGTGATGAAGTCTCAGCCTGATCTCCTGAGTCTCAGCCTAGTCCCTGTCTATCTGCCATCACTCTTCCTCTTTTGTGTTAAAGAGGATAATTTGCATAATTTGTTCCTGGCAGTCTTGATCATCTGTCCATGCAGCACCAACCTGGGGAATGCTGGTGGTTTTGTGCTGTTTTTATGGTGTTGCTTTCCCAGAGTTTTGTCCCCAAAGTTGAGACACCTTCCAGGATTTGCATGCAAAAATGTTATGCTGTGCATGCTCCAAAGTCCTAGAAGCATTCAGCAGTCTATGGAGGAGCAGAGTTGGAATAATTTCTGCTCCTTAAGGTGTGTCAGAGCTCCTCTGTGCAAGGCATGGGACACAGGGATAAGCAGGAATAACACAACTGTCACAGACATCTTTTGTGAAAAATCCTTCCTTTAGGATTTTTTCCTTCTGAGAAGCTGAGAGGCCTCAGAGACAAAATGTAAACAATTGTTATCTGCTGCTGTGGAATGCAACAGGTGCATCTGTGATTGGCCCATCTCTGATGTTTATAATTAATGGCCAATCAAGGATTGAGCTGTCCCAGAGAGAGTCCGGGATAGCTGCTTTGTTTTCATTCTTTTCTATTCTATTCTTAGCTAGCCTTCTGAGAACTTCTTCCTTCTATCTTTTTTAGTATAGTCATAATGTAAAATATATATAATATAATAAATCAAGCCTTCTAATCATGGAGTCAACTTTCTCATCTCTCTCTTCATCCTCAAAACCCCTGTGACCACAAGCAACACACAACCAAGGCTATTTACATACATTGGGTTCAAACTTCAGAGTAGACAGTCTAAGCTCTTGTTACGGTTACTCTTGTGGATAGAAAGCCACTGAGCCTGGCCTGCTTAATGCTGCTTCTCACCTCACAATATGGGTTTAACATCAGCTATTCCTTCACTTGGGAATTAACACATTTCTAGAAATAATTGTTTCAGAGCTGTTTCCCTTTGAGAATGAGGGATGAAATTATCTTGTTAACCGCTTTCTCCTTTGCCAGCTCAGCTTTTGGTGGAAACTCTGTAAATGTACTTCCAAGAGCTCATATGTGCCATACCTAGGGAGGTCCATGCAAAAAAGTACCTCCAGAAGATTAATCCTGAGAGATTTACCTGCTTCCCCCTTCCTTTTTCCTAGATATTCTCCCCACTGTATCCAAACATTGATCCAATCACTCCAACAGTCACCAGGGAAAAAAAAGCCTGTATTTTCAGTCACTTGAACAAGTGTTTGTATTTTTTTTTTCCAGCCTTGTGGTAAGAAATCTGAGTTTCTAATCACTAACTTTGTCAAAGTCACTTTGGGACATAGTAGGAGAGAAAGAAAGCAAAACAAAGACAAACCCCAAACCCAGGACACAAGCTCACCCGAGAGGCAAACAGAAGGCATAAAATTAAGAAAGAATCTGTGTGGACAGTCTCCTCTCCACAGAAAATCCTGAGCTTGGAGACATTTTGACAAGCCAAGTGCTGAAGTTGCATGATTTATAGGTGCTGCTGTCAGTAGACTTATTTTGTGGGTCTCTTCTGAGATTATCTCCAGTTCTGTGGTTTTGTATCCTGATGCAGGGTGCGTTTTGCACTTTGATTGTCTGTGTGCTGGAGACGTTCATTAGGCTTTCAGAGGGATATTCCATAGCTGTAAGCCTTTTAAATCACATACAATGTGTTTCTTATTTCCCTATGGCATTCTGCTTGCATCTGCTTGGTATGTGGGACGTCCAGGCCAGCCGCATTTCAGTGGCCCGTTTGTCTCCCAGGGATGGAGCACGTGGCCGATAATACAGGGACATGCAAGCATTCATGGTGCTTTTCTTTCGAAAGCACGTGCCCACTGTCTAATACAGTCAATACTTTTAGGGACAAACACAAGACAGGATTGTCCCCTGTGCCCACGAAGGCAGAAAAAACTGTGAGCATTTGCCCTTGTGGAAACTTTGCATTTAAGATTCATAGAAAACAGGCTAGAAATTCATCATCCTAAGGAAAGGATGAGGATTCATAAAGAATGTTGATTATGTTTGTGAGTTTATTTGCTAGCAAAAACCCTGAATATGTCTCAGAGGCTATGGAATCACTGCATTGCTGCTTTACAATAAAATCCTTTAGTCAGGGCTGCAGCAGACACGCAGGGTGAAGCCTGAGGAATGCTGAAAGAATATCTGAGGGAGAAATCCTCCTGCTCCTCCTTTTTTTTTTTCTTTTCTGCACTCATTGCAAATGAGCAAGGATAAAAGCCTAGGACATGGGCTGGGATTCCTTAAATTCCACAAACACCATGCAGCTGCCTAAGTGCCCTTGCCTCTCCCAAGTGTTTTCCCACAGGTCACTAAGCATCCGAACATCTGCTGCTGGATAGATGTACTTCCCTCCTCTCCCTGGCCAGGGTGAGTGCATTGAACCCTGGTTAAGCTCTGTGACTCTCTGCAGGAGCTCTCCGTGTAGTTCAGCTGCAGAGTTGAGTCTAATCCATGTTTTCAGAGCACACTTCCTACTAGGTGAGACTCCCCACAGAGGAGGAGTTTCTTTCCTTGCCTCCTGCTGGCCTCTTGGATAAAGTAGTTAACATCCAGAGTAGTTAAAATCTCTCTTCAGCCCTTTGTGTGTTCCAAAGGAAGTGGTGAATACTCAGGACAACAACTTCAGAAAAAAAGACTTTCTGGATGCCTTCCTCAGTCAAGGACTCTGATTTCCATTGAATACATTGGAAATATTAAAAAGCTGAGAAGCCTGTCAATGATCTAGAATGGAAAGCAAACCTACTGGAGTGGTAGTCCTGCTGGAAGAACTCCAGAGAGTTATTGGGACAGCTGTTCTCCCTGCTTTCCCTTTTCAGCAGTTCCCAATTTTATGTAAAAGGGATGTTGGATGTATATTCTGCTGTTTCCAAAATGAAGATATTTAGGGAGACAGAGGCTCAGCTCCATTAAGCCATAGTATTTAATAAAAATTGGGAGTGTCAGTTCATATTCATTAAGGAATTGCCATGGGTTTTAGCCTTTTTACTGCTTATTAGTGTTATTCAAAGATTAAAAAATCTCCACATCATGGTTTTTAACAGAGAAAACTGCAGTGTTTTAGTAACTCAGAACCCTAACAAGACATAACTGTGCCCATTTTGTTTCCCCACTTAAAATTTTGCACAGCCTGACGGAGCAGGAGGCGCCATCAAATGGGCTCAGTATCCCCTTTCACAAATAAAGCGTGTACAAAGTGTGTCAGCATTTCAACTGGGGCCCTTCTCCTGAAGGCCTTTAATTAGTGCAGAACGCAGACTTCAGTTCTTTTGCCAGGGTAGATGAAAATGATTTTGGAAGACAGCCCAGACAGAGGAATTTGTCATAGGTTAGAACTGTTCCAACTCTAAGAACCAAGTGTACAGCTTATGCAAATCACTTTGCTAAACACAGATTCTGTGTTAATTTTTTTAAGGCTTTTTCTTTGACTAGCAACAAGAGCTCACTTGCCAGATCTTGTCTGAAATCAAAAAGAAGTGATTCCTTCTCTACACCCAGAAAAAAAAATGTTTCTAGTCTAAAACATGCTGAGAAAGAGCTGGCATGTAAGAATAAGGCAAATGTTCATAGGAAGTAGAAATGGAAAAGTCGGATGACATCACCGCTCCATCTGCCCATAGCCCTCGGATTCCTCAGGACAATGTGCTCCACAGTCCATTGGGGATGAGGCTGGATGAAGCACTGAGCAGTGTCTCAGACTGAACTGAAGAAATGGGCCTAAAAATGGAATATCAGACTGTTTTCCTAAGAACTGGCAGGTGCTGTCACCGTTGCCCCCCAATAGCCCCATTCAGAGTGCATTGTGCAGGTAGGTCTGGCACCTGCTTCAAATTATTAATGCCAAATTACATCAACTGTTATCAAGTTTTTTTTGTGCTTTAAAATCTGCCAAACCAGTATTTGAAAAACTAACAAAAATCAACAAGATAGCAAAGCTTGACTGGGAATTGCCCAGTTTCAAGTTTTCCAAATGTGGGTGCATGCTTATATGGTAGATGAAATTCAGCTTCAAAACAAGACCTCATGTACCATGTTCAACGACACCACCATTGTACCTCCCTTTAGGAGCTCCTGAAAATGCCCCAAAATGGCATTCTCTGCAGGGATTGGTCATCAGCAGTGTTGGGCTCAGTACAGGGTATCAGAGAGACTTGCAACATTGTAACTTCCAGTAGAAAGTTTCACCTCATCTGGTTGAGATGAAGTGCGCAATCAGAGGTCAGTGACTTTATCACCCTAGATGATGCTCATTCGAGTAATATTGGTCTGATGTGTCCACTGTTCCACCTTAAAAACTGCTTTTGAGCCCTGAAGTTAGGTAATTTCATTTTGGATCCATAGAAAAAAAGCAATCACCGTCTCCTTGGTGAAGCTGGAGATTCAAATGGGAAGCTGTCCTCAAAATATAACAGGTTTATATACATTTAAGGTTTACTGTGTGAATCACCTATCATAAGAATTTAAATATCTCTTAATTTATGACAAGATATAAAATATTGAGTAAAGATAGCTAGTTAAATTATAAAATTACTCAGAAATGTCTATGTTATGATGTTCGGGAGTTAAAGCTTTGACAATTGCATGTGATTATTTTATACATAGGTAGTAGTAGATATAAATATAAAAAATATATGTAATGCACAAATGTATTACAGATACAATATATTTATGCATATAAAATATCCATATTCTTGCATGCATTTTTAATAAGTATTTTAAAATTATGAGGGATATGACAAACATAAATGGTACTTTAGACATTCTCCTAGCTTTACATTCCTAACAATCTTGTGAATCTAATTTCTGTAGTAATTCCTAGATTTATTGACTACAATAATTTCCAGTTACAAGGTTATATTTAAGACTGAAAATGTTATAAAAACGTCTTTGCCAATTTGAGTCCCTATTCCTGTGGTTCTCAGCTTGTTAAAATCTTGCTCTGGGATCTACAGAAAAAGAGTTTGGTTATATTGTCACAGACTGATCCCTGTTTCCTGAATTCTACACAAATTAAGAAAGTGCTTCAGTCTTTCTTTGAGGCTTCTTCAGTCTTCTCCATTTAAACTCAGTGGCCTCTTTCACAAGTAAAATCCATTTCTACAGGACCGGGACAATCAGACTCAAGTGAATAGAAACATAGAAGCATAGGATTGTTTGGGTTGAAAGGGTCTTCCAGAGGTCATCTAGTCCAATCCCCCTGCAGTGAACAGGGACATCTTCAACAGACCAGGCTGCTCAGAGCCTCCTCCAACCTGGCCTTAAATATTTCCAGGGATGGGCATCCATCACCTCTCTGAACAACCTGTTCTAGTGTTTCACCACCCTCACCATAAAAAACTGTCTTTCTTTTATCTAGTCTGAGCTTACCTTCTTTCAGTTTAAAACCTTGTTCTATCACCTTCATTAATCTGCTTGGTCTCAGCACCAAACTGCACAGAAGACTCTTTAGTTGCCTCCCCAAACCAGGCAGGACCCAGGACTGCAGGGAATTGCTGAGGTCTGGTGAATGCAATCTAAATCTAGGAAAGGTGTGGAAAAAATAAAAAAAATAAAACCCAAAAAAAGTCAAACTGAGACTATTTGGTATATGCTTATAGATGCAAGGACTGAGACTCTAACACAAGAGGAAAGGCTGAAAGAATTGGAATTGTTCAGCCTGGAGAAGAGAAGGCTCCAGGGTGACCTCATTGTGCCCTTCCAGTACCTGAAGGAAACCTACAGAGAAGATGGAGAGAGACTCTTGGCAAGGACCTGGAGTGACAGGATAAGGGGCAATGGCTCCGCACTGACAGAGAGGAGGTTTAGATGGATATGAAGAAGAAATGGTTCCCTGTGAGGGTGATGAGGCCCTGGCACAGGGTGCCCAGAGAAGCTGTGGCTGCTCCAACCCTGGGAGTGTCCAAGGCCATGCTGGATGAAGTTCTGAGCAAGCTGGGATAGTGGGAAGTGTCCCTGCCCATGACAGGGGAGTTGGAATGAGATGATCTTTAGGGTCCCTTCCAACCCAACCCATCCTCTGATTCTCTGATTCTGTCTTTAGTGGTTGCAGTGACAAAAGTCCCAGCAGATGGTGCCAGCACTTCCCTGAATGAAAGAAATTAAACAAAATTCCAAAACAAGGCACTGAGTGTTCATCAAAGAGAAAGTGGATAAAGGCTTTAAGCTTTGTGGTCTGTCTGGTTCAGAGGAAGCCATGCAGTGATGACACTGGTGGATATAATGGCAGGGTAAAACAAGAAAGATACATTCTTTCTAAAAATTTGAATAATTTCAGAAAGATGTTTGGGTTTGGGCTGTCTTTAAAACAGTTTCTTATTTTATTTTTTTTAATCCACTGAATTTTGCTCAGGAAACTGCTGAGTTCAGTGAAAGGAGATGACAGACCTGGCTTTGCAGCAGAGATATTGCTACTGAAAGTATGATTGTCACCACAAGCAGTGTGCCATAAACACATCAAGGCTTAGGCAGAAGAAAAAATATCATTGGTTGAGGTTAAACCTTAGACTTAACCATGGCAAAAAAAAAAAAAAAAAAAAGAAGTGGGTTTAAAGTTGATACTTTTACACTAGAAGCTGGTAGGTATTTAAAGCTCTATTAAGTAACAGTGTTTAACTATTGCAGGAGTTTATTTGTTTGGTTTTTTGTCAAGTCCAACTCCAGCAAAACTTCAGAGGTACCACTTTTATACTCTTGTAAAGGCAGTGGGAGGATAAGAACTTTAATCACATTTAACCACAACTCTGCAATGGGACTTTAGAGGAATGTTACATTATTTCCTCTGCTTCCCATGGTGTTTTCTAACAGAAGGGTTAATAAATATGTAATTTTTTCTGCTCCATCCTTCTCAGATCAGCAGAGATCTGAAACAGAACCTCCAGTTACATCCCTGAGACTACAGCTTGTCTCAAGGTTCTCTTAGTGCCATGTGAACTTGCCCCATCCCTTGCTTCACATAAACCATTTCAGCTGATTGAACTTACAGGCATGTCAGCTGAAGAAAACATAGGTACTGACTGCTGCTGGAGACTAAAAAAAACCCCAAAGTACACCAGTTGTGCCTTTTGCAAAGGAAACGTGTTTGCCAGAGAATAAGCTGCATTCCCAGTAGGATCTTTGAAACTGACACAAAGCATTTCTAGAAATTATGCATGTTTCTTTCGATGGCAATTCAATGCATTTCTCTCTCTCTCTCCCCCACCTGCCCAAATCTTTAGCTTCAGTTTGCCAGAGTGGCTGAGAACAGCAGCTGACACCCTTCCCCAGACATATAAATGTAAGGAAAACCCCAAGGCCTGATTGTATCTGTCATTTGTACCACTAGTCGTGGGCTGCAGAGGCTGAAAACAATCGTCCCCCCTCCTGTGCCAGGCCGGCGCAGTTATTGTTGTTCCCACTGTTTTGTCCTGCGGCGGTGACCCCGGGATCCCCGGCACGGAGCGTGGAGAGACAGGGAGCAAAGCCCAGGGCAAAGCGTGAGCCGCTTCCAAAGGGCTTCAGTACATAAACAAGAGGGGGATGATTTTGTTGTTTCCACTTTCCACTCGGAGAAGCAAGAGCTGGGCCAGTGACACCAAAGGAAGCCAGAAAACCCTGGCTTTTAGATCCCAGCCAGCTCCTGTGGTCAAAGGTATTGCTGGTTTCTCCCAAAACATCTCCTGCCTCTCCAATGGATGGCTTCTGCTTCCAGTTAGCACTTCCCAAGGCCTCAGGTCTGGTGGGTAAAGAGTTCAAAGTCACAAAATCAAGGAGTCATAGAATAGCAGAATCACAGAATCACAGAATTGCAGAATTACAGAAAGGGTTGGGTTGGAAGGGACCCTAAAGATTCCCTCATTCCAACTCCCCTGTCATGGGCAGGGACACTTCCCACTATCCCAGCTTGCTCAGAGCCCCATCCAGCATGGCCTTGGACACTCCCAGGAATGAGGCAGCCACAGCTTCTCTGGGCACCCTGTGCCAGGGCCTCATCACCCTCACAGGGAACCATTTCTTCTTCATATCCATCTAAACCTCCTCTCTGTCAGTGCGGAGCCATTGCCCCTTATCCTGTCACTCCAGGCCCTTGTCAAGAGTCTCTCTCCATCTTTCCTGGAGGCTCCCTTGAGGTACTGGAAGGCCACAATGAGGTCACCCTGGAGTCTTCTCCAGGCTGAACAATTCCAATTCTCTCAGGTCTCCTTACAGCAGAGCTGCTCCATTCCTCTGACCAGCTTGGTCTGCCACCCTAGGACTTGCTCCAGAATCCATACCTTGTATTCCTTGCCTTGTTCATGACTGCACTCTCCATGGCTGGGGTGGGAGCATTTCTGCCCTGCCCCATGACCACTCACATCTGTGCCTCCATCTCTACTCTGGTCTAATTTTTCCACATATAAACTGTACCTCCCCCCTCAATCTCATTTTCTTTGCTCTTTTCAACTTTTTGCCTTGTGCATATCTGATACTTTTACTAGTCTCTTATATTTTCTATTTCTGATCTATATGCAGTTTAATTCCTATTATGACTATTTGGTTCCTATATAAAGTGAAGTTTATTGTTGGTACTGTTCCAGATCTGGAAAAAAAGTCACTGCTTTTGTCCTCCCCACCAAAATTTGAAGTTTCACATTCAGCTCTCTGAGTGGGTGAGGGTTTTGCTATCTTCAGAAACATTTCAGTCAAAATCTCCTGTTCTGTGTGAATTGTGCTGAAAGTTTTCACTGAAGCTGAGTTCCAGCCAATCTCACTTAAAGAGTTGCTTACCCTGCGGAGTACATCTCACACAATAATAAGACATCTAAAAGAAATCAGGAAGATGGCCCAGCTTCAGGAGACCCAAATTTTGAAGAGCATTTCAAGTTTGTCAACAGAGAGAAAAGGCTCTTTGCAAGCTCTTTGCAAGGCTCTTTCCTGTCACGTCTGGCTTTGCACATTTAGCACAGGAAAACACTGATATGTCAACTTGAAAGACGAAGCAGGACTTCTAAAAGGTACCAAGAGCAAAAGCAACACGAATTCAGAGTAGTTTCATAGCTCATACCATGGGTTAAACCTGAATTTTCTGCTGTATTCCTATCCTTGCTTCATGACAGGGTGGCTGATATGCCCAGAAATTGGTTGGGAAGACATCTCCCAGGACATGGCAAGATCACTTGGGGTGTACCACAGTTGGCTCAGGAGGGTTTTGTTTCTTCCTGGCTGCACCTTCCTGAACTGTGTTGCAGTTCTCACTTCCATGGTTCAGAAATGCACATCCCATGTGGCAGCATACAGGATGCTGTTCCTGGTAGATACCAAACACATAGGCATTGCACAGTGGATCGTTTGAGAACCCTGTTTCCAAACAGTCCAGAAGAAGTGAGGACCTTGCTTATATCTGGTGTAATACCACATTAACCAGATATTAAGGTGAGGAGTGGCAGGCACGTGAAGTATGATGCTGTCACTGCTTTTCCTTGTGGAAAAAAATATATGTGTGATACTGATTACCTACATAATGCTGATGAGATCTGAACATAGCAGCAATGAAAGACCCCACTTAAGCACACACTGAATTTCATAAAGGTCCTTAATTGTTTTCTGCTGGCTGGATTATTTTTTCAGACCTCTGGATCGCTCTGCCACATGGAGGGACTCAAACCACACCACTGAGGTGTCCAGAACAGACACAACAAGAGCACAGTCCCATTATTCCTGTGTATAGAGAAATGGCTGGAAGGGACACAAACCCAGTGGCTGTCATTGTCATGCGAGGCTCTCTCTGGGCACAGCAACATCCCAGCTCTGCATTCTGCACGCAGCTCTCAGGGCAGCTGCTCACAACAATGGGGCCTCTATTCCTTCTGGCCCAGGCAGGGAAACAGAAGCATGGTGAAAACATAAGCTGCTCAGACAAGATTAAATGCAGCCCATGTAGCGATGAATCCCATGAGAAGTATTTAGGTTTCCATCCTCGGGTCTGTGCCCTACTGCCTCGAGTAGATGCCTCTCTGGGACTCCGGAGCTCACCTCCACCTCTGTCTCCATTTGTGTTTTCATTGTCCCCAGGAGAGGTGTGGAAATCCTCGAGTCCTATTTGAGCTCAGCTAGCAGAAATTCCTTAGTAAATCTGTGAGCAGATTTGCAGCTGAATGCAAAGACAACATTTCCACCATTACTATTGTGAAAGTCTCCAGGATGCACCCCAGTACAGCTCCCAGAGCTCTGCTAGTTCATACCATCTAACTATGCTTCCTTCTACATGAGGAGACAAAGATATTTTCACAAATAATCAGAGGGGCAGGAGGAAAAATTTCCACCATGGTAGAAATTTTCAGAGTATTTAATATTCCAGCTTTGGTGCAGAAACAATTAACAAGCAAATACATGTAGTATGCCGGATCCTGGAAAATTCTGTCCTAAATCAGCACAGCACTGTGATTAACTGAATGGGTTGCACTGCATAGTCTGTCCTGTAACAGTTGGAAGAACAGTCTTTTCCCTTGATAATGCCTGAGTGTCAGGTTCAGGGAGCCGGTGTAGATTTGGTGGCCGTGCCTTCTCCCCTGACTGAGATTAGCCACCATCTGGTAGTGCTTCAGAGAAGAACCTTTCCCCATTGTCACTCCCTTTTGTCTGATGGTCTGTAACATCTGACCTCTGCTTCACAGGTCGTGGCCTTCACCTCCCTTCCTTCCAACAGGAGTACCGACAGCAGGGTTAAGTTTATATGATACCTCTGGTAAGTGCTACTTCTGAGCACTGGGCTTTCGCAGCGCTCCTCCTTTCTTTGATGCTAAAGTTTCTGTTTTGACCTCCGTGCAACATTAAATCAGTCTGCCCTATCTGCCACCAATCTGGCTCCTTGGTTGCAGGGCTCTGCACTCCTGTTTCTCTCTTCTGGCTTAGGGTCTGTGGAGAGCTTGTAAGGTGTGTGCCAGTTGTCTTTGCAAAGGTAAACATTTTTTTTTTCTTTTCCCACAATCAGAGCCTTAAATTCTCTCTCTCATTCAATTATATAGCTCTTATTCTTGTTCCACGATGGAGTAAAGGTCCACCAACAATCAAAGAAAGAGACAATCTTGCCCTAAAGTGCTTCCTCTCTGGTGTCAAACAGGAGACATTTTACATTTTTCTTTATTAAAGGACTGAATTCCATGGCAAGACTCCCATGAGCTGCTGTGAGAACAAGATTCCATGCTAAGTGATTTCCTTAAATTCATGGCAGAATGTTCTGGCAAGACAAGTATGGAGCCCTAAAGTCCTGAATGTTGAATCCTGTGCCACACCACTAACAAGAAGAGCACTGAGGCTCCAGTGATAAAAGGAAACCATGGTCTTCCTTCGTCAGTCTTCCTACCACTGTGGAGTGTTTTCCCATTCTCATTCCCTAGACTGAGAGATTCAGGCTGACAAGGAAGTGAATTTAGATTCCATATAAACAACAAACTTGACAACCTTGGAGGTAAACATATAGCTACACACAGAGGCTTAGACATGGAAACAGAAATACAAATGTTCCTTGCATGAACCTGCCGATTCCTGGGTTTGAGATGGAAGCTCTCTCTGTACAATAGCAGTTTTACTTTCCCTGAACATTCAGACATATGTTTTTTAAGAATTTGGACAAATGCTGGTGCTCTGCTCTCCTGAAAATCAGTTCAGGTCAGATAATCGATTACTTTTAGATCCCCTAATTGCCATGAGAGTGTCAAGAAGAGCTGCTGAATGCAAGGACAGGTTGATGATGTACCTGGTAGTATCCTGTGTGAGTCCCACAGTCGGTCCCTGCCCCTGCCTGGGACCACAAACCAAAATCAACCTTTGGTTTACAAGCTCTGCAAGCACATGACCAACACCATGGTCATGCAAGTACATGAGGATGTGATTGCATGAGGCAGCTGAACAATCTGAAGCCCTTGCTCCAGGAAGAGGCAAGGAAGGATAGGTGAGAGCAACCATCCCCAGGTCACCCTGGAAACAATCACAGGCCCAGCCAGACTTGCCTCAGTCCATGATGGAACAGGGACCCTCAGGCATCCCTTTGGTACCTCTGTGTCTGATTGTGCCCCAGGGCACTTCTTCCCTGGCTCTCCAAGGTGTGGTTTGCTGTGATGTTTTCTGGCACACACAGATTTTGGTGTGCAGTTCCTGGCTGGGAAAGGTTTGAAACTCCTGAGGTACAGTTCACCTCAATGATGCACTTCAGACATAGGGCCGGTCAGTTCCATCACTGTGAGCAGGGGCTGCTTCAGGTGCAGTTTCATTTGTAGGTGCTTTTCAGCCTGGTTCCTCTGACACAGCCATGGAAGTGCCATACAGACAATTTAGAAAAGGGTTGTCACCGCTACTGTTTATCCAGAAAGGCCTGGAGTAACAGGACAAGGGGGAATGGCTTCAAACTGATAGCTACTAGGTTTAGGCTGGGTATTAGGAAGAAATTCTTCCTGTGAGGGTGGTGAGGCCCTGGAGCAGGTTGCCCAAAGAAGCTGTGGCTGCCCCATCCCTGGAAGTGTCCGAGGCCAGGCTGGATGGGACTCTGGGATAGTGGAACATGTCCCTGCCCATAGCAGGGGGTTGGAACGAGGGGATCTTTAACGTCCCTTCCAGATCAAACCATTCTATAATTCTCTTGGAGTATCTTTTGTATCTCATTCCCCACTCTCTGGGGGAGCTGGGCTGGAACGCTTCTGCTCCCCCTTTGGCAGGGAGGGGTGAATCTCTTTCAAGCATCCTTTTATATTTTAGAAAATGTCAGCCAAATAATTACTGAAGCTGCTCTAAGAATTTTAAAGTCTTAACATAAAACTCTTTCCAGTATTTCAATGGCCATGCAATTAAGTTTTGGGGGAAAACAGAAAATAACAACTATGATTCTGTCCTGGATATTTTGAAAGAAGACCACTAGGTCTCAGCCCTGGCAGGGTTGAAGACCAGCCTGGATGGGGCTCTGAGCAACCTTTTCTAGTGGAGGGTGTCCCTGCCCACGGCAGAGGGGTTGAAACTGGATGTCTGAGGTCTCTTCCTACGCAGGCCATACCTTGATTACAAGATGTTCCAAACTTCCAGCAGGCTCCGGGAGCAGCTGCTGGCGGTGCCGGCAGGGGCCGCGCGCGGGCCGCGGTGCCGGAGCGGATCCCGTTCCCCGCATCCCAAAGCGGTGCAGTCGGCGCTGGCACCTGGCTGCTGCTCTAGCCACAAAAAATAGCAACAGCCCGTGACTAAGGCTTTTAAAAAGGCGAGTTTTCTATGTTCTCTTTTCCATCGGGTTTGGCTCCTTCTCTTCCTTCACTTGCCTGTTGAAGCTCGATCTGCTGGGAGGGATTCTCCTCCGCAACCACCCTCCCTTCGGCAGAAGATGCCGGCATAAAATACCTTGCCTTTCCTGGAGGGCTCTCTCTGGACTAGGAGAACCTCAACTGAGAGTGAAGCCCGTGTTTTACGGCTTCTTTAGCCTGATGTCTCAGAGTTATGGCCAACACGGACATGCGGAACTGCTGGAGTTGTGTATAGGTAACACAAAGATTTGTCTGTCGTCATTCCTCGGGGAAGCCCACTTAAGAATAATTATGTACATTGCACTCAATATGGTTCCCCCCCCCCCCCCCCCCACCCCGACTGGAAAATGAAACATTTTCTCTGCACATCCAGGGACGGCACATGATGTGATTCTTGGACTCGATGGTCCTGATGAGTCCATTCTGACTCAGCATATTCTGTGATACTGAGAACCTGGAAAACCTAGGGAAAGATATTCCAGGGCATCTCACTTTGGATTTGTCATTGACTGTAGCACTCAGAAGTAAACCACACAGCTAATAAAGAATGTGCAGTAATTCATTTTTAATGATCGTTTCCTGGGTGTGGCAAGTGGTTTTGTCACTTTAAATTCTTATGCAAATAAAATCAGGCTAATCTTCTTAAATAGGTAGTTGTAGCTGTGTCAGCCTATTCCGAGCTGGCAGGAGTGCTGCATAATACTTGGAATTCTCTAAATTGTTCGTGTCAGTGGGATATCAACAATCAGCACAATAATAATGATAATAGGCATGTGTTTACTTGCATAGAAGTTATTGCATAATTAAGGGCCTCATTAAGGGTTTTCAGTACCACAGAAGAATGCCCCTAACTTTCTGGTTGTTTTCATCCTATTAATACCAACATCACACAAGCCACTCCCCAGGCAACTTGTTTTAATTACTGGTTACTTGGGAAATTCAGATGCAGCAACATATCTAAAATGAATTAACAGTGAAATTATGAGCAAAGTGCCTTCATTAAAAGGGAGGAATGCCTTTGGAGAGACTGCCATCTCTCCAAAGCGATGCTTTCTCATTCTGTCTTTCTTGGATGGTGCAACCATGCCCCTAATCTGATTCCAGTCATCCCACATAAGTGGTATGGGAAGAGTAATTGTTAGATGCAAACCTTCAAGTATTTTCAATTCCACTAAAAAAAGTGAACAGTACCAACACTGCCCCACCCCAGCAACACAGGAAACCAAATGACAGTGCTGTGCCACCCAGGAAAGGTCACCCACATCCACAACTCCAGGGCATCACAATCATAAGCATCCTGCAGGCTGACAAGTTCCAGGGAGCATCCACATCCCAGTACTCATCACAAGGTGCTCCATCACCCAAAACAATCTGAAGACCTGCTGCACCACAGAGAAACAACCTGAGAGAGTTCTAGCACACACTTACAGGGATTCTGTTAGGTGGAGATGCCCACGCCACTGAGCAATCTGAAGGATGCTGAGTGCCCTGAGAATGCCTTGTGCTGGAGCCTCTGCACAGGGGCCCAAAGTGACTGCAGTCCCTCTCCGAGGCAGGCCTGAGACCTGCAGGGTTGGATCTGCAATTCCACCTGTGGACCTAAAGCCTGGGTCATTAGCATTTCTTAAGATGGCAGTAGATAATCCAGGAAGCCAACCACAACCCACACTGTGAAGCAAGGGAAACAAAAACAACACAGTCGTCCCTGCCAATGTGACCTAGGGCAAAATTCCTTCCTGACCCTAGATCTGGTGATTGGTTTAACCCAAGTATGTGAGCCACACCTGCCCACAGGTACTTGAGAAATTTTCCAATACCACTACAAGCATAAGCATGCTTGTCCAGCCTCCTTTTTTTTTCAGCCAGGGCAGTCCCGGTACTTCAAAAGTGAGATTAAACTTTACCGTTTGGGTGATAAATCATAGGAGCTGTGAAGACTGTTTCTTCCTAGTCGTCAGGCAGCCAGCAGAGCATGAAGTCTGTGACTGACACTAGATACAGTACAGAAAATGGCATCTGAGTCACCTTCAAACTCCTTTCGCTCATCCTCATTACATGCTTGAGAATAACAACACATCAAGCCCAGCATCAACTTTGTAGGTGAAAACAACTCCAATGGCACAAAATCCTCAAAAGAATCTTTAGAACAAATACTTCTGGTGAAAAAAACTTCAATCACACAAATATTTCTGGTGAAAAATATCAGCCTACCTGTGTTTTTACCCCTCCTGCTGTTGAATGGTAGGCAGCTCCCTTGTTTTCTCTGAAATTAGAATGGTCTATGGATTTTAGCATAAAACAGTACAAAGCAGACAAGGAAATCACAGCACTTTGTGAAAATTTGAAGGTCTGTGTTCTGCATTTTAACCCTGTCAAGCTGTATTAAAAAGAAAAGAAATCTGCCTACACCTTTGTTTTTAAACTCCTACTCTGACAGCCTAAGATAAGGTCAGGGCTGGAAGTAAGAGCAAGGCTGGGGAAAGAATTATAGTTAAGGATAAACACACCCAGGACTTCAGAAGTGAGGCAAAATGAACATGTGCAATTCTTCTTAGGTTATCATGAATCCTGGTAACCCTGAATACACAAAAGAGTGGCCAGCAAATAGAAATTGTATCATATTATTTATGAAGCCATAATTTTAACATCTTGCAAACCTGGTTGTGTGTTACAGCAATAGGCAGGAAAATCATAACCTAATCAGTGCAAGGTGGGCTGGGGAGCATCTTCACCTTGATTGTTACAAGCAAGGTGTGAGGTGTTTGGACTCACTTGCACCCTGGGCATGGACTTGCTGTAGGAACTCCATCAAATCACTTGTCCAGGCTTCTGCTTCCCCCTGACCTTTGGTCTGCTGTTATTTAGTCTGAAAGCCTGGGAACAGGCACTTTTTTCAACATAGTGTTTTCTTCAGTGCCTGGCATGACAGAGGCTGATTTCACAAGACTTTCCATCCTACAGAAAAGAGACAAAAGCTGCACTAAAAGAATGTTGTTTACACTGTGATTATCTGTAACACTGTGGTCCAACAGTAAAACAAAAAAGTGGTCGAACTCAAGTGCCAGGCTGAATCATCTGGGAAATGTTAAATCCCCTGCCCTCCCTTTATCCCCATTTCCATGGCTTGGACAATCAGCAAATGTCATTTTCTCACTTTTAGACACATGGCTGTGCCAGTTCAGTAGCCTGGTTTTGCACCTGTTTCCCTCGGATTTATTTAGAGGTAAAATCCTACAAGAACTGTTATGTCAGAATCCTCCAACTCATCAACCTTGCCAGGGAAGAGTTTTTCACCCAGAATACCTAGGACTGCAATATGCATCCCTAAGGCTTTGTCTGCAGGCCTGTGCTCAGCAGAAATCCTGGGAGGTCAGGAATGGTTTCTTCATGATCTCTCAGTGGGCCTGGGATGAAAAATAAAGGCCAGGCGCCTCTATAAGAAGCACCTGATATACCACCAGATATTCCCAAAGGAACACTGGTCTGAAGTGATATTTCATGAGGGTCTCAAGTGCCCATATCCAGTGGTATTGTGGAGATTTTCCTGACAATGACAGGGAAAGAGAAAAAGGATTTTTAAAGTGATTTCAGCAGCTAAATCTATCTGTAGTTTCTTGGGAGACAACAAGTTTTCCCATGTCAAAACTTGCTTTAGGTACATTTCAAAGGTCCACCATAAAGAGGAAAGCACAGATAGGGGTCATCATTGCTCCATCCTGTAACATCAGCAACAACACCAGCAGAAGACAGACCCAGCAAGGTCAACAGACCAAACTTGGAGCTGACAGGGCTATTCTGTGGAAAGCAGTGGAGTTATTTCCATGTAAGTGAGAGCAGAAGCCACACAGTGTTTTGTGTTGTGGAGCTGAGGCACCACCACCACAACTGTTGTCTCCTGCTTTTTCTGCAGGACCACAGGTGACATTGCAGTGGCAACAACTGAAACTGAACCCAAATACTTAGATTTGACAGCAAAATGAAACATGTCTGAAAGAAGGCTCAGTCTTTCAGGCACTGCAGGAGTAACAAGCCATCGAGGCAGTGCCTCAACATACCGAGATGTTTCTGAGATAATGCCTTCTGAGAAAGAGATCAAATGAGAATCTGTTTTGCACGGCAGTGTTTTGCCCCATTGCCTCCAGAATTGTGCAGCTCTTTCTTCTTTGTTTTTGCTCCAGATTGTACCAAGAGTGTCTCGCATCAGGTGCTTCTTAGAAGCCCTTTCAATAGGAGCAGGGTAATTGAGGCATCAAATTGCATCCTGTGGGAGTTTCAGGATTAGGCCATAGAGCAGGTCATGTTATATGTTTGAAAGGACAAAGAGCATTTTATGTTTTGTCTGTTCACTTAGCTATGAAACGATGAATTTTGAAATACCTATAATTTGCCTTAATCTTGTTCTCCAAGACTGCCACACCCAAAGTGGCTTTTTGCTAGGATGGTAAAGTCATCATCTCCTGATGCAACAAATCAAATCACAGAGTGGTTTGGGTTGGAGGGGACCTCAAAAATCATCTCTTTCCAACCTCCTGCCATGGGCCAGGACACCTTCCACTAGACCAGGTTGCTCAGAGCCCCATCCAACTACTGCCTTGGACACTTGTGTGGGAGCAAGAACCTGTCATGAGGGACTAAACATCAAGGATTCAGTATCTGGCCTTTTCAAATTCTAGGCCTGAATACTCAGTGGGTTGGCTCTGGACTTCACTATTTCCTTTGCACACAATTCAAAGCAGGAAAACCATGATCCCTTTGGACCACTAAAGGACTGCCCTGGGGAATTTCTCTTTTCCTCTTGTGCAGCAAGTTAGGCTTCTGCCTTTTACCCTGCCAGAGACTGGTGGATAGTTACGGTAATTTTTGTGGCTGGTGAAATTTCCTGTGGAAGAATTCTTATACTGTTGCTATTATTTATTATTTGCTGAGTGTTGGCAACATGCTTCCATGCCAAAAATGAGACTTTAGGCAGGGAAACTTTTTTGTACATGAATATGCCCTCACTTCTGCCCCTTGATCCTTCTGGACTTGGGAGCCACAGCCTGAAAGCTCTGGGGCAGCTCCCTTTAAACTCAAACTGGAATCCAATATGAGCATGAAAAATACAAGCTGCACATTAACCTCTATTGTTTATTTTGATATTGAGGAACATTTATCTTAGCCTTTCCCTAAACATCCTCAGCAGTCTTCCGCTGAAGTGGGAAGAGCAGCACAAGGAATACCGCAAATACCAAGGTAATGTTATCTGTTTTTTCTACAGCAAACTTGGCGGATTTTGAAAGGATACCCACTGTGGCAAATTCAAGGCTTCAATAAAACCTTTTGATAATGAAAATAAGGAATGTCAGATATCAATAAAAAGGCCAGATTCTGTGGTTTTTGGTGGCCTTTTCAGACTGAGGCAGAAAAAGGATCCATTCAGCTTTGCAGCAATGGAGTGTGGAGAGAAGCTCAGGGATGTGCCCTCCCCTAAAGCATCTGGAACAAGGGACTCACCAGGGAGATAGGGAGATGTGCTGGGAACACATAGCTCCAGCTGGTAAAACAGCACGGAAGGCTGGGTCACACTGGCTAGAGAGGCATCAAGTGTTCAAGGACAGGCTGGATGGGGCTCTGAGCAACCTGGAATAGTGGAAGGTGTTCCTGACCATGGCAAGGAGTTGGAATAAGACAATCTTTAAGAATCCTTCCAACCCAAACCATTCTATGATTTATGAATAATATTTTCTTTTTGCACCTCTTTGCACCTCAACCAACCTAATAATTTCCAGCTGAACCATACCTGGACAATGGGCTGTATGGAAAATCTGGCCATTGAACTGGTAATTAAACATTTCAGAGAACCTTTAACTTTGATCATTCTGCCATTTACTGTCATGATACAGCTGCTTGTGAACACTTGCTCCCTCCTCTTTGGGCAAACAGATGCATATGCAGCACATTATGAAAACACAGACAATTTAGGCCAGAAGACTGAGGAAAATATGATGATGATGATGATGATGATGATGATGATGATGATGATGATGATGATGATGATGATGATGATGAGACATATTTGCCTGCTGAGTAGCATCAGTGTTTAAAGATGCTGTATTTGAAGCACTGAGGACTTAAACATTTAAAACCGTAGATCCCTCACATGGATGGTCATGCCAAATGCTCTAGCAAATTCTTCCCTCCCTGAATATGCAATGTAGACAGCTCTGAGGAAGAAACCTCTATCTCTGTTCTCTTTTGTAGGACTTTGTATCCATGCTGAAAGTAGTCTCTGTTTGTATTGGCCAGAGATAAAGCATTCCCTTTGCATCCATCGGTATGTTTGTTTTCACCTCTACCTATGCACGGGTACCACAGCGAATGTTTCCAAACAGCAGATTATTCAGAAAGCACGAGGTGCAGCTGCAGCCAGACTGTGGTTTCTTCTCTCCCTCTTTGAGGCAGAGAGCATTTGTAACCACTTTCCTGTCTTCACAGAGCTGCTGATGATCGCATCTTCTTGGAATTTGCTGCTTGTGCTGGCGCACAGCGACAGCAGAACCACGGCGGCCGCCGGGGGCTCGCCGATTGTCTCTCTTCTCCTGGGGGTTGCCGCGGTCACTCCAGTTCCTGCTTCCAGGGAAGGGGAGACCGGGGGGGGAGGTGTGGGGTGTGATCTGGCTCCAACTCACGGAGGAGAGCAAAATCGGGGTGGAAGGAAATGGAAATGAAGAGGGATTAACTCCACCGGAGGAGGTGAAACCCCACAAGGTGGGGTGTGCCTGTTCCCAGGCTTTCAGACTAAGTAACACAGACCACAAGGTGCTGAAACCCGCAGCGGCAGCTGATGGGCAACAGGGAGGGTGTGGGGCATTTGGTCGTTACCTCTCCACATCAAAGCTCCTGAGAAAAAAAAAAAAACAGCATTCTGGAAAAAGGGAGAGCAATTCACCAGTGTGACACTGCCTCTCCTAGGGAGAGCCATCACTTCTAACAAAAGGCAGCTGATCGGGGCAGGGGGGACTGAATGCAGCTTAGGGAAAATGTCCTGGCGTTGAACTTCTGATGAAATCTTTGTGTGGCCTCAGAGGTCCGTGGCCCCCTGACCTCTCTCTGCACAGGGGTTGATCGTGGGCTCAGACAGAAGAAGCAGCAGCAGAACACTCATGTAAAGTTTGCCTCTTGTCATCAGCACACCGGGTCGGGTCTCAGCTGGGATGAGTCCTCTTCTCCTAGTGGGAGACCTTTCCCATTTCTCCAGGTGAAGATAGCTCACCTCCTGTGGTATCCATTCATTAAAGCCACCTAGTCAGTATTCGGAAAAGAATACTCTGAGAAGTTTCCCCTTTTTTGATGAAATCTCTCTGCCTGTAATCTGTCTGTCTCGCTAATCTTGCCTGCCAGGATGTATCTCTCTATCACTCCGTTTCAAGCTGGAAGCTGGAAGTTTTTTTTCCTTTTCTTTTTTTAAATTATTTTTTGCTTTTTGTCTCTACCCAATTCAGTCATATCCAGTCAGGAACAGGTGTGCTTGCCCTAGTGCTGCTCCCTGTTGGGAAGCTGCTGGTAGGTGCAGACTGTTGATAGAGCAGAAGTGAGGAGGTTGGACCCTGTGGATCACCTTTTGCAGCTCCTCCTGCCTAGGCTGCCTGTGTGTGTGACCTCCTTGTGGGCTCTGCCATGACTTTTGCAACCCACAGTCTCTGAAGAGCAGCAGCTTGAGGGAGGGAAGTGACTGCTCAGTTTTGCCCAGGCCTGCTCAGGCTTTTAAGTATGTTTTGCTTGTTTGCAGCCTATTTAAGCACACACAGCAGGGTGGGTGCCAGCCTCCTGTGCTGATCCATCAGCTGTTTTGGCCTGATGCTTCCAGGGAGGGAGCGCTGGAATTGATGTGGATCTCCCCATCTTTCTGGCTGATGACATCCCCCCCTGTGCCAGCATCCTTGCTTGAAAAGCTGTGTGGGTGACAGATCTGGGACCAAATCCATTGACAGATAAACCCAGGATAGTAAATTATTTGTTTTCAGCCAGGTTAGCTCCCCCATTCCCCTGACCCTGTCACAGTCTGAGATTCCACAGCACTACAGCACAGTGGGCACAAGCAGCCAGAGCAAAGAAGGAGTGCCATCATTTTTAATGGCTTCCCCACTAAAAGTAATTTTATCTCAGCTCAGAAAAGCACATCCTTTCTATTACTTTCATTCGGAATGTCCTGAGTCCTGAATCCTGCTCCCACTTTCCATGCAGTCCCATCTGCCCTCCCCTATCCAGCTGTACTAGACACATCACTCTCCCCCAGGTCTGGATCTTCTGCCTCCCCACCTCAGACCTTCTGATGTGCAGTTCTCAGCCTTTCCCCAGTGAGTTGCTCCCTGATGGTTGATATCACCACAGCTGACACAATTAATTGAAGCTGCACTGGCCAAATCTTTTACCATCCCCATGCTTTCAGCACAAGAGAATACTCGGTCCTACTGCACCAAGCAGGAGGACAGTGTGAGTAATTAATGCCAAGAAATAAAACAGGAGTGTAAGATTAAAAAAGCAGACCCAAACCCCAGGATATTGGGCTGAACACAGATCTGTTGCAAAAACAGTGTCTGTGTTTCCATCAAATCCAGGGATGACATATATTGCTGAGAAGGACAATGGGGAAATCAAGATGCAGCCCTAAACAGCACTTGGGAACTCCCTCCTGGAGGAAAAGGGGAGACAGAACTATGGGAAAAATGATTCTCATGCTTCAAGAATTTTTTTCTGGATTGCTTGGGGTGTGTCAGGCTCACAGCATGCCAGCAGCTGGAAAGTGCACACTCTGAGTGCTCTCCTTTGCCATAACCTCCCATTGCTAATTGGACAAATACAGGACCTTCACTTCATCTGACTTACTCTGTAGTGCTATTGGAATATCCCTCTTGAATTGTAAAGTTACTGCCCACAAGGCTCTCAGCCTGGGGGAAAAGGGTGTCATCCACAAGATCAAAACACTGGGATTTCTTATAGAGGAGTACCTTTAGGTCTTGAGAACAGGAATGACTGAAGGAGGAATTCACTGCTCTTCCTTTTTTTATTCCATTTCAGCCTTAATTCAGAATGATGGCTATGTGTCTGCCTGACTTAGGTGCAGAGCCCAAGGCTGGATACCCACAGAAAATCCTCAATTTGGCTGCCTGCTGGCACTGGAAAACTTGAGATTTTTGTTAGTACACATGATCTCTAGCACAAAAGCAGCAAAAACAAACTGAAAAAAAAACCCACAACCAAAACCACATTCAGTTCAAGAGCTAAACAGATAAATAAAGAGCAGATTAAAAGTAAAAAATGTGCCAGGTCGAAATATCAGACAGATCTATGTCCTTTGCACATCAAAGTCTGCAATACCCTGAAAGACAACAGCCACTCCAATTCTTTTTAACCTCAGTAGTGAGGAGAGGAATTCAGGTGTGACTCATGCAGGTGAGTTAAACCACAAACCAAGAGCTGTTCCACATTTGGAATAAAGTGATTAGTAAAGACCCAAGTGCTAGAGGAGAGGCACACAGACTCCACAGGGGTTTCAGAGGTGGGTGCTGGTTCTTTCTGAAGTCCATGATCACTTGGAGCAGTGACAACAGGCTGGGAGCACTGAACAGCTTCCTGATTACATTCTTGAATTCTCCTAAAAAGACTTGCCTCCTCAGGATTGCTCTAATCTATAGCCAGAGCACAGGAGGTAGAGCTAAAGGATGCTAAAGGATGCTCAGGGCAGATAAAGGGAGGAATTTCAGTTCAGGAATTTATAAACAGAGAGCTGAGAAACAGTTAATCATCAAGCAGAATCAGACTGAGCTCCTCCACAACTGCCTGTGTATGAGCAGGAGGCTTTCAGGGTCACCACTATCATTAGGGGGTGCTTGGCACCCTCTGTGTTTGTTCCTGTGTCCATCCTTCCACACACACCTTCCAGTTTAAGGAAGAGAGAGAGCTCATGCTGACACAGGCTCAATCCCACCAGACCAAAGCACTCCTGCCAAACCCAGCACCAACACTGTGAGAGGGACCAGGGAAATGACCAGGCAGCAGAACCTGGTGCTGTGGTGTGCCAAAGTGACACTGCTGGGTGTGTAATGGGCTGCACATGTGTTGTCTGCTTTGTGTGTTTGTGTGAGTGGGCATGAGACATGCCTCAGCCTTCACCCTCTTGAATGACTTTTTTCTGCTTTGGCCAGCATGGGAAGGCTGCCTCCCACTGCTCACCACAGCCTCTCCCTCCTCCCCGGCTGCTGCAAACATTTCAGCTGCATCCATCGAACCCATGCGAATATTAAAGCTGTTAAATTGATGGGCTGAGTAAATAGGATTAGCTCTGTGTGCCCAAGGGGGGAGGTTGCTGCTTGCACAGACTGATAGGGAGACAGGGGGGAAGGTTGAGGAGGAGAGGGTTGCTTTCAAGCCGACAAGAATATGCTATCTGGGAGGTACACGGATAGCTTCCAATCTGCCCCTGATTGGATTAGACATGCTCCTAAATGTGAAGTGCCTATACAAGTCTGGGGCTTAGCTGGTGCCGGGCTGCTGAGAACCTGCCGAGGTGCTCCCCAAGGATTGCTGCCACCCCGGCGGGCCCTGGAGACGTCTGACTGTCAGGGGGCAGAAAGCCCCTGCTGCTGGGCCCTGTCTTGCCCACCGTCCCAGGCGTCGGATCTTTAACCCGCTCCCGTGAAAGCTGAGATCCTTTGCCTCCATCTGTTCACATGCGATGGCTTTACAATTCCCCTCTAACCTACCAAAGGGAAGCGTGAAGTGATCTCTCGCTGCCTGGTGGAAGGAAATCTCTCCCTCCCGCCATCTCCCCCTCCTCTTTTTTCTCCTCCAGATGAAGAATTTGAATGTCTTCATGGTCTGTTTAAAATATAAAGTGAATTCTTGACACATTTTTTGAAGCTGTGCTTGTCTGGGCATTGATTATTTTCACTAACAGTGATGTGAGCCAAATGCTTTCCTTTTTCCCCAAGCTTTGATAATATTTCCAAGAACTTTGGCTGCTTTTTTGCAAAGTTAGTTCCAGAACCAAAATACTAATAAAGAAGTTTACACCTAGCCTGTTATGGAGGATAGCAGGGAATGGCAGTGGCTTTGTTAGACCTTTCTTAGGTTTGTAGAAAACCAGCTCTAAATATTTTTAATTGGAACAGAAAAAATCTGAGCAAAAATATTGTAGATGCTGAACAGAGGAAAACTGTACCACTGTGATAACTGTGGTTTATTCCATGGATATTATCCTTTACTTATTTTCTAGTCACAGGGAAAATACTGGGGAGGGAAATCTTTGTTTAACATCTATTTTGATAGTAGTTATGCAGCACTCTGATGTCCATATGCTCACTCTAAATTAAACACTGTCCTTGTTTTGGAAACAGATGCTTGCCCTGATATTCTATAGAGGTAAAAGTGATATATCCTTATTTTCTTTTTTCCCTATTTTTGTTTATTCTGGCTGGAGATAACAGTAACTCACCTGTGAGGTCTAAGCTGCAACAATAATTTAGATTAATAGAAATAGCTGAGAAAAATACAGGAAGGACCATGAGCTCTGTAGCCTGATTCAAAAATTATTCCTGTTTTAGCCAGGGAGATAAAAAGGAAAAAGGAAGTGATTTCACTTCAAGAAGTGAGTTGTGGAGCCAGAATTCAGGTCCTAGTGCTGGCACTGACTTCTAACCTGCTGCTGTTGTTACTTATCCTGGTAAAGGCAGGTAAAAGTGTGAGGCAGGAATAGAGCAATGGGAACATCCAGAATGGAACTGCAGCACTTATCTCTGCAGGAAAGGTCTAGGCTTCCTTATCATCATCCAAAAGCTGACTGAGAAATACATCTAGGCTTCAGGGAGACATTTGTGTCAGAATAATACCTGGCTATGGATACAACTGGTGATGCATCACATAAATACTCTTAGTAAATGATGTCATAAATAGAATACAAGAACATCCATTAGTGTTAGACCCCCTGTTTTCCCCCAACCCAGCCCACATGAACACCTGAGAACATGAATTATCTCCCCATTAATTTAGGAGCTGTGGTGACAACATTTGGTTGTGCTGTTTTCCCATTAGGCTTGGGGGTACCTTGAGTGGGCCTGATTGCATTACCTTGTGCTGGAAATTGAATTGCTGTATCCAGTGCCCTTGGACTTGTGTAAACCAAAATTTCTGTCTAGCAGGCAATGGCATCCTTCACCTTCCTCTGGAATAACTGGATATTAACATACACTCTTCAAAGGAGATGAAATACCCCTTCTTTTCCATCTTTGTATCAGGTTTAATTTAAAATGATAAGTTAATACAAGTGAATGCATGAAATTGATGCTTTCTGTGTAAATGCGTGTTCCTCAGCAGCTCCCCCTCCCCATCCCAGCTAGCATCAGTCTTGGCCAGGCCTCTGTGTGGATGTGGCTGTTCCTCTGTGGCCATCCATCCTTCCTTATCTGTGTCACTCCCCTCAGTCCCTCCCCCTGCAACAGACACATCACTGACAGTAGGCAGAGGTGCATGTCTGCTCAATGGGATGTTTGCTTACCTCTGTGTGTTCCTGACACCATCTGACTTTAAGACTCCCTGCTGAAACCACTGAATGCTCCACTAGTTCCAAATCACCCTTCTGACTCCACCGAGCTTCTTCTGTTTTAGCAGTATTCCCATTTCTTTGCTTGAATAGCACCAAAAGGACCTTGAAGTTCCCCTGAGTTGACTCCATTTTTCTTCCTTTTCTGGCCTCATTAAAGCTGTTCTTGATTTTATCACTTCTTCCTGCACTCCTGCACTTGAATGTTGTGTAATTATATCAGATAACCTATTCAAACAAAGGAAGGGGAAATTAGAGATGGAAAGGCTTCTTTAGATTGAGGAGACAAGCCCCACTCCCTTGGGAAGAGGGCAGGAAAGGACCATGCACTCCTCACTCACCCAAGTGGCATGGGGTTCATGTCTCCCTTGAGATCCAGCTACACTTTCAGACCTCACTGTTGGAAGCATTTCCTGATCCTTTCCTTGACAGTTCCACTGCTTATTTCCTTGGCCCACACCTAGTTTTGCCCTTCAGCACTCAAAACAGTTTCTGAAAGGTTAATTTTTCACATTTTGTAGTTAAGAAAAGTGACATTGAGTAGGGTTAAATGATGGCTGTACTTAAGACGTATAGGGATCTCTTGGACATTTAAATTTGCTCATTGAAATCCCAGAAAACATGTCCTAAAATTTGTTCCCAAAACTCACCAAGCACCACCTTAATTAAACATCTTAATTATCCTTTCTGCCCCCCATGCCTTTAGTGTGGCTGAGCCCCAAACTGTAGTTCATGTGCAGCTGATATAGGGCTTGCCCTATGCATAAAAGTCACTGGTTTGCTGAGCTGGGTTTCAGGTTTGCTGCCATGAATTTGGGGGGGGTTTAGGATTTAAGCAGCCGTGTCTGCTCTTTACTCAGCCACACTGAGGTGACATTAGGACATGGCACTGCTCTCCACCAGTTGGCTGCAAGGTCCAGCACAGCCTGGCTGAGTCCCCACTGATTGTTGAGTCAGCCTTGGCTTGCTGTGTGGATCCCTGCCAGGGCCACCTGAACTGCTCCTGCTCTCCTGGCCAGGCACTGCTGCCTCCCGCTCCTCAGCCTTCACATTCCACACTGCTGCAAGCACGTGAACAATGCATGGCATGTCTGTGTTGTTCCCACCCAGCCTCCCTGCTTTTACTGGAAATGAAAGTCTTTCCAGGAGGAAGGAATCCCTTGAGATCCAAGCAGAGGTTCCCTCAGCTGGCTGCTAAGAATAAAAGATCTGAGAGCTATTTCCATTCCTGGTTGCGCAACACAAAGCAAGTCACTTAGCCTTTCCATGCCTTATTTTCTCTCTGGGCTGGGGAGAGGCCCTACAAGTGTGGGGAATGTAGGATGAGCTTCAGCTGCAGATCCCACTTGATCTGTCACCAGAGGATCCACACTGGGGAAAGGCCATACAAGTGTGGGGAATGTGGGATGAGCTTCAGCCAGAGGTCCAATCTGGCCATCCACCAAATGATCCACACTGGGGAGAGGCCCTATGAGTGTCCCACATGTGGGAAGAGCTTCACCCAGAGCTCTCACTTGACCCAACAACATAGCATCCCACATTTTTGGGGGAAATGCTGTGGTGTAATACCAGGGCAGGCCTCTGAAAGCTGCAACTGATCCATACATAAGCTGGCTGCCATCCTATGGGCTATAAAAGACCCACATGAGGGATGGAGCAGCGCTGCTGGGAGGAAAGGCTGAGAGGATTGGGATTGTTCAGCCTGGATAGGAGAAGGCTTTGGGATGACTTTACTGTGGCCTTCAGTACCAGAAGGGAGCCTACAAGAAAGATGGAGAGAGACTCTTGACAAGGGCCTGGAGTGACAGGACAAGGGGGAATGGCTTAATTCAATGTAGGTTTACTTTAGACATAAAGAAGAAATTGTTCCCTGTGAGAGTGGTGAGGCCCTGGCACAGGTTGCCCAGAGAAGTTGGGAAATCCCTGGAAATGTCCAAGGCCAGGTTGGATGGGGCTCTGAACAACTTGGGATAGTGGCAGGTGTCCCTGCCCATGGCAGGGGGATGGAACTGGGCAATCTTCAAGGTTACTTCCAATTCAAACCATTCTATGATTTTGTGTCTATTTTGCCCTTATCACCCTGGAGTCTCTCAGCATTGATTGCTTTCCAAATTCCACCCTCCTGCTGAGTAGTTCAATTTCTGAGTATTTTCTCTCAGATGTTTGAGAATCTTTTTTTTTTTTTTTTTTTTTTTTTGCTGAACAGTATTTCCAGTTCCCTCTGTACTGTCTGTCCATCCCCACTGTGCTGTTGTATAATATGCCAACATTTTGATCTTCTTGCTCATGTAAGCTAGCAATTCCTTGCAGGAGTTTCAGCAGCTCAATTTGTCCTCTATTTCCATTCTGTTCCATAAGAGCCTTGTGGCTTCAGCCAGAGGTCCAATCTGGCCATCCACCAAATGATCCACACTGGGGAGAGGCCCTATGAGTGTCCCACATGTGGGAAGAGCTTCACCCAGAGCTCTCACTTGACCCAACAACATAGCATCCCACATTTTTGGGGGAAATGCTGTGGTGTAATACCAGGGCAGGCCTCTGAAAGCTGCAACTGATCCATACATAAGCTGGCTGCCATCCTATGGGCTATAAAAGACCCACATGAGGGATGGAGCAGCGCTGCTGGGAGGAAAGGCTGAGAGGATTGGGATTGTTCAGCCTGGATAGGAGAAGGCTTTGGGATGACTTTACTGTGGCCTTCAGTACCAGAAGGGAGCCTACAAGAAAGATGGAGAGAGACTCTTGACAAGGGCCTGGAGTGACAGGACAAGGGGGAATGGCTTAATTCAATGTAGGTTTACTTTAGACATAAAGAAGAAATTGTTCCCTGTGAGAGTGGTGAGGCCCTGGCACAGGTTGCCCAGAGAAGTTGGGAAATCCCTGGAAATGTCCAAGGCCAGGTTGGATGGGGCTCTGAACAACTTGGGATAGTGGCAGGTGTCCCTGCCCATGGCAGGGGGATGGAACTGGGCAATCTTCAAGGTTACTTCCAATTCAAACCATTCTATGATTTTGTGTCTATTTTGCCCTTATCACCCTGGAGTCTCTCAGCATTGATTGCTTTCCAAATTCCACCCTCCTGCTGAGTAGTTCAATTTCTGAGTATTTTCTCTCAGATGTTTGAGAATCTTTTTTTTTTTTTTTTTTTTTTGCTGAACAGTATTTCCAGTTCCCTCTGTACTGTCTGTCCATCCCCACTGTGCTGTTGTATAATATGCCAACATTTTGATCTTCTTGCTCATGTAAGCTAGCAATTCCTTGCAGGAGTTTCAGCAGCTCAATTTGTCCCTCTATTTCCATTCTGTTCCATAAGAGCCTTGCAGTACTCTTTAATCCCCCCCCACACCTCTTTGCAGATACAGATAAACCCAATTTTAACAGCAACTCTGACCTTTATCAGACTACTGTACACTCTCAGAACTACCCCTTGCACAGCAACTTTCAGTTCCCTCTACATATCTGACTCCCCAGCTAGGCTGAATTTAGTTTTCACATTTCATTTCAAGGTTCTGCATCTCCTGCATCTTTGTTCATTAATTAGGTGAACAGGCTTGGACAGGTTTATCTAAAAGGCTGAGGCTTTGAAAATTGTCCTTCGATTATGAGTTACATGTTTTTAAAGCTCACGGGTGAGGCTTTCTTCGGGATTTGTCAAAGGAGAAATAGGCCCACACAGAGTTTTCTACAGCTAGCCAAAATGCAGAGGGGCTGATTTTATGGGTATATATTCTCACTGCAAGAGGCAGAGAGACAGAGAAAGTGTTCACAGAACCATTTAGGCTGGAAAAGATCCTCCAAGATCATTGAGTACAACATGTGACCAATCACCACTGTGCCAACCAGATCAGAGCTCTGAGTCTTGAACACCTCCAGGCATGATGACTCCACCACCTCCCTGGGCAGCCTGTTCCAATGCTTGACAACCCTTTCAGTGAAGAAATTTTTCCTGATATCCAGCTTGAACCTCCCCTGACACCGCTTGAAACCATTTCCTCTTCCCCTGTCCCTTGTTCCCTGGGAGCAGATCCCAATTCCCCCCCAGCTCCCCCCTCCTGTCAGGAAGCTGTGGAGTGCCACAAGGTCCCCCCTGAGCCTCTTTTGTCCAGGCTGAGCCTGCCAGCTCCCTCAGCCACTCTTCATATGACTGACTCTCCAGACCCTTCCCCAGCTCCATTCCCTTCTCTGGACACCCTCGAGGCAGTCCCTCAATATCCTTGTCATGAGGGGCCCAGAATAGGAGACAGAATTTGAAATATGGCCTCCCCAGTGCCCACAACATGGGGACAGTCACTGCCCTGGCTCTGCTGGCCACACCATTGCTGATCCAGGCCAGGTGCCATTGGCCTCTTGCCCAGCTGTGCACAGCTAGCTCACATTCAGCTGCTGTTGTTGAGAACACCCAGGTTTTTTCATCTGAGACAGAGTTCTAGGATGGACAGTCATGAGATGGACAAGCTTGCAGTGCAACTGCACCTCCCCAGCAAACACACACATCCACACCTTCTTCACTCCATGAGGAAGAAGCAAAACCATGTTGCCATCCCAGAGGGTGCTCTGGGATAACAGCAGGAGACAGCTGATTGCAGCTGGGTGTGATGGAAGATCACACTCAACCCTCTCGATAAGCCCTCCCACCCCTGCAGGAGGTGTCCCTCCGCTGCTCTGCCCCCGGACTGGAGGCACAAAAAGCAGTGTCCGGCCGGCTGAGGCTGCGGCAGAGCTCAGGGAGCAGGGACGGTGCCGGTTCCTGGCCGCGGGAGGCAGTGCCCGGCGGGACGGTACCCAGCAGAGGGCAGCGGTGCCCGCGCTACCGCAGCCGCGGGACCTGCGGCTTTCCCGCACACCAATCCCCTCCAAAAACCACCCTGCGTTGCCTCTAGGCTGGCAAACAGCCGACACGTGTAAACCTGCTCTCCTTCCCTTTGCAGCTGTAGTCTCGACCACCCAAGCATCGACATCTGCCAGTGCTTGCTGACCAACCAGCTGGGGTCACGGCTCCTGGTTGTTCAATCACAACATATTGGAATGGCCTGATTTGGAAGGGACCTTAAAGATCATTTCATTCCAACCCCTGCCATGGGCACGAACATCTTCCACTAGACCAAGTTGCTCAGAGCACCATCTAACCTAGCTTTAGTCCTCCTGTCACTTGAACAGCCATGTGTATGAAAGCTTTGGCATGAAGGAAGATGCAGTGGGAGTACTTAAAAATGCCATCCCCCCCTTCTGGGAAAACTGGTTTTCTCAGGGAAAAAAATAAAACTGTGACCTAGTGGTTAATTTACATGCAGAGGAGTCAGGAGTCAATTTTAATGTGGTTTGAACTGGCTCATTCATATCTAATTAAAACAGTAAGGGGAGGAAGGCTCATTTTATGCTCAGTTAATCAAAAGACTGCAGCAGCTACTTCTTTTCCTCTAGGGATATTGATAACTGCTGGATTCAGCCCTCTGGAATTAGGTCGGTTAAACTATTCCTCTCCAAAATCTGTGAAGCTTAAATCCACTTGAAGTCTTATTCCAGCCCTGAAATACATCTGATCCCAGCCCTCCAACCCATCTCTATTTTGATACATTATAGGTGACTGGTCCTGTGCCTACAGGCTATTGCAGAATCCCAGAATAGCCTGGGTGGGAAGGGACTTTAAAGCTCATCCAGTTCCCACCCCACTGCAGGGACACCTTCAACTATCCCAAGTTGCTCAGAGCCCTGTCCAACCTGGTCCTGGACACTCCCAGGGATGGGACAGCCACAGCTTCTCTGGGCAACCTGTTCCAGGCCCTCACCACCCTCACAGGGAAAAATTTCTTCCTAATATCCAATCTAAACCTACTCTCTATCCATTTGAAATAGATGTATTAGTAGATATCAATAGTGGGATGTTCAGAACTTAGCTAGAGAAGATCCTCGAACTCTTTTTTTTAAGACAGAAATTAGCTTGTCTCTAAGTGGAGCTTAGGACTTCACAGATGTCTGTGGATCTCAATTATTCTGTCACCTTCTGAATTTATGGCTCAGATGCTGCTATTCATGTATCTGCTGAATATTCCATGTGGGAAGGAGGTGGTGAGAAGGACCTTCAGTCCTTCCCACCCTTCCTACCCAGTCTCCTTGGACTCACAGTGTAGCCTAGTAAACACTGAAATCTTCCCTGTTGAACAGCACTGCATTTTGTGATCCTGTTGCAGGACAGGGAGCTCAAGGTGGTCCTTCATAAAACACTGGCATGTTGCTATTCTTACTCTCCTGGAATTGGAACTTGATGATCCTTGTGAATCCCTTCCAATTCAGGATACTCTATATTTCTATAATTCTAGTTAGATGGGAACCATATGCCATGCTGTAAACGAGGATCTTGCAATGTTTCTGCAAACCTTCAAGGATGTGCCAGACAGGTCAGTATTAATTTCCTATTGACAGAAGCAAAAGAAATCAAGATCTTAGGGTCTTACAACAACAACCTGTAATTTCTTGTAAACTAAAACACAGAACAATAAATCCTTAATTACTGTTAAAATTTGTCTTCAGAAAGATGAAAATACAAAAACTTTAGAGAAACTTGTCTGTTTCTTCTAATGATACCATCTGGATTTATAAAGGGTGTTTTCCCTCCCTATAAAACTGACCTCACTTATGAGGACAATCACATGCAAAGCAGCAGAAGTGATCAGTAGACCAAAGTAAACTGATTAACTGAACTGATGAAAAACGGGCTCTAAATTCCACTATATTTTCTTAAAAGCTGCTTCTCTCAGGCATATGCAAACAGCTTAGTAGAAATAGTTATAGAATCACAGGACCTCGTTCTGCTTTCCCATCAGAACAATTCTGAAGTAATTCCACTAAAGTGAGCAGAGTTACACTGATGTGAGATCACAGTCAGTCAGAAATGGAAAATTCCTAATAGCTTATCCAGTTCATAACCCTAGGGCTAGCATACAGTTATTCCTTGCACTAAAACCACATTTAATTCTTCCAAATATGAATAGTGGAAAATGGTGCTTGGGAGGTGTTTTGGTCACTTAGAGGAGTTTCTTTAACTCCTCATCCAATTTCTCTTTTTGGGAAAATCCTTCTTTTTTGGCTGAAAGCCAAAACCTCAGCTACATTGCCCAATAAATGAAATATGGAACAAAATGGATATGCCACATTATAAGAGTGCAATTCTGGGTGCCTCATGTGCCTGTCCTCCACCCGGTGCTGGTTGTGGGTTCCCATTAGGCTGGTGGAGGCATAAGAGAACTTACTGTAAAGACAAAGCAACAGGCCCAATGCCAGACACACTGGGTCTGAGTCACCTCCAGGGCTCTCCAGCAGAATTCCTTGTGTGTAGCATTGGGTTAACACATGGCATAGCATCTATCCTTTTGTCAGAGGCATTTCTGCTTTCCAGTGAAATGTCTAAACATTTTGTAGCAGGAAAATCTTCCTCAGTGAATCCACTCTCCTGTGAGATCTGTTCTGTCTGAAACAGCTTTTCCTGATGAAGAAAATTTCAATAGAAACATTTTAATCAGACTTTATGGTAAAGAGATTTCAAACAAAAGAGAAACTCTCTTTTTATTTATTTTTTTTTTTTTTTAATTCTGTTAATACCCAATTATGTCTATTTGGTTGTTTTCAGGCACAAGGGCATTGCTAATGTGTCTGACACAGGAACATTGAAGTTGGGCAATGTCCCTTTACTCTTCCCTTGCTTACTTAGCACCAGAGGTGTTTTCCAAGACCCATTTCTATAGAGGCACCGGGGGCATCACATGGTTGATGTACGCTGCTTCCTGAATGTAAAGGGGCCCATACCAGCAGCTCTGGAAAAAGCTTAGATGCTAAACAAGATTCCAAAAATAAGTTTCTATGAGCTAACCATTTGCCTTCCACCTTTAAAAGCAAGGGTCTAAATCTGCTTGTGCAAGTCCTTGCTGAAGCATGTGAGATAAATGTGACAGTAAATCACACAAGCCACTAAGCAGTCTGATACCACTTCCCTGTGAATGAAAAGCAGTAAGAAATCTCACAGCTGCTGTTCCTGCCCTTCAGCAACTTTTAATTTTTATTGATTGACATGACACCTACGCGCCACATCATCCACAAGAGGCATCAGGTCTGTTTCAGGAAAAGCAAATTATTTGGTATTGTCAACAGCTGGCAGAGGCCACCAGGAACTGCTTCTTCATTCATTTGTTTTTCTCAGACACCTATAAAGAGCTGTCATCACATATCAAACGAAGCAAGTATCGGACAGCATGTGTGTCTCAATGCTGGCACACAGCCTCCATCACTGGGAGGCATGAACAGAGGCATGCCAGCCATGGCAAGTGAGCCAAGTGGGGACAAAGTGAGTCCTGGGGCTGTTTGGAGCACCTCAATATAAGAAAAATATAAAGTTATTAGAGAGTGTCCAAGAGAGGGTTATGAAGATGCTGAGGGCACTTGGTCTGTTCAGCTGGAGAAGAGCAGACTGAGGTCAGAGCTCACAGCAGTTCTGCAGCTTCCTCACAAGAGGAAGAGGAAGGGCAGGCCCTGATCTCTGCTCTGTGTGACCAGGGACAGGACCTGGGGAATGGCTGGAGCTGGGTCAGGGCAGGGTCAGGGTGGCTATCAGGGAAAGGTTCTTCCCCCAGAGGGTGCTGGGGCACTGAACAGGCTCCCCACGAATGGTCATGGCCCCAAGGCTGCCAGAGCTCCAGGAGCGTTTGGACAGTGCTCTCAGGCACTGGGTGGGATTGTTGGGGAGTCCGTGCAGGGCCAGGAGTTGGACTGGATGATTCTTGGGAGTCCCTTCCAGCTATGGGCATTCTGTGATTCCAAAGTCAGCTCAAGCACAAACTTTGCAGAGTTGGTTGCCTTCAAAAATCACTGTTGCTGTGGATGGAATAGCAAAAGGACATGGTGGACCTTCTGGAGACCTTCTTGGACCTTCTGAGACCAAGAGAAGGCAGCTGTGCTGAAGGCTGTTGCCTCAGTGACGCTAATACTTGCATTTCACTGTCAACTGATGGTGTAAAAGGACTTTGCATTATTAAATCAATAGCTACCCCCTTGTACTATTTGCCCTGAGATAAACTGGGCTGTGAGACATGATGCTCTCTTTACCTGTGCATATCCCTGATTAACAGTTGTGGAAGTACTGTGCATTTGTAAGCAGGATGACCAGGATATCCCCTGATATGCATAAAAGAGACATATGGAAAAAAAGTTTTGCAATGTGTGTGCAAGCCATTTTGGCCAGTGTTAAAGCCAAAAGGCCACATATCCTTACTGATGCATTGTGCTGCAGTAGTGAAGAAGTGTTTCACTGGGGTAACAGAGAGCTGGAGGTGAGCAAAATATATTTTCCAGACTGGAATGTGGTCAAGATAATGGGTAAATGCCACTGCTGCTGAGGAAGGACCACAGATGTTCCTGAAGAGATCAGTGGCTGGGAGTTTGGTTTCTCAGTTGTGTCCCAAATCAAGCAGCTGGAGCAGCACAGTCCCCCTTAGCACCCCATGACTCAGCCCTGACTCAGAGGGAAGAATTGTGCCCACTGAGTCACAAGCCCAGCCTCCTCTAGCTCTGCCTCCTTCTCCTGGTGATCCACTCAAGCCCAAACCTGCACAGCAGATGGGAGCTGACAGGGCTGAGCCCGAGCAGGATGGGTGGCACAGAACAAAGCCTTGGCAGTGCCAACATGTCCAGATGACCCACAGGACAACTGTGTTTAGGGGGTGTGCTGTGGGATTTATGGGATGGGCACCATGTTCACATCAAGGAGAGCTTACTCTGGATGTTCACTCTGCTCTCTGTGGCTTCCACAAACATGGTCTGGGTGCTTTGCACAGATTGCTGAGCCCAAGCTCGTGCCCTGCAAGGGCAGGACTGAACCAGAGGAATGTTACTGTCTCCCAGCCACCTCCTCTGGAAATGTCTGAGCTTCCTAGAAAAGATGAGGAAAAGCACAAAACCCACACTATGCTTGATCTGGACTGTGCTTAACCTATCACTTTCCCTTGAAACTATACTGAACTCATTTTGGGGTGGTGAGAAGGGAGCTTGCACTAGAAATAGAAGATCTATAATTAACACATGGTCCGAAGACAAAATAGAACCGCAGAGGCCTCTCAAAGTTAGTAAACTTTGCTTGGAAGTGCATTCCAAGTTTTATCAGATTTCTGTCATCTGCAGAAATCTTCCTAGATCTTCCTAGATCTGCTATACTTGCAAGCCCAACAGACTGGACCCAAATACATACTTTATTTTTATGATTTAAAAAATCCTCCACTGACACACATCATGCAAATGTAAGTAATTTCAAGTCTTCAAGTACTAACCCTTCCCACCCTGAAGCAGGGTCAAATTCCTCCTCTCCTCTCACAGGCCTGCTACCATTACTCCATCTTTCATTCTGAAACCCAAACTCATGTGAAAAACACCCAGGTTAGTGAATCTGAAACTCAGCCTCCAACCATTCAGTAACCCAAATGAAAATGTTGTGTGTCTGTTAACCCATTCTTGTTTTCTCCTCTCAGGGGCAGGCTGCTTATTCTCCCAACAGCCCAGCTCATCCTGCGATTTATGAAGTTTTCTGCAGGTACAATGACCTGCACACTTGAACCTGTGTCTTTCCATGTCTCCCAGGAGGCATGTATCTGAAGTTCAACAAGAGCAAGTGCAGGATTCTGCACATGGGAAAGAATAGTCCCATGCACCAGCACAGGCTAGGGGTGATGTGCTGGCCAGCAGCTCTGCTGAGAAGGACCTGGGGGTCCTGGTGGACAACAGGCTGTCCATGAGCCAGCAGTGCCCTGGGGGACAAGCAGGCCAATGGAATCCTGGGGTGCACTGGGAAGAGCAGTGCCAGCAGGTCAGGGAGTGATCCTGCCCCTCTGCCCAGCCCTGGGAGGCACATCTGGAGTGCTGTGTCCAGTCCTGGGCTCCTCAGGACAGCAGGGACAGGGAGCTCCTGGATTGGGGCCAGTGGAGGCTGCAGAGATGATTTAGGGCCTGGAGCATCTCTGGCAGGGAAAGGCTGAGGGAGCTGGGGCTGTCCCAGAGCCTGGAGAGGAGCCCCAGCTGAGAGGGGCCCTCAGCCCTGGGTGTCCCTGTGTGCAGGGAGGGCTCTGAGCAGGGCCCAGGCTCTGCTCCAGGGGCCCAGAATGGCACCAGAGGAACGGGCAGGGACTGAGCCCAGGAGGTTCCACCTGGGCAGGAGGCAGAACTTCTGTCCTGTGCAGTGACTGAGCCCTGAACAGATTGAACAGAGAGGGTGTGGAGTCTCCTCACTGGGGATATTCCAGAACCATCTGGACACAATCCTGTGCCCTGTGCTCTGGGATGGCCCTGCTGGAGCAGGGAGGTGGGACCAGATGAGTCTCTGTGGTCCCTTCCAACCTGACCCATCCTGTAAATCTGTGGTTCTGTGGAATGAAGTTTCCTTGATTTTCACAACTATTTTTTCTGTATTTCTCACTGTATGGCCAAGAGCAGTGACCTCAGATGCTGCAAGTGGTGCTTTCTTACCCAACTCCCCTCTGGCCCAATGCTTCTGCTGCTGCTGCTGTCTGGTGATCTCCACATGAAAAAGTTTGTGGAACAAGTTTCAAGTGATGGAAGATGAAGAAAAAAGTAGGGTTGAAGCCTCCAGAAGTCCTGAGCACAGGATAGGATGAAAGAAACATCAGACCTATTGAAGAATTAATCAGTATTTCTGCCTTTAGTTTTTCCCACGCATAATGTTAATAGAATAATGTTTACTTTTTGAGCTCTTGTAGTATTGTGATTAAAAATTCCTTATTCTATTTAAAGTCCTATGGAGTATGTGCTATTCAGAGATACAGGTGGGAAAGATTGCCAGCATACATTAATATCTAGAGGGAAGACAAATGAAGCACAGGTGTTAAAGGTGCCAGAAAGAATTAAAGATGGAAGCAGGAAGGAACAAAGATTATTAGAGATATCTAAATGCTGGACAAAAAAGGGAGGGGATGAATATGACATGGAAAAGATAAAGGAAAGATAACTTCTCAAAAGATAATTGGACAGAAAAAAACCAGTAACAAACAAGGACAAAGAAAAAACCAAGCAAAGGAAGAACTGATGAAGATGAAAGCACTGGTTTCCCTAAGTAGGACTGGTTACTATGTAAGCACCACCCAGTGGGCTGAACATGACAAGGAGAGGGCAGAAAAGAGAAAAATGAAAGAAGCAGGAAAGCAGATTAACAGGGAAAAAAATGTAAGCTCAGCCTAACATCTTAATGATTTTTTAAAATTATTTTGTCAGTAGCTGTGGTTTTCTTTGGGGAACCAATATATTTTGTTAAAAAGAAATCCCAACAAAAATCTTCAATATCGGTCAAAAAGAAGTACATAAAACCTAAGCTTGGTAACCCAAAACCTTTCTGCATTATACTTAAAACTTCCATGTTTTTAGAGTTTTTTATGAAAACCTGATGTTTCTGTGGGAAAATCATCACTTCCCAGACACATCTATTTTTAGGCCTGTGTTCTCAATTAGCCTGGTACTGATTTGCAGCACCACAGTAAGAGGGTGTGTCAAAGGGTTACAAAGGAGCCCGCCTGGCATTAAAAACCCACCCCGGTGACTTTATGGTAGCTGCCGGCCAGCCTTTCTTTTTTTCTCTGCATCTCAGAAGAGAAGCAGGAGGTGTCAGATATTCTAGTGAGAACTTCTCATGGCACAGGATCATGATGTGAAAGAAAGTGAACTCTAAAAGCACAATGTAAAAGAATTATATAATGGAGTTGGCTGGATTGGAAGGGACTTTAAAAGATCAATCAGTTCCAGTCCCCTGCCAGGGCAGGGACACCTTCCACTATCCCAGGCTTCTCCAAGACCCATCCAACCCAGCCTTGGACACTTCCAGGAATGGGGCAGCCACAGCTTCTCTCAGCACCTTATGCCAGGGCCTCCTCACTTTGAGAGGGAACAATTTCTTCCTCATATCCAATCTAAACCTCCTCTTTGTCAATATGAAGCCATTCCCCCTTGTCCTGTCACTCCAGGCCCTTCTAAAGAGTCTCTCTCCTTCTTTCCAGTAGGTTCACTTCAGGTACTGGAAAGCCACAGCTGGGTCACCCTGAGGCTGAACAATCCCAATTCCCTCAGCCTTTCCTCACAGCAGAGCTGCTCCATCCCTCTGATCCCCTTGGTGTCCCTGCTCTGGACTCATTCCTTAACAAAGCTGAATTCTGAATTGCACTTTGGATATGGGATTGATCCCAGCATCATCTGTAAGTAATCCTTTTGCTTCTGCCTTTACATGTCTGAATCATCAGCTAAACTTGCTCTGGGAGAGAACCTGTAGTGGCTCTGTCAGAACAGACAACTGCAGTGCTAAATATGAATAAGTCACCTGAGCAGAAATTTGTCCTAGTGGCACTGTTCCCACTTACAAGCTTTGTGCTTGAGGGGATGAGAAAAGCTGTCCAGATGATCCTGGGAAAGTTTGTACACACAGCAACTCAGCCAGCAAAGTGCTGGGCGTAGCACGCTGCCCAGGAGTGGGTGTTCAGCCTTGGAGCAGGTTGGATCCTGGATCCATGGATCTGCTCCAGCACCTGCTTCACCTTGGTGATCAGAGCAAAGCAGAGAGCCAGGAGGGCACTATGCAAGAAATGAGCCCCCCAAAGGGCTCTGGAGTGTTTTGGCGGACACATGTATCTCCTTCTGCCATGTGGTTGAGTGTTCAAAGTCATGATGGGTCCAACGTCTCTCTCACCCCACTGACTACCCTGTACCTCTCCACTGGACAGCTCCCAAGCTCTCTGGCACTGCCAGAAGATCATAACCCAGCATCTTGCTGTGATGGAAACCCAGAAACTGCTTCTCTGAGCTTCACCGACCTGGCACAAGGGAGCTCTTGTATTTGTCATCACAGCTGTTGCTATGGCCACGGCACACAGGTATAAACCTTGATCAGAGGACATTGTTACAGGAGAGCAGGGTGCAGCCCAGGAACCAGTAGTGCTTTACTGACATGATTTATCTCTGTGACCCGTCCAGGGCTCTGGAGTTTATCCATTCAGTTGCTTTTGCAGGAAGTCTCCTTACGATAGAGCCCTCAGCACATTTAGTAATAATATTTCACATCTATATTGGGCTCTGTGCATTCCAAGTGCAATACAAACTCATTCATCTTATCTTTTTATCTCATGACAGTTGCCTGCAGTGCTGAGTTGGTTTGATCCCAGACTCACAGGCTTTTCAACAGTGGAATTGTTACCTGACTAATTATCCGTCTAAGTCTCGATGAGGGACTGGTGGCTGGGCTCCACTCTCAGTTTTAACCAGCAGCTCCTGCCACTCCAGCAAGAGGGCTCTCAGTCTTTCTGCTGATGAAGAGAGAGAAAAGACAATCTTGGAGGAGATTTTCACTTAGTTTGTTTGAGGGTGTTCACTAGGGGCAAAACTAGTTTCAGAAATAGAAATACACTCATCATTGATCCATAGGAAACACAGTCAAGCATCTCTGTTTTAATTTTACCCACAGGAGATGATGCTAACATAGGTCCAGCTTGTATTGCTCCTATCCTTTCTCCATTTGCTGTATTAAATGATGCACTAATTCAGTGTGGAGTCTGTGGCCATGCCTTTAGAGATTATTTACATTAAACTGGTAGGTCACTGGCTGTAAATAAGGGATAATATTTTCCATAGCAGGCACTCTTACATGCTGCATGCAGCTCAGGTCACTCAAGTCCAATAGTCCCAGACTAGAGGAGCTGCAAAAAGTATTTCAATGAAGGTGTACAAGGAGTGGCTGCAAAGGATGGGAGAAAAATTAGCAAAATGTTCAAAATTGTTAAAAAGAAGTAGGTCCTAAAAGTTACAACTATCACATGATGAAAATTTTCAAAAGCTGAAATGAGTTAGCTCTATCAAAGAAAATTAAGACAAATGGAACAAGTGATCTCACACTAAAAACACAACAGAAAATGGCTTATTTAGCTTTTTTTTTAACTTAGGGAAAAAATCTCAGCAGGTATATGACTTTTTCAGGTTAAACATGTGATTTGAAACTGTCTTTGTCTTTAATGCTGACCACTGCATGACAGATATGGGTAAAAAGAATGCTCCAAGCTTGAGTTTTCCAAACCTAGTTTAGCCTAAGGAATGGAAAAACACACAGGAAGGATCTCTCGGTGGGCATCATCTCTCCCATCATATTGGCTGCCTTCAGGACTGTGCTTCATTGCAGCAAAATGAAACAGATCAGCACCATAGTTACTGTTTTTAAAGTGACTTCCAAGAATTTTCTTATCAGGATTAAAATGAAGCAAATTACATAATGCTGTGGAGCCTGGACCCAGCAACTCTTAAGGCTGCCAGAAATATCAGCTGTGTAATACAGATGGGCTGTATTAGGTGAGACTGAAACACATTTACAAAATGCATTAAAAGTTTGGGGTTTTTTCTGAGAGGCCTCTTGCAGCCTGCTACCCCCAGTTTTTGCTACCTCAAGCTTCACTCACAGACTTGGAAAATTGTTCATCAGGAATTTGATGTTTAGTTACTGTATTAAAAGTTCCTTAAAACTTGTCAAGCTACTTTTTGCATAGAATTATAGAATGGTCTGGGTTAGAAGGGACTTTAAAGATCACCTTGTTGCAACCCCCTGTCATGAGCAGAGACACCTTCAACTATCCCAGGTTGCTCAGAACCCCATCCAACCTGGCCTTGGACACTGCCAGGGATGGGGCAGCCACAGCTTCTCTGGGCAACCTGTACCAGGGCCTCACCACTCTCATAAGGATGAATTTCTTCCTGATATCCAAGCTGAACCTCCCTTCTGTCAGTTTAAATCCATTCCCCCTTGTCCTGTCACTACAGTTCCGGATGAAAAGTCCCTCTCCAACTTCCCCACAGACCCTTTCTTATAGACCCTAGAGAAGGTGCTCTGAGGTCTCCATACAACCTTCTCCTCTCCAAGCTGAACAGCCCCAAGTCTCCAAGCCTATCTCCACAGGGAGGGTGCTCCAGTCCCTTTATCAATTTTGTGGCCTCCTCTGGACTTGCTCCAGCATTTCCATGTCTTTCCTATGTACATTTATCCAGCACATCATCGTTACTTTGTAGTGGAAAGGTAAATTTGCCACAGAACTTGGTATTTAAGACTATGTGGGATCCTGCATTGTCTTCTGATGAAGTCCTTGTGACCCAGGGCAAATATATTTTTATGCTACTATTGCCAACTCAATATCTTCCGTTGTGTATGTTTTGTCTTCAGCATCTTCTTTGTGGATCTCTTCCTTCCTCTAACTGAAAACCTGATCTGTGGAGAGGAACTCCACCACTAACACTGCACTCCCAGCTCCAAGGATTTGGTTGACTTATCTACCCAAAATAATATTGTCTTTCCTGCCTTCACTGAGTAACTCCATGACAAAGCACAATCTGAAGCCACGTTTGCTGAATTGTGTAAGATAATTTGTCAGGTATGTGTAGCCCTAGTGCTTTGGAGACATGTATGGACAAATTTGGTGATTTGGAAAAAGCCCATTTCATGCAGCCAACAAAAGCTGCAGTGATTCAATACTTCTATTTCTTCTCAAGAGAGGCCCTGTTTCTTTGTCCAAGTTATTGATTCAAGTCAATTCTGTGTGGGAGTATCTGGAAACCCTATGCCTTCAACGCTGTCCTTGAGGAAGCCTGAAGTTTGAAAAGATCACCTCTGTTAAAACACAAACGTGACTGTTCCCAAGTCCCATCTTTTTGTCACCACTAGACACAACTGTTTTAACACCCATAAGAGGACTGTCCTCACTACCGTTCGGTTTTGGCCTGAGTGGGAGCTGATCTGTGAGACTCTTGGTCTCAAAATGATCTTCCCAGTTTGGCAGAACTAGGTTGGTGACAGCTAAGCTTCTTTTGGTGGCCTGAGGCCCACGTTCTGCCTAGGAGCCTTCACCAGGTAGATCCTGGGCAGGGCCCCTGGCTGGAGAGGCACTGCCCTGCCCAGCCTGTCCTGGAGAAGGGGCTAGCACCATGGTTGGACACCATCTGCTGCAGCTCTCCTCAGCTGCCAGTGCTGTTTGGGTGCCTGTGGGGATGTGAAACTGCTGTTTGCCCACGAGGTGTAACTGTTTATCAGCCCAGCCTACCACGTCCTTGCTGCTCCCTGAGCACAGTTATTGCATTTGATAAGATAGCTACTGTACTTTCAGGCGAGGCTCCAAGTCAGCGGCTACCTTTCATCTTCATTTATTGCCAAGGACAGGGACACACGGGCCAGACCACTAGCTAGCTAATAAGTAATAGGGAGCTTTGCTGAGTCCCACGAGCCTCCTCATCAGGCAGCACATTTTTCATCCATATAGATGTATATACATTTTTTGGATATCTACAGCTCCCACAGTGTGAGGAGCAGGCGAGGGCCAGCTCATGGTGTGTGTGTAGGCTAGTGGAAATGCATGTTTGCAAAGGGACTCAGCTGTAATTGGGTAACTTGACAGGTAGAACAAACTCTTTCAGCCCTTTGCTCTTTCCAGTTCTCAAATATGACAGCTTAATCATTTCCTAGACACAAAATGTCACAGAGATAAAGCAAAGTTTATAAAGGACGGCTGGTCACATCACAGAAAAATCTAGTGATATATAAAAGTAAAGAAACTCAAAGTTCAGGAAGCATTTGTTTTCCTCTGAACTTCCCTCTTTCCTCTCTCTCAGCACTCACAAAGCTGGAAATTCGGCCTGAAGGTTCCTTAAACAAATATAGCTCTGTCCTTTACATCACCATACGGTTCACCATCAATGCCACATTAGGTAAACTGTGAAAGTTGAAACCCAGTTGCTTTGTTCCAGGCCTTCATATGTATAGAGGTGCTGAAATTTTGCTGAAATAACTGAAATAGGAGTTTCCTGAAATAAGTACCTTGTAGCTTTATGTATCTTGTAGTATCATCAAACACATTCAAATTTAGACATGATTTTCTCCCTGCCCAAGTGGAAGCATGTTGGTGCCCTCAAAGCCATATTTCAGCTGACAGGAGAAGCACTTCCTCACTATGAGGAAGCCCTTCACCTCCCTTCCAGGGACATCACTTACAACTCCATGGAGGCTCATCAGCCTCCTCTGCTCAGATTCCCAACCCACTAATCTGGGTTGTATCACTAAATTTCAGCTTAAAAGACAGGGTCTGCTTTTGCCTTTGTGTGTGTAGCACGGATGAAGCCCGCCACATGAAATACCACCACACAAAAATCATCATGGGCAATTTAGGCCTTTCACTTTTTGGTTTGTGCTGTTTGGGTTTTTTTTGTTGTTGTTGTTGCTTGTGTAACTATTTTGTCAGGTGTTGGGCAAAGAATACATGAGTAGGAGAAAGAACCCAAAAAGGAGAATGTTATTCCAAGCAATTCATACCATTAGCTCAATAAAACCTTTAGCACAGCAGATATTATTTATCTTGAGAGGACAAGGCTTGGTTTTTGTGACATGTATAATTACATCTGTTGATTGCACAGGACTGTCCCTGAGCTCTAGCATGATTAGTCAGGTGGTTTCTTGTAAGTGCTTTTTGGGTGCCTGGATGATTCACTCCTGTTTGTGGTTTGTCATTTCTTGGTATTCTTTTAACACATCTTAGCCAGCGGAGCGATTATCCATATTTGTTTGCTTTTGACTTTTCATTCCTTTACCAGAAGAGCTTTGGGGAGGTTGGTGGCTTTCTGCAGCTCACAGTTGGAATGGCAAGATGGGGCTCATTCACTGTGTTTATTTGTAATGTCTTAGCAACTGTAAAAACACCCTGGGGCCTTCACAGACACGCTGGAGGACGCAGTCCTAGCCCTGGGCAACTTTCATTCTCCATCAAGAGCCACATGGTGTGGAAAGGCCATAAGAAAAGCTCTGAGAACAAGAAAAAAAATTACTCCATAAGCTGTGGCTTTCCAGAAGGTTGTAGATACCACAGAATCATGGAATGGTGTGGACTGGAAGGGACCTTAGAGATCATCTCATTCCAACCTCCTGCCATGGGTAGGAACATCTTCCACTATCCCAGGTTGCTCCAAACACTGTCCAACCTGGCCTTGAACACTTCTAGGGATGGGGCAGCCACAGCTTCTCTAGAAAACCTGCTCCAGGGCCTCACCACCCTCACAGGGAACAATTTCTTCCTCATTTCCAATCTAAACCTTCACTCTGCCAGTCAAGCATTCCCCTTGTCCTGTCACTCCAGGCCCTTGTCAAGAGTCCCTCTCCATCTTTCCTGTGGGCTCCCTTCAGACACTGGAAGGCCACAATGAGGTCACCCCAAAGCCTTCTCTTCTCCAGGCTGAACAATCCCAATTCCCTCAGCCTTTCCTCCCAGCAGAGCTGCTCCATCCCTCTGATCCCCTTGGTGTCCCTGCTCTGGCCTGGCTCCAGCAGCTCCCTGTCCTTCCTGTGCTGGGCCCAGGGCTGGATGCAGCCCTGCAGGGAGGTCTCAGCAGAGCTGTGTTCATTGTCCTTTATTTATGTGGACCAAGTCAGGACAAGTAGTGAGATGTCACTGAAGGATGAAACACTGTATCTAGGGTTTGAAATTTCTATAAAAAGAAAATATGCTTGTTTCAGAGAAGTCCAGTTCACACAGTATGTATTGCAGCCACAGAGGCAGTCCTTTCCTTTAAAATCCTAATTTGAAGCTAGCAAATTTGCTCTCCACTTGGATTATTCTGAACACAGCTGTGACAGTATTCAGGACTTGGCCAGCCAGCCACTGACTTTCACCTCTGGATGCTTTCCTGATCTCCTATAACTCACTGCTGACAATATTATTTTGCCTTTTTTTTTTCTTTTCAGGAGTTTGGGTGCCTATTTGCTGTTAAAAAGCAATTTACATACCTTAGCTGCACTCAGCCAAGAAGCAGCTACAGAACCCAACCCAATAAATCACAACAAGGGGAAAACAAAGAGGAGATGCAGAGCAAGGGCAGCAGGACACTCACAGTTTTAGTCCAAAGGAAGGGGAGATGAGTGTTTCCAGCAGTTTCCAAGAAACAGTGCTCCCTTATTCAAACTCTGTCACAGTTCTCTGGCACAGTTTCTGTTATCTGGCCACTCTTATCAGTAGTTTCTCCTGGAACCATAAGAAACCACATAGAACATCTTGCTAAGATGACAAAACATTCTTTGATTGCTTTTTAGAAGGGTTTACTGCAGGTTTAGCAGGATGGATTTACCTTGTGGATTACAGGAAGGGAGTGAGAAGGGGTGAGGCAGCCCTGGTTCAGATCAGCTGCAGTCACTGTGGAAGCTCAGCTACAACCTGAGCCCACAGCACACTCAAAACGAATAATGACACTCAGGATTCACCCCCTTCATGCTGAGGGGAATGTTGGCTCTGGAACTGTGTGGTAGTAACACAGATAAGCTATCTGGCTGCTGGGCATTGTATTAGAAGCATCCATCTAATAGGATAATCCCAAACTCAAGCAGCTCTCCCGAGGGTCAGAAGCCACAACTATGCTCAGCCTATATAGAAGAACCACAGGTTTTCTCCAGCTTCCTGTAAAAGTCACACATTTGTCAATAAAAAAATCTGCTGGATATTTGAAACAGAGAATGTGGAGAGAGTATGAAATGGAACATAATTTAAAACAAATAACACAGGGACTACCACCAAGTGTACTACTGGCTTTTATATACAGCTGAGTGAAACCCACTGCAGTTTGCCTGTTTAAAAGAAACTGCCACATAATTTTGAGATTGTAATCCCAGTGCCACATATTTTAGGAATGTGAGAAGAGACTTTGCCTCTACTTTGGCATAGATGACATGTGAGTTTACCAAATTCAAACACAGAAATGGACCAGATTAAACACAAAGGGAAAATGACAAATAACTTGAGCCCAAATATTATTTGAGGGCAACCAGTGATAAGAAAATGGAAAGTGAGGGACAGATACCAAATTAATAAAATGTCTTACAACAGAACTCTTTCAGAGGATTATTAGAAACAGAATAGAAGTCAGTTGGAAACAGCAAGTGATGTTGTCTTGCCTGCTTTACTTTCACTGAGCAAAAGAGCAGAGAGTAAACAAAAAGTTCAGGGAGAAAATGCAAAGGTTAGTTCAAAATCCTTTTAGCTTTAAAATTTCAGCAACACATTGGCCTGTAGCTTTAACTCTCTCTGTGTGTCTCTGAGTGGTGCAAAATTCTGTCTCTATTTCCTTCAGTGCTTTGTGGGTTGCTCTGGAACTTTGCTCAGCACGCGCTTGCCTTTCTAACAAGCCAGGGCAGCCAGAGGATGCACTCCTTGGTAATATTAAAAGAGCAGAAAACCACTCCAGAAACACGTGGCAGGGATGAGTAAGCAAAGCCTTCCTGGTTGTTGATCTGTGATAGACTCAGCAACTTCAGCAGAGGAAATATTTATCTTAGAAGGGTGCACAGCTTCCGATAGGTTTTCACTCCAGCACTAAAACCTGGTGCTGAAAGCTTTCATGATCAGATGATTTTATTTCTTTCTTCCTTTGAGTCACAGCAGTGCCTTTTGCTGTGTGCTCTACCTGCTTAAGCAAACAGCCAGTGCTATTTGGTGAACTTCATGGGCCAGGCAGGAAATTTCTTGCAACGGTGCAGTAACAGAGCAAAACATTCACTGCACTGCAAGCCAGCAACAGAGATAAATGGCAGAGTAGATTGGCTGGGTCACAGGTAGGAGACCTCCCCTCCTCCAATAAAAGCTGCCTTCTGAGGCTGGGTCCCTGGAATCCTAACAGCGCTGTTAGGCCAAGAGCAGAGATCCTCATGCCTGTGGTATTTGCTCAGAGGGCATGACCACTTTGGGCAAGTCTTTCATGTGAGTCAGCTTTAGCTGATCCATGGGAAAATTCCTTTGTGTTGTCAGGCAGGGTTTGCTCACAGTTTCAAAGGATAATCCGACTGAAAGGAAATTACATCTAAATTTTAGCGTATTTTGGTCAAGTCTTTGACTGAGCACAGTGCAAAGCAAAGGATGCTCAGTTTTTTTGCAGGCCACTTTTAATGAGGAAAGCCCTCTACAAGGAACATGCAGAAATACTCCACCCTATCTTTGGATTCTGCATCATCTTTGACCACACCAAATGTCCTATGTGCAAATATCGATGAAATAGATTCAGGTAAAAAGTGTAAGTTCCAATTGTGATGCCTGGAGAAAATAAAGAGCTAATCCTGCAAACATTTATTAATTTGGTTACCCTATGTCTTGTCAGGTTATTCAGTCACTCAAGAAGGGGCAGCAGGGTCAGGGCAAAAGCAGGACAGAGCATCTTCCAGGCTCCTTCTGCGTCTCTGCATGAGGAGCATCCAGAAACTTTCACTGCCTCACTGCTGTGGAAGAGCTGTTCATTCAGAACTGAGCAAGGGCACTGGAAATCTTTGTGTCATTTCGTTGCCACATGGCTGTGACAGTCAGGCCTCTGTCAGTTGAACCCCCTGCCAATAATGTGCAGCATTAATAAGATAACAGAATGCAGGTCTGCCTCCTTCCAAAGCCTTCATGTACCTAAAGGGATTCTGCAAGAAAGGTGTGAAGAGACTTTTTGCATGGGCATGGAGCGGATTTAAACTAGGAAGAAGTTCTTCCCTGTGAGGGTGATGAGGCCCTGGCACAGGGTGCCCAGAGAAGCTGTGGCTGCCTCATTCCTGGGAGTGTCTTAGGCCAGGCTGGATGGGGCTCTGAGCAACCTGGGATAGTGGGAGGTGTCCCTGCCCATGGTAGGGGGTTGGAACCGGGTGATCTTTAAGATCACTTTCAACCCAATCCATGATTCTGTGATTCCATAACACACACACACACCCTTTGCCCATCCTTGGTGTCCTACTGCCATGTAAACAAATGATGGTCCCTGTAGGATGGTGAACATATCCTGGGCTTTCAGAGCCATGCTGCACTGTACCTCCAACCTGGCTGAATTCTCCTCTGGTTCAGGTATTACTTCCCAAAAAAAGCCAGTTTCCATGATGCCCCAAAGACAAGTTCAGTGACTAGAAGGGGTTCATATGTTGGCCAGTGAGAAATCCTGCTCTTCTGGCACAAAGAACTTGAGGACAGTTGGAGGGAATGAAGAGCTTGCAAACTGGATGCATGGCCACAGTAGTTCAGTCACAGACCCCTGCCTAATGTAAATTCTCATAGCCTTTTGCCTTCAGTGGATGAAACTGTTGTTCTACAGCAGCTGAGAAGGGCAATACAGCGCATTGTAATCACTCAGCCATCAGTAGTATCAAGAAAGAAGTTTCTAATCACACTTTTGTTTTTTTCCAATGTAAGTTGCCAGTCCTTTTTTTGTGAAGATAACCTTCAAAATGCCTTCAACCTCACTGCTGGTGAAAGTCTGTCAAGGTGATCCCTCTGACAGAAATCAGATTAGTCACTGCTCTTCCCTTTACTCACAACAGGCTGTGAATCTTCAGGAAGTATAAACACAAGATCCATAGCCTGAATCACAGTCCAGCTCCAGCATCCTCATGAAGTGAAGGATCTGGGTGCTGCTCTGAAGATGTGTCACAGGTGACGTGAACCCTGTGAGGAGATTTCTGGTGGCCTGCAAATGCAGAGAAAGTAAAGATCCCACTAGATGTCCTCTGCCACTTTATGCTCTCAGAGTGTTGGCATTATGAACTGTCCCAGCTGTGCTCAGGTGCTGGACCTGGAAAATGGGATGGATAGATTCCTGTTACATGGAGCTTAAGGAAGAAGCAATGCATAAACAGCTGGGAGATGCTTGGACACTGCAGCAATGGAATTCAAAAACATTCCTGAATGTGCCCAGCGTCTGACAGCTGCCCATGCAAATAACTACACATTACTCAATTCTGCCACACTTTTTGCTCACAAGAGTCTTACAAAGAAGGAGGAGGAGGCGTTGGTCCTGTAGAGGATGTCCTGGTGGGCTCTGGAACTCTCCATATGATGCAGCCATTCTGGGGATACATGCTGACTAAAAGGGCTTCAGTGACTGCTGATATTCTCACCATTTAACAAAGGTTTTATGAAAACCTGTTTCAGCTTCTTGGCTCTTTATGAAGAATTTGTTCTGGCTACAATTTGCATATTTGGTGTTCCCACAGATGTTTGCAAAGACCTTGTGAGAGTATGTGTGTATTACTTGCTACAACATGAAGAACTTGAAAAGTAAATATCAGTACATAACATTCCTCAACACAAGTCACTGGAAAATTGTTTGGAGGTTGTGTGTCATGTACACAGAGGTTTCCACAGGTGTTCCCTATAAACTCAAATGAAAGTCCTTGTTTTACACAGGCTCCTGTACAACCACTCTCAAATCCCATGTGCTCAGACCCTCACAGTTGCATGAGGCCAATCAGGATATTTATTTCAGTACCAAATTTTAGAAGATGACTGAATCAGTCCTAAAGTGCACAGACATCTAAACCCCATTGAAAATACTGACAATTGGACACATAAACACTCTAAAGAGTTGAGGGTTTAGATATTGTATGAGGTGGAAGGAGGCACAATATTCACATACACAGACAGTAAATTACAAATTACAGTTGACATGGTTTTACCCTAGAATTGGGAATAAATTAATTTCCAAACCAGCAGAGGCAAAACACCCACACTAATAAATGATGTTTGAATCAGATATAGTTATAGAACAAGGGTGAGGGAAGGGATTCTGCCCCTCTGCCCTGCTCTGCTGAGACCTCCCTGCAGGGCTGCATCTAGCCCTGGAATCCCAGCACAGGAAGGACAGGGAGCTGCTGGAGCCAGGCCAGAGCAGGGACACCAAGGGGATCAGAGGGATGGAGCAGCTCTGCTGGGAGGAAAGGCTGAGGGAATTGGGATTGTTCAGCCTGGAGAAGAGAAGGCTTTGGGGTGACCTCATTGAGGCCTTGCAGTGCCTGAAGGGAGCCCACAAGAAAGATGGAGAGAGACTCTTGACAAGGGCCTGGAGTGTCAGGACAAGGGGGATTGGCTCCAAAGTGACAGAAAGTAGGTTAAGATTGGAAATGAGGAAGAAATTGTTCCCTGTGAGGGTGGTGAGGCCCTGGCACAGGTTGCTCAGAGAAGCAACCATCTTTTAAATGTGATGCAGGCTTTAGACAAGGTGTTTTCTGTGATAACCATTGCTTACTTAATTAATTACTGAAGGGATCCATCTCTTCCTCGCAATTTTAAATCATCTGTTGTGCTTCCAATATCTGTTGAAAACTACTTGGAAGTGACCATAGTGTCATTATGAAAATACAATAACTTGGCTACAAATACGGCAAACAAGGCTGTGTTAATGTACTGTTCATCAGGGGAAGAGCAGACTGAGGTCAGAGCTCACAGCAGTTCTGCAGCTTCCTCACAAGAGGAAGAGGAAGGGCAGGCCCTGATCTGTGACCAGGGACAGGACCTGGGGAATGGCTGGAGCTGTGTCAGGGCAGAGTCAGGGTGGATATCAGGGAAAGGTTCTTCCCCCAGAGGGTTCTGGGGTCATGGCCCCAAGGCTGCCAGAGCTCCAGAAGTGTTTGGACAGCACTCAGGGATCCATAGGGTGGGATTGTTGGGTTATCTGTGCAGGGCCAGGGGTGGGACTGGATGATCCTGGTGTCCCTGCCTCCCAACTCAGAATATTCTATTATTCTATGATGCCACGTTTCATCTCTGATACATGTAATAATTTCTGTGTGACATTGTCAGCCTTAGAAACTCTGAGAAGTGCACTAAGTCAGGTAACCCAAGCCCCCTCACAGGCGTTCTCAGTGTAATTAAAGCTAATGAGTGTTTATAGGTACATGCTTACTAGTACTTTTGATACCAGGGCTAAGAATAATTTGCATATGAGATAGAATCTAGTACTCAAGTTTAGGCCTGTAGAGCATATGACTTTTGCCTTTAGTTTTGAAAGCAGAGATTGCTTTCTGGGGTACCTGGATTATTTGCATAGAGGGAAAACTAAAAAAGCCACCTGTCTCCAAGGCCCAGCTTCTTTTTGAGACACTGTTTGCACACAGAACTGCCCAAGGGCCTTGCTACAAGGCAGAGCCTTGGGTTCCTGGACCCAGTTGTGAAAATGAGGCCTGGGAGGCAGGCAATTGCTGGCAGGAGAGGGAATTCAGTGAATTACAGAGTAGGGAAAATGGCACCATCCCAGCACCTCTGAAGGAGGCAGAGGAGAAAGCAGCAATGGCATCAGGAGTCTCAGTTGCTGAAGAGCTGTGGAGAGAGTCCCAAGCTTGCCATGCAGTTTTTGACATAGTTTTTTATTCCTCAGAATCTCCACAAAACAGCCGTATCCAGCTATCAAAGTACCTGAATTCAGGGCACTGTGCCTTTTGCAAGGTCCCTGATCTCACAAAATTGTGTCCTTGCAAACAGAGGCCATTCCACCTGAGCAAAAGAACACAGAGGAGAAGACAAGCTTCTGGCACTAATAAAGAGATTTCTGGAAATCTTGAGCATTTTTCTTTCCCCCCTGCTCTTCCCTTAGGTCACAGCTTGGGCTTTTCTAGCGATGGCTGGGAGCCAAATTCCCTAAAACTGCTAGAAAGGCAGTTCTCATACTATTTACAGCATAGCTCAAAGCCAGAATTAGCAGATATCTCATGAATAAGCTCATTCTCATGAGATTTCTGGTCCAACTTTGTACAATGGGGGAGACAGAAATGTTATGGCAGGACCATCTTAAGCTTCATACAAATATTACACGCCCAGACTGGTGTACTGTGCTTTAAACTGAAGTATTTTAATCAAAGGTGTGCCAGCACCCCAGAAACAGAAAAAGGGAGTTCCCTTATGACACGTTTATCTCATATTCTGGCAGGGAGAGCTTTTCAAATCCTCTGGTCTGTGTGCTGCACACAGATGGGGCCAGTGAACAAAATGTTTACTGGCTGGTTTTGGTGGGGCTGTCCTTTTTCAGGAGCTAGATGTGTTATGGATTTCTCCCGCTTTTCCCCAAACAGACCTTCTCCTTTCTCAAGATGATCATTAATTATTGGGCTATGAGGAAAAAGAAGACACATCCCAGAAAGGTCAGGCTCTTGGGCTTCTGAGGATCCTTCTGGTTTGAATTCAGAGGTGACACGAGCTGGGGTGAGAAGCTTTAGGATGTGGGTGTTTGCTGCATGTCTCCTACTGTAAAAACTCCAGTGCCAAGGGAACTTCAACTAAGCAATGCACCTGGAGTGCTCAGGTGCACCAGGAATGAGTATTTCAGAGCTTCATGGTGCCTCGTGTTGCACTTGAGGACCAAATAAACACACTTTATGGGTTTGGACCAATGTGCTTGTCCCCATTCTAGTTTCTGGATTTACTGATTGGTGTCTGCATTTAGTTTCAATTTATTGCCAGGTAGCAAAAGTGAAAACCACACAATCATTCTAGGTGAACTCCCCATCTAAATTATCACTTCTTTACTCTGAAAACACAAGGTAAACCTCAATTCATAGGAGCATCTTCTTGCTAAGCAGCTATTTATTTGATAATTCAACAACACTTAAGGTTCTCACATCAAACTTTAAAGCAATTAAAAATTATGATTTATGAACTAAAATGGTATGGAAACCATATGTCAAGAGACACAGGGAGTTTCATGGGCCTTCCTCAACAGCAGCAGCAGGACTTCAATTTATTTCAGTGTGTTTAGACTTTAGATTTAGCTTTTAAATTTGGCTTAGTGAAGAGTCGTTTTCTGTTACTGTTTCTGTTAGAAAGGAAGATCTGTTCCTATGCATGCTAGAGGAAAGGCCAAAATTCTTTTTTTAATATATATTTAAGAGCAGGATCAAACCACTATTTATTTATACACCAATTAAGAAGTTACATCCTTCCAGCTGGGAAAATGCTGTCAGACCAAATTTGTTACGTACTGTACATTTTATTTTTGGAGCAGAGAGCTAAGAGTAAGTTGAGAGATTTTTTTTTCCCAGCAGAAAAGATATAGTGAATGTTTTCAGGCATTCCTGGAATTGGATCAAGTTTTGAACTGGAGACAAAATCAGTGGCTCACTCATGAAAAACAATGAATTAAAAAAAAGAACAGAATAGAAAAAAATTAAAAACAATATCAAGACCTGTGTAATTATATTAGTTAGACTAATATTAACAGCAAATAATGTCACTGTAATTTATTGATCAATGCCTAATGCAATTGCCATTTGGGAATCAATTCCCAAGAAGTTGTGTCTGCTCTGGAATGGTCCAAGGCCAGGTTGAATGGGGCTCTGACAACCTGGGATAGTGGCAGGTGTCCCTGCCCCTGGCAGGGGGTTGGAACTGGATGATTCTTAAGGTCCCTTCCAACCAGAACCATTCCATGATTCCATGATAGTTGTGGTTTCAAGAAAATTGTGGTAATTTTTCAGCAAATTCTCATTCACTATTTCCAGCACATCAGTCCCACTTCTCCATCTTGCTCATGCGTGGTCTTCACAGCAAACAGCTCAGTGAACTTTTCATGGAAAAGTTTTTCTGCTTCAGGGTAAATTCTACCCAAATCCTGCAGAACAGTTCCGTGAAGCAGCTGGAATGAACATTTGTGATTTGCTTTAGAAACCTAACTGCAGGATTTACATTCCTCAGGGAACAGGGACATTAGCTCTGATGACATTTTTTCCAGAAAACTGGCTGGAAGTTCAAATATTTGCAGCAAAATATTTCTGTTGACTACTGAGATATGTGTATGGATCACAACAGTGACACAAATAAATTTTAAACAGGTCAATGAGATAACTTCCAGGGCTAGTCAGGAAACAAGGTTTCCATTCCACACCTAAGAAAAAACTGACACCACTGAGAAAAGTATTACTCAACAAAAGCTGAAATTTCACGAAGTTCCATGATCACCATTTGCAAGTCAATTGAACAAGGGTTCATCAATTAAATTATTTCTTTTATCTCAGTTAATCTTACTGGATATAACACTCAAATTATGTTTTTTAATCACATTCTGGAAGAAGTTTTCTCCATCTGAAACACCTGCCTCTTTCAACAGGTCTCTCTTGAGCTCAGAACATGAAGGGAAGAGGAGTAGCTCAAGAAATTATTCCTACAGACTATTTTCTGTAATAATGCAGAATAATACAGAAAACATTCTTAAAAAAAAAGAAAATAAAAAAGCAAACAGTTACTTATTTTTCTAGTTTGCTCCTACAGAAAACCCCCAAATAACCAAAAACCCAAAGAAATGGTCGAAACAGCTGGATCTAGAAACTCCAAACCTTTTGTACTCTGAGATCAAAGCAGGACCAAAAGGATTTGGCATCAAGGGCATCACATGGTTTGGGAGTACCTGATGTATGAGCAAGTGCTCAGAGGGAGGGATGCCTAAAGATTTTTATAACACCTACAATAAACCCATGTAAACTCACTCTCTGGCTCTGATTTCACTGATACATTGGGCCATCATATAAAGAACTTGATGCAGTAAAATTCTGAGGAACTCCCAAATTACTGTCTAGGACCTGTTAGAACTGGTGGAACTTGACAAAAATATGAACACCTTTCATTTTCCTTGGGCACTGATGCTGAGAAGGCAAAACTTTTCATCAAGGACAGACAGCAGGACTTTTCAGATCGTCCTGTGCTCCATCAAAAACAAGTCCTGCAGGAAGGTCTGTGTGTATTACACTGTGCTAGTCAGTAAAAAGAAGGCAATACACCTGAAAATGTCTGTATTATGAAACAATATGCATCTTGGCTAGCTTTTGTTATTCCTACAGCAAAAACAGCTCATCCTTTTTCATTAAAGAAAGAAATTTTTTTTTATGCAAAAGCTTCTTACAAAATTACATGTTTGGCATTTGAAACTTCTAGAAATTCACTTTTTTCCAGACTAAGATGGGAAAATTTCCTTCTCAGGAAAAAAAAAGGTGCTTTGAAAAGCTGTAAGCATATAAAATCAACATGTTTTGACAGATTGTAATTTTTAATGTCATCAGACCCAAAAGATGCTTGCAACAATCAGGATGAAAGAACAGTGCAATGAAGATTTATTACAGCAGACTTTTTTCCTTTTTTAAGTTTCTACAAGTTGCTTGCTTTGGCATCTGAGAAAGACCTTATGGCACATACATATCCTAGCTCCTGCTACTTTTTTTTTCAAAATATTACATTTCTTTTGTAGGAAGCATGAGCTGCTGGTGAAGAGGAGGAGGAGGAAAGTGAGTAGGTCTGATTGGATTCTATCCATGTCACTTGGTCTCTTAAGTTCTGGTCCGTTTTGGATGTTACCTTGTTTTGTCAGTGCCAGACATCTCTGTTTATCAGTTGATTGAAATTAACATGTGTGGTCCTTAACTTACCAAACACCACTGTGCAGGAGTCCAGGGACAGCGAGAAATCCAAAATGCTCAAAAACTTCTCTCAAACTTGCTTGGAGAGAAGATTTTTAACTTCTCTCAAAGCTGAGCACTGCTCTGAGGAGGAGTTTGGCTCTGCTGCTTTTCTGGGAGAGACAACAATATGTAGTTTGTAATCTGATATCTCATATGGAAGCAGCAAAGGAGTTGCTTAAATGTCCCAGTCTCTAATGTGTTCAATGGGCACCGAGGCTGCTCATTCCCTGCCATCTGCTGAGTGAGGATTCAGAGCACTATGGAGTTCTTTCAGCCTGACAGATCCAAAGACACTTTCATTTGGGAGAAAAGTGCCCTCAAGGGGAAAATGGCAGGAGATAAACTCTGCTAAGACTGTGCTTGCTGGCATCGTGGCCATCATTCAGGAGCACTGAAGAGAAATGGGATTAGAGCAAAAACTGCTGACATGTGTTTGAATGAGACCTATGCAAGACCGTTGGTCAAGTAGCTCCCTAAATCTGCATCTATTGCAGGTGCATGCCATGATTGGTCTCCACAGGGGACAGGGATGAGCCAAAGGGAAGCAGATCACAGAGTCAGCTTTTGGCATCCCCTCATTTGGTTGCACAGCCACACACGAGCATGACCTTAGGCTGCCATATGGATGGGGCATCCTTGTGAGATAGATTTTTCACAGCCTGGGTGGCCAAATGGAGCACCAGGAAAGAATGCCAGCGCAGGAAGCCAAGGGCTTGCTCAGCCCAGAGTGTCTTCAGGGGTGGCTGCTTCCATCCTTGGCACAAGAGGACAAACCCTGGGCAAGCAAAGTATGGCTGAAGCTGCCTGGGAGACAGAATGTGTTCCTTGTGTCCTTTCCACCATTTCCAGTGAAGGGTTGGGGGAGCAGCAGAACAATGTCACCTCCGCACCCATCCAGCTGCTTGCCAGAGGCAAATGCACACCCCTGGGGTTCAGCTGCCTGTGCCCCAGCCCAGCCCAGCTGTGGTGCAGCTGTGTGACCTTGGATCTGGCTGCTGGGAAAGAGCTGGGAAAAGCCTCACTGGGAGACTCTCCTCTTCCCTTGAGAGGCACCCTTAAGACCCTCAGCTTTGGTGTTTGCATGATCTACAAAGCAGCTGTGCCTGTGCCTGGCCATGCTCCTCACTGATGCACACCAGGGTCCTGCCTCATTCCTCCAAATTTTTCTGGCCATCACTGACCAGATGGCTGCTCCTGCTCACTGGCACTCAGGTCCTGTGACACTTCTGCATTCAGGTGCTGCAGGGCTGCACCTTGGTTGGTGAGACACCACCCTGCCCACCGCATTGGCTCCCAGATTACCTCCCCATGGGGAGCATCATTCAACTCCCAGCTGTAGCTTCCTGCTCCATCACACCAGTCAATGGTGGGCACTCAGGAGAGGGAATGGCTAAGCCATGGTTATTTATCACTGCTTTAAATCAACTGAATTTAGGGACCTGTTTCTGATGCTTGGTAACCAGAAGAGAACCACTGTGCATTCATTATGGGTGGGAAAGGCTTGTGCATTTGTTTTTGCTGTCGGGAAAATATTGCCCCCTGTAATCTCCAGAGATGTGTCCTGCTTATCTTCACATGACATAGAAACTGGAAAACTCATAATTTCCTAGAAACACTATCATACAACCTAAAAAATTCTTAGCATTAGGAAATACTAAGAAAAAAAATATTTCCTGGGAGGAAAAACTTTTAATCAGAAGCCTGTGAATTGAGCCACTGACCAAGTAACAGATTCTGTGCTTAGCTGGGAAATATTGTTTGCCTTTGAAAGCCATGGACCACTGGAGCTGGGACCCACAAAAATCCCAGAGAAACCAACCAACCAACATGTTCCAGGGACCAGCTTTCCCAGTGCCAAGAGCACGAGGATCACCAAAAACCAGAGTAACCAGGACATCTGAGTTGACATGTCTGTACATTCCCACCCAATGGAAAACTCCCCATGGCTCATGAGCAACCTGGGGATCCCCATGGACCCACCTGTTGCCTCATGGTTTGTTGCAATTACAGTAAAGCTGCTAGGAAAGATTCCATGAATGTCCACAAAGAAAGTTTGCTGTTTCTGGAGAACTATCATAATGTAATTAATGGAGACCTGATGTCCAATGATTTTTTCCATGGTTTGACATGCATTAAAGATCACTATAATATAAAAAAATAAAGTCCCATGCACATGGAAAATCACACTATGAAAAGCCAGTGTCCATAAAGAAGACAGAAGAATCCTGCAACTTTATGGGAATAAAGGGAGAGAGTCCACCAGGGCACACCTGCGGGGTTTTCTTTCTCTCGGCTTTGGAGGTTGCAGCCTCCTTTTACCCTGAATTCCCGGCCCCATGTTGCCCTCTTCCTTTCCCCACTGGCCGAGGTACTAGGAAGGTACAGCCTTCCCAAACCTCCTGCAACATATCCCCCCTTGAACCTGTCATTTCACCCCAGAGTTCAGGAACTCAGGCTTATGTGGCCCCATTTGTCTGCTTCAGGAGTAAAACTGTCCGGGTTCTGTAACAAACCTGCAGCTTGAAGTTGGTAGAGACATTAAGACTCACTTCAAAGACATTAACACTCATACCTTCACCCATGGAATTGTTTGTAAAGACAATAGCACACCTCTCCTTTCACATGCAACCACTTGTTTTCTTTTTCCAGTGACCACCCCAACATGACATGGTTGTCCTTTAATATCCTTCCCCTTTTAAGGCTCAAGATTTATTACCTCCTACTGCGACAGTAGCGTTTAAGCAGTATTACTGCAAAAGCAGATAGAAAGAAGATTTATTTTAGAGGCAGTGCAGAGACTGCCTGGAAGCCCCTTTCCCAATCCTGATCCAAGTGTGGGAGGGTACGTTTCTTTAAGGCTGGTTATGTGTTCATGTAACAAGGCAAGTGCATACGTGAAACGAGCTTCTCCTGAAGCTTTAAGTCTGCAGGGAATTTTCTAATGATCGTTTTTAGTTAATAGGCACAAGTTGTTAGCCTGAGCTGGGAAAGCCTTTTTTTGTGTGAGCCAAGTCCACCCCCTTTTTTTTTTTTTTTTTTTTTTTTTTTTTTTTTTTTTTTTTGTGTCATGGATTTAGTTCCCACAGCTAATGCACCTAATAATGAGACCAGGCAAGCGAATGCCAGCGTAATGATATGGAGCTTGTTTGGCCCTGACAAAGAACACAGAGCGGCTGGATGGCCTAAACGACAGGCCAAGGGCTCTATTCATCCCAAAGGATCTCTCGCCTGGCGTACCACCGAACTCCGCAGAGGGAAGGCCGCACCTCAGGGCGGGCGATGTGTCCGGCCGGCCCCACACTGCCCCCCACGCTGCCCCCTGAGCAGGGCCTGTCACTAAATGAGGGGTGAAACACTGAAACAGTCGAGGGTTAAGCCCTTGGCTGCATATTTTAATTGCTGTTTCGTAACACACATACGCACCAGCCAGTTAGAGAGAGGGAAAACATCCTTTAAAACTTACCAGACAGGTTACAAGGACCTCGCTCAGCCGTGGCTCCCTCAGCTCCGGTGGACAGCAGGGGGTGGTGGTCTGTCTTTTTAACCGGAATTTTCCCCTCAGCGGTTTTCCTCTGCCCTTCCCCTCCTCTTGCAAGCTGAGTTAATAAACACCTAGCAGCTTACTCCGTGGCGTCTGTGTGCAAACAGCTCACACTGTGCCAGGGAAAACTGTCCCTGCAGGAATTCCATTAGAGCCTTTTCCACCTTGGCCTCCCAGAGCACTGCACAAAGGAAGGTGGTACTCCTGTATTCAATCCATGGGACGAGCAGGCCAGCTCAGATCCCTTCCCATCGTTCGTGTCCCGCCAGTTCAGTCACTGACCCTCTATTTCTGTGGCTTGGCTCCTGTTTCCCACTTGTCACAGCCCACCAAATCCTCCTCAACTCAGGGAGCTCTGGGCATGAGAGAAGAGCAGGTTAAAATCACTGTGGACATGAGATATCAGGGTGGGATAGGGCCGGCAGCAGATGGAAGCTCAGTGGTGTCCTAGAAGACTCCACTAGGACTCCTCTTTAACAGGGATCAAACCAGAGGAAATTATGGGCTAAGCCTTGAGGGTTGTCTTATGTTACAAAGATTTCTTTTTAAGTAGCTCTATGGATAAGTAATTTGAGAGAAACCATTAATGTATTTCACCTCTTACAGAATTTCTGCCAGGAAATGATCAAATTCTCACTCCTCTACAAAAATATCCAGCACTGAGGAGATTTTTTCATAATTTACATAATATTGCAGTGTTTTAAACAGATTTCTCTCTTTTCTAGAAGAAATAATTTGCTTTGGTGTAGCTGAGTCTATGATGTGTTCCTTGTCCTGAGCTGGATGACCATGAACTCCAGTATCCATATGTGGAAATACTGACCCATCCAAGGCTGAAATGTGTATAGACCAGTTGTTGGTGATAAATAAACTGTGAATGCTCACAGAAAGCTGACCTGAGGGTCATACATTAGTATGGCTGGAGCAAATTCCTGTATGGATTTTAATGAACTCTCATGGAGAAATGTTTGCAGAACCAGTTGGATCTAAAAGTGTCTGATGAGGTGCTTCCATGTAAAATCAGTACTTGACATATTGGCAGGACATCCATAAAACTGCCTTGCACGCTCTTTATGATCTTGTTATCGGGCACAGGGGAGATGCCTTTACACAGATATATCTGTTTTGATACCCTCAAAAGAAAATTACTAACCCAGCTTTGCCTGTAGTTATGACAGGCAGGGAGATGGCACATGAGGTTATGGATTCTGCTTTCCTACTGCAGACTCTAGAAGGAAACTCTCAAGAAGCAGTAGTCTGGGCTAGAGGTAGCATTGAGGTGTAGCATTATTTTTTTTTAATCAGAGCCTTTTACTGTACTCTATAAAAACCCCCATTAGCATTTTCTTTTCAGATGCTCTGCTGCACCACAGCTGCTGTGACTCTGCAGTCAGGAAAGCAGAACTGGTGTGACTGCAATTCAGGAAAGAAGCTGAAAAGAGAGAGAAAAAAAAATAAGGTTTTCTAAGACAGCTTGAAGAAAGCATGCCAATTAAATTTTTAAAGAGAGACAGAGGGTAGGAAGAAAAAAAAAAGGGAGCTAAAAATCTGGAGCAACCTGAGGAAAGTTGGGGAGGGGAGAGGGGAAGGAGCACAAGAGAACTATAGAAATGAGAAATGGGATGAAGGACGAAGTGAGGAAAGTTAAGGCATTGTGTAGCAGCAGCGCACAGATTGAAGCTAATTACTGAGGGAGACGAAGGAAAGGAGGACCAGAAGAGGACATATGATGATACAAGGAAAGAAGTCCTTACAAGAAAATAGTGGAATCCACAGAGAAACAAGAGAGAAAGCAAAGAGGAATGTGACCAGGACAAGAAACCTTTCTTAGAGCAGTGCTGTGTGACTGAGCAGGAAGGCAGGGAACAAGTGAGACAGGATGTATGTACAAGTGAGACAGGATGTGGGACACATTTTTCCATTGTTCCCTCTAGCAAGCATTTGAATTTCACTGCAAGCAATGGCTTTGCACTTAGTGGGGAGCCTTGAGTGTCAAATCCCACTGGGGGGTAGAAACAGCCATTCACCATCTCAGGTGCAGTGAGGAGCCCTCTGGCACCATCATGGAACTTCCAAGGAAAAGTGTCTCCAGGTGGGGCAGAGTCAGCCTGCAAGCCTTGTACACTGCACCTCTTATTGTAGTGCTGTGTGTTCCACATGGATGTGATGCCATCCAGCCCCTCAGAGGGTAATTCCTAGCACAGTGGCTGTGCTGCGACATCATTTAAAGCCCAGGATTTGGGTTGTATTTATTGTTGTAAATGACATTTCTGAGGCTCCCTCGCATTTCCCACCCAACTCAGTTTAATCACATCCTGGGATAAGAGAAAGGGGAGCAGTTTCTGTGCTCTTTGTGCCTCTCTCAGGGATCCTCTATGTCATAGCTGCTCTGGAAACTTCTCTTCTGGCCAAGGAGAGAAAAAAAAGTCTTAGGAATAGATTAAAGGTATGTGGGCACCTAGAGGCACAGTTAAACACCCACAGAATTTCTCAGGAACACCTCAGCTGCCTCGGTGCTTTCCTAGTGCTTGTCTTCATCCTAAGGTGCCTACATGCCTTTGAAAAGTTGGCCTTTAGCCCCTTATCCTTATAAAAGTATTTCCCCTGGAATAAATGACAGGCAATTAGTTTAAGAATGAGGCACTCCCTTTTAAATCCAGTACAAACAGTGAGAGTAGATCAATCACCACAAGACCAGTGACTCCAGATAGATATTCCGCCAAAGTAAATCATAAGAATATAATTTTTAAGCTGCCTATGTTAATGCATGGATAAAATGTTTAAATCCTGTTACAGAAGTTTTTTAAACATAGTTCTCACTTAGCTACTATTTTCCAAAATAAAGGTACTAATGTCAGAATTAAGGTGTGTTGAAAAAGAGGTTTTCTGAAAGCTGATGATGCGTCCTGAGATACAGATGTGAGAGGTTAAAAATACTAAAAATCTTATAATATTTTAAAAACCAAACATAAAATACATCAACTAGCTGGGGCAAGGAAGAAAGTTCCTCCAATTTCAGTGGTGTAAAGTTCTTCATTATAAAGTGCAACCACTTTCACAGATATCAAATCAGAGAAGATAAAATGTGATAATCCCCACAGAGATGATTTTCATGTCTTTTTCAATACATTCATGTCTATTAATGCTCATTGACAAAGATTCTCAATGACCACCAGTTATAGAAAAAACCTTTCCAGCTAATTCAAGCATTCAGGCATGAATAACTGCTGGGGAGGAATGAAATCCATTAATAAATGAGGACAAGGAAGAGGAAGTTCAAAAGAGCAACAGTGAACTCCTTTTCAAAATGTATCATCAGGACAATAAGCTGGAGTTCTCTGAGAGGACCAAGTATCCTGTGAACATAAACTGTTGGTAAATGGCAGGAAAGAGACCTCCTGGCACTTGTGAACATGCAAGAAACATCTGGTGCTGGCCACAGTCATCCCAAACCTCAGCTGACACACGGAGCACAGTGACACCCTGCACTTCAGATGGCAAGTAGCCTGGGGACATTTCAAAATCAGAGGATGAGAAGTTGCAGGAGATGTCTCTGGATTTTAGTCTGTCATGTGCTTATGCAGTGAAACAATAAAAAAAAATCAATTGATCAATCAATCAAATCTTCAATTTTGCTGAAAATTGAATAGTTTTGACTAGACAGAAAACCCACTGAAATCTGTTGAGATTTATTTACCTTGCTGTAATTTTAATCTTTTTGGCTGCAAAAAAACCCCAAATTCTGATGCTGATTTACATCTTCTGAGGTACCAGCTCCATTTCTAAAAGTTGTTCTAAAAAATAGCAAAATGCTCAGAGTGGGAGGAGTGTAATGGGTTGATTTGGGTTTGGTTGCATTTCAGGAGTGCCCAAGGGGGCAGAGGAGGAAAACTGGCACTGTAGTATGAGTTGTGAGTCTCTCCACACTAGGAGAAGGACAGGTGAATAACTGAGGAGAGAGGGAAATAGTCAAAAGAGGCAGTGCTGTTTAAAACAGATAGGGAATAAAATAACTTTGTTTAGAAGCATGTTTTCTTCAATCAAGCCCTTTCCACAGTTTATTTTGACTGATTATATTACAGCACACCATACAGATGATCACAATAGTATCTTCTGGCCTTGTATCATGACCACAAGACTTTTAGCCCTGTTGCTGGGAATGGCATCCTCAGTGACAATCCCTGACAACCACACCTCCCAGACCCACACACTGAAAGCTCTTGTGAAGGAACAGAAAACTAGGAGGTCTCCCAAAGGAGACCTCCTCCGAGGAGAATACCTATGCCATAAACTTCATGGTGGGTGCAGAGGACTCAGGTAAGGGCTGAAAGACCCCGTGCTTGGTGGCCCAGCTTTCAGCTCCCTGTAGTGACTCCAGGGTCCTACCTATTGAAATTACTGCAGTGTGAGCAGTTAGGACTATCAAAAGAACATTCCTTCCCATTCCTTGAGCTGTTGCCAAGATTTTCTTCCTGCTGTTAGAAAGACAAGGAGAATCACCAGTGTAAAGCATGTGCCAAGCAGGAAAGAAACCAGACTTAGGTTCAGTCTTTGCACTCAGAAAATAGGACAGCTGCAGAGGCTCAGCAGTAAGATGTGGTGTGAGCAGCGGTGGCCCCAAGCCACAGGGGCTGATGACAGAGTCACACATCAGCGTAGAACAAAGCATGGGTGAAGAATTTTCACACTGAAAATGTGCTTCAATCTCATAACAAAGCAACAACCTTCTGTGAAACCCAAATATAGGTTTGACCTTGCTGTTCCTCCAGAGCATGGGTATGTTCCATGAGCTCTCTACTTCATTTTGGTATTATTGTCTAAGTAACTAGCACTGGAAATGCACTAGCATTTACATATGTTTATGTAAATACCTTGGCTGTTTCTCTCTTCCTGTTTTAAGAAGAATCCCAGTTTATTCATTTATTTTTGTGTGTGAGAAAATGTGTCCCCAAGAATCCTCATATTCTTTAGGAACACTAGTTCAGTCCTCCCTCACCTGCCAGCAAGGCAATTTGGCTTCCACATTGCAGCTGCAACATTTATTCTTATCCTGTGGTTGTCTTTTTACCAATTCAGCCCAAAGTATGACATTCCCGTTGCATTTGTACCATGTTTCTGGTACAAACACCCTGGCCACCAGCAGAGTTGTGATCCAGAGCTCTGGACACACAGATCCTCATCAGTCAGTCTGGGGAATAATCATAGAATCATGGAATGGTTTGGGTTGGATGGGGCCTTAAAAACCATCTTGTTCCATCCCCCAGCCATGGGCAGGGACATCTTCCACTACCCCAGGGTGCTCAGAGCCACCAAGTCCAACACGGCCTTGGACACTCCCATGGATGGGGCAGCCACAGCTTCTCTGGAGAACCTGTTCCAGTATCTTCCCGCCCTCACAGGGAAAAAATTCTTTCTAATATCTTATCTTAACCTACTCTCTTTCTGCTTGAGCCCTTCTCCCTTGTCCTGTCATTACAGTTCCAGATGAAGATCCCTCTCCAGGATTAACAACAATAATAGCAATAGTAATAATAATGATGATGGAAGGTTTTGCATCCATGTATGCTTCTTGCACATAGCAGTGCCTTGTAACAGATTTTCAGACCAGGAAGTTCCATTATGATCATCTAAGACTTCAGAATCCAGGCAATAGTGTCAGTATTAAGGCCAGAGTTCTGATTGTGTTAGATCAAAACATTTACAGTACTCCAGAGAGGCAATGAAGACCCCCTTCAATGCTCCCCTGAAAAGCCATGCCAACAGTTCCTGCCCTCCTTGTTAAAAATGTGCTCTTATTTCAGACATGAGCTATCTGGGGAGCTTTATGACTGGATTTTGTTATGCTTTTGTCTGCACAAATAAATGGTTCCTGTCCAGCTGTAATTATCCCCTCACATGGAGGTGCTCTCTAAGAGATCACAACTCCACCTGCAGCAGGTGGCTTGTGGGTTTGACCAGCCCAGATCACACCCTGGCACCAGCACCTGTGACTGTTGATTATCACACCTGAAGCACCTTTTTCCTGGGCTTTCCCTGCCAAAACTCCAGCTGTCCAGCAGCACCCACACACTGAACAGTGCCACGCTCTGGACATGGCTGTGGCTTGATGGGGGGAGAGGCACATGAGCATGTGTGTGTGTCCATGGGATCTGCTGCTTAAATGTTTTCCTTTCCCAGGGGATATATTTGACATCAAGATAAAGGGGCAGCGTGGAAAACAAACTTACTTTCCACTCCCCCTGCTCGGAGTCTGGTATTGTAAAACAAGCTGCACTAGCTGGGATTCCTTTTGAAAGCTCCCGGTTATCTTAGCAGCTGTAATATAAACCACAGCCTCCTTGAAGTATATCCCTGCCACAGATCCCTTCCTGGTGCAGGGGTGGAGGGGCAATACATACCATAGTATTCACAGGGAATAATGCCCTTTTTTTTTTTGGAAGGTCAGGCATTTTCTGAAGCTGGCTAATGCAACCCCTTATGTTTTCTTTGGGAGCCCTGCTAAACCCGCTGGTCACAGATGTGCGAAGTGTGATAGCGTCCATCCCCCTGCACCTCATTAACAGTATCTCCCTTGCCTTTTGTTTTGGTCAGGATGAACTGGAGTGGGAAGTAAAAGGGGTGATAGTTATGAAGTGTGTGGGTGAAAGGCATAATCAGAGGGGTTCTGTCTGAGTGTTGCTTGTTTTGGTGCTACGGCTGTTTGAGGCGCCTCCTGCTGAACCGTGTCCCGTGCAAGCCAGCTCACGTCTGTGTGCCGCAGAGGAAACATTCCTGTCATTCTGACACCCTCCGAGGAGCATGCCTGGAGTACAAGCACCTGTGTGGTTGGCAGTCACAAGACTTTCAACTGGTACCTCTTGTGATTGCCCAAAGGGACCTTTCCTCCTCTTGCAGCCTCTGGCCTTTGGAGGTGAGGGGCCTGGCCCCGTGGGGAGGCTCTGGGAGGTGTCTGGGCCAGGCAGTGATGTCCACACTCGTGTTCCTTAACCCACTCAATTTTTTTCCCCCTCCTTCTCAGTTTCCTCCTATGCAGGTGTGAAAATGACTGGAGAGTAAAGAGGAAACCGGAGGTGTCAGGCTGGAGAAGACATGGGCTCCCTCTTCTGCAGCTGGTTTGCCACTACAAGCAGTAGCCAAAACCTGCCCCCTCCTCTGGAAGCCCCGGGCTCCCTGCCAGGCTGAGCACGATGTTCCCAGCGATGCAGCGGTGGGAGCCCCGAGCTGGGTCAGGCCAAAGGCACGGCAATAAAGGAGGAGGAGGTCATGGAAACCTGTTTCTATTATGGTCCTTGTAAATAGCCTTCCAGATTATCTTCTTGATTATCGTGCCCTACCTGTGCTGTTTCCATCTCCGAGAAGCTGAGCGCTTTTAAACCTTTCAGCCCCACCCACGTGGCACAAAGTGCCTGCAGGGGCAGAGGGCGAGCAGGAGCCCGGCTCGAGGGTTTCAGTGCCTCTGGAAGAAGGCGCTCTCCTCCTCTGAGGCTGTGCCTGACCTCCTAAGAGCACTACATGAAGGAGGAAGGGCAGACTGGGGGGACTACACCTCAACCACGTGTGTTGTTGGCTATCCTCTTGAAAGCTATCTCTGTGTTATCCCATCTTTCACTATAATCTGCACCTTAAATTGTGTCCTGCAATTGAAACTCTTTTTCTCTGGAAAACAGATTTGTCACTCTTTCAGTTCCTTCAGAGAAGCAAATAAGTGAGTAATGCTTTCAAAACTACTTAAGTAACTCAGGAACTTGTGTCCCATTGTTAGCTATTCTGATTGATTTATTTTTTTTAGACTTGGCCCAAAATCTATTTTCCCAAAATAATGAAGGCACTTTGGAGCCACAAAGTCTAACTGTAAATTGAATTTGGTTTCAAAAGTCACCTGCATGCTTTGGAAATGCTAACCTTGAAGTTCACACAAACCCAGTATGACTGCCAGCACTTGTTACACGTTGTTGCTTCCTTCATATAATTCAAGGATGGGATTGAAGGGCTCAAACAACACCAGATTAAAGCACCCCAGCTGAACCAAGGTACCTGGGTAGGTGCATATCCTCTTACTGCCCAGCCAGCATGAGCTGAAAAGTCCTTCACTTCTGCCATTTTCTTCTGAGGTTTCACATAACCTGGTTTTCCTCACTTCTGCCGTGGGCTGGGCATGCACACAGACACCACTGAGAAGAAGACAGCCATAACTCATCAAGCAGCAATGACTGCCACACGTATGTGCTCTCCCCTCCCAGTCTGATCCTTGGCTGGATCCCTCTAGCCCTGTGGAAGTCACCTCCAGGGATCTGCTGGGACTGCTGCTTCCAGCCTTAGCCAGTACATCATGCACAGGCGTGGATGCATTTCAGTAATGAAAAGCAAAAATCCTTTTGTCAGCTCCTCAAATCCAGGCTCTTGGTGGTGCCAGCCACTAGGACAAGAGGAATGGGCAGGAACTGATGCACATGAAGTTCCACCTGGACATGAGGAAGAATATTTTAAAATTCTCCCTCCCTCAGTTAATATTTTAAAATTAGAAGTGTGAAAATTAGGTTGGAGAAGACCTCCAAGATCAGCAAGTCCAACCTTTGATCAATGGCCACGTTGCCATCCAGACCAGAGCACTGAATGCCACATCCAGTCATTCCTTTAATACCTCCAGGGACAGTGACTCTGCCATCCCCTCCACCACTCAGGAGTGATAACACTACTAAGGATTTATTTTACACAAAATAATCATAATTACCAATACTTTAAACCCAGTATCTTTTATGGAAATGCCAGTTATGACAAAACCTTGGGAATGGTTAATGGTTTCTAAGGTCCTGGATGGGGCTATCGCAGCAAGACAGACACAAAGGCAAGAGTGGGAAGAACTCTTGTGCTGTCTTCTCCCCTCCCAGGGAGCCATGAAATCCCACCTTTTCCGGGCAGTATCTCTTCCCCTGAGCCACCCACTTCCCTCTCAACTTTCAGCTGAAGCACCTCCACAGGTATCTGCAGACTGAGGAAGCCAGGTGACCCTCTTGACAAATGGAAACTTTAAGTTTCTGCCATTAATCCCAAACAAATCAAGAAGTGGGATCAATTTTAGTACAGTGAATGATTGGTAGTTGCTTTTTTCTTACTTCAAAATTAAGCATTTCAACTTGCATTGAATAAAGTGTTCCAGGATTAAAACAGGAGGTTCTTTCTTTACAGCTCAAACCAAACCAAACCTAACAAAAAAAAAAAAAACACCAACCTTCCCCTTCCAAAAAAAACCCCAAAACCCCCCAAGAAAAAAAAAAAAAAAAACAATCAAAGACAAAAATAAATAAAATTATTAGTGAAAACCACTGATCACAGTGAGAAGGTAGTTGTGTCCCCTCTCTCCCAGTTCTGGGTGGTGGGGCTGGTTTAGACCACTCCTTTTGCTTTAGGGGACTTCTCTCAGAGAAGTGACTTCACCACCTCAGTGCTTTCACCAGAAGAGGAGGAGTCAAAGCTGCTCTCAATCCCTTGGCTGACCTGAGTCTTCTTTGCCTGAACGAATATGCAAGAGATCAGATCCTGTGACTCAGACGCTCCCTCTCTTTGGTAAAAGTCTTGTGGACAGAGTGGCCATCACTTTTCCTCATTCCCAGCCCTCCCTCCTTGCCCCTGCTTGGTAAATATTTGAGTATTCCATGAAGAACTGGATGGCTCCCTTAGGAGCAGCCATGAACATCACCAACCAAAATAGCCCAACCATGATGGAAAGTTAAGATCATGTCACCTCAGGAAAAAGAGAGGATGGAACTTGTCTATCCCACATCCTTGATGCTAAGAGATGAAAAGGGACATATTTTTTCTTTTGGTTTTGTCAGTGTACCTTAATAAATTTTTTTATCCAAACTACTTTTCAACAAATACCAAATTTGTGAACACTTTCCAGACAATAAAATCAGTATTTTTGTCAGCAAAATTCCCATTTGCCACCAAGAGGAAAAAAAAATCACTCAGCTCTGTCTCACTACATGTAGGTGAGCTGTGTTTCATGTGAACTCAAATCCTAGCATGGAAAAAAAGCTGCAATGAACCAAGACCAACACATACACTTGACCTCAGCACCATGGCCTGACTGTCCCTACACACAAATCTCATTTTGAGCATTTCCTGTGAAAAAGGTGAGGATTCAGGGCAGGGAGAGAGTTGTGTCCCTGCCATTTTCTGGAGATGTGAACAGCACCTCCCTTGCACACCCCCATGTATTATATTCCACTTGTCCCTGTCACGCTCTAATAATGTTGATTCTGTGCTGTGGAGGGTGTCTGGCTCTCCCCTTGACTAATCCCTGGGTGCTGGAGGCTCCTCTCTGGAGCTTGAGAACTTGACCTCTGCTGACACAAATTTGACAGGGATGCAGATCCGTGTGGCTGCCCTCACTCATCCCCACTCACCCCAGTTCTCCCCTGATGCCCTGTCAGCACAGGCTTTCAGACAAAAGATACTGGTGAAATCAACAACACCAAAGGAATGTGGCCTTCTGGCCTTTGATTGATACTCCTTATTTCAACAAAACCTTAACTCAGTTGAAAATATAGTGAACAACCTGTTATGGCATTTCCAGACAGGACATGTCTGCAGAACTTGCAGGGTCACTGAGGCAATATGTTTCAAAACAAATAATGGGTCTCGCTTTCAAAATCACAAGGTCGCTTTATCTGTAATTCATTCTGCAGTCTGCCAAACTGCCTCTCTCAAACACAATCAGTCCTTGGTTACTACCTGCCTTACAATGATGCCTAGAAATTAGGGGTTTCCTGGTGCCAGATGCATAATAGGACACATCTCCTGCCTTAAAGGGCTCCCCATCCCACCAGGCTGTTTGCAGACAGGGATTTGGGGAGAGCTGAGACTGCAGAGGCAAAAGCTCAGCACTGAAGCCTGCTCTGGGAGCCATGCCATGCCCCTCATACATCACTCTCCCAAACAGGAGCCCCTTTTCCCAGACAGTGACCCTCTTAGTGCCTTCCTGCTGGGAGCTTCCTGCCCATCATCTTGGAGCATCCTGACCACTGTGCCCAGTCTCTCAGAAAGGGGCAAAGCAGCACCAGCCAGAAAAGCCAGGAAAGCAACTGTGATGTCAGACAGACATCGTACCTTTCACAAAGCAACCCTTTGAAGGGCACCTTCACATGCTCTTCCTGCTCTCCACAGGGAATTTCGTGGTCACTCCCCCTCTAAGGGAAATTGCAACTCTCTCATATGAAATTGGAAACATTTAAAGGCTCAGGCTATGGCTGGCATCTACTCTAGGCCAAATTTTGATCTTTTTAATGGAGAAGTGAGAGAATTTCCACAACTAATAGGAGTCAGGAGAGATTCCATGTGCAGAGACCTCTATCTTAACAACAATATTTTACTGAAGTATTAACTATAACATCGAGGTATTTTATAGCTCCACCCTTTGGAAATGGTTTTCTTAGAGAAGAGGAAAAATGTTTAATGCCCTGCTTTTCTCAGAGCTATTCAGCCCCCACTTGCAAACAAAATTTTTCAAAATATTTTTCTTTCCTATCACACCCTCTCTCATTTCTTTGGGTGTCAGCAACTTCTTCCCTCTGATGCAGTGGCCCTGCCTTCCACCAGCACGCCTGGCTCCTGCTGCTCTCACATTAGGAAGGAATCATTTGTTGTCCTTTGCAAAGCTGCCAGGTACTCCTACATGACAAAAAGCCCCAACTGTGCTTTAGGCAGAGCAGCCACCCCCCTCCTGCCCAGTTCTAGCTGGTTAATGAATAGAGTGATCCCAGGATATCCCAATATTTGAAAAAGACACTTCCAAAAACAACAGACAAGTGCAGTGAAATGTAGTTGCAGATCAGGAAGGTGGAGCAGGTTTCTTTGCAAGTCTGTCTTTAGTCCATCCTGACAGAGAATCTCTTTGCAACCTAAAAAACACAGGCTGCTGACAACCTCACACAAGCAGAACTTAGGCCATTATTTCTGCAAACGCTGAAACCTTCACAGGACCACACAGAATCACAGAATCATTTAGGTTGGAAAAGACCTCTGAGATCAAGTCCAGTCTTTGTGATCACCACCTTGTCAACTATGCTATGGCATTGCATCCAACATCCAGTTGTTTTTTGAACACAGGACTGTGACTCCATCACCTCCCTGGGCAGTCTGTTCCTATGCCTGCCACCCTTTCCATGAAGGAAGTCCTCCTGATGTCCAGCCTGGACTCAAACTGAGGCCATTTCCAAAGGAACGCCGATAAATACTGAAGTAATGAACTTTATTTTATAAGACTGTCTGCTCAGCTGCCTAAACATGCTTTAGGGGTGGGGGATTTTGGCTGGCAGAACCTTTTGCCCACTTTGGTGCCACTAAACGTAACCAAGTTGTCTTAGCTTTCCTTTGAGTAAATCAGACTTGGTCTTCTCAAGTATAAACATTGCAACAGATACCAGGAATTGTAACATTCATTAAGATACATTAAATACATTGTTTGCACTGGTGATAGTCCTATGTGAGACTCTGGAGAAGACAACAAAATTTATGTGTGAGAAATGTATCAAAGGAGGCAAAAGCTGCAGTTCAGTAACAGCAACCTGGAAGTTTCTGCAATCTAAGATCAATGATGGTGTGAGATCTTCAGACAGGGCAAACTACTGCTGGTGGAGCTAAAGTAATTTGTATAATTCGGAAATGATCTGGCCCAAGGTAGACATCATTTTTTATCAATTCTAACATTAAAAAAAAACTCTATTAGTTAAGCTACTTCTCAAACATACTACTAAAAATGAAGCCTACTTTAGACTCAAGCCATAGACCTTGCATGAGTCTATGATGCTTTGGAACTCTTCAGCAGCTTCAGGTCACAAAAATGGCATTCTTCTCAGTGTAACCTGAGTATAAATACCCTCATAACTTACTCTTCCAAGACAGGCAACTAATTGTTTAATCAAATATACTGTCCCACAGCCCTAGAACCACAAAACAGAGGATACAGCCCCATGATCATTATTCTGGGATGAGCACACCAAAAATCAGTGCAGCCTCAGGTTATTTTGTATGTAGAATATCGGGGTCTTCTAAAATGAAAGCCACATTTAATATAAGACAACAACAAACACTCTACATTCCTCCTCTCAAGGTGCTTAAGGAAGGGTGAGATGTATTTATTCACACCTATTTACCTCCTCTGCCTTTAGCTATATTCAGAGAGCTGTGCCAGCAGTCAGTATCAGGCCATATCTCACTGGAAGATCTACTTTGCCATCAGGAACCACTTATTGTCCAACACCCCTCTCCCTCCAGAGCTCAGCAGATGAGATATGACTGCCCTGTGCTCAGCAGACTTCCGTTATTGGAGCCCCATCTCTGATCAGATGGCATCTCATGAGCTGCCTCCTTCTGATTGCATGTGCTACACAAATCTCACTGCTTCCTTGAGGCTGTGGGAGATGGAGGATTGTCCACTTTGCTCAGCTGAAAGCCTCTGGACACAAACCAGCTGCATGGAGAACCATCACTTTTACAGAGATAGATGGTCAGAAGCTGCTGGAGGCTGGAGTCCAGAACCACTTTGTTACCAGTGATTTATGTGACAGTCATAATTTCTAAAAGCCAGCTGCTTCTAAAACCAGCTACAGACAAAGAGGCCAGGGTCTAATCTTTGTTATGTCAGTTTATCTCTGCAGTTACTCCCACTTTACACCAGGTAAGCAGAGATCAGAATCTCGCTCTGTCTCGCTTTGCCTGGGTCATAAATAAACCCATTAGGGTTTTTCCTGATGATGTAATGCAATACCCCACATCTATTTGTTCATTGGAGTTGCTGTGAGAGCAGCCAGGGCTGGGATTAGATAATTCCCATGTTTTTCACACAGGGAAAATTAGACTTTTATTCCTAGCCCCCATTCCAGCATCCCAGTGTCTCTTAACTCCTAGCTCCAGACAGCTGCTTGACTGTTGCTCCAAATGTGGTATCGGGGGCAAACAACTGGGATACATCCTGGCCACTGAGCCTGGAAAATCCCAGAAGGAAACAGCATGGGCAATGACCATTCTCTTCAGTTGAAAAGCCAGCTACCTTCAGTTTCTATCAATCTTTAGGACCAGGAAAAAGAATACCTACTGGAGGGAATTTGACAAAACACCTATATGTAGGAGTCCTTGATTTATATCCAAACACTAAATACTGCTGTTCCCATCATACACTTGTAAGTCAGAGTTATGGTTACTGATTTTTTTATCTGAAGGTTCCGGATTGCTGCAGACCAGTGTGAATCTCAGCTCTCATTTCCAAGATAGTAATATTCTGTCCCTCACTGCAGACAAATGCTTGAAAACAAACTGAGAGAAGATTATTACTGCAAAAGAGTAATAAAAAAGAAATAAGAACCCAAAATTTGAGCAGTGCAGGATTTGGAAAACACTTGGAACTGGAAGCAGTGTCCACGCAACCTCTGTCACTCTCATATGCACTCATATTCGCCCCCCAAATTGGGGCACAGCAGCCCTTTGCCACCCTGTGCTAAAATGGGGACATACATGAAATTGAGGTGCAAGAGACTTAGCAGCTCTTCAGAGACTGCAGCCCTCACCAGGTTTGTACCAACCCTGGCAGTTTTCAATGAATCAACCACCAGTAACTGTGCTAAAGAAGCCAGAACAAAACTCTGCAACTACCCTGGGCACAACTTTTGCAATAGTTTCAGAGAAGGAACAAAACAACCCTTCCTAGCCCAGCCCCTGTGGGCAGCCCATACAAGAGCAATAAAAGAGGCATCCTGTTGGGATGCTTCCATCCCAGTGTCTTGCCTGCAGGCCAGTGCCCTGTGTTCTTCTGCTACAGCTATGGCTGGTGCCCTGCCAGCTGCAGGGAGGGCCCCTCTCCCTCTCAGGGTCTTCTGATCCCAGTTCTCCAGCTCACGGCTCTCCCGTTCTTATGCAGAGCCGGCTGCTTCCTCCCTTCCACTGCTCCTGTTCCCCTGCAGTTCCCACTGACTGGGGCCCCTTCTGCCTGGACACAGTTGGGAATTGGTCAGCAGGAGCAATTTGGAGCAGGAAGACTGGCAAAGATTCAGTTCTGAGCTGCTGTGATATTCCCACTGGATATGGGTGAAGCAGTTTAACATCCTTCCTATAAAACTGCCCACATCAGAGATACCAAATTAGTCCTTCTCACCCCATGCACACATTCATAGATCATAGAATCACAAAATCAAAGAGTGGTTTGAGTTGGAAGCTCATCCAGTTCCAACCCCACTGCCATGTACAGGAACACCTGTCACTATCCCAGGCTGCTCAGAGCCCCATCCATCTTGGCCTTGGGCACTGTCAGGGATGGGGCAGCCACAGTTTCTCTGGAAAACCTGTGCCAGGGCCTCATCACCCTCACAGGTAACACTCTCTTCCTCATATCCAATCTAAACCTCCTCTCTGTCAGTGTGAACCCATTCCTCCTTGTCCTGTCACTCCAGGCCCTTGTCAAGAGTCTCTCTCCATCTTTCCTGTGGGTTCCCTTCAGACACTGGAAGGGCACAATGAGGTCACCCCAAAGCCTTCTCTTCTCCAGGCTGAACAATCCCAATTCCCTCAGCCTTTCCTCCCAGCAGAGCTGCTCCATCCCTCTGATCCCCTTGGTGTCCCTGCTGTTGCCTGGCTCCAGCAGCTCCCTGTCCTTCCTGTGCTGGGATCCCAGGGCTGGATGCAGCTCTGTAGGTGGTATCTCACAGGGATTTCTCAGCCTTGTCCCTGAGTTTGACTGTCCAGTTTTACAAATGAATAATTTCACTGTTAGATTGACTCACAGGAAGTTGACTGAAACTGTTGGCATTTGTTAAATGCCAGTCCTTCCTGATCATCTCCCAGAAATTAGAGCTACCCTTCATTCACATATCAGCTGGTTTGTAACACCATCAAAGTGGAATGTCAAGGATGTAACATTTTTAGTTAATTCAAATGCTTGGGTGAAACTCATGACTATTTATTGGGAATGCAGCATGATTTAAAAGTAGACATTCCTTGAAATAAGAAGAGTGTGTCAGAAAGAACACCATCATGACTCTACAGCACTGTCCCATTTCAGCCATCAAAATAAAATCACTCTCACAATCTTATGAGAGAGCTTTATACATTGAATAACTGAATAGTCTTGTAAGCTCAGAGAGTACACAGTTTCCTGGTACTGATGAATCACCACAGAAGCCAGGAATATACTTCCAACAAAGAGGAACACCTTTACCCACAGAGTGATGTGTAGTGGGACTGTTTGCAGATCAAGGGGCTGCCCCACATGAGCTTAAGAACAGAACCAGATACCTTCAGGTAACATTTAATGTTAAATTCAGAAATCTGAGGCTGAGGGAAGAGTTTGAAGAGCTGTTGTCCATCATACCACATTACAGGTGTTTGAAATGCAGGACTCAATTTTCTTTCTATTTTCACTGCTGTAAGAATAACTCTTATTCCAAGGTCCTTGGAAAACTTTAATTTGCAATGTAAATGCAAACTGGTTACATGTCAATCACTACTTTGAATACCTGTGTCAAATCCATCAATAAAACCTTATCCTGACAAGTGACCATCCCTGACCCCAAGGTAAATCCCCTTAATGGTCACAAGATTACCTTAATTCCTAGTGATGGAGTATTATATTCCATAGCAATTGACTCCTAGCTAAAATCCAGATATCAAGAAAATGTTTCACTTGAATTTCTTCATGTATTCTGTATTTCTTTTGCCCAATTTAAATGCCTTAGCACAAAGAACATACATATAAATTTAATTCAGAAATGTTTCCTTTGCAAGCCTGTTCTTCCTGCCCTTCTGTCACATAACTACAAACCTTCTGCCACCTTGTGTGACAGAGAGGCAGCTGAGTCCAACAGTTCTTATGGATATTTTGCCTTTGACTGCACAAAACAACAGCCAAAATACTTTTCAAACTCATAACAACTCCTCCCAAGAACATTGGGAAATCAAAAAAATCTACCTGTGAATTACAGCCATAATTCACTCCCAAAGATCCAGATGGTACTCAAATGGCTGAACTCAAGAAGGCTCCTTGTGTGAAGAATGAATTAAAAATTATCTACTGAGAAGAGGAAAAGTGTTTGAATAGATTTTTTTAAATTAATCCATATACTTGGTAAAACTGATTTTATGGTTAAATTGATTTTATTCACAGTTTGACAGGCAATATTCAAATATTTATGCTGATCACAGAAGAATGTCAGATTTATTTTTAAATCTGCCAAAATGTTTGTGTCACTCCACAATTTTTCTCGGTAATAATAATTTGATAATAATTTGAGCAGGTATCCAACAGAAAAAGGTGTTAATTTCTCCTGGAGCTCAAAAAGAGTCCCCACCTGCCTGGCATGGAACCCCCACCTCATGCCAGTGCCCTCCAAACCAGCATTTGAGGCTTGAATGGCTTTCCTGACAAAGTGCTGGGAGCCTTCCCTTTGGATCCCCAAACATGCAGCAGCCAACTGGCCTGCGAGGAGCAGCAGAAAACTTTGAGATAAAGCAAGCCCCGCCAAAGTTTGGATGCCCATCTGAATGCTGGCTGCTTCCATGAGGAATAATGCTTTGTGCAGGGAGAGAGCTGGTGCTAATGACCCCTGCTCAGGAGAGCATTTAAACAGAGGCTTAACTCCGTCTCTATTCAGGCTGGCACTTATGTCTCAGTTTAAGTGCTGTGCTGAATAGACTTTTTCCCCCTGAATTGGGGCCAATTTCAGTTCATCATTCCTGAGGAACAGATGCATTCTTTCCCCCCTTTCTGACAAATGTGGAAAAACGTGTAGCTAATATTTAACGTGGCAGAGGGGACGTTCTGGGTTGAAAAGAGGAAGCTCCTGGCTTCCTATCAGCACACCTGTGTTCCCCCAAGTCTCCGTGGTACTCACTTCTCACAGATGGATGGTGGAGGCCATAATCCACTACCTTGTGAGGCAAAAGGATGTGTCACATCAGGCTGGCTTAATGGGGAACACCTCCTAGATCCATCTTTGTAGGATTACATTAGTAGGAAGCAGGAATTTGGGTTTTTTCAGACTTTGAGACTCAGGGGGGAAAGAGCTCCAAAATATTATTAGTCATGATTCAATGAGTTGTGCCTGATTACCCCACACGGACACAGTGGTAAGAACATATCTTACCTCCCAAGGTTCAACCATGGCCTTAGGAATAGGGGATGGGAAGAGATGCAGGAACTTCACTCATCATTGAATCACAGAATGGCTGGATTGGAAGGGACCTTACCCAGGTCCAGCTCATCCAATTCCAACCCCCTGCCATGGGCAGGGACACCTTCCACTGTCCCAGGTTACTCCAAGCCTCTTCCAGCCCGGCCTGGAACACTTTCAGAATGGGGCAGCCACAGCTGCTCTGGGCAACCTGTGCCAGGGCTTCACCACGCTCACAAGGAACAATTTCTTCCTCATACCAATCCAAACTCACTCTACACCTGGGCATGAGAATAAGCACATTTCTGTCTGAATTCATCCCAAGGAAATGAAAGGGACACTGAGACTTTTGACTTTATGGGGGCACTGGTGATGCTTCCACAATGCACACTGCAGCTTGCATAGTCCTGGCAAATCAAATGCTGTTTATATTCAGCACAAAGCAGGGGAAGAAGGAAACAGGAAGGCTAATTAAAGGTTTTCTAGGTGGTGAACTTGATGACTGGAATCCACGGAGCAGCTGTCTGTCTGTCTGCTGGAAAAATGGTATCCTGATGTCTTTAGCCCCTGTACAACTCATAAGCACCCATGTCACTAAGATGCCAAAACCAGGTTAAAATTTCATTGAGCTCATTATTCACATGGGAAGGAAGAAGAAGGGGAACATGAGGATGGTGTCCCTAAGGTCCCCGGAAGTGTAGTGTTAGAAAAGCTTTGGAATCTGTTGCAGGAAGCCTGGAAAAGTGAAATCCATATTGAATGATGACAATGTTCTCATTACAATCAACATATTTCACAAGGTTGAACTATGTAAATACAGTGAGTGCTTTTTTCCTCCACAGAGGGTGCAGCTTGCAAAGCCTAAGGAATTTCTCATTACATTTTCTCATATATGATCTTGCAGCCTTCCTTTCTCTTTCATATTATAAACATATTATTGCAAACAGGCAGTGAATAGACCTTTTTTTTTCCTTGCATTACTTTTTAAAAAAATGAATTGTTATCAGATTTAATGATATGATAAGCTTTAAAGTTCCCCTGGGAAGCTACCACAGCCATACTGATTTACATAAGCATTTTCCTACACATAATACAGCATGCAAGCTCTCTGATCTCATTATTCATTAGAAAATTAATGATAACTCTCAAATGTGAAAGCAGAGCAGTTCTGCAGAGAGTGCTGGAAATTGGCTAGTTCTCGACGCGGTAGTCATTTTCAATTTACTGCCTTGAAAAAAAGATGCTTTTAAGCAAATAAAAGGGTGCTGACATCAAACAGATACTTGTCTTGCTGCCAGGGAACGAGATGCCTTTTAAGGCAGGAAGGTGGGACTTGAGTGATGTGAATAGGAAGAAAAGAAAACAAGCCAGTCAGAGTTAAGCAGCTCTAACCCATTCATGAAAAATGTCTAGGCTCATTTCCTCATTGCCAGAGGTCTTTTTTGCTTAAATTCTAAAGCCGTGCTCTGTTCTTGCCAATAATAAATAGCAGCCTGTTCTTAGAAAAAGTGCAAACTACGGAGGTTTTAAGTGCTTTCCCCCAAGCTACACAAATTGTGACATCCCATAGACCAAGAGACAATGTTAATAAACCCCTCAAAACTTTGCTAATATCCATATCCTGCAATTGAGATTGTTGTGGAATGAACTATGGCATATTCACTGCTGGGGAACAAGAGCTGATAATCGAGGATGGCGTGGATTGCCATATGACTGACCAGATTAAGATCTGATTTTTATCCTGGCTCTATTTAGCTGATGGGAGCAGCAATGGGAAAGGATAACTCTGCTCTGCAAGTCTGAGTTTTGGATATGACTAACAAACAGGATGATTGTTTCTGTTGCTGTAGTAACACAACTGTCAGGGCATTGGGAGGGAAGGGGGGATCTCACTGCACAGTGTCTCAAAGTGCAACACCTTTGTGTTCATCTCTTCCAGCAAGATGGATGAAACCTGTACCTGCTGCTTGTTGAAGTAGATATAATCTTTCTTTGTGAGATTTGATTGCTCTTTAATGTAATTCATAGCTCAGATAGCAATAGAAATTGCTCTGGGGTGTGGTAGAAAAGGGATATTAGACATGCACTGCAACATCCTGTTTTGGAACTAGTTTAGTGTGAGGCTCACAGGCTCAGCATTACAAAATTCTGCACTCAAGCTGTCACTTGCCAAATTTTTTGCACATTAGTTTTGGTTTTTTCTTTCCCGTGATCGGTAGCAACATAAAAAGAAACATCTGGTTCTGCAGGGTCCAAATTAGGGGATGCCATAGGAAAAACACTCCAAAGCAACATCAAATTTGAAACAACCAGGCAGTGTAAGAATTTGTGCCATTTACAAACTCTTCCAGGAGGGAGCCAGAAACCTGGGAATTCCACCAGTACAGAAAGAGCACCACTGTTGTATTGATGTTTTGACCACATCTTCAACCATTATAATTTCCAACAAATAGATGATGAAAAAAATTAAACAAAATAAAAATCATTCTGTTATAGGTGTCGCCTGAATGTCAGCTGCAGTTTGGAGGACAAGACTTTCACACCTTTTCTGAACTGAGTTAAATATCACCCAGGGGAAGGGATGGGTTTGTCAGACAACATCACTGTGGAGTTCTAATCACAAAATTACTGAACGATTTGGGTTGGAAAGGACCTTAAAGATCATCCAGTCCCACCCCCTGCAATGGGCAGGGACACCTTCCACTATCCCAGGTTGCTCAGAGCCCTGTCCAGCTTGGCCTTGTACACTTTCAGGGATGGAACATCCACAACTTCTCCAGGCAGCCTGTGCCAGGGCCTCACCACCCTCAGAGGGAAGACTTTCTTCTTAATGAGGATGTATGTTTGGGGTTTAGATTAAAATCTCTGATGGGTCTTTATTAATAATAAGAGCTATTTGGCTGAAATACCAAGACACATTTGCAGAGAGAAGAGATTTCCAGTCTGGAGGGAAAGGAAAATCTTAGTTCTCCTTATGTGATTCCTCAGCTGCAAGGTTCTTGTAAGGAACCCCTCAAATCTGCACAAGAAATTATTGAACACAAAATAAACTCCTCTTATTCACAGTATAGATCTGTGCAGCCTCCAATCTTGCAGCTAAGAACAATGTGATCAACACCTACAAATATCTTCATGGTCCAGAAAAGCAAAGGAAGTGCCCCAACAAAAAGCACTGCATGCAGAAAGTCAGAACAGCCATGAGATGCAAAGTAATTTTGCAATATTTTACAATAATAATTTCCCAATATTTTGCAGTACTTTATACAAATATTCTCCTTTAAGTTGCTCTTCTGCGGTCCTTGAGGGTGACAGCACTGAAAGCTGCAGATCTGATCTCCTGTACCACTACCCACTCTTCCCTTCTGCTAGGATGGGTCTTTCTGCAGCCAGGTGAAATGTCCTGGGGAACTAAAAAAAAATACTATTTTTCTTTAAGTCAATGTTTTTCCCTACTAATCCAGACCAGAGAAAGAGTGGGCAACAGACAGAGAGCAAGAGTGGGGCTGTTTCTTTAGGCAGCAGTGCTAGGTGATTTCAAATGTCTGTCAAACCGAACACTGCCTGGGCAGCTACTGCTTCTATACTGGGACGAGTCAAACAGCCACTTTAGGGATGCCCCTGAAGGGAGCATTATAGGTAAGGATGCTCCCAGGATTAGTAAAATGAAGGATTTCCTCTAGAAATCTCGCTGTGTAACCACAAATTGGAAGTGGCAATTATAGCTGCCTGGATAAAGGGGGAGAAAAAATGCCCCAGTGAATGAAGTAGGGTACAGAAAAGGTGTAGGTAGCTTCAGAGAGCCTCACTTGTGTCCAGCAGACCTAAAGCTTAACTGTGCAAGATACCCTTTAAGATATGACATGACCCTGGGTGCATGACCTGGAGATTTCTGCAGCTGAGGAAAATCTCAGTGAGAATCACTCCACAAAGTGGCCCAATGAAAATGGGTCATTGCAGTCTGGAGAAAATCCTAGAGGACAGCTAAGGCAATGAACTGAGTCAGGGATGCTCTGAAATTGGAATCTTGTCTTTTTTCTAGGAGTTTCAAAATGCTCCAAGGCTCTTATCAAGTACCTGATGTGTGTTTCCTACAATGGGCTTCTCTCTGTTCCTTGTAGGTGGCATTTGCAGCTAATGCAGGGGGATCTGGTAAATCCAAAATACTTCTAATTAATATGGCTTGTCCAGTAAACATGGACAAATCCTTGGGTGACCACAGCCCAAAGCAAGATGGAAAATTGAAGGCAGTGGGGTAAATTTCTCACCAAACTACAGCCATCGATTTGAAGCTGATATTGCCTCATCCCAGTTCTTGTAGAGACATTTGTTTATGGAAGTGTGTGAAGTCTTTAAAGGGCAATAGGCAAGCCATGGAGAGACACTGACAGAGGACAAACACACAGTGTCATCCTCCTAGCTCAGCCCTCAAGTCAGGAATCTGGGTAGCAATGCATTCTGTGGGCTACACTTCAAAGATGGGTGCCTAAATCCACAATTCTGCTTCTAAAAGCAGGTACTTAGGAATCTAAAAATAGGTCTGCATAATTATCCCTTGGAAAGCAGTTTTTAAACTGTGCAGCTGACACTTGGGAATTCCAAGTGGCTGATCAAACTGAATAGAAAACTGTAGCTATAAAGTGAATGAGCCACCAGACTATATTGAAAAGACCAGCTTATTATGACGAGAAAAGCCAGTAGTACTTTTCCCATGATCACCAGCACTCTCATTTCCACAGCACAAAGTCCAGAGAAGATGAGAAATTAGTCCAGTATCTCACATCTGGGTAGTGCCCTGTTCTGTATTTTCCTTTATGTTTTTATCAGGCTAGGCTTGATTTTTATTTCATTGGGATGTTGTCTTTAATTTGCAAAGTGTGTAAGGCATGCTGTGTATCCAGGAAGCTATTAATCACAAACATCTGATTCTGGGGGAGAGGGGAGGGCAAAAATTCCTGGAAATCAAGGTTTAGAAGAAAAATGGTGTGGGTATTAGCTGAAGGAAGGAAAAGGTATTGCAATAGGAATCACACTGAACAGAATAAATCTCTGGGTGTGGAAGTTTCTATTCAAGAATCTCACAAAAATCTCTCTTTCTTTCAAGGCAGATGCACTTGGCACTTGCAAAGTAAGTGCCACACAAACAGCAAAAGTTGAACTGTAACATTTTACCATAGAGCTGCTTGAAAAAAATAACAAAAATCCAAGATCAGGTTTAGTGTTGCCATTCCTGATGGGAACACTGCTTTAAGAAGTTTCTTGCCTTGAGTATTGTTGGGGAGCCATCCCAGATGCACGATCTAACACAATGCTGGACAGCAGCAATGCACAACGCCTGACACAACACAAACCCTGGTACAGGACTGACTCAACAGCTTGAACCAGCAAGGTGAGATGACACAACACTGAACTTGGTGTCCACTGAACCTGATGTCACAAATCCCAAAACAAGATTTATTGTAGTGTTAAACAACAGCCAGAAATTCATCATTTCAGATAAGCTGAATAATGGAGACAGTTTTTCCTTTCAGAGCAAGGACATCTAAAAGAGATCAGAACACCCAAATCAGGAGTCCGTATTTGTGTCTATTGACTGGTGACCCTGTCCCTGACAGGGGATTGATTGGAATGGGATGATCTTTAAAATCCTTTCCAATCCAAACCACTCTGTGATTCTGTGATTTGGCGGCTCCAAGGGAAGCCTACACAGCAAGCTCAAAAAGATGCATAAAGACGGGCAATATCACTGTCATTCCCACTATTTCCTTTAGGCATCCACAGCCCCAGTGTCCAGTCTCACCTGGGCACTTGATGGTAGATGAGCTGAATCCTGACTTGAATTTCCAGAAAAATGTGAAATTGTGTAAGACTTTTTCTGCAAATCATACAAACTTCTCCTTCCTTGTCTCCTGGAAGGTTTTTCTGCCAGCTCTGACTCTGCTGGTACCAGGCAGCTTGGGATAGAGATATTCCAAAGAGGAAAGAATACCTGATCCAGTGATCCTAGTCTGCTGTGGATCCCATAATAATAAGATTATTAACTAGACCTGAAGCTCACTTTTTGGGACAGAGAAGACAAAGAAAATTTACAGCCTTCTCCATCAGGTCTGTGCAGGAGGTGAAGTATAAAAGGCGCCCTACCCTTTTCTTCTTTGCCTCTCTGCAATCTAAGAAACACCCAGTATTTTTATTCCAGTAGACATGCTAATATTAGTTCATATAATTCCAAATGTACCTATGATATATCTAGATTAATATTCTATTACTTTTTCACGTTTCACTTGTGAAGTTTATGCTGTGTAGCAAGATGGAGTTCACCATCTTCCTGTATGACTGCTCATTTCATGCAACCATTAAATAATATGTATGGACACAAGCATACAGCAATGGGAGAATATTAAATGCAATTGAAAGTGATGGATCTCAAAAAAAAAAAGGAGCCTTGGAGTGTTTTAGTAAGATCAAACACCTTCTGTACTGGAACAAATGCTATTTTTTTTCCTTAGAAATGGTTTTATTTTTGTCATTTAGAGACTCATATAAAAAGTAAATACTTTCTTGATTCCTCAAAGTTCAAATAGTTCCAAAATATACTTTTAAGATTAGTCTGTTTCAAAAGACTTCCTGTTTTAGAGCATGGATATCAATCAAATATTCAGTGCAAACTTGCCATGTCCTCAGTAATGGAGGTTACGGAGTCTGACCAGCAGTTCTTCCAGGACAATATGGAACACCAGAGTCATACAGCTCTCCCTCTTTTCTCATCACATGCTTCTCCTCACTGGTTTTAAGGACTAATTTTATTAGGTGAAGCTTAGAGAATGTGCTGGGAGATCATAAAACTTGGAAAACCCTCACAGTTGACAGTCAGGACACGTCTTTGTCAGCTCTGTGCCTACAGGATTTTGTGGCATCAGATTCCCAAATATACCCATGGAAAAGGCCACTTTGTCTGAAAAATGCCCTTTATTTGCAAACTTTTGCTCTTTGAAGAGGACTCCTGAACTTGTCTTCTCCTCGAGAGCCAGTCAAAGCTGGGAGTGTGTTGGACAGCAGCACACTCCAGCAGACTCCGTGTCCAAGCAGGGCACTGATGGCAAAGCAGGACGACACCAGCAGAGCACAACCGGGTGCTGGCCCCTGACCAAGGACTAATCCCACCCTGAGAGTGCACAATGACAAAACACCCTGCCTTTCGAAAGGGCCTTCTACACAGCGCTGGGCTGGGCCATATGGACACCATCAAAGCAGCCTGGGGGGCTCTCAGGGGTCCCAAAGCAGCCTACCTGCCACAGTGCTTGGCCATCACAACCTTCATGTCAGAGACATTTGCTCCTCTGAGCAGAGCTGCTAGAACTGAAGGGGAGGCTGAAATTACCCCTTTTCTAGAGAATTAGTTTTATGTGGAGTAGCTGAGGGGGCTGGGGGTATTTAGGGCAGAAGAAAGTAGGTTTAGGGAAGACCTCACTCTCCACAACTCCCTGACAGGAGGGTGCAGCCAGGTGGGGGTCAGGCTCTGCTCCCAGGAATCCAGCAACAGGACAAAGGGGAAATGTCCTCAAGCTGTAGGTCTAGGTTGGACATCAGAAAGAATTTCTTCACTGAAAGGGTTGTTAAACTTTGGAAGGGGCTGCCCAGGGAGGTGGTGGAGCAGCTATCCCTGGAGGTGTTCAAGACATGACAGGCTGTGGCACTGAGTGCTCAGGTCTGGTTGACACAGTGGTGATAAGACAATTGGACTCTATGATCTTGAAGGTCTTTTCCAAACTAAATGAATCTGTGATTGTGTTTTATTGTTCCTGAGGATCTACACCTGGCCTGACACCTGTGCTCTCTTGTCTCTGTGTGATACACTTGCACAGCACATCCCATGATGCTGGCCTTTCCAGGACTCCTGTGTCAGTATGAAGAGCACTGCAGCACCATCACCACCCAGGCGCTTTGGCACAAAGAGCTGGGAAGCCAAAACAGTAGGACTTGTCACATGGAATACAGGTGAATGCATTGAATTGCTTTTTACCTCTCTACAGCTCAGAATTTTGATGAAAACTCTTCCCAAGCCCATGGCAAACATTTACTGACTGCTATGATTTGCATAGCACCCTTGTTAAACCCTTTTTGTGCTCATTTTGACAGAGTGGAGTTTATTTGTTTCAGCTGCAGCAGCAATAAAACACACGCACTTGTACATAATGCCACGGGTGGACATCAGATAGTTAACACTAATTGTTTCTAAGCATCAGGAGGACAAAATCTTGCAACCGGTGGTAATTAGTGGGGGTTAGACCATGCCTTAATTTATTGCTTACTGCTCCCATGAAACTAGTTCCTTTGTACAGATGAGAGGAAGAGAAGTAACTGGGAAAGATATATCCCCAAGTTTTATTTCTGTGACTATTGGCTGAAGCCAATCAAAATACCCACATCAGTAGCAGACTTGTGAAATAGGTTTCTTCCTTTTCATTAAATTGCACAGAAGGAAGGTAAATTACAGGATGATAATCTCGATTCTCCAAAACCAGCCGCTTCTCCCCAGTACTCCTCATCCTGGCTGTTTTCACAAGGTTTCTTATCTCCACAGCAAGCAGTGGGAGTTGGGAACAAAGACAGCTAGGCAAGCTGGTGGTACTGTTGTTTGCCACTCTGAAAGCCCAGCTGATAGCTCAGAGCACATTGCCTGGAACAAGATCGGCAAGCCTGGGAGTGTTTGCCTCCACTGCAATTCAATCAGGGTGCCTTGCAGCTCGAATTGCTACTATTTTGTGGGTCACTACCTCCTCCAATATTCTGTGTGCCCTCTCTTGTTTTCTTTTCATTTACTATGCAGGCTCGCAGACCTTCCTGCTAGGTTTCACTTGGGAGGCCCAGAACCCCTGTTCTGCAAATCCTAACAGGACCTTGATGGATGTTAATGTCTCTGCCTTTCATATCGTTTTACCAGTGAAACCTTTGATCTATCAGCAGTCTTTATATCAATGCAGCCATTGCATAAAACAGAGAATATGACAAAAATATCTGTTGTGCTAGCGTTAGCAGGGTATTTCCCCCACCCCTCATAAAAATACAGTGCCGGGGAGTTTAGTTTAACATCCAGCAGCCAGATGTGCCACGAGGGTAGAACTGGGAGCAAAAACTTTTTTCATTTACCTTTTTGTTTTTTTAAAAGCAGTCTGGTAAAGGAAGTTGTAAAGCAACAAGTACTGTACATTATGATTCAGAGCAGCAAGGGACAGCTGGAGAGACTTGATTGGCTCCAGCCCAATGAAACAGAGGCTTCTTGTGACCAGCTGCTGTGCTGCAGCATGAATGACAAGGGTAATAATTGATTACTAACTGGCAGCTCAAAAGGAAGAAAGAATTAACAAGAGTGATGAGGTGCTTTACAGCTTGGTAACTGTAAAATCAGTGGAACAATTAGGGGGAAAAGAAAGGGGTTTCACTTCTTACCTTAGCGTTACAAGGACAGTGCTAGTTAGTGTAAATCGCATGACAAGCAAGCCAGAGGGGCAGGTCAGTGAGGAATATGGGGGCTTTGCATACCCACAGGTCCCACAGAATCATTCAGCAAATTTGCTGGGGAGCGGCTAAAACCCCATCAAAAGCATCCAGACCCTGCCAATTACATTGATAGGCAAAGCAAGGTTTCTGAGGCACCAGCCATAATATCATAGTGGGGCTGAAACCTCCAGCAAATGGTGCATTGTGGCAGAGCAGCCCTTTGCCTTTCAGTGGGTGCTCGATGGCACACACACTCTTTCTGCCCTGAGAATAAATGCATGCATGCCTTTTTATTTTCCTTCTTTTTTTTTCCCTCTTTCTTTTTCTTTTTCACTCTTCTTGTAAATGGCTTTTGTGTTTACAAGTAAATGCACTAGATGCATTGTCGCTACACCTTTCTTCAAGGAGCTTGCACTGACCTCATGCTCTGGGCCATGTAAAACCTTCTGGCCACTGAGAGCCAGGCACTGCCCCTTTTTCATGCAGAGTAGCACCTCACTTTGGGCCAGATCATGGCCAGCATGTCAATGCAAGGAGTAAGGAGCCATAACGTGTCCTGTGTCTTGCTTCTCACACACAGGGGAATAATAGCCTTGTGCGGACTATGCCCTTTCCTTAGCCCAAGTGGGAAGAAGGGAGAACTTGATGGATCCTTCATTTCCTTTCCCAAGGCATCTGGCAGCAAGCAGCATGTGCTGTGCCAGCTCCAGACCCGTCACGCTTTGCTCCCTTCCCAGAGCAGCAAGGAGACAGGTCTGTCCCAGCAGTAGCTCAGCAGAGGGTGGCTCCTTTCCTGGGGCTGAAGCACGAGGTCTGGTCTAGCTCCCTGTGAGCAGAGCTGAGAAAATCAATGGGACTAATCATGGGGAAAGGTAGCATTCAGCAGGAGCAAAGCTGGCAGCCTCTGCTCTGACATATGGAAAATGCTCTTCTAGCTGGTTGAAGCCTCTTCAGGCCAGCCCACCCTCACCCCTCCTCCCACTCCTGAATCTGCCATCCTTGTTCTTATGAAGTGGCTCTTTACCCCTGGCAAGTCTGACACCTTCCAGCTCACAGTTAGTAAGGTTCATCTCTCCTGTTTTTACCTCTTTAAAAGCTAAATAACCCATCCAAATTGGGGATTTGGCCATCTTATGTGGCCCCAAAAATGAATTCTCTCCTGCCAGAGCTGAATTCTCACCACCTGACTCAAATGACAGCTCGAGGATGGTGCATCATCCATTTCTCACACTGGGCTATCAGCTTGCCTCAACAACTAGTTAGGAGCTGATTTTGAATTTTTGAAGAACAGAGACAGAGAAGATACATTGCCATGGCCTGTTCAAGGTCTTACTCTGATCTTTGAGACAGGGGAAGTAAAGAAGAAATGCATGAAGGCAACTGGGATTGGTTCCACTCTGCAATCAGAAGCACACCACCTTGGGCTGTGTAGCAGGGAGGGCAGTGGGCTCAGGTTGCTGCTGTGGCATTCTACCAGCAAGAAAAGCTGCCATGACAGAGGGGAGCTGGACTGCTCCAGAACAGGGGGAACTGGGACTCTCCTTGCTCCCACTGAGTGGAGCATAATGGAACAAATTTCAGACAGAGGAGATGGCAGTGGAGCCCAAGATGTAAAAATGCAAATGGTACCAGAGGCATGTGTTCATCAGCTCACCCTTGAAAATTCCCCCAAGGACTGTAGAGGGAACTTTACTAGAAAGTCTACCAAAAATTCAAGGCCTGGGGGTGGGTTGGCAGGTCTGGGGTTTTTGTTATTATATACACAGTGCAAAAATGTGCTTGACTAATCTAAACCTTGTGTTGCTTTCCTATACTGCTAGAGCAATTATAGCTGAGAAAAAACCCCACACATCACCCAATATGGAAATACGTTTTTTTCATGTTTGACATTTTTACATTTTTACTGACAGGGCAAAGCCTATGATTTAATCGGTCTCCATTTCCCATAACTTCAGAGAAGGGACTGGCCCCTCCTCCACATTTCTCAAAGGACTTATGATTAGAAAGAAGGCCATGGAAAACCCAAAGGAGCTGACTCCATCTATCATGTAACACTGTTGAATGAGAGAAAAAAAAAAAGAAAATAAATACTTTCTCTCAAAACTCTTGGTGTGTGCACTGCAGTGCACATAGGGATTGTGAGTCTCTAGGGCAGAAATGGGAGGATTTTGAAGAAACAAGGTTTGTTTGCCACTTTTTTGGTAACCAAGAAGCTTTTCTGCTTTTCTTTTACTGAAACACATTCCTTCCACATCTCCCTTTTTTTTAATGTTTATTGCTCTTTGTAGTAGGAATGCCATAGGAAGGAAGTGGCAGAAGTGGCGGAAGTGGCGGAAGTGGCAGAAGTGGTGGAGGGAAGGAAGGAAGGAAGGAAGGAAGGAAGGAAGGAAGGAAGGAAGGAAGGAAGGAAGGAAGGAAGGAAGGAAGGAAGGAAGGAAGGAAGGAAGGAAGGAAGGAAGGGAAGGAAGGAAGGAAGGAAGGAAGGAAGGAAGGAAGGAAGGAAGGAAAGGGAAGGAAGGAAGGAAGGAAGGAAGGAAGGAAGGAAGGAAGGAAGGAAGGAAGGAAGGAAGGAAGGAAGGAAGGGAAGGAAGGAAGGGAGGAAGGAAGTGGGAAGGGAAGGAAGGAAGGAAGGAAGGAAGGAAGGAAGGAAGGAAGGAAGGAAGGAAGGAAGGAAGGAAGGAAGGAAGGAAGGAAGGAAGGAAGGAAGGAAGGAAGGAAGGAAGGAAGGAAGGAAGGAAGGAAGGAAGGAAGGAAGGAAGGGGGAAGGAAGGAAGGAAGGAAGGAAGGAAGGAAGGAAGGAAGGAAGGAAGGGAGGAAGGAAGGAAGGAAGGAAGGAAGGAAGGAAGGAAGGAAGGAAGGAAGGGGAAGGAAGGAAGGAAGGAAGGAAGGAAGGAAGAAGGAAGGAAGGAAGGAAGGAAGGAAGGAAGGAAGGAAGGAAGGGGAAGGAAGGGAAGGAAGGAAGGAAGGAAGGCGGAAGGAAGGAAGAAGGAAGGAAGGAAGTGGCGGAAGGAAGTGGCGGAAGGAAGGAAGGAAGGAAGTGGCGGAAGGAAGTGGCGGAAGGAAGGAAGGAAGGAAGGAAGGAAAAGGAAGGAAGGAAGGAAGGAAGGAAGGAAGGAAGGAAGGAAGGAAGGAAGTGGCGGAAGGAAGGAAGGAAGGGAGGAAGGAAGGAAGGAAGGAAGGCGGAAGGAAGGAAGGAAGTGGCGGAAGGAAGGAAGTGGCGGAAGGAAGGAAGTGGCGGAAGGAAGGAAGGAAGGAAGGAAGGAAGGAAGGAAGGAAGGAAGGAAGGAAGGAAGGAAGGAAGGAAGGAAGGAAGGAAGGAAGGAAGGAAGAAGGAAGGAAGGAAGGAAGGAAGGAAGGAAGGAAGGAAGGAAGGAAGGAAGGAAGGAAGGAAGGAAGGAAGGAAGGAAGGAAGGAAGGAAGGAAGGAAGGAAGGAAGGAAGGAAGGAAGGAAGGAAGGAAGGAAGGAAGGAAGGAAGGAAGGAAGGAAGGAAGGAAGGAAGGAAGGAAGGAAGGAAGGAAGGAAGGAAGGAAGGAAGGAAGGAAGGAAGGAAGGAAGGAAGGAAGGAAGGAAGGAAGGAAGGAAGGAAGGAAGGAAGGAAGGAAGGAAGGAAGGAAGGAAGGAAGGAAGGAAGGAAGGAAGGAAGGAAGGAAGGAAGGAAGGAAGGAAGGAAGGAAGGAAGGAAGGAAGGAAGGAAGGAAGGAAGGAAGGAAGGACAATTACCTTCTTCTTTCAGCCCTTCTGGATGCATGCTGGCACTGTCCCCTCATGATGGGAATGGGAGGCTGCCACAGGTGATCAGAAGAGATATCACCTTACAGAAATAAGGCAGAAAAGTGCTCTGAGCATCTGGGGGCAGCCAGAAGTAAGATACACACTTGCTCTGCAGTCCAAAAAGTGATTTGTTGTAACTGCTCTTGGTAGATAAGACCTTCCTTTCAGTAGATGATCACTTTTCCACATTACTAGGTTGATGTGTTACCTGTGCAAGACCTTTGTCCATAGTAGAAAATAATATTCTGTTGTTAAACTGGTTTGGTTTTTCCATAGACATTAGCAAAAAATAATTTGGTTGATTATAAGAACAAAGAGGTGGAAAGGCTGATTTAAAAAAGTATCTCTGTGGTGACTTCGGATGTGACGTTTCAAAGTCCAAATTCAAATCCTCAAAGCCCTCACCTGGAACTTGGGACACAAAGAGAATAGAAGGTCCTCCTCAAGTCTCACCAGGAAAACAGGAACAAACCTCAGCTTTCCCCAGGGCTGCCTCTACTGACCAACCTGAGCCATGCCAAGGGAAACCAAGGGCTGTTTCTAGGGGCAGGTCAAAGGCCTGGCTGCCACTGCAGTGCCGGGGGAAACAGAGCAGTGGTCAGGAGACCAAGAAAGAGGACCCAGGAGTGAACCAGACAAGATAAAGATTGGAACAAAAAGTCAATCAGTTAGTTATGGGGACAGTGTGAGGAATAAAGAGAGGACAATGGAACTGTGTTTCATTGAAGTTGGCATGAAGCTACAGCTTCCAAAGGGAACAGGCAGACACTGATCTGTGTGGTGACCAGGGACAGGACCCGCGGGCACGGCTGGAGCTGTGTCAGGAGAGGGTCAGGGTGGATATCAGGAAAACGTTCTTCCCCCAGAGGGTGCTGGGGCACTGAACAGTCTCTCCACGGAATGGTCACAGCCCTCGGGCTGCCAGAGCTCCAGGAGTGTTGGGACAGCATTCTCAGACAGAGTGGGATTGTTAGGGTTGGCTTCAGGGCCAGGAGCTGGACTTGATGGTTCTTGTGGGTACTCCAACTCAGTATATTCTATGATTCTGTGATCATTAGGAACTAGGAATTTGCTCACAAAGGTGTGGAATGCAGTGGGTGGGTGCCTTGTGAGATTGTAATCAGATTAAAATTACTTGTGATTCAAATTGAAAGTAAAAGGCATTGATGCACTCAGTGCTTGCAAGTAAAGGGGGGTTAGTACTGTTAAGCAAAACAGAAAGTGTGGGAGAATAAACACCTATTCTCTGGTTGCACATTCTCATTTCTTCACCTACACATGTGCAGGGCTTCCCCTCTTCTGCTGTCACACTTTCAGAAGAAAAATGTCATTATTTTTAAACCAACTTTGTTACAGTAAAAGTCAGCAACACATACTGCAAGGCCCTGGGAAAACTGTTCTGAGAAGAGCCTTGGTTTTATGGGAAAGCACCGAACAGAGACTTCTATAAAAGGGACAACTCCTGAGTCCTTGAGGTTTCCTGTGTCTGATCAAGTCATTCAGTGCTTCTGTGCTTCGGTTCCCAACAGTCAGGAGGGGGTGATCCACAGTGATTGATCTCGCACTCAGCGTCAGATCAGGTCTGTGCCAAGGGTGTGTATTCGAGGTTGGGTTTGAGATTTCAGTTCTGCTTTGTTTCTATTCTTTGTGAGCACCCATGTGCCTCATTCAGCACCAAGGGGGGTTCAAGTGGGCACACAAACCTTCTGCCCTGTCATTGCCTCTCAAAGTGTGCAGTGTTCCTTTCCTGCACCTACCTGGAGCACCAGATTCACCACTCATGTGCAGAACAAATTCACGGCAAAAATACCATGGCTCTGCCTGCTGGTGCTGAGCCCCACATACCAAAGGAGATTCTCAATTCTGGAACAAGAGCACATGGGGGGGAAAAGTTCAAGAATTAGGGTACAGAGTGGGGTAAGGGATGTGTCTTTAGCCTCGTGTGTTTTTACATTAAATCATCAGAGTGAAATACAGGAACAGTTTAGGGAGGTGATGTGCAAAAAAACTTTGGATTTTGGTAACTTGTGATAGCCAAGCAGGCAGGACATGCGGTCAGACTAAGGAGACTTGACCCTTTAAATGTGATGTTGACCTGGATCCTTCTTTGTAAAGTGTTTTCTAGATAGGCTGCATATGACATTTCATAGTTCCTGCTTGCAACTCTTCCAGTGTTTCAGCTGAGCTTCCCAGCACACATTTCTGCTTCTGTCTCATTCAGACCAGGGAGAAAGAATCATAGAAAGGCCTGGGTTTGAAGAGACCTTACAAGATAATTTCATTCCAACCCCCTTCCATGAGCAGGGACACCTCCCACTATCCCAGGCTGCTCCAAACCCTGTCCAACCCAGCCTTGGACACTGCCAGGGATGGGGCAGCCACAGCTTCTCTGGAAAACCTGTGCCAGGGCCTCACCATTCTCACAGGGAAAACTTTCTTCCCAATATCCAATCTAAACCTCCCCTCTATCAATTTAAATCCATTCCTCCTTGTCCTGACACTCCAGGCCCTTGTCAAGAGTCTCTCTCCATCTTTCCTGTGGGTTCCCTTCAGACACTGGAAGGACACACTGAGGTCACCCCAAAGCCTTCTCTTCTCCAGGCTGGACAATCCCAATTCCCTCAGCCTTTCTTCCCAGCAGAGCTGCTCCATCCCTCTGATCCCCTTGGTGTCCCTGCCCTGGCCTGGCTCCAGCAGCTCCCTGTCCTTCCTGTGCTGATCTCCGGGAGAAGATGGATGCCATGGATCTGCAGAACACACATAAGGGCACTGTGCCTGATGGGAGTAAACCCAAGAGGAAGGATGTGATCTTGCAGGATATGTTTGTCACATTACTTGAAGTTCTTAAGATTACAAGGGGAAAGACAGCTGTTTGACTCAGACTCCAAGCCTGGGGACTTCCCACTGTCTCAGAAGAGCAGTGCAAGCACAAAAGTGTTTCAGAGCACTTAGAAAAGTGCCACTGATGAGAGATGCAATGAGTGAGCACAGAGCAAAGCTCTCTCAGTTCATTTAAATGTAAGGCTTAGAGCTTAGGAAGGGGGAGGTTTGAAGCAAACCTATGGAAATCTCCTTTGGAATTTAAGAGAAAAAGTTTATTACAGATTGTGAAATGCTATTGGGAATGTATGTTCCCCTGAAAAGGTTTTGGGGGTTTTTCATTCGTTTCCTTGAAATCTGTCCTCACATACTTCTGTGGATCCTCCTGGATTCGTACCTATTACATTTCCCTAGACTTTTCCATGCAGACATGCAAACTGAAACCACAGAAAATATTTTCATGCACCCTCCACCCTCCAGAGCAAACCCACCACATTCTCCCTGACTCCAGCAAGGTGTGACGTGGCAGCCTCCTCAGAGGTGCCAGCCAGCTGCAGCAGGCAGAGAGGCAGCACTGCCTGGATGGAAGGAAAGAAAGCCAGCTTTTTGGGGAAAATCCTGTGTTCACTGCCTTTTCCCTTCTTTCTTTTGCAGCACAGCACTAATTTGATAAATCCACAAACCTGAGGAAGTTTATATGCCACTCTTAGCAGACACTGGTGACAGTCCTAAATCTGAGGTGTCCGCAAGCTGGCAGATTCTGCTCTGGTGAAAGTAAATGCATCTCCTATTGGGACCAGAGGGAACTGCTCCCAATTACATTAATGCTGAATATGGCCCCTTCAGTGACTTATTTTTAATTGTTGGACATTGTAAAAAAAGAAAAAAAAAAAAGAAACTGGAAAAATGTGCATTCTATCAAGTGTTGTGAAACTGTGTGGGTTGGAGAAGGCTCAGTTTTCAATAAAGGAAACATTCATTGCATCCCATTTCAAGGACTTCCATTAGATAGAAAGGAGACAGGAAGCTGAAGATTTGCTCTTGGTAGTTCTCCCTTTACTACCAAACAGCTCTATTTTAAATGAAAAAGTAAAGAAATTAAAGGCAACTGTGTGACTGTGGAGGCCAGAGAAGTTTCCTTACCTTTGCCAAGGTCAAAGCCTGGCATCACATAGAGTGTAAGAGTGTTGGGTGCTTCCTGGCACTGTGGGGATCCTGACTGTGTGCCATTCACAAGAAAAGGTGTCAGACTAGCCTTTTCCAGCTGCTCTCAGGTTAATTTTCAAAAGGTTTCTCCTATGGAATGTGAAAAAAAAGAAGTACTTTAGAGGCAGTTTTAAACAAATCTGAAAACTCAGCATATGCTCAGGCATACCCACAGACTTCAGTCCCATTACAGTCCTATTATATTTCCAAAGGCATTTCCCACCAGGATGGTAAAGGCCTCTTGAGTTTTAGGTGTCACTCATTCCTCCCAGCTTCCTTCTGCTCTGCTTCCTCCTTATTGTTTTCATCTGCCGGTCCATCCCGGCCTGATTTGTCATAATTTCATGTTGACATACTGGAGTAAGACAATTGCAGCTGCTCCCTCTGAAGAATGCAAACAGGGATCTGTCATCTCCTCTCCCCTTCTGCCCTTCTCCTGCCAGGAGGGATGGATTTCACCGGGAATCAGGGACCATGGCCCAAGAAGTGGCCGTGGTGTGTCCCAGCAGAGGGCTGGCAGATGATCCCCTGTCCCTGAGATCTTTTGGGTATCCCAGTTTCTGCTGAGGCTAAATGCTCCCCCATCCAAGTGTGTGTGTTTATGCAGCAAGCTCTGGGATGCAAACGGCATTCCTCTTATCATACGGAGAGAGGATGTGAGCTCATTCCTAAGGAATCCCAGCTCTGGGGTGCCCCACTCACTTAATCCAAGCATCCCTTGCATGCTCCTTCTTCTGAGAGGGTGGAAGAAAAGCAAAGCACAGTGCTATTGGCTTCTAATAAGTGGGATAATATATTTCAGAGAGGAGCTCAGACGGGAGAGGAAATGAACTTGGCTAGACAGTCACTTAAAGTATAAAAAAAAGGGGGGGGTGAATTTACAAAATTCATTCCATTATTTCATGTAAATATACTTGGCTGGGTTAAGACAGGCTGATATAATCATAAGATGCTGAATAAGACAGATTTAGCAGTGCAGCACCATTTATTAGCCTGCACGATAAAGAAACAAACAGAGTCCAGGCCTGGCAGTTGCTGGCTGTCAAAATAAGGAAAAGTCTAAAATGTTGTGAGTCTCTGATGCTGGAAGGAGGCCCTGGAAGTATTACAGCACCCAGATGGGCTCCCTGGGGCTCCCCCTGAGTGGAGGATCAGCTGGTGTGGTGAGCTTTGCACATCTGGGCTCAACACATCAGCAATGTCTGTCAGTGTCTGATGGGAGCATGCGTATCTACTGCTTGGGCTCATTGCGAGGACATTAAAAAGCTAAGAATGGTTCAGAAGGGAGCTGCCACCATCCTGAAAACCTGCTGTGAGACCAGAGGTGGCTGTCACCTTAGGCAAAGCAGGAAGGTACCACCTGAGAGGGCTGACAGCCCAGGCTTACACAAGAAGCCTGTGGAATGCAAAGCACCCAAGTCAGCTCCTGAGTCTGGAATCAGAATCCAACCCATGACACACACATTTCAATCGGGATTTTTGTCAGAAAACCACGCCTGAAATCATAGAATCACAGAATATCCTCGGTTGGAAAGGACCTACAGGGATCATCAAGTCCTCCAGGCCCTGCACAGATACCCCAACAATCCCACCCTGTGCCTGGGAGTTTTGTCCAAACTCTCTTGGAGCTCTGGCAGCCTTGGAGCTGTGGCCATTCCCTGTTCAGTGCCCCAGCACTCTCTGGGGGTAGAACCTTTTCCTGATATCCACCCTGACCCTGCCCTGACACATCTCCATGCCTTTCTCCATGTTCCCATCTTGCTCCTGCACAATGCTGCAATCACTGTCAGCAGGAATAGATCATCTCTGTACAACACTGAGTTAAATTGTTAAAAACAGAGACAGGCACACGTTGCAGTGAATTAACTTTGCCAATGCATGGGATTTATCATGACTCCATGATACTCTTCTGTTTAAATTTCCAGCTCCTGGAGAGATGTAGTGACATAAGCAACTCACTGGTGTCTTTCAGTGAGTCATCTGTGCTTGCTGTTGATGAAAAAGCTTAGAAATGTAACAGGAGATGAATGAAAACTGAAAAATGTGAACAGAACTTGAACTACTTCCTAAATCTCATTTTTCAGCCACTCCCGTAAATACTTGCAGCCTGAACTTTTGGCACTGGCAATGTTTCTTATGCTTTAAAGTGCAGGGTGCAGATCACAGTTTGGCAAAATTAATGGGGATTTATTATCACAAAAATGCAATATTTAAGACTTGCAGTTTTGTAAATGGTTTATGATTTTTAAAACTTTTAAAAAAATCATTATTCTATGGAGCTGTTTCCATTTTTTACTAAGGTTTATAAGCACATGACACCTGATAAAATCACTATTAAAGAATTTGAAGGGAAAACAAATTGAAAATTAGGATGATTGCAGATTTTTTAAATCTTTGTTGATATTTCAATTCAGCTAGTAATTCTGCATGCTATTTTCAAAACCTAATCTTGAATTAATTGAAAGAACCCCCATTGTCAGAAGAATTCCATTTCAGCTGTGAATATTCAGCACAGAAAACCAAGTCCCTCTGAGGTATCACATTATGAACAGCTGGAAGAGAGGCACAGAAGTTGACCAGGCACCTGAAAAACTCTGGCCCATAATGAATTGTTGTTGTTATACTCTTTAAAGTGCAGAAGGTTGAATATATTGATTCTATATTGTTTTTTCTACGTACATCCTTCCAATTCAAGCCAGGTTTAACCCTAAAAGGACACCACAAATCTGGAGATACGTTTGTAACTTCAGTTCTGAGGCAGAAAATGCCTGTGGTGGTAGATGCCTTTTCCTGGAGGTATTTCCATCAATAGTTGTGAAGTACTCAAGGGACAGAGATGGTGAGTGTGACAGACAACCGCAGGAAGGTGGCAATTGTCTCTCCTCACAGCAGGGTTCAGATGTGGATGGTGAGTTACAGGGCTGCACACTGATTCTGAGGATAAAACAAATCACAGGACCACTAGAGGTGGAAAAGACCTCCAAGATCAGCAGCTCCAGCCTTTGGCCTCTTTCACCACCTTGACACCCAGCCCAGAACACTGAGTGCCACTTCCAGCCATTTCCTGAACACCTCCAGGGGTGGGGACTCCACCACTGCATGGGAAAATCCTGCCTGTCTGCCCACTGAACCAGCATGCAGGGATGGAGATGGAGTCTCCTGTCTGAGTTCTTGTTTCCAGTCACTTCCCAGCCCTCAGTGTGTCTCCACTCAACCTCAATGGCATTGCTTTCCCCATAAAGCCTGTGCCTTATAGCTGGCTTGGAAGACCTACTTTTGCCGTTTTAAAAATAATACATAATAGTGACAAATTGAGCATTTTTCTTCTTCATTTAAAAAGTAACCTATAGTGTTCTCATTTTCATTTAAAAAAAAAAAAAAGCTCACTCAAAGAAACATCCCTTCATTTTGAAGGAAAATCTCAAACTTTCTAGATACAAATGTTGCATGCAACCTTGTACAGAATTAATAAATTCTGTCAAATACATTTTTAAAAAATCCACTGTTTCCTCAATAAGCACTTGTGCACAAAATTTCATGCCTGTTTCTTTCCATTTCTATTCAGTTGACTTGTAAAGGGCTAAAAGGCTCACAGCCACTTCTGTGAATGAGAAGAAAGAGCAGTGCATCCATTTTACAGATGTGCAGCAAGATTAATCAGATTTACTCAAGAACTCACAAGCAGTCTGTGCAACAGCTGGGAAGAAAACCCCAAGTCCTAGTCATATGTTCTAGCCACAGAATTATCCTTACTCTTGGAAAAAGCAGAGGTGCTTTTGTGGAAAACAATGAGTTGTAAAGCCTGAGGAAAATAAACTCTCCCAGGCTTTTTCTTAAGCAGGGCTGGAGAAAGATTTTGGTGTAGAGGGGCTGCTTGTAGGGATGTATAAATGCAGGTTTTGGTCCTGTTTGCAGCCTAGTTTGCTTTAGTAAATAAATATGTACATGTGTTTAGGTGGGTTTGGATAAACCTCCACCAGTGAAAGAGTCCTTCACAGAACAGTGGAGCAGAGAAGAGCCCAGCTCCCCCCGCCCGCTCGCATGCGACTCCACGCCTGTGCCACCCCACTGATGTCAGAAATGCTAAATTCTTTCATCGTTGTTTGAAACAAGACCTCCATTATAAGCCAAATTTTGACTCCTCTCTAGAGGAAAAATAATCAGCCTGAACTTTCACAGGCATGATATTAACTCAGGGTAGAATGTCCTTTTAGGAAACTTGAGGCTGACTGAAGAAAATATTCAAGAGCCTTGGGGTGAGGGAAGCAGGGGTGGGGTGACAAGGAAATACAAAAAATTGAGCTGTTTTAAAATTTCCTAGTTGACTGTTTAGGAAAAACAACCTTATAGTCAGGAATAGCCAGGGAACTGGGCAAGTTTTCTTTTCTTCATGATATCATGAGATGCACACACTGACCAAGCAACCCCTGGAGCAGCAACACAGGGTGGAAAGTGGCTCTGGAGAAGCTGGAACAGCCTTCGTGGACTCTAAGACTTTAACACTGTTTTGACTGAACAATTCAGGTGGTGAAGCACCTCTGGAAGTCCACAGTCCAACCCCTTGCTCACAGCAGAGCTAATTCCAAAGCTAGATGATATCTTACAAGGCCTTATCCAGTAAAGCTTGGACATTTTCCAAGCATGGGTATCCCTCATCTTCCCTAGGCTCCTGCTCCTGTGCACCCCTCACACAGGAAGAATTTTTCTGATCAAAAATCAGAATTTTTCTAGTTGCAACATGTGCCACTTGCCTCTGGTCCCTTCTCCATGCACCTCTGAGGAGAATCCAGTTCTGCCTTTTCTAAATTTCGCCTTTAGCCAGAAGTCTGCACCAACCCATCTGAGTCTTGTCCAGGTAGAGCAAACCCAGTGCCCTTAGCCTCCCTTCATACAGAAACACAGACTGGTTGAGGTTGGAAGGGACCACAGGGAGTCATCTGGTCCCACAATTCTACTCAAGCAGGGCCATTCCAGAGCACATGGCACAGGATTGCTGGCCAGCAGCTCTGCTGAGAAGGACCTGGGGGTCCTGGTGGACAACAGGCTGTCCATGAGCCAGCAGTGCCCTGGGGGACAAGAAGGCCAATGGAATCCTGGGGTGCACTGGGAAGAGCAGTGCCAGCAGGTCAGGGAGTGATCCTGCCCCTCTGCCCAGCCCTGGGAGGCACATCTGGAGTGCTGTGTCCAGCTCTGGGCTCCTCAGGACAGCAGGGACAGGGAGCTCCTGGACTGGGGCCAGTGGAGCTGCAGAGATGATTTAGGGCCTGGGCATCTCTGGCAGGGAAAGGCTGAGGGAGCTGGGGCTGTCCCAGAGCCTGGAGGAGCCCCAGCTGAGAGGGCCCCTCAGCCCTGGGTGTCCCCTGTGTGCAGGGAGGGCTCGAGCAGGGCCCAGGCTCTGCTCCAGGGGGCCCAACAATGGCACCAGAGGAACAGGCAGGGACTGAGCCCAGGAGGTTCCACCTGGGCAGGAGGCAGAACTTCTGTCCTGGGCAGTGACTGAGCCCTGAACAGATTGAACAGAGAGGGTGTGGAGTCTCCTCACTGGGGATATTCCAGAACCATCTGGACACAATCCTGTGCCCTGTGCTCTGGGATGGCCTGCTGGAGCAGGGAGGTGGGACCAGATGAGTCTCTGTGGTCCCATCTAACCTGACCCATCCTATGATCCCTGTTTTTCCTTTCCAGGCCTCTCCACAGCCACCAGAGATTCCCAGCTCCAGAGGCAGACACTGGTGTTTTGAGCATATGAGGTATCTGAAGTGCTCATTCAATATTTTTTCCAGGTGGTGGGCATGGTTTCCAGCTTGTACAATTCCTCCATGGTTCACTGAAGACCTCAGCTTTTCCTCAGCATCTGCACAGAAAGTGCAGTGAACAGGCAGGAGAGCGCAGCTGAAGTGGGCATTTCCATGGCTCTGAGAACTGGCTGCTCCAGACCAAAGGAAAGGACTGGGGGCTTGGGGGTGAAGTTATGTCTGACAACAGCCCTGTGATACCACATGATCTCGTGATCCAGCCTGGGCGAGCTCTGGGGAATAAAGGTGGCCATGTTCATAGAATTATAGAATTACAGAATATGTTGAATTGGCAAATCACAGGACCACTAGAGGTGGAAAAGACCTCCAAGATCAGCAGCTCCAGCCTTTGGCCTCTTTCACCACCTTGACACCCAGCCCAGAACACTGAGTGCCACTTCCAGCCATTTCCTGAACACCTCCAGGGGTGGGGACTCCACCACTGCATGGGAAAATCCTGCCTGTCTGCCCACTGAACCAGCATGCAGGGATGGAGATGGAGTCTCCTGTCTGAGTTCTTGTTTCCAGTCACTTCCCAGCCCTCAGTGTGTCTCCACTCAACCTCAATGGCATTGCTTTCCCCATAAAGCCTGTGCCTTATAGCTGGCTTGGAAGACCTACTTTGCCGTTTAAAAATAATACATAATAGTGACAAATTGAGCATTTTTCTTCTTCATTTAAAAAAGTAACCTATAGTGTTCTCATTTTCATTTAAAAAAAAAAAAAAAGCTCACTCAAAGAAACATCCCCTTCATTTTTGAAGGAAAATCTCAAACTTTCTAGATACAAATGTTGCATGCAACCTTGTACAGAATTAATAAATTCTGTCAAATACATTTTTAAAAAATCCACTGTTTCCTCAATAAGCACTTGTGCACAAAATTTCATGCCTGTTTCTTTCCATTTCTATTCAGTTGACTTGTAAAGGGCTAAAAGGCTCACAGCCACTTCTGTGAATGAGAAGAAAGAGCAGTGCATCCATTTTACAGATGTGCAGCAAGATTAATCAGATTTACTCAAGAACTCACAAGCAGTCTGTGCAACAGCTGGGAAGAAAACCCCAAGTCCTAGTCATATGTTCTAGCCACAGAATTATCCTTACTCTTGGAAAAGCAGAGGGGTGCTTTTGTGGAAAACAATGAGTTGTAAAGCCTGAGGAAAATAAACTCTCCCAGGCTTTTTCTTAAGCAGGGCTGGAGAAAGATTTTGGTGTAGAGGGGCTGCTTGTAGGGATGTATAAATGCAGGTTTTGGTCCTGTTTGCAGCCTAGTTTGCTTTAGTAAATAAATATGTACATGTGTTTAGGTGGGTTTGGATAAACCTCCACCAGTGAAAGAGTCCTTCACAGAACAGTGGAGCAGAGAAGAGCCCAGCTCCCCCCGCCCGCTCGCATGCGACTCCACGCCTGTGCCACCCCACTGATGTCAGAAATGCTAAATTCTTTCATCGTTGTTTGAAACAAGACCTCCATTATAAGCCAAATTTTGACTCCCTCTCTAGAGGAAAAATAATCAGCCTGAACTTTCACAGGCATGATATTAACTCAGGGTAGAATGTCCTTTTAGGAAACTTGAGGCTGACTGAAGAAAATATTCAAGAGCCTTGGGGTGAGGGAAGCAGGGGGTGGGGGTGACAAGGAAATACAAAAAATTGAGCTGTTTTTAAAATTTCCTAGTTGACTGTTTAGGAAAAACAACCTTATAGTCAGGAATAGCCAGGGGAACTGGGCAAGTTTTCTTTTCTTCATGATATCATGAGATGCACACACTGACCAAGCAACCCCTGGAGCAGCAACACAGGGTGGAAAGTGGCTCTGGAGAAGCTGGAACAGCCTTCGTGGACTCTAAGACTTTAACACTGTTTTGACTGAACAATTCAGGTGGTGAAGCACCTCTGGAAGTCCACAGTCCAACCCCTTGCTCACAGCAGAGCTAATTCCAAAGCTAGATGATATCTTACAAGGCCTTATCCAGTAAAGCTTGGACATTTTCCAAGCATGGGTATCCCTCATCTTCCCTAGGCTCCTGCTCCTGTGCTGCACCCCTCACACAGGGAAGAATTTTTCTGATCAAAAATCAGAATTTTTCTAGTTGCAACATGTGCCACTTGCCTCTGGTCCCTTCTCCATGCACCTCTGAGGAGAATCCAGTTCTGCCTTTTCTAAATTTCGCCTTTAGCCAGAAGTCTGCACCAACCCATCTGAGTCTTGTCCAGGTAGAGCAAACCCAGTGCCCTTAGCCTCCCTTCATACAGAAACACAGACTGGTTGAGGTTGGAAGGGACCACAGGGAGTCATCTGGTCCCACAATTCTACTCAAGCAGGGCCATTCCAGAGCACATGGCACAGGATTGCTGGCCAGCAGCTCTGCTGAGAAGGACCTGGGGGTCCTGGTGGACAACAGGCTGTCCATGAGCCAGCAGTGCCCTGGGGGACAAGAAGGCCAATGGAATCCTGGGGTGCACTGGGAAGAGCAGTGCCAGCAGGTCAGGGAGTGATCCTGCCCCTCTGCCCAGCCCTGGGAGGCACATCTGGAGTGCTGTGTCCAGCTCTGGGCTCCTCAGGACAGCAGGGACAGGGAGCTCCTGGACTGGGGCCAGTGGAGCTGCAGAGATGATTTAGGGCCTGGAGCATCTCTGGCAGGGAAAGGCTGAGGGAGCTGGGGCTGTCCCAGAGCCTGGAGAGGAGCCCCAGCTGAGAGGGGCCCTCAGCCCTGGGTGTCCCTGTGTGCAGGGAGGGCTCCGAGCAGGGCCCAGGCTCTGCTCCAGGGGCCCAGCAATGGCACCAGAGGAACGGGCAGGGACTGAGCCCAGGAGGTTCCACCTGGGCAGGAGGCAGAACTTCTGTCCTGGGCAGTGACTGAGCCCTGAACAGATTGAACAGAGAGGGTGTGGAGTCTCCTCACTGGGGATATTCCAGAACCATCTGGACACAATCCTGTGCCCTGTGCTCTGGGATGGCCCTGCTGGAGCAGGGAGGTGGGACCAGATGAGTCTCTGTGGTCCCATCTAACCTGACCCATCCTATGATCCCTGTTTCCTTTCCAGGCCTCTCCACAGCCACCAGAGATTCCCAGCTCCAGAGGCAGACACTGGTGTTTTGAGCATATGAGGTATCTGAAGTGCTCATTCAATATTTTTTCCAGGTGGTGGGCATGGTTTCCAGCTTGTACAATTCCTCCATGGTTCACTGAAGACCTCAGCTTTTCCTCAGCATCTGCACAGAAAGTGCAGTGAACAGGCAGGAGAGCGCAGCTGAAGTGGGCATTTCCATGGCTCTGAGAACTGGCTGCTCCAGACCAAAGGAAAGGACTGGGGGCTTGGGGGGTGAAGTTATGTCTGACAACAGCCCTGTGATACCACATGATCTACGTGATCCAGCCTGGAGCGAGCTCTGGGGAATAAAGGTGGCCATGTTCATAGAATTATAGAATTACAGAATATGTTGAATTGGAAGGATTGTCAAACCCAACTCCTGGCCCTGCACAGACTCCCCAACAATCCCACTCTGTGCCTGAGAGCATTGCCCAAACTCTCCTGGAGCTCTGGCAGCCTTGGGGCCATGACTGTTCCCTGGGGAGCCTGTTCAGTGCCCCAGCACCCTCTGGGGGAAGAACCTTTCCCTGATATCCACCCTGACCCTCCTCTGAGCCAGCTTGTTCATGTTGTTCAGCTCCTCCTCACAGCAGCAGGGTGAAAGGGAAGGGAGGCATGATCAAGATGTCCATGGTGACAGTCAAGCTTTCCTGACAGAATTACATTCTGAGGTCATTCATAGCTGGAATAATGACTGATTTCAGAGGAGCTATCTGGTCCTGGATCTTAGAAGACAAAGAGTTTAATGTCTTTCTTTGTGGTACTTTTTCCCCTCTACAAGAGAGGCTGTAGGCTCTGACTGTAGGTGAGGACTCGGACTTTGATGTCTTCTCTAATCCTCTCCTTCTCTTAAATAATTCAAGCAAATGGTATTAACAGGAGTTTTTGCAAGGAAATTGAAACCTAAGTATGTCTGGTATGTGGTAGAGATAATCAGGGAAATACTGAAGCAGCATATGACAGATTTTGTATTCCATGCATCTTTGGCTAACTCTCCAGCAATTTGTTGTCTAATCTGTCCTCCACAGGACCTCTGCCAAATATCTGGGTGGCTTCATGGTGCCACCTTTGGAAAAAAACCCAAACCACAAACTTCTCAGGGGAATATTTTTCCATTTTTGTTTCAAAAAGAAGATACCCCCTCACCCTAAAAGGCACAGCAGCCAAGTTCTAAGCCCAATGTCAAACTGAAGACCTGACATGCTGAGGCAGATGATGAGAGAAGTCAGAGTTTGCTACTGTTGAAAACAGGAAATTTCCAGACCACCAGCAGAGCTTGTGTAATTTTCTGCCGTCTCCAGAATACCCACCAACACGAGGCTTCTAAAAGCATGATTTAATTCAGGTAGAAAATCTATTTTGCTTTTACTTTCTGACAGACAACACTGGTAGTATTTTTGTCATCCTGAGTTTATCCAGTAATTATCCCTGGTAATTAAAGAAAATTGGCTTTCCAAGGAATAGGTCCTCTAAAATATCTGCTGTTTCATAAGCTTTTTAAAAACTCTTTTCAAAACCTTTTAATAAATTTAATAAATTAATAAACAGAAACCTTGCTGACATGACCTTAAAGATGCAGTAGCACTTGTACAGAGCAAATCCATACATCAGCTGCGTGCCCTTCAGCGTCCATGAGTAATGAGGCATCTCCAGCCCCACAATAAGAATTTGATGCCAGACACCACTGTCATGTATTTTCTCCCTCTCAAATATATGCATCTATGTGTGAGAAAACCCCACCTTCAAATATGGTATGTCTTTTTAGAGACATTTTCACATGAGAGAGGGAGGCTGAGGTAATCTTATTATCACCAAAACATTGTAAAAACAGCAGAGCATTGGAGAACTTTAATCCTTTTCTAAATTATGGACTGAGAACATTACAATCGTGCTGGGCACAAAGGCAGAGCTGTAACTTGACAGGCTTGTATAATTTACAGCCTCCATAGTAAAAGAGGTGTTTTTATTAAATGACTGCCTGAATTTCTACAGCCACTTCAGACTGATGATACTGGGGAGGCTTGCATTCTGTTGCCATCATTCAAATCCTTCCCTTTCACCACAAGAATATGGCTGGGATTCCAGTTCAAACCCCATATGCAGTTATTTATCTATTACTGCTTGTCAATTCAGAGCTGAGGCTATTTGTGCTGGTACCTCACTTCACACACCTTAAATAGCTTTTGTTTCTCATTTTAAAAAGCTTTCCTTTATCAAATAAGCATAAAACATTAACTAAACAATAGCCAAAATCTATTTATCACCAGGAAAATGCCCTTTGCATAGAAGGCCTGGGTGTTATGGTCATGTATTCAAATTTCTGTTTAAACTGAACTAAAATCTGACAAAGAACTGATGCTTTTTTGCTGGCTGCAGAAAAGTACCTAACATTATTTTTCCCTTCTGTACTGCACAGAAAAGAAGGGCATTTGTACATTGAAATACTTTTATCAGACTCCACTAAGGAATATTTTTGCACTGATAAAATAAGAGAAGGCAAATAGGGAAAGCAACTTCAATCTCAACATTACAGTGCAGACTCTAGAAGGATGTTTACACTGCTGGAATGAAAACAATTCATAACCAGGCTTTTAACTTAAAATAAGTAATATAAATATTTATCAGAGTCGTGTTTTAAGGCCTGTATTACTAAACTATTTCTGTATTATATTGGGAGTGACAGCTATTGTTAAAATCAAAATGCTTTCATAGCAGAAAATTAACTGAAATCCATTTAGCCAGCATGGAATTTTGCATTAGTATCCATTTACTGGGCTTAGAAAACTCAGGTCAGGATTTCAGACAGATAGACCTTATCCTGGGAATGAGTTTTGTCTTAGCTTGACCTCTGCTGTGGATCCCACTGATATTTAGTAGAGTGTCTACATCCTTCCCTCTTTTAAGGCAGGTCCTTGAGGATGAATTCTGGATATCATTCCACAGTACATAAGCAGCTCCTGAGCCTGGGAATGCCACCACTGACTCCAGTGCAAGCAGATACACAATTAAATTGCCCTAAATGCTCTTTCCTGGGGGAGAGGCACAGCCCTCAAACCCTTGCAATGCCAAGGCTTCATGGTCACCCTTGGGTATCAATCCTCACTCTCAGGAAGCAGCACATGGCTTTTCTTAAGCACCTTTGAGTGATATCTCTCAACAGTCTCTAAAGTAAATTTTTTAATCTGCCTGCCAAGCACTCTGTTGAGGCAATCTGAGGTGGAGCAGAACAGCTCCAGCCCAAATCCACAAGTGAAAATGCATCCTCAGGCCACCAATTCACATAGACACTCTCTCCTCCCCTCCCACAGCTACCAACATGACACACCCCCCACACACTCCTGTGGGGACCTGAGCCCTGCTCAGAAAACCAGTGGTGCTCCATGACTTGCTTGGATGCATCAATTAATTCCCTTCCCACCTTCCCAGCGCTCCCAAGACAGCCCCACATGCCTTGCCTGGAGCTACTGCTGCCATCTCCACATACATGGCAGCTCCCACCATGTCAACACCGAGGTCCAAACAATCACAGAACCACTAAAGTTGGAAAAAATCAAAAAAGTCATCGAGTCCAAACATTAACCCAGAACCCACCCTGTTCATTACTAAACCATGTCCCCAAGTGCCACATCCACACATTTTTTAATACTTCCAGGGACAGTGATACCACCACTTCCCCAGGCAGCCTGTTCCAGTGCCTAACAACCCTTTCAGTAAAGAATTTTTTCTTAATATCCAATCTAAACCTCCCCTGGTGAAGCTTGGGGTCATTTATTCCTGTCCTGTCTCTGGCTGGCTGGGAGCAGAGCCTGACCCCTACCTGGCTGCACCCTCATATCAGGGAGTTGTGGAAAGTGAGAAGATCCCCCCGAGCCTCCTTTTCTGCAGGCTGAGGCCCTCCACCACCACCCCCCCAGGGGTGCTCCAGACCCTTCACCAGCTCTTTGCACAGCCGAGAAACATTCAAGCCACATCAGCCTTATTTCTGCCCCATTCCATGGGCAAACCTTTATTAGGTTGGTGTTCTTCCTCCAGCTCTGCTACATCTGCTGCAGGAGTCCATTGTACTTGGAAATGTTGTTTTGGAAACAGGTGATTGAGGAAGAGACATGCAAGAGAAAAAAAGGGAGGCTTTGCCAGAAAAGGCACAGATCAGGATGAAGAACACACGTCCAAAGAGTTCCAGATCAATGCTTCATCCTCTACAGCACCAGCAGGAAATCCCTGCTGTGAGAGCCAGGGTTCATCACTTAGAGATGGGTGCAGTTATGCCTGCCCCAGTCAGAAGAGCTGTGTGCACTCAGCCCCATCAATAACACGAGGGTGGTGTTGCTTGGTTACACCATGGATAATGGCTGGAAGTGGAAGGAAATCCAATTTCAGTTTTAAATCAGCTGTTAAACCATAAAAACCCAGCATCCAGGATGATAGCATTTTTTAATTGACTATGTATTTCTACAGAGATGTAGTCCCCCCCCAAAATAAAATCCATTTGTAGATGCACGTATGAATTTAAACCTAGGAGTTGAATTTCACACAGCATCTGATTTCAAAGATTTCCTGTAAGACCCTTAAGAGAAGAAAGAAAAAATCATCAAAAAATCCAAACTGCAAAACAAATGTCAAAGGGCATTAAAACTAGGCTTACATAAAATCTCACACCAACTGACCACCTAGATTAAGCAAGGAATTTATGTTCCATTTTCATGACATCAGTATAGCTTCAGAGTAATTTCAGGGTGCTGCTTTCATGTACTTGAACTGAGGGAGCTGGATTTGCCCGCAGAAAGCCACATTCCTGATTGCTTTTCCAGGTGGCAACTCAGATATTGTGTCCAGCATTTAACTGTGTTCCAACTTCCAGCAGACTTTTAGGACTCTCTCTATATTTGAGAGCTCTGATGTTTAATAAAACTTGACAAGTTTGGTTCATTTACTGTTATTGTCACACCTGAGCATTTCATGGTGGTTAATGAAGTACAAAAAAAATACGGAGAACTATAAAAATCAGGTTGGAAATTCTTTAAAACACATTTTTCAGACAAAGGACTAAGAGCCTGAGGGAAATCTGGACTCTGCCAACCTTTCAGAAGTCTGGTTAGGCATCCAGAGCTATTAATAAAATAAAAAAATCCACTATCCATATGATTTTGGGAAGAGGATAAATCAACTGATTTTGTTGCCTTGTGTCTCACCCATGAAAAACAAGAATTATAATCTTTGTCACTCAAATTTCGTCTTTTTAGTCCTCTTAATGTGTATGTTGCTCAGAATAAGGATTGTTCTCTGTATCTCTACCAGTTACGAATCTAGTAGTAATTATTAATAATGAGGAGATGGTTCTGTAATCACCATGCCCTCAGTAGGAAGAATGGGTGACAAATTAATCCAAGCTCGAAACAAGATTGTTATCAGTGCAAGGAAAGATGGCAAAGCTGCAGTGAATGTTTGGACCCATTTCCTGCTCTTTGATATCCCAACAGCTGGGGTTTGTGTGGAGATAAGTAATTTTTGAGTCAACCACAACAAACTCCACTGCACACCTTAGTTCTTTCTGGGTGACCTGTTTGGTTATTCAACATGAACTCAACTGCACAGAATATCCTGAGCTGGAAGGGACCCATGAGGATCATCAAGTCCAACTCCTGACTTCACATAGGACAGCTTAAAAATTAACCTGTGTATCAAAGAATGTTGTCCAAGTACTCCTTGCACACCATCAGGCTTGGTGCCACTTCCTGGGCAGCTTTCCCTGCCAGATCACCTTCTCAGGGAAGAACATTTCCCTGACATCCAGCCTGAACTTCCCCTGATGCAGATTTAAGCCATTCCCTTGTGCCAGAGAGAAGAGATCAGCACTCCCTTCTCCTGCCCTCCTCATGAAGAGGGGAAAGGATCATGCTCATCTGAATTTGCAGCTGTTCAAAGACAGTTCATATCTGTTATATGGAGGAAGATGTGCACTGCCCAGTTTACATCTTAATACTGGATTTTACCAATTTTTCTGACTCAGACTTGTAGCTGCTGCCACACTGGTTTCTATCACGTTTCTTGACTCAGTCTATACTGAAACAGAGCAGGTTTGGGATTCCTGGTCATGCAGGTAACCTGACAGTAGGAAAAGTAATGTTTTAAAGAAAAAATTAAGGAAGAAATGCTAGCTGGCCTATCCTGCCCTGTAAGATCTTTGTACTTTTACCATTCTTTCACATCCCCCATCCCCACTATTAAGATGGTTGAAGTAGAGATTGGGATAGAGCATTCATAGAAAATATTTTCCAATCAGATTTGATGTATCAGGCCAGCATGGACACATTTAATGACCAACATCTCTAACCAGAGAAAGGAAATCTACATGTCCCTCCAAATCTTTCTGCTCCAGAGAGGAGCAGAAGGAAAAGTTAAGTCCATCACACCAGGCCACTCCTGATCCTACTGCACCTGGGAGCTGTAGCCACCAAGTGCTCCAGCCAAGGCAGGGTGTCAAATGTTGAGTTTTTAATGACACCTACTGCACACAAGGAGCCATGGAAAGTGCCCTGGGCCATGCAGCACACACACAGACTGTGCTCAAGGGCCTGTTATCCCTGATGTTTGGAATGGGCAGCAGGACACACCTCTCCTCTCAGCTGTGCTGCAGTTTCAGTGCCAGTCTGGCCCCATAGGCATTTTCCTGGGTGTAAAACACCAGCAGGGATGCATGGATTTATTTTTATTTTTAATTCTAGCAGTACGTTGCCTTCAGGATCCAAAGTGCAACAAAAAATGAATGCAGGGTTAAGCAGCAAAAAGGAATGCAATGAACACCAGGCTGTGAACAACAGCCCCAAGGGACACAAAGGGCAGGGGCAGGGCAGGCCCTACCTGGGCAGTGCAGGCCGCAAGCTGCCCTTCCTCTCCCGTCAGCTCCAACTCAAGGCAAACACCCATCAGCCAAACGCTCTGGGGTCTTCCACAGGACACCAGGGCTCTTCAAGGGTTAACTGAGGTTATTAAAGGCTGTAATTTCACAGCTCACATGCAGAGGTGCTTCGTTAACCTGTCTCAGGAAGGCCCTCAGGACCAGCACAGCCTGGAGACAGGGAAAGGCCTCACCTACCTGCCCAGGTGGTGTGCCACAAGCTCTGGGGCTCAGCTGACCTCCCAAGGAACTCACCTGGGGGACAGAGGACACACATGACCTCAACTGCTGCCACAGTGCAGCTGCCACAGCTGACCAGCTTCCTGCTGGGTCAGGCCTTGGTCCTGGCTCCCTTCCTGACACAGGGATTTCACCACTGGCACCGGAGAAGACTTGAAAAGGAATCTCATCAATACTTACAAGTATCTGGAGTATGGGCTTTGAGATGGTGCCAGGCTCTTTTCAGTGGTGCCCAGGGACAGGATGAGGAGCAATGGACATAAACTAAACACAAGACATTCCATCTCAGAGTGAGGCAGCATTTCTGCACACTGAGGGTGGCAGAGCCCAGGAATAGCTGCCCAGGGCGGGCGTGGAGTCTCCCTCTCTGGGGCCATTCCAATCCCACCTGGACATGCTCCTGTGTCACCTGCTGCAGGTGTCTGTAGGCAGAGCATAATGTCAGGCAGAATCATAAAGTTTCAGATTTTCTTGTTTTCACTGAAATTTCTGCAGGTGCTAGTTGATCACTAAGAAGGAAAAAGAAAACTAAGAAAAGTTAAAATATCTTTGCCTTAGTGATGGCAAAGAACAGGGGAAAGTCTTGCTGGAAATCCGGTGGTTTATCCTTGGAGACTTTGCTTCGCTAATGCACCAAACTGCAGATGAAGAAGAAACCAAATTTTGACAACAGAGCATTGGATCTTCTGCAGCAAACGGAGCTGTTCCTTGGGCAGAGAGCAAATGTTACCAATGGATAAGGCTTTATAAAGGGAAGGCTTTGTAACATGGCTCTGGCCTGTTACTTAGGCTAAGTAGAAGTGAACAATGGGAGAGTGACTCAGCTGGAATAGGGCTAGAGAGATGTAGGAGACATGAGAGGATGTGGGACACATGCTGTGTGACTATCACATGTCCACATCATGTCCACATCGTGGTGTATGGTGCTTGGTTGACTTGGGCTTGTTGTGCCTTAGAACGATGCAAACTGATGACCAGCTAACTGCTTAAAAAGGCCAGGTTTTTGGCAATAAAGAACACTCCTTTGCACCTGCCTGGGGTCCCTGTGCCACCCATTACTGCAACAAGAAAACACAAAGCCTAAGCCTGGTCTATTCCCATTCCCTCCTGGAGAAACAACCAGGCAGCCTCAGGAAGACAAGCAAACCCAAGACTCTTCAAAAGAGTGAAATGGATTTAGCCAGGTGGAGTTGGGTCACAGGGGGATTGTTTTAGTTCTGTATCTAATCCGATTGTGCTGCATTAAACACCTCAATTTAGTTACAAGTGTTGAGGAAGTGCAATAAAAATTCCACAAATGTATTTTCTACAGAAACCTGTGAGCATCCATGAGTTATTAAGATTATGAAGCATGTATCCCCAAAATGAGATGGAGAAGTATAGTTCTATTTATAGCCCTGCAACAGTGACTTTTCCCAGAAAATATCTTGTATCTACTGGTTAAGTGGTGTAATCCCCCCACGAAAGGCCAACTTAGGCTACAATTGTGTATCAGCTTTCACTGAGCAGCCAACAGTGCATCTGTCCAGGTGTGGGTTTTTAGGGGCCAGTAAGCAAAAAATACCAAGGCATGCTTCATTTTGAGCAGGGTCAGTGCCCATCAGCTCTTTTCAGTGGTGCCAGAATGCTGCTTCCTGGGAAGTGGCAGTGGAGGAGCTCACAAGTTTCTTCATCACTACAGGCCACCCATCCCTACTCTTCTGCCACCTTGCTTAAAGAGAAAACTCCACTGCATGGCTGGGATTCCAAGTCTGGGAGAAATCCCAGTCTCAGGACTGCAACTCTGTTTCCCAGGAGGCAATCATGCTCCACAGTTTCATGTGGAGTCTCTGCTGGTCAAAGCATCTTGGGCCATCTCAAAATCACACTCACCTGAAAAACAGTGGTGCTGGGAATCCTGCTGGAAAGATTCAGGGAGCTTTGAAAATCTCAGCAAGACTTCGCCCCCCTCCTACGTAATAAAAGAAACATTTTGTGGTCACTGAATTGCTCTCAAGTATGCAACACAAGTAGCTCTGCTGGAGCACCCCCACACATGGAGAAAACTCATGGTATAAAATGCCAGATGTATGATCATCCAGTTTTGGTTTTCATTGTTTTCTCTCCCAGATGGTTTTATATCACACCCCTGACCCTGATTTGAAAAGCAACAAAAACTTAGCTATTAAAAAATAAATTTATTCTTTCCAAACTATCATTTTACTGCTTGGGTTGTTTTATGTTGTGGTAGCTTCTTGTTAAAGTTCATTCTCTCCTTCCACACAATCGTTTCTGTTCCTCAGCACTTGCAGCACTGTACATTCACCCTTCTGATTCAAACACATGCATCTCCATTATGGGCTCACAAGGACGTCCCTCCTCCCACTACAGTGGCCCTTTTCCTAAAAAACCCTTTTAAATGACTCAGAGCCTGGTCACTCCAATATACCTACTTTCAAAGAATTATGGAATGACTTAGGGTTAGAATGGGACCTTAAAGATCACCAAATTCCAACCCCTGCCATGGGCAGGGACACCTTCCACTATTCCAGGTTGCTCAGAGCCCTGTCCAGCCTGGCCTTGGACACTGCCAGGGATGGGGAAACCTGTGCCAGGGCCTCCCCATTCTCACAGGGAACAATGTCTTCCTAATACCCAATCTAACCGTCCTCTCCATCAGTGTGAAAGTTCCTGTCACTGCTGTTCCTGCTGAAGAGGTCCTTTCAGACACCAGAATGTTTCTATGAGGTCTCCACACAACCTTCTCATCTCCAGGCTGAACTTTCTCAGCCTGTTTCTATAGGGGAAATGTTCCAGTCCCCTTATCAGCTTTGTGGCCTCCTCTGGCCTGCCTCCAGCAGCTCCCTGTCCTTCCTGTGTGGGGCCCCAGGGCTGGACACAGCCCTGCAGCAGGGTCTCAGCAGAGTGGGGCAGAGGGGCAGAATCCTCCCCTGCTGCACTGGGGCCTTAGATGAGATATCTAGGGTTTTCTGAGGTATTTTTAGGTGGAAGAGTTTAAACAGAAGACTGTCAGCCTATCCAACACTGATGACTGGGTCATTTCAGACCATTAGTGAGACACACAAATGTCCAAGAAATATGTGATTTTGTTTGCTTTCCTCTGAGTGCTTAGGAGTTGGTGCCATTCTTTTCAAAGTGCCCTTTGGACCCTGGACTAAGGATGACACCATGTGAAAGCACTCCCAGTCATTGCTCATTTGGCAGGGAACTGTTTCATCTGGTTGTGCATCATGGAACACACCCTTCCCAGCAGCATTCCTTCTTCCCAGGACAGCCCAGCACAACACAGGGTGCCCCCCCTCATGCCAGAAGTCCAGCTTCTATCCCAAAATAAAGCATGGAAGCAATAATGGTGTGGCACAATGGGGGTGGTACCTCTTTAGATATCTCCAGGGTAAGTAAATCATGAGGAATAGGCAGAGAGAGGTTCAGAAAACTGGGCTTTGCCAGATAAATTTGATTGATTTGTGGATGGATTACACAATTAGGGGGTGAAGGCAATACAAGCAGCTACAATGTGCTTGGATTTTAACAAAATATTTGATCCTGTGTCCTATGAAACCAACAGTGGAGAAATTGGCTTGAGAAAAAAACAAACCAAAACAACTAACATGTGGGCAGCAAACAGGCCGGAGGAACAGAAACAAAGGGAAATGACAAAAAACAATGAACCATATTGGAAAGGCTTTGTTAGTTCCATTCCCGAGGTGTGAAAATGATCAGTGCTAGTTCCAGTGTTATAAAATTGCATTCAAGAATGGATGAATGATCTGCGATGAATGAAAGTTACAGCTGATAATAAATTAGGAATAAATACAAACACAAGTAGAATTTTAAAAGGGAAAAAAAGGCAGAGGTATTTGGGAGCTTCTGGCAGGACCTGGAAAATCTGGGAGAAGAATCAGGTGGGGATCTGGATTGGAGCAGAGAAACTGAGGAGGACAATGGTCTTGAAATGGTGAGTTAAAAGCAGACCTTATCCCAGGGGTACAATTCAGAAAAATCCCTGAGCAGGTGCTTAACTTCAGGCATGTAAATTGTTACTGAGTCACTGAGAATGAAACTAAGCCCATTAAAAGCTGTGCTAAACTGAGACCAGATTGCTCAGCACCTTGACTGAGCTCATCTATTCCCCACATCTCACCACAACTTTCCCCCATGATGCATCCTTGATCTACTTTGGACTCATGGATGCTCCAAGGACTCTTAAGGAAACATATCCAGCAGCTGTCTGTGGATTCCACTCACACAAAAGTATTTTGAAAGCCCAAATTCAGCTCAGCTTCAAGCAGAAAGGAGACAGAAAATTCCACACTTCTCCATAGACAAAAATTACATTAGCATATGTAAAGTTTAAAGTTCTTCAGAACAGTCCTGAGCATTTAGTTTCTGCTCAGATTTTCTTTGACAGATGGGTCACACAAACTCAATATAAAGTCTCACTGAAAGAGTTTTTCAAAGAGAGAAATGACACTATTTTATTTTTGAAATTATACTGAGCCTTTTCCTGAGTTTTCCTATACATGATTTCAGAGAAACTGAATGCAGCTTACAAAAGAACTCAACATTTAAAAGATTGCTATTTTCTAATCAAAACTGTCTGATCTGTCCTTCTCTCCTTGTATTCACCCTTTTATCTTTGTGATAACAAATACTGATATGATATTACTGATATGATTGTCTGCATGCCTGGTACGAGAAAGTCTCATTTTTTATTCTTGCCAGCAATTCCTGTGCTACTTTATGGGACTTTGATGATCCTTGTGAGTCCTTTCTAGCTCACAATATTCTGATACCCAGTGCATACTATTCCTACTGCTGTCCAAGAGACTTGCAAACAGCCTTTCCCTTTCCACCTCATCAGAAACTTCCCCTCCAGCTCTGCTTGGCAGTGAAAACTTTTTATTCATCACCTTTTTCTGAATATTTCTGCTGGCTCAATTGTTTGGGAGAAAAATCAATCAAGAAAACACCACAAAACAATAAACATAACAAAACAAACAAACAAAACCAACAAACCAGAAAGTTGGGAAGTTGTTGATGAAGAACCACTTTTAAGGAACAACAATGAAGTAAAACTCACTGTTAGGTCAGCAGGAGCTGACCATCTCAGCAAGGTCCTTGATCTATCCACATTCCCATGACAGTTCTTCCATGCCTTATTGGGTGGGTTTTCATGAAGGATTTTCCCATGGAGTGCTGAAAAATCATCTGAGCTCTGATGGGTTGTTGGAAATAAATGGTGGATGAACCCCTTTGAGCTCAGTACCTTTGCTCAGTGGTCTGTGATTTGCAGAGGACTTGCCTTGGGGATGAGGGTGATCCCTTCTAATCCCATGCTAGTTTTTAGAGCAACATGTTTGTTTCTATTATCTGCAAAGTACTGTCCCCATTCATTAGTTTTTATAGATAGTAATAATTCCTCAGTGCAAAATATTACACCACTGTATGAGCAATCCCTCCAAGACATATTGTTTTCTTTAAGTCTTTAGCAAAAAGCCTTTATAGCAGTTGGGTTGTCTCTGATACTGTGTTCCTTCACCTCAGCTCCTGGGTGTGCTCGGATTACTGCCAGATTTCTTAATTCTCCCTTGTGCCAGCAGAGATGGTGTAGTATCTCTGGGCCAGTACCACACTGCAGCCTGTCAAAATGTGATGGGAGATGGCCCTGAAGCCTCCCTGACTTAAACTGCAGCTGTCATTTTCCATCAGTCCCCACTGCTGGAGCTTAGCTCCTGCTGGCACAGCACCCTAGGCACAGTTTAAGCCCTGCTTTTCCCTGCAGGTCTCTACTTTTCACACAACTGACACATTTTACTCTCTCCCCCTTCTTTCCCCCACAAAATGCTTCCTCTTGTTCCTCTGACTTTTCTCCTCTGGCCCTGCTCCTTCTGTGCCTGAAGTCCCATATGCTTCCTTCCCCTCACTCACACCCCATCCATGCTTCCACCACAGTATTAAGCCATAATTAGTAGGATTAGAAAACAAAAAGCTTCTAAGGAAGCCTTTCCTCCATTCTCAGTGTCAGATAAAGCATATTTGCAATAAGGGTAGGGTAAGAAACATGTCCCCAGCATGAGACCCCACTGTTAGGATGACACTTCATCCAAACTGCCTGGAGAGCTCTGTCCCTGAGGGGCTGGAAACCACAGCCCAGGCTCCCATTGTGTGCCTGGCCACACAGGCAGCAGGACAATGAGGGGCAGCAGGTGGGGCCGCAGTGGAGGGCAGGGAGCCCAGGGAAAAGATGAGCTGGGACAATCCGGCATGCTGAGCAGCATTCACAGGACACCAGGGGCATCGCCACTGCCAAGTCTCTGGAGGGGCAGAGGGAGACAAGAGCAGCATGGAAAGGTCTGTGGGATAGTGAGGAGGCTCAGCACCTTCCTGTGCAAAGATAAGTAAAGAGAAAAGTGCGCATTTGTTGGGAAGTGCCAAAAGTGGACCAGTTGTATCCCAAATCCCACTTACCCCTTCACGTTTCTTTTCCTTGACCCACTCAGTTACAGGTGCTGAACTCACTGATGGGATGAAGACAGGGAATAACTTTTCCAGTGCAGAAGCTGGCACTCTGGCTTTGTTGCAGTTCATACAAGAGCTAACTCATCCAGACTACAGCATTTTTATCAGGTGACCACAGGATAAACCTTCCACAAGTCTGACCCTTCTCTACCAGGCCATAGTGCCCACAGGCCTGCCCCAACAGAGCAGTGTGTCTGGGCAGGCTGACATTTACCCAGGGCAGGCTGCGCTGTCCAAAGCTGCTAAAAATCATGTCATGCTTTCACTCTGCCCTTCTACCACCTGTAGGAGGAGAATGCCATGAAAGCCTTCACATATTTCACCACAGGTGTGTGACACTGGGGCTGCCCTAAGAGAAGTGGAGATGAGCCTGGGTGTCCTTGCTGGCACATGGACAGCATTTCCTCAGGTGTCTGACTGTGCCCAAATGCAAACCAATGGCCCAAACTTTCACCTTGCAGTCTTCCTTAAGACAAGAGACAGATGAAGCAAAGTGGGGAAACAAATGGACACAGCTGAGCCAGTCCTGCTCAAGGATACACCTAACCCTGTATTTTGTCTCCAGCTATTCTCAAATTTCCTTTATTGCTTTCTTTTTGTGTTCCAGTGTGAGGCCTGGGTTTGGTACTTCCCCTCCCTCTCCCCATGTTCACCCCAGAGCCCATCCCTGGCAGTGTCCCAAGCAGCTGTGACACAGGGAGGCTGAACAGAGCTGGCCATAACCCTTCTATCCTCCCTTGTCCATCTGTCTGTATTTGCCTCCCCCATTCTGAGCCCACACTCTGCACACAAGTGTCTATGCTGGCAAAGCCCCTTGGCAGAGAGGGCAAAGGGTGGCCAGCTCTGTGCCAAAGCCATTGTTAACACCCTGGTCTCTCATTTTCCTCCTCAAAACACCCTCCTGTACTTTGCTTGGGGTGAGCTGGCCAGAGAATTCCCTGTGGTGCCCCTTCCCATTACGCCAGGATCTGTCTCTGTCCTTGTCCCACACTCTTGTGTGCAAGAGTGGACACTGGATGGTGGCAGCCAAATGGGTCAGTTGCTGCTGATTTGAAAATATTTTTTTTCATAAGTGGAACAATTACTTCAAGAATGGAAAAAGAAGCTAAGAACACAGGAAAAACAAACAAATAAAGCTGCTGTCCCCAGGGCCCTCAGGCAGAACCCAAAGGAAATGTGAGAGAGCTGCAGGAATGGGACAAATGTGCATCCAACTTCCCCACACACGCTCCCATTCCCATCCCCTCGGGACACAATGGCAACCACTGTGCCTGGCTGGGCCCAGCAGCTGAACAGCTGGCAAAGTGCACAGAGTCCAGCCTCAGAGCAGGGCTGAGATGGACATCCATGCAGAGAAGTGTATCTGCTTCCCTTGGAGGTACAGGGAAGCTCTGGGATTTGCACGTGCCCCATCTGGAGCTCCTGGGAAAGCTCTGAACACAGGGGGTCCCCTCAGAGGGTCCAAGTCAGATGGAAATAGAAAGGCAAGCATTAGGCCGGGAGATAGCACTTCCCTTTCTGTCACATGAAAGATGAGTCCATTAGGGAACATCCTCTCTGGAGCCTGTAGGGAAAAGCTTGGAGGCTCCCAGATAAAACAGCTTGAGTTATGTCTTCCTTGGCTTTCAGTGAGGACAAGCACAAGGATTTCCATTGTCCGCACCGTTAGCAACATTGCATCGTCCAAAAGACCTTGTTCATTTATCAGCTTCCTTTAAAATCTTTTGTTCACAAGCTTGCTTGTGTGTGAACACAGAAAAAAAATCCAGCTCTATCTAGTATCAGCCTGCAGCTGTTCACTGACAGAAGGACTCAAAAGCTACAGATATGAACATGGGAAAATCCACCCAAAGCAGAAAGAAGACACAGTAAGCAACAGCTGCATGACAAGAATATGCTGTTTCTGTAGTGTGAGGGGGGAAAAAAGCTACAGTTACAGTAAGCATCAGAAAGTTGTCTGCAAACATTATAATTACTATTCAGCTCGGAAGATAAACCAGATTACATCTACTTCTAACTCTCTCTGGGTATCTGATGCTCTTCTGGACATATGCTCTATTCCCAGCAGGGTTTGGAAATTTCAAGCCAACTTTGAACCATCTTCTAAGTGCTGGAGTCAGCAGATTTCAATCTGTCCCTGACTTTCATAGGAAAAAAGAATAAAATTAAAAAAGAAACCCCCAAACCTCTGTCCCCAAAACCTGCTGAGTCCTCTCAAAACTCTACATGTAATATTTTGATTATCCATAACAGGGTTGTGTGTGGGACATAGCAGATGGTTTTTATGCTGCTTTAAACCAAACAGATCCCAGTTGCAGGAGTTTTCTAAGTGTGTTCTCAGGACGTAGCTCCTCCCTGAGTCCTCCTTACTGAGACCCCACAGACAGAGACAGAGATTAGTACCAGCTTTCCCAGCTCTCCAGGAGTTCCAACTTATATTTCTGTTTGCATCCCACCCTTGCAGGCCCTCTACTTTATAATTTACCACCTCAGGGATAAATAACTATTAAAATACATAGCAAAGCAATTGTGTAATGTTTGTAAAAATAATCACGCTATATTTGAGATGTGCAAGAAAATCTATAGAGCCAAAGAATGCAACAGCCGAGCCTATTTGTATTTCCCTACTTCTGGTTCTTCACTGTCCTTTGTCAGCCCTTTCCAAATCCTCTTAGGATGACCCTTTTTCACTTTCTCACCCTGGACAGGGTGTTGCAACATCAAATTTAAGCCTTTCTTCTGTAGCTCCCCTTCACAGGTACTTGAGTCATTAAAAAGGATTCTCTTCTGCAGAGGTGTGTTCCCTTCTTGATTTTTTACCTTCCCAAGACTTCTTTGCAAATAGCTTCTTAGCCCTTCCTCTAAGGGAATGCTTGTCCCTCAGTTCCCAGAGAATCTGCATAACCTGACCTTCTCCAGGATGGAGCAATTCCTTTGTTATCTGAAGATAACAAGCCCATTCAGGTGCCAACAGTCTCTAATAGTCCATCTATTCACAGACAGAGAAACCAGTTCCCCTCCCTTCTTTCCAGTGCAACATTTGTGAGATAGAAGCAGAAGAGAAGGTGGTGTTAGAACACAAGTGTGGAAATGATCTGTAAAACGAACTTTCCTCTCTGATGAGGGAGGTGTTTCTGTCCAGGAGCTGCTGGGACACTGGAAAGGCAGTGCCACTCCACGATGTGCCATGGAGCTCATGTAAGAAGTTTCTCTACAACATAGAGCCTCAGATATTTGTAAAACAGAAATGGTGCTTTCCTGACCTGTGGGAAGCTTCCCTTCTGAGGATGATGATTGGCAGCAATGAGCCTTATTAATAAAAATCTGAAACCCAAAAAAGAAACAGTTCTCATGCCCATGTCTGATGAGGAGCTACCAACATCACTCCAGGAACCTGCTCCAAGAGGTTATTGCAATGTCAGGATGAGGTGAAAGCCCAGGGGAGAGTTTCAGCACACAGAGAAATAAGACAACAGCACAACAGAGTTTTGCTTGGGGCACCATGAGGGATGAAGAAGGACCAAGAACAGAGCCAAGGGAGCAGACAGTGCAGGAGATCTGGAGAGCAGTGTGGGACATGTGTTAGAGATTTTTTTAGTTACTAAGGCAGTTCCAGTCAACAAAAGCCACATTACAGATCCTGTATACTACACCCTGAGCTATGTATATGCAATTATGCCAGTGGCCAGCAAGCACCCACCACTGCTTCCTTCTGCTTTTCAGGTACTCAGGAGACTTCAAGAGGATGAACAAGAATTACAGCCAGGCAAACTCTGACCAGGCACAAGGATTCTTAACAAAGAAACAGAAGTTAAGTTCTTAAACTTTCTTAAAGGTTCTTTATGAGGTTCTTCCACCTGATATGGGTGTAGCACTGAGGCATTACCCAGAGAGACTTGGATCTCTATCCTTGGATGTTTTGGCTGCACAAGGCCCTAAACAACCCAATCCAGCTTGAGAGGCGGCCCTGGTGTGAGCAGTGGACTGGACTAGATGAATTCCAACCTAGCTCTTTATAAGAGCAATGTTTTCCCTCAGACCTGCGTCTATTTAGGTGCAGTAAAACATCTGGAAGGCAGCATAAGGTTGTGCCTAGGAAGTTGTGTCTGCCTGTTAACTCCAGCTCCAGATTCAGGGAAAACAGCAGTGGAGCAAGAGGGTGTCTTAGCTGAGAGTGAAAAGCCAAATGCTGCCAGGGTGGGGTAGCAGAGCTGCATAGAGGGGGGACATTTTCCTTGGATACCACTGGGGAGATGCAGCCCTTGAGAAGTCACTCACCATTGCCAAGCTGCTGCTGAAGTGTTCTGCCCCTGCAGAGTGATGGAGGAGCTTGGGGAGATCTCCAGGGGCAGCAGCAGCGGTGGATTTCACAGACACCTGTGAGAATTTCTGTCCACTTCACCAGGAGGGCAGCTATCACTTCACCAGCCCTCCTGACTCTGCCCAAACAACCTTCTCACCCACATCAGGAGCTGTGCCCAGACCAAACAAGAGCTTTCTCAGACTTTGGATGGAACTCAGACAAAGCAGACATGACTTTGACCATGCCTAACAAGACACCTCAGTCAGCCAAAACCTGACTGTGTGTAAATGCTGAGAGCTGAGATCTGAAATAGCTGAGGGCTGAGCTTGGAACAAAGATGTTTGTCACCCTCCTGCACAGAGGGACAGTGCCTGAGCTCCTGGTTGCCCATTGCTCACTGAAATGCCCAGCAAAGCCTCACCACTGGCAGCAGCACCGAGCAGAAGGATTTGGGGAGTCAGGGATGCTGAGGATCTCATAGGTGATGGGGTTTTCTCACTGTCCACACTGTCTGAATTCTCAATAAAGCCATTTATTCAAAAGCCATGTGGCACCTGGCCAATGACTGAAGGCTCTGGCTTTAAGTGCCACTGTGAAAAGGGGCAACACCTTTCAAAGTGCTTCAATTGGACCACTATAAAACCCATAGTTTTGGGGCATACTGGTGCTGGAACATTCCCTAAAGAGAAGCAGAGAAAAAAGAAGCAAATGATAGCTGTATTCAGGTAGTCGTTAATATTATTTGCAACGTAGTATTTTAGGCTATTAATATTTTAAAAGCAATTAATTTTCCCAGGTGTAGATGTAATCGACACAGAGCTGAGTAATAAAATATCCTGACTGTTTATCCATGGGAATAGCTTGTAATTTAGCAGTTTTGGAGGAGGTAATTACAAGTAAAATAGTTTACCTCAGCAGAGAGAATTTATTTACACCATTTTATTTTGTGATACAATTGTTTTGAGGGGTTTATGTGTTTTTCTCTTTGTCAGGCAATAAAAGTTTATTCTGTTTGTTTGTCTGGTTGTGTTAAGAAGACAAAAATCAGCAGATCTATGGAGTATTCCATTGTCCCTGAAATGCAAAGAGGACATCCAAAATACTGTTTGAGAGCCTTATATTTCTTCATGGACAATTTTTGATATTTTCACAGAGGTAACAAGACAAGCCATTCATCCTTTAAAAAATACACCTTTTTTCAGAATTTGGATGTGCTCTACACATCTCCATACAATGAGAGGTCCAGCTTATCCCCATCCCACAGTCATTCACAAGGCTTCCAAACCAAAATCCCACCCTGATGAAGCTCCATATAAAATATCTCACTCTTTGGCAGACAATATATATGCCTCATATGTTTCAGCAAACTCTTCAATGTGGGACCCTGTGTCAGGATAATTCTGTCACTGCAGATTAAGAATCATTGCACTTACCTTTCAAATGCAGCTGCTCTCCTGGGAGTAAATACCATAGTTATTTAGCAGTCCACAGCACTTAAAACTACTAAAACATGCCCTTCCCAAATCCCCATAAAAGTCCAATTTTCTCTTAACACCTTGCTAGGAAGGAAGGAAGTGGCGGAAGGAAGGAAGGAAGGAAGGAAGGAAGGAAGGAAGGAAGTGGCGGAAGGAAGGAAGGAAGGAAGGAAGGAAGGAAGGAAGGAAGGAAGGAAGGAAGGAAGGAAGGAAGGAAGGAAGGAAGGAAGGAAGGAAGGAAGGAAGGAAGGAAGGAAGGAAGGAAGGAAGGAAGGAAGGAAGGAAGGAAGGAAGGAAGGAAGGAAGGGCGGAAGGAAGGAAGGAAGTGGCGGAAGGAAGGAAGGGCGGAAGGAAGGAAGGAAGGAAGGAAGGAAGGAAGGAAGGAAGGAAGGAAGGAAGGAAGGAAGGAAGGAAGGAAGGAAGGAAGGAAGGAAGGAAGGAAGGGAAGGAAGGAAGGAAGGAAGGAAGGAAGGAAGGGGCGGAAGGAAGGAAGGAAGGAAGGAAGGAAGGAAGGAAGGAAGGAAGGAAGGAAGGAAGGAAGGAAGCCCAGAAGAAAGAAAGGAAAGGAAGGAAGGAAGGAAGGAAGGAAGGAAGGAAGGAAGGAAGGGAAGGAAGGAAGGAAGGAAGGAAGGAAGGAAGGAAGGAAGGAAGGAAGGAAGGAAGGAAGGAAGGAAGGAAGGAAGGAAGGAAGGAAGGAAGGAAGGAAGGAAGGAAGGAAGGAAGGAAGGAAGGAAGGAAGGAAGGAAGTGGAGGAAGGGAGGAAGGGAGGAAGGGAGGAGGGAAGGAGGAAGGAGGGAGGGAAGGAGGGGAAGGAGGGAAGGAGGGAGGGGAAGGAGGGAAGGAGGGAAGGAAGGAGGAAGGAAGGAAGGAAGGAAGGAAGGAAGGAAGGAAGGAAGGAAGGAAGGAAGGAAGGAAGGAAGGAAGGAAGGAAGGAAGGAAGGAAGGAAGGAAGGAAGGAAGGAAGGAAGGAAGGAAGGAAGGGAAGGAAGGAAGGAAGGAAGGAAGGAAGGAAGGAAGGAAGGAAGGAAGGAAGGAAGGAAGGAAGGAAGGAAGGAAGGAAGGAAGGAAGGAAGGAAGGAAGGAAGGAAGGAAGGAAGGAAGGAAGGAAGGAAGGAAGGAAGGAAGGAAGTGGGAAGGAAGGAAGGAAGTGGCGGAAGGAAGGAAGGAAGGAAGTGGCGGAAGGAAGGAAGGAAGTGGCGGAAGGAAGGAAGTGGCGGAAGGAAGGAAGTGGCGGAAGGAAGGAAGGGCGGAAGGAAGTGGCGGAAGGAAGTGGGCGGAAGGAAGTGGCGGAAGGAAGTGGCGGAAGGAAGTGGCGGAAGGAAGGAAGGAAGGAAGGAAGGAAGGAAGGAAGGAAGGAAGGAAGGAAGGAAGGAAGGAAGGAAGGAAGGAAGGAAGGAAGGAAGGAAGGAAGGAAGGAAGGAAGGAAGGAAGGAAGGAAGGAAGGAAGGAAGGAAGGAAGGAAGGAAGGAAGGAAGGAAGGAAGGAAGGAAGGAAGGAAGGAAGGAAGGAAGGAAGGAAGGAAGGAAGGAAGGAAGGAAGGAAGGAAGGAAGGAAGGAAGGAAGCTATAAGCTATGTCACTGCAAGATGCTCTAAAACTTGGAGATCAGCTGCATGTTTGGGGACAGAAAGTCTTTTATTGATAAATCTCAACAGTTTGAAAAGAAAAGAAATCTTGCACATTTAATGTTGAAGCCATTCTTGAACTAAGAATCAACGCAAACCTGCCAGCAGGTAGGGAATGCAAGAGGTTAACAGCAAAGCCATTTTAAGCAGAAGAGGAAGCTGATTCATAGGCAGTGAGAAGAGAAAAAAAGGGGGGGATTGTCACCTTGAGATTCTATATTATTAATGCTGAAATAGATATCAGTGGTTCATACCTGTAATTTACCAGAACCATGCTTGCTCTTTCAAATATCTGCACCAAAAGCAGAAAAACAAAAACCAACAAACCAACCCAAACCCAAGAAAAGAATGACAGCGTTTCTGTACAGTTCTGCATGCCAGGGTAAAAAATGTCACTTTCCATTGACTTCCTGGCGCGTGGGAGGCACCTGTTCCCTGTTCCTTGTCCGAGTAAACGAGCGCAGCCTTATCACCCTGCCCCCCGGAGAGAAGTGCAGCGCCTGCAAAGGATAAGGCAGTAATGTCAGCCTGGGAATTCTTTGGGCTAAATGTGATGAATTTATCAAGACTTCCAGCATAAAACATCAATCCCAGGTACATGACCATCCTTGTAGCTTTTTTTGGACTCCTTTCCCATCTCACCTAATAAAGAAATCTGACTGGAGTTGTGTACTCTTTGCACAAACAGTTTCTAATTACTGCTCTGAAAAAGTTTAAACTGGGGAATGAGAAAGGTTAAAGAAGAAACTTTGCACCAAACAGAAAGGATCAATTCATTGAAAATATATTAACCAATCACACACAATTCATTAGTTAATGCTGTTAACTATTGAGCCTGCATAAAATCACCCTGTAAAGGTGAGAATAGTTTTATTTCACCTGCTCAATACTTATGTTGTCTAATACAGCTGTTAATCATAAAGTTGCCACCACACAGTTATTTAGAGTTGAAAACTACCCTGTATAATTTTAAAACTCCTTGAAAATACATGGATGACACCCAGAAGATCCTGTGCTATTCACATCCTTTCCCAGTCTTTCATCAAAAACCAGAGGAAATAAAAGATAATTTTTATCATGTTTTTCCTGTTGAATGCACAGCATGGAATTATGTGATTTACATTTGAACGGCTAAAAATCAGATAAATTCACAAAAAAACCCAAACAAACCCAAACCACCAAACTAGACTCCTTCCAGTGACTGAAGGTGGAATAACTTTATTTCAAATCTATTGCGCATTTTATTATTCATGGTGTTTGTTTGCTTTTGGGGCTTTCCTCAGCTTGGACAGGGGAAACAGTTCATCTGTTTCTTTTTTGGCTTCCAGTCGGTTTCACTTTCAGATTCTCATGTTTCACACTCCAGCCTTCAGGTTTCAAGCACTGCAAAGGAATACTTATTCCATTTAAACAAACAAAAACCCCGCGGCCGCCGGCGCACTCACACCGTGTCTATTGCTCTGCAAAGCTTGAGCTCATCCTGTCCCCTGAAGCATCTTCCTGATGGCTCTCTGAGGAAAATAAATAAAATAAATAGGAGTGATGAATTTAGGATTTATTAAAAAAACCCAAGAGCTCTGCAGCGCTCTACAACAGAGGCCAATAAAGTATCATTACATATTATCGATTACATTATAACCGCGCGCCGGGTTGGTGATGAGGAGCCGTGACACCGGACTCGGTGCCCCGCAGAAGTGTCCCAAGACGTAAATTATGCCGGCGGTGTTGCCACCCGGCGGCTGCGGTGGGGTTGGGAGCAGCACAGCCCCCTTCCCTCGGGGCTGCAGGGATGGGAAGGAGGAGCGGCTGTCCCGGGAGCGCGGCTCCCCCGCGGCCGCGGCGGCGGCTCCGCGGGAGCGCCCGACCGAGGCTGGGCGCACATCCCCGCGTTTGATTTAATCGTTTATGCTTTTAAATGAGTGAGGCAGATCAGCAAAGGAAGGGGAGCGAGTGCGAAAAGGGTGGGGTTTGCTGCTGTACTGTTGCATTATTTTCTTTTTTTTTTCCTTTTTTTGGGGGGTGTTGTTTTTTGGTGGTTTTGGTTTGGTTTTTTGTTTTTGATGGATTTTTTTTTTGGTTGGTTTTGTTGTTGTTGTTGTTTTTGTTTTTTTTTTTTTTTTTTTTTTTTTTTTTTTTTTTCCCGGAGGAAGGGTGGTATTTAACATATGGCACTCGGTAATCTCTACACGGAGGCTGTTAAAACATCTGCTGCCTCCAAACGCATGCGGCAGCGCCCGTGGGCACGGGGACAAGACGAAGGGGCAGCTCGGGCACGCCGGCTTCCGCGGCCGCAGGTCCCTGGCTCCCTGCCTGCCGGCCGAGCTTCCCAGGAACGGTGTTTCCCCGCTGGAAACGGGCAACGAGCGCGTAAAAGCCGTCGCACCGGCAGAAAGTGTTCTAGCTGTTTTGGTAGGGTTTTTTCTTTTATTTTCTTTTATTTTTGTTTTTCTTTTCTTTTTTTTCACGACGTTGCTGTAGATCAGTGGCACCTCCGCGTGCAGAGCTGGCACGCTTCCATTTATTATTGATTTAGGGAGGTTTTTTTCTCCCTAACGGGACATCCCCACCACAAGCCCAGCACCGTGGCCCGCCCGCGGTGCCCTCGGCTGCTCTCCCGCCTGCCGCCCCATCGCGGGGCGCGGGGGGGCCCGCATCCCTTCCCCGCCGTGCCCCAGACATCACCCCACTTCGGAAAGTCGCTGCCGGACAATCGGGACACCCGTTGTCCTCCCCCCCGAAACCCACATAAATCACAATCGCTGCATTGTCGGGCTACAAAGCCAGACGGGAGCGCTTATGAATTTAAGTTTGGAGAAGGAAAACGTGCGCTGACACAACACGCTCCCTGTTCGCAGGAGCAGCCAGGAAGGGGAAATGAATGGTGGAAGTTAAAGAGCCTTTCATTGCGGAGCGCGCCGCAGCGGGTCCCGCTCGCCGCCCTCGCCATGCGCCGGGGGGTGCCCCCTCCTCGCCGCCCCTCAAACGCGAGCCTTGCCTGGCACGGCTCTGCCCGGGTCCCGGTACCCCGCGGCTCGGCCGCCGGGGCCACACACGATGCCCGGCAGCTCCCCTCGTCTTGGGAGGGAGAGACAATCTCTGCGCCCGGGGGCTGCGCGCTCCGCGGACGGGACAAGTAGTGCGCGGGGATGAGTTTGTGGGGAGATGCTGCTCTCGGCTGTCCCCCGCTACAGGGGGATGGGGGTGTGCGACACTCCCGCGGGCTTTTTGCTGTCCGACGGGCGGGTTCGCTGTGGGGCCGTGTCCCAGCCAGCTTTTGCCGGGGCAGCCTTGCCGCTGGACTCCGCGAGAGTCGGCACAGCTGTTCCCACCCCTCCCATCCGCTCCGATGCAGAAAGGCGAGCGCCGGCGTGGGAGGGGGCGCCGGTGCCCACTCGCGGGCAACGACGGCCGCTGGCCCGCCTTGCCCCCGGTGTCGGCAGAGCCCGTGCGGCTGCCGGCTCCGGCGGTGCGCTCAGGTCAGAGGGCTCCCTCTCGCCCCAAGCCTCCCGGAACGCTCTCGATGCCCGGGCATCATGCGCCCTTAAAATATAATCTGCCCGGTAACAATCAGCGCGCAGCGGCGAGAGCCCCAGAGCTATTGGCTATGCAAATAGCGGGAGGGGAAGCGGCGCCCCAAAGTCCCCGCTCGCACTTTTAAGGCGGTATTTCCGTGCCCGCCGCCCCCGGCCCACCCTCAGCGCCGGCCGCCGCCGTGGGGCTGAGGGGCGGCCGCTGCGGGGACCCCGCTCCCCGCGGGGCTGCGGCCGCTCCGCGCCCGCCCCGGTAGCGCCTTCCCCTTCGGGAGCCTCCGCTCTGCCGCAGTCGGCAGAGACTTCGCAGAGTTGTCACATTTTGCAGGCGGGGAGCGACTGCCGGCGAAGTGCGAGCCGGGTGGAAGTCACCCTGTGTGGGACACAACTCCTCTCACGTCCCCCTCCTCCCCAGCCAACCTTTCTCCCTCCTCCCTCCCTCCTCCCTCCCTCCCTCCGCTGCGTTTCCTAGAAAGTTATATCGGTGTGGCCATGCAACGCTAAGACGGTTCGCCTGCTCGAACCACGAATGTGTGCCGGAGGAAGTAGCGTGGTGGTTGTGAGATTTCACCCGAAGAGGGCGCGGAACCCCCACCCCTCAAGGGCTTTTGGGGGGGGTTTCTCTTAGCGGGGAGCTCTGTCCCCCTCCGGCTGCTGGTTTAAGGAGGTGCCGGAGCAGGGAGAGCGAGACATGGATCTGGCACCCTGCTATGCCAGGGCATTTCATACTTCGCCCCCATCGTCTGGGTGGGTACCGAGGGGCGCCCACAGTTCCTTGCAATAAGAGAAGGAGAGGGAAATTGATCGGGACGGGCTCCCTCAGAAGGCAAGTGTGGAAAGGGTTTAATTTGGTTGCTGGAAGGAAGCAAAAGAGAAGCTGTCATTTGTGTCTGTGTGTCCCTGTACGAGGGCCTCCTGGTTCCTTTTTAGCTTATAGAGAGGGAAAAAAAAAAAGCGTTTGATGTTACGTCTGACCAGCTGCTGTTCTCCATAATAACAAGAGAGAGAACTGCCTGCCCTGCCGAGTTGCGTCACTTCGCTTCAACTTTAGGCTAGAAATCAAGAGAGGGAGAGACAAGTTTCAAGGGAGGCAGGAGCGAGCTGGAAAGCCCTGCCGTCTTCCTCCCACCCACCTACCCCTCCTCCTTTACCCCTCTCCTATCCCCACCCCCTTCCCCCCCTCCAAAAAAAAAAAAAAAAAAAAAAAAAAAAGGAAAAACCTTTCCCATCAGAGAAAGAGGGAGATCTCTTTGGAAACATGGAGCTGCTGTGCTGCGAGGTGGATCCCATGAGGAGAGCTCTGCCTGACCCGAACTTGCTCTACGATGACCGCGTTTTGCACAACTTACTAACCATAGAGGAAAGGTATCTGCCCCAATGCTCCTACTTCAAGTGCGTCCAGAAGGACATCCAGCCCTTCATGAGGAGGATGGTGGCCACTTGGATGCTGGAGGTTCGTACACCCCGGCACCTCGGAGGGGGGGAGGCAGAGCCGCCGCGGGCAGCACCCCGGCCCCTCTCCCCCTGCAGCCCCTCGCTCTTCTGATCACCGGGTGCCTTCTTCTTGTCGATCCCCTCTGCTCCTTGTCCCCCTCCGGAGCCCAGCCGGTGCGGAAAAGGGGCGCGGGGGACACCGACAGCCCGCGGGGGAAGTCGCTCCTTCCGGGGGGCTCCGGGAGCGGGGTGCAGGAGGGGAGGAAGCGCGGCGTGGTGGTGGGGGGGGAGAGTTGGAAAAGTCATTTGCAATTAAAAGCAAAGAAAATCCGCCTCCGGGAGCGCTTGTGATTGAGGCATTCCTGGGAAAAAGGAGCAGCACGCGGGACAGGGCGAGGGTCGGGGGGTGCCCGGTGTGCCCCGCGTTCTGCCCGGCGAGGGTTCCGTGCCCACGTATGCAGTGGGGAGGACGTGCCTTCTTCTCGCCATGTTGCGCTGCATGCGGACTCTGCTCGCAGGCGCCGAGCGCGGCTGCCCCCGCTGCTTCCCGGGGGGCTCGGGGGTGCCTCCCGGCCCCGCGGAACGGGACCCCCGGTGTGTCGGGGCCCTGGGGCCGGCGCTGAACCCCCCGTTCGCCCCGAGGCTTCAGGCGCAGCGGCAGCGGGCCCGCAGCCCCGCAGACTCGCCTGCCTTCCGCTGGCCCCACGAGCCATCCTTTGCCCCTTCGGATCTCCTTTGGGGGGGACCTTTCCGGAGTTAAACTCCTGTGGGCTGGAAAGCCCAGACTCCCCGCTTGGTTTTCATGTGCGATTTGTGCTTTTTCTCCGCGGCTCCGATTTTTTGTAAATTTTTAAAAGAATTTTGCTGCTCGCTGCCTGCTAAAAGGATCCAGGCGGCTCAGGCTCTCTCCACCCCACCTCGCCCTCGCTATGTCTCCCGTCCTTCCCCCACAACGCGGGATTGGGGGCGCAGGGCTGGGGGACACCCGGCGGGGGAATTTTTACAATTGTCGGAAACGATAGGGAAGCGTCCCGGGATGCCACCAGCCCCAAAACCGGGACCGCCGGGGAAGTTTTGATATTTTTTATCGATTTTTTGAAAATATGACGAAATAAAAAAGAAAAATTGGGTCGCAAAGGAAAAAAAAAAAAAGTCTGAGGCTGCTCTCTTGCTGCTGGATGGGGCTTTTCGGCTCTCCCACACAGTGTCTTGAATTCATTTCTTACTGAATGAACTAAAGGAATGTGAAAGCCGATTGACAGCCTTCCCAGCCTCTCCACAGATCTCCCCCTCCCCCAAAATTTAGCTCCCCGGGAAACAAAATAGGAGCAAAAGCAAGGGAAGTAGTGGTCTGTTTGGTGGGTTCACTCATTTATTTATTTTTTCCTTCTTGTCTCTTTATCGCTTCCCACCCCCGTTTCCCCCTGCCCCATCGTTCCTTCCCCACGCTCCTCACTTGCAGGTCTGCGAAGAGCAGAAGTGTGAAGAAGAAGTTTTCCCTCTGGCCATGAATTACTTGGACAGATTCTTAGCTGTGGTGCCCACTCGGAAGTGCCATCTGCAGCTGCTGGGGGCGGTGTGCATGTTCCTGGCCTCCAAGCTGAAAGAGACAATCCCCCTCACAGCCGAGAAGCTGTGCATATACACGGACAATTCCATCAAACCCCAAGAGCTGCTGGTAAGCAGCCCCAATTCCTCCCTCCTCTCCGGCACAACGCCTTTCTCCCTCTGGCACAGCACCCAGCACTTCGCCACCCAGCCCCTGGCTTTTAGAAAAACCCACGCTTTTCCCGCCTTTCTGAACGGCCAGAAACTCTCGGGGGCCAACGCTGAGGGCGGGGGACACCCGCGGGGACATCCCTGTCCTCCGAAGCCGCCTGGCAGTGCCGTGCGGCGCTGCGGCCGCTGCCGGGGGTTCTGGGGCTGGCGGTGCCGGGGGTGGGTCCGTGCCCGCCGTGTCCCCGCCGTGTCCCCACGGGGGACCTCGCCGGGCGCACGTGCGCGGGCGGGCGGCGCGGCGGCGCCACCTGGCGGCAGACACGCGGCGGTGCGGGGCCGGGGGGCCCGGGACGCTCGAGGGGGGCCCGGGATGCTCGGCCGTGCCCAAGAGGCAGCGGCACCCCCTGATGCCCAGGGAGTTCCACCTGAACACGAGGAAGAACTTTTTCCCTGGGCAGTGATCAAGCACTGAACAGATTGTCCAGAGAGGGTGTGGATTCTCCCTCACTGGTGATATTCTAGAGCTGTCTGGACACAATCCTGGGACCTGTGCACTGGGATGACCCTTCTGGAGCAGGGAGGTGGCACCAGGTGCCCCACTGTGGTCCCTTCCAGCCTGACCCATCCTGTGTGATAAGGCTCAGTTAAATCACCTCATGTCTGCTGCTTCTCTCAGTTCAGACGCAGTGGAAGCAGAAGCAGATTGATAATTACTGAAGGAAATGAGTGACTATACATCATGATGTGGAGCACTGGACGTGCACCAGGGCCACTTGGTGACATGGATGCTAGGTCAGAGAAATGGCCGTAGCCATCTGAATTGTTGAAGAATTTTTCCTATGAATCACTGGGAATTCCCCCTGGGGAGGGGCTGGGGTTGATAGCTCATGCTTCCACAGAGTTAAAGAGCCTTGCCCTCAAATCCTGCCTGGCTTTCAGGGCCACGAGGTGTCTGTCCCCTTGGTGGCACAGAAGGGCAGGGCAAGTGCCGTGGTCCCCATGTGCGAATATGCAGAGCAATGTCACTACCTTCTTGTGCCACGTGGGTTTAAGCATGTGTTTAAAGTGCTTCCTTGTATTTGGTCCTTTGGGTTGACTGTTCTCTCTCAAAACCTGTCACATCAGTAATTCTGGGAAGAGCAGGCCTTGAGTTCACACAATCACCATTACGTTCCAACATTTAACAGCTTTTCTTGAGAAATTCAAAAATCCCATCTGGTTCCTGTGGCCTTTTTCATATATGTGAGATTTCTCAGAGCATGGAGGGCTCTGTCATAATCCAGCAGGAATGTCCGTAGGAAAGTAACTTGCTGTTAAAGTGGGCATCTATTCAGGGAAAGGACTGCAGAAATGGCATTGTGGGGTTCATGTTTATGGTTTCTCAGCAACGCTGGTTGACGTCTCCGTGGCTGCAAAATTAAAGGACTTTTTTTTTCCTGACTTGCCAGCTCTGTCAGCTCAGCTGGGGCTCCCCACCATGCTGGGCTCCATCAGGCATCATCAGGACTCAGGAATCAGTGCATGGAATTTAGTTAATAGCTAATAGTTGTCGGATGAGACAAATGTGAGCTGGAGGCCTGAGCTTTTCTCACTCTGTGGGGCACTGTAAGGTGTTCAGAACTTGGTTTAAATGTTGAAACATGCAGGTCATGCACCCCATGGCTGGATCTGGGTGCTGTTTGCACATGGAATCCCTTTTCAGGGAATGGCCGGTAGTTACGTACACGCCCAAGCTTTCCTTTGATTGCAGTGGGAGTTTTGGGTGTGCAAAGAATCTGGGAATGGCTCCTACATGATTTACTGGCAGATAATTTACACAGGCTACTTCTTGGCTGTGTTGTGTGTGTTTCCTTTCTGCAGAGCCTCTCTTGGAGTAGTTTAAGCACAATCAGATTTATCTGCAGGACCTTTGGAGTACAGTTTTGGGAGGCAATGCCATCAAGCCAACTTCCCCAGTTTTGAGAAAAGGAATGTATATCTAGGTTATTTTTGTGCATGGCTGCCCCTAGGGCTTTAAATGGCTATAAAGTAAGGACTATAGCCATTTAAAAGAAGTTAGTAGGAAAGGACCACAGTGACCTTGGCAATATCTAATTGCAGTCTAAACTTTCTGGGTGGGCATTCAGCACTGGATAAAAAAAAAAAAACAACAACAAAAAAAAAACCTTGGCAGGAGCTGCCAGATCTCATTATTTTCAGTAGAGCCTGACATTTCTGGTGTTCAAAAAAAAAAAAAGAATATAAAGTCAACAGCTTCAAAGCAGTAGGGGCATATGGAAAAAAGGGTTTGAGCAAAACAAACTTAGCAGTGATAAAGTTATAATGAGAAATAAGCAGAGGTTTTTTGCAGGCTTGCTTATGGCTTTTCTTCTCTTGTGCTCTCCTGTCCACCCTCTGCAGGAATGGGAGCTGGTGGTGCTGGGGAAGTTGAAGTGGAACCTTGCAGCCGTCACCCCACACGATTTCATTGAACACATCCTAAGGAAGGTGCCTCTCCCTAAAGACAAGTTGCTTTTGATCCGGAAGCATGCACAAACCTTCATTGCCCTTTGTGCCACAGGTAGGCTCAGCTGCTCTGGCTGCTGCTGCTGCTGCTGCTGCTGCTGCTGCTCATAGTGTGGTTGGAAGGGCAGATTTGTTCCTGGTGGTTCTTCATCCCCTCCATCCTTACATGATGTGGGAAGAGGAGCTAAATCCCATGGGACTGTTTGCAAAGGGTGTTGTGAATCAGGCCCCAAAACTGTACATTGGGCAAAATTCTTGTAGTAGTGACCCATAGTGCAGCTGATGTATGTGGTGCTTTTGCAGTGAAGTCTTGGAAGGCTGGATTAGAGCATCCTAGGTTTTATTTTGCCCATTCACTGCTTCTTTTAGAGGGCCACAGATCCTTTGTAAGGACAGCTCCAAATACAGAAGCTGTTATGGCACATTAGCCCAAAATGTCTTGAGCTAATGCATTGCATGAATTTGTTCATAAACTTTTCATTAACTGGACTCTGTCCAGATAAAAGGCAAAATTGTGTATTTTAGCATTTATGCGGTACTACCACATCCATGAAGCACAGGGAATGACAGTTTAAAAGATAAATTATTTTCTTTAAAAAATTTTGGATTCTTTCCTAGCTTCACCCCAAGAAAGCAGTGAAACAACCATGTTTTGTAGGGAACCATGGCACTCCCTTTTTGTCACAGGACTGAACACAGCTTTTGAAGATTCCTGTGAGAATAATTGCCTCTGTGGAAGAGAGGCTTTTGAATTTTGACCTGGTTTTTGCTGTGTGTTATTTTGTTGTTTAGGTTTTTCTTCCCTCAGTTACTTTTACAAAATTAGTGTACTCTGAATTTTCATCCAAAGGGTTAACGGTAAGACTACTTTTTAGAAGCTAGACCTGGACTAGATAAACAGCATGCAGTGTTTTCCAGAGTCATTATCAAGTAGTGGATGGCTCGGTGTTTGAATTCACCAGTTTGATATACCTAGTCCTTTGTGATAGGAACTGTTCTGCCTGTGTGTTTGCAGAGGGGAAGGGAGGACAGGGTGCAACTTTTGGGTTTGAATGCCTGCTTCTTGTATATAAGATGTAGTGACTGCTTTTACAATGTTGGCCAATTCTTCCTACCTCAGTTGATCTGTTTTAGAGATTTGTGTATGGGCTGTGTTAGGGTAATTGAGTTTTTGGTTGCCATGATGCTCAGACCTTCCCTTCTTTTCCCACTGCTGCATTATCCTTTTCAGACCAAAGACCACAGGACTCAATAGAAATATTGCTCAAATTCTGCAGGATCACTTTTGGTGATTTCTTTGCCTTCTCCCCTTACTTAGGATGCATTTACTGTTCTGCCTTGTGTGATATGAAAAAGATGGTCTTTCCCATGGACATTTCCCTGGATCTTCACACCCTCAGCCATCAAACTCCAATATAGCTCCGTGTTGCCTTCCAAACCAGACAATCTTCCCACTCTTTTGTTACTTTCACTTCCTCCAATAGTGTTTTGGTTTGTTTGCTTTTTTATTCAGCACATAATTTTCTTGAGAGCCCTGGAATTTCATTATGATTTAACATCTCAAATTCTGGTCCATTAATCCTTTGCCCTTAAAGTTTTCCATATAACCAAACCATTGCAAGACTGTGGTCCCTGAAAGAGTCTCCAAAGTCCATGGCTTCTTTCCACTCCATGAGTTCTTTGATGGTTAGCTCCATGCTCTAGAAGTCCTTTTACTGAGATCCAGAGCAGTGCCCCCTTTCCAGCCTTCAGCCCAGTCATGCAGTTCCCTTGTGTGTGTCCCCTGTGTGATCTGCCTCTCATGTTATATGTCTCCAGTGCATGAAATGAGGTCCTTTGTGTAGAGTTTAAAGAGACAACAAATTAAAGTTTCTTCCCTTGAAAGTGAAAGACATAATTGCTGAGTACAGAGCTTCCCAAAGTGAGGGCACTGTAGAGCTGGATGGAGATTTCCTTTTCTTCTCATGCCATTGTCCACAGACCACTGTGTAGTTTTGAGGAGGACCCACAACACTTTCTCATTTTGAAAGCTGAGATCTTACCCAGACACTCAATACCACATTCCCACATTACCTGTGCTACTTCAATTTCCATTGAGGAAATGTTGTTCTTACTACAGAATTTCCCTTTCACTGCCACTCTTTGAAGAAAAGCCCCTTCTCATCAGACTTCCCTTCCAGATTCAGTTGTCATTTCCTTTCCTTGTCCTGTTTGTTGCAGAGCTCTCATCAGCCACTCTGTTTCTTCTTTCTCTTTTTACCTCAGAGCGGCTGCTCTCTCCCAGCCTGGGTTAAGCCGGGTGTTTCATTTCCCCATTTGCCTCCTTTCAGCAATAGGACCTCCTCTGACATGTGGCTCCCTCTTCCCTTGCTCCCCATGTGTGTTTTTAGGCTGGGTTTGACTCTTTACTGTTCCCAAAGCTGACCTGGCTCCCTGGATAATAGCACTGGTCTGGAGCACAGCAGTGAATCTCTTTCTATTTCCTGATTCATCTCAGCACAGCTTTCTCTGCTTTCAAGTACTTTTTTTCTTTAAAGTATCATACAAAATCTGGCATATTTTGAACTTTTCTCCCCCAGCCTCAGATCTTCTTCAGCAACTGCTCCATTTAATTTCCCAGCAAAAACATTTTACCAGAAATTCTCAGGTGTTCCCTGCCTGTACAGAGCTGGCTTTGATCTCAGTCCTGCAGCACTTAGTGTCAGCAAATGAAGAGGGAAGCAGCCATGAACAGTTACTGGGTGTTGTGCTGGATGTGTAGGACCACAGTGATACTCATCACTGTTCTCCTTTCCATCTGAACGTTCCCCAAAAGGAGGTGATATTCTGTTCTTCTGCATGTTCCTTTCAGTCATGTTTGGTCACTTTGGCACTCTCTCTGTTTCTCTGCCTTTATTTTGAGCCCAGTTCCTGAACCAAGCTGTGTGGATATAAACCCACGGCCTCTCCCCAGTCCTTGCAGTGATTAATGATTCACATGAGCATGACTGAACTGGAATGTTTCCCTCTTTGCCCTTGGTCCCATCGGAGCATACGGCTGCTGAGCAGGACAGAAGCTTGTGTGTCCTGAATAAAGTTTTCTCTTTCATTGCTCTGCACTCACAAAGGTTTCAGGAGTCTCCTCCATTAGGAGGGCACGGAAGTGGCATTTTCCTCCAGCTGCCTTGTTCACTGTGCAGTAAGAGTGCATAGATGGACACTATGCATTGGCATGGCCTGATCTGTCACCATGTCATTGTTTTCTCATCCCACTGGTGGCTCCCTGTGCAAGCCAAAATCTCCTTCAGAACGCTTCTGGATTTTCAAGGCACCAAGAGGATGCATTTGGGGCCTTTAATAAGTGGTGCTTATGGCTTCTGTCTTATGGGGGAAGACTGAGGGAGCTGGGCTTGGTTAGTCTGGAGAAGAGAAGGCTGAGACAGGATCTCATTAATGCATATAAATATTGCAAAGAGGGTATCAGAGGATGGTGCCAGGCTCTTTTTCAGTGACAGGATGAGAAGCAGTGGTCATAAACTGAAACACAAGTTCCACCTCAGTGTGAGGAAGAATTTCTGTACATTGAGGGTGGCAGCTGCCCAGGGAGAGCCTGGAGCCTCCCTCTCTGGAGAGATTCCAAGTCCACCTGGACATTCTCCTGTGTCACTTGCTCCAGGGGACCCTGCCTTGGCAGGGGTGTGGACTGGGTATTCTCCAGAAGTCCCTTCCAGTCCTAATGATTCTAGGATTTTTCAGCATGGGATGTTCCTGTTCAGCTGTGAGCCCAATGGAGATCATCCTTGTTTTGCTGGCTGGGATTGTGTTGCTTTTCCACCCTGCCCACATCTCCATCTCTTTACTGCTCTGCACCCTTAGTTCCTCTGTCTCTTTGCACAGTGCTGCACAGCTTGGAAATGTTCTCTCAGGGGTTGGCCAGTCGCCTGTGCTGAGCTCCAAGCCAGGGAATCACTGCTGGAAGGAGTGGGAGAGGGCAGTGGTTAGAGAGGTGTGTGCAGAGCCTGCCACGCTGCTGCTGGAGGGAGAACTGGGCATTATTTCCTTACCCTTGGGTGTGCTCATCATTTCTTCTTGCAGCCCGTTCAGAGTCCCAGATGCACAACTGCTTCCTTGTGTTGCACTCTCCTGTCAGAGCCTGTACATGCCACAATTTTGGTTCAGGATACTCCTTTTTATGTGAGAGCCTGTAAGGGAATGGTTTTTGAGGGAGGGTGGCCTGTGCATGACAGGCTTTCAGAAAGAGGAGCTGTAATGGAGACACTCATCTCTGTGAGGAGCTTCTCAGGATTTCAGTTGAGTGGCAACCAAAACTTGGAAGCAGAAGCCTTTGCAGACTTGCAGAGATAGAAGGCAGCTTGTGTAAAATCCTGGACTCAGTCCTTTGCAAGGTCATTTCTATGCCTCAGCTGAGCCCTGTGGCAGGTGGGATGTGCCCATGGTGGATCCAGCATCTCGGGCCTCGGGCTTGTGTCAGCACAGAGGCTGAGAAAGAGCGGCAAAATGTCAGCTTTAAGTCAGTTTCATACAGTGTGCCAAACCTCTGCCCACTGTTTCTGGGACATTAATCATCTACACTTGAAAGCCGAGAAGGCTTTTTTTAACTTCTGGGCCAAATCCTGCATCCTTCTTCAGACAGAAGTTCTGTGGAAGTCAATGGGAGTGTTGTCTGAGTGAAGACTGCAAGATGAGGTCTGCAACCCTGGTAGAGGTGTGCAGGGTGACCACACAGAATGAGGCCTGTTTGCTCCTCAGCATTCCTGCTGGGCAATTCTACTCTGCATCCCCTTTTCATCCAGTGTAAGTTACTGGAGCCTGGAAAATGTGATACAAGTTTTATTTGGGACCTGTTCTTTGCAGAGGGGAAGAATGAAGCCTGTAGAGGCTTTCATTATGTAAATGTCTTAAGAATTAAAAATACATGTTGCAAAGGGGCAGTACTTGCAGGATATTCTTGCATAGCAGAAGAAGGAATAATAGACAAAAGAAGAAGCTCTTGCTTGTTTCGGCTCATATCAGTATCTTGAGCTTTTCTGCCAGTGGAGCCACAAGAACCAAGGAAGTGCCATCAACAAGTAGTCAGGGCATTGGGAATCTTTCATGACCAGTCAAGCCTGGCAAGAGGAGGTGGAAAGAAATAAAGAGAGCATGTGCTGATACAAGCTGGCATCACCCTGCAGCTGCCAGAGAAGCTGCCCTGCTTTCTGCCAGCTGCAGGTCTGATGTTTTGGTGGTTCAAGCACTAACATAATCCTAATCCTTGGTTAGGAAGGTGTAAAATAAGTGCAAATAAAACCCAGTGCAAACAGTTGTTCAGAAATAGTATTTACCATCAACTGATGAGCATATTGTTGTGAGTGCTCCTCTACTTTGCATAGGTTGTTCAGCGTGTTTTCCTGTCTTTACCTCTCTTGGATGGGTGTGATGAAGCATTAACATTTAGGATACTTCAGACCCATTTGTATAAAGGCCAAATGCTGTTTGCTTTATGAGAGGAACAGAATTATATGTCTGCCCTCCCACCTACTCAAAGGATGGAAGCACTTCTGCATCCTGGTTTACTTGAAACTTTTGTGTTTGCTTTGAAGGGCTAAAGTCACCTGGTTTTGCCTTTAAAAGTAAAAATCGTTACCGTGAGGAAAATTTGCAGTGTTTTGGAGAAATGCAAGAGGAAGAGAAAAAAGATGGTCACTGCAGATACAACCAAATGTATTAGAAAAAAAAATAGCACCACACTGGCCCTGGAATTGCATTTGGATCAAAGCAGACAAGAATTAAATTCACTACTTCCATTGTTTATCTTAGACTTTTCTTTTAAACTTAGATGGTTAAATATAGATCCATGCTTGTCTTCATAGTACAGGCATTGGCTGGGTGAAGTCTGAGGCTGGCTGTGACCATTATCTACATAATTTTAATGTATCAATACCAGCTTTTCTGATGGAGGTAACATACCTTTTTTTCCTCCCTTTTTCCCCCCATCATGGGAAGAATTACCTTCCTTATGACAGCACTTTCCAACTCTGTAAATAAATATCTATCAAATGACCAAGATGAAAACTGCCTGCTGAAAAAAAGCCCAACCAGCAGCCAGATCAGTAAAATGGGTCGTTTTGAGTAGGTAGAGTTCCCCCACCTGACTTTGACACACTGAGCATGTTCAGCCTGCGTATTTGTCAGTGCTCTTCTCCTTCCAACGGTTTTATTTGTTGGCTGCAAGTTAAGGCTTCCCCTTGCAGGACCTCTCTGGGTTCCTTCCTCCAGTTCTCTTCTGCTTTGGACTGACTGTCAGCCTTGCATTTTCCTGGCTTGAAGGCAGTGAAGACCACTGGATTGGGAGAGAGCCAGCAAAACAGCTCAGCCGCGGTGCTCGCAGCCCTGGAACCTCGGCATGGATTACGTGTGCTCCACTGGCAGAAAAACCTCCTCATGCCCTGGCTGTGTCAGCTCCAGGCTGAAAGTGGGGGGCAGCTTCAGGGTACCCTGAATTTGCTTGATGACTCTGGCTGGCTGGTCCACAGGTGTCTGTGTTTCAAAGGGTGCTGTTCCCTGCATTGCCTTTTTTAATTTCCAGCGCTGAAGTCGGTGGCGTTGTGCAGGGCTGGTCACTTGTTTTTTGGTCATTTGGGAAATGGGTGGTATTAAAATGGGGATGGGATGGTTTCTTGTATATATTGCCTGGGAATAGAAAGTAAAACAAGTTTTGCTTTCTAACAAGCCGGTGTCTTCCCTTGAAGTGTTCATGTGCTCAGATTCTCATGGACACGCGCTGTGGCACTGCTTCTCTAACTTATAATGAGACTCCTTTGTACTTTTCCCATGGAATGGCATAATCACAGAATCAATTAGGTTGGAAAAGACCTCTGAGATCATCGAGCCCAACTATAAACCTATAAATCACAACAGAGTTAGAGTCAGAGCCATGCTTTAGATGCAGGCTCTGGGTGTGTGTTAGTCAAGTTTGCACACAGAAGGATTTAGCCCCTAGCCTTGCTTCAGATGTCCAGGGAGAAGTGCTATTTATAAAATTCCAAGTCCCCAGTAAGGGGTGCTTTTAAAAAAATTTCCCCCGTAGTTCAGGTTCCATCATCTCCTACAAGAATTTGCAGTAAATGCATATGTTTCAGCTCACATTTTTGGGTTTTCTCTCTGTGCCCCCCACTTTTTAAAAATTTTTTCTTTAATCTGAGGGCAAATTTTTGACCTAATTTGGAGGGGGGACAGTTTTACCTGGGTGAAAACTTGAGTGAGGATGGCAAGGCTTGTCTTGCTGTCATGGTAGAAGCAGAGATAGAGGTTTAAAATTGAAAATAACATGTAAAAAGCTTGTTTTGAATTTCTCAATGGAATCTAAGAGACTGGGGGGGCGGTTCTGCATCCCCTCAGATACGGTACTTAATATTTATGCTTTCATTGCACCTTGACAAACATTTCACGTAGTTATTGCTTTGCTTGAATATGGAAATATGTTAATTATGGCCTTTATTGCGCTGCCTGCTCTTTTCCTCAGCCTTTTCTATTCAACCCTCTAGGTGGCCCAGCACAATGTGGCTTCTTTTCTTTCAATGAGCTCTTTCCACACTAATAGGGTCCAGGGTGATGTGGAGAACCATGTGCACAAAATTGGTGCACCACCCCCCATTCCTTTGTGGGCATGTCAGGTTAAATTCATATCAGCAGGAGGGTCACTGCCATGATTTTCAATAGCTCGAGATGAGGTGATGACTTCAGACAATGGTGCCACACTCTCCAGTTGGAGACACTTGCCTCACCAGTTGCAGTAGTTAATTAATATGCTAAAAATAGAAGCCAGTGATACAAATCGCTGCCTGTTGTACAACAAAGACTGGGCATGTGTAGCTTTGATAGCCAAGTTTATGGTGCTTGTTATGGAGGGAAGTTAGTTTAGAGCTAGAGGCAATGTAAGACTTTCTGGATGCTGAGCTTTAGTCACTCTGGGCCTCTGGCCATTCGCTCGCTGTCTCATTTGCATTATGAATGACATTAAGGGAGCTAACAAGGTTATTGGGCATAGAAATGTTCGCATGTGACCCCACGTGGAAGCAGACCTACAGCAGTGCTAGTTGGCAGGGACACTGTGCCTCTTTATTCAGCTTCCTAGGAAGACAGTTTCTGGGAGTAGATCTAAAATCAGCCACGAGAACACCGGCGTTCGGGTAACATGGAGGTCGTGATGCGAGGCAAGGAATTTCAGAGGGCAGGTGGAGCTGTGTCCTTTGCTCAGCCCATTCTGCCTGGACACGGCACCTCCCTGCACCACCTTTTTACTACATCCTGCCTGAAACTCAGGACAAGGAGGGGAAAATTAAGGAAAATCAATTGCTACCTGTAGTTCCCATGCATAAGTGAGAGATGGTTTGGTACATCCAAGATCAAACATGGAAGTTGCTTCCCAGCTTAGGGGTGTGGTTGTCCCTTACATGTTTGTATAAATCCATGTGAGGTAACCATGAAAATGGTTTTGATCATAGAATTATTAAGCTTGGAAAAGACCTCTAAGACCATGGACTCCAACTCTAACCCGGCACTTCTGTGCTCACGACTAAACCATGACTCCAAGTGTCACATCAGCATGTTTTTTGAAGACTTCCTTGGGATGGTGACTCTACCGCTTCCTTTGGCATCTGGTCCAATGCCTGATCACCCTGAAGAGATTTTTCCTAATATCCAATCTAAACCTCTCCTGGCACAACTTGAGGCTGCTTCGTCTTGTCCTGTCCCTTGTTCCCTGGGAGCAGAGGCTGGCCCCCAGCTGGCTGTGCCCTCCTGTCAGGGAGGTGTGGAGAGCAATAGAGCTCCCCTGAGCCTCCTTTTCCTCCAGGTTAAACAGCCCCAGCTCCCTCAGCCGCTCCTCATCAGACTTGTGCTCCAGCCCTTTGCCCAGCTCCGTTCCCCCCTCTGGACACGCTCCGGCCCCTCAGAGTCCATCTTGCAGTGCCAGGCCCAGAACTGGGCACAGCCCTTGGGGCAAGGCCTCCCCAGTGCCCACAGCAGGGGACGGTCACTGCCCTGCTCCTGCTGGCCGCACCATTGCTGGCCCAGCCCAGCAGCCATTGGCCTTCTCGCCCCCCTGGGCACGCACTGCGGACCAGCAGGCCCAGGCCCTTTCCTGCTGGGCTCTTCCCAGCCTAGAGCTGCTGGGGGTTGCTGTGACCCAAGGGCAGGACCCAGCACTTGGCCTTGTTGAACTTCATCTCTCTGGCCTGAGCTCATCAAGATCCCTCTGCAGAGCCTTCCTGCCCTCAAGCAAATCAACACTCCTGCCCAACTTGGTGTCACCTGAGAACTGACTGAGGGTGCGCTCGATCCCCTCCAGGTCATTTATCAAAGAAAACTGGCCCCAACCCTGAGCCCTGGGGGACACCACTGGTGACTGGCAGAAAGTGCAATCCTGGAAGTGTGATTCCCATTCCCTCACCATGTGCTGAGATCAGCATACTCGGGGCTGTGTCCTGCACTGAGAATTTGGGAGTCAAGGTTCTTCTGTTGTCTTCACTTGTTAGTGGGGGGCAATATAATTTAATTTCCAAGAGCCAGCTTTCCTATGTACAGTGGGTTCTTACTATTACAACAGTGCATAAATTATTATTTTTATAACCATGGCATTCCATATTCCTTACTTCAACCAGTGGGAATTTGCCCTTCAGAAGTGTCTGCCAGAGTGAGATGTCTGGTAGGAAGCAGCATGCAGTGTTGGGTTTGCAGGTGGGAAACTCCTGGCGGCTTTGTGAGACAGAGAAATCCATGTCAGGGTTTCAACTCCTCCTTTTGTCTCCCCACTTCTAACACCCCCATTCTGGTCCATCTGGGGGAATGTTATGTCCCAAGTACCATTCTTACTGGACTGTTTCAATCCCAGGGATGTATTCCAGCCTGGAGAAGAACATGCTGTCTCTGAAGTATGTGCCAGCTCTGAGTTTGGGAGGTTGAGAACAGCTCTCCATGTGTCTAAAACCTCAGTGGTTACACAGACATCAGCAGGGTTACAGAATTTGTGAACAGAGGGAATTTGGGATCTGCAGCAGGACAGTTTTCTGTAATATGTTTCTATTGATGGAATGTATTGCTTGTAATTTATTTCTTTTTATGTATTACTTTGGTTTACTCTTCCTTCTGCTCCAGTTCCCCCAGCTGAAAACTGGTAGAGAAGGGTTTGCTAATACTGAAAACTGGTAGAGAAAGGTTTGTCAGTGAGTTATTGTTAAACCAAGGAACTTGCAAATAAAGTTTTATTTTAGAAATATATCAAGATGTGGGAGATCTGGTATTTAGCAAGATAAACTAGTGCTGATAAACCAGTGTCTGTGGCAGTATCATAAACCATAAAATTGTCTTATAAAGATCACAGGATTTTATTTTAATTTCTCTTCTGATTTAACAGATGTGTGAGAGGAAGTTCTGAAGTGTATTTTCAGCTTGTTTATTAAGAAATAGTAGTAATGACAAATGCAATCTTTGTTCTTTGATTTCATAGCTATGGGCTGTAAGTGTTCTCACTTCCTAATTGCTAAGGTAGTAAAGATGAACCGTTAATTAAAATCTCTTTCCCGGACAGGTCTTTAAATGCTGGAATTAATTAACTCTTTAAAAATTGACGTGACTAAAAATCTCATTTTGGTCCTTTGTGATACCTTATTCCAGTTAGTTTTCTAGTTATACAGAGAGGTCTAATGTGACCAAGACCCAAATTTCTGGCATAAATTACAGAAAGCCTCCTTCTTCTCTTTCCTTTTCTTTAAAACTAAGGAAAGACTATTAAAAATTGTCCAGGTTTACTTTATGCATCAGTGAAAATAAAAGACTGAACTGCATTTCCATTTTAATTTGCAGGTCTGTTCCCCCTCCTTTGACTGCTTGTGATGAGCAGTGTGACTAATGAGCTCCATGGGACCAAAAAGAGTGGCACTTTTCCCTTTCTTCTACTTCCCCGGGTTTTATTCTTGGGTGTGGTTTTTTTATGTTGCTTGCCTCTGATGTTTTGCAGCTTTTCTGGTCTGGGCTTGGACTAATTCCCAGATCTGTTCTTGCAGATTTTAACTTTGCCATGTACCCACCATCAATGATAGCAACTGGAAGTGTGGGAGCAGCCATCTGTGGCCTTCAGCTCGATGATGGGGACAGCCTCACGGACCTCCTGGCCAAGATCACAAACACAGATGTGGTGAGTGTTCCACATTCCTCTTCTTCTTTCACTTCCAGGGTGTACTGGAGAACTGGGCCTGATCCTGAAGACTGAGTGGAGCAAAGGAGGGGGTTGCTTCTGCAGGGAGTTTGAGTTTCCAAAGCTCATTGATTTCCTGGAATTCAGTTTTTATTCAGGCTTTGCCGGCCCAGGCTGATGGTTCAGCAGGCCTCCTCAGGAGCCCTGGGTGATGGGGTGAGCAGGCAGCATTCCCTGGGGCATAAAGCAAACCAGGTGTTGTGCTGCTGTTGGTCCCGTGCTTGCAACCTTGAAACGACTCTTCTGGCCCTTCTTCAGGTATCTCCTAAAAATTCTTGGCTTGGAAGAAGTGAATAATGAGCTAATTTCAAGGCAGGACATAAGACGGGCACAATTCAAGCTGTCCTTAACATGTGCTAATTTATTGATTTTGATTTCACAGACTAAATATGTGACATTATTACATCTGTGATAGCACTGTTAAATGAAGATTTGGGTTTGTGATTTGGTTAAAAAGGAGTAATTAGTCCAGGTTACTTAAGCAGAGAATTTTGATATTTCTTTTTTTTTCTTATAATCAAATTGATCCTAGTTTTCAAATGCAGTTCTGGGGTTTCCCTTTTATTTTAATTTTATTTGGATTTGCACAGAAAAAGGAATATTGCCAATTCAGAGTGCTTGAAGTCTAAACCATAGAATCACAGAATGGCCTGGGTTGGAAGGGACCTTAAAGATCATCTTATTCCAGCTCCCCTGCCACAGGCAGGGACACCTCCCGCTATCCCAGCTTCCTCAGAGCCCCATCCAGCCTGGCTTTGGACACTGCCAGGGATCCAGGAGCAGCCACAGCTTCTCTGGGTACCCTGTGCCAGGGCCTCACCACCCTCACAGGGAACAATTTATTCCATATACCCAATCTAAACCTGCTCTCTGTCAGTTTAAATCCATTCCCCCTTGTCTTATCACTCCAGGCCCTTGCCAAGGGTCTCTCTCCATCTTTCTTGGGGGCTCCCTTCAGACACTGGAAGGCCACAGTGAGGTCATCCCAAAGCCTCCTCTTCTCCAGGCTGAACAATCCCAATTCCCTCAGCCTTTCATCCCACCAGAGCTGCTCCATCCCTCTGATCCCCTTGGTGCCTCTGAGAGGAGGGACACCTTCTGTGCCTGAGAGAATTGTGTGTAAGCCTTGTAAGGCCCTTTTGCTGCATCTTACAATTTGGAAAGATGTTATCTACTGTGCTTTTCTGTCCAGATTGTTTAAGTCTGAAAGAAAATACCAACAAAAATATCTTAGTAGTTCTTAAGTATTTAGAAGATGGGGTTTTAATTTTGCGATGAAAATGCCTTCACACCTTCTCTTCTAAATTTAGCAGGATTTTTTTGTCAATAGTGTGCTTTTTGCCATCTTGGTGAAAATCTTCCCAGATCTGACTGAGCCTGCATTCCTTCAGAAGAAAAAATTAATACTCTCCCCAAATGACAAAGAACTCCTAACATTTTACTGTTCCCGTCTTCTCTTCAAGAATCTGTCAGCATTGGGTAGAGACCAGCTTGCTTCTCTTTCCTCCTGGTCTCCGCCCACAGCAGCACAAAGTAAAGAGGAGGGTCTCACTCATCCCCCAAATCAGAACAAACTCGTTACAAAATGAGCTTCTGGATGATTTAATTGCTAAAAAATATAAGCCTTTGCAGAAATTAGAGGTGCTGTTATTTTTTTCAAGGTGTTTTCCTTTGTGAGGCACAGGTAGCCTTAACTCCCGCAAGCTTTGAAGCCTAAGCAAAGGCAACCTAAGCAAAGGCAACCTAAGCAAAGGTTGCCAAAATATTTGAGTTTGGGCAAAATAGTGTATTTTTCATTGGCCTGCTGTTTCAATTTGGGAGAAATATTTTGCTAGGTATTTTCTCTGTGAGTTTTGCATTGAAAAAATACAAAAGGGGCCAGGACTGGAAATTCATCTCACATGAGAAAGCTTGAGAGAGGGAAAAGCAACTGAAAATGGGGTCTCAGAGAAGAGAGAGGCTTAGCAGTAGGGCAGGCTTAGCAATAGGTAATAATACCAGCCTCGTGTGTAAAATGTATTGTTGGAAAAAACCTACTGTCTGGATTGTGTAAGAGTTGGCCCAAGGCTGTGTTAATAAAGAGTAAAGACTATTGTAATACATTTTACACTGGGACTTAATTAAAGTTGAATGAAGAGCTTCAGTTCTCTCACTTCCGAATTTCTGGTGCCTGAGAGCTGTTCCTGCAGTGGCACAATTAATTCATTGTCACTGTGGGAATGATTTTGTTTTCCAGTGGGGCTTAGGGAAGAAGGAGAAATGAGAGTTCCTGGTCTTCAGGACCATAATGCGGGAGAAGAGTGGGGAAGTCACAGGAATGAACAGTTCTGCAGAGGAAAACCTTCTGGCCCCCTGTGCCTCGTGGTAGCCCACAGGAACCAAAAGGCAGCTGGGGAAGAGTCCTTTCCAGCCAGAGGGTGCCAGGGCTTCTGCTTCATTTTTGTATTGGAGCGTGTGATTGCTTAGCATGGAAACAGATGATAGGACTTTCCCACTGGCTTTTCAAAAAATGTCACTGTCTGAGGTGAAGCATGAAAAATCTCAGCTTCAAAGCTGCAAGCAGATGAAAAGGAAGAGTGGTAATGAAACCCTGATGCAACTTAAGGGCAGTGAGCTTTTCTGAACTTTCACTGTTTTATAGTGATAATTTAAGGGTGCAGTTTATTTGCTGGGGAATACCAGCATGAACCAGGAGGCTGAAATCAATGGTGTTATTTTAGCTTTACATTAGTGTAACTGAGACTGGAGTTTGGCATTTACAACTAAAATGAATGCTTTTAATGGATGTTTCATTAAGAATTATACTAAAATTACGTTATTAATAAACAGCATGTAAGTTAGAGCCCAGCTGTTGGGTAAGCAGGCAACCAGCATGAGTGTTTCTTTCAAAAAGGTGTTGGATATCCTTGCATGAATCCAGAGCAGTGCCCTAGACTTGAGATGGGGCTCAAGGCATCCTGGACTGTTATTTTAGGGATAATAGTTATTTCTGGTAAATAGCTGCCCTGGGCTGTGTTAGGTGGGGGTTGAATCACAGGCTGCAGAAAGTGTGACAACAGGGCCAGGCAAACCCTGGTTTCATTGCACCTTCACTGACTGAAATAAACAGCAGGGAGCTGCTCTTGGAGAAGCTCAGCAGCCTGAAGGGTAGTGAAAGTAGCTCTGAGTGGTGCATCTGAGCTGCCTTCTCTGATTGCTACTGTCCCCAAGAGCCACAAAGAGCCAATCCCACACAACTGAGGAAGAGGTTTCTCCCTGTCTCCTCTCTTCTTGTGAGGCTCCTGAAATACTGCATGCAGTCCTGGTGCCCCCAACATATGGAACTGTTAGAGCAAGTTCAGAGTGGGCCACAGAATTGATGAAAGGAACTGGAGCATCTCCCCTGTGGAGCCAGAATGGGAGAGCTAGGGCTGTTCAGCTTGGAAAAGAAAAGTTGTGTGGAGACCTCAGAGCACCTTCCAGCATCTCAATGGGCTACAGGAAAGCTGGAGAGGGACTTCTCATCAGAAACTGCAGTAACAGGACAAGGGGGAATGGATTTAAGCAGAAAGGGAGTAGGTTTAGATAGGATATTAGGAAGGAATTAGAATTAGAATTAGAATTAGAATTAGAATTAGAATTAGAATTAGAATTAGAATTAGAATTAGAATTAGAGAGGCTGTTGAGGCCCTGACACAGAGAAGCTGTGTCCTATGCATCCTTGGAAGTGTTCAAAGCCAGGTTGGATGAGACTCTGAGCAACCTGGTCTAGAGCAAGGTGTCCCTGCCCATGGCAGGGGGCTGGAACAAGATCACCTTTAAGGTCTGTTTGAACCCAAACCATTCTGTGCCTCTGATACTAACCTGATATAGCTCTGAAGGATGGGGACTGCATGTTCCAGTCTGTTCTCCTGCCAGGGGCTGGGAACATTTCCTTTGTGGTTGCTTGCAGAGGAGAGGCTGGTGAGTGAAGAGTTAACAGACCTACTGGCAGGAAGCCTCAGAGCTCTCTGTGCATCTCTTGGTGGGTCATTACAAAGGAAAAATAAACAACTCAGGAAGTCAGGAATTCCCATAGCATCCCAGAGCAGCACTCCAGTGTGAGCAGTATCCTGTCCCTGGTGGAGCCAGATGCTTTGGAGGAGGATACGAGCATCCCCGCTGTGCACAATTACGGGATGTGAGGAAGGATAGCTGAATGGCTAGGGCATATTTCAAGACCTTGCAATCAATATTGTGCTTTGCTTGAGACCTTTCTTGGGTAAATCTATTCCCTCACCTCCTGGAAGAGCAGCCATCCAGGTTGCATCTGGATGACACACGGCGTTGGTCTCTCCAGCATCAGCAGCCTGGGACAGGTTTTCAGGCAGAGCCAATGCCTGTATGTGGGCAGAAGTCATCTCTAAAAGTCTGTTCCCAGATGGTAACTGGTGTATATTGAGTGGTTTGGAAAATCTAAAGCATATTTAAGGGCCTGAAGTAGAAAAAAAGCAAGGAACCAAGCATTTTTTAAAGGCTTGTCGAAGCAGCTGGCCGTGAGCCCTTAAAAATGTGGAGTGAGGCTGTTTTGAACACTGGATCCATAATAAATGGCATTTAAAATATCTCCACTTACACGTGCCACATATGTCAGTGCTGGGATTTTTTTTTTTATTCCCAAGATCAGAGACATCCCCTCATAAAGATCTGCAGATTTCTGCACAGAAACGGAAGTGAAGAACCACCATGCTCAAGAATTCAGAGCTGCAGTAAAAAAATCATGGAAATCTATCTTGAATGGATCGCATTTGAACATTGTCCCTAGAGCACATACACCATTTATCCTCTCTTTTGTAGTGTTTAGGGCCTGTGGTTTTGGAAGCAAGAAACAGGACTTGCTGTATCTTATCCTGCCTTATTTGTTGCAGACCGCATTTTGTATGCAAGGAAACAACAGGCGAAATAGCCTCCCAGAGAAAGGAAGAATGAGATAGTTTCCTAAGTTGTCTTTGCCTGAGTTGGCAGCTGCTCCGTTTCATTCAGCTTTTTGTTCCCCAGTGAGTGCTGTGCGTGTGTAGCAACAATGGGGTGATGCAGTGACACCACGGGCTCATGGCGGAGTTCCGTCGGGTCCCTTGGCAGCCGTGGCCGAGGGGAGCCAAGCCCCCGAGGAACGGCTCCCATGGATCAGCCACTCCAGCAGGGAATCAATCCTTGCTCAGCTCCTGCAGCTCTGTGTAATGCAGGCAGGTCCTCACAGCTTTTTGAAAATCCCCTTTTTCACTAAACACTCAGAGTGTTTGTCACAACAGCATAAATCCCACACCTTTTCACATTTCCACCTTTCCACCTTTCCATGCCTTCAGAGTATTACCTGGTAGAGATTGCCAGAAATCCCAGGTCACACTGAGCAAGGAGTATCATGGCATCTGCCCCTGCATCACCCTGCTGGTAAAGCCCAATGTTGTCTTTACTCTCTTAAGATTTTCCCAGTTCTGAAAACATTGTTGTCTCTCGTTTGCAATGAGAAATACCCACAGCAGCAGCAGGAAACCAGCAAACTGAGTGGTGAAGCAAACAGTGGAACTGAATCTAGAAAGGACGCTGTTGAAACTGCTGAAAAGACCAAAAAATTGCAGAAAAAAATGCCCTATATTTCAGATTCTTAATGTTAGTCACCTTATTTATTGCATTATTGCAGTAATGTGGCAACAATAAGTGGAGAAGCTCTGGCATGAACTAGTTTTTGTGGATTTTTTGGATTGTTTTGTTTTTTGAATGAGATGTCCTTGTTAGTCCACATGAGCTGTCCTTTGGAACAGCAAATTACTCTTTTCTGTACTTCCAGTTGGAAAAAGAGACATAGACACCTGTGATTGATTGTCTTTGTTACAGTAGCAAAAACATACATTCAGGAGGGAAACTAGTTCTGTTTTTTTACTGCATCCATTAGATGTGAGATCACTGGAAATACAGTAAATGGATAAGATATTCTCACAGCAGCTTTCCAGGCTCTTGCTTTGGAGAATGTCAGTGAGGTAAAGGCCAGTGCTCAGCACACAAAGGCCCCACTTTGGGAAGGAATCCCTGTTTATGTCAACAATGAAGCATGTGCTTTGGAGAGGTCTGAATTGGGGCTTAAATGTGAACCAGTGGAGGAATCCAGCCAGCTTTTGTGTGTAGGAGTACAGATGACATGTTCCACACTGGAATTTATGTAAATCCAGCTCTTTAATGCAAGTCTGATTGCTGCTTTCTTAGATTATCCAAGCAATGTCTACATGACCAATAAACAGTACTGTCATTTTGGGTATCTCCAGCATCCTTTCCATTTCTCAGACCAGATCCTGCGCCTAAAAATGTCATTTTCTGATTTTCTTTTTGCAGTTAGTTTTAAGAAAGAAGAAGAGATTGGGAGCCTTAACACTTATTTGTGAAGTAATTAATATATATTTGGAAAACTAACCACCCTTCAACACAAAAATGCCAGAAGGCTTTTTTAGTATTCCCAGCTTTGGGATTTTGGGCAGTGCAAAGCAAGAGCCTGTTGGTTGAGTTGGGTTGAGTGGGAAGCCTTCTCTCATAGCTTGCCAATGAACCATAAATGCCAGTTTAAAACTGGAAGCTGGGGGCCAGTATAGGACATACATAGACCACAAAAGTGTTGAAAAGTTCAAGAAAGTGAATTATGTGTAATATTCTGCAGAATCTTCCCTAGGGCTCCTGCTTTCTTTCAAGATTGTCATGAATGGAAATTGAAATCTAATGATTATTGACTTGAATAAGTAGCTCATGCCATAGAGCTGCTGATTCCTCCTTCCAGTTATTTTCACTGCCAGCATTTCCATCTTAGCCATGAGGCTGCCCCTCACCAGACACAGGAGGGCTTTTCTTTTCCTTCAAATACTTTTCAAATATGCTAGTAAAATCACCTAGGGATGAAAGAGTTTCAGAATGAAAAAAAAAGAAACCCCAAAGTTAATCACCTTTTTAGTTCTGTACATGCTGAAGTATAAATAAAACTATGGAATGGAAAGTACCAGAACTATTTTAATCATTAAAACTACTAGACCATATAGAAGAATGGGGAAGTTAATCCATGTGACACACACTTTAAAAAGTTTTTTTTATAAAAACAACAAAGGCAAACACTGCAGTATTCTGAAGGAATAGCCTAGTCCTTGTATTGCAAAATCTGGGGTCATACAGCAGTGCATTATAGTGTTCTTTCAAGGAAGATTTATTGAAAATAATGTAATTCATGGGTTTTTTCTTTGATATGTTCCTAAAACTTAATTCTCTGTTGTCAGAGCGATCTAGAACTTGCAAAATGAAAATCCACCAGTAAAAATATGCACACATGCAGCAAGTCCCCATGACACTTGGAGGGGTTAAAAATACTGTGTCATGGGAAGGCCAGGCAGGCTGTTTGTCCCTGATGGGTTTTTAGTAGTTTTTTGTATTGTGTCCCTTAACATTTGATTGACAGAAAGTTCCAGCAATGCCATCATCTATACAATAAAGCCACTTACTTGCCTAATCATGCTGTGACAGCTGGGCTGATAAGATACTCTAAATTAGGGTTTTTTTCCTTTCACCTGAGAGATTTAGCATTCAAGGAGCTTTAGTATGCAAATAGCAACACTTTTTTGGAAAACTGTTTCATGCTGAATGCAGTGTGCTGGTCATTTTTACTGTACGTTTCTTTGTTTTAAAGAATTCAGTGGTTTTAAGCTCAAAATATGCAGACCAGAGAAATAATACACAGTGGCCTGTGGATTCCCATATGAAATAAAACTCATGTGACAATTCCAGTCAAGGCCACTTTTATAGATTTTATGTATAAAATTAAGACACCAGAAATGAGCCATTTCTCTATAGGGTTACCTGGAGATTTCAGCCTCTTCATACCTGAAGTGAATCATCACACTACCCATCAGAAGTTTGTACAGTGATGGTGTAAAAGACCATGCATGAGGGTGTTTAGGAACAGACAAAGCTGACTCCAAATGCTCGAGCCACATGTTCCGCATGTCACCACCCTTCCTTCCCCAAGCCTGCCTGCAAGGAAATTGCCTCATTAAGCTTTTCAGACGGAAGCTGCTTAAAAAAAATCTGGCTTGTTTTCAGAAGGACACAGTACTTTGAAACTGCTTTAAAAAAGAAGTTCTTACACCCAAAAAAAGCACATTATGAGCGTTGTCTGTTACAAGAGTCTCCAAACTGGTGTCCCCCCACTTGAAATGCCTTGACCCACATAGTGATTTGTTGTCATTGCCCTCTTACACACAGGTGAGTGCTCACAATAGACCTAAAGCCCTCCCTAGCTGATAATGGGGGATTTTCTTTATCTGAGGACAGGATTTTGCAGGCAGCAGCTGCTGTCTGGTAGCCAAGAAAAATGTGGGTTCATTACCCACTGGAGCTAATTGCACCCATCACAAACGTCAGCGTCTCCAGCAGAACAGATCCTCTTCACTGGATATGTTTTTCCCAGTCCAGCTGGGATGACAAATCAATCCTCTATGTATGAATATTTCAAACTCTCCCCAATAACTAGGTACAATGTAGAAAAAGGGGTGTGTTGGTCAGGGCCCAGCTCCTTGGTGTTGCAGTCACATCCCATAGTGTGTTGACAAGTGCCTGTGGAGCCCTGTGGAGGTCAGTGCCCCATTCTGTTCTTCAGTTCCCCTGCCTGACAGCGGGAATGGTGATGCTCAATCTCACCACCCCAGCCAGATGGTCTGGGGGCTCTGGTTAAAGCACTGTGCTGTGAAAATCCTCCTACCAAGCCTCGTCTTGCTCTGTTCCCTGAAGACTTCTGGAGACACCCAGCTCTTAGGCAGGCTGAGGCCACAGGAAGTTTACAGTATTAGTGCCTTTTCCAGAAGGACTCCTCAGGGCTGCCTTTAGAAAATGCCATTTCTTGAAGCACCACGTGTCCCCCTGCACAGTGTCGGATTGATACTCCCAGTGCCAGCACACTGAACATGGTTGGCATTGTGTTCATACAGTCACAGCTTGGGTTTTATTTTTAAGTTTCTCCTATAACTCAGGGTTTGTCAAGGTGTTCTCACAATTTTTTTCTGGTTAAATAACCACATTATTTGGTCTTCCAGTGTATTATCAAGAGTGTGGAACATCCTGTAAATATTTTAATAGTTGTCTTCTTCATCACTGTGTCTGGTTTAAATGTAATGAATCCATCACATTTATTTCTGTATTTATACTTCATGTTTATTGTGGGACTCCTGATGGACAGGCTCACATATTTATGTTGCTGTATTGTACCCTGCTGTTTCCCTGAATGTTCTATAATAGAGTTTTTAATGCAGTGGTCTCTGGGAACTGGTTTTATGCTCAGAAAATTATGGGGCATGGCACTCAGTGCTCTGGTTGTCAAGGTAGTATTTGCTCAAAGGTTGGACTAGATTATCTCAGAGGTCTTTTCCAACCTAAATGGTTCTACAGTCAAAGACCAGTAAAATACTAAGATTTAGAGCCTAATAAATACAGCATGAATAGTGGTTGACCCAAGGAATTTGTCCATAGTGATTACCTCTGGTAATTCAAGGTTGATTTGTGTCAGAGCAGCTTTTTCTTGGAAACACCTGACTGATGCTCTTCCAACTTCTGCTAGCTCAGTAAGGAAAAAATAACCACCTTTATCTTTACTAATAGTTCAATTTGCTTTCTTTTCTCTAGGACTGCCTTAAAGCTTGTCAGGAACAGATCGAGGCGGTGCTCGTGAACAGCCTGCAGCAAGTCCGGCAGCAGCAGCAGCAGCAGAGTAACCCCTCCAAGACAGTGGATGAACTGGACCAGGCCAGCACTCCCACAGATGTGAGAGACATCAACCTGTGAGGACATCGGCACACAAAGTCACGCTTGCTCCCCAAGACCCTTTATTTTTGTTATTATTTTTAGAGTGAAATTTTTTTTAATCTGCTCCCACATAGAACATATTTAAAGCTCTTTTAGGTATAAAGAAAAACAAAAAAAAAGTACAAAAACTGAATAATGAAAAAAAAAAAAGCGTTTGGTGCCTGTGATGTTCTACAGAAGGGAATCCCACGATATATTTGGTAATTGCTATTTGATTATGTATCAGTGATATTAAATGCTTATAAAAGCATACAAAGTAGCTAGATCAATGTAAGCCTGCATTTGTGGGAACAAAGTAGAGTATACTTGTCTGTGTATTATGAACTAGTGCATACACCCCTTTTTTAGATTTAAGAAAGGAATCGTGTGTGCGATTTTATGGCTTGACTAGATTGCAAAGCAATAGAATAAGGGGTTTAGGGCAAAGTGGGAAAAGATCCCTGAAGCAATTGAACCATTTTGAATGCAGAAGAGATTTGCTGATCTGTCACCTCTGTTATTAGTCAGAAGTGTTTGTTGGATCTCTGTATGTTAGTTTTGTTTACTCTTGCTGTCTGTGGTAGCTGCTACCTAAGAAAGAAGATGCTTTATTTTACCAGCCAGAAGAGCAGGTGTCTTTTGGGCTTTTTTTTTAGTTGATTTTTTTTTTCCAACTTCCCCTCTGCCCCTCTTGACTTTTTATCTACTTTTCCTTCCGAAATGGTTCATTCTAAACACAGCAGCATCTTTGGCATGAGGGCAATTCCTTTTACCCAGCTGTGGGCCGAGCCAAAGTTCCCAAGTGTTCACGGTCAGTGGGGGGAATGCATGCATTAATCCCAACCTGTTGGCTGGGCAGCCCACCTCCTACCTTTGGATTGAAAGATATGGTGGATCATTTAGGAAAAGCATTATATTCCTTTACAGTGCTAATGCTTCACGTCCATGTTAACGTCTGGCGGCTTCTTAGCTTGGCCACAAAGACATTTAAATGATGCTCTGTCCATTTTCCCTTGTCATAGCCCCTCACTATGTTAAAGAAGATGAGGTTTGGTTTGCTCCCTTGTCTCTCTTTCCCCCCACTCCCCCAGCACACTTGTTCAGCATTTCATTAATTTTATTGATCCACAGTGAGCGTTTTTGTAAACCATTTCATTCGAAAAGCACTTTGAAAATTGTTCCTAAGGGATTAAATGAGATGGTTTATGACAATTTTGCAGAGGAAAAAAAAAAAAAAAAAAAAAAAAACAAAAAAAAAAAAAAAAAGAAGTCACAAAAGCAAGGCTTTGTATAGCTTTTTATAGTCAATATTTTCCAGTATCTGGTGTACTTGGTTAGCTGTGGTGTTGCTGGAAATACCAACACCCGCTTCAGATGACATTCCTGTCATGACATTCCGGATAAAAGCCTGACCATCTGTATTGCTCAGTGTCACAGAAGGATCTTAATACCACCTGTGTGTTTTATCTATGGACAAGGAAAGAAAATTGCTGGTGCAACAGCCATGATGGTAAACATCAAGGTGCACAACTTGGAGTTTTATTACAAAGGTGTATTCAGTGTACTTGAATTTATTTTCCTGCTCCACCTGTAACAAAGAGGCATTTAGATGGCAAAGGAGTTGGAGCAACTTTTGGGTTTTTTTTGGTTTTTTGGGGGGTCTTTTTTGGTTTTTTTTTTTTTGCACAATTGTATTAACAGTTTGCAGATATCCAATATGAAGCTGTTGGTTGAAATGTTAATGTCCGCATTTTTAACACAAAAATCCAGAAAGAACATGCTACTTCGAAGAATATTATATGTATGGACTCAGCCTATTTGGCTAGATGAGGGTAGAAAATGGAGTAAGGTTCTAAGGTTTTGTTGTTTTTTTGGTTTTGGGGGGTTTTTTGGTTTTGGTTTTTTTTTTTTTGCGCTGCTAAGAAGCTATGATTTGTTTCATTCTTATTCACATTAACAGTACTTAGCTGTATTGTTTCACTGAGTGTGCTGCTATTTTATAAACATTTTTATAATATATTATTTTACTGCTTAAATTTCAAATCCTGAAGTAGATGGTTAAGTGGAGATATGATGAGTTCTTTGATTTACTGGAAATGCCCTGTACAGGTTTTTTTTTCCCTAATAGCGTGTTTATGATTATTTTTTTTATTTTATTTTTTCCTTCTTTCTTCTTCCTTTTTTTTTTTAAATCTCCTTCCTTCCTGATCACATCCTGCAAAGATGGTATACTTACCTCAGGTTTGCTGGACAAGAAATGGTTCCCATTTTCACAATACCTCACACAGTGACAGTTTGGTTGCCCCGGGCCCGCCCGGGAGAGGTTGCAAGCAGCCGAGGCGGGGCACTGGCTCCTTTTTGGTCTCTGGTATCCTTTTCATAGTGGAAAAAATGCATTGACTCTCCACTGGTGAGCAGGTCTGTTCTCCCCAAAGCTGCTGCTGGGCACAGCCTTGGCCTCACCTCCCGCCTTGACGTTCTGCGTTGGGAGCACCCGGAATTCTGCGGCGGTGTCTCTGTCCTGGAGGAAAAAAGTAGCTGATGTTGTTGAAGCAAGACTGCAGAGCCACACGCAGATCAGATCAGATCAGATTAGGTCAGATCATTCCTTGGCAGCCCTGCCCTGTGGCTTCACGGGGAGCTGTGCCAGAGGGTCCTGATGGTGGGGTGATCTCTCTGAGCGCTGGTACCGTGTCCCTCATGTTGGTGTGATTTGCTTCGTGCCATAGGCCAGGTGTAGGCAGGATCTGTGTTTAGGGTGCCTGCCCCTGCTCTTCATCCAGCCTCCTTCACACCCCACTCCCACAGCAGCCATGGGATCACAGGGATGATCCCTACAGAGGATCACTGGTGATTCCTGCTGTGGAACACAGGGATGAGCCCTGCTGTGGATCACTGGGGTGATCCCTGCCGTGGAACACAGGGATGATCCATGCTGTGCATCACTGGGGTGATTCCTGCTGTGGGACACAGGGATGATCCCTGCTGTGCATCACTGGGGTGATCCCAGAGTGTCACCCCTCTGCAGAACTGAAGGGACAGGGGCTGAGGGCCACCTCCGTGGTCAGCTGCTCTACAGCAGGGTGGAGGTGAGCTGTGCTGGAAGGGGCAGCACCATTCAGAATTCCCAGTCTCCACAGGGTCCTGGTGGATCTGTGCATCCCCACCAGGGTGAGGAGTGTCCTTGGTTGCAGTGACATGCTCAGCAAGTGCCAACCCTCTGGTTACAGCGTACTGTATGTTTGAAAGCTTCAAACCCTACAACTTGAGTGCTTTCTCAGTAGCTTTCAGAATAAAATGACTGCCTAGTACTCTCTTTTAACAGATGTAAAAGAAAGTGTGTTGTTACTGCAAATGAGGTGTGAGATTTTCCCCCCCTGAACTGCAGAAATTGTAAACCTCGCAATTGATTGATTAAAAAAGAATAGAAGATGTGTTGCTGATTCTGCCTTCCCAAGTGCCAAAGGATTGGTACAGTTGCTAAAAGCGTTTCTCTCTCAGCTTCCTATCAATGGTACTTTGATGGTCTTCTCCTCCTTCCTGTTACTGTAGTGTAGGAGCACCTCATAATGTATTTATTTGTATTTCCAACATGCTTGTGAAAAAAACCAATTAATCCCATGTCCAACTAATTCAATGTTTATGATTTATGCTTGAGTAATTGGACAGCTCTTAATTACTCAGAAACTACCTGGCCACTGGATTTTTTCCACTATGTTTATTACCATGTTCTCATGTACCTCAGAAATCACTCTTGGTTGCACAGTTTCTGTTCTCAAACTTTTTTGGGTTTTGTTTTAGTTTTTTTGGTTGTTTTTTTTTTTTTTTTGCTTTATTGAGTGTGATGCCATATCAAGTCAACGTTATTCTCTCACAAATGAGCTCTTTAAGAGGTGTGGATGTTTATGTGGTCAGGGGATGCTAGAAAGTGTGGTAGTAGACATCAGTGTAAACAAAAGTATTTAGAAAGTACATGAGGTTGTTTTTGATGGATAAGACTCTGATACGGTGTAGTCTCGATTGCCTTTTAAAAGGTCTTTGTTCAGTGTTGTCATTTTTATTAATAACCTATTGTTTTGACTAGTTTAAAGATGGTTCTAAGAAAAGTGTTTTGGCGGGATTAGGTATGCTGTATGGACAATAAACTCACCTTGACCTAAAAGTCTCCACAGGGTCCTGGTGGATCTGTGCATCCCCACCAGGGTGAGGAGTGTCCTTGGTTGCAGTGACATGCTCAGCAAGTGCCAACCCTCTGGTTACAGCGTACTGTATGTTTGAAAGCTTCAAACCCTACAACTTGAGTGCTTTTTCTCAGTAGCTTTCAGAATAAAATGACTGCCTAGTACTCTCTTTTAACAGATGTAAAAGAAAGTGTGTTGTTACTGCAAATGAGGTGTGAGATTTTCCCCCCCTGAACTGCAGAAATTGTAAACCTCGCAATTGATTGATTAAAAAAGAATAGAAGATGTGTTGCTGATTCTGCCTTCCCAAGTGCCAAAGGATTGGTACAGTTGCTAAAAGCGTTTCTCTCTCAGCTTCCTATCAATGGTACTTTGATGGTCTTCTCCTCCTTCCTGTTACTGTAGTGTAGGAGCACCTCATAATGTATTTATTTGTATTTCCAACATGCTTGTGAAAAAAAAACCAATTAATCCCATGTCCAACTAATTCAATGTTTATGATTTATGCTTGAGTAATTGGACAGCTCTTAATTACTCAGAAACTACCTGGCCACTGGATTTTTCCACTATGTTTATTACCATGTTCTCATGTACCTCAGAAATCACTCTTGGTTGCACAGTTTCTGTTCTCAAACTTTTTTGGGTTTTGTTTTAGTTTTTTTGTTTTTTTTTTTTTTTTTTGCTTTATTGAGTGTGATGCCATATCAAGTCAACGTTATTCTCTCACAAATGAGCTCTTTAAGAGGTGTGGATGTTTATGTGGTCAGGGGATGCTAGAAAGTGTGGTAGTAGACATCAGTGTAAACAAAAGTATTTAGAAAGTACATGAGGTTGTTTTTGATGGATAAGACTCTGATACGGTGTAGTCTCGATTGCCTTTTAAAAGGTCTTTGTTCAGTGTTGTCATTTTTATTAATAACCTATTGTTTTGACTAGTTTAAAGATGGTTCTAAGAAAAGTGTTTTGGCGGGATTAGGTATGCTGTATGGACAATAAACTCACCTTGACCTAAATTTACTTGCCTTGCTTTTATTCCTTTAGTGAATTTGGTTGTGCAACTCACTCCATGGTGGTGTTTCCTTGGTGGGATGTGATTCTAAAGTCTCTGATCTGGATAGATGGTGCTAGCAGGCATATAAGATGAAGGCTGCAGTCACAGAACAAGCCTGCCTCTAAAATGTAGCTGCATTCCCACTGGATAGGCAAATTCTGGCACATAATCCCCTGAGATTCAAGGAGAACAAAGTCCTAAAAATTGGTAAATCGCAGGATCAAAATATTTTGTGGGAATCAAATTGAGCTGGTGAAAAGCCACACAGAGTGCACATTTTTGCAGTGAATTGAAATATGATTTAAATATTCACTCAATTGTTTGTTGCACTGGAATGCTACTGAAAAAATCAGATTGTTTTTCTTTCTGTAAACCTGGGGAAACCGTGAGTAAAAGGAGTGGGATTTGTGGTGAAGCCAGTGGGAAGAAATGAGTCCATTGTCCAGAGTCTGCTTCCTCAGTCTGTGGCCAGGGGGGCAGGATGCTCAACCTCTCCCCTCTCCCACATCTGCTTGTGGATGCCTGCTGTGAAGTTACCAAGCTCCTGTGGGATGTGTTTGGCCTGACCTCCCCACCACTGCCATCCAGTAGCAGTTTTCTCTTGAATTTCCAGCCCTTTTTCACCCCTGGGGACAGCAAAGAGACCCTGAAGAATGAAGAAGAGGTATTTGGGGAGACATACTGGGGAAACATCATCATAAAGTGAATTATACTGCCAAACCCAAAGATAAATGAAAGGAAAAGACTCCAAATGACAAAATTCAAGATAATATGAAAAAGGAGAATGAAAAAAAACCTCAAAGTTGCAAAAATGAAGAAAAACACAAGCAAAAATAAAGAGAAACAAATAGAAAAACTAATGGATGGAAATAGGAATTAATTATGAATTATGGAATGAATATGAATGAATTTAAAATGAATCAGAAATAGGGATTAAATCAGGAGGCTGAGAGTCAGGAGATAGAGATCTTTCTAGCCATAATCACACAATCTTGGGACCTGTGGTTTTAGGGAAAGTCTCTGAAGACTTCCCTGCCAAATATCTTGTGAGCCTCACATTTCCCAGCTTATCTGGGAGCACCAAGAGGTAGAGATTCTAAAACATCACAAGTCCAGGGTTTTCTCTGGCCAACACTGAACAACATGACCAGCAATTTCTGGTATTTACTAGGCTCAACTTGGAGCCTGTGAAGGACTGGGACTTTGCAGTGACCAAGCCCTGAACATATTGTCCAGAGAGGATGTGGTGTCTCCCTCGCTGGGGGTATTCCAGAGCTGTCTGGACAGAATCCTGTGCTCTGGGATGACCCTGCTGGAGGCAGGGAGACTGTACCAGATGCCTCACTGTGGTGCCTTTCAACCTGACCCATCCTGTGCTTCTGTGATTGTGGTTCTATTTGAAGGGGTTCTCAAAGGTGGTTTGCATTCCAGCTGGGCTGCTTATGTTCCCACTGATGCAGCCAGGAGACAACACTGAAACTTGTGGGACTCTCAGGTCAGGGAGAACATCAGGTCAGTGCTCTGCTGGGCTCCAGGGGCACTGTGAGGAAGGGCATCCCTCAGCAGCAGTGGCATTCAATCAAGACCTGTTAGGATTAGAAATTAAGGTGAGTAAAGCTGAGGTATTTACACTGAGGTAAGAAAAACTACTGAGTTTTGCTGCAACCTGCTAGAGAGAGAGAGAGAAAGGAGGTGATGCAAAGAAGAAAACAAGTAGAAAGGGAAATGTCTCTGTCCTTAAATGCCTGTGATTCTGTGGAAATTATATGGTGCTTGCTTGGTCTTGCCATTGAGTTTTCTCTTAAAAATAAACTGGGTTGTTATTTGAGCTCTTCTAAAATGCAACATGCAGAAACTGCAAGAAGAATTAGGCCAGAGCAGTGAAGGAGAGAGGGAAAGGTCAGCAGACTGGCTGTGTTTGGCTCCTCAGGTTACTCAGGAACCCTTCTTAGAGCAAAAGCTCTGGTTTATCTGACAGAGGGCTCACAAGCATTCCTGAAGAGCAGTAGATTGACCTTTCTGATGAGGGTTTTCAGAACCTGAGCAAAGCTGTGAATGGGCCATAACCAGCTGGAGGATGAGGGATGAAATCAGCATTGTCATCCAGCACACTCAAAAATTTTTCTCAATTTTTCCAGCTTCCTCACAGGTTCTCTGAGGGGAGAACTCATCACATTCTGCAGCCTCCTCATGAGGGGAAGAGGAGGGGCAGGCCCTGATCTCTGCTCTGTGTGACCAGGGACAGGACCTGGGGAATGGCTGGAGCTGTGTCAGGGCAGGGTCAGGGTGGATATCAGGGAAAGGTTCTTCCCCCAGAGGGTGCTGGGGCACTGAACAGGTGCCCCAGGGATGGTCACGCCCCCAAGGCTGCCAGAGCTCCAGGAGCGTTTGGGCAGCGCTCAGGGATGCACAGGGTGGGATTGTTGGGGGGTCTGTGCAGGGCCAGGGGTTGGGCTGGATGATCCTTGTGGGTCCCTTCCCACTCAGGATATTCTACAATTCTATGATAGTAAATTCAGCTTGTTTGCTTCTCAGAGAAACTTTTTATTCTGGTTACTTTGGATCTGCTTCTTAGACACAACGAAGTATTGATCTTTCTGGTGTGCGCTGACAGCGCCCGGGGAAGGATGGGATGGGATCCGCGATCCCGGGAACGGCGAGGCCTGTGCAATGGGAAGGGCCGCGGCGGGCGCTGTAGTGCGCGGGGGAGCCGCCAGGGGCCGCCCGCGCACCGCGCACGGCCCTCAGGGCCCCGGGACAATCCCGGGAATCCCGCGCTGCGGAAGGAACGTCCCGGGGCTGTCACGGCTCCCCCACACAGCCCGCAGCCACAGCTCCAGCAGAAGCTAAGGTGTTCGGCCCAGGGGCTGCCCCTGCTCCCTGCTCGCAGCCCATACACCATACTGAGAACCAGCTTAAAAACAATAAAAAACATTCCCGAAGTCTCTGCCACGAATGAAATTCTAGGACCTGTGTTCTCCAGCAGAGCTAATTTGAGGCCTGTCCGCAGCACAATCTCTGTGTAGGGTTTGCCCGGGTTATGCCTCTCTTCAGGCCAGCTCCTCCTTCAGAGGAGCATCCTGCAGGCAGAGAAGTGCAACGGCACAGAAGTGAAGAAATTCAGCAAAGGTTTCTGCTGGGTGTATTTGTAAGCACAAGGAGCAAGATCAGATCCCAAATGACAACTGAAAAGGGAAACTAACCTAGCAACTAAGCCACAAGGCTCTAAGTCAGAAGGTACAGGCTTTCCAAGCTGTTTTCTCACAAGGCCAAAGTGGTTTGTGTGTCACCCAAAGCGGGTGACTTGAGACAAAGTCTATCACAAACTTTGCCTGAAGGGCTGTCACTTTTGCAAAAGGACTGTGTGAAAGCATGCACTTAGAAGAGATGTTAACAGTGTAGGCTCATGTTTGAGACTTGATCTTCTAAACCATGCGTGAGACACAGCTGGAGTTTTATCACCACAGCAAAACACAGTTGTTTTTAATGGTGACACAATAGAAATAGGTCAGAGCTGATTCAGTTGGCACTGGCTCATTTACAGGCAAGACTGTCACTGGTGTCACCCCTTGAAAATGTCATTTCTGAAATCTGTGGAGGAGAGGCACTGCAGAAATTTGAGGTTAACGCCACACTGCAAAAGGAAGATAAAAAGGAAACTAAACAGACACAACTCTTGCATTAAATATTTGTTACATCTGCTTTAAACAGCCATTGAAACAAATTACGTTTCAGTCTTCATTAAGAATGTATTTGGTGTTAAAGCACAAACTGCTTTCAAACTGAGGTCAGACCTCTGGGCAACCCAGAAGAATTTCTCAGATTTTTAGATAGCATTTATTTGATTTGGTTGAGAAATCCTGAAGAAAATACACTCAGCTGACCAAATAATATTTTGGTAAATCACACTGTCTGTAAGCCATAAAACTTCAGCTTTCTGAGGGGAAAATAATGAGTTCCTGTCGCTATAGGACAAGAAACAACACAAGTGCACATACCACTGCTCTCAAGGTGAAGAAAAAAGGGAAGTTTATTTTCTGACTCCAACATTTATAGTCTTCTAAAAGTGACAGTGGATTGGAGAGTGAAAATGCCACCTCTCCAATGACACTGGACAAACCAACAGTTTATCAAATTTCTCCTCCTCCATAAAAGAATGCAAAACAGTGAGTTATTTATAGAAAGTGTGTGAGAAAGTTTGCTACAAGAATGTAAACATCAGAAGTCTTAGAAAATCTTAAAAAATCAGGGTGACAAGTTCAAGTCACTTCTTGTGTTACTTTGTCCATTTTACCATCAGGAATTTACCAGGCTGCCCACAGAAGCTGTGGCTGCCCCTGGATCCCTGGAAATGCCCAAGGCCAGGTTGGACAGGGCTTGGAGCAACCTGGGACAGTGGAAGATGCCCCTGCCCGTGGCCCAGGCCATTCTGTGATTCTGTGGGTTCTGCAGGACAAGACCAGTGTGGTCCCAGCTGGATGTGGGTGTGACATCTCACACTGCTCTGCCTTGGAAACTGCTGCTTTAAACTATTCCTTGGAACCAGCTCGCCTTTGCTTATGGGTTTTCTGGGGTGTGATTTGGCTGCCCAGGCTTCTAACTGACCTGTGAGTAATCTTTTATCCATCTATATATAAATATCAATGTATTGATATTACCCTGAGCGAAGTGCTGCTGTCCATCAGTGTTAACTGAGCTGATGTAACCAGAGTGAGCATCACCAAGCATTCTGTGTTCTGCAAAGGGGCAAACTGGGTCCATCCCCTTGTCCCGGTGTGGAGGAACACAGTGCAGGGAGCTCGGGACGCAGCTGCAGTGGAACTGCAGGCTGAGCTCTGGAGCAGCCCAGCTGAGACAAAAGGCTGGGAAATGCCAGCCCTGTGGCACCGGGCAGGGGATGGACACTCAGAGACACGGTAGGAGATGAAACCCCAGACTTTCCTACCCTTAATCTGTCAGGGTGTAAAAGCGCGGGGATTCCCTTGTGCTGCATCCCTCCCGCAACGCCACCAGCTCGGGCTGTTGTTTTGTCATTTACGAATTGCACGGCGACTGAAAGATGTCACGGAACTGGACATCCGAGACTCTGGTAAGGGAAACCTGGAATGGAGCCAGTAAGAAAACCCGGTCCGACTGGGAGCGCGGGGGATGCAGCTGGGAAGGCGCTTCAGCCCCAGCTCAGGCGCCACGAGTGTCACTCCAAGCGGCTCCGGGATGCTTAGACCAGGAACTTTCCTTAACACCAGCGTCATGAGACGCTGCCAAACCCGGAGTTTTAAGGCGAAAGCCTCCTGATTGCAACTGCAGAGTGAGAATGCGGAACCATTTAGGGTGCAGCAGTCCAGGCGTAAACCTCACCCTGCCACGCCCACCGCTGACCCTGTCCGCAGGCGCCACATCCACGGGCGCTCAAATGCCACCGGGGCCGGTGACTTCCAGCCTGTCTGATGCTGCTTATCCCTCTGGGAGAAGAATTTCTTCCCGATGCCCAGCCCGAGCCCCCGTGAGGCCGTTCCCTCTCGTCCTGTCGCTTGTGGCGTGGGAGCAGTGCTAGCCGTCCCCTACCATCACGGAGCCATAAACCCTTCCCGGATCCTCCTTTTCTGCCGGGAGCCGCCTCCGGTGACGTCAGAGCGGCACGCGGGGCAGGGGCATGACGTCACGGCGCGGCGCGCGGCGCCGCAGTGCGGGCGGTGGGACGTGCGCTCACCTGCGCTCGAGCTGCGCACATCCGGGCACACCTGGGCACATCTGGGCACACCTGTGCTCACCTGCGCTGCCGTGCGCCATGGTTCGGTTCGGGCTGACGGTCGTGCGGCAGTGAGTACCGCCCGCTCACCCCCGGCGCTGGCCGTGCCCCGGCGGCCGCGTCCTCTCCTCGGTCATGGGCAGCGGGAGGGGGGAGCTGAGCAAAACTCTCAGGCGGGGCAAAGGGGATGTGAACATTTTTCCCCTGAAACGTTAAAGTGGTTGTGACTCGGGTGGAATTCTTAAGGTGACTTTTTTTCTCCCACTCTGTTGGCAGAGGTTTGTAGCGGACTGAACCAAGTAGCTTCAGCTTCCTGCAGCTGTCAGGAGAAAACTTTAATCTGTAGGAATGCTGAGCTTTTTTTCTCCTTTACTGTAAGCCCCAGGGCAGCAGGGCAGGGGGGATTCTGCCCCTCTGCCCCTCTCTGCTGAGCCCCCCTGCAGGGCTGCATCCAGCCTGGGATCCCAGCACAGGAAGGACAGGGAGCTGCTGGAGCCAGGCCAGAGCAGGGACACCAAGGGGATCAGAGGGATGGAGCAGCTCTGCTGGGAGGAAAGGCTGAGGGAATTGGGATTGTTCAGCCTGGAGAAGAGGAGGCTTTGGGGTGACCTCAGAGATGGAGAGACACATGTGACAAGGGGCCTGGAGTGACAGAACAAGGGGGAATGGCTTCACACTGATATAGGGGAGGCTTAGATTGGCTATCAGGTACAAAAAGTTCCCTGTGAGGATGGTGAGCCCCTGGCACAGCTTGTCCAGAGAAGCTGTGGGTGCCCCATCCCTGGCAGTGTCCAAGGCCAGCCTGGCTGGGGCTCTGAGCAAGCTGGGATAGTGGCAGGTGTCCCTGCCCATGGCAGGGGGTTGGCACTGGGTGATCTTTAACATCTTTTTCAACCCAGTTCATTCCATGAGTCTATGATTCCTTCTGCTTTGGCTTCCTAGGCTCTGTTTCTTCCAGGTGTGCAGCTCTGCTGTGACCCTTGATAATCTCTGGAACTGCTTCTCTGTAAAGTTCAGAGAACCAGCTGCAGCATATGCTTGTCAAAAGAAGGCTCCAGAGTCTTCCTGCAGCTTTGTTCTCTCCAGCATGGAGGTGTAGTTGTTACAGATAAATTGTGCTGCATTTATGATAAATTTAAGCAATCACTTTTCTTTCTTTTATTCCAGATGGCTTTGTCTCATTAAAAGCTGAGAGCATGATTGGAATTGATTTAATAATGGTTTTTTTATTGTTATAAAATCTTCATTGCATTGTTTTGAAAAGGGTTTGTGTTGCATTGTGTTTCATTTTTTTTACATTCGGGGGCTGCTGTCTCTTATTGGTATTTAATACAACAATGTTTTTCAAAATCCACTTAAATTATTGTTTACAATCTCTTTCAGTGGAGAAACAAGATACAACAAAGACAAGATACTACAAGGTTAGTAAGACCTATTCTGTTAGCTGGTTAGAGATGGAGAATCATGGTGAAATCCTGTCACTAACTGCTCAGATGTCATTAAGCAATAATACTGTAAATCTTTAGAGGCTTTATGTGTAAGCCAGGACATGAGGCTTTCATAACAGTACAGAAAATTTTAATCACCCTCCACAGAATATCAACAGATGCTGATGCACATTGTGTTTTAACAGGAGTGTTAGAAGAGTTCCTTTTTCTACACAGGGAAAAAATATGTTGCATGTGATCAAATAAAATGGTAGCAGCACCTTTTACTAAGGACTCTATAGCACCGTGTTAAAGCCCAGTAACAGGAAGTTTGGGAAAAGGGCTTCTGGGGAAAGGAGCTGCAGAAGGATGGGTAAAGATCCTGATGTGAAGGGGGCTGTTGCCTCAAGAAGGGAATCTGTTACTTGCAGTAAAAACCTGCAGTAGGGCAAGGGAGAATGAAAAGTAAAGGTTGTTTAAATGCTTGAATTGCTCAATCCCAGCTCTTTCTAGGAAGGCAGTCTTGATTAGACACATTTAAAACTAGATTTCACCTTTGTGGCTGCTGTCTTGTACACCCAGAACTGAATGCACTGAGCTGCCTGGATGTCTGCTGTAGGAAAATCACTGCTGGGGTTGTACTCTGAATAAATGAGCTTTCTACAATACTTCGTGTTGTGAAGGAGAATTTGCTTCCAGATTTTCCTCCCTCTGGCATTGCCATTTACAGTTCTTGCAACATGGATTTGTGCTCATAATGAGTAAAGAATATTCCCCTGCTTTACTTGCTTAAAAATGTTGATGATGTCTTTTGATTTCCTAGCTCCTTGGGTCAAATGATGTGTAGGGGGCTCCTCTCCAGTGTGGAAAGAGCATAGCTTCTGGTTTTGAGGAAGCCTCTTCTGAACTGAGAGGTGTAAGCCTTTGCCAGCACACTGGGGTCACACGTCCCACATGTCTGAATTACATGAGATGAGGTGCTCAGAACTCAGGTTCTGGACTTCTGGTGCCCTGTTTTTTGCTGCTGGATTGTGCATTTTCTGTGTGAAAGTAGTTTTTTTTCTTTGTTCTGAATCTGATGGGAATTTCCCTCTGTCTGCTCTGTCTTCCTGCAGAACTAGAATGTGTAAAAGGTGTGGATGTAGCAGTCTGTTACATGTTTGTCCCCCCACCACAATTGTGGGTTCTCCTGCAGACTCTGAGCTGTGACAGGAGCACACCTGTCCAACCCGGGCTGGATTTCCAAAGTGCTGCTTCTCTCAACACTGTCCTATAGCTCTGTGACCAGTTATTCTCACAGACTTCCTGACTGGGAACAATTTTTGGGAGGTTTGCTGCTTTGCTGCTGCAGCTTGCATGAGCATTACTGTCAGTGTGTGAGGTGGAGAGGAAAAGAGCACAACGAATTGTGTTTGCATCTCATTTTCTCAGCAGTATTGTCTCTTTCTTATTTACATTTAACAAATCTGTTTATGAAGTTTCAGCTGTGAGATACCTCTTGCAGGAACTAGTGACCCTTCTAAAATTGGTTGCATTTATTAAATGTAGGTCTCTGTTTTATGTTTAAATTTGTCAAAGGTATAGATTAACATAATTGTCATTGATAATGATTCTTCTGTCATCCTAGGCTTTACTCCTTTTTATCATAAAAATGTGTGACTGAGTTTAGGGAAGACCAGAAGAGCAGTGACTTTTCGTAATGGTTGGCTTTGCTAAATAAGAAGGATTTTCTTATGACTGGGCAGTTCTTTGTTGCTGGCATGCCTGGTCAGCTGCTAAATAGTCTAAAATTTGCATGTTTTACTGTTGTGGGGTTTTTATTTTGTAGGTCAGGAGTGGATGAGCCACTCTCTGCAACTGGTTTCAGGCAAGCAGATGCTGCTGGTTTATTTCTCAGTAATGTGAAGTTTACCCACGTCTTTTCAAGTGACCTCCTTCGAGCAAAGCAGGTAAGTGCTTCTTGAGGCAGTAGCTGGCTCCCAAATCTGGTATTTATTTGCTGTTGGTGATGCAAAAATAATGCAGTGACAGAGCCAACAGCTGCCCCTGGATCCCTGGAAGTGTCCAAGGCCAGGTTGGACGGGGCTCTGAGCAGCCTGGGATAGTGGAAGATGTTCCTGCCTGTGTCAGGGGGTTGGAGCTGGGTGATCTGTAAGGTCCCTTCCAGCCCAAACCAGTCCATGGTTCCATGATTTGCTGTTATTTTATATGGGCATTGTTCTTGCTAAAGGAGTAATGGGGACTTTGAGGTCCCCATCATCACAGACAGAATTGAGTTTTTCTCTAAGAAGCAAACCAGATTGGCTGTGACATTGTTGTGCTGTCCCAGGCACTGTGGCTGAGTGCTGTGTTCTTTTGAGGAGTGCAGACCAATGCAGGCAAGGTCGAGTTTTCTGTGAAATCAGTACAAGGATCATTAAATGGGCAGAGATGTTGGATTTTGTCAGGCATCTCACACCTCTTGCCTTGAGGCAGTAAATATACAATACAGATTAAATAAAGAGGAAAAGTTACTACGTGGGATTATATATGACCTTGTGTGCAGAATTATGAAATACTCAAAATTAGGGAACCAAAACTTTTAAAGTTAGAGGTTGGCTGTTCTAGGAAGGTCATGTCTCCTGTGGAGGCCCTATCTTTAATTCTCTCTTCTGTTACTCATTCTGTCTTTTCAAGAGACATGTAGGGGGTTGGAACTCCTAAGCCATTCTTGTTTGCTTGCATTTTGCTGTGTTGTCCTGCTAGAAGTCTATGAAGCTTTGTAAACCAGATCAATCAAATGTAGCATAATTATTCTTTTTTTTGTCCCTCAAAACATACACCATCAACATTGCTCATCAGTTTTGCAGCACAATTCCAGAAACTGCTGTAGCAGGACAACTTAAGCAGAAAACAAAAGAGTGCAGTAGTTGGATATTTTAAATATGCAGAATAGCTGCCTGAGTCACTTCCTTTATGTGTGTGAATGGCAGTGATGATATTTTAAAACATTAAGAGTGCTTTCTAACTTTCATAAAGCTGTCTGCTGTGTGCCTGCTTTATGGGAACTGGTTTGGCTATTTTTTCTTCTATTAGAGACAGCCTTTTCCATGAAGAGCCCTTTCAGAATTGCACTCTCCTAATGTGAAAGACCTGAATTTTCTTTTGCATACAGGAAATGTATTTTGCCATTTGTTTGAAAAGCTGTCCAGATGTTGGGAAAGCTTTCCCAAAGATGCGTGAAGCTGAAGTTTCCATGTGGTCCATGTGCAGCTTTCTTGGCAGCTGCAGTTCTATGAAGGGCCTGTTACTACACTGTCACTTCACAGCTCGAATATGGGAGGAAGTACAAGTTCTCTTGCAAAAAAGGAAATTCCTGCAGATGATCATACAAATAACTGTGCTGTGCATATACACAAGGAAGTGGATTCAACCCTGTCTTTATTTCTGCCTTATTCTTTGAGAAGGTTAAAGTTCCAAGACCAAATTTCTCCTAAGCAATATGTTAAATGTGCCAGTAGTACAACAAGGCTGCTGATTTGTGCCAGAATCCAAGGAGCATTTTCAAAATGAGTTCTTTATATGTCAGATTGATTGGGTGTGGATGTTTGCACAGCAATGTCTGTGCAGCCAGTGCAGCCTTCACACTTGGGTGCATGTAAGAACCAGGAGCATCTGTCCTCTGGTTCCCAAGAAAGACAAGGAGAGGACCCAGTGGAGGCCACAGAGATGATGAGGGGTCAGGAGCATCTCTCTTATGAAGGGAGACTGATGGAGCTGGGCCTGGTTAGTATGGAGAAGACTGAGAGGGGATGTCATTAATGCATAGAAATATCTCTAAGGGGTGTCAGAGGATGGTGCCAGGCTCTTTCCAGGGGTGCCCAGTGACAGGATGAGGAGCAATGGACACAAACCAAAACACAAAAAGTTCCATCTTCCAACATGAGGACGAATTTCTGTACACTGAGGGTGGCAGAGCCCTGGAACAGCTGCCCAGGGAGGGCCTGGGTTCTCTCTCTCTGGAGGCATTCCAAACTCACCTGGACATGCTACTGTGTCACCTGCTCCAGGAATTTAGGAATTGCACTGCGACTGAAGGATGTCACAGAACTGGACATCTGAGATCTCCAGGGGTCCCTTCCAGCCCTAATGATTGGCTGTGGCAGCCAGACAGTCAGATGTTTTTTCAGTTGGATTAACTGAGGGAACACAGCTGTGAGTCTGGCCCATGCAGTCCATGTAAAGAATGCCCACATGATTGCTCTGTGTTGTATTCAACAGAAGGTGTGGCACTTATCCCAGTAAACCCTGCTGGCCACCTCTCATGGGTGCTGTTTCTTCAGCTGTTCTGGATTTTAATTGGGAAGGAACTGCCAGAAGATTGCAGCTTTTCTATTTTTATGGCCTGGCCTGGGCCATCTATCCAGTTCTGACAGACTGGTAGCTGAAAAGCTATTTGGGTTGTTGAATGCTGCTGATGGGATTCATCTTGGCTCTGGTGGTGTAAGGTGGTGTATCTATGTTCTGTCCAGTTGATGTGACTGTATATTCACTTTTTAGACTGCTGCTGCCATTCTAGGGAAAAACAGGTTTTGCAAAGATTTGGAAATCAAGTATGATGCAAGACTGCGAGAGAGAGTAAGTGCCAAAATAATTTATTATCAAATATTGAACTATTTGAAAATGTAGCTTCCTGCTGATGGGTATCTTGGCTCCTTGAATGGTGGATTTAGCAGTGGAGAGCACTACTTGATGTGTTTTTAATCACTGGAAACTGAATGATTCACATCAGGGACAATAAATTGTTTGCAGAAGGGTGAAGCAGAGCCAAAATTAAGTGATGAATGTTGTAACCATGATGCTTTAATGATTTAAATAAGTTAAGGTTTAGCGTTTAAGGAGCAGAAAGTTGATCATAGCATTTCCTGTTTGAATGTTTTTTATCTCAGAAGTTCCAGTTTTTCACTTGAAATCAGCAAGGCCTTATTATTTACTTTTAATTACGAGGGTACTTGTGTGGGTTTGTTTCATTTTTTTATGTCTTTTTCAAAAATTCTGAATTGAAGATGGATCCTTCCTCTGTTGTGAAGAGGAAGGTCTTTAGAGAAGGTCAGAGGTCTTTAGAGAAAATACTGGTTTCTAACATGTGCCAAATAATTCCCTGTAGCCTTTTTGCAAGCAAAAGGAAAATGGAGTTTATCCTCATGTGAAGGGCTTCGTACAGAGGCATTTGCGCTGTGACCTCAGTCACAAAGACGCTTGAATTTTGTATGCTGGGGGTGAGTGTCAGTGGAAGAAAAAATCTCTACACACAAAGACCAGGCTGAGGGTCATGTTTTGAATGTCCATGCTTTAAGTGAGATGCTGCTCTTAGTGTATTTGTCTACTGAACATATATGTCTATATCTATATTTATATCTATCTATCTATCTATCTATCTATCTATCTATCTATCTATCTATCTATATATATTTATATCTATATATTTTTTTTTAATATATATATCTGCTGTTTAAAAGGGTACCTATAAAGATATTTCCTCACCCAAAATTGGGATAAAATGTAAAAGGTAGCATGCCTTGGGAATCCAAGAAAACAAAGCTGAAGCTTCAAAAAGAGAAGAGCTGTTTGCAGCCTCTGGAACGGGTACAGGTGACCTGACACATCCGTCCAAACCCCGTTTTTCCCTTACAGAAATATGGTGTTGCAGAAGGAAAGCCTTTGGCTGACCTCAAGGCTATGGCAAAGGATGCTGGAGAGCAATGTCCTTCATTCACACCTTCTGGAGGAGAAACACTGGATGAAGTATGGTATTTATTTATTTATTTATTTATTTATCTGTCTATTTATGCCCTGCTTTCTAGGCTTTTTTAGCAGTGCAATTGCAGCTATTGGGAGCTTCCCACTGAGAGCTCAGCCCAAACAGGGATATTCTCTAAGCTAAAAAATACTGCTTGGTCTGATAACAGTGGCTGCCAGGTGGGGAATCTCTTTATAACTAAAATATTGATTTTGAAACTGACTCCTTGTGAAGCTCTGGCTCACAGGAGGATGATAGTAATTGTTGTCTGGAGGGCAGAGGACTTTGCACAGCAGTCAGTAACTTACATTGGCTTCTGAGCCTTGTCTGTGAGAAATCTTTGTCTTTTGCCTGAAGTGGTTTTGTGTCAGATTTCTGAAAGGCCAAATCTGTGCTTGCTTCACAGCCATCTCTTCGTTCTTTACAACATTTCCTTCCGGCCTTTCCCTGCAGGTGAGAGAGCGTGCGAGGGATTTTTTTGAATTCCTCTGCCAGCTGGCTGTTGAGTTGGAGCAGAAGGAGCATGTCAAGCCCGGTGCCCCAGGCAGGAGCTCAGGAACATCTGGACAACAGTTTGTTTTCCCTTGGACAAACCACTGCAGTGAGGCGGAGCCCAGCTCTGCGGGCAGCAGATCTTCCACGGTATTAGATGCCAATATTTTGGTGGTGAGTCATGGAGCCTACATGAGGAGCTGGATTGGCTATATGGTTTCAGATCTCAACTGTACCTTACCAGCAAATTTAACCAAGTCCCAGCTGTCTTCTGTCAGTCCCAATACTGGAGTCAGTCATTTCATTATAAAACTTGAAAATGGGAATTTGTTGAAGCCCAGTATCACGTGTGTCTGTCTTAATCAAGACTCTCACTTAGTGGATGTGGGAGCTGAATGTGTAGCTTCAAAAGTGTTTTAAGAGTCTCTGTGGGGGAAAGTGGGATTAGATCACAATTTTGCTAAACTTGGGAAAAGTATCTGTAATTTACTGGGATTGACTGGAATTGCTGACACTAAACTGCAAAAAGGGAGACATGCAACTGCTTGCAATCCTAAAAACTACAATTTGCATGGTCCTAGTGCCCAGAATAAGTTGGCAGTAGCAAAATAAAACAAATACTCTCTGTTCTCAGAAGCATAATACTTGCAGTCACTTGCATATCTGCTCCTACAGCACATATTTCAAACAACTCCTTTGCATTACTCCATAATTATTTTGGTTACCTCCCAGTGAAAGGGTTGGGGAGAGGAGAGGAGTGGTACCTCAAAGCTGAGCTATACTGTATTCTTGTTTTATTACAAAATGCTATATTGTAATATGAAACATACATGTTGTCTTAAAATAAATTTTTGAATGCAATAGTAGAACCTAGGAAGGAGCATTGCCCAATGGGACAGGCTTGGTGCAGAGCCAAGGGATGTGACTCTGACACTGAATATCTGTGAGACTCTGGGCAAGTCTCCTTTCTATTTGTAATGTGGGAATGATGATAAACCTACCTCGCCAGGAGTATTTCCTAAGAAATTGTTCAGGTTGTCGAGATCTCTGTTGAAGAGCACTGTACACTCTATTTACACAGAGTATTTATTTTTAGCTGTGAGCAGGATGAGGAAAGGAACCTTGTGTGCACATAGTAGTGGTCTCTTTTCTGGAAAAGGGACTTTCTCTCTGGGGTGAGTTGTACTTGACTGGAATCCTTCTGTCAGCTGCAGTCATGCGCTTGATTCTATGAATATTTTTGCCTAGAATGAGGCAAGTTTGATTGTTTGGTGACTGTTGGTGTGAATACTGCATTCTTTCCCCACTGGGGTGTTTTTGGTGTTACAGTGTGAGCTTATCTGGTTTATGTTATTTATAAGATTCATGTATTTTTTCTTCATTTGCATATTTTTGGCCTGTTAAAAAAAATTAAAGACTCTTGAATAGAACTCCCATTTCATCTGTATTTCTTTTGAGGTAAAAATCTTTATTAATATTGCCCTGTGAATCTTTGCTCAGATCACATAACTTTTTTTCCTTCCTGGCTAAAATGGGAATATGACTTTTGCATGGACTTCTCAAGCTCTTTGTGAAATGCATCTTCCTGGAAGGCTCCTCAGTACTAAATTGATAGTCACAGCCAATGAAGATAGCAAAGCTTTAATTATGACTTCTAACAGACTTAATGGTAGGAGAATGGGGCAGGAGTTCATTCTGAATTTGCCTGTCCCTGGTAGTGCCAGTTTATTTTAGGCATGCCACTTACACAGCAGGGAACTCTCCTGCCTGTGCTTTAAACTGCTGAAACTCCCCTGGAACTGCCACATCCTGAATTTTGCCAGTCATTCCATCCATTCTTCTTGGAACCAGTCATCAATTCTTAATGGAGTTGAAAACGTGAGAGTATGAGTGGAGATGTGACACACTTTTCTCCCTAAGTCTGTCATTTCATCAAATATTTCAAATTACACTAGTGATTGGGGTGCTTCTCACTTTAAAAGGTTTCTTTATCTTTCTTGCTTGCTCTCAAGCAGGTAATTAATATTTTGTTCTTCTTGATGATGCCATAACTTAGGAGAATATCTACTTTGTTAAGTGCTTTGCCACTGCTTGCGTCACACTATTCCCAGAGGGGTTTTTGACTCTTCCTCTATAATATGCTTCACCTTCTTTTTTTGAATTTATAGGTCATTAAAATTTAAATCCAGCCTAATGAACCTGTGTGGTTGTTTTCTTTAACTTGCTGTTACCAAATTCTTTCCTCTTGAAAGTTTCACACAGGACAAGTAGATGGTACCGTGGTGCCTAACAAGGAAAAATACCAAAGGGTAAAACCACTCAGGTTTTCTGAACAGTTCCTATCTTAAGGAAGTCACATTTTTCAGTGAAAATGCATCAGAATCTCCCAATTCAGACTTTGTAAAAAAAAAAAAAAACAAAAAACCCCACCACACTAAAATGCTGCAAACACATTTGCCAGTGGCCAAGGGAATTCAAGCAGTCAAGAGTGTCCTACAGTTGCCCAGATGTGCTTTTTCCCCTCAGTATCTGCTGTTGACTTTGCTGGAGACAGGATGCCAGCCTAGGTAGGCTTATAGCCTGCCCTAAAATAGTTGCATTTGTTATTGCTCCTTTGTTATGTCACATGTCAGGTTCTCTCTGCATTAAAAAGTCACTCATTTCGGAAGCTTCTGAAGCTAATTCTAAAAGCTGCTTTCTTTAGGTCTGTGTATAGTACTGCTCTTTTTAAGTCTTTACATCAACACTGAGACTAAATCTGGTTTTGGTCAAGTGACTCTTGTGCATGTGTACAGTAAATCTGTACAGTTTATTTGGATCATGGGAAAGGAGAGCTGCAGCAATGGATGGGTCTGTTAGGAATAGTAACAACATAAATATTTGAGGGACTACTCAGTAGTGGCAGTGGATGCTGGCTCCATCTCACAGGTCTGCCTCTCCTCGAGCAGCTATCAGGCAGAGAGCTCTGGTAGTACCACAGTTTCCTTCCTCTAAAGCAAAGATATGTGCTCTATTCCCACAGTTCTCTATTAAAAACTGTTGTGCAGACATAGCCCTGCCTTTGCAAAAGGAGGAAGTTTTTTCCTTAAAAAAAAATTAGAACATAATTTAAATAGATACCTTCTATATCCAAGGTTTTTGCTGCCTCAGATCCACAACCCACATGCCTATACTTAAAATATCTCAGATTTCCCCCAGATGTGTCCTGCTTTTGAGGGCTTTGGCCATGAGCTGGAGGTTTTTAGATCTTGGTGGTCCCAGCTGCATGGCACAAATGAACTGCACAGTGATTTGTGAGCTGCTTCTCTGGTATCTGTGGATATGGCAGAGTCACTGTGGGGCATCTGTGTGTGTGTGGTGACTCATTCAGGAGGGTCTCGTGACAGCTCGGCTGTCACCTGCAAACAGCTCTGGGGTTCCTTGGGTGCAGGGACCCCGTGTGGCAGTGCATCACTTACCTCAGTGCCAGAGCCTGGCAGGAGGGCTCCGAGGGCACAGAGCATAAGGCACAGGAGAATACTGGGATAAAACCCAGGAATCTTGAGCTGGCTGGTACTGGCCACCAAAGGAATGCTCCAAGCAGAACTCTCCTTCTGATGCCCAGTTGGGTCATCTAGCCAGAGGCGAATGGGGGAGCAGGGTGGTGCAGCACATTGGACTGTAATAAGTCCTGAATGTGTTTTGGAACAGCTGGCCACTGAAAAGTGAATTTACTGAATTTAAAAGTTGAGGTGAAAAAAGGAGGTTTGATTTCAGAGGGTAGGAATCACAAAATTAGTTTTAGAATTGTGAAATATCCTGAGTTGGAAGGCACCCACAAGAATCACTGAGTCCAGCTCCTGGCCCTACATGGGACAGTCCCAAGAAACGCACAACTTAATTCTATTTCTCCAGAGAAATTTAAATAATGGTTAATGCAACAAATTCTGAAGGAGAAAGTAATTGCAGACAAGAGAGGTAAATGAAACCTAGAATCTAATTAAATGAGTTTTTACCATAAGTAGTTCACACTTGACTAAATGGGTGGTTCTTTGATGAAGTAACTAATGTATAGGCAAGGGAAAAATTAAATATGATCTAGATTAATCTTAATTGAAGGCTTAATGCCACAGTGGAAACCATCAGCTCAGCTGGTAAAGATAAATGTTGTTCAGGAGAAAAAACATGGTGAAGAAGATATGCAAGGAATTAGTGGGCATAGAAGTAGTAATGTCCAAGGTCAAGCACTGAGCTGGAGTAAAGCTGCTATTTAGGGCCTTTAGGGGGCAATTTTGTTTGTAATGACTTTGAATAAAAATACAGGAATGTGAAATATTAGTGAGAAGGCATCATCAATAACCATGTGGGGCATAATAGCATGCAGAGGAGGAAATTATGAACTTCCACTCTTAAAACTGCTTGAGTCTTCACAGAGTGGGTCAGGCTGGACCCTGACAGTGGCTCATGTGGTCCCACCTCCCTGCTCCAGCAGAGCCATCCCAAAGCACAGGGCACAGGATTGTGTCCAGCTGGTTCTGGAATATCCTCAGTGAGGAGACTCCACACCCTCTCTGTTCAATCTGTTCAGTCCTCAGTCGCTGCCCAGGACAGAAGTTCTGCCTCCTGCCCAGGTGGAACCTCCTGGGCTCAGTCCCTGCCCGTTCCTCTGGTGCCAGTGCTGGGCCCCTGGAGCAGAGCCTGGGCCCTGCTCGGAGCCCTCCCTGTGGAGGCTTTTAATTTGCCAAGTATCTTTTATCCCAAGATCTTTGAGCCAGGATCACAAATATTTCCCAGCATGACTGAACTGACAGACCTGTGGTTTCCCATTGCTTGTATAAGACATTTCCCAATAGAAGTTAAAATCCCTTCATGGTCAGTCTAGACCTACTAAGACACTGTTTTTCTCATCATCTTTCACAGAACTTTTATATTTAGGGTGCATGAAACACTTAGGAAGCTGAAACCTCTGAGGCTGGAAGACAGCAGCACACAAAAATTTTCAGACACTGCTGCTACCATTTATTTGTTCACTCAAGTACTTCTGGAACAGGGAGCTTGAACAGACAGTATAGAATCCACCATTTGGAGATAATGGAAAAGTTTATTGGTACTTTTTAAAAAGGAAATAGGGAAATAGTCTCTATAATACATTATTATAAATAATTATAAATATTCTGTGATATTTAAGACCCACTCAAATAAATAAATAAATACTGTGACATAAATAAGTAATGCTTTCTTACTAGCTGGTGATTGCCAGCATCTCCACTGAAGAATAAATTCTTTTAAGTTTTGATACAGTTGCGTATAGTTACAAATATGGTTTTTTGATGGAAATCCACTATGTATTCAGTCTTAGCTTACTTACCCCCTGGCTACTGATAGAGTGAGCAAACCTTCTTACTCTGTTCTAGTGCAGGAATTTAGAGATGGTCTATAGATTTAACCCCACCAATATTTCCCATCAAAATGTAATGTGGACAGAGCTTTTAATGGTTCCAGTTGTTGTAGTTACCTCAGTCCTAGAGAGGAACTTCCAACAATTAGTGCAAAATGCAAACTTTGGTGGTATACTAGAAGTCCAGAGCTCTCAAGGAACAAAAGCCAAGAATAATGGTATAGGAATCAAGTAAAAAGATCAAAATAGAACATAAATAAAATCATACCTCTCCACTGTATACACAGCAAGTTAAAAAGTCTGGCTGTATTTTGAATAAGCAAGAAAAAGCACAACTGTCTGCCTGCCTGCAATTCCCTTAATTCCTTAGAATCACTCTTTTCCTTCAGAAATTAATTAAAAAACACAATAACTTTAGAAAAACAAATCCCAGGAGATGGAACTCTTGGACTAATCCTGATCATTTGGCCTGTCCTGTGCTCCTAAGTATTTATACTAATGAGGAATCTCTCAATTTAGTAAAACTATTCTAAGAGCAAAATCAGGAACCTATGACTTTTCCAACATAATGAGTTGGATGTGGTAGATAAAAAGATGTTGTGTATATATACAAATATGGGGGAAAAAAGAGATTATTTTAAAAGCTGTCAGCAGTCCTGCTGCTGTGCTAAACCGAGAAAAAATTAAATGGAAGCAAGAAGCACAGGGGGTTCTTATTTTGATTTTTGTTGCACTGTTATAACTCCAGTGGCTTCAGTGAATTACTTCATGAGAAAGAAAAAAAGAGCAGCATCCAACCTGATTGTTTAGCAGAGCAGAAGAATCTGTGTTTTGACATGCAAAAAATCCCTGCAAAATAAAACCCTCAGATCTCTGCTGCACTGGATTGTGTGCTGCTCATCAGTGCCTTGCACCTGATTTCTGCAGAATTCATCAAGAATAGCTTTTTCAAAGTGAACTTACCCAAAGCATAAACCAAACTAGGGAAATCGTTTTGTCACCATTAGAGATCTCCTGATTAATAGTAATTGCACTCCTACAAGTATAAAGCATCTGATACCTGTTCAGAACTGAATACAAACATGGATGCTATCTGGACATTCCTTTTCTAAATACAAACCTAATTTTCACTCATTAGATGAGAATCTTCATTATAGTCTAAATATTAATCCTTTGATCCTTATAAAACATATATATTTTTTTTTGTTTTCCCCTGTAGATTTCAGTATTATGCAAAACAAACTGTCCTGTTTAACACACTACTGATTATTATTAATCCTGGTACTTCTCTCTAAGTTGAAAATATGCAAAACTAATGATCTTTAATGATCTTTATTTCTATATTGGGATTCTAGAATTTAAGTAAATGTAGAACTGTGATAGAGAACCACTTGAGAGAAAGTGAGACTCTCCTCTTTCTTTCAAAACCTCAGCTTAAATTCAGTGTCAGAAATTGCTCTTTTTCCACAGGACCCTTTAATCCTGTCCTGTTGTCCTGTCAGTTCCTCCAGTTTTCTATGTTTGCTGCTCCTATAACAGCAGAGTGTCTTTATTTGACTCATATGGATTAAGAGAATGAAGCTCCAACTTAAAAGCTAAAAATAAAGAATCACAGGTTGGAAGGGACCTTAAGGCTCATCCACTCCACTCCCCTGCCATGGGCAGGGACACCTGCCACTATCCCAGGTCGCTCAGAGCCCCATCCAACCTGGTCTTGGACACTGCCAGGGATGGGGCAGCTACAGCTGCTCCGAGCAACCTGTGCCAGGGCCTCACTACTCACAGGGAACAATTTTTGCCTGATATCCAATCTAAACCTACCCCTGTCTGCGTGAAGCCATTCCCCCTTGTCCTGTTTCTGCAGTTTCTGATGAAGAGCCCCCCTCCAGGTTCCTTGTAGCCCCTTCAGACATTGGATACATGACATGATAATTTTTATATAATAAAATAACACACCACCTGGCAGTTTGTCTGCTGTGCTTGGACAGGATGGTGCTAATAAGAGATTCCCTGCCTCTACTGGAATCTTGGATGCTTCAGGTCTCTACATCAGTAACATAACATCAGTTTCCCATTTCATACAAGGGATTCCTTTTTTTGTTTCTTTTCATCATTGATGCAAATTTAAGATGATTCAGACCCCAAAAGGTTTGGTTTGTGTGATTGTTTTCAAAAATGTATCTTCCTTCCAGTAGAGCCCACACTGGAAAAATCTGACTTGTACTTACAGACAGCAGTTTACTGACAAAACAAGATTTGAAGCTAAGGAACTTTTCCCAATGTCTCCCATGATTCTAAGAGCCACTTTGGCATTCAGGCTGAGTGTGACAGACAGTTCCTTCTGCCCCTGGTGAGCGTGGGGGCCGTGGTTATCTCGTGATGTAGAAGCGGGGGCTTGGGAACCTCCTGGCCTCCATCATAGCGTGGGGATCATCAGGGTTCACCACGTCATTCTGGTTGATCCTCATGGGCTCCCTGGGCATGTGGAGAAAGTCTGCTGGCTGCTGCTGCAGGGACCCAAACACTGGGGTCTTCCTCTGTGGGACCAGGATCTGGTGAGGATCTACGGGATCAACATCTGCACTCCTGGTGTGTCTGTGGGGCTCGGGGGTGTTGAATCGGAACAGAGGGATCTCATTCTTCCTGGACAAAAACTGGGAGTATGGTGGTGGATTCATACCAGGGGAGAAGGCTTGTTTAACTCTGCCTAAGCTCACCAAGAAGTGGTGTTTGGGGGATTGGTACACATCGTACCCATTTTCCAGCGTCCTGTGGTTGAACACACAGTCCTCTTGGCTGAAGTAATGCTGAGGGGAAAACATAGGACATTTGTGAGCAGAGGAGTCTGGTGAATTGCAAACACTGGTTAAAGAGGGAAAGAAGGGTGAGATCTTGCAGCAAGTGTTTTTCTAATCTCCCAGGTTTGTGTCTGACCCAAATGCAGATCAGAGTTGCATGTCCATGCTTTCAGCAAAGGAATTTTAATGATAAACCCTATTGTCTTTCAGAGGGTCTCCAACCATGGCTCTCTGCTACAGATTGGTCCCTCACTGGATCTAATTTCTGTAATATGGAAAAGTAGAGATTTTGTTGTTATTGGTTTTTTGGTTGGCTGGTTGGTTGGTTGGTTAGTTGGTTTTGTGGTTTTGATGGGTTTTTTTGGTTTTTATTTTTTTGTCCTCATTTACCCAGGCAGGATCTCAGATGATTTTTGTCAGCTCTACAACTTAATACAATCAAAGGAGAGAAAAAAGTTTGACCTAAGAGTCAGATCTTCCCTAACACTTCCCCTCCATCTGCAGCTACCCAGGCTTGCCCTGGCTGGGGAAATGGGCACCACAGTAGCAGAATGCACTAGCCATTCAGCCTCAAGGCTTAGGAAAGGTCACTCACCGAGCCAAATATGTTTCCTTTTGTGTCCATACACAGGTAACGTCCACTCTTCACACCTGTGATTATTACTGAGCCAGCACCCTCAGACTTGATCATTAGGGCACCTGTTCAGAACAACAAAAACATTAAATCCATTTCAAGAATGCATTTACAGATCCACGGATGCTCTGGCTGGAAGTGACCTCTGGGAGTTCAAACCAACCTCCCACATGACCTGGGACTGTTGCCCACCCTAAATCAGGTTTGCTGTGGCTTTGGAAAACTCCCAGGATGGAGGGCACCTCTCTAGGTGTCCTGTTCCGATATGGAACTAACCTCCCAAAGACAACTTTTTTTTCCCTCTGAAGTCTCAAATTGTGGTCTGAGGACATTGCCCTCAGCTCTGCCACTGCCTACATCCAGGGCGAATTTGTCCCACTCATCTTTGTCACTGCCCTGTGATATTTTTTCAGTGGTGCCCAGCAGTAGCACCAATGGAATGCGCAGGAACTGATACTCAGGTGGAAGTTCCACCTGGGCAGGAGGCAGAACTTCTGTCCTGGGCAGTGACTGAGCCCTGAACAGCCTGTCCAGAGACCATGTGAAGTCTCATCACTGGGGATACTCCAGAACCATCTGGACACAATCCTGTGCCCTGTGCTCTGGGATGGCCCTGCTGGAGCAGGGAAGTGGGACCAGGTGACCCCCTGTGGTGCCTTCCAACCTCAACCAGTCTGTGATTCTGTCATTACATTGCCCTTAACATCCTTTTTGCTGGACTAAAACCACAACAGATCATGATCAAGGCCCCCTGAAAACCCTGTGCCAGACCAGCTCCACCTTCTACTCATCCAACATGACCTGGGGTTGCTGTAGTGCTCCAAGAGCAATGTCACTGGTACCAGGTAAAGTGGGAATAACAACTTTGCTTGATCTGTTCCTTGCATCTGACTCTGTGCCTGTTGCCTTGTCCCCCTCTGTGCCACCCTGGTGCAGAACGTGGCACTTCCCATTGTCTGGTGGCAGCAAATCAGTCACCCTCCCTCTCTATATCCCTTCTGTTGTCTGATTTCCATCTTTCCTGCTCCACCATTCCAAATCCTGCTATGCTTGTTTCACGGCATATATGGGAAAATGTGATATTTTGCTGTCTGTTGTTCTCTAAAATCCCACACTGGTTCCTGACCAACATATCTAAAATGAGTTTCATAAAATCTTTTAATACGTAGGAAGAATAACAAGACAGTGCCAACATTTCTGTGAGTGTCAATTATCAATTCCTTAAAAAAATAGCAGAATGTGATCCTTTTTCCTCATTAATTAAATTATAACTTAAAAAATCATCCTTCTTTACTTACGTAAAAGCTTCATTACCTAGGCTTAGATTTTTAACTGAGTGTATAAAATAGATGTAGTAATAATAGTAATAATAGTAATAACAACCTGATTTTATGATGCATAGCTTCTTGTGATTTGAATGCTGCTAAGAGAGAAGTATTTTTGAAATGCTGTAAAAGTACCCTAAGTCTTAAACCCACATTTGTTTACTAAATAAAGAGTTTGGGCATTTAGCAAAGGAAGAAGAATAAACTATTTTAAAATAGTTGAATAAATAGTGGTTGAATTCAGAATAAAATATTCTGAATAGTTGAAAATATAGCTGAAATAAAATAATAAAATATATAATTAAATAAACTCTGAGGACACAATTTGAGAACCTTTTAGTGATACTAGGGTATAGTTTCTTCTCATGAAAGAACCTTCTTCTAATGAACTCCAAAGGCTCAATACTTTTTTATGTCAGTCTGGTCTTCCATAATTTCCCCCTTTTTCACTGATCTTTGCATGCCCATGTTCTGTGCACACTGAAACTTAACTTTTAGTAGTCCTCAGCCCTCCATCCCAAAATACAGATTTTATGGATGCCATCAGTTTTCCAGCCTTGCTCTGGTGAGTTCCTTTGGTTGCACCATCACTGGGAAGCAGCTATTTGGGGGATATCATTACCAACCTCTAATAGGAGCTTTCTCCAGAAACTGGGGGTAAAATCATGAAGTGAAGGATAATTCAGGTGGTTTTTCCTTGCAGGATATTACAGGAACCATAGGACTTTAGTTGTCCTAGGCAAGGAAGGAAATTCCCAATCCACTAGATTTCTTTGGAGTGATTTTATTTGTTAAACAAAAGGAGAATTATATGATGTGTATTTTCCATCCCATGGCTGTGCTCCTCTGCCTGCCTAGTGAGAAGAGAGGATATTCTATAGGTGGTGAGGAAGTAAAAAATGTCCCTGTCCCTCCCCTGCTCCCATGGAGGTCTGTAGGAAGGCACTTACTGTAGATGGTTTGGTGAGGAGCGCCGTCGACGTAGCCATCAGCGTTGATTTGGAGGTGGAAGCTGCTCCTCTCGGTGTCGGTGTAGAGGTGCATCAGGTGGTCCCCATTGCCCCAGCTGGGACTCAGCAGTGGAGAGGAGTTGGGAAAGGCAAGGGAAGCTTTCAGGCTGCAGAGCAGCAGGAGCAGGGAGCTGCAGAGAATGCCCTGGGGAATGGCTCGCCGCTCCATGGTGGGTCAGCGTCTGCTCCTCGCTTCCCCTCGTGCCTGGAGTGTGAATCCTCAGACAGCATCCCTTCTTCTCTGCAGAGGCTTATAAAGGGCAGCAACATGACATCACACAGGAAAACCTTCTCCACATCCTTGATTTTTGGCAAAGCAACATTTTAAGTGTCCCGAAACCTCAAGGGAAGGATCTCTGGCTAAGGTGTGTGGGGGAAAAATGTAAGGTTTCTAAAGACAGCTCACGAAAGCTAATCATATGTTCAAATGTTATCTACAACCCTGTGACATCTGAAAGCTTCCCACGCCTCTACTGTTGGATCCAGGAAGGGCAATCCACTGCACTTGAACTGAAGGGAATGACCCTTCGGACCTGAATTATCTTTCTTTTTTGCCAGATGTGTTTATTCAGACTCCCATCTCCCCTCACCATTTCCAAGCTGCATTCTGATTTAGAGGAAACATCAAATACAGCTAAAATTTTGTTGCAAATGTACCAAAAGTTAGTATTAAGTTGTCCTGAGCCTGATTGCCCCTTCATTGTGGTCTAAGTTCCACACTGAGCCTGTTGGGCTGATATTTGTGTCACTCCATTCAAGTGAAGGGAACTTGATATAAGCAGAACCTACTTCAAATAAACTGTCCCTTTTCTTTCTCCTGTTTCCCTCTGAGTCACACAAATAATCTAAAGTTGGTCAAAACCAGCTGAAAATAATGTGTAAAACACTTAAAAGCTGGATGTTTGCTCCTGCATTGCACATCTGACTGGCAGTTTGTAAAAAATGTTCCAAGTTACAAGACCTGCTTCTCAGGTGTCCTGCCAGTGTTGTGGGTGTTTACAAACAAATTTTCTGATATCAAAAAAGATAGTTCCATTTATTACCTGAAAATGCTATACTAATGGGACACTGTATATGGGTGAATCAATGATAGGAGTGACAGGTTCCAAAACTAGACTGTGTTAAGGTTCCTTTCAAAATTTAATATAAACTTTACTGAAGTACCAAACAATAAATTAATATTTCCTTAATGAAACCTGAGGATTTTAACTGTAGCAGTGTTAGGTTCAGTTTCAGTCTCTAGCTGGACACAGCATGAAAAATTCTTAGTTTCATTAACAAACTCTGGAGCTGTACCATCAGCATATAATGTATTGATAACATTAATGGATTGATACAGCTGTAACCCACTGCAAAAGTGGATCTGATTTTGATTTTTTTTATTGTTTAAAATGAATAAAACCCTGCCAAATTCTGCTGCCACACCTGTGTAAATCCAGAGACTTGCGTCAGAGTATATTCACCTGTGTAAATGACAGCACTTTTTAGCCAAAGTGTATAAGGGTCAGATCTTAAACTGAGCAGGCTGACAAAGCTGGCTGCACTGAAAGACAATCCAGGCCTCAGATATTTTACTGTTACAACATCTGAAATAATTTAAATGAAAAGGTAGCTTAGAAGGAGAGTTATTTTTTCTTATATTTTTTAAAAAGAAATGTCTCTATTTACTGTTGAAATTATCCACCCATATTTTTCACTCTGATCTTAGAACAAATGTTTGGGTTTTTTGGTTGGTTGGTTGGTTAGTTGGTTGTTCTGGTTTTTTTCTTTGCCCCCTTGATTAGACTCCTGTGGAAATGTGGATATTGATACCTCAGTTACAGAAGTGTCTCACAGAGGCACTGTACCCTCTTGGAATATTCTGTCATTCTCTCGTGACTGCAGTTTCTCTGGTTTGATGTTTCATATTCACTATGACATTTTGCTGTGCTTACCAGCATGCACTGATCTGATCTTTCCCCAGTGCCTTGCTGGCACAGGTAGAAAACATTCTCAGATGTTTAAAATGTATTCAACCTCATTTAAGCACATGCCAGTTGTGAGCATCTGTTTATGTTTTTATAATAATCAGACAAGCAAAGATTACTTTTACAAGGATAAATTGTTTAGCATTTTCTAAAGTTTCCCACAGTGTCAAGAAAACTCCAGACTTTACTAAGTTCTGTTTAATCTGCTGGTCTAAAGTGAATTTTTTAAGTCCCTGCTTGTGAGAATGATAATACAAATTCTGCATTTTCATAGACTTTTTTGCTTTAAACCTATAAATACCCACTACATGTGGTTTGTTGTGAGTTTTTGGTTTTTTTTACAGTCCATGTCTTTTTTATTTCAGGCTGATCCATTTATTTGTTCTGTGGCTATTTCTCTTATCTTCTACCCATTCAGCTGTTGATGGGGTAGCCAGGTGTATGAAAGCTGCTTTACTCCTTCAGCCAAGTCTGTTGTAATAGAAGTGATGACAACCTTTCTTGTCTTGCATGTTTTGCTGATGCATCAGCAATAACAATATTTCTGCTTTTACCACAGAAGCTGGTATAGATTTATCAGATTTTTATATTGCTTTATGGTTGTTTGATGAATTGAGATGGCTTTTCTCAGTTCTCAGCTCAAAAAATTGCTGATAATTAACAGAAATTGCTTGTTGTAGGGAGAAATAAAAGGAAAAAAGGGAATGAATTTAAAATCACAACCATTTCACATTGTCACATTTTCTACTTCCCACTGCAGGGGTGCTACACTGCCAGTGTCAGGTGCCACAGTGGTGCAAGATGCTCCTTAGATGTATCCTGGAAAGGGAGCTGTGGAGACAGCCTGGAGCAGCTACCACCTGTTGTCAATGTCAGGAACCAAGGTAAAGTGAGGAAATCCTCACTCCAGAGCAAAAGATGAAAGGAAAATATGGATAAGACAGACCCCAGCTTTCAGGATTAAATTTATCCAATATAATCATGGAGCCACCTGGTCTAAATCCCACAGTGTACAGGCCCATAACAGGGGTTGAAGCAAAATCTTTTTACGTGGGAAGAATAACAAGACAGTGCCAACATTTCTGTGAGTGTCAATTATCAATTCCTTAAAAAATAGCAGAATGTGATCCTTTTCCTCATTAATTAAATTATAACTTAAAAATCATCCTTATTTACTTACGTAAAAGCTTCATTACCTACTTAGATTTTTAACTGAGTGTATAAAATAGATGTAGTAATAATAGTAATAATAGTAATAACAACCTGATTTTATGATGCATAGCTACTTGTGATTTGAATGCTGCTAAAGAGAAGTATTTTTGAAATGCTGTAAAAGTACCCTAAGTCTTAAACCCACATTTGTTTACTAAATAAAGAGTTTGGGCATTTAGCAAAGGAAGAAGAATAAACTATTTTAAAATAGTTGAATAAATAGTGGTTGAATTCAGAATAAAATATTCTGAATAGTTGAAAATATAGCTGAAATAAAATAATAAAATATATAATTAAATAAACTCTGAGGACACAATTTGAGAACCTTTTAGTGATACTAGGGTATAGTTTCTTCTCATGAAAGAACTTTCTTCTAATGAACTCTAAAGGCTCAATACTTCTTTTATGCCAGTCTGGTCTTCCATAATTTCCCCCTTTTTCACTGATCTTTGCATGCCCATGTTCTGTGCACACTGAAACTTAACTTTTAGTAGTCCTCAGCCCTCCATCCCAAAATACAGATTTTATGGATGCCATCAGTTTTCCAGCCTTGCTCTGGTGAGTTCCTTTGGTTGCACCATCACTGGGAAGCAGCTATTTGGGGGATATCATTACCAACCTCTAATAGGAGCTTTCTCCAGAAACTGGGGGTAAAATCATGAAGTGAAGGATAATTCAGGTGGTTTTTCCTTGCAGGATATTACAGGAACCATAGGACTTTAGTTGTCCTAGGCAAGGAATGAAATTCCCAATCCACTAGATTTCTTTGGGTGATTTTATTTGTTAAACAAAGGAGAATTATATGATGTGTATTTTCCATCCCATGGCTGTGCTCCTCTGCCTGCCTAGTGAGAAGAGAGGATATTCTATAGGTGGTGAGGAAGTAAAAAATGTCCCTGTCCCTCCCCTGCTCCCATGGAGGTCTGTAGGAAGGCACTTACTGTAGATGGTTTGGTGAGGAGCGCCGTCGGCGTAGCCATCAGCGTTGATTTGGAGGTGGGAAGCTGCTCCTCACACTGGTGTCGGTGTAGAGGTGCATCAGGTGGTCCCCATTGCCCCAGCTGGGACTCAGCAGTGGGAGGAGTTTGGAAAGGCAAGGGAAGCTTTCAGGCTGCAGAGCAGCAGGAGCAGGGAGCTGCAGAGAATGCCCTGGGGAATGGCTCGCCGCTCCATGGTGGGTCAGCGTCTGCCCTTCCCCTCGTGCCTGGGTGTGAATCCTCAGACAGCATCCCTTCTTCTCTGCAGAGGCTTATAAAGGGCAGCAACATGACATCACACAGGAAAACCTTCTCCACATCCTTGATTTTTGGCAAAGCAACATTTTAAGTGTCCCGAAACCTCAAGGGAAGGATCTCTGGCTAAGGTGTGTGGGGGAAAAATGTAAGGTTTCTAAAGACAGCTCTGAAAGCTAATCATATGTTCAAATGTTATCTACAACCCTGTGACATCTGAAAGCTTCCCACGCCTCTACTGTTGGATCCAGGAAGGGCAATCCACTGCACTTGAACTGAAGGGAATGACCCTTCGGACCTGAATTATCTTTCTTTTTTGCCAGATGTGTTTATTCAGACTCCCATCTCCCCTCACCATTTCCAAGCTGCATTCTGATTTAGAGGAAACATCAAATACAGCTAAAATTTTGTTGCAAATGTACCAAAAGTTAGTATTAAGTTGTCCTGAGCCTGATTGCCCCTTCATTGTGGTCTAAGTTCCACACTGAGCCTGTTGGGCTGATATTTGTGTCACTCCATTCAAGTGAAGGGAACTTGATATAAGCAGAACCTACTTCAAATAAACTGTCCCTTTTCTTTCTCCTGTTTCCCTCTGAGTCACACAAATAATCTAAAGTTGGTCAAAACCAGCTGAAAATAATGTGTAAAACACTTAAAAGCTGGATGTTTGCTCCTGCATTGCACATCTGACTGGCAGTTTGTAAAAAATGTTCCAAGTTACAAGACCTGCTTCTCAGGTGTCCTGCCAGTGTTGTGGGTGTTTACAAACAAATTTTCTGATATCAAAAAAGATAGTTCCATTTATTACCTGAAAATGCTATACTAATGGGACACTGTATATGGGTGAATCAATGATAGGAGTGACAGGTTCCAAAACTAGACTGTGTTAAGGTTCCTTTCAAAATTTAATATAAACTTTACTGAAGTACCAAACAATAAATTAATATTTCCTTAATGAAACCTGAGGATTTTAACTGTAGCAGTGTTAGGTTCAGTTTCAGTCTCTAGCTGGACACAGCATGAAAAATTCTTAGTTTCATTAACAAACTCTGGAGCTGTACCATCAGCATATAATGTATTGATAACATTAATGGATTGATACAGCTGTAACCCACTGCAAAAGTGGATCTGATTTTGATTTTTTTTATTGTTTAAAATGAATAAGACCCTGCCAAATTCTGCTGCCACACCTGTGTAAATCCAGAGACTTGCGTCAGAGTATATTCACCTGTGTAAATGACAGCACTTTTTAGCCAAAGTGTATAAGGGTCAGATCTTAAACTGAGCAGGCTGACAAAGCTGGCTGCACTGAAAGACAATCCAGGCTGTTTACTGTTGCAACATCTGAAATAATTTAAATGAAAAGGTAGCTTAGAAGGAGAGTTATTTTTTCTTATATTTTTTAAAAAGAAATGTCTCTATTTACTGTTGAAATTATCCACCCATATTTTTCACTCTGATCTTAGAACAAATGTTTGGGTTTTTTGGTTGGTTGGTTGGTTGGTTAGTTGGTTGTTCTGCTTTTTTTCTTTGCCCCCTTGATTAGACTCCTGTGGAAATGTGGATATTGATACCTCAGTTACAGAAGTGTCTCACAGAGGCACTGTACCCTCTTGGAATATTCTGTCATTCTCTCGTGACTGCAGTTTCTCTGGTTTGATGTTTCATATTCACTATGACATTTTGCTGTGCTTACCAGCATGCACTGATCTGATCTTTCCCCAGTGCCTTGCTGGCACAGAAAACATTCTCAGATGTTTAAAAATGTATTCAACCTCATTTAAGCACATGCCAGTTGTGAGCATCTGTTTATGTTTTTATAATAATCAGACAAGCAAAGATTACTTTTACAAGGATAAATTGTTTAGCATTTTCTAAAGTTTCCCACAGTGTCAAGAAAACTCCAGACTTTACTAAGTTCTGTTTAATCTGCTGGTCTAAAGTGAATTTTTTAAGTCCCTGCTTGTGAGAATGATAATACAAATTCTGCATTTTCATAGACTTTTTTGCTTTAAACCTATAAATACCCACTACATGTGGTTTGTTGTGAGTTTTTGGTTTTTTTTACAGTCCATGTCTTTTTTATTTCAGGCTGATCCATTTATTTGTTCTGTGGCTATTTCTCTTATCTTCTACCCATTCAGCTGTTGATGGGGTAGCCAGGTGTATGAAAGCTGCTTTACTCCTTCAGCCAAGTCTGTTGTAATAGAAGTGATGACAACCTTTCTTGTCTTGCATGTTTTGCTGATGCATCAGCAATAACAATATTTCTGCTTTTACCACAGAAGCTGGTATAGATTTATCAGATTTTTATATTGCTTTATGTTGTTTGATGAATTGAGATGGCTTTTCTCAGTTCTCAGCTAAAAAATTGCTGATAATTAACAGAAATTGCTTGTTGTAGGGGAGAAATAAAAGGAAAAAAAGGGAATGAATTTAAAAATCACAACCATTTCACATTGTCACATTTTCTACTTCCCACTGCAGGGGTGCTACACTGCCAGTGTCAGGTGCCACAGTGGTGCAAGATACTCCTTAGATGTATCCTGGAAAGGGAGCTGGGAGACAGCCTGGAGCAGCTACCACCTGTTGTCAATGTCAGGAACCAAGGTAAAGTGAGGAAATCCTCACTCCAGAGCAAAAGATGAAAGGAAAATATGGATAAGACAGACCCCAGCTTTCAGGATTAAATTTATCCAATATAATCATGGAGCCACCTGGTCTAGGGGGGAAGTGTACAGGCCCATAACAGGGGGTTGAAGCAAGATGGTTTTTGTGGTCCCTTTCAACCCAAATCATTCTGTGATTCTGTGATTGATGCTCCAGCCCTTAGTGAGTCTCACTCCCCTCCCTCCCTGCGAAGCCTTTGTCCCAAGCCTGCTCCTGCTGCCTGCTCCTTGCTCCAGAGGCAGCTCAGCTCAGGTTTAGCCAGGTATTCTGGGCACACACCTGGACCAGGTGCCTCAGTTGGAACACGGATGACACTCAGGCCTCCGTGAGTGTCATCATTTAACTGCAAATGGCACACAGAAGGAACTGAGGGCCACAGGAGCTCTGACTTTCCCCCGTTTTGACTGCTTTGAGTTTTGGCTTTAGGTCATTTTGCAGTCCAAACTTACCACCTCAACTCTGTAAAACCCTCAGCAGCTAAATGTCATTCCTTGTGCTGCTTTCTTTTACTGCTTATTAAAAGAAAGCAGCACAGTTCTAGAGAGGACTCACAAGGCAAAGGCAAGGCTTTTTACAACAGATTGAAGTTACTAGAAGGGACTTGCAGTTATGTTTTGAAAGGGCTTTGTGGACCATCAGAAAAAAAAAAGTTTTCTACTCAATCTAATGGATTTGCCTTCCAGGATTCTCCTACGAGTGAAACTACACGTCTCTTCACAGTGCTGGAGTTCTTTCATCACGTAGGAGCACCTGTAGCACTCTTGCCTAATAAAGCATATTGACTTATATGTAAACAGGTGGGTGGCTTGCCCTTTTGCAGCATTCTGTGCCATCTGAGTGCCTGTGCTGGCCTCAGGAAGCCTCTTGCTCTCTGCTGCTCAGCTCACACAGGAGTTTGGGTTGATAGATTCGAATCTACCTCTGCTGTTAATAAGTTCCTTTGCACTGCATCTCTTCAAAAGAGGTCACGGAAATCAGGGGCCTGTCCCTCTGCCTCTGCTTCCTTAAAATCACTGTTACAAGTGGCTCTGGATGATCACACCCCCAGCACTGGAAGCACAAGGGTGGAGTGCCTCTCCAGCAGTTATTCTAGGAATACTGACGCACTGAGCCGAGGGAATGTATCATGGATGCTGTGTATGTGTGTGTGTGTGTCTGAGCAGTTGCCTTTGACACAGACTTCACCCAGTGTTGTTAAACACATCCTGAGTGACCTTATTTGGAGGCCCCATTCTTGTCACACTGCCCACGACTAAAGAAAACATCCTGGCCCAGCTCACCTACGTGAACAAGATGAGGTAAGCACAGCCCACTGGGTTTGGGACCGCAGCATGTACCAGCAGTTTCTGCAGTGTGCCTGCTCTAAGGAACTGAAATGAAGGGCCTCATTCCTCCTCCAGCTGAAATCCTTGGCACAGCTCCCAGGCAAAGCAGAACCAGTCCCTAAAAGGTTTTGTTTTCTGAACAGACAGTGTTTCTGTCATTTTAAGGGGTCTGAGTTTTCTTAGGTGTTGTGGGAGAGAGGATGGGTGCAATTTGTGGTGAGAGCTGCTGATACCCTCAATTTCAAAAACAATCATAGAATCACAGAATGGCCTGTTTGGAAGGGATCTTAAAGATAATTTCATTCCAACCCTCTGCCATGGGCAGGGACACCTGCCACTATCCCAGGTGGCTCAGAGCCCTATCCAGCCTGGCCTTGGACACAGCCACAGCTTCTCTGGGCAACCTGTGCCAGGGCCTCAGCACCCTCACAGGGAACAATCTCTTCCTGATATCCCATATAACCCTGTATTTCTGTCAGTGTGAAGCCATTGCCCCTTGTCCTGTCACTCCAGGCCCTTCTCAAGAGTCTCTCTCCACCTTTCCTGTCAGCTCCCCTCAGGTCTGGAAGGCTGAAAGATGTTCTGGTTTGGTGTTGAGGCTTGGAAGGCCTGAAGTTTGTCTGGATTCTGAAATCTGCCCTGTGTACACCCAGTCCTGCTGACCTGCCTGGCCAGGCAGTGTGTCTTGTCTGAGAAAGTGTCTCCTTCCTCCTCGTGTGCTTGCTTCCAGGTGCAAAGGAGTCCTGGGAGCACAGATACACAGCCTCAACAAGAAAGTCACTTCAGCCGTCCATCTCCTATGGTAATATGCTGCAAGGTGTCTAAAAGCAGGCTGGTGATTTTATTTTGGGAAAACTCTTTGGTTTATGTAAAGTTTCCTATTTCCCAACATTGGGAAATAGGCTTGGACTAGGAACACCTTGGAGCCCCTTCTGATCTAAGTATTTCTAGGATTCAACAACATCTGCCACTACATTCATTGTCAGTTTCCAATGAACTAAATGGACATTTTCCCCTTATTAGGCAGAAGACAAAGATCGATAATAAACTTTGTTGGAACCTAATTTTAAACTTACTCCAGTCTCTTGGTTTCACATGTTTCACTCAGATCTGTCTCCTTTGAGAAGAGATAAAAAAGGCTTAGATTAAGTAAATTAGGAATGGAAAATGAAAAGAGGGAGAGGGGAATGCAGCGAAACAAGAAGACAAAATATGCAGACGTCATCATCAGCCAAGGGCACTTTTACTGTGGGACAGTAATAACACAGCATGTGACTGATATGGGAAGAGCTGCCTCAGTGCAATTGCAGGTGTTGCTCTTTAGCCCTGGGACTTCTTTTTATGTGGGATCTTTGAAATGAAAACTTCATTGGAGAAATCTTTGCTCTCTCTAAGTTTTAAGAGTAATTTTTTTAACACAAAGGCCTAAATAAGAAATGAAGACAGTCATGACTGAACATTGTCCTTGTACTCAGGGTTTCTAATACAAGGAAAATAGAAAGATTCCCTAAGACACTGCAAGACCAGTCTATGATTCTGGAGTCCTTTAAAGAAACAGGGAGATCAAAGTTTGTAAGGCGCAGGGCAAGACAAATAACAGTGGCTTCATTTTTTCAGCTAAACTCTGTTAGCTCATCTTTCCTCAGAAGCTGGGTTCTGTTTTCTGAGGTATTTCCATGACAGGGAGCACGCTGAGGAGAATTTATGACTGAACAGAAATCTGACAAAAATATGTCTTGAGCTCTGCCCCTGATTCAGGTTTTCTTTCACAAAATGTCTTTTCAGGTAGATGTGCAGCTACATTTTTTTTTCAATGTAGACACAATAGTTCTTCATGTTGCTTTCTCAGCCTGCCACATTGCTGGCGAGGAGGAACTTGAGAGTCACATTGTGCAAAGGTTCATCAGCTGCTGGGACACTGATCCTGCACCTGGGCCCTACTGATCTTTGGCCATTTTCACAGCTGTCACAAGCTGGTGCCATGCCAGGGCTGGTTGGGAAATGTATTCTCTTTCAAATAAGTCAATCAGACTTTATTGAAGTTCTGGACTCTCATCAACCTGCTCAGTTCTCCAAAAGCAGAGAGATTAGTTCACGGACAATTCTTTCAAAACTTAGAAATGCAACTTAAGACTTTTTTTTTAAATCTTCTTTATTATCCTTTCCATTATGCCAAAGGAACTTTCTTACATGCCAGAGGCTGGTTAGCCCATCTGCCTACCCTGAACATGACTATGTCTCTTTGACACTGGTATCACTTCTTGACCCTTTGCTCCATTCCTCTCACAGTCTCCACTTCTGGTGGAAGAATGGAAATTAATTCAAGGTACAACCTTCATGACTAGCTGATGACCATCTCAGCATGAACTGAGGTTGTGCAGAATGCAAACATACATAAGAAATGTCATACACAAGAAATTCTAATCACCCAGGTGGCCTGTGGACCTGCATGTTGATTGTTATAGGGGTGTTGGGGAAAATTCCACTGGAGATTAGCTTTTTATTTTGAAATCTGAAAGTTTCTTTTTAAAAAGTGCAAACACATCTTCAGATTTGCTCAAAGTTACAAAGACATACCCCATACATATCCACTTTCCTACAGTTTCTATTTCTGTAGTTACTGCCTTTGAAAAATCATCATCATCATTGTCATCGAATCATGGAGTGGTTTGGGTTGGAAGGGACCTCACAGCCCATCTCATTCCAGCACCTCTGCCATGGGCAGGGACACCTGCCACTAACCCAGGTTGCTCAGAGCCCCATCCAGCCTGGCCTTGGACACTGCCAGGGATCCAGGGGCAGCCACAGCTGCTCTGGGCAACCTGTGCCAGGGCCTCCCACCCTCACAGTGAATAATTCCTTCCCAATATCCAATCTACACCTGCTCTCTGTGACTTTGAAGCCATCCCACCTGTGTTTTGACCCTGGGTTAAATGTACACTGGTTTGTCCCTCACTAGATCACTGAGGTAGTTAAAGTTCTCCTGATCTCACTGAATGACACCTATGCTGATTAGCATAATTCCCTTCTTTGGGTTTTTGCATAATTTTGTTTTATTGCCTTTTTAATAGGCCAGAAGATTTATGTTGGACCAGTGAGTCCTGGGCTCAGGTCATAGGCAAAGTAACTCCAGGAAGAAAGCAAGGCTCCAGCCACCTGGAATGAGTCAGGTTGGATCATTTTTCAATTAAAAAAAGGAAAGGAATCTCTTCTCCAGAGTGCCCTAAAACAAATATAATTATAAACTGTGTTGTTTTAGATATTATCCCTAATGATTTCTTGTTTGACGTAAGCTGGTGTCATTTCATTGTCCTTGGATAAGCTATTCCGGAGCTGTCAGCCATTGTTCATGAAAACATACAATAAAATTGTGAGTTGTAAACAATTAATTGTGAGGGGGAAAAAAATTAGCCCTAATCAGGGCATTTTGGTCCACACCCTGTGACAAAAAATAATCAACAATTATATGTGCTTATGAGATCCAGGATTGAATAATATGTTCAAATCTCATGATTCAAGGACACAGCTCGTTCAGCTCATCAGGACTTATTGGCCCCTTGGATTTTGGCCAAACACTTTTCAGCAGTGTATGGCTTCCAAAACAAACATGCTTTTGGACTGAACAGGATGCAGAGCTTGGCTGGAGAGAAAAAAGAAATCTCTGCTTGTGGCTGCATATTGGTTGTTTGTTTTTATAATTTTTTTCTCCAGTGACAGCGATTTCCTTAGCTAGGATTGCTCACTGCAGTTCACTGCAATTCCGGTTTGCATTACATGTATTAAACCGAGAGATTCCCAGTGGTTTATCTCACCCCAAGTCTCCTCCTCAGTTGTCCAGCAGCTGGAAGAGATTCTTACTTCCTCCTTTAACCTTGGGTTCTGACAAGGAAACCAAATGTCCTCTTGGCTTCTCAAGTCATTGTGATTCATAACATGAAGCACAATAGTTTGCAGTTGGACCATTTTTTGAAGGAACAAAGTCATCTGTAGTTAAACACCTGGGACTTAATTGTCCCCACCATTGCTCAAATTGATGCAGAGCAGGGTAGCTTCAGCAAATGCCAAAAGTAAAACAAACAAACAAAAAAACACCCCAAAAGACCAATGTGGGGTGGTTTATTTCCTTTTACAAGCATATCTTTAATTAGATGGCCAATACTTATCCCAGGTTGCTCAGAGCCCCATCCAGCCTGGCTTTGGATACTGCCAGGGATCCAGGGACAGCCACAGCTTCCTGGGGCAACCTGTGCCAGGGCCTCACCACCCTCACAGGGAACAATTTCTTCCTGATATCCCATCTAAACCTTCTCTCTGTCCGTGTGAAGTCAATGCCCCTTGTCCTGTCACTGCAGGCCCTTGTCAAGAGTCCCTCTCCATCTTTCCTGTGGGTTCCCTTCAGGCACTGCAAGACCACAATGAGGTCGCCCCAAAGCCTTCTCTTCTCCAGGCTGAACAATCCCAATTCCCTCAGCCTTTCCTCCCAGCAGAGCTGCTCCATCCCTCTGATCCCCTTGGTGTCCCTGCCCTGGCCTGGCTCCAGGAGCTCCCTGTCCTTCCTGTGCTGGGCCCAGGGCTGGATGCAGCCCTGCAGGGAGGTCTCAGCAGAGAGGGGCAGAATCCCCCCTGCCCTGCTGCCCACACTGGGGGCTCAGCCCAGCACAGAGAGGGGTTCTGGATCCCAGCACTGGCACTGGTGCTGGCCCTTGCTCTGAACATGGTCTCTGAACATGAACATGTAGCTGAAGCCACACAGTTCATGCACCTGAGCTTTGTGTACCTGCAGCTGAGCTTGTCCTGTATGTGTGAATTATCAGAAAACATTCTTTTTTCCTTTTCTTTCCTTTCCCTTCATGGGACTGAATCCTTCAGATGATTTCTGCCGCCATTTGTGTTGGTAAGAGTTAGCTCCAGCAGGAGGGACACTTTCTGTCAATGCACAGGACTAATGTGTCTTGTGTCAAGACCCTAAAGAAGATGCCAGTCCCTCTTAGACTCTCAGCAAAGCATGGGCTGGTCTGGTGACCCTTTTGAGATATTTGTCTGTTTGATCCCCTTTGAGTTGCTATCCAGAGTTTCAACCAGAGCTTAATGAATCATGAAGCTGTTGCAGGGGCTGTTGCAGGAGATGGGTAAATGGGATTCTTCCTGATACATCTTCCCCTAGCTTTGAAGTTGGTCCTGCACTCATCTAAGAGATTGGATTCAAGCCTTCCAACAATCCTTTCCCTTCTGAATATCTCCATAGAAACAGAGGTATTATTAAGTTTCAAATTACCTGTGAGGAAGCAGAAAATGAGGTAAACTTAGTGAACTGTTTCCTGTTCTTCATAGGGGTGTGAGGCTTATCCACTATCTCTTGTCCCTAAAATTCCTGGGAGATTTTTCACCCCACAAACTGAGAGCACAGAGTGGGAAGGGAGCATGGGAAGTGCCCATGCCTCCCAGGACACCTGGACACATCCCAGGCAAGAAATCTGAATTACACAAAGGTCTACAAAAATGTGAAGTGTACCAATTCATACTCTGGTTCTAGAGGTGAATAAAAACTAGGTTTGGAGGAAGAGTTAACACAGCATTTCTGAATCAAGGGAAAAAACAAATGTTAAGAGGGATTTAGAGTCAAAACACTACCAAAAATGTATAAAATTTTATTTTATGAATACATTAAACTATTGTGCGCAGCACATACATATAAAAATAGAAGCAATTTCACAAACAATTGATTGGACAGTTTTATGTTTCTTGCAAATTTACAGTCTCAATTGTGAGTCCATATTGAGTCAGAACATGAGGTATATTTTAGTGAAAAAAAGCAATCTGAGAACTTTGGCACCATTTTACTGTGCAAAATAAAATCTTGGAATTGAAATAGTGAGGTATACAAATATTACTCTGCTTTTCCACTGTGTGTGTGTCTGTGTCTGGGAAAAATACATTTATTTAAGAACATTATTCAGTTCCAGCCAAATCTGCTTTCTAACAGGGTGAATTAAGTCTTAGAATGTTATGGGGTTTGCCTGAGGAAGGAGAAACTGTAAAAATAGGCATTAACTTCACAGGAGAATCCCATGTGCAAAATGTGGGCATGCCAGGCTGATGTGGAGCATTCAGAGCAATGCTTTCAAAGCTCAGCCTGTGGCATGACCCCTGTTAATGCACACTTGAGATGTTTTGAAGTTTCTAATTTGGCCCTGATTTGGGAAATTCCTTTAGTTTCATGAGTTTTCTTTATATAGTCACATACCCTTCTTTGATTTCTGCTGTGGTTTCCATGTTGATCTGGCTGAATTGAGGTGTAATGAGGAAAAAAACAGTGTGTAAAGAGTAACTCAGCAGAGTGACTGATGGGGCTCTCCAAATGCCCATCAAAACCGCATCCAAAAGGGTCTGCAGTTCCTAAGAACAGTCTCAGCCTAGCAGGCTGTGGCTAAACAGATTTACAGATACACAGAATGACCATGTTTTCCAGCTGAGGTTGGAAAACACCTCCAAGATCATCAAGTCCAACCTTTGACAAATCCCCACCTCGTCAACCAGACCAGAGCCACATCCAGTCATTTCCTGAACACTTCCAGGGATGGTGACTCCACCACCTCTCTGGGCAGCCTGTTCCAATGCCTGGCCACACTTTCAGTGAAGAAATCATTCTTCCTGATGTCCAACCTGAACCTCCTCTGGCACAGCTTGAGGCCATTTCCCTCTTGTCCTGACTTCTTGTGACCTGGTCTACGGGTTGTCCTCTCTTGACCAGTGTGTGCAAAATGGAGCCAGTGAGTCGGATTCCCACCTTTTGTGCCAGCTGTCCCAATGATTACCAGTCCTGGCAACAATCACTTTCTCTAGGCTGCCCTGGTTTAAGAGGGAACAGACTTTTTCCTGTCATAAGGATGCTGGATTAAGCTGTGATCAGAAACAAATTTGTGTGGCAGCATTTGAACTCTGTTTCCTTCTACATCCCTGAACTCTTCCATACTTCTTCAAACTTCATTTCAAAGACAATTAGGAAAATAACCCCAGGATACAGGTTGCCAGCTAATGTATTTCAGCACGGCTCTCTGTACCTCTAGAGACTCTAGGCCAATGTGCTCCTTGACACCCTCCGAACTTTTCTTTGACCCACTCTCTCCCCACTCAAAACATCCTGATTTTTCACTTCAAATGCACATTTCTCCAAAGCAAACTGCTGCACACGTTGTGGGTGAACAAAGTGTGTCATTTTGGGTCCTTTCTGAAATACTGCAAGACCAGAAAATGAAGAGCAATTCCTTTCAACTCCTTTCCTTCCAAAGCATCCTCCAAAGTATCCCATTCCTGTACTGTGAGCAGCATTCCACTCTTTTTTTTCTCTTCATTTACACTGTGATCATCACTTACATTTGAACCAGATAAATCCAAGTATAAGTCACATTAGAGATGCTGGAAAACTGTATCTTGTTCACAAAACAATTGCCTTGACAGTTTCTCAGGAATGGTGGTGGTGGGTACATCCTTGTGAGTATGTCCTTTGGGCCAAATCTTCTGCAGCTATAAATTGATAGTTTTCCTGGGCTGATTTACTCCAGCTGAGGGTCTGGCCCTGACAGTGTCTCTCATGCATGTCAGAAGGCTCAAATTCATCACGAATAGACAGCCCCTGCAAATAGAATGGCATGTCAAGGCTGGACATAGCTCCATTTTGGCTGGACGTCGGAGATAATCTTGCACTCAGATATTCACTTCTGCAGCAGCATGGTCCATCTATGCTGAAAATGCTCATGCTCTGACATTACATTGAATCTAGTTTCAAATTTAGGAGCATGCCGCCAATGCAGGAATCCCAAGGCTTCTGGCAACTGACATTTATAGTGAGTATTGACTTAGGGCCTCTTAAAATACTCTTTCAAAGGCACTGAGAATGCAGCTTCATTGGTGATATGGGAAAGGGCTGTCAAAATAGCAAGGCAAGGTTATGTGTCATTTGTACAGCTTCTAAGAGAGCTTTGAAGAGTGTTTCATACAGCTTGCTGTGTTGTCTTTGAAACTGATGCTTTGCAAGCGACAGAAATTGGAATTATGGCACAAGTTCCTCTGTCCCAACATGGGAAGGTATGCTTGAGTAGCTTCCTTTCTCTGTCCTTCATACCTCAGGGAGGTATGATAGAGAAGAACAAAATATGCTTAAGACAGTGAAAATTCAGCAGAGTTTTCTAAAATAACCCTTTGCTGGAAACTTCCATGAATTTCTTAACTTTTATAAAATGCATCCCACACACCAGTTCTAGTTCTTAGAGATCAACAACATTCAGGCTAAATGACATTCAGTGCCTTTAAATATTTTGTTTCTTTTATATAGAGGCATATGGGCATCAGGAGACTGGCATGACTGATTCATTAAAAGTATGTAGTTACAGAGATGCACACTCATCCATCCCATGTCTATATATATACAAATATTAATATTAAAGATGTACACATCTATATTGGAGGTAAGTCTAAACTAAGCTCACAAAATGCCATTCAGAATCCTCAGCTCCAAATCAGTTTTGCATTTGAGAGTCACCTATGATTTATCCTGTGGCTCTTCCCATGGGAAATTGATTGTAGGTCTTCATTTTGCCAACCAGTCCATGTGAGGAGACCGTGGAGAATCCCTTCAGAGGCAGAGGGGCTCTGGGAACAGCTTGTGTAGGAACACTTGTGGGATTGGCACCTTAGTGATCAAAAGAGGTTGAGGACTTTAGAGGACAGGACACAGTCTGTAGAGGGGGGTGCAGGCAGATATTCAGATGGAGGGAACTGCCTGAAGCTCTGGTGAAGCAAAATCATCTGGTGATTTGGCCCATGATATGTAAACAGTTCAGTACAAGAGGTTATTATCTGAGGTAAATAATATCAAGTAAATCACCTATGATTGATTAGATGGTTGCCCACAGCCATTCTGAATCTTCCAAAAACTTCCTTTGCACTCCAGCTTGCATTTTTCTCTGTACAGCACCAAAGGAGGCACACAGCCATGTAAAATTTGTACAGAGTAGAAGAGAAGCAGCATTGTATCACATATGCTGTGTGATGAATCTAGTACAAATATTTTTATCTAAATATACACATACATATAGAGATATCTTTTTTTTTTTTTTTGTAATGACCAGTATAAATACTTTACCTCGGAGGTTATTCCCCATGTGCAAAATGAAACAATTTGTCCTGGGATTTAATCTTCTGTTTTGCTGGTGCTCATATTCTTGGTAAGAAGTGGGTCACTGTCATGGCAGGAGAAACCTTGTTCCCTCTCTTCACCCTGCCGTGTTTGCTCAGGGCTATGTAAGCGCCGCGGTGAGCCTTGGATTCATATGCGTTGTAGTTATTGGGCAGCAAGGTTTCCTTGAACTTGCACTCATCTTGGAAAACAGCCTAAGGAAGAGCAAGGGGAGGGGGTAGGGATTCAAATCAGGTACAATCAATTTTCCACCAAGGCCCAGGCCATTTTTCTTCCTCGCGTTTTTACACCAGGGCTCGTTGCAGTGTGCAACAGGTGGTGCCGCAGCCACTGCGGCCAACAATAAATCTCCCTCCTCGGTGCTAATTTGGTGTCAGATGAACTCAGATGCCACCTGTCCAGATAATGGACTGTGTATTTCCTGTGGCAGATCGAGTTAATTCATTATAAATCTTGGATTTCTTAGTTTTATTTGCAAGTAATAATTTCTGTCAGCATAGCACCTTCTTGCCCAAACAACAGCTTTATTTAAGACCTCCCCTCTGCCAGAAGTTCCATCATTTATAAAAAAATTATATGCTGGCTGTTGAAACCTTCAGAGTTTTTCCAAACAGCAGTTTCCAGGGACAACTGCTTGCTTTAATAAGAGATTTGATTAACTATAAATAATTTCTTTCTTAAACCATTAGTGATATTTAACTATGCAGCTGGGTCTAATCTGGGACAATAGTTTTAATATCCTCCATGTCAAAACATGAAAATCTAAGGAGGGGGAGTTATCTGGGAGAGGAGGTGCAAGGACAAGCAGGAGACAAATGCAGAGGAAATTAAAAGAGAAAGCAGAATAATTCTCTGACTTCAAGTGTCTGGCACATGAGCTACCACCAATGCAGTTCTATTTGGGCATCTGTGTGATAACACCATCCAAAGCCTGTAAGAGTTTGACTTAAGGCATTGTGCTGTGCAGGGAAAATGCACATCTCTTACAGTTTTTGAAAGTGTTTTGAAAATAAACAAAACTGCATTGAAAGTGGGGAGGAAAAAATCAAAGGGATTTCTGAAGCCAGACCCTGTACTTCTTTAGAAAGACCCAGCTAAGTAAAGCAGTTAGACCTGTGGCACTTTTTAGGTGCTTGTGATCACTTGTGATTGAAAGAATATTCCTGAAGTGGGACCTTAAAGTGTCCTACTGTCACTATGAATGTGAGAAGGAATCAGGTCCGTAATGGCCACAGGTCTCTCACAACATTCGGCATTATTTTAAACCACTGCAATGCTTTGTTGAAATTACAGCTCTTCCAAAGGAAAGGACTCTGCTGTTCCTTGACAAAAGAGATTGCCACAACTGGTGCCATTCATTACTTTGAGATGGGCTGATTTTGCCTACTGCCCAGGGCCAGCCTCTTTCAAATGCACCTCCCAACAAGCACTTTCTCTGCTGGATATTGACTCTGGAGATGTGTTGCTCACATTTCAGAGGTTAAACTGCATTTAGATAGCAAATCATCTAGATGAGGAGGACGGAGTTTCAGTATGATTTGCATACCATTGTTAATAGTTATTATTATTTTCTCACCCTTTGCAACTGATCTCACAGAACTGATCATTAAAATAACCCCAGCCACACATGTTGACCTTGTAGGGTAGACTTCCTATTTATTCTTGATGGTGTGGCTGTTTTTGGTAGGAAGGAGCATGTGGTCATTACTTTACTAAGAGTAGCTGTTGGAAATATCTATAATTGTGCCTCTCCTACACACAGTGCAATGCAGGATGGAATCAATGGAGCACAGCTTTGCTACAATGTGTTTGCAGCCCTGTGACCTCCGAAGAAGCCATCTAATTAATCTGTACTATTTGCAGAATACGTTCATTTTCCTAAGGTGTCCCCTGTACAGTCTTACAGGAAAGCTTTAAAATCCCAGCCCTGTAACATCCATGCTGCTTGTTGCATTAAATATCACTGATGACAGCAGGCTGGGCAGGCTACCTGTAACAGGAGGGCTATTTTCCACTTGTAATCAGAGATTTCCATAAGGAAAAGATTGAAACAAACAAAACCAAAACAAACTAAACACAAACAAACAAAGCAAAACACTGAACCAAACCACTTCAAAAGCTTTTTGTATAAACTGTGAAAAACTACTTGCACTTGTACTTACCGTCCCATACAACCTGCCTTTGCTGTTCATTGCAATGAAGAGAGCACTTTTCACACCAAGCAGACTTACAACACCTCTTTCTACAGTGGATATTTCAAAGAGACCTGAAAAACATGAAGTTTAATAGGAGTGTTATCACAGAAACTAGAGCTAATGGAAGGCAATTTTGAAATCTTTTTTTTTTAACCCTAACAAACTTGTAATATATTCTTTATAAGAATTAACTCCCTAATGCAGCAAAATAAATATACACAGAGAAGGTCTTGGGTTTTTCTAAATGTCACAAGATTTAAAAATAATTATTCTAGAATTGTAGTCACGTTCTGTATAAGCCTTTTGCTCTATCAAACTCTTTTGATCTGTCAAACTCTGGACCTTTTCAATAAGAAAATAATTTTTATGTAATATGCTATACTTACAAAAGTTTTTTTTTACTGAGCCTTAAAGAAGTGTGGCTTGCATTTTGAAGTCCCACATGACATTGCTGCAAAAGATTTTAGCAACTACCCTCTACAGGAAATTCAAATCCACATGACTAATGCTTTCCTTAATTCTTAGGGTAACAGAACAGCACCCACAAGAATGAACAAACCAGGACCAGCAAACCCCTTCCATGGGACACATTGAGTGTCCCAAAATACTGGTCAGATGGGATTCAAAAATCATGCTTTGGCACTCTGGACTCAGCAAAAACCTCACGGATTCAAAAGGCAAATGAGAAGGTGAGGAGCAAGAAAATGCAGCAGAGAGTCCGTTTTCGACCTGGTTTGTCTTTTCTCATCTGTGCAGCAAAGCAGGTAAAAATAAATTCTATCTAAATTTGTCTAAGCATTTTGGTGCCACATTTCAGCCCAAAGGGTTCTCATGTTTATTGATCCCAGGGACTTTAAAAGGTAACAGATGTAGCACAGGTTAACAATATCAAGTCACAACATTTGCACTCTGTGAAGGGTAATTACTAGAGTTCACAGCAATTAAGTGACATCTATTCTATTTCATTTCTGGATGCAACTCACTGTATTGGTTTTCATTGTGAACTCCGCTTATCCTTCCGTCTGGGAGGATTTGAAGGTGAAACCCGATGCCCACGTTGCAGTAAAGCCTCCGCTGCCTCTTGATTCCTAGCAAATAGTCACTCTCCCAGTTCACATCTGCCTTCTCCCCTGACATCCCAGCCATGGACCTGGACAGCAGAGATTGCCATCCTCTCTCCAGCAATGTGCCATTAGTTCTGCTTACAGCTGGGCGTGTGGCAGCAATCCCGGCTAGCAGGCCCAGGAGAAGGAAGGCAGGCAGCGTCCGGTGAGCGCCAGCGTCGCAGGACATAGTGATGAGAAGTCTTTGTGCCGTGGCCATCCCGTTCACCTCCTGGGCACGTGGTCAGAATTAATGGCCCTAAAAATACCGCCCTTCTTGTTTTTCTCCCTTCAGCATGGTGGCAGAGGCTTATTTTTGGAAAGCAAATAGAGCTTGCTGACCTGAAACTAAAGCCCGATAGCAGTTGGGTTGGGAGCAGAGGCAGGCCAGCAGGACTGCAACTGGTGGAGACCATGGTTTGTAGATCCTGCTTCCCGCTGGGCAGCCTCCGTTATATTTGATTGAGCCATCTTTATAATGCAGGGGCTGTCCCTGCCCACATCATCACTCTGACATCAACAGCCTGCCCAAGGTGAGGCTGCCAGGGCTGTAACACAAACCTGCGTCCTCCCTGCCTGCTGAGGTTGGAGTGCTGTCAGCCAAGACTGGAGGCAGGAGTGGGATTTCATTGGCTGTGGGAAGCAAAGGAGTCAAATTGGTTGGGGAATCAGAGGCCTCACAGGCAGCTTCCTTATTTAGAGAAGAAGGTGTAAAAACAGTTCTGGACCTCATCAGTGAGCAATGAGAGATTTGCAGCCACTTCCTTGGTGGCACGATCGGCGGGTGCTTGTCGGGGCACCTCGACACTCGGGGACAATCGGCTTGAGGTGGCCGCAGCTCTTTTTGTGCACACCCTGCAAAGCCAAGGCACCTCTTACTGAGTGACCCACATGCTAACCTCTGTCTGTACCTCTGCAGGGAGTGCTCCTGGCTGGCTAAAGGAGAGGTGAGCCATGCAGCAGGGACAGAAGCCCCAGTTCCTGCAGGTTTTATCCCAGTGGGAATTCTGCTAAGCAGGGCACACAGGCTGGAGCATTGATCTTGCAGTGACACATAGATGGGAACTTTAGGTCTTCCTGTTTTTCACTGAGGTGAGTTCCAGATCATCACATTTACTTCCAGATCATCACATTTACCTGGGAAGGGTGTGTGCCTCCTGCAGGGGGGCAATAGTATTTGTAGGAGCACAACAAGGATTTAGGTGATATGTTAAAAATGAGGAAAAAGTGAGATGCCCACAGTTTACCAGTGTTTCACTGTCTCCTTTCCTCAAGCCCAAATACTCACTATTTTTATAACTTATGACTATCTTAATTTGCCTCCCTTTCTGTTTGCTCAGACTGTCTTAATTGTTTCCCCTCATTTTCCACTGAAGCTGTTTCAGCTCCTTTGGAGTTGGACAGATTAGACTTTTATCTCAATTAGATTCACAGAACTTATCAAGACATAAGACAGAAGAAAATTACTGAGATTTATACAAATACTTTTGTCAATGTGTCTGTCAGGTTCTCATACCAGAGGCCTTGCATCTTCTGTGTCATTTGAGAAGCCTGCTAATGAGGGGAGTACCTGGAAGCATAATGAAACTGAGCACACCCAATGTGACAGAGTTTCACATTAAGCAGCAGAGGTGCAATACAAGGCCTGGGACACTGCAGGCTCCCCAGCACGAGCCCTGTGAGGTGAAGGGGAGCCCCTGGCAGCCTTGAGGCAGGTGATCAGTCAGAATCGGTGATGTCTGTGAATATTGATTGCTCTCAGGAGACAGGCTCATCTATAAAATAATTGGGAACCACAGAGCTAGGCCCTGGCTTGTTCCAGGTGGCATTTCAAGGTCTCTGTGCCTTTGCTGAAGCTGAACTTGACTATCACAGAATCACAGAATAATCTGAGCTAGAATGGACCCACTAGGATCATGCAAGTCCAATGCCTGGCTCTGCACAGGACACCCCAGCAAATCCCACCCTGTGCCTGAGAATCTTGTCCAAATGCTCCCTGAACTCTGGCAGGCTGGGGGTGGTGGCCAAAGGAAGGATATCTTTTGTTGACAAAGAAAATCCTCAGATCCTTTTCTCTCCTGCTTTCTACTTTATCTGATGACTTTTTTCATCTATATGAAGCACTTATATCATTTTTAGGAAGGAATAATACTAGTATTTTACACCCTCTTATCATAGCTGCAGTCTTCATGAGAGGCCAGCATCACTGGGAAACAAAGCCCAGGGGCCCTGTTCTAAGCATGGAGCACTGATTTCCCAGTTGTTCTTATGCTGCAGTCTGAAACCTGCCCATTCCCAGTGCATGTGAATCCTGGGAACACTGCCTGGTCTCAGAGCCATCACTATCCGTAAAAACCTGCATTGTAATCTTTTCTTTCCTGTTTATTTCCCCCCAGAGAACTTTTCAAGTGTAATGGGTGCTAGAGCTGGATTTCCATCCTCAGCTTTAATCACCTTTGCATCTTTATGTCTCATTAATCAGGTTTGACAGAGCAAAAATAAACCATGGGCTGATTGAGCTCCTCCAACTTTTACTGACACATCTGCCACTGAGGATTCCCCACAAGGTGCCCCGATGGCCCAAGTTAAAGGAACACTTTGTAGGATGCACCATGTCTCATCCCAGTACCCTTGATCCTAGAAGTAAAACCAAATGGTCAGACACAAAACAAAAAAAACAAAGATAATTTCTGACAAGTCTATAGGATGCATTGATTTGTCTTTTAGTCAGTCCAGCTGGAAAATGACTGCTGAGGGCTGTGGTGACCCAGGAGACAGCTTTGCTCCAGCAGTTTCCTGCTGAGCAAGTCCATCTGACAGCATTCTGTATGGAAAGGGTGCACAGATTACTTGCTTTCAAAAATCAGGACTTTTCTTGCCTGATCTGTAAACCAAACCAAAGAGCTAAAATTTGTCATTTCACTGGGACACCTGGTCCTCTTAAGACCAGGAGTCCTGGTGCCTGGCCCCAGGTGTGTGCAGCTGGGAGATGAAGTGCATTCTGCAGTCTTGTACTGCTCAGCAATTCTGCATCAGAGTTGAAATGAGTTTTGAACCATTCTCCAGCTGGATCTGTGGCCAGCAGGTTGCTGAGTTTCTGTGTATTAACATTTGAACTGCCAAGTAAATTCTCGAGCTTCTGATTCAATTAGGCAATCCTTGTTTGCTCTAAAAGATGTCTCATTCTGCTTAAACTTGTCCTCTTGGCCCATGAAGTGACTGTTTCCAGAAAACACACTGTAACCTTCTGATTTTCAGGTAGGCATGTTGTCCTGGCTCCATGTGCCCAGTGACATTTGGAAGGGAGACACCAATAGCATTTGCAGTAAAATAAACCCTGTGAACTCCAAAATAGTAAAAATTTACTTCAGCAATCAAACTCTGCTTACTCAAACTCTTAAGACCTGGGATGACAGTGCTCACTGCCTAACTAAAACAGCAAGTTTTCATTGTCAGTATTTCAGCACAATATTAAAATAACCCCTCCTTGGAGCACAGCAGTTCAGATCCACTTTCAGATAGTCTAAGAAAAGTCCTGCAGCTGAGCAGTAACATGATATGGATGCAGAGCACGTCTTTCAAAAAATGTGTGATGACTTAGGGTCCTAAGTTCCATTTTCAAATCTGTTAAAATTCTCTCCCTATTTTAAGGCCTGGACAGAGCAATCCCTCATTCAAGCACAGAAGGATGGACTAAAATTGTTCACCTTTCCTGCAAAGACCCAAGCTGATGGTGGACAGTGGAGAAGGGAGATTTCTAGGCGATAAATCTGCCTGTTGTGGCAGGGCAGGTGCTGCAGACTCTGGACAAGTTGCATAAAAATCTGTAAGCCCAAGTATGACCATGGAGCCCCATCTGATCATCTTTAGGTTAATGGGGTTTGCTGACCAGCGTGGAGAGATTTGTAACACACATACCAGGAGTGTTATGAATTAAATATTAATCACAATCTGAAAGCAGCATAAAAAGATAACGGAGCAAGGGTTGCAGAGCTGTATTGACACCCAAGGACTCCACAAACTGTAAAACTGCTAACACTGAAAAGGCTACTGTTCCCTTGATGCCAACAACATCAAGGAACACTGATGTTGTTGGCATCAAGGCTGATTTGCATAGGACCACAGAATAGATGATTAATCAGCAGAAGAGCTGAGCTCTGGTAGCAGGAGCATGACAGAAAGGGTTGTAGCACACTGTGTTTGTTATTTCTCTTGCACTACACAACAGAGAGGCAGATTTGCTGTCACACTGATCCCCAAAATTAATAAACAGGATAACACACAGCAACCTTGCCTAAGAGCCTTGGCAGCTGATGAGCTCTTGGAGGCTGAAGTGAGCAAACTTCTGACTCAAAACTATCCCCTCATTGCAGCTGCTGACTCCCAAAGCATGTACAAGACCTTCTCAAATATGGTTTGTCATCACCAGTCATGAGGAAGCCAAGATATTAACAGGGACCCTCCACTTTGTCACACACACAAAGGTCCTGGTGAGGACACTCAGACACACCTGGGCAGGAGAGTGTGCAAATTTAACAACTTAGAATAATCTCAAATAATTATCTTCCCATTTCTCTACAGGGAAATCTCTCACTGAAATTTCACATGCCAATTTCTTACAGACAATCCCAAACCACAAACCAGCTTCCTGCTGTTTTCTTTTTGGAGGGAAATAGGAAAAATTATCTACTCCCACAAGAAACTCTGGAGGATATAGGACTAGGTGCATGCTAGCTTGCTTGGAAAAAGATCTTGGTTTATTCATGCTGAACTCATTCTCTGCAGAGGGTATGTCAAGCACAGAGACAGTCAAATATGCCCATCTTTGCTCTCCTGAGCTGGCCAGGTCTCCCTCTCCATGTCCCACAGAAATGAGAATGGCTGTGAGAAAAGAGAGCGATGACTCCATGGCAGACCTGTGGCTTCCCACCTGGTGCTGTGCCCACCAGCCCACACTGCTTCTCTCATCACCTCTCAGCTGTTCCCACTCCACAAGGACAGGCAGTCCAAGGGTAAAAGGCCGAGCTGAAGAAAACAGAAGTGACAGCCACCACCCCCACAGGGATCTGCCTGGAGTTATTTATTAGAAGAGATGAATGACAAGGGACATGTTTAACTTGGTTTGTTTGTTTCATGCACAGTTTGCTCATTACAACAGGAACAGGGACACTGCAGGAACAGGGATGCTAAATGCCATGTTTAAGTTACATTTTGAGTAGGAAAGCAAAAAAAACCCCTTGGTTTTTATTTTAGTTGGTGATGAGATTCTGTCCAGAGGCCCAACTGACCTCCGTGTGATTACTGACCACAGAACTATTCAGATTAAATTATGTAATGATCATAGAAGGTTAAAGGCAATTTCTATCATTTGCCAGGTTATTGTGTCTTCCTTGTGTTGTGCACCATTAGCTCAGTTGAGGAGTTTCTCTTGCATGCCAATTCTTCGTCCATTGGTCTGGATCCTCTCTAATATTTCAAAGGAGAATTCTGAAACCTTTTGTGTAGTCATCTGATCTTTTTCCCGGGTTTTTCAAGTGTTTGGGGTTTTTTTTCCATGCATGAGAGGCAACACCTGAAGGTCTAAAGCTTGTAATTCATCATTCAAGCAGTTGTGATTCATTGTTTAATTTCCACAGAAAGGGTCCTGGTTTTGACACCTCCTTCTTTCCTCTTCTGCCCCCCCGTTCCCATTCCCACTGCACTCTGCTCATTCTACCTGCACAGTTCTTGCAGAGAGCTGTTAGGGTTGCACCCTGTTGGCATCTTCTGTGCTTGAAGAAGGGATGCATTTATGGCACAATGTTCTGAATTCTCCACAGAAGGGTGACAGAATTACATCCCTGATGATAACCAGAACCTTATTCATAAGGCATCTTTCCAAGGCAAACAGAAGCTTTTTTCCCTTCGGTCAAAAATGCTCCAAACAGTTTAGCAGTCCCTTGATCCTTCAGAAGCTGCTGAGAACACCTTCAGCCTCTCCTTTGAACACCTTCAACAAACTTCCTGTGCATCCCTGGGGCTGTCTACTGAACTTCCTCCGATCTGTTGACTTCTCTCCTGTACTAGGATGCCCTAAACTAACCATAGCACACCAGATGTGCCAGGGATGGGAAATAATCCCTTCCCTCACCCCTTGGCCTCCTGTCCACCTTTGGGCTCATACAGCCCAGTCTGTGGCTGTCCTGCCTCACCACAACTATGAATTTGGGTTCAGGTCTCTGCACAAAGCAAAGCTGCTCCCCAGTCAATCAGTGCCCAGCCTGGACTATTGCCAGCCATAATGTATTCCCAGGGTCAAGGCTCTGCATTTCTTAATGCCAGGCTGCACAAGAATCCTGTCAATCCATTGTTCCAGCTTTTCAGGGGCCAGCTGGATGCCGGCCCTACCCTCATTATATATTCTTTTCCTACAATTTATTGTTGCCAACTGCAGACTTGCAGGTTAAGGAAATAATCTAATCTGGGAGTAGTGATGTATTCTTCCTCAAATGCCTGCCACATTCATGCAGGATGTTTTTTCCACTCTCCAAATTATTGTTCATTGTGATTTGGTTCTATGTGGTCACCACACATAGAAAAATACAATAGTAAAATACAATATTAAAAAAATTAATTTGGTTTCTGCCAGCAAAGATCCCATTCTTTAGCCTCATCTTTCTACATTCATGTTTTTCTGTGTGGGATTTTAGATGTTCTCCTCATAATCCGTCACTATACAATACACTTAAATGGACTTGAATCCCCAAGTCACAGCCTAAAGACAATGTGAGATGAGTAAATGCAGTTCTAATCTGGTCGATTACAGTGGTCATTCAATATTATTTTTAAAGATTTATTATTCAATATTATTTAAAGACTGCAAGTCCCGTTTTCAGAAGGGAGCCCATCTCTCTGTGTCAAAATATCCTCTGCTTTCAGGACATCAAGGAGACCTCAATATTGGTGCCATTTTTCCCGCTGGAGTCTGGGATCTGTTGAAGAGCTGGCTGTGAATAACTAGGACATCAGTACCCTCTCTACAAAAATCATGCAGGTTTGTGAGTTTCTCTGGTTCAAGGCTGTCTCCTTCTTTGCCTTGAAATGTTAATTTCCACTAATCACTCTAAACAGTAGCAAATGTGAGTCCAAAGGAAATTTTTTGTGTTTAAGGCTGCAGCCACCTTGTCATTTCTTCATCAGGAGCCACAGTGTAAGGTATTTGTTGTGATGGTTTTTAACATATGGAAGATCAAGATCAGATTCCTAAAATATTCTGAAAACCAGTTATAGCTTTAACAGTGACCATGGTTAAATATAAAGCCTAAGTAATTTGTTCTATTAAAAAGCCCAAGTATTATTTTTATCAAGTGATGTTATGAGGGCATGTTCTAAATCAGCCAAAAGCTCTTGTAGCTACAAGAGTTTCACTTTTGCAATTTTTAGCAGCCCAGTTAAGTTGGTGCAGCTCCTTGTGCATGGTGTTAGTACAGAATTCCTCCTCTGACACTGACCAGATCAGACAGACTCCAGAAGATGAAACATTTGAAGAAGACAGGCAAAGAAAATGCAAGAGCTGAATAACAATGTTGAGTTTATTTTTCCCCTGAGTCTCATTTGGAGAGGGTCAGGTTGTGATGGGTGCACAGGACTGGGAAATAAACCCATACATCTCCTGCATTCATGTAACTCTTCTCCTGACATCCCTCTCCAGGCTATCCTGCACTTCTCCCTGTGCACAGGCCCAGTTTAGGATGACGCTGTTGCTGCTGCTGTGCAGTTATTCCAAGCATCCTTCCAGCAGAATGTGTATTCCATGCAGGATTAGAGAATAGTTTGTCTGATGCCCACTGGACAGGCGGTGTGGAGCAGGGTCAAGGCAAGCATGCAACAGACTCTGAAATTTCTTTTTTGATCAAGCAAGGGGTGAGCAAATGTTGGCAGATGGAATGTGTGCTCAGCTTACTTTAGTGGAGTTTTGGCACTGACCTTTTGCTGCATTCCTCCAGCAGCAGTAAAATGGTTCTGCTTAAGTAAACTGACATAGACCACGTGCAAACCCAGCTGTCTTCTCCAGCCCACCATTTCTCCTACTGTTACAAGAAGCCTGGATGCATGGGAATGTTGTAATTTAATGTGTAATAACCTCTCATGGAAATAATGTTGTGAAAATTAATGGTGCTTATGACACAATAATCTCTACCTTGAGGAGCCAGTTTAAGGACTGGCCACAGAAGTGCACATTAATAGTTCGTGGGTTGCTGTACTTTATATTAAAGTCTTCCTGACACAAACAGGAAGTTAAAGGCTCTTACACCACTCCAGCTTGGCTCATCCTTACTTCTCTTTGACTGCTTTATGTTTTCCATCCTTTGTTTCTGTAAGTGTCTGGCAGGTCTGGCTCTGTATGACTCCACAATAAAAATGAAGATGGATTAGGCAGAAGTAGATCCAGCAGGCCAGTTATTAGTGGGCACAATGTTTCTCTAAAGAGCTACTTGTGACAGCAACATCAGTAAAAAGAAGAAAATACAAAAAAGACATGGCTGCACCATGTATTGTACAGAGCCTGCCCTTCCAAATTCTTGATGCTTTTTTCATGGAATCATAAAATCATTTGGGCTAGAAGTGACCTTTAAAGGCCACATAGCCCAACCCCCCTGCAATGAGCAGGGAGAGCTTCAACAGATCAGGTTGCTCAGAGCCCTCTCTAGCCTGACCTTGAATGTTTCTGGAGATGGGGCATCCTCCACCTCTCTGGGCAATCTGTGCCTCTCTGGGCAACCTCCGATCACCTTGGTGTCCCTCCTCTGCACTGCCTCCAGCAGCTCCATGTCCTTCTTTGCTGGGCCCCCAGAGCTGGACCACTACTTGAGCTTGTCCAGGTCCCTCTGGATGGCACCCTGTCCTTCAGGTGTGTCACCTGCACCCTCGGCTTGGTGTCATCTGCAAACTTGCTGAATGTGCAATCGATCCCAATGTCCATGTCATAGATGAAGACATCAAAAATGACTTGATCCCATTACAGACCCCTGGGGAACATCACTTCTCAGCCATCAGGAGGTGCTGACTCACCTGCTGGGTCTCACACCCAGGCAAAGGGGCTGACTGTCCTCATCCATAAATACCTATATGCTGCAAAATAATAATCAGGAGAAGAAAAACTAGAAAATGTTTTTGCCCTCTTGCAGCAAAAGATTTCCCTCTGTAAGCAAAAGTAAGATATAAATGTGGTGTGTCCCATTTTGCATGTAGCAACATCAGTTGGCATGACTTGCTCATAATTCATGCACTGCTTGAAAGCAAGAACCACTTCCAGTGGGCAGGGAGAAGTGCCCAAAATGGCTAAAAACACATCCAAGATAACAACTGGTGGTCAGGCAGCAGTTTCCAAACAACTACTCAACAGAAGCGCTCACATCCTCTTGTGTAGCTGGTCAAGCTTGGGGCCAAGCTCCTGCCAATGGCCCGCTGCAATTTCCATCTTTGATTGGTGAGCGGGGAGAGAGATTCATTTCTCAGAAAGGGAGACTTGGCTGGCCTGTGCTGGTGGGATTTACGCTGTGGGAATAGGCACGGAGCACGCTGATAACTTGGGTGCTGCACACACCAGGAGGGGCGGAAGGAAGCGGCCCCTGTTTGTGGGGTCAGGCTATTTCTGCTGGGATTTAAAACTGCTCTTTGGAACAGAGTTGAAACAGTCACTATAAATGACTTGCATGAAAGAGTACAGAGCATTTTGGAGGATTATAATTTATGCCAGGCAGAAGCTGTTATGGTTCAGTTTAAGGAGCTTAAAATAAGACTTTTTGGGAGACAACCAAACCAGCTTCAACTCTGGTAACTCCTCAGTTCAAGATACTCCTAAATGGATATGTACAGGGTCTGTTCCTGCCTGGGGGCCAAGGGCCTTGAACTCCTGTTGAAACACTGAATCTCAAAGATGCTCTGATGATATTTGGCATTGTTAAGAGTGAGCCAATGCCCATTAGGAAAGAGCTGATAGTGCCTTGGAGCATACAATTCTCCTTACCGTGCATCTAAACCTGAATTAATTTAATTTAAGGCTTTGTCTTTCATGGAGGGTACCTCTTGTAGGAATGTAGAGCTTTTCTCCATGGGATCCTCCTTTCTGCAGATTTAAAATCAATCACCTTATTAAGCCAACTGGAGATGAAGCACATCTGTCTGGACCCTGATCATCATCCATGTCCTTCCTAAAGATGGAACAGAGGGAGGGAGAAATCAATCCTTTTCTGCTGACCAAACAGAAAGGCAGACATGAAGTCCTGACTTGCCATCTCCCAGGCAACTTAAGAGTACTTTATACCACAAAGGCATAGCTGTATCCTCCTGTTTTTTTGGAAATGACACAGTGGCTATCACTCCATTCTCAGAGAAAGATGTGTACAGTATGACACTGATTTCTAAGTTTCCAGACATATTGCTTCTCTAAATCTTCCCTATTTTCCTTGATTAGTTTTATCACTGTTAGTTAAGTTGAAAATCTTACTGGAACACGAAGTCCAAACCCGCCTCCTCTTTAGTCTTTGCATCCTTTAAATATTTACAGATGGTTTTCATATTCCCCTTCAGTTGCCATTTAGCCAGTGTTGCTCTGTGTGTATCTCTTCGAACTTAGCACCCTGGGAAGGGCACACAAGGCCAAATTCTGGTCTCAGTTACATCTCTGTAATTTTGGAGTAACTCAGCAAACTTGATAGACATTGAATTGACACAAGCAACACACAGAGCAGAAGGTGAATGCCAAAATATAAAACAGGATGTCAATCAAAACTAACATCACATCTTCTAGGTCACAGACTTCTGCTCAAGGTTGGTGCCTTTTCTATCATGGTCTTTTTTGTTGCATTCTCAGTGACTAGAGTGAAGATTTAGAAGAAGTTGTGAACTGCAACAGCCATCAGGAAGATGCCAGTACCTACCATGGCTCCTCTGAGAAGAGAGATACAGCACATCATTGTGTGCTGGTCCGTGCAGAGTGCTTGCATGATTTAACACTGATTTTATAAGAGGTTTTCTATGTTTCATAGAATATTTGATGCTATATACTTCATATTTCTCTGTGTGTTAAAAACATGACAAAATAACCTTGTTTTGTTTGGTAACTTTTTTTCCTATGGGTATTGATAATTACTCCAGCAGAGAACATTTCTCCACCTTTTCTCAGCTCTTCATAGGGCTGGTTGAAAATACTGCTCTATGTCTGTTCTGAAAGCAGAGAAATTGGCCAATGGGACCAGAACTGAGCATCACAAACTGAAGTCCACAGTCCATTTCCCAATTAAAAAAATATGTCATATAGAAAGTGCATGCCCAGAGGAAGTGCTTGCTCAAGCTGTCTCATCTTCTCCAAGCTGCACTTGGCAGAGCTTGCTAAACTGACTTCACATCCTAAGTTGACTCATTTCCATGGCTTTTCTCTTTTGAAGCCTTTATTTTAAAGGGTGAATGTTGTTTTTCTCCCTTTGCAGGTTATTCTGACAGAAGTGGGAAAGGAAATATAGAACTATGAACCACCATTCTTTACCCAGAATCTGGCCTAAATTCCAAGGAATAATCTTCAAAAGAATTTGCTTCTAAATGTTGGGGTAAGATTACACCTTAGTGTTTAATTGCTATTATATCATAAAATCAAGCTCTTCAACTTATGCAACCTGAAATAAAACTGTTTGTCCTTATATATAATAATAACAACATATTTTTCTAATTCTGTGGTCCCATAGGACAACAGTCCTGTGGTTGCTACTGACTTCTATCACATCCAATATATAGCATGAAGTAATAAATTTATTTTTATGCAGCACTGATGGTGTGGCCTGAGAGCTCCATGAGGCAAAGATACAAGAAGAGGACAGGCATCTCTTTACTCAGCTGACCTGGTGTGAATACCAGGGGATAGCTCTGTATTTTTGGGTAGAGCACTGGCAAAAAAAAACAGTAAATGAGGCATGAAAGACTAATGCTCAAAATGCCACAAAAGTATAAATTAAACTTTCCTCTAATGAGGGGGAAATGAGGTACAGATACAATAAACTGATCAACTTTTAAGCTCACAGAAATACCAGAATGGAGTTAGAATGTGCAATCTCAATCCTCTCAGATGGAACTGGTTGTTCTTTAAAGCCCCTTTCAACCCAAACCATTCCATGATAATTTCCTCCCTTACATTATATTCTCTCTGCATGATCACCTTCTGTGGCTTCATTCACCCCTCATACAACAGGAAAAGTTATAAAACAACTCTTTCATCATTAAGATTTCACTGTCCAGAGCGAATTATTGCAAAAGAAAGGACCTCAGGTACGACTCCCACCTGTCTGGGCAGTGCCACCTTCTAACCGTGACATTTCTGGCATTGCAGCAGGGGAGAAGCACCTGGCCAGGGCAAGGTCTGTCCATGTGTTTGATGGCCTGCATTCGTCTCCTCCTGTTTGTCAGCAGCTCCCACAGAAGCGAACAGACAGAGGTCACAGAGCCCGTGACAAGAGGCGAAGGGCACTAAGTGATATCCTTTACAAATCCAGACTCTTGGCATTTTTTCCCTTGCAATAACCTCAGTTCAGACTCTGTAAAGGGCACCTGCAGTTTACAGTGGTCACCATGAGCAAGTTAAAGAAGCTAAACAATGGCATTTGCTCCTCACCTCTCCCCATAGCAAAAATACTTTATTCAATTCAAGCTACTTGTATAATTTTACGCAACATTTTCAAGGCATTCAATACTGCCACCCTTCCAAGGAATCTGCTCTGCACATACAAATAGAAAACCTCATGCCCATTAAGTCATTTTCCTCTTAATCTTGAATAGCTTTTCATGACTGAAACAGAATTTCTAAGGTGGCTTTACACCACAAACTGCAGCCTGTATTCTACAGCTGCCAGATCAAAGAGAAGGTACAGCTTAGGTCAGCCCACCTCTATATTCTGCTTTTCTCCAAAGACAGCTAAAATTCTGCTGCTAGCACCAATTCTTTAAGAACAGGTATGAAAAATGGGAATATTAAATGCTCTGTCACAGATCCTCCAAACAAAGATTCTCTTTGGCAGGCTTATTCAGCATTTACAAGGGTCACACTTCTTTAGCAAGCAGATTTAAATAATTTTCCCATACCATTCCTTCCATTTTGGCTTTCCAAAACCTCATCACTAGAGCTTGTTGGGTCATTTCAGTATCAAAGACAAACTGGTTCTTCTGATGACAAGTTTAGATACAATCCTCTGAGGATCGAAAACAAATATTTAAAAAATAAAAGGCAAAAAGCAGAGTTATTTTCCTAGAAATTAGTGGCAGTTTCATCCAAGTGCTACTAAATTAAATGGAGTCTTCATGCTTTGGCAAAAATACAAAAGGCATAATTTTTATCACCAAAAGTCTCGAAGTACATGCAAGATGTTTACTTAAGAATTGTTGGTGTTTCTTGTTGGTAGATTTACTGACTGAAGGAAAATTTAAAATTGGTATAAGTAGGTAACACAGATCTTTTTCATACACAGATAAACATTACAACTTCTAAAAAGGAATAGCTCTGCCACCACACCTTTCCCAGACAGAATAGTGTTAGAGCACTTGCTTTTCTGGGACCAGAGTTTGATTTCAGTTTAAGGCCAGCAATGTAAAATGAGCTGTAACAGGATTAATCCAGCTCCTTCTGAAGGAATTTACATCCTTCTTTTCTAGAACACCAAATTAGGTCACGTTACTTGCATGGTTCTTCTTTAGAAGCTGCTGGCAGAGGAAAAGAAAGTATTTGACAGTTCAGCAAGAGATGTTTGCTGGGTCACTTACACGGCTTCCTGCAGCATGCAAGACTTGATAAAAATACTAAGCTGAGTCTGTTAATTACACAGTGACTTTACAATCATCATGAAATGGTGAATATCCCTTTGGTTCTCTGTGAGAATTTTATATTATGCAGCTTCCCCAAAACACAGCTTTTCAATCTTTGCCTTTATTAAGCTAAATAACATTAAAAAAAACCAACCTGTGAAAACAGAAAATAATTTGGGTTTTAATTGGCTTCCAGGTTCTCCAGTTTCCAGTGCAGGATTTCAGCAGTACATAGGAAGAGGTTTCTGATTCAAAGCCAGGTCTGCCAGGATCCCCATGATTCCCACAGAGCAGAACTGTGCATTTGGAAATCCCACTACCTGGAACCCTCAACCCTCACAGCTGCTTTGGTGTGAGCCCAGTGGTTGTGGGATCCCAAGGATCCCAGATCCTGACAGGACTTCCCCTGTGTCCATAGAAAAGCTGCTTCTAACTCCAGGGTTGACAGCTGAGTTCCAAGATTATCCATGATGGGGAAAAAGCAGTTCCCAGGGTCCCCTTATCCCCCATCACTGGGATGCAGGGGGTGTCTGGTTGCAGTTCTTTTGACTGGATTCAAGTTTGTCCCAAGAACTTTCATAGCTGCATCTTAACTGTCTCCCTGCATTTTTGATTAGTCAAATGTTATTAAGCAGCAAATTTTATCTGTATAACACTGTCCAGGACACTAGTGTTTCTATAAAGTTGTTCATATGATAAACTTCTCAATGTGAAGTCTGGAAATAAAGCAAAAAGTATAAAAAAAAGAAGACCTATACTTCAAAACTTCTAATTATTGTCACAAGTATATATTATTTTTTAAATATATACTTGTGACAATAACATATAATGACAAATTAGGCAGTAATTCATTTTACTGCATGGTCACTATGACAAATTCCCTGGGTTATTCTGACATGCTCCAAAAGTCACTAAGAAAATTCAGCAAATATTTGTAGAAGGCGGAAGACCCCATTCCTAGCATAAGCTCTTATTGCTACTACCTATGTATGAGCATCACCCATGTATTTCTGTAGATTTCTTACAAGTTACAATGAATGTCTTTCAGATAAAGGTGAGGAATTCATCAATCCTGTGCTGAAACAAAACAAGAGGCCAAAATCAGCTGCTACCAGCCAAGAACAGACAACATTTTTCTTTTATTACAACACAATTATTGAAATTGCAACAAATGCTGCTTTGGGGTCATGAGTCCACAGGAAAGAGACATGATAGTCCAGAATCTTCTTAATCTCATCCTCTGCCAATAGGATACAGGTTAGTGCCCCACAGAAATCAGTGCTTGGAGGTCAAAGTCAGTGTGGAGGACACTCTGAAGATCTGTGGCAGCATGTTACTCAGCTGATAAAACATTTCCTCTGAAATTGTCTGGGAAAAGAAAAAACACACGGGTAAGCTTCCTCTTTTTGTAGTTTGGAAGAATTAAGTCTCTCTCAACTTTGTGTCTTGGTATTTAAGAGAATTGCTGCTATTTAGAAGACAACAAAAATTTTCAAACTATGTTATAATCTGACTGAATTCAGTTAAAAGACTGACCTAAAAAAAATGGCTACATATTTATGTGACATACCCACATAACCATTTCCAGCAGATTTCTTGTTCCAGGGATTCACTACTTCTGCCAAACATAAGCAGGACAGTGCTGCTTGTTATCTACAGGACTCCTGCTCTCTGCATTTCAAGACTAGCTTCAAATTTGGAATTTATTTGTGGCTTCCTCCTTGCTCAGCAGCTTTCTACTTTGTCAAGAAATACATGTTACTCCTTTCCTAACATTAACTCTACTTTTACTGCTTTTTAGAACAAACGTCATGCTGGCCATCTTTGGCTATCTTCCTGTTTCTGAACTCCAAATTAAATAATTTCAGAATCTAAATCAGAACTAACTTCAAATACCTGGAGTACTTATTTTTTTGTGAAAACATGACTGAAATTCCTGCATTGCAGCTTTCCAGGTTGTTGGACAGTATGACTAATAAACAATGCAAGTTATGTAATGCAAGGTTAGACCACTGGAGTAATTAACAGAAAAAAGTACCTATTTTCAAAGGTGATGCATTCACTATTTGTAAAGGTGAATTTTGAAATTTTAGCATCCTCTCAGAAAATATTGGGTATTGAAAAATATAAACCCACCCTTACTCCTCTTCTATAGGCAAGGAAGCAAAACCAGACAGATTAATTTAAACTCACTCAAAAGGGGCAGGCAAGAGAAAAAAATCACAACTAGATCTGCTAACATGTGACTTCTTACCTGCAGTCTCCTAGGTTGGATATGACTTTGGTTTCACCTACCTGTGGTACCAGGAATTGTACAGTCCGAGAAATTCCTCCATCCCACGAGGCCATTTCCATCATGAAACCTGAAAACCCAGCATTGACGCAGTCTGGATTACCTGTGCAACACTCCCCAGCAGTTACAGCATGAGCAGGCAGAGAGGGAGCTTTCACACACAAATAGGGTGTGAACTGCCTTTATCAGAGATGTCCTCAACTGCCTTTAAATCAGACTTGGGCAATCTGACTGAAATGTAGAAAAATGCAATGATGAGTTCTGCAGAATACCTACACTGAGGACAGAATTATCACTCCTTCTGTGCAGCACAGTGATGCATAGCAGAAGCGAGGGTTTCTCCAAACAGTGTGTCAGGAGTTCTTTCCATGGCTTCCTTTCACTGAGAAAGAGGAGTGACCTCACTGTGGCCTTGCAGTGCCTGAAGGGAGCCCACAGGAAAGATGCAGAGAGACTCTTGACAAGGGCCTGGAGTGACAGGACAAGGGGCAATGGCTTCACAGTGACAGAAGTGCAGGGTTATATGGGATATTAGGAAGAAATTCTTCCCTGTGAGGGTGCTGAGGCCCTGGCACAGGTTGCCCAGAGCAGCTGTGGCTGCTCCTGGATCCCTGGCAGTGTCCAAGACCAGGTTGGATGGGGCTCTGAGCAACCTGGGATAGTGGCAGGTGTCCCTGCCCATGGCAGGGGGTTGAAATCTTTAAGGTGCTTTCCAACCCAAACAATTCTAAGATTCTATGATGATTCCATAGGGAAAAAGCTCAGGACTAATTTATTGCTCAAGTAAAGAACTACCAAAGGCCACAGGAATCCTCTTGTGGCAAATAAGGACACTCAGAAAAATACTTGTTTAATAAAAGTGGATGATATAGATGATATACCCAATGTGAACTACTAAAGGTCAGTTACTACAGGAAGAGGTTCCTCAGGCAGGTGGTTGAAAGAAAGTGACTGGTTCAACTATTTAAGTGCAGCACTAAAAATGCAGAAAATAAAAACACCACTTGGAAAGACAGAAAACCATGCTGAGTCATGAGGACTATTTTTTCCTAATACCCAACCTAAACCTGCTGTCAGTGTGAAGCCGTTCCCCCTTGTCCTGTCATTCCAGGCCCTTGTCAAGAGTCTCTTAATCTTTCCTGAGGGTTCCCTTTAGGCACTGGAACGCCACAGTGAGGTCACCCCAAAACCTTCTCTTGTGCAGGCTGAACAATCCCAATTCCCACAGCTTTTCCTCCCAACAGAGCTGCTCCAGCCCTTTCATGAGTTCATATTTCTGCTCTGGACTGGCTCCCCAGCTCCCACTGGGGCTCCACTCCCCTACCTTTGACACACTTGAACACGAGCTCTGCCCTCTTCAGGCACCATGGAATGGTCATCTCCTAAATGAAGAAATAAAAAGCCTCAATGCCCCACAAATCTAATCAGCAACAATAGCAGGGGAATTATTAAAAGCAATACATTTTTGTCCTAGAACATAATTTTCAAGCAGGATTTGGGACCTAGTTTTCAGAACATTCTAGGCAGGTGTACACACCTTACAGGTGACCATAAAAGCACCTCCACTCCTTATCGCTAGGAGAGCCAGTGTCAGAACAATATTAAACATTTTTAAATGGAGATGTTGAATAAAAATACTGTCAAACCCACTGGAAACTGGGCTGTTCAATTCCCCTGTAGAGCTCCAGAAAAAGTCTAATATTTAACTGATAATTGTCAGGTTCATGCTTCAGCATATCAAAGGCAGGCTCCTGACCACATCTTAAAAGCACAACGATGACTTCTAACTGTACTTGATTTTGTTTAATATTTCTTTGCATACCCACAACCTTCAGTAAAACCTTCTCTCTAATACTGGAACTGGAAGAAGCCCTTCCTCCTCAAGATGCATTTATGGTAAGAGTGAGAACAAACAAATCATCTGCATCTGATGAAGGAGTTTCAGATAGCAACAGCCAGCAAATCCTTACCTAAACTTAAATAGCAAAATATGACATGAAAACCATAGTGGTTTAAGATACGGCTACAAGCACTGGGCTAAATAATTTAAGTTTAAAGTTCATGAAACATTTTTTGGCTGTATGCTAGAAAGACAATTATACCATGGTGATGTAATTCCATCAGAGACAGAATGACTCACTGCAAACACTTCTAAGGAAGAAGAAAACAATATCTGTTTGTTTCTGCTGTAATCTTCAACATGAAGATGAGCACTTCCTACTCTGAATACAGGAACATAGATGTGGAAACTGATTTATCATTCCAAGTACCTTTTCAAACTTAAGCTTTACATATTTTTCTATTCACTAAAGCCAGTCTCTATTTTGAAATGTCAAACACACAGTGCAATCTGTTGTTACCAGAAAGCTTAATTTCAGGATTAAAGAAAGTTATTTGAGAGACAAGGTTATCTAAGATTGCTCAGTGATAACACAACTGATAAACTGAATGTGTGGCTTCATTAAACAACTACTGAAAGCCAAAGTTCCTCCACAGGTGGGAGATCTCCCGCAATCCCCCAAAATACACCGTATGTTAAAAACTGGGTAAGTTTGAAATATCTTTTCATAAAGCCTTCATTATATAAATCACTGCATCCCTACATGCTGCTTTTAGGGTATACACCACATTAATCAGACAGAATAGTGCTGGACAAGTTTGGGTTTGTACTTTTGTTGTGGTTGCTTTTTGACTTTTTTAATTTTTAAGCATTCTGGAAGTAACACTTGGTGTTTATTATAACTTGTCTGCTCATGTGTGCTTTCTGTCACCAGTAAGGTTTATAGCTGGTTTTGATCACTGCTTTGGCTTAGTAAAAAACAAGTAACTAAGAAGAACATTCTCTCTCAGGAGCACCTTGAGCAATCAGTGATGGGAACTGAGCCTTAAACAGACTAATCAACACAGCAGGATATGACACCATTCCTTGGACTATTTTAGAGGAACAGAGATTAAATTTTGTGGGCATCCAGGGAGATAACAGAACATTGCTCCATGCAAGCCACAAGAACTGAAAATAACACATCAGTGATTCAATTCTAATTCATCTTCAGACACCAAAGTTCCCATAAATTCACCACATCACCAGGAGTTTTCTCTGGTGCGGAAATGGAGGATCAGCTAAGCAACAATGCAAAATACAGAGAAGGACATCAGAAAGCAAAAAAGCAAACAGCCAACGTCTTAGAGAGAGTTTTGGATAATTGCATTCAAGAAAAAAAAAAAAAAACCTGGAACTTTGGGTGTTTTTCACTAGCAGAGACACTTCAACCCTTTTTAAGATGCAATCATCTTGTCAAATTAAGATTTCTTTGACTCATTTAGAAAAAAAAAAGGGGGGGGAGGAGAGACCAGCTTCACCGGTCTTTCACATATTTTTCACAGTGAGAAAGATATGCTGCAATGCTTTTGATTTTATTTTCATTTAATTTATGACAGGCTCACTACATGGGGCTGCTTAGGGCTTGGGCCTTTGCAGAACCATGTCATAATCAAGTAAGTAAAACACTGAAGTCCACATACATCATGTGGAAAAATATTTCAAATTAAACCTCAATGGGTAATTTCAGTAAGAATTAGCAAGGTGTTTAGCACTGCAAATCCTAAACACTGGATGAGCAGATACAAAGGCAGAAAACTCAATGAGAAACATTTGAGGTCAATACACCCATCATAACCTCTCTATGGACATAAAGATATTCATGAATGCTTGTTACACAGCTTACACTCCTTTCATTTCTATTTTTTTAAGAAACAATTTTGTCTTAATTTATGGTAACAGACAACTGGACTGAGATCACTGAAGAGTCACATTTTTGTCACTGCTGCTGTGTGGACAACAGCAATGTTGAAACTACCAAGCAACAGTGACAGCTCTGGCATTTTTAGCTATGCCTTGCTGTTAGAGCCATTTCATTCCCCAGTTTTAGCAGATTCCAGTGATCAGTAACACCTCACTTGGCCTAAAACCAAATTTGCCTGCTTTTGCCTTTCTCAGGTATCAAATCCAGTTTCCTTCCTTCATTTAATTTACAAGAGATCTGTTTTGGTTGTTCTGGCTGTAAGAAAAACAAAGGAAAACAGAACTCTTGATTTTTTTTTCATAGAAATAATGAAATCTAATGGCTTTTTGAGATCAATACAGTCAAACTGACAGAGAACAGGTTTAGATGGAGGGTGGTGAGGCCCTGGCACAGGTTGCCCCAGAGAAGCTGTGGCTGCTCCATCCTTGGAAGTATTCCAGGAAATTTTGGATGGGGTTTGGAGAAACCTGGGAGAGTGGAAGGTGTCCCTACCCATGGCAGGTGATGGGACAGGATGAGCTTAAGGTCTCTTCCAACCCAAAGTAGTCTGTGATACTGTAATTACTTTTGTGAGGCTATAAACACCACTCTTCCATCTACATTAGGAGAAAACCTTTGGAAAAAGCACAGAGAACACTGCTAATGAATGCCTGTCCCAGGGAAGCATGGAAACATCTCTGCAGCTGGGCTCCTGGTTAACCACCTCACAAAAATGTTCTTCTGTGGGTGGTAAATGCAGAGTCAGAACTGCGGCTGCCAAAGGCACCGAGTTCAGGGTACCTTTCAGAAATCTGTCATTACTCACTTTTCCCTCAACAAGGAGTTACAGATTTTTGTGTTTCAAACCAGGTCAGCCAGCTGCCAAGCACTGTAATAAGCAAGCTGCTAATGCAAGTCATACAAAGCAGTTGTGCCTAAACACACACTTACCATCCAGCTCACCTTCTGCTTACTCTGCTAAGCTTAACAGCTTAATACAAAACGTAAATTGTTTTACCAGGATCTTATAAGAGTCCAGTGCTAGACAAGAAGATAATTCTTCAGTTTCACACATCTCAAGGTGTGTTGAGCACTTGGTCATGTGCTTTATTTGTAGTTTAAAATACAGATATGTAAACAGAAGCTAAAACTAACCAGGTTTAAAGGAAACAAAAACCAGAAGAACATAATCAGGTGGCACCTGATTATGATTAAGAAAAAGGTCAATACTTTTAATAAATTTCTGAAACACAGCAACTGGGTCACATGAGGGACCCAGGCTGCTCTCCTGCATGTTGATTACTTGCATTTGTGCCCAAAGAAAGGTCTCAGTACAACAGATGAAATATTTCATAAATAATCTAATCTGTTCCTAAAAGTCTACTTTTATGTATGGAAATACATCCTTTAGAAACTTCATTATTGTGTCTTTTTACCTTTTTCATTGCTTGTTTTTCATGATAATAGACCCTGATCCTGCAAAAAAATGACTTCTACTCTGTGTTCCAGTAAATTTTATTATAAAATCTGTCACTGTTAAAGGTAATCCACAGGTGAACATTTATCTTGCTGTGAGTCAGTCACTTTCCACAAAGGAAAGGCAATATTGAATCTAAAAGTGAAATATCAAAGGGTTATTTAAAAAAGAAACCTCTCCAACAGACTGTAATTATTACTGATACTCTTGCATGGATGACAGAATTATCTTTCTTTTCTCATTTCTTTAGTTTTACAGACTTTCCAGCTCTTCAGGATAGGAGGCACATGGCTGTACTCCCTGCCCATCACTTCTTTCCCTGCCTTCCCACCCCTTTTCTTCTCTGTGAGCCAGGTGTGACAGAGAAAAGAGGCTGTCAATAGTTTTAAATTGCTGTGCACTGAGAAATGTTACAGCTGATTGAGAGACAAGCCCCACAGCAAAGTCCCACTACAGAAGAAAATACAAAACTCAGCACAGTAAGTAAGAACACAAAGAGCATCAGCAATATGCTGCCTCTTGTCCAGCCAGGATTTGAGGGGACTCAGAGAGGAAACAGGGACAGAAATTAGGCAGTGAAGGAGGAGAGAGGCCAAAGTGAAGGTGAAATTCAGTTGCTCCTATGTAGGGCTGACATAGTGGAAGATTTACAGAAGGTAAAGGCAGTGTTTAGATTTACAGAACTCTAAGCCAAGCTTTGCAAATTCTGCTGCTCACAAAACTGAATTTTAATGTTTACAGCTAATGATAATTAAAAGAGGGGATCTGGTATCACTACTGCATCAGCAGCTCTGAAGGTAGAGTTTCTGAGCAAGAGCTTCCAGTTGTGGTACAAGTATTAATAGAAGATGGCACTACACTGCAGTGAGATGGATCTAGCAAGTGAGTTGTCCAAAAGGAGGGGTGGGAATAAAAACTTTGAGTGATTCAGCTGGCTGAGATGTTTTTAATTGGTCTATTAAAACATGGCTCCTTAATTTCCGTAACCATGTAGATATAAGTACCACGTGGTGTGGCAAAGGCCTGTGAGTGAGAAAAACCATCCCATTTGGCCTCAATCAGCATGAAACATACCATTTGCAAAAATCCAAGGATATAAAACCAGTCCAAATGTTTCCATTTACTTACTTCTGACATTTCATGCACCAGCAGGAGGGGAATGCTGATGGTGGTGATGTCGTGTGTGCAGCAGACCTTGAGGATGTTCCTGAGCCCCATGATGGCTGGGTCCCGGGCGGTCACGTTCACAGACCGGACATTGTCATCCACACACAGGTGAAAGGCAACGTGGATTTCTGAGAGGTTTGAGTGCCTTGTGATGTAGAACTCTCCTGCACAATAAGGCAAAGCAGGAAGGGAAGAAACCATGGCAGTGATCTGTACTGAAATCCAATTGTTTGGAAGTGTAAGAAAGATAAAAGGCAAATACAAATATACAGCAGAGATGAGGACGCACACAGGAGATCTAAAATCTCTTGGACTGTCACTGTTTTACATCCATCCCACACTCTCTCCACTGCTTTGATGGGTTCCACTGGCATCATGGCCACATGGTGTAATGAACCATAACAGTGCCAGTACAGGATATGATCTCTATATAGCACAAAACAGAAAAACAAACCCAGAGGAGGTGCAATACTCAAAATACACAATACAAGCATGGAATTGCAGACAGATGTGGGAGGCGGAAAGGCCAAAAAAGGATGGGTTCAAATAAAGGATGCACAGAGCCTGTGGAAAAAGATAGTGGGTTATGTAACAACTGAGATATGGCACTGGAACACAAAGGGATCAGTGACCATTAGAATTTAAAATATTTCAGAGTAGTGGGAAGGCGAGTTACAGAGTTGTTGGAAAAAAGGAACCAAGACATCTTGTTGGGGGTATTTTTAGACTTAGTATTCATCTATCAAAGGTGAGAGGAAGTGAAATCCAGGTCTCTCCCTTGTTCCTTTGCACTGGAGATCTGAAGTCTACAGTACAGCCAAGTGAAAAGCAGGTGTACAATGCCCCCACTGTTTCAGTCAACAAATAAACATTTTCCTTCAAACCTATTCCCACTGGCCACTGAAGTTAAGATCCTTTCTTTGAACTGGAACAGCTGCAGAATGGGTCTGTACTCCTTCTGGATGACTAAGGAGGCAGGAGTCCCCAGCAGTGACCATCTATGAGCAGTAACACAGGCCACTGCTACAAGACACCTGGATTTATCTGGTCCAAGTTGATTTATAATCCATTCCTACTAAAAATATTTAAGACAGTCATGAAATCAATTTTAATAAGCCCTCACTCAACCATGGGTTGTATGGACTTAACTCCTCCCCCAGCTGCATATTCATCTTCAACTTCAACAGCAGTTTCCCTTACTAAACATCACAATATACACAGAAGATACTTCTCCTGAGAGAATGATTTCCGAAAATTTAAAAAACCCACTCAAAACTGGTTTTCTGTACTACAGCAGTGATATACCTATAGCCTTTTTAAAAAATAAAATTAGCTGCTAGTATTGAAGTTTGACCTTTCCCCCAAGATGCTCAGAGTTCTTTTTTTTTCACCCTCAAATTCCAAAACGAAATTTTAGGCAAAGAGAAGTGATTTGCCCCACGCCATGTGATGCAGTGGCAAAGCTGGGAATAGAAACCAGATGTCCTGACACCCAGTTCTCTGCCTCAGCCACAGGAACATCCTTCTCCTCTGATTGAGGTCAGCTTGGGTTCAGTTTATAATTTATGTTCTGACTTTAGAGCTAAAAATGTGGATGTATAAAACACAATTTGCTTCAGGAAGAGGGGGGTCAATGCCACACAACTCACCTGGCAAAATGTTCGACTGGTTTCGTTCGATATTCTTTAATTTATCTTCATTCCCGCCGATTTTGTTTTCTGTGTATGAACACATGGAACAAATATTAATCATATCCTCTATTAATTACACTTGGGCATGAAAAGGTTTATGTACAGATATCTGGCTTGAATTTTGACCATGAAGATACCATAAAGTCCCCAAAATGCAAGGGGGATGGGTAGAAGAGTTTTTGCTGTCTTCAACACATCCCAAACTGAATCCTACCTCAAATCCTTGCCCTTCTTAATTACCATCCCATGATATTTCTTCATTTGGACAAATGCAAACAATATTCTCAGATATAACATCAAACTTTGGAACTTTCCCCCGCAACCACATAGTATCTTGCTATTACTCTTTCAATTATGTAATAAATGAAAACAAATTTGTTCCTAAGAGATTTACATAAATCAGCAGCATCAAACCAGCTTTCACTATTTCCCTTGAGATGCAGCAGTATGCAGGTTCTCAAGGGAACTTGTTTTTCTCTGTACTCATATTTGTTCATGTTCTGGATGCATTTAAATCACATAAGTAGCTCTCTGGAGGGAAAACAAAGTTACATGATGTACAACTGCACTGCCTAAACACCATGTGGTCAGAGCATTTCCCAGCCATTTGCAAACACAAATGTAAGAAAAACCACTCCCAAAGATTTGGCCAGCACAAGAAAGTTAAATACACATTTAGTCAATTTCTCATTTGGTTTTCAGCATTCACTTTAAAGGAAGGGGGAAAAAGTAGTAAACTCCTTTTTCTGCAATTTTTAAAGATTTAAATGTAAATGGCAATAAAAAGGTAAACACAGATAAAGTTTGTGCTGCTACAGGCAGTTCAGGAAAGCAGAATGGCCTGATGTACTTCCCATGCTGTTAAAACGTGACTTTTATACGTTGTTTCATTTTAAAGGAGCAGCAAAGACACCACCCAAACACCACATTCTCTGTGAATTTCACACAGTTTCTTGATGAACCCAAACATTCCATTTTACAGATGAAATAACTGCAGAAGAGTGGCACGGACTCTGCCCTGCCCACAAACATCCCTCTGACCACTGTTCTATTTCAAGGAGGATAATTTTGGTTGTCACTGACCATGGTGTCTTTTTGTCTTGCTGCTGCGCTGTGCTCTGGCCTTAAGTACAACCTTCTGGACAATTTCAAGTTGTTCTTGGATTCCAGGAAAATGGAAATCCGTGCATTCTTGGCAAACAGTTGCGAAATCTAGGAAAAAAATAAGATTGAAATGCATGTCCTGAGGTTGTGCTCAGTAACCTTATGTAATTCTACTCTACTGATCAAGTAAATCCAGCTACAAAGGCAAACTCTCCAAAAGCAAATAAAACCTCTTCCAAACTTTATTGAGGACTATATTTTGTGACATGGTCCCAATACTTTCCCCTCTACTGTGGCTACAGGACCTGGCTGGTGGCTACAAGATGCAATTTTGTGTTTAATGGCATTATTTAAATTTCTGTCTTCTCTCATTGCCTAAAATTTAGCGTAAAACCAGATACTCTCCTTGTTATTCATTTAAATAATTAAACAGTTTAAAAAGTACCTGCAAAATAAGTACAAGTACAAAATAATACTATTACAACTAAACTACTTGGAAACCATCGCAGCAATCAACAAATGCAATTGCAGTTTTTCCTGGTTCACTTCCCTCTCCTTCTTGCTACAAGCCTGACTCCAACTGTTTCCAGGATATATAATGCCCCACTGTGCATTTTTTTTTTATGGCATGCAAGAATAATGACAAAGACATTCCAATTGTATTAGTAGCAGCATATGCCACAGTTGAGACAGCTATCATACACAGAGTGCCACCATACAAGTTCCAAAGGCCTTAAGCATCAGCCCACACAGAGTAACACCAGATCACTTCAGAAGGCTGCAAGCATCCTCCCTTCTTGTTCTTCAGCCCAACTCTTCATACCCCTCGTGTTGATGCATTGCACCTGTGTGCACTCTGTTCCCTTTGGTGGTTGGTCAGTGCACCTGGGCACTCCATGGCTCACTGCCTTCAGTGCTGTTCCCCTGTCCTGCACAGCTGCAGCCATTGGGGATGAGACTCAGCCACAGCCCTACTCCCAATCACCACAAACGGTGTGCCTACAAGTATTTTAGTATTAAACTTCAAGACAGAAGTGGGAGAGTCAACCAGGAATAAACAGAAGTTCCTTTGGTTAACCTTGATAGAAAACACCATCATAGTGCCCACTTACTCAAAAGACATGCACTTCAAATGGCTATTAATCAAACTTCCCAGAAGTAGGGAAGTCATATTCCTATTGTTTATTTTTAATAGAATTCACAGTATCAAAAGAACATGGCATTTTTATATGTTTACCTATCACTAAAATCTGGGCATATTTCTTTTTCATTTTTGCAAATAGGTTTCAGTGTGATGATCTGGTATTAAGGAGTTAGAAACTCCTATAATAAATTTGTCTAAATCAATATTGAAGGGTCCTCTCCAATATTGCTTGTTACTTAAGACACAAAATGTAGGGAAGAGATGAGAGAGAACAGCACAACGCTATCCCCCATCCTCATCCTTATCTCTTTTTGCACTTGTAACCCTTTTGCAATACGTGTGCAAAACACGAGCGCCTCCACTGAATTTTAATTTTACAAAGAATATTTTTCTGTGAGAGAAAACAGCCAGATTTTATTCTAATTTATTATTTTATTCATTTTCCCTGACATGATACCTCCCATTAGAAGGCTCACCTCTTTTGATTCCACTGTATGAGCTGATCCTGTTATCCACCAGTAACACCAGACCACAGAGGGAAGCTGAGTAGAGGGACATGGCAGTCTGAAGCCTGTGCAGCTTCACCCCACTGCGCTGATTGCGCTTGTGTTTGCAGAAATCCAACATATCGGCTCTCAGCAGCCTCAGGTTGTGCATGGTCTTCAGCTGAGCTCCTGCACAGAGCAAATGTGGCTCAATCTCGGTGGAAGTCTAAACTCAGGACTGGGATTGAAATGCAAGGGCACAAAGTGCTTCCCTAAAGATCTGGAAGGGAGCTGTAACCAGTAACACCCAGAGGAAGTTCTCAGCCATTCATTCAGTTTTACAGACATGTCAACAATTCACAAAGTAGCAATAAAACCGCAGTGTTCTCACAAAGTAAGGCCTGCCCATGCCTGAAATGAGCCTTGTTCCCACTGCAGAATTACAGAATTATTAAGCTTGGAACAGACTTTCAAAATCAAGTCCAACCTGTGCCCAATCCCCATCTTGTTCCCAGCCCACTGAGTACCATGTCCAGGCATTCCTTGGACACCTCTGGGGATGGGGACTCCAAACCTCCCTGGGCAGACTGTTCCAACCCTTTTTGTGAAGCAATTCTTCCTGAGGAATACTGCAGGGCTAGGGATGAAATACTGATGTGTGGTGGTGTATCCTTCCCCACCCTCCCCAGAACCACTCCACAAGCTCAGGAGCTCCTGCTAGGCCTTAGCCTTGGTGCAATGAGCTGGGCACTGAGGCATCCCTGGGCTATTCCAGGAACAGCAGTGGGATGGCTGAAGTGGGAGCTGCATGGAGAGGAAGGGATCACCAGTCAGCCCCTGAGAGCCCTGACCCATGGCCCAAGGGGAAGAGCACCATTGCTGCTGGAGTTTTGGAAACTCCAACAATTCAATCTGAGGATGAACATTTTCCAAATGACTCAAGGCAATCATCTCACGACCCTATGGACAGTGGTCCTAAGGGATGTCCTTGGAGCTTTCCTGCACCACAGCAGGCTGCACCAGCATCTCCCTCTGACAGAGATGTCTCTCAGAGCTTGCAAATTCCCAAGTTTGTGATACTGGGAAGGATTATTGCTGTCCATCTTTGCCTAAATCATTTTAGATTTGGTTATAATCAAATTTTCCTCTCTGCGTTTTATCTGTACAGTAATAGAGTGAACATTCATTGCCTTTGAATGTTTTTGCTCTTTTGCAAATTTGTATCAAACCTCCTCTGGCTGATACCTTTGCTGGAGATTTTTTAAGTGACCTAAACCACTCCTGCACAACATAAATGGTGAAAACAGCTCAAGAAGACTCTACTGCACAAACAAAAATACAAATTGCAAGTATCTATTCTCCTGTCAACTGATCACAGGAAGTGAATTCCGTAAACACATTTTTCTACCAAATGTAAGAAAAGTCAAAGCATCATTTTTGGGCAATATACTTTGCTGTTGCTGTGCTTTTTCACATGAGTCACCCAACCAAAATGGATAAAAATTTACTTCTAGAATATTTTTCATTAAGATTTCCACCTATTTCAGACATTGCTTAATACAGTTTATGCTGTTCTCTCACACATGTAAAGAACAAACACAAAACAACTTCAAACTATGGATTATACACATTGAGAGTTAAATAGTGTAATTAATACATGCCTTGGATACATTATTTATTACCAGCTTTACTTGGGTTTACTCCACTTACCTAAATGAATAGTAAAGCTTTCCTCTAACAGCCTCTGCTCTTCATAGATTCTCCCATTTCCTTCCACAGATTCCCTCAGCTGGCTGGGCTGAACTTTAATTTCATCACTGAAATAATAATAAAAGTACCAAAAAGTTAATCCTAATTTTTATTCAAGACCAACAACTTTGGGAAAGTTATCCCAAGTTTTCTCAGCTGGCCTGTGGAAATAAGGAGATCAAACCTATGAGCATGACCTCCATTCATGAGGTTTCACCTTTGCCTTCCTGGCAGCAGGAAGAGGAAACTTCACTGTTAGATTTACATTACTTGGCCAATTTGTAAAGCATTCCAAGACTGAGAAATAAAAATAAGTCACAATACCTAGTTATAACATAGTAAGAATGTAGGAATAAAAGGAAAACAAAAAGAATTCTCTTCAACCTATTTACAGCAGCCAAAACCTTATTTATGAAGTCATTAAATAAAACATTTCTTTTCTTCCCACACAAAACAGGAGATTAAAAACCACCTTCTTAAATGTTCCACAGTGTTCAAACTACCAGGAACCATTTCAGAAATCGGTTTTAATATTTTCCCTAAGTTCAGCTGTCTGATAGTGATACAACAAATATTGTTCCTAACACGTGAAAGAACAGCGTCCAATTTGTCTCTGCATTAGTGAGAAGTTTCTGTTTTCAAAGTGCCTCACCTCCAAAAATCTCATATAAACTTGCAAGCAATTCTACTGATTTCAACGGCCAAGCAGCAATGTCCTAGTGATAAAGAGTAAGGGTCCCACCCAATTTACAAATTCTAATTTCCCTGCTATTTCCTCAAACAGAGGAAAGCTTCTCATTCAACTCTCTCCACAAGTGTTCACGGTAAAAAATTCCATTTTTTAGCTGTCCAGTGACATACATACAGAAAGAGAAAAGATGCTTGTTAATTCAAACCATTGTTACCATTTTCTAAAGTACTGTTATTGTCCAGAACATGCTTAGGTGGTAAAAGAAAGCTTTGTGAAACAGTGTTAAAGACAGATATAGGAGAGGAAGGCAAAACAGGAAGAAATTCTACTCATGTCAAGCTGTACTTTAGTGCATTACAACACTTTCTGGTACAGAGAGGTTGCAACATCACACAATGAAGAAACTCCTGAAATTATACAGGTTTCTTTATGATGGTCTATTTGCCTTTGATTATCCTTTGATAGATATTATAATGTCATAATAAATAGGACTATAGTACCCTATTTAGAAGATTATGTAAACGCAAATACTTTGAACTATTTCAGCTGAAATTAAGCATCACAGAGGAATTAAATACCTGACTGAGCTGTTGTTGGGATTCTTTAGGTCTTGATGAAGCTTTATCACCCACTCCTGATATTCCTGCTTCTGGATAGCAGTAGTCTGTTTTAATTCATTGGTCCATTTGTTCTCCAAATCCTGACAGGAGAGCAGTGATAGTTTGAGTGGTGTGAGTGTTCTTTTTAAGGTGCTTATGTGCATGGCATATTCTAGTTACCTGCTGTGACTCAAAATGCTGAGCTGCTAAGGAATTCACATCCTGGTCAGTCAGTGATTTCCCAAGCTCCTGCATCACCTTATCCATTTCAGCTCCTTGCCTGAAAGAGAAGCAAAACCAGAATTCAGAAGACTGGCAGCAGAACAGCCTTTGCTGTGATACAACAAGAAACTTGGTTGTTTGTTACTGACAGAATGAACAGTCACCGATTTAGCAATTAAAATCCACAAAACAAACTGGCCTTAAGGGTCAGGTCAGTCAGCCCCTGGGTAAACAGAACATCATTTACCCTCATCTGGGACAGTCTCAGCTGCCATCAACATAGGGATGTGATAAATTCCAAGAGAATCAATACACAGCTACATGACACCTGAGCTCTACACCAATACTGCTCTTTCTTCTGTATGCATGCTTGAGAAGAGGCGATAGCAGCAAAAAGATTTGCTAACACCCTACTGGCAACATTGATCCTCAAACCAGAAATACATACAATTCAGTCCATTAGAAACCATAGCTTGAAGTGATTATGCACTAATACGAGCTTAAACACACACAGCTCAAGAGGAATATTGCTACCTACTGGAATTACTTTGACACAAAAAGAAAAATCCCCACTCAACGTGTTCCCTCTTGTGGATAAAGGAGTCACCTGCAGCTATGCAAGCTTATTCCAGAACTCTGGACTCAAACTTGTCACAGCATAAAAGTAATATAAGGTTACTGACCCTAATGACATCATAGAATCATGGAATGGTTTGGGCTGAAAAGGACATGAATGTTCATTTCATTCCAACCCCTGCTATGGCAAGGGACACCTTCCACCTGACCAGGTTGCTCAGAGCCCCACCAGCCTGGCCTTGGACACCTCTAGGGATGAGGCAGCCACAGCTTCTCTGGGCAGCCTGTACCAGGGCCTCACCACACTCTGAGTAAAGAATTTTTTCCTAATATCCAATCTAAATTTTCACTCTTTCAGTTTGAAGCCATTTCCCCTTGTTCTAAATACTCTTGTGCCAGCCAAGTGTTGTCTGACTTTGAGTTTACACAGACAAATACAAGCTACACACATGGTCCTATGAGTTTACACACCCAGTGGCATATACCCCCATCTAATAAGAGAAAGGAAAACCTAAATAATAAAAAACGTAATACCTTTCACGTAGCTTTTTCAGTTCCACGTCCCTTTCACTTATTAATTCTGAAATGCTAACAAAATAATTGTGTTCCAGGTTTAACAGCATTTCAGAAGCTGGAGAATGGATCAGATCATGATAAACATCTGCAAAATCTTCATCCCAGCTGGTTTCTTCAGGTTTGGCATGTTCTAATGTTGTCTAAAGATAAAAGATTTTAAAGGATAAGATTCCTCTTAGAACATATAAAGATCCCTCATAATGGTGGGGTAAAACCATGGGGGCCCACACACAGCCTGTACCATACAGAAATTATCTTCCCTAATTTAAGTTTCCTGGCATTCTACTTTAGCTTTCAATTTTCTCCTCTCCCATTCTTTATCTTTCAAAGCAACTAAAGTCAGAATCATTAAGGCTTGGACTAGAGTAAGGAATTACCAATTTTCACACAACACCAGCTCGGAAAGAACAGCAATATCCACAATAATATTTGCACCTGATGAATTTTAGATAAGGCCCAGAACACCAGCTGTGCAAACAAAAATGCTTTGCTAGTGAGGATGACTAACTGCTGATGTCACGAAGAATTCCATCAACAACACTGATTTAAGAAAAGCTATTTTATTGAACAAAGAACGACCCAAGAATGCCAGTTTTGCAAACTTTTAATGGAATTCTCACATTTTTCTATATTTCATAAGAAGGAAATTCAATTCCTATAAACTTTTCTTCAAATACTGCAGGCTTGTCATTAACTTTTTCACTAGGACTCCTCCAGTTCTTTTGCACTCCCCTACTTTTAAGATCCCAGGTGAAACTGGAGACATTCCAACTAAAGCCTCATCCTTCCTAAATAATATGAACCCAATAAATGAACTGAAAAGTCTCTCTTTCTCCTTCTAGCCTTAATTGCTGTTACTGAGGTTTAGGATAGGAGCGTCACTTTGTTACCTTCTGCTTTAATTCTAAGCCACTATGAGCCTTATGACTATGTTTTGTTTGAGCATCAACTGTTGAATGAACAAACCTCCATTTTTGTCTCTCCATTTTTTGCCTCTCCATTTTCTATCTTTCTACTCTATTAAATTTAAGAAAAACCTGACTAAGAACTTGTAGGATGAAGACTTGATGCTCACTTCCAGATAGAAAGAAAAACCTGCAAGAATTGCAGTGAATTTTAGTGTAATAATTCATCCTCACAACTGTGATTGCACACACACACACACTCTCAGAAAGCAAGCCTTGAATATTAACTTTCCAGCCTTAATCTTACCTCTTTATAAGCTTTAGCCCAAGTATCTGCCAGCTGATTGATGTCTACTTTTCCTGATTTCACTGCTTCCAGAGCCACTTCAGCTTCTCTGTCATAATCTTTTATGGTTTCCTCTTCTACAAATTTACTAAGAGATTGCTTCAGGTCTATTACAACAAGAAGAATATGGTCCATCAACAGAACACATCAACAATTACCCAGGAAACCTGTAAGTACAGTTTTTCACCTGAAAACTTTTCTTTGCTAGCACTGACAGTAATTTTCTCTGATGTTCTGCTGTTTAAAAAACAATTTTGTAAACCCTGTTCCAGTAAAACACTGTTCTTTTGGTTTCTTAGAGCAAGCTGTAAGATACTTGTGGACAAGGATACATGAGATTAATTTAAGAAATCAATCCATACCATTTTCTATAAAGCATGGCAGGTTGTGCAGGACCATCAGACGTCCATGCAAATGACTGATATTCTCTTGCACAGGGAATTTGAGAGGCACTGTAAGCACAAAATGTTCATTTCCAGCACTGAATTTGTACACATAGTCTCTCTCTCTAGTTAAAGTCTTCCCTTTATTAGGCTTCATCCTCTTGAGTTTGTTTCCTGCAACAGAAATGGAAGTAACAAGAATTACATTTTCGTAAACTCGTAAGTAAAATATGGTAATGCAAAGCCATGGCTTTGCTAATAATTAACAGCCAAAAATACTTAACGCCCCAAATTTTTCATAGATACTCAGTTTTGACTTCCAAATACATGCATCTTGAACTGAAGCATAAATACCAGTTTCCAAAATAACAAATACTTTTAAAATGCATTTGAGTGTGTCAATATATAAACTTGGGTAATTGCTCTTAAAAATTACAGCGTAAAATCTCCTGACTTAAAAGCCGAGGCAGGGCAGATGGGAATCATGATAAACAGAAAATTAACCAAAAAACCCTGACTTCTGTCATGGATGCCTCAAAAGCTGAAATCCTGCAGAGTGCACAGAGATTTTATTTCCTCCTTTCTGCAGGTGCAGGGGCTGGGGAGTGGGGGAGCAGATGTTTGCAACGATTTTTAGAAAGAGCTGATTTTGTCTTTCTGTAACCTGCATTAAAAATAAGACAAAAGAGATGCAAGGGGGCTGTGCAGAGTGAAAATACAGGCTGAGATAACTGTGCTGGTATTTTTACCGTCCACAGTATTCACACGCCTCTTTTTAACATCCCTTACACAGCTGGACACATTGATTCAGCCGAACCCTACCCAGTGCTAAAAACCACACCCCGAGGAAAAGAAAAAACAATAAAAGTTATACAGCAGAATTCACGGGTTTAGGGTTCGGTGGGTTTTTTTGTTTGTTTATTTTTGGTTTTGGGGGGGGTGGGTTTTTCAGTGAACAAACATATGCGTTAGACACAGACAAAACAAGTCAGTTTCAAAAACATCTCAGAACAACCAATACTGTTGCGAGGCGGTGTCCCGGCCTGCCTGGGAGCAGATTCAAGGGGAAATTCTGGGAAACACAAACCCGACCACGCTCTTTCTGCTGTTCCCCGATGCAGCGAGGAGGTGGGGAGGGAGCGGGGGACAAACCCCGCGTTCCAAAGAGGACCTGGAATCGCAGGCTCAAAGCAGGCAGGACACGGCCTGTGGGAGCCGATCCGCGCCCTCCCCGCCGCGGCAGCTCCCGGTGCCCGCATTCCCTCCGCTGGAAGCGGCAGCGCCCGCGGGCACCGGGACCCTCCCGGCCATGCCCGGCCCGCTCCGTCCCGTCCCGGCTCACCTGGCTCCGGGCGGGCAGCCGCGGGTTAACCGGGCCGCAGGGAAGGGGGAGCCGGGATGTTCCGCCTCCCCGCTCCCGTCATCGCAGCTGCGCGTCCGCGGCGGCACTTTCGGCGCTGCGCCAGTGGCGAGGGCGCCAAGCGGCGCCGGCGGCAGCGGGGATGGCGCGGCCGGCCAGGAGGTGCGTGTGCCGGGCTGAGGGACCCGGGGCTCGCCCGATCCCCTCGGGGCCTCTGCGGGATTCCAGGGTGGCCCCATTCCCTTCCAGCGGAGCGGTCGTGATCAGTGGCACAGGGTCGTGTTGGAGGCCTGGCATTAGTGGTGTCCCCGGGGCTCTCCCGTAGAATGGTTTGGGTTGGAAGGGACCTTAACAACCATCCAGTTCTAACCCCCTGCCATGGGCAGGGACTCATTCCACTGTCCCAGGTTGCTCCAAGCCTTATCAAGCCTGGCTTTGGACACTGCCAGGGATGGAGCACCCACAGCTTCTCTGGGCAACTTCTGCCTCACTGGCCCTCACAGGGAACAATTTTTTTCCTCATGTCCAATCTAAACCTCCTCTCTGTCCGTGTGAAGCCATTGCCCCTTGTCCTGTCACTCCAGGCCTTGTCAAGAGGTCCCCTCCATCTTTCCTGTGGGCTCCCCTTCAGGCACTGCAAGGCCTCAATGAGGTCACCCCAAAGCCTTCTCTTCTCCAGGCTGAACAGTCCCAATTCCCTCAGCCTTTCCTCCCAGCAGAGCTGCTCCATCCCTCTGATCCCCTTGGTGTCCCTGCCCTGGCCTGGCTCCAGCAGCTCCCTGTCCTTCCTGTGCTGGGATCCCAGGGCTGGATGCAGCCCTGCAGGGGGGGTAGGGGGCTCAGAATTGTTTAAATTGCTCATCCATGATTTGGAAGAGGGGTTTGATGTCCCCTCAGCAGTTCACAGATGACACAAAGCTGGGAGGAGTGGCTGATACCCCAGAGTACCATGCAGCCCTTCAGAGGGACTTGGACAAGTTGCAGAGATGGGCAGAGAAGTGTCTAAAATTCAGCAAAGGCAAGTGCAGGATTCTGCACATGGGAAGGAATAGTCCCATGCACCAGCACAGGCTGGGGGTGACCTGCTGGCCAGCAGCTCTGCTGAGAAGGACCTGGGGATCCTGGTGGACAACAGGCTGTCCATGAGCCAGCAGTGCCCTGGGGGACAAGCAGGCCAATGGAATCCAGGGATGCACTGGGAAGAGCAGTGCCAGCAGGTCAGGGAGTGATCCTGACCCTCTGCCCAGCCCTGGGAGGCACATCTGCAGTGCTGTGTCCAGTCCTGGGCTCCTCAGGACAGCAGGGACAGGGAGCTCCTGGACTGGGGCCAGTGGAGGCTGCAGAGATGATTTAGGGCCTGGAGCATCTCTGGCAGGGAAAGGCTGAGGGAGCTGGGGCTGCCCCAGAGCCTGGAGAGGAGCCCCAGCTGAGAGGGGCCCTCAGCCCTGGGTGTCCCTGTGTGCAGGGAGGGCTCCGAGCAGGGCCCAGGCTCTGCTCCAGGGGCCCAGCAATGGCACCAGAGGAACGGGCAGGGACTGAGCCCAGGAGGTTCCACCTGGGCATGAGGCAGAACTTCTGTCCTGGGCAGTGACTGAGCACTGAACAGATTGAATAGAGAGGGTGTGGAGTCTTTTAAAAAAATCGACAAGCTATTCCTAATGAGCCATTGGGTACAGTTGCATTGGTTGTAGATTTATCTCTGCTCTCTGTGCCCAGGACCCAGGAAATGGCTGGAGCTTTGCCAGGGGAGGGTTTGGGTGGATATCAGGAAAAGGTTCTTCCCCCAGAGGGTTGTGGTGGAGCACTGGAACAGGGAATGGTCACGGCCCCAAGGCTGCCAGAGCTCCAGGGGTGTTGGGACAATGCTCTCAGGGATGCACAGGGTAGAACTGTTGGCGTGTCCTGAGCAGAGCTAGGAGCTGGACTGGATGATCCTTGTAAGTCCCTTCCAACTCATGGATAATCCATGATTCTGTGATTCTGTCCACCTGAACATGTATTGCTTTTTTTTCCTTGTAAAACATGATCTACCCAAAAGTGTTACCAAATCAAGATGCTCAGTCAGAAAGGATTGATAGTGTATATTTTTTTTTTCGCCACAGGAACAAGAAAGTTGTTGATTATTCTCAGTTTGGGGATTTGGAAGATGATGGTAAGTGAGATGTTCTTGTACATCAAGAATTTGAAATCATTGCCTCTTACATAAAAGTACATGTAAAAGAGAGTCTGTTGAATTTTCATTTTAAATACTTTTAAGGATAGTGCAGTTATAGTTGTTATGTTCTTTTAATACAGGATTAATTTCCAGAAAGCATTATCGTGATATATTTTTGGTGTGCAATGAAAATTATGAAATTTAAGAATATAGGAAAACTCATGAGAGCTTGTTGCTGTTTTCCAACAGATGAAGACTTTGCACCTTCAAGCAAAAAGGCCAGAACACAGCTCAAGGAATCAAAGAAGGAGAAAAAAGAGAAGTCAAAAAAGTCCAAGGAAGTGACTCTATCACAGACACAGACACTTAGTAAGAGGTAAGAAATGCTGTGGTCAACTCTATGTAAAACTGGATTTTAGTAAGAATATTTGGGTTTGATTTCTTTTCCCCTAGAGTTTTAAACAGCTGAGAACAAACAAGTAATACATGACTGTAATAAAGATTTTGAGCTATATTAGTGCACCTTCAGATAACTCTAAAAATTCTGAGTTTTTTAGTGACTCCTAAACCAGAGAAATATAAAGACAAGTTAGATTTCTTCTAAAAGAACATATTTAAAGGAAGATAAAAAGTTAGTATCAATGAAAAAGAGAAATCTAATTTTTATTAGTAGAGTTGTGTTTAAATATTACATTTTGGTGAGGTATTTCAAGCAAAAGCAACCACTTTTTTCCTGTAGTAATGGCAGTTAATAGTTCATATATTTTTATATTTTTTTTTATATATATATATATGTGTATATATATATGCACACATACATTGTTTTACAATCAAAATGCTTTAAAGTATAGAGTGCTTTAAAAGTTAGTGTGTGTTTTGTCTAAATAATTTCAAAATGTAATATTTGTAACAGAATATGCTATAAATATGTATTGAAATATTAATCTCTTCACAAGTACCTGAATATTAAAGAGTACACTGAGCAAGAAATGGTTCTATAACAGTCATGTAATTGTTTTATTATTTAACATCATGTCACTTTTTTCCTAGGTTATCCTTGGATGAGAAACTTTATAAAAGAGATTTGGAAGTTGCCTTAGCCTTATCTGTCAAAGAAAAATCTGCAGATCCCCAAGAAGTGCAAAATTCAGAAGAACAAGGTTACTTTACAGTTCCATGCAACACACTTTATTTAAATGCAGTGAATTTGAACATGGGAATTTATTTTACACTGAAATAGATTGAAAATTATATTTTATTTCAAGATGTCATGACAAGAGAGAGTTTCTAGGTATTGTCTGTTTCCTTATGTTCTTGGGGTTTTTTCCTGTGAGAGAAGTAACTCTTCTGTAAGATTTTCCTAATATATATTTGGATTAGAGACTCATAAAAACTTCAGCTATTTTAATTTCTTGCTGTTTTTACTTTTTATAATGTGTTTTTGTTCAGTATTTAAATTTTTTCTTCCCTGGATCTTAAAACAGGTGAGAATATTGAATCAGAAAATACACAGAGGAGACCCCCTTTTTCCAACTGCAGTGTAGATAGTGAACTTTTAGGTAAGTTGTTCTCACACTCTTTTCACAAAAAACATTTAAATACCTTATCTCCTCTTTGTTTCCATTGGTTTCTTTTTTGTTTTTTTTTTTTTTTTTGTTGATGTGGAAAAAAGGGTCTTTATCTTAAATAAAAGTTGAAGGATATGTCAATTCTTTCATTAAAAATTTGGCCCCAGTCTTAAAATGAGGAAACCTGTGGATTGGTGAATTTTTGGTCTTCGTTTTGTTTGCCTGATTACATATAAATGTTGATAAATTTGACAATGAGAAAATAAAATGAGAATCACATGAAAACAGGTGTCAGTGATATGTTTCTGAACAGTATAACTCATATCACCAAAATGAATTCTGGGCACTCAAATACCAAATTATTTTAGAGGAAGAAAATAGATTTAGTGTGAATTTGACCTGATTGAATCATTTTCTGTTTTGTAGGTCTCAATCAGGTTATGGATGATGATGCACCTGAAGGTGATGGGAGGCAAAGGACAGCAGCAACCAAAGTTCCAGCACATCACAAGTCACTGGTGGTTGACAGTGGTGACAGAGCCCATGATCCTGATTCTGAGCCAGAGTCTGTATCCAGTAAGTTCTTCTCCACCAAAACCCTCTCCTTAGATGTGCTTTGGATGTGATGCATGTGCGTTTAGTTTGGATTTTTAGTGAAATTCGTGCTGCTTTGACTGCATTTTCCCTTATTCCCCCCTTACTGAAGCATTATCCCCACATACTCATGACATCTCATTTGCACTTTGACACTAAATTTACTCACTGGAGCTTATTCACTCCCAAAGCAGCAAAATGTCACTGCTTCTCTGCATTTGTATGTCAGGAGAAATTCCTTCTGCCCTCATTGTCCAGGAAAGTTTAATCTCTTTAAAGATCCTCTGTTCATTTTTGCAGTTGTTTTCTGGGGTTTGTGTCAAAATAGTGATTCTGGGGTAGTATCAGGTGTTGGAGCTTCTGCTGCTGGCTTAGTTTAAGCTTGTTTTAAAAAGCAGATAGACTCCCTTCTTTCCTTCCTGTGACTGTCATCTTTTGGAAGAGCAAGCTGCATCCATGTCTGTGTCATTCCCTAACAGGCAAGGTGTCTGTGTAAATATTTACTGCTTCAGGATGGCACAGTCTAGTACCACCTCATTATTTCTGCAGTGGTCTGTCATCTTAAGTGATGATTTCTCTGCTAAAGAGTATCTTTCTGAAATAATTTTTTTCCATTCCAGCATCACCTATAGTTTCTCCTTCCTGGATAATGGAGCACAACTCTGAGCCAAGGCAGAAGGTGATGTCCAGTCCCTTGGAAGCAGCTGGGAGACCTCTACATGCATCAAGTCCTGTCAGAGACAAAAAGCCTAAATGGACACCACCAGGTATGGGTGAGGCTGCAGCTATAGACACATATATGAGTTGACTTTAGCTTTTAGTAATCTCTCCCAAAAAAAAAACCAAAAAAAAAAAGAAAAAAAAAAGCTATTCCAGGAAAATGCCTGCCCTTTGTACACATTTTACAGAGATTTTCTTCAGACAGATTTAAAACAAAGAAGAGAGAATCTATGTTTCATTTGCAGCATTATCCTTAACTGCTTTATCTTCATGGGGCTTACACAATGTTTTCCAAACTGTGGAACAGACCTTAATCAAAAGATCTTTCAAGTCCATTTCTCTCTTATTTAGAGCTTTCTTTTCTGGTATGTGCTAAATTATTATCTGTTCTAAACAAAGAATATTAAAAAAATGCTGGAGTATTTTAGCTGCACTAATAAAGCAAATGCTTAAAAGCTTTTTTTTTTCAAGGTGTTTGAGCATGCTGCTGCTGACTCCTGCTTCTTTGATTTTTCTTCATATTTGCTCTTCTTCTCTGTACGTGGTTCTTTCTGTTTGCCTCCTTTCTCTCAAGTTCATGTTTTCCCATTGGAGTTGTGTTCAGTATTTCTCTGTGGAGTGCCTGAAAATGCCCAAGACACTGGGAACAGTTGCCCCGTGTTGCTGCAGTGTGTGGCTGGGTAACTAACCTGTGCACCATTCCTGCTGCACTGGCTCCCAGAGGGAGGAATCCCTGGTGAGTGATTTCCACGTGCCCCTGTGGTTTGGACCTTTTTGCACTCTCTTCAGAAGGTTTCTTTTGTTCTGCTAGGAAAACTATTAGAAGACAGCACTCATATGATACTTTTTCCCCCCTTTTAATTTCTAATACCTTCTTTTTGTTTTAAAATCATCTCCAGCTCTGTCAGGAAGCAGTAATGCCTCTGTGAAATGTGTTCCTGTTAAGTCACCTACTCACTGCCTAAGACTTGGCCTCTCCAGACTGGCAAGAGTCAAACCTCTCCATCCCAGTGCTACCAGCAGTTAAATGGTCAGTGACAAAGTGCCACACAGAGGAAAGGACTGTGCAAAGGGTTTTGCTAAAAAACACAGGGTGGGCAGCATCCTGGAATCATCCATTTTGGAGGACTCTTATTATGGATGTGTCTGATGTTTAGGATGAGTTTTTATTCTGCAAATTGCTAGGCATCTTTTAATGTGCTACTGAATACTAATGTTGTTTAATCAAAGTGATATCTGACCACCAGCTTTTTGATATATTATATTCAGAGATGTAGGTTTGTGATAATTTTAATTCTTTAGTACCTAAAGTCTTGGCATTAACATAGTCTGGACAGCACTATGGCATTATGATGATAGGGAAATGTTTTTTAGAATGTTGTAGTTTTTTAAAAAAAAACTAAAATAAAATATTTTATAATGTCTAACTGTATTCCTTGAATGTATTAATTTTGAAGGTCACTTTAAATGTTGGTTGCAGTCTGGCAGATATTTTTGCCTGTGTACACTCTTACTGGAGTCAGCAGCATTAGTCAGGCTCAGACAATGACAAATTTCCTTGGAGCTCCTGGGGCTTCATTGAGGATCATGATACCATGCTAAGGTAGGGGTTTTATAAAGCAGTAAAGTGATTGCTACTGATTAATGAAACTGAGCTTTTACTAATCCACAGTGTCAGTAATTTCCTATCTAAGCCTGTTGATTACAGTGGGTGGCAGCAGATCCAGTTCTCCATGTATTACTCGTGACTCAGGGAATTGCATTAACAAAGGAATATAATAGAATCATGGAATGGCTGGGGTTGGAAGGGAGCTTAAAGATCATCCAGTTCCAAACCCCACCATGGGCAGGGGCACCTTCCACTGTCCCAGGTTGCTCCAAGCCTCATCCAGCCTAGCCTTGGACACTTCCAGGGATGGAGCAGCCACAGCTTCTATAAGCAACCTGTGCCAGAGCCTCACCACCCTTACATGGAACAATTTTTTCTCAATACCCATTCTAAACCTACCCTATGTCCGTGTGAAGCCAATCCCCCTTGTCCTGTCACTCCAGGCCCTTGTCAAGAGTCTCTCTCCATCTTTCCTGTGGGCTCCCTTCAGGCACTGCAAGGCCTCAATGAGGTCACGCCAAAGCCTTCTCTTCTCCAGGCTGAACAATCCCAATTCCCTCAGCCTTTCCTCCCAGCAGAGCTGCTCCATCCCTCTGATCCCCCCTTGGCAGAGGGGCAGAATCCCCCCTGCCCTGCTGCCCTGGGCTCTGGGTGCAGCCCAGCACAAGGGGGGCTCTGGGTTGGGGCAGGGCTCTCACTCACAGCACCCGCAAGTCCTTCTGCCAGAGCTGCTCCCTCTGCTCATCCCCAGCCTGGATTGATCCCACGTGCAGCACCAGCACTTGGTCCTGTTTAGCCCCATGAAATTCCCATGGGCCACTTCTGCAGTGTCCAGGTACCTCAGGACCACATCTCATCCTTCAGGTGTAACCCATGCCTTTGCAAAGCCTTCTGTTAATGGTTTCACTGATTCCTTGCAGATTGGTCGTCTGTTTGCTCCTGATGTATTATCAATCAGGTTATCATAAGGCAAAGATCACCATTCTAGCTTTTATTATTTCTGAAGAAAACAGAATTTCATTTTGATTCAGAACCTCTTAAGTGTGTGACTATTACCTTCTGTAATTCAAAAGATCCCAAACCTTAATTTCCTAGGTCTATATTGGTTATTCTCAGATACTCTATGAATATGAAAATCTGTATTTTTAAAGTGGTTAAATAATAAAGATGTATCTTAATGCTTATTTAGAGACATGATATTTAATAAGGGAAACAAATATTTTCCCATTATTTTCCTTATAGAAACAAAAATGCCCTAATACCATTTACTGAGATCAGTTGCATCAGGAATTCCATAAACTGCTCTTTAATTTTTAGCAGAGGGATTGGGTGTAATTTGCTCTGAGCAGATAAATTTATTCTGCCTTTCGTGTCAGATCACTTTTGTTGTTCCAACTTTCGTTAACCCAACAGACTCGAAGCGTATCAGTGCAAACCACAAAGATGAAAACAGGATGTTACTACTTCTGGTGACCCTCTGAACAAAACCCTGCTCTTTGCATTTTAAACACTCTGTCCTGTTGCTTGCAAAGAATTTCTGTTCTGTCTCCATTCAGGTGTGACACTGTTCTCTTAAGAAGAAGCCAAAAAACTGTGATGAAAACAAAAGAACTTTTTGGGTTGAGGCTGTTTCTGTTCTGCTGAATCTGTCTTCACAGCCCCAATATTTATAACACTTGTGTACATTTAAATGAAGACTTAGACCATGAGTTTTTCCTGTACATTTAGGATATTAAAAACCTGACATTTCTTTTTCTTGCATTTTGTATTTCCCCCCATTGTTTGGTTTTTTAAAAATTGTTTTTGAATGTAACTCAAAATTTAAAGGTTAATTTTTTCTAGCCTCAGCTGAATAAGAGCATGGAAGGACTTAACTGGCCTAGAGTTTAAAAGAATCTACATGGTCCTTAGTGTATTCAAGCTCTGTTTAATGCTCAGGCATCTCAATTCCTTCACCAAATTCTTTTTCATATTGACAACCCTTGGGGACATTTACAATGTACAAAGAATGTACAAAGAAATCATGGGAAATAGAACTGATTGAAACCCAGATGATATTTATCTGCTTGGTGATAGACCATCTTGTAGAGCCAAAGATGACAGATTCTCTTTCTGTTTGCCTCCTTGAACAGATGAGAGATTTGTTACACATTTTTTACTTCCAGTAAATCCATGTAAGTCTTGCTTTCATTTTATTATCCTTGCAGGATTCATTAAGCTGAAGATACTAAAGAGTTATAATCAGGCACTTCTTCCAGAAATACCTTGTGAACCCCATCCCAGCATAAAGGTTAGTAGGTAGGTGCATATTTTTTAGAATGTTGAAAGTCTGTAACTATGTAGGAAGTCAACATTAGAGGGCATAATAACATCAAGTTATCATTCCAGTGCAGTGGAGCTATGTGGCTCTCACTTGTATTTGCAGTCTTTGGATGTCAGAGGGTCAGATGGCAAGTGTGAGCAAAAAAAACGAAAACAGAAAACAAATTTAGGAATTTAATAAGCCTTAACCATCTTAAATTTTAAGTATTATCAACAACACAGCCTCACTCTAATACATTTTCACAGATCAGTGACTTATAATGTTAGTAGGTATTTCTTGCATTATTTAATTCAGTTATAAGCTTTAACATACAGTTCATCTCCAGATGTTTGCTATATTTTTCTTGAGCATAAGTTAGTCCCTCCCTGGGTAAAAGTCATGTTGATGCAATTTGTGAGTGGGATTCACAGCTGCCTCTGAGTCTCTGTCACGATTTCAGAAGGAACAGAGTTGCCTGTAAGTCAAAAATGGAAGAATGGGCAAATCTTAGCCCTGAGGGGCACATCTGGAGTGCTGTGTCCAGTCCTGGGCTCCTCAGGACAGGAGGGACAGGGAATTCCTGGATTGGGGCCAGTGGAGCTGCAGAGATGATTTAGGGCCTGGAGCATCTCTGGCAGGGAAAGGCTGAGGGAGCTGGGGCTGTCCCAGAGCCTGGAGAGGAGCCCCAGCTGAGAGGGGCCCTCAGCCCTGGGTGTCCCTGTGTGCAGGGAGGGCTCCGAGCAGGGCCCAGGCTCTGCTCCAGGGGCCCAGCAATGGCACCAGAGGAATGGGCAGGGACTGAGCCCAGGAGGTTCCACCTGGGCAGGAGGCAGAACTTCTGTCCTGGGCAGTGACCAAGTCCGGAGAGGATGTGGAGTCTTCTCACTGAGGATATTCCAGAACCATCTGGACACAATCCTGTGCCTTGTGCTCTGGGATGGCCCTGCTGGAACAGGGAGGTGGGACAAGATGACTCACTGGTCCCTTCCACCTTATGCTTTTTTCTGGATTCCTTGATCTTCCCCAGCATATCTAAGTGAGGAAAAGGGATGCATTCAGGACAACAAAGTTAGGAGAGCTGCACAGACCCCAGAAAACAGAGGCAGAAATGGAACTCCCCAGGAACTTAGAATGCTATGGTGCTTCCCTGCATTGAAAATACACAGCAGTTGGCCAGTTTTCTGGAAGAACTTATTCGCAGAAAGGGTGATTGGACATTGGAATGGGCTGCACAGGAAGGTGGTGGAGTCACTATCCCTGTGAGGGTCATGAGGCACAGGTTGCCCAGAGAAGCTGTGGCTGCGCCATTCCTGGAAGTGTCCAAGGCCAGGCTGGATGAGGCTCTGAGCAAGCTGGCATAGTGGAAGGTGTTCCTGCCCGTGGCTGGGATAGTGGAGGGTGTCCCTCCCCATGGCTGGGGAGTGAAACTGGATGGGCTTTAAGGACCCTTCCAACCCCAGCCATTCCATGATTCTATAATTCTTTGAGTATTATGATGAATCTGCTGTGTCCTCACACACATGAATACAGAGTTTTAATGCACATCATGCTCTTCACAGGAAAGAATTTCTTCATAATATGCAATCTAAACCTCTCTTTCATTTTTAAGCCTTTCCCCCGTGTCTTGTCACTCCATGCCCCTGTAAATAATCTCTGATAATGTCTAGAAGTCCTGCAGTGATTTTAGGTAGAACTCAATTCCCTTGCAAAAAATGTTCCCTTTGGCTGAGTTCACGTGGCTGTGGAGATGTAACCATGAAGCTACTGCCAGGTTTTTGGGAAGGCAGGCCAGCTGTTTTGCTTGAGAGAAAGATCATTAACTGAAACTCTTTTAAGTTCATTTTCCTGACACGTGGATGGGTTCTGGTGCTCCCACCCACTCCACCTGCACTTCCACCTGCACAAAGCATGTTCTAGGAGGGCTGAATCTTGCCCATAAATCAGATGATATATAGGAAAGGCAGATGATATATATTTACCCAGAGTTGGCTGCAGTTAGGCTACCTGCAGAGGAACTGCAAATGTGAAGAGCTGCCAAAGATCCTGGGAACATTCAAACCAGCAAGAGAGATATGTAGCACTGAATAGTTTGGAAGTGATCATTTTAAGAATCATGGCCAGTAGGGGATTTACTTTCCACCTCTGATTTAGGTGGGGGATTGTGTATGGAATAAAGTCTGATTCTCCTCATCCATCACCTTTTTGCTCTGTACCTTCACTTGCCCCAGTGAGGTTGCAATAATAAGTGATAATGGAGCACACATTCCCTGCTGAGCTATATCCCCTTTGGAGCTTGTCTGAGATCAGCTCCTCCTTCCCCTTTCCTCATTTGCTTTGATTCTTCTTTCTTGCCAAAGAAATTTGGAGGCAGATTTTTCCAGCTGCTCCCAAAAGAGTGGGAAAGCGTGTTATTGAAGTTGATGGGAAGCATTCTGTCCTCCACACATCACAGCCTGTTCCTAAGTGGGAACACTGCCTAACTCCCAAATTTTCATCCATATCATTTCCTGAAACCTGTTACCCAGAACATACTGCCAGCAGCTCCTCTGTACACTCTTAATTTCTTCTGTGCAAAGGAAAAATGGATTTATGAGCAAATTTTGCATTTGTTAACATGTGATATGATTTATTAGTGTCCTGATGATGACATTAGTTTGCACTCTGTAGCTGAACATGCAGGGAGGTCTTACAAAGGGTGTAAAGTGAGTGTTGTTGTGCAAAGAGTGACACAAGGCTGGGGTAGAACTCCTCAAAACATGGCTGGTGTGGTGAGAGTGACACTTCAATATCACTGTCACAGAATTGTTTAGATTTGAAGGCACTGCTTGAGATCCTCTACTTTAATTCTAATTATTCTTTGTACAGTAATGTGTATGAAACAGTTCTCCTTTGAAACCTCCCTAATATTCTGAGAATTTATAATGCACATTAACAGAACACTATTAAAATATTTTCTACAAATAATAAGAAAACTCTTTTAATAAATACGTATTTCTTCTGAAAGGCCACTGGGGGATGATTTCTGACAAATTTCTTCTCCCCAAAGAGAAAGTGAGGCAAAAGATATACTTGAAATCTACTGTTTAGTTAAGGAGAGCAATACACATGTGCCAGGCACAGACTTTTTGGCCCATTTATCATCAATATATTGAGATTACTGTATTAAAATTCAGTGTATGTAGATACTGAGATAGATACCTAAAGAGTGAGTCTTGTGAGGAGTGACTGGGGGTGTTCAGCCTGGAGAAAAGGAGGCCAAGCACATTGTTCAAGACATGTCTGAGTACACAGCATGTGAAATGCACACAGCAGCCTGAATCCCAGGGGTTTCCAGTGCTCTCCACTGCCTGGGGGTGAGAAGAAGTGGACAGCAGTGAGCCACTGTACCAGGCATGCACCTGCATTCCTGATATGCCCAAGTGCCTGCAGCACTCCTGAAAACTGGCTTTTGGCCTGTGCAGCTAAATGCAGATGTCGTGTAAGAGCTAAAAGTAGATTACAGCAGAAGGCTGTCCAGCCTCCCTAAACAACATCGCTGGGCTTCTCATACAGCCCTTGCAAGAAGACAGAGTCATCCAAAACACTCAGAACTGGAGGAAAATGTAGGCACAGGGATGTCCTGGGAAGTTACATCCTGTCTTTGCATATTTCCATGCAATCAATAGATCTGGTTTTAATTCTGTTCAAAAACCTATGGATAATACTGTCCTTACTTTTTTTTTTTATTTATTTTTAGTAGGAGCCATGTAATTGCAGTTGTGATGACTGAGGTTATAAGTGAAGTGAGGTTTGGAGAGAGAAGTGATTTCTTTCATGAGCCCAGTTCAAAATGTTGGGAAGCCACAGACTTACTTCTTTTTTAGTTGTTATTGTTTGTGTTGTTTGGTTGATTTTTTCCTTTTTCTGCTAACAATTAGGCAGTTCACTTACAGAGCTGAAGCCCATTCCTGTATTTATCCCCTCGTTCAGATTACATTTGTCATATGCCTTTTCTGTTAAATGGTTCCCTGGCATTTTCATGTCAATAGAAAGTTTTCCTCTGGTTTTCCTTCTGTGAGGAAAGGCTGAGGAAATTGGGATTGTTCAGTCTGGAGAAGAGAAGGCTTTGGGGGGACCTCACTGGGGGCTTCCAGTGCCTGAAGGGAGCCTCCAGGAAAGATGGTGAGAGACTCATGACAAGGGCCTAGAGTGACAGGATAAGGGAGAATGGTTTCCCACTGACAGAGAGCAGGTTTAGATTGGATATTGGGCAAAAAATTGTTTCCTGTAAGGGTGCTGAGGTTCCCCAGAGAAGCTGTGGCTGCCCCATCCCTGGAAATATCCAAGGCCATGCTGGATGGGGTTCTGAGCAACCTGGGATAGTGGAAGGTGTCCCTGCCCATGGCAGGGGATTGGAACTGGATGATCTTTAAGGTCCTTTCCAACCCAGGCCAATCTATGATGCCATGATTAAAAAAGAAAAGCTGATTTAAAGATCTCTTTTATATTTTTAAAATTCCAAACCCACTGTGGCTTTATTGTTTTAAGGCTGGCATTGCTCCTCTGCTTTTAAAACATTTTTCTTTCACTTTAATAAAATTTGTGTCTGCATTTTTTCTGCATTTTTTAAAAATATGAATTGCTTTATTATTCTCACAAGAAAAGTAAAGAAAATCAGGAACTGAGACTAAGCATCAGATATTTCCCCATGGAGTCTGTCAGGAATATTTGAATAAAAGACCACTGAGGTCCGTTCCTTTAATATTCCAAGCTGAGGCTGCTCCAGCTGCAGGCATTTTGCTGATGGAATATCTAAGGGGTCCATAGAGGATTGGGGTGTAAACAGAGACAGGACTACATAGAAGCTCTCATTCCAAGATTGTCCAGAGTTCTGAATGCTAAGGGGGAGCTGTGAGTGTGGTGCTCAGGGGCACTGCTGGGATTCTCAATAACACTGGGAATTACCTTGGATTTACCTTCATTAGACAGTTCATGTTCAGAGCAGGTGAGCTAAAGTTGCAACTCTGCCTTTGAAAAAGAATTAAAAAAACAGAAGGAAGGAAAGCAAAGCAAATGAGGCACCCCAAGGGATGGGTTTGCAATGCTGCTGAGCCTAATTGACAAACATGTTGTGCTGGTGTAAAGTCCTCAAAGATTTCATAGAGCATCAGCTTCCCAGTTCAGCTCAGTTTGGTTTGTGTCATTGCTGGGGAACATGGTAAAACAACCTGGGACTTGATTCCAGCCAGCTCACCCTAAAAATCATCAGTCAGCCCAAACTTTTATTCACAGAGGGGCACAGGTTGGATCAAATTATCTGCAGTGTCAGGTTAAAATCACAAAGAGAACAATTTAATGGAGACTGATTTAAAACATGGAGCTTTGTCATTATGGGAAAAGCAAGAAAGGAGCAGTGAGAGCTGCTGTGATTTCAGCTTCTTCAGTAACTCTTGTTTACAAGTGAGAAGAAATAAAAGAGTCCAGCCTAAGGTAATCACGGTTGGCATTTTCTTATTGTTTGATGTATGAATGTTTGTATTAGGTTGTGACATACCTGTTGTGAAGAACTGAAAATAAAAAAAAAGATAGTTCAGTCCATTGTACCATCTGCCATCAATTCCATATGATATTTTTATTGCATTAACCATTATTTAAATTTCTCTGGAGAAGTAGAATTAAGATGCATGATTCTTGAGACTGTCCTATGCAGAGCTTCAGTGATCCTTGTGGGTCTCTTCCAGCTCAGGATACTCTATGAATCTATGATTTTATGATGGCAATTTTAAATGAAAGCAGTATCATTAGTATTGCTGCAAAGATAAGAAATTAACATTTTTAAATTACAGGGGTATCTCACAAGTTTCTGCATAATTAGTAAACAAAGAATTAATTTATAGAATCTCAGAGTACCTATGGTTCTACAAAAGATTTCAGATTGACCTTTAGGTTTAAGTAAAAGGCTTTGTGGTGTCTTAAAAGTATATGTCTATTGTAGACAGCTGGTCTATTTTTTATTTTAGAGGGAAAAAATGGTCTATAGAAATACAGTGAGGTGCCTTACTCTGGAATCAAAAGTCCTACATTATTTTTTAAAATCATGTTTTAATTTTATTTTAAAAAATAAGTTTCTAAGCTTAGAACTGACACATTATGCTTGCGTTTGAAGTGACTTTCTGGAGAAAAATTGCTGTGAGAGGTGACTTGTTGCTGAGGTACTGATTTCATACAGTGTAACCCCTCTGAAGTGATGAGGCTTGGAAATTATTTCCCTGGTTTTCCTCCTTAGAGGGCATTATTTAGGAAACATAACTGAGTACACAGGTGAATGTGTGATGTCAGTAGGATTTGGGGAGGTATTTAGTAACTGTAATTATGAACTACACAGGTTCTGAGAAGCCTTGGTTCTCCTGGATTGGCCTCCAGCTTCCACTTGAGGCAGCACAGGGATAACACAGGCACTCCTCACATTTCACCTGCAAATGGGCAGAAACAGATGGAGCTCTTTCTTGAAGGAAAGTTCTTGCAAAGCTTTCAGAGCCTGAGAAGCAAGCCAAAAATCCTTTTTTGTCATGATTGTGATCTTACCAGGCCCAGCATCGCTGGCAGAGCCAGTGAGGGGATTGTCTCACTCTGCTCTGGGCTGGGTTGGCCTCACATTGAATATTGTGTGTGTGGTTTTGGGTGCCACAATATAAGAAAGATCTAAAGCTGTTAGAGAGCATCCAAAGGAGGGACATGAAGATGGTGAAGGGCCTGAAGAGAAAGCCACATAAGGAGCAGCTGAGGGCACTTGGTCTGTTCAGCTGGAGAAGAGCAGACTGAGGTCAGAGCTCACAGCAGTTCTGCAGCTTCCTCAGGAGGGGAAAAGGAGGGACAGGCCCTGATCTCTGCTCTGTGTGACCAGGGACAGGACCTGGGGAATGGCTGGAGCTGGGTCAGGGGAGGGTCAGGGTGGATATCAGGGAAAGGTTCTTCCCCCAGAGGGTGCTGGGGCACTGAACAGGTGCCCCAAGAATGGTCACGGCCCCAAGACTGCCAGAGCTCCAGGAGTGTTTGGACAGTGCTCTCAGGGATGCACAGGGTGGGATTGTTGGGGAGTCTGTGCTGGGCCAGGGGTTGGACTGGATGATCCTTGTGGGTCCCTTCCAACTCAGGATATTTTATGATCCTATGATACGTTTGCCTATCAAATTTTGGGGTTTTTTTTCCTGCCTATGACTTTTCAACTTACCTAGACCTACATTTCATCTGTGCACCCCACTCAATTTAAATCAGTTTATCTGGTTCATGTCCAATTCCTGCTTCTCATGTGATTCCTCTTCAGTTTGTGAGTCCAGGAATAACCATATTTTCTGTTCTTGGAATAGTCCTGAGAACAGATTGATGCATTAGAAAAATCAGTTGGAGCACTGATTTCTGGGCTGTCATTTCTTTACCCAGGCTGTTTTCTAGAAATGATGATGTCGCTGGGGTCCTTTTGGCTTTATACAGGCAGAGAGCTGTTTTGAAAATCCCCATGTCCCCAAATTCTATTTGAATTCAGTCAAGGACTCTTACTTAGATGTTAGGAATTATCTCAAAAGGTTCTGGCAATTGCATCCTTAGCAACACAGTGCCTTAATTCCCTCCTATGTAAAATTGCATTCATGATTCCTACCCAGCTTTTGAGCACATTTAGAACAAACAGTGTTGTATTTTTTTTTTTTTTCTAGTTTGCTAGAAGAAAGAGCAGGTCTTAAGTGTGGTAGGAATTGTTAATAAACTTTAAAGAGCCATTTTACTAGCAGCTAACTTAAATGTTAGAATCTCGATGTTATCATATCCCATGCTTTTGCACTCTTCTGTGGAAGAAACATTCTAAAGGAGCCAGACCCCATGACTGACTTTTCTATTTCTATCAGCCTTGGACTGATTGGTTCATCTAGTTGGTTCTTTGCCCAAGTAAATGTATGCAAAACCTTAAATCACCCATTCCCTTTGCACTGATTTTGCAAAAGGCAAAAAGCATGCTTTCTATGCTTTATTAGAACAAATAGAGCAGAAGTGGTTTAAGAAGTTTTCTGTCAACACCACTCACTTTGGGAATTTGGTATTTAACTTCCCTGGTTCAGCCTGCAATGGCAGCATTGGACATTCCCTGTGGCACTGCTCAAGCCTGGATTGGTGCCACAGCACAGCACTGAGACAGCTCAGTTCATTGTTCCTCTGAAGTGCAGGAGTAGCAGAGTAAATGCTATAACGAGTAGAATTAATCTAATCTAATTCTAGGGATGTAAAAGTTTGGGATATCTAGTCTACATTATTGGAGGCTCCTTCTCAAGAAAAGCCAATAAAAAGACAGGGGTACTTCCACAGGGAAATTTGTTTACCTTGAATGTTTAGCTGTGATGGAATTAATCCTCTTCCCTTCTCCATGATGAAGGGGGTTTTCTTTGCAGGGAAAGCTCTTTAATTTCCTTTACCATGAATACTATTCTGCTTCACAGAGATGTTGCCCAATTTAGAAATTTGGTAAAGATATTGTCTGTGTGATGATCATGGGCAGTGATCACATCCATAAGAAATTTATGTACTATTGCACTTAGCTCCTTTAATTAAATGTCTTTGTGAAGTGAGTAATTTTAAAAAAATTAGTTAAAAAGATAAATCTTTCCTTCAAACATAAAAGATCTGCTTTGAATTTATAGCTGAAACATTTTATGTACTCCTTTTTACTTCATTGTAGCATGACTGAAACTTACTAAGAATCCTGGCGAGTTTCTCTTGTTTTGAGACTATTGTTGAGAAATGGAGGGGAAAACTGTATTCAATGCCTTATGCCATCAAAAATTAGTTGGTCCTCTTCAGATAATATAAAAGAATGATCCTGAAGGTTGTTTTTATTCCTGCATGACTTATCACAGCAAATTTGAATATAGTTACAAGAATGTAATAAAATGAAGAGGAGAGAAAACATTGCAAAGAAAGGAAACAAGGAAAATAAAATAGACGATGTTCTTTTAAGTAAGGGATGGCTAAAACATGGGCAGATCTGTATTTCACTCCTTTCTATGGAGGCTATCCTGGGACTGCTAATGGAGAGAGACTATTGGGGACTGCTGATGGAGAGAGACTGCTAATGGAGAGAGACAAGGGCCTGGAGTGACAGGACTGGGGGAAATGGATTGCCACTGAGGGTTTAGATGGGATTTTGGGAAGCAATTTTTTGCTGTGACCGTGGTGAGGCCCTGGCACAGGTTGCCCAGAGAAGCTGTGGGTGCCCCATCCCTGGCAGTGTCCAAGGCCAGGCTGGATGGGGCTCTGAGAACCTGGGATAGTGGCAGGTGTCCCGGCCCATGGCAGGGGGTTGGAACTGGATGATCTTTAAAGTCCCTTCCAACCCCAGCCATTCTAGGAGATTTGCATGCCTGCCCTCCTGGCATGACAGCCTGAGTGGTTATTTAGTGGGAGAATAAGAAGTTTCTCTTGCACATGAGGTTTATAATACCAGGGAGGATTTGTTGCTTAGAGGGTTGCCATGCTTGGATGAATGGAAAAGTGGGAGTGACGGAAGTGTGCCTTTTAGGAAGGTGCAGCCCAGCAATTACATCAGGAGAAGCTTTGCAGAGACCACCATGGGTGCAGAGGAATAACTCTTTGTCCTTTGGCCATTCCAGCAACATCTGTAAAAGCAGCAGCCTTCAGTGGGTGAGCATGTATTTCCTCCTTGAAAACCCTGGTTTCTGAGTGAAAGTAGAACTATTCTGGGTTGTTGACAGATTTCAGACCATCATGGAACATGTCATTCTTTGGCTGTATGAAGGAGGCTTTGGATATTCCCCTAAGACAGCTGGGGAATAGGGACGCCTCCATCAGTGCCCCATCATACATGCACAGCATCCAAAGGAGGAAGAGGAAAGACAGGAGGGCAGCTACGTTCTGTCTCATTATCCAAACCAAAATAATCCACACACTCATTACCCCACAAGGCAGAGCAGCTCTGCACCAATGCCCTCAAGAACCTCAGATGGAGGTGCCACAGTTTGACACATAATGCCCAACGAGAAACCAACCCTTAAGGAATTAATTAATTTTCATTTTCCAGTCTGTCAGTCTTGTTGAAGAGATTTTGCTCAGTGTATAGCAAGGTTGCTCTGACAAATTCTGACAAAATCCAAGTTCAAGTGTTTTTTGGTTTCGCAAGCACATGAGCTCAGTGAGAAAGAACAGACTGAGATGACAAGGAGAACAGCCAATCCTGTTATATTTGTCTTTCTTATTACTGACTTGCCATGATAAATATGGAAAATTATATTTGGCTAGAAGGAGGCTGAGAAAGGGAACAGATGGCCACCAAAAGAATACTAGAGCAGCTAATAGTCACTGGCATATTTCCGGGAGAAAAATTTAAATCTGAAGCCAAGCAGAAGCATTATCCATTTTTTTCTGCTCAGGGCACTGTGCATGGAACTGCTCCTGCTATGCTCTGACTAGATGAAGGTGGGCTTCCTGAAATGCCTTCCCTGAATGGAATAAACAGCTCCTGTCCTGCACTTAACCGCTCTCGCAGTAATGCTGACAGAAATAGTTGACAAGGTGGGGAAAATGTTTGTGTTCCTACTGTGTTTTGAGAGAGTGTATTTGTTATGGCTTTTTAATGTATTGCATGATTTAGCACCTGTGTCGTATTCTCTCCATGTATTGTACAGGCTTCATTCAGTTTTGAGAACAGAGGGAGAGATTACCAATGTGAATGAGGGGGTCTTTATTTCATGTAGTTGTGTATTTAAAATTTTCCAAAATTTTAATGCATTTCTGATTTCTATGGTTAACGTGGTACTGAAAAAATACTCTGATATTTTGAGTATTATGGAAGTGTGTCATGATGCCTGATTTTACAGAATGCTGTAAAGCTAAAACTTTGTGAGTGTGGGCTAGGTGGTGGATGAGGACCTTGTTCTGTTTCTTTGGTGGTAACTGGAATGAGCAAGGTGGTCCAGGATTTGAAGGGCTGGAATAGCAGGAGATGATAGTCTGGGATTGCAGCATTGGAGCTGTAGGACAAGGCTGAGTGCCACAGGAGCAGGAAAACCAGGACTGAAATGGAGTGGAATAGTAACAGGTGCTGCAGTTTTTCTTTGGAGTGCATCTGCCAGAATGAGCCCAGCCACAGCAGCTCAGCTGCAGAGCCCATAGGGCAACTCCAGGGGTTTGCTAGAACAGTTCTGCTGGGTCACTTGGATCAAGACCATCAAATAAAACCACTGTGTGAACTGTCCAATAAATCCACCTGCTCCTTCATTCAGCCACTAGCAGGACTGGTGTAGGCACAGACCACTTTTTCTACAAATAGAAGTTTATGTTATTTACCCGTTTGGGGAAATTTTATGAAGGTTGGTCACTTACTCATTTTATTGAATAAATTGCCTAAAGAGCAATAAAGCCTTAGTAAGTAGGTTTTGAGAAAGGGGGACAAAGAGGATCACAGATCCTCTTTGGTTAAAAAGAGGATGGTTAAAAAAAGATTTTAAAAAGGCATGGACTGGTTTTGCTTTTACACTGTAAAAGAAGAAATATCCACCTCAAAATCTTGGTAATCTTTCCCCACTGAATGGAAATTAAATGGATTCCAAATTCTAGCAGCACATCTTGGAGCCCACTCACATTCTTCCTTAGCTCTTGGTTAGTTTTAAATATTTTTTTAGATTTTTCATGCTCTGTTGTTAGTAAATCTACTTTTTTAAAAATGTAGGAATTTAGACATAGCTGCCTAGCTTTTTAAAAGAACTGCTAAGAAATAAAATGCCATTTTGGAATGAAGGTTCTGCAGTCTGCACAGGTATGTGAAGTCATTGTTTCTTTGGTTTTCAGTGATAGCTTTTTCTCTATAAAATCCTGGCTTTGTATTGACTTGTAGCTAGAAAGGCATGAAGCAGTTAAGAAACTACCTTGAAATGAAATGTAATATTTTCATCAGCTCCAGAAACTGAAAATCACAGTTTGCTGGGAATGAAGTATGGATGAAGTGTGAGGAAAAAGTATAACATGCACTAAAATTAATAGTTTTACTAAGAGCTGGGCTGATGTAATTAGTAGAGTTTTGAGTATGTATCCCAGACTCACCTTCATAACAAATGTGATTGTCCCTTGAAATGCAAGATACATAGATTGCATGAGAAGATTGTCTGTAGATTGTCTGGAAAAGTACTCTGGCACTGAGTTTTCCATGGAATCATCATCTAAAGAAATTCACACAAGGATATTTGGTGCTTTGGGCAAACTGTGTCATGCTCTAGGACACTCCTGTTTAGGATGCATTAGTCTAGTGACCCTCTTCTGTGGCATTTGCCGTGTTGGCACTGGTAATTTTTTTGGATTTACAGCATATCATCCCTTATCCCTAGCTGGTGCTCTCCAGTTCCAAAGATGGGAATTACCATGTCCAGGTTTTAGTACTTACCCCTTTTATGCTGTTCTCCTGTGTTTCACAGCCACCCTTCATCTCACGCCAGAGCTGTTCTCAGTTTGTTCTAGATCTGAAGTTTGCCCTTGCAGAAGTTTTTGTTTATTTATTTGTGAACAGGAAGAGCACACACAGAGCACAGTTATCTCAGGGGCAGTTTCCAGCTGGTCTGCCCAGCTTGAGTGGTGTCTTCCTGGCTGATGGTGATACAGCTGAACCTGTCAAAAGGCTGCATTTCCTCCATGTGGTCAGGTAGATATGTACACAGAGATTTAGCTCCATATTTAGTTTGGAAAAGTCTTTTAGAGTCTTAAAGTGCATATGCAGGGGTGGATATACCACAGGCTCGAGTGAGTTGAGAGGAGGCCATCAAGATCATCAGAAGAATGCAGCAGCTCTGCTGGGAGGAAAGGCTGAGGGAATTGGGATTGTTCAGCCTGGAGAATAGAAGGCTTTGGGATGACCTCATTGTGGACTTGCAGTGCCTAAAGGAAACCCTCAGGAAAGATGGAGAGAGGCTCTTGACAAGAGCCTGGAGTGACAGGACAAGGGGGAATGGCTTCACACTGACAGAGGGCAGGTGTAGATGGGATATTTTCCCATGGGAAAGGAGAAAGAAATGGGAAGTGGGAGATGGGAGGAAGAAATTGTTCCCTGTGAGGGTGGTGAGACCCTGGCATGGGTTGTCCAAGAGAAGCTGTGGATGCCTGGAGCCTGGGGCTCTGAGCAGCTTGATCTGGTAGAAGGTGACCCTGCCCATGGCAGGGGTTGGAACTGCTTGGTTTTTAAGATCCCTTCCAACCCAAACCAGTCTGTGATTCTGTTTAGGGCAGGATGTGCTAGAGCCATTGTTGGGGTGTGTTCAGTTTGATCTCTCTGTTTGCAGCAATGCTAATGTGCCCTGCATATATCAAGGTCACTGTGTGTGTGTGTGTGGATCAGTTTGCATGCAAGCATCCCTCATCCACTACAGCTTTTATATACATATATACTTATGTTTATCTATGTCTATATATGGATATCTGCAATGTATTGGCACAGGTGCAGCATCTAATCTGAGTTGTCCCTGCCTCCTTCCAGGCTCAGACAGACTCTTTCAGGAGCCCTTTTGACCAAACCCAGTGGCTTGGTCAAACCCAGCTCTGCTCTATAGGCTGGGGTTCGCTCCAAATATAGAGCAGAGCTCCAATCTGCTTTAGCCATGGAGTTTTCTCAGTCTAAATTATCCTAAAGATTTCTTCATTTCATTGCAGTTTGTTGTTGGGCAGAAGTGTACAATGCTACTTGGCATGTTTATTGAAAAACTGCTAAAAGCACCAGCAAACTCTTTAAAATGTTGAGCTGCTTAGCACTTTCCCCATGGGGTTTTTTTGTATTTATTGCTAATACTATCTGTCCATTGGAACTCATGGGACTTTTCTATATTTCAGTAAACTTAAACCCTGATTTTATTTTTACAAAATCTGTACCACAAGCTGAATCATTTTAATGCTGCTTTTAGCAATGTATGGGCTCACAATCTACCTTGTGAGGCAATTTAAAGTTGTTCTTCCAAGCAGACTCACTACCAGTTTCCAAGTACATATTTAGGGATGGCAGAGGGCTCCTTTGCCCTTGGCTGAGCACAGGGGTACACCAAGCATCTGAGAGGCATAATAACAAAATAAACTGCCTCTGCCCCAGCCCACAAAACAGCTGCTCAATTGAGAGGCATTGCCAGAGTGTAACATGTTTTCAGCAGCTTTTGTGGCCCTGTCTCACACCTTGTGTAGGCACAGGATTGCCACAAAGGAGGGGAATACAGAAATCAGGCAGGGGTTCCATAATTTTTTTCCTCCAGAATAATTTCTATTAAAGCCTTGCTTTATGTTTGCAGTCTTCCCATGTGGATGCTTTTTCTCAGTCTCAGCTGACTGTTCAAGAGAGGGATCATCTGGGCTCTAACAGAGTCTTCCATCAGGTATGACTCTTCAGCTGACTTCAAAAATACCTGAATGCTTGTTTTTAAGTGGTCTCTTATAATAAATGAATATGGACAGAGGCAAGTCTTCTATTCCTTGTCCTCTTCCATTTTCTCTGTGGCTGTATGACTGTTCCAGACGCCTGCAAGTATTTTGGTTTTGTTGTGTTCAGTAGCATTTGAGGCATTTTTCTACCACTTAACTTTTGTTTCTTGAAGCTTTTGGGAAAGGTCCACTGGAATGCCAGATCTAAATTTTTAAAGGCTATTCCATTATTCATTGGAATAAAAAATTTACTCATTAAAGTTGATTGGCTTGATAGCATTGCTTCTTTGCTTTTTAAGAAAATATCAAACCTCACCTTTGTTGTCAAAAGCTTGCCAAATATGTTTCTATGCTTCTCTGAGGAGAAAAATTTCACAGGTTTATGTGGGCTGTAGCTTTAGCTCTCTAGAAATTATTCTGCATTTCACTGTGCATAGTTGATCTATTTCAGACCTATTTCAAATAATTGTTTTATTATTTACCAAAGAAATAGTCTACCTGAAAGAGTTTTCTTTGCTGCTAAAAGTTTAACTTCTCTGACTTGAGATATTCAAGACATTGATAAGACATGCAAGAGATTCATAATACTGTGCCCTTTAATGACTGACTGTAATTAAAAAATTATATAGAAGTGTTTTGCAAATAATAAATGGAAGAAGTCAGGAAGGACTAGTAATCCTGGATTATTTAAATGAGCATTAGCCTTTATTTTAAAGCAAAGTTTGCTGAGAGTTTGCCTTTTCCGTACCAATAAGGAGTGCAACAAATGGGCCCAGTCAAATTGAGCTCCATAGGAAATGAAGGGGAAAGAAATATGGAGAAACCAGTGCAGGGAAGACTTCCCACTGTGTCCACCCCTGGTGTTTGGCAGCAGTCCAGTCCTAGTTTCTCTTCTGCCACTGGGAATAGTTAATGATATTTTCTGCCATTGACACTTCATGCCTACTTATTACCCTGTGTGGGCTTTATTTTCCCCACTCACAGGAGTCCTGCTGCCTGGAATGGCTGCTGGGCTTCCAAACCCAGCCACCCTTTGCAGCTGAAGCAGTCACTGCTCTGATGCTGGATGGAAGTGTTGTTGTGAGGAGTCTCATTCTCTAAATTGTGGTGGATTGCCTGGACAACCTCGTGCTGCCTGTTAGTACAGCTGGAGCTGCCTTAGCATCTGCTCATTTACCCTTTGCCTTTAGGTGTCAGAAGTGAACCACACACATTTTCCAAGGAGTTACATCCATCTGCTGTTCATAGGTGTGGCACAGAACTGCTTGCTAGGTCGTTATGTGACATTTCCTTGTGCTTTCTATTTAGAGAGTCAGTCGTGGTGTCCTTTCCATCCCACATCTGGAAGGTCAAGTCAAGCATGGTCTGGCTGCAGATGCTGCAAACCCTCCTGCCTTTGAGAGCAGCCTGCCTCAAATAGCAAATAAGAGCTTGCAGAGTGTCCTCCCCTCTTTTCAGGTGAGTTATAAAGCTCCTGGACATCTTGTTTGCCTGGTGAACCAGCCTCTCTCTAAGTACCACTGAGAGAGTGTCAGTGGCAAAGTGTCACAAGTGTGTAAGTGTGGGGGAAGAGAGAAAAAGGGTCAGAATTAGAGACAAGTATGGAAGAATGCTTCATTTTGAAAAGAACCCATTTTTACTTGCACACATCCTTAACTCAAACCCCACAAGCACCAAGATGCTTTTATTGAAGTGGTACCAGTCAGGACTTCTTGCAAGGATGTGGTGGACCAACCTTGCCCATATCCCATCACCTGGATTCTCCTTGGCAACCATGTGCTGGTTTTTGAATAAGGCTTTGGTACCCTTCTGACACAGACAGACACTGAGCTGTTTTTTTGTCTCCATCCAGCCCCACTTCTATGAGGACTTTCTCAAAGGATGAGAAATAAATAAAGGAATCATTTAGCTTGGAAGAGTCCTCTGAGAGGCCCAACCTCAAACTACAAGCAGAGCAGACTTGGAGCAGGTTGCTCACATTATGATCCATTTATCCAGTTCATCTCCCACTCACTGGGCTCCAGTGTCACAGGCCCTGCTCAAGGCAGTCCATGATGCTCACTGCTTTTCTCCCACTGGCCAAGCCAATCAATCCATCAGAGAAGACAAGAGTCATTCAGACACCATTTGTTGGCATATCCATACTGGTTATTCCAAATCAACTTCCTGTCTTTCACTTGGTTTGGCATGGTTTCCAAGAGGAGATTGTTCCACAGCCCTCCAAGACTGACCAGCATTTGGTATAGATAGCATATCTAGAGTCCATATACTGAAAGAATCTGGAAGATGAACTTCCTTCTCTCATTTATAGAGATTTATCTTTCCATGGTCCAACAGCCTTTAGTGCTTTTGGCAGAATTTGCAGTCTGAATAAGCAGGGTGTTCTAGTGCCCAAGCTTGCTTGTTATATTTAATCACAAAATTGACATAGAGATTACTCAACTAATCCAAAATAAATATATTGCAGTTTTGTCTCTGTGAATATAGCAGTGTTTAATTTGTAAATTTTTTTTCTGCTTGGCAGGAAAATGGAACTCAAGCAAATTTTCCTCAATTTAACCTTCCAGACAGTCTTCCTGAGAGTGATACCAGAGTCCATACAAAACCATCCGAACTGGAGAGCACCAGCATCGGGGTCAAACTGCCTATGACAGCTTCAGGTAGAATATCCCTGGATAAACTGAAAGGACTGGAGTGACAGGCTGCCTGCACAGATGAGGAGTGTGTACAGTCAGGACAATCAGGGACCAGAGGTGCCATGTTAAATGGCTGCTGAAATATTTAACAATTTAGAGCACAGCAATATGGATGGGACTCAGTGATTTCTGATTATCCACCTTGGGGAAATACCCAGTAGGGGAATGATTTGACTAACACAAATACAGAAGAGAAACATGCAGTATCAAAAAGAATGTGTATTTATCTAAGACTTAGGTGGGGTAGGTGAGAGCAATATTCCATTACAGGGATAAAACCCTTTCCCATTTCCTTGTGGCTGTGTCCCATTTTATTGATGTGGGCTAAATTGCATTTTGGGAGTTCTCGGATCTGGAAAGTTTCTGACAGAGTTAATCTATTTCTAGAAGGAGTTTAGGAAAAAAAAGTAGTGGCCTTTTACTTTGAAATGATTTAGCATCCCTGCATTGCTGGATGAAGATCTGCCACTGTTTAACAAAACACCCACACATGCATGCAACACATAGATTTATAATGCTCCTGTCTGAATATATATCCACATTTAAATGATGGGAGTGGAGGTGTTAGGGCAGCTAAAAATTTATGCAGGAAGAATCAGAACTAGGAGAAAAGCAGATTTGGACTCCATTTAATTCCTAACCTCAAGCATCTGACTGATGATTTTTATCAGAAAAACAAGTACTTGAAAGCTTTGGTTAACTAGACATTACTGACATTTTATAAATATAGCAATCAAACCAATAAAAATGTAACTTTTCATGTAAGTTATGGAGCCTGAGGGAGCAGATAGACAACAGATGGGATTTTCATAAAATCTATATACATAACTTCCCTCACAATTAAATAATTTTAACCTAAACTCTCTTAAAAAGTCTTGCTGAGAGATGATGAGTGCTTTATTGAACTTAATACTGCAAGCCAGAAAAAAAAAATTAGAAATTTGCATGAAATTGTAGAAAAAGAGAAATCTTAGTTAGAAGGGAACTCTAACAGCTTTTCTCAGCATCCTGCTCAAAGTGGTGGGCTCTACTGTGAAATGTTCCATTGTAAAAGCACTTTGCCATCAGGTGTCTGACATTTTATTGATTTTTGGTTTTACGTTCTTGTTTTCTGATTTAGAAGCCTTGAAAAATTTTAGAAACCAGTTAACAGTCTATGAGCAAAAAGAAATTTTCAATTATACAGAGCTCTGGTTTCTTGGCCTGGAAGCTAAAAAAATTGAAGGTTTGCCTGAAACCCAGAATAATAATTGTTATGACGATGAGCATGGTTCCTACTTAAAGGTAAGTGGAAAAATTATGGTATTTGTTTTGAGCTCAGTAAGTTTGTAGTGATTTTATGCCAACTCTTAAGTGTTGTCTGTGAGAGAAATGTTGTTTCTAGAAGATAAATGTTCACATAGTGAAAAAATGCCTTTTAAAGCTCAGGGGAGAATTCACTTTGCATGTCATGCAGGGTTGATACAAGGTCACTGGGCTATGGAAGCATCACTTGGGATTTTCCTTGTTTCCTTTATTTGATGTAGACTTCACCTGCAGCTAGCCCACAGTCTTTCATGGAGAGCAGATTCAAACACACAGGAGCTACTGGGAAGCCTGGTCTTTGTTGTACTCCTTGAATCTGAAGCCTTTGTGTTCTTTTGAAGGTTTTACATGACCACATTGCCTACCGCTATGAAGTCTTGGAGGTCATTGGGAAAGGGTCGTTTGGGCAGGTGGCCAAATGCCTGGATCACAAAACCAATGAGTTAGTGGCATTGAAAATAATAAGGAATAAGAAAAGGTGAGATACCTGCTGACTTTAAACCAGTAAAATCATCCCTCTTATATACAGGCAAACCGTGACAAAGTGAACAAATCAAAACCAAACCTCCTGTACATTCGTTAAACACAGTGAGGGCAGAGTGAAGAAAGAGGATGTCAGAAACTGGCCTGGACCTGGAAGAGAGACAGCTTAGGAAAGTAAGCAGTTTCTCCAGGCTCACAAGGTCTCTCTATTGTTGGACAGTGAATACACAACCCAGGTAACCAGCTGTGCAGGACTGAGAGCAGGGAGCACCCCCACAAGGTTCCAAAACCACAGGAATATGCTGGAAGGCACCCATCACTTGCTTGAACATGAAAAATTCTACACTGTGGTCCTAAGCAACCTGTTCCTGTTAAGTGGCTGGTTACAAATTTGTGAGCTTGAAGCAGAGTCAGTGAAACAGATGTTCAGCTGTTCCGTTTTCCCCCTCAGTGAACACTAAGTGTAAAGATGCTTTTCAAAATCCCCTGTCTGACTGTGGTAGGTGTGAAATATGTTCAAGGAAAGTGAAGCATTTCTATAGACTTGAGAGCACCAGGATTTTAGTCTGGATGCTCACTGGAAACCTTTTCATTTAAAGGTTTTTTCAGACAAGTCAAATTAGGTACCCTGAAATGTTATATAAGGCCAGTGTATTTAGACTAGGAATCAACAGTAAGAAATCAAAATTACAGTGGTCAACAGGGTTGAATGAAACATTTTAATAATTGTCCCACCTGCTGAGCTCATGGTGTTTGTAGCATTTGCAGAAATACAAATGCTACCCTGAGTTGATGTCACCATTCCCATGTCATGTGATATTTCAGATTTCACAGCCAGGCTTTGGTAGAAGTGAAGATCCTTGACGCTCTGCTGAAGAAAGACAAAGATGATACTCACAATATCATCCACATGAAGGAATACTTCTACTTTCGCAATCACTTCTGTATCTCCTTTGAACTGCTAGGGTAAAGTACATTTTCCTTTACATACACCTTGAGGAGAATTATAGCTCTTGTGCCTTACAAGATTTAATTTTTATGTCTTCTTCAGAAGAATTGGCAGCTAGAAAGCAACACTGTCTAAATACAGACTGCATAACTGAGCCTTTGATCACCCATGGTGAACTGAAAAAGGCCACGTTCAGACTTCACACGGGCAATGACATGATCCATCCCTTATTTTCTGTGCTGGGTATTGAAGGCTTCTTCCCGGAAAGACCTGTGAGGAAAAGAGTAAATGCAGGACTGGTAAACTTCAGGGTATATAAATATGAATAATATCAAATAATTTAAAAATAAAACTGCATCTTACTTTTTATGAATCTTTGCTGCAGGGCATCTTAGGAGGAGTTCTGGAGGAATTTTGGAGAAGTCAGATCATTTTATTCATCAGCCTTCTTGTAATCAGGGAATCAAACTGGAATTATCTAGGCTACCCACACTTCTCCAGCCCCTAGAGTAAAGCCCCCATTGGTGCATGTGCTGCAGTCCCTGCTGAAGATTCAGCATGATATGGACAGCTTGATCCCAAAGAAACCTAAATCCCTTGTGTTTCTGCATGTGAGTCTGTCACTTACAGGCACACGGGGTAAGAGGTGACTTCTCTCCAGGGAAGACACAGACCAGTCTTTTCTGAAAGCTGCTATGGAAACACAGAGGGAAATGGGAGAGCCACTATCTTTAGCTCTCCACAAAGGAGTTGAAGACTTGTTGTCATAGAAAAATGTTTGTCTGGTAAAATTTTCATTGCCTTTAAAACACCATGAAAAGCCTTTAATTTGTGATCTTTTCCGTTAAGTCTGGGAAACTTTAATTCCAAAGGAATGGGCCGTGCCTGCCACCAGCGGACACTCCAGTGAGGAAGGCAGAAAGCTCCAGTTGGTCATGTCCTTGCAGACATGTGCTAGTGCTGAGGACACCTCTCACAGGGAAGAATTTATTCCTAATATCCAATCTAACCCTACTCCTTTTTCAGTTTGAAATCATTACCCCTTGTCCTGTCACTATCACTATCAAAAATCTCTCTCCCTCTTTTTCATAAACCCCTTAAGGCTCTGGAAAGCTGCAATGAGATCTTCCAGAGCCTTCTCTTCTCCAGGCTACCGGGCAGGGCTACTGGAAGTTGCTAAGATGTGATGGTCACCAGAGGGACATAAAAACCTACTGAGACCTGAATTGATGGGGCATTATCTAGAAATATTTACTGCTGGTTAAAAACCTTGAGACAGAAATTATTTACTCAAGAAGCCAAAGCAAAGAGAAATGACAGCAAAAGGAGACAGAAGAAAATTATTTTGGTTCCTGAATGATTATTGTTCTTGGTAAAAATCAGCGCAGCTGCTTAACAGCAGATAGTTTAGCAATAAAGTTCACTGATTTTACATCTGCTTTAGATCTGGGAGGTGTTTGTGCATATCAAATGCAGAGCAGCATTTGCAGGAAGGAAAATAGCTGTCATTTTCCTCTGCATGAGTCCTCCATGTGGGAAGACAAGCTCTTAATGCACTGGAAACTAATCATGCCTTTAAAAATAAATTCTCCAATCTCTTATCTGCTTTCTGTCTGCTGCTTCTTCCTCCCCCACAGAATAAATTTGTATGAGCTGATCAAAAAGAACAATTTCCAAGGCTTCAGCCTGTCGTTGATTCGCCACTTCACTCGGTGTGTGCTGAGGTGCTTGCAAGTGCTCTACCAGGAAAAAATCATTCACTGTGATCTGAAGCCTGTAAGTACAATCATTTCATCACCTGGTATTCTGTACAGAATAAATGAGTTTATCCTATTCTTTATTGATTGAGAGGAACTGTCAGGAGAAACCCTAAAAACCCAGTATGATGTTTGTACAGAAGCTGTAATTTATTTCAGATTATGTTCATGCTACAGTCAACTGATTATTACCATTGATTCAGTTCATTCACCAAAGCATTAAACAAGATTATTTGGTCACCAAAACGTATGCAAATATGAATCAAATTCAGGTAATGACTTCTTTGCTTAGAGAAAAAGAAAAGTACTTGTAAAATAAAGTATTTCAAGATGAGGGACATTGTAATGAGAGGAGTATTCACAAGGCAGCCTGTTTCAGGTTAGCCTCTTAAGCCTATTTAATTTCTTAGGCATAACTATAAAATTAAGTAGGCTAGTAAATGGCAAAGGAATTCTGTGGAACAGTATTTAGAATGTTCACTTGTTTTTGGAGGAACATCTGTCCTCCAATTCCCTCTGCTGTATCTGCTAAGCAGTCATGCTAGGTAAAACATTTCCATTCTCCTTAAACCCCAGATTTAGTATTTTGCAATTTTCTGAGATTTCTGAAGGATTTTAATTATATTTTCACTTCAGATGAAAGTTTCTTTTGATTTTCTTTTCAAAAGGGCAAATTAACCAATAAATAAGTTCTCAGATAAAAATGCTAAGGATAAAATTCTGTTCTCACTTTGCTGAATGTATCTTGATTTAGAATTCTGAGAAGTCACATACTGTCTATACATATTATCTTACCAATATCTTTGCCAGATCAATTTGCAGTGAGAAGAGAGGCTTGCAGGATAACCCATATATATGAATCAAAAACAATTAGCCCGATGGGAAATCTGTTTCCAGGCAGCCACTGACAAGGAATGATGTTAGCAGCATCAATTAGTGTAGTCTGTATTTAAATAGAGCAACATGTTAGTGAAAATGTAGTGAGTTAACTAAAAGACAGTTTTGTTCTCATTCAACAATTGTACAGTTTCATGAATTTATGTTGCCTGAAACTCACATCTGTTATCCCATCTGCCTCCTATGATATTTCTCAGCATTAGGTAGAATATGGAGTTTCTCTGGCCTTTATGCTAGGTAATCACTGCCTCCAAAGCCTGGTTTTTCAGTCAGTCCTGGTTTTCCAGCTTAAACCAGCTCCCTTGCATTGTGAGGGATTCAGTATAAGAGACAGAGTCCTCCCATGAGCACGAAGGGATATGGAGCTGCAGAGAGGGGATGCTGCTTCCCTTACCAGAGCCAAGAGCGCCTAGATTGTGGAAGTCAGTCCTTGCCTTGACTTTCACCAGTAGCAGCTTCTCCTTCCTGGCACATGAAGCATTTCCTAATGAGCTAATTACCCAGGAAACCACTTCATCTTTATTTGGCATCCACCTGGGAAGTGTTCAGTCCTTCAAAGCCCTGACATATAATCACTGTAAAACTGGTTGATAAAGGTAACCATCTGTCTGCTGAGGAGTGGAGAAGGAAATCCTTTATTTAGACAGACTTTTAATGAGGATAAAACTCAGCTCTGCAGAGTAGAGCTGAAGGCTGTGTTTGCTCATCAGTGCACACACATATATTCATAAGCTGGCTGCTTAAGGATCACTTCTCCAGTTGGAATTGCAGGAGCCCAGTGCTGTACCCTCCTGCACCCAGCTAAGAATCTACAGGACCCTGCCTTGTCCATTTATCCCTCCCTTGATACTTGTGCATCATACAGGTGGGGAGGGGTGAGCTGACACAGAGTCTGGGGCAAGCAGTGCAGGGAAGAACTGTGGCGTGTGGCTCCTTCATGGGCCAGGGGCTTTCTGTGCTTACAAAAGGATGGTTCTGGTTAATTCAGCACAGCACAAAGCCATGTGCAGTTTGGCTTTTACTAGACAAGCAACCCTGAGTTTTGGGGAGATCCCTGGTGCCCTTGCTGGCTCACCTGCAGCCTGGGTACCAAATCTCCCCTCTGCTTTGCACAATTGCACATTATTGCCTGCCTCCTCATGTTAGCAAATGCATTCCAAAGGAGGTTGGATTTTGAAGCTCTCATTATGCAGAGAAGTGTAAATGTGATTTGCATTCTGATTTTCACAAGTGTGCACTAAGTTAATATGGTGCTAAATCCCTCTTTTCCCTGTGATTTTTTTTTCTTTTTAGGAGAACATACTATTATACCACAATGGGCAAGGTTCAGTCAAAGTTATTGATTTTGGATCAAGCTGCTATGAAGACCAAAGAGGTTTGCAGAAAAGTCAAGTTGATGTAATTTTCTTAATAAGCTTTCTTAATTTTAAATAATGTGGAAGAACTATTTCTTGGATTGGGCTAATATATTGACCTATGCCCCTAATTAGAACCTGGTGAACTGTTCAGCCACTGGTGGTGGAGCAAATACTGGTAGAGACAAGTAAGATATTACCATTCTTTTTCTTCGTCCCAAGCCTGATTAGCTTCTTTACCCCTGTCGAAATCAGAATTGCGCTTTCAGGAGTGGTTAGCTGGAACAAACTTAAGAGGATAATCCAAATATTTCACTTATCAAGAAGTTTGTCAGGTCCAGAGACCCTTTCTCTGTGAGATGGTTAAATTATATTTGGTACTTTTTGTATGAATACCACAGGGAGGGAAATGGGAACTGTACTTTCAATTTAGGAACTGTTGATTGATGCAAATGGAACACCTTCAAATAGGAAAATGAGCATAGATAAACTGAATCACAGCATTAGGAGAACAGTTTCCTTCAGTGAAACTTGTTGAAAAACAATTTCTAAATAGAACGGGGGAAAGTGTATCACCCATTACTTTTAGGATGAGATTAGAAAATGTTTCCAGAGCCTATGTGAACAATCTGTGGATAGACAGATTTATGATTTCTGAACATATGCCTCCTTTCTGTGAAATCTGCAAATTGACATTTCAGTCCCAACTGTGATATTTTGCTTCTTGTCTGATTTTTGATCCAGTGTACACCTATGTTCAGAGCCGCTTTTATCGCTCCCCTGAGGTGATTCTTGGTCATCCTTATGCCATGGCTGTTGATATGTGGAGCTTAGGCTGTATCATAGCAGAGCTTTACACAGGCTACCCGCTCTTCCCAGGGGAAAATGAAGCTGACCAACTTGCCTGCATCATGGAGGTAACTTTTGGGGCTGGTTTGCACACCCATTTGACAAACTGCACCACCAGAAACAAAGAGAAACCTCAAGCAATAATGAGATATGATTGGCTATGGCCTGGCCTTCCAGAAGGAGATTTATTGCAGCCAAATGGCTCTTTGAGCCAGAAGGGCCCCTCTGAGCCTCTTTTCCTCCAGGCTGAGCCCTTTTCCCACCTACCTCAGCTTCCCCTCATCAAACTTGTTCTCCAGCCCCTTCCCCAGCTCTGTTCCCTTCTCCGAACATGCGCCAGCCCCTCAGTGTCCTTCCTGAAGTGACAGGTCCCAAACTGGACACGGACTTGAGGTGTGGCCTCACCAGTGCCATGGAGAGAGGGGCAATCACTGCCCTGGTTCTGCTGGCCAAGCTATTTTTGATGCAAAGATATGTACAGGCAGCACTAAGGAATCCCTTAATTCCCTCCACAATAAGAGGAAATATTTTGCAGGCATTTCACAGTAAATTGCAACATTCAATTTCTTTTCATAAGGAGGGCAAAATGACACACCGCACCTAATGGTTGTTGTGTATATTTAAGAAATAAGGAGTAACCCTATGAATTCATTTTCTATGAAGGTATTGGGTCTTCCACCAGCTGATTTTATCCAGGCTGCGTCAAGGAGGAGAACATTCTTTGGTAATTTCTTCTGATTATTTGTCCTTTTTGGATATCTCTCTGGTAGTTAATCACTAATTAATAGCACTGGTGAGGAGTAGGGTCAGAGATCTTTAGCTAATTCTTAGCTGATAAAAATACTTCCAGGAAGAGGTATGGAAAAAAAGCAAAAGGATAAAATGAGGCCTATAAACAAACCTGGAGCTCTACTCTTCATGTCTTATGGGCCTCTAATTGCCAAAGTGATAGAGAAGTTGCTCTTTAAAAATATTGTTGCTGAAAGGAATGCAGTGGGCTCTGGGAACTAATTTACATTTTTCATTTCTCTGTGTATAAATTTGGTTTGGAAATTGCTTAAAGTAAACAAACCAAACAAAAGGGTAGGATATGGTCTCTAGGATGTAATCAATCCTGTTCGCCACAATTCTGGTAGATTATCAATCCAACAGGGCAAAACTGGAGTTAGTGGGATGAACATGGATACTGTTTATGCAACTTTTTAAAGTATTTTGTGAAGTTTTTTAATGTAATTTTTTGAGGATGTTTTTTTTTTTTAAGATTCCAAAGGTTTTCCTAAATCTGTAACTAACAGCAAGGGGAAAAAGAGATGCCCAGACTCCAAGGATCTAGGCACAGTGCTGAACACCCATGATGCTGGTTTCTTGGACTTCTTGAAAGGATGCTTAATGTGAGTTCATACTGTATGCAACAAGCTACTTTTTAACTTTGCTTTCATTCTGTTGTGCCTTTAAAATCCTGGTATCTGTTGTGTTTGCTTGTTTTATTTTTTGGTGGGGTGTTTTGGGTTTGTTCTGTTTTGTTTTCTGTGTGCCCTCATTTGTATAACTATTATTATTGACACTTTACTATGCCTTCATTAGCAGTGACTTCAAATTTCTTTCTAGCAGTTCAGTAGCACTTTCCTAAAGAAATTCTAAAGAAACTGCTAACTTGCGATAACATGGGGAGGGAAGAAAAAATCATCCCACCATGTTTCACAAGAGGGTTGCTTTCAGTGTTCTCTGTTTGCCAAGTCTGTGTGAATCATTGATTCATTTTGGTTTGCTGGTTGAATCAGAATTTTCAGAAGATCATTTCAGTGGAGCAAAAAACCAAACCTTAAACAAGAATGTTGGGTCCCTACCCTAATAGAAGCAGGAACTGCATATTAAAAATGGTTTGATGCTGCAGAGGGTTTGATCAGCACAGTGCTGACGTAAATAGGTTTTGAAGGCTGGAGAAGATCACAGATTTTTCCATGGTTTTGGGATAAAAAGAAAATTATTTTGTTTCAAAAAAATGTCCTCATGACCTGACTTTCAACAGACAGGGCTGAATCTCTTGCTTCTTAGTGATTTTCAGATAGAAATAGTTGAATAATGATTTGTGTCCCGTGGATTTAAGGTGGGAGCCCTCCCTGCGCATGACTCCCGATGAAGCGATGAAACACGCGTGGATCCAGGAGCCCAAAATCTTCCGGAAACCACAGGCCCCAAGGAAGATGAGTGATGGCTCCTTCTCTGCACTGGAAAACAGAAGAGAGACTATTCGTAAGCATGTCCCACCTCAGGACTAAGGCATTTATACCAGTGTTTGGTGTTTCTGTGTGTTCCATGTCATCTGCCTGGAGTGAGGGGAGGTGGAAGTGTGGAGATAATGGATGGCTGGCCCCTGAAATGGGGTGGGTAAAGGCACCATTCCTCACTTGTGTAGAACTGCATGCCTTATGTTTTAGTTCAGCTGCCTGCAAGAAGACTGGAAGTGTTGAAGAATCACACGGAAAGCCCTTTTCCCTTCTGAGAGCAAAACAGCATCTGACACCACACCGCAGTGCATGTCAATTTCAGAGCAAAAGAATGCAGCAGTGGGGGTTGTAAGATCCCAGAGAAAATTTTAACCTGATTTGCTGGGAGTTTGTGTCAAATCCTGTGTTTTACCTGCTGTTAAGAGTCTGTAGTCTTAACCCTCTCATTTTAATGTTTTATTGTTGCAGAGAATCTCTGGAAAAATGCAGCTGACAAAGTGAGAAGTGAACTGGCTGACAGACTGACTCCTTTCACAGGCACAGCAGAAAGTGATGTGCAGAACACAAGGAAGCATGCTATTTCAGAGAAATACTTGGAAAACCACATGGAAAAGCCTATTAAATATGATCAAGCAGAAGACAGTGGTGAAAGAGCTCTTCCAAAAACATCTCTTTTTTTCCCACCAATTAAGTAACACAGAGCACAAGCTAAGATTGCATACCTAGTGTATTTTGTAGGTATTATTTGTACTCAGGAATATAAGCTATATCTGTCTGTTCATGGGCTGTGCACATTGTAAGTATATTTAATGTTCTTTTTACCCTGAAATCATCTAGTCAACCAAAAGAGAATTTGAGAACCATTCCTTTTCCTCATCTCCATCTTTGTGATCAGAGATTCTTCACAACCAGCAGCAATAAAATGGAGACTGTAGAGGTGGAGAGTGGCTTATTCTTGGTGTTCTAACAGACTTTTGAATTTTATATTTTCTTGGATCTAAAAGAACAGATGTGTTGACTGAAGAATCTGAATCCTTTTACTTACAGCAGCATAAATCAGGAATAATTCATGGATAAGATGATTGAATTTACTTATGTATAAAACAAATGAGAAATCAAACCTAGCATCCTCATTTTCCTCCTGCTACATCTTCCTCTTTTTATAGTGAAGCTGCTAGATGAAAGCCATTGTCACACCTTCCTAGCAGATTTAGAAATGCAAATTATGCTCTTTAGCTCTCTAGCAACAACAAAGCAGAGTGGTATTCTGGGCCCATTTCTGCAGGGACTCAACAGGAAGAATGGATTAAAGCAAGCTAGTTTGATTTGGGAAAATTGTCCTTCATGGCAAGTTTAACTTAATACTCTGAAAAAAACCCAACAAAAACCAAACTAATTTCTATGATCCCTCTGGCTTATGTGCTTAATGTGTTTAATTTAGGTATTTCACTCTTCAAACAGCAGACTATCTTTTCACTGCATTTGTAAAGCACCCACCTCATTGCACCTCTTACATTTGCTGGAGCTTACAGCTAGAAATTCAGTTGAGAAGGAATAATGAGAAAATTGTCCTGCCAAAAGTAGCTGCTACTTTAGCAGTGACACTGCAGCAGCCCCAAGGGAAAGAGGTGTTCAGAGGTGTTTAGAGTCACCATAGCAGCAAGCTCCCACAGGCTCTTTTACAAAAGGAAAATACACAGGATATGGAAATGGTCCTCAAACAGTTCCAATGTTACAGGAGTAAACAAGCCACCTGACAGGTACAGCTGAATCACTTACTGGTAGAAGTCTCCTCAGGGAAAATGGACTGCTGTGATCGTCCCCTCACCTTCAGGCAAATCCTGGGACTCCTGAAGAAACACTTGGAAAATGAGTGACCCAGGAAGGGCAATAGCTCATTATTGAGGGCAATTGAGCAGAGAATTACAAGGGTATTTTGGCAGACAAATACCATCCTGCTGTGATGCGGACATTCCTGACAAGCAGGCCAGCTTGCAGTGCCAGAATTATTTGTACCTCTGGTGTCAGAGAGACTCCTTTGCAGCTGAACCCTCACAGAGACCATAAAATGCTCTGATTCCTACTCTTCAACAGAATGATGTACTGGGAAAAGTTAGTTCTGTTCTGCACCATGTTATGGCACAGGGTGGGTGCACTGCAGAGTGTGGACAGAGCCCTCATCACATTTCTCAGACCCTTGGAACAAGAATTTACTAGTTTGGTGCAGTTGCTGCTCATTCTTCATGTTCTCTGTCACATTCCCTTCACTGCTTAGGCTGCCCCAAGTTACAATATCTGATTCTCACACTGTGAACTTGGGTTTTTGTCTGTTCTACCTCAGGGGCAAAGTTTGGGATCAATTATATTGAGATGCCCTTGACCCCTGGAATGGATGTCACCCTAATGAAGGTGTAAACCTCATTTGATAAATGGGGTTCTGTGCTGGAGCCATGTTTTCTTCACAATTAGTATATTTCGGTAGCTCTTTGTAGTAAGCATCATCGTATTATTTTTAATGGTATATGCTGGTGGGTTTTCCAAGGCATTCAGTGTTGAGGGAAAAGTGGCAAAGTCATCTGAGCCTGTAATTCAGTTTGATCATCCTTCCATATAGAAGGCAGATAGATGGCATTTCACTGTAGCTGCCATGAATTTGCTGTCTTCCCTTCCTTGCTGACCTGCTGTTCTGGTTTAATTCCTGCAGCCTTCATGGTGAGCTCCATCTTCAAAATCTTTTCTGATAACGGCTCTTGTGGATAACAGTTGGATTTTTTTCAGAGATGACAAAAATAAATAGAAATTACTTGGCAGAAATATCTAGCCCTGAGATATCATCACTGCTTTCGCATTCCTCTGCAGAAAGAAGTAGATCCATCAGACACAGGTAGCATCCTCATCCCTGTGCCATTTGAAAGGAGATAATGAGAAAATTCTCTGTGTAAGGGGGCAACCTACAAAATGCTGAGAAGAATCCTCTGACTCATGCTCAGCTGGAGCCACCCTCAGACTTTCCATGACGCAGTCTCACAGAGGAAAGAAGCACTGATAATTTGCTTTCTTGAAAAGCCCAATCCATGCATCATGATTAGTTTCTCTATGTATTGCCATTTTTTAACCACATTTGCCAAGAAAATGAGGTGGCTGCTTTCTTGTCCATCTCTGCACATTGGCATGTCTGTCTGGTCTAGTGGAAGGTGTCCCTGTCCATGGCAGGAGGGTTGAAATGAGATGATCTTTAAGGTCCCCTCCAACCCAAACCATTCTATGATTTTAGGATTCTGTCTTCCAGTTGTTGGGCATTTTTACAGCACAGATAAATGATTTGGAGTGTGAGGCTGGGAGGGGTATCACAGTATGGAGAAGTTCTGGGAATCCATGTCAGTGAGTTGAAGAGAACCTGCAGGGACCAGCACGGTTGCAGCAGTGGGTGACAGCAGTGTATCTGACAGGATGTCAGATACAGATCTTCAGATAACCAAGCCATGAGGACACAAAGGCTCAGTGACCAAGATGTTAGAACACTTCTGTCTCTGAAACCTCACTACAAAACTGTTGTCTGTAAATAACAACCTTTCTGGAATTGAATACTTTCTGCATAATTGCACTTCAACCACTGCTCCTGGGAGGGTATAACTGCGGTACATCAAATGCACAGCCATTGCAGAGCCCACATCAGTGGCCTTCAAAAGCAGAGACTCTCCTGATTGCTCCTGATCTACTGTGCAAGGATTTACCAGCAGGCATCAATTTCTGCAGCCCTAGGTGTGCCTGTGCCCTCCTGTTTGCTATGTGAGACAAGTAAAGCCAATTTATCAGGCTGGGAACTGCTCATCTTTGACCCTCCCTGTGCTTCCAGTGCTCTGAGCTTTCAAGTGACAAGTCTGTCCAGAAAATGGCTGTGTAGACGCTGTTTATATTAGTTCCAAAATGCCTTTAGCCATCACCTAGGATGCCACTGCTTTTAGCAGTATTTTTGGCACCCCTTTAAATCTTGAAAAGGGGAAGGAGGAAAAAGAACTGCAATCCTACAATTCCCCATTCTGTAAATATCCCTCACATGCTGATGTATCTGTGCTTGCTAACCCACTTAGCAAATTACTTATTATAAAGAGAATCTCCACCTCTCTATCCTCAGGTTTTTTGGGCATCCAGGATTTTCAGCCTGTGAAAAAGGAAAGGGCTTTTCACAGTTGCAATGGGACTACTTCTGGAACAGGAGGATTTGTGCAACTCAGTTATGGATAAACAAGCCCAGAGCAGTGAAAGAGCTGAGAAATTACATTCAGTAAAGGTGAAGTCCTTTCACAAGGCAGCTTGTGAAAAAATCTCCCTTATTCCACCCCCTTTCCTTCAGGATTGTGTGTGTTATTCAACAAGGAGCTTTACAGCTCTTCTGCTGCTTCCATATGATCCATAGGATTTGGAAGAAGTAGCCCTGCAGATGAGTGGCAAAAGGTGAGTCAGCTTGGCACCATCTTCCACAAGGGCTATAGCTTTTTGAAATATAGAGAATCTGGGATGGATTCATGGAAAAGACAGCTGTTGAAGAAGTGAGTAGCTGAATGTAAGGATATTTTTCAGCCTAGTTACAATAGTTTCAAGTTACCCTTCTGTTAAAAACCTGTTTGGGTATCAGCCTTCAGACATTTTTAAGCCAAATTTCTTTTGAAGTTGAATTTTTTGTTAAAATTTGTCCTGAAAAAACAGAGGTATTAAATAACCTCACCAGAATGCAAATACTGTGAAATGATACTCACGTTGCTTCAGCTGGCTCTATATAACAGTATTCTGCTGCTTCCTGCACTGCAACAGGGAGTTGCTGAGCTGGGGAGGTGTGGGGTGGAAGTTGGCTGTGAGTCGGGGATATGTGTGCTGCCAGCAAAGGATTTCAGCAGTGGAACAATCAGGGCTGTTTTGAGAGTACTGGGCATAGCCATTTTTCTTCTTTACCTTCTGAGTTTGTTGCATGTCATCATAATCCCCAGAGAGAAAACTCAGTGGAACTTCACTGCTTTCCTCTCCTGTCTGTCTCTGTCTTTTGCCTGAGGCAGATACTCAGAGGTGCCATTGCATCCTGTGGTTCTGACTCTCTTTCTTTTCACACTTGGCTCCTGTAGGAGCATTTAGTTTTCTACAGGAAGCAGATTTTGTCTTCCTCCCTCTTCTCAGGTCATCTATAATTTTAAAATCTTCTTTGGCATTCTGCTCACTGCCAATCTGTGATATCTTCCTGCACATCTCTCCCACGCCCCTCAGCAGTGCCATGCAAACACCACCACATCCTGTTCCACCCAAGAGACCATGCAACTCCAATCCTTGTCACACAGCCAAACCACTTCTCCTTGTAATTCCAGGAGAGTTGCACATTCCAGCAGTGTCTCAGTTGCATCCTCCAATCTCACACTCTTCTCCATGTGAGGAAAGGATTTTCTGCCTAAAAGTGGAGAACAAGCCGCAGTGAAAATTTCTCCCATGGGCAGCTCTGCAAAATGCAAATTCCCTTGCCTTTTTCCCTCCCTACTTCATGATTATTTCTGTCTTTGGTTCATCTCCCAGAGGGGTGAAAGTCTCTCAGTTTTAATATCCCTGTGCTGTCCTAACCTCCAAATACTCAATTTGCATTACTGTATCCCTCAGAAAAACAGAGTCTTGGGCCTCTCTGGAGCAGACAGTATAAAAAGTGTCAGCATTTGATTAGAGAACTGAAATACAAAGACATAAATATACTTCAGGACTATACAGTCCTGTCTAAAGCAGGACTGTCAACAACATGACCTGAGATTCAAGCAATCTGTATGCAGTTTGATCTCTTTAAACCCTATGCCTGAGGATCAGATCAGGTAACTCTCCTTCTCTGTTGTTCATCTGTTCTTCCAACACTTGCCCCAGAAAAATAATACAAATGGCTTTTCTACATTTTCCCTGAAAGTTAACTGGAGTAAACTACCATGTCCTCCAGAATCCACAGATCTGGGATAAGGTTTGTAGTGGATTATGCAGCTGGGCAAATTGGAGATGATGGACAAGGCACTTCCTGGCAGAACTGGTCAGAAACCTACTGAGGGTTATTGTTTTTATGTCATTAGTCTGAAAGGTCTCAGGCAGCACAAGAGATGATGCACTTTTCTCCAATGACTCACTCTCACCAAGCCACAGCATTAAGACTTAGCTTCTTTCCTACAAATTTGTCCATAACCATCCCACAACAGTGGCACAATTGGGATTCATTTTAGAATCTGCAGTGGCAAGACAAGTTCATGAGAAGTGCCCCTTTTCCTTGGTGAGGAGAGCCAACATTCACCCACCCTGAGGAGTACTGGGTAGGAGGTAAACACTTGGCTGCCTTGTTTTGGGTCTGTAGGACAAAACAGCTGTTAAAAATGTTTAAAGATGTATATGAGATGGCTTAGTACAGTTTCACTCAGGCAGGGTGCCAGGGCATGTTATGTAAAGTGTTGATCTTTCCTACATTTTAGATTGAATATAGAACAGTTGGGTTCCAGCCCTCCTTCCTGGCAACAGGCCCAGCCTTGGGCATTTCCATATAAACTGGCCTTCTCCTAGCTGCCCAAGGTATCAGCAAGACTCAGAGACTGCAGAGATGTTGGTGATGTTCTTCTCAGGAATCAAGAGAATGCTCTTCCTCTTGTCCCTCCCATGCTTTTGTTCTTGCCAGCTTGGATGTCCTCTGCTGCTTTTCCCCACCTTCCTGGATCCTTCCAGCATGTTCTGCCTCTGCTGGGACCATGGGGAACAGGAGCTGATGGGGTTGAGCTGCACATCCACACTGGCTGGATGGCATGTGGATTCAGCCCTCATGGAGAGCTGCCTGGATCTGACATTGTGACAGGAGGTGCCTTCTAAAATGGCAGCATCTGCTTCTCTGTAAATTGAACAGATTTCCACTTCATCCCCCTTTGCCAAGGGACATGCTCCAAGTATGTTGGACAAAAGGTATATTGAAAGGCTAAGAGGATTGGGAATCTTCAGCCTGGAAAGGGAATTGGGAATTGTTCAGCCTGGAAGACACAGAAGGCTTTGGGGTGACCTCATTGTGCCCTTCCAGAGCCTGAAGGGAGCCTACAGGAAAGATGGAGAGAGACTCTTGACAAGGGCCTGGAGTGACAGGACCAGGGGGAATGGCTCCACACTGACAGAGATGAGGTTTAGATGGATATGAGGAAGAAATCATTCCCTGTGAGGGTGGGGAGGCCCCGGCACACTGAGATATGTCAGGCATAGGATAGGACATCCTTGGGAATTCTTGTTTTTTCCACTGTCAGGCAACCACTAAGTATAGATGTCTGATGTTAAAGCAGCTGGAGTTTACAGGGGGAAAAATGCCACCAAGGCTGCTAAATAAAAACCAGGCTGTTTTGTTTTCCTTTAAATATAAAAGAGAAACAGACAGCTTAATTTTATCCAGATACAGAGAGAAAGAGTTTATACCAGTTTCAGTGTTTTTACTTTGTTCAGCTGTTTTCAGTTCCTCTTTCACACAACAGTAAAATATATGTTGCACAAAATATGTCACAATGTTTGTCTAAAAATGGGTAAACTTTGGAGGTAGTGAGGTAGCCAGCCTTCCTTATGGTCATGAGCTGGTTGCAAAATGATTCTTGTTAAAACCACTTTTTAAATCTTTCTTGGATTGTGACCCAGACAGGGAGCTTTTGGCTGTAAATTATTGCAGGAAAAAATAGAAGAAACACTTGTTCTTATTTGTTTAATAATGGATTTTTAAAAAGTGATTTGGGGTAAACCCAAAGCATTTAATTTCTCCTAAAAGAACATCCTGAAAGGAAAAATTGAAATGTTTGATTTCAAAAGTATTAAACATTCTATTATTTTTAGAAAATGTATTTAACGTTAACAATGGTTTTTTTCCTCCTTGGTATCGGAAACTCTTTGTTTATATTAGAAAATAATTTTGATCCCAAAAAAGTTACAGGTTTTTTCAAATCTTTTACATATCAGAAAATATCTCCCAATTATTATAGGTCTGGATACAGTAAGCAAGCACATTAAATCCAGAAAAATCTACATTTGCTCAGCTGTCAAGCACATCCATTGAACCCAAGGAACAAATAGTTTGAGGGAAAGACCTCCTAGTTACTGTAAGTGGACTTTTAGTGAGGTTTTCTATTTGAAATCTTCCTTCTAAGCCTCTCTCTCTCACATCATTGGTTTTTATTTTAATTTTCCTTCTTACTACAACCAAATAAAAGTCATTATCTGAGAATTGTCAAGTGGTGAAAAACCAGCCCAGAAGGCTTGCTTTCACAAAGGAGGGTTGTTTTTGCAAGTGTTTACTGCATTCTTGGTTCATAATGTATATTTAATTTTAAATATTTTATCTATTTCAGAATAACTGATTTGCAGACAATTTATCTTTGAATTTGCATCTTGTAACGAAATCTTTACCAGATCTGTTTTCTTGATGAGGTACAGAGATGCATAGGACTCAACTGACCCCAGAAGATTCTTCACTTCTGACCTGAGGCTGCACAATGTAAGTATTGGACAAGAGCCTGGTATGTTAAAAATCTCTCTTTCTTCTGTCTTTCTTGGTCATGGGCACAGTGAGTTTGGGATTGCAGAGGCCAAAAGATGGACATGACTCATCTTGGAAAAATGGAAATAGAGCTGGCAAGAGTAGGAGTGAAGTGGGAGTGTGAGGGCTTCTCTATTAGGAAAATGCTGTCAGATGTTGCCCATGCCCTTAGCTAGAGTTTAGGAAGCCAAATTCATTAGGTGCTAAGGAATTGCAGCAGAATGATTAACACAGACATCTCATTATTAACAGACATGCAGGGCCATTGTCCCACCCATATAGACCCACATGAAAATATCTTTAAATTACTGAAGGTTATTTACCCATCATAGTTTTGTGGGAAATACACAATACCACAGAGAAAAAATAAGTATACATTTAAATGCTGAAAAGTGTGGCTAAGTGCTCAGAAATAAAATACAAACTACTCTGTGTGCTATCTCCAGTATAAAGTTATGTGGCATCTCAGTATCACATAAAAGGATTTACAAGGGGAGCTGGATCCCTGTTTTAACTTCTCCCCCATGGTATTTGCACCATCCTTGTCAAATGGAGTTCAAAAGCATCAAATCAGTGGGGTATTGCACCTTCCTTCTTCAAACAGCACCAGCCCACACAGTCAGCACTCCCTCAAGATGCAGCAAAACCTGCTGATGAGCGTAGGCAATATTCCACAGGAAAGAGGGGCACTATTTTTATGGAAAAATTTGTGGGATTGGTGCTATCATGTGCTTCTCACTCCAGAAAACCAGCATTAACTCAATGGATGTTTCCTACATTCAGTCCATGTTACAATTGTCAAATTAACAATGCAATTCCCTAATAGAAAGGAAAATGCTGAATGAAAAAAGGAATTGAGACTTGGTGGAGCTGAAAAATCACAGAATACTTTGGGTTGCCCTGAGAAGCTGTGGCTGTCCCATGCCTGGCAATGTCCAAAGTCAGGTTGGACAGGGCTTGGAGCAACCTGGGACACTGGAAGGTGTCCCTGCCCATGACAGGGGTTTGGAATTAGATGATCTTTAAGATTCTCTCCAACCCATTCCACCTTTGTGGGGATGTGGAATAGCTTCCCAACTTTGTTGTGACAGTAGGCCATTTTTTATACTCTTAAACAGACAAGCTGACATTACTAATTTTTAGTTTCATTCTCCTATTGGATTTCCCCCAAAGGCTTGACAAGGGCTCAAGGGGGAACCAAGGGAATTGTCTTTGATTGTGTACTCCCCTAACTAGGCAAGATGTGGCCTTATCCAGTTTCTGGATATGGAGAGGTAAACACATGTTTTGCCAATAAACAAACACATATAATAATAGTTCATTAATAATTGAATATATATAACATTTGGTTGGAAGGTTCATCTAGAGGCAACTTTGGCTCAGAGCCTGTTGTTCAGGCCTCAGTCAGGGTCTGTTGTTTAGGCCTCAGTGTTTCAGCCTGCCACAGAATTTCTGGACCTGTCTCCCTGTCAGGTACAAACTTCTGAGTCATCAACCACCACAGAAGCCGCTTCCCTTCCTCTTCTTTCTCTCACACATTTGGTGTTTGCCTGGCTTCTCTGGGCCTGTGATTATGGGACATGAGGCACAGAATACTAGAACACATCCCTGGCTCTTTGAAGAAGCCTCTGCCATGACCACTGGCACCAGAGGGTATTTCAGATCTGATGGCCCTGAGAGAATATATACATAATAGAAAATTGTCTTTCTGTAGAAGAAATAGGTCCAATCAGAATTAGTATTTATTTTTTTAAAAACCACTCAACTTTTTCCTGTAGTTTGTTTTAAATCAGAAAAGCAATGTGTTATGTTTCTATAAAGACAGAAATACAGTAATCATGGAATCATAGAATGGTTTGGGTTGGAAGGGACCTTAAGATCTTCTCACATCACCTTCCCTGTCATGGGCAGGGACACGTTCCACTATCCCAGCTTGCTCAGAGCCCCATCCAGCCTGACCTGGGACACTTCCAGGCATGGGGCAGCCACAGCTTCTTTGGGGATCTGTGCCAGGGTCTCACCACCCTCGCAGAGAAGAATTTCTTCCTAATATCGCATTTAAACCCACTCCCTGTCAGTGTAAAGCCATTCCCCCTTGTCCTGTCACTCCAGGCCCTTGTCAAGAGTCTCTCTGCATCTTTCCTGTGGGTTCCCTTCAGGCACTGCAAGGCTACAATGAGGTCACCCCAAAGCCTTCTCTTCTCCAGGCTGAACAATCCCAATTCCCTCAGATTTTCCTCATGGCAGAGATTCTCCAGCTTCTCAGCACTTTGTTGGCCTCATCTGGACTATCTTCAACAGTTCATGTCCTTCCTGTGCTGGGACTCCAGAGAGAAAAGAGGTCACGCCTCAGCCTCCTTTTCTCCAAACCAAACTGGAATCCTCAGATCCTCCTCACAGGACATTCCTTCCAACATTTCCACCAGCTTTGTTGCCTTCCTCTGAGCCTCCATTCAAGTACCTTCACATTGTTCTTAAATTCTAGGGCCCTGGGCAGGTTTTGGCTGGGATAGAGCTTGTTTCCTTCATAGCAACTGGTATGGACTACATTTTGGACTTGTGTTGGAACAGTGTTGAGACCACAGGGATGCTTTAGTTCTTGCTGAGCAAAGATTAAACAGAGTGAGAGTCCTCTGTTTGTCATCCCACCCAACCACTGAGGGGGCTGAGGGTGCACAAGGAATTGAGAGGGGACACAGCTGACTCCAACTGCCCAGAGGGATATTACAAACCTAGAAAGCCAAGGGGTAGTTTTGTTTAGGCCGTACTATTCCAGTTGCTGCCTTAAGCACCTTTTGTGCTTCCTAATATAGGCTGGACAAATCCTCCTTTCTGATCCCCATTTTGCCTCCAAAATTCCATTGGGTATGAAATACACAATACCACAGAGAAAAAAATAAGTATACATTTAAATGCTGAAAAGTGTGGCTAAGTGCTCAGAAATAAAATACAAACTACTCTGTGTGCTATCTCCAGTATAAAAGTTATGTGGCATCTCAGTATCACATAAAAGGATTTACAAGGAGCTGGATCCCTGTTTTAACTTCTCCCCCATGGTATTTGCACCATCCTTGTCAAATGGAGTTCAAAAGCATCAAATCAGTAGGGGTATTGCACCTTCCTTCTTCAAACAGCACCAGCCCACACAGTCAGCACTCCCTCAAGATGCAGCAAAACCTGCTGATGGCGTAGGCAATATTCCACAGGAAAGAGGGGCACTATTTTTATGGAAAAATTTGTGGGATTGGTGCTATCATGTGCTTCTCACTCCAGAAAACCAGCACTAACTCAATGGATGTTTCCTACATTCAGTCCATGTTACAATTGTCAAATTAACAATGCAATTCCCTAATAGAAAGGAAAATGCTGAATGAAAAAAGGAATTGAGACTTGGTGGAGCTGAAAAATCACAGAATACTTTGGGTTGCCCTGAGAAGCTGTGGCTGTCCCATGCCTGGCAGTGTCCAAGGTCAGGTTGGACAGGGCTTGGAGCAACCTGGGACACTGGAAGGTGTCCCTGCCCATGACAGGGGTTTGGAATAAGATGATCTTTAAGATTCTCTCCAACCCATTCCACCTTTGTGGGGATGTGGAATAGCTTCCCAACTTTGTTGTGACAGTAGGCCATTTTTTATTCTCTTAAGCAGACAAGCTGACATTACTAATTTCTAGTTTCATTCCCCTATTGGATTTCCCCCAAAGGCTTGACAAGGGCTCAAGGGGGAACCAAGGCAATTGTCTTTGATTGTGTACTCCCCTAACTAGGCAAGATGTGGCCTTATCCAGTTTCTGGATATGGAGAGGTAAACACATGTTTTGCCAATAAACAAACACATATAATAATAGTTCATTAATAATTGAATATATATAACATTTGGTTGGAAGGTTCATCTAGAGGCAACTTTGGCTCAGAGCCTGTTGTTCAGGCCTCAGTCAGGGTCTGTTGTTTAGGTCTCAGTGTTTCAGCCTGCCACAGAATTTCTGGACATGTCTCCCTGTCAGGTACAAACTTCTGAGTCATCAACCACCATAGAAGCCGCTTCCCTTCCTCTTCTTTCTCTCACACATTTGGTGTTTGCCTGGCTTCTCTGGGCCTGTGATTATGGGACATGAGGCACAGAATACCAGAACACATCCCTGGCTCTTTGAAGAAGCCTCTGCCATGACCACTGGCACCAGAGGGTGTTTCAGATCTGATGGCCCTGAGAAAATATATCCATAATAGAAAATTGTCTTTCTGTAGAAGAAATAGGTTCAATCAGAATTAGTATTAATTTTTTTAAAAACCACTAAACTTTTTCCTGTAGTTTGTTTTAAATCAGAAAAGCAATGTGTTATGTTTCTATAAAGACAGAAATACAGTAATCATGGAATCATAGAATGGTGTGGGTTGGAAGGGACCTTAAGATCTTCTCACATCACCTTCCCTGTCATGGGCAGGGACACGTTCCACTATCCCAGCTTGCTCAGAGCCCCATCCAGCCTGACCTGGGACACTTCCAGGCATGGGGCAGCCACAGCTTCTTTGGGCAGTCTGTGCCAGGGTCTCACCACCCTCGCAGAGAAGAATTTCTTCCTAATATCCCATTTAAACCCACTCCCTGTCAGTGTAAAGCCATTCCCCCTTGTCCTGTCACTCCAGGCCCTTGTCAAGAGCCTCTCTCCATCTTTCCTGTGGGTTCCCTTCAGGCACTGCAAGGCTACAATGAGGTCACCCCAAAGCCTTCTCTTCTCCAGGCTGAACAATCCCAATTCCCTCAGATTTTCCTCATGGCAGAGATTCTCCAGCTTCTCAGCACTTTGTTGGCCTCATCTGGACTCTCTTCAACAGTTCATGTTCTTCCTGTGCTGGGACTCCAGAGAGAAAAGAGGTCATGCCTCAGCCTCCTTTTCTCCAAACTGGACAAACCAAACTGGAATCCTCAGCTCCTCCTCACAGGACATTCCTTCCAACACTTCCACCAGCTTTGTTCCCTTCCTCTGAGCCTCCATTCAAGTACCTTCACATTGTTCTTAAATTCTAGGGCCCTGGGCTGGTTTTGGCTGGGATAGAGCTTGTTTCCTTCATAGCAACTGGTATGGACTACATTTTGGACTTGTGTTGGAACAGTGTTGAGACCACAGGGATGCTTTAGTTCTTGCTGAGCAAAGATTAAACAGAGTGAGAGTCCTCTGTTTGTCATCCCACCCAACCACTGAGGGGGCTGAGGGTGCACAAGGAATTGAGAGGGGACACAGCTGACTCCAACTGCCCAGAGGGATATTACAAACCTAGAGAGCCAAGGGGTACTTTTGTTTAGGCCGCACTATTCCAGTTGCTGCCTTAAGCACCTTTTGTGCTTCCTAATATAGGCTGGACAAATCCTCCTTTCTGATCCCCATTTTGCCTCCAAAATTCCATTGTAGAGAAGCAGACAATGTCTGTGAGCTGCACAGAGATCACAGAGCTCAGGACAATGCAGGCAAAATGTTTTGTGTTTGGGTGGGTGAATCTTTGAGAACTCAAGATACTTCCAGTCCAGAACCACTTCCCAACACAGGTGACCTCAGGGAGGCCATGAACTTGTATTTCCTCATGTTTCTGACATAAAACCCTGTGCCATCAAAAGATGAAGTAGAAACAGACTTCTAATTAGAAGTTGATGTGTGACCGGAAGAGTCAAGAACTTCCTCCTGGAGGTTTGAGAGGGGAGGGAGCTCTGAGTTGTGCCCAGCCCAGAGTGTCACTGTCACAACAGCTGAGGCAGGAGAGAACAGAGTGGAACAAGAATGGCAGAAAATGTTCTTTATGCTGACCTGAACTTGCCTGAACCAACCAGAGCCAGAATCCTGACAGTCCCTGATGTCCAAGGTAGGTCCAGTGCTGAGCAATGAGCTTTCTTTGCATTCTCCACTCTCTCTCCCACATCTCTTGAGAGAGTTCCTTGCAGCACCAAAGTGCCAAAGAGCCCAAGGGAAACATGAGGGCCAAGGCTGGAAAACTGCAGGTGGAATGTCCAGAGAGGGTTGTTGATATTTACAAAGGCAAGTTGTTGGAAGATCTACTTTTCTCTTGCTAAGGTGCAGGTGTGAGGCATTGTCTCTGGGGTGAGATTAAGAGTTGTTTTTATCCATTTTGGAGAGCATTCCAGAGCTGAACATGCATTGCTGCTGGCCCTGGCCTGTTGTCCCCCAGCAGACTGAGATTGCTGCAGCAAACTGCTCAGGATGGAGTGGCTGCTGTTGCTGGTGCTCACAGCAGTCTCCTGCACAGCTGTTCCTGCTCCCTGAGCACAGCAGGCACTGCCTGGGGGCTTCTCCTCCTGCTCTGGCTGTACCAACTGCTGGTTGAATGCACAAGTGTGAGGAAATGTTTCATGGACAGCTTTACTCTGATTTAGGATCAAAGAGTTTGCAAAATTCTAACCAAGGATTTATCTTTCTTTAATGAGTTTAAAATTGTTGAATAAATGTTTGCACTGGTTTTGCAATATCTGCCATAAAAGTACATCCTAAAAATTAACAGACTTCATACAGTGTGTCTCTGTATTTCATTTCCATTTTCATTTTTCTTTCCTTTCTTTCTAATCCTGCATTCACTCTGGCAGAAATTATTTCTGGCAATCCAATGCTTGTCTTTTGCACAAAGTGTGACCCCTCTGCATGTCTTTTTGGATATGTGGATTTACTAACACCCCAGGAAAGAGGGTTTTACCACCCCTTTCAAAGGATGAATTCAGAGCTTAATTGACCACAGTAGGTGCCACCTTATAACAAGTTTCGTTTTTCCTTTGAATTTAACCTCTGTATTCCTATTCAGAATTTTGATAGATTTCTAGTAACATTTGGGTGTTTTTCTGCTTGTGTCTTTCAGGGAAACCCCTACCAACTCTTCTATGTGTTCACTGAAATTATGCACAAGATTTCCCAGATATTGTCTCCATCTTCTAAAAAGAGCTCAACTCCCTGACTTCCATCTTAGCTCTGTACAGTGATAGAACCCAGGGGGCTGGCTCAGTGTTGCATATCACGATGACTTTGAGAGTTTTATAACATTGCAATGTCCTTTTTTTTTGACATTTTACCTCCTTTTTATCTCCCTCTGACCTTTATTTCCTCTCCATATGTTTTATTCCCTGCTGCATTTTATTTATTACCTGCAGATGATAGAATAGATTTTACTACTCTCCTTATTATCATGTTAATTTAGATAAAATCTCCAACTCCTCCAAGTTTAGCACAATCTGCAGTTTTCAGGTTTTGATGTTTTAGTCATTCTCACCATTCCTGTCAGGATGAACAACCTTGGGCCACCCTTGGCACTTTCCTCCCTTTTTGTCAAGATTGACAATGCGAGTGTGTGTCCCTGTGCCCTCTGGTATTGTCTGCCTTGAAAAGAAATCAGTTCTGTTCCTGCCTACAGCAAGTGCTCCAAGGGTGAAAGTGTCAGCATGGAACATGGAATCAGAATATCCTGAGCTGGAAGGGACCCACAAGGACCATTCAGTCCAACTCCTGGTCCTGCACAGACATCCCAATAATCCCACCCTGTGCATCCCTGGGAGGGTTTTCCAAATGCTGTTTGAGCTCTGGCTGTCTTGGGGCCGTTCCCTGTGGAGCCTGTTCTGTGCCCCAGCACCCTCTGGGGAAAGAACCCTTCTCTGATATCCAACCTGACCCTCCCCTGACACAGCTCCAGCTGTTCCCTTGGGTCCTGTCCCTGGTCACCACAGAGCACAGATCAGTGCCTAAAATGGAGAAAAATATAATTTGTGCATAGTTAACCACAGTCACATCAACCAGTTGCTGTCCTGTGTTCAGCATTTTCTCACCATTTCAGTCATTCTTATTTCATTTAAGTTGATTCTCAGCTCTCTGTGCTCTGTTCTTGTTCCCAGGCTCAGGCTGTACCTATGCTGAAGTGAAAGTGAAGTCCCAAGACACAAATGCTGCAACAAACCGCAAATCATTAGGTGAGTTCAGCTGTCTGATAAAGTGATGGTAATTTAAACAAGAAGGCAGAGGGGCTGATCCTGATGCCCCAAACATGCAATGACACAAAACCATGACGTGGCAGGAGGATACAATTGTCTGCTTTCCACACCCAGAGCAGGGACAGCTGAGGTGTTGCATCCTGTGCCCCTAAACACTTGTTGGCTTTCCTGGCAAAGGAATAGAAGGATGTGATGGGCCACACCCAGACCCGCCGAGCCCAGGCCCCTGTCCCCAGCAGCTGGAAAAGCGAACAAAGGAGAGGAAGAAGCAGAGGGAGGGCATTGATTGAGAGGACTCTCCTGCTTTTCCCCTCTCCTCACACCCATGGCAGGTTGGGATCTGTTCAGTTCCCTGGGCACAGGGCACCAGAGCCAGTGGGGAAGCACCAGGACATTGAGCCTGGCTTCTGCCTGCAGATCTGGAAATCAGGCTCCCATTCCCAGTGGGAACCTGAAAAGGCATCTTGAAATGCTGGGGAAAGGGGCTTTTGTCCTGCTGTGCAATACAACATCCAGCTGTTCTCCTAATCTTTATTTTTCTGTCCCTCTGTAGGTAAAAGCCATTGTTCCAGAAAATATGTTGCTATATTGGTGGTGATAATCCTCGTACTGGTCCTGGCAGTATATTTAATAATCACATGTAAGTTCTTTTGTTAATGTCATAACAGCCATTTATTTGTGTCTCTCTGCCACTGACTGATGCCCAGGCCGTGACATACAAAGCCAGTAGGAACAGAAGTTTGGTTTGAAGGCAAAGGACAGCAGTTTTTGGCCAGCTATGGCTGTAAGAAGAAATCTGTAAGAGAGTCAAATGGTTTGAAAGTTTAAAATTGAAACAGATAAAAAAGCCAAAATCCCAATGAAACACTGACAATATTCAAATGACAAAGAATTTATTATACAAATGTTTTGAAGAAGCAAGTTAAGATTTGATAATGCCTACCAGTAATATAATTGCTAACTGTGAGAATCCCACAAGGTGATGAGATTGTATCATGAGACCAAGATGTCCATAACACCAAAAAATTTAAAATAATTATGAATTAAAGTTCATATGAAGGAGGCAACTAAATAGACCCATTTAGTATTTCCTTTAAATGTTTTCAAATAACCGTTTTTGAATTTCGGATGGTTTTGCTTGTTTCTTTCCCTCCTGTCATAGCTGAGAAAGCTTGAGAAGCTTCCACAACCAATCACTCTCAAGTCCCAGACTTTGCCACCTGCTCAGACATGCACATGGGGAAGACATGGCAAAGCCTTTGACCCTTGAAACTTAAAAAACAGGGCTGGGGGAGGCAAATTGTTCTTCTTTTTCAAGGCAAAGTGTTCAGGATTGAGGTGTGACAGTGCCCTGACATTTATCAATGTCAAACAGCAAAGGGTGGAGCAAATTAAAAGCAAATAATGAACCAACAGAAAATAAAAAGAGGGAATTTACATTTAACAGAGCTTTATGTCTAACACTGAAAGAGGAGTCCTTAGACTTAGATCCATGATTGGTTTTAGTTACAGTTTTTTGTGAGGCTCAGTACTGGCTCAGAACAGCTACAGACCTGAAAAAAAATACTCCTAAGAAACTTGAGATCTAGCTCAAACTTGAGAAATTAAATACAGGTAGTTTTTAAGTTCAGGAGCAAACAGGTTTAACTTGTGTTCCAAATAAAAACTGCTGCATTTTGAGTTTATTCTAAGTTATAGTTTTGTATGAATTTTCCATAAGGTCTTGTTATTAACAACTACATTGTTATTAAGATACAATTTGTGAAAATGGACTCAAGTGTTGTCTTTTCCTCAGTGGAACCTAACCTGACCATTTGATGATTTTTGTAGTAGCCCCATGAGCAAAAAGGCAGAGTTTGCATTTTGGGTTGGGTGATGGGGGTCAGAGAGGTCCAGCAGAACTCTGACAGTGCCTGGCACAGTGGTCACTCCTTGTAAGCAGAAATTGTGCTCTTATTTCCAGATGGTCCAAGAGCAGGCAGTCAGCAGGACTCCACAACAACCATCCCTGAAGAGGCACTAGGTAGGCAACCCTCTGTCATTCCAGAGGGAGTTTCCAAAAGCCTGTGGGATTGGCTGTGCAGGGGCAGGGGAGGGTGTGTGACTGGAGTTTGTTGAGAAGGGAAACAAAGAAAGAAAACCTCTCCCATCTCAGGAATACCAATCTGATCCTGGACACTTCCAGGATGAGCTTTGGAAGGCACAGGAAGAACAATCCCTCTGGAAGCACAGCACTGCAGGGAGCAGGATGGATCATGTGCCTCCTCTGCTATTCCAAGGCCCTCCATTACCAGCCCTTGAACCCAGTGCAATTCCCTGTGGCTGTTTAGGAGCTGCTGAGCAAAGCTGGCCAAGGCTGGATCATGTTTGCTGTGCTGCTGCTCCCGGTCTGGCTCCTGCCTGCTGATTCTGGGCTGCTCTCAGCTCCAGAGGCTCTGGGGGATCCCTGGTGCTCTGCTGACACTTCTCAGCAGGAGCACACAGGCATTTCTGGGGCTGGAATGGCCTCTCTGACCTCTCCATTGTTGTGGCATCCTTTGGTCAGTGTCAACATGGACTTTACACACCTCTTCTTCCCTTCTGCAGGCTGCCCCCCAGCATGGCAGAAACATGGCAGAAAATGCTACTTCTTTTCTCCAGAGGAGAAACCAAAGGACTGGAAAGCCTCCCGTGCAGAATGCACTGCCATGGGCTCAGACCTGGTGGTCATTGACAGCAGGGAAGAGCTGGTGAGATCCAACTCCTGGGGCAGCTGCTCGGGGGCTGGAGCTGCCTGGCCCAGGGCTGAGCAGGGACACTGGTGCCAGCTCCTGTCCCATGTCCTTGGGCTCTGGGACTGCTGCCAGCCATGGCCAGCCCAGGCCTGGCAGTGGCAGCAAAGGCCTGCAGGGAGAGGCCTCCTGGGCCTTGGAGTCCTGTCCCTGGAAGCTTCTGTGACCAGGCCTGATCCCATGGCAAGGAGCAAAGTCCCTGCCCAGCTGGCTGGGCTTTTCCAGGATTTAGCACACAGGCCATGGAGCTGGAACAGACACTTCTTTGTGGGAGCCATGGCTGGGACAAAACCTGAAAAGGCTTTGCCACCCCCATCCAAAAGGAAAAGTGTCCTCAGATATCAAGTCACACCTGTCTAAAAGCAATGTACACTTACAAGGGCACCACAGGTGTATTCTTACATTTGTTATATTCATATGGGGCCTCCAAAGGGAGATGATCTTCAATAGAAATGGAGAAATCCTCTGGAGCAGTGGGCAGAGGTGCTGTGGCTGGATGCACACTGCACTGTGCTGCCTGTTTATCCCTGAGCCTTCCGTGCCTCTGCTGAAGGAAATGTAATTTCATGTGTTCCCATTGTTGGCTTCCTTTCCAGAGTTACCTGCTCACACAAATCAAGATATAAATACTACTTACTTGGTCTCAGACGCTTCTCCAGAGGAGCAGAAGTGGAAGTGGATCAACAACGTGGAACATGACCCAGCCATGTGAGCTCCTTCCAGCAAGTCCCTGCCATGCAGTGTCTGGGAAGAGGAAAATGCCAAAGGCAGAGCAGAGAGCAGAGAGCACAAGGGAGATCAGGGACTGTGCTTTGAGGGAAGCTGATTGCTGGAGGTGCAGGTGCTTCAGCACAAGCCTGGGCCAAGGAAAGGGAGCCTTGCAGGGCCAGGGAACACAGGGCTGTCCTGTAGGGATGGCAGGAGAGGACACAGCTGGAGTTCTGCTGGGGAAGGAAGGATCTGGCTGGATGCAGCTCCCTGGGGAAAGGAAGGGGACAGGAGGCAGGGACAAGAGAAAGGTGATGTCAGCACCATTGGCTGGATGGGATCAAAGCAGGGGAATGTTTCTGGATGGGAAAGCATTGCCCAGAAACTTTTGTGGAGATGTGGGGAACAGCAGTGAGGAAAAGGAGGAATTCAACAAGGCAGTTCCTGATATCTGTGGCAGTAACACAGCTTAGGAGCCAGGCCAGGTGTCACTCTGCCTTTCACTGCATATCAGGAATGTAACCAAATTTGACTTTTTCCCCTCTTCAGGTTCACCATTATGGACAGTACCAAGACTATCACTGCGCAGTCATTGGATTTGGTGATGTACGAGCTGCACCTTGTGATGGATCCTCAACAACACAAAATATGTGAAAAAGCTGCAACAATGTCCAAAAAGGAATCAGAGGAGATCTAAACCAAGAGGTGCAGGCTGATCTGTTCTGCCCAGCTTCCTGTAGGAACCATGGATGGGATGTGTCTCATTTCCCTGGAGCTGCCCTGTCTCTGCTCCCAGGCTCTCCTGCAGCCTCTCTCCAGCCTCAGGGCTGAGCTCAGCCCAGCCTTTCCCTGCTGCTGACTGAGCCTGCATGGATCCCCCTCTGGAAGAGCTGGCCCTGGCACACAGGAGCACTCTGGCACTGTCTCATGCCAGAGGTGGCACTGCCAGGCAGGCACTGCCAGGGCAGAGGAGTCCAGCCTGGGCACAGGGCTGATCCCAAACTGATCCTGACAGATCTGCAAGTCCCATCCATCCCCAGCCCTGTGTTCCCAGCCCTGCCTGGGCACAAGGAGAGCCTTCCCCACCTGGCCACAGCCTGGCCTTGCCTGCAGCCACAAGGGAAGGGCAGCACACATTTCTGGCTGCGATCCTGGAGGGAAGGGCAACCCCACTCCTTGCCAGGATGGACAGGATAAAGTCAGGTGTGGGTGTGGATAAACCTTCCCCTGTCCCAGACTGTTCCAAGAGCACACAGGATCCCAGAGCCTCAGAGGGGAATGGGAATCAGCCCAAGTAAAGTATCCTACAGCAGCACAGCTCTGGGCATGAAATCAGGCCCAGTCCTGTCTGGGGAAGGGAAGGAATGTCAGATTTAAGATCTGCTAGGAAAGGCCACAGGATGGATACCAGGAGAGACCAGCAGAGAACAGCAAGGCCTGGAGGACAGAGTCCCAACAGAAGCTGAGCTGGACAGAAAACAGGACAATGAGACCCACAGTGACCTGTGAAGGAGCTGGTGAGAAGCATAAGAGTGACCCACAGGGAATGGCAACAGGGTGCTCTGCCCTCTTTTCCTTGGAGATTGGTCACAGGACAGGGCAGGTCTATGGATGTGCTCTGGGTTCCCCCAGAGAGCTCCCCTCAGGTGTCTGGGCTTACTGCTGGGCCCCTGTACAGTTCCTCTCCTTTCCATTGCATGGAATAAAGCTTTTCTTTGCAAAACACAAAGCAGTGCTTTGTGTGTGTGTGGGTGAAGCTTTGGGAACTCCAGACACTTCCAATCCAGAACCACTTCCCAACACAGGTGACCTCAGGGAAACGATGAACTGTGGGGTTGTGAGGTCCCCAGGATGAGGTGAGAGATTGGAATTTGACTCCATGTTCTCAGAAGGCTGATTTATTATTTTATGATATTTTATTATGTTATATTAAAAGAAATTATATATTAAACTATACTAAAGAAAGAGTAGGGATACTTCAGAAGGCTTCACTAGAATGATAATGAAAGCTCATGACTGACTCCTCAGAGTTTGACACAGCTGATGGTGATTGGTCATTAATTGAAAACAATTCACATGGAACCAATCAAAGATGGACATGTAGGAAATCGATCTGCAGAGCACATTTCCAGACAATCAGATAATTCTTGTTTTCATTCTTTTCTGAGGCCTCTCATCTTCCCAGGAGAAGAAATCCTGGCCAAGGGATTTTTTCATAAAATAACATGGAGATAATGAACTGGTATTGCCTCATATTACTTACATAAATCCATGTGGCATCAAAAGATGAAGTAGAAATAGACTTCTCTTCTCATTAGAAGTTGAGGCGTGCCCAGAAGAGTCAGGAACTTCCTGATGAAGGTTGGAGAGGGGAGGGAGCTCTGAGTCATGCCCAGCCCAGAGTGTCACTGTCACAACAGCCGAGGCAGGAGAGAACAGAGTGGAACAAGAATGGCAGAAAATGTCATTAACTCTGACCTGAACTTGCCTGAAGCAACCAGAGCCAGGCTACACACGATCCCTGATGGCCAAAGTGGGTCCAGTGCTGGGCACTGAGCTTTCTTTGCATTCTCCGCTCTCTCTTCCACATCTCTTGAGAGAGTTCCTTGCAGCACCAAAGCTCCAAAGAGCCCAAGGGAAACATGAGGGCCAGGGCTGGAAAACTGCAGGTGGAGTGTCCAGAGAGGGTTGTTGATATTTACAAAGGCAAGTTGTTGGAAGATCTACTTTTCTCTTGCTAAGGTGCAGGTGTGAGGCATTGTCTCTGGGGTGAGATTAAGAGTTGTTTTTATCCATTTTGGAGAGCATTCCAGAGCTGAACATGCATTGCTGCTGGCCCTGGCCTGTTGTCCCCCAGCAGACTGAGATTGCTGCAGCAAACTGCTCAGGATGGAGTGGCTGCTGTTGCTGGTGCTCACAGCAGTCTCCTGCACAGCTGTTCCTGCTCCCTGAGCACAGCAGGCACTGCCTGGGGGCTTCTCCTCCTGCTCTGGCTGTACCAACTGCTGGTTGAATGCACCAGGGTGAAATGTTTCATGGGCAGCTTTAGTCTGTGTTGGGATCAAGCACTTTGCAAAATCCTAATGGAGAATTTACCTTTTTGAATGAGCTAAAATTATTGCATGTTTGTTTGCACTGGTTTTGCAATATCTGACGTAAAAGTACATCCTAAAAATTAACAGATTTCATACAGTGTCTCTGTATTTAATTTTCATTTTTCTTTCCTTTCTTTCTAATCCTGCTTTCACTCTGGCAGAAATTATTTCTTGCCATCCAATGCATTTTCTTTTGCACAAAGTGTGAACACTCTGCATCTCCTTTCAGATGGGTGCAGTTACTAACACCCCAGGAAATCGAGGTTTACCACCCCTTTTAACAAGTGCATTCTCAGCTAACAAGACAGGGACCCACAACTGATGTTCCCTGATTAAAAGGTTCACTTTTATTATAATTTCAAGTTTTTATACATTTTCAATAACATTTTAATGTTTCTCTTCTGTGTTTTTGGCAAACGCCTTCCAACTCTTTTCTTATTTTGTGCACGAAGATTCCCAGTTACTGGTCTCTAGCTTTCAGCAAAGAGCTGCTTTTGTGCCTGGATCCCATTCTCTCAGTGCAGCCCTGTTTAGCTCCTCTTGACTGAGCCCCCTCTCCTTCAGGCAGCTCCCTCTGTCACCCACCCACCCTCTGTGTGTCCTTCTGCAATCCAGGGCTTGGAGGACTCTCCTGCTGCTTTTCCCCTCTCCTCAAACCCATGGCAGGTTGGGATGGGTTCAGTTCCCTGCGCACAGGGCTCCAGAGCCAGTGGGGAAACACCAGGACATTGAGCCTGGTTCCAGCCTGCCAACCTGGAATGCTCCAGAGTCCCAGTGGGAGCCTGAAATGGCATCTTGGAATGCAGGGCAAAGGGGCTCTGTCCAGCTGCTCCCCACACCTTGATGTTTCTGCCCCTCTGCAGGTCAAAGCCATTGTTCCAGAACACGAGCTGCTGCTCTGGTTGCTGTCCTGCTTGTGATCATCCTCCTGCTGGCCATAGCCCTGTATCTGACACTCACCATGGGTAAGTCCTGCTGGAAATGGAACACTGGCACGTAAATGGTGTCTGTCTGCCACTGACTGATGTCCAGGCCATGGCATCCATAGCCAGGAGGAATGGAAGTCGGGTGTGGAGGCAAAGGACAGCAGTTTTCAGTCAACCACAGCTGTGAGAGGAAATCTGTAGAAGAAATGCCAGGTGGTTTGAAAGTTTTAAAATCCAAGAGATAAAATACCAAAACCCAATTGAAAACTGATAAGGTTCAAGCTCTGCAGAATTCATGCTTATCCTTGATCAGATTGCAATCCTTGAGAATATTTTGAGATGATGATATTGCATCATGGCACCAAGGGGTGACACCAAAACCGTTAAAATAATTAAGAATAAAAGCCCTTTGAGAGTGACAGCAAAGTTACACCTCTAAAGGAATTTCTGTCACCTTACTGAAATAAAAGCCTTGTGCTCAGTCCCTGCATAGATATCACTGAGCCCATAACAATATCTGAGCTACCTAGCAAGACACATAAATTCCATAGAAAGGAAACATTCACATCTCCATGAAAAAATGTTAAAATCATTACAGCTTTCCTTTGAAAGTTTTCAAGGAATGAGTTTTAACTGTCAGCTATTTCTCATTGTCTCTTTCCATCTTTTGATCATTGAGTAAGTCTGAAAGGTTTCCACAGCCAATTACACTCAAGTCCCAGAGTCTCTCAGCTACTCAGAGCTACCCATGGTGAAAAAATGCCAAAATCTTTCATGGATTTGGTGTAAAACATAGGCTTCATTTGGGTAATTGCTTTTCGTTTTTCAAGGCAAAGAGTGCAGGGCACATACCTGATAGTGCTCTGATGTGTACAAAATGTGCAATATCAGAGCAAGAACAAATTAAAAAGAAATAATAAACCAAGACAACAGAAGGAGGTGAAATTGGCTGCATTTAAGAGAGCACAAAATCTGGACTTGCTGTTGTTTGTCTCTCATTGCTGTGGTTCCCTGTGTGCTGTGCCTCACACCCACCTCTGCTCTGGGAAGGGCTGGAGCAGTTCTGGGTCAGTTCTGGAGTTTGGCCCTTGGGAAGGGAACACCTTGGTGTGTGCTGCAGCTGTGAGGGTTGTTTGCCATGAAGGAGCAAAGAGGCAGAGTTGGCATTTTGTGTTGTGTGATGGGGCAGCCAAAGAGGTCCAGCAGGGCTCTGACAGTGCCTGGCACGGGGTCATTCCCTGCAAGTAACAATTGTATTCTTATTTCTGCATGGTCCAACAGCAGGCAGCCAACAGGACTCAGCAGCATTGACCTCCAGCAGCCAAAATGTCTCAGCACCATTGTCCCCCAGCAGCCAAGAGGACTCCACAGAGTTACCCCCCAGCCATGAGGAGGCACCAGGTAGGCAACCCTCTGTCTTTCCAAAGGGAGGTGCCAGAAGCCTGTTGGATTGATGATTAAGGTAGACAGAGAAGGAACTCTGTCAGGATTTTGTTCAGAAGGAAACAAACAACAAAGTGCTGACATTAATTCCACAAGCCAGAATGTCTTTAAGATGATAGAAAACACTTTGTGTGTGTGGAGATAGAACCAAGGGGACTCAGTGCTGGATAGCCGGATGGTTTTGAGTGTTTCAGAAATATGGAACATTCTATGTCTTATTTTGTACCCACATTATTAAACTTTACTCTTGTCCATGTGCATTTTTCCCTGCTGTTTGCATTTATCCCATAACTCTGTCACACCTCCACATTTAGCAGGATCTGCAGTTTTCAGACTTCCACATTTTAATCATTCTCCCGATTTGTGTATGGATGTGATCTGAATGGGACAATCAGAGACCAGCAGTGAAAAGTGAACAACAGGAGATGAGGAAGAAGAGAAAGGGCATTGAAGATACTTTGCTGTCATAGTTTCACCAGCAATACTCTCACATTTCCCTCAGGGACTTCCTGGGCCTTCTTCACTCAGGGAATTCCTAATGCCAGAAGCTGTAGAGTCACCATCCCAGGGATATTCCAACCTGCCTGTGCTTGGTCCTGGACATCCTGCTCTGGCCAACACCTGAGCAGGGGAGCTGGGCTCGGGGATGTGAAAAGGTCAATTCATTCCTAAACCCCTCTGCTGGTGTGTGCTCAAGACAGCAGAGCTGATATTCCCAGAGATCCTCTAGAACTTTCTATTTTATTTTCTTATGGTGAATTCCCATCAGATCTGTTATCTCCCAGTGCCCAGGTGGAAAGAGAGCTCTAAGAGTGGGGTTGAAAAACAGCATTAGCATTCTCTGCCAGCAGGTATGCCTTGGGATTTGTTAGTACATCCATGTTGTATTTAGGCCATACTTATTTACAGTCCTCGTGGCTCCTCACAAGGAACTGCCTTGAACTGAAAGATCTGCCCAGTTCTGACTCAGTCAATCCTGACACAAGGGATTGATTCATCTTCTCTGCCATGACTTCTCTGCTGAATGTTTCCTGCAGAGCCAACCATCCTGCCTGGATCCCATTCTCCCAGAGCAGCCCTGTTTAGCTCCTCTTGACTGAGCCCCATCTCCTTCAGGCAGCTCCCTCTGTCACCCACCCACCCTCTGTGTGTCCTTCTGCAATCCAGGGCTCGGAGGACTCTCCTGCTTTTCCCCTCTCCTCAAACCCATGGCAGGTTGGGATCTGTTCAGTTCCCTGAGCACAGGGCTCCAGAGCCAGTGGGGAAGCACCAGGACATTGAGCCTGGCTCCAGCCTGCCATCCTGGAATGCTCCAGAGTCCCAGTGGGAGCCTGAAATGGCATCTTGGAATGCAGGAGATAGTTGGATTATTCAAAGTGTTCCCCTAATTTTACTTTATTTTCTGTCTCTCTCCAGGAAGAAGTTGTTGTTCTACAACACGAGTTGCTGTCCTGGTCACTGAGATAGTCGTGCTCCTGCTCATTGCTGTGTGCCACATACTCCCATGTAAGTGCTAGAAATGGAATAACAGCAATTAATTTGTGTCTCTCTGTCACTGACTGAGGTCCGGGCCATGACATCCAAGGCCAGGAGGAACAGAAGTCTGGTTTGGAGGCCAGGGACAGCAGTTTTTAGCCATCCGTGGCAGTGAGAGGAAATGTGTATGAGAATAGAGGGGTTTGAAATTTTGAAATTGCAACAGAAAAAAAGAAAAAAAACAAGAAAAAATGTTCAAAACTGAAGAAAAACAAATTCTTTGAAAAAAAATAAGATAATGCCTGTTGGCATTTTAATTGACATATAGGATAATATTTCAAGGTGATGACAATTTATTGTAACATAAAGACATGATGCCAAAAATTTTAAAAGAATTCAGAATGAAAGCTCATTTGAAAAAGGCAGCAAAGTTCAAAGTTACATCTTAAATGCAGCTGTTTTCTCCTTATTCAAATAAGTCTTTTGCTCAATTTCTATATCCATACCCAATTTATAACAGCACATTATATTTTAGAGAAAGAAAACATAAACATCTCCATCCCGAAAAAAAAAAATCAGAGCAATGTGGTACTTCCTTTGAAAGCTTTCAAGGAATCATTTTTAAATTTCAGATGGTTTTGCTCAATTATTTCCATCCTTTGATAGTGGAGCAAACTTGAGACACTCCCAGAATCAATCACAGATTCTGACTAAATCATGCAAATTAAGTTTAGAAACTCAATGACACCAAGGGCCTCACACAAAAATCTCTGTATAAAGCACTTCTGATACCAAATTACACAAAGAATCTTGGGAGGCCAAGAAAATATTCCCAGTGCAGCTTCTCTGGGAGAGAATAGCAACCAGTTCCCTTTGATTTGGGAGACAGTTTTGGAGCATGAATAAGAATATTTGTTACTGATTTAATATTTGTAATCCTGAAATGTTTCACTGCTGGAAAGCTCAGTTTAATTACTGCCCATTAATTTCATCAGACAGGATGAAAATGCCAAGTGTTGGCATCAGGGATCCCAGATCCCTTCCAGGTTACAGGGCAGTGCTCTTTAAATAGCATCCAGCTCTGATGGATGGTGCCTCTTCCTCCCATCCAGACAAAGTTCTGACTGCCAGAGTCCCCTCACTAACCCAGTTTGGCAGTTCTGCAGGAAATTCACTCTTCCCAAGTCCCTGTTCCTTGGGATGGAAGCTGCTCTCCTGGGCCTGGCTGAAACCCCGCCTGCCCATGGCAAGTGGGGGATGAATTCCCTGCTTTGCTTTGCTTGCATGCATGGTTGCTCTTCCTCTATAAAACCACCTTTACCTCAGCCCAGCAGTTTTGCCCTTTTTAGCCTGGCCCATCTCCCTTCTCCTCTCTCCATGGAGGGGGCAGGCAGCCAGTGGCTCCATGGGGATTTTTGGCAGCTGGTGTCCAATGGCAACAGGCCCAGAGCTGCCCCTGGGGCTGCAGGAGATGCCAGCCAACGCTGAGCACAGCAGGGTGATCCCCTCTGCCAGGGCTGCTGAGGCTGTGTTTGATGTGCCCAGGACAGGCTCTGCCCTCTGGCCTGCCAGGGCACTGCTGGCTCCCCCTGAGTCTGGTGCAGAGCAGCACCTCAGCCTGGGCATGGGACTGCTCCTGGCACTTCCATCTGCCCTGGGCACCAAAGCCAAACCAGTCTGGCATCTGCAACGGGGAATTGCTGCTGAAAGAGAGGATGTATCCTCCCACAGTTACTGCCAGCACCATGTCCACACAGCTGCCACCTCCTGTGTGGCATTCACATTCTCTGGAAAAATCCCTTCGCTCAGGATTTTTCTCCTGGGAATCGGAGAAGCCTCAGAGAAAAAGAAAACAATTCTTATTTCATTTGCTTCTCCTGTGTTGTGCTCACATGTGGAATGTGTTTGGGGATTGTTTACCCACAGGTGATTGTTTCATTGGACTCTGGTGTGATTTTTTTGATCTTGGCCAGACAGGGCCAAGCTGTGTTGAGACTCAGGAAAGAGTCAGAAGTTTTCATTATTGGCTTTGTAGCATTTGGTAAGGATCCCGTCTGTATTCTTTAGTTAGTATAGAATATTATTTTTTAGTATAATGTAGAATTACAAAGTAATAAATTTGCCTTCTGAGAACATGGAGTCAGATGCATCATTCCTGCCTTTGTCTGGGCATTTTCCAGCAAATACAATACTCCTTCTCCAGAAAAGCATGAATCCTGCAGGAATGACAAACCTGGAAACCAAGGGCTTGTCTTATTTAGGCTGAACTATTCCAGCTGGAATTTTTGCATATTATGCACATTCTGCACTTCCTGAAACAAGCTGGACCAAGCACCCTTCTGAATGATGACTCTTCAGCCTTTCCCCTCTCCTCAAACCCATGGCAGGTTGGGATCTGTTCAGTTCCCTGGGCACAGGGCTCCAGAGCCAGTGGGGAAGAACCAGGACATTGAGCCAGGCTCCTCCTTCAAACCTGGAATGCTCCAGTTTCCCAGTGGGAGCCTGAAAAGGCATCTTGGAATGCAGGGGAAAGGGGCTTCTGTCCAGCTGTTTCCCTGATCTTTATGTTTCTGTCCTTCTGTAGGTCAAAGCCATTGTTCCAGAGCACAAGTTGCTGTCCTGGTTGTTGTCCTGGTTCCCATTTTATTTATATTCCTATTGGGACTCACCATGGGTAAGTCCTGCTAGAAATGGAACCCTCAGCAAGTAATTTGTGTCTCTCTGCCAGTGGCTGATGTCCAGGCCATGACATCTGAAGCCAGGAGGGATGGAAGTCTGGTGTGAAAGAAGGACAGCAGTTTTAGCCACCCTAGCTGTAGACAGGAAATCTGAAGAAGAGCCCAGGTGGTTTGAAGGTTCAAATTCCAACAGATAGAAAACCAAAACCCAGCTGAGGGAAACAACAGGTTCAAACACCGAGAATTCATGATAGAAATGTTTTGAAGAAACCAGTGAAGATCAGATAATGCCTGGTTTTCAGATTGCAATCATGGAAATATTTTGATGATGATGTTGCATCATGACTAAGGATGTGACACCAAAAAACCCTTAAAATATTTGGGGATTTAATCTCATTTTCAAGAAGCATAATTCCATCCTTTGGATTCTCCACTCTCTCTCCCACATCTCTTGAGAGAGTTCCTTGCAGCACCAAAGTGCCAAAGAGTCCAAGGGAAACATGAGGGCCAAGGCTGGAAAACTGCAGGTGGAATGTCCAGAGAGGGTTGTTGATATTTACAAAGGCAAGTTGTTAGAAGATCTACTTTTCTCTTGCTAAGGTGCAGGTGTGAGGCATTGTCTCTGGGGTGAGATTAAGAGTTGTTTTTATCCATTTTGGAGAGCATTCCAGAGCTGAACATGCATTGCTGCTGGCCCTGGCCTGTTGTCCCCCAGCAGACTGAGATTGCTGCAGCAAACTGCTCAGGATGGAGTGGCTGCTGTTGCTGGTGCTCACAGCAGTCTCCTGCACAGCTGTTCCTGCTCCCTGAGCACAGCAGGCACTGCCTGGGGGCTTCTCCCCTGCTCTGGCTGTACCAACTGCTGGTTGAATGCACAAGTGTGAGGAAATGTTTCATGGACAGCTTTACTCTGATTTAGGATCAAAGAGTTTGCAAAATTCTAACCAAGGATTTATCTTTCTTTAATGAGTTTAAAATTGTTGAATAAATGTTTGCACTGGTTTTGCAATATCTGCCATAAAAGTACATCCTAAAAATTAACAGACTTCATACAGTGTGTCTCTGTATTTCATTTCCATTTTCATTTTTCTTTCCTTTCTTTCTAATCCTGCATTCACTCTGGCAGAAATTATTTCTGGCAATCCAATGCTTGTCTTTTGCACAAAGTGTGACCCCTCTGCATGTCTTTTTGGATATGTGGATTTACTAACACCCCAGGAAAGAGGGTTTTACCACCCCTTTCAAAGGATGAATTCAGAGCTTAATTGACCACAGTAGGTGCCACCTTATAACAAGTTTCGTTTTCCTTTGAATTTAACCTCTGTATTCCTATTCAGAATTTTGATAGATTTCTAGTAACATTTGGGTGTTTTTCTGCTTGTGTCTTTCAGGGAAACCCCTACCAACTCTTCTATGTGTTCACTGAAATTATGCACAAGATTTCCCAGATATTGTCTCCATCTTCTAAAAAGAGCTCAACTCCCTGACTTCCATCTTAGCTCTGTACAGTGATAGAACCCAGGGGGCTGGCTCAGTGTTGCATATCACGATGACTTTGAGAGTTTTATAACATTGCAATGTCCTTTTTTTTTGATGCTTTACCTCCTTTTTATCTCCCTCTGACCTTTCTTTCCTCTTCATATGTTTTATTCCCTACTGCGTTGTATTTATTACCTGCAGATGATAGAATAGATTTTACTACTCTCCTTATTATCATGTTAATTTAGATAAAATCTCCAACTCCTCCAAGTTTAGCACAATCTGCAGTTTTCAGGTTTTGATGTTTTAGTCATTCTCACCATTCCTGTCAGGATGAACAACCTTGGGCCACCCTTGGCACTTTCCTCCCTTTTTGTCAAGATTGACAATGCGAGTGTGTGTCCCTGTGCCCTCTGGTATTGTCTGCCTTGAAAAGAAATCAGTTCTGTTCCTGCCTACAGCAAGTGCTCCAAGGGTGAAAGTGTCATCATGGAACATGGAATCAGAAAATCCTGAGCTGGAAGGGACCCACCAGGACCATTCAGTCCAACTCCTGGTCCTGCACAGATATCCCAATAATCCCACCCTGTGCATCCCTGGGAGGGTTTTCCAAATGCTGTTTGAGCTCTGGCTGTCTTGGGGCCGTTCCCTGTGGAGCCTGTTCTGTGCCCCAGCACCCTCTGGGGAAAGAACCCTTCTCTGATATCCAACCTGACCCTCCCCTGACACAGCTCCAGCTGTTCCCTTGGGTCCTGTCCCTGGTCACCACAGAGCACAGATCAGTGCCTAAAATGGAGAAAAATATAATTTGTGCATAGTTAACCACAGTCACATCAACCAGTTGCTGTCCTGTGTTCAGCATTTCTCACCATTTCAGTCATTCTTATTTCATTTAAGTTGATTCTCAGCTCTCTCTGTGCTCTGTTCTTGTTCCCAGGCTCAGGCTGTACCTATGCTGAAGTGAAAGTGAAGTCCCAAGACACAAATGCTGCAACAAACCGCAAATCATTAGGTGAGTTCAGCTGTCTGATAAAGTGATGGTAATTTAAACAAGAAGGCAGAGGGGCTGATCCTGATGCCCCAAACATGCAATGACACAAAACCATGACGTGGCAGGAGGATACAATTGTCTGCTTTCCACACCCAGAGCAGGGACAGCTGAGGTGTTGCATCCTGTGCCCCTAAACACTTGTTGGCTTTCCTGGCAAAGGAATAGAAGGATGTGATGGGCCACACCCAGACCCGCCGAGCCCAGGCCCCTGTCCCCAGCAGCTGGAAAAGCGAACAAAGGAGAGGAGGAAGCAGAGGGAGGGCATTGATTGAGAGGACTCTCCTGCTTTCCCCCTCTCCTCACACCCATGGGAGGTTGGGATCTGTTCAGTTCCCTGGGCACAGGGCACCAGAGCCAGTGGGGAAGCACCAGGACATTGAGCCTGGCTTCTGCCTGCAGATCTGGAAATCAGGCTCCCATTCCCAGTGGGAACCTGAAAAGGCATCTTGAAATGCTGGGGAAAGGGGCTTTTGTCCTGCTGTGCAATACAACATCCAGCTGTTCTCCTAATCTTTATTTTTCTGTCCCTCTGTAGGTAAAAGCCATTGTTCCAGAAAATATGTTGCTATATTGGTGGTGATAATCCTCGTACTGGTCCTGGCAGTATATTTAATAATCACATGTAAGTTCTTTTGTTAATGTCATAACAGCCATTTATTTGTGTCTCTCTGCCACTGACTGATGCCCAGGCCGTGACATACAAAGCCAGTAGGAACAGAAGTTTGGTTTGAAGGCAAAGGACAGCAGTTTTTGGCCAGCTATGGCTGTAAGAAGAAATCTGTAAGAGAGTCAAATGGTTTGAAAGTTTAAAATTGAAACAGATAAAAAAGCCAAAATCCCAATGAAACACTGACAATATTCAAATGACAAAGAATTTATTATACAAATGTTTTGAAGAAGCAAGTTAAGATTTGATAATGCCTACCAGTAATATAATTATAATTGAGAAACAAGGTGATGAGAATCCATGACATAAGGACCAAGATGTGATGAATTTGTAATCATGAGACCAAGATGTCCAGGAGGAAACCAAAAATTTAAAATAATTATGAATAAAAGTTCATATGAAGGATAAATTAACTAAATAGACCCATTTAGTATTTCCTTTAAATGTTTTCAAATAACCGTTTTTGAATTTCGGATGGTTTTGCTTGTTTCTTTCCCTCCTGTCATAGCTGAGAAAGCTTGAGAAGCTTCCACAACCAATCACTCTCAAGTCCCAGACTTTGCCACCTGCTCAGACATGCACATGGGGAAGACATGGCAAAGCCTTTGACCCTTGAAACTTAAAAAACAGGGCTGGGGGAGGCAAATTGTTCTTCTTTTTCAAGGCAAAGTGTTCAGGATTGAGGTCTGACAGTGCCCTGACATTTATCAATGTCAAACAGCAAAGGGTGGAGCAAATTAAAAGCAAATAATGAACCAACAGAAAATAAAAAGAGGGAATTTACATTTAACAGAGCTTTATGTCTAACACTGAAAGAGGAGTCCTTAGACTGGTTTTAGTTACAGTTTTTTGTGAGGCTCAGTACTGGCTCAGAACAGCTACAGACCTGAAAAAAAATACTCCTAAGAAACTTGAGATCTAGCTCAAACTTGAGAAATTAAATACAGGTAGTTTTAAGTTCAGGAGCAAACAGGTTTAACTTGTGTTCCTCCAAAAAAACTGCTGCATTTTGAGTTTATTCTAAGTTATAGTTTTGTATGAATTTTCCATAAGGTCTTGTTATTAATAACTACATTGTTATTAAGATACAATTTGTGAAAATGGACTCAAGTGTTGTCTTTTCCTCAGTGGAACCTAACCTGACCATTTGATGATTTTGTAGTAGCCCCATGAGCAAAAAGGCAGAGTTTGCATTTTGGGTTGGGTGATGGGGCAGAGAGGTCCAGCAGAACTCTGACAGTGCCTGGCACAGTGGTCACTCCTTGTAAGCAGAAATTGTGCTCTTATTTCCAGATGGTCCAAGAGCAGGCAGTCAGCAGGACTCCACAACAACCATCCCTGAAGAGGCACTAGGTAGGCAACCCTCTGTCATTCCAGAGGAGTTTCCAAAAGCTTGTGGGATTGGCTGTGCAGGGGCAGGGGAGGTGTGTGACTGGAGTTTGTTGAGAAGGGAAACAAAAGAAAGAAAACCTCTCCCATCTCAGGAATACCAATCTGATCCTGGACACTTCCAGGATGAGCTTTGGAAGGCACAGGAAGAACAATCCCTCTGGAAGCACAGCACTGCAGGGAGCAGGATGGATCATGTGCCTCTCTGCTATTCCAAGGCCCTCCATTACCAGCCCTTGAACCCAGTGCAATTCCCTGTGGCTGTTTAGGAGCTGCTGAGCAAAGCTGGCCAAGGCTGGATCATGTTTGCTGTGCTGCTGCTCCCGGTCTGGCTCCTGCCTGCTGATTCTGGGCTGCTCTCAGCTCCAGAGGCTCTGGGGATCCCTGGTGCTCTGCTGACACTTCTCAGCAGGAGCACACAGGCATTCTGGGGCTGGAATGGCCTCTCTGACCTCTCCATTGTTGTGGCATCCTTTGGTCAGTGTCAACATTCTTTTACACACCTCTTCTTCCCTTCTGCAGGCCCCCCAGCATGGAAGAAACATGGCAGAAAATGCTACTTCTTTTCTCCAGAGGAGAAACCAAAGGACTGGAAAGCCTCCCGTGCAGAATGCACTGCCATGGGCTCAGACCTGGTGGTCATTGACAGCAGGGAAGAGCTGGTGAGATCCAACTCCTGGGGCAGCTGCTCGGGGGGCTGGAGCTGCCTGGCCCAGGGCTGAGCAGGGACACTGGTGCCAGCTCCTGTCCCATGTCCTTGGGCTCTGGGACTGCTGCCAGCCATGGCCAGCCCAGGCCTGGCAGTGGCAGCAAAGGCCTGCACAGGGAGAGGCCTCCTGGGCCTTGGAGTCCTGTCCCTGGAAGCTTCTGTGACCAGGCCTGATCCCATGGCAAGGAGCAAAGTCCCTGCCCAGCTGGCTGGGCTTTTCCAGGGATTTAGCACACAGGCCATGGAGCTGGAACAGACACTTCTTTGTGGGAGCCATGGCTGGGACAAAACCTGAAAAGGCTTTGCCAGTCCCATCCAAAAGGAAAAGTGTCCACAGCTATCAAGTCACACCTGTCTGTAAGCAATGTACAGGTACAAGGGCACCACAGGTGTATTCTTACATTTGTTATCTTCATATGGGGCCTCCAAAAGGGAGATGATCTTCAATAGAAATGGAGAAATTCAATCTCTGGAGCAGTGGGCAGAGGTGCTGTGGCTGGATGCACACTGCACTCCTTGTGCTGCCTGTTTATCCCTGAGCCTTCCGTGCCTCTGCTGAAGGAAATGTCATTTTCATGTGTTCCCATTGTTGGCTTCCTTTCCAGAGTTACCTGCTCTCACAAATAAGATATAAATACTACTTACTTGGTCTCACACGCTCTCCAGAGGAGCAGAAGTGGAAGTGGATCAACAACGTGGAACGTGACCCAGCCATGTGAGCTCCTTCCAGCAAGTCCCTGCCATGCAGTGTCTGGGAAGAGGAAAATGCCAAAGGCAGAGCAAAGAGCAGAGAGCACAAGGGAGATCAGGGACTGTGCTTTGAGGGAAGCTGATTGCTGGAGGTGCAGGTGCTTCAGCACAAGCCTGGGCCAAGGAAAGGGAGCCTTGCAGGGAACACAGGGCTGTCCTGTAGGGATGGCAGGAGAGGACACAGCTGGAGTTCTGCTGGGGAAGGAAGGATCTGGCTGGATGCAGCTCCCTGGTGAAAGGAAGGAGGCAGGACGCAGGGACAAGAGAGAGGGTGATGTCAGCACCATTGGCTGGATGGGATCAAAGCAGGGGAATGTTTCTGGATGGGAAATCAGTGCCCAGAACTTTTGTGGAGTTGTGGGGAACAGCAGTGAGGAAAAGGAGGGGAATTCCAACAAGGCAGTTCCTGATATCTGTGGCAGTAACACAGCTTAGGAGCCAGGCCAGGTGTCACTCTGCCTTTCACTGCATGTCAGGAATGTAACCAAATTTGACTTTTTTCCCCTCTTCAGGTTCACCATATGTGGACAGTACCAAGACTATCACTGCGCAGTCATTGGATTTGGTGATGTACGAGCTGCACCTTGTGATGGATCCTCAACAACACAAAATATGTGTGAAAAAGCTGCAACAATGTCCAAAAGGAATCAGAGGGAGATCTAAGACCAAGAGGTGCAGGCTGATCTGTTCTGCCCAGCTTCCTGTAGGAACCATGGATGGGATGTGTCTCATTTCCCTGGAGCTGCCCTGTCTCTGCTCCCAGGCTCTCCTGCAGCCTCTCTCCAGCCTCAGGGCTGAGCTCAGCCCAGCCTTTCCCTGCTGCTGACTGAGCCTGCATGGATCCCCTCTGGAAGAGCTGGCCCTGGCACACAGGAGCACTCTGGCACTGTCTCATGCCAGAGGTGGCACTGCCAGGCAGGCACTGCCAGGGCAGAGGAGTCCAGCCTGGGCACAGGGCTGATCCCAAACTGATCCTGACAGATCTGCAAGTCCCATCCATCCCCAGCCCTGTGTTCCCAGCCCTGCCTGGGCACAAGGAGAGCCTTCCCCACCTGGCCACAGCCTGGCCTTGCCTGCAGCCACAAGGGAAGGGCAGCACACATTTCTGGCTGCGATCCTGGAGGGAAGGGCAACCCCACTCCTTGCCAGGATGCACAGGATAAAGTCAGGTGTGGGTGTGAATAAACCTTCCCCTGTCCCAGACTGTTGCAAGAGCACACAGGATCCCAGAGCCTCAGAGGGGAATGGGAATCAGCCCAAGGGAAAGGATCCTACAGCAGCACAGCTCTGGGCATAAAATCAGCCCCTGTCCTGTGTGGGGAAGGGGAGGAATGTCAGATCTCAGATCTGCTGGGGAAGGGAACAGGATGGAAACCAGCAGAGAGCAGCAAGGCCTGGAGGACAGAGTCCCAACAGAAGCTGAGCTGGGCAGAAAACAGGACAATGAAACCCACAGTGACCTGTGAAGGAGCTGGTGAGAAGCATGAGAGTGACCCACAGGGAATGGCAACACGGTGCTCTGCCCTCTTTTCCTTGGTCACAGGACAGGGCAGATCTATGAATATGCTCTGGGTCCCCCCAGAGAGCTCCCCTCAGGTGTGTGGGCTGACTGCTGGGCCCCTGTACAATTCCTCTCCTTTCCATTGCATGGAATAAAGCTTTTCTTTGCAAAACACAAAGCAGTGCTTGTGTGTGTGTGGGTGAAGCTTTGGGAACTCCAGACACTCCCAATCCAGAACCATTTCCCAACACAGGTGACCTCAGGGAAACGATGAACTGTGGAGTTGTGAGGTTCCCAGGATGAGGTGAGAGATTGGAATTTGACTCCATGTTCTCAGAAGGCTGATTTATTATTTTATGATATTTTATGATGTTATATTAAAAGAAATTATATACTAAAATATACTAAAGAAAGAGAAGGGATATTTCAGAAGGCTTCACAAGAATGATAATGAAAGCTCATGACTGACTCCTCAGAGTCTGACACAGCTGATGGTGATTGGTCATTAATTAAAAACAATTCACATGGAACCAATCAAAGATGGACCTGTTGGAAAACGATCTCCAGACCACATTTCCAGACAATCAGATAATTCTTTTTTTTATTCTTTTCTGGCTTCTCATCTTCCCAGGAGAAGAAATCCGGGCCAAGGGATTTTTCATAAAATAACATGGAGAAAATGAACTGGTATTTTCTCATGTTACTTACATAAATCCATGTGGCATCAAAAGATGAAGTAGAAATAGACTTCTCTTCTCATTAGAAGTTGAGGCGTGCCCAGAAGAGTCAGGAACTTGCTGCTGAAGGTTGGAGAGGGGAGGGAGCTCTGGGTCGTGCCCAGCCCAGAGTGTCACTGTCACAACAGCTGAGGCAGGAGAGAACAGAGTGGAACAAGAATGGCAGAAAATGTCATTAACTCTGACCTGAACTTGCCTGAAGCAACCAGAGCCAGGCTACACACCATCCCTGATGTCCAAGGTAGGTCCAGTGCTGGGCACTGAGCTTTCTTTGCATTCTCCACTCTCTCTCCCACATCTCTTGAGAGAGTTCCTTGGAGCACCAAAATGCCAAGGCGTCCAAGGGAAACATGAGTGCCAGGGCTGGAAAACTGCAGGTGGAGTGTCCAGAGAGGGTTGTTGATATTTACAAAGGCAAGTTGTTGGAAGATCTACTTTTCTCTTGCTAAGGTGCAGGTGTGAGGCATTGTCTCTGGGGTGAGATTAAGAGTTGTTTTTATCCATTTTGGAGAGCATTCCAGAGCTGAACATGCATTGCTGCTGGCCCTGGCCTGTTGTCCCCCAGCAGACTGAGATTGCTGCAGCAAACTGCTCAGGATGGAGTGGCTGCTGTTGCTGGTGCTCACAGCAGTCTCCTGCACAGCTGTTCCTGCTCCCTGAGCACAGCAGGCACTGCCTGGGGGCTTCTCCTCCTGCTCTGGCTGTACCAACTGCTGGTTGAATGCACCAGGGTGAAATGTTTCATGGGCAGCTGTAGTCTGAGTTGGGATCAAGCACTTTGCAAAATTCTAACGGAGAATTTACCTTCTTGAATGAGCTAAAATTATTGCATGTATGTTTGCACTGGTTTTGCAATATCTGACGTAAAAGTACATCCTAAAAATTAACAGATTTCATACAGTGTCTCTGTATTTCATTTTCATTTTTCTTTCCTTTCTTTCTAACCCTGCTTTCACTCTGGCAGAAATTATTTCTTGCCATCCAATGCATTTTCTTTTGCACAAAGTGTGAACCCTCTGCATCTCCTTTCAGATGGGTGCAGTTACTAACACCCCAGGAAATCGAGGTTTACCACCCCTTTTAACAAGTGCATTCTCAGCTAACATGACAGGGAACCACAATTGATGTTCCCTGATTAAAAGGTTCCCTTTTATTATAATTTCAAGTTTTTATACATTTTCAATAACATTTTACTGTTTCTCTTCTGTGTTTTTGGCAAATGCCTTCCAAATCTTTTCTTATTTTGTGCACGAAGATTCCCAGATACTGATCTCGAGCTTTCAGCAAAGAGCTGCTTTGTGCCTGGATCCCATTCTCTCTGAGCAGCTCTTTTCAGTTCCTCTTGACTGAGCCCCCTCTCCTTCAGGCAGCTCCCTCTGTCACCCACCCACCCTCTGTGTGTCCTTCTGCAATCCAGGGCTTGGAGGACTCTCCTGCTTTTCCCATCTCCTCAAACCCATGGCAGGTTGGGATGGGTTCAGTTCCCTGAGCACAGGGCTCCAGAGCCAGTGGGGAAACACCAGGACATTGAGCCTGGCTCCAGCCTGCCATCCTGGAATGCTCCAGAGTCCCAGTGGGAGCCTGAAATGGCATCTTGGAATGCAGGGCAAAGGGGCTCTGTCCAGCTGCTCCCCACACCTTGATGTTTCTGCCCCTCTGCAGGTCAAAGCCATTGTTCCAGAACACGAGCTGCTGCTCTGGTTGCTGTCCTGGTTGTGATCATCCTCCTGCTGGCCATAGCCCTGTATCTGACACTCACCATGGGTAAGTCCTGCTGGAAATGGAACACTGGCACGTAAATGGTGTCTGTCTGCCACTGACTGATGTCCAGGCCATGGCATCCATAGCCAGGAGGAATGGAAGCCGCGTGTGGAGGCAAAGGACAACAGTTTTCAGTCAAGCACAGCTGTGACAGGAAATCTGTAGAAGAAATGCCAGGTGGTTTGAAAGTTTTAAAATCCAACAGATAGAAAGCCAAAACCCAGCTGAAAACTGACAAGGTTCAAGCACTGCAGAATTCATGATAGAAATGTTTTGAAGAAACAAGTCCAGATCAGATAATGCCTATCCTTGATCAGATTGCAATCCTTGAGAATATTTTGAGATGATGATATTGCATCATGGCACCCAGGGGTGACACCAAAACCCTTAAAATATTTAGGAATAAAAGCTCCTTTGAGAGAGACCACAAAGTTACATCTTCAAGGAATTTCTGTCACCTTACTGAAATAAATGCCTTGTGCTCAGGGTCTGCATAAATATCCCTGAGCTCATAATAATCTCTGTGCTACTTAGAAAGACATATTAATTCCATGGAAAGGAAATATTCTCATCTCCATGAAAAAATGTTAGTAATTATTAGAGCCATATGGTACTTCCTTTGCAAGTTTACATGGAATCAGTTTTAACTGTCAGCTATTTCTCATTTTCTCTTTCCATCTTTTGAGAATTGAGTAAGTCTGAAAGGTTTCTACAGCCAATCACACTCAAGTCCCAGAGTCTCCCAACAACTCAGAGTTACCCATGGTGAAAAAATGCCAAAATCTTTCATGTATTTGGTGTAAAACATAGGCTTCATTTGGGTAATTGGTTTTTGTTTTTCAAGGCAAAGAGTGCAGGGTACTTATCTGATAGTGCTCTGATGTGTACAAAATGTGCAATACCAGAGCAAGGACAAATTAAAAAGAAATAATAAACCAAGACAACAGAAGGAGTTGAAATTGGCTGCAATTTAAGAGAGCACAAAATCTGGACTTGCTGTTGTTTGTCTCTCATTGCTGTGGTTCCCTGTGTGCTGTGCCTCACACCCACCTCTGCTCTGGGAAGGGCTGGAGCAGTTCTGGGTCAGTTCTGGAGTTTGGCCCTTGGGAAGGGAACACCTTGGTGTGTGCTGCAGCTGTGAGGGTTGTTTGCCATGAAGGAGCAAAGAGGCAGAGTTGGCATTTTGTGTTGTGTGATGGGGCAGCCAAAGAGGTCCAGCAGGGCTCTGACAGTGCCTGCACGGGGTCATTCCTTGCAAGTAACAATTGTATTCTTATTTCTGCATGGTCCAACAGCAGGCAGACAACCGGACTCAGCAGCATTGACCTCCAGCAGCCAAAATGTCTCAGCACCATTGTCCCCCAGCAGCCAAGAGGACTCCACAGAGTTACCCCCCAGCCATGAGGAGGCACCAGGTAGGCAACCCTCTGTCTTTCCAAAGGCAGTTTCCAGAAGCCTGTTGGGTTGATGATTAAGTTAGACAGAGAAGGAACTCTGTCAGGATTTTGCTCAGAAGGAAACAAACAACAAAGTACTGACATTAGTTCCATAAGCCAGAATGTCTTTAAGATGATAGAAAACCCTCTGTGTGTGTGGAGATAGAACCAAGGCCGCTCAGTGCTGGAGAGCAGGATGGTTTTGAGTGTTTCAGAAATATGGAACATTCTATGTCTTATTTTGTACCCACATTATTAAACTTTACACTTGTCCATGTGCATTTTTCCCTGCTGTTTGCATTTATCTCATAACTCTGTCACACCTCCACATTTAGCAGGATCTGCTGTTTTCAGGCTCCCACATTTTAACCATTCTACCCATTTGTGTATGGATGTGAACTGAATGGGACAATCAGAGACCAGCAGTGAAAAGTGAACAACAGGAGATGAGGAAGAAGAGAAAGGGCATTGAAGATACTTTGCTGTCATAGTTTCACATGCAATACTCTCACATTTCCCTCACAGACTTCTTGGGCCTTCTTCACTCAGGGAATTCCTAATGCCAGAAGCCGTAGAGTCACCATCCCAGAGATATTCCAACCTGCCTGTGCTTGGTCCTGGACATCCTGCTCTGGCCAACACCTGAGCAGGGGAGCTGGGCTCGGGGATGTGAAAAGGTCAATTCAGTCCTAAACCACTCTGCTGGTGTGTGCTCAGGACAGCAGAGCTGATGGTCCCAGAGAACCTCTAGAACTTTCTATTTTATTTTCTTATGGTGAATTCACATCAGATCTGTTATCTCCCAGTGCCCAGGTGGAAAGAGAGCTCTAAGAGTGGGGTTGAAAAACAGCATTAGCATTCTCTGCCAGCAGGTATCCCTTGGGATTTGTTAGTACATCCATGTTGTATTTAGGCCATACTTATTTACAGTCCTCGTGGCTCCTCACAAGGAACTGCCTTGAACTGAAAGATCTGCCCAGTTCTGGTTCAGTCAATCCTGACACAAGGGATTGATTCATCTTCTCTGCCATGACTTCTCTGCTGAATGTTTCCTGCAGAGCCAACCATCCTGCCTGGATCCCATTCTCCCAGAGCAGCCCTGTTTAGCTCCTCTTGACTGAGCCCCATCTCCTTCAGGCAGCTCCCTCTGTCACCCACCCACCCTCTGTGTGTCCTTCTGCAATCCAGGGCTTGGAGGACTCTCCTGCTTTTCCCCTCTCCTCAAACCCATGGCAGGTTGGGATCTGTTCAGTTCCCTGAGCACAGGGCTCCAGAGCCAGTGGGGAAGCACCAGGACATTGAGCCTGGCTCCAGCCTGCCATCCTGGAATGCTCCAGAGTCCCAGTGGGAGCCTGAAATGGCATCTTGGAATGCATGGCAAAGGGGATTTTTTTCCCAGCTGTTCCCCTAATTTTTACTTTATTTTCTGTCTCTCTCCAGGAAGAAGTTGTTGTTCCACAACACGAGTTGCTGTCCTGGTCACTGAGATAATCGTGCTCCTGCTCATTGCAGTGTGTCAGATACTCCCATGTAAGTGCTAGAAATGGAATAACAGCAATTAATTTGTGTCTCTCTGCCACTGACTGGGGTCCAGGCCATGACATCCAAGGCCAGCAGGAACAGAAGTCTGGTTTGGAGGCCAGGGACAGCAGTTTTTAGCCATCCGTGGCAGTGAGAGGAAATGTGTATGAGAATAGAGGGTTTCGAAATTTTAAAATTGCAACAGAAAAAGAAGAAAAAAAACCCAATTGAAAACTGGCAATGTTCAAACACTGAAGAATTTATTATACAAATTCTTTGAGGAAACAAAATAAGATAATGCCTGTTGGCATTTTAATTGACATATAGGATAATATTTCAAGGTGATGACAATTTATTGTAACATAAAGACATGATGCCAAAAATTTTAAAAGAATTCAGAATGAAAGCTCATTTGAAAAAGGCAGCAAAGTTCAAAGTTACATCTTAAATGCAGCTGTTTTCTCCTTATTCAAATAAGTCTTTTGCTCAATTTCTATATCCATACCCAATTTATAACAGCACATTATATTTTAGAGAAAGAAAACATCATCATCTCCATCTAGATAAAAAAAAAAAATCAGAGCAATGTGGTACTTCCTTTGAAAGCTTTCAAGGAATCATTTTTAAATTTCAGATGGTTTTGCTCAATTATTTCCATCCTTTGATAGTTGAGCAAACTTGAGACACTCCCAGAATCAATCACAGATTCTGACTAAATCATACAAATTAAGTTTAGAAACTCAATGACACCAAGGGCCTCACACAAAAATCTCTGTATAAAGCACTTCTGATACCAAATTACACAAAGAATCTTGGGAGGCCAGAAAATGTTCCCAGTGCAGCTTCCCTGGGAGAGAATAGCAACCAGTTCCCTTGGATTTGGGAGACAGGTTTGGAGCATGAGTAAGAATATTTGTTACTGATTTAATATTTGTAATCCTGAAATGTTTCACTACTGGAAAGCTCAGTTTAATTACTGCCCATTAATTTCATCAGACAGGATGAAAATGCCAAGTGTTGGCATCAGGGATCCCAGATCCCTTCCAGGTCACAGGGCAGTGCTCTTTAAATAGCATCCAGCTCTGATGGATGGTGCCTCTTCCTCCCATCCAGACAAAGTTCTGACTGCCAGAGTCCCCTCACTAACCCAGTTTGGCAGTTCTGCAGGAAATTCACTCTTCCCAAGTCCCTGTTCCTTGGGATGGAAGCTGCTCTCCTGGGCCTGGCTGAAACCCTGCCTGCCCATGGCAAGTGGGGGATGAATTCCCTGCTTTGCTTTGCTTGCATGCATGGTTGCTCTTCCTCTATAAAACCACCTTTACCTCAGCGCAGCAGTTTTGCCCCTTTTAGCCTGGCCCATCTTCCTTCTCCTCTCTCCATGGAGGGGGCAGGCAGCCAGTGGCTCCATGGGGATTTTTGGCAGCTGGTGTCCAATGGCAACAGGCCCAGAGCTGCCCCTGGGGCTGCAGGAGATGCCAGCCAACGCTGAGCACAGCAGGGTGATCCCCTCTGCCAGGGCTGCTGAGGCTGTGTTTGATGTGCCCAGGACAGGCTCTGCCCTCTGGCCTGCCAGGGCACTGCTGGCTCCCCCTGAGTCTGGTGCAGAGCAGCACCTCAGCCTGGGCATGGGACTGCTCCTGGCAGCTTCCATCTGCCCTGGGCACCAAAGCCAAACCAGTCTGGCATCTGCAACGGGGAATTGCTGCTGAAAGAGAGGATGTATCCTCCCACAGTTACTGCCAGCACCATGTCCACACAGCTGCCACCTCCTGTGTGGCATTCACATTCCCTGAAAAAATCCCTTCACCCAGGATTTTCTCCTGGGAATTGGAGAAGCCGCAGAGAAAAAGAAACCAATTCTTATTTCATTTGCTTCTCCTGTGTTGTGCTCAGATGTGGAATGTGTTTGGGGATTGTTTACCCACAGGTGATTGTTTCATTGGACTCTGGTGTGATTTTTTTGATCTTGGCCAGACAGGGCCAAGCTGTGTTGAGACTCTGGAAAGAGTCAGAAGTTTTCATTATTGGCTTTGTAGCATTTGGTAAGGATCCCGTCTGTATTCTTTAGTTAGTATAGAATAGTATTTTTTAGTATAATGTAGAATTACAAAGTAATAAATTTGCCTTCTGAGAACATGGAGTCAGATGCATCATTCCTGCCTTTGTCTGGTCATTTTCCAGCAAATACAATACTCCTTCTCCAGAAAAGCATGAATCCTGCAGGAATGACAAACCTGGAAACCAAGGGCTTGTCTTATTTAGGCTGAACTATTCCAGATGGAATTTTTGCATATTACGCACATTCTGCACTTCCTGAAACAGGCTGGACCAAGCCTCCTTCTGAATGATGACTCTTCAGCCTTCCCCTCTCCTCAAACCCATGGCAGGTTGGGATCTGTTCAGTTCCCTGGGCACAGGGCTCCAGAGCCAGTGGGGAAGAACCAGGACATTGAGCCAGGCTCCTCCTTCAAACCTGGAATGCTCCAGATTCCCAGTGGGAGCCTGAAAAGGCATCTTAGAATGGGGCAGGGGAAAGGGGCTTCTGTCCAGCTGTTTCCCTGATCTTTATGTTTCTGTCCTTCTGTAGGTCAAAGCCATTGTTCCAGAGCACAAGTTGCTGTCCTGGTTGTTGTCCTGGTTCCCATTGTAGTGGCCCTAACCCTATCTTGGAGACTCACCACGGGTAAGTCCTGCTAGAAATGGAACCCTGGCAATTAATTTGTGTCTCTCTGCCAGTGGCTGATGTCCAGGCCATGACATCTGAAGCCAGGAGGGATGGAAGTCTGGTGTGAAAGCCAAGGACAGCAGTTTTTAGCCACCCTTGGCTGTAGGTGAAATCTGCAAAAAGCCCACAGGTTTGAAGGTTCAAAATTCCAAAAGAAAAACAGTCAGTGACAAAAGGGAAAACAACAGTGTTCAAACACTGAGGAATTCATGATACAAATGTTTTGAAGAAACCAGTGAAGATCAAATAATGCCTTTTGGTCTTATGATTGCAATCCTTGAGAATATTTCAACGTGATGATGTTGTCTTATGACATAAGGATGTGACACCAAAAATCTTACAATATTTTGAATTTAATCTCATTTCAAAGAAGCATCAAAGTTGGAAATGACAGGAATTTATTTGCAGCTAATTTCAATGAAAACCTTGTGCTCAGACACAGCACTGAGTTCATAACAATTTTTAACTTACATTAACTGATAAATTGTGTATAGTAGAAAATGTATTCCTATCAACACCAAGGAAAAAAATCAATCCATTTGATTCTTCCTCTGAATGTTTTCAAGGAATCATTTTTAAATTTCAGATGTCGTCATTTCTTCTTTCCCTCCTTTGGTAGCTGAGAAAGCTTGAGAAGCTCCAACAACCAATCACTCTCAAGTCCCAGAGTTTGCCCCCTGCTCAGAGATGCACATGGGGAAGACATGGCCAAGCCTTTGATTCATGGAACTTAAAAAATAGGGCTGGGGGAGGCAAGTCATTCTTCTTTTGCAGGGCAAAGAGTTCAGGATTGATATCTGACAGTGCTCTGACATTTATGAAACGTCCAACACCCAAGGATGGGAAAAATTAAATAAATACACAGCAGCATAAAGTAACAAAGTAATTAGCATTTAATGCATCTTTAACATGGAAAGAGGAGTCATTAGACTTGGATCCAGGGCTAGCTTTAGTTATAGTTCTTTTGTGGATTCAGTACTGCCTTGGTGACATGAAATATATATACACTAAGAAACTTGACATCTAGATGGAACTCAAGAAACTAAATCATAATTAAGATACGACTTCTGTAAATGAACTCAAGGGTTGCCTGTTATTAAACATGACCATTTTATGAATTTTGTAGTAGACCCATGAGCAATGAGGCAGAGTTTGCATTCTGTGTTGGGTGATGGGGGTCAGAGAGGTCCAGCAGAGCTTTGACAGTGCCTGGCACAGTGACCCTTCCTTGCAAGCAGAAATTGTGTTCTTATTTCCAGATGGTCCAACTGCAGGCAGCCAAAACAGCTCAGCAACATTGTCCCCCAGCAGCCAAGAGGAGACAACAACATTGTCCCACATTCCTGAAAGGGCACCAGGTAGGCAACCCTCTGTCTTTCCAAAGGGAGTTGCCAGAAGTCTCTTGGATTGATGCGTAAGGGGGACAAAAAAGGAACTCTGTCAGGATTTTGTTCAGAAGGAAAACAACCAACCCCTCTGCCCTGTCAGGAGTACAAACCTCACCCTGGGACACTCTCAGGATGAGCTCTGGAGCCCATGGAGGGTTTGTGTTTGCAGCTCCTTTGGAAGCAGTGCAGGCTCAGCTCTGCATTCCTGTTCCCCAGGGAAGAGCTGATGCCTCTGTGCTGCCAGAGCAGAGCAGTGTGAGGCAGGGAAGGCACAAGAGGAACAATCCCTCAGGTACCCAGCCCTGCAGGGAGCAGGATGGACAATAGGCCTGTGCTGCTTTCCCAAGGCCCCTCCACTGCCAGCCTATGACCTCAGTGCAATTCCATGCTGCCCTTCAGGAGCTGCTGGATGCCCAACCAAAGTGTCTCCTGCAGGCCCTGTCTCCCTGAATCCCATCCCCTTTCCAGCTGCCCCTCCCTGCTCCTCCTGCTGCCCTGCCTGGCAATGCACACAAATGTTGGTGCTGTCAGTAGCACCTCTGCTGCCCAATTCTGCATCAGGCAAACCAGACTGTGGGGATCTGGGAGCTGCTTTTGTGCCCTGAGCATTTCTCTGTATGCCCTGAGCAAAGCTGGGCAAGGCTGGATCATGTTTGCTGTGCTGCTGCTCCCGGTCTGGCTCCTGCCTGCTGATTCTGGGCTGCTCTCAGCTCCAGAGGCTCTGGGGGATCCCTGGTGCTCTGCTGACACTTCTCAGCAGGAGCACACAGGCATTTCTGGGGCTGGAATGGCCTCTCTGACCTCTCCATTGTTGTGGCATCCTTTGGTCAGTGTCAACATGGATTTTACACACCTCTTCTTCCCTTCTGCAGGCTGCCCCCCAGCATGGAAGAAACATGGCAGAAAATGCTACTTCTTTTCTCCAGAAGAGAAACCAAAGGACTGGAAAGCCTCCCGTGCAGAATGCACTGCCATGGGCTCAGACCTGGTGGTCATTGACAGCAGGGAAGAGCTGGTGAGATCCAACTCCTGGGGCAGCTGCTCGGGGGGCTGGAGCTGCCTGGCCCAGGGCTGAGCAGGGACACTGGTGCCAGCTCCTGTCCCATGTCCTTGGGCTCTGGGACTGCTGCCAGCCATGGCCAGCCCAGGCCTGGCAGTGGCAGCAAAGGCCTGCACAGGGAGAGGCCTCCTGGGCCTTGGAGTCCTGTCCCTGGAAGCTTCAGTGCCCAGGCCTGATCCCATGGCAAGGAGCAAAGTCCTTGCCCAGCTGGCTGGGCTTTTCCAGGGATTTAGCACACAGGCCATGGAGCTGGAACAGACACTTCTTTGTGGGAGCCATGGCTGGGACAAAACCTGAAAAGGCTTTGCCAGTCCCATCCAAAGGGAAAAGTGTCCACAGCTATCAAGTCACACCTGTCTGTAAGCAATGTACAGGTACAAGGGCACCACAGGTGTATTCTTACATTTGTTATCTTCATATGGGGCCTCCAAAAGGGAGATGATCCTCAATAGAAATGGAGAAATTAATCCTCTGGAGCAGTGGGCAGAGGTGCTGTGGCTGGGTGCACACTGCACTCTCTGTGCTGCCTGTTTAGCTCTGAGCCTTCTGTGCCTCTGCTGAAGGAAATGTCATTTTCATGTCTTCCCATTGTTGGCTTCCTTTCCAGAGTTACCTGCACAAGAAATCAAGCTATAACTACTACTTACTTGGTCTCACACGCTCTCCAGAGGAGCAGAAGTGGAAGTGGATCAACAACGTGGAACATGACCCAGCCATGTGAGCTCCTTCCAGCAAGTCCCTGCCATGCAGTGTCTGGGAAGAGGAAAATGCCAAAGGCAGAGCAAAGAGCAGAGAGCACAAGGGAGATCAGGGACTGTGCTTTGGGGAAGCTGATTGCTGGAGGTGCAGGTGCTTCAGCACAAGCCTGGGCCAAGGAAAGGGAGCCTTGCAGGGAACACAGGGCTGTCCTGTAGGGATGGCAGGAGAGGACACAGCTGGAGTTCTGCTGGGGAAGGAAGGATCTGGCTGGATGCAGCTCCCTGGGGAAAGGAAGGGGACAGGAGGCAGGGACAAGAGAGAGGGTGATGTCAGCACCATTGGCTGGATGGGATCAAAGCAGGGGAATGTTTCTGGATGGGAAAGCATTGCCCAGAACCCTTTGTGGAGTTGTGGGGAAGAGCAGTGAGGAATAGGAGGGGAATTCCAACAAGGCAGTTCCTGATATCTGTGGCAGTAACACAGCTTAGGAGCCAGGCCAGGTGTCACTCTGCCTTTCACTGCATGTCAGGAATGTAACCAAATTTGGCTTTTTTCCCCTCTTCAGGTTCACCATATGTGGACAGTACCAAGACTATCACTGTGCAGTCATTGGATTTGGTCAAGTACGAGCTGCACCTTGTGATGGATCCTCAACAACACAAAATATGTGTGAAAAAGCTGCAACAATGTCCAAAAGGCATCTGCAGGAGATCTAAGACCAAGAGGTGCAGGCTGATCTGTTCTGCCCAGCTTCCTGTAGGAACCATGGATGGGATGTGTCTCATTTCCCTGGAGCTGCCCTGTCTCTGCTCCCAGGCTCTCCTGCAGCCTCTCTCCAGCCTCAGGGCTGAGCTCAGCCCAGCCTTTCCCTGCTGCTGACTGAGCCTGCATGGATCCCCTCTGGAAGAGCTGGCCCTGGCACACAGGAGCACTCTGGCACTGTCTCATGCCAGAGGTGGCACTGCCAGGCAGGCACTGCCAGGGCAGAGGAGTCCAGCCTGGGCACAGGGCTGATCCCAAACTGATCCTGACAGATCTGCAAGTCCCATCCATCCCCAGCCCTGTGTTCCCAGCCCTGCCTGGGCACAAGGAGAGCCTTCCCCACCTGGCCACAGCCTGGCCTTGCCTGCAGCCACAAGGGAAGGGCAGCACACATTTCTGGCTGCGATCCTGGAGGGAAGGGCAACCCCACTCCTTGCCAGGATGGACAGGATAAAGTCAGGTGTGGGTGTGGATAAACCTTCCCCTGTCCCAGACTGTTCCAAGAGCACACAGGATCCCAGAGCCTCAGAGGGGAATGGGAATCAGCCCAAGGGAAAGGATCCTACAGCAGCACAGCTCTGGGCATAAAATCAGCCCCAGTCCTGTGTGGGGAAGGGAAGGGATGTCAGATCTCAGATCTGCTGGGGAAGGGAACAGGATGGAAACCAGCAGAGAGCAGCAAGGCCTGGAGGACAGAGTCCCAACAGAAGCTGAGCTGGGCAGAAAACAGGACAATGAAACCCACAGTGACCTGTGAAGGAGCTGGTGAGAAGCATGAGAGTGACCCACAGGGAATGGCAACAGGGTGCTCTGCCCTCTTTTCCTAGGAGATTGGTCACAGGACAGGGCAGATCTATGGATATGCTCTGGGTCCCCCCAGAGAGCTCCCCTCAGGTGTCTGGGCTGACTGCTGGGCCCCTGTACAGTTCCTCTCCTTTCCATTGCATGGAATAAAGCTTTTCTTTGCAAAACACAAAGCAGTGCTTGTGTGTGTGTGGGAGTAGCTTTGGGAACTCCAGACACTTCCAATCCAGAACCACTTCCCAACACAGGTGACCTCAGGGAAATGATGAACTGTGGGGTTGTGAGGTCCCCAGGATGAGGTGAGAGATTGGAATTTGACTCCATGTTCTCAGAAGGCTGATTTATTATTTTATGATATTTTATTATGTTATATTAAAAGAAATTATATACTAAAACTATACTAAAGAAAGAGAAGGGATATTTCAGAAGGCTTCACAAGAATGATAATGAAAGCTCATGACTGACTCCTCAGAGTCTGACACAGCTGATGGTGATTGGTCATTAATTAAAAACAATTCACATGGAACCAATCAAAGATGGACCTGTTGGAAAACGATCTCCAGACCACATTTCCAGACAATCAGATAATTCTTGTTTTCATTCTTTTCTGAGGCTTCTCATCTTCCCAGGAGAAGAAATCCTGGGGAAGGGATTTTTCAGAAAATAACATGGAGACAATGAACTTGTATTTCCTCATGTTACTGACACAAAACTCCCTGTGCCATCAAAAACAAAGTAGAAATAGACTTCTCTTTTCATTAGAAGTTTCTAAATGACCAGAAGAGTCAAGAACTTCCTGTTGAAGGTTGGAGAGGGGAGGGAGCTCTGGGTCGTGCCCAGCCCAGAGTGTCACTGTCACAACAGCTGAGGCAGGAGAGAACAGAGTGGAACAAGAATGGCAGAAAATGTCATTAACTCTGACCTGAACTTGCCTGAAGCAACCAGAGCCAGGCTACACACCATCCCTGATGGCCAAGGTGGGTCCAGTGCTGGGCACTGAGCTTTCTTTGCATTCTCCACTCTCTCTTCCACATCTCTTGAGAGAGTTCCTTGCAGCACCAAAGCTCCAAAGAGTCCAAGGGAAACATGAGGGCCAGGGCTGGAAAACTGCAGGTGGAGTGTCCAGAGAGGGTTGTTGATATTTACAAAGGCAAGTTGTTGGAAGATCTACTTTTCTCTTGCTAAGGTGCAGGTGTGAGGCATTGTCTCTGGGGTGAGATTAAGAGTTGTTTTTATCCATTTTGGAGAGCATTCCAGAGCTGAACATGCATTGCTGCTGGCCCTGGCCTGTTGTCCCCCAGCAGACTGAGATTGCTGCAGCAAACTGCTCAGGATGGAGTGGCTGCTGTTGCTGGTGCTCACAGCAGTCTCCTGCACAGCTGTTCCTGCTCCCTGAGCACAGCAGGCACTGCCTGGGGGCTTCTCCTCCTGCTCTGGCTGTACCAACTGCTGGTTGAATGCACCAGGGTGAAATGTTTCATGGGCAGCTTTAGTCTGTGTTGGGATCAAGCACTTTGCAAAATCCTAATGGAGAATTTACCTTTTTGAATGAGCTAAAATTATTGCATGTATGTTTGCACTGGTTTTGCAATATCTGATGTAAAAGTACATCCTAAAAATTAACAGATTTCATACAGTGTCTCTGTATTTAATTTTCATTTTTCTTTCCTTTCTTTCTAACCCTGCTTTCACTCTGGCAGAAATTATTTCTTGCCATCCAATGCATTTTCTTTTGCACAAAGTGTGAACCCTCTGCATCTCCTTTCAGATGGGTGCAGTTACTAACACCCCAGGAAATCGAGGTTTACCACCCCTTTTAACAGCTGCATTCTCAGCTAACTTGACAGGGAACCACAATTGATGTTCCCTGATTAAAAGGCTCACTTTTATTATAATTTCAAGTTTTTATACATTTTCAATAACATTTTAATGTTTCTCTTCTGTGTTTTCGGCAAACGCCTTCCAACTCTTTTCTTATTTTGTGCACAAAGATTCCCATATACTGATCTCGAGCTTTCAGCAAAGAGCTGCTTTCCTGCCTGGATCCCATTCTCTCAGTGCAGCTCTTTTCAGCTCCTCTTGACTGAGCCCCCTCTCCTTCAGGCAGCTCCCTCTGTCACCCACCCACCCTCTGTGTGTCCTTCTGCAATCCAGGCCTCGGAGGACTCTCCTGCTTTTCCCCTCTCCTCAAACCCATGGCAGGTTGGGATGGGTTCAGTTCCCTGAGCACAGGGCTCCAGAGCCAGTGGGGAAGCACCAGGACATTGAGCCTGGCTCCAGCCTGCCAACCTGGAATGCTCCAGAGTCCCAGTGGGAGCCTGAAAAGGCATCTTGGAATGCATGGCAAAGGGGCTCTGTCCAGCTGCTCCCCACACCTTGATGTTTCTGCCCCTCTGCAGGTCAAAGCCATTGTTCCAGAACACGAGCTGCTGCTCTGGTTGCTGTCCTGCTTGTGATCATCCTCCTGCTGGCCATAGCCCTGTATCTGACACTCACCATGGGTAAGTCCTGCTGGAAATGGAACACTGGACGTAAATGGTGTCTGTCTGCCACTGACTGATGTCCAGGCTATGGCATCCAAAGCCAGGAGGAATGGAGGTCTGGTGTGAAGGCCAAGGACAGCAGTTTTCAGTCAACCACAGCTGTGAGAGGAAATCTGTAGAAGAAATGCCAGGTGGTTTGAAAGTTTTAAAATCCAACAGATAAAAAGCCAAAACCCAGCTGAAAACTGACAAGGTTCAAGCACTGCAGAATTCATGATAGAAATGTTTTGAAGAAACAAGTCCAGATCAGATAATGCCTATCCTTGATCAGATTGCAATCCTTGAGAATATTTTGAGATGATGATATTGCATCATGGCACCCAGGGGTGACACCAAAACCCTTAAAATATTTAGGAATAAAAGCTCCTTTGACAGAGACCACAAAGTTACATCTTCAAGGAATTTCTGTCACCTTACTGAAATAAAAGCCTTGTGCTCAGGGTCTGCATAAATATCGCTGAGCTCATAATAATCTCTGTGCTACCTAGAAAGACATATTAATTCCATGGAAAGAAAATATTCTCATCTCCATGAAAAAATGTTAGTAATTATTAGAGCCATATGGTACTTCCTTTGCAAGTTTACATGGAATCAGTTTTAACTGTCAGCTATTTCTCATTGTCTCTTTCCATCTTTTGAGAATTGAGTAAGTCTGAAAGGTTTCCACAGCTAATCACACTCAAGTCCCAGAGTCTCCCAACAACTCAGAGCTACCCATGCTGAAAAAATGCCAAAATCTTTCATGTATTTGGTGTAAAACATAGGCTTCATTTGGGTAATTGTTTTTTGTTTTTCAAGGCAAAGAGTGCAGGGTACTTATCTGATAGTGCTCTGATGTGTACAAAATGTGCAATACCAGAGCAAGGACAAATTAAAAAGAAATAATAAACCAAGACAACAGAAGGAGGTGAAATTGGCTGCATTTAAGAGAGCACAAAATCTGGACTTGCTGTTGTTTGTCTCTCATTGCTGTGGTTCCCTGTGTGCTCTGCCTCACACACACCTCTGCTCTGGGAAGGGCTGGAGCAGTTCTGGGTCAGTTCTGGAGTTTGGCCCTTGGGAAGGGAACACCTTGGTGTGTGCTGCAGCTGTGAGGGTTGTTTGCCATGAAAGAGCAAAGAGGCAGAGTTGGCATTTTGTGTTGTGTGATGGGGCAGCCAAAGAGGTCCAGCAGGGCTCTGACAGTGCCTGGCACAGGGGTCATTCCTTGCAAGTAACAATTGTATTCTTATTTCTGGATGGTCCAACAGCGGGCAGCCAACAGGACTCAGCAGCATTGACCTCCAGCAGCCAAAATGTCTCAGCACCATTGTCCCCCAGCAGCCAAGAGGACTCCACAGAGTTACCCCCCAGCCATGAGGAGGCACCAGGTAGGCAACCCTCTGTCTTTCCAAAGGGAGGTGCCAGAAGCCTGTTGGATTGATGATTAAGGTAGACAGAGAAGGAACTCTGTCAGGATTTTGTTCAGAAGGAAACAAACAACAAAGTGCTGACATTAATTCCACAAGCCAGAATATCTTTAAGATGATAGAAAACCCTCTGTGTGCATGGAGATAGAACCAAGAGGACTCAGTGCTGGATAGCAGGATGGTTTTGAGTGTTTCAGAAATATGGAACATTCTATGTCTTATTTTGTACCCACATTATTAAACTTTACACTTGTCCATGTGCATTTTTCCCTGCTGTTTGCATTTATCTCATAACTCTGTCACACCTCCACATTTAGCAGGATCTGCTGTTTTCAGGCTCCCTCATTTTAATCATTCTCCCCATTTGTGTATGGATGTGAACTGAATGGGACAATCAGAGACCAGCAGTGAAAAGTGAACAACAGGAGATGAGGAAGAAGAGAAAGGGCATTGAAGATACTTTGCTGTCATAGTTTCACCAGCAATACTCTCACATTTCCCTCAGGGACTTCCTGGGCCTTCTTCACTCAGGGAATTCCTAATGCCAGAAGCTGTAGAGTCACCATCCCAGGGATATTCCAACCTGCCTGTGCTTGGTCCTGGACATCCTGCTCTGGCCAACACCTGAGCAGGGGAGCTGGGCTCAGGGATGTGAAAAGGTCAATTCAGTCCTAAACCACTCTGCTGGTGTGTGCTCAAGACAGCAGAGCTGATATTCCCAGAGAACCTCTAGAACTTTCTATTTTATTTTCTTATGGTGAATTCCCATCAGATCTGTTATCTCCCAGTGCCCAGGTGGAAAGAGAGCTCTAAGAGTGGGGTTGAAAAACAGCATTAGCATTCTCTGCCAGCAGGTATGCCTTGGGATTTGTTAGTACATCCATGTTGTATTTAGGCCATACTTATTTACAGTCCTCGTGGCTCCTCACAAGGAACTGCCTTGAACTGAAAGATCTGCCCAGTTCTGACTCAGTCAATCCTGACACAAGGGATTGATTCATCTTCTCTGCCATGACTTCTCTGCTGAATGTTTCCTGCAGAGCCAACCATCCTGCCTGGATCCCATTCTCCCAGAGCAGCCCTGTTTAGCTCCTCTTGACTGAGCCCCATCTCCTTCAGACAGCTCCCTCTGTCACCCACCCACCCTCTGTGTGTCCTTCTGCAATCCAGGGCTTGGAGGACTCTCCTGCTTTTCCCATCTCCTCAAACCCATGGCAGGTTGGGATCTGTTCAGCTCCCTGAGCACAGGGCTCCAGAGCCAGTGGGGAAGCACCAGGACATTGAGCCTGGCTCCAGCCTGCCAACCTGGAATGCTCCAGAGTCCCAGTGGGAGCCTGAAATGGCATCTTGGAATGCATGGCAAAGGGGATTTTTTTCCCAGCTGTTCCCCTAATTTTTACTTTATTTTCTGTCTCTCTCCAGGAAGAAGTTGTTGTTCCACAACACGAGTTGCTGTCCTGGTCACTGAGATAATCGTGCTCCTGCTCATTGCTGTGTGCCACATACTCCCATGTAAGTGCAAGAAATGGAATAACAGCAATTGATTTGTGTCTCTCTGCCACTGACTGGGGTCCAGGCCATGACATCCAAGGCCAGCAGGAACAGAAGTCTGGTTTGGAGGCCAGGAACAGCAGTTTTTAGCCACCCATGGCAGTGAGAGGAAATGTGTATGAGAATAGAGGGTTTCAAAATTTTAAAATTGCAACAGAAAAAAAGAAAAAAAAACAATTGAAAACTGGCCATGTTCAAGCACTGAAGAATTTATCAAGGCATGATGCCAAAAATTTTAAAAGAATTCAGAATGAAAGCTCATTTAAAAAAGACAGCAAAGTTCAAAGTTACATCTTAAATGCAGCTGTTTTCTCCTTATTCAAATAAGTCTTTTGCTCAATTTCTATATCCATACCCAATTTATAACAGCACATTATATTTTAGAGAAAGAAAACATAAACATCTCCATCCCGAAAAAAAAAAATCAGAGCAATGTGGTACTTCCTTTGAAAGCTTTCAAGGAATCATTTTTAAATTTCAGATGGTTTTGCTCAATTATTTCCATCCTTTGTTAGTTGAGCAAACTTGAGACACTCCCAGAATCAATCACAGATTCTGACTAAATCATGCAAATTAAGTTTAGAAACTCAATGACACCAAGGGCCTCACACAAAAACCTCTGCATAAAGCACTTCTGATACCAAATTACACAAAGAATCTTGGGAGGCCAAGAAAATGTTCCCAGTGCAGCTTCACTTGCAGAGAATAGCAACCAGTTCCCTTGGATTTGGGAAGACAGTTTGGAGCATGAATAAGAATATTTGTAATTGAATTTATATTTGTAATCCTGAAATGTTTCACTACTGGAAAGCTCAGTTTAATTACTGCCCATTAATTTCATCAGACAGGATGAAAATGCCAAGTGTTGGCATCAGGGATCCCAGATCCCTTCCAGGTCACAGGGCAATGCTCTTTAAATAGCATCCAGCTCTGATGGATGGTGCCTCTTCCTCCCATCCAGACAAAGTTCTGACTGCCAGAGTCCCCTCACTAACCCAGTTTGGCAGTTCTGCAGGAAATTCACTCTTCCCAAGTCCCTGTTCCTTGGGATGGAAGCTGCTCTCCTGGGCCTGGCTGAAACCCCGCCTGCCCATGGCAAGTGGGGGATGAATTCCCTGCTTTGCTTTGCTTGCATGCATGGTTGCTCTTCTTCTGTAAAACCACCTTTACCCCAGCCCAGCAGTTTTGCCCCTTTTAGCCTGGCCCATCTCCCTTCTCCTCTCTCCATGGAGGGGGCAGGCAGCCAGTGGCTCCATGGGGATTTTTGGCAGCTGGTGTCCAATGGCAACAGGCCCAGAGCTGCCCCTGGGGCTGCAGGAGATGCCAGCCAACGCTGAGCACAGCAGGGTGATCCCCTCTGCCAGGGCTGCTGAGGCTGTGTTTGATGTGCCCAGGACAGGCTCTGCCCTCTGGCCTGCCAGGGCACTGCCGGCTCCCCCTGAGTCTGGTGCAGAGCAGCACCTCAGCCTGGGCATGGGACTGCTCCTGGCAGCTTCCATCTGCCCTGGGCACCAAAGCCAAACCAGTCTGGCATCTGCAACGGGGAATTGCTGCTGAAAGAGAGGATGTATCCTCCCACAGTTACTGCCAGCACCATGTCCACACAGCTGCCACCTCCTGTGTGGCATTCACATTCCCTGAAAAAATCCCTTCACCCAGGATTTTCTCCTGGGAATCGGAGAAGCCTCAGAGAAAAAGAAAACAATTCTTATTTCATTTGCTTCTCCTGTGTTGTGCTCACATGTGGAATGTGTTTGGGGATTGTTTACCCACAGGTGATTGTTTCATTGGACTCTGGTGTGATTTGTTTTGATCTTGGCCAGTCAGGGCCATGCTGTGTTGAGACTCTGGAAAGAGTCAGGATTTTTCATTATTGGCTTTATAGCATTTAGTAAATATGCTTTCTGTATTCTTTAGTTAGTATAGAATAGTATTTTTTAGTATAAGAGAGAATTACAAAGTAATAAATTTGCCTTCTGGGAACATGGGATCACATGCACCATTTCTGCCTTTGTCAGGGCATTTCCCAGCAAATACAATACTCCTGCTCTAGGAAAGCATGAATCCTGCAGGAATGAAAATCCTGGACAGAAAAGGCCTTGTCTTACTTAGGCTGAAGTATTCCAGCTGAAATTTTGTATATTAAGCACCTTCTGCACTTCCCCTAACAGGTTTGAACAATCTTCCTTCCTGAATAATGACTCCTCTGCTTTTCTTATCTCCTCAAAGCCCTGGCAGGTCAGGATGTGTTCAGTTCCCTGGGCACAGGGCTCCAGAGCCAGTGGGGAAGCACCAGGACATTGAGCCTGGCTCCAGCCTGCCAACCTGGAATGCTCCAGATTCCCAGTGGGAGCCTGAAATGGCATCTTGGAATGCAGGGCAAAGGAGCTTTTGTCCAGCTGTTGCCCTGACCTTTATGTTTCTGTCCCTCTGTAGGTCAAAGCCATTGTTCCAGAGTACAAGTTGCTGTCCTGATTGTTGTCCTGGTTCCCATTGTACTGGCCCTAACCCTGTCTTGGATACTCACCACGGGTAAGTCCTGCTAGAAATTGAACACTGGCACGTAAATGGTGTCTGTCTGCCACTGACTGATGTCCAGGCCATGGCATCCAAAGCCAGGAGGAATGGAAGTCTGGTGTGAAGGCCAAAGATGACAGTTTTTAGCCACCCATGGCTGTAGGAGAAAATGTGCAAAAAGGCCAAGGGGTTTGAAGGTTCAAAATTCCAAAAGAATAAATGCTGTGACAAAAGAACAAAAGGGAAAACAACTATGTATAAACACTGAGGAATTCATGATACAAATGTTTTGAAGAAACCAGTGAAGATCAAATAATGCCTTTTGGTCTTATGATTGCAATCCTTGAGAATATTTCAACGTGATGATGTTGTCTTATGACATAAGGATGTGACACCAAAAATCTTACAAGATTTTGAATTTAATCTCATTTCAAAGAAGCATCAAAGTTGGAAATGACAGGAATTTATTTGCAGCTAATTTCAATGAAAACTTTGTGCTCAGACGCAGCACCTAGTTCATAACAATTTTTAATTTACATAAACTGATAAACTATATTTTGTAGAAAATGTATTCCTATCAACACCAAGGAAACAAATCAATCCATTTGATTCTTCCTCTGAATGTTTTCAAGGAATCATTTTTAAATTTCAGATGTCATTTCTTCTTTCCATCCTGTGGTAGCTGAGAAAGCTTGAGAAGCTCCAACAACCAATCACTCTCAAGTCCCAGAATTTGCCCCCTGCTCAGAGATGCACATGGGGAAGACATGGCCAAGCCTTTGATTCATGGAATTTAAAAAATAGGGCTGGGGGAGGCAAGTCATTCTTCTTTTGCAGGGCAAAGAGTTCAGGATTGATATCTGACAGTGCTCTGACATTTATAAGGAGTCTAACACCCAGGGATGGGAAACTTAAATTCTAAACCAGAACATAGTAAAGAATTATCACTGGAATTTAATGCTGCTTTAACATTGAAAAAGGAGTCATTAGACTTGGATACAGGTCTGGCTTTAAATACATCTCCTTTGTGGGTTCAGTACTACCTTGGTGACCTGAAGTATGTACACACCAAGAAACTTGACATCTAGATGGAACTGAAGGAACGAAATCATTATTAAGATACAACTTGTGTAAATGGACTCAAGTGTTGCCTTTTCCTCAGTGGAACCTGACCTGACCATTTGATGACTTTTGTAGTAGCCCCATGAGCAAAGAGGCAGAGTTTGCATTCTGGGTTGGGTGATGGGGGTCAGAGAGGTCCAGCAGAACTCTGACAGTGCCTGGCACAGTGGTCACTCCTTGTAAGCAGAATTTGTGTTCTTATTTCCAGATGGTCCAAGAGCAGGCAGTCAGCAGAAATCCACAACAACCATCCCTGAAGAGGCACTAGGTAGGCAACCCTCTGTCATTCCAGAGGGAGTTTCCAGAAGCCTGTGGGATTGGCTGTGCAGGGGCAGGGGAGGGTGTGTGACTGGAGTTTGTTGAGAAGGGAAACAAAGAAAGAAAACCTCTCCCATCTCAGGAGTACCAACCTGATCCTGGACACTTCCAGGATGAGCTTTGGAAGGCACAGGAAGAACAATCCCTCTGGAAGCACAGCACTGCAGGGAGCAGGATGGATCATGTGCCTCCTCTGCTATTCCAAGGCCCTCCACTACCAGCCTTTGAACTCAGTGCCATTACCTGTGGCTGTTTAGGAGCTGCTGAGCAAAGCTGGGCAAGGCTGGATCATGTTTGCTGTGCTGCTGCTCCCACTCTGGCTCCTGCCTGCTGATTCTGGGCTGCTCTCAGCTCCAGAGGCTCTGGGGGATCCCTGGTGCTCTGCTGACACTTCTCAGCAGGAGCACACAGGCATTTCTGGGGCTGGAATGGCCTCTCTGACCTCTCCATTGTTGTGGCATCCTTTGGTCAGTGTCAACATGGACTTTACACACCTCTTCTTCCCTTCTGCAGGCTGCCCCCCAGCATGGAAGAAACATGGCAGAAAATGCTACTTCTTTTCTCCAGAGGAGAAACCAAAGGACTGGAAAGCCTCCCGTGCAGAATGCACTGCCATGGGCTCAGACCTGGTGGTCATTGACAGCAGGGAAGAGCTGGTGAGATCCAACTCCTGGGGCAGCTGCTCGGGGGGCTGGAGCTGCCTGGCCCAGGGCTGAGCAGGGACACTGGTGCCAGCTCCTGTCCCATGTCCTTGGGCTCTGGGACTGCTGCCAGCCATGGCCAGCCCAGGCCTGGCAGTGGCAGCAAAGGCCTGCACAGGGAGAGGCCTCCTGGGCCTTGGAGTCCTGTCCCTGGAAGCTTCAGTGCCCAGGCCTGATCCCATGGCAAGGAGCAAAGTCCCTGCCCAGCTGGCTGGGCTTTTCCAGGGATTTAGCACACAGGCCATGGAGCTGGAACAGACACTTCTTTGTGGGAGCCATGGCTGGGACAAAACCTGAAAAGGCTTTGCAAGTCCCATCCAAAAAGAGAAAGGTGTCCACAGCTATCAAGTCACACCTGTTAAACTCCAAATTACACTTGAAATGGCACCACAGGTGTATTATTACATTTGTTATCTTCATAAGGGGCCTCCAAAAGGAAGAAATTAATCCTCTGGAGCAGTGGGCAGAGGTGCTGTGGCTGGATGCACACTGCACTCCTTGTGCTGCCTGTTTAGCCCTGAGCCTTCCGTGCCTCTGCTGAAGGAAATGTCATTTTCATGTCTTCCCATTGTTGGCTTCCTTTCCAGAGTTTCCTGCACAAGAAATCAAGCTATAACTACTACTTACTTGGTCTCACATGCTCTCCAGAGGAGCAGAAGTGGAAGTGGATCAACAACGTGGAACATGACCCAGCCATGTGAGCTCCTTCCAGCAAGTCCCTGCCATGCAGTGTCTGGGAAGAGGAAAATGCCAAAGGCAGAGCAAAGAGCAGAGAGCCCAAGGGAGATCAGGGACTGTCCTTTGGGGGAAGCTGATTGCTGGAGGTGCAGGCGCTTCAGCACAAGCCTGGGCCAAGGAAAGGGAGCCTTGCAGGGAACACAGGGCTGTCCTGTAGGGATGGCAGGAGAGGACACAGCTGGAGTTCCACTGGGGAAGGAAGGATCTGGCTGGATGCAGCTCCCTGGGGAAAGAAAGGAGACAGGACGCAGGGACAAGAGAGGGTGATGGCAGCACCATTGGCTGGAGGGGACCAAAGCAGGGGAATGTTTCTGGATGGGAAAGCATTGCCCAGAAACTTTTGTGGAGATGTGGGGAACAGCAGTGAGGAATGGGAGGGAGATTGCAGCAAGGCAGTTGCAGATCCCCGTGGCAGTAACACAGCTTAGCAGGTGCCACTCTGCCTTTCACTGCATATCAGGAATGTAACCAAATTTGGCTTTTTTCCCCTCTTCAGGTTCAGCATTGTTGGACAGTACCTACACTATCTCTGCACAGTCATTGGATTTGGTGAAGTAGGAGCTGCACCTTGTGATGGATCCTCAACAACACAAAATATGTGTGAAAAAGCTGCAACAATGTCCAAAAAGGCATCTGCAGGAGAGCTAAACCCAAGAGGTGCAGGCTGATCTGTTCTGCCCAGCTTCCTGTAGGAACCATGGATGGGATGTGTCTCATTTCCCTGGAGCTGCCCTGTCTCTGCTCCCAGGCTCTCCTGCAGCCTCTCTCCAGCCTCAGGGCTGAGCTCAGCCCAGCCTTTCCCTGCTGCTGTCTGAGCCTGCATGGATCCCCTCTGGAAGAGCTGGCCCTGGCACACAGGAGCACTCTGGCACTGTCTCATGCCAGAGGTGGCACTGCCAGGCAGGCACTGCCAGGGGAGAGGAGTCCAGCCTGGGCACAGGGCTGATCCCAAACTGATCCTGACAGATCTGCAAGTCCCATCCATCCCCAGCCCTGTGTTCCCAGCCCTGCCTGGGCACAAGGAGAGCCTTCCCCACCTGGCCACAGCCTGGCCTTGCCTGCAGCCACAAGGGAAGGGCAGCACAGATTTCTGGCTGCGATCCTGGAGGGAAGGACAACCCCACTCCTTGCCAGGATGGACAGGATAAAGTCAGGTGTGGGTGTGGATAAACCTTCCCCTGTCCCAGACTGTTCCAAGAGCACACAGGATCCCAGAGCCTCAGAGGGGAATGGGAATCAGCCCAAGGGAAAGGATCCTACAGCAGCACAGCTCTGGGCATAAAATCAGCCCCAGTCCTGTGTGAGGAAGGGAAGGGATGTCAGATATATGATCAGCTGGGGAAGGGAACAGGATGGAAACCAGCAGAGAGCAGCAAGGCCTGAAGAACAGAGTCCCAACAGAAGCTGAGCTGGGCAGAAAACAGAACAATGAGACCCACAGTGACCTGTGAAGGAGCTGGTGAGAAGCATGAGAGTGACCCACAGGGAATGGCAACAGGGTGCTCTGCCCTCTTTTCCTAGGAGATTGGTCACAAGACGAAGTGATGCCTGCAGGCTTTTCCTGCTCAGAAATGTTCAAGCCAACAGCAGAAACAGGTGGCATCAGGAAAACGGAGCTGTGATCTGGAAAGAGGGAATGTCACCTAAACTCTGCCTGTGTTCTTCAGTGTCTCTTGGGACCCTAGGCCTTTTGTGACTCCAAGAATATTTCTTCTTGCTGCGTCCTTTAGGCAGAATCATTCCTTCTTTATTGGTGCCTTTCATGACTCTCTCCTTCAGCTGCAGGGTGGAGAGAGCTCTGTGAAGTCCTTGAAGAAGTGACACTCATAGCCTGGTTTACCACTGGGAAAAAATTTTGTTCAATCAAAAAATCTATACACAGCATGCTGTGGCCATTGGAAGGGAAAATGGAATCCTACAGGAAAAGCTGTCTCTTTCTAAATTGAAAGCACATTCTGATATCCCTCACACCAACCATCCTCCTCACTGACTGCTTGCATCAAGATGCTTTGGAAATGTATTTACAGTTATTTCCCTGACTTTCCATCCCCAAAGAACAGAGTAAGAACATGGAGCTATAGCAGAACAATCCCTGTGTCAGACCCCAGGATCTGTACTGTTATTCCAGAAGGAAGCTGAGCTGGAGGGGCTCTTAGCTTGCACTCATTTTACTGGAGAGGGTAGCAGAGCATTCTATGTTGTGTTATAGATTTCTGCCTTCTATTTTCATATTCCAGCTGCTGTGGTCCCTTGGATCAAGTGGGCTCTCCTGAAGGCAGGGCCAGGGAAAAGCCTCTTCTCTGGGAGCCACTGGCCCTCAGTTGGAGCCCTCAGCAGGCAGCAGAGGCAGCAGCTGCGCACCAGAGGGGCGGGAAGGGGAAGCCACCCTGGGGCCACTGTGGAACTGCACAAACCCCATCAAACACAGAAAGCTACAGGAAGTCTCAGGACTCAGGAGCAGCTACAGCTTGCAAGGGCAGAAGTTTAAATGAAAGTGCTTTGTTTCCTCTGCCTCTGTGTTGTTCTTGTTCACAATTCTCTGAGCTTGTCAGCTAAGTTCTACAGTAAACTTCCACTTTACAGCTTGTGATTCTTGGATTACCTCTGGCATCCCTACTGCAAGGGAAGGGTGAAACATTTCCTCCTCACTCTGGTGTGGTCAGGGTCTAATCCAGGTTCCAAGGCCAAGCAATCCCTAAGCAATCCCAGTGCGACTGCTCACTCCTTCCATGCTCAGTGCCTCAGGGAATACCAGGCTGGCTCAATTCATGCTGGAGCTGGGCAATGGGTAATACTCCCTGGGACAGGCCAGGCTGGCAGCACCAGCCCCAGAGGGGCACATCCTGGACACAGGACTGGCTCCTTTAGTGACCTTCATCAAGGAGAACCTGTGACAGGGACACCTCCAAGAGCTGATCCTCAGGGCTCACCATACTTCTATGGAACAGTATCCCAACTGTGTCTCAAGCCAGCTGTAGTGTTTAGGATACACTTGGTGGAAAAAATGCTCTGAGTATCTTGGCAAAAATCACAATCAAGGGATTTTGAGTTTATTGTAGGAGAAAACAGTGAATGAAGGCAAGGTTCTTAAAAGAAACCACTTCAAACCATTAAAAAGCCCAGAAGCTGTTGCATGGAAGTAACTAAGCAAAGATAGACATGAACAGACATCTCAGAGACGAGTGATACTTCATGTAAACAAAAGAAGTTCATGCAGTATTGCACATGCAAACAATTTTATCTGGTTCTAAATGACAGCTCTGCCAACACAAGAAATGGCTCTCACTGCCAAATGGGCAGTTCAGGGAGGATGCACTGCCAATGCAGACTTGCTGTCAGAACAGCAAGCAGGGTTCAGGGCACACAAAGAACACCTTAAAGGTAGCACTGACAGTGCTACAGAGCTTGCAGCAATCACTGGCAGAGTGGGCTCCTTTTTAGCACACACTGGACTTTATGGAACTATTTTGGGTTTGTGGCTGCAAAGGCTTCAAATGGGGAGTGACTTTTCAAGGTGCTAAGTGTGATGTTTGCTCTGTGGTGAGTCACAAATTATCTATAAAGGAATTCTGTTCTTTCTTGGGAAGTGGCCCATGGGAATCTCATGGGGTTTAACAGGACCAAGTGTTGGTACTGCATCTGCGTCAGAACAGCCCCTGGGATCAATCCAGGTTGGGGATGAGCAGAGGGAGCAGCCCTGGCAGAAGGACTTGGGGGTCCTGTGGGTGAGAGCTGGCCCTGCCCCAACCCAGAGCCCCCCTGTGCTGGGCTGCACCCAGGGCAGCAGGGCAGGGGGGATTCTGCCCCTCTGCCCCTCTCTGCTGAGCCCCCCCTGCAGGGCTGCATCCAGCTCTGGGATCCCAGGACAGGAAGGACAGGGAGCTGCTGGAGCCAGGCCAGAGCAGGGACACCACGGGGATCAGAGGGACGGAGCAGCTCTGCTGGGAGGAAAGGCTGAGGGAATTGGGATTGTTCAGCCTGGAGAAGAGAAGGCTTTGGGGTGACCTCATTGAGGCCTTGCAGTGCCTGAAGGGAGCTTGTAAAAAAAGAGGGAGAGAGACTTTTTACATGAGCAGATAGTGACAGGACAAGAGCCAACAGTTTTGAACTAAAATAGAAAAGATTTAAAGCAGATATTAGGAAAAATACTCAGGGGGGTACTGAGGCCCTGGCGCAGGGTGCCCAGAGCAGTGTCCAAGGCCAGGCTGGATGGGGCTCTGAGCAACCTGGGTTAGTGGAAGGTGTCCCTGCCCATGGCAGAGGGGTTGGAATTAGATAAAGTCTATTCCAATGCAAACCATTCCATGATTCTATGAGTGACAAAAGGTGATCAAGGATTATTTGGGGTAGCAGCAGGCAGGAGACAGCACCACAAGCTCCAATTCTGACTTTTGAGGTTAGTCCCATGAAAGCCCTCTTGTACAATGCCATGCCTTTTCCTTAGAATGTTTGCATTTTTCTCCCTACATAATGGTAATATTTTAAAGTAACTTTCCAGTGATTCACTTTGGAGGTTACTTCTGCCTTTAGCCTTCAAGAAATTCCCATTTTTTTAACCAACTCTTATTTTAGGAATTGTCTGGAGGCTTCTTAGCCAAACTGATCAGGGAAAGTGAAGGTGAACGTGAGTGTCTCAGTTACAAGCATCTGGGGTTAATAACAGTACTTTTGGAGGTCAGATGATTCACAGCTATGTTGACAGCATTTCTCAGGGTTTTTTTGCCAGCCTGGAGAATCTCCTGCAGCTGTTAGAATTACCTTCTGTACTTGTGGGTGAGCATGAAGAGAGTGCTCACTTCTGAATGCTCTGTGGTTAAAAGCCACAGTGCTATTTTTGACCTCAGTGACAGGCAGGACTGAATGGCAGGAGCCCAAGCCACTCCTTCAGAGAAAAAAAATGCTGAATAAGCTGTTCTTAGAATGCCAGCTGTGCACACACCAATGCTCCACTGTCTCCTTGCATGTAAAACATGCTCTACATCAAGCAGGTCCTGAACCTCCCTGCTGCCCTAATTCCACACCCACCGCTCATCCTCTGCACCTCTGGATTCATGTCTTGGAAAGTCTCTGGGAAAGTCTCTAGCTTGTGCTCCCTGGACCCATCACTTCTTCTCTCTCCTGGGGATCCTCAGTTCCCTAGCCTCCCTGAAGCTACCATGCCTTAAGCCTTGTCACACATACCTTTTGGATTTTTCTTCACCCTTTTATCTTTCCCTTTCTTCCCAAGTGCCTTCCTGGGAACTTTGACCAGTCCAGCTCTCCCACTTCAGTGCTTAAATGAACTCCTGTTGAAGGCAAAGGCTAAAATCAACTGCAATTCAAACTATCCTTATGGAACTATAAATTTTATATGGTTCTTTCTAAGCTGTAAACATAAACACCTGGAGATGATTTTCAGCAACTCACCACTGCTCAGAACCCTTGAGAATCAAAGTAATTGGAGACTGCAGTGAAAGCTTAAAGTGCAACCCCCCATTCCCATGGGCTTCTGTTTGAAGTTTCCTGCTCAGGTACAGAAGAATGCTTATTTTGGATAAACCACTGCTGAATTCCTCACCAGCCCCACAAAGAGCCCACATGATGATTTGGAGAGAGCTGTTTTCCTCAGGCCATTTGAACACACAGCACAGCCCAGATCTGTTGTAAGTACAGCAGTTATTGTGCAAAACCACCAGAGGAAATGGATGATAGGTGTGGCCCTGTCTTCCAAGCAATGCTGAAATTTCTATTGCACCTTCATCCCCATGGCCAAGCCAGCATCATCAGGCTTTATGTTCTTCTAGGTAAAGCAAATCACTGGCCATCTTTTCCAAAGAGGTTTAAGTAATCAACGTTTAAATACTTGATTTTACTCTCCTTCTCCATACAGTAGAAGAAAATTAATAAATATGAAATGTGAGAAATGCGTATCTTATGATTGGCTTTTTGCAAATATTAAAATGAATATTATATGTGTTGTGTTAGAAAGTTATACTGTATTAATTCTCTTAAGTGATGTGTTAAATATAGTTTTAGGTTATAACAAAATATTAAATAGAAACTATGCTATGTAGGATACTTTTTAAAAGAAAGGACTCGCACCAAGATAGCAGCCACAGGACACTTAAATCTTCCAGAGGAAAAGAATTTATTGCTCTCCAATCAGAAGAAATAAACTTCTTCCCGACTTGCTCAGGCTCGAAGATGCCATCAGGATTCAGAGGAAGAAGCTGACACTGACCAGACAGAATCCTGTGTTTGAATGGAATTTATGCATTATGTATGAAGTGTATGAATATGCAACAGGCTGTTGTTTTTAAGGGTTAATCCTCTGTTAACGTGTGTCCTTTTTCGGGCTTGTGCTGCCCAGAAAAAGGTACCCGGACGTCCGTAACTCTTTGTTTCTATTGTCTCATATTGTCCTAATTCAAATTGTCCAAATTATTATTACTCTAATTGTATTACTATTTTTATAACCATTTTATTACTATTGAACTTTTAAAATTTTAAAAACAAGTGATTGGCGTTTTTCACATGAAATAAATAAAACGGGGGGGGGGGGGGCGGGGAACAAACCATAAAAACCAAAACATCCGAAAAAAGCAAAACAAAAAAAAACCCAAAAAACAACAACAACAAAAAAAAAAAACCAACAAAACACCAAAAAAACCCATCAGACAAAACCAAACCAAAACAGAGCCTTCTTCCTTCGTGTTAGTTCCTGGAATTTGCTGATGTCACAGGATCCCGGTGAGATTTTGTAGGAGCTGACTTCTCCTTGAAAGCGTCCCCATTTCCTATTTCTCCGGAGTTGCGGAGTGACTGCCCGGGCTCCGTGGCCATGCCCCTGAGGGCTGGCAGCGAGGGCAGCGGCAGCGGGGCCAGTGTCGGCGAGGGCAGCGGCATCGAGGGCAGCGGCATCGAGGGCAGCGGCATCGAGGGCAGCGGCATCGAGGGCAGCGGCATCGAGGGCAGCGGCATCGAGGGCAGCGGCATCGAGGGCAGCGGCAGCGAGGGCAGCGGCAGCGAGGGGAGCAGGGGCCGGTCTCGCTGCGGCCCGAGCGCGGCCGGGCGGCCCGGGCCCTGCCAGCCCCGCGCCCATGGGCAGCGGCGCCGAGCGCGGCGGCTCCGCGGGGCGCGGCACCAAAGGTGACGGGCGGGGGACACCGAGGGGCCGCGCTGGGATGCTGGGGGGATCCGGGACATCCCTCCGGAGCACGGGTAGTCGGGGATGTCCCCCGGGAGCCGCCGCACCGCTGGAAAGGCGCCGGACTGGCAGCGGAGAGACCGCCTGGAGCAGGGACCCTCCTGAGGGGCCCCTGGGGACACCTCGGCCCGGCGCTGCCCGAACAGCCGGACACAGGGCAGCGGCAGGGCGTGTGTGCTTCCACAGCCCTGGAAGGGACGGGAGCAAAAGTAGACCAGACAGCTGTGGCTGTGGGATAAGGCTGGATATTTCTCAGGAAAAGTTTTGGGCTCCAGAACCGATGGCTTTTCTTATTTCCTCACCAGCCTCTTATCCGTGGAACTTATGCAAGCCATGTTTATGCACTGTGTGTCCACCATCATTTTTTCCCATGCTGGTTTCTTTCTCTTTTGGTCACTTTAAGTTTTGGATGTTGTAACTAAAATTTACAGTAACTCAGAGTTCTTCTTAGCTGATAAGCCTTGTGAAGATAAACTAAATGTTTCTGCTCCCAGCCTGCTTTCCACAGAGAGCTACTTTTTTTTTTTAATAGCTTTCTGTGTCCTGGGCTCTACTCCCCTGTCAGCTGGTCCTTATTTGTTATTTTGGGTTTGTTTTGTTTTGCTTTTAAATTCCTTGCATTCATTTTTTCAGGTCTGTTCTCAAACATCTGGCTGTGGCGAGCTGTCGCTGGAGTCCTTACAGCTGCTGTCATTTTGATTTCATGTATCCAGTTTGGTAAGTAAGGAATTTTAAAAGAAAATATAATTAGTAATAGAAATTTTCAGAGTTTGGGGTTCCATACTCCATACAGGGTGCTGAGGCCCTGGCACAGGCTGCCCAGAGAAGCTGTGGCTGCCCCATCCCTGAAGTGTCCATGGCTGGATGGGGCTTGGAACAAGCTGGTCTGGTGGAATCTGTCCCTGCCCATGCCAGGGGGTGGAACAAAATGATCTTTGAAACCACTGAACCCAAGCCACTCTGTGATCCTGTGTGAATCTCTGATTTCTGTTTGAAATTGTGGGCCAGTGCAGGAACAGCTCCACATGCTTCAGTGGGGCTAGGGAGGGCTCAGTTTAGTCTTAGTTTACTTTTGGTATCAAGTTTGTCACATCACTGTTGGTCTTAATCCACGTTCAAGAAAACAAATAACAACAAAAAGATTGTCCTACCAATCTGCAGTCCTTCAAAAATGCCACTATAATAAACAAAATTATTAATTCAACTGTGAGGAAGCAATGCATGCAAAAACTGGAGTTGTTGGAATTTTTAAGCTGTAGAAGAGTCCTTGGGTGACACTTTATGATCACCTTCTCAGCTACTTCTACCAACGTGTCCCTGACCATCCTTTTAAGGATATGTCAAGGGGCAGAAGGGTGCAGGATCCAGAATGTATAATTAGTTTACAATAATTACTTCAGCTGGGCAGAAGTAACAATGCTGTGGCTAGACTGGGATTAATTTAGATGATGCAGTCAGAAAGTAAAACATTTCCCAGCTGGAAGAAATGGGTAGATTGTTTTTTGTCTTTTCCCAGTAAAGCCTTCTCTGGCTAAAGTGTTTCCAGTGTGTCCTCCCCTGGAGCTGTGTCCATCAGGCTGGCTGTACTTCCAGAGGAAGTGTTACTTCCTCTCAGAGAGTGAAGCTGCCTGGAACTCCAGCCAGAGCCAGTGCTCCTCCTACAACGCTTCCCTGCTGGTCATCGAGAATCACCAGGAGCTGGTAAGGGAACCACAGGGAGATCCTGTTTTCCCCCCAGTTCTCTTCCAGGGAACTGCTTCTGCATCCTCCTGAGCTGAACAGTTAGGAAGCTGATGTAAGACCACAATGAGTCACAGCCTGCAAAAGACTTTGTGCCTCTTCTCCCTGAAAACAGGAAACATCAATTTGAGAAGTTGATGGTATAGAAAACCTCTGAGTACTTCTCTGAATTAAATTTGGTGCTGCTCACAGCTATAAATTGTCATATTGAGGGTATCTATCAGGGTAAACACTGTTGCATCTCGTTTATCTTTAATTTAACCATTGTTTTCTCATATTGAGATAGGTTAGTGACACACAAGTTGGTAAATATGTTAATTGTGACCTTTGGAGTTAGGAGGTAGTTACCCAAAGTGCAGCTTGGAGCATTCCTTTCTATATTATACCACAGTATTAGGAAAGATTCCACCCTGAACAAAGACCTAGGAGAATATATTCTTCTGTATCTGTTCCAGACCTTGATAGCAGACCTTGATATTTTAGAATAGCCTCTCTCTAGGTCAGTCAACCCTATCCCAGTCACCAGTACTCTGTATATTTAAGTTTTAATATTGTTTCTTCAGCAGGAAAGGCTAGATTGTTGTTTTGCTTTTGCCCCAGATCAAAGACTTTGTATTTTGCTAGCTGGACTGAACATGCAGAACTTGTTTTCTCATGTGGGTTTATTCCTACAGAGGTTTATGATGAAGATAACAAAGCAGGACCCATGGATTGGACTCTATAAAAGAAATGAAGAGTTCTTCTGGGTAAATGGAAAAGCATTAGACAATGAACTGTAAGTTGATGTGGTTTTGCTGGTGAATTTGATTGTAGGGGAGTAAGAAAAATAATACAGATATAGTGACTTGTAGGAAATCTCTGTTATACTGAAGGGATGGAGAGGGTATGGAATGCACTGAAGATTTCACATGGCATTGTTAAAACTGTGGCAGATGAAAGCTAGGGGATGAGTTTGTAATGTTGAGAAGCAACACAAGGCAGGCTAATGGTAACAGACATTAGAGAAAGTGAAACCAAGAGACACAAAAGCAATGGGAGGAAGGGAATTGGGGGAGGAAGGGAAGATTGCAGTAACACGAGTTCCTTATCATAGAATATATTTTGCAACAATACAAACCTGCATGTGAGCTGTGTGAGGTTAATAGCAAAGAGATTTGCGAGACTGCTTAGACATGTTTTCATTTTTATAGAATGTTCCTCAGAAAGAGGCTGCTGGAGGGAAAGGAAGATGTGAATTTATGTTGCATGAGCTGCTCTGTGGCCAGGGCCCTGTGTTCAGTGCCAGCAGTGCCAGGTGTGGGGCACTTTGTTCCTCTCCCTGGCAGCTATCCCATCTCCTCAGAGGCTGCTGCAGCTCATCCTGGAGCAGCTGCTGGCAGGAGTTGGCACAATTACCATTGATAGGCATAAGCAAGGAGAGTTCACAAGTCTGAAATTACCTTAAAAGGTGGAAAATTTAAACACTTTTAAGTCTGTGACATTACTGGTGATGTGTGACTATATTCACTTCATCCCCAGGCCCTGAAGGTTTGATCTGACAAAGGCATTTAATGTGAGATGTGAGGAACACGTGGGCACCTGAAATTGAAAACTGCAGTCCTTCCCACTCTTTTATCCCCTGTCTTCAGTACAGACATCCACTGGTGCTTTCATTTTCAGTGAGCTTCTTCCCATTCTTGGACTTCTGCCTCACTGCTTGCCTCAAACTGCCCCTCCTGAAGGGGAGGGCAAACACCTTGATATCTAAGCTCAGGTGTCACTCCACTGGTGGGGATTTGTTCCTTGGCTTTTCCAGAGACCATTCCAGTTTGCTTGGCCTATCCATAGAACTTTATAGCACTTTGTTTGAAAACAGAGTTGCTGAAGGGGTCCCTTATGTAGGGAGACCTGTGGTGTGGAAACTGGCATTTGTTTCTTGTTTCCCCCCCACCCCCTTAACCATGGTGCATGTTGGGTTCTGAGGAAGGGAGAAATTAAAGATGTATTTCCTTCATAGCTTCTGCTGGAACGTTTGAGCTGGATAGGAGGATGTGGAGGTGCAAGGTGGTGGTGCCCATCTTGATGGCACAGCATCCCTGAGAAAGGCAAACCTGAGTTTCAGTCTCTGCTCTAAGGGTGTGTTTCACATTAAGTGACCACTAAACAAGATGCAAGAGTACTACAAGTCCTGGATTTTGTATTGTGGGCACAAGATACCATTAATAAAGACAATCTCCATGGTGTTCTCCTTGAGGCACAAAACATCATCCTCCTCTGGTGCCTTGCCTGAGATAAATCAGGCTTTATTCCAAGAGAATTCAAAGAGAACCTGAAATGCCCATAGCTGCCTTTGCTCTATTTCAATATTTGATTGTGGGTGTCCAAGTAATCTTGTCTTCCCTTCTCCCTGACAGGTTTGAAGTAAAAGGCTCTGGCAGCTGTGCCTATCTGGAGTCCAAAGGAGTCTCAGCCTCAGGATGTTATTTAACCAGGAAATGGGTCTGTAGCTTGAATATCAGCTCAGCACGATAAAGGTGGACAAAGCCACCACCCCTGACTCTCAGAGCTCTGATATGATGCCTACACAGGCTATGCCTACACTTTGGGACCTGGGAATGTGTCCCAGCTCCTACCCAGAGGTGAATGACTTTTCAGGTAGCCAGAATTCTCCACCCATGGACGAAGGCTTAAAGATACCATTTTAAAGACTCTCTTCACATTTTTCCAGCTACTGCCCAGCTGTAGTTTATTTTTGCTGTGCCATCAGTATTTCCTCCATATACTCTTCTCTTGTAGGAGCAGCTGCTCTTTCTTTCCCTCTTGGGTGTGCAGTTGGAGGTTTTTGTTCTGCTTTTCCTTTTGCCGGGCTCTGTGTGCATGGGTGGTGGAGTGGGTCTGTCTGGAGGGCTGCCAGTGCCTCGTGGATACAGGGCAATGCAGAAGTGAACACTGTTGTTTTAGACAGGATCACAGCAAATTCCTCTCTTTCCATTTGATGGGATGTACCTTGCATTGTATTCCACGTTTTGTTAATGTTATGTTACATTAATTTTGTTAAATCCTGGTGATAACACTGTCAAGCTGATTTATGTAGCTGCACTGCACCTGAAGTTATCCTCACAACACTTTCTTTAGCCAAAGAAAGGCCACAATAGATAAGAATATTTATTTACCTGAGCATCTGCACTGATGGGGGGAGAAGAGTTAGAACTGGAGGAGTGATAGTGAAGCTGCAGGCATTAATGTGTACTGCAGGCATCATGTATAATGTGTAAATGTAGAAATAGTCTTCAGTGCAAGGAGGCAAAATCAGGAGAAGGGAATGAGAGAATTAGAAGCAAGGGATATTTCTCTGTGTTTCCCTTATGCCCTGTGCCTGTCATGGTGTGAGGCTTCTGAGCAAGGGGACATTTCCAGGTGGACAGTCAGTGTTTCCTGGTGTAGGTGACATTTTCAGCAGCAGCCTCCAGTGCTCTTGGATTGCTGGGAGCCTGAACAGGATTAGGGCAAAATCCCTCTGATTGGCTGAGTCCCACATGTGTCTAGCAGGTTGTTTAAAAATTAAAAGTGTCATTTGACCCAGAGGAAATAAATTTGCCTGGAAGGAATATAACTATGAAGTTTCCAGAGAAGGAAGAATGGGAAGTTCACCTTCATTATTTTCTGTGACAGAAGAACTTGACTGTATCAGGACCATACACATGGATACTGTCAGCAGCTTGTGCCTTTCAGATGTTTATTTTAATCACTAATTTTGCTGGACTACACTTCTCTTAATTGCTTGTATTCTTTATAGGCACAGTAACAGAACTCTACAGTATAAAAAGCCTAATTATCTATTTATTTTTATGTTGGGGGGAAGGTGTTATTCTGCAATATTTTTATATTGACCTGATTCTGAAGGATATGGTATGTGCAATATTCCTGAAAAGATACTTAATAAATACCTTTACAGAGCCCCTGAATTATAATGGTTTGTATCTTAATATTGGGATATTAAAAGCATTTTTCATCTCAGGCACCATTTTGGTGAAAAAGAAAATCTGAAGTGAAGTAAAATATTCATGTTTTGAACATGAAAAAATCTTTAATCATAATGTTGGGGCTGACATGAAGCAGAATATTTGATCCAAAAGAGAATGCTTTTCCCTTTTTAACACCTCATAATGAGTTACACTTTTAACAAAAGGTTAAAAAGTGAAAGCTTTTCTGGAATCCAACTTCTCAGGGATGCAATGAACTTCTTTGGTGATGTTAAGAAGAGTGAAGCTGCAAACTCTGCCAACTTGCTTTACTCAGAGTAGAGTTTGATGAAGTATTTCAATGGTAATTTCTTTTTCTTTTTTCTTTTAAATAAGTGACTGCTTAAATTGTAGGTAAGAACTTCAGTAAGGCCCTGCAAAAACTTGTTTAATTACATGAATAATAGCAAGAAGGCCCAAATCATATATGTTTCATGAATATTGTTAAAACCTAAACACAAGTAATTTGAGAGAAGCCAGCATGCAGGAGTTTGTTTTTCTTGTTAAATTCAGCATGAATCAAGAAAGATCTGCCAGAAAACCAGCAATTGTCAACTACACTGCATGGAGAAGGTTGTGCTGTGAATACCCTGAAGTGAAAATTTCTCAGCAGTCAGAAATTCTCTCTCTAAAAAGCATGTATTATATAGGTATAGATGATTATCTTACTCATTTCAAACTTTCCTTTTCTTTGCTTCTCTGTCTAGAATGAGAAAACCAATCCTCTTCCCCTCACGTGCTGTGCTGAGTTTGGGGGATTTTTGTTGTTTCCTCTTACATAACAGCAGTTTCTCATGGGTCTTAAGCTGCTGATGCTGCATTCTGCGTGACAAATCTGTGCTGGGATTTTGTTGTTGTTGCTGTTTGAAGGGAAGTCCCTGAGGGTACGGTTCACTTTTTAATCTGCAGCCCTAAAGTGCTGGACATTAACCCTCCCCAAGCATGCACAGGTATGGAAAAACATCTCTGAGAAACTGTAGCTGCCTTTATTTGTGTGTATCACAGCAAAGATGAGGTAAAGGCTCACCATCTCAAAATCCTTGTTAGACTTGTTTCTCATTGCTGTGAGGACTTAAATTCCAGTTGGTGCCATTTTTGTTAGAGTAGCACCTTCAATTCATGACATTTCTTCATTTTTGTCAAACACATGAATCCAATAAAGGCACTAGGTCATACTGCTCTTAGCATTTTTGTGTTCTAGACCCAGAAAAAGCATTTATTTATGGCACTTCAGTGCCTAAGTAATGCATTTACTGAGTGCACTCCCAGGCATTTATTTCAGCAGTCTTTGGCTTTGGTACCTCATCATACCATAACTGTGGAATTGACAATGTAAAGGGACAAAATATAGGTGGAGAGGAAGGTTATTTATTTCCTTGCACTTCAATGTTGTCTTACAGCCCAAGCCCCTTCCCTAGTTAATTCCTTCAGATTCCAAGGCTCAGCAGCAGAAGAGGATGGGAGCAATCAGCACATTAACCACAAGTGTTAGAAGTCACTCCATGCCTGCTCTGCTGTCCACACTCAGTAGCTGTGCAGCAGCTTTGAATAAGACACTGTCCAATAAATGGATTTTTTCCCAGCCCTCAAATGGCTTCTGTGAGTCACAATTAGACCCCAAGGAAAAAAACCACAAAACCCCAAGGCCACAAACTTCAACAAACACTAAAATCTTGAAACCCAAATAAGTCCTCGGCTCAGCAGCTGCCTGCAGGCAGGGGTGACAGCAGAGGGCCCAGCACACCTTTCATGCCCCACAGGGACCATAATTCCTGTACATCACACTGTTCATATGCACAGTGCTCCTCCTCACGAGGATCTCTTCTCCTCTGACCCTTCCTGAGGCAGCTGCTGCCAAAATCTGTCTGTGTGAAGGCTCAGCGCCCCAGAATCCTCGTGTGCCAGCTTGCAGCCCTGTTGCAGGACCTGTCTTCTTAAGGAACACAGCACAGCAAAGTGCAAGTTTCCCTGCAAGTCTGATGAAAATTATTTACATCACATCACAAGTTGGTTTGTCTGTAAAATGGGTCTTCTGATGAGAAGCTCTGCCTGCTGTCTGGAAATGTGGCTCAGAGCACCAGCAAAGTTGCATTCTTCTTACAGATCCACTCCTTTAAGGTCTGGCAGTTGTCTGCCTGGATCAGGTTTTTCCTTCTGTAAACAGCACAGTTCTTGTCAGCCTCATTGCTTTTTAGAGCTGTTCTGCTGAGAGACCAAAAGCAATGCAATGAGTTGCTGGGTTTAAACTCAGCTCTGCTTAAAAATCCTGATGGTGCTCTGGGTGAGGGGGGTGGATGGTGCCCACTTGACCACCCCCTTGAAGCACAGCAGCTGTGCAGAGGTGGGTTGGGCACCCCCAGCAGGGACTGCTGGCTTCTGAGGGATGGATGCTCGGCATTATTAGTGTTACAAGGATAAGGATCCTCCCCATGCAGCCACAGTGCTGAAGAAAGCTGCAGAGATCCCAGCCAATGCTCTGTGGTGACTGGCACCACCTTCAACAGAGGCAGGCAGCTCAGTCTGCAAAGTGACAGAGTTTGTTGGCAGGGATTTTAGCAGAAGTGTGTAATAATATTTCTGCATTAGTAAATATATGAGTTGTGGCTGTGTTTAGTCCTGGAGGCAGAAATCAGTTTCCCAAAGTGCCCAGCAGAAACCTGTTGACCTGGAACTGGCCATGAAATAGACTCTAAATAGGTACCTGAGGCTGCAGGCTTAGATCTGTGCTTTGGGTAATTAGCTCAGATTCAGAATTGCATTTCCAAGCAGGGATACCACACTTTGCTTTCCCCAAAGACATCCTCCCCCCAAAAATCATCACCTCTTTTCTTTTACTCTGTGATCTTCCACTGAACTCTGTGTTTTCACCATGTCTTTGGTCTCCAAGCCAATCCAGATATATTTGGTGTCTTTGTCTTTGTTGTCTATAAATTCCTGAGGAATGATTAGAAGGATGTTAGCTGACAGAAGAGCTTTCCTGCTGTGCCCGGGTCATGCTCCTGCCTCATGCCCGGCTTTTATTTCCTTTTGAAGAGCAAGGGCAGGGATGCAGCCATGGCAGAGCAGCCCGTTACATCAGCCCACACACACGACCAGCCTCCTCTCTTCCCAGAGCCAAGCAGTGGAAAGTCCCTAGCATTTCCTCTTCCCAGTCTAAACTACTCTGGCTTCCACACTTGGCACCTCTTGTGCTTCTCCTCTTCAGCTCTGCTCTGCTGACATTCCCAAACCCAGCTCCTGTGCAGGGACACTCAGATCCTTTCCCTGATGGGGCTCTTGGTTGTCTATGTGTACTCCTGACATTCAGGCCATTTTCTCTTGGAGAAATGTTTGGCTGAGGCCTGTCACTGCTGCAAGACTCACCATCTCAATTTCATCCTCAATGACAAGCAGCTTGGATTTCCTGGCCAGGCAGTTTTTCTGGCTGTCCTCCCAGCTCCTGGCCTCCTCAGAGAAGAAGTAACATCTGCCCCTGTGCAACTGCCAGCCAGGGGGACACAGCTCACACGTTGTCCCTGTGGGTGGACAGGGGGAATATTTAGCTCCTGCAATGGATGGAATTCCTCCCCCTGTTTATGAACCATTGCCTGGAAAGTGTTCTCCAGGACAAGAGGAGGATATATGGCATTTCTTACAGCTCCTGGCAGATAGAAATGTAATGAAAATACTGAAAACTTCATATCAACAGAGGAGCAAGACTATCGTGATTAAAATGTTAGTTTAGATTTTGTTACCACTGCTCTGCAGGAGCACCATGCTTCCTGAGTTCCCATAAACTGCAGGGTGTCAGAGAAATGGGAACAGAGACAACAGAACTGTGCACACCACACATCCTCTGTGCTGGAAAGGACTAACGTGCCTCACCCTGTCCATCTTCACACAGCTCCTCCATGAGCTGTTTCAGGAGTGCGGCTGAGACAGTCCTCTCTGAAGAAATGTCACTGCTGCTGCTGTTCAGACCATAGTGGGGCAATCTTCCTGATTTTCCTGCTATGCCCTTCAAAACTGGAACAGCCCAAAGTCAACAAAATAAAAAAAAAGGAAAAAGAGAAAGAGGTCATAGTTAACAAGAAGGATAAGGAAATGCAGTCTTTGGACCCAGAGCTGGATTGTGAATGTGAGGATGTCTCTGTGTACATTGCCTGGTACAGACACAGTTAGGAGCAAACTCAGTGAGTAAAGCTCAGTGAGCAAAGCCCACCTGAGAAAATGTTCATGGAATGGCCTGGCTTGGAAAGACTTTAAAGATCATTTCATTCCAAAACCCCCCTGCCATGGGCAGGGACACATCCCACTATCCCAGGGTGCTCACAGCCCCATCCAGCCTGGCCTTGGACACTTCCAGTGATGGGGCAGCCACAGGTTCTCTAAGGATCCTGTACCAGGGCCTCACCACCCTCACAGGGAAGAATTTCTTCCTCATATCCAGTCTAAACCTGCTCTGTGTCAGTGTGAAGCCATTGCCCCTGTCCTGTCACTCCAGGCCCTTGTCAAGAGTCTCTCATTTCCTGTATTTGTGTACAAGTTGTCACCTTTCAGTGTGACACTAAGGGAATTTTTCTCTCAACTCTTTCAGAGGTTTAGCCATGTCTGCAATGAAGGGGTGAAGCAGGAGGCAGGATCTACTCACACTGCTTGGCTTGTATGGCCACGACTCCCAGCAGGATGAGCACGAGGACTGCCAGGACCAGCGCCACATAGAACCAGGCTGAGCTCCTGTGCTGGCAGCCTGCAGGGAGGCAGGAGAAAGAGCACCTTAAGGTCCTGGCACTCTTAACACTGGGGAAACAACAGAGGAATCATCTGCCTAAAATCAGTCTGCTGTCAGGAGGATGCAGCGGCATTTTACTTACTAAAAAATCTGCATCCATTTTGCACACATGGAAGTGAAATCAAAATGTTTGGTCACTTAGAGCAAGTGATTGTCAACCATTAAGAATTTGTCTTTTCTCCTTTGACTTATTTTTCTCAAACATTGCCTCCTCCCACCTACCCACACACACCCTGCAAGAAGACCTTGCAGAGCAATTCAGGGAAAGTATCAGGGATGGGCTGTGGTGTCAGGGACAGGCTGTGGTGTCTGTCAGGGACAGGCTGTGGTGTCAGGGATGGTTGTGGTGTCTGTCAGGGACGGGCTGATGTGTCAGGGATGGGCTGTGGGGTGTTCCTCCTCTCTGCTCCCAGGCGTTACTGTTCCTGTCCTGCAGGGCAAAGATAACTTCCCTAACTGCACAGGAAAAAAAGCCCCATACTGACACCCCCTGGCACGGCACAGGGAAGTGCATCAAACCGAGCATCTCTCCAGCTGTTTGGCATTGGTCCTGTGAGAGAGGGAAACAGGAAGCTGCAGAACCCGAGGAAGTTTGGGGTTAAGGTGCCAGTGCCACAAGACACAGATGTGCACTGTCATAACCTCTGTTTCCCTGACCTCGCCTGAGTGAGATGAGCAACTGCTCCATCCTCTGGCTGCCTCACCTGTCTGGTATGATGTTCCCAGTACAGGGAGGGTGACAATCACCAGGCACTAATGGCACATAGAGACCTGGGCATTACCCTGCTTCCAAAGCCAAAAGCATCCCTGGGATTCTTCCCCCATGAGGGTTCTAAAAAAACCATTTATTTGGTTTTTTAAACCAAATTTTCTTTGCTTTACTACATTTCCCCTGTAGGGCACAAAGGCATTTTTAGAAATTATTTTTAAAACATCTCTCAGCATTATTTTTAAAAGGAAAGTGTAAAATCTGAGAAGCCAGGAAGAAAAGCAGCAGATGAAATGACAGATCAGCCCGTCATTGAGAGAGTGTACATAAAGGCTCTTGATAGCAGGTTTCACTGGTGGGCAGTAGGAAAAAATCCATCTATAATTAGTAACCAAACAAAAGTGCACAGTACCAGGAGCGGAAGTCTCTGCTCTGCTGCTCCCTTGGGGCTGGGGCTTCACATGCAGCTCAGCATACGTGATGGTGTTTTCTGTAAGGAGAGGGCAGCACTGACATTTGTGGCTGTGCCAGTCACCAGGCGGAGGAACAATAAAGGCGGAGCCTGTCTGAAAAGCGGGGTGTGTTTCCAGGGCTGCTTGTTCAGCACTTTCATTTTCCTGGGCAACGGCAGGCAAGATGATGATTTACCACTTCCTCCTGCTGTCAGGCAGGAAAAGCCTCCTCCATAAGCTTTGAACTGCTGGGTCTGTGTGGCTGGAGCAGGAGCCAAACAGCCTGAAGAATGGGAAGGACCTGGATCCTATCCGTGGCAAGCATGCCATCTGTTGCTAAGCCATCTCAGAAGGTCCCACAGGGGCTGGAGGGGCACCAGACCCACCACTGCTCTGTGGGGCAGAGAGGTGCCAAATGCAAACCGGCACTCAGAAATGCTGCTGCAGCAAGGTAATTCCTGGGGGCATTCCTGACTTGTGAGTGCTTATCCCAGGATATTTCAGGTGCTGCCTGTAGCAGCAATGGTTGAAGACATCCTTTTCCAAAAGCACATTGACAAAACAAAACCAAAACTGGCATTAAAATCTCACTGTGTGGGTTCAAGGCATGTGGATTCTTTCTGAAGATGTTTTCAATATAATTTACCTGGGTATTTTACAAAGCTACTGGTTAGTGTTATGGAAGGTATTTGGACCTTTGGGACATTGCTTTTGGCTCCATAAGTGGAGAGATTTTATACATCTGTATCAAGAATAAGCCTCTGTGCTACCACCCTAGTTTGTGATCACTGAGGCTTTTAAAAAAAAGTGGTGTATTAAATTTCACTGATCTGGGGAAAAACTTGGCAGAGAAAGCGAGTCTCATTAGGTTAAAATGAGGCAGCCTTTCCTATGACAATTACTGAAGTATGGAGAGGTTTTACAGTTAAAAAACCCACTGAGAACCTGATTGGCAAGTAAGGGTTATTCATATAGGGGAGACACTCTATACTTTAGAGAATATGACCTAATACACTTGGTTGTTTGCTTTATTTCAAATTATTAATTCAATGAACTACAGAAAATTTGTGAATTAAATGTAATTGTTCTCAAATCAAATGCCCTACAAGTTTTTCTTCTTAGAATGTAAATAATTTTCCAAAAACACTCAGGACTTTTAAACTTTTAAATGCATTAGCCCTGTAAATGGAGGTACTTCTAAAATAAGTATTTTTGACATTCTGCTACTATTAGTAAATAATTTGTCTCTCAAATGCACATTTATTCCTTCAAATAATATCTCTAAGCCTGTAAGAAAAAATATCCATGCAAGCTGAATATTTAACCAAAATAATTCCTTCTATTACGGTGTGTAGGGCTGGTATGATTATTTGAATGCTGGATTTATTATTTGAATGCAGAGTCCTCGGAAGTCAGCAGGGGGTTTTAAAACACCACATAACCTTAATTCTGCCAGATGGTTCCACACCCTCACCTAATTCAACAACAAGGTGGAGATCTCTGTCAGCCACTGAAACTGAAATTTCACTACACTTCCCCGTGCCTGTTGTCAGGTGCAGAAAAACATCGCTGTTTATTGGAAGCTTCTGCTTGGTGAATGTGCAGCCCGGGAGTGCTCCTGGGGAGCTCCATTAGGGAATGTTGTGTCCAGATGTGGGCCAGCACATCCAGGGGTCTGGGGGAAGCTCCAGAGGCTCCAGGTGGCCCTGGTCAACACCCAGAGCAGCCCAGGAGGTTAAGGAGGGGAACAAGAAGTTAAGGGCACAACCATTAGCAGGCTACAACTGCTTGTGGGTTACTTTGGTGGTAGACTTGAACTCTCCTTGGTTTGTCCTTCTCCCAAGGAAAATTCTGTGTAGCCACTCAGGATTCATAATCAGGCAGCTCTCAAATTATCTGTGAGGGAATTGGGACACAAAAACTGCCAGAGTCTTTCACTGAAAAATGGATTCTCAGTTGTGCTTATCCTTGCTGGGATTCAGGAACACTTTGCTACTTTTGAACACCTGTTTTGAAGCATATGCATGGTAACAGCAGCTGCACCTGGCAAAGCCTGGGCACGGATAGTGCCATTGCTAAATCCTCCTCAACACACTCTGGCAGAGCATCCAAGAATCCCCTCGTCCCTGTTGTAAAGCAGGGAACCCCAACATCTGGGAGAAATGATGCATCTGACTCCATGGATATCAGAAGGCTAATGAATTACTTTATGACACTATATTATTTTATACTTTATTACACTACATCTAAACTGAAGGTGCACAAGCGCTCAACTCCACTGCCCAGAATCTCGTGCCTGTCTGCTGACCAACAGTCTGAACACACATTTGGGCCTGACAGGCCAAGGAAACAAAACACCATCACTCTGGGTAAACAATCTCCATATTGCATTCTACTTTGGCACAACACAGGAGCAGCAAATGAGATAAGAATTGGTTTTTCCTTCTCTGAGGTTCCTGGCTGTGATTCCTAGAAAATATCCTTGGGAAGTTGTGCTTTACTTTTCTCGGCCACATGCCCGTGTTATGCAGAATACCTGAGTGACAGCTGAAGTCTTGCTGTAATCCAAGCCCAATCAAACAAAATGTATTTGAGTATAATCAGACATAAGAGTGGGGAAAGTGAGACTGGGAGCTATAAACACTGAAGAAAAGATTAGTTAAGGGATTTTTTCTCTGTATATTTGAGATAGAATAACTAAGACTTGTAGAAATACTGGGTGGATCTCTGGTGTCTGTTTTTTAAAGGAGATAAAAGCACTGGAGTATGAACAGAAGAATATCCACAAAATGATTAGCATTTTTCAGAAGTTAAATATTTAAAGGGAAAAGGACATTGAGAAGTCACTTAATTACCATGGCCAGTAACTTCATGTGAATAAATATCAAGAGTTAAAATCAGTTCAAACAAAGTTTACAAAGAGCTGTCCACATATTAAGGATAAATTTCATTGGAACTGGCCTGTCCCAAATTGAGCTTTTCCTTTAGGCAGCATGATCAAGGACTAGTTTTGGATGTCTTTTAATCAAGATTAGATGTCTGTCTTGCTTCACAAATAAGTTTTATCACTTTGGATACTGGGTAAAATTCCAGGCAAGCCCTCTTTGTGTCACACAGGCTACAGCAGTGCAAACAACATCCACAGGTGCATGAACACAGAGTTTAAGGTAGAATTTCATGCCATATATATAAAAAAGTGTATATATGCACATCTATATATATTATATATAGATAGATACATATAATAAAGTGAACTAATTTTTATCTTTTGTAAAAATGTATAAAAGCTATTATTTTCTGCCATTTAAGTGCATGTATTCAGAGCACAACCATCACTATTAATCTCCATTGTTAATAGAACATCTAAAAATGCTCATTACACAATGTTGTTTCCTTAAGGGATTAAATACAATAATTACTAATGAAAGTATGAAAATATCCTTAGTCTGATGCCACAAGAATTTCCTATTTGCTCATAATAAGCTGTCATTCATGTTAGATGTGATCCAAAATTTTGTCCAAATGCTTTCATGAATGAATTACTTTTTTTTTTCCAAGTAGTAGAAATGTCACTTCTTCAGAAAATTTAGTTCAAATCATTTCCTTACCCTGAATAATGGCTTAATCCTTTGGGGCTTTTTTTACAAAAATATGAAGTGATCACAGATTGATAATTTGGTTCTGGAAAATCAGCACTGGAAAATTAAAGAGAAAGAGCAGGAAGTTTTTAGGGGACATTCAGTACTTCCTTCAGTGACAGTAGCTGCACTTTAGACTGCTACTAGTTTCCTGATTTCCTGGTTAATTTACTGCTCCTTTTCCATGAACATAAACATTGATCTGATTTGTGGGCTAGGTAGTAATTCAGTGGAGCATTGTCTTGATCATGTTACTCATTTAAAAAGAAATACTATGCTCATTCCTCAACCAATGAACACTTTTTCTTTCTCATTGTGTTACTTAAAGCCTGGGACCAGACCTGAGCTGCTGCTCCTTGGTGGTTCTGCTTTGGGAGCAGCTTGGCTGATTTGTACTGTGAGGATCTCATCCACTATTCCACCTTCTTGCCCTTCCCATGCAGCATCTCATGGCATTCTTCTAGTTTTACCCAATTTAAAATGTGAGAGAGAAAGAGAGAGAGAGCTCAAGAGAGCAGAGAGTGTGTGCCCAAGAGGTTTTACCTGGGTTTGGTGTCCCTGAAGGAGCGCGGGGCCTTTCCCTCGGCAGCATCGCCACGGCCGCGTAGGTGACATCCCCTGCCATCCGTGAGCCTGTCCTCAGAGCTATGGAAAGAGCAGCTTCAACTCAGTCATTTGCATCCTGTCTCGGCTCTGCCTGCCTCCAAAACACTCACATGCTGTGCTATGGCTCTGAGGAAGGCTGAGAAACACAAAAAAAGGAAGTCACTGAGTTACTTCTTTCAGTGCAGCTTCAAAGCCTGTTTTCAGCCACCATTCTGTCTCTTCTTGCCCTTCAGAATACAGGGGCAAATGAAGATTAAAGCCCATCATATTTACTAATATATGAGAAAATATATGAGAAAATATATGAGAAAATATATGAGAAAAAATCTTGTTGGTCAAAGCAGAGGGAATTCTCTGAGGAATGCCCAAAAATGGACTTACACAGGTATGAAAGGTTTGCTGGTTCTCAGGAGAATAGAGAGTACAATTTCTGTGCTGTGGCTGTTTTGTGCTCCTGTGCATGATCTGACACAACCTATCCACCCTGAAAGAAAGACAAACAAGAAATACATGTAACAGTGTAAGACGTCTCGGGGTTAATGTACTGCAACCACACAGCTTCAAACATGTAACTCAAATTCTAACCTGCTCCACCCACGAAGCGCTTCAATGGTTTACCAGCTGAATTTAGGTGATATTGATGATGCATTAACATGAACTCAAAATACAATTTTAAAAAATATGATCAGTACTTTTTACAAGAATGTTTCCGTATTTTACTGTAACAGTAGTTACAAGGAGCTGCTGTTCCTACATTGCTTGAACTATTTCTTGCTTGAGCCAACAACTCCACAGATGGAAAACCCGAGTTGCCTTTATTACCTTAAACTCCTTTTTCATTATCCATATGTTTGCTGAAGGATATTTTGATTACATTGTTTTTTTCCTCTATTTCAGGTCAGGGGGAATCCTCACAGATTTTAATTGAAACATGAACACCTTCTAAAACCAAAAAATACATTTAAAACACTCAGACATGGAGTCCTGTGCATGACATTTCCTGCTCTGGGTTTTGTACCTTATTCCCACTTAGAAAATTCCCTCCAAGTTCAACACAGAAAAGGTCTGCCAACCTACATGGGTCTGTTGAAAGTCACATTTATACAGGCTGTTTGCAGGGTTTTGTTACATTCAAAGGGACCTGAAAAAAACCCAAAGTTTGGGGCTGTGAACTCCTATTACTGATTTTTCCCTTATGATGTTCAACGCTGGTAACGGTGTTAAGTGCACAAACAAAAAGGTGTTGGGGGGAAAAAAAAGAAGAACCTTTGATAGTCATGGAACAGATTAGTCAGAAGTGCTGCCTGAGTATGATTTATAAGCAATGTATCTAAATCGTGAGGGGTTCATTATCTGATAATGAACGATAAATCGATACCGTGAGCTGCAGCCTGATAAGGTTTGTTTCACAGACACCTACAGAGCAGCCATACCAGCCGGCCTCACATGCAACAGAACTTTGTCCTCTGAATCAGTTTTCCCCTGAACTTCTCAGCATCCTTTACAGCAGGACAGTTAGGCTCTGAAATGGAAAAAAAGAGATAACAAAAACCCAACCCTGAACTAAACACAATTTCCTTATTTGGGGTTTTTCTGAAACTTTAGTCCATAAAGGAGAGTTAGAAGGTGGGTTGTTTGAATTCTCAGTCTCTTTCCATCACTGCACACACACTTCAGCAGTCTCTTCTCACATGATTTCCTCCTAAACCAGTCACAACCATCCAGAGGTAACCATGTACAGTCTTGAGGCTGTTCCCTCTTGCCCTGTCCCTTATTCCCTGGGAGCAGAGCCTGACATCCCCTGGCTGCCCTCTCCTGTCAGGGAGTTGTGCACACCCAGAAGGTCCCTCCTGAGCCTCTTTTCTTCCAGGCTGAGCCCCCAGCTCCCTCAGCTGCCTCTTCACAAGCTGTAATCTGGGTTGAGTTTAATTTATTGCATGATCCACCTTCACCTTGTGTCTTTTGGGTTCTCCAGGCAGAGCCTTGCCTCAGCCTCTTCTTTCCTTCCAGAAAATTAATCTGGATTAATATGCAGACCTTGCAGAACCCTGTGAGGCTCCTAAAATACCAGGGGCTGTGTATCAAACATCCATATGTCTGGGGAGGGGGTAGTGGTGTTTTAGCCTTGAATTTTCAGGCTTTTTGGCAGAATGTAGAGATATTTGAGGGTCCAGACTCTCTTGCAGCACCTGCAAGGAAAGCTAGTGGGATTTTTGTGTGGGATTTCTCTGCACATCATGTAGAGCTTGACAGCCTGGAGCTTCAGGGGCTCTGTGGGGGGAGGCAAAGGGATGTGAGCTCATGTCATTCCCCATCCTGACGTGCTCCTGGGTGCACACAGACTCCCCCCTGCCAACTGCCAAGCCTGGGATGATGTCACTGAGGGACGTTCTGGTGGCAGCACAGTTACCAGCTCCAGCTATGCACAGAACAAACATGGTGACAACTGCAGATGCCACCTCTTTTTGTGGGTGTGACAGCATCACTGTCACTGCATGGGAGGCAAAGGCAGACTGAAAACAGCAACGTGGGCTGCAAAGCAGAATCCAGCAAAGCAGAATCCAGCCCCTCATGCCACAGAACAGGCAGCTCTGCCCCGGACTCCAGCTGCCTCATAATGCACATTTGAAAGAATTTGAACTGCCAGTCAAACAATAAAATTCCCAAAGGCTGACCTGCGGCACAGAGGCTCCAGGCGAAACTGAGGGAGTCCCATGAGTAAACGTCCAGTTTAGGTTTCAATTCTTAGCCTCTGCTGTGTCACAGTGTCACTGTCATATTTTCTGGAAAAATCCCTTTGCCAGGATTTCTTCTCCTGGGAAGCTGAGAAGCCTCAGAGAAGAATGAAAACAATAATTATCTGATTGCTTCTCCCTGTTTTGCTGTTTTGGAATGTGGTCTGGAGACTGTTTATCTAACAGGTGGTTGTTTGATTAGTTTCATGTGAATTGTTTTGACTTAATGACCAATCACAGTCAGGCTGTGTCTGTGGGACTCTGGAAGCAGTCACGAGTTTTCATTATTATTCTTTGTGACCTTCTGTCTGCATCCTTTCTCTATTCTTTAGTGTAGTTTTAGTATAGCATAATTCATATCATATCATATCATATCATACCATAAAATAATAAATCAGCCTTCTAAGAACATGGAGTCAGATTCTCAATTCCTCCTTCATCCTGGGGACCCCGAAAATACCACATCACAGCAGAGCCTGTTTGTATGGCAAGGTGCAGAAGCAGAACCCAGAAGGGATGATCAGAGCTAGGACTGAAACAAAGACACCTGTTGCCATAAAGGAATGTCTGTGCATGGTTATCCCACAATGCAGCAGGAAAAAAGTTGTCATTTAAACTTTTAAACTCACAGGCTGATATTTATTTATCTATTTTGTTAGTCCTTCCCTGCTGTGTTCTATTCTGCCAGACAGACACAGCTTGCCTTGCTTCAGGTCTAGTAGAGCTCCTGTCTCTTAACCTGGCTGAGGTATCTGGGGTTTGGGTATCACTTTAACCTGTGGGTTTGAGAGCACTTAGCAAAGAAGGGCATCAATTCCAGGATGCAGCTGTAAGAGCAAAAATAGAAGGACTTTTCTGAGCCCATCAGCAGGCCAGGAGCAGGGGCCAGAAGATGCTCAGCACTTTTGTCCCTCAGCACAGCACCCTTTTCTGGAGGTGTGCTGGGTTGGGCTGGGACAGAGTCCATTTCATTCACAGGAGCCACCATGGATTTGTGCTGGGAGCAGTGTGGGTGACAGCTCTCAGTAACACAGGGGTGGTTTAGCTGTTGCTGAGCACTGATTGCACAGCATCTTCTCTGCTTCTCAGCCCCCAGCAGCCAGGAGGCTGCACAGGAGCTGGGAGGGCACACAGCTGGGACAGCTGAGCCCAGCTGACCACAGGGATTTCCCACATGGCATCATGATCAGCATTTAAAGCTGGGGGAAGAGGGCACAGGGGAAATGTTTTGGGTGTTTCCCAAGTCACAGTTATGTGTGATGGAGCCCTGGTCTCCTGGAGATGGCTGAGCACCTGCTGCCCATGGGGAACTGTGCGTTAAATCCTTCTTTTGGCTTTTCCTTGTGTGTGCAGCTTTTGCTTTATCTATTAGAGTATTATCTCAGCCCAAAAGCTTTCTCACTTTTACTCTTCTTGTTCTCCTCCCCGTCCCCCAGGTGTGAGGGATAGAGTGTTTCTGAGCTGCTGATGGGGTTAACCATGGCAGCAGGCCAGGCTGATTGCTGATACCTCATGCATTTGTGGGTTGTTGCTTCAAAAACTGTAAAACCTGAATCCAGATTGATCAGTTCCCTTCTTTCCATGTATTCAAGAGCTCTTTCTGGAAATACGTGCCCATGTAGAGATAGAAATCCCTTAGCCATTAATGCATTTATTTCATGTCAAAGTGCTTTGGGTAAAAAGTTTCTGTCTGCTTGTGAAATTGGAGGCAAAGCTGTTGTAAAAGCAAGACCATCTATAAATTCTGTAGATTGAATGGACAAATGGTGCTTGTAAGCACACACAGCTTGCAATTCTTCCAGAAGTTATTGGAATTAATACCCAGTGGAAGGAATGAAGAACAAAGAGCACTCCCTTCCACAAAACTTCCAGTGCTCTCTAGCCTTATTTCTTTACAAGTATGTGACACCTTTAAATTTTTCCCCAGGAGGCAGAAATACAACTATGAATGAATTTTTCTTGATAATTTCAAGATTCAAAAACTCTTATCATACTGGCCTCAGAACAGATCAGTATAACAATGCAGATGATACAGCCCTTAAATTATGATGTTTGCATTGGAGGGGGGTTAAACTTAAGAGAAGTTTGATGTATAAAAATCCAGCTTGAGCAACAAAGAGTGAGCAGTAAGATCATGTATTGCTTGGATGGAATTAACACACTGGAATTAGCCAAGCCTGTAATATTTGCTATCAGTGAACTGCAGCAGTGGAACTGGAGTAGGAGGCTGTGTGAAGCAGGGTGGTAACAGGAGTGCCCAGTGTTGTGTGGATCTTGAATGTGGAAAAACAAGGAAGTAGAAAGAAGAACAAGAAATCCTTTTCAGTTCTAAGTTTCTCATCACTGAGAGGTTTCAGTAAAGAATCCCATGATGGCTCAGGCTGAAGGGACCACAGTGGGTCAGCTGCTCCCACCTCCCTGCTCCAGCAGGGCCATCCTAGGGCACAGGATTCTGTCCAGACTGGAATATCCCCATTGAGGAGACTCCACACCCTCTCTGTTCAATCTGTTCAGGGCTCAGTCACTGCCCAGTGAAGAAGTTCTGCCTCCTGCCCAGGTGGAACCTCCTGGGCTCAGTCCCTGCCCGTTCCTCTGGTGCCATTGCTGGGCCCCTGGAGCAGAGCCTGGGCCCTGCTCGGAGCCCTCCCTGCACACAGGGACACCCAGGGCTGAGGGCCCCTCTCAGCTGGGGCTCCTCTCCAGGCTCTGGGGCAGCCCCAGCTCCCTCAGCCTTTCCCTGCCAGAGATGCTCCAGGCCCTAAATCATCTCTGCAGCTCCACTGGCCCCAGTCCAGGAGCTCTCAGCACAGTTACAATAATGGACAAACTGGAACAATCGACATCATGAACACTGCACACAATTTATCCTGCTATGCTGAGAAATTGATGCTGACTCTTGATTTCCCTTCTGTTAAAATTGTTCTTATATAAACATCCAGCTAGCATTGCTTGTGAATTGAACATCAGAGCTAATTAACTGTTTGGAAACTGGATGTCTAAGTTCTCTGAGGGTTGGGATTTTATGATCTGAGAGGATTTTCCCTGGGACACTTCAAAGAAAAACAGATTAGCAAGAGAAGCTTGAAAGCCTTCCACTACAAATCTTTGTACTTTTTTCCTTGCTGCCCCTGGTGCTTTTGACAAAATCCCCAAAAGTTGTTGAAAAGAGCTCAGGGGACAGTAAGTTACTGTCTTACAGTGTTCATTTCAGTTATTCCTAAATATTCCTTAGGTGTTGTTCCTGCACATGAACCAAAGTGAAACAAACCAAGCAAACAAAAAGCAAAACCAAACAACAACACACAGACACACACAGAGAAAATCCCCCAAAACCTATAAAAACCATCAAAACCTATAAAACCCCCAAAACCTAAATATTCCTTAGGTGTTGTTCCTGCAAATGAACCAAAGTGAAACAAACCAACCAAACAAACAAAAAGCAAAACCAAACAACTATACACAGACACACACAGAGAAAATTCCCCAAACCCTATAAAAACCACCACCAAACCAAGATGATCTCTAGGTGTGATTCTAAGTGTGCTGAAGGAGAAGGGAGCTGCAGGTGGCCATTGTGCTTTGAACTGAAGCCAGGCAGTAGCAGGACTAGGAAAGAAACTCTGAAGTATAAATTACACAAACAAGTGAATTCTTTCTCTGTCCCTTTGCTCTTCCCCTGTCCTTCTCTGACAAACTCCAGACCTTCTAGCAGGTAGTTCTAACAATCTCACAGTTCTAACAATCTCACAGTTCTAACAATCTGCACTTCAATCTCACAGAGCCCAAAGCCACTCTTCCATTGCACACACATTCCTTCCTGCAGGGAGAACAGATTTGAGTCCCTCAGACCCCTTTTACTGGATTTAATTTCATTTATCAAACATTAAAATCAGCTGTCTTAACTTCTGGTGTTTTTTCCAGTGCTGGAAATTGCTCCTTACTTTACCAAAAGAAGATGGTGGGCATAGGTCTCATTAAATAGCTGGAAAGGACATTTAAATATATGTATTGATCCTTAGTTCTGCTTTGTTCCTGCCCACTTGAGGACCTTTAGGTACATTTGAGCAGCTTAATGCCATTATTAAATGGAGACTTGTGAGGCCTGGAACTACAGAAGCAGCTCTGTTGAAACCTTACAGTTTGCAGTATTTCTGTTGCACTTCAAAAGGACAAGCCTGGACTTTTTGTAACAGCAAGGATTTGGTAACTTTGAAATTCACAGGCAAGATCTTTTCCACAAAAGTGAAGTGAGTATTCTAGCAAGCCCTTGGTGATCTTTTAAGTGCTTTGTCTGGAATATTTCTTTCTGGAAACTGAGAGTTTGGTGGAAAGTTTGGGTTTTTTTCCCTTCTGAAATGGTTATAGTGATTTCTGTCTGCTGTCAGATTCAGCAAGGTTCAACCAGAGTTTTTGGGGGGTCAGGATTACATCCTGGCTTTACCTTTAATGTGTCAACAGAGTGTCCAATGGTGATAAATCAAGGGAGTGCAGTCCAGGGAGGATCAGCCCTGGAGTGGGGAACAGTGTGGGGTGAAGGAGAAACAGAGAGGAGTTGTTATGGACTGAGCCCATTGCCCCATACCCCTGTGCCTCTGGGTGCTGGGTGAGGAGGGGATTGAAGCCAGGAATAAAGCAGTGAAATTGAGGGAAGAAGGAGCAGGAACAAGGTGTTGCTTAAATCTTTTAGTCTGCATTTCTCACTATCCAAATCTATTTTAATTTGTAAAAGTAATTCACTTTCCCTAAGTCCAGTCTGTTTTGTGCATGACAGTAGTTGATAAGTGATTTATCTGCTTTTATCATGACCCATGACCTTTTTCCACTAATTTTCTCCCCTGTCCTGCTGAAGAGCAGGAATGAGAGAGAGGTTGGATGCCTGTCTGGCTGCCAGCTAAGGTCAATCCATCACAACCGTCTTACCAGCCCATATTACTTTACAATTTCCTTTTTTTTCTTAAATATATTTGCTAAGCTATGTGAAGTTCTAGTAAAACAAAGGCAGTGGATCCTGTGGTTGTCTCAAGAAGCTCTTAAAAATATTAGCAAGAGACCACCCATGGGAATATTGACAGAAATTGACTCCCAAGTAAATTATCCTCCTGAACACTAACAAACCAGTTTTAAAAGTCAGGCACCTGCTAAATGAACTGTTCAAATATTTAAGTCTTTTGTTTCACTTGCACTAAATCTCCTTTACATTGTCAAATTAGTTTTTGAAAGTTTGGAGTAGAATTGAAAATGTTTTCATGGAATGATACACAAAGATGTCAGAAAGCTCACCCAGGGAAAGGAAAACCAGTCTCTCAGTCTGGCAAGAGTAACACCCCTCTCATCTCCGTCCAAGTTAAACTCAAGGCTATTCACAGGTGGGCAGCAGAAATTGATACCAACGTTGCAAAGATGAAGGTCAGAGACAGTCCAAGCCCTGAAAATCCAGAGCACTGTCTCAACAGAAGGATGAAGGTCCCCAAGGGGAGTAATCCAGGGAAATACAGGCATGTTTACATTTAAACATAATGTTCCTCTGGAATTTTCTGAGTAGGTGTCTACCTGCAGATGATGTGCGGTATTTTTAGAGACCACAAACCTTGTTCCTCTTCTGCACATTCAGAGAACTGGCTTAGTTTCTCATCCTCTTCTTTTTACTCAAACACGCTTCACGCTTCAGATTTTATTTCACCAGAAAGAAAACTTCAAAGCCACTCACACACATATATAAAATGCTTTATCACTTCCTTTTCTTTTGTGAAGTCCAGCACATGCTTTAACTGAATAAACAAAGAGCAATTCTGAGAAATGCAAATCCTTTCTTGGCAACATGGTGTTGTGAATGCAAGGCAAAAAGATTGGGATTTTCCCTTTATTTCAGAAGGATATTCATACTCCTTTTACTGAGATGATAGATCCAGGAATAATGGCAGAGATAAGCAGCCAGGAAGGACAGCAAGAAGCCAGCCTACAAAAAAGGCAGATGCTGAAAGGAAGCAAAATGAGAGAACTCTAATTTCTATCAGGCTGGCAACCTGTCACTAGTGGGGGTTCCACAGGGCTCCATCCTTGGCCCTGCTCTCTTCCACGTCTTTGTAAATGACCTGGACACAGGACTGGAAGGGATATTAAATAAGTTTGCAGATGATCCTAAATTGGCAACAGTTAGCACAATGTGTAAATGCCTTGTTCCTTTTGACATCCTATTTTGTTGTTCTAGCTAGGGAGCATCCAATTCCTAAATGCTACAATATTCTGTTGGGTCGGTGATGTTGTCCATAAAATATAAAAATGCTATGAAAATCCTGAACCACAAGAACTCAGAGTTTCTGGTCACAAAACTGGTGAAGACTTTTTTGCAATGTTTGGGTTTTATGTCTGAGAAATCTCTTTACATGCCTGAAAGCAACCATGGTTTTAGCAGGTCTCAGTGGTTCATTATCACTCAGATATGTTGATAAAATCAACCTGTTTCAGTCTGATGTAGTAACATTTACTTTCATGAACGTCCTTACAGTGCAACATGTAATAAAACCCCACTTCTCAAAATTCTGCTTCAAAACATGGTTCATGTAAATGAAGACCAAAATTCCTGTAAGTGGCTTTGGCACCATCTAAATAAGCAGGAAGCTGCCTAGAGGTTTTATGATACAGATCAAAGGACACTAAAGGTGCTTTAATAGAATGTAGATGCTCTCATACAGTCAGAACAAAAATAAGAGAAAGTAAATTTTGCAAGGCTTTCACTTTACTAGTGCCCATGGAAGCTCTTATCAGGCTACTGATGTTCAAATGGTTCAAAACCATTCTTGTCTGGCAGCACTGTGGTCACAAAGCTGGCACTCTCTTTTTCCATCCTGTGTTCTACCTTTGGATTTCTTCTGTAACTTCCATCTTAGCTTTGCCTTCTGCAGAGCAGCCTGGAGCAATGTGTTGTGTTGTGGAATAATGGAATGGTTTGTGTTGGAAGGAACTTTCACAATCACCTTGTTCCACCCCTCTGCCATGGGCAGGGACACCTTCCACTATCCCAGGTTGCTCAGAGCCCCATCCAGCATGGCCTTGGACACTTCTAGGGATGGGGTAGACACAGCTTCTCTGGGCAAACTGTGCCAGGGCCTCACCTCCCTCACAGGGAACAATTTCTTCCTGATATCCAATCTAAAACAATTCCCTTTCAGTTTAAAGCCATTCTCCCTTGTCCTGTCACTAACTTCCCCTCTCCAGCTTTCTTACAGACCTTCTTCAGGCACTGGAAGGTGTCCAGCTCTGAGGTCTCCACACTTTCTCTTCTCCAGGCTAAGCAGCCCCAGTTGTCTCAGCCTGTCCTTGTAGAAGAGATGCTCCAGTCTTCAGAGCATCTCTGTGACTTTCTCCAGAGCCACCCCAACAGGTCCCTGTCCTGTGCAGATCCCCAAGCTGCACACAGGCTCATTTCCTAACCACCTCTTTCTATAAAGCTTTCTTACTGGGAAATTGGTTCCCATTCTGCAGCCACCTCTTATTTGTGGATGATTTTTAGAAAAAAATGCAAATAGAGTGTGAGGAAGCTCTTGGACAACCTGATTTGAGACACCAGAAAATAGAAATGTAGTTTCAGCAACCTTTAAGCCTCTGAGTAATATGAAAATGGTCACTGCAGGAAGTGCAGGTAATTTCTACACATGGGCAACTTCTCTTCTCTCCTTGCTAGGGCTGAGGTGAGCCCTGTCTGTCTCATCCATGGCCTTCCGGCTGTACCAAGGCTGGATGGATTCACTGGTACCAAGTCAGAGATGAAGCCTTGAGCTGAAAGTGTCTCTAGTCTTGACAAATACCCACCTTTTCTCTGTACTCAGACTTTCCATTTGCAGCACCTTCTGTGCCAGTCAGCACAAGTTCTTTAACTTGACATTTATGTCCAGCTGGTGCTCTGCTCTTTGCAGGAGGAATCCTTACAAATGGGATAGGAAGTTGGAATGTGAGACCTCAGGCACAGATCTCACAGGTATTTGGTCCTGCACTAAATGTTACATGACCCTCCCCACCCCAGAGAATTGTCAGGGCATCCTCCAGGAATCCTCAGGGGTGTTGGGGTTAACAAGGGAAGGAAGGAAGGTGTCTGTGGGTGCAAATAGCCCTGACATGGGGGAAAAAAGCTGCTGCTGCTTTTGTCAGAGCCCTGCCCCAGCAGCCACATCAGTGTGTCCTGCCATGGGGCAGGCAAGCAGCCTGGCTGCTGTGGTGATACCCGTGAGACAGCTTCTGCTTCACCAGCTCTCCTTCCTTCCCCTCTGAGAATGAGAGGGGCTGGGAGTCCTGGGGAGGGTCAGGAGGGCTCTGAGGGTCACCCTTTTGGGTTTGAGAACATCAAAACCTCAGAGGCTGTGGGCAGCATTGATGGACACTACAGTCACTGCAGTTTCTGTTCCTTAAAACCTCTGGATACCGTAGATTCCTATAACCAAGCTTTTAGAGTTTTAGTACCAGCAGGGACAGGATTATGTCCACTGACTTCTGAATAGAAATAATTGACAACTAAAGACTTAGTTTGAATGGCTGTGGGCTTTGAGATTGATCTTTGAGTAGTGTGTTCTAATTTTAGGTTTACCTTGCAGGGCTGGAAAATAGCTAAAATGGGGTGTTTGCAAAAAAAGGATCTGTTTGATGAATTCTTATGCAACTAATAAGAAAAATGACAATTCTCCTGGACTTGAAGGAATCATGCATGGCCAGGCACTTAGACCTTCCCATCTCCCTTTAGAAATGTTTCAATCAGTTATTGAAATGTTTGATATTTAACATGGGAATATTAATATTGATATTTAACACTGCTGCTCTATTATCAGTCCCTCTTGCATAATTCCCTCCCTTGCAGCTTTCTGTGCACTGTATTCTGTGTCCTCAGCACCTGCTCCTGAGCAGCAATTTCAAGCAGAAGGACAGTGTGTGCAAATATCACTGATGGCCAAACAGCTGCTTGTGCTGCCTGAAAGCTGCTGAGCTCAAGTGAAACCTTTCTTGTAACAAGAACAATGATCCCTGAAAAAAGCCAGCATGGGAAGCGGCTTTGGTAACAGAAAATACCAAAATAGTTTGGCCCAGACAAACACAAACTAAAATCTGTAGTTGTGCTTAAGTGCAGTTTATTCAAGACAGTATTTGACTGTCTTTTTCTCTCAGAATCCTAGAGGGAACATCCAAGGTGCAACAGCTAAAAGCCCCAAACTGCCTTATGACTTCTCCTCTCTCAAAGAGCCTCTTCGCAGGAGCTCAGGGAGGGAGCTTTCCACATTGTAAGTTTGAGATTCACTGCATTCCTCTTAGAGTTCTGTGTTTACATCAAAATTAATTATTTACATAAGTCATAAACCACCTGCACAGCTCCTGAAATGCAGAGCATGAGCTCTGATTTCAGCTGCACTAGAGGAAAGATGGGATAACCGTAGGGCAGTTGACTGTGGAAATTCCTGGGTGTGAAGTTGGCATCAGTGGGACCTTCAGGACTTTCTCAGCAGGTCCACGTCCAGTGTATCTTGTCACTAGTGGAACACCCACCACCCTCATCTGAGTGCTTTCCTGTGAGTTATAGGAGCCAGTCAGGCTTTAATCACTTGAAACAGAAAAACTCTGGAAAAAAATACGTGACTTCATTAATTGTAGAATTACAATTTATATATCTTTTCATTCCTTACTATGCAAATAATACTAACTCAAAATCATGCAATTATGCAATCAAAACTAAACTTATAAATGACAGTTTAGGTCAGCTGTGCAAAGAATGGATCAGAATTCAGTAGTTTAGCTTTTTAAGCCCATATTCAAACTAGGACAGATGGAATAATAATAAAAACAAACTCCTATGATGTTTCCTGCAAGAATATGATGTTTCCTGTGGTATTAGAATTTCCAAAATTTCATTAACCTATTTTTACAGGAAGTATGCCTGAAGTATCAATGCTTCCAGTAGGATTTCACAACCATTCAGAGTTTATCTTAATGGATTATAAAATCTTTAAGATCAAGGGGTTTTGACCATTGTGCATAAAATACTGCATTACTTTTTGGCAGAAGGCAGATGATTATTAATTTCAACCCAGCATCACATCCTTGTTGTCAGTGTTCTTTAAGATATACATTGTAGATTGATCTGCTCACACTCAGGAAGATCTTCAAATATTTGAAATAAGGTTATCAGAGGAAATTTTGAAGGTACAGCATCCAGTATTCTTGAATTTTAAGTATTTTTTTTCTATACCCCTCCTAGGAAAATATTTAAGGGAAAAGGTGGTTAATTATCAGATGGGAAAGCCTCCCCCTCCTGAAAATACAGGATTTATTATCCAGGGATACTAAGTTTGCATCTACAGCTCATAAAGATTGCTTTAAAAGGGTGAGAAAAAAAAAGGGGGGTGGGGAGAAGAAAATACTTTTTTAATACTATTCTCAATGGCTTTTATTCTGCTTTTTCAGCTTTAGTCAGCTCCTCAGTTTATACTCAAAAGCTGTAAACTTAAACAGTGGCCTATATCCATGGTGATTTATATCCATAAATGTGCTTGTTTTGGATTTGAATTATATGAATTTATCCTCCATAGTGAAGAGTTCAAAACCATGAAGTAAAGAAAGGTTTTCCCCTTCCTACTCTGCCCAGTCCAGGAATAACAACCTGCTATTATCTATTTCAGGAGGGAAAATGCTGGGGTTTTTTCGCCCAAGCCAGAGGATTTCCTTTAACTGGGAGCAACTGCAGAGCTTTAGGTGCTGGGACAGAGCAGGTTTATCTGCAGAATTCCAGGAATCAAACAGGTCAGTGTTGTGTAACTCATACTTCTGAAAAAAAGGCTACATAAGCACTTCAAATTTCCATCAGTTTAAATGGAATAGAAATTCTGATACATTTTATGGTGAAGTAGAGACATCTAGTGACTATTTTGTGTGATTCAAATGCAAAGGATTAATGTAGGAGGGAAAAAACTTCCAAATTCTTGAGTGTCCTTCTAACAGTAGGTACATCTTTATATATAAAATAAATTTAGTCTGGCTTTGCAATTCTGGCACTGAGGACAGTTTAGTGCCTAAATACTAACACAGTTACTAATTCATGTGTTACTTTGTTAAAGAATATTCCTCAGAACAACTTGGCCACAATCTCAAGCAAAAAATGTCTTTTTCTACTGAACCATCACCTGCCTGCCAAGGGAAGGGGAAGATGCTGGAATCAGAAGGGAAAGGAGGTTGGAACTGGAAGTGGGCTGGAATTAGATGGTCTTTAAGGGCTCTTCCAACCCAAATCATCCTGGAATTGATTCCATGCTGCCTTGGACAGAAAGGCCTCAATCCTGTAATCTTCTGCTCACCCACCTAGATGCATAAACCTCAGCTTTACAAACTTCTGCTTTCCAGCTGGTCCTCCACTTCCTCCTGAAAGGTCAGTCAGGTGCTGCAGCACTCTGGGACACTTCACCTTTTCTCATTTTATTTCAGCAGCCAAAGAGCACATTTTCCCAGAGTATGGCAGAATATCACTTTCTTTCTTTGCTGTCCTCCTTTCCATGACAGAAGAGACATTGTGGTTCTTCTCCACCCTGCTGAGCCCCCCCCTGCAGGGCTGCATCCAGCCCTGGGATCCCAGCACAGGAAGGACAGGGAGCTGCTGGAGCCAGGCCAGAGCAGGGACACCACGGGGATCAGAGGGATGGAGCAGCTCTGCTGGGAGGAAAGGCTGAGGGAATTGGGATTGTTCAGCCTGGAGAAGAGAAGGCCTTGGGGTGACCTCATTGAGGCCTTGCAGTGCCTGAAGGGAACCCACAGGAAATATGGAGAGAGACTCTTGACAAGGGCCTGCAGTGACAGGACAAGGAGGAATGGCTCCAAAGTGACAAAAGTAGGTTCAGATTGGATATGAGGAAGAAATTCTTCCTGTGAGGATGCTGAGGCCCTGGCACAGTGTGCCCAGAGAAGCTGTGGCTGCCCCATCCCTCAAGGGCAGGATGGAGGGGATTTGGAGAAGCTTGGTCTGGTGGAAGGTGTCCCTGCCCATGGCAGAGGGGTTGGGATTACATAATATTTAAAGTCTGTTCTAATCCAAAGCATTCCATGATTAATGCTGAACCTTTTACTTCCCAGGATTGTGGAAGCCTATTTTCAAAACATCTCAGTGAAATAAGCTGAAAATGCCAAAGCGTTCATCCTTCTTCTATGGCTGGTCCCAAGAGGGAAAAATATTGCACTCCTTGACTTACCACCATGATAACTCCAAAGAACCCCATTTTCTGCCTTTATTGAGAAAATTTGAAAATCAACATGCAAAGGAAGCACAGGTCAGACTCAGCCCTGGTTTAATTCTGAGCTCAGTAGTGCCCCAGGGATATGAGGATTAGCAGGTGGTATAGAGCTGGTTGAAGAGCAGAAGTATCTCTGCGAGAAGAATTCAAAGTTTTGGTATCAGTCAAAGTTACCAAAAATCCCAAAAATTTAGAAAAACCCCCAAAATTTAGAAATTTCTATGGGGAGGAAAATCCAACTAAAAAAAGGAAGTGGGCCTTATAGAAACATTTCTAAACCCAACTTTTAGAAATAATTTTATTCTGTATGAAATATCTTTTAAAAATCAGAAAAACATTATTTCAAAAATGGGTAGGGTTTTTTTTTTCAGCAATATCAAATATTCTTTCTGTTCCTCCCCATATCATTGCTTTCCGGTTTCAACCCTGAACTATGGAAGTTTAAGAGGAAGTGATCTGATAATCACAAACCAAAGCAATCTAATAATCACAAAGTGAGCAATCCAATAACCACGAACAGAGTTTTCTGTTGAAATAAATTTTACTGTCCTGATGGTTTGAAGAGAATATGAACATACTCAGCATGTTGCCAGCTCAGGTTCTAAATGAAAATTATGTGTGGGCTGAAAGTCATAGTTTATGAGAAAATTGATCAAAATCTCAGTTTTTAATACAACATGTAAGAGAAGGGAGCAAGAATTAAGAATTGTTTATCAAAAGCTACAAGGTGAGAATTTATATTTGGAAAGAACAGATTCTGATTTCCTTCCGCTTTGCAGACCTCTAAACAGTTATTTTGACCTAATGTGGTGTGATGGGAGGAGATCAGAAATGGGGCTGTGTTTTCTTCAGTGAGTCCATTTTGATGGCAGACCTGAGAGCTGAAAGCAATTTTTCAAAATGGCAAGTGAGGTGCTCTACACCGTGGTGTCACCCAAGGAAAGAGTGAATTTTGTTTCAGAAGCTTCAGATACAGGTAAAAAAAATGTTAATCTTAATATTACTTATTTTTCTTTGCTCACTGACGCATTCTTAAAACTTTCAGTCTTTCTTAAATCGTTCACAAGCAGCTGAAGTCATGTGGAAAGCTTTTTAAAACTATTAATACCCAACTCTATTTATAATATATATCTATTAGCATGGCAAATTCCTGTCTATTGATAGAATGAATGCTGAATTCTAGCAAAAGTGAAGACTGACCTTTAAAATCCCATTCTGGCTATCAGTAAGATGGCTGAAATAGGATCTTAAACACATGAATGTTCAGACATTGAAGAGTTTTAAACAGATTATTGGAAACTCATTGACAGCTGAAGTTCACTACATGGACTTCTCTTTCCTGCAGTCCACTTACATTTTATATTTTAATTTGATTCAGTTTCTTAGACATCAGAATTATTTTTAAATTCTAAAGTGATAGGAGTGATCGGTCTGTTTCTATTTTCTTGTTTCCTTCTCTTTTCTTTCTCTCTCTTTCTTTCTCTCTCTTTCTCTCTCTCTCTCTCTCTCTTTCTCTCTTTCTCTTCTAACAGTTCTGTGTTGAGAAAAATACAAGTCAAGATCAAATAGAATTTTCTACAATTTTGGCAACTGTTAGTACTGCAATTTGTGCATAGCCTACTGATGTCTTCAACTATAAAACTGCATTGCTTAAAAAATTATTTTCAAAAAATAATGTGCAAAATATCACCATTAATGGATTTAGGTAGGAAATACTTAATAGTTTTAAAATAAAAGTATCAAATTTTACTTTTTCAATTCTGATCAAAAAATAGCTCTTTTCTGGTTGTAAGAAAATTGAGCAAGGAAAATTTATTTTAAATTATAACATTCAGAGGTTCCAATAGGAAAGAAAAATATGTCCTGAGTATACCAATAAAGGAATATTTATTCTTAAAAACTAAATATGTATATTCACTCATTGGAACAGAGTACAAAAAGCACTCGTACAGGTATGAAATCCTTGTCTTTCATTGTTAACTCAGCCTGTCCCTTAAATTACATGACCAGTTCTCTGCAGAAGAGCTCCATTGCCAGGACAATCCTTGGGACTCCAGTGTGAAACTGTCCCCTAAGGATTTTTTGGAGATGCATCCTCATGCCCAGCACAACTCACTGACAAAGTGTCTCAAACTGGGAAAGCATAAAAGTCTGTTCCATCTCTTTTTATTTTTTTCCTCACCTGTCCTCTCAATTTCCAGTTATATGTTATAGTTTTAAGTGCTTTCACACAGCTTTTAATTCACTTTAGTGAATCATGCTTAAAAATTGCTGTATAAATTCTGAGAGCCCCCTAAGCAAAGATAATTTCTGAAATTTGCCAATCTAAGGTGCTTGGAAATTCAGAATCTAAGAAATTCTAATGGTCAATTATGAGGCCCATTAAGTAACCAAAATTTCACACAAAATGCTTTTCTTATATTTTAGAGTATGCTTTTAAAAATATTTTTAATTGCAATATCTATATTCTTGTCACTTCTGGGCAGCTTGCGTCCCTGTTGGAGTCCCAATAAATGCTTTACATAAATAGCATCCTAAAGTAAGGACTTCCACAAGCTGATTGTAATATCTTGCACAAAGAAATACTTGAAATCAATTTTGAACTTGGCACCTATTAACATCACCAGTGTGTCCTAGTGAGATATAGCAGAAAAAAATCATCTATCTGTATAATTAATATTTTTTCATGTTCCTATAGATATAAAATCATATCTATACATTCTTACAGTCTTCAATTTCTCTGTGTGTTCCATTGTTTTCGAACTTGAGAGCACAAGTGCAGGAAACCAAGCCCTCATCTTCTGCCAGATGCTGTTAAATTGTTCTGACCACTCTGCTGTTGCCTGTGAAAGATGCTTAGTTCTGAAAATGGATTGAGTTCAATACTTTTTGTAAATCTAAGGTTGAGCTCAGCAGCTCTGGCACTTTTAGGAGGTTGCTTTTCCTCGGGCAAAAAAAAAAATTATTTCATACACTATCAGTGAGCAAATTTTTTGAAAGTAGCTCTTGGGGAATGAAGCAAAACATGCAAAGCAGGCAACCCTGGAGGTTGTGGTGCATTGCAGCTGGTATAAAAATACAGCTCCTTCCTTCCTTCCTTCCTTCTGCTGCCACACCTACCAAAAACTGCTGGGGTCAGTGACACTTCCCGCACCTTTGGGGAAGCCCACCCTGACAACACTTCTTATGCTCTCCCATGTTGGTTGCAAAAGTCTTGTAACAAAGGATGAAGTACTTTTAATAATGCTGGTGACCATGAGTGTCATAGTCCAACTTGTGGTTTATTAAGAAGTAAATAGAAAAAAAAAATTTAGCCAAGGAAAGTTGCCATTGTTTAACTTCTGCTTAAAGATTGACAAAATATATAAATGTGTGTGTAATATTTGGAATGACAAGGAAAAAATAGAATTCATAATAGAGTAGCTCAGTGTATGGTAACTGAGAGTCACCTAGAAACATTTGTAAAATTGTCTAAAATTTAATAAATTTATATTATTTATGTATTTATTTATTTACTTGGAATACTGCACTGAAGAGCCATTGTTGCAGGAACTCTTCTTGTACCTTCAGCCCTTTTTGTCCCTCCAGGTGATGCAGTCACATATACTGAGGTGAATATGAAATGCACATCTGACAGCCCTGACAGCACACCCAAAATTGCACGTTCAGGTATGACAACACAACAGGACACTTCATGTTTTCTCATTATATTTCAGCAGCCAAGCATCATATTTTTCCAGAGTATGGGAGGGAGTCGCTTTTTCTCTTTGCTGCAGGTGATTTCAATACATTTTTCCCTGCTCCTCACTCCTGAAGGATGCTCAGAACAAGCTTAAAATTCATTTTGCAGTAGAGGCACTTGAAAACTCTTCTGTTCATTTTAGCAACAATTTCCATGTACTGCTTTTCACTTCTGAATGAATTCTGGGTGAATGAACAGGCTAACAATAGTATTTAAAGCAAAACTGAGATACTTTTGAAAAGCAACATTCAAAAAGCAAAAATTCTGAACCGCTTTTTGACAATTCCAGAAAAAATTTGTCTGTCTTTTCTTAAGTTAAAATTTTAAGGTAGTTAAACTATTTCAAACCGTGTAACCAGCCCTGAAAGAAAATTTTGTTCTCTGAAGTGAAATAATATATTGGATATGAGTTTTGACTCTTGTGTATGAGGTGAAAATGAAGAAGAGAATATTGCATTCATGTGATGCATAAGAGCAATTAATATATGCATGAAAAAATGTTAGCTGTGGGAAATGCTAGTGCAAACAAACATTTCCACTGGGTTTTAATTTGGTCTCACAACAAGGAAAAGGAAACTGAAAGCTTAAGATGTGTTTTCTGAATAAAAGTGGCAGTCAGGCAGACAAGGGAGTGGGCCAGGTGGAGACCCTGTTACAAAGACAAAACTAATTTACTGGCTTCACTGAAATGCCCTATCCCAGTGGATCCAGGCTTGGAATGCAGCATGGAAAGTGTTGTCAGAAATGCAATTTTTACATAGGGCCATTGACCTGTCTGCTTTTTGGCTCCTTTTTATATCCCAGCCCTCAATCCCTCCCTTCTTTCTCAGATTCTGGCTACACTGTCCAGGTTTTTAGAATTTTGTTCAAGGAGTATCAAAATCCATATATGCTCTACATATGGATAAATGCTACTAGGAGAGCTCTGTCCCTTCACATTCTTAACTGGAGCTTCTTTAAAACCACAGATGAATGCTCTGATTCTTGTTTGGATTGGGGAGCAGTTTAAATGGAAAGTCTTAAATGGGGATCAAATGAACACAGTGATCCTAGCCAGGATTAAAGTTGGATGAGAAAATGATGGAGGCAGGGATTTAAAGACCAATTAAACAAGTGTGTCTTTGTTGTGTTTAAAAATTATGGTAATCTGGGAAGAGTCTCTAGGATTTCAAATTGCCTATAATTTTTTTTTTAAGTCTGAATGGGACCTTCAAGCTTTCCTTGTGAGTCTTCAGTTGTGCAACCTCAGACAATTAACACAGGATAGCACAACCACTGCAAGCCATTTTCCAAGGAAAAGACAGGGCATGTTCCAGAGTGGGAAGCACTGGCAGTGTTGCATGTGCACGTGGCAAAACTCTGGCACAGCAGTGCTGGCAAAGCTGTGCTCTGCCACTAAAGGCAAGAGGTTGTATTTTTAGGTTTCTTCTTAACAGCTGTGATGATAAAATCTAGGACTGGTCAAGAAAAGGTTTCTTCTGACCCTGAGAGTGCAATTTTAATAGTTACACATAGGTTTGCATACATATGAACCTATATACATACACACACATTTATATACTATATATATATATATATCTCGTGTATGTGTATATAGTATTTATATACTATATATACTATATCTATATATGGTATATATAGTAAATATATACTATATATACAGTATATATAGATATATAGTAGATATATAGTATATATTATATATATATACACACTGTTATATAGTATATATTTTTATATATATATATTTTTATATATATACACACACAAGTGCTGGATCTATAGCAGGAGACACAATGATTTTTCATGCTCCATAACTCAGAACAGAAGTTTTCTTGCTTCTGCCCGCAGTGACACCCTTGTCCCTTGTCCCTTTGGCAGTGACCTGCTCGGAGAACTCCCTCTGGTGCTACCTTGTCTTCGCCCTGCTCTTCTGCTCGGCGGTTCTGCTCATCACGGTCATCCTGCTGGCGGTGAAATGCTACAGCCGCTGACCCTGCTGCCACAGCGGGTAAGCCCTACCCAGCCCTGCTGGATTTCCTCGGCACTGAGCACAGGAGGCGCAAGGAAGCTCCCAAAGCAAAGGCTGGTGTTTTTAGGCAGCCACGGTAACGCAGCAGGCTGAGCTTCAGTGAAGTTCTCTAATTCTAGCAGCTTTTGTCTCTTTCATTTCCAGATAAGTCAGCACAGGAAGGTTCTGATTCTTCAATGGAATGGGATGTAGTGGCTGTTTTATTTGACATTATTTTGGCTGAAGAGACAAAATGAAGACATGCCATCAGTCTGATCTCTCTCCAGTTATGTCATCCCAGATCTCTGTAAAACCTCTAACCTCTCCATATATGGACAAGGCATCTATTAATTTTATTTGGAATTTTCTTAATCCTGTAATACCAGCAACCATCCAATTATATCAGTGCATGTATCAAGACATGGGCTCAAGCTCCTGCATCAAAAGGTGGATTTGGGCCTTGTTTGGACAACAAAAATGACCAGGTGGAGACATACTTTTAATTCACATCTGACTTGATTCTGCACTGATGTGCAACACAGAAAAGCTTTTGGATTATATGCAAGTGCAAAAACTCCCAGACCAAACATGGAATCTGAAGGGTGGCAATGAGCTTTTTTATAAAGCCAGGGCTTGGACTTGATTTTTCTTCTTCTGACAGCCTTTAGTTGGATTTGTATGAAAGGGATATTGAACATTCAAGAAACTAAGTGTTTTTAGTAGAGAAGTCTCAGTTTCATCTCCTTATTGGCTTGAATTAAATTGTTCTGTTCCACTTGTCCAGAAGAGCATCTCACAATATATTGTTTCTGTCTTGGGGCAGTAATTGATTTTTGTATTTGTTTGGGTTTGGCTTTTTCCCATGTGCCATAGCTGCAGTTGAAACTGAGTCCTCCACTGAAACTGAGGCATTGAAGTTCAAATACATTTATTTGTAATTATGACCTTAATGTCTGTTTTAATATTATTTCTGGATCTTATCCATTTTAACTTCTTTGTGGCAGGCTGAAGAGGATTTGCAGACTGAGTAGGAGGAGTCTGTATAGCAAATATATCTAGAATATTTCTTGTATCTAAACTTACCTGTACTTTAGCTGTTGCTGCTGTTGGTAATGTACCCTATCTTTATAATACATATATGCACAAAAGTCAATAAAGGGATTCAGTAAAGCACTTTTGCTGGTGTTTGTTTGTTTGTTTTGGTTTCCTCCAGTCTTGTTAGTCAGACTGGAGAAAAAAATAACATTTGGTATTTGTATGAGTGTCAGTTTTTGTGGGATAGCCCATTTATAGCACACCTGTTTTATAGATCTTGCTACTTACCCTCTTTTTGTTTTTTTCCAGACTTACCCTTGCCCTCCCCTCTTTGAGATAAAAATGCAGCACATAAAACTCAAAAAGCTAGAAATTAGACGCAAGACACAGGCAAAATCAGGAGACTGGACATTTGTTAATATTAGAATATTAGAAATATTAGATGGGTGGTAGAAGACAGTGCAAGGTGAGGGTAACACAAGGCAATCAGTGAGGTGTCAAAACCAAATATACCAATATTACTTTTAATAATCTTATCTTTTTTAAATAATTGAATACAACTCTGTCTCAGAGGAAGGCTACATGACTGGTATTTCCAGGGAGGTCTCTTTCTTTTACTTTTCTGCCTACAAATGTCATCAGCGAGCAGCCTCACAAGTACCCTGGGTCATACACCCCTCAGATTTCAGGGTGTGATGACCTGTAGAGAGAAGGGGGATCATTTAATTGATTTTGTGATAATTTCTTGGATATTGGCTTTGTAGCCTATTCCTTTGTGAAGTACAAGAAGAGACAGGAAAAAAGTTTTTTATTGTTTCTGGCCTTCTCATCCTAAAAATATTAAAAGTTTCATGTCAGGCCACCGAGTTTAGTCAAAAGAATTTCTTGGAGGTCTGAGAGGGGCTGATTCCCATTCCCACATCCTGTGATGTGGGATCTGGACAGGCTGGGTAAATGGGCTGAGATGAAAGGAATGAGGTTCAACAAGGCCAAGTGCTGGGTCCTGCCCTTGGGTCACAGCAACCCCCAGCAGCTCTAGGCTGGGAAGAGCCCAGCAGGAAAGGGCCTGGGCCTGCTGGTCCGCAGTGCGTGCCCAGGGGGGCGAGAAGGCCAATGGCTGCTGGGCTGGGCCAGCAATGGTGCGGCCGGCAGGAGCAGGGCAGTGACCGTCCCCTGCTGTGGGCACTGGGGAGGCCTCGCCCCAAGGGCTGTGCCCAGTTCTGGGCCTGGCACTGCAAGATGGACTCTGAGGGGCCGGAGCGTGTCCAGGGAGGGGAACGGAGCTGGGCAAAGGGCTGGAGCACAAGTCTGATGAGGAGCGGCTGAGGGAGCTGGGGCTGTTTAACCTGGAGGAAAAGGAGGCTCAGGGGAGCTCTATTGCTCTCCACACCTCCCTGACAGGTGGGCGCAGCCAGCTGGGGGCCAGCCTCTGCTCCCAGGGAAAAACGGACGGGAGAACACAGTCTTAGGCTGTGCCAGAGAAGGTTTAGTTTGGACATAAGGTGGATTTATCTCATGGAAAGGGGGATTAGATATCGGAACGAGCTGCCCGTGGACGCGGCGGAGTCCCCGCCCCCGGAGCCGTAGAAAAGCTGCACGTGGCGCTCAGTGCCGCGGCGCGGCTGACGCGGCGGCGAGCGTTCCAAGGTTGGTCTCGCTCATCTCCGCGGCCTCTTCCAGGCCGAAAGCTGCCGTGTCCCCGTGCAGGGCGCAGCCGGTGGGTGCGGGTTTCCCACCGCGGCCAGCCCCGCCTCGCACCGCGAACCCCGGGGCCGCCTCGCTCCGCTCCCGTCTCCGCGGCAACCAGGCGGGCCGGGCGGGGCAGCGCCGCCCTCGGCGCCAGGCGTGGGGCGGCCGGGCCGCAGCGGGCGGAGCGTCCCGGGAGCGGCAGCGCGGGCAGCCCCGGCAGCCCCGGCCCTTCTCCCTCGCGGCTCCCCCGGCGGCTCTGCCGGCTCTCCCGGCGCCATGTGCGAGCCCAGCAAGCAGGACATCGCCGCCATCTTCAAGCGGCTCCGCTCCGTGCCCACCAACAAGGTAAGGGCCGGGCCGGGCCGGCGGGCAGCGCTCCGCCGCGGTGACACGTCGCACAGCCGGCGGGGCGGGGGAGGCGCGGGGCCCGCAGCCGAGCACGTTCGGCCCGGGACAGCAGCGAAAGGCCCGGTGGGTCCTCGGGGTGGCTGTCCCGGGAGCGGGGGAGCTCTTCCTGCCTGCCCCTCGTCCCTCCGGCCGGCATCCCCCATTCCGAAGGGACGAGCCCTTGGGGAGGGAGGCGCGGCGCCCACCGGGTGCCTCAGGTCCGCTGCGAGGGTCAGCTCCGCTGAGCATAAAAGCAAGCTCCCAACCAGCTGTAACGTAGTGTTGAGCGTATGTTTATTTTATTTTCCTCCCTGTTTTTATTATCCAGCGAAGTGGCACAGCCACCTGTGCAGTGGTAAAAGTTTGTTGGTTTTGGATCCCGTTGTGCTTGTCCCGTGCTCAGGTGGGTTTTCCGTGGTGTGAAGGAAATATCTGCAGTGCCCCTTGGGCTGGGAAAGGTTGCTGGCCAGGTGACGCGGCACAAGTGCCTTCAGCTGCTCTGTGCTGCTTGTTTGTGTTGGCTTTGCGATGTAGGCTGAGAGCATATGTGAAATATACACCCACCAGGAAACTTCGGATTAGCGTGATGAAGGAACACGTTGGGTTTGTTTTCTGGGAATAGGAATCCGGATGTCTGCCTCTGGTCCTAAACTGACTTCTACTCTATGAACGCAACTCATTAAGACTGTACAGGTCTGGTTTCTCAAAGCAGAGCTCAGAGGTGAGCGCTCAGTTTCTAATAAAAGTATTATTAAAACTTGCCTTTGCAATGGGGTAAAAAGTTTATTAAGGAAAGGTCCTAGTCCCAACAAGGATGGTGAGAGATCTCTTACAAGCTCCTGAAATTCACTGGCTCTCTGCCTGAAAATTCAGTAGTTTAGGGCTATTGTGGTGCTTTTTTTTGTATTGGGATCACGGGAGAGCTAGAAAGTATCACCGTGCCTGGCAAGCATGAAGTGCCTGGAGCAGTTCCCCTGTGCTGGACTCCTTGTTACTGTGTAAGCAGGTGGATGTGGTACCTGTGGTTGCTCAGGTGTATCTGTCTCCCCACGTCAGATACCACACAGAAATTCAGTGTTGACATAGCAATAGTGGCACAATGTGTGCTGCCGCTCACCGTGGGCCAGTGGCAAAGAAGTGGCCCAGGCACGGAGAACTCGATAACAATGCCACGGTGCCCGGTCTGGGTGACCTAAGAAGGCAGAGAGAGAGAGTGCAACACAGCAGCTTAGATCTCACAACTCTACCACTCTTGCCTGTCTGACCGTTTTCCTGAAGTAAAAGTTGTTTCTTCCATCAGTTTCTCCTTTCATGTTTGTTTCCTTTTTCTTAAGCAGTCTATCTGCCCCTTTTATTTGCAAGTCTTTTGGGGGGGGAAAGAAAGACATAGGAAAGTGCAAATATTGAAAAGGGTTCTGGATTAAAAGCTTAGTAATTTGTTTTAGCTGTGCAGTTTATGGATAGCGTTTGGGAAGAACTGCCTAGTCTAGGCAGGCATGTGCATTTACACTGTTCTGGGTGCTCTGCAGTAGTTCTCAGTGCATGTGAGCTTAGGAAAATAATTCTCATTTAAATAAATGTACAGTTTAATATGTGGGTTAGAGTGTGTTGAAAGTGTTTTAATAATTGGCTGGAAATTAACATCTCTAATTTGATGTTAGTTCCCTTTATGATGAGGTTTTGAGTTCTTGGTGTCTTTGGGTGTTACATAATGTAGAGCTGCCTGATGACAGCAGACTGTTGATCAGCTGCCTGATGGCTTTACAAACATGTTACAGTTACTAACTAGGATGTATTTTGTACCCCTAAATATGTTCATAGTCCTTAAGCTACTTGATATTGTTAACTTGAGTGTTTGAGTTCTGCAGCTCAACCCCTTTGAAGACTTGTACACTCAGGCTGTGCTGACAGTCTCTGTGATTCTGTCAGACCTTTTAGATCTGTTCCTCTGAAGATGTTTTTTCATTTCTTTCTTTCATCCTGTCTCTGCTTGGACTCCCAGCGTGAGTGTTGTCTGGTGGTTTATCAGTAGCTGAGTTTTATTATTACAGTGTTATTTGGGTGTGGTTTGTGTTTGTGTTGGGTTTTGCCCCAGCATGGACTCTACTATCTTGTGTCCCTTAAGTCATTTTGACATCATGACACTTCCAAAGCGGGCAGTCCTCTTGCCTTCCCATGGCCAGCCCTGCAGCTCCCTCCCTTACAGCGGCATTCCTGGCCAGGTGGCTGTGCTGTGAGTTGGCCCTACCTTTGCTCTGAGTCCAGGTGCCCGTGCAGAGCTGCTTACCAGCAGGATCAGCAGCTGGATTAGTAGTGCTGATTCAAGAGAAGGAGGAAAGCATATCTGGGGACAATGGCTGGTGACTAAGAGGAGCTGCATGGGTTTAGATCCCCTTGTCTGAGTGTGGCACTGCCTCCTGAGTTCCAGCTGGGTTAGTCCTCAGGCAGCTGGATCCACAGCCCAGGAACGGCGAGGTGTGGATCTGCCCTGGGGCTGGAGCCCTGTTCCTGGAGAGGTTCAAAATGTAGAGGCCGAAAGTCTCCATGAAACCCTGACCTGGGGGACAAGTGCTCTTCCTGAGCCTACTCACCTCTTCTGCTTGTGCCAAAAATAGCATTTCTGTCAGCTGTTTATTAGTGCATTTCCATAGCCAAGGTCAATATTTTATTTATTTCTTTGGTAATGTAGGTGCTTTGCGCAAGGTGGATGATTTATGATTTATTGACTGCTTGCTGTGGATCATACCCAAATCTCTGTGTTCCCTCTTGTACAGACATCTCAGTTAGGTCTTTGGCTGGTTTTTCTCCAAAGTGACTCTTACTGAATCTATACTGTGAAGTGTTTCAACACAAAGTAAACAAAAAGCATGCAAGTGTATTTTGAAAGCACTAGATTAAATTATTGATTAAAAATAAATTTATTATTGATTAAAAATAAATTTGAAGGATATGCTTAGATATTTAAGCATATCCTTCAAATTTATTTTTAATCAATATTTTAATTGCACCTAGATCTGTACAGAAAATACAGTTTGTTTTTAAAATGGAAGCAATTTCTTAGGGTGGCTCTGAAATTGATTTTAATTTCTTCCCCAATTCTTCTTAAAATTTATGTGGTGAGAAGCACTTTAAAAATTGAGAAAACTAAGCAAAATTAGTCTAAAGGTTAGTGAAACATGCATCTATTTCTGTTGCATAACATTGATGGAAATAGCAGTTCCTCCTTTGCTTTCAGAAGAAAATTGGTTGTTCCTGCTTGCATCTCAGTCCTGAAAGGTGCATTTTTATGCCTGGGAATAATCTCCACAGGTGTCTGGTAGTGACTCCTGTGTGAGTAAAGATAGAGAGCTGTGGCAGCCGACTCCAAGGTGATGCAATTGACTTGGAGATGTTGAAATTACAAAGTGCTCATAATTGGAAGAAAGGAATGGGAAAGGAGAAGAATCTTCAGGTATGTTTATAACTGAACTTTTAAAAACATGGGTGTTTTTTTAACCACCCACTCCAGATTCTTGTTTGCCATTTGTACTCCAGGGAATTTTCAGAAGACTTCCAGCTGTAAGTCAGCCTCGCTCTCCTGTATCAGAAGGGAGACCAGGGTTGCTCTCTTGGCTTTGGTTTCAAGCAGAATCTTCTCCTTTTTTGTTGACCCATTCTCCTTTGGCCTTGCAAGAAAAAGCCTGAAAGTAGTCAATTTAAAATGAAAATGAATCTCATGTTTTTTAAGGAGCTGCTTCAGAGAATTTCAGAAAAAAATAACAAGTTCTGGCTACTTAGGCTGTGTGTTTTCTTAGACTATGGCATACATGAAGTCTTGCTCATTCTTTTTCCCCCACCCCTTCTGTGCCATTCTTCCACCTGAGTTTGTTTCAGGAGCTCCCTCTAACCCCTCCTGTTGTCCCCCATTTTATGTTGCTCTCATTTCTGCTGTATGCCCCATTTCCACATACAGGAGTGGGATATGTAAATAACATCAATAAGTGTTAGGTCCCTGTTGAGAGGGAAAGGCAGGACTTGCACCTGCAGGAGCTGTGATCTCCATGATCTCTGTGTGTGTTACCAGTCATTACCTGACTGCAGCTCACCCTTGAAGTGTGCCATCGTTGGAAGAGTTAAAAAATGGTGGATCTGCTGGTGAGCTGTGCTTGTGCCTGATAAATTTGGACTGCTCAAGCTAAATAGACCCACATTAAATTGAGGAGTTCATCCTCACACTGCTCCTGGGCATGGAGTTGAAATTAATTTGGATGGATGATGGGTGACATGACTTGAGCCCAGACTCAGGGCTTGTTTGACTATGTATTCTATAAAATAATAGAAACAAAAATCTCTGTCCAGGTTTACAGAGGGAGTTTCTGGCAAGACGGCTTCTTAATTTTATTTTTATTTTGTTGTTCAGCTTGGCAAGGAGGTGCTGGAAGCTCTGTGGCCTGTTTATGATGTTCCATATGTCCCCACCTGTCTTGGAATAAACTTTATTTTTTTATATCTGCATATAGCTAGAACTTCCATTGCTATCTGAGGATGCATTAAGTTTATAGGAGGATGTTAAAGGATAAAGTTGCAAATTGGAATGCTGTCAATTTTAGTGTAAAAGCTTGTCTCTGTGGAGTTATTTCTTATTAGGTGCCCCTGGGTGGATGCTTTTATTGTAAAAATACTTCTCTGCAATCTTTGCAGATACCACTGAAAAAGCATTGATCAGATAAAGTCCTGTCACACAGGAATAGATGTGTACACATGGAATTAACTCAGAATAGCTGTTTATGTTTAAAGTTATTGTATTCCTTGCATTTAATAATTAATTTGTATCAGATAATTTTTTCTGGTTCTTGCTTTCCTTGATCAAAGAAGCACAAAACTCAGAATAGCTGAAAAAGGACTTGAAAGTCATGGTCTGCTGACCTGCAAAGTGTATGAGACACACACAGACACAGCTCTTGCTGTTTTGGCTGGAGTGTTAGAGGTCCATCATGGTGGAAATTCCTGGGTTTGTCCATGCAGTAATTGTGGACCTGGTTGCTTTTTAACCAGCGTGGCACAGACAGTGGAAAGGCTGATGTGGCAATTGGTGTGTGATGAATCATGCGAATATCTGCAGAGGCTGTCTGGATAAGCAGTGCTCAAGAGGCCTTCTTCACACAGCTGGATTGCCATGGCTTGCCCTAAAGGTCAAGGTTTCAATATAGGAAAGTAGATAATGAGGACATTAGTCCTGCTGATAAACTTCTGGGGACTCAGAGGTGCAACATGAGGAGAGCCTGCCTTCAGGGAAATATTTCTTAACCACTTTCCTGTTCCAGCAGTGCTGGAAGTGCTGTGTTAAATGTGTGTTTGAACTAGGCTGATGTGGGTTCTCTGACCTGGTTTCTCAACCTGTGTACAGTGGTTATTTTTGGAAATGGGGAGGCTGTAGTTGTGTGGGCAGATTGTGTAACTCCTCTTTAGTTGTCTAAAATTAGGATACATGGAGTTGTCATGTCAACAAATGCCGTAAGAATGAGTTAACAAAGTTGGATCACTGCAGGGGTGTTACATTGACCTGTAATACAACTCTAAGGCCTGGTTATGCTCAAGTCCTGTTACTGATGTTGTTTTGCTTGCTTTCAGGTGTGTTTTGACTGTGGAGCAAAGAATCCCAGCTGGGCAAGCATCACCTATGGAGTGTTTCTCTGTATTGATTGCTCAGGGACCCACCGGTCCCTTGGCGTTCACTTGAGTTTCATTCGGTAAGTATTGCTGAGTTTGGACATCAAAATTCATCTTTTAATAATCTTGTTTGTTCACAGACCTGCTCAGAGAGGAAAACCCATTGTTCTTTCAGCTTCTGATTGTGTTGGCTTTGCTGTATCTGATAGCTTTTTGGTAATTGTGTTCAATTTGCCAGCTTTGCTACCTGAAGCAGCTCATTGTGGTGGCACCTGAGTTTTACCCTTCCAAGCCAAACTATTCTGTGGTTCTGGTACTTGGGTAGTGCTCAGGCAGTCAGCTGGTGCAGTGAATCTGCATCCTGAGCTGGTTCTGATCCAGTGAGCATCCCAGCTGCTGACTCAGGGTCTTTTGGCGTCTGATAAATAACTACAGATTACAAAAAAAAAGTGGGGAGAGAAACACTTGGCAAAAAAACCAGAAACAGAGTGATTTTAAATGGCTTTGGTGGTGACACTAAAACCATTTCTTTGTGTTTAGGTCAACAGAACTGGATTCCAATTGGTCCTGGTTCCAGCTGAGATGCATGCAGGTCGGAGGAAATGCAAATGCTGTACGTACTCCCAAGTGTTTGCCTTGCACATTGAAGCTTGGTAGGCTTGGAAAATGTTGTCTGTCCTTACTGTCTCTTTTCCTGAGATTATTTTTATTTTTCCAGTCCTTTTCTTTCTTACAGCATCCCCCCATGCCCCACCTCTCCATCTTTCAAGAATTCCTCTTGATGATGATTTCATCCTCCATTCTTGCACCTTCACCATTTTGGTATAGTCTGAAAATGTTTTGTTTTTTTCTTCTAAGTCAGTGATGAAAATCACTGGAAAGGCCAGATCAGGTTCCTTGTGAGTACACATCTAATTTAGACAGCTGCTCAAAGATGGCTTGTAAAGCCATGGCCCCTTCCTGTGACCATCATTCCTTCCATGGCTCATGAAAAACCATGCCAAAACCCACAGAACTGCCAAAAGTCACCTTGGAGTAAAGATCTGACTTCACCTGAGTTAGCACTGCAGATGAGACATGCTGCATTGTTGGAGGGGGACTAGCAGTGTCATGGTTTGGGCCAATTCACATTGGCTGTTACTTTCAACTTGATTTTTTATGTACTTACACAGCATGTTTGTAAATTGAAGTTCTGTTGACAGCTGTCTTGTTCTCAGTCTTCCTTTTTGTTTTTTGTAAGCTCTTTGGCAATCTTTTCCTAGCTTTTTCCACAAATAACTGAGAGTGCTTCCTTAAGTTGGCCCACCCAGTGGGGGGAAATGCAACTTTCAAAACAATTTCTGCTGAATGCTTATCCCTTTTATTTTTTCATTTGTGCTTGGTCCTTAATTTTGTTTCTTTAGGAAGCTTCACCCAGGCTTGCTTTCCATAGTGTTTTCTTGACAATTTTAACCATCTTAAGTCTTTAGGGTTTTTCTAATTTTTTTCCTATTTACATACAAAAAATGCTGACTTCAGGGTCATTGTTACTTATCTTCCATTTCTGTATTTTCCAGTCAGATATTTTTCTTTGAATTTGGCATGCAGCAAGTCACTATCTCAGGCTTACAGATCTGAGCAGTTACATGGTGTCTTCTCCCTCTTTTTCTTCTGCCTGTCCTTGCTAAGTTATTCCTTTCCATGTTACTACTGCTGTTACATAAATGTCCTCATTCAGTTTCTGTTATGTCATTAGTACAAAAAAATCACAGCTTTGACTAATGAGAAGAGGGGGATTTCATATTAAGAATATTAAGAATAATCATCATATTCTTAATCTTGTTAAGAATAGTTTCTTTTTTAGCCAAATGCTTAAAAGCCTTGATTAAATGATATCAGTTCTGCTGTGTGAAGGGTTTGAGGCAGTTGAAGAGATGGCAAAGTCTGAAAAAGTCTTCTGTTAGTCTTAGAAAGCCTGTTAGCAGAAAAATAACAATAAACCATAATTGTTTAATTTTCTGGGGTTTTGTCTTCCTTCTTGGATGTCACTGTTTCCTATCTTACATTGTACCAAGGAGTGCAGTATACCCTCAGCAACTCCCCAGATACCTTAAATTCTCAATGGTCTGGTTTGGATTACTTCACCAGATTAATACTCGAAATGTGAAAACGCAGATTGGTAAATTGTCTGGACATTTGAAGTAAAATTAACACTTTCCTTTTAATCACACTAAAAAGCCATTCCCTTTTGGTTCCAGTTAAATACCAAATTCTGGTTTTACTAAATATTGTCTAGAAGCATTTCTAGATTAGCATCACTCTTGTGTTCTGTAGTTGCCTGATGATGCTGAATCCTGGATCACAGCAGTCCTGAGCTTCCTGTTGTGTTTGGAAAATCCAAAGTGTCCTTAATTCCTTGTGCTTTCAGATCAAATCTCTGTGGTAATTGGAATCAGGGTTTCTAAGAAGCCCCTCTGAGTACTAAGTTGCTAGGTGTATATATTTACATGCAGAAATGCACAGTCTTCATTTATTAATTTTATATAAATACACAAGCCTATAAACATATCTGGGCACATAGATATGTGCATAGACCTCTTTCATTTCAATGAAAACCATTTTTGTACATTCATTTTGATACTATTGAGCATACACTGATCTCCCCAGCCTGACAGAGATGAATCCAAGCAGTGCCTTTTAGAATATTAGGAATGTCCTCTGGAGCACAGCTACTGGCAATTAATTTTACCTCTTTCTTCCTCTTAATCACTTAATTCCAGAACAAGGATTTTTTGTATGTAATGGAAGCTTGCATTTGTATATGCTCTTAAAGCATCACACTGATATATTGGTTTGTTTTTTTTTCTTGTTTTATTTATATGTAAAGAAGTCACCAATTTTGGAGTTTCCTCTGTACTTTGCAGATTACTTAGACTCCATAATTTAAAAGATTAGATTTAGGCAGAGGACCAGAGTAATTTGCTGCATTGCAATATATTTTTGTGTCAAATATCATTAGCTTTTAAGCCTGTTCCTCACAGCATTTTCTGTGCTCTGCTTCCCAGTCTGCTTTTTTCCACCAACATGGGTGCACAACCAATGACACCAATGCCAAGTACAACAGTCGTGCTGCTCAGCTCTACAAGGAGAAGATCAAATCTCTTGCTACACAGGCCACGAGAAAGCATGGGACTGATGTGAGTAGTGTGTGTCCTGAGGCCTGGAGATTCCTGAAAAACTTCACCTTCTTTCCCTCTAAAGTCACTTTAGATTTCTAATCAATAATACAAAAGATTATCAGTTTTCAGATAATGTGGCCATTTCTCTGTGAACCATGTAGTGGTTTTATTTTTGCTTATCTGAAATTGAATGTTTAGAGGAATACAGCATGGAAAATTGTAATGGAATTAACTACAGACTGTGATTTAAGTGGGGTTTGTTTTGATCAGGTAAGTAATGTATTTTTTGCTTTTTTCCCTACAAAAATTATATTTGGGAAATTAGCAAGTTGTGTAGAACTTACTGTTCTCCATCTGAAATACTGAGGCAGTTCATGCAAGTTGTCAAAACATTGTTAGGTTGCTGACAGGAGTTAAGCAAAGTATCCAGAATTGATTTCTGAAGTGTTAGATAAGTTTGAAAAGAGTTCTCTTCTTCATACACAGAAAACATGTTTTGATTGTTTAATTCAGGTTGTTGACATTTGTGACTGGTTCATTTAAAGTTGATCAGATGAGCAGAAATGAAAAGCAAGGCGCCTTAATTTTTTTCTGCTATCTGTGCATCAAGCAGCATGAAATTTTATGGATTATAATCTTAATTATTCATACGATGGACAATAGAATTCACGTCACAAAGTTCAGGGACTATTTCTTTTGACTTAGTAAACAGTTTAAGATGTAAAATATGTTCAAGTAAGTGCAATATACTGTGTGTATCTAAGTTTATGGCAAGTTCCCCAAATGACTCTTTGAGGAACTGTGATTATCTTGCTTCAATTACAGGTTCCATCCAATCATTTGATATTAAATATTTGAAAAAATTCACTACGTATTTAGTAAATATTTTTAGCTGTGCACTGCAAACTAAAGTGATTGTGCTATTTGAATTACTGAAGTAAATTATTCAGAAAATTGCATTTAGTACCAACCATTGCCTCCCCTGTCGCATGTTAAAAAATTCCTTTTCTGACTTAGTGATAGAGCTGATTGCTGAATGGTGAGGTGAGCTTGTTGTACCTTCACTGTCCTTTCTGACAGAGGTCATTATTCCTGCATGGAGTAGGAAGAGCTGTGAGAAAATATTTGCCTGTGAGTGATCTTGAAGTGCAGGTCATAGGTTGGAGTCCTGTCCTGCAGTCCTGTGGCACTCTGGGGACCCCTGCCCTGAGATCTGGCTTTGGCTGATCCACCAGGAGCACATGACATACGTATGAATTCAATAAAAAAAGGAATGTCATCTATTGAACACTGGATAAATTTGTAAGGAAAAAATATGGACCAAAAAAAAATCAATACCTTTTCAACCTGAAAACAAAACAGAGTTGTTTTAAGATTAATGCATTGAAAAAAAATACATTCATGCAATTAATCTGTAAAATTCTGGCCCTTAATTTCAGCTGTGGACAGATGGGTGTGGAGTGCCACCAGCATCACCTCAGAACAAAGAGGAGGAAGATTTTTTTGCATCCCATGTTTCTGCCAAGGTACAAATTACCTCTCTAATTCTTGTTTGCTTTCTAAACACTTTGGTTGATTGTGAGCTCTATGGTGAAGATTAAACCCTGAAAGAAAACTTCATAGAGAAAAGGTAGGTCAGGGAGTTAATGTTTACCTGCTTTTCCTTCTGTGGGTCTCAGAATTCTTCCTGGATGTGAACCACTTCCTAAGATGATCATTTTAAATGACCCAAATAGTAGCTAAATATGGAATGAAAATCTATTTTTTTGTAGACACAACAATTCCACTTGGAGCCAGGATTTCTTGCTTGGAAGTGTTCTGATATAAATGTACTGTGTGGTACCTTGGGTTTTCAATCAGCGAAGTGTTCTTACAGTATTCGTTGGGACCTGGTCACAAACCTGCCTTTTGAGGGGGATGTGTTTGAAGGGAGTGGGAGGATGCACCAGGAATGTTGGGAGGACTGTTCACAAAAATGTGTAAAAAACAGGGGAGACAGTGTGGTGATTATACGTAAATAAATCATCCAGCATGTAATAAATAAATCTAAAGCACAGTTAAAATGCATTTTACTGGTTTTGATGGTGAATATATAGTAAACAGAATTCCTAAGAGGAGAAATAAAAGTGCTCAGGAGTAGGTTGAAACCCTCTTGTTTTTAGTAAAAGATAGGCATTTCTTGTAATAGCTGCCCTTATGAGTGCAGGTTTTAATCCTAAAAGCTGTAATCATAAAAATTCAATAATTATAAACCAGTGATGGTTAGGCAGTCTTCAGCTAAGTGCTCATACTTATTTGGTGTATTCTGTTTTCTGTACACTTTTGATTTTGTCTGTTTTTTTCCAAGGCAAAGGATACAGAATGGATGTTACCAGAACCAGTTTCTCTCCAGCAGAAAACTTCAGAAAACATTCCAGAATCCTGTGAAGGTATGACTGATGCTTTGTTAACAATAACTTGCATTTTTCTGCTATTCTCTTCATTTAGTCTCTTTTTACTTTGCTTTAATAGTTAAATAACCTAACCGTGCTTAATAACACAAGAATTTGGGATGCCTGCTGCCCTTTTAGTGACTGGGAAAGCTGTGATGGAAATACCACATTCTGGTGTCTCTACCAGCCACTACGCTGAGTACAGTGAGATGTATTTTGGTACTTCATGCATTTTAAAGAGCCTTCTGATATTTTTACCCTTGTTATTCCTTATCTTTTAGGATCAGAACATGGACCAAGTGTTGATGGCCTTAGCACATCCCCACAGCCTGCTTTAGGTAATGAGTGCGAGCAGCAAGTGTAGGGAACCCAAATATCCCTTTGGAAAGAGAATGTCTGCCTAGGGAGAGCTGTGGAGATAGATTTTGCTCCCTTTTCAGAAATCTGAACATAAGAACTTGGACTGGAAAAATCCTGTGTTTATAATGCAATACCTTCAGTGACCAGGCTCTCATACTTAACACTGAGCAGTTTATCATGCTGTGAGGAAGGAAGCAAAGCTGATGGAGATAGAATAGAGTAAAATACCTCAGTGATTTGTCACTGTGAGGCTTGTCCTGAAGGACCAGGCTTCTGAGAACAAAATGTTCATTCTCAGCAGCACAAAGTAAAGGCTGTTTGGGCCTGTTTCAGTTCTTTAGGCAGATATGGTCTTCATCGCTGTAATTATTTGGGTTTGATTATTTTAGAGCTGGAGGCTACAAAAAACTTCACTGGATGGACCTCCTGGTTTTCTCATTTGTATCTTTATAATGTTCTCCTAAAACAAGTGCTTTTTGGTTGGCTTGGACATCACAAGTTCTGTCTAAAGGGAGCAATCTCTGTTCTGTGTATGCCCCTTTCCATGCAAATTTCAGGTCAGAGTATTTTTTCTGTGTGCACAGGCATCCAGTAGGATGCTGTAGGAGCAGTTGATAATATAGGAACTTTTAATCCTGCTTGTGATGTTTTAGTGATGCAGGTGTGTTCTATGTGTGTCACTGGTGGGTTTGAACACAGCCAGTGCCTTTCTAGACAGGAAAAAACTAATCTTGGAAGTGATATGAGGTCAGGTGGACCTTAAGTCTAATTCAGAAGAGCAAGTCCTGCTTTCCTGTTCTGTTAGCTAGCAGGAACCTGCAACAGACAACTGAACTGTAATGTTATTCCTATTGCATATTTCCAAGAGATTTCAATCAAAGGTAGCTCCCTACATTTTCTTGGAGATATCCACAGCTCTGTTATATAGCTCAGTTTAGTATCTCAGCCCCTCAGTGTAGAAAGACATGAAAATAAATGGCAAAAACTATTTTGAGGTTGATGTTACAGAAATTTTCTTCTGCAGTTCTGGAATTAAAAAAATTGTATGTTAACTAATGTACATTTAATCCTTGCAGAGAACACCACCTTCATAAAAAAGAAGCCAAATCAAGCTAAGAAGGGGGTAAGTGTATGTAAACAATGAGTATTTTTAACTGTACTATAGGTCATTTATTTCAAGATAGTTTAAAGATAGTTTACAGACTTGCTTCTGCAAGATAGTTTACAGACTTAGCACTTTCTTAGCATCTGGTCTCTGTAGAAAGGCAGGAAGAGAGTTTAGTGTCTCTGAATGGTGGTTCAAGGCACAGGAAAACTGAGGAAGGCAGCTCAAGCTTTGAATGTGTGGCTGTTGCAAATGAAGAAACAGCCCTAATAGTCACCCTAATGCCACCCTAATCATGGGCTGTCAGGGTGACAGCTTCTTACAGGGCCTCATTTCTTTTAAGTCTGCACTACTGTAGGACAGAAGATTTTGAAGGTTTATTGGAGCAGATAATTTAGATTAAATCCCATTATTTTGTACTCCCACCAGAAGACCCTAATAGCCAAGAGGAATTTTTTATTCAGAGTGGTTTGTGCAGATCTGTTCCCTTCCAGTGAGAAGAACAGAACTGGCTTGAACAGTGCAGGTACAGTTTGTGATCTGTGTGTGCATGGCCTGGAGCTTTTACATGAAGGCTTTAATGCAATAAAAGCTGAAGATAAATGCATTTTGAATTTTACTGTTGCTGCAGTGTTGCAGGTGAGGAATTAAACGCAGAGGAGACTAAGAGCAGCAGTTTGAGGGCTGTGCCACCATTTGAGTCAACACCGTTGTATCCATCTCTGCAGTATTAAGTGTTTTATAAATAATGGTTCCATTGCAACAAAATTTATTATATTATTCCTATACAACAGAAGAAACCAAAGTTTTTCTATGTGTTATATGTGTTTGAGCTTGCCAGTCTCTGAACAATTGAAACCTGAATACTTCAATTTTTTCTGTGGGACTTCACTACAAAGCTAACTAAATTTGTAAGAACAATTAGCAGAAGCAGAATTTTGAAGTCCAAAATATGAAAAGAAGTATTTTCTGTGCTCCAGATTGTCCTTGCTGTCTGCAAGGACTGCTCCCAGACAGAATGTAGTGTTTGCTGTTGCTTTCAGATCTGGCTGTTGAGTCAGCTGAGGTGGTTATAATTTTGGGGCTTTTGGTTTTTTTCTTTTCTATAATTCCAGCTTGGTGCCAAAAAAGGTGGTTTGGGAGCCCAAAAAGTGAGCAGCCAAAGCTTTAATGAGGTTGAAAAACAAGCACAAGCTGTAGATAAAATGAAGGAACAAGAAGATCTTCACAGTAGTAAGAAGACTGAGAAGGAAGAGCCACTGTAAGTATGAATTAATTACAAAATGGTAAACCATGAAGCCTAATTTAATGAGCTAATTGACAGCATTTTAAATACTACCGTAAATTACCATATGCAAATAAAACTCCAGTTCTTCAAAGAAATTCCCAAACAGGCATGGTTAAAATGAGCCGAGCAGTAATTCCCCCACTGCCTTTTTTTGGCTATTAAGTGTATGTTTATACTGTTCATTACTGTAGAAAACCAATTATTAAGAAGACTCTTGGCTCTTGAATTTTTTTCATCTCATGCTAGTTACCTAGTTTGTTTTGGTTTGGTGTAGTGAGCTCAATGCTATTGAAAGCAGTCTTTCTAAGAGCATAGGGAATATTCAGCTTGTATTACTGGGTAAGAGCAGAGGAAGTTTAAGCATGTCTCAAATTGCCTGGTGAAGTTTTCAGCTGATTTCTACTCAAACTGACTTCACTTTCACCAAAACCCTTTGAATAATTCTGTCTGAGGTCTTGAATCTCTTGGTGCACCTTAATAAATACTCAGCCCTAAAGCTCACAGGGTGCTGTTCCTGATTCCTCTGCTATGTGCTTTTGGTTTTTAATATTTCATTAGTTGTCATCAAAAATATACTACTAAATAGTTGATCAGTGCACCACTTGTACTGTTACAGGGCTTAATATCCTGTCAGGTGCTTGAGAATCCATCCTATAACCTTTTAAGAAATTTTCTGTATTGTTCCATAATGGCAGGATCACTCTTTGCTCATGATACCAAGTTCTTTGGTCTGTACTCTCCTCCCCATTCCTTTTGCTCACTTTTCTGTTGTCCTTGCACAAATGAATGTTTTGGTTGTGTTAAAAATGCCAATCACAATGGGATCATTTGAAGTGTTTTAACCACAACATCATGGTTCTTGGTGTTTGCCAAAAACTACCAGTGGAGAGACTCTGAAGTAGCAAGTAAATAAAAAAAAGGATTGTTCATGTATTATTATCCTTTATCAGTATTATCTTTGACTGTATAATTTAGTTTGGAAGAAAGTCCCAAGAAGTGTCTTGAGTTTTGTGTCAGAAATGTATAAATCTAAAGATCCAAGCCAACTTTTAATAAAAGTTCTGCAACCTTTCTGCTGTAGCTAAAACTCTCTAAAAATGCATGTAAACATGAGGGATGCACATACACTGAGTCCCAGTGGAGGCAAGAGATCTGTATTTCCCTGAGATTATCAATTAGATGGCGGCAGATACCAAAATGAATGGAAGGGTGAACTCTGCTAAAATTGCATTTGCTTCCAACTAATTTGTGTGGTGTTTTTAATTTTAAAAGCTTGAGTAATAACTTTACTAAATTAATTCAATATGACTTTGTTATGTGGCAAGGAGTGGAAGTGATTCTTTTGTAGTTTAGTATTTGGAAGGAGAAAGAGTTCTGAGACTTAAATGTGATTTTTAAATTCTTACACAATTTCCTTATCTTCTGCTGTGCACTGACAAGAATAGATAGCTGAAAATACATCTAAAAACTTTATCAGTATTCCCATTTGTTTTAATCAACAGCAAATAAGATTTTGATGTTCATAAAACAGATTTCCTGAGAAGGGCTGCTAATCTTCCTGCATAAAGTGCTGGGTAGATATTATCAGTTACTCCTTTCTGCTTTGCAGCACATCTGCCAGCAGCATCCAAAATCTCATTTGCCTTTCTTCTGAAAGTTCATTTGTACTTCATGCCGGTTGAGATTTATGAATTAAAATATTGCTCATTAAAATCAATAAAAATTGCATCTCTTTTGACCTGACAAATTAAATTTAAGCAGTATTTCTGCAATTCTGTAATCAAGATGAAAAACTTCAGTCTCTGCTGCACTGCTGTGACTGGAAAATATTAAGATGGTTTAGAGGTAGGGATGGAGACTTAGCTGGGCCCAGATGTGCCTTAAGGGAAGACATTAGAAAATACAGTGCTGAAATAAATCTTGTTAATGTTCTACTAATATTCCTGGGCTGATTCAGTGTAGCATTGAACATTTCTCTGATAACTGTGGGTTTTTTTCCAGTGTATCATCTTTAAGGTTGGCCTACAGAGATCTTGATATCAAAGCCAAAGAGGAAACCTTAAACCTCTCTGGTAAGAAGAAAACAGAACTGGAGAGGCTTGGCATGGGATTGGGCAGCAATAGGAGGTATGTGAAGTTCTGGAAGCTGTATTTGAAATATTCTGTGGTTTTATGCACTTATCCCCCATTTTACTCAGGAAATTAAGAAATGGACTAGAGCACATTATGGAAACTTGAGCAATATCACCAAAAAATATCTTCTTTTTGTCAAGGGGAAACTTCTGATAGATTTAAGTTCTAGCCTACCAGACAGAGGTCAACCTAGATTGTGTTTTCCAGCTGTCAGAACAGGCTTTGTATTCAGAAGTCCTGTCCCTGCTTGAGAGAACAACAGTTTTCCAAGGGTTTCCGTTGTTTTAATTCCTCTTTCTTTAAATGTCTGTATAGCTTGGGCTTTCTCAGCAAGCTTCAGAAACTAGATTTGGGCTTTGATTTCTTTTTTTTCTTTTAGGGTATGAGTTTTGTCATCTCTTGACATGCTTGTTTTCTTCCTGTCCCCAGTGGCATTTCTCACTCAGTCGCCTCAGAGATGCAAACAATTGAGCAGGAAACACCTACAATTGCAAAGCCAAAGAAGAAGTACATGGATGATGTGGAAGACTCTTACTTCTCTTCTAGCTCAAGGTATTCTGTAAGCTTTTGATTCTGGATGGGCCCAGAAATTTATGCAAGTTCCATAAAAATATGCACAGTGGTTTTGAAAGCTGAGATGGAGGCAGTGTGAAGCTGTGTACACACCCAGCATGCTTTCAGGGGACATTGAATCAGAAGAATGGTGGGAAAGTTGGCTTTGCCTCGGTGACAGATAGATTTGTGAAGAAGGGGAGGTAGCTTTGTTGGAAAAGTGATATGAACTATTTGTTTGTAGATTTTATCTTGTCCATAGTTGAGTCTCTGCTTGCACAGACAGTTGCCATATAAACTTACATTTACTGTATTCCAAATCCAATGGATTATTTGCCAGAATGACTTGTATTAATTACTTTTTTCTTTCTATCTTGTGCCGTTGTCTTCAAATTAAATAAGCATTGAAGTCTGATATTGAATGTTGCATCATTCTCTGCATGCCAAATGCACAAACTTCAGTCTTCTTGAGGTATTGTGCTGGGTGTGTGTTGTGGATGTCTGCAGTCCTATTTCAGAGACTTCTATGTATCTGAACATAAAATGTGAGCAAAAGTAATTGAAACGTTTGTTATCAGAGGATGAATGCAATGCACACTATAAAATACTGCTCTTGGGAGAAGAAAAATAATTAAATCTTACAGGCAGTAATTGCAATGAGCCAGCTGTTTCTGGACTGAGAGATGTAAACAGGTGTTGCTTTCATAAACTGCCTTTATTGGATCCATGCCACAGCAACATGAGAAATTGTACCTAATTGCTTGTAGACAGGCAACAAAAGCACAAAGGCTTTTGTGTCACTATTTTGTAGTGCAATCACTGCAACAAAAATACAAATGTGGGTCCAAGGAAAGTGGCAGCAGTCTTGTAAAATAAAGCATAGCATTTCAGTGCTTGCCTGAAAAGAACTGTTACTGCTCTGAAATTATTCATCAGCTACCAGCAGGCAAAGGATGAATTGTGGAGGAGCCTTTTAATGTGTTGTGGTTCAGTGATTAGAGGATAGATCGTAACCTGGCTGTTCCCTGCTCTTGTTGTTTTGCTTCGAGCTGGAAGGATCTAATTGGAGTTGGTACACAAGTTCATTCTCTTTAAAGAAAGAACAGTCAGATTTGGACTTCTTAAGGGTATTATTATCCTTTATTTCAAGCTGTGACTTTGAAATAAAGGCAAAGTAGCTTTAGCATCATACTAGTATATGCCCTAAAGCAAAATAATCATACTGGATATTAAGGTGTTGATAAGTGAATTAAGCAAGCTAAAGGTCTCAAGGTTTAGACATAAAATTGAAGCCTCTGAAAATCCTGAATTTTGATATTTTCTTTTGCTACAGTTAATAAAATCTTTACTAATGTCACTATGTAATTTTTTTAAAATTTTGTGTTAAATGCAGTTTTTCTTTCTCTCCCCCACCCCAAATACTGAAGAAGTATTTTGCAAAGCTGCAAAAATCTGAGAGGAAAGGTTAGAGAAAATAAGCAACTTTTACCCAAATCAGCTTATGCAGTTCCTGCTCAATGCCATGGTTTTGTGGCCATTGTGAGACTGGAAAGCTTCAAATCCATAAGAACACTGATTGTTTGTTATTATGGAATTTATAAAATTGCTGTGGTTCCTTGTCTGTCAGGAGAGAGGCCTCTGCTTTTTGTAGAAGTTAATTCCAAATCTGTCCCTCATATTTTCCATGCTCAGTGCTGAGACTTTGCTGCTGCAGGTGTCACATTTCTCATGAACTGCAAAACCAAGTGGCCTGACCATTCATAGTGCAAACATGGAGAATTTTTTTAAGAGTATTTTTCACAAGATGCAGGCGCAGACTTTAATATCTTATCTTGTTCTACTGAATGGTTCCAGTCTCCTATCCCCCTGTGGTTTTGATCATCTTTCTCTCTATCCTGGTCATAGCCAAACTTCAGGTAAATTTCTTCAAGCACAAAATCTTAATCTTTGGCATTTTAATAGGTTTTGGTGGTTTCTTTTTTTTTTTTTTCAAATATTTTCCACATATGCTGAGGTATGTGTTGGTAATCAGAAGGGGAAAAGATCAAATCATGTACCAGAATTTACAAATATGCTTCATTTTTTTCCTTTTATTTATTTTGTGTTTTCCCCATGGTTTTGTTGTGCAAGAGAAGATTGCCTTATTAAATTCAGACTCCCTTTCAAAAAATATGTTTTTAGCATTTAATTTTAATAAAATGTGTGGTAAAACTCACATGTTCTTAATATTTGGACTAAAAGAAAGCCAGAACCAGAAATAAAGACTTTCCTGCCTGTTCTGAGCCATTGGATTCAACTATATAAAGCTTCTAAAGCAGTATTGTGAAATCCAAATTACTCACTGACAACTGTAATTTAAATACTTGCTAATGAACACTTTCAGCAGTCATTATCTAACAACAAATAAATGTATTCCCACTTTTCAATAAATAACAAAGTTCTGACTTTTCAATAGGTTTTTATTTCTTTTATTCTAGGTACTCTGATTCTTCAGATCTGAGGAGCAGCACTTTCTCAAAATGGGATGACAGTTCAGATGCTTTTTGGAAGAAAGAAAATAATAGTAAAGACATTGATATATTGTTAACTTCAAAAAGCACAGGATTTTCAGACAGGTACACCAAGAAAACCAAATTGATTTTTGTCCGGAAAGTCCAAGTTTTAATGTGATTTGAGTTGTGGTCATAGTAGTGGGATTTTCTTCAGTCTATAGAAGGAGAATTTGGCCAGAACTTCCATCAGTAGTCAAGGGATCTCCTGACTGAGTTTCTTTTGTAAGCTGAATTTCTTCCTTACATTTTAAGCACTGTCTGTTGTGCTCAGAGTTGTTCAGTGCATGTAGCGGAGGTAATTCCCGAACACTTTCAGGAAAAGAGGAAGTAGACAAAGGATGTGAGGAGAAACTCAAATATTTGCACTGTTCTGAGCACATACCTGCTTTGTTTATTGTGTGATGAATCAAAGGAAACCTTGTTAACGAATGAAAATTTGGAGTGTTCATTTCTGAGGATAAAGGTACTGGAGACACAACAGGTCTGATTGTGATGATAAAAAATATATTTTCTTTATGACAACAGCATTTCTATCTTTTTAACCAAGTAGAAGATGTAAGAATTGGGTGAGGGGGGAGGGGTATGTGCTTGGTTGGTGTTTTCTGCCTCTCTTCTTTTTACTTTAAATCATATTTTTCATTTACTTGTACAATTGGAGCACTTGAGTGCTTCTTGTTGGATTCCTTTCATTCTCATGTGCATGAGGTTTCTGTCCCTGATGCAGTTTGTTTCCTTCCAGGCCTGCATCCCGGCGTAAGCCTGAACATGAACCTTCTGCAAACACAGATGAGGCACAGAAAAAATTTGGCAATGTTCAAAGCCATTTCATCAGACATGTACTTTGGAAGGCAAGATCAGGCTGATGTAAGTAGGAAACAGTGATAAGTGTTTTTAAATGTTAAAATATTCTTTGTAAAAATTGTATTCTTGTGAGTAAAAGAGAAGGCAGTAAATAGTTAGAGGTATTAACAGGTAGAATTAGTGAGCTTATAGAATTATGTCCCCTTGATTATTTGTTTGATAGAAATATACACATTTCAGATTGTTTATAATTTAATTTTAGGGAATTGCAGTTGCATGTAGGACTGTACCTCCATTATTCTTCTTTCGTGATAGAAGTGGTGGACTATGATTTAGCACTCCTGATTTTGATAGAATCAGGCTTAATTTGTTCTAGATACCCAAACCGATGCCAACAAACCACTGCTCAAACACTTTCCTGCTGTGGATTTGTTACATGAAAACATCATTTATGTTGTAAAGCTAACTAAGTAAAGAAATTGTTCAGTGAATTGCATAGAGTTGAATCAGCCTAGAAAAAAGAGATTAGTATTGTGCTGCATTTTGGAGGTGAGATACAGATTTTGAATGAAAAACTAACAGTGTAAGTACTAATTAAAAAATTAATTGCTGTTTGCAGGGAACTTGGAAAAAGTTGAGTTAAAAATGTCATGTGGTTGGAAGGGTCAGCAGGCTGTTAACTGCAGTACTTTCTCCCTTGGTTTCACATTTTTTAGTTGGTGTTTTTAATGGCTGCACAGTTTTCCAGCAGTTGTAGGGTAACTAACAGCAGGTGGGACCTTTGGGGTTGCAATGATAAATGTCACTCTTGGGTAACTCAGAAATGAGATGGTGGCAAACTCAGTGTAAGTGATGTGAAAACTGAAATGGGCACAACTTTCAGCATGGTCCACTTTAGTTCTAAATGTCTGTAGTCTCTCAGATTGTCTGACATGACCTCAAAAGGTGACACGAAGGTGATAAAATCCTTTTTATTCTCAATTCTTTTCCAGTATGAAGCAAGGGCTCGGCTAGAAAGGCTTTCTGGAAGCACATCCATAAGTTCAGCTGACTTGTTTGAAGACCAGAGAAAACAATCAGCAGGTACAAATCAAAACAGTGAGAAACTGGAGCATGTGGGGAATGCAGGCCCTGACTCTGCTCCTAATCACAGTCATCACTGTCTTCTGCAAGCAGAATGCTAACAGCTCAAACAGGCATGGCAGGTGCAGTCATTGTTTGAAAATTAACCCCTTAAACTCCAAGTTACCTATTTTTGGTTGTGTAAGTTCAGTATTTACTGGCTGTGTTGCGAAAAAACAGACTGTTTTGTAGATAACATCTATCAAAGGAAAACTGTAATATTTTCCACTGAGCTAACACCTAAATGGACTCTCAAGTAGTTTTTTTGATCAGTTGCCATAAGTAGCTCATTAGCTGTCATAATACTGGATCTAGGAAAAATCATTAAATAAATGTTAGTGGACTTGAAATTCCCATGTAATCTGTTGCATGGCATATCCATTCAGTGTGATATTTGCTTCTACCTCTGGCCTTGCAAAATTATTAAGGAAGATCTTCACTTGTTTCAAAGATTTGTTGGAGCACCTCACATGGGAGAGTGTAGTTCATCAAATCAGAAAGGGAGAAAGATTAGATTGAGTGAAAAGAAGCTCCTTAGGGTATTAAAAATGTCTCACGTTTTCTTTCCAACACTTCTTGGATTGTGCAATAATGTGCAGTGGAAAAGGTGGCAAATGCTGGAACATTTTATAGGCTTAATCAGTTGAGTTTCATTCCTTAACTTTTGAAGAAATTGGAAAAAGAAGAGTTACTGAGGAACTTGAAATCTGTGAGTAATTATTCAAACAGCCTGGAAAAACAGTGTGCAGCATCTGATTTTACTTTGGAAAAGTAGGAGGGAAAAACCCAAAAACTGTTTAGTTTTGATCCCTGAAAGCAAATTTGAATACACTGGCAAGCAGAGAACACACACACATGGAGGAAACAGAATTTTATATTAACTATATGGTTAATATAATATATTTCTGTAATAAATTTGTAAATATACTATATAATATATTTATTTTAGGTATTATATAACTATATGGTTACTTATAACTCCTGTTACTGATTGCTTAACTAAAACCAGGGTTTAGGAATTTGAAATGTGAAAAAAAAATTAAGGAGGGAAGGAGATATCAAGCAGAAGTCACAGTAAGTTGCTTTAGCCACTTGAAAGAGCATTTGCAACATGGTGTCATAAATTCACACCATATCAAGTACTGAAACGTCCTTTCCTACATGTCTCTGCTACACCCCTCACCCTAAAAACTGAGGGGTGGCCCTTCTTGGAGAAGTGCTACTGCACTGACAGTTTGTCTGGTGTGGAATGAATGCCCAGACTATCATTAGTTCCATAAAATAAACAGGACACTGTTTATTTTATGGAACTATAAAATAATCAAGACACTGTCAGTAAAAACACCACTGTAGTTCTGGAGTCCTTGCCAGGATAAAACATCCTTTGCTCTAAGCTTGTTCTTACGAGCACTGATGAGGTGTCAGCGTGGAACTCCTTGCCTTTGTACGGAATGCTGTAGGGAAGTTTTTAACCAAAGAGGGGGCTGCAAGAAAAAGCCTTTTTGCATTATTTCAAAGCTGATGCTTAAGAAAATCAAGTGGCTCACTTGGAGGTGCTGATTTGGAAGGAAGCCACAAGAAAAGGAGATGCTTTCCTGCCTTGTTTACATGAACGTTTTCAGACCAACCAAACTTAGCCAGCAAATGATGAGGGAATTCTTGTGGCTGAGAAGTGGTTAGCTTCTCAGGTTATTTATATCTGCAGATTTTATTTCTGTGACTGATTTTAGTAACAAAAATGCCTTAAGCATTTGATGAGTGGAACAGATCGTAAGGAAGTCCAGGTTACAGCTCAGAAATAGGGCTGTCTGAGTGAATTCTTGAAGATAATCTGTAGAGAGCATCTGTAATATCTATAAACCCGTGCTGGGTTGAAGGATTGGAGTGGGAAGTTTTCTTAACGTGACAAGATGTCTGTGCTACAAACCATCCTTTTGTCTTAGGTAAAACAAATTATCTCCAGGATTGTCTGTCTCAGCCTGTTGAGGAGGCAGGTGCCTTTAACTTCCCAGGACAGAGGAGCTACAGGTTCCCTCTTCCTTCTCTCTCTTCCTCCTGCACCCCTGTTCAGAAGATTAAAAGGAGTCTCCATTTGGAAAATGGTCTGGTTTGGGATGGTTACTCCCTGGAGCCCTATTTATTCCCAAGATCTTTGGGGTGACCTCATTGTGGCCTTCCAGTGCCTGAAGGGAGCCCACAGGAAAGATGCAGAGAGACTCTTGACAAGAGCCTGGAGTGACAGGACAGGGGGGAATGGCTTCACACTGACAGAGAGCAGGTTTAGATTGGATATTGGGAAAAAATTGTTCCCTGTGAGGGTGGGGAGGCCCTGGCACAGGGTGCCCAGAGCAGCTGTAGCTGCCCCTGGATCCCTGGCAGTGTCCAAGGCCAGGTTGGATAGGGCTTGGAACAGCCTGAGATAGTGGTAGGTGTCCCTGCCTGTGGCAGGGGGTTGGAATGAGATGATCTTTGAGGTTCTTTCCAGCTCAGGCCTTTCTTTGGCTGAATCTGTGATCACGTTCTGTGATTCTGGTTTACTTGGATTTGTGCCTTTGACAGTATCCTATATTTGACACTAAGGCATGCCAGTAATTATTTTCACCAATGAGTAGGTGACAGTAACTGTTATCATGTTAATACTTAGCATGCAGTTAGTTTAGAGTGCAGTTAGAGTAGTTAATTAATTTTCTCTGATTCCTGTTACCTTTAGACCTGCACTTTCCATAATAACAGCCGAGCTAATTCTGTCCAAATTTTAAGGAAGGCTGGGTTGCCAGCATTGTTCTGGAGTTATAAAACCTAATTTATTTACGTTTTTTTAAATTTCTATGGATTTTCCAAGCCTCAAATGTAGTAAGGGAAAATGTTTGTGTTTATACAGCATGGAAATCAGCCCTCTGCATGCACACTAATAGGGTTCATCACTTCAGCCACCTCTGAAGTGCACTCATCTTGAAATTGCAAGGGGATAACAGCTGTTGAGGATACAAAACAACATTGTCACACACAGTGGAAGTACACAATAAGTCATCTACTATCCAAAAATGAATTGCTTTGCTGGGAATGCAGAGTGTAGAGGATGACATTCTTGGGTGGAATTATGAAAACCTGAAAACAATCCAAAGGAAATGAATTTAAGACATTGAGATCTCTGCCTAGTGCTCCTGGTCATACATTGTACTTCAGGGAGAAAAAACAAAGGTTGATTTTAATATTTTAAAATTCTGTTTCTTCCATATGTGTGTGTTCTCCTTTTAGGAAGCTACAATATTACCAATGTCTTGTCTTCAGCTCCTGATATAACTCAGTTTAAACAAGGAGTGAAATCCGTGGCTGGAAAACTTTCTGTCCTTGCTAATGGAGTCATGACATCTATACAGGTGAGTAAAAATATCACCATCTATTAACTGTCAGTTGAAGCCTTTCTATAGGGATTTAGTACCATGGATCCTGCCATTGAATTCTCTTTAGGGAGAACAGAATGCATTTGGTTTTGAGCTCTGTAGACCTCTCAAAGTAGACAGTAAATCTTTATCATTTAGAAAATAAATCTGTATCTGCTACCTTGCCTGTATTAGGATATCTTTTTTTCTTACAATTAAAAAATTCCATCCTGAAAGTTATTTTTTGTCACTGTTTTAAACTCATCACAGTTCCTAACTCAGAATGGAGTAGTTTGGGTGGAAGGGTTCTACAGAGATCATCCACCCCAATTCTTGTGTTGGCTCTTTAGTTGACCTTTGATCCATGTTTTTGGATGAAATAAGCCATCCTAGCCTCAGTGTCCAGCATGTTTTGTATGCTCCAGTCACTTGGCAATTCCTGTATGAGGTCATTGGGACCTCTCAGATGTTTGAAAATCAGGCTGATTATTCTGGAATTCCACCCTAAACTCCAGTTCTTTGAAGAACTGGTCAATTTCCTGAGAGTCTTGGAGAATTCAGTTGCTATTTATTGCACAAATGGAAGTAAAACATTGATTTCTTTGCATGGAAAACCCACTCATACCTGGTTTGTATTTGTTTTTACTTTTCTAGGACCGATATGGTTCCTAACTGAAGCTAAAGAAGGATTCCTCTTCAGGCACACAAGTAATCACTCTGCTGATTCAAATGAAGGTTGCCTTAAGACTGATGGTGTTTTTACCTGTTTCTTAGTGCAGATTTCTGACTCAGCCTCTTCTTAGTGCTGTTTCATCTTAACAGAGCAGAAATTTTGCAGCAACTTGTTACATTGCATATACTTTTTCTTTTTTCTTCCTTTCCAGTCTTTATTTCTTAACAGCCTTATTGTTAGATAAGCAGGGAGCTTTATTTTATTCCTGGCTCTGTCTGTGAGGCAGGAAGGAGAAAGGAGGTGGTGGTGTTCAGTAGACTGTAGCAAAATATACATGTAATTTAAACCTGTGTTGCCAGGAAGTAAAAGCTCTTGAAGTCATTAATTGATGTGCATTAAAATGGTGGGGAATTAGTGGTTTAATACAGTATTCCAGCTAGAAGGTTCTGTGCTTAGATGTGAAATGTGGAGAAGTCAAAATGTGGTAATGCTGAATAGTGGATTTCACCTTGTTGTGGGAACAGTCTATTTATTCCTAGTTTTGAAAGTTACAAAAAAAATTGCAATATAGAATCCTTAAGTGCTTTTAAAAATTCTGTATTGTGCAAAAATTGAAAAAAAAACTTGAAATATACTAAGGGCCTAATAGAGTAGTTAATTAAATACTTGTTAAAAATGTTTAGCACAATCTTAGATTTTTGATAAATTATCAATTATTGAATAAAGAAATAGGGGGCTGTGTTTTAGACAGTCTAGAATTTATTGCTGATGACATCCTGCATAAAAATGATTATGACCTTAAAGAAGAAACTTTTCAACCAAGAATGAATTCAAGTTAATTCTGTTCTGTAATTTTCTTAATTCAAATTTGTAAACTGCTGATATCTAATAAAAACAATTGATATAAACTCAGTTTTGAATTCAATTTCTATGTGTGGCCATCAGTATCAAGCTTTCTAAACTTTGTCATCTGTATTTTGTTTATTCAGTGGTCTGGTAAAATCAGCCTTTAGTTTCAGGTAGTCAAACTTGCTTTCTTATTTAATTGCTGTAGTGATTTAGAAGTCCAAACACTTAAGTTGGGGTAGAAAATAAACTACTGAACTGAGATACTGTGTTACATACAGTTAACAGTGGAGCTACTGTATTTAGGATTTCATTTCTACCTGCCTCTTACCTAATTCCCACTTCTGATAACCTATTCTTGTGGTTGTTCGGTTTAGATTTATTGATTACATTTATTCATCAAAAAATTGCCTTTATTTTTAAGAGAATTCAAAGATTAGCATTTGTTCTGCCTAATGGTACAGCTTTGCAATAAAAGATTTGCTTTCCTATTTCCCACCCTACAGAGATGATTTTGGTAATGTAACAAAAAAGTGTAGTGCTCAGGGCATGCTTTGCTTTTCCCTCATTACAGGTAGCAGTTTCCTAATTACAGGTAACAGTTTTTGGCTTTCAAAGCATTCTTCATTTGACTGTACACATAAATTTATTACAAACCATCAGTGATTAAGATCAACTTTTTGGGGTTGTGATATACAAACAGCATCCAAAACTTGCAGAAGAGATGCTCCTCCAGTGTCTGGGCTGCGTATTCAGACATCTGAGGATGGATGCAGATACTTCAGTTAGGACAGGGTAGGGTTAAGAGTTCTGTCCCCTCTCATGGTTCCTCATTTGTAACAATTTGTGACATCAGCTACACTGCAGTAAGTGTGTCCTGGGTTTATGCATTGTTGCAAACCAGTCCTAGATGGAAAAATACTATCTATCTATCTAGATATCTATCTATATATAGATATAGATATAGATATATATAGATATATGTATATGCTTTTGTGACAAGCTTGTAAGGGAGACTTGGCATTCGTCACCAGGTGTGTTTTGTTGCAGTTCTTCTTCCCTTAATTCCCTCTGCCCACCATTCCATTTTGTTGTACAAAACATGTCAAGGTGGTCTGGCCACAAGTGAATAAAGAATTTATTTTGCTTGAACAAAGATAAAATGTTTGCATTTTAGAACCTGTTTCAATGTTTTGAATAGAAAAGGGTTTAAGACTTGAAATGTAACTTTATTGAAAGCTTTTGATAATAAATTTTTGAAGGAAAGCATGCAGTAGTATCTAAGAGAATGCTAAGACTCTGGTATCAAGGAGCAGCTGATACACAGAATCAATGAACAGGCACCCAGCTCTTTCCACTTTATCCATGGCTTCATTGCTGGCAGAATCCTTGACCATATGGTAGAGTGTGGAGTGAAATTCGGACTTTTCTTCCACCTCTTCTGAAAAAGCTACACTGGTTTCAGTGAGCTTGAGGTGTTGCACTTTCTCACCATCGAACATCAAAAGAGACCAGTGGTTGCCTTTGGCAGAATCTGCTGTGAGATGTTCACTTGCCTATTGCAGGAAGAAATGCACTGAGGTGAAGCCTGTGCCATTGTCAGAGCACAAATTCCAATATTTGAGTGTCACACGCATTTAACCTGACAGTGAGACAGCCACTGCAGCTCTCACAGTGGGGTGTGCTGCCTTTCTCCAGCCACACCTGGGAGCGTTTGTCTGGCTGGGAGAAGTTTTAACCATGTGTTTTAGTTCACAGGTGGAGACAAACCAACAGAGGTTGCTCATTGCTTCCTTTGCAGCAGGGAGCAAAAGAAACCCTACAGGCAGGAAGAAAGTCCCAGCTGTTCTTTAAACACCTGGCAGAGCAGGTAGCTGATTTTCAAAGGGCCTCTGGAGAGCATGAAGCTCTGTCACCCCAGCTCTGGCTAAAGCCTCCCTTGGTGACTTTTCAGTTCCATTTTCGTTAGGAAGTGTCTGTTGCTGAGACTGGTGTCCCCTGAGAGCTCTCAGGTGCAGCCTGCGACACAGAACTGGGGCAGGGGCTGAAGCCACCACGGGTGAGTTAATTGTTTCTAACTGGGGATGGGGTCAGTGCTGGCCTGCCCTGGAAGTTTGGGACTCCACAAACCTTGAACACAACTTGCTCTGGCCCTGCTTCTCCATTCCACTTGCTGTGAGCAAAAGCAAAAGCAGCTGCCAGCAGAGCCATCTGTTCATAGGCCTTCACTTCTGCCAGGGCAGCCTGCAGGGCACAATACAAATCAGACAAACACATCTCTCTCCCCTCCCTGTGCTACAGCAGTGCCAGAGCCTGCTTTCCTCAGTCCTGCCTCAGCTGGCAGCACAGCAGTTCCCAGTGCAGCAAAGGCTGACCTGAGTGAAAAACAGGGAAAAGCCACCAGGAACCTCTCTGGCACTCACCTTCCTGGGCACAGGGACATACTTGGGAGAGTACTCTGCTGGGAAAATGTTCACTCCAGCTCTTTTCAAAGCTGCTCTGAGGGCAAGAGGACTCATCCATTTCCCTGTGATGTGGGAAAGCACCTCCTCCTTTTCCACCACTACTGAAGACAACATACACTGATTATCCTGTTGTACAAACCAGTGAAAGCAACTTACTGGTCATGGAAGCTCCTTTCTGGTTTAGGCTTCAAATATTGATACTTTTACTATGTTGGGTATTACCCACATCATCTGCTACTCTGGGCTGTGACCTTTCATTTACAGATCTGAAGAAAGCCAGCCTTGTGTAGGAATCAGAAATGGCACTGGTGTACTGATTTATACACCAATGAACAGATGGATAATCGTGAGTAGCTTGAACTTTGAGAAGAAACAAGGAGCATGAGTTGTAGGCTGCTAGAACTCCCTGAATTTCTCTTGGTAGAGCTGGGAGAGAGAGGAACACTTTTCAGCTCTCTAACAGGTGCAACAGGCTTGAATGCAGCAAGGTAAAACCAGCAGCCAAGCATTGACTGAAACTTTCCAGAGCAAATGCACATTTGTGCTATGTGAAATGTACTATTTCTCATAGGAAATAACTGAAATTAAATAACCAGTGCAGTGCTTGGAAAGGAAGAGAGATTCAAATTGCTCTCGTAGAAGCATCCCAAATTCTTAATCAGGGACAATAATTATGGGGCTTTTTATCTGCAAACATTTGATTAAAAAACTATTGACAGTACCTTAATTTGTATCTGAATGGTTGCAAAGACTGCAGTAACTGTGAAGAGTCCTTCATCCACACCAGTAGGGTGCAATTCCCAGGCCTGGTAGGGCAGGTTCAGGTGAGCATCCTGCAGAAGGGCTACTGTAGAAAAGTCACCCATGCTAAAGGTGATGCTCTTTTCTTCTGCTTCATAGGTTATCTTGCTGATGCCATCAGTTCTCCACCGTTGGCCTGGACAAAGAGGATGGAAAGATGTACATGGAAGGCTTCTGGCAGTAATGCTGAAGTAAAACAAACCAAAGAAGTAGTAATAAAAAGAAAATGTAATATCCCCAAATCAATTAACATTCAAATCCCCAACCTATTTCTGGGCTCCAAACTGGCCCTTATCTTTACAGCTGGATTGTAACAAGCATCCAACTCAGGTATAAATTCCACTATTCAAATTTGAAATTAATTTATGTTTTAAGTTCAGACCTGCAGGATCCCAACGGGCTACCACAGGCACTTTAAAATAAATCACATTATCAGGGAGCCTCAGGGTGATCTGTACTGCTTCCTGTGTGCCATCTTCAGCCTTTCCTGGGGAATATGGATACACCTCCAATCCAACATCGAGCAGCTTTGGCAAGAGAGGAAAAGGACAGATAAGGGGTTTATCAGAAAATGCAGGTTTTTCCCTTTGAGTTCATCTAAGCACTGCAGAGCTTTTTAACCCCCATTTAAAATGGTTTGCTAATCCTGCACCTTTCCAAGCGCAGCTTTGGAGGCAGGAGAAGAGCACGCCACCAGGAGGCCTTGGGCCCTTCCTGTGCTGCTGCAGGCGCCCTTAGGGCAGGGCCCGGCGGGGCACAGCCATTCCTCACAGAGCCCCGGCCTCAGACACCGGGAGCAGGGGAGGCAGAGGCAGCTGTAATTCCACTGTCCCCACAGTGCCAGAGGGAAGGGGAGGTCACAGGGGCTGGGAGTGAACATCCTGCACCTCTTCCCCTGCCCACCACAGTTCTGCCCTCTGGGTTTGGCTTTTTGGGAATTTTGCTTATTGAAGGTTTCCAGTTTCACAGTGCCCTCTGTGGGGTAGGTCAGTGCTAGAGAAAACCAGAACCCAGTGCCCACAGTCCTCAGCCAGCCTGAAGAGCCTGGAGCTGAACCAGCAGTGGTTTTTGGTACCACTGTGCTTCCACCTTTCACGTGTGAAAAACTGATGATTTGCAAACCTTGCCTGGTCAGTTTGCTGTCAGGAACTCGTGTGCAGTGCATGTGACAGCAGTGACAAACCTCAGGAGCAGCTCCTGGGGGGCACCAGGGCTGACCCCTGCCCTCCCTCACCTCCACCATGGTCCAGTCCCCGACGTCCTGGGCCTGGGGCGGCAGCTGCAGGGCAGAGATGTGAAACACGCCCCCCACGGGCACCAGCTGCTCCAAATCCACAACTTGCGGTGCCTCTTCTCTGCCTCCTGGCTCCTCCTGCAGCACGGCCTCCTCCTCTGCAAAGGGCAGCAGAGTTCAGCGGGAGCTCAAACCCACCGACACTGCCCTGTGCCGCTGTTCCCTCTGCGCTGGAGCGCTTCGCTCTGCAGCGTTCCAGCCCCATCTGCTGGTGCTCCTCAGCATCCCTGGAACCGGGGGCAGCGGGGAGCTGGGCAATGAAAAGCACTTTGGACTGGGGCCGAGCTTTTGCATTTGTAGTTCCAAGTGCTTTCTGTGGGAATGAGTAGTAGGCTGCTAGAACTTTCTGTGGGAATAAGGTTTTACTGACACAATGAGTCCATCGTTACCCACAGAAGCACAATAATACAGTACATTCTGGGCAGTTTTAGTAAGATTTTATTGATATGAAAAGAAATGAAGCAAATAAAGAGATATATAAAAATAAGGCACTAAGAAGTCATGTGCTGAAGGTGAAAGACATGGTAATTAGGAAGAGCAAGAGGATTTAACATGAAACACAATTTTCAAATAACAAAGATAATTCCTTTTTTTTCCTATGCATAATTACGTATATATCACAAATGTATGAACTTAAGGTTTAATTAGTTGGAAGATGTCAGAAACACTGTGGAGAAAATGGCCATAAATATTTTCTTTAAAAAAGCCAAACCAGCTCACATAAAACATCACATGGAGGAGAGGAGTAATTGTTGACAGGAATCAAGAAAAAGGTGTTCAATACTGTAAAAACAGCTTGTTTAATTGTTATGAAATTTGCTCTGAGAGAATAAGACCATATAAAAAACTGAGAACTTTCTCTATAAAATGTCTTCAAGCTTAAAAAAAAAAAGTGAAAATTATGTTAATTTAATGTCAGATTTAGTTACATTATGCAGAGGTTTTACTCTACTGTATCATGCACCACCATAATGTCTTTTTACAGTTATTCTGAACAACAAACTTACCAAGTAAGTAACAAAAACATTTCAGTGCATTTTGCAGTGCACTTTTTACAGCTTACACTTTAACTTGTTTTTAAAATAATAATACAAAAATATTTATATATCTTTTAAAAAAACTATTTATTGTCCCAAGGTAATTTATCTCCTTAACAGAGGCACAATAAGGGTAAATCCAGAGAAACTGTCACTCTTCTCTGTTGATGCATTTCTGGTTTTTAACCCTCATTTACTTGGCTCCTTGTTTTGAACTTAAGGTAACTGAGCATCCTCTCACTGCTCTTCTCAAAAGTGATTAAAAGAGTTTGCAAACCATGAGTGTGCCAGAAAAAGCAGTTTTTTTTCCTTCTTTCCTTATTAAAACAGATTTAAAAGCTGGAAAACACTCAGGTATAATTGTGCACATCTGTGCACATCCACTTCATCTAATACTGTGGTAGGGGTTTTCAAAGCCTGACAGAAATAAAATACAAACTCCTCCACATGAGGCCCAAGATCTTTATATTCTTTTGAAAACCTTGATTTTAGGTCTAGTCTGACAAATGGTTCTCTGGACTGTGCTCAGTCCAAAGTGTTGTGGGATGGGGTTTCTTTTTTTACCAGAAGAAAAAGGCTGTAAAGTGGAACTAAATTATGCTAATAGTTTGCAGTTGTTTTATTTAAGTCAGTACAACAAGAGAACTCACTCTTATTAAACCAAAAGACAACGCCACAACACTGGAGAAATTTGTAACTTATGTGAGACAGACAAACAGTTTTATTTCCTAGAATTAGGCCCTCTTTTAACAAGGTGCAAGAGCAGGTATCTCACTTGAAGCACCCATTTAGGTAATACTCAGTACCATCCCACACTACACCAATGCCTACCATGATATGCATTGGAATCATCATTTTCTGAGGAAATAAATCTCCCCAGAGCCTGGCAGATAAAAATTGTGTGTCTCACCCATAAACATATGTATAATAATATACATATCTATAGAAACATGATAAAGATGTACATAAGCATAAATAATGAATTAATTAAAATAAGTGTGGGGACAAACTCCATTTTCCTATCTGTCCTGTTATCTCCCCACATGATTCAACAGTCATTAATAGAAATGTCAACAAACCCAAGTGTTATCAAAACATCCCTATATTTATAAACTTTGCTCCATACACATGGAGATATTGCAGTGTTTCCATGGATCATGGAATGGCCTGGGTTGGGAAAAACCTTAAAGTCCACTTCCAGCCATCTGGGCACCTTCCACTATCCCACATTGCTCCAAGCCCCATCCATCCTGGCCTTGAACACTTCCAGGGATCCCAGCTTCTCTGGGCAGCCTGTGCCAGGGCCTTCCCACACTCACAGGGAACAATTTTTAACCCATAAAATACTTAGCCTAAGTATTGTTGTCGTGCTGCACATAAAAAATAACCAAATACCTTGTGATGATGCATCCAAAATTTCTGAATTCTCAGTTTCCTCCTGTGTCTCTTTTATCAAATCTGTGTTGTTGCTGGTCCCTTTCAGTGAGGTAGAACTCTCCTAGACAAAAAGCAAGAGACATTTTTCCATTAGTCAAACACAATGAAGAAGAAGGCATCACCTCCTTTAAGGAGGCCCAAGGAAAAGGGATACACAAACATTTATACCAATCTTGCTACAGGATCAAGGCTTTAAGAGAAATAATTTCTATCTAGCTATCAGAAATATTTTGATTAAAGATACTTTCTGATTTGGAACTGGATTTAGAGATAGAGTCAAAGTAATTACTTCATTTCCACAGCAAATTCCATCTTTAGCTCCCTGAGTACCAAACAAGCACCCAACACTTCTCAGCAGAGTGTGCACTCAAAACTTGTGGGTTTTGCTGATTTTACAATCAGAAGAGTGGCACAAAGTAAAACGCACGTCGAGGCTGAATCCAAACCAACACTGAAACTGTGCCAGAACCCCATTGGCAACTTTGGCCTGTGCCTGGCCCAGGATATTTATTCCCTTTCTCACTGTATTTCACTGTATTTACACCCAGCAATGTGGGGGAGCTCATGGTACAGCCAGACAGGAGGATGCTGAGAAACATCCCCTGGATTTCCAGACAAATATCCAGTGCAGACAGGGATTCATCCATGCCACAGAAGACTCCTCTGGAGGCACAGCCCCTTCTGTGCCTGCCAGCATTGGGAAGAACACGCATCTCCTCAAACAGGACAGGATGTGAGAGGACAGAAGCTGAGAGAAGTGGAGCCTTCAGAGGGAAGAGGAAAATTCACAAAATGGATTGAGAGAAAGAGCTCCCAAGACCTGGGAAAGAAAAAGAGAGGGAATAAAATGAAGTAGCTTAAAGAAAGTTGGAGAAATGTAGGTGAAAAGTGCCAAAAGATAAGATTTGTAAAAAAGAAAAAAAGGAACCAAGAGAAGCAGGATTTCAAGCCCTGATTCATTACAAAGGTATTGGGGACTGAAAAGTAGAAAAGCCATGACCATGAACAGAGGTTCAATCCCTGTTTGATCCCTGTATGGATCCCAGAATTTATTCACTGAAGAGTTGGACTCAAGGATCCTTGTGGGTCCCCTTCCACTCATATTATCCCATGAAATTGCTCCAAACATAGTTAGAAGGCCTAAAACTTGATGTTTTGTCAGTTATTTTTGCATAATTTTAGGTAGAGAACACAGGGCATTTATCTGAAAGTCACAGGTGATACACAGAGTGAAAACCCCAAATGCAGTATGGACAGACAAAACCAAGCAACCTCCATCACACCTAAAGCTAACATATTCCATGGAAGAGAGCTGAGGAAGAGGACAGCCAGAAATCGTATTTGAAAAGGCTCTAACAGGAAAGGGTCAGCACACAGCCATGGAGCAGCCAGGCATCTGCACAGCCAACACCTGCTGAACTCTGAATCTTAGTCTGCATGCTGCAAATTTCCCTAAAATTGGATTCCTGATGAGATTTTGTGGGACTGTCAGTTTTGCAGAAGCAGAATCCATTAATCTGTATTTATGCCAGAGATTTATAGAAATATCTTGCAATGGCACTTCATGCTTGATCCTACCTTTAAACCACCAAAAGCCAACTGCACACCCTGTCCAAACTTCCCTTTCTACTTCCCATCTTTCCATTCCTTTGAGAAGATCTATGACACTGTTGACACAAGCTGCCTTTTCCTGAGAAACATTTAAGGATTTGGCTGTCCTGCACAGGACACTGTGACTAAGCCTGAAGTTTACAAGAGCAGTGTAGGGTATCCTTTGAGGAGGTTTTCACTCACCTTTTTCCCCTTAGAACCTGTTTCTTCTGCAGCAGGCATGCTGGGTTCTTCCGTGCCTTTCTCCTCCTCTGGTTCTTGCCCAGTGTCCTCTGGCTGCTTAGCTGACTCCACGGTGGCTGAGGCCTCCTGCCTTGGCAGCCCTTGGCACTGCACCCACAGTGGGGACACGTGGTCGTAGTGGGTGTGCAGCAGGCGAATGGCCACGCTGCTCAGAGCCAGGGATATGGGCAGCTCAAAGCCGTGCCCTGCCTCCTGGAACACGTGGTCCTTGAACCTGGCAAGGGCAGGGACACAGCAACAGTGCTGGTGAGATGGTATCACTTCATTTGGTGCTTCCTCACAAATGTCATATCTCTTCTGGGACTTGCTGTGGGATGGCACAGTGCTTGTGCTGGCAGCTGTCTGTGAGACCCTCCAGCAAAGCCACAACTGCATCAAGGGGATCAGAAGTCTCAAAAATAAAGTCTTGACAGGATGACAATGAGGCAGGATCAGATGGCAGCTCTTCTAGAAACTACATTCCTGGTAAAACTGACTAATTTATTGGGAAAATCCCTGCACAGCTGTGTGTGTTACACCACTCCTAGCACCTTTCAAAATAATTCAAATAATACTTACTTTTGAATAAGATAAGCTAGTCACAAGTTCTAAAAATCTTCCAGTAAAGCAACACTTAACTTTTAATTGTTGCTTTTAATTGTTAGCTTCTAGTAATATTTTAAGTGAATCTCTCTGGTGCGCACAAGGCTTTAACACTTAACCCATATGGGTTCTTCCTGCAGGTCAGTCTGACATTGCTCAGCACCCATCCTTCTACTTAGCAAAATTCACAGCAGCAGGTCCTTAGTCAAGCTAAAGTCCTTTTAATAACTTATTCCTTACATTTATGGAATGGGAGTAGGAAGTCCGCTCAAAAATCTCATTTTAAAAATGTACCATTTATATGTTAATCCATTAAAAACACAAAACTTAGATTCAGAAATGATAGTGCATCCCAGGCTCTAAAATATTTTCTCCAACTGAGCACAAAGTATCATTCACTGCTTTGCAAGCAACTGGAATAACTTAGCAAATATTAACAGCAAGAAACACTGCTTCCAGAGGAATTTCAATTCTCTGCATGAGCTTTACTGCTTTTCTGCCAAATTTGTTCTGGCAGTGACAGGGTTCTGCTGCTGCATTTTAAGAAATTTATATATCTCTAAACCACTCCTTAGCAGCAGCCAGCACTGAGAGTCTGCAGAATGGATGCTATTCAACAGCAAAAAAAAGATTATGAGAAATTGATTCTTAGTGTTTATTCAACAAAGTCAGGCCTCATTTCAAATTAATAATTTCAGTATGCTGTACCTTGGTCTCTTCTTCAGATTGGCCCAAAGACAGAAAGTAACGTTTTTATCCTTTAGGACTGTGTGCATATTCCCAGTTTCAGAATCTTCATACATACTAGCTATCTATGAAGAAAAAAGCCAATTAAATAATATGTTATTTATTTCACTTTTACTTACCTACATTTACTTGAATTAATAAATAAATCATGCAAGAATGAAAAGACACCAGACCAAGCCCGACTGTGTTGCATTTATATATTACAACACAACAGTTATAAACTCAAATCTGTTGCTTAAAATTTGAACTACATTACTTTTATTTCTCTGACTTCATAAATTCTGTGAGCCAAGTACTGCCAAATATGGGTTCTTTCATTTTTTCCTAATTCTCAGGATAAATTATAAAAAACAAACAAAAAAAGGATTTACAGAGCAATAATGGACTCCTACCCCAGATACACTGTACCAATTATTTTATCATTTAGGCAGCATCAAACTTGTGAAATACTAATTCTATTGCAAGCTTAATCCTAAATTCAGGAAACAAGAATTCAACATTTCTTAATTTGCAGGTGGTTTTGACTGTGCATATACAACTGGTTCACTATTTCACTAATATTCCTTTGCTAAACATATCTTACATATATGATTAAAATTCTTGAAACAGCAAGGTCACTACCTACACATGCAGCTCAGAAAACTGACTCTCCAGCACAATTTCATTTTCTTGTTTGAGTACTCTTCACCTTTCCCAAGATCTTAGTTTCAAAAATATTTCAATTACATGAACTTGTATTAAAAAATGTGTACAACCTAACCTTATGAATTGCTTTTCACATCTACAATTTTTTGGTATAGTCAACAAGTTTTATACAGTACCACTTGTTTTCATCATCCCCAAGTCTCACAAAATTTCCCAGTAGTTTATTCTTGTCTGACTTAATGATGAAATTTTCCATTATAAAGTTCAGATTTTCAGGAGTTTTGAATAATTACAAAGTCTGGTGAGTGCTATAAACATGATTTGGAAACTCACAGACTCATCTCTGTGACAGTTTAGGACCAAACAGAGCCAACCACCATTAAAGGACACTTGGTGTTACTTATGCACACAAATCACAGCTTTGAAGCAGTAAATCTCACTCACTTTGAGCAGGTTCTGGGTAGCATCATTGTACTTCTGGTGAAGCAGATCCTGCAATTGCAGAATAACTTCCTGGTACTGGTCTCGTTGTTTGTCTGTGATCTCTTCTGGGGCTGCTTCCAACAGAAGAAACTCCAACTTCTCAATTAACTAGAAAACATTTACATAGGAAAAGTATCTGTTTGGACACCATCCTTAACACATTGTGTGTTCTGACATAAAAAATGAGGCAAACCTACTTGCTTTGCACCTAAAGAGATTTTAGTCATAAAAATAACCTTTTTTTTTTAATAGACAGATAAGAAATCTAGCTCAGAACCAAACAAACCCAATGAAACTTCTATTACACATCCAACTTCCCCGCCCCCCCCCGTTTCCAGAGACTCCATTTAACTTTCTGAAAAACAACATAGAGTCAGCATAAATGAAAATAAAATTCTGAATTTACAGAGCAGGCACAGAGTGCTTAAAATTGCTTCACAAGTTATCAATGGCTGGTGACTTCTGTCGGTAAAAATCAATTCTGGGAACTTTTGCTCTTACATGACATTTTACTGGCTCAATGTTACAAAATGGGGCTGTTGACCACCAAAGCATTTATATCTGACATGAGCTTGTATGCTCTGGCTTAAAATGGAAGGGAGTATGGGTGCTGGAATGCTAGACCTCAGTGTAAGAAACACAGCACACAAATCCTTAAATGCATATTGGAAGTCAACACACATCTCCTTCAGGGTTAACAATAGATCTCTAATTTAGGAAAAATAGAAAAATTGAAGAAAAACTTGTAGGTGTTGAAGGTCTTTCACTCATTTGGCCATGAAAAATGGGAAAATAGAGTTAGCGAGGGCTGTTAAGGATATGTTAAGCTTAAACTGAAATACACCAGTTAAACACTTACATGTAGCACCACTTCCTCCTTCTCTATCACAAGCTGAACATCCTGATCTTGGTCATCACGCCACAAGCTCATGAAAGTGTTGATTTCCTGAGGTACAGTAGGGTCAGGAGTCCCATCACAGCTCAGGTAGTGCTCCCACTGCAGGAGAGTTCAGAGAAAAGTGGATACAGGTGTGCTGCACACTGCTATTACAAGAAAAAAGAGAATTCTGAAAGACAAATACATTATAGTGACAAATTCACACCTGCATCTAAACATGATTCTAACACCACCTGGTTTATTATTCCTATGCCAGGAAAAAAAGGTTTATTTTGATATTAATGTGCTAAGGTGCTTCTGCCCACCCTACACTTGTTTATACCTATTTATCAGTGGGTTCTGCTCTGCTCCACAAAAGCAATGAATTCAGTACCTGCCACAAGGGAGGGGCTGGAAGAATAAAATGACTGAAAACAGAAATGAGGAAGGTGCAGGTGGAAGAGGCAGGTGGGTCTCAGATCAGATTCTGCCAAGAAAACTGAAAATTCCTCCACTGGCAATAAAGTTGATTAAGAGCCTCTACTGCGACACATTTACTCCTCCTTTCTCTGTCTCTGAAGGAGATTTGCTCTCCCTTACCAGCATCACTTATCCTGTTGCAGAAACCTCTGGTAGGAATGTGAAATCCTAGATTAGGGCTTTTTAAAAATAATTTTATTTTCAAATCAGTTCTTGGTCATTCCTATAAGAGGTGGAAAGAAACAATCAGTGGCAGACTAAACCCACTTAATGCCAAACAAAAGCCTAACATTGGCTCATGGGATCAATTTATCACCCATAATGGAATTTTTTTCATCCATAGAATCAGATATTAAGAAAACATTGCCCCCCTGTTTGCTGTGAAGATTAATAACCCCATGTTACTGAAAATTGCATTGCAAAGGAAAATGTATCTTTTAAAGCAAAAGCACTTAAAGGATTGCATTCCTAACCACTTCCACCAGCATTCCCACTGACTTCAAACAAAACAAAAATACGGGAGTGCTCAGTGCACTGGAAACTCCTGTATAGAAGACTGATCAGTTTTCAGTAGTAAGACATCTGATTTCTTTTTTTTTTACATCTTTGCACTTAAAAGAGAACTTCACTTTTATCATCACATTCTTAGAAGTAATAGCGCTTTTTTTGAGAAAAAGGGTAAATTTCATGGTAAGGTGTAAATGCACATCTTCATCTAAACTGAAATTTAGAAATAGATGTTCAGAAATAGATGTGGAAACTCAGTATTTGCTATTTTATATTTATTTTATCCTAAATAATCTTAACAACAGACTAAAAGAAACTCTGGTATTTCCCATAATCTATCAGTGTTTTACCAGACATTTTAAAATCAATAGTTCTAGTTTGTGAAAAACATCCACAAACAACAGTTGGCAATGATCACAAGCTGCATCAGGGAAATGCCAACTGCCTTCAGAGAAAATTGGTTACAGTGAGAGTGGCAAAGCTATCAAAGATGCTGTGGTACCTCCAACTTTTAAATATTTCAAAACCCAACTGAGCACCTTGATTTAACTTCAGACTTTGCCCTGCTTGGTACAGGAGGTTGAACTGCAGGAATTTCAGAAGTCCTCTCTAGCATGATTCATCCAACATGATTGTGGAGTTGTTCTGCAGAGACTTTAACAGGATTAAACAATACACAAGACAAAGACAAAATCCTTGTGTCCACAGGCCTGTAGGATATTGAACCTTTGGCTCCTTACCTGACCAAATGTTACGATCAGACTGCTACTGAGTGATGTGTCTGCAAGATTCTCAAGAGTGAAATCTACTGTATTTCCACACCTAACCACTTCAAATTGAACTTGACAGCTACATAATGCCATTGGGTGATGATACAACCACCACAGATGCAGATATCAACTTTTAGCTGCATTTTCAGACATTTCCAGCCCTGATCTGGGTTTGTGCCACATCCTTCAAAAATCTGGCAAACCTCTCTCTTTGAATGATGACCTGTGATATCCAGGAGCCACTGAAACAAATATCCTACAGAATTTCTTTTTAAGCCCTGACAGAACTTTTTTTGTGAAATGCTTAAAAGCAGAATGAATTAAAGAAATATAAGAGGAAGAACAGGTAGCAGAACATCTGAAAATACAATTCCTTTTGACTGCTGGGGTAAGGTGTGGGACATTGATACTTTGATCACCAAACAGGCTCCTCTTTGCTCACATTTCTTTTCTGTGTGCCCCAAAGTACAGAAGATAAGAGACTGAGCATGGCCTGTCACTGCCTTGAGATGAAATTCAAAATGCTGTCATAGCACACACCTACATTCAGGAACTGGAAGCTCCTGAAGTCTCTTCCTTGCCAAAACTCTGGGTGGATTTTGGCAAGAAAGCTTACCTTGGCTTGTTCTTTGTAATCCATTTTCCACTGCTGTGCAGAAAGAAATTTCTGTTTCAGTGAATTATGTTGGGCTAGTTCAGACTCCCTCTCTCCTTCATACTGTTAAAAAAATACATATACCAAACAGAGCAGTTACATATTTGGCTTATTTCTTAAAATTATTTTACATAGAAGAAACAAATTTGGGATATTTGAATGAGTTATTATTTAAACAAATCCAAACACTGAAAACTTGCTTTTTAATAAAATATCCAATTGAGAAGACTGCAATAGTTTGAAATATGTTATTGTCATCACAGTAGCTGCTGAGCCATAATGTGACATATGATTGCAACCTCTCACTTCAACAGTTTCCATATCAGCATCCTGGAGCCAGCTCTAATGGGAGCTGCTAAAATATGTAGGGATAATTTGGAAAAAACATGCAAGATTGGTTTTTTTTTCCCTTTTAGTTTCTATTATTTTAAGGTCATCTTCTCCCTAGGAGGAAAAAATATTCTGTGAAATACAAGAGGAGTAGACAAGAGTGACTCTTTAAAAAAAATGGTTTGTTGTAAATCTCAGGGTTTTTTCTTTTTAAACACAAAAGTATTTATCTATTACCAATCAGTTTTTGTTCTGAATGCCAGACTGGTCAGAAAAATGAATATACATAGTCTAATACACACACACACACACATATATATATACACAAATACAAATCACTGTATCTGCTGGAACAGGGAACCAATTAATGAATTTGTACCAAATATCCTCATGGGGAATATGAAAAATACATTCAGTTGAAAACACAGTGGAAATGGGAAATAAAAAAAAGGCATTTAACCAAACTTTAGAAACACATATGACAAAAGGTAATGTATTTAAATTTATCAAAACTGGAAAATCTCCTCAATATTGTTCCCAACAATAAGTGCATAAGGAAATGAATTACTATAAACCACTAGTGTTTTACAGGCCTTATCTCAAGTTTAGAAATAGGATTAGATTTTTCATTGAGTAAAAGACTAACCTTTGCCTCAAGCCTTTCCAAGAGCTCTCGATACAGTCTCTCTCTTTCAAGTCTTTCTTCTTCTTCTTGTTGAGCTCGTAATAGGGCTTCAGCTGAGGATTGGGAAAGAGAGCATAACTATGCTTTCCTAAATACAATCTAAGAGATTATTTGGTTACCAAATGTAATGATAAAACCACTATAAAATAAGCAACATACATGTTTATCTTTCACTGCACAGAAATCTCCCATATGAAGATTGATCCGAATTAATTTGAATACTGCTAAAACACACTGTCTCTACCCCATCAGTCTGCAAGTGCTCTCTCCATCTACAACCTCAGTGGACACAGGTACTCAATCCAAACTCTTGAGTGAAACTCAGTGCTTTAATCCCAAATTTCTCTTCTTCTTCCCTACAACCACTGGTTTCCTACAATTTCAATTTTACAGCTGTTTGTTCATTGAAATCCACTTCAGGATCTGCTACTCCACAGCTCTGGCTTCTCTTTGCTGCCATAGGGACTAGAAAATTAAAGAGGATGTGAAAACTAGAACCGATTCAACCTCTAAGCTTTCAGCCTAAGATTGCATAGTCTGTGTGCCATCCAGATGCTCCCAAACAGTGACTTGATGTCATCACCTCCAAGTAAATTGTGTCAAGCGTGTGCTGCACTGAGGCAAGAGCAGCAGCAGCTCCCAAATCTGCCTGTGTGCACTTGAGCTTCCACTCCCACCACAAAAGCTCACCAGTGATTAGCAGCCACTTACTGGCAGTCACAGCATGCCCAAGCCCCCACCAGGATGGATTAATGGTAAATTAATTCTTCCCAACTTCCTACTGCAGTAGGAATAACTAGAGAAGAGAGTATTGCTCTGATAGGGAAGTGAGGAGCAGCATCAAGGAACAGGGAGTTTGGCCCAAACCAGGAAAGAGGGAAGAATATTTCCATTTGTGAAACACAGACAGCAATCCACATCAAGTTCAGGGCGTCACCTTCTGTCCATTTATTTCTACTACATTACCTCAAAATGAAGTGCACAGTACCTTTCAGCCTTGCTTCCTTTCCTTTCTTTGATTTTCCCTTTTTGCCATTGAATTGCATGTTTGCAATAAGGGAGAAGAAAACAAATATCAGTATTATTTTAATACACTTTGGCAGCTCTATAACTCTATAACTTTGCCCTTCCAATGTGATCCCTCAATTAAGATTTTACCCCCTCTAGACAGCCAAGGCCCCAGAATAGTAATGCACATTCTGGACTAAAGTTTTTTTTCCTCTCTTTTTTATGATAAGGTCTTAAAATTAATGTATTTTTCTATGCTAGACATTCCCAAACACAGCCACAACATGAGAGTATTAAAATCTTTTGGCTTAATGTACAAACTGAATAGCAGGCAGATCTGCTAAGAAAGTAGATGCTACAACTTCAAACATTTTAGGAGATACTGGAAAATGTATTTTGGGACAAGCCTGGTATTTAGAAGCATCTAGTTCACAAGACAAAACACCAAAGAGTTCTCTTTTCTGTTATAAATCTCACTCCAGACAGTTCACTGTTCACCTCCAGCATATCCTAGAGTAACTATATTTTAAATTTGAGGTACTCAGAAAGTATCTGACCACTGTTCCTTCTTCACACACACTTATTTCACACTTTGACTTCGACTATCACACATTCAGAGATAAATAACTACCTGTTCACTTCACACTACTTGGCATGGCAATAAATACATTGGCATAAATATATATAAATGCAACTTTGAGTACAGAGATTGCCATGCAGCTGAGACAAATACAATGGTGACAATTAAGTGTCACCAGAGTCTGAGTGCATCTTATTGCATTTGGTACCAAAGCATTCATTTGTAAAATTATCCCAAAATAGAGTGAGTAAAACACACTTCTACCCATTAGGATTTCAGGGAATAATTTGTTATTTTCATTTTGACAAATAAATAAATGAATAGTTAAATAAATAAACTGAAAATGGAAAACCTGCTTGTTTCTATTACTTGAAATCACCTTTTAGTCAACTTCTTTTCACATTCCTATGACTTAATAGAGCACTGAGAAGAGTGAGATGCACAGCTGGGGAGGGCTAGATAAATTCATTATCACTGAAGTAAGAATAACCCACAGGACCAATTTATGCAACTCAGTTTCCCATGGACTTCTGCCTGTTCTCCCTTCACCCCCCTTATTCTGTGTCTAGCCTATGGCTGAAATAACAGAATCCCAGAAGCATTCAGGTTGGAAAAGACCTCCAAGATCATCGAGTCCAAGCTGTGCCCAATCCCCACCTTGTCCCCTAGCCCAGAGCACTGAGTGCCATGTCCAGGCCTTCCTTGGACGCCTCCAGGCATGGCAACTCCAAACTACCCTGGGCAGCCCCTTCCTGACAAACCTTTTGTGATGAAATTCCTCCTGATGTCCAACCTGACCCTTCCCTGCACAGCTTGAGGCCATTCCTCTTGTTCTGTCCCCTATTCCCTGGGAGCAGAGCCCGATTTCCCCCGCCTGCCCTCTCCTGTCAGGGAGTTGTGCAGAGCCAGAAGGTCCCTCCTGAGCCTCCTTTTCTCCAGGCTCAACCCCGCAGCTGTACCTGGTGCTCCAGCCCCTTGCCCAGCTCCATTCCCTTCTCCAGCTCCAGCCCCTCAATGTCCATCTTGCTGTGAGGGGCCCAGAACTGGACACAGGACTCCAAGCCCCACCAGAGCCCAGCACAGGGGACAGTCACTGCCCTGGTGCTGCTGCCACCTCATGGCTGGGACAGAGCCAGGACACCGCCTCTCCTCTCTGCCTGGACACCCGTTGCCAAGCCAAACAAGCAGCGGCTGCGCTGCCCATCCTCCCTCCAGCAGTGCTGCAGGAACATTTGGCTTCCCTGCTAAAGGCACAAAAGCTCGGTGTCCTGGAGACGCCTCTTCCTCCTTCAGATTCATTCCCCAGCTGCCTCAGGAAAAAAACTAAAAATCGGATAAAAAAAATAAACACAACAGTGAACTACAGCGTGTTTCTGCCTACCCACCTTTTTTTTCGGAGCCTAAAAGATCAGAAGGAGGGAAAAAGAAAAGGGAACATCAGAAAACAATGTATCAGTTAGAAAGGAATAATTAGAAAAATAGTATTATTCTGTTAAAATTGGATGTCATCCAATTTCAATTGATTTTCATTTATTGAAAAAATATAATGACAAGAATTTCAATACTGCAGAAAATTAGCCACTAATACATGACTCCTGGAATGAAGTTTTTTACCACGGAGCCATTCTCGCAACAAAGTGTGAGCCGCCTCCCGGCTGGTTCCACACGGAGCACCCACAGCAGCAATCCACGGCCAAGGTCTCACACCGGGGCTCACACAACAGATAACGCACCCTTCGGGTGCTTCTTTCAGCCTCAAAACCTTTCTCCCACCTCCTGGAACTTCGGCAGCTAACAGGAACACCCCGCTTTACCCACCACCTCATCCTTCCCCACCCCACCATGTAACCCGTACCCAGGCCCCTTCCCCGCCCCACCATGTCCTGCCGCGGGTGGCGGTGCCCGCGTTCCTCAGGACGCCGGTGCCCGTGGCGGTGCCCGTGTCCCTCAGGATGCGATTCCGCCAAGGGTGGCGGTGCCCGTGGCCGTGTCCCTCAGGACGCCGGTGCCCGTGTCCCTCAAGATGCAATCCCGCCGCGGGTGGCGGTGCCCGTGTCCCTCAGGACACCGGTGCCCGTGGCCGTGTCCTATGTTCCTCAGGCTCCCGGTGCCCGTGGCCGTGCCCGCCTCCCTCAGGCTCCCACCTCCCCCCCCAGGCCCCGCCCGCAGCCCCGGCGGCGGCGGCGCAGGCGCAGCTCGGGCCGGGCGCTCCCGGCGCTGCCGTAAAGCGGCGCCGCGGCGGTTCCGGGAGCAGCGGGTGAGGTCCCGGTCCGGCCTCGCCGGGATCCGCGGGGAACCGGGCGTGGCTCCGGGGGGAGCGGGGCGGCAGGCAGAGCCAGGGGGAGGCGGTGGCCCGAGGAGGCCCCGCAGCGGGAGCTGGACTGGATCCCAGTCGCTTGTGATTTGGATTTGGCTGCCCCGTCCCTGGAGCGTCCGAGGCCAGGCTGGGCGGGGCTCTGAGCAAGCTGGGACAGCGGAAGGTGCCCCTGCCCACGGCCGTGGGTGGGGACGAGATGATCTTAAAGGTTCTTTTCAACTCAGGTTATTCTGTGATTTTGGAAATCACAAAATACGGAAATAAGAAGAATCAGTTACTTTGTCACTTATCCTTACGTTTCTCCGGTGCACGCTGGACTCAATTTGTAATGCACTCGAAGAGTCCTTAAAAAAGCAAAATTTATGAATGTGACAGATGCAGGAATATAAATGTATATGTATAAAATTGATATATTTATAGATACAATATAGGAATATGTAATACATAAATATATGTGGAGGTAAACACATTAAAATATGTTATTATAAACATTGCTATATGAATAGATAAAATACATAAATATGTATTCTATTTAGATACCTTTACCACTTTATATGTGTGTGTGTGTATAAATATATATTTGTGTGTGTGTGTAGATATAGTTTTTTAGCAGACCACAGAAGCAGCCAGGCCAGCAGGTGCAGAACTGTAAGGGTGTGAGAAAGCAGACAGTGAAGAGCACAAAGTGTCCCAGTTGTTGAAAGTTATTAGAAGTTTCTTGTTTTCTGTTTGAGAGGGGAGGGGAGAAGACAATGAGAAGCTAAATAGAATAAAAAGTAGGAAAGAAAAAGAAGAGACAGATTAGAACCAGAATTTGAGCAAATGGGGCTTGGTGAGATATGGAAGTTTTAGGAAGGCTGAGGCGGTTTACTGACTCCCAGAGAAGGCTAATTTGAAATTGATTATCCTTCAGGTAACAAAACCCAAACAAACCAAAAAAATCACACAAGGACACAGTTCACTGAAATGTGAGAATGGCCAATTCTTTAAGAAGTGAAGTGATAAAACTGTACAAAAATGTAAGTGTCTCAAATGCCACCAGCACTTTCCTTAACCAGAAAACAAACCCCCTTTCACTGTGCGCTCAGTTAATTAAAACCACATTATTATTCTTTTCTCTCCAAGCTGCTGTACCTTGGAAGGGAGTATCCCAAAGGAGCAGACTACTTCAGAAGCCGTTTGAAAGCAGCTTTTCTAAAAAACAAAGATGAGACAGACCCTGAAAAAATTAAGCAGCTGATTGCCCGGGGAGAGTTTGTTATAAAGGAGCTGGAAGCTTTGTACTTCCTAAGGAAATACCGAGCCATGAAGCAGCGCTACTACAGCGACGACAAGCCCTGACTGTGCCTGTAACCACACACACCCAGGAAAGGTAATAATAAAAGAGCTCTAACTGCAAAGAAGTGACATGTAAATCCTTCCAAGCCCTCTACAGCGCAAATGAGGGAGCTGCTTCCCTGCCAGGGGTCACTTGAAGGGTTTGGGGTGTGCAGGTTATGGGTAATAGGTTTTCCTGTGCTGCTTTTGACCTCCTCAAACTAAAACTTCATGTATGAAAGGATTTTGCAGGAAGGAGTGGTTGCACTGCCCTGTTTTGTTTCACTTCAATGCTTGTGTTGAACAGAAACTCTTCTTACCCCATAGCTGTGTGTTTGGGTGTCAGTTCAAGGTGCTGTGCTTGTTACCTGAAAGATGAACCTGATTTAAAATCCTCCACATTGAACGATCTGTTTCTGCTGGAAATGAGCACTCTCAGAAGTGAGGCTCCCAGCCCTGGAGAGGGAGTGCTGTGTTCAGTTCTGGTCTCCACAGTGCAGGAAAAACAAGGAGCTACTGGACAGGATCAGCAGAGGCCATAAACATGAGGGGTCTGGAGCATCTCTTATGAGGAGGGACTGCAGGAGCTGGGCCTGTTTAGTCCAGAGAAGAGAAGACTGAGAGGGGATCTCATCAATGCATATAAATATCTCAAGGGTGACAGTGCCAGGCTCTTTTCAGTGGTGCCCAGCAACAGAACAAGGAGCAATGGCCATAAATGTAAAGCAAGAAGTTCCACCCCATGAGGAAGAATTTCTGTACACTGAGGGTGGCAGAACCCTGAACAGTTGTCCAGAGAGTGTGTGGAGTCTCCTTCTCTGTGGACATCCCAAACTCACCTGGACTTGTTCCTGTGTCACCTGCTCCAGGTGAGCCTGCCTAGGCAGGGGGGTCAGATTAAATGGTCTGCAGGAAGTCCCTTCCAACCCTGACTATCCTGTGATTCTGTGAAAGTAAATTCTTACCATTTTTAACCTCATCTGCTCAACTTGCAGAGGCACCACCTTGCTGTGTCAGGGAGACAACTGTGGGGTCAGGAAAGGGGTGAGTTTGAACAACAGTGCTTTAAGCACTTGGGCCCTGAAGACAACTGCTACTGCTGATTTCTGCTGTTGTGTAACTGCTGCAAGCAGGAATAGAAAACTTGGTCTTTGCCCCTGGAAGAGAAGTTTGGCCATGGCTGTTTGCTCCAGGCTGTCTCTGTAGGCCTTGGCTCAACTCACACTTGTGTCAGAGCTGGTAACTGTTGGATTGGTTGGTGTTTCCACCAACTAAATGACACTGGAGGGAGAAATAATCTTTAAAAACAGGTAAGGAATCACTGCAGTAGAGCTGTTGGCAGTAGCAAGTCTTCACACTGGCACTAAGGAGAGTTTTAAGGTCACTCTTTAAAGAATTGCCAGCAAAGGCATCAGCAAAACCAGGTTTAATATAAAAATGAAAGTGTGACAAAGTCCATTCAACAAAGTTCATTCCAGTATTTACTAGGTAGTTAAAGCACACAGAGAAAAAGCAAACTAAAATCTACAATCAAACAGTTAAAACCAAAATCAACCAAAACTTATTTCTGAGGATGCTGGGGATACAAAAAGGGTAAGGATGGAAAAGGGTAATGGTAAAATGAATAAGGGAGATGTTCCATTGAGTCACTAAGTTCAGAGTGGACCCTCCCTTGCTGAACTGAGCCCCAGATCTGACCAGTGGTTTATGCTTGAAGGCTTAACAGCACGTAAACTTAACAGCACTTAGTCCATAGTTTAATTTAGAACAATTTAACTGAAGATTCATACAGAATTTCCTATAAGCACAACAGCAACTCACTCATAGGCCTGAGTTACTTGCCAATCTGCAGTACTTAGAATCTCTGAGAGCACTATCCATGGTACATTTTCTATAGCATATCCACACTCACAAACAGTCCTGAAGAACTATGTACAAAGGATAAAATTCCCCTGGAATTCACTGAAGCACTTACCTTGGATACCTTTGCATCTTCAGTGGCTGAAGGGTTGAGCCTCAAGGAAGGGGGGCATCATTCCATGCTCTGTTGTCACTGCTGGTCCTCCAAATACAGCAAACAGGAGTTCACTGGCTCAGAGGGAGACTTCTGGTCCCTGCCCACTGCAGTCCAGGAGAGCTCCAAGGGCCTCACTCAGGCCCACTCTTTATAGGGTCACAAATGAGGTGGGTTTAGTCACAGCAATATTCCATCCTGACTACAGTCCAGGTCAGTAATTTCCTTTGAAATTTCAAAAGCAAAAATACTGTTCCACTGGGGGTGTTCTGCAGTCAGGCAAAATAAGTTTCCAGGGCTGTTGGTTACAAAGCAGGAGCTCTTTAGACAGCACCAGTTCCTGCAAACTGTTCCTGAAGAGCTCTGGAGGAGCTCAGCCCAGGTGCTGAGTGAGCATTTCTGACATTACAGCTGGTCTGAGGAGGAGGGGGGAGGGGGGGATGCAGCACCATCCTCACAGAATTCGAGGACAATTTACAAAGTGATGGCAGAGTGCAGTACCTTGTGATGAAATGCACATGCTCCAGTTTCTGCCACCACACTGATGTGAACAACTCCTTCCACATCAACTGAGCTCCTCTGCACTTCCACCTGCTCTGAGCAGCCACCCCTCTCAGAGACAGGGACACCAAGGGGGGCAAGGACAGCAGCTCTGGGACAGGCAGCACCAGCAGAAGTGCAAGGAAGACTAGAGAACAACTGCCAAACCCATGGAACTCGTGGGATGCTCTGTTACCCAAAATTCTTGCAGAGGAAAAGGAAACTGGGACAGACACTCACAATAACTATTTTTTATTACATTACAATAAATAGGAGCAGTACAGTTTGACAAAAAAATGACAAATTCCAGATCACCTCACAGCACATACTCCTAAAAACATTAAAAGTTTTAAAACAAACAGTGGTCTTTTTTTTTTTTTCTTTTTTTAACTTAATGTCTGGCATGACCAACATTCCTAGGTCACACAACCAAATTATGGAAAAACTGGATCACACTGCATATGTTCCACATCAAATAAAGCACAATGTACAAAATGTGCATGTTTCAGTTTACACTATACAAAAATAGTTAAAATACATTCCAGGTAAACATATTACATTAAGAAGTCATTCTAGTAAGAAGTTGGCACTCAAGAGGAAAAAGCAGAAGTATTTTCAACATGAAAACACAAGACAGTGGAATAAAGAAATGTTAGGAAAGATTTACCATCTATGTAGCTTTATGTAAACTTGAGACACAATGATTTGTTTTACAGTTTGATGGTCTTTGAAGGTAATAATTGTATTGCTTTATAGTCTAGACAAGAGCAGAAGATTGTGTGTGTCAGTATTTACCCATTATCCTGTTACTGCAACAAAGCCCACACAGCAAAAGAGCAGCAAAAAATTTCAGGGCACTGAAACCGGTCAGAATAATTCCTTTTGGAGCAAACCAAGGACCCAGGTTTTTAGCAGAGTTACATAAAGCTACTGTAAGAAGGTGTTACTCCGTGACACAAGGCAGTTTGACGTGGTGACATGGGCAGTGACTCCCAGGCTTGCTCAGGAGCTGCTCTCCGGACACAGCACCCAGGGATGTTCTGTGGAAGCATCTCAAACAGGGCAGGACACGGCAGTGATAATGGAGCAGCCTGTGCAAGCTGCAATCCAACGTACTTCACCAAATCTCAACAAACGGGAAGACAAAAGTGCACAACAGTGGCAAGGATGGGGTTGGGTTGGTTTTTTTTCCCAAGTAAATAAGGGCTAATCTGAATGGATTTTGTACTAATTTAATTAGACTGGCTACAGCTCACTTTTGCTGAAAAACCCCAGCACTGGTTCATATATAGCTTTATGGTAGAGCTATAGAAACCCACTTTTGATTAATAAGACATTTCAGCTACAAATTCTCCTAACAGCTTTAAGTTAAATTAACATCAGAATTTTAGACCAGCCCTAATTTGACATGCAGTGTGACTCAGTTACCAAAATTAAAATAACCTGAAGATTACTTCCATTTGCTCAAGGCTTACAACCCACTTTTGCTACGTTCTTCATCTATTATCAAGAGAGTATAAAATGTGCAAGTAACTGTCTCCAACACATTTTAACCTTGGAAGCTCTGAAATATTTTGTGACATTAAGAATCTGTTCTTACTCCTTATTGGTCCTTACAGTATAGAGTTAAGTTCTCCTGTTACTGTTTTTCAGAATATTTCATAGCTTAGATTTCACACTGAAGCTGAGAGGAGCAGAGGGGTCTGGATTTTCGTGATGGGTGGGAACAGGGGACATAGGCAGGAAAAGGCCTGATTTCTCCTAGACACAATGGAATTAAAGAATATGGAGCAATCTAGACACTCTGTGTTCCCTGCCAGCTTTGCAGGTCCCACCTACAACAGTCACTCTGGGACTTTTTTGTAGAAGCAAAATAATACTTTTCACAGAAATGGTCCAAGTTACACGGTCCAATTTTTACATACATGTGTAAAATTTCCATGGAATACCTTAGGTTATGGCAATGCTGCTATTCCCTGTTCCAAATTTTCCAGTGTCCTGAACTATCCTACCTTAATTGTCTTGTGTTTTATTTTTTGGGCACACCAGAGTCACACCTTCCAGTGCCACTCTGCAGCTGAGTTAGCTCCTGTGGAGAAGTGCACCTTCAGGGACCAAAGCTCTCCTGAAACAACTCCACATTTACAGGGAGACACCAGGAACTGCAAACACTGCAACTACTGGCTTGTACTTCAGTGGATAACTAGGCTACTGCACTACCAAAAAGTGAAAGCTCCTGCAAAAATCCTGCATTAATTCCAATCAGGAAAAAAAAAAAAGTGGGGGGAGAGAAGAACAAAAATCACAAGAGAACTTAATCACAGAGAAAGACAACATTAAACTCTTGGTGTAGCTTCATGACAGTCTAGACACTGGAATGCCACTCACCAGCCATTGAATCAGTACTTCACAGACATCACACAAACAACACCGACTCTGGAAATCATGTTCTAAGCTGACAGATTGTGCAAATTCCACACCATTTCCATGGCATAGTGGATTTCCAAATTATTTGCATGAAGCAGCTAAATTAATCTCATTCACTCATCTGATGTTGCTGGAATTTAGAATTTCTCCCCTATTTTGCACAAAATGGGCATCAGGAAATATTTAATGCCACTCTTGGGGGTGGGGGGAAGAATGGTTTTACTCCACTACATAATTTAGGACTGATTTTTTGATTTAATTATTATGCAAATTCTGGGTCCATGTATGAATTAACCTAAGAATTTGAATCAACTTCTCTGTTAAGGCATTCTAGTATTTCCTAGGGACACCCCCCGGGTGAAATCCTGACCCTACTGAACAAAGCTACTCAAAGCTTTGACACAGGGAGATTTCACCTTGCTCTTCAGACACAAAAAGTCAGTGAAGCTCTTAAAGCAATGCATTAACAATAGCAAATCAACCTAATTAGAACTTTTACTTTTTCCATTGCCAGGTGTGCATTGTTGTATTTTTAGATTTTTTTCTTTTTTTTTTATTTTTTATAGAAAAAATAGAGTATTTAAGGAGTGACCGTGACAAATTGCAGTGAAATTTGTTTTGAAAGTTTTCTCTTTACATTCATTAAAGTTGATCTGAAATGCTACAAGACTAGATGCCTAGAAGCAAAATCTACAGGAAGACTATAAAGGCTTCTGGTCTCTATTGCAATCAGTCTAAAATAAAGGAAAGGCTGAAATGAAAGTTTGTTTTGCTAACTAGTCCTTTTTCCCAACCAAATTTATAAACCCAAAAATTCAGAGGGGATGTTAAAATGTGTAGAGCGTAATTTGTTTGCTTTTCACACAGAACAGAAGTTCACAATCAGTAAGAAAAATAGGAAGTTAGCAACTGTGCATGCACCAAAGAGTCCTAAGACAGTTCTCAGTTTTTTTGTGGGTATTTTGTTTGTTTTGGGGTTTTGTTGTTTTGTTTTTTTTTATTTTCACAGGCATTGCTAGTTCAAGAACCAACAGTCAAAGAATACTGGCACTTTAAGAGGAATGAAGTTTCCACTGTCATTTAAAACAAGCATTCAGGTAAAGCTAACAGGATCATGAAGCAGAAAGTAAAATAATGCTAAAACAAATGCTAATAATTTAGTGTAATGTACAAAATTACTTCAGTACTTCTTAAGAATAAGGATAAATTGTATTTACATAATTATACACTTTGTCTTTGTCTTCTTTTTCTTCTTTTTACCATCTTTGCTCATCTTCTCTTTGTGTTTTCTGATTTCTCGAACTAATGTGTAGAAGGCATCATCAACACCCTGAAAAGACACAGAAGATACAAATCAGGATGAGGCTCAGACTCACTGCTGAGGTGCAGCCTGTGTTCCTCCCTGGCCATGTGAGGGGGGTTCCATCAGCACATTTTGCTGCCCACCTACTATCCTTTAAACCATGAATCCTGGCTGCAGGACTGATCCTGTTCCTCTCAGGGCTGCTGAGCAGCACTGATACAACCCCCTGAGAGACCTGCTCTGGTGCCAGCAGGAGCTGACACCTGCTGCCCTCTTGCTCAGCTGCTCCTAAACTGGGCCTAGGGCACCCTGCAGGTTGCTCACAGGTGCCCACAGCTGAAATTCCATTGTTGGTGTGGGAAGGAAGGCAATGAATTGTGTGCTGCCCTCCTCTCCATCTCCAAGAGCACACCTTGCCCCACCTCAGGCTAGAAAATTATCATATACAGTGTATTTATATATTAACACCTCACAATTATAAGTATATATTATCACAGAATCATAGAATGGCCTGGGTTGGAAGGGACCTCAAACATCCCCCAGTTCCAACCCCAACACCTTCCACTGTCCCAGGTTGCTCCAAACCCGATCCAACCTGGCCTAGGACACTTCCAGGGATGGAGCAGCCACAGCTTCTCTGGGCAACCTGTGCTAGGGCCTCACCACCCTCACAGAGAAGTTGTGAGGCATTTGCTATATTTATTTTCATTAATCTATATACAGCTCTGGAATATAAATTCTAATATTTGTACCAATAATTCAATACCAAAACATAGTTATGGTTAATCCACATATTCTGATCATTTCTCAGGCACATTGGTATAGTAATCACACCACAGTTTTATAAATCTTTACACATGCAAATCGATCAAATCAATCCCATGTCCCAGTGATCAGTTATTTGATAAATCATTCTATTCACTTTGAAAGATAAGGACCCTTGAAACACATTCTCTCTGGCGCTGAATAGTCACTTAAAATCTCCACGTTCCACGATATGAGCTACAGACACAAAAGCTAAAGTTTGTTCACATTGAGTAATTTCTCATTATTTTCAGAGGTAATTACAGCTGACCAAAATTAACTCTGATCTAGAGAGACCATGGTATCCAAAAGGCGGGTATGGACCACTATCAATTACAATGTTTTACAATGTTGTACAATGTACTTTATTACAACCTAATTATGGGTAACAATTTATGGCCTTGCTCTGAGGTTGCTTCAAGTCCCACTGAAGTACTTATGTTGTCAGTCTTGCCTTCACATTTAATAATTTGAGTACAGGTGGTTATAAAACCCTTAAGAGAAACATTTTCTGGATTCTTTGCTCCTTTACTCTGTATATCTTTGAGAAATGTTACTGTATCACAGCAGCCAAATGCAATACTATGAAGTGAGTCTAGAAATTCAGCCTCACAAGTTTGCCTTCAAGCTGCCAAAAAAAACCCCAACACGCTGCATTTCCTCCTCTATGCCTACTTCAGTAAAGAACTGAAAGTGAACTCTGAAAAAACAAAAAGCCAAAAATCACTTAATTCATTACTGTTTCAGACGAACTCCAAGTGGTGATGAAGCCTACCATGAGAAGTCCAACAACAGGGAGATGTGAAATAGCTTCACTTAAAAAGCAGAATTCAGCAAAATCTAAATTTATTAAAAATCTTCATGTTCATAAAACATTTATGCACAACTGATGTTCAAAGTCCTTGGCAGTGTATCTCCCAATATTAATAGCACACTTTTGCGTACTACAAGACCTTGCAAACAACTTGTTCTACATTTTGAGGCATTATTGACCAATATAAAATAGATGCAGCATGCCTAGTGGGAGAACAGCCTTATTTCTGCAAAAGGTCACGTCACTCATTATTTTCTGGAAAATTAAAGATACTTGGTATTACTTTAGAGAGAAGTAGTGTATTTTGCTTACAGCTTCAGCATTAATGCACAAAGAGAATATTTAGCAATGTTCAAGTATGAAAATGCTATAGAAGTAGCAACAGCTCATGACTCCACTGCAGGTCTCAGCATTAAGGAGGAGCACAGCACTAAGAATGAATCACAACAGATAAAACAAGTTTCATTCTTAAACATATAAGAACAACCTCTGCTCATGACAGTTCACATGAACTCTTATAGAACCACCTTTCAGCATTGGCTTTCAGCTGATGCCTTCAAATGAAACAATTAAAATTGCAATTTAAGTATTCAAACAAGCAATCTTCCCTCATTAAACTTGTTTTAAAATAAATGCAGAGAGAAAATAACTTGTACAAAGTAGTACTCACATGCTATCATGAACCTTTAAACACACGACTTCCCAATCAAGGCTGACATGTTTTTTCTACCTAGTAAGATGATGCTCTGTTAAATACAGCAGATGTTGCAACACAGAAATCATAGAATGGTTTGTGTTAGAAGGGGTCATTCTAACAAATGATCATCTCATTCCAATGCCCTGCTGCGGGCAGGGACACTTTTCACTAGAGCAGGTTGCAGAACTGACTTGGCTTTCATCCTTGCATTTACACCTTCGCAGACCAAGCCTCACTAATTACTGATTATGTTTGGTTCTGCCACAATTCATCTTCAATTCAGGTCATTAATAGAACATGAAAAACAAAACTATGCTTAGATCACTTCTAAGTTAGAAGTGAAGAACACAAGGTAAAGGGAGGTCTTCACCTTTTCAGCCCGCCCATTAAATTTTAAACATAAGTAGTGGATACTCTGTCTCCAGAAGGTCCCTAAGGCATCAATGCTGTGAGATCAAAGGCTGCCAACCTTTCCAATCAGCTCTTTCAGTAGGGAGGGACTGCAGGCAGCTGACCTTCCTCCCTCTGACAATGCACTTATTGTGTGCAAGCCTTTGGGGAAGCTAAGATGTACTGAATGAGAGCACTAAATCCAGGCTCAGATTAGAGAGTCACAATTCCCTGTGCAGGCTCAGAACTAAACCCCAGAGCCTCACTAAAGGTGTACTGACAGGCCTTGCTCCTGGCCCTTGTTCTTCCAAAGGGCAAAGGGAAGAGAAACAGCAGAACTGATCCCACAGGAACAGCCTGCTCCTGGCTACACGTTTGCTTTTGGAGCCCCACATGGTGCCATGGCTGCAGAGAAGGCTGCAGATCTGGCAGCAGCACCACAAGCATGCATGAGACTGGGCAACGAACCTGGCTGGCAATAACAAACACCAAAATCATAAGGAATTTGGAATTCCTTGAAATCCCAGCGCTAAAAATAATCCTTAAACAAGTTCTTAATTGTAGGAGTTCTTTCTTAGATTTTTTAAATATATAATACATATATACATACACACATATATCAGTCACGAGGAATATAAGTTATTTCTACACCTCTGTAGTACTATTGAGAGAAACTATTAAATTGCAGTTTGAATCAAGAATTTAAGCATTTTTAAATTCAAATCTAGAACTTTTCACTACTAACCCAGCTCAACCTGAATTACATTATTTAGATGTCTGATTGTAGTGTGCTTTTTATTTTAAAAATCTGACACTTTCACAGAATTAGTTCTTTTGAGGATTTCACATGGAGTTTTGGAAATTTCTCCCTGCTAGCTGGAAATTACAAATACAACAAAAGATATTTTGTCCTTTCTGCTTTACTGTGTAACAGCCAAAGGAATGAAACTCTTGGAAAGCATCAGCAGTTCATGGCAGTCTGGGCAGTCAAAGTTTTCAGTTTCCTTGTGCCAGACTAACAGAACTTAGAAAGGCATCCCACAGGCAGCAAGAAGATAAACAATATTCCAAGGGGGAGAAAAACACTCTGAACCATCCAACTTGATTATTCACAGAATACTGTCATTGCAATCTCTGTCACAATGAGTATTTCTGAAGTCTAAAATTCCAGCTGTAAGGCTCACACTACCAGGTGCTGCTCTCCTTAGCCACCTACTACACATCAGACTGAAATAATACATTTTTTTACTGACTGAAAAGTAATACAAGCCAGGCTGTTTTAAATACCAGAACTTCTCATTCCACTCAAATCACTACTGAACTACAGCTGTGCCATAATAATTTTGGAATATGCTTCCTCCAGCTCAACTCCCTAAGTACAAAGTTGCTGCAAATGCCCATCAATACCATGCAGAATTCACTTGGGAATAAAGGCAAGCAATTCCTTCCCTAAGCAGACTCCTGAAACTCCTGAAGCTCTAGAGTCTTAGATCCAAGACTATTTTCTAAACAGGGTGCAGGGAAAGAAGAACACACGACAACAAATATCCAAAACTCAGTAATATCCACTGTTGACAGAAGATTTCCCACATGGGGGGAAAGCAAAAAAGGTGTGAAACCCCCCAAAAAAATAATTCTGTTTGACATCACTACAAAGTAGGAAGCTGGCAGAAGGAAAGCCATTTATGTTCTGAGATATAAATAAGAACCCTACAGTCTGCAAAAATCCTTCCACTGAAAACCACAATTCCCATAATCTTATTTCCATTCTCCCAACAGGAAGGGAAAGCAGACAGGACTCAGCATCTTCCGAGTCCCAGTATAAAAAAAAAATTCTACTTTGTGGAATGGTTCCATCAGTAACACACCAAGTAACTGCAAAGTTGGTTTCCAGAAGGCTTGAGCAACTTAATTTCTATTGTTCTCATCAAAAGTCATCTTTCCCAGCTTCTCTTTGTTGTTTTTTGATAGCAGGGAAGGATAAAAACACGGTGTTTTGATGGCATCAATTTTAGTAATATTTGGATGCAATACTAAGAAGCTTCATGACTGCAGTTTCCAGTTTCCTGCAATGGAAACCTGTGATGCAAAGAGTGTCACAAAGTGACTGAATGGTATCATTAAGGTTGGAAAAGACCTCCAAGCACATCAAGTCTAACCTCTGACTGATCAGCACCTTGTCAACTAAGTCACGGCATTAAGTGCCACATCCAGTAATTTCCTGAACATCTCCAGGAAAGTGCACGCCACCATTTAAAAAAAAAAATCTAAATAATTACCTCTGAGCAGTCATTCATCACTTAAACACTCAGACTAACAAGCCTGAACAGATCTAGTAAAAACTGATCTGAATCAAAATTTCTTCCCCAGAAAGAGAAACAAAACTCCCCACTGAGGATGGATGGGCAGAATCTAATGGGATGAAGTTCAATAAGTCCAAGTGCTGAATCCTGCACCTTGGCCACAATAACCCCCTGCAATGTTATAGGCTGGGGACAGTGTGGCTGGACAGTGCTCAGGTGCAAAGGGACCTGGGGGTGCTGGTTGAGTCGGCTGAACACGAGCCAGCAGTGTGCCCAGGTGGCCAAGAAGGCCAAAGGCATCCTGGCCAGTACCAGGAATGGTGTGGCCAGCAGGAGCAGGGAGGTCATTCTCCCCCTGTACTCGGCACTGGTGAGGCCGCACCTGGAGTATTGTGTCCAGTTCTGGGCCCCTCAGTTTAGGAGGGACGTTGAGATGCTTGAGCGTGTCCAGAGGAGAGCAACGAGGCTGGTGAGGGGCTTGGAACACAAGCCGTATGAAGAACGACTGAGGGAGCTGGAGTTGTTCAGCCTGGAGAAAAGGAGACTCAGAGGTGACCTTATCACTCTCTACAGCTGCCTGAAAGGTGGCTGTGGTGAGCTGGGGGTCGGTCTCTTTCTCCGGACAACAACAGACAGAACAAGAGGACACAGTCTCAAGCTGCGCCAAGGGAGATACAGGCTAGAATTAAGGAGGAAGTTTTTCTCAGAAAGAGTGGTCAAATACTGGAATCATCTGCCCAGGGAGGTGGTGGAGTCACCATCCCTGGATGTGTTTAAAAAAAGACTGGATGTGGCACTTGGTGCCATGATCTTGTTGAGGTGTTAGAACATGGCTTGGACTCAATGATCTTAAAAGGTCCCTTCCAACCTAGAAATTCTGTGATTCTGTGAATATTCCCACACTGTGACAGTCTCTGGAGGACACAACCCAAATGCTACTACTTCTCTGCCACATATTCTGAAGTACAAACACACACCTTGAAAGATGAACAGCTTTTCTTTTACAGAATGGGAAATTCCAAGTCATCCCCCACTTGGGCAAGTATGTAAGGAGTAACAACTCACTCTCTGCACTGGTGCAGAAGAAGGTAAAGAATTAATGGGGTAGGAATATCTGCAAGGAGCTGCTCCAATGGTTTGCTCAAAAAGCACTGGGAAGTGAAGTAGACAAGCACTTCTTCCATACCAGTTTCTTCTGTCCTCACCTCCTCCCTTTTTTCTTACAGCAGAATACATAGATTTAAAAAAAAAGATTTTGTGAGAATTTGGGTAATGGGGTTTTTTGGTGCTTTCTTGTTGGTTTTGGTTTAGTCCCCTCTCCTCCTCCAGTGTTCCTTCACATCCACTTCTTGTAAAGGCTCTCAAAAATAGGTGAAACCTTATTTTCTCCAAATCTGGATCACTCATGGCATTATAGCTGACAAAAAAAAAAACCACCCTAGAAATGGTAAAGGTAACTTTTTTAAGCTGGGGAAGAGCAAGATAAAAATAAATAGCATGGCATAAAAAAGAGCCTGAGAATTAAAAAATCCTGTAGACCAGTTAAATACTGTTTTGCTGGATTAGGAACCTCCTATTTCTGTTTCTGAGGAGGACTTATGTTATAATCCTGTCCCCTCAGTTCATCAGCCTGAAGCTTCAACCAATATTCACCTCAACAGCATCTGCAATATATTCCTAATAAAACTCCTTCCTCCTAACTTCTTCCCACTCAGAATTGTGCCTGCGTTTCCCAGCTGGAAAATTCAATATGCAGTAAAGACTCCTTGTTAATCCATTTATCAAAACCCCACAAAACAAAGCAAATCCATATTGAGGACACTGAAACATGATTGGTTTTATATCTGAAATTATGTCATTGATTAGCCACAAAAAGTCTGATTGGCAAGACACCCTCAATCAGTTTTATTTGGCAAGTGATTTGCAACACTTACCCTGGTACATTACAAACTTACCCTGTTACATTACAAGGCATTTTTTAATTTTCACACACCCTGGAGTCTTTTCTTCTTTGCTGATTTTTTTCACTCTGTACTGTCGGATCTCTCGCACCAATGTATAAAAAGCATCCTCCACTCTCTGCATTGTAAAACACAACTCCTTAAAAATGGCTTTGTTAATGACTGAGACAAACTGGGACACCCATGGAAAGGGAAAAAAAAACAAGAAAACCACTGAAATTATGAGCTTTACTTGAGAGAAGTATAAGGAGCTCAACTTAAAATGCTGGGCTTGCTCATCTGCTGCTTGATAAAAACCTAATTTCTTGATTACCAATTATTCTGAATATTGTGCTCCAACCCCTGCTTTTCTTCTGTGCATGGTAACTCTGGGCCTAAAAAAGAGCAAGACTTCTTTTCTTCCATTGCTGAAAACGATACTGCTTGTGTTGTTGAATATTCCCACATTTCTGTGGGCATGGATGTATGCAGGAGGCACAAAACCTTATTAGATTGTGAACCAGGGAGTACTTATGAACATACATAGTTAAACCACCCACTTGCAGTTTTGAGCCACAGTGAGAACATGTTACTGTTTGGGCAAAGAAAAGCAAGCTCCTTCATGTTCTGTTCTTTACGTCAGAAGGAGAACTTTGCAAAAATCCATGGATCAAGCTAACAAAGTAATAACAAAACAAAGTCCTTCCAGGTGATTTCCTAAGTGGTTATAAAGAAATAAAATTTTCTAAGAATACTAAATTTGGGACAGTGTTGTTTTTAAAGCTAGTAACTTCATAAAGCAAGCACTGTGCTATTAAATTTAGGGAAAAAGGTATCTGAGCCATGGTAGCAAATGCTCATCATTGTAATCTTTAAGAGCTTTGTTACATCAGCAAGACACACCTGACCTGTTCCTCTGGGCCAGACCCAGCAACCAGGAGGGTGCCTTAACAACTACTAAATGCAAACAATCTGTGAAGTTCAGCCGCTCAGATTTTAATCTGCTGCAGAAATGCTCCTCAGGTGTTCCAGAGATGACAGAGAGCTACATGTTTTAGTTCTCTGGTGTCACACCTTACTTTTCTACAGCTCTGCATTAAGGCCACTAGGACATGACATTACAAGCATTAAAAAAAATAAATGTACAGAGACTGTTAAAGACATCTTTAACCAAATACAATACAAAGAGATACAGCACCAGCTCTAAGTTAAAATATTCCAAAATTAGTGTATCTGTGCATAAATTTAAGAATTTTGATCGATCTGTGAGGGTTTCTTATTAGAACAAGATGAAAAATGATCCACTGCAGCTTTTTAAGATGAGAGCAAATCTGTCCTCTGCCTTACTATCAATCTCAGTACTTGTCTCCTCAATCAGATTAACAGGGTTATTAGTCTAATACAAACTCATAATGTGAAAATAAAACCACAACACATTGATGATCATGATAAGCAGCACAACCACTTAAGCCCCAAAGCTTTATTGCTACCAATGGGCAGTCTGGGCTTTCACTGGCAGATTTTCTATAAATTCTCTCTCCATTTCATCTTCACATTCTGCACTGAAAAACAAAAGCCACGCAGCATTTACTGCCACAATTACTGGGTCATTCTGCATGTCCTGTGCCACAAGTTATCACACTGAACACTTATTTTTAACACACTGCTGCTTAATCCTTACACTTTAAGGGTTCTTTTAGGGTTCTTCTGAACTACAGCCTCTTCAATTTGAAGATTAAATTAATTAGATTTATTTCTTGGATTGTATTTCCCTGCATATACATAATGTGCCCTCTCAGGATGCAGTCAAGTATGGACAAGCCTTACATTCCAGGTCTGTCAGGTTGCAAAATGTAAAGAAAACCAGTAAAACGGGCAAAATCCAAGTAAAGCTCATACTTCCATGTTTTGCTGGAAGGAATGGAAGTTTCTTTCTGAAGTGGAAACAACAAACATTGATCAGCTGCTATGTGCCAAAGCACAAGCTGTACAAAAATCAACATTTTTGCAAATCTGTTTTGAAGTAGAAAGATGTAATTTGATTATGGAGCTTTCACATGAAAAATTAGGTAACAATTGTTGAGTCAACATTTATTGCCAACTTTCCCATCACCAGTAGGAGCTGTAATTTGCTTTAGCAATGCAGAGAGATGGAGAGACACAGAGTGAGAAAAGAAATTGCTATTACTGCCACCACCAAGAATAGACTTATGAACCCTGCTGAAAGAGATTATTCTGAAAGAAAAACTGTACAGACACATATCTGCTTACAGCACTAGCACAAGGTGACCTTTTAAAGAGCCACATGCCAATCCTAGAAACTTAAGTCATTTTAATACCAATTTAAGACTCTCTAGTGTTTTTTTTCCTTCAATAACCAATGACCATATAAATAAAATGGGACTAACCAGTTCTTTTAGCTGTCAGAGCAGGAAGCAAAAATACCCTTTGGCAGTTATTAAAAACTTCAAAATCTAAACAGCCCAAGGAACCCAGGACCTTGAGGCAATGTTTTTGAGGTGCTTTTGCCTCCTGAATGACAGCCAAATACTCCATTTAAAACATGACCATGTGCAAAGAAAGGGTGTTTCAAATCCAGACCAAACAGGAATTTTCCTAAGTTCCACTTCTGTAGTGCTTAAAGGAACCTCACGAAAGTTAGCCCTGACAACTCAAAACTGTTCTATGCCCATTTTTAAACACTTGATCACAGCTAAAAGCAACCAAAACTTTCTACCCTTGGAGCTTTGTCCTTGGGGGAGGACGAAGCTCTTCCAGAAAAGTTCTGCCTTACAACAGGCAAGTGACAAGAAAAAACTCAACCCCCAGTGTAAAAGGTCTGACCAAGTTAAAGCTCATTGAAAACAAAGCTTTAAGATGAAACCTGTACACAAGAACTGGATTAAAAATGGCTTGGAGTGATACAGTATCATTAAACAGAAATGACAATCCCCTAAAAAATGGTTCAAGCAAAATAAGTTACCAGTTAGCCATGAATTTTAAACTGATGTGTAGGAATGAATTTCTGTAAATTCTGCCCCAGTTACTTCACCAGACGAGACACAGGTTCTCAACTTAGTTTGATCACAAGGCTGGGGTCTAACCCACTGTACATCAGACAGCTGAAATAACCAAAATGCTTTTTTAACAGCATTCTGGTGATTTAGGTCAACTTCTTCATTACACACTTCAAAAGTGAGTTTAAGCACGTACTCTAAATAATGAGACGTCAAACTTTGGGAAACCCTTTACTGTGCTTGCAATAATGCTCATTCATCTGCTTTCCCTGTGAATCCAATACCAGCAGGAAAGCTGAAATGTTCCAAGGAAGACAAAGCCCTACAGCCAAACCACATTGAAGTATTTTGGCCTTACAGCTTTGCCCTGTGTAACTCCCAGGCAAGGAGAAGCCCAATAAAGAATGGCAGGTGCAGCCTTGGTGGGGATAAATCAAGTTTGTCCCTCATCTCTCACTGATATTATTGATAACAGTGGGAGCCACATGCTCATGTAGACAGGGAAGAATCTGAATATAAAGCTTATGTCAAACAGAGAAAAGCAAAATCATCAATCAAAATAAACCTAAGCCATTCGGCCCCTTCTCCTTAAGGATTGTGAAAGGATGAGTAAATGCCAAAACCACCAGTAGTACTGCCACTTGCTTACATTCAGAAACAGGATTATCACTAGTTTTCATAAATTACATTATATTGATTTCAGTCAGTGGTCCAACAGAAAATATTAATAATCTGGAGCCTTATACCGAAGTTGTAGGGCCCACTAAGGCAAGGCTTCACTGATTAATTCAATGATTTGTTTGAAAATTCACAGAGGGATTTGGCTTAAAACACAATCTTCTTGCTGTGAGTTGAAGTTCACATCTTTATTCTCAGTCAGAACCCAAACACACTGATTTCTAGAACAACTTATTTCTGTACTTCATTTCAATATTCTGTCCTTGCCTGTGAATTTGTGAAAATCTTAAAAAACGCAGCTGAAATGAGACATCATCCTGCATGAGCATGCAATGCCATCCTTTTAAAAAAGTGTCTTGGCAATCAAAAAAGTCTATTCTGACAACTCCCTCCTTTTTCCACGTTCCCAGTTTCCTCCTGCAGAAGCATTTCTGATTCCCTCTGAGTTCCAGCAGAACTGGGCAGGGAGTGGGCAGAGGCAGGAAAATGGTGCCCTTCAGCAGGGCATTAGTGATGTTGTTTCCATGTGGTGGAAGGTGAGGACAGGAATGGAAAAGAAGGTTCCTACTTTGAAAGACTTGGGGCAGAGTTTCACAGACTCCAGAAGACCACCAGCTGCATCTGTTCATACTTGGAAGGTCTCCATGAGGACAGAGAGGACCAGAGTTTTATTTATATATTGACTTTTAGACAAAGAGTGAATAAAACTACAGCCCATGGGCCATATGCAGCTCCCAAAATGGTTTGACTCCCCTAATTTAAAATTACTTTTGAAGAAGGTGTGTGGTATGCATATATACATACACATATTTATATATGACAGTGTGACTGAAAAATCATTCTATGCACATATACACTCACGTGTACATACAATCACATACAATAATATTTAGATCCTCTTGCTATAACTAAATTCCAGTTCTTTCTCTTCTCAAAAATATTTTATTTACAAGGCATCCTATGAAGGAATTTCATAGCACAACAAGCTCTGAACAGCACTGGGAAACAATCAGCAGCCATCCCTAGTGGTGCCAACTTTTTGAACCCTACAGGTTCTCAACAGTATACTGGGCACCTTTGCTTTCAAATATCCTTTTTATAAGAAGTGGCTATGGAAAAGGAATATTTCCCCAACAAAGCCTGATGCTGTGTAAGACAGACTGAACAAAGTAAAACCTAGATGTTGGTGCAGCACTTCTATTGTTTCAAACCTAAAATGTAATTTCAGAGTTATTTCTTCACCCTCCTATCTCCATGACAGCCACTAATACAGCACCTTCCAAACAAAGCCACTGTCATTATTCAGTCCACTTGTATGCCCCTCTTCTTCAGGACAATTGTGTGGCCTAATTTTTTCTCAGTCATTCAAGTTTGGTAATTCTGCTTTGGTTTTTTTAATCTTACCTAACAGACTTCCTTTGTTGCCCGAAGTTAGCATTGCTCTGTGACGTTTTACTAATTAGCCCAGGTTTCAACTTGTCAAAAACTTGGGTGGATGGAGAAAATTTACACTAGTAAAATATTCATTTCTCAGCTCAAAAAATGCCTTACAAGCTATGAGGAAATTCTGCCAAGTGATGTAGCTGGATCTCTACAGAAATTCTGAGCAGTTACTCCAACTGCAGCATTCTGCCCCTATTTACCTCCTGAATTTCTGATTCACAACCTGCATATAACACTCCTGATTATGCAGAGTAGGAGTCATTCAGGCCTGTTCTAATTTGTACCGACAGTAAAATCTTTGATCTTTAAACTACCAACCAGCATTTTTCACAATTGCTTTCTTCCAGAAGGACTGAACCAGTTCCACCTCTATCCATAAAGTTCCTCTTCTCCTGAAAGCTCACATGTGCCACTCTGTCACCTGTGTCCTCACACAGCCCAAGAGAGGCACTGAAAGGACCAGTGAGCTACAATAAATCAAGAGTGAGCTCTAAAGTTTAGGGAAAGTATCATTTTACACAAACAATTAATTCAGGAACTTCAGAAATAGCCTTAATGTCGATTGCTTAGGTGTATCAAAAGCATGTCCTCCTAAGAGAATCAATGCCTCAAGGAAAAATTCCTTTGTTATTAATGAAAACACTCAAATCAGAATAAAATAATTAGCTGCTTGTCTGTTTAATCCTCTTGCTAGGGGAAAAAAAGCATTTCACCTCTAAGCAGAAGTGCTTTTATTCTATTAAACCTCTCACAAGGTCAAGAATGCAACCACCTGACAGAAGAGAGCAACGGCAGGCCAGGTCTCACTCTGAGTCTGCCCACTTGAAGCCACTCAATCACTCATCAATAAACAATTACCAATTATAAGCAAGTTGACAGAAAGAAGAAACACCCCAAGGATTTCCAATCTGCAGAAATGCATCCATTGATATGACTAAGCAAATGTCAATGCCTGGAATAATTAACATTATGGTAATTCAGGTGAGAGCTTTGCATCTGGAAGTTTTGAGCTTTACCTGTCTTGTCTTTGCTGATGTTTCAATGAAAGGAATTCCATAACTTCTTGCTAAATCCTGAGCTTGTTTTGTGTCTACTGTTCTGGAAGGCAAATCACATTTGTTTCCTACTAGCACCATTGGGACATCTTCTGAGTCTTTAACTCTTTTTATTTGTTCCCTAAAAACAAACAAAAAGAGAAGACTGCATTTAACAAGTATTAGATAGTAGATTTTAAAACAGTTAAAACATTAAATCAACAGAGTTGAACATCATTCTTTATGTTAATCTACTGCACTGTTGAAAGCCACTAAACAATAAATTGACCAATCCTGTCAGCATCAAGTTTAGCATCTTACTAAACAAAAACAAACCAACCAACCAACAGCCTGACATTTTACAAACTACTATAGAGGTTAATGTCATTACACTGTTTTTTAAAAATATTTTTTTTAGCTTTTTAGCAGCTAATATCAGAATAAGCTTAACAAACTCTGGTATTAATCTCAGTACTTACCTCTCATATTCAACACTTAATACTCAATTCATTTGCCAAAACACTGCCAAAAGCTCTGTGTCTCCTGTCTTGATTTTGGTTTGGATTTGGGGAGAGGCTGGCTGTGATTTTATTTTGTTCTTGAAGCAAGGACAGCATTAAAAATTCTGCACTTAGTGGATTTAAAACTCTGAAGACCACTGGTCTGGCTCTCTACAGAGAGGTATTTGGTAAGAGTTTTTACAAGCACTAGTTAGAAAGGATCTTGAAAGATATTAGATGTACTTGTGAGGAATCTTGAATAAAAATCATTAATTTCATTACTTCTGCCTTCCAAATAATCTAGCAGTGTGTTCCTTAATTAAAATAGACACTGTTTTCAGCTCTTTATGATTATTCAGCTTCAAGCCTGGAAGGTCTCCCACAGGTCTGTTGAGCACAGAAGGAATTCCAGACTCAACTCCCAACACTCTTTGAAATAAACCGTGAAGGTCTTCTTATGCTAATCTGCAACTCTCCTTAAAAACAAAAATTCCTCATGAAAACCTGTATGCTCCTCCTTCCCCTTGTACCAACATCTTTCTTGCCTTTTTCCCTTCCTCCTCTAAACCCACAGGAAACCCATCTATGATATTACTATTATAATTATTATTACTACCTAGCTGTGGATAGATTAACACATGTTTGGGACTAACCTTAGGCTGATGCTAATGAACTCAGTGATCTTTGGTGGGAATTGCATTGGCTTCTAAGAGAATACCCAGGGAGAATTCAGCATAACAGTAAGGCACTAAGTTATAAATTATCTCCTATGGTAATCACCAGAGACTGCTTCTATTTCTAAATTAGTGTAGCTGACAGAGAAAGCATGAGTTGGAATTCTTAACTAATTCTTTCAAAGAAGATAATATTAAGAAATTAGTAACTAGTAACAAGTTGTTTTTTACTGTCATTTTGGAGCTCTGGTTTTGTGTGTCTGTCTGCCTCAGGCATCAGGGCTCTTACAGATTATTCTTCTCACAACATCCCCCAGGTATTTCCCCCTCCAGTCCCAAACAAAACTAGCAATTCACATAACTGTCTGTACAATCACAACCAACAGCTTCAGTTTTTCCATCTTAGCAAACAATTTTATCAATGGAACAGACAGAATTTATCTTTGGGTAAGTCTTGACTCAGAATACTAAGTCACAATAATTTACACCTCATTTACGAGCGAGGCAGATTTTCAGACTACCCAAAATTCCAGATAACAGATGCACAAATAAGTTGCAATATTGTTAATTTTCAGATTTTCCCTATTTTATGAGAGATCACTGTATTATCCAGAGGAACAACAAACCCCCTTCCACCTAACAACAAGCACTGGTGGATTATCTCTTCATATACACACCTATAATGGTGAATATCTTCAAAAGACTTTGTATTGTTTATGGCAAACACACAGAGGAAGCCTTCCCCCGTTCTCATATACTGGTCCCTCATTGCACTGTACTCTTCTTGACCTGCTGTGTCAAGAATATCCAAGAGACAGGTTTCTCCATCAATTACTACTTGCTTCCTGTAGGAATCCTAGGGGAAAAAAAGACACCTTGGTTAATCACAAACAGGTAAGATTTTGAACATCAATCTGGAGATAACCAAATTATTTAGCAGCAATAACAGTGACTGAAAAGGTTTGACTGTGTTTAAACCTGCTAATTTAAATAAAATTTTATTTTAATTTAAATACAATAAAATCTACTAATTTTGTTATTTCAACCACAATTCGTCCCTCATTCTATGCTACAAGAATGCACAAAATAATAAACCAGAAAGAATACACAAGTAAGACAACTCCAAAAATCTTTGCCACTGAAAAGGAAGTGAAGAATAAAAAGCCTTCAGTGTTTGGGACAGGAAATCTGTTCTGTATGCCTGAGCAGGTGTGCATAATGGTATCTGCTGTTATCAAAGTTGAGCTGATATATTTGAAATTGAAGGACAGACCAACAGAGCCATATTAAAACCCTGATGAGCTGGTTCACAGAGATGTCAGAACAAATTATTTCAATGCTATCAAATCAAAGCTTTCAGGTCACTGACTCAAGTGGCTAAAATCTGTACAAAGTCCCACCAGCCAGATTTTATTACATCCCTGTTTAGGTGCTAGGCCTCTGTGAGTACACAGCTTCAGCAGTAAGAAGGTGAGCATTACATGCCCAGTAATTTCTATAAACACCCCTGTGTTTGAAGTAAAGCAATGAGCTTGGAAAAGGTGTCATCAACCAGCAGCATGAATTATTCCCAGTAAGCAGCTCTTGTAACAAATAACAGGTATGAACACAAGCTCCTGCTGTCACCTTTCAGCTGCCTTAGCTCGAGATTAACACAGCACTGCTGCTGTTCTGACACCATACAGGAGTGAACCTAAGCTAAGGGAAGGGAATTAAAGAATTTAAATTGCAGTTCTAGCCAGCTGCAAGGTGAATTCAGAACAACCTTCCTTCCTTTGTACCCATTTTAGGGCACAGTACACCTACTCTTAGGCAATTTCTATCCATTTGTAATTTTACAAAAGACTCTTCTTTCCTGCTGCTCATGCTAAAAAACAAGCAGGAGATAACTGTAAAAAACCCAGTATTTTAAATCAAACCAATTCTGTAACCTCACATTTACAGTTTAATGTCATCCAGACTCACAATATCAGATAAAACAATTCCTACTGTTTACTTTAAAGATAGAAGTTTGCTTCCAACATGATTTTGAGACTATTTAATTCACAGAAGTGCAAATTCAGTGTTCAGGTAGTAAGTGGGGAAGTTACTTCAGAAAATTTTAAGCCATGTTTAAATATTGATACAGCTGAGAAACACATAAGCTCTAATGTGTTTTAAAATATAATTAATATTCTATCTTACTGCTTAAAGGGGAAAAAATTACAAAAAACCCCAAACCTAAGGATGCATGTTCATTCCAACACTTCCATTCACGAGCAGATCCCCCATGTCCTACGACACCTTTACCACAGTTCCAGCAGAACTTCTATCATTATACCAGACATATTTACAAAGCTTGCACTCCCTCTTCTTGCAATTTGACTGCTAGTTCAAAAATATGAAAAGCAGTTGTTGAAAAGCCTGTACTATTCCTTTCCATCTTAAGAACTTCAAAGGTAAAGAATTTCCCCTCAACTGAGTGCTAAACAAAAGCTTTAAGTAATTTTCATCAAAGAAAATAATTTTTAAGAGAAAACGCTTTTAAGAACTGCCTACCATGTTAGCAGTAGCAGCAAAGATGCACAAGCATAAAGCAGTGCATAGATAGAAAAATTACTATTTTGGGGTGCTTAGTTGCTTTGTCGCCTCTGGGGAGAAAATCTTAGTGACTACCTAGTGAGGGGATTTGAAGCAGAAGGAAAAGAAAGATGTGGGAGAGAAAACTGAAGCTTATGACTTGTATACAAGTAAAATATTTTTTTTTGGTCTTTTTCCCCTCCTTGCAAAACATCGCACCTGAAATTCACATTTGACACTATTAAGTAAAAACAAAATGCAAACTAGAAGATTAATTCCCGATTCCTACCCAGCTTCAAATGTGAAATTACAGTTTTGCCCCAGTATACAGTATGTAACTTTTAAAAATTTCATTGATCACATAACCTGCTTTTATTGGTCTTTCACAAGCCATAAAAAACAGCAAGAATTATGCTAAAGGGGTAATAATTCCATCTGCTCACAAGCACTGATAAGAAAATATGATATGAAATCTCAGCTTTACATTACATACGGAATTTAGCTAAAAAAAACCCAGTGCTTAATAAATCCCATCTAGGCAAGTAATTATTACTCCACAAAACTCCATTATACCAGAGATTTAACGCTAAAATATCACAGCTCCTGAGACTAAGCTATTACTAAATATTGGTGCTTGATTCACAAGGGCACAGGTCATTTAAGAACAGGGACTTAAATATCAGTATTCCTAAATCAACCGAGGGATTTGGCTAATCCAATTTCCAAACCTCTGACAAGCAGCTAGGAAAGCTACTCTTACTCTGGGGCGTTTAAAAAACGACACATATTTAGGACTGAAACGTCCTGAAAAAGTAAAAAAGCTAAAAATGAAAGAAATTGAAGGGAGCACAAGTAAGATTTACTCAGCCTTGGCCGGTAGAGGGCACTGCCCCAGCTGCTCAGCCCAGATTTACAACGGTTGCTGCCCATTTAATTTAAAATAAAACACTTAAAATTACTTGGCTATAAATCCTTGCTCGGACATCTCCTTCAAATAAAGCATTGGACTGTGAAACACACATAAAGCATCGATGTCTGAACAACTGCAGCCACCCAAACACTAATTTTCAGTCCTCCCCCTGCCCTGCCATCTGCTCTGCTCAGATTTAAGTAATAAAGCACTCAAGCAGGCCCTGAAATTTGACGTTTTCCAATCAGGTTATTTGTTGAATTAGGTTTATTCCACCAAAAAGCAGCAGCAAAATCAACACTGTAAAGGCGCCTGTGATTAAGTAATTAGTGTGCTTTTTCCTCTGCTGCACCGTATTACCTCTTCACAACAGGAGAACTTTAGAAGCGTGGAGTTTCATTCTGTTAATCACAGGAAATACTCAGAATTATTCAGTAACTGTGTAGTTATGAAATATACCATGGACAACAAACACTAAAATAATCTTCTCTATCTTATCCCAAATTATTCAGCATGATTATCTGCATGGAAAAGAAGTATTCTGCTGAATGGCAATGAAAGAAGCAGTACTAAGTGGCAAACAGTAGTGACACCACTGAACTATCCTAATTATTCACCAGCCAAGGCAATTTTAGCCTTATCTCCTCATACTGCCTAAAACCTACTCCATAGCCATTGTCCTTTGATCAGCATCACAACTGCACCTACACAGGAGGCACCATCACCAACCCTTCTCAACCAAGTGGATTCTGCCCAAGCATGAACTGCAGCATTTAAACCCAATCTTCATTTCTGTCTGCCACTCCAAATCACATCCTGCCCTTGCTGGCACTGCAATATTGCTTACCCACATGTGAGCACACACAAAGCCAGTTACCAGGAGGAGGAAAATACAGCTTCCATCCCCGAGGCTTTAGAATTTACAAGATAAGAACAGGATCTAGAAGACAAGAACTTGTAAAAGGAGCAAAAATGAATGCTGCTGCATGTGGCAAGCTGTGAATGCTGGCAAAACCTATAAGGCTGCTTAATTACAATTTAATTTGGTGTCATTCTAAAGAGCACATGGATTCTGGACACAGCACTGAATTTGTGGCTGGCCCATCCCTGGAAATGGCCAAGGCCAGGTTGGACAGGGCTTGGAGCACCCTGCTCTTGTGGAAAGTGTCCTTGCCCATGGGGACAAGATGGTATTTAAGGTCCCCTCCAACCCAAACCAGCCTATGACTCCATGAATAAAAGACACAGTTCTGGGATTTTCAGGTTCATCCTATGAGGAACTGTATTTCCATTTTATTACTTTACATTAAAATGTATTTAATTAGATTAATTTATTTACATTAATGTATTTAATATCCTTCAAATCACTCAGCTGGTGGAATAGCAAAATCCCTCAAGTGCTCCAGGAATACTGGCATTTAAGTTTCTGTGTTCCTAAATTGTTTACACAGTGACAACTTAGAAGATGGAACCTGCACAGCACTTTCTGCAGTGCTTAAACACACCTCTAACCTAAGAGAAACCCAGGTAATCATGAAAAAGCATCCAAGACCAACAGCCTCCAAAGGTTCTTTTGCAGGAAAAAGTAAAATCCCATTTGGCTTGTTCCTCTCAGCAAGTTTGATGTGATTTTAGAGAGTGTTTGAGGTTGTTGTTTTAACAACTTCATATCTTAGTAATTGAAGAGCTGCTCTGCTAGTGTAAGTCAGACAAACTTCTCTGCACAGGTCTAGTCACAAAAGATTTTGCAAGCAAGATGTTATTTGGCCATGCAAGAGACAGACAAGAAGACACATGGAAAGAACCTCAAGTGAACACATCTCTGTTTGTGCCACCACTAAATTTGTGCCACCTCGGGGCACTGGCTCCTCCTGCTTGTGTCTACCAGAAAATCACTACCTACACACTTCCCAAGTCTCCATTTTAAGCCCAGATTTAAACCCTTGTGATTCCTTCAAGTGAGCCTGGAAGTGCCTTGCTGGATAAACATATAAACGAAGTCACGAGATGCAGGGCTTCAGTGCTGGGAACATAAAAACCTGGGGTAAGTTATGGTGTCATTTCTCCTTTTATAGAGTCTGAGGTTGTTAAATGCAACGATCCACAGGAGATTTCAGACAACACCAGTATTTTTCTTGTATTTAAAAGGCAGAGCTTGCCGGCTCATTATAAACCTTTAAAACAGCACAACTTTTAAAGCTTATATACAATTTCAAACTCTGAGGTACTGAGCCACGTATTTCAAAGAACCCATTCCAGAAGCTATCTTATAACATCTTCTCTAGACAGGGAAACGGGTACTGGTGTGTTTAAAGAGAGAAAAAACAAAACAGAACAGGCTCCAATTTTTGCTTCATTCACTGAAACATCCTAGGACACATTTCTCCCTGTGTGAAACACATCCCAGCGATAGGAGCTGAGAAAGACTGGCACACACATGTCACAACCACTAATTTTCCTTCTTATCTAAGGAAAAATGTCCCATTTAAGAAGTTGCACAAAGCTATGAAGGGTTTCACCAAGCTTTTTCAAGTGAGTTCGCAAATACTTCACCATGGAGATCCTAAACACATGCATCCACACTGCCCTAGGATACATGGCAATTAACACCATGCTTTTAGTTGATCAAAACTGGTAATTTGTTACTGCAGCTCTTGCTCCACAGCCAGATCAAGAAGCACAGCAATTCTGTCTCCAATGCAGAACATTATCTCTGAGCTCTTTTTACTATAAAGCCCTGTCCTTGTGGTGAGTATCAAAAGGAAATAAGCACCATTATTCACTGATAATCTCCCCTCACAAAAAGTACGAGGTGGAAGTGTTTACCTCTATTGTGGGGTCATATTCATCCACAAAGTGATTCTGGATTAGCTGTATTGTCAAGGCGCTCTTGCCTACACCACCAGCTCCAACCACCACAAGTTTATACTCTGTCATTTTTTAGCAGACCTGATGACAAAGAAACCAACATTAAGCAGAGCTGGGCTCCCACTAACGAGGATGCTGCCGGTGCCTTCTCATTCAGCGTCAGGATCCTCTACTATTACCGGGAAGCAGCTCCCTCCCTGCAAGACAAGACAAAAAGGGATGAGGGAATGCCGTTCCTCAAATGTTACACACACAGGGAATGCAGAGCGGCCACTCGGCCGACAGGCAGCGGTCACACCGAGATTAAGAGAACACGAAATAAAAAAAAAAAAAAAAACAAAACAAAACAAAAACCCACTAAATTAATTTAAAAGGCACTTAATTCCGGGAAAAGCGAAATGAGTATTTCGTGCAGGGAATTAATCCGTGCAGGGATTTAGTTCCCCGCTGCTTCCTCCCGGCGCCTGGCGGAGCCCGCCCGGGTTTCCCGGAGCGTCCCAGCTCCCCTCGGGATGAAGCTCACAGCCTCCCGTGGCCGGACAGGGGACACGGCGAGCACGGCTTCTCCGGCGGCTTCCCCGACACAGTTTAGGATGGGTTTTATTAATTTCTAATTGCCGAGGGAGCCGTGCCTGCGGGACCCCCGCGGCTCCGGGGCATCGCCCGCCCCGCCCCGGCTCCCTCTGCCCCCGCCAGCGCCGCGCCCGCGCCGCCCCAACTTTCCGGGTTTAAGGATTTACGAGAAGGGGTGAGGGGGGGAAAAAATAATCCATGAGGGCTCAGGGAGGGGTGGGGGATGTCTCGGGCGAGCGCCGGGTCCCGCAGGGCGTTGGCCACCTGTCCCTTCCCGCCGGGAAGGACCAGGAATGCGGCTCCGGGGATGCCGGCGGGTGCCGCGGGGGAGCGGGATAGGAGAGGGAAAAGGGGACGGGAGGGACGACGGCGACGGCGGAGGAAGGGGGCGCCGGCTGCGCTTCCCACCTCGGAGGGAAAGCGGGGGAAGGAAGGAAGGAAGAGGGTCGCCCCGGCTCGGCTGGGTGGGGATAGGCGGTACCTGGCTGGCCGTGCTGCGGGAGCTCCCGGCACCCGCCGTGCCCGCGTCGCGTCCCTTCCTCTGCTCCCCTTTCCTTCCCGCTCCGGGTCCCTTCCCTTCCCTTCCCGTCCCGGTGCGAAATGGCGGGGGACGGGCAGGGCTGGGCGGGCGCTGCCCAGGGAGCCGAGCACCGATGCACGGATGCATGGCCGCGATCGATGCGCTCGGCGCTCCGGCGCCCCTTGCGGCAGCGCCGGCACCGCCCTCCCGGTGCTGAGCGGTAGCCGCGGGTTCGAGACCGCATCCGGCCACTCCCGTGTCCAGTCCTGGGATCCTCAGCATGAGGGAGACACGGAGGTCCTGGAGCGGAGGCTGCGGAGGTGATTTAGGGACTGGAAAGACTGAGGGAGCTGGGGCTGTCCAGCCTCGAGAGGGGCCCTCAGCCCTGGGTGTCCCTGTGTGCAGGGAGGGCTCCGAGCAGGGCCCAGGCTCTGCTCCAGGGGCCCAGCACTGGCACCAGAGGAACGGGCAGGGACTGAGCCCAGGAGGTTCCACCTGGGCAGGAGGAAAAACGACTTCCACAGATTGCCCAGAGAGGCCGGGAATTTCCTTTACTGGGCTGGGGATATTCCAGAGCCATCTGGACACAATCCTGTGCCCTGTGCTCTGGGATGGCCCTGCTGGAGCAGGGAGGTGGCACCAGGTGCCGCACTGAGGGATTCCATAGGGCCAGGGGATGAGGGTTTGGGCCGAGGAGAGGCATGGAAGAGACACTTGGGAAGAGTCTGTCCGGGAAGGGCTCTCGAGGGCGGTGAAGGGAAATGTGCACAATTCCAGCATTTCCTCACCGTTTCCCCCTTCCCGCTCTGCCCATGGGGAGCTGCAGGGGAAGACGCACAAGAGCCACCACAAGGCTCAGGACAGGCTCATCCTGAGGGCACGTGTGGACAGCCAGTGCCTGGTTACACAGAAAGAGCGATTTTATCCGTCATGGAAATGTCAGCAGAGGTTTTGTGGAACTGCTGTGACATTACCAACCAAATAAAGTTGATCAGCTTTCAAAATAAAATGCAAGGTTTGATTGTTTCTATGAACAAAAGTTAATAAACATAGCGTTTGGGGTTTTAAACAAGTTAACAGATGCATAGTAAACCATAGTTTCTTATTAAAAGGCTAAAACCATAACTCCCTGTAACTGAAATACAGAATCATAAATGGCCTGAGGTGGAAGGGACCTTAAAGATCATCCAGTCTGTCCTGGTTTAGGACAAATTAGGGGAAATCTCCAAAAGGGAGTCCCCTAAAAAACAAACCTCCAACCACCCCTCCCCCAATACCGGGTTCGGGAAGGAATTCCTCGGAGGAGCACAGTGGAAAACAAAACCTATTTATTGACAAATGACAAAGAACACTCCCCAACACAAGAAAAGAAAAGAAAACCAGGCAGTGCTGTGGAGGGCGCTGAGCTTCTCTCGCAGACTCCGGGGGTCCTGGACGTCCCAGGTCAGGTCCGGAGCCGGTCCAGTATCTTCGGGGGGGGGGGTAAGAAAGAGGGAACGAAAGAAAAGGGAAAGGAAAACCAAACAGCACAGAAAGCAGAAAAAAAGCAGCAAAAAAAGCAGCTATCGGCTAAGAGCTGAGGCAGGAGCGAGCAAGCAAGCAAGCAGCAGCAAGCCAAGCCAAGCAGCAAAAGCCAAAAGCCAAGGTGCCCCAGTCACACTCACCCTCCCTCCCTGTCCCGCCGCAGCAAAACGGCCGGGGGAATGCAGCTGCCAGACACAACACACGATATTGGGATAAAGGCTGTCAACCCACGACACAGTCCCACCCCCTGCCATGGGCAGGGACACCTTTCACTATCCCAGGTTGCTCCAAGCCCCATCCAACCTGGCCTTGAACACTTCAAGGGGTAAGAAACTTTTTATGATCCCCATTCCACCTCTCCCACAAATTTAGGTGTCAGTAACCTGGTAATTTTTGCATTAAAGGTTATTAGGTAGTTTCCCAACAGCCACAATAAATAAATAAAAAAACCTCACAAAAATGCATGTGACAGAGTAACATGAGACCATCTCTCAAATCAGGATTATTAATTAGGCTGCCTCACATGAGCAGATGTAAAACCCAAAAGTCAGACTTGCTTTCAAAGAACAAGTAGCCTGGTGGTAAAACCACAAGCTTGGGATGTGGGAAACCCTGAACCCACACAGCCACAGCTGGGATCAGAAGAGTATCCGGAGAGCAGCTGCTGTTGGCAGAACCTTCTCCATGAAAACTTCAGGTCCTGATGACAGCTTGTGCTGTCCTATCTCCATAGGATCTCAGCAAAATGTGCAAACAATCCTTTTGCATGTCATGTGGAGGGGAAATGAATTGTTAGAATTGTGGAAAAAGCAGAATGCAAAGCTGCTTTTCTTGTGCACAGATTTTGTTTATACATATCTATTATGAAATTGCTTTTTGCTGTATTTGCATTTAATTTAGAAACATCTTCTCGTGCTCATGTGTGGAGTGGTTTGAAAACAAGATCAAATAAATGAGCTGATCAAGAACATTAAGTGCCAGCCCATTCACTGCATTAATATGAAAGCTGGTGATAGTCAGCACAAGTGATGGAAAACCTCTTAGATTCTGAGGAGGTTTTTTTCTCTGACTTACCATCTTCATTTTAGTGATTGTTTCTTTGGCGTAATTTGCACAGAGAATTCTGAACATGTACAAAGATGATGCACACTCTCAGATCCCAGAACCCTTCAATGTGATGCATCTATATACTTCTGCTAAGTTAAAGCATATTTTCAATTCAAAGGTTTCTTCCCAATGACAATGAAATATTCCAGTCCCTGTCTTCTAGATCCTTCATGGATATGGAACATTGAGGGCAACACCAGTCACAGCTCCTTACTCCAGCAAGATGCCTCCCTTATGATATCCAGCACTAGGCCAAGTACAATCCCACATTTACAGTACCCAGATTTGCCTGTTCCTAAACATGATACAATGAATTCAGTGACATTTTCACTTTGAGAATACAGGAGCATTCCTCACCTGTCAGCAGTTGTGGGCTGGGGGGCAGGACATGTAAAATTCAGCTCCAGCCTGGGGGTGAATAGTCAGCTTTCCCTGTTAGCAGAGAGCATCAAACAAGCTGGGACAAGAGTTAATTTTCCTGTAGCTTTTCCTGGCACTGAATTTTATGCAAAGCAGATGCAAAGCCAGTGTAGTGTTAGCAGAGAAAGGTAATGGGGTTTTGTGCAAATTCAGGTTTGCCTGCTGTGAATTAGGTCTATTAGTAAAGGGAATTTATTTTTAGATAGGCCAAGGGTAGTAGTGATACCTCCATTTGGGATCTGCTAGCCTTCAGGTTTTACCTTTGCCTCTTCTCCCCCCAGGAAAATTAAGACTTTTAAGGAAGTCCTGCCAACTTCCTTCTGCTGCTGTCTTGTTGAGATCACCTACAGAAGATTTTTCATTTTAAGTTCTATTTAGAACACTACAAATGTGCTTGCAGTTTTTTGTCTGCTGACACAGCAGGATACAATTATATTCCCCAAGACTTTTAACTCACTACTCAAGACAGGATCTACAGTACATTTATACAGTGAACTTAAATATATAAATATTTGCATCTATAGATAAATGTCTCTACATGTGCAATGTTTGGAATATATGAGTTTGTATTAAAATAAAGGCTATAGTTCTCACAAGATGGTGACTTTAATGCCCTGTCAAATTTCCTGGAGTGGTCTGGGGAGCTCCAGTAATTTTACATGTATAGATTGAAGTCTAAAGAAGCTGAACTCACCCAGATTATGAATACAGCAGGTATGGGCTCACGCTGAACGTGAACGTGTATTGCTCCATCATTGCAAATCTCTTTCAAATTATTGGATGACCCCAAGAAATCCACAAACACTAAACCAAAAATTACATTTCAAACCCTCAGCTATGTAAAGCACAAGTCTAGGTCCTGCTACATTGGCTGCAGTGGCAACTTGGTTGGCCACTACCACTTCAAGCACAAGAATAGCACGAGGTCCTGCAAACCTTCCTTCTTTTTTTAAACATGTAGGCACTAAAGAAAACATGGATAATGTATTTTTCTCCAAAAACATTAGATTTTACTTGAAAATAACATGCTAAGATACATAGTATTTGTGAATGGTTTGACTTTTGGTTTAATTTAGCTGTCTCTGACTTTTTGAATATAGTTCTCTACTAAAAATGGGGTGGGGAGAAATGAACAGTTCAACTGTGAACTATTCTTTACAAAACTGGATGCCTTTGCCATCCCACTAGTGTCATCTGGCATTAATTAACATAGCATCTCTCTAATTATATTGTCAGCATACAGCCACCAAATTAAAATACAAAGAGAATCATTAAAATTTCCCAATTTGACTTCACCATTTCTTTTAAAGCACGATTTTTCAACTTTTGTGTATGTAGGAAATCGTCCAAAGCCCACTGAAATTAATGGGTTTCATCCCAATGGGGCCCAGAAATGTTTGGAAAATATCAGTGGGGTGTCCAAATTGCCTCTCTAAACCAAGTGATTTGATGCCTCTTTTCTGTTGTTGGCACCAGCAGCTCAGCACCCAAAACTGAGCGTGCAGGGCTGGTGGGTCCCTCAGGGGAGTGAGGACCATCCTGTGGGGAGGAAAAGAGGACATTAGGCACAAGCCCACCATCCCTCTGCTCCCTAAAAGGAACACAAGGAAGAAGGACTTAAGTAGATCTGTGCTGCCTGAGACAGCATGGAAGAGCAGGGGGGCTGCAGCATAACCCGCCTCCATCCCAGGTTTACGTGTTACACCAGGATCAGCTGCCCCCTGATGCTCTCCTCCTGAGTTTTATGGCTCTTCCTTCCAGTGGGGAGGGCTGTGGAGGAGAACTGATGGCTTGGCAGAGGGTGTGCTCTCAGGCAGGGAGGACTCAGAGCCTTGAACAAACCCTTGGGTTCCAGCTAAGTCTGGACAGGTGCCTCAGAGCACCCTGTCCGTGGGCGAGAGGAATCCATGTGTGGGGCTGATCCAGGCTGAGGGCAAGCCCAAAGTAAAACACTGGTTCGGTTTTGCCTTTTGGCATGGCCTAGAGCTCAGGCCTGCTCTCAGTGAATGGCACTGCCGCCACTTGTTTGTGCCTGGCCTTCCACATTAGCACTGTCTGCCCTTCAGCATCACTGGCCTCTGCAGGCATCCTTTGGTGATATTAAAATCTTTGGGATTGAGCTGATTTCTACCATACCAAGAGCTTCACTTCTCTGGAGTTTGGAAAAACTATACATTGCCCTGAGATGATCAGAAACACATGGAAAAATATTAAAATGGTTCATAAAGAGGGAAAAAAAGAAATATTTTCTTTCCAAGACTTTTACTGCTGAATTTTTACTTCAGGGGGAAAGAAAGAAGATGCTTGTCAGCACTTTAGAAACGACGTTCCTTTTTCCACCTCAACAGCCCTTTGCCTATTTTGCCTAGACCTGTTAAGCTGAGTATGTTGCTACAGCTCAGGACAAGGCATGGAGAGCTAATATTTTTCAAAGAAATAAAAAATGTTCCAGCAGCAGTAGCAGCTCACGTTTTTCTTGGACAGGATGTATTTCCCCAGCTCCCCTGGGAAACTCGAAGCAGAATCCCAGGGTAGCCCTTCTCACTGCTATGCTTGGGTGTCAGCTGTTTGGGGAATATAAGCCAGACTGGGAAAATTGTTCTCTGGAGATGCTGGGCAATTTGAAGACTTAGGGAAGGCTAGAAGCCTCTGACCTCAGTGATGCACAGACCTCTCAAAGCTTGGAGCCTGAAAAGCCAAGGCATGCAGACTTGCAGTTCAGGGAACTGCCTGGTGGCTTTGGAGCAAGCAAGTAGTTTAAATTGAAATCACCAGTTCCATACAGAAAATTCCAGGTGGCAAATGCATGTTTCTCCATCAGAGCCATCATCTGGATGCCCTTATTTGCCATCAGAAGGCTGGTTAGCACAGGGATATGTTAATTCCTGCTGGGAGCCCTGAATGCAGAGGGCAAGGAGTACGCTGGGCTCATCCTACATGGCCTTTCCCATGGAAAATGGGGTGCTGCCTCTTCCACGAAAACGTACACATCTCTTGTTGTGTAACTTCACGATCTGTCAATGATTCGCATTCACTGCTGTCTCGAAAGCTAAAATATGGAGTGGCATTTTTGGCCTGTCACAATAATGCAAGACTGGATTCCCTGTGCCCTGTGACTTCTGTCTTCATGCACATCAGTGGCAGAATCTATGTGGGCAGGGCACTTATGCAAGGCCACTAAATGGAAGTGGTGGGATTTTACACAGGGAGAGGGGCAAGCACACACCCCCACAGCCAGTCACGAGGAGCTTAAAACACACGTGGTTTCTGAGCAGATCATTCTGTGAACTGAAACTAAGCTTGAATATACAAATTTTGTATTCATTCCTCTTGGTCACATAACACTTTCTGGTAGGTGGTAAATGGTCAGGGACAACCCCCGTAGCCAGACTCTCCAACAGCATAAAGGAGTGAAGTGTGAGTAAAATGATACGAAAGAACCCTCTTGCAGCCAGCTTTGGGCTTCACAATGTTACGTTTGGAACTCAGTTTTGGAACTCAAATGTGTGGCCAGAGGCAGGGAGGACCCTTCCATCCCTGCAGTGGGAGATAGAGATGTGTAATGAGGACAGAACCTCTAGTGAGCTGAACTGTTCATTCCTGTTCAGGCACTTGTTCAGGCACAAGAAGGCATTGGAGAGTGAATGCTTCTGGGTATGGCTAGTGCCAACCAGATTAATCATCCGTATCCCAAATAACCAAGCTCTTCTTGGCACAGCAGCTTCTGCATGCTGCCAGAGCCATGGGAAAAAAAAAAGAGGGCCCACCCTACTCCTGCCTCTTCCCATCCTGGTCTGCTATCCTCACTCTACACCTGGGGCCAGCCTAAATAAATTATATGTGTTAATATGTATTTTATATCAAACTAAAAAATTTTTTTTTGTCCTTAGTTTATGCCTTTGATTGTTACTATCATAATAACTAAACAAACACAGGAAGAAACAATGCCTGCAGCAGCAGCAGTCTGGTTACCTGCTTCCTTACACACACACACACTCTCTCTCTCTCACTCTCCACGGCTAGAATTTTATGTCAAGAAAAGCTCAGGTCCTGCTTTGCTGTGCAGTAATTCAGTTTTCACTCAGCTTCATTTCAGGAGACTCCACTGTCCATTCAGCAGCTTACATGCAGAATTTTCCTGCCTTTACTCCAGACTTGAATTAGAATAAAGACTCTGCTATCCTCACTCTACACCTGGGGCCAGCCTAAATAAATTATATGTGTTAATATGTATTTTATATCAAACTAAAAAAAATTTTTTTTGTCCTTAGTTTATGCCTTTGATTGTTACTATCATAATAACTAAACAAACACAGGAAGAAACAATGCCTGCAGCAGCAGCAGTCTGGTTACCTGCTTCCTTACACACACACACACTCTCTCTCTCTCACTCTCCACGGCTAGAATTTTATGTCAAGAAAAGCTCACGGTACTTGAGGTTGCAGGTCCTGCTTTGCTGTGCAGTAATTCAGTTTTCACTCAGCTTCATTTCAGGAGACTCCACTGTCCATTCAGCAGCTTACACATGCAGAATTTTCTGGGTGTGGCTGCCTTTACTCCAGACTTGAATTAGAATAAATGACAGCAAAATGTGTCTGATGGGGGTTAATAAGTCTACAACAGCGTGCAGCCCTAGGCAAGAAATCTGGAAGCACTGCAAGAATCATCCTAGAATCTTAAAATCACAGAATGATTCGGGTTGGAAGGGACTTAAAGGCTCATCCATTTCCACCCCCTGCCATGGGCAGAGAGACACCTTCCATCAGACCAGGTTGTTCATGGCCCCATCCAAGCTGGCCTGGAACACTGCCAGGGATGGGGCATGTGAACACAGTGGGGAGTATTGTTGAGGTGTAACACCTTTAGATGGTTCTAGAAATAAAAGAAACTTCTGTTTAATACCAGTGGTGGGATTTTTAGGATTACTTGCTCCTGCAGAGGCAGCTAAATAGATCCTGACACAGAGTACCAGGGAAGGAAATGTATGTGTTTATTTTGGAGTGTTTGGATCACTGGATAGAAAACCTATAGGAAAATGGAAAACATGCAGCAGTAATTTGTTTCTAAAGGGAAGGGGGAGAAAAGTCAAGGAAATTCCCTCACAGCCTGCTTGGAGCCAGGTTTTCAGCTGGTGCAAAGCTGAGGCTAGGTTAAAATTATTGGAAGCAGCTCACAATCCATACCGATAGAAAGCAATAGGGCAGTGGTGACTTGAGGCCCTGAGGAGGTGGCACTAGCAGAATCCTGCATCAGGGTCTGCCCAGGGTTCTGTGCTGGAATCAGCTCCAGCTCTGACCCAGAGTGGAGCTGTGCAGACAGGCAGGGGTCCCTGTCCCTTGTTAGGTGCCAATAAATGTGTCCTGTGTTCCGTGCCAGCGTCCTCCTCCTCCCACCAATCTGTCAAGGCCCTCCCTGATCACATTAAAACACCACATGAGCTTTGCAGCAATGATTCTTATTCTCTTGTCTTTAGGCCCCAGCTCTCATCAGCTCTGCAGACTGAGAACATGTTCTTTGTGACCTCCTCAATACGTTTGCATTATCAGCTATTACATCTTTTATCACACATCATTGAATTTGATGCATCAGGGCTTCTACACAGCTTGCCCCTGCTCTCTAGGAATTCCACAAATAAATCACTGCCATGCACTGCAAACTGTCAAAGAGTTGCTGACATGCTCTGCAGCAGAAAACTGGATAACCTTTGGCACCAGAACGCTATTTTTAAGTGCTTCAATAAAGAGCTCCTTTGTATTTGGAAATGCACAGCTATGGTGAGAGGAGTTAATGGTTTGCACATGATGCATCACACTCATGATAAAATTCTTCATCAAAAAGTTAAAAATCCCAAGCAGTAACCACACAGACAAAATCATTAAGGATACTCTGTGGCTTGAAGCTCTTGCCTCTGTACGAGCTTTCTGAGCAGCCATTGTGAAACTGAGCCCAGATTTATAAAAGCCAAGCTTAATGATCCAGATACTTTTCCACACCATGGGGTCAGAGCCTTGGGCAAAGGTTCCCCTCTTCACAGTCAGGGGTGGGGGAGGGAAAGGGGTGCTGGATGTGTCCAAACAGCTGCCTCTTGGTTTTGTGAGTGGCCCAAAGAAAAAGGACACCAAAGCATCTGTTCCCTGGGACAAGGCTGTGGTGTTTCTGCAAAGGGGAATTGGCTGTGTGCTGTTTCTAACCACCCTTGTGGTGATCAGCAAGTGTCTGTATGTTCTTTAAATAGACACATTACCCTAAGGAAACACCCAAGTCAGCACCTCTGTATCCTGCTGTGAGAGAGGAAACCTGACCTACAAGGCACCAAAATTTGCTGTCTCTTGGCTAAGGGGCAGAAATATTCTAGCTAAGGCCTGACTGCTGCTTGCTTTTCTTGGAGAGTTTGCTTCCTTCAGCTCTCATGGAAGTCAGTTTTACTCTGGGGTGACTGCAGTTAGAATTGCTCAATGATTACACAATTGGCAGTGAGAAAAGAACCAAGCCTCAAGGAACTGCTTCCTAAGTAAAGCAAGGATATGATCAGTTTATAGATTCCTCATTTATTCTCACTAATTGCTGTTTAATATGGAAATATTTCCAAAATTTTGTCCCAGGAAATTGCTTCTCTTTTATCTGATGCTGAAGTCTGACTATATGAATAATTTAAAACCAGACAAGACAAACCACCAGAGAGTGTGTTAAGCAAAGTGAGGATAGAGTTGCAGCTGATCAGAAGAACAGAGGAGATGGTCTTCCTTCTTCCTTAGTGCCTGCAGAGGAAAGTTCTGTACCACAGTTTGCTAAACTGATGTGCTTCAAAGAGAGAAGACTGAGAGGGGATCTCATCAGTGCATATAAATATCTCAAAGGGTGCCAAGGAAACGGTGCCAGGCTCTTTCCAGGGGTGCCCAGGGACAGGATGAGGAGCAATGGACATAAACCAAACACAAGAAGTTCCACCTCAAAATGAGGATAAACTTCGGCACACTGAGGGTGGCAGAGCCCTGGAACAGCTGCCCAGGGAGGGCCTGGAGTCTCCCTCTCTGGAGACATTCCAAACCCACCTGGACATGCTCCTGTGTCACCTGCTGCAGGTGCCTTGGCAGGAGGTTGGACTGGGTGATCTCCAGAGGTCCCTTCCGACCCCAAGTATTCTGTGATTCTGTGACAAGGAATGTCACCTACACACTTTTGAGGAATGTCTCTGAAATTCCCATCAAACAGCACTGCTGGTAAAGCTCAGAAATCTGTTTGGGAAGATGACAGAGGACTGCCATTGTACAAATGGTGTAGTTCACCAAAAATAAGACCCTGAAGACTTACCCCTGTCCTCACCCTACAATTATGAGGAGGGAGTGACCATGGAACACAGCTTTTAGGACACCATGGAATATATTTGACCTCTGAGCAGTTCTTAGAGCACCTTGTCATACGTAATTAGTGAGGATGCTGGTGTTTATTTAGGGCTTGTGGTTGTGGTTGTGAAAAATAGAACAAAGCCATATGGGGGCTGGGGGTGGGGATGGGCAATAATCAAGGCACTAAAGTAATTTCTCTGCTTTCTATGCTTTTTTCTCTCAGATTTTCTATCACAAAATCAAATCAAACCTCACCTTATCCAGTTAGCTCACTTAACTCACTCTTTTTTGACAGCACATGCTGTGCAAGACTTTTTCCCTACATTTCCTTCTGCCTACCATCCTTCCATTTGATTCTTGCTGTATCATGAAGCTGGAAGATCTTACCATTTTAAACTGGTTTTGAGAGCCTGTTGTCAGACTGACAGAAGGCAGCAGGGAATGAGCTTACCTTGCTATTTTCCTCAACAGTTCACTTTGAGATGAAAATTCCTCCTTGGCACATGCAGTCCTAAATGAAAGAGCAATTTCTGGCTTGCTTGCCTTTTGATTTTCTTCCTTAGTCTGCACGTGTCTCACAGATATTTCTACAGCCTGTGCACCTCACGGGCCAGTTTCATCTTACCTCACTCTTCCATTTTTATCAAAGCTTTCCTTTTAACAAAGAGATGCTCTGTAGAAAAAGTTCAAATCAAAGTTCCCTTGAGCTTTGTGAGAGCAATCACCCTGAAATTTCTTTTTTTTTCCATGTTGCTCAAGTCAGTGTTCTAGGATTTTTTTTTTTTTAATTTAAAGGGAAACTTGGTTGGAGCTAAAATTAACACTTCTTTTTGAAATCATAAACTCGTATTAGCACCTGAACTTTGCAGCTTGTGCCCAACCATTCCTTTAAGTGCTCATTAATAAAATACTTAGTGAAGGCAGAGAAATAAATTAGTCTTGTCTGACATCACAGGCAGAAGTGGGGGTTGTGTGTGGCCAAACAGTACAATTAGAGAGCATTACAGAAATCAACTCAACTGACTCTCTTTAAGCCTGCTCTGCAGTTCCTTTGTTTCAAGGCAAAACAAGATAAAGGCTGGCTAGGTGAGTAATAAACCCATATCACAGACATTAATATACAGCAATCAGATAGTAAATCTTGTTCAAAAGGCCTATTGTGCAAGACACTGCAAAGACAGAGTTCCTGCCTGGCTGCTCCATAAAGGCAAAAGGGAGAATGAATCAATTTAACAGAAGTTTAACATGAAGCTTAGGAAAGTCAGTGCTGGTCTTTCCACGGATTTCCCTTGATTGCAGATGCCATATGCACATGTGTGTACATGTCTGTCCTGCCTGTGTTTCTAGATGCATACATTTAACTGGGATGCAGGTCTTGCATTGGCACTTCATAGATGCAGTAGTGCACGAGGTCATAGACTCAGAATGGTTTGTGTTGGGAAGGATCTTAGAGATCATCCCGTTCCAACCTCCTGCCATGGGCAGGGACACCTTCCACTAACCCACAGGCCCCAAGCCCTGTCCATCCTGGCCTTTGACACTTTCAGGGACCCAGGGATAGTCACAGCTTCTCTGGACAACCTGTGCCAGGGCCACAGCACCCTCACACGGAACAATTTCTTCTTCATATCCAATCTAAACCCACTCTCTGTTACTTTAAATCCATTCCTCTTGTCCCCTCACTCCAAGCCCTTGTCAAGACTCTCTCCATCTTTCCTGTGGGCTCCCTTCAGGCACTGCAAGGCCTCAATGAGGTCCCCAAAGCCTTCTCTTTTCCAGGCTGAACAATCCCAATTCCCTCAGCCTTTCCTCCGAGCAGAGCTGCTCCATCCCTCTGATCCCCGTGATGTCCCTGCCCTGGCCTGGCTCCAGCAGCTCCCTGTCCTTCCTGTGCTGGGCCCAGGGCTGGATGCAGCCCTGCAGGGGGGGCTCAGCAGAGAGGGGCAGAGGGGCAGAATCCCCCCTGCCCTGCTGCCTTGGGCTCTGGGTGCAGCCAGCACAGGAGGGCTCTGGGCTGGGGCAGGGCCAGCTCTCACCCACAGCACCCCCGAGTCCTTCTGCCAGGGCTACTCTGGATCTGTTCATCCCCAGCCTGGACTGATCCTGGGCATCACTTGGTCTTGTTGAATCTCATGAAATGTCCATGGGCCACTGCTCGAGCTTGTGACCCTCTGGATGCCCTCCCATCCTCCAGGTGTGGTAACAAACCACTCAGCTTGGTGTCATCTGTAATTTGCTGAGAGTGCACTTCATCCCTGACTGTACTGAAAAATGAACCCACATTTCTCCTGGCAATGAAATCAATGCCTGTTGTGTTTAATTGCTGCCACTCTCCTGGAATGGGTTGGTGTCCTAACAATTGTACTGTGACAGAAACAGGGAGTAAGGGAGGATCTATCTTGAGCAAAAAAAGAGGATTACATTTTAGAAAAAAGGTATTTTTATGGAGAAGAACAATGTGTATTTTCATCCAAACAAGCTGTTCTATGAGGAGGAGAAGGACTTTCACTATTTGAATTTTCTGGGGTTTAGTGTAAGCTGAGGTACTCAAATCCTACACTGAAGGCATGAGCTACAAAGGTTAAAACTAGCAAAGCACAGTTTTAGCAGTGTGGGGGCAGGGTAAGAATGCATCTTTTCTCTTGCAGTATTTCAAGTTCTCACAAATTTTTGAAATATTTTGTGCGGCATTTAGTGAAGCCACATCAAGACTCCCTCCTCAGCCCTTAAGAGATGCTATTGTATTTTTCAAACACTCTTTTAAAAAGCCTACTCCTTCACTGCTAAACTCATGATAAAACCAGTGTGAAAGGCACAGAGAATTTTCAATACATGAAACATTCAATTTGTGTGGCAAACAAGTAGCTCAGGAACTCGAGGAAAGAAGCCAGAGTCACAAAGTCTCATGAACATGGGACAAGTTTTAAATGATGTTTGAGGAAGGTGGGTGCTTTCCCTCAAAAAGATTGACTGAACGCAGTGTGAAGTGCTCCTGTCCATGAGAACTTCCAGACACAGGGTTTTTAGCTTGGATTTAGCTTTTATTTGTGAGTGCTTACTCCCTAATTGCCCTTTGGTCCCTTATGGAGGAGGCTGGCTCCTACAGAAAGATCGCCGTACCTTTTACCCAAATCCTGCTTCCCAGCCTGTTCCTAGCTTTCCCTAGCCTAGCAGGAGTAATCTCAGCCTCAAAACCCTACCCAAACTTCATCAAATAAATGCACTCTGCCTACCTAGCTCTCCTACTTAGTTTCAGTAGGAAAAAATAATGCTGCAGGTTCCATATTGCTGTGTTTTATGAAGTTTTTACAATGTAAATGCACCAAACCTTTGCCAAAATGTGCCCTACTTCTGACACAGCCACAAAAGTGAGGGGGAAAATTGCTCCGTGCATGGCACACACTGATGGCTCTGAAATGTCTTTGTGTGAAGGAATTTCTATAAATTATGTATAAACCTATTTTTGTTCATTTAAAGGCATTTCTTCTGGTGGCTTATTGTCTCAGGCTAATGTAAGCAGTTATGCCACCATTGTGCATTTACAAATCGGGCTATGAATAAATAACAATTAAACTGTTTATACTTTCATTTTCAAATTTCACATCCTACTGGCACCAGGAATGTATAACCTGAAGGTTGATCTGTACAGGAATACTGTAAAGGAAGGATGCACATGGCTAAGCCTTGGCTGTATAACATCTTGCTTGCAGATATTTCCTTTTGCATCTGATGGGAAACGAGGGAAGATCCATGTTTCAGTTTATCTGAACCACCAAAGTTTACAGAGAAGGAAAAGAGTGGGTGGGGAAAGAGGAAAAGGGAGGGGATACTGGGGAAAAAAAAATCAGCTGTTGTCTATCTATATTCTAAGCACAGAATCCTCTGATCTACTGATATGTCATTCATACCAGCAACTTGATACCTTGAAAATAATTTGCACGGGGCTGATGATGTTACAGAGAGTTTTCCTCCACCTCCTTTAACAAACAGGGCCATGGGATGATTTTCCTGGCTTAGCCTGAGTCATTTCCTCTTCCGTTGCCTGGAGCTCTTTCAGCTCCAACTGACAGCAGCCATCTCTCCATCAGGGGAGCCCTCCAAGTGCCCCTGCCTGGCTGCAGCTCACAGGAATTCCGCATTGCTCTTTGGGGAAGCTGTTGTGACACTTGCCAGGGTGTCAGTGGAGTTATTGTGCTTGAGCTGCCCATCTGGACACTCTTATTCTGCCTTTTTTTTTTTTTTTTTTTTTTTGTGGTTTGAATTGATCCAGTTCCAAAGGAGCTTATGCTAAAGCCACATGGACATATCTACATGGAAAAGTAGCTTGCAAGAGCTTGTAAGAGCTTGTATTCTTCCAATGTAGGGATGGTTATTCCCACCCTAATCACCCTCTGGAATTGCCCATTGAAACCTTGGGTGGTTTACATAAAAAATTGTTTCTATTACCTCTTTTATGCTACCAACTGCAAGGAACTCTACCCAGTTATGTAAAATGAGAACTTCCCTGATTTCCCATTCTCACAAGCATTCTGAAATGGCTTCAGTGAGTGATATTTTATAGATTTTACTGGAATACCACAGATAAAACACAGCTCTTTTTAAGAAAAGATCGTGTTGATGAGATGTTGCTATAGAAATACTTAAAATATGAACAGTTTTAAACTTCAGCCATTATGATGGAGAAAATGAAAAGACAAAAACTTACAGGCTTTTTGGCACTTCAGGCTAAGCCTGGAAGCAGTGGGGTGACCGGAGCAGGTAGCAGGCAAGGAGACCCAAGGTGTGAGGCAACAGCATTTCATCAGGCAGTGCTGGAGGAGCCAGGACAGGGGCAATGCATGGTCTCTGAGAGCCTGGAGCTGCTGGGGCACCACCAGAGGAAGGGCTTTGGGCTCAGGAAGGAGTGGAGTGTGCTACAGGGAAAAGGGCTTTGGAGGAAAGACAATGCCAGCAGAAGGGAGCAGAAGGGAAGTGGGGAGCTGGAGGGCTGAAAGGCTCTGGAGGGGCAGAGCAGGGACAAACCTTGTGTCAGGCAACCAAAAGAGAAGTATTGGTGGCTGGGAGGAGCAGGAGGGCTCTGAGATGAGGTGGGTGGGAGCTGGGATATCTGAGGCTCTCAGAGAGTTGGATTCACCATGGATGTACTCCTTCCCAGGCACTCCCAGTTACACTTGGGATCTAACAGGGGTGACCCTATCAATTGCCTTCACCTTTGTCATCCTTAGGCTTGCTGTGAGGAAGGCAGGGGCTCAGCTCAAAGCTCTGTGTGTGCTTGCTGTTGGTGGAGCCTCTTTGCACTCAGAGGGTTTTGGCAACAGAGCTGACAACCCTGGCTACTGCAGCCCCTGGGGAACCTTGAGGGGCTCGGGGCCTCCCCCAGAGCTGTGTGAGCCACAAACCTGCTTGTGAATGACTTTTGAATTCAGAACTGAATATGAGTTAGGCTGGGACACTCTGAGGAGAGCTTTTTGTGCTGGGAAACCACTGCAATCCAAGGAGATTCAGGCTGTGAGACCCCCAGGACACCGCCTCCAAGGAGAATGTCAAAAGATGCCAGTGTTCCCATCCACAGACCAAAAGAGTGAAATCTCTGTCCAACAGGACTGGAATTGTATTTTCAGAAATTATAGGGACTCCTGAGCAACAAGTTAAATGCTGCTGCTGCTGCTGCTGTGACTGCTCAGGAGTCCACTTACTCATCATGACAACATCTTAAATTACTTCTCATATTTTCATTTAGAGCATGGAAAACCTTTAGAGAAAGAACTGAGTGATAAGGTCCTTCGAGTTGGTTTTATGTTGAGAGCTTTATCTTTTAAGAACCTAAGTTATGACATATTTTAAAAAGCATTTGTCCATATATCAAGCCTTTACAAGAGTTGGGAGGGAAAAGGAAGAACAACAGACATTTCATCCTGAAACATAAAGGAATCATGTGGATCTTGGCTTAGTTCAAGTTAATTTCTACTTAGATGATAAATCTATTTTTCATAGATTTGTAACTTGGCTATAAAAGCATATTTGAATCCTTGAATATTGGCAGTCAAAACTTTCAAGTCAGGAGAATATTTTTAGCAATATTTTATTTTTAAAAAAGAAAACCATAAAAAGTTGTTTTTAAGTCTAGAAAGTTAAAAGGAGAGTTTTAAAAAGCATGGGTTGGGTCTCATTTTGACACCCATGTTTGTTTTATTTTCCCTTAAAGAAAAGAAACAAAAACCCCATCCAACATGCTTCCAGCCTGACAGATAATAAAAGACATTTCAGATTGATCCTTTTAAAAGCTGCCCACAGGCTTTTTTCATATCCAAGAGTAAACAGTTAATCTCAACTAATAACCCATAAAAAAGCTGAAATCAAGGGACTACTGTGAATTTTAATAGCTGGGTTTAATGAGCAGATCTTCAGCTTGTGCAGATCATTGTAACTCCAGGAATGGCAACAGCACTACATCACCCAGCACCCGCTGAAGATGTGGATGGTAAATATGCACTGCACTCCCTCCCTCAAAACACGTGACTAATTCAGCAATACTGAGGCAGTAATTAAGGTAATTAATGCACTGGAAGGAATGAAGGCCTAATGAGAGCAGACCAGTCAGCTCAGCTTGCCACATACAAAAAGCATCAGGACAATTTTGGCCACGTGTTCTGGGGCAAACACCTCGCCACAGAATCTTTAGTTTCACAGTTTCCTTCGGCCTCAAAATTACAGAGGGGCTGAGTCAATCCTGCCAGGATTTGAGTTAGTGGTTCCAGGCTGAGCCACTGGCACAGCTAAGCTGGGGGGCAGAGAAGGTGTGGAGCACACAGAGCAAACAGGAAGGTTCATTTCTGGCCTTTCACTCACACCCTCTGGGGTGTTTTTTGCTGCACAGTCTCCCTTCTGTGATTTAGGCTCCCTTTAACATTGTGGGCCAAATGCAGCTCTGGCTGCCAGGGTTCACCTCTTTGTGCTGGCCCTGTATGGCAAAGGCACCCCTAAAAGAGCAGCTGCTGTGTTGTTGACACTAAGAGAAATCCAGATTTTGTATGAAGATCATTCATCCACCTACCCCCAGCTAGACCAGGAAACTCTTTAGGACACTGTCTGGGCCAAACCTAAGGCACCCCTTGCAATGGAACAACCCCTGTGAGACCATTTTAGAGAAGTTACGGCTTTAAATACTCTGGAGCCAAATTGATCCCAGTCCTGCAAAGTTTAGAGGGATCAGAAGGATCCCTTTGACAGATTTTACTCTTACCAGAGGTTCTGTATTCAGTTCAGCCCATTTGGGCCTGAAGATCTAGTTCTTCTAAGGTGACCAAATCAACATTTAAAACCAATTCTCAGCCCAAAGGAGGTCTTTGAGTTTATCTTCAGATGTTTTCCATCCAGCAGCGACTGCTGTAGTCCCCATTACTACCTTAGTGTCTCTCCCTCCAGCCCTGCTGCTTCCACCCTCATCCTCCCTTGCCCTCCCTTCCCTGCCTCCTTCCTCCAGGGGCTGGGTCCCCCCCTCTGGGCTGCACACACCCTCCTGATGGTTTCTGCACATCTTCCAAGCACACATCCTTCCTGCAGCCCTGTGTCACCGGCGCACCTCCCCTGCCGAACAACCGGCCTTTTCTTCCACCGCCTCGGCCCCAGGACCTCGCCACAGCCCAAAATAGAATAGAGTCAGGAGCGGGTGGCTGGGCAAGGCTTGGGCTGTGCTGGGCTCCCTTTCACACCCCACAAAGCCGTGGGGCAGCAGCTGCGATGTTTGCAGCCTGTTTGCAATTAGCAAGGTAGCTGTGCTGGAGGAGGTGGATGTGTGCTTTCACTTAAAGGTAGGGCTCTGCTAACATCATTTAGGGGGAGAATCTCACCACTCAGCTATTTCAGCCAGGTTTTGAGCTGCTGCTGGAGCTCTTTCAGCTCCAGCCTAGGTATTATATGGTCCCTCTCGCTGCAGAATTGGAGCACCTCCCAAGTATTTGGAAACAGAAGTCGCAGTAACAATCTCCCTTTCTTACTTGGCAGCGAGAGGGAGAAATACTTGGCGTAACTTATGCATTTGTTTGCATATTCGTGGGTGGGATCAAGTTATTTGTTGATGTGTACATGGGAAGAATTAAATTTCTCTCAGCAAGTTGAAAATATTTTAGCATAAGGAAAGATGACTTCAGAGACAGTTTTCCACGTCCACACAGTGCAGCTGAATGAGCTGCCTTGTGTCCCCTTGTGTTCCCTAGGTTTTGCCCAGAGGGCAAAGGTGTGGTCAAGGCAGAGATCTGGAGCTCATCGTTCCTGTTAATTAGCTAATGGGGTCTCCCCAACATGAAGAACTTTCTGTCCCTTCCTTTCTGCTTCCAGGCAAAGCCACAGCGCTGCTTTGGAAACACTTCAGTGCTCTGGAAAGCCTTTTGAAAGGGCTGAGCAGCCCACCCACGTGGCACAAACACCAATTGTTTGTTTGGAGAAGTCTCTCTCTAACAGAACATTCTTCACCCCGTGCCCTCTGTCACCCAGACAGGGCTGACTGCCCTGGGATGCAGCTCCTATCAGGAGCTCGCTGCCTGGATCCCAGATATGAGTGTACATGATGTGTACTCATCAACTCACACATCTGTACTCTGAGGGAGGACACACCTCAGAATGAGGTCAGCACACTGCTGAGAAATACAGCCTAAACCTTCATGGGTTACCAGCCTAACAGGGATCAAGCCCAGAAGGTGACTGAGCCTGGAGAACCAATGGGAAATGATGAAATTGCTCACAGATCAATACTGGGAAGGGAGGGAAAGGGTGGAAATGGAAGAATTCAATCCCCTTGCCTGCCTTAAATATAAACTGGAGGTAAATATGGTGGGCATAAATAAATATAAGGAGAAATAGGAAAGCTGGAATATCTTCCCAGACTGAGATTTGTTACTCTCTGAGCACAATCTGAAGATATAGGACCTACTCTAGCACTGAATGTCTGGATGTATTTATCAGGAAATTTCTCAGCTGGAAAAGGATAAAGAGCAAGGGGCTTTTTCTGTCTTGATGTGTCCTTGAAGAAAGTAGGTAACCTTAGATTTCTTTCCTTTCTTTCCCTTGTTTAGGCAAAAATGAAAGGCATTGTTTCTTATTGTTCTCTTGTTATTAACTAATTTCTCAACAAAGATATGAAATTTAACATATACTCCCATGATACTGGCATCATTTTACTTTTTGAAGCTTCAGATTTTCTGATTAACTGTCTCTGGAATAATGCAAAACTTTGGCAAAAAGAGGTCCATGAGTAATGCCCATTCTGATCTTAGAGGCTTGAAAAAGCCAAATCTGCTCCTTTTCACTGTGAGTTAACTCAGGTGGTGTGGAGCCATCTCCCAGCCTTTGGAAGAGTGGGAGGTATTACCCCACAGGAATGTTCCTTGGAACACAGTGCCCTACAGACAGGTGATGCAACAGCTGAGCTGCTCCTGGGATGTTGGATGTAAATTTGCCTCTGTTGCAACCTGTCCCACTCGGCCTGTCTGGCTCCTTGTCCCTGCTGCTGCAGCTCCACTCACCTCCCCAAAACCTGAACCTGAGGCTTCCTGGTGGATGTCTGCTTTTCCCACACCTGACCTAAAATAGCTTAAGCCTCCCGTGTTGCCTGCTTTGCCACCAGTCCCCTTTTGCCACACAACCAGCTGGGTGAGCTGAGGGTCCTTCTGTCTGTCCCAGATTGTGGCTGACCAACCAGGGATGAACCTGACCCAGAAGCCTCTGTATGCAACCAGCAGCACTGAGCTCATTTGGGCTTTTCCTCACACCATCAGTGGCTCTCTGAAGAGCCCTCTACAGTTTTCAGAGTATGGTTTATTGACCCCACACATATTCCCGCATGGCACACCATGGTTTGGCTACCTGATCTTACAGCTAATCATTTCTTCAGGCACCTCCAGAGATCAGCTAATCCTACCCTCTGCTCAAGGCAGGACCAGGCTGCTCAGGACCATGCCCAGCTAGATTTTGAATATCCCCAAGGTCTTTGGGCAACCTGTTCCAGTGTTTGATCACCCTTACAGTAAATGGTAGATTCTCCCATGTTTGTCCTTGTCACATCCCTGGGAAAAGCCTGGCTCCATCTTCTTTATATCCTCTTGCCAGTTCTCTATACACATGGATAAAATCCACCAGTGTCTCAGCCTCTCCTTGTGGGACAGGTACACCAATCCCTTAATCACCTTACTGGCCCTTTGCTGGATTCCCGCTATATTTCCATGGCTCTCTAATGCTGGGGGACCCCGGGACTGGATCCAGCACTCCAGGTGTGTCTCAGCAGTGCTGAACAGAGAGGAAAGATCACCCCTTTGAACCTGCTGGAAAAGCTCTCCTAATGCATGCGGGGAGTCTCTTGCCTTCCTTGCCCTGGCAGAATGCTTCTTTCTGAGACTATTTTCTGCTAGCAAAGGTGTACACCCAAAATACACAGGAAAAATGAAACTACTATAATTTTCCCTTCCTGTCACTGAAGCACTAGGGTTGTCAGTGGACTTATCAGGAATAGACTGTGATTCATGCTCCCTGGCAAACAGGCACAGATCCTACGCAGTCCTGCCGCAATCAGAAAATCCCTACCGTGGCTCTGGGCTGCTGGCACTGCTGTGACTGTCATGATTAACAGCAGCCATCAGAAAACACTTGTAGCAGGGCTCCTGAATGATGAGATGTAAACAGCCCCGTGTGGATCACTGGAGTTATCCTGCATAGCTTCCTGCTATCCTGCAGAAAGGCTGGGAGCTGCTGGGCACAGTGACAGCATTCCATACCCTCGTTTGGACACTTCCACTCCTGCAAGTAGCATGTATCTCAATGGGAGACCCTTACCTTGCAACTGCCTTTAGCATAAGCCAGAATGAGGTAAAAGCAAATAAGAGCAAAATAAGCCCAAAATATAAGCAATCCAAAATCTATAACATCTTCTAAAGATTTATGAAGGCAGAGGTGACAAAGAGGACAGAAAAAAACCCATTTATCATGTGATGAAATCCTTAAATCCTCCTCCTCTCCTCCTTCCCCCTTAAGCTGATAAGATGTAGATCCACTCTTAACCCACATGGTCAGACTGGATCCCTGTGCACACTCCTGCCTTCAGGCAACATTTACAGCTGGTAGAACCACACCAGCTCTGTAGGTTCACCTTTGTGTGGAATTTGTGTGGGAATTGCTCACATTCACATCTCAGCTTCTCCCAACTTGGCCCTCCTTCCTGATTTCAAACCTCACCTCCCGAAACTGTACCTTTTTTTTTTGGAAATACCAATCCCTGTGCCAGGCCTGATGTGTCAGAGCTGTCTCTGAGCAGGTGTAAAACACCTTTTCTACCTGACAAGACCAAGTGCAAATACTCAGTGAGCAGCATTTCCCTGCACTTATTTTCCACAGGAATATGCACATGGCAACCGCAGTGAAGGCAGGTACCTGGCTGAAAGGCATCCTGGCTGAGATTTCACGTGACAGTCATTAATTACTTCAGACAATGACATACATGGGAAAGCTGAGCAACCAGTTCTTGGTTAGGGGATGTTGTTTGCAGCTGCATGTTGTAAATTTGCAAGGACAAATCAAAACCAGCGTCACGCACCTAAATTTAACACTGGTACCTCCTTGTTAAAGTGGAGCCCTGTTTTTCCCCCCCTTCACATGTCTCTAGTGGCATGACTGGGCAAGATGCAGAGCAGCTTCCTCTCTTGAGGATTTTTTCCCCCTTGATAATAATAATAGTAATAATAGCAACAATAATAGCAACAATAATAGCAACAATAATAATAATAGCAATAATAATAATAATAAACAACACTTGAATAGTGCTTTTCATCCATGAGGTGCTTCAGTAGTGTTAATACAATTAGCTAACTTAATTTGCCCTCCTCCTTCCCCTGAACATGCACAGAGCAGGCAAAAGGAGGTGCCAAAGGAAGTGTGAGAGGCCCTGGCATCCATCCCTGAGGCCGCTCCCTCTGCCAGGCAAGTGACACAAGACCTCCTTACAATGCCCCACTCCTTCGGCTCAGTGTCCTAAGCACCTTTAAGAAGCAGCTTTTGTTCTTTATCACCCAAGGCAAACAGCTTCTGGGAAGCTCCTGTTTACCTTTGCTCTGTGTGCCACCATCAGCTCTCCCCAGACCCAGGCAGGCAGGGAACAGGTGCCAGGGCTGCTGTTTGAGTCACCTCGGTATAAAAGCTGACTCATAATTGCAGGGAAGGTAGAGTCTGCTTTCAGAGCTTTGGGGAGAGATGTGAAAACTGATTGTCACATTAAAGAGAGGCTGTCAGCCCTCTTGGTCTCTAAGGAAACAGGGTTTGACAGTGAAAATGGATAATGATATCATTTCTGAAACATTTTTTAGAGTTTATGACTCCTAGACTTAACACAAATCAATTAAGCTTCTCTATGCAGCCACTACAGAAACACATCTAAAAAAATACACATTTATGGAGGAAGTCTCTCAGCTGTCCTCAGGGAAAAAAATTTGAATTTAAGTGAATGGAAGACAACAGGCACAAAGACCACCCATTTTAGCTTAGATTGAAGTCAGAGCTGATCCCAAGCTATGTCAGGTACAGGTGAGTCTCCAGTATGTGAAAGTTAGTTCGTGTTCAGGCACTTCTGCACAGGGTGTGCTCTGTTTGCTTTCACACTGAGGATGGGCTCCCAAATTTGGGAAAGATTCTTCCTTCACTAATGAGCGAGGTGGGAAATGAAGTAGAATGGACTTCTCAGGAGGCAAATGAACATGGCAAAATGAGAGACCTTTAATTTCTGCAACAGGAGGCCTTTCCTACCTTTGGACTAGCAGCACTTCTCTCCACCCCTTTCCCTTCTCTGCAGCTGGTGGCCGGGGACATGCAGCTGGAGTCCAGCTGGAAAAAGATCATGGCTGCATTAACCCCTGCTGGGCTGATTTCCTGCCCTTCACACCAAGGGGATGCTGGACTGGGAGTATCTGACCATGCTTTGGTGAAGGACTGGGAATTTCTGACTCTAATTTGGTGGGGGAGTACTAAATGACCAATGCAGGGCTGCATCCAGCCTGGGATCCCAGCACAGGAAGGACAGGGAGCTGCTGGAGCCAGGCCAGGGCAGGGACACCAAGGGGATCAGAGGGATGGAGCAGCTCTGCTGGGAGGAAAGGCTGAGGGAATTGGGATTGTTCAGCCTGGAGAAGAGAAGGCTTTGGGGTGACCTCATTGTGGCCTTGCAGTGCCTGAAGGGAACCCACAGGAAAGATGGAGAGGGACTCTTGACAAGGGCCTGCAGTGACAGGACAAGGGCAGTGACAGGACAAACTAACAGAGGGTGGGTTTAGATTGGACATGAGGAAGAAATCGTTCCCTGTGAGGGTGGTGAGGCCCTGGCACAGGGTGCCCACAGCAGCTGTGGCTGCCCCATCCCTGACAGTGTCCAAGGCCAGGCTGGATGGGGCTCTGAGCAAGCTGGCATAGCAGAAGGTGCCCCTGCCCATGGTAAGAGGGGTTGGAACTGGGTGGGCTTTAAGGTCCCTCTCAAGAGATTTTTCCATTATTTCCACAGTCTTTCTATGATTTTCTGCTTTTGGCCCATCCAAACTGCAGGGAAGAGTTTATATCCAATCCCAAGGGAGCTTTATAGGCTAATGTGCATGCACAGTACTCTGATATAGCACATTGTCCAAAGATTATCAATCACTATTTTTAAATAAAGGAAACACAGTATCCCCATTGTATAGAAATATTAGGGACAGGAAGTTGTGTGTAAACTTCTTAAATGGACATAAACATCTCTGTTAGTGCTGCAGTCAGAACCCAGGTCACTGCTCTAACCTCTTGTTTCTGCTGGGTGTGTTACTTCAGATATTTCACAGACGAATAATTTCAGAGGTTAGATTTTCTAAATGTTGCAGAAGAGCACCATGATTACTCAGAAGACAAGAGCAAAACCACAGACTCACAGTCCCTCTTCATTACCTCATCAGAAATGCACTTGAGAGGGCAATATCTATTCCCCACCTGGTTACACACCAGGTAACTTCCCAAAAGGGATCCAAGAGTCCTGCCTGGGAGCAGATCTGCAGAACAATGCAGTTCCACTTCCTCTCTTCCACTGTGATGATTATTCTGGATCAGTTCCCTGGGAGACCATCTAATCAAGTGATCAGTTTGATCAGAGGTTTCTATCAAGGTTTTATATGCTCCTGTCTGGTGAGAACAGTTTATTGCCAGCCAAGTTCTGGCATGTTTGAAAGATTGAGAAATAAGAGATTCCAGGAGCAACAATTCAGAAGAATTTCTGCCAGCAAAGGCCCAGATCCTGCAATCAGAAGCAGGCTAGCAACCTCCTACACCTACAAGCTGATTGAAGTGAAACTTTGCACTCAGGACAGTTCATACCCATGCACTCCTCGTTGTTAAGCTGAGCCAAAGGCTGCACCTCCCAGCCAGGGACAGATTCCCAAGGAAATGGGAAGGCTCCAGGGCAGGATTCACACCAAGCACCTGTATTCCAGCCCCACCTGAACTGTGTGTGACCTTGGCAGAACAGGAGGCACCTTCCTACTATCTCCTAATGAGGTCTTCTCAAGAATGACTGCTCCCTGTTTTCCTTTGCCTTGTTTTCCAAAGCTTTGTGCATTCATCCAATTGTCTCACAGAACCTCCTCCTTGCTGGTTTTCATCCAGTCTCCTCCTGCATCTACTGCTGTTTCCAGAGTCCTGCTAAATACTTGGAGATTATCTGGATTATCACCCTCACCTTCATTACTACCATCTTTCATGCCAAACAGCAGGATTTCTCGTATCGTGGAACATCCCACAGGCAAGGAATCAAGTATTTCACCTCCAGGGCTTAAACACTGTCCCATTTTGTTCTCTACTCTTCCACCATTTTGGTGATAGGCTGAACAATGCACCCAGCTCTCAACTAAAAAAGAAAAACAAACTGGGGAAGTTGAAATCTAGACCAGCAGCTGAGATCACCTCTGCAAAGCAACAGTAACAACAGCAGCAAGAACTAAAATATAATTAGACTTATCCAACCTTGTGGATGTCCAAAGAACTGACATGAGTTTGCCTCAAAGTCAAGGTCACAGAGCTTGCCTAGTTCACCATTGGTGTGACACCAGAACCTCCACAGCTTTGGAAACTCCTCTATGAACAGGAGAGTCACCACAGAGCATCCCTGAGCTCTAAAACCTTCCCCTCCAACTGCATCAAGCTCTCCGGGAAACTTTGGCAGCTTTGGTGCTAAACTCTGAGGGCTCAGGCATGTCCTGCTGAAGTCTCACTGAAGAGGTTCAGACTCTCATTCCAAAGAAAATTTACCTTATGGGTTTTAGGAAGGATGTGTTCTTTTAATTTTTCAGCCAGTATATGTAAATTAGGCATAAAACAAAACTTTAAATGAGTAGAAGTCCTTGCATCATGTCTGTTCACAGCTGCCAATTGTGAAAGTGCCAAGTGTTTGTCCTGGACTGCAATTAAAAATGAAGCCAGTAGAGTTACAGGAGAGCAGGAGTTTCTGTGTGGGTATGTGGGAACAAACCACTTATTTCCAGCACAGCTGTCCCTGGGAGAAAACCACTTTCTGCTACATCACCAAAGGAGAACCCATCCTTTGGTGTTTGTTATGTAACTTGGAAGCACTAAGCTATCTGTCAGAAATGGGGGTGTGACTACAAACCAGCTCTGCAAATTCAGGGAAATTCAGCTCTGTAATGCCTCTGTCTGGGCAATTCCCTCTGGACAGGCAGGGTCCCCCCAGGTCCTGTGCAGCACTGGCAACACGAGCACTTAGCCCTCATTAGAATGGCCCTGGGATGATTTCAGCAGAGCACTGCAGCATGATTTCAGCTCAGCACCCCCTGAATCGATTTTCCATGGTCTATAAACTTTGCTGTAAACAGCCTGCTATGCAACGAAGGAAGCAGAAAGGGTTTTAATGCCATCAGTTTCACCCTCAATACCCCCACATTAAGCTCAAAGAGCTGAAAGGATTTCATATGATTTGTTCCAGGCTTGTATCATACCCTACATCGAGGCACCTCCCTTGTTCTAGACCACCACGGTGGCCTCTCATGTTTGGCTCTCTGCAGCACCAGCCCTGTGTTCAGCCTAAATTAAAGCAGCTGGAGGATTGTGTCCAAAGGTGTGGGGAAACCCTCTCAGGGAAACCTCTGCCCTCCCCAGGCTTGGCATGTGTCCATGTTGGGAGCAAGACAGAAGTTCCACAGGCTGCTTTACCTTCCCTTCCAGCACAAGCCCCAAGGAGAGCCGGTTCTGCTGTGTGATGTCCCCTTTGAACAGCTGCACAGTCTCCAAGGGGTCACAGGGCTGGGGAGGGGTGAACTGCTCTCTTTGTTTCCCATTTCCACCCTGCAGTCCAACATCCATTCTCTTGTTAGCCATCTAAACTATAACAAAATCTCCAAAGGCATTTTCCCAACCTTCACCCCCAAATAAGCCACACAAGAGGATGCCACAGGGTGCTAGAAAGGCTTTGAAGTTCCCATGAGAGAACTTTTCTGTGAAGTTCCCTCCCTTATCACGCCTAAATTATGCTTCTAAAAAACCAGCAGCATAAGAAAGATAAGCCATAACCTCCTTTTGCTTTGTCTCCATTTAAAACTGAAGCCTGTGAAAAGCTGTAGATAAGGTCTGACATAAATAAAAGGAGTTGCCAGTTGGGGTTGAACCATGACATTGGGCTATCTTTAAAATCACAGGATAATATCATAAGCAAAAGAGCATTTAATAAATGAGAAATCATTCCCGCAATGCTCCAAAATCTCAGAAATACAGTAGGTTTTCCATAATTTAAAATAGTGGGGTGTTTTTGGTATTATATGGAATACTCTGAAATAATAACTATGCAAACCCCCTGTGATGCAGCAGATGATGAAGACTGCTGACTGGAGTAGCACTGTTGCCATGTGATAGATATCCTGGAGAAATTTCCTACTGACAGAACAGTCCCCCCCTCTATAGATATATATTTTTTTTTTTGTGCTTCTGTAGTATCTCTTTGGAAAGAAAAGACTGCCCAAGTGGCCACCATAGCTACTGAAAAAGAGTTAGACTAAAAAGAACAAAAGGCTGAAGAACAGAGAGCCAAATGTGAAAAAACAATCTCAGCTTCTGACATTTCACATAGTTCTGCCTTATTTTTTTAAAAGTCTGCAGTACCAATGTTTGGATTTCAGAAGTCCTCAAACCCATTCAGTGTTTGGATCTCAGGTTCTGGTTTGAATTAACTCTTATTTTCAGGCTCTGTTTTCCCTTACCATGGGTGTAAGTGCATTTTTTTGTAAGGCCTCATAATGATTAGCACACCTTTTTTATTTTTTCATTTGTCTTCTGTATGGATTTGAAAAAAACATTCAAACCCTAAACTTTCATTTGAGATCAAGGAAATGTCTGATTAAAGGGGAAAAAAAAAGAAAAAAAAAGAGGAGAACAGGGGTTTGCTTCCAGAGTCCTAAGTCTAGCAATTATTTTATTTTGGTACATCATAAAACAAAAAGCAGCATTTCTAAATGATCTGAAACTGAAACACTTAAATTTTTACACGTGTTGAAATTTTTTTGGGTGAGCTCAGAAATGGGGCCCTGCTCCCACCAATTCGTTGGAAGGATGGAAGGGAGGGAGGAAGGAAGGAAGAGAGGAAGGAAGGAAGGAAAAGTCAGCTGGGCTTTTCCTGTGATACAAAGCCAAACAAGCAGAAGTACCCCGGGTCTGATCCTGCAGCTGTGGGAGCCTCTGTGCTGATGAACGAGCTGTTACTGGACAGAGAGTGGGACATCAGCCCTGTTTCCAGCAGCACCTCCTTCTCTCATGTACCCTTCACAGGGAGAATGGGCACTCTCCAGCACCTTGGGATGGTGTCTAGACTCAATGAGGCTGATTTTTGTTGCAATCTCTTGAGAAAACACCTGTGGAATAACATTTTGCATCCTCCCAGGTGGGCTCTTCCAAAGACTGGTGAGGTGCTGTTGCAAGCTGCTTCCCAGGGGCAGCCCATGGAATGGCCTGGGTTGGAAAGGACCTTAAAGATCATCTCATCCCAACTGCTGTGGGCAGGGACACCTTCCACTGTCCCAGTGTGCTCCAAGCCCTGTCCAGCCTGGCCTTGGGCACTTCCAGGGATGGGGCAGCCACAGCTTCTCTGGGCACCCTGTGCCAGGGGCTCAGCACCCTCACAATGAAGAATTTCTTCCCCATACCAGTCTAAATCTCCTCTCTGTCAGTGTGAAGCCATTCCCCTGTGCAGTGGGTGTTCCCCACGTTGTGCAGTAGGGGAAACCAAGGCACCACAGGCTCAAATCTCTTGCCCAAAACAACACAGTAAAGCTACACCAGCCCAGCAATAAAGCCCACGGGTTATGAGATAATGATAGGAACTGTCATTTTCTCATTATTTCACAGTTTGATGAGGGATAACACATTAGAGAACAGCAGCTGTCCCTGTCATATTGTTAGCCTTCACTTTTTGGATGTGTGAACACTTTACTGAAGCAGTTGGGAAGTGCTGAGTTTTGCTTCTGTGTCCCATGCCTGTGTATTCTTCATGCAAATGCCAGCTACAAGGTGTTGTCATAGTGAGAGCTGAGGGCAAAACACATCTATTATAACACACTCAGCTTGTTCAGTTAATCTTTTTGTCACTCTTCAGAGCTTTTTTGTGGTAGGTTTCTGCATGCATTGGAGGGGCCTGGGCAAAAAACATTCAGTGCACTCCATCATACACATAAGCCTTTGCTGAAAATTAATTTCAGATTAGCTTGTGCAAGAATCCATGCACCAAATGCAAGCACACAGCCCAGCCAGGCCAAGGGAAGAGCGCTCAAGGGGTTCAATCAATCAGTCACAAAAATCAGGCAGTGTTTTGGACAAAACACTTCCCAACCATGTAAAACCTGCTCCTCATCCTTGGTGTGCCAGGGCATGCAGGTGTTAAATCAGCTTTTGTCTGCTCTGCAGGTCTGCCTTTCCCTTGACTACTGACAACAGCTCACCAGGCTAAACTGGGGTTTGCACTGGTGGGGTTTTGCTGTTGGCTGTGAGTTTTAGTAAGAACCCTTGGCCAAATTAATTCCTGGCAAAATTCTGACTTGCTCTACAATGATGCAATCACCCCCCTGCAAATCCTGTTACTGGTAGCAGTTCTGACACCTGCTTAAAAATCCCTGTTTTGATCACTTGCAGCCAAAATCAATCCTGTGGTTCCCTTCTGGGGCTCTGCAGGAACCACTAATGTATTCAGGGCTCTACCAAGGGTGGGGCAGAAATCAAGCCAGGTCTGGATGTTCCTCCAACAGAGGCACCAAATGGGGAAAAGAACAAAACAAGCAGCTCCTCGTGGGTTTGGGCATCAGTGGGAGACAAGCAGGGGAGAACTGAATTCCTTGTCCTGTCCCAGACAGGAACATGCCTTGCTGCAATCCCAAATATCCCAAACCCTGAACTGAGCAGACTGAAAGTTCTTGCTTAGCTGATGGATAGGAAAATGAGGTGAGCTTTATCTGATGCAGCAGGGACCTGACTGCACAACCCCCAAGGAAGCTGTCAGGGTCAGGTTCAGAGCTGCAGCTTTCCATGGAGCAGCAGGGATTCAGCTTCAATGCATCAAATGAAAATGCATCGAGCCCGGTTCGGTGGAAGCCTCACACACCTTATCTCCAGGGGCTTGTTCCTGGAATGGGATAAGGAATGCCAAGCCCAACAGCTGGGCTGACTACCTGTCCGCAAAGGGAACATTAGGAAACTTGGAGTGAAAAAAATGGAACTCATAGAAAATGAAACTCCAGAAGAGGCACAGCAGAACGGGGCAGTGTGACATGAGCATGGACAACTCTGGAGTTCAGAGCAAGGGACTTTTAGGTGACCCTTCAGTCCCACTTATATGCTGTTGTGGCCTTAAACCATCTGGAACCCTCAGTCTCACCAGGAGAATGAACTCCCTGGCTCTTCCTTTCTGCCCTTTGCATTGCTCCAAGTTCCCAACACAAGTCCCCTGCAGGGGGATCTGACACTGCACAAAATAAGCCTGACCCAGATATCTGAAAATGCATTTTTGTACTAAGCAGGGAGGTTCCTCACCCTGGAGAAACTCAAATCTTCTGCCCTCCTACAGATAACATGCATGAAGGTAAAAGGCTGAGGCCACTGGCTAAGGAGTGCAAATGACTGGAGTCTGAAGTGTGGCAACCTACACCCCAACCTACCCAACAGGTTTTGGTTAATTGTAAAATAAATCAGCCCTGGCTTTAAAAAACTCTTTAATCCAAAACACTGCTCCTCACTTACTTGAGAGAGTTTTTGTTTACTGGTATTGAAAGCACCATATGGGAAACTTATTACAAGTGCCTATTCTTAGCTGAGCAAACGTCACAGCATTGTCACAGCAAAAAGGGATCTCTAAATGCCATCACTAAGGCCTGCTGCCTGAGACTCTGGTCCTGCTGTGCTGGCACATGCCCAGAGATCCTTTAGGCCTTGAACACACAATTGGTGAGCTTTTCAAAGAGTAAGGCCAACACCATCTGATCCCAAACAAACTCCCCAGTCTCAGAGGAAATAAGAAAGAAGGGCGGTGCAAAGGTGTTTGTAAATAGGACATGTCGGTGGGCCTCAACATATTTCCAAATTCCATACAAAAAAGTATTATCCACTTTTTGGTAAAAAAAGTATTATCCACTGCAGGATTTCTTGCTGAGAGTCCATAAATTGGTCTGTGTTACTAATACAGGGCACAGGATGAACTACAGATGTGGCCTCTGAACTATACACTGGGGTCTAAAGCAGATTAATCGGGTAACTTTGGGACAGCTTTAAAAAGCAAGCTGTAACTCTGAGGGCTGCAATTTGGGGAAACCCACATGTCAAAACAGCTCCTTTCCTTGGTAAGTACTGAAAAATATGAACCACTAGCTTGAGGCCGCTTTCAGCCAACCCTGCCCTCAGTTTTCCCATGTATAAAACAGGCACAGAGTTGCAGAGTTACCTAGCACTGGGTTTTATGCTACAGACCCATATTTAGGAGGGGAAAATGAAGCTATGCTAGAAGAACTATTTTGAGTCTCTTCATACAAGAAACAGTTTGCAGAACAGGGTTTAGAGATTACTGTATGGCATATTCTATAGACAGAGATGTAATGCTGCAGGAACTAAATGTGAGCTCTTTAATCCCAAGACATATTTACACAAACGTGTTCTATTTCAAAACCGCCTCTAAATTATTTCAGGCAAGCGGAGAACACTCCCTCCCCAAAGTGTTAAATTATGCACAGAAATTGCGACTCTGTTCCAGTAAAATGCTCATTCTGATGCTAGATTTATTTTCCCCTCCTGATTAATTGCATGTGCTGAAAAGACCGCAGAGCCCCCGACAACCTGAGGCCGCTTTAGCGAACGCTGCTGAGGTCATGTAAAAAAGCTGCAGAATGGCCAAGGCAGGCAGCTCTCATAACACACCACAAGGCTGGGATGACACACCTTCTGTACACTCTGACACCTGGGTTCCTTTCCAGAGTACAGACCTTTATGAAGGAGCAATTTTAGTCCACAGACTAATAAGGCAAGACAAGTTGCCCAGGTTGGAAACATGGGAGGAGCTGCTCAGAAGAATGTGGCTCTCAACACACTGAATTAATAATTAACAAGACAGACAGAAGGACATGAAAAAAAAGAAGAGAGAAGAATGAACTCATTGAGAACCACATCTCCAGATGAGGCCCAAAGCCACTCTTGCAATGTTGCTGTTGAGAACTGTCCTCTGAGGTGACACCTCCCTGTTTGGGTTCCTAGCCTATGTGAAAAAGGCAACCACCTTCCTCAGCAACTCCCCATGGTTTGTGTTTTCTCTGGGATCCTACTCACCATGGCCTCACTCTGTGCTTCCTTGGCACGGTCAGGCAGATGGCAAGCCAAACTCCACCACACAAAGTCCAGGTTTTGTACTCTGACTCCAGCTCACAGGCTTTAATATTCTTGTACTGATATGCAGAAACTCAAGCTGCTGGAAGGATCCAAAGATTAGTGCAATTTACAGGAGGAAAAAATTCAGGAAAATGTACATAAGGTAGCCAGAGTGCTACTGAAAAAAAAAAACAAACAAAAAAAACCCCCAAAAAACAAAACAAAACAAAACAAAAAACCCAACAACAATAAAAAAAAAGGCTTGAATACTGCTTTTTGTAAGACTATGAGGCATTTTGGATATAGAGGTGATTTTTTTTTTCTTTTGGCTGTGAACTTATGTCATCTTCTGAATCTGGCTCTGCTGGTAAAATCTGTAACCACCCCAAGCCCCTCTGCTGGATGTTGGCCTCTTCCAACTCTTGTGGAGCAGTTCCAGTGAGCACTCCTCCTTTCCCTTCAGATGAGCTCAGACTGACTATTGCAGCTATTCAAACCAGCCTGCCTGATTTTTGCCTGAAAAGAATTAGGATGTGCTCCCACAGACCAGCAGCTTGCTGGGAGTGGCAGCTTTCAGCCAGGAGACAATTACAGACAGCCAGAAAGCTGCATGTGAAAAGTGGCATGTTCCTACAGCCTTGTTGAAATAACCAGTCTGGGAAAGCAAATGTGGCAATTCTGGGCCAAATTCTGGCAATGTCTTACTTGTGCTGCCCGGCCTCATCCCCATCCCTGGAAATGTTCAAGGCCAGATTGGATGGGGCTTTGAACAACCTGAGCTAGTGGAAGGTGTTTGTGCCCATGGCAGGGGGGTGGAATTAGATGGCCTTTAAGGTTCCTTCCAGTGCAGGCCATTCTGTGATCCTGCACCTTAGCCAGATGCTCGTGACCCCCCAAACCAAGCAGTGTGTCCCCTTTTCCCTCCCCAGGGTGCCCTGTATGGTCTTGCACTGCCTCTATTGCTCACCAAAACCACATGGGAATTAATGCAGCTCATTAACCATGCATAGAAGGAGCGACTTTTTCCAGTGATTTGCCTCAACATTTGCAGTCTTGTGCTGTGTGAGTGACTTCAGCCAGCTCTGCCCGTGGAGTGACAACCAACAGGGACAGTGACTGTGTGGGACACACTGGTAGCACTCACCCTGGAGCCCTCATGGGGATGGATGACTGGGAGCAGATCATCTCCCTCCTGCCGCCAGCAAGCTCTCAGGTCTGCACAGTCCCCACCAGACAGCTACAAACTCCAGAGAACTGCATTTACTTTGTTGTGATCCGGGGGAATCGACATTAATTGGAAACATCAATGTAACAGTATCCCTGCCACAGCCCCAGAGTGCTTAATCCTACCAACGCTGCTCAAACCAGACAACTCCTGCTGCCTTCAGACAGTCCCAAATTTCAACCTTTGTGGAACATGTTTAAAGAAGCAAAACCCAAAGGATTATTGCCTGTATATATGTTTATATACACACATACCTCTCTGTATATACACCTCTATACTGGTATAACTACATTGATTACTATTCAATAGCTTTAGTAAAGATCTTTATTGGCACAAGTCCCAGTGTGGACACAATTATGGGAAGCAAGGTTGTGCTGCTCCCAAAGCCATCAGCAGCCTGAGGCATTCCCTAAGCTATTCAATTTTCATTGTGGTAGTGATTTAAAAACAAACAAACAAACGAACCACAAAAGTATCAGAGGTTGTAACTAGAATGAGACTTTCGTAGGACAACAGGCAGACAAACACACGCAGGTGAGCGCCTGGGAAAGGGACAGGGGGGCCTCAGCACCACTGCTGGATTCAGGCAGCTCACCAACAAGCACGAGTCCCTGCCAGAACACACCAGGGGCTGCTAAATTTCAGCGCAAGCCTTGCAGAAAGGCAGTCACCCTCACAGGCTGCTTGGTCACAGATGGAGCTCGATTTCTCGGTGCCAGCCCGGGCCCTGCCTCTCCACCTGATCCTGCCCTGCAGAACAAAAGCCTCCTGCTCAGCAGCCGCGGGGGACTGCTGTGCACGCCTTGCTGCCCAGCTCCATCCCATTTCGGCTGGGATGGGCATGAGCCTCCTTCCTTGCTTTGCCTCCTGCTGATATCTGCTCGTTTTCAATTTGAAAGCAGTCCCTTTCTTTGTACACACTGAGTAGAGGGGCGGGGATTTGGGAATCCTTTATATTCCTGACCAATGTGAGCATGCAGATGGTGTTTGCTGGTGACGCTTCACACCCAGCCTAACTCCACTCTTTGTGGATCTGGTTGGTTTGTGGTCTCATTTATTATGGAATACAATCCAGAGCATGAAAAAAGTACAGAATTACTGGCATCTATTCCATGCACTGGTCATACATTGCTATGTAAACTTGCCTATATTCAGGGATTCTCTGTTGATTTAACCACGGGTTAAAGGTAGCAAAACCTACAGCTTCAAAATTGCACGTGAACATTGCAGTCAATTCTCAAGCAGATGTCTACAAAAGCACAGTTAGAAAAACAGAGAAAAGCCCCAACTAAACAAAACCAGGTCACTTGAAGCACATTCCAGCTATGAAATACATTTCTCCCTCTCTCCCACTGTGGCAGCTTAAGAATTCCAGAAAGCCCTTGTAAAATGCACTTACCCATCACAATACTTTAGCACACAGTTCCTTCAAGGGCCTGACCCACATGTTCTTAAAATTACTATTCTAATAAGTCTGCACTGATTGAATGGGCATTGGTTGTAATTTTAAATGCTCAACAAGAATGAGTCATGTGTTGCCTTTTTTAGTGGTTTACTCCCAAGATCCCACCCTTTCCCAGACCCACTATGGCTTCATCCTGGAAACCACTGTCCTGCTCTAATAGAACAGGGGTCAAGTCAATCTGTGCCCTTGCAGCACCATCAAGGCAGAGTGCTGGCAAGAAACTGGCAGCAGGGACAGGAGGCTACCCAAAGCCAGCTCTCAACACACAGGTAGGCTTTGGGGTTGCTGTGGAGTTTTCTTCTTTTCTTGGTTTGAAGGAAATCTTAATAAAAGCTGGGGGAAAACTTGTCAGTCTGCCTCTGCTGTGCCAAGCAGTAAGAGTTGGAGCAGTTCCTGTCCCCATCCACATTCACAGGCTTCCCCTAATTATGTGCAGTGTGGTGGGCTGCCACACCTGAAGGATGGGAGGGCATCCAGGGATACCCAGGCCAGGTTGAGCTCGGGGCCATGGGAATCTCACAGGGTTTAGCAGAACCAAGTGCTGGTGCTGCACCTGGGTGCAGGACAGCTCCCGGGATCAATCCAGGCCACAGGGCTGGAAAGAGATGCCTTTAAAGTCCCTTCCAACCCAGGTATTCTGTGATACCTTAGCAAAGTATCCAGGCTGCCTTGCCAACAGCTTAGAGATGTTTAGGTTGGTTATTAGCAAAAGGTTCTTCCCCCAGAGGGTGCTGGGGCACTGAACAGGCTCCCCAGGAATGGTCACACCCCCGAGGCTGCCAGAGCTCCAGGAGCATTTGGGCAACACTCACAGGAAGGGATTTGTGGGGTGTCCTGTGCAGGGCCAGGGGTTGGACTGGATGATCCCTGTGTGTCCCTTACAGCTCTGCACATTCTGTGATTGGATTAGGGTTAGGGTTTGGGTTAGGGGTTAGGGTTTGATGTGATGTTTTTCTTTAAAACAAGAGTAAAGACATTTGCAACTTTTATTCACGGAATCAGCACTCAGCTGTGCTGTGGGAAGGAGAGACAAGCACAGGTACCAACCAGATGAAAGGCTGTGCATGAAAACACACAATACACCCAGAAACAGCAGGCTGGGTTTCCAAATGAAGGGGAACTCTGCTGATTTCAGTAGCGCTGCAAGCTGTATGACAAATGACAAGTGTAGCTTATGGAGACACAAAGCTGCTGTTCCTGACAGAAAACCCCTGCGTGCCGGTTCTGCAGAGGGCTGAGAGTGAGCCGGCCAGTCGGGCTTTGATCACCAGAGCCGCTCTCGGGGGGGAACAGCTACAAAATCCTGCTGCCCTGGCAGTGCCAGGATGATGCCATCTGACACAGCTACAGATGCCGGGACGCCTCCGCCAGCCCTGGGGCATCACCGAGTCTCCCTTGCAACCCTCACCGCCGAACCTGTATCGGGCGGGGCGGGCAAAGAGCCTCGGCACAGCGCTGAGCTGTGCTCCGGAGAGGGCGGCCGTGACACGGCGCGAAAGCGAAACCGCGGCGCTCGCAGAGCGGCTGGGGCAGCTTCCGCCAGCGCTCTGTGAACTGGAGGCCGCTGCCAGAGGGGTCCCAGCGCCGGGGATCGGGCACGGGATCGGGGCTGGGGAAGGGGATCGGGGCTGGGAATCGGGGCTGGGACGCGACTCCCGCCGGGAGCGGCTCCGCAGCTCCTTAAATAGCGGCTATAAATACAACGCCGGCGGCGCGCTCCCATTGGCTGAGCGGCTCTCTTGATTTGCATAAGAGGGCGTGGCCAGAGGGGGCGGGGCGGGGCGAGCAGCGCGCTTTGCCCGGCGGGGCCGCAGCGCCCCCTAGCGGCCAGAGGGGGAGAGCACCGCCACCCCCCGATCCTCCCATCCCTTGATCCCCCATCCCTTGATCCCCCTATCCCCATCCCCTGATCCCCCATCCCTTCATCCTCGATCCCTTGATCCCCCATCACTTCATCCCCTATCCCCCCATCCCTTCATGCCCCATCCCTTCATGCCCCATCCCTTCATCCCCCGATCCCACATCCCTTCATCCCCCTATCCACCCATCACTTGATCCCCCACCCCTTGATCCCCTGATCCCCCATCCCTTGATCCCCCTATTCCCAAATCCCTTGATTCCTCAATCCCCTCATCCCTTGATCCCCCGATTGCCCCCATCTCGTGACCCCTCGATCCCCCCATCCCAGATGAGCCCTGGCCTGGCCGTGCCTTATCCTGCCCTGCCTTGCACTACTCTCCACCCCTTGCTCCGTGTTCTTGTTCCCAAGGCCACCCTCAGCACCTTGGAAAAGTTATTAGTGAAAACTGAATGAGAAGGCTCTAAAGTTCAAGTAGTGCCCCCCACCTCACGGGATCTAGGTGCGTGCAAATTGCATGAAAATTACTCATTGTAAATTGGTATCTTGTGTTTTGCCTCTTTACCCCAAAGTGCTGATGATATACATTCCGTATATTGGATGATAACCATAATTAATGCACCGAACCATTTAGCAAATAGAAAAAGGGTATGAAGGGTATAAAAGGTTATGAAGTGTATAAAAAAGGGTATGAAGGGTTTACTGTAAAAATGTGAGCCTCAGCATGAGAATTGGAGTTGCTACTTTTGACAAGCAAAGCCTCTACCCTGTTGGCTAGAAAATGTTGTCTCCATTTCATTTGCAGCTCATAAAAGAGCACCATGGAAATGGACCCTGGTTTGATGTGCTGTAAAAGAGATGTGGGAAAGGAGACTAAATCTGTGGGTGTCCAGACCAGAAGGGAGGATAAATTGTAAGATCTTACCTCCCCATTCTGATGCTGATGCTCAGCACGGTGCTGTTCCCCTGCCTTGGGGAGGATTCAGAGCTGGCCCGCAAGCAGCACGTCCTGGTGATGTGTTTCTGGAATTAGGAGGGTGGGAAGGACAAATAAGACCCTTGGAACTGGGGCTGTCAAGAGTGTGTCACACCACAGTCAATGATGACCATGCAAACCACAGCTGGGCACAAGGCAGTGGAGCACACAGAGCCAGGCCAGGCTGGATGGGGGCTCTGGAAAACTTGGGATAGTGGAAGGTTTCCCTTCCCATAACGGAGGGTTGGAATGAGATGATCTTTGTGGTCTCTTCCAGCCCAAACCAATCTATCATTAAAAAAAAAGAGGAAAGCAGGATGTCCTGAGCACCTGCTTCTTACAGAGCTGCACTTTCTAGAATTGAGTGTTTTGTATTCACTGCAATTGCCCAAAAATTTCTGAGAACACAGCTCCCCTTTGAAAAAGAGCTGCCAGGTTAAAAAAAAAAAAAAAAAAAAAAAAAAAAAAAAAAAAGGTGCTTTGTGGAAGCAAGATTTTGCTTTCTCATATCCCAAGGGGCTGTTCAGAGACCTCCTTTAGGTCTGTTATCATTGCTGCAAGCTGAATATCTTATTCCAAATGAGGCCAAATTAAGAATGAGGACTGCTGTTGAGTTTTTGCTGACTCACACTGAAATAATATTAGAAAATGTTCATATTTCTTGGCATGAAGATCCAGAATTTCGACAGCTCCTGGAATTTACAGAGTTGTCCTGATTCTTCAGCAAGACACAGACCTTCTCTGCTTTGCCTGCAGGAGGAGGAATCTCTTGGGCAAACAGGAGAGAGGTTTCCCATGCCCTGTAGCAGTCACAGGGCTTTACCTCAAGCCCAGCTGACCCCAAAGCCCATCCACACGAAATACTTGACCTTTCCCAAGCCTTTGATCTGAGGGGCCTTGAGATTGCTGCTGTGCCTCCAGACTTGTGCTACACCCACCACAGCACATCCCAGGCTCACCTAAACAAGGGGTCCACACAAACAGTGACTCAGGGGCAAGCAGCTTCCTTAGGAAGAGCATAGACCAGCAGGCTGCTGCTTGAAAGGCAGCAGACAAAATCAAAAGCCTGAGTATTCCTTCAGATATAAAATACCCTTTTTGTTTGGTAACAGCTCGGCAGCACAACTTGGAGGTGGAAATACATGAGGATTGATCTCAAGGCTCCTGTGTGGGGTGTTTATCTTAGACCTATGGCATTCTGAGTCATATGATTATACAGACTCCCAGCTTTAATTAGAGAAAAGAAAGTTTCTGCATCTCATGACTGTGCAAGAAGATGCATTGTGGCAGCTGTAAAGGAGACACACATAAGGAGAGAGAGAGGGAGAGAAGAAAAGCCAAAAAGCAAAAGGAGCCAGAATCTGTTATATGAACAATAACTCGAGGTTTCTGAGTTCTTGGCATTGGCTGTGCCTCATCCAGCTCTGAAGGCCAGAGCTGTGAGTGGGGGAATTGCAGCTCCTGTAGGAGTTACCCCTTTCCCACTGAACAGGCAGAACAATGTTTGCCTGAGCTCCTCAGTAATTCTGCTTGAGCTGAGGTGACCTAGATCTGCCCGAGAGCCTTACATATTCCTGAGTGCAAACATAAATACACTCTGCTCCTGCATTTAATTTCTGAGCAGCTCTAATTAAGCTTAGCTTTGTTTAAACACATCCAGAGCTCCCTTGGTATTTGGCCTTCAGTGTGAAGACTCTGCCATTCACAAGAAGAGCTGGGCCATAAATGAGAGTGAATGGCAGCTGCTCCTGCTTCGCTGATGCTGCTGGTGGAACCTGGGGGTTTTGCTTCTGCTGCAGCCCCAGGGATTTGTCTGAGCCTTATGGGCTCTCACAGGGCTTGTGTGCTGAGGGCAAGGGAAGGGAAAACAGAGTGAAAATGCTGAGACCCACAGGCTGCAGGTCTCAGTTGTCATGTTAACTCATGTTTCACGGCTCCGTTGCATTTGTGCGCCGGAGAAAAGCAGGGAATGTGTTCACAGCCCAACGTGCAGCTGCATTCTTGTGTAAATAACAGTTAAAATGGGCAGTTTGTGTTTCTTACTCTCTCCTGTTTTTCCCGTTTCAGCTGGCAAAGAGTCCAGGCTCTTCATTTCTTTTTTTTTTTCCCTTGAAAGAATGAGCCATTTTTGATCTCCATCCCCAAGAAATGACATTGATTCGTAAGGGACTCAGACAGACACCTCTGCAGACTAGACTTGGTAAAGGGCTGCAGGCCAGACCTTCCCCTGCTCTGGTAATGTGCCATAACCTCTGTCAGACTCACCCCCACTACCCCTCTATCTCTGCTTCCAAACCACCAAACTTTGTTCCTTATGCAGCCAAATATTGAGTAGCTCCCAATAGGCACAGCTCTGAGGGAGGGGTGGATGGCAAAATCTGCTCCAGCACAGGAACCTTCCCACCTGCTGCCCCACAAAGCACCACTGCCACGGGCCAGCTGGCTGCTTGCACTGACCCTCGAGTCTCCTTGACCTCAGGGATGTCCCACATGCTGTGGCTGGATTTGAATCCTCTGTCCCAGTGCTCCCTGTGTATAACAAGGAGGTGCATTTTTGCATCTTGAGCACTGACCCTCCACCCCAGCAATAAAAGCCAATCTGTCTGAGCAGGGCAGGTTGAGAATGGGGAGCTACTCTTGTGTAGTTTCCCTTTCCCTGCTTTGCTTCCTGCTGATGTCAAAGAGCTCCAGAAGTTGAAAGCTTTTGGAGCAGCACCACCATGGTACCCATGGAGATGCACTGCCTCACCAGCTGAAACATACTCAGACCATAGCTCTGTTTGCTCTTCCTACCACAACAGCAGTTGGTTTGTGTAATGAAACACTTCTTGTGCTGTAATCTGCGAAACCTACTTACATGGTGCCACCAGCAAGGCAGGCTTCTCACTTTGCCTGTGCCTACATGCACTTCCAGAGATGCCAGTTTTCCTCCAAAAGGCAAATAGAACCAGAAACTGGTCATGAGAAAATGGAAGCATTCGGGTAGGAAGGTCTTGTTGCATTAAGAGATTTAAAGTACAAAATGATAACACATTTTACAGTCACCTATTCCACTGCAAAGTTGCTATGAAGTACTTCAAAGGCTGACTGCTCACCCATTTTAAGGCATAATAAATGACCACACAAGAGGCAGTGCCATAAAGACTCGGATCTGTGATCTATAAGTATTCACACCATGCAGCCAGCCAAGTCCTATCAAATCCTATATTGCTTTTGGCACTTCTACACTGTTCAATGCTCTTGTGAGTGCCAGGTTATCCTGAACTTTATTATATATGGATTTGAACATTTCATCAAGTCCTTCTCTTGCTGGAACAATAAATAACCAGTCCTAACTAGGCACAACTCTGGAAAATTAAAATTGCACTGATGTGGAAAATTAGCCCCTGATAGCAAGACTTCAGCAGCAGGGCCAGTGGGACTGTGCAGGCCAGCCAGAGAAACACTGAAGCTGGTGGTGGCAAGGAGTTAGCTGCTTGAAGGACGGGTGTCTTGGGCTATTTTAGCCATATGTGTGTGTCATGACCAGCCCTTCCCTGCCAGTCCAGAAGGGCATGGGACTCTCAGGGGCTGCGTGTCAGACATGCCAGGCCCATATGGGTGTATGGGGCACTGTGGGATGTACAAACCAGCCAGTCAGAGGGTGGGCAGGCTAAACAAATGTGCTTAAAATAGCACTGCATGACTCCTTCCAGGCAAATGAACGTTGCCTTGGCATGTCTGAAACCCTGCCCTGTGCTGTCACTCCGCTACCTGACGCAAGGCAGGGGGAGACTTGGCCTCCTGGGCTACACAGATCACACCGATGCAGTGCTCAGAAAAAAACCAAGGTGGGGAAGGAATGACGAGTTGAGTGGAAACTGGAAGGGTGTGGCCTTTTGGAGGGGTCACAGCTTGGGGCTTGAGGGTTTTGGTTCCCTCTAGGTCGTAGATGTGGTACCAACACCCACCTGCACCAGGGTCCTGCCCACGGCTGGGGGTGTGTGCCTCACTGCTGGCTCCCAGGGCTGCAAATGTCCAAGGGGATCCTGCAAAGGGAAAGAGAAGCGAGGCCTCATCAGCGCTGGGGAACTCATTGTGAGCTCAAAGCAAAGAGGCTTCTCCCTGCTGCAAGCATCTGCTGCAGCCAAGGAAGGGAAAAAAATCGTATTTGTACACAGAGTTTCTAAATAAGTAGGTTACACCGAGCTGCCCCTGACTCACGCTGCTGTCATCCCAGGGAAGCAGCTCCGCCAGGCTCTGACCTCTGCCTGCCTGGCAGGATTACGTGGGGAGGCAGCTCACTGGAGGGGCTGCCTTCAGCCACACACACAGCTCCACTGCCAGCTCCTCTGGGAACAGGGCAGAACTGTAAATTTGCCATCTTTTCTGGGCTTGGAGAGATGACTCTTGCCATGCCCAGTGCCCCTGCCACATTTCCCATGATTTTGTGATCAGGCAGGGAGTAGAGACCACGCATCCCTGCAGCACAGAAGGCTCTCCCTGGGCAGCCTGTGTAGTTTCCTGGGGAAAGAGACAATAATTTAAGTTTTTACCTTGTTTATAACTGAGCAGAGCATCACTTCAATCTCTCCTCTTACTTCCAGTGATGATATCTGCACCAGTAAACCAAAGAGAGTCCCGGCACAGCCTCCAGCAGCAACACAGAGCCCTATGTGGTTTTTAAGTGTTACACATTCCCTGCCACCGTTTTGGCCCATGGTGCCCTGGGATGTCCCAGCTGGCAGCCCTGGGGCTGGTCCTGACCGCAGAATGGGTGAGCTCACCCTGTGCTGGGGAGAAAATGAGGTCAGCCCTGAGGACGTGAGCTGGGCTCTGGGCATGCTTGCCTGACCTCAGGGCAGCGAGAGGCCCTGGCCAATTGCTCACTGCTGCCAACATGAGCGGACTCTTTTGCTCAGGAAACCAGAGCAGTGCTGCCACGTGCCACTACAGTTAACAGTCTGCTGCCATCCTTTCGAGTGCTGAGGTGATCTTAGGGGCTGCCATTCAATTTGCAGGTTTTCTGCAGGAAGCAGAACACCCCTGACCCCTGCTTTGGCAAACGCTCCCTGCAGATGCTTCCACAGGACATCAGGGCATCCTCAGAAAGTCCTTGTTGTGCTGGTGTGCGAAGTGGCTTCTGAAGGCAAGGTACAGAGCTGCAGACAGGCAGATGAGAGAGATGGAGCTGGTGCTGGGCCCAGGGAGCTGCAGCAGGTAATCCTCTCCTGCAGCCTCTCCCCATGAAGTGCTAATGCAGAGCAGAGCTTGCAAGCAGTGCCTGCGGCTGCTCAGCACTGTCAGCCCGCAGGCATCTCTCCCAAAACTGCTGAGGAAGCACAGTGTGCCCCAGAAAAACGTCCTCAGAAACTTCTGTGAAAGCTCAGCTTAACGTTTTACAGTGCAAATTCCTGCTCATGGATGATGGAGGGACAGCCCTGCCCATGTCCCTGAGGTCCCAGTACAAACAGAGGATGATTAACACACCCCGTGCCTGGCCTGGGCTCCTCCTTCAGCCCGTGCTCAAGGCTGTGTCTCGGGGGATTGAGGTACCACTCCAGAGAGCAGGTGGCCATCCCTTGGCACCCTACACAGGTTAAGCAGGTCCAGTCCTTTCCTATATCTCACACCAAGTCTAGGCTCCATTCTTGCCCTGTGTAAGCCTAGTTTGAAGCCTAGAGCATTGCTTTGCATGACCAGGCAGGAGTCTGTGTAGGCTGAAAATGTTTCACCTCCGAGAGAGAGGCACTTTTAGATGTAAACCTGTGGCTCTGGCTGCATCTCAGTGGTGTTTCCTCCCAGCTGCTCATGGCCAGAGAGCTCCTGGCTGCAGCCTGGGCTGATGGCTCTGCATCCAATTGAAGCCTCAGGGAGATATTTTTTGGCATCCCATTGTGACTGTGCTTTTTCCTCAGCCGCCACAGACAGACCTTTGCTCCAGGCCATTTTGATGCTTTTGGAAGACAGCCTGTGTCTAAAACGCAAATGCAGCTTTGAGCTGAAAGATCACAGAATGCCTTTGCAAGGAGTTAAATTTGCAGCTATGAAAAAACAAAAGCAGCAGTCTAAGCAGGTTTACTTAGGGCTCAAAAAGCAACCTGACATTTGAAGTCTGTCAGGTATTTTCAGAAGTCTGCCTCTATCAGCATCACCTCTACCCGTGCAGTTGCTTTGTGTTGATGCTTATGTTCTACGTTGCCATTTTTCCCCAGCACAGCCACTGTGTATCACTGGGGATGTCACAAAATGCCTTCTGAAGGGTGGAAAGAAAGAATGAAGGGTTGGGGAGCCAGGAAAAAAAACAGGTACAAAGCTCTCATGGCATTTGAGCAGCAAAGCTTTGGACACCCACCCAAAGCCTGGTCTTTGTCCTCACTGTACCTTGCTGGTTCTCCAAGCATCCAGTCAAAGATGATCCCTGCTGCATCCCTAAGGAGCTGGCACTAGGTATGCAGCAAACAGATAAGGATGGCTACGAGTTTCCAGGACACTAAAGAAGTAGCACCTATTTTCCCTGGAATTCAGATTATTCATAACATGCTAGTGATAATTTTGCATCTCACCTAACAGGTGGTCTATTAAGGTTTCTTGGCTGCAGTTGCAGAAACAGTACTTCTGGGCTTTACAAGCAGCATTTATCATGGCTGGCAAGGTAATTTATTTGTGTCTTAAGTACTTGTAATTAGACTGCCTCATAGCTAGTACAGTGAGGAACAAAACAGACTTCAGTAACACGCAGATAAATAATTCAAAGAGCATTCCTTAAAAGAAGCATTTGTTTTTCCTCTCTGTTCCCACTGTCACTTTGAGTTCCTTGATCTAAAAGCTGGGATCAGTCTCCCCGGGGTTTGCAGGTCACATAGCTGCCACCCCTCCCGGGAAGTTGGAAAGTTCAGAGAAAACCAAAGCATTTAAGAAGGAAAGAAGTTCTGTAATGTCAGCTTCTCTATTCTGGAGAGCCAGCTCCCATCTGCTGCCTCTCCAATAGCTACTCCACCCAGCCCTCAGATAATAATCACAAGCTATTTCGCCAGCTCTGTTTCCTTCTACATTTTTGCTGTTAACTCCATCAGCTGAATTGATAGCATTTAGCTCAAGAGCACAGAGACTTACAGAGCAAAACGTTGTTATTTGGGTTCTGGGTGATAAGAAGGGATGCCCCTTGTCCTGCAAACTACACAAGCGTGTGCAAAGCTTTGTTTCAAGGAGCAAGAGTAAAGTTAAGCAGGGCTCTTGAAGAGACAGGGCCAAAAATCCATGGAGTGCTTTGCCAGGGTGAGCTGATTTCCTACATGGATGTGGATGTTTGTACTGTTACATTTGCAGGGAAAATCACTGCTGTACCCTGCCCTTCAGGCTGTCCCTGGGGGAGGAACAGCTCTGCTGTCCAAGGGCCCAGCTCTCCTGCTCCCACTCAGGCAAAAATCCCTCTGAGAGCAAGAGTTGAGATGGCAGAATGAAAATTGCAAAACTGGATTCAGATTAGCACCTGGTCAAAAGCCAGGAATCTTCAGTGATAAAACATTTTTGTTTTTCAAAGCATGCATCAGATTTGGAAGCATATTTTAGCTTTCAAAAGTGTAATTTTCTCCCTGAGTTGCTCACAGTTTCCCTCACACACAGGATTATTTTAGCAGCCCCAAATACGTGTATCTGCATGTGCAAACTTCAGCAGCACGTTAAAGAGACACTGCCCAAAACTCTTCAGTCCTCATGAAGTGAAACTCAGAGTGTCTGACATGGAAAGTTTGCATTAGCTTAAGCTCCAATAATTCAATCCATCTGCCAGAGAGACCTAATAAAACTCCTTTTGCTGGACTGGTTTTCTCTAAGGCTTCCCTTCATCTGAACAGGTCTCTAGGGTTGCTTTTCCTGGCCACATTTGCTGGACACAAACAGCATCCATACGCAGGACCTGGTGTTTCCCTACAAAATCATCCTTGTGAAACCCAGGAGGGTTTTTTCTTTCACCTGCTCATGTGACATGCCTTCAGAACATCATCTCTGGTGTCCCAGCATGCAGCCCACATCTGCAGAGACCTGTGGAGAGATGCACACATTTCTCAAGGCAGCAGAGAGCACTTGAGCCAGCACACCAAGGAAACAGCTGAGAGAGGGTTCCTGTGCACACAGAACAGCACAGGCATGTCCCCACCTGTCTGAGGGCTTCCCTCAAAGTCCCCTAAAGAGCTCAGTGTACTCCATTACTCACAAGGGTTTTTTGGGGCCTCAGTGTTCCAGATAGAGCAGAAGTTCTCAGTGCCCTGGGACAAGTCCACTCCCAGCTGGCCAAGCTTGCCCTGCAGTAGAAACCCCATTTTTTCCCAAAGGCACTTGTACCCTCCACGGACTGATTCCCCACTGGGTGAAGAACACTTTGTCCTTTCCTTGGCATTCAGTCCTGAGAAACTAATCCAGCCTGGGCAGCAGCCTTCTCCAAATCCAAGGGCTTTCCATCTGCATGGAAACCAACTGTGTTCAAGAGCTTTCCATTCCACGCCACCATGTCAAATGAAGGTGTTTCCACCCCCTAGCTCCCATCTCCATTTCAATGTGGCAGGGAAATAGGGATGAGAAGGTGAAGCAACCCTCCAGACAGGGTTGTTCTGCTGGCACAGGGGGGCTGAGAGAGGACCTGCTGTCACAGCATCATAGTGCCATAGAGTAGTCTGGGTTGGAAGGGACCTTAAAGGTCATCCAGTTCCACCCCCTGCCATGGGCAGGGATACCTTCCATATCCCAGATTGCTCACAGTTCCATCCAGCTCCTTGGACACGTCCAGGATGGGGCAGCCACAGATTCTCTTGGCAGACTTCACACACCTGTGCGGCCAAAATCCTCTCATCAACATTCAGCAAATGACAGCAGATGCCAAATAGGAGAGGGAAACTCACCTGGGTGGATTTCAGAGTGTGATGTGTTCTCTCAATGATCACTTGACTTGTGGGAGAGCATGGAGTGCCAAGAGTGTGATGAACACCCCAATCCATTAAAATTGGTGATGGCAATTTGGTGATGGTAATTTTCAGCAATACAAACATGGGGAAGACATTCTAACCTTCTGCTCAGGGTGACAGCACTCCAGGCTGTGTTCTGCCAGCTTTATTTATCCTGATTTGATGGGAACAGTCAGGGACTGGAGCAGTAGTAGCTGCAGGTCGATGACAGAGTCTGGCATGCAGGGGTGACCAGAGAGTTACAATTTCTTCTCACTGAGCTGACAGAAGTAGCTTGGATGTCTCTGCTAAGCTCCCATTTATGGGATGGTTTGGCTGAACACCCTCTGCTTCATCACATTGCTTAGTTAGTCCTGGTGTCATACAGCACTGCTTTCTAGAAGCTACTGGAAATTTGAGAGTTTCCCAGTGAGGAAAAGTTGATAACAATAAAATCAGCAGCATCTTGCCATTAATTTCGTGGCTGTAGGATTTGACCAAAGAAAATCTCTACAATGAGTATTTTGATTCCATGAAGAGCATGCAACCAGAAAAAGACTTTGCTCAAGAAAAGTATCTGTAAACAAAAGGGAGCTCAGCTAAAACTGGAAGATGTGAGTCTGAACAAACTCAGCACACCCAGTATCTGCCAGGCTGATCTGTAGGCAGGAAGTTCCAAGATGATTGTTGTTTGGGCAAGAACCAGAAGTTTGGGCTCCATTTCTGAGCTAGATAATCGATATGGGCTGAGGCCAAACCCCACAGCTTTTCTAAGGCTAGGCTATTTCTTGCTTCATATTATTAGGCACAAGAGACAGAGCTGACTTGGATTTACAGAATCTTGGCTCAGACACAGTTAGCATTAGCATGACTACTGAGGATGAGTGTATTCTCAGTTAAGGCCCCTTCAGGAATTGGGTTTTTTCATGGAATTTCAAAAGCCCAGTGGAGATGCAGCATTCATTTCCACCACAGCATCACTGGGGTCTTGCATGGGGAGGTATAAGATTACATCCAGGGTATACTGGGGTTTTAGAGTTTTTCCTTATTTCAGCCCTAAAGCTGAATCAGCCCAGGCAAATCCTGGAACTGCTGCCCCTCTGCATCCATGCTGTTCCTGCCTGTGGTCAGGCTCTCCAGCATCAGGAGCTGCAGAGGCTTCCATCAGACACCCGAGTTCCTGCAGAAAAATCCTTTCCAAAGTGGTTTACTCTGTGCTGCACTGCTGAAATTCAGCTGACTGGAGAGAGGCTGGATGCAGTGCAGACACACCACAGAGCAGCTCTGAATTTGAAGGGAAGAATAACTCCTCCCAGTAAAAAACTCCAAGGGGAATCAAGACAGCGATTTTGGCAACAGCCAGGATAAAAAGCATCTTTTTCTCTGGGAGGGTTGTCTGGAGAGTTTTTGGATGGCTCTGAGAACAGTTTTCCACCTTATCCAAAAGATGGCACTGTGAACATTGCAGCCAGTCTCTGCTCCTGCCCGGGTCTGGCCCTGCTCAGCTCCAGAGGGCTGAGCTCACAGCCCACCCTGCTGTGGCACCCAGCTTTTTACAGCATTTTCCATAGCTGACTGTCTTCGTCCCAGAAAAAGAGTAAATCAGAGCCTGACTTGGCTCAGGCAGTGTTTGATTCCTCTAAAATCCAATTCTTAAGGTTTTGGAGAAGCTTTGTGTTTTAAAGTGAGAAGGGAGACAGAGAGAAACAGGAGAGGGATGAGGGGGAGAGGGGATGAGAAGCTGTGAGAAGGAGCAGATGAGACCACAGGGGCTGGACTTGTGTCAGCAGTGGGAGAGGAGAGGAAAGCAAAGGAAGGAGGGAAGGAAAGTGACAGGGTCCCTCCTTTGCTCACCATGAGAATTATCTGGCTTAACAGCTGGGGGGGACATCTGTGGCTGCCCAGAGCAGGATGGAGCTTCCACTTGGTCAGTCCAGCCCCAGCCTCACTCACACGGTGTCCCAGCTAGAGACCTTCGTGGAGAGACATGAAACTAATGCATCAGATTTTTAAGCAAGCACAGGAACATCACACAGGAGTGCTGGACAGGAAGTGAGAAATTTTGCATTAGCTTGAAACTACAGAAGTGTAATTATACTTACATGCCTTTCAGTCCAATTTGTGGATTTTATGATGACCCCAGAGGGTTGTTGGTTTGAGTTTAATTGACCTATTTGCAATCGAGCCAGTTCATTCCTACAGCTGGGGACACTTTTTTCACAGATTCCAATTCAGTGATTCAAGCTTCTGAGGCCAAAGGGACCATTAGATCATGCAGTCTGGCCTCTTGCATATGGACTTTCCTCCAGACATTCTTCTGGGCTGCACAAGATGTGCCTGGCAAAAGCCTGCATCCCAAAAAGAAGCTGAGGCTGGACTAGTGTTCCCAGGGATGGGCAATGCACCATTTCCCTTAATCACATATTCCTGTGGGCAATCACTCATTTGGAGATTTCAATGTAAGCATCATCAGGATCTTGGTCACCCAAGACATCACCTGACCCAAAAATGTTTAATGAACAGTGCTGATGGACATGCTATTAATTCTTTAAAGCATTTTTTTAAAAAATATGAATTGGATTATGAAGTACTTAGGAGATGTTAATTTTGCCGAGTGGTCTGATTAGCTCCACATCCAGACAGAGCAGACTAAACAGCAGGAGTCATCAGTTGTTCTCTCAGCTTTAACTCATATTTTTGTGAAAACTCAAGCCCTTCTGAGCAATGGCATGTACAGAAGTCAGTTTTTTAGTTACCCTTTAGAAGCTGTGACTGGGAAATGCCCTGGTAGGACACACAGATGGCTCTTTCCACATGCTGCTTGGCAGATGTGCAGGAAAATTACACTGGAAAGTTGGCTCTCAGCTGGGCTTTGCAGCGAGGTGCTAAATGCATGGGCTGTAGCACTTTGTGATGACATGCTTTGGGTTGTTGGCCTGGTTTTTATCAAGTTTCTTTGCCAAATTACAAACCCGGTTGCTGGTTGGAAGCTCAAAATCTCACATCTTTACAAAAAGCAAGGGGTGAACTGAAGAGATGTCTCCCAGTCTTGGGATGTGGTGCTGCCTTCTAGGGTGTGACTCTGCCTGTGGGCACAGGCACAGCTCTCCCGGGTCTAACAATACCTCCTCAGCCCCTCCAAGCTCCCTTTAAACCTTGTTCCTCTTGCTTTAACCCCTGGCCTCCTTCCCAACTCCCAACTCTTCTCTATTACTTTTTTCTGCAGCTCTCCAGGACAGCCCCTTCCCTCACAGCCATGAGCTGAGGGAGAGAAGGATTTTCTTCTTCACTGATACCCAACTAACTGGGGACCAGACACCATGAAATAACTTTTAGTAAGGCAAAACACTCACCTGTCAATCTAAGACATAGGGAAACACGACCAGGTCTGCACACTCAGACATTGGGCTTCTCTTCACACTGCAGTCAAACTCATTCCCCACAAATGCAAGCATTGCAACAGCCCTGCAACATGTCCAAAAGTCTGCCCAGGGAGCTGGCAGAATCCTCTCTTCCCAAAACTGAAGCCTTCAGCACACACACAGTGCATGTGGGGCTGGGCCATGCATGTCAGAAGCACTTCATGTCTTTGCAGCCTGCCTGGGCACCAGGGCTGTGCCCCAGACAAGGGGCTCCTTCTCCATTGTGCTTCCTCTCCTGCCAGCACCAAGGCATGCTGCTGCTTTCCAGGAATTCAGGCAATTTTGGGAGTTCTGGCTGACTTTTGATGCTATTTAGGCCAGGCTGGATGGAGCTGTGAGCAGCCTGGTCTAGGGGAAGCTCTCCCTGCCTGTAGCACAGGGTTGGAACTGGAGAATCTTTAAGGTACCTCCAACCCAACCCATTCTTTGATTCCATGATTCTGTGATTCCATGATTCTGTGATTCCATGATTATTCTTATTACAGTTACTTGAGCAAGAGAAGGAAGAAACTGGGCTCATCAAAAAATCTGAGGGCAAGGCACATCACACCTGCTGGCCACAGGACAGTGAAGCCCTGCAAGCCCTGATGGGGCAGTCTCGGGCAAAGGTAAGGTCTCAGCTCTTTGGGGCAGAAATGAGGAATGCTGTCACTAAAAGAAACTGCAAAGGGAATTTTAAATTAATTTGAGATTTTAAAATTTAATGGCATTTAAATTTTAACTAGTCCAGCTCTCGGCAAAATAAAAGCAGTCTTTCTGTTCCAGTGTGGAATGGGCCAGATCCTGCAGCTGTAGTCAGTGGCCCTCTCTGCTGGAATCAGAGGGACTTCATTGATTTGTAGCAGCTGAGGGTCTGCCAGCTCAGGCTCTCTCCTGGAAACACACCACTCCAATCTGGCTGGCGGTGCAGCCTTGATGTGTCATTAATTCACAAGAAAGCTCCTGCCAGGCCAGACACACGTGGCTGAAAAAAAAAAAAAGAAAGAAAATTACTCAAAAGCTTGTTATCATCTGTCATGTTATTGAAGCTAATTTAAAAAACACTTCCCAGGCTCCCAATCTCAAAGGATGTTGTTTTTCTCTCTGTGTGCATATGTTAGGAAACCACCAGTCTCATTGTGTTTTCAGGCTCTGTTTCTCTCAGGAGGGCGAGGGCAGGGAGTCAGCGAAGGGGAAAGGGAAAGACCCTTCGTGCCCTGCCAGCACAGAACCATTCCCCACACTTGGGCTTTGTCCTTCAAAGTTTGAAATGACTCATTGATAAAGGTTCCCACTGTTTCCTTTGGGAGATTTTTAGCAGTCCTTTCAGGCTTCAGTGTTAGGATATTTCTCTTGATAGTCAGCCTAGACATTGCTTTGCTGCGTTTCCTCCCATTGCCCCTGGTTACACCTCATCCCACCCTAAACAATTCCTTTTCCCCTCCTTGTGTTGATACTGTGCATATCAGAAAAGGAGGGGGTGACTGACACAGGGATAACACAGAAACATGTTTTTAGTCCAGCCTGCACAATAATTTCCAGCCAGAGTTGGAGTCACAGATTACTACTTACCAAACATCTTTTGGACAAGGAATGAGGACGAAATGACATCAGGGCTGTCTCAAGGATTTAACCATCTTCCACCTGCTGTCCATTCCCTTCAGGTACCACCACCACCTCTGGGAACTGGGCCTCATGGTCCTTGCTCTTTTTAGCGGCTCACTGTAAAAATTGAGTGTAACAGAAGCTAAAAGATCCCTCTGGATGAGGCAGCATATGGAAAAAAGGAAAATGATTTAATGGCAGCATTATATCATAACCACAATCTGAAAAGTACTTGAAACTTGTGTTTATTGACTTCTCTGCCGCAGTAACAGCCTGGCAAAACAAAAGGCAAGAAAAGCTGACAAATGCAGGGATATGAATGCAGTGCAAAGCAAAGCACAGCCAACAGCTTTACTGATGAGAGATGCACTTTTCCTTCCTGGTTTATAGCAACTGTGCAGCTCCCTCTGTGATGCTGAAGTGCAGCAGAGATTTTTGGCTTATCAAATTAAGTTGTTTCCTAAGCTGTGGTTTGAATATCTCCAGGAGTTTTGGGGTGAAACCTCACCCTTCCCAGGTCTTTTGGCTTCTTTATGTGGTAGACCCAGCATTTAAAGGCACTGCTCAAAATGCAAACAAAAAGGTTGACTTTGTTTTTGGCAAAGAAAGAGCAAAGAGAAGTCAAGTCATTAGCCTGACACTGCTGCACTGTGATATTCCCTGAGAAAAGCATCACCTGCAGAACTGGGATGGGCAGGGAAGGAGGAGAGAACTCACCTGATGTGCTGGTGTGACCCACAAACACAGATTTTGGAGGAAAAACTCCAGAAACACCTATCCATTAATATTTCTGCACATAATGCCTTACAGCATCCAAACAAGTCACCAGAATGGGTTAATTTTTGAGAAAGATTCAAATGTAATCAGCCTGGGAGAAAACTGCACCTCAGAGACAGGAAATGGGAACTGTTTTGTCTCCTCATACATGACTTCAGTGGACTTTCTCCTCAGATTTTTGGGTCATTGAAAGCTTTGAGCTGCTTTGGCTTTGTTGCTTCCATCTGGGTGGTTCAGTAGAATGCAAAAATCAGAGAGGTCAACACCACACCTCTGGGGAAGGCAGGAATGCTGCCTGCATCCTTCAGTGCTGAGGGGAAGCACAGGCATCTGCCCTGGTGGCATTTCTCTGGTGGCAGAAATCACACACCTCCCTGGCCTCCTGCAGGGCAGCAATTCTCCCTCCAGGGAAGATGCTCAAAGCTGAGGGACTAATTTGTTAAAGTCTGTGGAAAAAACAGGTCTGCAGAAAGAACTGGAGCAAGGTTTTCTTGCTGACAGCAGGGTTGAGGCAGAAGGACAGCCTTCCATACCTTGGATTAAAACTAGGCATTTAGAGTCTGGATTTAAATTTTATAACACTCTCATAATGAGGGAAATCAAAAGGGCCTTTGGGATCTCAGCACTCCTGGGTTTACAGGGAGCTGAGATCTAAAATAATTGCTTTGAAAGCCAGGCTCTAGACAGGATAAACATATTCCTGGGGACAGATCTGATTAGGTGAGCTCCTCTGAAGGGGAGACATGGTATAAATAGAGCTGTGGTTGGCCTTTCTGACTCAGCTAATCTGATCATTACCTCCTGCTGGCCTCGAGGTCACCCTATCTGACCAGCTCTGCTGACCCCTTGGAATATCCCAGCAGCTCCCACTCCAGCAGGTGACTTCCCAGTGGCTTATAAAGCCAAAGAAGAAAGCAAATTGAGAGAGGGAAAGCACCCTGCAAAATCTTTTCACTATCCCTTCCTTCCTCATGCAAAATGGATGTTGCTTCTGAAGAGCTCTCAAGGGAAAATCACTGACCTACGTAGCAATGGTTTTTTCTTTTAAACTTTGCATACAGGCATATGTATCCAGAAAAGTTACTAAATTAAACACACCTCAGTGTGCATCAATGCAAATGTGGAATTACTGAGCAATGCTAGTGATGAGAACAATTAAAATAAACTTTATTATTAAAATACACTTATCAGTCTGTGCTGATAAGTTTGACAGCCTCTGGTGCTGCCACAGAGCCAAATATCTTCCTTTCTTGAAGAAATTATTGTTTTGCAAAGGATTAAAAAAAAAGCTCAAAACCCCAAGCCCAGATAATCTCTTCCTGTTCAGGGAAGTGGTTCTGGAAGATAGAATAAGTGATGTATTTGCAGCATGGAGATGTAAGATGGAGTGACACAGTACTCCCAGAGAGCAGAGACAGATGGGGTGAGACCCTACAAAAGTTATCAAAACTACACTGGAAGAAAAAAAACCCCTCAAGATCTCTTATAAGTTCTGGCACACAGTAAATGCACACAATCAATAATTTTTAATTTGATCCCTGTTGATTTAGTTTAGCTTTTGTTTTCCTCTTAGTAATCTAACTGCTCACCAGTGCCTCTGATTATTTGTTCAATATTTGGCAGGTCAAGCAACAACAGAAATATCCCCTGTGCCACTCCTGCTGCCTAGACCCTGGCACCAAGGGTTCAGCAGATGCTCAATCTGTGTCTGGGTCCTTTTCCTGAGACTTCTATTGGAGGCTAACTGGTGTTAGAGAAGATCATGGTGTTATTTCTATTTGCATTCATTTACTGGGCATTGGACTGCACAGGATTTTGTATTTAACTCTCCAAGCTGTAAACTGATCATTACCAATAAATTCTATTGAAAAAAAAACAGTCAGGTGAGGACTCCGGTAGCACAAACATCACTGTCTTTCTCTGTTCTGTGACCCATATTGTCCCTGCCCTCTTTTCTGGAATTTTATCAGAGCAAAAGATAAGGAGCAAAAAGAGAAATTGAGATTTTCCAAGTGCGTTGCTGATCTTGGAGAATGAAGATGGTACTATTGCAACAGGGCCTGGTTTTCACTGAGTACAAACATCCACTTTTAGAAAAATCAATGGTTACTCAAGGTGATCACCTAAATCATAAAATGGTTTGGGTTGGAAGGGACCCTCATCCAGTCCACTCCCTCATCCAGGGTCTATCCCAGGTTGCTCAGGGCCCCATCCAGCCTGGCCATGGTCAGGAACACCTTCCACTATCCAGAAAGGACCTAAACTGTTAAAAAGATGGCATTCAGGTAACATTCTGAAGTTCCCCATCCCGCCAAATTGGCCTTGGACTTTAACTGTTTCTGGGATGGGGAAAACAGGAGAAATTAGCTGTCTTCATTGGGACACCTGAGGCCTGGGGCCTCCCCAGCACCAGGCTGGATGGGGCTCTGAGCAACCTGGGATAGTGGAAGGCGTCCCTGTACATGGCAGGGGATGGGAATGAGGCGATGTTTAAAGTCCCTTCCAGCCCAGGCCATTCTGTGATTCTATAATGGGAATTTTAAATGGCTGCATGAACAAGCACCAAGGAAGCAAAAATGTAATTCCTGAACCACTGAGGAGACAATTCAGTGATGCAATTACTGCTAAAGCACTCAAAAGGGAAGATGCAGGTCAAGGTCAACACAACTTTCCACTGTGTCCTGTGGGTTTTTGCACCTTATCAATGCTCCTGCTTAAAAAGGAAAATGCTGTGTTCTCCTTCTAATTCAGCTTCCATAAGGCATTGTAAGGTTGAAAAAAAATGTTAAATCACTCTGAGTCCCAGGTGTCCCTCCAAAACTTCATTCAACTCAGCTGGAATTGTCCATTTAGTCAGAAGAAAAGGTGTAAGACACAGCTGGGTTGACAAATCTGTCAAAATGTCTTGGCCAAGAGTCACTGGAATGCCAAAAAATGACATGGGATTACAAAAAGTTTTTGGGGTTTTTTTGAGGCTTGCAGCACCTGCAGTGCCCTACCTGGGAATTCACAGAAGTCTAAGGAAGAGACTTTGCTGTGGAAGGATGTGGGCTAAAGGAACAGTGTGGTTTTCAAGAGAGACTCAGAGATTTATCCCTGGCAGCTCTTTGCACTGTCACCTTCAAAAGGTTACATGAGGCATCAGGCTAATAATACCTAGGACACAGGGATAGTAGAGAGGCCTAATTAATCACAGCCTTGAAGTTTCAAATCCAGACAAGGGAGGTGAGAATCAGTATTATGTCAATAGTTTGGGCCCTCTAGCTGATTATGTTCAGGATCAGATAGAGTGATTTAAGAAGGACGTGTTGGCAGGCGCCCTACAGCTGGTCTGTGACAATTCCCTGCTGGGTGCAGGTATTTTTAGCTGTAAATGAACCCACAGGATAATTCAAAGATTTCCCAGGCTGTGGCATGGGGAACTGCTGTGGAATTTAGGAGCAGAGCTGTGCAAGTTGCCAGCCACGGAGAGTGGACAGCACCAAAAGTTCCTGGAGAAGAGGAAACGGGGGCAGAAGTGGAAGTGGATGGAGCAGGGTAAGTCCTGGCCAAAATTATACCTTGTTGTGAGAAAATCTCATCATTAACTGTACACTGTGGAGGACAGGCCTCTTTGATCTGTTCTAAATGCTCAGTTTAATTAAATTACTTTTATTCTTCTTGAGAAGCAAGAATAAGAGTTACCTTCTCTCCAGTGTTTTTCCTTGTATTCATCACTAAATGACAGCTCCAATCTTCAGAGCTTTGCTTCCCATGAACACTTTTATCTGGTAATTTCAACCTCCCTTTTCTAGACCTTTTCTATTTCTGCCAAATGTTTTCAATTAAAAATATAATCAAGAATTAATACAGTATTTCAGATATGCCAATAAGCTTGGTTTATCACAGAGTGTTGTAATATTTGCAGAGCCTGTTTTGCATTCTGGGCTGTGAGTACTCACAGAAATTGGTTCTTGGATGTCTCTGCATTTTAAGGAAGGATTTTCACTGTCACCAATGCTGGCCCACTCTTTTCTGTTTCCTGAGTGATTTTCAGCTTTTATGAATAACTGACTTTTAGTGTTGCTTCTTTTTTATCCCCTCTAAACTCTGATTATTCTGTATTTATTCCAAACAGAAGATACTGCTTGCTGTCATATTTCTATCTCATCTTGCTTTCCTAGAGTCTTCTAAAAGTTTTCACAGCCATCCCTAGTCCTCAGTGACCTTCAACCACTTTGTGTAATCTCCAAAATTTCTGACTTTGCTGCTCACTCAGTTTTCCAGACCATTCATAAAAGCAGCAAAGAATACATCTGACAATGTGGATCATTAAGACACCTGCTTCTAATCCTTTGCCAGAGTGAAAATGTCTAATTTTCTCACACATTATTTTCTCTGTCTTATCTAATTTCTAAGACTGAGTAGTAATTTGACTTCTGCTTCAGGTGCTTACAAGGAACCTGATAAATAACTCTCAGATATTGGTGCTGTGAGATTAAATAAAAAGTGCTTTGAATAAGCAGTGCTGCATGAAAAGTTGTCTCTGATGATTCTCATCTTATGTTAATATTGTCTATTCTCCTTATGCTCCTAATGACAAATTACATGAGACCTTAAAATGACAATGTTTTGGAACATAAAGACAGCCTGCTGATATTTTTGATCTCTGTATTTCAGCACAATGTGCCCATCCAAACTGTTCAGTTATTTTTTCTTTATTAGAATAGCAATCTTAAGGATGTACCTGGGAAGAATAACTGGATTTTGATGGAAAATAAATTCCATTGTGTACAACGAGGGAAAACACAATTATCTTTACCTGTTAAAGCAGGAGATCTATTCTAGGAATAAATCTCCTGGGACTGATATTTCAAACAGGTCATTTCTGTACATTCATGAAACCACCTTTCAAAGCTGTCTCCAAAAAAAATCCCAAACCCCAAGCTGCTGTTCTCTGGTGTTTAGTAGGGCTGTAAATTCAAGAGGCTTTGACTACAGTGAATCTTTCTGAAATAATCTGATTTTAAGCAAATCAATTGATTAAGTGCTGAGTCCCTTAGGTGAAAGTGGAAGTGACTAAACTAACACATGCAGGAGAGAAGTTTGCAAGCAGAAGAAAGAGGGCAGCAAAAGGACACCTGATGTTCATCCAGGCTGGCTTCAGCTCGGGTCCTCTGTGATCAGGGCAGCCCCATGTGACACAGAGCTGTCCTGCATGGGACACTGCCCAGAACAACCCTCTGTGCTGCTGCTTTGGCTCTGGAATAACGAGGGCATCTCTAAAGCTGCAGTGATTAGCCCTGGGCAAAATCACCACCCTGCTGGAATTGTGATTCTGAGGGGGAGGAAGGCTGATGTGGCTTATGATTAAAATGAAAAATGTACAGATCCTTCCCCTCCTCTGGCAAACACAGCAGAGGCAGTGGATCCCATGGGATCCTGGGAGCATCTGCAGCACAGGGAGCCCCTGCAGCAGCTGAGTGTCCCCAGGCAGGCAGCTCCCAGAGCTGCGGTGAAACTCCACCCAGTCAGAAAAGATCCCTCATCTAGAAGGATGCCAGTGCTTGATTTTGGAGGGGTTCCCATGTGCATGACTGATTTCCCCATCATCAATTTCTCGGTCATTTGCCCCATTCTTGCTGCTGGTGTCAGCAGAGGGGTTGGGTGGGGACCCAAGGGAAATGGCCATGTGGTCTGGGTGGCCTGGCTGATGGCCACCTTAAAAGGACAGGAACAGGGATGAATTGGAAAGATGTAAACATCAGCCTAATAGATGGATCAGCTTCATCATCCTGCAGGCCTAGCAAAGGCCCATCCCTCTGCTAATGACAGCAAAGGGATTCTTACAGGGGTAATTACTCAGCAGCACATTTAGAAGGCGGCTTGTTCCACTTTAGTTTTTAATTACTGATAAAAAGGGAGAAATTAGAATATTTTAATGAACCTCCAGATGTCAACAAGTCGGTCTAATAAATTGGATGTGGAAGATAACAATTTACAGTTATAATTTTTCATCTCAGAGGCTCCCACAAGATCCAGAGTCATGCTGTGTCATAGCCCAGCTCCCACATTCAGCAACTCAAGAGGAGAGAGGGATTTGTGTCTGCATTAGGGCCCTCCTGCTCCCTTCCATCCACACACACATCACTCAGTGCAAGACCAGGTCTTCCACGGACTGTGTTTTACCTTGGGAATGAAATTATCTTTACTGTTGACTTCTGTCCCCTTTGCTGTGACCTTACTCAATCTCCAGGTGGGTTCAAAGCCTCCACTGAAATAGAGAAGCCCCAAAGGGCTGTAACCAAATACCTTTCAGCACACCTTTCTCACAAATATGTAACCCAGCTAAAAGGCAGACATCCCATCCAAGCTGGTCATACAGATTTTCCCTGGCTGCATGGAGAATGACAACTCTACTGGAAGAGCATCCAGTCAGCCCTAGGCACCTATTTTTGGGCAGGATGAATAATCTTACAGAAACCCCTCTCTCTTCACTGGCTACCAAAAGAGCTCAGACTGAGACTAAAACTGATTTTTTTAAACCTGATGTAAAATGAAGGAAGCCTTACTCTAAATCACAGTATCATTATGTTTCAATCCAAACAATTTACTGTTAAATTTTCATGGAGTAAACCCAACAATTTGTCACACAATCAAACAGAGAGAATGGTAATGGTCCTGATAATTAAATGCAAAGTGTAATTTATTCTAGAAATGCCAGTTTAAGAGTAGGAATTATCAAGGCCTAGGGCCTCCTCAGGAGAACTAGGTGTCAATCTTAAACCTCAGTAAAGGAAGCCAGATGTTAGTGCTGTGCTTTCACTCCCTCCTTGCAAATACAGGAAAAGCTCTGAGTCCACCTCCTGCATTTCCTTGCTATTCCTCTGGCTTGGTATGTAGTATAGTAAGCAAAAATGATCTTTGCATACAAGATAAAGTTCTTAATATGTCACATTTGTATAACTTCTTGGTGCCCCTTCAGGATCCTGAGTCAATAAATCAGTCCTGTGAGCTTTTGGCTCCCCTCTGATTTGCTGCCTTATGCAAATAAAAAGAATTGTTTTTCCAAAATTATTTGTGAGCTTTGAGTTGAGCATCCCAAAAAGGTGTGGGGAGTGAAGTCAGTGCACACAGCTTTTATAAGTGAGCACATCCTGGGCAGAAGGCTCTGTGCTGCATGGACAGTGCAGCCGGAACAGGCACCACCTGTGCACGGAGGGAAGGGGAAAAGGAGAGCCCAAGCACTGATCACTGCTGGCTTAGGCAATCAGCACACCCACCCCACGTGTCTTGAGCCAGATCTCAGAAGCTTTCCAAGGCTGCTGTGCCCTTCTCGGCAGGAGCCCATCTGCATGTAGCTCCCAGCTGTGGGTGAGGTTGGATTTCTGTCCCCAGGTCTGCAGATTCCCTCTGCCTTGGAGGGGCTGCCTTAAAACCTTGTGCTGCTTCACAAAAGGAGGTGCCAATGACTAAAACCCCACAGAAATGGAACAAACACCTTGGCTCCAATCATTCATTTCACAGCCTCCTGCCCTCTCTTTCTGGCAAGTAAAGGGAAGTTAAGTAGAGCAGCATCTCCTCTCCTCTCCTCTCCTCTCCTCTCCTCTCCTCTCCTCTCCTCTCCTCTCCCTCTCCCTCTCCCTCTCCCTCTCCCTCTCCCTCTCCCTCTCCCTCTCCTCTCTCCCTCTCCTCTCTCCTCTCTCTCCTCTCCTCTCCTCCTCCTCCTCTCCTCTCCTCTCCCTCTCCCCTCCCCCTCCCTCTCCCTCCCTCCTCCTCTCCCCTCCCTATCCTCCCTTCCCCTCCCCTCCCCAATCCCCATCCCCATTTCCCCTTCCTGAGTTCCCCAGCCATCTCCAGTCATCTTTTTTCTGCCTACCTGATCTCAGACTAATTTAAAAAACAGTCTTTGCAAGTGCCTCTGGAACTATCACCAAGCTTAAAGTGAGTTTTCAAGAGAAGGACCAAAAAAATTCAATGTATATTCCAGTAGCAAATTCCCATGACTTGGGGTCAATTCTTTTGATGGAGTGCTCTGGCAGGGTTCATTTCTGACAACAGAGGTGTGTCTGGTTTATACCAACTGAAAGTTTCATCCTGCCTTTGTTTCCCAAATGAATGCTGAACTTCCAAAAAATAATGACATTAACAGGTCATGCAGCTGCAGCCTTCTGTTCCTGACAGAGAGGCAGGAGGGAAATCAAACCCACTTTCCTCCCTTCCCAACAGAGTCCAGTCCCACTGGTGGTACAGAGATGGGAATCCTTGGGGAGCCTTGTACTCTCATTAGCTTCTCCATAACTGGGGAGAAATTATGTTACTTTAACATTTTTGTTACTTTTGAAGCAAAAAATGGACAGATCTTGTTGATTCAGCAATAATTACACAAAAATACAGAGCAATGAGTTAGTAGTAAATAGGTGCCCATGGTAACAACTCAGTATTTAATAATACTCATAATGAGACTCAGCAGGACTAAAGATAGATGATTTTTCTCTAAATTAAAGCAGCTCTGAAATTTAGACCAGATTAGAGATAATGTCTACCCATTTCTTCCAGATGCTTAAGGAGACTGCTAAATTCTAGGAGAAAAAGAGAAAATCACTGTACAATGACTCTCCTGCTTCTTTTTAATTAAATTTGTAAACAGAGGAGGATCAAATAAGAATCTGGCCTCTGATTTGTTTATCTAATTGGAACCTGTACTCTGCTACTTTGAAAAACCACCATATACAGGCTTGTTTCTAGCCAAGGATATCTTTCTAGCAGGAGATCCTTGGATTGGGAAGCATTATATGCTTCACACCTCTTTGTACAACCCCGCAGAAAGGGGGAGCATCTCAGTGTGGGGAAGGATGTGCACGTATGGATGCAAAATCCCAGAGGCCACTCAGAAGAGCCAAATAGACTCCATATCATTAGGATAAAATAAATAATGCCATTTTGTTCACAGATTACAATGGGGACACAGAGTATTCAAGCAGGCTTGTAGATACTCATAGCTTTTCTTGCTACCTGCTTGGCAGGAGATAGATGTGGAATTATCTCTAGCTGGACTATGCACCACAGTGCTCAATCCAGCCAGAAAAATGCTCTAATTTATTGAAACAGTGCAGTTGGATGACATGGAAACTAATCCAGCTACTGATGCCACAGCTGCCTGGAACAAATCACATTTCACTGCACCTCAGCCCATCCCTCCAGCATTTAGGAACAATCTCAGCACTATTAGAACGTGCTGGAAAAACAGCATTTGAAACTGAAGTTCCCCAGTTCTCCCGCAGAACAGAACTAATTAAGAGAAGGCAATGTAGCCCCATCCTTGCAATGAGACTGAGCCATTCCTGCCAGCAGGGACAGCAGGACAGTCACCTCTCCCTTTCCTGTGGGCAGCCTCTCATGGCTGTGCCATGGATCCCTAAATCCAAGCCCTTTCTGGGACATTGCAGAGCACAGCTCTCATGGATGAAACTGCACTGGTTTCTCTGGAAGAAACAGCTGTGCCAAGAGCTGAGACTGAGCAGTTTTGCCTCTGCAAACCTGAGCTGGCAGCACTCAGTGTTAGTGTGGGTGGCTCTGCCTTAAGCACCCAGGGGAAGAGGGGAGGCTGCAGGCGCTGGGAAAGCCCCCGTGAGGCTGGCAGAGCTCATGGACTCTAAGGAAGCTCAGCTCACTCTCAGGAAGAATTTCTTCATGGAAAGGGTGGTTAAGCATTGGAAGGGGCTGCCCAGGGAGGTGGTGGAATCACAACCTCTAGAGGTGTTTAAGGAAAGACTGGAGGTGGCACTCAGTGCTCTGGGCTGGGTGACAGGGTGGGGATCAGTCACAGGTTGGACTTGGTGATCCTGGAGGTCTTTTCTAACCTGAATGCTCCTGTGATTCTGGACAATCTGTGCAGACTCCCTCCTGCACCACTCAGGTGTCTTTCTAAAGTGCTTCCCACTACAACCTACTGCATTTCTACAACCTCAAGCAGTCTATTGGTTCATTCTCCACATCCCAGATAGAGAAGAACCAGCTGGCTTTGGAAAACACTGCAGCCCTGCAGATGGGCAATATTATTTTATAAGGGCTTTCAAGCACTGGGATATTCTGCCCTGTTGGAATCCAGGAAATTCCTCTGGCTGCCCTGGAGGACTTGAGCCCCTGCCCAGGGGGCTCAGAGACCTTAGCACAGAGCCCAAGACCCCTGTGCCTTTGATTTAGCCCTTGGAAAAAACAATTACCAACCTTATATGAAGAATTACAAGCCACGAAAGTTTAAGTAGAATGATGGTGAATTTATCACAGGGTGAAAAATAGATTTTTTAGGTTTTTAGAATGGGGGTTCAGGGGGCAAGATGGAGGAATCTGGGTGTGTCCTGCCTTTCTCCTTCTTCTTCCTGGCCTCCATCTTCTGCTGTGATATTGGCACTTTTAGATTGGCTTAGAGTAGAAGCTCACTGTCTAACATAGGTGATAGGTATTGGGAAGTAATTGTAAATATTGTACATGTAGTTTTTAGTATAAAAAGATAACACCGCCCCGGGGGCAGGCAGAGTGCCCTGGACTGTCTTGCTGAGCAGACCTCGGCAGGACAGGAGAAAAATTTTATAGATAAGATACAATAAACAACCTTGAGACTGAGAAATGAAGAGCTCTGACTCCTTCTTCGAGCACCAGGCTGGGAAAAGAGACTTTCTAACACATCTCGGGGTCACTCTGACCAGGTAGAGACCCTGAGACTGCCCATGCCCACTGAAATAATGATTTGAGAGCTTCTTTTTCAGCCCCCTGAGCACATGCAATGTCCTAAAGAGGCATCAAAACTGAAAAACTGGACAAGGGGAGGAAGGGAGTGGAAGAATGAAAGATCAGACACTCACTGTGATCCAGAGAAGCCCACAACAAGCACTGGGTGTTTTGACCTCAGATCTTCTCCATTCTGTGCCACCTAAATTGGACCAACTCTAGGAATGTTTCTTTCCTGGCCTTCACCTCCTCCTGCCAGCTCATCTCACTGGGTGGAACCTTTATCATGTGCTTCAGCTGTAGTTATCAAAGTGACACAACAGGCTGAGCATCACCTTCAGCCACACCACAAGCCTTCCACCATCAGCCACGAGCACATTTAAACCTGGAGCTGGAAGGGCTGCCCTGTGACTGCCACCAAAGCATGTGTTCTTGCAGTTCTAGGTGACCTGGAATCCAGTACCACCACTTGGGAGGGGCAGGAGGGAGCTGCCCAAGGTGCATCCACAAGAGGGTTTGCGCTTGATAGAAATGCTGTAAATTTGGAAATAAACATTTGTAGGAATGTTCTGTGGTGTATGCAGCTCAGCTTTGGGTGAAAACTGCAGAACTGCCAAAGGGTCTGGGTATGACCAAACCAGAGAAATCATGGAGACAAAGTCAATTCCCTGTGCTTCCACCAGAGCAAACCACACTGCACTTGATTTACTGAAATGTTGCAGGTGAGGGCTGAAGCAATCCCCCCTCTTCTTGGGCTCTCAGGCTCCCCTGCAGCAGGGTGTCCTGCTGCTGAACCGAATCACTCCATGTCCGCAGGGTCCTGCAGCAATCCCTGGTTTTACAGGACGAGCATGGCTCAGTGTTTCTAGGTACTGCATTCCCATTTGCAGTGTGGATTTTATAGGCTCAGGCTCTGACTGAGTACTCGATGTTCTGGCCCAAAAGGATGTGTCTGACAAGGCATTTAGAGTGAGACTGCATCTGCTCTTCCGGGGAGACATGAGCCTAATAGGTAATCTACTTGATTTATGTACCATGAAGCATGATTAGAGTAGGGGTAAGATCCTCATTCATTACGTAATTTCCTTGAAATGATGAACCTAGAGTGTTTGTTATGAGATCCCAAACAAGGAGTAAAAGGACATTTTCAAGGTTGGCATTAAGCTTGTGTTTAGCAAAACCCTTTTTGTTCCTCTTCAGACTTATGAAAACACTGTGAAATTTTATTTATCTTTCTAAACAATTTTTTTTAATTACTTAATCCCCTTTGCTTCAGGTGCTTTAAAAACAAGCATCATTGAAACTTCACAAAGGCCTTATGCCCTGGATTCAAATGGGTAAACTGAGGCAAATGGACAGATAAAAATTTCTCTGAGAGGCTGAGCTCACCCTCCACTGCCCTTGCCCTGCTTTACCCACATCTCTCCTGCCTGGGGTTACCTGTTCTCCTCGGCTGCCTTGACCCCAGGGTTCCCCACAGCCCCTTGACACTTTTTCCCATTTTTACCCTCGCTAATCTCTGGCACCCTGCCCTTCTCGACTCTCCACCTTGAGCCCTATGTCCTCCACCATGCACACATGGGGGAAAGGAAAACAAAGATTTTAAAATCTCAGAGACACACTTTAAATAAGTGCTTTCCCAGCTGTGGAGAAGCTTTGTGCAAGGGATGTTTAGGACCTGATACACATTCTACTGAAGTCTCACCTTGTCTTAAGTAAAGCCTGGATTAGGGCCTAATCCCTGTCTGTGCAGATATTTCTCAAGTGCAAGAAGTGGCAGGTTATTCCAGACACACCTTGAAAGAACAGGGGGAGCAAAGGTAAATAATATCTATTATAGCAGAGCAAGGAAATGCTGGGAGATCATTCAGCTGTCCTTCTGCTTTTTAAAAGCAAACTGTCAGAGGAAAGAGAAAGTAGTAATTGGGAAATGAGGTGTACTCCATACCTGAAAAGATGGTATGTATAAAAGAACACAAATCAAATACAATATTCATTTAGAATTATTCTCTCTCACTCTCCTACCAAATTCAAAGGAAATATTTATTTTTATAACAATAAATATATATCTTTGTTCAATGAAGAAATTTTTAAAAATGAATTTAGCAGTTCCTATGCAAGTAATATTTTATTTTCTTAGGCTATAAATTGCAAATCTTCAAAACCTACTCTGCTGGTCTCTGTGCCTACTCCTCAAGCAAGGTGAAACAGCATCTGTCCTCTGAAGCCAGCAGGACATCACAAGAGGATAAGATCTCATTATACTGGGTTTGAATTTACACTCTTGTGTACAAACTGCTGCTTTGTAGAACTCAGAGCTCCTTTAGAGCCACACAGTCACTGCCTGAAATCCCCTGCCCATGAGGAAGGACTGGAAAACATCACATGGCAAGGGAACCCATTGTGTTGTCTATCTGGGTGGTCACCCCGGCAATTGCTTGGGACTATGAAGAGAAAGAATGGAAAGCAGCAGATTTTCTTAGCTCCTTTCAAATGTTTAACCATCCACAGCCAACATTTACCCAATTATCCTCCAAAGTTTCAGCAATACAGCCTGAGATCAATATATTTTCCTTAGAGGGAATGTGTTCAGTACATACATAATCCTGCCTTTTGCCCAGGCTCTGCAGGAAAAGCACAAAATGAGGAGCAGGAGACATGAGCTCTGGTTTAGGTGATGGCACACACCACATGGAAGGGCTCCTTCTGCTGTGTCTGATGGAGCACCCCTCACTCACAGGATGGATCAGGAAAGGGTTGCTTGGTGAGGTTGTGGCACGTGCTGTATCTGCTGCTGCCTGATCAGCTGGAGCTGGCTGCAGGTGTGAAAAATCAGCTTTGGACTGAATGACAACGAAGTTACACTATTTCTGTTGCACTGTTGGTGCCTTTGCTCTGGGCTTTTCTTCATCCTGCTTTGGCAACTGCACCACAGAATCACAGAATGGCTTGGGCTGGGAGGGACCTCTGGAGATGCTCCTGCCCAACCCCCTGCCCAGGCAGGGTGACCTGAAGCAGGTGGCCCAGGTGGGTTTGGAATATCTGCAGAGAGGGAGACTCCAGGCCCTCCGTGGGCAGCTGTTTCAAAGCTCTGCCACCTTCAATGTACGTAAGTTCTTCCTCATGTTGAGGTGGAACTTCTTGTGTTTAGTTTGTGGCCATTGCTCCTCATCCTGTCTCAGGGCACCACTGAAAAGAACCCAGCACCATTCCCTGACACCCATCCTTGAGAAACTTGTATGTCTTGATGAGATCAGTACACAGCCCCTTCACACTGCCAGTGCAGGGCAGGATTTACAACCACTAATGCCCATAGAAGTGAGGAGTGGAAGGATGAGATGCGGGCACCTTCTCATGCTCCTCACAACCCTGCAGACCAGAACTCAGATCATGCACAATTGCCACATCTGCTGCTGGCCAGTCCTCAGCACTCTATGTTGCTTCTTCCAGCCCTTGTAACAGCTCAGTTCAGCATTGCCTGGGAGACTGGAAAAACCCTGGCCATGATTTATGGGGACTGGCACAAGTCAGGGTCAGGGAATCTGTCCAAGTTACCCCAAGTTTGACTGTCTGCCCTACAGACTGAAATACTGCCCAGGCTCCCCAAATCTTCATCACTGCTCACAGTTTTTATTAAAGGTTCAATCCTCATAGGAGCAATCTGGATCCCTTCTCTCTCTATCCTCTAGGATAAAGAATAAAAGGGGCAAACCCACAGGCTATCTGTGAATCATACCAGTGCATTTGTACTGAGTGCATTTATAATATTCTCTTGGTAACAAACATTCAAACTCATCTGTGTGAGTGACATATTTATGGAAATTCAGGCCTGTATAAAAATCAGCCAGGGCCAAAGTTTACTGGATAATTCACCCAAAACAAACAACTCACCCAGTGCTATGGAAATGTGATGTAACCTGCTCATTTGGTGACCTCTGTGAATTAGTTGCCCTTCACCCCACCCTCACTGAGACATTGTTTATCCTCAGTAGAATTACTACACAGCTGGTATTATTTGTTATCTCTCTGGACACTCTCTGCAGAGGCACTTACAAATGAAAGGGCACAGAGACTCAAGTACCATCATCAGTTTTCAGAGGAAACTCATTCTGCCACTTCTCAGGCTTCCCTTTGATTGGTGGAGAAAAGCAGAGTCTCGAGGAGAATCTGGAAACTGAGGAGCCATAGGTTTTGCACATACTGAAGTTTAACTGATTTTGCAAACTAGAAAGGCAAACCCCCATGATTAAAACAGTTGATGGTATCACAGCATCATTTACTTTGAATTGTAAGTTTAGGTTTATGCATATGGCCATAAACTAAAATATGAGACGTTCCACCTCAACATAAGGAAGAACTTCTTACACTGAGGGTGGCAGAACCCTGGAACAGCTGCCCAGGGAGGGCCTGGAGTCTCCCTCTGGAGACATTCCAACCCCACCTGGACACGCTCCTGTGTCACCTCCTCCAGGTGACCCTGCCTGGGCAGGGGGTTGGGCTGGGTGATCTCCAGAGGTCCCTTCCAACCCTAAAATTCTGTGGTTCTGTGATTTGTACTAACACTTCATAGAGGTCATTCAATCTTGTGTAGCAGGGTGTTGTGAAAGCAATGGAATGACAGGACATGGGACCAGAGCACTGACTGCCTTTCAGGGGAAATCACTGGCTCTGCAGCACAGCTAGCTGAGAACAATCAAGATTTTTCTTGCTGCCAGATGAATTCTGTTTAGAGATTGTAAGACAGTAAAACAAAAAAACTCCTAAATGAGAGAAGTTAAAGAAGACAAAACTAATTGTTGTCAATAAGAGGAAATAAATCAATTATTTCCAAGCCCAGCTCCCAGGCTCTGTTCCTGTGAGTGTAGAGAACATCCCACAGCCTTCACACCTCCTGCCTTGTGTCATGCCAGGCTGCTGGTTTGCAGCCAGCACCTCTCACTGTTCTTGTGATTCCACAGACTGAGGAAACAGCAGCTCTTAATGTCTTTGATCACCATGAGCCAGCACAATCCCCTCCCCATGGTCACTAGGGCAGGGGTGCACAGTTGTAGTTTCAAATGCGGCAATCTTGTATAACTCCGAAAGAACTCTTTCCAAAGTCAAGATAGACTGAGCCCACCTTTCCAAAGTGCATTTCATAATCAGAGGAATGGAAAAACTTCCTTTCTGTCTGGTTTCTACCCTGCAGCCATTTGATATGCTTGTGCTCAGCACACACAACAACAGCAGGAGGGAAGGCAAGGACAACACAGCACCCTTAAACCCCAATGGCAACAAAGGAATCAAAGCCATTTAACGTGCTGTGTTTGCCTGCCAGCTGTCCCACAGGCTGCAGTTCAGTTCCTGCAGGACAAAGGGACGCCAAAAATAAAGTTTCTTTATGATGGAAGAAGGCACCAATGTCATCCTATTGCAAATGCATGCCCAAGTAAGACACAGCCAAAGAGCAAAGGGACCCAAATCCTACATTTTGAAAGTCAAAAGAGGCATGAAAAAAAAAAAGAATCAACTTTCTGTTGTTTGAGTCATATTGATTCCCTTCAGGAGACTATGAAAAATAAACTAACAGGTTTTTGTCATTAATTCACTCAATCACCATAAATACAGAGTAGATCAATGATTTCAGAGGACTCCTCTGTCTTTATCACTAGCCAGCACAGTGACCTGACAGTGGCTGCGCTGAAGCTTCCATCCATGCGATCTCCAGTGTGCACACAGGCACCAGCCTTACACACCTCTCCATAAACCATTTCCAAATCACATTCTGGTGAGAAATGTGATGCAAATCAAAATATTTTGGAGGCAGAGATGGCAACCCAGAGCTGGAAGAGACTGAGATCCACACATTTTGGAAGGAGTCAGTAATTTCCCACAGGAGGATGGAAGCATTGAGTAGCTGGGTAAAGATTTGGTAAGAAACAAGGCAGAGGAGCTAGCTGGGGAATCTAGTACAGGATCCAGCTAGCAGAGGTAGGAACTCCCTGGTTAAAAATACTGGAAAACGCTTGGAGGATATTGGAGCTTGCCAGCAAAGCTTGGTGCAGGCATGACCCACACACATGGAGAGTTGAATGAGACTGGGTGGAGGGCAGAACTCCAATTCCTCAGGGATCTAAACTGAGGTTGTACAGGACATCCTAATTCTGACTTTTGTCAGTTTTTGCTCACAGTTTTGCATCATGAACAATCTCTTGCTGTTGCTTTTTCTGTACACAGTCATTTTTCATTTAAGTGAGGAGTGAAGTGTAATTTACCCCTACTGAACTCAGAGAATATATTTTCATTTAAAGCTCTTTCACAAGAAGTTTTGTGCACCTGTACCTCACTGTCCTAAGTAACCTTCCACTGTAACACTGTCAAGGGCTGGACTTGACTGGTGGAATGCATTGGGATATTTCAGCAATAAAACTTAGAACAAAATCCTTGTTTCCTCCATTAGTTACATCCAATTGAAACTGCCACTGAAAACTAAAAATGGGTCCTGAGCTGAACGGTGGAGCCACAAAACATGTGTGGACATCCCTTGGCAGGATAACTTGATCTTTGAAACTGCAGAGATGTGCACAGTGACTTATTCCTTTTGGCTCTACGTTTTATTATGAAAGTTTCTCTCAGCACTGTGGAGAAGAAAAGGGAACCTGTCAAAAGCAGAGACCTCTCACGAGGTTTTAGGAATGCATTTTCTCTCAGCAAGGTTGCAAACCAGGCTTCTTACAACACCCTGAAATTCACAGGAGCCCCTGTTGTCTTCCTAAGCTCTATTACATCCCCTGTCTTTCTAATAGCTGTGATAAAAATAGCAAGTGATTCCAGTCTGCCTTCGGAGCTGTATCTAAAGAAGATGTGCAGTGACACAGGGACATGTCCCAGCTCCCTGGGATTACACACAGCCACATCAGCCTACAGATTGGACAATAAATTTTTAACATTCATCTCCAGCCCGCGGGGGAGTTCACTCTGTGTTACAGTGTCTCCTGGGTGGAGCAGGCAGCAAAATTGTGATTCACCAAGTGTTTTGTTTAACAGGGAAGAGGCAGGCTGAAAGAAAACAGGGCACTCTCCAAAAACTGTGCATTGCCTTGTGATCGTGCAGTCATTCCAGAATAGAGTCACGAATGTCCTTCAATTCTGTGGAACTTGTACCACATATTCCTGCAAAAATGAAGTGCTGAGGGCCCAAACCTGTAGGCAAATGTGGCTGATGGATGTGAGGAAGGACAGGGAGCTGTGGGAGTGAGTCCACAGGAGGCCACCATGGGGATCAGAGGGATGGAGCAGCTCTGCTGGGAGGAAAGGCTGAGGGAATTGGGATTGTTCAGCCTGGAGAAGAGAAGGGTTTGGGGTGACCTCACTGTGGCCTTGCAGTGCCTGAAGGGAACCCACAGGAAAGAGGAGAGAGACTCTTGACAAGGGCCTGGAGTGACAGGACAAGGGGCAATGGCTTCACACTGACAGAGAGCAGGTTTAGATTGGATATTGGGAAGAAATTGTTCCCTGTGAGGGTGGTGAGGCCCTGGCAGAGAAGCCGTGGCTGCTCCAACCCTGGCAGTGTCCAAGGCCATGCTGGATAGGGTTTGGAGCAACCTGGGATAGTGGGAGGTGTCCCTGCCCAAGGCAGGGGGTGGGAACTGGATGATCTTTAAGGTCCCTTCCAACCCAACCCATTCCATGATTCTGTGATTAAAGAGTGAGACAGAATACGGAATGACCTTGCCCCATATTTCTTAAATGGGGTAAAAGTCTGGACAGAGGGCTTCCATATCACAAAACTGTAAACTGTAGGGAATACAGGGATCACAGATAAGGTGCAGATTTAATTTCCCTCTTTTGAAATACCTGGCTTTGTCCTACAATGTCCAAAGCAGCCTCAGGTGTGTGTGTAGAACTGAATGGGATGAAGTTACACCCACCCTGTCTCCACAGATCTCTAGAAATATCTGGATGTATTGTGGGTGCTTGACACTGGCTTAGCTTGTAAAAGAAGCCATACAGATAGCCCTGGGGAGTAAATGTCATAAATTCATAAATCCACAACACAGGGTAAGCAGTAGAAACTGTGGTTTTATGCTGTCCATCTATTTTGTCTTAAAACTGTCCCCCAGCTTTGCTTCTCCTCTCTGCCTGTCCAGTCTCTGCCTTCTCTGTTGGGATTGCTCCCAGCAGCACACAAAGTGGGGGCTTCTCTGTCAGAGGCTCAGCTGACACCCCCAGACACGTCCCCCACAGCTGCAATCTGCTTGTGACAGCAGCTGGGACATAATCACCCACAGTGCTGACACAGGTGAGAGAGCCTTTGGAACTGAATCCCTGCCTTTAGCATCCCCCTGCTCAGGCTCAGCAAAGCCTGACTGCAAAGTAACTCAGAGCAGTAAAAGAGGATGAGAGAACAAAAGGGTACCAGGAGAGGCTGCCTGCTCCATCTCTCCTCCAACAGTAATCCAGAATGTCACTTGTTCCTGAGCTATTCCCAATGACCTGAAATGCAGTGAGGAGGATAGCAACATGAATTCTGCATTGCTATTCTGACAACTGACTGTGTGCCTGCACAAAGCTTGTTTGTACTGCTTCTGACTCATTGTTTAAAAAAAATACCTTGGGACACAACAACAGCCACTGCAGAAGAAGCAAACAGAGTGGAAGAAGTATGGCTCACCAACCACAGGACCTTGCTGATTTGAAATCTGCATTTTGAATTTCTAAATCCTTGTGTTCTAAATGGAGGACTCTTCATGAGAAAGAACAGATAAGTCAATCCCTTTTCCCATCCTGCAGCTCCCATGAAGCCCCACAGAAGAGTCTGAGAGGCAGCCAGCCTTGTCCTTTCTATGCTGCTTTCCCTCACCACAAAACGGACCCTTGCTCTGGGATGGACAGCAACACTTCTGATCTGGTCGTGTCATGGAATCAAATGCCACTTTTCAAATATGCTAAGCTTTCCTGGTGTCTATTTAGTATAAGAAAGGTCCATCTTCCACCTAGAAATAAAGCCACTCTTGGGCCAATTGGCTTCAAGGGTAAAGCCTCTTGATTATTGTAAACAGATTTTCCTTACAATAAATGCTGTGAAAAACCCAATCCAAGAAAAACAGAAATCTCTCAGGAAGCCATTATTAGGTCACCTGAGCTCAGTGCATACTCACAGGTATCCCTCTACCATTATTATACAGGAAAGAACATGGTATCTATACTTAATGAAGGTATTTTAAGGTGATCTGTATGGGAAAATGTGCTGGTATAATTTTACCACTGAGTTCACAGGGAGTGGACTGCCCTTATACATATTCCATTCAAAATAAGAGTTGGGAGCTTTGCTTTCTTGTTTGGTTTTTTTTTTCTGGTTTAGTTTACAGAATTTTGGAAGTTAGACAGATTAAGCCAGGAAAAGGGAGTTCTAATTGAGAATACGAGTATCCCTGTAGACTGCATCCAGTGATTGAATTTTACCTATTCCAGTTTCCCACACTGAAACTACCTTTATATAGGATCAAACCTTTTGTGCTTCTGAGTTTCTGGTGTCTCTCAGAATCTCCTATCTACTATGTGCTTTTAGGACAGCATTTAGGACTACACAAACATTCTGACTGTTTGTAGAAGAACATAGCGAGCCAAAAGACCTTACACACAAATGTTGTCTTAATGGTCATCACTGTTACAGAACTCCATATGCACACAGAGTTTGGGAAAATCATTAAAAACTGTCTATAACCATCACCAGCAGTAAAATATAAAATATTATTTTTATTCTCTAAGGCAATTAGCAAGTGGATTTGCTTGGGCAAAGCCCCACCTGAGTTGTGTGTCCTCGTGGGGGCTGTGCCCACCTCACTTTCAGCAGCACATTCCTCAGTCCCTCTCAGCTTCAGCACAATCAGCTGCTCTGTTGTTTCTGACCCTGTGCAACAACTTCCAGATCCTTCCCAGTTACTTTGGACCACTCTTCATGGCAAAGAGGGCAAGTGGCCAGACCTTGTGAGAGCTTCTCCTGGGACTCAAGGCAGTGCTCTTGACAGTCGGGCTTGACTGAGAGCAGAATGCTACCAAGTGAAAGGTTTTTTTTAAGGAATATCTGAATGAAAGTCTGACTTGGCTGAGAAACAGATGTATTTTTAGGGCTCTGCAGCACAGCTGTACCAGAATTTAATGAGTTGCTACAGGACAGCTAGGTCAGTGTCAAGTTGAATTTTTAACACTCTGTAATCTGAAGTATACTTTTAAATTTCTTTTGATGAAAACAAAACAAATATCCTCGTTTTAATTTGCTCTGAGAGAACTGTGTACGGAGTTAGTTACTGCTGATAACATTATAGATCACAGGAGGAGCTTGTTTTTGAGCTCTGAAATATCCAGTGTGAACCAGCATCAAGCCTGCAGTGCTAAGGGCCCCCTCCCCATAAAGCTGTAAAATGCCACATAGCTGTCTTTGGCTATTGCAATCCTTCCTGTCTATCAGGTAAAAAACCTAAAGATTAGAAAGCAAATTACTTGGTCGTGGTTTTTTGAGGTCATTTTAATTCAGCAACTTCCTCAGGAACTGTGGAATTCTTAATCAAAAAGCATTTAATCTAGTGTCACTGAGAAAAACACCAATTCATTGCACTTCTGAAGTGCCTCTCAGCTAAAGATAGAAAAGGTTTTTACAAACACTGCTGACTCACACTGCCCCTAGCAGAGAAGTGTTATTACTATCATTTTATATAAGGCAAAGCTGTAGCACTGATGTGTAAGCCTGTACTTGGGCAAAGTGAGCAGACAGGCCCAAACAGCAATCCTCCAGGTCCTGTTTTTCTTCTTTATTTCTACCTTTTTGATCTTTTTTCTAGGCTGATTATTCTTGTTCTTCTTCTATATATTAATGTGCATATAGGTCTATTTATTCATGTTACCTACATATATATATACTCATACATATTCATTTATATATTTATGAAAATGCATAAAGGACTTTGGAGAACACTAAGTATGGCATCATCAATACATAATGCACAATTTAATTATTATGGCAATAATAATAGAAAATTGTATATATCACTAGTGTCATGGACAAACCCCACAATTCCTGTACCTTTTGCAACAGAACCTAAGTAAAACAGGATTTTGGAATGATATTGAACATGTTGTAATGCTTTCCCAACAGCTGAATATTCAATGATATTTTGTAGCACAGACATAGGTAAAATATTCTGATTTACAATGAATCATGCAATTGATATTAAGTAAAGTCAAACATCCAGCTCCTAGGGAAGAGTCAGGAAATCAAGAAGTTGGAAAGAAGAATTTGCAACAGCTCAAGTTTGAGGGTCTGTGTATTTACATGTGGAGGTTTCATGACTGACCCCAGATTCTGGGCCTTTAGAAAGGGCAGTGCATGCAACAGAATCTTCAAAGAGATTAAAAAATTATATCTGGGTGTGCACTTGAACCTTTATTTTCCCTGGAAGGAACTCTGTAAATAGTTTCCAAATGAAATCAAACCTAAGATGCAAACATGGAGCTCTCTAGAATTAGATGTGTGTGGCTGTGATCAAGTTGCAATGCCTGAATCCAGATGCTTTCCATTTGTGGTCTGGCATAGGTCTTCCTCACAGAAAGAAGACTAAAAGGATTTTCAACAAAATAAAGAAATTCTTGTATTCTGAAATGTGGGATTTTTTTAAGCTATAACTTTTTTTTTTTTGTTTTGTTTTGTTTGTTTGTTTGTTTTGAAAACTGTTTTGTTCCAACTCTACTCACCCTGGTTGTTTCACTGCCTTCCACCTTTCCCACTCAGCCAGCTGGGAGCTGAAGGATATTTTTCTGGCTACTTCCTTCATGTTGATGACAACACTCATTATTTCCACATACCTGCTTTGAAAAGAAAGTCAATTTAGGAGTCAAACATGCTACAACAAAAATGCTCTGTTTTGTCTGACTTTATGGAAGAACATTTTAAATAAAAGCCACACTGGGATAAATATACAGTCACATGCAAGGTCACTAAGATACCTTTATTTTAAAGGATCAAACTCTCTCTTTCAGGCTTTTGGTTAAATTGGGTTTCAGCAAGGATTGGTTGGCCAAAATCACAGTTTCTCTGGCTACCCATGGACAATATGTACCTCTCCAAACTTTTATCAGCCTCTGAATGAAGATTACCTCATTTTCCTCCCTCTGTCTCTTTCCTTCTACTTGGTGCTCTCAGACTCTGCCTCACACCATCCCCACAAGTCTCATTGCAAAAGCCATCACATGTTTGGCTCCCTCTTTTCACTTCCTGCAGTCCTTCACAAATTCCTGGCAGGGAGGGAACAAGCTTTTTCACTCCTTCACCCTGGAGTTCTGTCAGTTCTTAGAGCTGTGTTCAAACCTAATCTCAGACCTGGACATACTTTTACCATAAAATCATCTTTTAAATTACTCCACATTAGTATTGATGTGAGCACCACCTCTAAGGAAGCTCACTTGGAGGTTTCCTAGGTGCTGAGGGTTGTTACGACATGAGAGCAATTTCCAGGAGCAAATCTCTGGACTCCATTATATGACTCAGCCGTGGACTGTCTGCTGCAATGGGTGATAAGAAGATAAAGGGCCACCCTTAGTCATGGCTTCTTGAAGGTCAGGCTGTTCTGCCAAAATTATCTAGGAGGAAATTGCTTTGTCATAGGTCAACCTGACACTTGCAACCAGAGTTTCCTCAGAGCCATCAGCTTGCAAGAGAAGCAAAGGGCAATAAATGAACTTTTCATCCAAGCAGCCCTGCTGATATTTCCAGGTGACTTGAGCTTGTGAAAGTGTCCCCACCTCAAAGGCAGCTTTCCAGATTTTCCTCTCAGCCACAACCAGAGTTTGCAAGTGCCAAATGTGTCTGCACACCTCAGCATGGTCACCCACATAAAAAATGGGAGAGGTATTTGGTGCCTAAAGTCTTTAGAAGACCTCCTATTGAATGCCACCTCTCCTATTGAATGCCACCTCTCTCTCACTCAACACAATGATGATTAAATCTCTTGATTTGTTTTCTGTGGCACTGAAGTATTCATAATGTGATTTACTTGACCATGATAGAAGGAGGTGAATTGTTTTCTTGTTTATACTGTTTGAAGATGTTGGCAATAATCTTGGATTCCTTTCAAAATTTCCATGTGGCCACAGAGAACTATTATTTATCCCTTTATTTGCCCTGTTTTTTCCCTTCCACCAAGATTCTAGGTCAGAATAACCTCATGATATTGTTTCCTGAAGCATCAAAAATACACAAATGCACATTGCACCATTCATTTTTAAGTGGTAAACAACAAAAAGATAAGGAAATAATTTTGATTTTTTAATATGCCTGGCAGATAGGGAAAGACTCTGTCAGGTTGTAAGATATCATAGCTGAGGGGCTTCACTTTGTGTCAATAGGAACTGATCCACTCTGGTCAATTGGTCTGCTGGCAGAAGCAGCTGACTTTGTTTCTTACTGTGGGGTACCTCGTTGTGTCTTGTTTGACCTCTTGCTACTAAGAAATAGCATCTGTGTGTTTGTACAACATCATTTTAAAATGGCCAATTTTATTGCTTAGTCTTGCCCGTAAAATGTCGACACCCTAAGGCAGAAGAGAGGAATCTGAAAACATTCCTCACAGCTAACTGGAAATTACTGGGCAGCTCCATGAGCTATGGGACAAGTCAAGAGAGGAAATGCATCATAATGTGAGTGCATCTCATCTCACTCAACACTTCATTTCTGGGATGAAACCCCCCAAAACCAGTGGTAAGAACAGAAAGCTCTCAGTGCTGGGAATCGCCTCTTTCTCACTGAAAATGTGTGCTAAATGTGTTCCTGGTCTGCAGGTTCAATTTGGCCCTGAAAGCTTAATTATTGTTCCTTAGCAACAGGGAAACATCCTGATTGACAAAAGCCGCCAGTTTTGGCTGAGCCTTCAAAGTGCTCACTTCATGGTTATTTTTAAACTCCCCAAATTCACAGCTGAGCATTTCCATTCAGAGTGAAATTCATCAACAACAACAGACAAGAAACATCCCCAGAGTGATGCATTTCTGAGGAAAATGGGAGGTAGGAGCTCGGCTCAAACTTTGTGATCTATGGCAGCAACAGCTTTTTGCCTTTTCTCCCTCAATCTAGAGAAGAAAATGGGGCTACTTAGGTGAAGAGGAAACCAAACAGACTTCAACAATTAATGAAAAACACAATAAATTAAAGAGAGTGAGGAATTAAGTGAAACCATTTGTAGATAATTTGTGAAGTCTTTTGCTGTCAGCACTAAAGAGATTCAGGAGGGGCTCAAAGTGGATGAACAGTAAAGAAAATTCAAAATATAAAAAACCCCATATTTATACAGTTCAAAATCATAATACTAATGTATGTTTGAAGATAGTATTCCATCACCATCAGAAATAATGTCTGGTGGCATACTTGTACAAATCTGCTTAAAGCATTTGTAATTTTTGCATTGTAATAAAATAAGAATGATGCTTACACCTCTAAGTATTCAATTTTGGAAAAATCCAGCAGTAATATGTACTACACATGAATATTTATAAGAGTAAAAAATGATGATACCCTTATTTAATTTTTAAACTGAAATTTTGGATATTATTCACTCTCCTGGCAGTATTAAGAGGAATAATTTCATAATTCAGTAGTGAAAAGAACTGCAAATGAACCGTAAGTAAATAGAGCTGAATTATCTTTTGCAAAGATCTCAGAGGCTGAGGGTATGTGGGTTGCATGTGAAAACCAACAGAAATCAGATATATTTAATATGGGACAGACCACTTTTCTCTGAGTCCCCATGTTCAGGAATAAATCTGCAGGCATCCCTCTGCCTCTGCCTGAAGCCCTGTGTCCCAGAACAGTGTGACTGCATTGCAGTCCTAAGTGCTTTGGTTTGATTTCCTAGCTATTGAAAATGGTTTTAGTTTTAACAATTGCAAGGGGGAAAACAAAAATTAATCTTGAACCCAAATGTAGGGAGTGGCAAGAGCACTGTACTCCACGTGGGGAGATGTGACAGGGGATGGGAACACAGCAAAGGGATGCACACAGATTATCCACACCATGCTGGCAGCTCCCTTTGGAGCAGCCCAGGAAGGTTCACACCCAGAAAGGAGCTGTGCCATGCAGTGGAGGTGGGACCTCCTGGCCTAGTGCTGGGACAAAGTAAATTGTCCTTAAAATGTGTGCAGGGCAGATGCCAGCTCTGCAGCAGCCAGGGCTTTGTTCTATGGGCCTGCTCCTGTTTGCTCCCAGCATCTGGTCCTGTGAACACAACCTCTGATGCCACCAGCACCCACAGGGGCCAAATCCCCCTCTGTCCCCAGCTTTCCCCTGTGCAGGAAACCAGAAGAACACACATGGGGAGGCAGCTCTGCAGAAGACCAGAATGATACCCAACAAAAGAAAATGAAATTTTGGCAAATGGGACAAACCAGGACTACACAAAATAGACACCCAGTAGCTGATGCTACCAATTATTAAGACAGAGCAGGAAACAAATCACAAAATCTGGTCTATAACCACTGACTCCATCAGGTTTTAATCTTGGAATCACAGAATGGTTTGAGCTGGGAGGAACCTTAAAGATCATTTATCTCTTTCCAAACCCCTGCTGTAGGAGTGACATCATATTTATAAGGCTTTCCTGTTTCACCTTCCCCAACATCCTGCCATGGGCAGGGACACCTCCCACTATCCCAGCCTAATCTGAGTCCCATCCAGCCTGGCCTTGGACACTTCCAGGGATCCAGGGGCAGCCACAGCTTCCCTGGGCAACCTGTGCCAGGGCCTCATCACCCTCACAGGGAACAATTTCTTCCTAATACTCCATCTAAACCACCTCTCTGCCAGTGTGAATACATTCCCCCTTGTCCTGCTACTACCTGCCCCTATAAAAAGATCCTTTTCCTGCTGTCCGCTTTGCCTGGATTTAACAGTTGAGAAGGATCTTCCTTACAGTCCTCTCTGGCTGCAGGATTACTATTTGGGTGTGTAAAGCTAAGTATTTGCATAAACACTCCCCTGCTTCAAGCTGAAAGGCTTTTCCTAGGCTGCCATTCCTAGAAATCACATTTTAAAATAGCTCAATGTCTTTTTGTATTTATCTCCTCCTTTTAAATGTCTGTTCACATGCAATGTATATAATATGTATTTGTAGTAGTAAATATATATAATTTACAAATAAATAAGTGTATATATTGTGGAAGGGACAGAAAAAGAGAGAGGGAGAGAGTGAGAGTGTGTGTGTGTGTGTGTGTGTGTGTGTGTGTGTGTGTGTGTGTGTGTGTTTTCAAGGATTTTTACTGATACAGGTGGACAATTATAAACTTTTGGAGACACTGCTACAGAAGGAAGAGGTGGTAACCAGCACATATTTTAAGTCTGCTGTTGTGTTCTCCACATACTTTGCACATGCATGTATGTGCACAGGGTATAAAAAAAGATGTGCATTTTATATATTACTGCATTATTTTTTTGTATTGCATTAGCATATTTATCAGTATCTTTTGCATAGATTTACTGAGCTTCCTACCCACATACATTAAATTTATGCAATATACCTAACAAACAGCACACATATATTTGACACATTCTGCATTTAGTTGTAGGTAAAACTGCAGCTTCAAATTGTTTGACATATCACATTATAATTTACCATTTGCCTTCAGTTGTAATTCTGCCAGGTTTTTGAACTCTTTGAACTGAATTTTACATAATTTTGCCCTGCTTCTGAGTTACTTTCTTTGGAGAATTTGAGTAAGAGTGATTTAGCCATTTTTGAGAACAAAATTGGGAAAAACAGGCAGTGTAACCTATGCTGAAAATTGTTCATCCTATGAACATCTCCAGCCACAATCAGGAGAAGAAATTTAAAGAAGAGCAATTCCCCCAAAGTCACCCACTTTTTTTTTTTCTCCTTTTTTAATTTTTTTTTTTTGTGAAAATATATACAGATTGGCCAATCCTTTATTTTTTAAAAACATCTTTCACTTTTGTGAATCTGGTTCAAATCTTGGCTTTCCCAGTTGTGATCTCTGAATGGGGCTGAGAGGATAAAATGTAACAATAAAGTCACATTTGAAGAAGAATTTTACTTGGATTTTACTTTCCACTTAGTCTTGACTGACAGTGAGTGCACTCCTATAAGGAGATTTGGGCTCTATTCCTGTGTGAAGCTTAAGGTTAATTTGTATTTTCAAAATGCAGAGCTGCTCTAGAATTGCTTACCAAGACATTAATTTAAAAACATTCACTCACAGAGCCAGTCTGGCACAAAGCTGCAATTGCAAAGTGCACATAATGAATGTCACACACACGTTTTAATGAAGATTTGTCTTTTCTTGTGCTTGTCACGGGTCAGCATCTTCCACTCTGCATCATTTGATGTAAATTCCTGTTCGTTTTTCCATCCCTCTTTGGTCTGTTGTTGAGAAAGTTGTAAGACAATGTTCTCAAATTGTTTTTTTCCTCTTTCAACACCCATCCTTGTCTTCTGTTGCAGTAGAGAGGGGTGTATCAAGCCACAGCCTGAAAAAAACCAACCAAACAACATTTCACAGCCTATTTATATTCTACATCTTTTCATCAAGATAATTGGGGTTTTTTTGTAGATCAACAGGGAGGGCTGAAAGGGGAGGCATTTCAATGTGTCTCTAAGTTATTTAACATTTGAAAGATAAATACTTATCACCACCACCAAATTCCAGCTTTTTTACATCAGTCTTCAAAATCCATTTCCAGTTTTTCAATATATTTATGATAAATTCATCATCTAAGAGTCTTAAAATCCCATGGTTCCAAGTAAGTAAAGAGGTTAAAGAAGAAGAGAAAAGAGAAACAAGTATGGCCAAACTGAGTTAGGAGGGAAGTAAATGTGAAAAGGTGAGACTAAAAGTCATCATTCACTCAACAGTTTGTAAGGGTGAATTATGGTGCCTTGGGGAAGTTGTATAATTTACACTGTTTATGAAAATCACAGATCTTTTCCATGTTCTCACTAGCTCGAGTTTGTCTAGCTAAAAATAACCAAACACACAATTACCACTGGGCAACTCTGGGGTAAAAAATTATCTTGGGCTTTCTCTCATCACCAAATAACAGAACTTTGTCTAAAAATACTCAGCAGGGCTGCCAAACCAATGGTCCTAACTGGGCAGCCTGGACTGGATTGCTCATGGCTGAAACACAGACAAGGACTGGGGGCTGCTCTCAGCAATCTCCTGGTTTCCTCCAGGTCCTAATAATCAACTTCCACACTGAAGCAGGGCTGACAGAGAGAGATCACAAAATTTCTTGTGCTTGATTCAACAAGGACTGTTCACAGCACAGTCCCAAATTTCTGAAGGAAGCCCAGTGACAGAGCCACCACTGGACAAAAGTGATGATTTTGCTCCCACTTGACAACTGGGACTCACAGGCAACGATTTGTCCTAAATCTCACCAGATCCTCCCAAAGAAAATCTGAGGGAGGTTTGTGAAGCACCTGCTGCTCAAATCTGCAAAGATTAAAGACAAAATGGCTCCTGGATGTTTATGCAATATAAGAACTCAGTAAAACATCAGGTTTTCCCTTTTCTCTTTGATTTTTGTAACACTGGTCACTGTTTGACCTGTGGTATCAAAGCTTAAAGAACTTCCAGCTTAGTTTTAGTGATTATTTTCAAGTACCTTTCCTGTGGATTAACAGAGATTAGCAAAGGCACATTTTTTCCAAGGTGTGATAGTAAATCCTGAGCTTTTTAGTCTGGCTTGCTGAGAGTAAGATTAAAAATAGGCAGTTTGTTTTATTTTCTAAATTACCAGGGGCATTGGAAGAGATCTGTGATATCAGCTTTAAAATTCCAGTCTCTGCTTGATTCTGGATTCTCCCTATTCAGGGAGAAGCTGTCTCTACTGGAGGCTAGACATTTTTTGTACTTTTATCCTTATACAAAAGATTTAACAACATTATGCTTTAAAATGTGAATGCAATTACCTGTGACCTTTATTACTAACACAGGAGCAAAAGGACCCATTATGAAAACATTTCTCTCACATGAGACAACCAGAACAAGTTTTTGCAAATGCAAAAGGAAAAATAAATCCTAAAGGATTTGGCATTTGCTATCTGTGGTAAAATAGCTGCAACCATTTCCCGTGAGCCAAAGCAATTCTCACTCAATTTTAAAGGAGAAAGATCCTGAAAAAAATAAAATGCTCCCCTCCAAAAGTGCTCACCATACTCTGCCAAGGTCTGTTTGTGTTTTTTTCACACATCCACCAGAAGACATCATTGAGTGTGGCTCTTCTGAGCCCCCCAAAATTGCATTTTCAGCTCTCTAATGGGTGGGCTTACACAGCACGAGGGCACGGAGCTGGGTGATGAACAGATGTGTCCTCCTTCTATTCTGCCAAACCTCAATTTTCATCTCAGAAAAAGGAACCAGCACTGGTGATAAGAGGGGCCTCAGGCCACATTCCAGCCATCTACATTGGCATCTAAGAGGGGCACTTTGCCTTGGTTCAGCTGCTGCTCTCTCAGGGAGCTGGAAGGGCTCCCTGGCTGGCCTGGCTGACACAGACACTATTGTGCTGCAATTTTGGATGCAATGGTTGGCAGCCTGAATATGACCCTTGGAAATTAATAAAGCAGCAGAGGTTTTCTGCTCCCCTATGCTGGGTTCAGACTGAAAGAGAGGAAATTTAGGTTGGAGATGAGGAAGAAATTGTTCCCTGTGAGGGTGGTGAGGCCCTGGCACAGGGTGCCCAGAGAAGCTGTGGCTGCTCCATCCCTGGAAGTGTCCAAGGCCAGGCTGGATGGGGCTCTGAGCAACCTGGGCTAGTGGAAGGTGTCCCTGCCTGTGGCAGGGGATGGAAATAAATGATCTTTAAGGTTCCTTCCAACCCAAACCATTCTGTGATTCCATGAAACAGAAGCTGTTGCAGACACTCAATGAATTGCTCATCCCAGAGCTGCCTTTTAATTATAATATTAACAGCAACATTTAGTTCACATGTTCATGCTTTTTTCATCACCATGGATGTTAGATGCACATATTTGTTGTTTTCTATTTAAAGCTTTTCTGGCTTGCAATGGAACCATCTGACTTCTCCTCTTAGCTCCTACCTACCTCTCTAACTCTTATTCAAACAGGCAAAAAGATACATCTGAACTAGCTGGAGGGAAGTAATCTCTGAAGAGCAGCAGCCCATGCACTGAATTTTTAACATCTAGTTCTGGCACAACATCAAAGCAGAGCACATCATTATCTTCCTTTTCCAGAACAGGAAAGTAAGGCACAGAGCATCATCAGCATCATCAGCATCATCAGCATCTTGCCTAAAGTCACCCAAGGCAAAGCTAGGAACAGAGTCCCATTGCCAGAACTCTTGTTTATGGCTTTCTGTACTGGCTAGCAGCTGTCCTCAGATAGTGGACACACTCTGGAAAGAAATATCATTTTTCTTTTTATTTTCAGATGAGATCCTACTCTAGTGACACCTCAATCTATACAGCAGCCTATAATAATTCCTTCAGTAGCAACACAAAAAACTCACTTCCTTTCCAGTATCCTGATTTGTGGGTTTCTGATCCAAAGTTCACACCTCTGCTGGCAAACACTGGCACAGCTCAACATTCTGACAGTACAGGGAGCATTTAATATGAGCTATGGCTGGAAAATGAAACATAACAAAAAGGAATCTCCAGGATGGCCTCCCTTTGCTAGGCCACATGAAATGATGAACAACATGAGATGCTGGAGTTGTCATGCAAATGCCAGGTTTGTACTGATGATGGACATTTGCAGCTTTTTCTGAACTCACCATTATTTGTGTGCGAGCCTTTCTTACAACACAGATTTAACTTTGGCTCTGTACCATGATCCTGAGAGTGAACCCTGGTCTGGCAGCTGAGAAAAGGCACTCAAACCCCAGGGAGAAACCAGAATACAGCCACTTGGACATCCTGGTTCGAGAGATAATTCCTAATGTTTTCCTCTGCTTCAGGGGAACAGTTCTGGGTCTTTCCAAAATGACTGCCAGGATCAACTTCACCAATTTTCATAGTTCCAGTAGCAGTGAAAGTGCAGAAATGGTTTGAAAGTGCAAAAGCATTGCTTAATTGAAAAGAAAAACAAAACCCATGTATTTCCATATAGCAGCTAGCTTAGATGTCAATAATTACTGGTAAGTAAATGTACCAGAGGCAGAATATTTACAGCACTGCCACTCAACTTTTTATGCAGTGCCTTTCATCTGAAAAAATCCATTTGCATTAAACTTACAAAAGTCTGTTTCTCTTTCACATTTAGGTGGCATCCATTACCATCAGAAATTAAAAGACTCTTTGTGGGGCACAAAGTCATCAGTCTACTGTTTGAATTTGGGTTTGTCTAAATTTATACAGGCTACAGCCTCCAAGGCTGCCTTGACTATTAACTTCTTATAATTAGTGGGAGTTGTGCAGCTGATTCTCTTCTAAAGTTCAGACAATTCCTCATGTCTGTCATGATTTTTTCCTTCCTGGAGAAAGACAAATCTTCATTATTAACACTTCAGCATTAACTCAGAGAGTCCATGCTCAAAGACTTCAGAGATCTCAGACCTCCCTTGTTTCAGGATCCCAACAAAGCAGGGTCTGTTTTGCATCTGCACTAAGATCAGGGACTTCTTGTGTGAGCTGGGGAACACTCAATCCCCCTTAAGCACAGGAAAACAAATTTATCACTTGAGTGTTCCTTTAAGTAGTGCACATGTCAAGGGAGCCCTTTCAAACACTCAGTCCCAGACTGCAATACTCATCATAGCTCTTAACAGACAGGTTGTGAATGAAGTCTAAAAAATGTTCAGCTTTCGTCGTGGCATCCACTGCAATAAATTTCATTATTTAGTACAGATGCAGTGCCTTGCCTGTCTTCTGTGCATGTAATGCTTTTGCCCTTGCCACATTCATCTTGTTCCAATAAGTTTAAGTCAGAACTCAGTGTGTTGGGACAACTCAGTCCCAACATCCCAGAGAGCCTATGTGCTTGCTTAAAATAGCCAAATCCTCATCCACAGTGTGACAAATACCACCCACCCACCCCAGATAACTCAGCAGAGTGGCGTAGCAGTGAGTCACACTTGCTCAGGACAGCCAGGCTGCCTCCAGGCTGCCTCTGGCATTGATGGATTTGGAAGCAGAGCCTCAGGGAGCTGCCCCCTCCACATCCAGGAGATGTGCACAGCAAATGTAACACTTGGCTGCCTCTCCTCTGCCTTCCTGCAAACTTTGGGGACCCATGAGATCTCTGCTCCCACTCAGTCCTGCTCTATTTGTGCTTGGTGTCAGCACAGGGAGACTGGAGGTGGCTCTCCCCCTCTTCTGACTTTCATCAGGCTGCCACAGCCTGGCACATTTCTCCTTCCCCACTGCCTGCAGGACCACACTCTAAGCTGGCCACTGAAAAAACTCAGCACAAAAAGTTTTGGGAGCACATTATTTTAACTGGATGATTTTTGGCAGTCTCTGCACTCTTCTGTATTGCTGCAGCTGTAAGGATGGGCAGCTGTGGCTCAAAACATTGGGAAAGCTGCAACTCAGACCCACAGCTGGTTTGTACATACATATCTATAGCAGGGGCCTGAGGCTCTGAAAACACAATGACACCAGCAACAAAGAGAAAACCTGACACTTTTACCCTTAGGAATGGCCTAGGCACATCTAGACACAAATTGGCTTTAGTCAATTGTTGTGGTGTGAAGCAATATCCTGTCCCAGTTCCTCCCTCAGGTCTGCCAAACTCTCCCTTCCCCTTCCCCTCCCCTTGTCCCCTTCCTAAGCGCTGTCCGTCAAACTCCACATTCCAGCAAGGCCCTCGTGTGATTGGCAGAAGTTCAAAAGATGCCACTCAGCCCTGGGGTCACTGGCTTAGCCAAGTGTCATTTGTTTCCTGAGACCCTCCTCCTCCCACCTGGTTGGTGCTCACCTATCCTTTCCCTTCCCCCTCCCCCTGGGCTTAAAAAGACCTTGAGACCATGCGGTCTTTATTGTGCTGGGACCTGTTACCAGGATTCAGAGGCCTCTGTACCCTGGAATAAACTCTGGACTAAACCCTCCTCAGAATCCTCTCTTTTTCTCTTCACCTCGCCCAAGGACTTTCACCAGAGGTAAAACTGAGTTCCTACAAGCCTGGACGTGTTCCAAGTTCCTAGCTGCAACATACAGCCAGCCAGCCAGAGGTATCTCTGTGGTGAAATACCACAGCTGAGGCCGCTGGCCAAGCAGCAGGGGCCAGACAAGCCCAGGCACATTCCATCCGGGATTTTATTCCATAGTCAATAAAAGAAAGTTTTTAAACCATAGGAAGGAAGTCAAAGATCTTCCTGATATTACATTTCCCTCTATTTGTGCAAGGAAAGCTTTGGGTGCCAGTATGTTTCTAGGCAGAGGACAGAAAAAAACCAGATGGGAAATGACACCTCCTAAAACGGTCCAAAGAGGACCTGGGCAGGGATGAGCAGCAAACTTTATTCTCTGCCTGTATATCTCAAACAGAGCTGCTAAGTTAAAAGTCCCTTTTTTGTTAACATGTGAAAATCTAAGAAAAACCCCCAAGTTCCTTAAAAGTCAATGCCCGTTTTTCATACAGGCATGGGGTCTGCACATAGCAAAAGAGAGAAGTGGAAGAAAAGCAGAAAGGAAGGAGAACAGGCCACAACATCTAACACCAAGGACTATGACTCCACTCACCACTAAACTTAAGAGCAGGTAAAATTCTTCTCACTTATAAGAGAAAGTGGAGCTCTCTCATGCACTTCCTCACATTCCTTCCTGCTCTTTTCCACTGAGACTTCACTCTTTAGTCAGTCATCTTTGTTGTATGTTTCTTTACATACAAATTGGCTAATCTTTCAAATTTTGAGGGACTCCTTTGCCAGAGAATTCCTGAGGATATAGCTTTTCTTTCATAAAATCCAGAGTGACTAAATGAACTAAGGACTGATCAAATTAACAAAGGCTGACTAAAGATAAGATTCTTTGTTTGAACTGGAAATCCTGCTTTACCAGCAGTTTTTAAAGAATCCTAAAATAAAATATGCATCTTTCCACCTTTGTGTTCTGGTATATTATTTCTTGGCAACCAAGACTCTCAATTTATTAATATCACAATCTATGTATATGTCTCACTGGGAATTTGGGCCTTAGCCTGTAGCACTTCCTACATTTGACCTAAAAAATCCCAAATGTATAAGTGGCTTTAGAACTAAATTTCCCAAACCAATCTGGGTTTTGCACTAAGTGTCCATGCAGATCTCAGCTCCATGCCAAAGTCCTACAGGAGGAAGGGAGCTGGTGGGGAAAGTGAGACCTGGGGATTTCTCTAGGAAGTCATATAGCCAAAAAACGCTGGATCTCAACAGACTTCTGTGAGTTTAAATGAGGCACTAACTTCTCTAAGGAAATGTTCACTGAAGGCTTCAAAGCTTTTTTAGCAAGTTGCTTTACTTTCCAAAACAGTGGACCAGCTCCTGTGAGACTGAAGTGCTGAAGTGTGTGGGGAGGGGCTGGTGACGCTGCAGTTTCTTCTGCTGTGTGCTGCTGTTCTCTGGTGGAACAGAACCCAAAGTTTTCCATGACATTGGAGTGGGGGAAACATGTCAGTGATCTCAGCAATGGCCACAAGCCAGAACATGACAAGTTTCACCTCAGCATGAGGAAGAATTTCTTTGTGTTGAAGGTGGCAAAGCACTGGAACAGCTGCCCACAGAGGTTGTGGGGTCTCCCTCTCAGGGGACATTCCAACCCCACCTGGACTTGTTCCTGTGCTACCTGCTCTGGGTGACCCTGCTTTGGCGGGGATTGGACCCAATAATCTCCAGAAGTCCCTTCCAACCATAACAACTCTGTGAAAACAGACACCCCAAAACCAGAGCAGATTTAACACTGCTCAGGTGTGGAAGTCAGGGAAAGGTCTGGGGTGACATTCACATTTCACAGACACTGAGTGTCTCTAAGCACCAATACCAGGGTGCCAGGACACGTGTGGCAATGCTGTCACCTCCCTGCACACAGCTAAGAGCTGAAAATCGTAAACCAGTGAATCCTGATGCTGCTGAAAATCCCGATGGCTCAGCTCCCATCCATGTCTTGGGATGACATGGGTCAACAATCTAATTAACCACATAGCCTTCAAAGTGCTTTAAGCATGTTCATATATTCTCAAAAGCAAACGGATGTAAATGAAACTCAATTACAAACAATAAACCCAAAATGTCCTTTTTGGCCAAACCCATGTATTTCTAGTGAGTTTGTGTATATTTGTTTTGTGGCTTCATGGCAAATGAGCTTTAGCCATAGCAATCATCAATGCTCCCTAGAAGTGTTACTAAATCATGTGTTCACACTGAGACTCTCCAAGCATGTTGGATAATGCAACACCAAATTAAAGCATTGGGTATTGTGTACTACACCATAACTCTATTTATTTAAAATATATAACAAGAAAAGGTAGAGTCGAAATTCAAACTGAGTGGAATGAAAAAATGAAAGCGCTGCCACTGTGGGATGTCATAACAGTAATGAACAAGTGAGAATTGAAAGAATTGTTTGATTTATGCCTTTAACAAGCTTAACCACACACAAAGCAAACTGTCATCGCCTTTTGCTCTTTATCTGCAACAATTAGCAGAGCTAATGACTCCTTTTGCTTTCTGTATGAGACAAGATGTGATCCAATCCCCACCAGAGAAGAGTTCACACAATACAAGGAAATGCACAAAGGGGAAGGTGATCCCTTTTATCTCCTGGTGTTTATCTGGAGTTATTCTCCCCGAGCCCAGTCAGACACTGTGGTGTATCTCATTATTTGGAAACTGCTTTGCAGCTCAGAACACAACTGGAGCTTTCATGCTGGCCTTCAAAGGGATCTTTTCATGGCTCTCCCTATAATATCCTGAGAATTACACAGATCTCTTTACAGAAACATATGCAAGGAGCACCATGGGTTTACAAAGACTAAGTCCATGAGAAAAATGCATATAAAGTCGACAGAATTACAAAATGAATGAGAGCAGGGAGAGCAGCAGGCATCAAAGAGCTGGGAGTCAGGAAAGCGTTTGATAGAGTGCCTCTCAAAATATTATTTCCCATTGGCTCAGACATAAATACTGTCACAGGAACTGTCTGAAGGACTGCAAACATGGAATAATAATAGACAAGAGGGTTGTGTCTCATATGTTTCCTATAGAGACAAGGGGTAGCTCTCATTTCATGGAGCATCTCTACTTGTGATGTGCGAGGGGGAATAAAACAGCTGGTTAATAAAATATGTAGATAACATTAAGTTGAGAGGAGAGGGTTAGAGAAACACAAATGAGAGCAAGAGAAATAATACCAAGAGCCCTGGAGAGCTTAGAAATATGGGCAGGAAATAAGTGAGATGCAGCTCTTGGAAATTAGTGCACTAATTTATCAGGGGAGAAATGGCATTCACTGGAGAGAAAAGTATGGAGAGCAATAATGCTGAAAGAAGGAGAGGAGGAAAGCAATGATGCATTTGCAGTTTGAGAGAACAAAAAAGACTGTTAGGGTTTTATGGCACTGTCCTTGTGGAGCAGTGAGCACCAAGTGGAAGATTCCCTTTGTGCAGCCATGGAGAGGGAAAGTGGGGAACACTGATCCTGATATTCACCAGTGCCTGGTGTGACCAGCCTTCACTTTGAGAAAACTCCTCCTAGGGGTAAGAGGCAGGTAAATAGAATTCTTCCACTTCTAACCCAGGCAACACAGTGTTCACGCACCCCTCACATCTTGTCCTAAGGCACCAAACATAAGAACTCATCCTTGGCACTATGTTCTGGTTTAACTCCTACACTGCTAGAAACTCTGGATTTAGGCTGACATGAGACCAAAATAAAATGTACTGTTGATTTCAGGACATTTTATCACCAGAAAATTACTGACAATTAACAAGGAATTATGAAGAGCAAGAGATCCAAGGGTTAATGTGTGTGGAGGGATAAAAGCTGAATGTATGTCTTCAATAGGTAATCACAGGGATCACAATATGGGTGTAGCAGTCAGGTGGGAAATATCAAAAAGGGATGGGAAACCTCAAAAAGGCAAAGCCATTGTGCAGCTTAACTATCACCAATAAAGTATTCCTATAAAAGGAGAAATGCAGGTTGAGTATTGTGGAAGCAACCTCAGCAATATCAGCAGGCCTATCCAATGAAAAATGCAGTAGAGAAGTCTGCAGCAGGCAGTGTCCACATGGGATAAACCTTAAAACTGGAGTTGTCAACTGTTGTCCTCTCCCTGGAAGAGACAGATCCAGGATAATTGAAACCAGCTGAGGATCTGTTTTTCTAGCTCTCTTCCAGCCTTAGTACATGTGGCATTAAATTAAAGATGGCAAATGCCTTTTTGGGACAACTAACTTCCCCAGGAGACAATTCTTGATTTTTTTAATGGGATTTCTAGGTGGGTGTAAACCACCTAGAGCCCAGTTCACTCCTTTGGCTGTCTGTTACTGCCTCAAATACTTCATGTAGCCCACAATGCTGGGACCCTCTGAATCCCCTGAAATATCCGTTCTGTTCTTGAGTTCAAAATTAGGTGGGATCAGTTGAAGACAAGGCCAAATCAGCCATGAAGTCTGTGTAGTCTCCTTTTAAGGACTGCCTTCACAAGGAGATATCTCTGAATTTGTATGAACAGCCACTGAAGGGGACATGGTGAAAGCAGATGATTTGTCCTTTATGAGTGAAGTCCAAGGTGGGGGAAGTTGCCCCTGAAGCAATGAATGAGATGTTTATATTTGAAAGCCTTTGATGTTCTCCAACATCCTCCTGGATAATTACTCAATCCCTATCAAGAGTTTGTTTGCTTGTGTTTCACAGCTCACGTAAGCAAGATACTGCAGTAAACACCTTCTCTTCCTACAAAAATAACCAGAAGAAAAGTCCCAAACATGCCTGTACCTCAACACAGACTTTTGGTCATCCTCCTCAGCAGTTTCCTTCCAGGATTCTCCATGCCTCCCAGGCTCTGGGCAATGTTCCTCCAGTCAGCAAACAAAGGTGGTTCTGGCATTGTCCAGTTTGGCATTTCAATACCATCTCTGGGCTGAGCTGGTGAGCAAGCAAAAGGCAAAGACATGGAGTTATGCAATATTAACAGAAAGACAAATTATGAGAAAAAAATCTCTGGGTTTTTTTGTTGTTTTGTTTTTGGGGTTTTTTTTGGTAACAAAAATGGAACATTTAATTTCCTCTTTGCCTCTAATTGCAAAGTGATGCTTTACAAACATTCCTCTCAAAGCATTAAAATCTATGGCCATAAAATAGAGCACAGCTGGCAAGCTGAGTATTTCTTACTGACACACAGATTTATGACCTCACTGGAAATACCTTGGGTAACAACAAATTATGCCATCAGCAGTATAATTGTCACCCTGCAACTTCAGTGCTATTAGTCAGCATTTCATCAGCTGTGAATGAATATCAAATATATCAAGGCTTCCTTTCAATTTCAAAATGAAAGTGGTAACATCTCCTAATCTCCTTTTTGTTGCCATTTTAAAATATAAATGTTCAAGAAGAGCCTCCCATCCTGGATAGGGCTGGGAGAACCAGAGGGAAGGAACCTGCCCAGCGAATCTGTTTTTTACCATATGTCACCCACATCTTCCCAACAATCAAAACCCTTTCCAGTGCCAGTTCCTCAGACTTTACATTTGAGACTTCCTTCAGTATTTTGTGTAGTGTATTGTATGAGACTCACCCCCCCAGGCATTCTATCTCTAAGCAGATATGGTGGGACAGGGTAAATTTTGGGGGGAAATGCATCCCTCAGCTCATCTTAGCACTGAAATGACTGGAGCACAAATCAGCTTCGCTTGGATGAGTGTCTGGGTCAGGCAGCATCCCTGCAATGCAGATCAGCCTCACCAGCACCCTGGGAGTGTTGTTGACAGTGTGATATATGAGAGTTAATTCATGCTGTATAAATAAATGTATGTAGTTATAGAATGTGGGAAATGTAATAGAATAGACATTTTAAATGAAACAGACAAACTAACCTCCCCAGCCAAGAAGCAGCATCCTATTCAAATTATAACTAACTCTGGGCAGCACCAAGATGGTATCAAGCTGGCTTTAGTCTGAATAGGACTGTCCTGGCCCATCATCGGTGACTTCCTCAGACTCTGCACCTGGGAGATAACATTGAGGCCTTCCTGGCTCATGACTCCAGGAACTTCACGAGACTTGGACACACCATGATGGGCTTACAGGAACCGAAATCAAGACATTATATATGAAAACCAGCTCTGCCTTCTTCCAGACTTCACGTCTGCAAACCCGGGTCTGTCTAAAGAAACGGATTTGCGTTCGAAGAAATGAATAGAGAGATGTGGTCATCCATGCCTCAGGCAGAATAAACTGTATATAAGCTGTACCCTGGAAGGACCTCTGAGGAGATACTGCCACTTTGTCGGTTGACTCTTTGGTCTCACCCAGCGTCTGATCCCGGGCTGACGCTGTCTTGATTGTGGAGGTTGCACTAAATTCTATTTATTTTTGTAATTGACCAATAAATCGTTGTTAAATTTTTGATAAATTTGGCTGGCAATTTGATAATTTATAACAACAGTGTTAGTTTTCTCCATCTGAGTTTTTTAATCACAAGAACTAGGGTGTTAGAAACCCTGCCATTCCTTCTCGTTGTGCATTTCCTCACTGTGTGGTGATGGCTCTGCACCAGAAACTCTTCCAGCAACATTTGTGACCCATTCCCCTGGGACATCCAGGGAAGCACCTCTGGGACAGTGGTGCTGTTCTACCTGCCTGGGTTAAACTAGATACAGGGGCAAAAAAGTGCATTAACACAGGGGCAATAAGGAGGTGAAACATTGCAGCACAAGCGGCCTAAAGACAAGGCTGCAGCTGGAGTTCAGCTCAATGGAGTGCAACCCTAGGTGGGGATGAACCAAATGAGGAAACGTTAAATAATGACCTTTGGGCTTTTTGTAGCAGGGAAACAACACAAAGGGCAGAGGGCTCCCTAAGGCAGGAACTAGAAAGGCTGGGCTGTGTTTTTCTGGGCTGGAGCCTTTGCTAGATCAAACACTGGGAGCTGGCAGCCACAGGGCAAACAGACTGTGTTGGAGCTGCTTTTCATTGAAGTGTCAACAAGCCAGTCTGTTCCCCAGCTCAGACCAATTGTTGCTTTTGCTGTTGCTAGGATCTGGCATCCTCAAAAGGGGCTTATAGGGAGCCTCTAGGAGGGGCACTGGCACTGCTGAAATTCCTCGGGATCAAATGACTCCTGTTGAAACGGCTGTCTGAAGTGTGATAGTGCTCCACAAACAGCAGGGAGAAAAAGCTGCAGGAGAAGCCTCCAGGAAAGCATCTCCTGGGCAATGTCCCCTCTCCTGTGCCACCCTGAACTCTGGGAAATCCCATCTTCATAAGTCATTAAGCTGCCTTAGAAAGTTCTCCCTGAGAGAGAGGAAGCTCTGAGTTCAAATACATCATATCCAGCTCAGGGCAATGATTTTAACTACAGATTTCCTCTTAGGGGATTGGACAAACTCCGAGGCAATAGTGTGGAGGGGACAAAGGGTCTGCCAACAAATCCCACTGTCTTCTATGCTTCAGTGTTCACCAACACACATTTGGGAACAGGAGGGAAGGACTCGAGACTAGTGCTGGAATAACCTGGTCTAGTGGAAGGTGTACCTGCCCATGACACAAGTTTGGAACTGATGATCTTTAAAGTCCCTTCCAACCCTGACCATTCTATGATTAAAACGTTTTCATAACTTCTTTTTCCCTTTAACAGCTATTCAGGGCAGGAGGATGTACACCCCTTCCAGTCATATTGGGTCTTTCTTTGATTTCTAAATTCCTGATGTGAAATCCACATTAATTCAGCAATACTTTGGAGATGATCAGCGCTGCACTTTTGGAAAAAGGGTGTCAACCTCTCCCAGTTCTGTTGCAGAAAAGAGCTGCTGGAATAAGCTGCAGGGGCTCCCTGCCCAGCCCTTCATTACATCCCTCCACTGAAGCTCAGTGTTTTGATTTGGCTCAATAAGCAGGAATGAAACATTTGAACTGAAAAGTGGCCTAGCATTTTGCTTAGGTCAAATGAAACATCCCGACCTTTCCAAACACGCTGCTCCCCAAGCAGCTAAATTAATGAAGCCTGTTTTCTAATGACTTTTTTCCCTTCATTCTGCTTTCCCACCCCCTTGCCCTGGCATGATTTTGGTTCCCTGATAGCTAATAAATGGGAAGGAGGAAAGGAGGGAAGGACAAATCAACCTTTGCTTTAAGAGGAGCACTAAAACCATCTCTCATGCCTGACTGTCAATTTTCAAAAAATCTCTAGGGCTGCATCCCTGCAGACACTATTGCACGACAACCTGGAATGGAAGAAACTGGTCCATGTATTTCAAAGTTATTAAGCTTAAAAAAATGTGTATATGCACAAGGACTGGTAGCTAGGAATAAAAATATCCAATTTTTCTTTGTTTCTCCCAAAATGGCAGCATTTCCTTTTTTTATCACTATGTGAACCAAATGCCAAAATATCAATTGCTCACTCTGGTCATAACTGTGGCAGTGTGGGCATCTCTGTGGTCCCTATGACAAAGGCAGGATGAGATAAACCTATGAAGGACATGTCTGAAGAATACATTGATCCATCTGCTGTGAACCTTGGAGTGATGGAATCTAGATCAATTACTCAGAAGGCTGCTGGAAGGATATGTCTATGATTCTATGTCAACTCTGTTCTGGATGAAAAAATGACCCTTCAGTAATTTTTCCAGAAAATTATTTTGAAACCAAGATCAAAGCATACACTGGCCTCTTTTTCTACTGAATAAGTAAGTGAAAACAGGATCTTATATGGGAGCAAGTCATATCAGTGTAAACCTGGAGAATGATATTGCAACCTGTTCCTCTTTTATAATCTACGTGTTTTGAGGTGCCAGCTGTGTGGATTTCTCCCTTAGAAGGATGACCAGGCAGTGGTTCAAGAGGTTCCTGATAGTTTGCCAGCACAGGGCAAAAAGATTTTCAAACATCTTCAACCATTATCTTACAGGAATTGCTGAGTTCTGCATACTAAGTTCTTCAAAAAAAAGTCTTTGTCCTTGTGTTGCAGTTCAATAATTACGTGGTTCATTTTATATCACTCAGGGGACACTGCAGAATTCCTTATTGTGACACTGCTGCAGAGTCAGGACAGCAAGAGAGGTTCAGGGAAGGGAGGAGATGGAGCTTGGTGGAGTCCCTCAGCTTCACCTCTTGGGACAGGAGGTGGGGGCTCTTCCAAGAGCCTAAAAGGGTGGGAGCTGCATGTCCTGTGAGGACAGCATGCCACCCCAGCAAGAGCTGTTCTCGTGTTCATGAGCCCTGTGAAGCCACGGAGAAGGTAAGCACATGATTTACCTCTCAGAGCCAAGTAGTTTAACTGATGCACTTTTTGTAAGAGTGTGCGAGATCCAACACAACGTGCCTGTAAATACAGAGGCACTCCCTGCACACACAGAGCATCCAGCACTCTCAGGGATTCCCTGGATCCTCCCTGTGAAACTGGAGAGCAGAAAAAGTGCCACAGTTCATACAATACTGACACATGCAGGGCACTTTCCAAGTGGAAAACCAAAGCCTGGTGGCACCTGTTGAAAACCTCCAAGGAAGAAAAGGTGTGTTTGTGTTAATCCTTGTAAATATTCCTGAGAATGCTATTTTGGCCACACAGCTGAGGCTGACCGTACACAACCTTGGCAGAAAAGGAGTTTCCTTCCCAAACATCTGGCTTTCATCTGGGCAGACACACTCAGCCAGGCCGTTTATTTTATGAACCCCACCTGCACCTCTGTGCCTGAGCCTCTCTGCCTGTGTGGGCAGGCAGGGCTGAGTGTCTGCTGTAGGTTAAAAAATTCACAAATTAACTTAATTAGCTTCTGCTTCCACCTACAGTGCTACAAGTGCAGAGAGATTTCAGTAACTGAGTGAAATGACTGGTGGGTTTATACAGGTGTTAGTGAGAGCACAGCTGAGCCCAGAGAAAATATTCACACAGAAAAAATTCACAGAGAGTGGAATCTAATGCATCACAAAACCCCTGCTTGTGCAATGGATGTCACTGGGCATTAAAATGCATTATGAAAATCTTAAACACAGATAAATTTGTTGCAAGCATCATGCTGGAGAGAAAAAGATGTTTAAATGTCCACCTCACCCTGCCACCTTTTGGAGTTCCAAGCTCAGTGTCTGCACTAGGTATTGGAATTAAACAGAGGAGTGAACCACAGCCTCCCTGCATTAGAGGAGGCAGGTAAGGACAGAAGTAGCCTAGGAATGACATATCACAACCAAAAACCAGATTTGTTTTCCACATAAATCTCTGCTGTTTCTAATCAGAAAGGCAAAAGATGAGCCTGTGTTGATGAAATGACTGGTGAGCTCCTTAGTTTATCAACCAGCAAATGGCTTCAGCAGGGGGAAAAGCAGAAGGTACATGGCTTGCTTGATATAACACCTAAATCATATTTATATTGTGTTACCGTGCTATGCTATATTATTTCACATTATCTGTTTTATGATTATATACACGTACACATACAGACACCTCTATAGATATATGCCTGTGAACAAATGAATGGTCAGCAGGACTCATCAAGCCCTTAAACCAACAAGGTTTATCAGTGCAAACACACTCCTTGTCTCAGGGAGATCAGATCACTGAAGCAGGTGTTGTATTTGAAAATCTACTCTTTGCTCCTCTAGACTTTCTAATCAGAAGAGATCAGAGGTGCCTGTGTTTACAGATGTATGTGCAGCCCTTATGTTTTCCTTCCTTTAATTTTGTGGGCTTTGGCACTACGGCTGGTAAGTGAGCCCTCTTCCTCTCACTTTAGTTTGCAGGTCTCTGGCACATGCAGGTTTGAACTGCAGGCAGTAGCAGGAGGAGAACTGTGCCACTGAAATTCATGGCTGCTACAGGAACCTGAGGCACAGCTCAGATATTGAGTGCTCAGTGGTACCTGAGCACACACTTCTTGCTAGGTGGGTAGAGAAAGAAGAGTGAAAATAAGCATGGTCATTTCAGCAATTCCTCACGCAATTGTTCTTCCTCTGCCTTTTCCAGTCACAGCCCTTCCAGCAGGTGCTTGTGGCTTCTTGCTTTGCCCACATAGAAGGAAGCAGTTTTCTTTAATGTTGTGTGTGCTGGAAACAAATTCAGGTGATATTTCAGAAGTTCTAGGTGGTGGTTCCCACTCTCAGGATCTACTTGGAGAAGCAAAGGGCTCCTCAAGTTCAGTTGGGAGCAGCTCAGAGATGAATGAGGTGAGCTTGGGTTGGCAAGTCTGCATAGGCTACTTTGCCTTGGGCAAGTCTCTGTGCCTCCCAAACAAAGGATTTATGGAAATTCAGCATGCAAGGCACTGAAAGTTGGCTTGGAAGAACAAGAAGCAGCTGAGGGAACTGACTGGGACCTTTCTGGGATTTACCAATCTTCTTCCCCCAAAGGGAACTGATATTAAAACACCAAGGGGAAGGGAAGGGCAACAGAGAACAAATAAGAGTAAGAGCACACCAAGTACAGGAATTAAACTTACTGGCCTTGGGCAAGTGGGAAACCTGAGAAAACTCAGGATCTTGTGCAAGCTCTGACCATGCAGGCTCAGGAGTACTTCCAAAATAAACATGGAGAGCATGTGAGCACCAAGCTCTGCTCTGGGAGGGTGGAGGGAGTGAGAAGGGAGCAGTTCAGAAAGGAAGAGCTGGCAGGAACTCAGGAGGCAAAATTGTGTCTAGCACCACTTGACAACAACATAAAAACTGCTCTGTCATACTCTTACAGGGACTGCCTGACATTTTTCCTTGGGTTCAGGACTCCAGTGACTGCCTAACATTTTTCCTTGGTAACAGATTAGTTGTGAGGGGTGGTGGCACAGACCTTTCTTTGTCTGTTCTTAAACTCAAAAAATCTGAGCTATGACCACTTGAATATATTTTTTAAAGTGATGTACAGCAAAACAGGAAATAAATTAAACAGAGATTGAGTTGTTCATTTAACTGTCCCACCTGTTCTTCCTCCAGACAAATCTCTGGGTGACCTGACTGCATTTTCCAGGAAGAAGCAATTCAGGACTTCGTTCAGTGCTTCCTTCTTGGCAAGAAGGTCTTGCACCTCCCAATCATAGAATCATCTGAAATCACAGAGAAAAGGGTTCTGAAGCCATGATCACATCACCCTACATAGCATGGACTTTGGAAATGAAAAACAAAAATTGCATTCATATTTTGATCATTGAGCTAAAGGAACTTCAAATGTCTTATAAATTTGGCTACCTATAGTACTGATTTTTTGAGCCAAACAGGATGGTGTCCAGGGGGCGGGGGAGAATAGGAACAAATATGGTCCAATATCAATTAAATCTCAAAATTCACCCAGTTGCCACTAGTTTCTCAGGTAAGTGTGTGTCTGTATTTCCCATTTAAGTAATGGAAAAATCATTTCTAGTCAATAGTGGCAGTAGTTAAAGAGTGCAAAGAAGATAAATGGTGCTAAAATTTTGAGTCAACTTGATTGTACCAGGTTGGAATTTCTGTCTTATGTACATACACACAAAAAAAGAGCTCCTAAAATAACCATACAGTGGTGTGCACTTTAAAGGCAAAACAGAAAAGTAGCAGCCCCAAATCCCAGCAACACGAAGTGACCTCTGAACTCTCATCCAGGAAAAAGCTGGGAGAACTGATACTTCTGCACACAAACCAGTTACGTCACTCTGCTGGAAGATGCTCCCTGTTGGACAGTGTGAGCCAGGTACAGCATCCCCAAACATTCCTGGTGTGTGGCTCTGAGCAGCTGGACAAACCTTCTGTGTAAGTGTGCAGAAATCTCCCATGCACTGGCTGAAGAAGGCTGTCACAGCTGCCCAGAGTGGGTAGCAAGGTAAATCCAGGCACATGCAAATGCACTGGGAAAAGAGGTTCCTAGGGCTCCTGGGAAATTGCTGTTCTGCTTTCCTGAGCAGAGAGAACAGCACAAGGCCGCACAGAGAATTTAGAATCAATTCGGCTGGAAATGACTCTTAAGATCATGAAGACCAACCACAGGCAGTACAGAAGCCTCCTGGCACACTGCAGGGTGGAAAGCTGTCTGTTCCTCCTCAGGAAGGGCCAAGACACCTCAGAGTCAGCTGGCACAGTGAGCAAGGGGCGCCATCCAAAAATAATTCAGCTTTGCCATGGAAAGGACCCTGGAAGCCACAAGAACCATTAGCCCCAAGTATTGTTTGACATGTGGGAGCAACTTGCTCACTGAGTGTTTTGACCTTCATCAGGCCATGTACAGGAGGCAGTATTTTGTAATCTACAAGCAAATTGAGCTACTTCTTAGCTTGAATACAATAGGTCAGTGCCCCACTGCTGAGCATCACACTTCCAGTGCCATCATTTTTCTTTCACCATGACAAAAACGTCCTGACTTGGATTATAGCTGCATCCCAGATGATTTGTGCAATCAGTAACCATAAGCTATGGTTTCAGAGATTAAGAGATGCCCTATAAATTATGTACAAACAGAACACGGCAGCTGAAACATTTCTAGAAAACAAATCTTAAATCAGACTTGTTTGTAGAGCCCCTGGAGATCTTGTCCTTGTCCAGAATAAATGAATAGGGCTAAAGACATCTCTGTGGTTTGGATGCTGCCAAATCAGTGCATGTCACAAGTGAACTTGTGGCTCCTACACTACACTAAATTTGGGAGCCTGGGTTTTGCAGTATAAATATTTTGAGAAAAGAACAACTATCTCAATGCTAAAATAATATAACTTCAGTCTGGGTTGAGGAACTAAGAGAGGAAATTTTGCCACATGAAACCCAACAATGCTACAATACACTTATAAACAGAACTAGTCTGGGTTAAAAGACATATCCCAAACACTAAACAAAGGTTACTTCACATATAAACAGAGACAAAAAATAAATGTAGGGAGTCATGAGTTCCACTTTGAGGAAAGACGAGCTGGCCAATGTAAAGAAAGCATTGTAAAGATGCTTTACAATGTAAAGAAAGCAATGTAAAGAAAGCATTGCCTTGGCTCGGGTTGGCACAACGCCATTTATGATCTCATTAAAACAAAAAAAAACCAAAAAAAACCCCAAAAACCCCAACTTTCGTTCATATGCTTTTCTGAGTCATGGAGATAAACTAAATGAAGTTAACTGGAGTAGCCTTTAGGAGAGCCAGCCTGAGAATGGTTTTTCCTTCCCCAGAGGTTTCCCTGATGCTCCTTCTGACAACTAAAGCCAGCACATCTGCACAGGCCCAGGTGAGTGATGCTGCCACCAGGCCAAATTCCTCTCCTTCCTCCTCCAGACCCAGACTGGGAGCTCCACAGAGGTATTCAGGGGTCAGGGAAATTTCCCTGCTATTAAAAGTTTCCCTCAAAATCAAACCTGAAGCTTTTGATGTCTGCGTTCTACATTGCAAACTAACAAAGGGGACAATAATAATTAACCCTGCATTTCAAATGTTAATTACAGAGGCATAGGTCTGATAATAAAAAGTACATTTCCAATGAACTTTAATTAACCTCAAAGCCTTGCCTTACTCTACTTTTAGACTTATTACTACTCAATAGAAAAATTTATGATATTTGGATTTGAAACACAAATGTAATCTAAGGACAGATGAGTTATAAGATAAAGAACCATCAGTTTGTCACTAAAATATTTTGCTTGAATGCACAGTTGTATCACTATTACCCAGTACATTTGAGTTATTATTTATTATTTTGCTGATACTTAAGCACACATAGAACAGCTCCTGGGAGCAGCACACATGATGAGACTGTCATATATATATATATATTTAAATCCTATGTACATGGGGGGCAGCTGAGGTTAATCAAATGCTGATTGAGTGTTCAGTTTGGCTGAATGCTCCAGACAGATCTACATTCATCACTTCCAGGGTGAAAATTCATCTTGCTCTCACTAGTTGTTTCCTAATCAGCTGACTGCTCAATTCACTTGATTGCTCCCTCCGACCACACTATGGCTGGCTGCATCCTTTGCCTCCCAATCACACTAATTGACCTCTTAGTCAAAAATATTCCAGGTTTCAGTGCTCTGCTCACAGCTAATTGCACCCTAATGTATAATTTTGGCTGAGCATTAAGCATGCATTTCCAGGACAGGCACAATATTTTAGGAGGCACTTGAATTAGAGAATTAGTGGAAATAATCTGCATGAAGGCACCATGTGTGGTCCCATGATCCTACAAAACCTAGGAGACAGCAATTAACTTAGGGTCTGTCCAAAAGCTTGGGCAGAAAGCACCATTGGGTCTGTATAAGAAATCACAGTGTTTCAAACAAAATTTACCAACCCAGTTCAGTGCCAAGCTAGCATCCATCCATGGAAAACTGTTGGTCTCTCCCACTCACCAAAATAAGGTTCTGTTAGAACCCCACCATGTCCCCCGTGCTCTCCACGTGCTATCCAAAATGAGAGTTATCAGGAGCCAATGAGATTTGATACATAAATTTAAAAGCAGGGTATCAAGGAGAGACTCTGCTGCCGTTAAAGGTTAAAATAACACCGTGTATACAATTTGCACAAACAGCAGGGCACAAGCTGAATAGTGCTGGGAAACTTATCTTTGTCAAGAAAAGTATCTCTTGTCAGAAGATGGAAATTAATTTGGGAAAGTACATTCCAGTCAACACTTTGTTTGCATCATGTGCTGTGAGCGTAAATTAAGCACCATATAAAGTTTACCCAAGGTTGTTAAAGGTTTGTTTGCTGCCAAGAAATTGGATTCTTAACACTAACCATTTCTGACAAATCAAGGAAATCCAGCATGTAAAAACAGCAAGCAACTTGCTTACTGAAAAAATGTACTGTCCTCTATATTTAGAGATTTACCTACAGTTTTGTTCCAGATCTACTTTTAAAGGCATAGAATTTTGCAGATCTGACCTTATTCCAGATGACTCTGGAGAACTAGGAAGCAGTCACAGAGAATATGTGCTTAGAAAGCAGAAAAACTCAAAATGTGGAAAGCAGAATTTCTGTGGGGCTTTCCCAAGAGGTTGCTTTGTGTAATCCTGCACCTGGTGTAAGCCCAGAGACCCCACCTGCACACTCAGAGCTGGAACTCCCTGAACTCCTCCCTGCAACCCTCAGAATATTTCTTCGTTTTCACAGAGTCTTTAAATTAATATCAGTAACAACAATACCAATAATGTTCTGCTAATAGGTCTTCACACAATTTGAAGGGACAGCAGAGGGCATATGTGGTCTTACTACCAAGAAGGAGCTATTTGAGAGAGCTCAGAAGTAGAAACTTTAGCATCTTCTGTGATAACAAGCATGGGAAGAAGAGAGCTGTTCTTGTCTGCTTAATTGTAACCTGTAACAATGGTAGGGCTCCCTGTGAAGGTGCTGTTAGAACCTGCACAGCCTACCGAGCTCCATGAATCCAACAGGAGGTCAAAAGCAAAATATTAATTAAATTTTTGTCATTCTGAGATAATTTTGGGGCCCCTCATCTTAGCTAAGACATGTCCCATGCTCAGACAGGGCTTTGCCTGAGCTCCCAGCTGATGGAGAAGGATGAGAGCCCCTGCACCCATGGAGATCAGCCCCATTCAAGGATCCTGCTGCAGAATTTTGGCCAAGAATCAGTGATTTTAAAGTTGATTCTGGTATGCTCAGAGAGAAGCTGTAGCATCCTTGTGTTTTGTCCCATTTCCAGATGCCATCATTTAGACCTCTGAAATTCTTTCAGCACAGCTTTGCTAAGCTGAGGATTTAACACCAAGGAGAGGGACCTGGCAGGCCTGACTGGGGGAAAGGATTTGGAAATAATAGAACACACTAATTTTTTCTTTCCTTCTAATTCCTGTGGCACTTCCCATTGGGTGAGTGCTGCAGTACCTTCCTTCAAGGTCCAGTGTGCAGGTGGAAGCAGCAGCAGCTTTGAGAGAGTTTGAAATGCAGTCTCTGTATTTATCCATCTCTCCAGGGGATGTGCAGGTGCTGCTGAGCACCACGTTGCTATGGCTACTCCTGGAGCACTACCTGAGCCCACTGAGTGCCATAACCAGCCCAGGAGAAGTCAGTGAGAATGGCAGTCAGCACAATTAATGCAAGGCAGAGCTGCTCTGAGCCACCATCCTCAGCAAACACACTTTGGGCAGGTGATGGTTTGGGATTTGCAGTCCTAGAAGCACCTCTGGGGACAAAAAAGATTTGATTCACTTTTATTCCAGTTCAATTTCAGACAGTTACAAAGAGCCAGCCCCAGGATGAATTCAGTAAGCCAGGCTGGGGGAGACAACAATCACGGGCCAGGAGGATCATTAACAACATTGCTCAGGTGCGGATGAGCATTTTCCACCACTCACATTCTTTTTTTTAACTTCTGTGTTTTTTACCATGCACTGCCTGATCTGTTTTGCTTTCAGCTGCCCACAGGCATTCAAAACTGAAAACAACAGTAATGGATCTGAAACCTGTAATGCCAGCACTCAGACTGAAGACACCATTTGTGTGAAAATCACATTTTCAATTGTCAGATTGGCAGGACATGTGTGCACAAGCATTCATAGAATCATAAATGCATTGGAAGGAACCTTACAGATAATCTCATTCCACACCCTGCCAGGGGCAGGGACACCTCCCACTATCTCAGGGTGCTCCAAGCCCTTTCCAGCCTGGCCTTGGACACTGCTAAGGATCCAGAGGCAGCCACAGCTGCTCTGGGCAACCTGTGCCTGGGCTTCACTATCCACACAGGGAAGAACTTCTTCCTAACATCTAACCTAACCCTACTCTCTTTCAAATTGAAGCCACTCAAATGATAAAAATGATGTAAAAATCAATTAACTCCTGTTAAAAGGTGATATGCAGATAAGGCCATTACATAAAGCAGTTACTGAAGTATGAACATATAGAAGTAAATAAAATGGAAAAGCTGTAGATTGTGCCATGACTCTGCCTTGTCTTTACTCAAGCCAGTCAAGAAATTACCAAGGTGTTGAGAAAATGTTGTCATTGCTGTTGCTATTTCTATGAGCACCAGTAAGTGAAGAAATTATTATCCTGACCCAGATTTCTGACCAGAAATTCCAAACCACCATTCACAAAGACAGCCTTCTCCTGAGAGGAGTGGGAACTCCTCTCATCTCCTGTAAATGCAAACACATGGCAAGAACTCACACTTTCCAGAACAGAATGAGACACCTGATACTATCCAAGTACATCCCTGCCTCCCTTTCCTACCTGATTCCCACAATGGTTTCCAGAGATGTGCCATGAGTTCATTGAACTGCCCTCTCCTAAAACATATTATTCCATCTGGTGTTATATACTGCTTATATTTTATTAGGTATTTCTCTGATGGAATAAAATACTCATAGTGCTGTAGAAAGCTGTTACAGTGTTTGTTTTGTGCTTGGTTACACCACAGCAAGCAGGACAAGCAGGATTTAAAAGATAAGAGGCTTTCAGTGCATTATTGCTCTGAAGACAACCATGGCTGTTATGATTTCTGTTATATTTATCCCTAGAAGCCCCACCAGGATTGTACTAGGCAGTTTTGAAATCCACAATATGAGCTTTGTAACAGACTTTTTTCCCATCCTAGCAAATGAAGCAAAGGCAGACGCAGAAACTAATGTTACTTCCCCAAGGAATCATCTCTGGAGGGATAAAATCACATCTCCTGCCTCACCTGAATTCCTCATCCACTAAACTGTGCATCATCTCTGCTTCTGCTTTGTATCTTGTATTGCTTCTAGTAACTTCTCCACAGAAGACATTTATTGGATCTTTCAGGTTACATCAAACAGCCCAGAAGGTACAGATCTGTACCACTGAAACATCAGGATTATTTGGCCATCAAAGGGTGTAAAAATTTTCAGAGGCTCCAGTGCAGTCACTGGAGGAGGGATGAAGAGAAATAGCATGATGAAATAAATCTGCATGAGGAGAAGTCGTGTTTCTTTCTGCAAATCTGTGTTTCAGTGCTGCCTGGTTCATTCCTCTTTCCAGGTGCAAACCAAGTTCTGAACATAACCCAAAATGTTTGGGGCAAAATTTAGTCCTCCCCTGCCCACCAACAGGCTTGGTGATGATTTGAATGAAGCTGCTTTGCAATATTAACGGGCGTGATATTCACCTAAGCAAGAATCTGCTTTTACAATTTAGCAAACTTTACTGGAGGTCAGTGGGATGTGGGTTCCCCACTCGCAGGAACTCGCAGTTCCTGAGGAATTCTCATATCCCTGTGTCCAAAAATCCCCAGCTCCAAAAAGCAGCAACACCTTTGCACTTTGCTGTAAAGCAAGAAACAGTGCACAGAAGTATTATCTAAGTGCAAGCCTGACCCAGAAAATCAGAGGCAGTTTTCAAAGAGATGCATCTGTCTCCAGTGAGTCCATGTGCCTGTGCACAAGAGTGTGAGTGCTTCAACAACCATCCTGGTGCATTTTTATGGATGGCAAAGTACAATTTCAACTGGACTCTTCCTCAACATTAAAAAAATAACAATTTATGAGATATTTTTACATGGTTTAAAGACATACTCCTCACTTGGTGTGTAAATGCAGTTTCCACTAACCCTGTGAAAACTGCTCAGAATAGAAAGATAGGGAGAGAACTTGATAAAATAGAAAACGTTTTTCCTCAAAGGATGAATCAGACTTTAAATTTGGTGATGAAAATAAAAGGAGCATGTGGAGAAGATCAGAATAAGTACATTCTTTGTCATCAAAGAGCATAAGTTGCTGCTGTCCTGGAGTGAGAATGAGCTCAAAAACACATTACAGAAAAGAATGAGATTTCCACAAGATTTCATGGGTGGCCAGACACCTCTTCCCCAGAATGCTGAGCTGGAACACCTGCAGAACTCTGGAAACATCCCCCAATAGGCTCTTGTGCTGAGGAGCAGCTGCCCTGGAGAAGGATGTGAGGGTCAGGCAGGAGAGTTCACTCCACTCCTGCTCAGGTTTTGGCTAACCTAGCCCATGCTAAAGCCTAATGTCAGCTGGGAGCAGCACCATCCCATCAAAGCCAGGGCACCAGACAGGCAGGACAGGTGGCCAGGAAGGGCCACTCTGCAGTCACCACCACCTGAAAATTGCAGGTTTACCTTTTTTCTGGCATTTTCCTCAGAATCCACTAACTTCTGGAAACGGCAAAGTCCAAAGCTCCAAGCTGGAAGGTATAAAACTTCAGCTTACCCCAAAAGTTCTTGAAGCAGATCCAAGAGCAGCTGGACTGCTGATGCTTTTGTGTGTCCTGGTGGGATACAAGGCATGCTCACCAGGATGGAGCAGGAAGGATGAGCACTCTCAGCACTGAACAAGGAACTAATTCTAATTTCTGTTCATAGGTGATGATATTAAGAGTCAGGAAATCATACAACTTGAGTGGTGGCTGAAGGAATTAATGTGACAGGCAAGTCACCAAAAGGTGATTGAGCCCTTGTTTGTCATCTTTGTTCAATAATGAGCTCATGAAATAAAGTTTAACTCACAGATTACACTGTCCTGTAAATATGAGAGATCTGAAGCGACCCTGACAGCCAGTGCAAAAGATCAGGCTGCAAAAATTTGCTCTTTTTCAGCTCTTTCCTTTCATGGCTGTGGCTTTTTGGAGCCAGAAAGGATGGGACAGCTTTGCTGTGGAGGGCTAGTGTCCTCCTCTGCTGGTTTTCCCCACACTGCACATGGAAAGTTCCTCCTCCTGTTACAGCAGCCTCTTTGTGTTTAATATTTATAGCAACCTCCTCCTGCTTAATTCACAGCATGGATCCCAGATGGTTGAACAGCCAGAACCCTGCTTTGCTGGATGGTCACAACCAAAAACACACAAGAAGACCCAATTTTCTGTGTGCTGAAAGAGGTGGTTGTTGGTCCTCTCCAGAAACCAGCACAGGAAGTGCCTCTCCACCTTTGTTCTTTTCCCATTGAAACTCCCTTTTCCCAGGACTGCTGTTAATCTGATTATCCCATACATTATAGGTATGCAGACTAAAAGTGAGCATACATTTTCATGTGCCCATCATTTCACATCCAGTAAAAAAAATGCTCAGAAGTATTTATTAAAATGACTTGTACATTTTATAAAATATCTGTATCAATTAATTGCTAATAAGTAGTTCACAGCTGACTCAAAGTTGAATTAATAATTTAACACTCATAACTTATTCAATTAATTCAGTCTCTCTCTTTTTTTTCTGGAAAGACTTCTCAGGAGTTATCCTCTCTTTGTGTCAAGGCAAGGATCTTTAAGTCTATCATTTCAAATTAATTTTTTTCCCTCTCCTGAAATGTTATTACTTCACAAGATTGATCTTATACAATTTATTGCAACTATTTCATACTAAAAATTCAAGTACTGTTGAGAATTATGATGAAAGAAATATATGTGTTTTTTCATGAGAGTTGAGGCATTCTTTTCATTCTAAGCAATGTTTTAAAAACCCTCTCAAACTCTGCATTTTTCAGGGACAGGGAGGGCAGAGGGAACAGGTTATTATACTGACTATTGGAATTTGGGAACCTATCACAGTTTTTACTCTTTGGCACAAAGAAGTGACTGAGGCAGCATCACATTGGAAAAAACAGGCACCTGTGAGATTACTGCATTTGCAAAAAGATGCACACAGCATTTTAGACACCACAGTGATTTGTTTTTTCCCTTCTCACTGCAGGGGAATAATGACACAATCAAAAATACACTGAAATCACTGAAAGCCTTTGAGTCCTTTCAGTTGAATCCAGAGGGCTGAGATGCCAATAAACAGAATTGCTTGGCAAACATTGACACTTTAAGGACAGACACTATATAAATGCTGAGTACTCTGTGTGTACCCAGCTTCCCACTGAAGATTTTAAAATGTTTTTGTTTCTTTAGCTGGTTCTCAGTAGAGCATTAGTAGAAAGAAAACAAGTTTAAAAATGGAGAAAGAGGGGGGAAGTAACAAAAACAGTGACCTTTATGTAATGCACCCAAAGGACACCATGACAAGATCCACAGATGAGCAATCTGTGACCCCTGTGGCTTCAATCCAGGCTGAAGCATCACTGATCACAAATAAAGCTGGGAGATGCAAACACAGAACTCGCTTCCAAATGAAAAGAAAATAGCAGCCATCATTCCTGGTTCCTAATGCTTGCCTTCTATTCATTTCTCCTCAGTGAAGATGGTTGATCAGCATAATGCTTTCTCTGCTTTTCTAGAGCTTTAACTTTTTTATTATACCACTAACTTGGGAAGAGACTGTGCTTTGATGCTGTCTCTGTTAATTATTTTCATGAAATTTGAATTAACACTTTGCTCATTAAATATTTCTAGAGATGAGCTCGAGGCATGGAATTTGAAGGCAGTTTTCTCTGAAATTCAGGACAAAATACATCCAAGGTTTTTATGACACTACCTGGGATGCAGGACTCAAGATCAACTGGTAGCAGTATAGTGGAACAGTAAAGAAAATTATTTTGTCTTTCAGAACCTCTATTTCAACATGTGAAACTAAAACTAATGACAGCAGTACCTTCCTTTGTGATGCAATTTGGTAACTCATGTTTGGAACCTGGAAATTGTTAAGTGTCATTCCTGGATCCACGGTGAGAGTGTTCCTATCTGGCATTTCGGATTTGGCCCATTTATAATTGCTTCATTTTGAAATATTTACTGATTAACAGTAAATGTTCAGCTCTTCAGGTAATTAGGATGCTGGCCAACACAGTCATATCTACTGGTACAAGAATTTTAAACTTCACAGCATATAAATAATTTGTACTATTTAAAAAATAAATACATAATTCACAAGCAATAGCACAAAGAATAAAGGATATTACCTGCCTTATCTAAGTGTATTTTAGCTACAAGAAATCAAAGAAAAATAGGAATTGTTCAAAAACCTGGGAGGCTGGCACTTACCACTCCAGCTGCTTACTAGAGCAGGAAAGAATTCTCTCCAGCCTTGCAGGGAGCGGGAGTTATCAGTTACTGCATTGCAGCTCTAGTTCTCCAGCACTGCACAGCTCCTGAAAGCCAGCACAGGAAACACAGGCCAGGCAAGAGGCTGCACTCAGAGCCAGCCACATCTACCTGGGTGTGTGGGGAGAGAGAAAAACCCTTTCCAGAGCTGCGAAAAAAACCCTTTCCTTTCATTCATCCTCCTCCCTGACAGGGAAAGACAGCAGAGCAGCGCTTGCGAGATCCGAGCAGGGCTCGCTCATGGTTTGGTGTTCTCTGAGCAGCACCACTTTCTCCTGGAGGATCAGTCAAGCCCAGAACCACTAAGAAAACATGATCAGGTTATGCTGTGGAATGATTTATGTTTATACACATCTGGTGGGTGGGTATGTTCACATAAAAAATCTGTGTGGTTGATCAAAGGTGCCTGTGATGGGCTGTAAACCGTAACCACTGATTGCAGCAACTCTGAAACGGAACTTCGCAGCTCTTTAGAATTAACTGAAGTCCCACTACAGCAAAGTGGCTAATTATTTCTGTGTCATTAAGCAGGGGTTTTGCCAGCATGCGGAGACCTGAATTACCCAGTAACCACAGACTGATTTCAGTGCAAGATGGACACCACAATCTCTCTGATGTACCAGAGAACCTGAAGGTATTTACAGCCTAAACAGACAGCAAACTGAGAAGGGGAGGGGACAGTAGGCTTCATTATATATTAATTAATTAATAAAAGCTTAAAAAAAAAAAAAAAAAAGCCAGCCAAAAACTGAACTGGAAGGCAAAGAGGAGCTTGCGCTTGGAAGGGCCCAGCTGGAGCACGGTGCTGTGCCTGCAAGGCAGAAAGAGAAGATGTTAAGAAGCACAAAGTGGCTCAGGGATGAGGCAAGACCACACCTCCACCTTGCTTCTCCTTTAACTCCAAAGGAACGCAGAGGAGGCTGGCAGATTAGGGGTGAAGGTAGCCTGGAGGAGGGATACAGAGCCCTGGAGCACTGGTCAGGTCAGGTCTCTGATGGACAGGACTTCGCAGAGAAGCCAAATGACAGCAACTGTGGATAGGCTGTTGTGGTGAAGAGGGGTTGCACCTTTCATGACAGAGTGTAGGGAAAAAAGGGAAGACAAAGCACTTGAGTCTACTCCCTGGTGCATGAAGGGTTAAAAAATAAAGAGAAGAGAGATGAACTTTTGGAAAACTCCAGTGGTTTGGATTCTGTTCAAGGCTTGGATCAACCCATCCCAGCTTGAAAAAACAGGACAATGGTGTCCACTTGGCTCAGCTGCAGGCTCTATGGATTTTTATTACCAATGGCTGGAGTTCAAGGCAAGTGAATTGTAAATAAGGAGAAATGAAACACAATAAAACAGTCTCCAAAGATTTACCTAGAAAACATCTGGAGTTTTGGCACTAACATACAGAAATCTATACCAATGGGAATGCAACATATTACTGTGAAGTGCAGTAAGAAATAGCACAGATAAATGAGAAGTTAAGGCCTCATATATATCACAATATTTCAGCTCCTTTCGGTTGTGTGAGTTTCCAATACTCTGAAGTCCTGCCAAATATTTCATTGTTACCTTATTAGATGTTCTTGGTTTACTACCTTTTGCTTTGTAAAGCACTGATTTAGCATCAGTCAATTTAATTTTTAAAAACACAACCAGATGTCCTGTTCATTTAGCATATGAGAAAACCACATCGGAAACATGTGTTTTTATGCATTCCAACACAGACACCAAGATTTCTTTCTCTTGCTAAAACAGTTTCACTCCTGAAATAAGTCCCCCTTTTATCTTGGACATCAAATGCCACATTGGCATGCAACACTATTCTGATCTTTGCAAGCTTTCCTTAGTGCTCTTATTTAGCCAAAAGATCTTTAATTTGGGGTTCGTCTCCTGGATTCCCACAGAGCTTTTCATTTCTTTTACAATGCTGACATCATTGTTTGCATTCTGGACTGACCTGGCCTGCTCTCTTTGGTGGCAGGGGAAGCACTTGAGGCCAGGGGCCCTCATAGAGCTGGAGGTAGCCAAGCGTAAGGGAATGCTCCAAACCTTACACACATTGTTTAGGGAAAAGGGTTTCAGCACTGTCAGCACAACAACCTCAGGAGCAAAGGTTAAGGAACCTCCCAAAATTCAGTCTGGGTGGTTCTCAGCTCAGCAGGGACGTGCATCTCCTCCCAGCCAATGTTTAACTGGCTCTATTCTCCTTTTGCTCAGGGGATGCAATATCATATTGTTTAAATTTAGGAGTGGAAAATGAGCCACTCTGCACCCGATGCAGAGAAAGTGTAAATAAAATTATCTCCACAGTGCTGCAACTTAGAAATCTGTTGCTTCCCAATGTATTTTTCAAAGACCAACACACATCTGTGATTAGTAACTCCTCTGGAATGGCAGTGAGTTTGGAGGTTACTCCAAGTTGAGAGCTGCTTTTGTTTGTGGTTGTGCTCTTTCTTTGGCCATCTGGGGGACTATTTCGATGATTCGCAGCCCTGCACTTTTATTGCTTTCCCAAAGAGTAATTCTGCATTTGGCTAAACCTGTAAATTTTCTTTCTGAATAATTTGGTCAAGAACATCTAAGCCTGGATGCTGCCTATTGTGTCAGCACCACAGGACTGATGAGTCTTTCTGTAGATGTTTACAGTAACCAGAACCAAGCTGGGAATGCAAAAACACCAAGGTGAACACAGACAGTCACCCTGCCTGATGTCAGCACTGAGGCATCTCTATGCCTCTCTCTTATTTTAGAAATCTGGTTCTACAGAGACAATACTCTCCAGAAGACCTCCCCGCCTGAGGGGGAGCCCAGCACCCTTTATACCCAGAGCCCAAACTCTGGGCTTACCTAACTCAAGGGCAATAATTTCTGGGAATCACACCACGACTGAAAACTAAAATGTTCCTCCAAAATCTGGCTTTGATGACTACAAACCCAAAATTCCATCTGAATCAACAGCCCAGATGTTCCCAGGCCCAGGCCCAGCTAGGAAGAAAGCCAGGACTTGTAGTCTGGGCTGATACTCATATCAATCCTCTGTGAGCACAAGCCCTGCCCTCACAAAAGTGAACTCAGGCAAATCTCAGATGTTGCTAAGCAAACCTACAGGAGATTCTCTGTGTCACTGTGCAGCCACAGACCTCTTTAGCAGCTTAAATTTTCTCCCACAAAGTTCAACATATTTTTCTTCTTCCATTATTAACACTTCTAGCACAGGGCCAGGGGAATGGCTTCAAAATGATGAAGAGAAAATTTGGATCAGATACTAGGAAAAAATTGTTCCCTGTGAGGGTGCTGAGGCCCTGGCAGAAGTTGCTCAGAGAAGCTGTGGCTCCCTCATGCTGCCAAGGCCAGGCTGGATGGGGCTCTGAGCAACCTGGAATAGTGGGAGGTGTCCCTGCCCATGGCAGGGGGGTTGGAATGAGGTGATTTTTAAGGTCTCTTCCAACCCAAGCCATTCCATGATTCTGTGAGTCTATGTTTTCCTCCCAAATTCCTCATAAATCAATGCTGCAATGGCAGCCACTGTGTGAACCTTGAGCTGTTGGACTGGCACAAAGCAGCCAGGGAGGTTCAGGCCTCTCCCATGGATCAGCTTCCCCCACAAACCCCATGCTAGCATGTGGAGGATGTTGGTTAAGAATGACCAGCAAGAATAGGTTGTTCCCCTTAATTGTGCCTTGTTCATGCCCTGGATGTAGCAATCACCATGTCCAAAATGAGCCAGGAGAAGTGGCTGGGATGCCAGCCAGAGGGTACTGCCATCCTGCCCAAAGCTGAATGCAAGGCTGGATGATCAGCCTCTATCCCAGGTTTTGTGCTGCACCACATGTGTAGACAAGGCATGTGGAGAACAGGTGCCTGCTGTGAAAGCTGGAGACTTCAGGAGAGCAGAAGACCTTGGCACTTGCACACTGCTGCCTGACCAACAGCCTCACAAACAGCCCAGGGTAAAAGCTGTTTGCATGACAATAATTTCCCACAAATTCCCCACAGATCCCAGAACCTGCTGCACCCCTGCACTGGTGCAAAGGGGTCTGGCTAAAAGTCCATCAGCCACAGAAACAGAAGCAGAAACCTGAATCTCATGTTCAACCACTTAAAGAATCATGGACTCTTTGATTCTGTAATTACTGAACAGAGCCATCACTTCAACCACTGATTAACTGGAGGCTCTCATATGCATCATAATAAAACCTCTTTCTCTTAGTGATAGTGCAAAAATGAGAATGTAGACAATGTAATCACGTAAGAAATGGTATTCAATTAATAGTTAGCTAAAAATTATTCAAATGGTGATTCAGGGACTGAATAATAAACGGGAAATTGGCCAATTAAGCAAATGGACAAGCTAATGGCTGCAGTGCAACAAAGTGAGCCCAATGACAATTTGATAAATTAATAGAAAGCTTCTAGGTGGGCTGACACATAAGGAGCAGGGGAAATAGGGAGGTATGGATAAGTGATATTCTGAAATCAGAATACAGTTCTGTCAGGAGACAAAAGGAGGGCTTTGAGCAAGCAGAGCCTATGGAAATCAGACATCACCCTTTGACACTTCACAGAGCTCTGCAGGGATGTTTCAATCACATCCCTCTGACCACTGCATCCAGTAGATGCTCACTTTAAATACAGGCAGGAAATTTCTGGTATGAAAAAAAGACATATCCCAAATCTGAATAAGAACAGAAGCTGCCCAGAGGAACTGACAGGAATTACCACAGTTTAGAAAATGAGCATTTTGCTTTAAAACAGGCAGCAGGGGCTAGCTGGGACTAGCTGTGCCACTGAAACAACTGCTGTTGTAGTCTCATGTTGAGGCCATGGAAGACATGCTCAGTGCAAAAAGACAAAAATCACATTGTATCCATGAGTTAGTTGCCAAATTATGCCGGGCACTCCCAACATTTCAGCCTTAAATCAGCCTTGTAAAGGAACATACAGAATTTCCATACCAGGCTACCATTCCTTATGACTTCTCATTCAGAATCTCATTTTGGTGTTTGATCTCAGCCAGATTTTCTTTGTCACCTATTGAAGAAACAATCCAATGTTTCACCCCCAGGCCACACTTATAAGCACCTGGCAATGGTCGAATGACAATATTAATTTTGTCTGAAAAACACCTTTTGCTAAGTGAAGCCTTGATCTGCAATAGAAATGCAAAAGTGTAAAGGAACAACAACAGGATGTATGCCATCATTCCTTTTCCCCAGGGGTTAGAAATCCCTCTTTTTCTGTCCCTCAGTTTTTCCATTGCTCAGCTCCAATGAGATTGCAGCTACCTGAACACAGCCATCCCCCTAGACTCCCCTCCACTGAAAAGCATTGCATTATATGAAACAATAACACCAAACATTTTTTTCACTGCAGTAAGGTGCCCCGAGCTGCTGGGGCACTATGACAGAGGAGTATAATCCCTCTCTTGTTCAGAGAGAGGAGGGGAAGGAAAGACCCTGCTCCAGGCTCCAACTGACGGCAACAGAAAGTTAATAGGTGGCAGCACAAAACTTCCAAACCAGCAAAAAAACCTTGCAAAACCAGCAAAACCAGAAAGTTGGTTCCTCTCATATCATGATTTCAGCCTGCCTATTACCTTTGAATAACAGAGGTCCTATTCATTGTGCTGGGGCAAAGCAGCATTTGCACTAAGTGGTGCTTGCAGTAATACAGAGCAGTGCAGCATTTTGTGGCTTGGAAAACTGGTTGGTTTACTTATAATATGCTTATGTAGCCATATATTCTCATCAGGAATTATCCTGAAATTGCAGTATGTTTTCCAGGGTCATCATGTTACATGAAATGTTCAGCCCTGCCTGGGGCAGGATAATATGTAAGAAACACAGATATGCCTCAAAGCAAAACAATAAAAGGAGGCTTTTTGCTGGCTCCCAGGATTCTTGGTGTTGTTGGGTTTTAGCACACATTCATTTTTAATACCTCATTTTATTCCTAAGGATATTTTAAAAGTTCTTTGAACACTTTCCAGAGGCCATTTCTTGCTTTTAAGTTATGTTTAAGATTCAACCCTACTAAAACATGAGCATTATTTTTTAACTTTAAGAATAATGTACCAGTGACAGACTTGCAGATTTGGACTGGCAAGTTAAGGACTACATCTGGGAGTCCACAAAAGTCTTTCAGTGCTGAGCCACACAGCTTTCACTGTCTGCCTTAGGCTTTCCAGAAACCAAAAGTTGTCCTGAAGAGCCTCTTACCCAGCAATTTTACCAGGCACAAAGAGCAGATCAGACTTTTGTGGGTGCTGTTCTGCTGCAGAATTTTCTGCTTTTTCAGCACTGCAGTGCCAAGATCATAAACTCTGCTTTCAGTTCCTACCATTTACTTGATAATATATGTAAGTTAATGGTACATAATCATAATTGTTTTCAAGTGAAATAGATTTTCCATGGGGATTCAAGTTATGATCTAAGAGTTGAAAATTCCAGCTGAGACAGATGCATATAATGCTGGGTTTGTTGCCAGTGTAAAATTTTGCCCTTTTATAAGCAAGGTTCTGAGCACTTGGTGTGAATCAGGGCCTGGCATGAAGAATGAGAAAAGCCTAAAATTCAGCCTATGATTGTGGCAGATCAGGGGAAGTCACAGGGCTCAAATCCACAGTTAGAAACCAGTCTCTTCTTCTGGTCCTAAAATCTGAGCAGTCACTTCAAAAAGAGGTCTTACAGTAGCTCAGCATCTCTGAAGTTTGTACACACCTCAAAAAGGAAAGGAATGCAAAAACCCCAGACAGTGGGAAATGGCTTAGCTGTGCTGCTCCTGCTTTTTCATTTCAATTCAATTGATAATATAAAACAAGGATGCTACGCAGAGCATCCTTCTCCCAACTCAAACCAAAGGAATCCAAATGCAGCTCATTGTTGAATGTACATACTCTGACAAAAAATTAGTTTGCCACAAAAGCAAGAATGTCACCTACCCACATAACACAGTAATAAATGTTTTTCCTGCCCTGTGTGTTTAAAGCTGCAAAATATATAAGCACACACACCCATGCTAGTCCACAAGAAACAGCTCAGAGCTTTAGTTTCAGTTTCCATTTCTAGACAAGGATCAGGTAAGAATCTGTTTTCAGTCTGAACCATAACATCCTTTTGGTTTTTATCCCCAAGCTGGTTTTACCCCCAAGCTGGACACTGATATCAAATACAGCAAGAGTAGAATTGAGATGAATGCAATCATACTCAGAAATATTTTCATTAATGTTCTTTGCAGAAGAATGAAATATCCTGCTACCCCACTATCAACATGGAACACATGGAACAACATGAGAAAAAGCAAAATTAAATTGGACCTCTAATACAATTGGTAGAGTTGCTGCTGTCCATGGACTTCTGCAATAAGGTTTGATAGTGATGGTTTCAGAAAGTCAGGCCATCATCCTTTTCAGAACTTAATAAAATAAAATTCTGGCAGTAGGAAACATATCTCAAGGAGATATTGTTGGAAAATGAGTAGGAACACCTGGGAGTTGCAGTCAAAGTGTAGTTGCTGAAGATCCAAACCAAACCCTAATCTTTATTTTATATAGATCTGTTTTATTTCACATCATCTCCACAATCTGTTATATAAAATATGCTCATGATGTGCAGGGCACTGCATGCTCCAAAACATCTCTTCCCTTTTCCCAAAATATATAGATGTGGCTTTGTGTCTCTCTATTTACATTTCAATTCTGAGTAAGTAGATGTGCTCAGACAGTACCCATCTGAGCTGAAAACTACCTAAGCCTTTCCAAAAAAGGTTTGTAAATTGTGCTAGCTAAAACTCAATCTATTTTAAGCCTTCTCATTCGGACTGGTATTCGTCCTCTGCAGATCTGGATTTTTTTGCATCACAGGTTTTACTGTGGAGCAGACAGATTAGTTTACCAGGAGTACCTGACTGGTGTGAAAACAAATAATATGGACTGGAATATTTTTCAGAAAATAAAGCAGATTTTCTTTTCTCATTTCTATGCTTCACTTAGGACATTCTTTCTTTTTATCTTTTTCCTATAAACAACAAACAGCGCAAAGATTACATGTTTTTATGCTTCATGATATGATCTTGAATTGATGTGCAGGAAGCAGCAACGGATCTATTTCAGCTCTCAAACTTCCATCTACTTTCATTTCTGGTAATCATACATCTGGGAGTAGAGATCACCACCAAAAACTTGGAAACACCCAGCATATGATAAGGAAAAATTAAGGAAATGTTTCTAAGAAGTGCTGGATGCACATCTTTGTCCAAAATTTTTCTCTGTAGCTGCTTCAGAGGGGAGTTCTGGGAACACTCTTCCTCCTCAGGGGCTGCAGGGGCACAATTTCACCACAGAAAAGCTCTGCAAAAGCTGCAGCAGGTACTGCAGGGCCCTCACTGCTGCGGTGCACTGGTGACACAAGCATCACACAACAGCATGAGGAAGGGACAGATGTCCATTCCTTCTGCTGCTCCATCATTTCTTCCACTCCTTTGGGTACCTGTGCTGCTGTGTCCTCCCTGCTGCTGGAGCAGCATCACCTGCACTGCTGCAGCAGGTCCTTGAGTCAGAAACAAAACAGCCCCACGTGGCACCTGATGCCTTTCTGATGTTGCTGTGCTCAGGACATCTCCCAGGCTGGGGTTCCAAGCCAGGTGCTCCTTTCAACACTGATGATCCTGGCGGGTCCCTTGCAGCTCAGCATGTTCTGTGATCCTGTGATTAATTAGCATTTGGGGGAGCCTTTTGCTAGCAGGTTCTCTGCAGCCAAGGGCTATTTTCCACAGGAATATACGTGGGCTGTAAAGTGTCTTGCTGCTCTCAGGAGCGAGCTGTTGTCCAGCACTGTAAGTATTTAATTACTCTCAATGGTTTTACAGCCTGGGGCAGGCTTGTGGCTAGCTACACTGGTGTGGGAGGCCCTGAGAAACCGTGGGATACTGCACTTAAATGGAAGCAGTCCTTCCCTCAGTTTTGAAATAGGTACATCTAACAAAGCATTTCAGGCGTTTCAAACTACATCTCCAGAACTGCAAACACACCCACATGCACTGGATGCTCACTTTGAGTCTTTATCAGAATAAACCTGAAGTAAATCATATTTTATTACATGTCACACAGTAATAGCAAAATGTGTCAAATGCTCTCAATCATTCCCCACAGCCATTAACACATGGATCACACACATACACATATAAATGCATGTATGAACACCCACACATACAAATTTCACTGTATTGTTGCTCTTTGAGCAAGTGCAGTAGCACATGAGTAAACCCTGACTTAGATATAGGAATTAACTTCACTGACAATTTCTCTGGAAGTTTAGGAATATTTTTTTTTCCATAGCTCTTTTCTTCAAGGCATAAATAGGATAAAAAAAGAGCTGGCCTTGGACAGACAAGCAACTCCTTTTGCCAGACTGCAGCCAGACTCTATTTAACCTTTTCATCCACCAGGATCCTCCTTTTATTTCTCCAGGATCATTGCAACAGAAACTATTTCAAGTACACCCACTCAAATGGTTTGCAAAGTCCTCATGCTTGTATGTGAAGGTGCTAATGATGAAGGCAAATAGGTTTTTTTTTCCCTCATTGAAATGGGCTCAAAGAGTCACTCTGTCTCAACTGGGAATAACAATCAAAGAAGGAATGGGTAGAGGGAAGGAAAAAAAAGAAGAGAGGCTACATTTTTAATCTAATCCTTGGACCAGGCAAACAGGGTGGACACAGGGCTGCACCTCTGCTTGGCAAGCTCTGCTCTGACACAGGACATGGATAAAGCACACTTCATTTTACAAGCATAATTTTTTATTTCCTGGGTTGGTTTTGGTTTGTTTGGGTTTTTTTTTTTCAGATTCTTTCCAAGAATGCTGCAAGCCCACAAAATGACTTTTCAATCACTTTTTTGTGCTCTCCTCACGGAGGATAACAGGCTTGTGGAGAAGGCTGCTGACAACTGTTGTACTGCTGAGCCAAACCTATTTATGCCAAGACAGATTTGTTCATTTCTTCTCCCCCTCCTTCTTCTCCCAATATTCTCCTCTCTCAGACTTTTAATAAGGCAGAAAAGCAATGATGCAAACGAACAGAGCCTCAGTATGACCATATGCACACCACCCCCAGTTGCTGGATCCTGCAGAACAGCAGTTAATTTTGTGTGTCATATTTTATGTCACACTTATTAGCCTGAAGTGCAGTAATGCACGTTTCCATTCACAAGAGAACCTCTTCTGAATAACAAGGCCATGAATGGGTAATAATAAAAGTATATTCCACGTGCCAGGGACCATGCTAATTAGCAGACTTGGAAATCTCTGTCAAACACTATAAAATGTTACAGTGTTTATATAAATGTTTAATAATGGAAATGATAACAGAGTGGGAATGGCTTGGGGAAAACAGTCATTTGAGCAGTTTTCTGAGCATGAGTGATGAAACAAAAAAAGAAGTTCTCAAGTGAATGTTTAACCTGGCTGACACATTTGAGTAAAGGCTTGTCCCAGTCTGCAGTTTAGCACACTAACACGTACAGCAGAAACACTGTGAGCTTGGTCTCTTTTGGGGTCTCTGGCCCAGCAGATCCCCTTTCCCAGAGGGATCAGTGGCCCCTGCACTGCAGCAGGGAGACAGCAGACTCCCAAAAGTGCCTTTTCAGCCTCAGTGCTGCTGATGGACACAGGACACCCCCCACCTCCCCAGGCATTGCTCTGAAACAAGAGCAGCAAGTCAGGGAATTAAGAGTGGGACACAAGAGCAGCAAAGCCAGCATGCATTGACAAGGCTTCCAGAATCTCAGGTGTGGTCTTATGGTTTGCCTTTTATTAAACACTGACAGCTAAATACATGTTTTGATTTAAAAAATACGAATGCCAGTGTTTTGACAAATGAAACTAAAATAGATTTCATTGCAGACAAACTAACTGCAGTGCTCATAAATGAGGCTAAACCAAGGACAAGGTGATAGGAACCTCCTGCTCCCCAGTTCCAAAGACACTTTTCAGTAGGACACCATTTATTTCACCTGTTTCAAATGGCACATTTGGGGTGACCTCAGCAGCAGAGCTCCAGTGACTGCAGCTCTGCTGAGCACCAGGTAGAAGTAATCTTGCCCCAGGCAGGGCTTTTTCATTATTGAACAATTTTTAGACTGTAATATTAATATGTAAAACTTCTCTACTTGGAACTCCAAAGTCAAAGTAAGAGTTTTGCACTAAACCAAAAGCAATTACATAATTCTTATGTACACACACAATAAATTCATAGCTCCCTGCTTTGGGGGAATGTCTTAAGTTCTAAGGATAAATGAAAGACAGAAAGCTTTCCTCTGGCAGCATTTCCACTTTTAGAGCTCAAACTATTGCTGTAAACATGGGTGTAGCAGAAAGCAAAGCATCTTGTAGCTCCTTGTGATCCCAAAAGGCTCCCTGGCCAGCCAGCAGGTTGTGCCAGCATTCCTCAGCTGTAGGGATGAAGAGCTGCCCCAGCTCAGGGGTGGTCTGGCAGTGAGTTTTACCCTCTGACCATTCAGTATATGCAAACCTCTCCTTAGAGACAAGTCCCTTCCTCACAGCCCACTTTAGAGAACTTGCCCACAAATCACTGAGTATTTTTGTTAAATGCAGTCCCAGCAAGACCTGTTTGGGGGCAAACCTTGGCTCCCCACACTAGGTACAGGAGAGGGGTGCTACACACTGGAGCACAGCTCCCAGGATCCCATGGATGCTCTGAGAGTTTGCTTTTTGAAACACTGACAGCAGAAACAAAATGAAGCTGGATCTGTTCTCAGGAAAGCTGAGACCAGAGAGCCTGCCCCATCACCTCCCATCCCTGGGCACAGATCCCAGCATGGGGAACAGCAGGGGGCTGCAGCCTTGGAAAGCAGTAAGGAAATGAGTTACAGCAGCAAAGACCCCAGCACACCCCAAACCCTGCTTGTCACTGTGGTCAGAAATCCTGTTTTCTTGAGAGACATGGGAAAGGTTATGCTGGAGAATTAGAGAGCCCTCTTGATCCCCTTCCCTGTGCTTTTTCAAAACTGAATCCTGCCCAGGTTTTACTGAGCCCTGGTCTATGGCTCACAAACCACAGGCTATGTGGGAGGTGATGTGGGAGCTTGGTGACCTGTTCACATCCTCGCCTCCTACCATAAACTGAAATCAATGTATAAATAGAAGTATTTGAAGGACAGACTCAGGAGGCTCCCCCAGCGTTGGAAACCAACATTCAGCTCTCCTGGAGTGCTCATACACAGGGCTATTAGAACCAGCTGAATCCCTGGACTAATGATGGATTATGTCTGTGCTTTCCTCCAAAGCAGGCAAAGCATTGGAAAATGGAAATCTGAATCTTGCCTGTCTCGCTGCAGTCAGCAAAGTGAGCTCTGGCACAGCACTGACAGGAAATGGGGTATTAGCTGGGGGAAAGTAAATGGAAGAAATGTCCTTCAGCTTGGCCCCCTTTCAGGGGAACTGTAGGTTCTTCCCTTTGGTCCCCAGGTGAGCTTTAAACCTCCTGTTTGTGGCTGCTTCTTTAGGCTCAGCCTAGCTCAGCATCTCTGAATTGCTACAGAGCCAAATGGCTGTGAAGTTTGGTATTTTTCCTTCCAGTGCACCACAGTGTCCATGTCCCTGACTCAGGATCTGCATCTTTTGTTCAAACACCTATCAAAACTAATTTTGGGAATATTTTATTTTTGTCTCATCAGCATAAAGTCATCAAATAAATACAAAATGAGCAAATATTACCACACAGCTTGACTATTTTTCCTTCATCATGTAGTTGGCTCCTCAGCCAATTAGAATGTCAATTCTATTAATTCCATATAATTTTCCCCCTCTGTTTTGATTGATTTATTTCACAGTGCCCTATGAAAGATACTAACAACATAATTTTCGTTTTTCACTGCTTACCTCAAGCACAGAATTGCTGCATACAGATTTCAAAAGACTCTTACTGAGTCCTGGTCCACCACAAAATGGTTCAAATTCTCCTTTATTTTTATCACTGACAACTGTTTATTATTTCTACTATCTCTGATTCCCACTGTACAGAGACCAGAAAGGAGTCACTCATTCTGGCAATAAAAGGGGCTCTTGAAGTGATCCCACAGCACAATAATACACTGGTGGGTTTAGTACATCTTTTTAAAGCCAGACCTAAATTTTAAGTTGTAACTCATCTGTCAGCTTCTTTCAAGCATCCTAGGGATAAAGAGAACAATTCAGGCTTACAATACAATAGACTCAAGGAGTCTGGATCTGCAAATCTGAAGGAGGAAAAGAGAATGGAAGGAAAGTCTCCAAGCCCAGTATTGTGTGGTGAAGATATCCCATGGAGATATGTAAAATTTGAAGCATACAATTAATAATAATACTTTTCAAAGACGTGCCAAGATATACTTAATGACCATTTTTAAAGTACTTGGAAACCCTCGGAATGCAAATGAACCTAAATGCAAGACAGCAAATGGAGCACAACAAAGTCCTGATGACAGGAACAGAAAAGTATGAGCCTCTAAAAAATACAAAGGAAAACATTACAAAAACCAATGTTGGATGAATCTTTAGTCCAGACACTCTGCTGTACACTGTCCAGATGCATTGAATTATGAAACCTCTTCAGAGAGCCTATTTTTACTCTGCTTCTAGCCCCTTTCTCCCGCATCTTAAAACGACATAGCTGTGTGCTGTGTGTTATCAGAGCTGCTCTATTAGCAATTAAACCAGGCTGCCCACCCTCGGACAGGGAATCACTGGCAGGGCTGCAGTGTGTGCTGGCAGCCAGTGCAGCAGAGCTGAAAGGACACTTGGGTCCTTGTCACCTCAGAGCATCCACGGAGCGCAACGGAGCGAAAACTGCTGCCTATGGACGGGCCTGAGGGAGCATGGGGCCTCCTCCAGGTATCCCAGCACAAAGAATTAACAAACAACAGCACCAAAGGCCAGGGGTTTGTCCCCAGCAGGCCAAGATCTGCTCCATGGGCTCAAGCTGTTGTGTTTCCCATTAAGTGAACAGCCTGGGCTCTGGAATAACCTTGGGGTGTGCTGCTTTCCCACAGTGTCCTGCTGCTCCCGTGGCCCCAGGATGTGCCAGTGGATGCTGGAGCTCTGAGGGAGCAGCGCAGTCTCAGCCAAAGCTGGGGACTCACACAGTGACCAGAGCAGCCCCAGGCTCACAAAATTGCTCTGGGACAAGGGCAGGACAAGAAATGACGCTGCCAGAACTCTGCTTCTGAAAACCACTCCCTCCCTTCCCCCAAGGGGAGGAAAAGCCATGTGTTGACAACAGGCCCGAAGCTGTCCTCACGGAGAAGCACATAAATAAAAGGGGTTTTAATGCCAAGTTGTTTGCAGAAGCATCACAAACCACAGAGCTGGAAGCCAAAAGGTGAAAGGCTGATGTCTCCCAAGTCCAGGAGTGCCTGAACCTGGTGTTTGTTCACTCCTGGCAGCTATCTAAATGTCACAACAACAGCTTCCTTCTGTGTCTTCCTGTTCTTCTGCCATTAGCTGCAGACAAAAGGGGCTGGGAAAATGACCATGGAGGCTTGGAGCAAAACTCAGCAAGGTGCAAAGAAGGTAAAGATGGCTGAGCAATCCAAGGCAGTCACAAGAGAAGATTCCTGCTTAGTTTATAAAGTTCTGCTACGACTACAAAAGGCCATACCCTTCTAAAAAGAGACTGCAATCAGCTCCAAAGCTGACAATACCAGAGATAAATGTGAAAAGAAAGCTCATTGCTACTGCGAAAGGCAAGATTCATAACTCACACAGTGTGCAGGTAGTTGGCTCCTGTGCTAGAATTCAGCCCATGAAATCCACTTCCTGCCAGTCTCAATTGTGCTGCTGCCCCTTGAGAAGTGCCAGCTGGAAGCTGAGACCGAGTTTTGCAGATAACATTACTTGGTTGCTACCAAACTCCAGTTGCTGTTTTATATATTTACTCACTTAATTCAAGGTTAAACCAGCTAACTCCAGGACAAAAACCCTGCACCAATTGCTTGCCACATGTGAGACTGACAGCAGCTAACTGCACGGATGGAAAGACAATCAGTCTTCATTTTAACACTGTGCTAGTGGATGACAGCCACAGCTGTTCTGGGCAAGGCAGACTGTGCAGAGCACAGAATGCAGCCCACTGCAGAGAGAGACAGACCTGAACCACAGCTCCACAGAACCTGCCTTCTTCTCTTTCTGGGGGGGAGATCAACACCTAAAACTCAGGTCTGCAGCTGGGCTTCAGATCAGGCTCAGTGAGATGCAGACTAATTTTTTTAACTCTTATTTTCAGTCTGGAAAGGACAGGGAGAATTTCACAAGATCAGTTTGTCTCAGTATTTTTTTTCCAATTTCAGCTGACCACATGAGTACAAACATATGAAGGTTCAGCAAAATCTAAACTGAATCCATATCTTAAACTTGGCTGCATGTTGCAACCGAATTTTAACATTATCTCCTAGTCTAAACTCCCTGTCCAAGACCCTCCCCTTGAAAGCTTAGCTTTTTTCTGAAGGCCTCAGTTATCCACTTAATTGGAGGGGCTGGTGGGGAAATGGGAGGAAAAAATCTAAACTTTTGAGGTTTATAAGTCAGATGATTTCCATGAGTTTTAATAGTTTGTACTATTAAAAATCTGGATTAACTCCTTTTAAATCAAAGGAGTAGCACCAGGTCAAGCTGCCAAAAGGAGTTATCAGATGGAAGATAAATTCAAGTTCCCTTAATTCAATGTCATCTTTATGTTTTCCTTTAAGACAAATTCTGGCTATTAAAATTCCATTAATTCTGAATTACTTAGATAGAGGGATAGGAAGAAACCTTCAGGTGTCCTGAATGTGGCATTACTGATGCAAAAAGAAATAATAATGCTCATCTCTTTTAGCAGATGTGAGCCAGGATAAAAAGCTCTTCTGACTGAACTCTCCCCACTAAAAACTCTGGCTCGGACATGGCCCATCAGAAAGGTCTTGTTGAAGAATTACTTACAGGGAATCACCAGGATTATTTTAAGGGAGTTCCCCAGTAGATATGGAGAGCAGCTTTGTTTCCAGTGTGTTGGTGGTCTCTGTGAAATTCCTTCACAAAACTCCTCCTTCCTTTGGGAGGTGCAAAAATTCATTGGTGAGATCAGCAGCAATCAATAAAGGCTGGCAAAGACAGACCAAGACTTACTTCAAGAGATAGCAAATCCATCTCTAGATTCTGAAAAGATTGAGCTGCTGATTCACATTCAAGCATAATCTGGGAGATTTAATCAGAGTCCTTCCATAATACTTCTTTTTTTCTGTGAGATACCACAAAAAACAAAAAGGGATACAGTGAATTCAGCACATGTGATTTAGAAGGGAAGCCTTGCAGGGTGGGAGCTTGGGCTGAGAGGCAACAGGTCACACAAACTGAGCTATCCCTGAAGCTCTCTAGATTTACAGGACACCAATGCTGAAGAACAGATATGCATTATTTTTTGCTTTAATGTGCAAGTGTGTGCAACACAGATCAGGCTAGAAGAGAATGAAGGCTACTGTTTTGTGGGCAAGAAAAAGTAAAAAGCAGAATGAGGAAAGACAAGACTCAAGTTAAATTTTTAATAAGGAGCATTTAGAAGCATCTTCTGAAAAGCCAGTGAATCTTTAATGCAAAAATTGCTTCAAAAAGGCAATTATCCCAAAAAGAAATTACTCCGCTCTGCAGAGGGACAAAATTTAATAATTAAAGTGCATACTGAGAGATTTTACTGCTATTTTAAGTACCTTCCTAGTTCAGTCCAACTATGAAGATTCAATTGTTGCCTCCCTTATGTAAGGCCAGCAGGCAGTTCAAGCTAAACCTCCTATAAACCAGGCTGTTGTAGAAATGTGTCTGCCTTTGGCAATCACAGACAGAAGCAGATTCTCTGGGAAGATGAGGGGCATTGTTTTAGAGAGAATGATGCAAAGAAGTAACTTTAAAAAATAAAAATACCTGTTTTTCCTGTAGGTAATCTACAGGATGAAGACATTAGTGTGATGTAAAGCCCAGCTGCCTCACATTTCCTGACCTCAGGGCTTCACTTGCCACCTTTCAAGGGGCAGAGGGCCTGGCTACTGTGGTGATGGTATTATGATGGTCCCTAGGAAGGGACACTTCATTTGCAATCTCAAAAACAGCAATGGAAGAACCAAGAATTCAACAATGACCCCCTCCTTCTCTTATTCCTTTCACATTGCTCTCCTGAAGGGGTTAATAGACTATAAACATGTCCCTCTTACATCCTCTCCTCCCTTATCAAATGACCTGGGGTAGAATGCCATGGTAGCGTGCTGGAAAAGGAACTGACATTCATGCACAGAAGGGTCCAGTGCAAGTCCTCCTCACTCACCCAAGTGCGCTGCTGCACAGGCAAGGGGTGCAAAACAAGGGCCCACCAAACAAATCAGTGTCAAACACCACAGAGCTTTGCTATGCCTTCACTTTCCTGCTTGTTCCCTCCGCTCCCCTCACTCTGCCTCATGAGCGAGGGGGAAATCTAAAACCAAAAGACAGCAGAGGTTTGTGACTGGTGTGGAAAGCACTGAATGTATCTTAAATGGGACATTTTCAACCTAGCACATGCCTGAAATGATGGGGATTTTGGAAGGAATTTTGAATAAGTTAGAGATGGGACCTCTGAGTGGTTTTGATGATGCAGCTAATTTTCTTATCTTCTACATAGGCAGGAAGGGTGAGTTCAGCTCACATCTTTACTGCAGGGTTCAGAAGGTCACAAGACCCCTAGTTACAAGAACTTTAAAGGATTTATTAACCAATAAAACACTGCCAACAAGGATATTTATGTTTTTTACCCAATCCCTAAATATTTTGTCATATAGACTCATGCTACAGTGTCAGCTTTCTTAGCCAATCATGTTATGACACACAAACCTCCAACTCTGCATTCTAAACTCCTTGTTTACCTTCATAACTACTTCTATTTTTATCTTAAACTCTGAAACTCTAAACTTTCTTCTTCTTAACTTAATGTGTCTGCTTTAAACTATAAATCCACATTCTTTTTTCTAGCATGTAAGTTTGGAAGCCTTTTCCAAGGTCTCAAATCAAGTCCTGTGTTTAATTCTGAGCTTTGGCTTACAGGCCCAAAGTTCTGAGAGTTCTCTGCATTTTGGATTCCAACATGAAACAAGAAAAACAAGGGGTGCTGAGGTAATGCTGAATATTAACTACAGCAAAGTGCCTCTAGGGCAGCAGAGGCTTCCAGGCAGCACTGGGGAGTGTCTGTCCCCTCAGGATATGGAGGAAAGAGGCTGAATTTATATATCTGTCCACATAGACAAGGCCAGAAAGACTCCACAGTTGAGGATCTGCCAGGTTGTCTTAGGGCACAGGAGTTGAAAAGACTAATAGACAGCAAAGACATAAAATAACTAAACTCTTTCCCTACTCTGACTTGCAGGATACTTTATGCTTCCAAAATTACAGTAGAATTACTGTAATTTTGGAAGCAATCCTTTTAAAGTAATAATAAAAAAAAATGTAATGTGATCTTGAAAATGTATGCACAGTCGACCAAACAGAAAAATGCTGCTCAAATGTCCAGGCTTCTTTCCTTTCCCTTCCCCTTTCCCTGTCCTTCTTTTTACCTACATGCTCTACACAAATATCCATTCAATGCTGAAAATTCAGGAGGTTTTTCACTTATTCAGAAAAGAGGATTTGTTGCTGTGCTCAGACAGGTTTTTTTTTTTGTGATGTATTTGATTTTTGGCAGTTTTGGTTTTTTTTATGGATGTTCAGGAAAGGGTTGCTGAGTATGACCATGTCTGTCCATTCAAAGATTGGTGTCTGTGTGAGATTTAACCAGCAGCAGTGGGTGCTCTAGGATTTTTTCTGAGACATTCATGAGGTTGGTTGGAGCTCTCAGGCTGCACCAAAATTCTGCTGTCCTGTCTAAACCTGTTAATGAAACTTTAAAATCATATATTAATTTGAAATATGATTCAGTGCTTTCAGAAACCAAGGTAACTTTCCCTGTTCTCTCATCTCCTCAGCACAGTTCAGGTTGAGTGGAAAGGGCTGAGGAGAAGGAAAAAGTTTATTTTTAGCTGAGAAGTACTGCAGGAGAAATCAGAAAGACACACCAGAGGAACATATCAGGGAGTCATGTCTCCTCAATTTGGTGATTGAATCCAAGCAAGCAGACTTTTCCTGCACAAAAGGAGGTGTGGAAGAAGAGAAGGATCAAGAAAAAAGTCTGAGACCATGAGCAGCTGGTTTTCTATTCCCTGAGGAAGAAGAGGGTGGCTCCAGGGGAGGGTCTGAGGTGATGTAGTAACTGTCAGTGCAGGAATGAGAGGGGAGGGTGCTGCTAAAATTCACCGTGGTTGCCATATCTGAGGCATCTTGTTTCCCTGACACCTGATTCTCAAATAGAAACCATCAAAAATACTGGAAACAAATACAGAATAGATAGGGAACTGAAAGCAAACACTGAAGAAAAGCTTTAAGCAGAAGAAAGAAAAACACTGAAGAGCACAAGAGTTCAGCAGTATTAACAAAAGACAGCAGCAATCATGTAATTTCACACCACGTTCTCCACAACGATTTTAGTTAAATTGCATTTGGTTTTGCTTTGGTTTGTGCTTTGAATTAATTCCACTCTTGCCAAATATTTTCATGCTATTTATTGAATCAACCCAAAACCCCAAACCAGGGGAAAGCTGAGCAGATCAGTAATGAAATGGAAAGGTGTGTACTCTGGGCTAGACGGTGCCTGAAGGAGTAGGGTTGGGTTGAAACTGTCTGCAGAAAGGAAGAGCAAAGGTGAGCTGATACTGTTTTGGGCAATAGGTATAAGCCAAGATGCTCTGGAGCCAGTAGTAGAACTTCCTGACGTTTACAGCAGGGTCAGGATTTCATGGTTTTGTTTTCAGTCTAGAGGGTTTTTTCCCACATATTGACAAGGTGCTTCCTTCCCCTTAAGGGTGAGTTGTCACAGGTCCTAACCTTCATTTTAGGCCAATATATAGCAAAGCAGCACTCTCAGAGCAATGGTATCAATGGCAAGAGAGAAAAACTCACTGACAGCAGCGGGGCAGGGTCTGGGAGATCCACAGCCAGGGGAACAACTCCTCTCTGCAGGCAGCCCTGGCAGGGCTTGTGCTACAGAGCTGCAGTTGGGTTTGTGCAAACCCCTGGCAGCACTGACCAAAAAGGACACCCAGCACCCAGATTCAGGCTCTGGCTCTGTCCCTGCTCCCTCTGAAAGCCAGATCAGCTGCTTCTCTTCCAGAGGTGGAGTTAAGCTGAGCTGTGCCTTCAGAAGAGCCACAAGCCAGCTGAGACTCACCACCACAGAGAGCTGCCAGACTCCAGGAGATTTCCCAGGGAGGAGAAGGGCCAGGGGTGGCCTTCAGGCACCACAGATTTCCCCATTCCTTCCAGCCAGGAGGGACAATCAGGATGTGCCACTGTTTCCCCTCCCATCCAGCACCTCAAAGCCCCTCTGGAGAGGGAAATCCTCACACCCAAAGCACATCTGTGCAAAGCACTGCCAGGGCAGGGAGGTGTCTGGGGCTTGCTCAGGTCCATAGCCCCTGCAGATCTCTGGGAAGGGGAAATGCTCCCATCCTCCCAGGGACAAACCTACAAAGCACTCCAATTAAATGTAAGATGGTAAATTACTCCCATAGCTGGCCCTGCATTTCCCCCCCCTCCCAGCTCTCTGGGTATTGTTCAGAAGCTGTCAGATAATTAAGCACAAAGGCTAAGATAACATAATTTGAATAACTGCTAATGAAATGCTCTGCAATTATTTCTGAATGTGTTATCTGTCTTCCCTCTCTCACATGGTAGCTGTGATTGCCTCTCACAGAAATCTCCAAGCAGGTGATGATACAACAGAAGTGCACACTCTTCACTTCCATCTCTCCCTCTCACCCAAAAACCTCTCAATCCACCTCTCACTCCCTCTGTCAGAGGGGATTTCCGCCTCTGTCTCCACACAGAGCCCACTCCCCATGACAGCAGCCCCTTTGTGCTCCTCTCTCACTTCCACTTCACACCTGCCCTGTACCACTGTGTGGAACTGATCAAATTTTGCATAGGAAATCCCTGTGAGAAAGGAAAAGGAAAAGGAGAAAGATTAGGAAGCAGGAGCTGCCATTCTCATCTCATTATCTGTGGACAGGCAGAAGAAGCAAAGCTGGCCCAAGGATTTATGGGAAGCAGCACAATTTCCTGTCTTAAGGATGAGGATGATCACAGGAACTCATGGTCTGACACCTTTGTTTCCAGCCTTTTCCTTCAAGGAAGCAGCAGCTCCAAAAAACTTCTGTGGGTAAAATTATCCCCTTTGCTGAACACCTGCACTCTTCTACAAAGACAACAGTCCCTTCCCTGAAAAGAAGTTGTGATTTATATCTGCACTCCTGAATTTTTCACTGAATTTAATTTGAGCTCAGTGTGATAAAATCCTTGCCCACTGAGACAACAACATAATTTACAAAACATAACTCGAGTGTTTATTTATAACAGCTTCAAAAATATTTCACCCACAGCTTTATGGCTTGTCTGGCAAGGTGAGGACTTGACCAGCTGGAAAAGGAATTATCAGGAAGCTCAGTATAAAACCACCTTCCTGATGATCTGTTTAAGGTATTCAAATCAATTACTGATAGGAGTAAAGTTTGGACAGGTGACATGGGAACCATCAGCACAAGAAACTAATCTCCAACCTGTCTGGAGGCAGAGAGGTCAGGAAACACCCAGGAGAAGGTGATGTCCAGTGCCAGCTCAGTGGAAAGACTGTGCTGTAAAAAAGGCAGGGACAGCACTGAGGGATGCTGGGCTCAACACTTCCAAAAAGCAGGAGATGTTGCAGGTACAATCCTTGCAAAGGAAAGCCATAGATCAGGGCAGAGTATTTTTAACTGAGCTTGTAAGTTAGATTTGTGGGGGCTTTTATTCTTTGGTGATACCTTTTTTGTTTTCTCCCCCAGAACTTCCTGCTCTCTGGAAGGCAAAAGAAGTGGGAAGTGTAGTAGGAGTGGTAGGAGAATGACAGGAGGCAGACAGAACTGACACAAATTTCTGCTGTCATCCTTGGAAACACAGGAGAGACTGACTGGAAAAGTAGCTGAATTTAAATGAGAGGATATGTTGTAAGCTGACAGCTCTAAAACAGAGTAGGAAGCATATCTAGAACTCCATATGAGGCAGTAGGGTTTGGTTCTGTAGTATCCACTTTATTGGGCTCTGCTGGATCTCAGGTTCCAACATGATCTACAGTTTCTGTGGAGGTGTCAGATCCATGTTTATAGAGTTACCAGCTGGTCTCTAGTCAATTGCCTGTAGTAAATGAAAATATTGACAAAGGCTTCACTAGCTCTGATTTCCTAGTACTTCATGGTAGGTCAGGAAGGCATTTCTATTCCTCCAAAGTGAATTTAGAACTGCTTGGATAGTAAAGCTTACATCTGAGCAAAGGGCCCTCACTGGATGCAAGAGGATTCCACAGCACGCACAATCCAAATGATGGAATAATATCCCAAGTAATATGAAACAAAAGAGGGCCCACATGTCTGTGGTGTTTAGCTACAAGACCCTGAGAAACGTTCATGTACAAATTCACAAACTCCCTACAAATCAGCTCTGTGTTCCCCTCCAAAACCATTCACTCAGCTGGAGAGAAAGGTGTGGCTGGACACTATAACTATAAACACAGTGCAGTGCAGCAGAGTTTTCCACAAGGACTGCAAAATCAACCCATTCCACATGTGGAAAATGACATATCTGTAAGCTGAACAGAGCAGTGGGACACTTGCCCTAGGAAGGAGTTACCTTGGATGGATCTCAGTCAGCTGAAGGACAATTTGACCAGAGGGAAGGCACTGGCTTGGAGAGTCACCAGAGGTAAAACCTTCTGGTTTACAGGAAGCACGAGCTCATTGGGTAGTGCAAAATAATAAACCATAAATAATAAACCAGGTCTGCTAGAGGAAGGTACTGAGTATGATAAATGCTCTCTCAGTCTCTACAACACTCGATGCCTTGGTCCTGCTGCCCCATGCTAGAGTAAGGAGTGAAACCCTGTATTCTCCCAGGCTAATCTGTTACCTCTAAAACACATTTGAAAAAAACCACAATTGCCATTCATTAAAAAATGTTTTATCTTAACTCTCACTTTTCAATGTAAAGCAAAATGCAAAAAGTTATAATATTAATACATTTCAAGCAGTCAGAGAAAAAAAAAAATCAGGCTTCATAGGCCACCATATCTGAATTATCAACATCTCCATCTTCCTGGCTCTCCACCACCCAGCTCCCAAAGGCAAGTCCTGGTCACACCTGGGATGCAAAGCAAGCCAAAGATACACATTTAGAAGCTTCAAAGGAAAATGAAAGAGGTCCTAAGATGAAATAGAAACCCTGAAGAATGGATAATACATGCATAAAAAGCTGATAATTCACTGACTAGATAATTGGTTTCATTAAAAGATAAATATCCCTCTCTCCTAATGACATTACTGTTGATGTTACTCCATTGATAACATCCAGCCTAACATAACCCCTTTTCCCTTTTTATGACTGCAGAGTCATGTTCTGCTTTCCAAAAGAGCCTCTGCCTTGAAGAAAGATCAAAGAACTTTGTTCATGACCTGAGCTCTTCAGCCATCAGCCAGTACTTTTCAGCACAGCCCCTAAGTGATGGATAGCTACATCCCACCACAAAGAACCAGAAAAATAAATTGCATCAGAAAGAATTAGTGTTCAAAAATGGACACATGTTTAGAACAAAAGAGAATGGAAAGAAGAGTGTAAAATATTTATTCCCCCCCTGTCGGTAACACTAGGCAGGAAAAATGGCTGAAAACTGTTTCTTTATTTTATTTCTTACCTTCTCAAGTGATGTGAAAAATCACTCCACTTCAGAAAAGAGCCCAAGATATGCAGGGCCATGGAATATTTTGGAAGAAGACCCCAAGCAGACTAACATGTCTCTATGGAATTTTAAAGTCAGAGAAGAATACTTGTGATATCATGAATATATCAACTATTTTAAATACTGGGCAGATGCTAACTCTGTTTTCACGACATGCATTTTCTCTGCTATTATAAAAGGAAGATTACACTGTGGTAATATGATATTCCCTTTATAACTATGATTGATCCTCCTTTTATCATAACTGAAAAATTATCTGTAATAAAAACATACACAATCTGCCCCTTGTGCATTAAGAAAGCTCGTTCACAATCATAATTTGAATGATAATTTGAGTTGCACTCCTCCAGAAGATGGCTTTGTTGGGGGAGGTTAGCCAGCCCCAGGCAGGCAGCAGAACACACAGCACATACACAGAATTGTTGTGTCCATATTCCCCTGGACTCAAAACCCCAGGAGGAAAACAAGGCAGCACTCAGGAGAAGCATGTCAATCCAGAGGGGACTGACAGTCACAAGGCCTTGTTATGATCTTAACTGACTCTCCCAATTGAAAATTCCCAGAAAGATCACACTACAGTCTGGATTGACAGCTGCTGGGATGATGGACAGGAAAGAAGAAAGCCTCAATCCCAGTGCTGCAAAACTGGGTACCTTTGCTGCTTTGGATGCACAAGAGCCCACAAGAAAAGGTACTCCTCTCAAACACACTCCAAAGTCTCCCCTGATCAATACAAATATTTCCCCTGCTTTTACACAGTGGCAACAGGACTAAAATGTGAACTCAGTCTGTATTTTGTAAGAGTCTGCTTGCTTTTCCTGAGGGTTTTTTTTTTTTCCTTTTTTTTATCCCTATAAGAAAACCTCCCAGCCTTATTTAGCCCTTATGTTTCCTGTCCTGAATTCATGCTTGACATGTTTCAAGATGAAAACATTAGTGCAGCGAGAGTGGAATGATTTTGGCCACATTATCATCAAGTAATAACTTGATCAGCACACGAAATAACCTAAAACCTAACTCAGCTCCAGCCACAGAGGCTTATGCTGTACATTCTGTGCAAACATTCCAGTGCCTCTCCAGCTGCTGAAGGGTTGAATAATCACCAGAAAAAGCACATTTGCAGAAAGTTGGTTTCAGAAACATCCTACAGCTTCTGGTTCTTGAAGCACTCTGCTACAGTTTAACCAGAAATCTGATGTCTCCAAGTTTGGATGGTTTTGAAATGATCTGGATGTTCAGAAATTGCCACTGAAGAAGCCCCATGGGCCATTCCCAGCCTCTGCATAATGAAAGCAATGCACCTGCTCCACAGCCATTTCCTCAGCTACAGAGCAGGACAGACACAGATGTGGCACTTTCCTGTCCCAGCAGCCCTGTTTGGGGACGGTGTGGAGCCTGCCACACTTGCTGCACTCCTGCCCGTAATGCTCAGAAAAAAAAACGTTAGGCAGCAAAAAATTCCAGCAATTCTTTCCCTCCAGTTACAAGAAACTTGCTTCCATTTGTTGTCCATCCGTTGCTAATTTCATTATCATTTCACACATGTTAATGAGACACATGCTGGTCACATGACCTCCCCTTTCCCTCTGGGGCCTAATGAATTATATATCATGAATAATTAAGGGCAGTTTGTTTTGGCATACAAATTCATTAGTGTTTTAATATAAAAATGCACAAAAGGGGAATTAATGTTTCATGACAACTAAAATAACCCTTTCTGCTAAAAATGTGGCCTCATTGAGACCATTTATTTATGCCTTTTTTTCTTTTCTAATTAAGTCAGAATTTAAAGATCTCCAGACCACGCCACTAAGGAATAGCTGAGTATTTAAAAAGCAATAGTGTGCAGCTTTTGGCAGGTTTCCTCCAGATCTCATAACACTGCCTGATGCTCTGGCATGATTGACATGAGTTTCTTTCCCTATGAGTGCAGAGATTTCTCCCCCTCCAACAATTCACTATCAACATTTGAAGAGGGAGCTGTAGTTTTCAGTTTGAATGCCACATCAAACAAGCTGATAAGGCTGTCATTTTTTATTTTTAAGCTGTAATTCAAGTGCAGACTTATATGGCTGTATCAAGAAACTCTTTTCATGGCATCTAAGAAATCAGCTGGGCTTCTCAGATTTTTCAAAGGAAAATAGAAAAGTGAGAAGTCAACTGGAAAATTTTTGTTTTAGGTGCAGATGGTGACATTGCTTTTTTAACCTTTTCATGCCTGTTATAAGGATCTTTTAATACTCTTCTAAGGCATGGCACACTCTCCTGGAACATACCCTGGTAACACAGCCAGCATTCTGCCATAGTGATCAGCCTAACTGGTTTGGATGTGAACAACCCCACAGCAAAGAGTGGCCAAAATTCAGTCTGACATATATGACTGGAAAATGAGAAAGACTCAGATGTTTTCCATGGAAATCAGGGGTAAAATCTAAACTTTTTTTTGTACTCTTGGAGTGGGACATCCATTCTGCAGCCTTCCTGGCCTTGAATTCTAGATATTTTAGCATTTTCTGAGAAACACAGAACCAGTCAGACAGAAAAGCACCTCAGAAGACCAGTAGTGAGGCCATGTGTTCCCAGCCCTTGCCAATCACCTGGAAGTGCTGAAGCACTAAAATGCTTCAGGACAGGATTTTTCTAAAAGCATGAGCAGTGACAAGTTTTTGATACAGCTTCATGAAGACATACTGTCAGTTTTAAAAGAGCTCTTATAACTGCTCTTCACAAAATTCAAGTGCCTTCATACTCTGCAGTGAGCAGATTCAATTTGAAAGGCTGGGTTCAAGTGTGCAGGACTTGTCCTTTGCTACCCCTGTAAAACATTCCCTGGTTCTGAATGAATTCTGGCTGAGGTGAGGCCTCCCTCAAGGAAGGTTCAGCACTTTCAGGCCAGCAGCTGGGTTTTCCCTAGGCTCCCTGTGCCCTGAGTGCCCCTGGCTACCTCTCCTGTGGCAATTTTCCCCCTGGGGCTTTGGGACTGCTGCAGGATCATCCCTCTCATGCTGCAGGGCCACTTGGACAGCAAGGAGGCTGGAAGAAGTGGACTCCCCAGGATGAACAAAAATTAAAGTCCTGGGTGACAAGAGTGGCAATAGAGGAAGCAATTTAGGACAGAACTGATGAAAGCTCTGACTTCTTCAGCTGGAGATAAGAGATCTTTGGGCATGAAGGCTGTAAATGGCATCAAAGCACATTAGGGAAAGCTGCATCACCTTTTTTGGTTATTGAGGAAGGAGTAAGGGTGGCTGAAGTCAAACACTGAGTGCTCTAAGCAATGTCAATACACATCTATCTCCCACAGAATTCCTGCAGAAGGATCCAGGTCCTGCCAGTAAATATCTTATATCTAAAAGAAAAATGATGTAACTATGTTATAGCACATAGCATGTCCTAACTTTGGCCAACTATCCTAAAAGAAGCTATTCATATTCTCCTTCATGGACAACAGAGGGAAATCTGGCCTCATACTAATCCCTGTTCTTCTCTTTATAAATGGAGGGGAAAAGAAAAAAAAAATTCAGATTAATCAATCACTAAATTGTCTCATTGACTGTAAAGGAAAAGAGGATAATAACTAAAATATAATTGATCTAGATTGAGAAATATTTTACTACCAACCACTCTAGAACCAGTCTGTACTTTCACTTCCTTTGTTTTACTATTTGATTTCCCATCAAAATCACAGCATAAAGTTTGAGCATGTGTTTTTAAATGATGGTATAATTTATTTAGAATCACGCATTCCCTAGCTATTTGTATGGTATATTGTGAACAGAAAAGATTAAATGAATACTGTTGGACATACTGATGAAAACAAAAATTAGGTTGAAACACAGAAAAAGCATCAAAATGTTAAGAAAAAAAATCTGCTACTTAAAAGTAACAGAAAATGGATGATAATGCTCTGTCATCAAATTACATATTACTTACATGGTACAGAGGGACTGTGAAAATCAAGATGCTATTGGGATGTACGTAATAATAATAAATAAATAGAAAAAAAAACTTATATAAAAAAGACATCAATCACTTTAGGAAGTAAATGCAGTAAGAGAAAAAAGAATTGTCAGAAGCCTTTAATGAAATCTTTTACCTTCTGCAAGTCCTTGGATATAAACCCTGACCTCTCAGTAGGTGCAAAGGAGACAGAAAGAGCAAGGCAGAGTAAAATAATCAGGCGGCCAGAGAAACAGATCTTTTAGACTTTTATATTTCTAATTATGGAATGAAAAATCAGCTACCAAATGGGGTTTGTGTCATGGAGGATGTGAATCCAGGGACAGAAATGTTTGTTCTCAGTGAGGACAGTATGTTGGTCCTGTACAGAAAGCAGCTGTCAATGAGCCTAAGCTGATGTTCACATCTGCAGTGGAAAGCCACAAATGCCAATAGGAGACTAAGGACCCTGAACAGAAGACAAGTTCAAGGTCATCCAAGTAGCAGAGCAGGAATAGTAAAGCTAAAATCTCTCATCTATTGACAAGCTCATCCACAAGGTTTATTTAATTGATAAACACTTAAAACCTATGAAGCACATGCTAATGAACTGGCTTGTGAGTTAATGAGCCAGGACACTGCTCTGGATAGACTCAGAACAACTTGGCTGAGGTTCCTAAGCCATGATGGTTTTCTAAGATTCATGTGCCAGATCCCTGTAGTGTCAGGCCAGGTAATCTTCCTGGTTCTTTGAGCTTTTAAAAGCCTCATGCCTTTTGCAGAGTGGCTATTTGTAATTTCTGAGAATCAAGCTTTTTCTTTCTATTTCTGATTCTGTGTAGTTGTTTAGCTCTGTTTTGGCTCACTACCTTGAAGCTTTGCTTTGCTCAGATTTTTTTTCTCTGATAAAAAATGCATAATTTTTTCAATAATGTACTTCTTCGTGCAGTTAGGGAGAGTGATGCTGTAGTGCAGTTTGTCTTTCAGACCTTGGTGTGGGTTTCTTTACATGCTTCTCTAAGCCTTCCCCTGCATGGATTTTAATTCAGCAAAGCTGAGAGCAGAGGGGCAGAATCCCCTCCCTCTACCTGTTTTGGGGACAGCTTCCTGGAGTCCTCCAGAGCTCCTCCTATATCCATGGATTTGTAACTGCTGTGGAGAGGGAGGAAAGGCAAATGCTTCCCCATAACCTCAGAGATGTTACCTTCACCCTCACTCCTGTGCCAGATGTAGAAAATCTCCTAGGCATTCTTCTCAGAGAGAAGAGAGCACCAGCCAGGAGACACTGCCAGATGCAGAAAGTTTTAAGGCCAGCTGATGGTGCTGGATACGCTCCTGCTCCAATCTCAATTTAAATTAGTAACTAGAGGCAACACACTGGAGCTTTTCTAGCCTGCTTCCTCAAGAAGTAAATCGAATCCCAAATAAAATATTCAGCATTTGGAGGCTGAGCACAGCCCTTGGTGTGCACTGAGGAAGTACTTTTCCTAAGACACCAGAAATGTTGGCAGTTCACTTTGGTAACATGTCCAGTTTTATTTGCTTTAGAATCTCTGCTCCACTGGGGGCATGCAAAATGATCTCGGGTGCTCTGGGGAATTTCACCTCTAGCTCTCTTTACCCTTGCACTTCTCTTCCTTTTGATCTTTTGCTACCCACTGCCCAGAGCTGACTTAATTTGTTGTACAAGCCACTGGCTGACCCATCCTCTCCTATCCTGATGGCCAGAGCCACCCTTCCCACTACACCCAAACTGCTGATACTGTGACAGCTCCTAAGTCAACACTTCATCAGCCAGGAGCTTTTATCAGCAGGAGAGGAACCCCAGCACTGGCAGCAGTGACAGCCCTGGCCAGCAAAGATGTTTTTAGAATTATATTCTTGGCGTCTTGCAGCATCTTTAACAGAGCTGGCAGTGACTGCTGAACACCTGCCAGGTAGATTTGCCCAGAAGAAGGAAATGGGATGTGGGGATGTGGTGGTGAGAAGAAGAGAACATTTCAGAGCATATTCCCATTTTCTCACATATATTTTGCACCCCTTAACACTTGGGAAGGGAGAGACATTACTTTGAGGGGCATGCCCCATCCAAACAAACAAGACAGTGAGAACAGACCAAAGGGACCCATCAGCCCTGTAAAAACCACCTCTTTTCCAAGTCTGGCTTGACAGATCAGCACAATACTTAGAGGGCACAAGCCCTGCCTGAATCAACACTCTGCTAAGCTTGTAGAAAGAACAAAATGAATTTTGCAGAAATGGAGGTTCACACAAAAGGTCTGGATTTCATATCAAGTTCTGCTCACCAGCTGCACAGCTTCAGATACATATTTGTAATGCTCCATGCAAGTAAGGCCAAAACACCTGCAAGATTAAAGCTCTATGATACCTAAAAACCACAAGTTCAGCTCCAGTAAAGACCAAAATCTAAAAGTGAAGTCTAAAGACCCTCAGCTACTTGCTGCAACTCAGTGATGGTGAGACAAAAATCCATTAGTTTTAAGAGGACATATCCATATAACCATTAATTTCAGCTCCTGCTCTGTAAAATGTGAACAACTGCTTTCTCTCCTGGTCACTATAAAGTACAGTGTTTTAACATTTGTCAAGTATTCTCTGTCCTCATGCAGCAAGAAGTGCTTCTTTGGGTACTACATCTATTCTGCCAGTCAAAATAGTTGGCTCTCTCTGCCAGAGTGGTTAAATTTCACTGGGGTAAGTGAAAGCAATCATGTAAATTAAAATGAAAAACCAAGGTAGAGACTTACTTCAGGTGGGAAAAGAAATACAACTTTTTCAGAAAGATCAAAACCATCTTTAAAAAAAAAATACACAAAACAAAACAACAAAACCAAACCAACAAAAAAGCCTACAAACAAACAAAAAGCCAAAACCACTCCTGATGCAGTAATGTTTCCCTGAATTCCCTGGTTACAGCTGGTAGATTTACAGAAATACTTGGGAAAGCAGCTGCTGCTAGTACTGTGGACTGGACAAGACAAAAGGATGTAGGGCTGAACCACAAACCATCCCTTTTTGATGTATTCTCCATACCAAGATGGCAGACAAAGTTTCTATAAAAGCCATCAAAGTTTTGCAATGTTTATCACCACAGGGAAACCAAAACTAAATCCAGAGATTGCTTTAGGTACAGAACGTCTTTCAAGCCCATGAAAATTCTAGAACCTGGCACATCAAACACAGGCTTTGAGTTTATACTCTCTCCATTCCCTCCATGTCTATCTCTAAAGATCTCTCATCCATGCAGAAAAACCAATCACGCACAGGCAACCAGTTACAAAAAGGTTCTCCCTGACACTGACCCAGCAGAACTTTTTTTCTGTGAAGGGAAAACTGTTCTATGGTTTTGCTTCTGGAAAATCCTGCCTCGTGTACTGTTTGCTCGTCAAACCAAGGGCAGTAACAACAATTGCAGGCGTGGTTAGGCCATGGTTGTGTCTGTTCTGTAAAGCACTCCTGGTTTCTCAAGTAGCAGAGACCAGGTCCAAAGGACACAGCTATTTACAGAACATCTTCTGCAGCTACTGGTGGGCATGGTCACAGATTTGAACCCAATTAGCCAGATTTGGACCCAGTTAGCACACCACAGGTCATCCACATCAGTCATCCTCTTTACCTGTACTGTACTGAGGCAATTATACCCAAAATCAGAGTTTACTTATTCTGTTTCAGAATAACTCCATCAGGGACCATCCAAGCTTGTGTCATTGTTTCCAGCCCAGGAGATAAAGGGGCATCAAGAGCATCAGCTGTGAGTGCTGCATCCCTGTGCCTGACTTGTCCTTTAATGCACCACACAAAAAATAGGGACAGTCCCAGGATTTCACAGAGGCTGCATTTGCACATAAGGCAACCAAATATTTGGAATCATTTAGTTCACATCCCTGGTGTTCCAGATTGCAAGGCAAGATGTATTCCATTACCATCTGTATGGCAGATTATCTTTTGTCAAGTGGGCAGTTTGCCTTATCTCTCTCTCTGAGTGATCAGAATCACACCTCCCTCAGGGCCTGTTGATAACAGACTATTGAATGTCACTGCATGACTGATAAGAGCTATAACATCCCACTGTGAGATGCTCTGCCCAGAGGGAGGAGCCAAGCAATGCTACCCAGATATAATCCAGAGGTTTTGAGACACCAGCATGGCCTTCTCCATGTGATTCCCCAGAGGAACAGCAGCTGCCTCTTCTTCTACTGGATCTTCAGAGGAAGAATCCATCCTTCTCTACAGGACCCCCTTGCTCCAACAGAGCCACACCTCACACTGCAGGAGGACTGCAGCCACATTTCCAATTGGACTGCTACCAACACCCTGACCCATAGGGTGTCAGGTTGTGTTCTGACTCTGTCAGTGTTGTTCTAGTGTGCTGCAGTGTTTATTTTATCCTTTTATTTTTCTTCCCTATTAAAGAACTGTTATTTCCTGCTCCTATATTTTTTGCCTGAGAGCCCCTTAATTTAAAATTTATATCAATTCGGAGGGGTGGGGAGGGTTTACATTCTCCATTTCAGAGGAGGTTCCTGCCTTCCTTAGCAGACTCCTGTCTTTCCAAACCAAGACACCTGGGGATAAACCCATTGACAGGGTCCAGGACCTGACTGTGCTGAGGCTGGGGAGGGTGGCTGCAGTGTCTCCATGGGGGTGAGTGACTCCCGGCCTGGCTGGTGGTGTGTCAGCTCCCACTGCCACCTCCCAGAGCACACTCAATCACTGGCCTCCATTGAGAGGAACAAGGCAAAAGGAGAGAAAAAAAAAAGAGAGGGAAAGCACTCCAGGGAAGAGGATGGAATGGAGTAATCAGCTGCATCCTCTGCAGCCCCCAGCATGCTGCCAAGCCTCGCTGCTGCATGACAGGCACACAAAAGGCTTTTTCAGCTGTCACACATTTCACAGCCCCAGCCAGGGACAGCAGCCACATCCTCGTGCCTTTCAGGGATTTGCACACACGTGCTGCTCTGTCTGCAGGCCAAGGAAAAGCAGCTTCAGCCCTTACAGACATACAGACACAGAACGCTCATTGCAGTGCTGCTGGCACTCAGCATATGGTTACTCTGATTTATTTCTGTTGAAACAGAAGCCAGAGCTTCTTCCTGCTGAGGCCCTCTGTGGTAGAAATAAGGGGCAGTCTGTGTCCTGGAGACCTTAATTCAGTGCTAAAAATGACATTTTGTCCTCACCCTTTGCCATCATTTCTGGATGCAAGCACTCCAATAGAAGGAAGCCCAGGTTCTGATATTACACCTCACATATTTAATTTCCTAGGAACTAAGTGGCGAGTGTTGCTTATGCAACCTTAAAATGAAAGTGTGTTACAGGAACAGACTGTCCTTTTTGTGTTTACTCTGCTCAGTAAAAAAACCCCAATAACATTTAAAAGGATTCACCCAGCAGCAAGATGGTTTTCCACCAGGACTGCTGGAACATGAGTTTCTTTTCTGAACATGTGCACATCTGTGTTTCTCACAGACACTCATGAGAGCTGTGGTTTTCAGCTGTGTGCAGAGGCAACAAGGACAATTAGCATAAAATTAACATGCCCTACCTCTGATTGTAATCCCCTACTCCCTCTCCAAACACTGACTAAATCCATGAGCCTAACTTCATGTAACAGCTAGTTAAATGCCTGAGACCAATTGGAATATCAGACATTAGAGAAATAGAGGTTATTAATTGGATGATATATAAAATTCAGTGACTTGGTGTCAGGGTGTACCTCACAATACCAGTCAAGTTATAAAATTCAGACACAATTACATGTTGGCTGAATACATTTGTCTTATTTCACTATAGCGTATATTAAACTTTCCCTTTCATGTTTGCATCATAAATCTGAATGGAGCTCTTTATTGCATTCACACTTGGTTGATTGCTTTTGGTTACTTTATAGCATGTTATAGGGGGAAGGGGAAAAAACCAAAGGTTTTATTACAAAACTGTAAAACAAAACTAAATGTGAATGCCTGCTCTAGAGAGGTGATGAACATTCTTCATGTTAACTTAGAGGTCCCAGTTTTTATCACTGACATGTAGTTGCTGATGATATTATTAGTATTATTATTATTATTATTTTGGGGGATGTCTCAGTACCAGAACATGGAATAAAGAATGGCTTCTCAGTTTTATTTGCTGCAGATAGAATAAAGAATGGTTCCTCAGTTTTATTTGCTGCAGGTACAAGTGCCATGGGAGGCAGACACAGCTACAGCTACACCCTGTGACTTGGCCACAGAATTTTTTAAAGGAGATACCCCAGGTGAAACTCTCCTGGTGGCAGAATGACAACACAGAACCTGAGCAGGGTGTCAGCCTCCCTCCCGCCAGCTCTGCAGAGCACCAGTGGGTCTTACACAGCTCAGATGTGCTGGTGACTCTGAGGAGGGGTGAATTCTCCCCTTCTAATTTCTGTTCCCAAAATGCCACACAGATAGTGCATGAGAAGAGAAAGATTTGGGGGTTTTCACTCTTGCAAAACAGGGGTGAAGAACCTGCTCTTTGCTGAGTGTCAGACAGATCTTTCAAATCTTTGGCAAACCATGAATTAACAATAAACACTCCAAGTATACATCAGAAAAAAACCAAACCCAAACAACACTAAAACACCTCCCTTGCACCTCCCCCCCAATGAATGCTGTCACAGTAAAACACAGAATAAAGAAGGTATCAGTAGTAAAACATTACATGTGAAAACACAGAAGTCCTGCACAAACAAGAAAACAGAAGGAAGTCATATACAATGATAATAAGACTGGGGGAAAAGTTAATCTTAAAGAACCATTGAATAAAGACACAAAAACTGATATAAACATTTCCAAGCATACTAGGAAATAAGGAATGTGAAAGGCAATCTAGACAACCACTAGATGCAGAAATAGAGAAAAATATGAAACTGGTACATCCACAATCCCACAGTCCAGCTGAGGGTTCTGTCTGCAAGTGATCAGTATTTGGTAATGTGAAAAACAGACTAAAATAAGGAGAAGTGCATTTCTTCTCATCTTCTGTCCAGGTGTGATTTAGAGATTCTCTAAAGTAAATTTTCATCTGCATCTCATCAGTTTTACATATCTTCATCATATGTCCTAGTCACCTTTTCTCCAAAATGAAAGCCACAAGGATGAGGAAAGTATGCAGAGTGTGAGGATGAAGCAACAGGGATTCTTCAAGTAAGAAAAAAAAACTGCCCTGTGGGCTGCTGGCAGAGAGGTCTATACAGTCTCAGGTAGGATGGAGATAAACAAGGGATGATTAATCATTCACTGTTTCTTAGAATGCAAGAAGAAGGGGACACTTGAAAAAAATAGCACATACATGTTTTACGATAAAGGAAAGGCCGTGAATTTTCAAGCCATGCACAGACTGGGGAACTCAGTGCCACAGGACATGCAGATACACAAAACAATGTGAACAGGTTCCAAAAAGACAGAGTCACAAAAGAAAAGCCTGTCAATGACTAATAACCATCAAAGGTTCTGCTTCTCCAGAAAGTGCCAAAAGCCAGAGACAGCTAAAAGCAATGAGTTTGTGCCCGGAGTGGTTTGCCTTTACATGCCCTGGGTTTCCATTTTTTCTCTAAGCAACTACTACTGATGCTGGGCAGGAGAGATCCTTAGCCTTTCCCAGATTCACAAGGCAGTAAGACTGCGCCATTAAAACACACATTAATTAAATATCATGTTATGAAATGAGCCCGGGGGTTATAGCTAGGTCTCAGGCTCTGGTGCCTATATTCCAGCTTTCATGCACCTATAAATATTAAAACACCAAGCAGCTCACTTGAATTTGCAAAATGCAGGCTCATCACCATTCCAATACTATGTTCTCTGACAAACATAATTTGTTTGCTCATCAACCCATCATATATTTTTTAAGTCAAATAAAAACTATCATTCCATTGTTCCAAGCAAGCCCTAATCTCAGTATGCAGCTCTCAGTCTTATACAGATGCTAATTATTATAACTGCAGGGCAAATCAGCACAATATGACCAAATAAATAAATTTTGCTGAATATATGAAAGAAAACCTCCCACAACCCCTCTACTTGTTGGTTCTCCAGAATCACAGCTGTACAGTGTTAATACTGTACTCATGATCTTAATAGAAAATAATCCCTTGAAAATTAATTACCACTAGACATTAATAAGCACTTTGTTAATTAAGCCAGTAAGCCAATTAGGCCCAAGGTGAACTCGAGGGCAATCAGCTCTATAAACAGTGTGAGGTAAGTCTTAGAAGTACACTCTAATTTTAAAAAGCCTGTTTTTGGAGACTGGATAGCTTGTGGGATTGCTCATTACAGAACGAAGCAGCTGCCCAAATGCAAGCCAGGTCAGGAGCAGCCAAGAGCCATCATCACCCAGCAGCTTATCTGTGTCTTCAGAGCAGCTGGTCTAGACCTCATTTGAGACCTTACCAACTCGTAATTAATAGCTTCTATAAGTAAACCAAATCAGAAAGCCAGCAAAAAGCAATTCAGAAGTGCCTCCTGGGAAAGAGCCTAAGCTGTGAGGCAGGGCAGGGTGCAGAGAGAGCAGTTTACAGCTGACTCCCTTTGACTACGAGTAAGCACCAGGCAGCCATTCCTGCTCCTTCTGCTGGGCTTTCCCAGACAACAGGACATCCACAAAACCTGAACAGAAATGGCTCCAGCTGTTCTGAGGAGATGCAAATATTTAACAGCTCTTCCACCTCCAAAAGTCTGCATTGTGTGGCCTTTCTTATTCACTGGCCAGGAGCAGAGCCAGCACAGGCAGGTACAGGTACCTCAGAAACCTTCACTTCTGCCTTAACTTTACAGCTGAGAGGAGCAGATCCATTCCTGGGTTCCCATTCCTGAGGAGAAGCCCCTGTTTCTCAACACACTGCAAACAGGAAAGCTGTAAAGGGAGCACCTTGCTAAAATCACTCTCTGTGGGCAGGGCTGAGGATCTCCCCAGGGCAGAGGTCACCACCCCAAACCTGCTAGAACTCAACAAGCATTGACTGGTGGGACTCTTGGGGCTCTGTAGTTCAGGGAGTTGGACAATTTGACAATCCCTGCAGCTTCCTTCCAGTTCAGGATATTCTATGATTCCATGATTTTCTCCTCCTCCAATCCTCTTGTTCTGTGTTTTTTTGTTCTGTCTCTTCACAGGTCTCAGCAAGCTCAAATACTTCAAGCCAAAAGCATCCAACTTCCCTTCTACAAAGGAGTTTGTTCATATAGTGGATTTGGCACAGGGCTGGAGAAAACTCATTTGTTTCTCTAATTGATTCCATTTAAAAAAAGATGCCATTAATCCTTGCACATCTGTTGGCACTGATAAATGTGCCCTGTGTTTTGAGTGTTTGTCTCCAGGCCTTGCAGGCTGGGGACTCAACTCTACCATCACCTTCTCACTTGTTTTTTCCAGCAGTGTGTGGACACTGAACTCCCCAAACAGGAGGAATAGTGCCACTCCTCACACTCACTCCAGAGCTAACCATTCCTTGTTACTCTATCTTTCCCATCACAAGCTTGGACTGCACAAAAACTTGTATGGGAAAGTAACACGTGCAGTTAAAAGGCCTTAAAATTTACAGGATGCAAATGAGCAAACGATTATTCTGTGCATAATGATGAGCTGCTAAGTTGGAACATGTTCAGATATACAGTAAGTCTCTGTAATAATTTTTATTAATTTTTAAGAATGTTGGATCATCTCATCTGAAGCCAAAACCATTAATATTTGCATTAATTAGTGCTCATAATACAGTATAACTTTGGAGTTTTACTGCAGTCATTTGAATCTTTCCTTACACTGACTTTCTAAAAAAGATCACCTTGATGAATGGGGCTGAGGGATTTTTTTCAGCCTAGTGAAAAATATTTTCCTGGAATAGTGGTCAGCTTTCTGTCTTTGTTTTTCTTGTCTTTTTTTCTGAGTGTTGGTTGTTTTGAGTTGGGTTTGGGGTTTTTTTTCATCTCTTCCTGCCTTGGTAGAATATGGGGATAATGATGTAGGCTTGACTATGCATATAAATTGAATAATTTGCAATAATGCTCTAAAGTGCCACTGGGATGGAATTCAAAGGGCTGTTTGCAGAAACAATTGCTTTTTAAAAAATTAATTTCTGAAAAGTAAATGTAGAAAATGGTGAGATGGCTCAGGGGATTGAAAATGGCAGAGAGACTTTCTGGTTACTGCTTCAGATCCTACTCAGGCTGAAGCGCAACTAGAAAATATTACTGTGAGAAAAATACTTTGGGTCTCTGCAAATTTTAACAGAACATTTTGTGCTGAGGTTATGAATGAGATTGGAGTTCACTGAAAAGAATAGCAGGGGGTCAATTCTACTACATATTTTGGAGACGTTTGGTTTTTTAAAAGTCATTCTACTGATGGAATATAAATCTATCTTTCTTTCAAATAGCAATCATTTAATCACAGACATTGTAAAGGAAAACAGAATTAACAGAATTCATATCCTTGGCTACAAGCAGAACTGGTTACCCTTCCTCATACCTATATATACTTTTGCCAATATTATCAGGGTGGAAATGTATTTTCATGATAGTAATCACATGTGTCAAGTTGATTATGTAACAGGAGACAACAAATGGCATTTAAACCACTTAATTCAGACTGGAGGAAAAAGGAAATTATGTTTTCAGGATGGGGTCATGGCTCAGTGATGTTAAAAATCTCATGCAGTCTAAGATAAACGCACAATCACTTTACACTTTCAATATTTGTAAAAAGACATCAACAATCCATTTTCCTACACAAAACTGCCAAATATGTATATGTATTTCAGTCTGCTGATTTCTGGTCAGGACCAGAACTAGCCCTGGAAGCCTTAATTATCCATGTGGATTTCTGATTGATCAGGCACCAGGTCCATCCCTTCCACAGAGAGAATCAGATGCTTCAGAGAGATGCCTTCCCAGAAGCAGGTTTGCCTGAGGACAGGAGGGACAAACCATCACCTACAGCTCCACAATTAAACCCTGTTTTCCAAAGCTCCTTGCAAGCAGATTTAAAACATCTCCAGGGGCATGCACTGCAACACTCCCTAAGGTGCCTAGCAAGTATCTCAAGTACATAATTATTGATTTCTGGCAATATCTGGTATCTTAAGAGATTTCCAAACAGGGAAGGAGGATCAGCCTGTGGCCTGAACAGGAAACACTGGAGATGGAAAGGATGCCATGGCCAAGTGTTGAAAAGCTGCCAGCAGCAGCTTTCCAGCAATGCAGGCACTGTGAGAGGCTGCTCCAATGTCAACACAGAAAAGGGTTTGAGAGTTGGTTTTATTTCAAGCTTGAATAAACTTGCTCCCAGTTTTTCACCTAACTGTGGACATCTGCCTGGTCATTTCCACAGAGATGAGCATCCCGAGATGCAGCTTTGGGGTGCCCATGAGGCAGTGGCAGGACTGGGAGCAAAGGGAGCAAGAATGTGAACATGTGGAAATGGACTGGCCTTCTAGACAGGGCTGAGATGACTGGGCTCACCTTGAATTACATGAGCTCCAGCTCTGAGCAAAGGCAGCACAATCCCAAGCACTGCTCTGTGGAAGGTGGATGTGGATGTACAGTGCTGTCAATCCAGTGCTGCACATAAACCAAGGCCAAACAGATGGTGGGGACACAATCACTGTCATCTCTTTCTAGAGAGGATATTTGCCTCTGCTGCTTCTGAGGGCAGGAAAGACTTTCATATCAGCTTCATAAGGCACCTAAAAAAGTTCCAGAGGCAAAGTCCCCGCCTGCTGAGCACAATGCTGTCACTGGAGCTATCTTTCTGCTGTGGGGACATGAAAAGAATAGCAGAGGGTCAATTTTACCATGGCTGTGATCACCCTCTGACACAGCAGTGCTCTGCCCCAAAGGTGGTTGAGCAAACAGAGAAACATATCTCTGCTCAGAGGCAGGCAGCAGAGAAGAGCTCAGTGATCTTTGCTGGATGCCCTTCAGGATCAGGCAGTGAAACACTGCGTGTTTAATCATGGTGAAGGATAATAGAGAGCAGAGAACCAGGCAGGCAGCTCAGCTAACTCCAGGCATGCTCTGTTAAACCCTATATGATATAAAAATGGTTTATAGCCCATGCAGCATACTTCCCTTGGATAAGGACCATCGCACACTGAAATTAAAAGCAATTAGTGTCCCTTAAATGCTTGAAGAGAATTGTTTTTGTAAAGCATTTCCTTCAATCTTTAGGGGAAAAAAATATACAGGAAAGGCATTTTTATGCAGGATGGCATTTGTTTACAACTAACACCCTAAGAGATTAGGGCTGGCTTTCAGGCCTGTTGTTACAGCTACAAAAAAGTTGCTGTTAAACTCCCATTGAGGCTGACTGATAGGTCCACTATGAGTGAATGCAAAACACATTGTTTCAGGATGCTACAGCATGTCCACATGGCACTTCTTATAAAACAGGAATTTCATGTTGGCTATTAACAAACTCCTTTCCCCACAACCATCACAGACTTTCATTCAGCTAAACCCCACTATTTCATCCTCTGCTTTATTTGGTGATTAATCCAAAGGGCTGATTTCCATACTAGCATTTAAACTAGCAGCTGGAACTGGAGCATACTGGGAACACAATGGCCTACATTTTGAAACCCAAAGAATGGATGTTGTGCTTTATTTATGAGCTATTAGTTTAGCAACTTATAAAATATCCATCAAAAGCCACAGACATTAAACAAAATTAAGAAATTAAATACAACTTAATAAAAACAAAAGCACTGATTGATCCCCACTCTTCATTAAACCTTACATCACCCCTGTAAAACCATGTCCTTAGACTAATATGAAGTGTTTGAAAAAGTACTGAAATTTCTTTGCCTTGTTTTTAATGCTTTATTAGTTTAGATTCTACCACAAATTGAAATATTTATGACAAAATGCTCCAGTGCTGTATAACAATGTCCTCTAATGTTCCGCTCTGACAGAAACAATTTCTAATTGCTGTGCTGTAAAATACTGCCAAAGAGCTGCAAAGAATGGAGCTGGACATCATCTTGCAAGGCTTTTCTACAATCAGTAACATTTACTGATCTTTAAAACCGTTCAACACCCAGAATCTTCTCCAAGGTTAAACCTTCAGAGCTAGCCATGAAAGAACAGAAATTAGCATTTCTATAAATGGCACTAGGTTTGCCAGCATGGGAAATTGTACTTAATTACAAAATATCTCAAGGGCAGCAGTAATGATGTTCACTTTACAGTAAATAAACATGTTTCAGCTTCATCTGATCAGCTTAGGAGCTTGTCTGATCCCTGAGCCTGCCGTTGAGGAAGGCAATGCAGCTGCCAAGTGGGATGAGGCTTTTGAAGAAACACAGTCACAGTGCGGTCCAGAGGAGGCTGAGAGTTTGGAGCTGCCACTGTCCCCTCCAGGACACCATCAGCTGTGCCCAAGTGTTCTCCAGGTGCTGGTCACCCCACTCCCCAGCAAGTGACAGTGGCAATGCCATCTCCCCTTGTCATAACCTTCATTACCCCTTTAACTTCCACCCCACACCTCACTCTGATCTTGCTGTCTGCAGTTTCAGCTGTTCCCTCTTGCTTTACCAAGAGATACTCATCCACGTGTGTTCCTTTAGAATTGTCTTTACACAGAAATATTCATCTCAGGGCTTTGTGACTACAGCATCCTCTAATCTCCTAAACACTCCTTCCTTCACACTGCTGTGATTGAAGAGAACCCATTAGCAGACTGCACACATGCATGAACACAAGGAGAAAGGAAGAATTATAAGTACAATATCAAGCAGCATATGGCAAACGCATTTATGTCCTTCTACAGCAGGTCAGGCACTGAATGGGACTCATTCCTGGGAGTCATTGTTGGCAGTGTGGAGGCTACCACGGTGGTCATGGCTGGAATACTGAGTGCTCTGGGACTAATTGCATATTTGATATTCATGTGACAAATTAATTAGCTGCTTATTCCCAATGAATAGCCTGGATTCAAATAAAGCTGTCAGATGAAAGGTATGGTAGGTGCACATGTGTTAAAAATAGCTCCTGAGGGGGGTGTGTGTGTGTGTAAATATGTATATATGTATCAGTCTGCTACTACAATCATTTAATTTAGCTTTGCCCTGAGCTAGGAGTTGCCTGGAGACTCACTAATAACAGAAGCATTCAAGATACCTTTTCTTTTGTGTTTGCTTTCCTTTTTGAATAGATGTGTTTTACACCTTCAGCCTTGATGTAAAATACATAGAAAAGCTCTTCAACACAGCTTTCATTTATGCAAAACCTAATCTAAATAATGGATGAGATTAAAAAAAAAGAATTATGACTTTTAACTAGTGTAAGACTAAAACTAATCCCAGTTTTAGTCTCATTGGTGTGATTTAGCTGCCAGTAACTTCTAAGGCTTTTGCTCAGAATTAGTGCATCTGAAATGGGATTACAAGTCCCAAAAATGAACTCAAAGCTTATAATTTTCCCCAAAATAACAGCCAGGTAAAGGATGGAAACTTTATTGATATTCTCACCCATGCAAAAAAATGTAGCTGCACTATCTTGTTCCTGGTGAACACAGATGCAAGACAGACTGGACAACCCCTGCCAACCCCAAAAGAACAATCACAAACGTTTTATCTTGTATACAAAACCCTTCTGCAAAAAGATACCGAAGCTTAAAAGTACCTAGGTTTTAATAGTGCTGAAACTTGTTGATTCAGCAACTGTTCTTGCAGATAAGACTCCACCACTGTCACCTACATTTGCCTTGTAGTACCTGGAGTTCACACCCTAGGGGTGTTCACAGCTCCAGGTTTGAGACTAGAGATGGGAAAAGGCTGGAAATTCCACCCAGAAAAGAGATTTTTGAGATATGAAATATGAGATTGCTACAGTTGGAAAGGGGGAGATGGTCCCCTGAGGGACTTTTCTTGACCCTATGTGGACTGAAGTTGCAGATGATAGAAAGAAGTACTTTCAAAGACTTTTTCTTGAAGGAGGAATATTTCATCCTGAAAATGTGTGAGTAGAATACATCAAGATGGGATAAGCATAGGATTTTCCCTCTATAAGTGATTTTCTGCATCACTGGCATAATTTCACAAAATATTTCAAGTTCAGCTATAATCCTTTTGCCATCCAAAAATATTCCTGGGGCAGTTTTCCCACAGCCCTGCCTGCCTGCATCACTGATGAGCTCTGTGCTGCCTGCTGTGCCTTCCCTGGGCTCCCAGGAAGGAGGAGGCACTGAATGGGACAGCACACCTGGACTCCAGCTGTGCTGCTTGGTCAGGACCTAAAAACAGCTGGAAACACTTGCAATGCTTAAAAGTACCTCAGAAACACCAAAGTATGGAGGCAGGAAAGAATAAAACTGAGTCTAGCTCTGCCCTGACAGCCCTGGCTTCCCTGTCATGGATATTTTACACCAAATCCAGCAAACCATGTGTGTGTGCAGGCCTGAATGTTGTCCCAACACCCAGCAACCTGGTGTGCTCAAAGCAGAGGACACATGAAGAATAGAAAGGAGCTGCCGGCATCTCCTCAGTCTGCATGGATGGGAAGATGTCCTTGCAGCTGTGTCCCCAGGAAAATTCTCCATGCACTATTCCCAAACTGGCAGGGAATATTTTACCTGGGCTACATGCCTTTACCAGTGGTTAAACACAAGCAAATGAACTAAAGATTGTTGTCACCCCAACAAAAAGAAATTGCCAGCTCCATCTCCTGCCTCACAGCCAACCTCCAGGATGCCAGGAATGTGTGGGATGTCTCACATCAAAGCCAAACCAATCTTACAGCTATTCCACCTTCTGAGAAGGATCAGAATGGGAGAGGAGGAGGAAGGCAAAGGGATGTCATATAAAATTACACTGACCTGAAGCTCTCAAATATGAGAGAGGAAGTACAAGAGCTCAGGCTCGAGAGCTGTGCCTTTTTTTGTGGGAAAAAAGAAAAAAGAAAGAAAAACACCAGCACACAACTATATCAACAAAACAAAACAAAAAAAAAAGCACCCCAAACATATTCACAACCTTAACCAAATCCTAAATTACATAGTTTAAATACTTTCTAAGGAAAGCTCAAAGCTATAAACAAAGAACTACTGATTATATTTTTATCTCATTAAAACTGCATCAATTATATACATTTTACTTCAGAAAATAGTTCCTCTTAAGCTGATTATATCTGAGCAGTTATATATGAAATTCATAGCTGCAGATATATTCAGCTGCAGCATTTACCAGGTGCAGCCAAAGAAAAGAAGAAATAATTGGCTTCTGCCTCCTGTAGCAGTTTTACATTTTATGGAAGCAGAAATTCACTTAGTCTCCAAAAAAACCCCTAATCCAAACTTGGGGACTGGGGGTTTTCAAATTGTCTAATCCACAGGTTGCTAAAATCAAAATAGCCTTCTATATTCCATGTTTGAGAATTACCTTTAGACTCTTATTTTCTTTGTTTTACAATAGAAGATTAATATACACAATATCTTTGTACATAGAGTGAATTTAAAAAATAAAAATAAAACCACAAAGGCTTCCTCAGAACATTAGATTGCATGACTAAGCACAGCAACATCCAAAAGCACTGAAGTTCAGGCTGTGCTCATATTTTAACTGAGCTTTGCCCTCTCTTCAGCAAGAATTCCAGGATAGTGTCACAGCCTGACTGGGCACTCAGGGACTGCTCGACATTTTGAGTGTTTTACACATGACATTTAAACTCCAATCTCGGATGTATAATTTCAAAGTTTCATTTCTTGTCACCCTGGACTTCACAAACATAAGTTGCACTCTATCCTTTGAAGTACAGGTGCTCAATTCTTAAATCAGAGAGGCAGCAGAGTGGGTTGGGGTTGTTTTAATTTTTTTTTAACATTCCCAAACATTCCTCTTCTCTCCCAGCACAGCACCTACAGCACCTGCATAGGTAACAATTGTTCTGTATGTGGGAGCTGGAATCCCAACACTGAAATAAGCGCAGATCAGGTCAGAGCTCCACACAGGAAGTCACATCAAATTCTCTGGTTTATGAGCACCAAACACAGAACAAAAGTGAAACCAACTCATCTCCAGGGACCTGAGTCATCTGAGTACAAGGAATGCTTGACTGGGAGCTTTGTGTTTCCTTAAAAGCTAATGATGACGTTAGGAAGTTCTAAGAAGTGTTTGGGAGGAGCCTTTTTGGGAAAATAAATCCCTTTTTGTCCAAAGATAGTAAACTATTCCCATGGTACATACTTGAGGAACCTAAGAACAAAACAGGATTTAAGTATCTTTTATAAAATATCCTCCCACAGCATTTTCTGTTGTTGGTAGTCTTCCAGATGCTTTATCTGAACCAGAACCACATAAAACTTCTGCTCTTGGTTAAATCACAAGAACAGACCTGAGGTTTTCCTCTCTTTTGTAGAGTGCATCTACTCTTTGGGCAGTGAGGTCTGTGAGGCAGAGAGGATCAGATGAAGCTTTGCAAAGAGACACTGGATTATCATTATTATATTTTTCTCTAGTGCAAGCGGATTTCCTGTGTAGCCTCATTTGTGCTGTCACCTCCTGTTCCCATCAGTGTGAATAAACCTGCTGTGTTACTCTATAACTTATGCATAAGCTTTTGTGACTGGCAGTAAATCAGTAGGTTATCCAGAAACAACATGAATCATTCCTTTTGGGAAGGCAGAAACACAAAACTGTGTTGCAGACATTGGCCAACTTTTTCCTTCTTTATATAATTTTCCCCTAGTATTCTTTTCTTACTTTATTAAATACACTAATAAAAGTAACTTAGCCTCTTTTCAAATATATTGCTTTTATTATGCCAAGCAGAGAGATCAGCTCTTTTAACTTTTCCACTTTCCAACATCTTCCTCTCCTAATTAATACACAAATCAGGGACAAAGACTGGTGTGCCCATAATAAAACTAAGAAATGGTTTACACGTTCAAACATCTGACAAAAAGGGGATTTGACACTTGGCTCAATGCACACCTGGGTTTGTTTCTTTTCAGGTGCTAACAGTAAATGCTGCAGAGGTCTGTTTAATCAGCTCAACCTCCCCTTATCAGTGTTAGCTCTGAGCAACTCTCTCTCATTTATCCCTGGAAAGCTGTGGGACTGCTGCTTTCCAAAGGGGAGCAATGAGGGAATGGTTTTGTGTGGGACAGCTCTGATGGAGGACTGGACCTGAGAACAGAGCAAATAGGGCCAGGATTAGAATTTTTCTTTTCTCCCAGATGAATTTTTTTTCTGAAATGTCTCTGCTAAATGCAGACACCTCATAATTTGCTGGCTGCAGCAGGACCATGTTCAGAGATAACATCAGTGGTCCTGAGAGCTGTGGGATTCATTCCTGTTGAATGTGGGGAATTGGAAGAATTTTGCAGTGTTGCTCTCCTTTCATATCACCAAACTGAGTTATTTTCCACTATATTTACATCTATCAATCCCTACTATAATTTGAACTGCTAAAATGAGAAGATCCTTGGGGCACAGCACTGACTCGGGTGTTGTTCAGCTCGGTCTCCTGCCTAATGAACCAGGCTCCAGGATATTCCGAAAATACAAGTGCATAAATCAAAGTAATTTTTCCTATTATCCAAAATGCACTAAGCAAGTATGTAGAAACACAGAAAGATGAACAAGCAGTGGCCCAGAGAATGAGCAGTTTAGCTGTGGAGGACTCAGTGCTCTGCTGGTTCTCAGAGAGGATGGGAATGCAAGCATGCTTCCCCTCAGGGATACACGTGTGTCTATAAATTCACGTATGTGCACAAAAATAAATCTCCCAGACAAAAGGCAGCTACCTGGTGGTGTAACACAGAAGCTGGCAGATACCACAGACCTTCTGCTTCTCCTCTGAACAAGCAGGAACACCCAGGGTGCTGCTGCAGGGATAGATCTAATGCTCCATGCCTTCAGGGACAAGGCTGTCCCTCCCCTGCATGGGACTAACTCCAACAAAAGTATGAAAAAAATGGCTCCAAAGCAAAGTACTCTGGCCAAGACAGCCTGCATTGAATTCCCCGTGACTTTGTATGAGCCCCTGTAAGCACCAGGATGTTTTTCACTGCTTGTTTTCCACCATAGTTCATTCACCACTTCAAACTACTGATGCAATAAAATCTGTTCAAGCAGCTTAAACACCCAGCTCAAACACATCTTTCTAAAACACAGGATTTCTACATAAACCCCTTCAACAATGTCCTGAAATGAGGCATAAGAGATGGCCTAGTGATACAGATATGACATTCCTAGGAACAGCTGCATGAAAGCCTGAAGAAATTTTTTCGGGAAGACACTGGAACTGTTGCAGGGTACAAGTCTTTTCTTAGGCCTAAAGGAACTCATAGTACCAAAAATATTGTGAAAAAATTCATCCCACTTTGATAGCCTCACTGGGACCTACTCAACTGAGCCTGAGTCATGGTGATTTCCAGGAGGATATTGGAATGAGTGGGCTCAGAAAATTGAGTCACAGCTGACTAACAGCTCACAGCAGGTCAGGGAAACTGCTGGACACCGGCAAGGAGCCCTGCCAGAGAGGGATCATTAACAAACAGCCATTCACACTTCCTATCCCAGCCATTATATCAATGGAGGAAAAAAGAACAGTTGAATGTTCTTTTTGTGTGCAATCAGAGAAGAGTTAAAGGGGCACCTAAGGGGGTGCTGCCAGATGCTAAACTTGATGCCACACACTACCCAGGCATTGTCACTTGGATGATTTCACAAGAAGGAAATCTGTGGTACTTGGACTGTTAGCCTTATCCTACTCCTGTTTATACCCCCTGACGAGCCCATATTCCATACTAAACCCCTGTTTATAGCCCTCAACCAGCCCATATTCCATAGTGACCAGCCCAGCCCTGATGTTCAATCACAGCCACATATAGGGTGCACACCTGGATGTGTTTTTAGCATCTCACCTGGGCCGTCCTTCAGCCTGTGCTGAGTGTTTTAACCAATGTCAGCACACGAATCCACACCACCAAATCAAAGCCTAAAACAAATATATGGCCTGGGAACCCAAGAAACATGTTTATTGCTGAAATTGCTGCTTAGCAGAGTTTACTGTTTCAAAGGAAAGCTTTCCTCTTTTATCGTGGAGTGGCATCCTGGGTATCTCAGCTGTCACAGACATATTTTCTGAAAAATCCTTTTGCCAGGATTTTTTCTCCTGAGAAGCTGAGAGGCCTCAGAGGAAAAGAAAAACAATAATTATCTGCTGCTGTGGAATGCAACAGGTCCGTCTTTGGTTGGTCCATGTGAGTTGTTTCTACTTGATGACCAATCACAGGTTCAGCTGTGTTGGTTCTCTGAGCAGCCACAAGATTTTATTATCATTCCTTTCCTTTCTAGCCTTCTGATGAAATCCTTTCTTCTATTCTTTAATATAGTTTTATTATATCATTTTCTTTTAATATAATATATATCATAAAATGATAAATCAGCCTTCTGAAACATGGAGTCAAGATTCTCATCTCTTCCCTCATCCTGGGACCCCTGCGAACACCACCACACTCAGCCGCTCCCCTGCCTCTCAAAACAGGGAAACTCTATCTTGGCAAGCATCAGCAAGAGTGGTAACTGCTGTGTATGCCTACCCATCCTTTTTACTCATACATTTGGTGGTGCCAGTGACTATAAATTAAACATGAATATTGCATGAGCAAGCCAGCATTTCAGAATCAGACCAACTGGTCCACACAAACCTATTTGTCTTTGGCTTATGCGGGCCATTGATTATTAATAACCAAACATACTACAGAAAAAGTCTAATAAAATAAAATTATTTATTAAATCCACTAGTTTAGGACATCTGTCAACCCACGCTAGTCTCCACTTCTTGTTAAAAAAGCATTTTTATTTTTTGCTCCTGGTCTAAAAAAAGTATCTTTTTTTCCACCCAGTAACCAAGAATGTTGGTCTAGTTGGAAAAATAAAAACTGGGATTTTTTTTTTCAGGAGCTTGCTGAGCTTGCCTGTTCAATGGGTCTGATAAAGAACTGTGCAACAAGCAGTGTGTGTTAAAATGTTGGCCTCAATTTGTTTCATTGAGTGGTTTTTTAATAGTCTGTTGCCCTTTAGAATTATTTTCGTCCTACATAAATAGGATCTGTGTAGGTTTTGAAGCTTTAAGCATGCAAAACAAAAATAAGAGTAAGCTGCAGAATGTGAAAACTGTGGTAAAATTCCAACAGCAATTATCTCCTCTCAAATGTTATAGGAAAACCAAGAGTTTTGCTTATGCACATTTATATATATACATAAACCCTCATATATGCACACATCCCCCCACAACTTTTCTTATTATCACTGTCCCTTAAAATGAGATGCAAATGAATGCAAATTTCTGTTGTCTTCTAAGCACAGTAAAATAAACAGAACAAACAAATTATCAGAGGCTGTGAACATTGCCTGCACAGTAAGAACAAATACATTTGTCAATAAATACAAAATTTTGTTTTAGCTACACAATGGTCACAATGAGAAATTTCAATGTCACTATTTGAAGTTGTTTTTCCATTTTTACCAATTCAAACACATCTTGGGATGTGGATTCTTGTGAAACACGTGATGTGAGGGTTTGATTTGCAGAACTAGGATGACTCCATTATTTGTCAGGATTGCTTAAAGCTGCCACTGGGTGAGATTTGTTCCTTAACTGGAGAAGGTCAAACTGTTTGGGAAGTGGGAAAACTGGTGGTCAGAAACACATAAGAAAACTGAGAATTCATTTTGCCAGCATATGTGGAAACTGTATAAATCCTACTCCTACATTTGCTTTATATGATCTCTCACACTGGCTGGATTTGATTGCTGAACAAAATATTAAAGGGTGAGAGGAGGATGAAAGCATAAAGCTGTGTTTGCTCCCAGAAATCCAAGATCAGCACCACTGGAGACTGGATCTGACTTTTCAAAACACAGGGAGGTCCCTCCACCAACTTCAGTGCATTTGAGGTCAAATCTTTCTGGAATACAGACGTTAGAGACTGCCCAATTAAATACAAATAATCTTCCTTGGGGCAACTCCACAAATCTGCTATTTACATAAGGTGGCAAAGGCTGAGCCAGTTTTGCTTATCTGCATCAGCAGATTGTCCCTTCCTGCTGACAGAAAAGTGCCTGATGCAAGCCAGCCTTAAACAAAAGCCACTTAAACCCAATTATGTGTTCCAGAAGATAACTGGGACAGTGAGGCTGAAGAAACACTCCCCAAAAATAAGAGAGCTCCTTGGGAAGGTAACTGGCACTGTCTGGTAAACCCAAACAGACTTTGGCATTTGCAGACTCCAAGAGTTCAGGTGGTATTTGCCTCTCTCATGACTAGACATTATAAATTACACCACATTACACAAATTAAAGAAAGCTGGTGATAAAAAATAACTATATTATGTATAGGATAAATTAAATTAATGCTGTGCCAATTCAATTTGGTCTCCAATGTGATGTTTGGATAGGAACTTATGACAGGCTTTTGAAAAAGCACAGTTGTGCAGACTTCCCTCTCTGTGTGCTTCTTGTACAGCCCTTGGTGTGAACATGTACTGATCAATAACTGGCCTGGCTGAGGTGTTAGCACAGGATAAATTATTATGCTTACTGTAGTTAATTGTATTTCAATAATACAATATGAATCACAGTGATAAATGGAAAGGGCTTTTCCCAGTTTTTAAGTGCCTGTGAAAATAAGGAAACACTCCCAGCAGCATTCCACAGAAGTTCAGATGGAAATTCATCCCAGATTCCTGCATGTGCTCCCACTGCTGCAATCTGCCTTGGAAGGAGGTGTGTTTGCAAGTGTCTGCTGTGTTAATAGCTAACAATATAATCAATATCTATGTATTTCAATCAACATACTCTTCTCAGCATACCCTGCTGCCTACAAGAGAAGGCAGTAGAGCACAATTCTCAGAAGAAAATCTCTATTTTTCCATTACAAGAGCTGTGTTAGTTCCTATATTAACTTACACAGAATACACTGTAATGTAATACACATTTTTATACAGAGCAAGGCCTATTAATAGGAAAAGTGCTATCTTAATCAAAATATGTCTTCATGTAGAATTCATCAGTTAAAATGACCTTAAGGCATCTCAAAAGCCACAGCAGGAGGTAGTTTGGGACTTACTTTACAGCACAAGTGCCAACATCAGAAGCTTCTTCAGGACCACAAGAGGCTAAACTGTGTCTCCTTGCCAGCACAAAGGGTAAACTATTTACATAAACCAAGCAATTCTTGTGAGCATTCTTTCCAAACCAGAACCAAGACCCACTGGCATCACAGAGTAGAATGAGTTCACAGCACCAGACCTACAGACCATGTAAAAATCAGCCCTGAAGCCTCAAGTTCCCCTTCTGTTCCTGAGGTTGTGACAAAGGGAACAGGAGGATTTAGACAAACACACTGACAAAATGCAGTGGTTTATTTCTAATACCCACACACAGAGGCACACAAGCTGTATGTGCAGCAGCCCATGTATGCAGAAAGCCAAACACAACTGGGGATTCCAGGCCCTACCCTCTGCTGCTGGAACAGCATTTAGGAAGCTCTCAGGAAGACCCAGTAGGGATGGAGCTGGAATGTTGGAAAACACTCTGGATACGCTCCTAAAACACCTGCTTACACATCCAAAACTTTGGCATAGCTCTGCAAGCATTTGTACTCTTTGAAGTATGCTTCTAAGAGCAGGTGCAAGCTTATCTTCCATCATCTGCCCTACTCAGACACCACCTGGTCATGGTGGAGACAAGAAAAGACTTTTACCACCTTCTTCAGGGACTCAGTCACCAAACTCACTGGTGCCATCCTGGGGAGCACAGGTCACCCTCTGCCACAGTGGCAGCAGAACCATCTCCCCAAGCCCACAGTGCGGGTCTTTAAAAACTTGAGCTGTAACTCTACATTTTCTAAAACACCCTGGTTCAGATTGAAGGGGAAGAACCCAGGTCACACCACACCTCACAGCCTGGCTCCTCAGAGCCCAGTTAACCCATCTGCCCTCGGATTCAGATTCATCCTGAAGATCTCACCGTGGCTCTGGTTTCCATTGACCTCTGTCCAAAATCCTCACGTGGTGAAAGGAGACTGCTCACACCCCACCCTGTGGCAGGAGGGTTGTGGGAAGTGCAGCAGCAAGGCTGGAGGCCAGATCTCTCCTGTGTCCATCTGACACTGCAGCAACAGCAGCGTTACGGTGCTGGGGATTAGCTTTGCATGATATCTGTAAGGAAAAGGGTGGGGATTACAAATTCTCCTTGAATCAGAAGCAGAGTTAAGGCATCACTGCTCTAGCAGCATCTAGAATGCATCCAGCCCGTGGCTTGAAGCAGAAAAGCCTAAGGGTGAAAACAGGACTACATTTGGTCATTGCTGGGCTGCCCTGAGAAACTGAACACTGCAGCAACCCCCAAACAAATCTTTGGGTTATACTGGGATTAAGAAGATATTTGACACTATGTCAGCACCTACAAACCAACAGTTTGACCCTTCCTTCTCTCCGAGTGACTTGCACACTAATATGTATCAAAACGTGGGAAATTCATTAGCAGAGGAAACAGTAGCTAGAACAGCACTTCAGAAGCACAGCAGGGACTCTGGCTGACAGCAAACAAATGATGTGGTGTTTCTGAGCACAAACACACACAAAACCTCTCCATGGGGCAGAGGGGAAGCAGGCAAATCAGCCCAACCACAGAGCAAGTTGTCAAAACACATCTACTTGTTTTTTTCACAAGGGACCGCGTAGTTGACTGGAGGCAACATGAATTTATCTGTTACACTCTGGGACGTGTTGGGGAGTGCAGCCAGTCACTGAAGCAGAGCTCTGCAGGATGCAACACCACCACCTATTTCAGAGAGCAGTCTGTGGGTGCTGGCATCAGTTCTGATGCTGAGAGCAGAAACAGCAACCTGGCTGAGGTCAGAAATGGGTTAACTTCACGTCTCTATCTTTGTCTCCCAGTCCACAGGTTGTCCTTGTGCACTACCCACATTTTCCCTGCTTCCCAGATTGTTCTCTCCCTCTCCCTTCTTGGTAGGTCTTGCTTGCACAGCATTTCAATGGGCAATTCACACAATCTCTTACCACCCAGAGCCACATTCCCTTTCCTTGTGTGATAAATAGGTATGATTCGTGCTGATAAAATTGAAAGAGTAATCAATATTGGTACCGTAATTAATATTTGGGAATAGATAAAATGGTTAAAAGTTGTAATGTTAAAAGAAGAGAGGGAGAGGAGGGGCTCCACCCCCTCCGCAGATGTTCACAAGGACAGCAGGAAGAAGTTGAAGATGTAGATGCTAAAAATGAACAAGAACCTGGTTGGGTCCCAGAAAAATGCTGATTATAAGGGATTTATTGCTTCGATATGTAGATACAGCGATATGTGCTCTTGGCTTACATTGTACTGGCTTGGTGCGCATGTGTAACCCAAAGGTGAATTAAAGGACAAAGAGGAAGACTACGAAATCTTCATCAGACGACCCCCAAAGACTTGTGCGACCACCGAACTGAGTGGTGGCGCATGCGCAGTAAAGGCGTTAATGAGGGCGGAGATTGGTAGATGACGAACAGGAACTGGAGAATATGGTATTAACACATGGTGTATAAGGGGGGACTCTTCACTTGGCAAGCTCGTACGTGAGGTGGCACGGGGCCAAGAGCCCTGCACTCCGTACCCCGCGGTTATCCTTTTGCTTATGCGCTATTATTAGAACCAAATTATCCCTTATTTTTATATTTTTTAAATTATTCAATTAAAATTGCTGCTATTTCAAATATTGTTTGTTTTTTTTTTCATGAGGGGATAATTGGGCAAACATAACACTTGGGATGACTCCCACAGCACTCTGTTCTTGCTCTTCCACTTCTGCCTTAACCAGACCACTTCTGCTTGGCACTCTGCCTTACCGGACTGTGGGCAGTGGGGAAGATGCAGGCAGATTTATGCATACGCCACTTTTTCCTGAAGGTGAAGGATGCTTTTCCTCAGGTTTTCAAGCCCTATGGCTCAGTCACATTTTGGGTTGGTTTCCTCCCATTAGCCTTAAGATCTTACAAAGGCAAATTAGAACTGCTTCTACTATTGTGTTTTTTATTGTAGTCACATCAAAAGGGAACTAGGCCCCTGGTAAAATTGCCTGGTTAAGTATTTCCCCATGGCATTGCATTTTCTAGGTTTGTTCCAATGGCATGAATCAAATATTGATTTAAGGGGACATCCACCTGAAATGAAGACATACAGATGCATAAATATGCACACACCAATAAACATGCACTGGGTATAAATCAGTCAGCATGTCTGATGCCAAGAAGCTGATTGTGAGTGTGTACTATTGGTTCTGTGTAGCCTGGATTGTACAGGGGTTGTGCAAGGACACAGAGGATTCATCCATCCTGGACTTATTTAGCTATTGATATTAAGGATGCTCCAATAAAAGCACCTAGGCCAGAACCTACTGTACCAAATAAGCCTGTGAATTAATTTACACCCTCTCCTGTGCTGACAAGCAAAGGTCACATCACTCACAGGCTTTGTCTAAAGGCAGTTTGGGTTGGAAAAAGTTGGGCTAGAATCAAACTACAAAGATGACGAATATAAACATAAGCCAGGATGAAACCAGCAAACACAGGTACCTGTAGGGACTGAAAACTCCCCAAATCCTTTTATCTTGGGCTGCATCACAGAACTTCAGACATGGATTTATTCTGCCAGTAAGTTTTAAAATAATCACAAGCGTTTGTGGGATTAGGGCCCTCAGATAACCAAGATAAGGAACTGATCTAATTCATAATGTAATGCTGCCAAGGAGCACGGTGCCATCAGCCATCAGGTCAGTGCATTGTGCTCAGCATATGATTCATTGAACAATAACATATAATCACATTTGATCACAGTGAGCTAGCTAAGGCTGGAAAAGAATAATTACATCTTCTGCTATCAACCATCAACTCATAAATTACCACAATTATTGGATTAACTTTGCTCCGAGCCCTGGGAAATTTTTTCCCCACTTCCTACTGTAGGGGGAACAGGATGAACTAGTGTTAAAGGAGAAGGAAAAAAGAACTATTAAGCTGTACTTAGTCATGGATAACTAACTGCAGGCAGACCTCTGGATATGGTTTGACTGACCCTCTGGAAAGAGAAATGTAACCTGGAAAGGCCATTTGAACAAATGGGAGGTGTAGTTTCAGCACATATTTTTGGGAAAGGACAACTGTGCCACCAGACTGTCAAACCTCTGTAGAAAAGCCAAGTCAAGGAGCAATACTGAGTTCATTTAGCATGGCATGTAGGAAAAGGCTCAGCTAGGGATCCAGTCAAAGACCCAAAAGACCTGTCCATAGGCCTATTTCAACAGCTTAATCCTCCCTGATGTTCCAAATAGCTTTGCCAAGAGGTTAATCACTCAGTTTTCAGTAAAATGTGTAAGATTAGAGACTTTGACATATCCCAGGATTAGGCCCAGTAGAACTGATACTACTCAAAGAAAAAAAAAAAAGAGTTCATTTTAATGTAAGTATAGAGATGTGGACAATTGCTGTATTTATGTAAGGAGCATGAAAGGGAAAATTTCCTGGCAGTAGGAACTGTGATAGCTTAACTAGCACATGAACAGAGAAAATCAGACCTGCTTATAATGGATGCTTTGCATGCTCAGTCATACCTCTGGTCCAGCAGCATAGATCTGCACACATTAAAGACAAACAGCATGTGGTGGGGGTGCCAAAAGCTGAGGGAGGTTGGTAAAAGTAACTGTCAGAGACATTTCAGGCACATTGTGGTTCTGGTTCTTGGCAAATCAAAATTCTCAGAGGAGAAGCAGTGAAACCTGGCTGATACAAATCAATAGGTAATTGGGATATTCTCAAGGAGTCACTTGGAGCAGAAACTTGGCTACAGAAAAATGTTGAATTCTAAGTCCTTAGCACTGACTTCACAAAGCTTTATTTTTCATAGATGAAGAGTGAAAGAAAATTAGACCATGAGTGACTTCATGTGCCAAGTAAACCCACTTATTAGTGAAAGAAAGATTTATAACTATTCTAAAAGAAATCGAGGCAAAAAAACACCACCAAATTGCAGGACACATCTACCATATTTGCACAAGAGGGAAGGGTTCCTATGGATTATCACTGTGAGCCAGGTAAAAATGGAAACCACTGCCAAAACCATTGAGCTCTGGCCCAGGTGAAAGGCAGCTGAATGCTCTGGCACATGCCAAGCCTGAGGCTGGACTGAGGAAGAATTCAGAGTGAAAACAGGCTGGTTTTACCCTAATGGATGTTATGGTCAGCTCTTACTGAGAAGCAGAAGAACAAAAGTGCAGGAGCCATGGGATGCTCGGGGCCAGGGAGGGGCACAGGTACGAAGAAGCAGCAGGAGGGCACGAGAACACCTCTCATGTACAGCAGCACCAGCAAGTTCTGTCTCCAAGAACAAAGGCTCCACCTTTTTAATCTCTCCAGAGCCCAAGGTCTAACGTGTTCCTGAGGGGAGGCAGCCCCTCTGAGGCTCAGCTGGGCAGCAGGGATCTGGCATGGTATGGGATCTTGGCATACCAAGATTTGTTGCTTGCCAACGATTCTGACATTATCCAGTACTTGCTTCATAAATCCAAACCTGTCTCTGCAGAAACAGTCTCTCGCCTGCTTCAGTGAAAGACAGCTTATGGTTTTTTATCCACCTTTGTTTATTTACAATAGAGATCCTGACCATCAACTTCTTTTCACAATGGGAAAAAAGGAACAAGACCTAGACTAAAAGAACAACAGGCTTTGGACAAAAAGGGGCCATGGTATTCACTGACAACAGAAATGGAGCAAGCTGCATTTCAAAGGGGAGCTGGTGTGACAAGAGACAGCACAGAGTGTGAGTACTTTTCAGTTCTGACAGTGTAGAGACTTACAAAGGAAAATCCACAAAATCAAAGTGCCTTTCCATACATTATCAGAAAGAGTAAACATATCAGTGCTGCTAATTATAATTGCAAATAAAACAAACATCCCCAGGGAAAGTCCATTACTGTCACTATTTTCCTAATTGCACAGAAAAAAATGCATTTTGGGGTTGAAGGGACAGGAAAGAGGACATTCCCTCCTAGGACAGCACAGGGCTCCACAAGAATCCGCTGCCTCCCACCAGCCTGCTGAGTGTGGATGCTTCTAGGGGGCAATGCTGGGGAACACCCCAGAGCAGGGCTGGAAAACAGAAGTCAGACCAGTTTCCCAATCTTGTTTAAGATTTACTGCAATGGAAAATGGAAACGCAGATCCTGCTCCTCACTATCCCCACATTCCCTTCAGGAAAGGAAAACCAGGAGAGGACCCCTCAGTATCAGCTGTAGTGGAACTCAAAAAGGAGTTCTCTCTTACTTAATTTCTCTTTCATGGATCGGGGAAATCAAGTGCAAGCCCATATCCTGATCAGTCAAGGTCTTTACTCAGTACTTGTTTGGGAGACAAAGCATAGGAGAGTAGGAGACAGAGGACAAACAATCAATCATCGTTTGCTTAAAATAAGTAGAAAATAATGTGAGAGGGAAAGACTCAAGGAAACAATTAATGTAATAGCCAGAGAAAACAAGTGCAAATCCATATTTAAACTGGAGTGAGCGAGTCTAGCACTAACATTTGTATCAAATGCTTCATAAGCGTATCAGTGCACATTACCCTGCAAATTAATGGAGAATTTGATGTGGGAGAGAAGGAGGTGGAGACAGATCCAGGGGTCTCTGGGGTCCAGTGGAAGCTGCAAAAGCCGCTGGGATGCTCATGCATGTGCTGAACCAGTTCTGCTGTCAGATTGCACTGCTTGCCAGGCTGGGCTCTTTGGGTGCAGTGAAGTTTTAAATAGAACATGACTTGCCAGAGTCAGATTATAGTTAAATATTCTTTTCTTCTTCCTCTTCTTACATAAAACCTTTCCCCTTGACTGGGGGCAGGGGAGAGAGAGAGAACTCAGAGCTGGAGCCAGCCACGCTGTGGAGTTTATGATCTCACATGAAACAGGCTTACTAAAGATTGCATCTGTAACATCCAAACACATCCTCCTCTCTGGTAAAGTCTAAACAAAGCTTGATGCCACTTAGGGGAGCAGAGACAGGGCCATGCCTCAGAGCCATGTGGGGAGCAATTGCTTTGCCCTGTCACAACAGCACAGGGACAAGACAGGCTCCACAGTCTCCTAAATCTACCTTATTTCCAGCTAATTTTGCACAAATACAAACAGCCTATTGAAATCTGAGGGGAATGCAAGGCCGTATTTGTTACAGTATAACATCTCTCTGCTTGCAATTTATGGGCAAGGATGGTAAACTGTTTAAAAAAAAAAGTTGCCAGTTGAAAGCCCCTGTAACAGCCTTAGTCCAAATCACTTCAGTCTCTTCTCACCTCTGACCTCTCCTTAGGAAAGTAACACAGACTCTCCTTTTACAGCCCTTTGCAAACTAAACACAGCAAGTGCCATAAAGGACAAGAATCATTATAACTATTTGACTTCTTGCTAAAGTCCTGAATACAGGTAATAATAATTTATATTAAAGGCTGCAAAATGCACAAGTCATTGAAAAATGAGACCTGGCCAAGAGAATGTGAATCATAAATGCCTGTGCAAAGACAACACAGGTTTAGGGTTATGTAATTTACCCTCAGCTCCAGTTGCCTGCCTGAGGGAGAGTTATGAGCAATTGGCACAGTACCTCAGGGCCACTGTGGAACATATGCTAGAGAAGTCCTCCACCCACACACCCTCCCCTCCAATCTGAGCCACTCCAAACTCTTTCTCAGCTTGGATCTATCACTTATATTGCTATGGACAGGATGAATAAAAACAGGGAGTAAAGTGCTACCATTTCTTTGACAGAGAAATGTCTATACAGACCTTACGATGTAAAAACTCAATTTAAATTAAAGATAAATTTTGAACATCTAGTTTTTAGAAAAGTCAAGATTTTATGCAATTATTCTATTTAATCATAGAACAGTTTGGGTTGAAAGGGACCTTAAGGGTGATCCCACCCCCTGGCATGCGCAGGAACCCCTGCCACTATCCCAGGCTGCTCAGAGCCCCATCCAGCCTGGCCTTGGACACTGCCAGGGATGGTGCAGCCACTGCTGCTCTGGGCAGCCTGTGCCCCTGTGCCACCACCTTCACAGGGAAGAAATCCTTCCATATCTCTAATCTAAATTTCCCCTTCTTCACTTTGAACCCATTACTCCTCATCCCCTCACCCCAGTTCCTGATGAAGAGCCCCTTCAGATACTGGAAGGTTGCTATGAGGCCTCCACACAAACTTTTCTTCTCAAAAGTGAACAGTCCCAACTTTCTCAGCCTGTCTTCATTGGGAAAGTGCAGAAATGGTATCATAATCTCTGTTTAGAATCTCATTTTCAGAGGCCCTTTAGAGTCAGATTTACCATTCTATCCTATTTGTAGAAACACACCATTTTACTAAGCACATGCTTGAAATATAGTAGGTAAATTGTAAATCAAACACCCCTAGGTGGGACTAGGCCCCTGCACATCTACCTCCTATAGCCTGGGAACTGCCCCTTTTCTGGAGAACCTCCTGAATTTTCTGCCCATTTTGCCTTTGAAGGTGAGCACAAAGGCAGAACACCACAAAAGGGAGGAAAGCTAATTTGAAAGTGCAGTTCGCTCTTTTCTGGGACCTGCTTGGCTGTGTGTCTTTTGTAGATGGCTCTGCTCAAGCACCACAATTTCCCTCACACTTCCACCCTCACAGGGTGTGCAGTGCTTTGTCCTCCCAGCTGGGCAGCAGCCTTTCCAAACACAGCCCTATTATTTCTTGGGGTAAGTGAGATAGCTCATCTCAGTTTCCAATGGGGATGAAAATGAAAGGCTGCTGCTTATGAACCACACTTACCAGACCTTACATAACTGACAAAGACTGCCCTGGCTCTGGCTGAAAGGGAGAATTCATCTGGCTGGGGGGAATTATCCATTATAAATAAATCACATGCGTGCACACAAAGAGCAGTTCTCACCCAGACTAAACACTTTTCTCCAAGTGAGGTGTCTGCTTTGTGCTCTGCGAACAGGAAAATCACATGTCCTGCACTTCAGATCGAAATGCTCTGCACTAAAGGAGACAGGATAATCACTTACTCCAACTATCACAGCCAAAGCCTTGAAAATTCACCCAGTGGCTAAATTCATCTGTATTTCTGTCCGTGCACTTGGACAGGAACAGAACAGGGCTTTGCAAAGCACCTTTTATGCTGTCTGTGCTTCATTTTGAAGGGCTCATTCACTCCAAGTTACCTCCCCACCATCCTGGAAGTTGCTATAGAGTGGATTCTGCATTACACAAGGATCCCATCCAGGACATGTATCCCACTGCAGCCAGAGGAGAGCTCTTCTCAGGATACTGGGGATGTTCCTCAGCACTGGAACACCTCCCACATGGGCTGCCTATGAGCTGTGTGAGGGATTAAACTCCTCTCAGTTTCACCACTGTGATTTTGCTGAAGCAGCATCACTTTGGCAGTGTCTACAAGAAGGAAATCTAACTGGTGACACAAATTCCTTCCTACAGCCACACTCCATGGCATCATGTTTCAGCAGCTTGCTGCAAGCTCTTCCTACAGGTTCACCTCCTGATGTCAGCACAAGATTTAATAATTGTCCCACCACCTGGTGACTGGGGCCCCTACAAAGGACAGGCGCTCTGCACCACTCCACAGGTGCAGAGACACACTGAGGAAAGGTCAGATATGTGAGAAATGATGCTCACATCAAAAATGTAAAAGGTTTAATAAAACCTCATCAAAAATACAGCAGAAGACTGAATAGAGAAAATATTACAGCACTGGAGCAAAGGATTTTCCCCACCTTGTGCTCATCCACACAACAGATGTTTTGCCTTTTAACCCCTTAGCCTCTCCCAAAGTTCTGTCCATTGAGTCCTTCATCACTGTCCAGTGGTGGACTTTATTTCCTTGCATCCTGACTGGAGGTCAGGTGCTGCCAGAGTTACAAGCCAGTCCTCCCAAATGTCCTGACTACCAAGGTCACCCCCTGATAACAGAATGGGGTAAAACATAACTATAAATCTATAAAACTCCTCTTGACACATATACATGATATTTGCCTTTTAATTGTGAGAGTCAAGCATTGCATTACTCATATACCAGAGATACAAAACAGTATGGCAATGTTACTGCTTTTTAAAATAGATGTTGTTTAAGAAAAGAAATTATTCATTGGAATCCACAAGGCTGCACCAAATGCACCTATTTCCACAGTTCATCAGCCTTTCCCCCTCTCATGTGCCACCATTTTTACAAAGGAATGAGCATCTTGGAGAAGTGTTTTAAATAGGGGTCCTAGGAGATCTCACTGTATGGGGAAGAGGAGTTTTCAACAGAGAGCCATGAGCCCTTCCATCTCCTCTGGGCACTTCTAAGCAAACAAAACCTGAAAGCAAGGAGCTGAAGCGTCACTCCAACTTTTCCTTGTTACCATGTCATCCCAGGAAAAGTGAAGAGGTTCTCTGGAGACAATTCTATCTATATAAACAATATTCAGAAATTAGTCACAAAAGCAATAGTGCTGTGAAGGGGAGCCATAAGGCCAAGCCTGTGCTGAGCAACCCTGAATCCAAGACCAGGGCTTCTGGTTAGCCAGGAGGTCTCTGCAGAGATACCTTCAGGTAGAAAAGCTTCTAGGCAGGCAAAGGGAAAACTTCCCAAAAACTCAGGCAAGCTTTCTGTGCGTGTTAAGCTTACTGAGACATTACACTGAATTTTGCTTTGATTGCTACTGCTCCAACTTTTCTAGCAACAAAATATACATTACACTGTTACCCAGATCACATGAGTATTCATCACTTGTCTTAGGTTGCAAATGCAGGATGTGGCTGGGGTGTGTATTCTATTGGCATCTGTTAGAAGTGAGGCCCTTATCTGCTGTCAATTGGGCCACCTGCTAAAACCAGGTGGGGCAGTTCTCTTTATCTCTTCCATAACCAATCCTCCCTCCAGGAGATATCTTCTGTTAATGGGCCATTGAGTGTCACTGCATGACTGATAAAATTACACCATCCCATTGGGAGATGCTCTGCCCAGGGGGAGGAGCCCAGCATTCCTACCTGGATATAATCTGAGACTCGGAACACCACAACCAACCTTTTCCCATTGGGTTCCCAGAGAAGCAGCTTTCTTTTCCACTGGATTCCCAGAGGAAGACCAGGCCCATCTACAACACCACTGGACATTCAGAGGAAAACTACACCCTTTTACAGGATCCCTGCTCCAACAGAACCACAGTTCTCACTGTGGGAGCACTGCAGCCACCATTTAATGAGACTGCTACCAACACCCTGACCCACAGGGTGTCAGGTGGTGTTCTGACTCTGTCAGTGTTACATTGTATTACTGCATTGCTTATTTTATTTTTCGTAATAAAGAACTGTTATTCCCATATCTTTGTCGGAGAGCACCTTAATTTCAAAATTAAAATAATTCAGTATGAGTGGGTTTACATTTTCAGTTCCAAAAGAAGCTCCTGCCTTCCTTAGCATACACCTGTCTTTTCAAACCAAGACATCACTGTATTTTAATTTCTGAATTTCCTAAAAAGAAAAAAAAAAAAATCCTAGGAAAAATAAAGCAATACCCAACACAACACACAAGGAGGAAAGAGAAATAAGAGACATATTGGTATAAAAGGATATAATCATTAAAACAAATGGCTTGACACATATAAAAACCATTCAGAAACTTCACCAAGTAACAGGGCCCAAGTAAATGTTCAAAACCATTTGGTTTCTATTCCTGTGTCCTTTGCTCTGATGGAGGAGGTTTGCACTCCTGGATATCAGTGTCTGATGCAGCCTCATTTCTAGACCATAGAGACAACTGGAATTTCACAATATATACTGGATCCTTACCCCAAATTAACTATTTGAAGCTGTTGGTTTCCTTCCTAATGATAAAGCAGCAACAAAAATAGTGCCTAATGTTACTTCTTTAAACTAATTTATACTTAATTTAAAGTAAACCCTTGTTTAATGATGATCATGCTAATTATTAATGCATTTATTATCATCTTTAGTTTATTTTATTTTCAACAGTGGAGAGATGCCCTCAGCTCTTTAAACACACTCTGAGATTTACAGCCATGTTTTCCCCTCACTTTCTCTAAAACATAATTTTACTGTCATTTTCAACATATTGGTCAGCTCTGGGATCAGGAGAGAGACAAGTAACTCTACATGGAAGTAGTTAAATTGAAAAACTGTCTGAAGCTGAACTGCCAGGAGATGAATCAGAGAGATACTGCTGCTCCTGGGGTAAATGTTATGGCCATTCCCTTCCTTGTAAATCAGGTACTCTACAAAACAAGTTGATGCTAAGGGGATTGAAGCATTTAATGGTATCACAAAGTCCATTTTCCAACCCAAGCACCCTAAGTTTCTGACCTGTGTTCTACGTGGGAAAAGAGTGATGGAAGTCCTCAATAAAAGCACAACAAGAAGAGTTTACTAGGGGGAAGAAAAACAAAACAAATGCAGCTGCAGGGGTACACTCTCCCTTTTCTTTACTGTTCACTGGGAGATTCCCCCTTTTTAGCATCCTCCAACATGGAAGGGAGCTGAAGGAAGCTTTTGCTGGTCTCTAAGCACCTTTTGCCCTGCTGCTGCTCCCACATCTCATTGATTTGTTCTCTGTGCAGCAGATGCCAGTCAGGAAAAAATGGAATATTTATCTCTGCAAGGCTTAATCTGAAAAATCTCAAAATTTGCCTTTCAGTATGTGGCAGGGAAAAAGCAATACCCACAAATGCTCAAAAGGAGCATTTCCATACAGGATTTGGGTTTCTCTCTGCTACTTCCTCAGAAAATATTGGGGTTTTGTGACCCTTATGGCCTGGAAGGATTTTCAGTTCAGTTGCATGGACCAGATTCAATGCAATAGCTGTTTCACATTGTCCAAATAGTGTAACAAAACAAAAATATATTAATGAGTTACACTGACCATCAAGAAATATATTGGGTCTACTTTATCATCACTTTGTATTAAGGGAAAAGCAAAATTCAGATTGGAGGAGACGTAGGCAATGGGAAGGATGGGGAAAAAAATGTCTCAACAGCAGAATCAATAAAGTGTGTCTGGGGGATCTACATTGTTGGCTAAAAACTTTTTTTTTCAGTCTGAAACCAAAAGCTCCATTTCATTTTCATGTTCTCAAAACTTTTTGCCCAATTTCAATTTTTAAAAAGTGTTTTTTCACACAAAAATGTTTCACTTTTAAAAATCCTTCAATGATTTTTTTTTGCCTATCAAGCAATTCTTCCATCCCCACCTAAGAAAAAAAAAATCAGTTTTGGGCTGGACTCCTAATCAGAAATATTTGTAGCAATTCCAAAACGTGTAGCCTAGATTCCCTCGAAAGTGTAGCTTGTTCAACAAGAAAGACACATTAATAGAGAAGTGTCCTGGGATAAGTCTGAAATACAAAAACTGTCATTGTCACAGAACCATTAGACTGGCAGGGATGGAATTTAACTATTAAGTGATTATTACTCACAGAATTTATATTGGGCTGGCTATTTCTTGATGCCCAGAGAGAACCAGGACATGCAATCAGTAAGGGAAATTTCCATGTCTTCTGAAATACATAAGGCAGGACCTGAACAAAAATCCCCCAGCACTGCTGACAGCAACAACAGCTATTTATTTGGTAATATTGAATAAGAAGGTGCCCAAGCAACCAAAAGCAGATGACAAGATGAAGATGTGAGTGGCTGGAAACAGCAAGCATCAGGAAATTGGCAACAATAGCATCTGAGGTAGCAACCTTTTTGAAGTGTTGGGAAATGAGGATGTAATGTCAGAGTTTATGTACTTACAATGCTCACTGCAAACACTCAGGCCTTCCACAGCAATCTCCATATAAAAGCTGTCAACCACAGACTTAATTTTTAAGAGGACCAGATTATCATGGATCATGCTATTAGTTTACATTTTTCCAAAGACTTTTCCCCTGAAGAAAAGCACTGGGACCAACAGCGCCAGAAAGCAAACACCCTCCTCCCTTCCCTGAGGCTACCTGAGAGCTACTGCAGCAATAAGCTGCTGCTGCAACCTAAGCAGAATTTCCTGCCTGTTATTTCCTCCTCCCAGCTTTATATTCCAGCTGCTCACATGGCACAAGTACTATTTTATTACCTCATGGCTGCACTGGGCTAAAAAAGACAAAGAATGGCTGCACAGACCAGCCTTGCCTGGATCCTGGTTGCGTCCTGCCTCAGCCTGCAGGGAGCTGCCTGGTCCTAAAGCATTCTCACAGTAAATGGGACTCTGTCCCCACAGTGGTGTCCCCATCCCCAGGCATGTGCCACCTCACCCAGAAGCATTGCAGTAAGGGAAGACCTACCTCTGCTAATGTCTCCAAAGTAAGGCAAAAGAAGGAGGGAGACTCCAAGAAAGATGGAGAGAAACAGCTGGCAAGCACCTGAAGTGATGGGACAATGAGGAATGACTTCACACAGACAGAGAGCAGGCTTAGGTTGGATATTAGGAAAAATTCTTGACTATGAGGGTGGTGAAGCACTGGCACAGGTTGTCCAGAGAAGCTGTGGCTGCTCCATCCCTGGCAGTGTCCAAGGCCAGGTTTGGCAGGGCCTGGAGCAACCTGGGACAGTGGAAGGTTCCCTGCCCATGGAACTGGATGGGCTTTAAAGTCCCTTCCAACCCAAACCATTCCAGGGTTCTACAGCTGGGTCAGACAGCACCACAGACCCCTGAGTGGTTTTACTGAGCTGGCCCCTGCTGGAACAGGGGCCCTTGCAGGGCTTCCCTAAAGCCACCCCTGGCCCTGATCACACACAAAGATGGGCACTGCCCAAGGCACAGCACCTATTGAGGGGTTCCCTATTCACAACCACAGAGGATTTCACTGAGGGCAATATTCACCATCACAAACAGCCCAACCCCTTCAGCAGCTAAACTGAGACCCCCAGGGCAAATCTGGGGTGGCAGCCCTGCTGGAACCCCCGGTGCCAGAGCACTCATCAGCCCCCAGAGCACAGATCCCAATCCACCAGTAAGGAAACAAGATTCCTAAGTAATTGAATTAAGTGCAAATCATTTAAGAGGTCAGATAATTCCTTGGCTGCTATTTTTTAATGCCAATGTTACTTTATTCCTTTGCATTTTCAAAGCAATACATCCCTATTTAATGAATTACGAGATAGTGTCTCATCACAATGAGTAAAGAAATTACAGCAGAGATTTTTTTTCTTTATTATTTTATCAGCTTGGCAATATCAGAAGAGATAATGCAATGTCCCCTGGCACCATAAAATATTCAGCATTGTGAATAAAGTTCTTGATGAAAGAGCAGCAGAAAGCAGCATTTCATTGAGGCCCAGTGCTGTAAAAAAGCATGTTTTAAATGATTTAATTTAAAAATTAAATCACATTTGAATCATTTGATTACTGTTTAATAACAATACATAATTCATATCTCGAAAAAAAAATCAGATTCTGCTCTCTATGGCTAAATATTTATTTTAAAAAGAATTAGTAATTAAAAATTTTCCCCTCCAACCAACCAGTTCTGACACTGCATCTTCATCCTGGAGAGTTCCTTTCTCAAGTTGCATCAAGGAGCAAGACAGCCCTGGCCAGCCAGAAAGAGTCAGAAAAATTGAAGGATGCTTTAAAACCGCACTCTCTTTCCCTCCCTCTCATTTTTATATCAAGATCATCTAATAGCCACAAATGTAATATTTTAACCTGTGTTGAAATTAACTCTCTTTTTTTGTTTTTTTGATCACAGGAAAGATGAGCAAGTGGTAGGAAAAAGAGAAATATTTGGCACTCAAAGTAGCCCAAGATGTTCACCCCTTGGTGTCTGTTTCCCAGAGGTAAGGAAGTGTCAGACTTGCTTCTAAGAGCCACCACAAAATTCCTGTCACACCCCTTCAAAGGGCAATTCGTACTCATACATTATATTTGAAGCCAATCCATAGCAGAGTGCTGCATGAAGAGTTTTTCTGATACAATTTCACATAAAGTTTTGAAGTACTACCACCTTAAACAGAAAATAAACCCTGAATTTGTTCATTTCCCTCTACCTAAAGGCTTTTTTTTCTTTGCATTTCTAAAACTGAACCAGCAAAAAAATGAGTGGTGGGAAAAGGAAAATATGATAAAAATAAGAAGCTTGGTGTGTGTGTGAGAGAGTTTTTTAGAAGACCAGCTGGCTTCTAATGAAAATAAAAATTAAAAAACCCTCATGAATATTTTTGTTGGGAGGCATGATGATACATCCCCCCATTTAATCCTAGCAAACAAAAGCTGAGCCACAGTTATCTGGATTAAATGAGACTAATTAAATTTCCTTTTGGACAGACATCACTGTCTTAATCTCCCCACCTGCAAGCTTAAGCAATGTTTCATCTCTTAGAGGTAAAACCTGTACAGAATTCCAGAGCTCCCACCAAAGGGAACAACTCTCCCAAATCCCAATGCAGAAGCAGCTCTGCCTTCAGGCACTCCATAATAAGACTTGTTAAATATTAGCCGGCAGGATTGTGTAAAACCTCACATATTTCCTCCTCTAACACTGAACTAAACCATATGTAATTCTACAGCTCCAAGTACAGCTTGCTTCTCCTGCAGATGAACTAACAGAGTTGGTCTATAGTCAGACCAGCTGCCTCACAATTCGATCTCTGTCCAGAAAAGTGCATAAACCTGTGGGGAAAAGCTGTCCCACAAAATAAAAACACGTGCAATGAGCATTACTCAGCAGGCTGTCAAATCACAACAAATGCTTGGGAAGGGTTTTAATTTATTCCATTTCTTGTAAACACAGGCAGGCATTGGAAACATTGCAAACTCAAAGAATGAGATTTAAAGCAAGTCTGACTGAAGGAGCTTCAGGCCACTAGGGGATATTTGAAGACTAAGGTCACCCACTCTCTTCAGCTTTTGGAGTTGCTTGGTCTACACATGTTTAATCACATTTCTGGAAAAACTGAAGAGCACTAAATGGGGATAATACACTATGCATTGCAGATTTTATCTTTCCCCTGCCTCCATAGAAAACAGCTTCTAGACTTCATTAGATGTAGGCTAATTTATGCCACTCAGGGTTCAGACTTTTTGTACTTCTCTACCCAGAACACAGTTGTACATTTAGAGAAGCTTTGTGCCATATTATAAGCTCTTTAATCAATCAAAGTTTCTGATCTAGTCTCTTTATACTCTCCGCTTGAGAACATTTTTATGAAGGAAGCATTTTACCTGGCTCCATATGATATTTAATTCTGCTTCTCAAATATCAGTTAATCTCATAAAGGCACACTGCTCATAAGTGTTCCCTCCTCTCACTTAATTAATTTTTAATACTCAAAAAATTGCAGTTTTCAAAGAAGCCAATTAAAATGATTCATCAAAAAAATCCCCAGCAAATGCCCTTTCAGGATGACTCAACTGCTTGTATTTATTATATTTGCTCAAGTCAATGAGGGAAAACTATTTTTGAAGTTGGAAGTCAGAGTTACAAAACCAAAAGGGGATTTATAACAAAGCAGCCACGCTGCTCAGCACTTTTCCATCCAGGAGAAAGTAGCCAAGGCGTGACATCCAAATTACAAAGAAAGCTGAGGGATCACTGAGGAGGCAGTAAGTAAGGACATAGATGTGCAGGAGACACAAGAGTCAGATGGGGGCAAAGGCATGGACCGGTGTTTTGGTACTTCCCCAGGCAAGCTGAGACCAGGAGGTCTTCCTCACATATTAACCCTTTCCATGGGCTCTCTGGACACTAACTAGGCTGCTCCTCGAGTTGCAGCAACTTGCTGTGAAGGATGGAAACACTAAATTGGAGAATAACTATTCCTGAACCATGACAGGTACTCACACTGACTCCTACTCTGCCTCAGGCACTGCAAAGTCAAATCCCCCTTGGGTTTGAATCCTTGTTTTTCCTTCAAGGACAAAATGCACTCAGGGAAAATGCCTGATTTAGGGAGTTCTTTGGTTGTGTCTTTCTTCTCCTTGCCATTTATTTCATCCCTCCTCTCCTTCCTTATTCATTTTAAAAATAGGATTGTCCACTTGTACAGTTTCACAGTTAAGTGTAGCTAATCAATTGTGTAATAAGGGTGGCCTTGATGAAGGGGTTCCTTGAAGGTCAGCTAAAGATGGTCCATATAAAAGATCTCTGCACCCACGTGAGTCCCTATAAAGTTAATACAAGCAAACAGATGTAGCTTTAAAAAGCCAGACCTTGGCCAAAATCATGTGGTTGCAGTGGTTCAGTGCCAGCTTCAGGCAGAGCTTCCACCTACTGAGTGATCAAACCTAATTCTGGCGTTTTCACCATGTCTCCTTAAACACTCATCCCCTCACTCTTCAAGGGGATGCCCAGAACAGAACTGAAAACAATCCCAAAAGCTGCCAATGCATCCAACCTACATACAGCCACCTTCATCCTTTACTTAATAGAGGATAACTTCATTTTTATAGGCTTTTTGGAACAATAGGTTATCAAAAATCATTAGTGAAATCCTTCACCTGTGGTGGACTTGTGATGTTAGAATAAAATTACAGAAACTTACAGAAAATTACAGCACTACCTCTTCAAAAAGAGGAAGCCCTATATGTTTATGTAATTCCCCAAAGATAATAGGTAAAAATAGCTTAATGAGAAAGGAGGGACACACACCAAGGAAAGGGTCACCTTCAAGAGAATGATTGGGACTGGCAGAGTCATCACAGTTGCAGAGACAAAGAGTGAACATCCTTTGGTAGTGGATAGCTAAAACACCTCATGTGATGTCAATTCTTGCATTTTGAGCAAGCCAGCAAATTTACTCCCCAGTAATTTACACCTATGTGGCAATAAAGTATATTATAGCACATGACTAAACAGGACAAAATATCATCCAATGATAAAACCTACTGGAGACAGGAAAAATAAAATCCAGATCTGTTTAGAAGAACAACATGGTGTTCTATTTTATTATCTCAAAGAGAACATGCAGCTAAGAAAATTCCACATAGAGAAAGATGAAAAAGCTCATTTCACAATGATGAAAGCAAAGTCTCCTGATTTATTAAAAAATGTATCACTGCTAAATTCTTCTAGAGCAACATGCAGCAGATCCAGTTCCAAGGCATTAGTGAAGATAATGCTCAGCTCATTCATCATTACTACTTCTCTCATTTTAAATAAGAATATAAAGTTAGTAAAGGCTGGAAGGATTTGTTTGGTTACTATACACAATCATGGCAAAGTCTCTTAAGATTTTGCATATGGCTCACAAACTTTTTGACCCTTAGTTTTCTTGATAATAACCTTCAGAAAAAAATAATTCGATACGTAGCACATATTCAGGTGCAGAGCCTGGGCCTAGGCCTACACCGGTGAGGTGAAAATAAGTCTTATTTTGCACAGCAAGTGTTGTTAGTAAGCATTAAATTATCCCTGTAATTAATCAATTATTTTAATTGTGGTATGGATGTCAAATCCTGGTGCTCATTAATATTCTACTCTTTAAATAAGCATCACTGTAAGGAAAGCAGAATTCAGTGGGGCACTGGAGTCATCAGAAGTATTTTCTAAATATAGGCATAGCTGCCACCTAAGTGGCCAAATTCCTACATCAGTTTCAGCAGCATGATCCAAGATAGATCTGTAGCTAAATATAGAAGCAGTGAAAAGCAAGAGTAGGAATGAGTAGGCTGCAATGTAAGTGGAAAGGGAAAGCAGCACAGTCATCCTTGAGGTGTCCATTTCTCCTACTGCTTACTGAAATGGATATGTCAGGGACTGCACCAGGTATGCAATGCTGTTTTATAAGTCATATATTCTCAAAGAAACCACATTATTGTAATGCACATCTGTATAATAGGTGCTTACATGCAAAGGAAATATCCTCAGAGCTGGACTTGAATGATCTTTGTGGGTCCCATCCCAGCTCAGTCTATTTTGTGATCACTTCATTTTTAGTTCCTTTCAGAGCTAAAGAATAACACATAAAACACAGAAGTGACAAAAGACACAAGTTCTCTGCAGTTTTGTAAGTCTACGAGAATTAAAGTGTAGATTTTTTTCCCTCTACAGTATTGGCAAGAAGTGCCAGGATGGGAGCAGAGTCACCCACCCAGAAAAGAAAAAACAGCTTTTTTGTTTCCGCTTATCCCTTAAAATAAATAATAAAAAATAAGCTATTATTATAATAAATTATTTAATATTATTATAATAGCTGTTAATATCTATTATTATAATATCTATTATAATAATAAATAATTTTAAAATAAGCTGTTATTATGGAGTTGTATTAAAACAAATCCAGAGGGATTTCAGGACGGCCAGAGAGGACGAGGAAGAAACAGCCACCCTGTGATACAGCATCAGCACAAACCAACTGGGAACTAGGCTGGAAACCTGGAATGTTCTTGTGGGATCTCATCAGCTAAAAGGACAACAGATTTGCCTGGCAGGCAAAAAGGACAACAGATTTCTCAGCAGTTTATACCCCAGTGCTCACAATCTCTCTAGCTGTGTATGTATTTAACCTTCTAGTGGAAATTAGGAAATGCAGAAAGCTCCTATGATACTCATCCCAGTGCTTCACTAGAGTACAGAATCCTAGGAAACCACTTGTAACAAGCTGAGAGCTCAGGTACAGAGCAGCAGAAGCTGCTGATAACAGCATGTCACAGGAAGATAAGAGACCATGAGTATCTCCAGAGATGCCTCACTCCCACACTTGAGCATTTCTGTGCACCTTGCCCACATGCCAGGAAGCTGTTTATTGTCTGTGTCACAGAAAAGTTGGCAGAAATACCTCACAGCCTGTGGCAATCTGAAAATCCCTCCTTTGAACGAGAGTTGAGAGCAAAAATTAAGCTAAAACCTTGAAAAGATTAGAATTATTTCATTAATACCAGGTCTGAATTTCAAAGTTAGATCCAAACCTGAACCTTTCACTCTACCCAATGCTGAGAGGGCTTGGATTTCGTGTTTCAAAGTCCAATTAGAAAACATATTTGCTGTCCCACAAAATACCTATCACTTTGAGGTTATATTTTTGTCACATCTGGCAAGAGGGGAGGAAAAAGGGAATATAAAGGCAACACCTTTTCAATTTAGCAGATTCAAGTACAGAAGTACTTTGTTCTGAACTTGAAGATATTCTCTTTTCCCATGATGTGCATAGCAGAGTTATGTGGAGTCTCTCAAACTCAGTCAGCTCCTGACACACATTTGGTTTTGAGAGAAGCAGCAGAGAACTCAGAATGAGAACCCCAGTGCTGCAGACACACTGCTCTACAAAACTGAACATCAGGCAAGGTGAGAAATGATAACTGGTGGCACACACAAACCGCTGAATGCTTACTGGGACTATTCACACCTTTCTGGCTCAATTTTAAAATTCAGAAGCCAGTTCCAGTCTTAAGCTCACCAACCTTTCCCAACCTGGCTCAATGGACACTGTTTCCATTCTATACTAACTCAGCAGCTGCCTCACCCACAGAGACCTGCCCAAGAACTGGTTTTTATCCATCAAAATGTAGGAGTTGGTCTCCAGGTCTCCATACATTTTTCATTCATGAATTCATGATACACACATCTGTATTACACAATGAATAGAGAACAGTTGAAACTGGATAATCTTTAATGTCCCTTCCAATCCAAAACATTCTCTGACTCTAATTCTGAGTGCAGTTTTCTTTCACAGTCTCCTGACAAGGTTCTGCAACACTGGTACAGGAACACTGATCAAGAGCTTGAAGCAAGTTCCGCCAAAATAATCTGTGGAAAATTCCCTGTGACACTGGAACCCATGGGCTGCTCTGGGCTCAGTCCTTATCAAAGGCATCCCCATGGTGTTGCACAAACAACACACAACTGTGTGGACAGTAGCCTGGTTACTAACAGAAAGCATAGAGAAATGCTGCTGGGATTAACATAGCTCACGATAAAAACCAGCCCCGTTTCCTATCAAACTCCTGATGCTATTTTGGATAAGCCCTCTGACAGCAACTCTCCATTCCACAAGCCAACAGCAGATGACTGCCTGCAGCACAGTGCTGACTTGCTTCCTCACATACCAGCACCTGGCCACAACAGGAAAAACCCCAGCATGACCAGACATGTCAGCAGCTTTGGGGCCACGTTTTAGGGCCTGTCCTAGTGCACACTGTCAGACAGACTCACTCAATCAACTAACTCTGCAGACTCAGAGGAAAGCCTCCAAAACACTCATCATCCCCTCCTGGCACTCTGCAGTGCAGTGCCTGTCACCTTGCTTTGGGCCAAGGTGTCAGTCACCACATGGACAGTAAGTATAGTACAGCTGTGTCCAGGAACTTCCTATCCCTCAATAAAGGGCACACCTGGAACACCAAACACACCCTCAGATGCCAGTGTGTCTGCAGGAAGAGGTCTTTGTTTTAGTGGATCAGCTGGCACATTCCCAAGCCCCAAGCAACATTCAGCAGCACCATTTTCCTGTGATGAAGCACCTGTAGATCCCAAAGTGCACAAAACCTTCCCAGTTACTGAGCATTCCCAAACACAGTTACTGAGGCACAGGCCACAGGAATGCCTGAGATTATACCTCAGACACCCCAACCCTCCTCCAACAACCAGACATCACCATCCTCTTCATCTCTCATTACTGAAGGTAGGCACAGGAACATTTATCAGTGTGTGCATAGGGGCTCTGCCAAAGAAAAAATAACAAATTTGGCACCTTCCCCTTGGCTCTGGGTTTTGCTTACATATGTCTCTTCTTTATCTCTGATCTACAGATGCTCAGGACAGACAAGCTCATAGAGGAGCTGTCTCCAAACTAATCCTGAACTATCAACACAAAGGCTTGCATGCTGCAGAAAAACCTGTGCTAAGAAAGGAGGACTCTGTCCATAGTGGGGACAAAAGCTGTCTGCATTTTAGTTATTGCTTCAGCATCTGCTTTACAGGGCAGGAAGAGAATTCTTTCCAGTGCTAAAACCCTCAAGAAGATAAAACCTGTACCGCTGGCTTCTCTTCTCCCTTTTAGATCAACTGTTTTAATGCTCCTTATTTAAATCCATTAAAGTAGGAAAAAAGGTGGGGTTTCAAATAGAACTGAATGAACAAAGCACACAATAATCCCTCTTGCTGGAACTGTAATTTTTTTTTTTTGTAGGAGAGATACGTGCATATGCTTCTGCACAAGCCATGCTGGTTCTCCTTGCCTACAGGACTTGGCACAGCACTTCCAAGGGAACCCTGAAATGAAGCCAAAAATGCTCTGGCCTCTTGGTCCCCTGTTGGCTGGCAGGACGACTTGCAGATGCTGCTGGAAAGCAGCAGGCTTGGCACTGCCCTCCCATCCTGTCCCCCAGCTTGTCAGGAGGCTGAACACAGGTAACATGCTCATGGCAGCACTCCAGGCTTGCCAGGAGTTTGTCAGCAGCAGGACATCCCAGCATGGAGCTCCTTGGAAAGGGTTCCTTCAGGAGGCTACCTGTATTTCCAAACAGGGCCTTGCACTGTTGCTTCTTCTAGAAGTGAAGTGTTGAAGCAATAATTTACTAAATGTATCACACTCACATTTATAGCTGTGTTACCTGACCCCACAAGCTATGGAGGGCCGAGGGGAAGGGGGAAGGAATAAAATAAAATCTCATTCTTTCCTTGGGAACAAGTAAAGGTCAGTTGTCTCATCAAATTTCATCCCTTAATAGTACGCCTGCTCCCTCAAGGAAATTTTTAATTGTTCCTCAGTCATTTCAATCTTTGGCTTCTGCAACATTACTGAGTAATTATGCTATAAATTTTAGGAGCTTCTTCAGGGGACAGTCCCTAGTTTGCTCTAAAGAAATCCTGAGTAACCCAAACAAGAAGAAACTCTTACCATGCATCATTTGCCATTGAAATGTATGACAAACACCAGACAGACTGAAGACAACACATGTGCAATGACACCCCTGGCACTTTTCATGTTTCTCTCACAGCACAGGGAAAGGTTTGGATGATATACTGGTTAACAAAACTCATCATTTCTAGACAAAAGTCTCTTGATATCAAACTGTTGATTTTATTTATTGGGCATCTGGCTCCATAAGTTGATCTTCTCCCTGACACATCAGCACCTACATTCACCTGCTCCACAGTAGATGCAACCAAACCAAAGAGAAAAGAGGTTTACTCGTGAGCTGAGCAACCACAAACCAGCACACCCCTGACGATCCCTTGTGTCTTTCTAGAGAGGGAGAACTTAGAGTTACTGCACATCTCTGCCAGAGCCCCATCTCAGCTAAGAGCCCAGCCCTCACAGAGCAAAGACAAGCACTCATTCCACAAAGAGCTGCACTCAGGTGCTCCTCTTCAATGCAGCACCACACGCTGGGCTAAATAGTAAAGCTACTCAAGTGTTGAGCTATGGGAATAACTGTGTACAAGGCATCAGGCTACAACACGTAGCATAATGTCTAATTAGATATCACAGCAAGTTATCTCTGGTATTCTGCAGGCATTGTATTGCAGAAATCTCTTTACCATTAAATTCAAAACCATAAATAGGAGAAAAGAACTTTTTTAAAAAGCAGAGTAAGACTCCTGTGGTTGCCTATCACAAGGGTGCAACAGAGAGGTGTATGATCTGCAAAACAGTTGATTAATTTTGCCCAGCACTCAGCTTTAATTATGGGACAGCCTTAAGGCTAATACCGAATCCTTACTACGCAGACTCTGGATAATCACAGGCTGTGTTCTGGGAGTTCTGCCTCTGCAGCAATGGGGACAGGAGGCCATTTGAATGCCTCTTCTTCACATGTAGTTCACACCTACTTCATGCCACGTAGGAGGCTCAGGGCTGCTGAACCCCCTGCATTTCTCCTGCCTCCCTTCTGTCCTTCCACAGCTGCTCTTTGGGGGAGCTCCCGAGGCTGGGCAGACACAGCCAGCAGAGGAGCTGGGTGGGAAGAGGTTAAACAGTCCACCCAAAGCAGGGCTGTGGACACAATCCATGTTTTCTGCCAGCCCACTCCCCAGTGCGCACATTGATGCCTCCAGAAATTGCCTCCTTTCAACTGAAGGATTTGACATTTGTGCTAAACATGTGCTTGCCTTACCTGTAGGCATTTTCTGGTACACAGAAAGTTTTCCTCTTTGGAAAAGGGAGAGTGGCCTTGTTCCAACTCAGCATCCCCTGCTCCTCTCACAGCCCCTTTGCTGCAAGAGCCCACTGCCTCTGCACATGGACAGCAAACACATCACAAGGATCTTAAATGTCAGTGCACATCTTTCATGAGGACTTTCAGGCAAATTTATGATTAAAAGTAGATATTCAAGCAGAAGATGAATACATTATGTCCTCAGGCTCCTTAAGTCATGATCCATATTTATAATGCAAGGCTAAGGCTTCAGTTGAATAATTACATCTTTTGCCTGCCCATTCTTCCCTCCACCCCCATATGTACACACTCACCATAAATGCATATATAACATTTAAAGTGAGCAATTATTCAACCCAAAGGCAGAATATCCTTGAGTATGTGCATGCTAGAGAGGGAGCTTAATTCTGAAATTGTCATGCAAGGTCTGCAGTAGCAAACCTTGCTGAGATTAAGCCACCTTACTCAGCACAAATAAAGGTGAGAATGGCATATTCCAAAGGGGCTGGAGCACACCATGGCTAACAAATCCCAGGACTGTAGTAGCCACAATCATTCCAGCTCCAGGTAAGTATTTCCCTTCCAAGCAGAAGTCTCTGATTTGAAGTCCCTCACTTCTTACTTGGTTAGTTCTTCAGAGTAGAAGGTGATGATTTATAAATTAACGAAAGGCACTTTAAAACATTTGGCATCCACTGAATTCAGAAATCATACAACAAACCCCCCAACAGTATCACAAATACTGCTTTTCAACTAATGTTTATCTCCCCTCTCTTATTTGGGATCATCTTTCTCAGCAACAAGCACTGCCGCTGTGTCCTGGATATCCAAGCAAATTGTATTCCATTTGCCATCTGTATTTGGCAGTTGTCTTCTGTTAAGTGGGCAGTTTTCCTCATCTCTTCCACAACCACTCCTCCATCTGGGAGACACCTGCTGATAACAGGCTACTGAATGTCATTGCATGGCTGATAAGAACTATAGCATCCCATTGTGAGATGCTTCACCCAGAGGAAAGAGCCAAGCATTCCTAACTGGATATAATCTGGAGATTCTGGAACACCAGAACAGCTTCTCCACTGGATTTCCCAGAGGAACAGCTGCCCCTTCCACTGGATCTTGAGAGGAAAACTACAGCCTTCTACAGAATCCCTACTCCAACAGAACCACACCTGACACTCCAGGAGGACTGCAGCCACAATTCCAGTTGGACTGCTACCAGCACCCTGACCAACAGGGTGTCAGGTTGTGTTCTGACTCTGTCAGTGTTGTTTTAGTTTACTGCATTGTTTATTTTATTTTCTTCCCTAATAAAGAATTGTTATTCCTGCTCCCATATTTTTGCCTGAGAGCCCCCCTTAATTTAAAATTCATGGCAGTTGGGAGGGAGGGGGTTTAGGGGAGACTCCTGCCTTCCTTAGCAGACACCTGTCTTTCCAAACCTAGATACATTGGATGACTTGAAGTCAGAAGTTTTGTTAGAAGGAGCATTTTGACCAGTATCCTAGAAATATAAACCTGTATTTCTTCATGCATCCTTCTCTGATTACAGATTTCATTACAGAAGAAAGAGAGTACAGGTATCACTAAAAAGGATTCCACACAACCAAACAGACAAGAACCACATTCATTACAGCTGGGAAACACAGCTTTTACACACAAGAACATGTATCTGCATGTACATGCAGGCAGGCACTTCTAATTAGTCAGAAAATCAGAAGATTTTTCACTAAATTGAACACTCTCCATCAGTTCTGGAAGTGGAAATGCTGTCAGCAGCCTCAAACTAATGTGCTGCAAACAAAAAACATTTCTTGACAGGACCCCATCTTTTGCCAAAAAACTTTATTAAAAAATTCCTGGCAGGTCTCATCACTCTTTGTACCTCCCCTAAAATTTGCCCTCCAACACACAAAGGGAGCAGGCAGTGCTGGGAGCCTGCACACAGCAATGTCTCATGGGCTCCACTAACCCAGGAGCAACTTCCATAGCCAATTTATCACCACAGACCTAGTCCCAGATAACCAGTGTCAATGAAATGCATTTAGCTAACTGGGATTCCTCCCATGATATTATTTTAAAATCCAAAACCCTTAGTCAGGCAGAAATAGCAATCACAGTGACACTGGTCTGCTGAAGAAAAAGGTCACAGCTGCAACAATGGGTGTCACATATTCTGGGGGCTGGCAGAACCAGGCAAGAACACCCATGGAGCAGAGCATTTGAAAATTAAGCTCTTCAGCTCTGAGCAGGTCATTGAGACCTCATTCAAAGCAGAAGTATGGGAAATACAAGTGATATTAGGCAGCAGAGGTGGGGGAGTGTGAACAGGGATGGGAAGAGCATTGTTGAAGAAGCTACTGACTTCTTGCTTTATTCGTATCATTGCTCAAAAAGACAAATGGAAGAAACTCCTGCCTTGTCCATTCCTTGTGGCTTAGCAGAATCACAGTGATTTGTCTTTCCTTTTTCCCATCCACTCCAAAAAGATAAAAATCGTTACCTCCTTTCATAAAGACTTTCACCACATGCCCTGATCAAAAGCAGGGGTGTAACCAAGCTTCCCCCAAGCTGTCCTCCCATCTCTCTTGTCCACAGAGAGAAGAGCAGAGAAACAGAGAGACTTATTGGTCTTGATCTGCAACAAATTAGCTCAACTCTGTAGCAGATAAAGGAAGCCAAGGCTACACCAACAGCCTCTGCAGAGGAAAGAGACACACAAAAATGGTATTCCTGAGGTTGTGGTGTAATCCCTTCCTGAAAGATTTTTTTGTCAATTCAGAATGGTTCCAATATTCCATCCAAGCATTTGTGTCTGCCAGTAAGACAGACATGCAAGCCACAAAGAGATCAAGCTGCTGAATTTTCACAAGGTAACATTAGGCCCCTGGAATTTTTAGCTCCTCACTAGTAAAATTCCTAAAAACACAGCTGGATATATGACTTGCCCTGCAGTCCAAACACTACTCTGAGGTCTATCCTGCATCATTTCATAGCACACTGCAGCATCTCACACCAGTGATGTCTCATTGCTACCCTTCATTGCAATCACAGCAGAAGAACTCAGTTCCTAAGCACAACGTAGAAGAAAATCAGCACAAAAAAAGAATTTTTGTAACTCAGGCTAAATTGCTGGGTTATTGTGATGCATTTTGCTGCTGGAAAAAGAAACCCACAGCAAGACACACCCACTGCATTTCCATGACATGCATCCTCTTGTTTAGTCCTAAAGAGGATTGCATTTGTCATCCCATGACACACAGGACATGAGCTGTGCATTTCACTTGTTCTGCCAGCTACTCAGAGTTTCACGCTGCAGGTTTCCTTGCTGCTGTGCCTCTTTCCTAGAGCATCATTTGAGCCTGGTCTTTATTTGGAGTGGCAGGTACAGGAAGCAGTCCTGCTAAGATACAGGAGAACATCTGCATCTGAGGCTTGCTCCTGCTTTGTCATTATGAATATATAATATCACAGCCCTGGAGAGGGAGGAGGCCAGAGCATCCTTGCAAATGTTTGATGGGGTGGGCAAATCCTGCCTATAGCAATAATTAAGAAGCTGATGTACTTCTGGCACACTAGTAATAATTTTTGAAGACAGTTTAGCATTAAGGAAAGGTCAGATGAGGTGGGGTAGGAGCTCACCTTGAAAAGCCAAGGGGCAACACCCAAGTTACAGTGTGCCAAATGGAACAAAGCAACTGCAAATAATTCCTTAACTGCATCTACACTGCCATGACAAAGCCATCAGCAATGCCTGTGTACCCATTCTTGGCAGGTGGTTTCTCTGTGCATTCCACAGCATCCCAGTGCGCACAAACCAGCTCCATGTTGACTTCACTGTCTGCCAGTGGCTTGTCTGGCTAAAATCTCCAGGATAGTCCTCAAAGAAGAGATCATTCCTTGGTAAAGCCCTGGGCACCCCTGAAGAGGAGCTTCTGTTGGGGCTGCCACTGCTTTTTCCATCTGCTCCTGGGAACTCTGATGCAACCATGAGCCTGCTTTGCCCCCCATCCTCATCCTGGTGCAGGTCTGTTCACATCAAATGCAAACCTGGGGGCTGCAAACGCCTCTGGCAGAGCCTGCAGGAGCTGCCACCACCTTTGGTCTCATTAGGGTGACTCTGCTGCTCTATGGGGCTCACACAGGCTTTACAAGATGATGCAGAAATACACACACAGAATGGTGCCACAGAAGAGTGAAAGTGTACACCGACAATTCACCAAACAAATTGACCAAAATTCACATCAGACATCAACTCCTCGCATACATAGAGCTGTCAGACCACAAAAAACTGTGACTCTCTGCCACCAAGAAGCAAACTTAGGCAGGGAAAAAAATACAGAGCAGCAGGGAGATCTCACACATCCCAAGCCCACTAGAGCAGTGCAGATAAGGTCTACCAAGTGTCCATGTCCTAAAGGAAAGTTTATGGCAATTGTGAGGACTGTTTGACTTCAGATTTCAAAATACAACTTTAAGAGCGAATGAACTTCAAAACATCACAAATACACCCAGAAAAGTTTTATCACCACGTATATTAGCTTATATTTAGTAAGGGCAAATGAGCTCAGCTACAATAGAAACAAAGATCCAAAACCAGCCTGGGATTTAAGTCTTACAACCTGCTTTTACTCATGAAATACCCAGTCCTCTCCTGGCTGATTGAAGTAACAGGATACCCTGAGAAAAGCTGCTTTTGTGTTTCCCCGACTTTACGGAGTCAGAATAATTTCAGAAGTTTTACTGGGATTTCATGCTTCTTCATTAAGTAAGGAGGTGAAATGCCTGTAAAAAAAAATACCCCAGCTACAAAGGAGATGAAACTCCAGTTAAAAAAAAACCCAAACTTTTCCCAGCTATAAACACCCAAGTTATTATTTCAATACTTACACTAAACCATATAAACTGTCTTTTGCTTTAGAAGCCTTCTGTTTTTGCCAGAACTACATAAAATGTGGTTGCCTCCAAAGGCAAAATCTAGAGGAAGAAGAAATCCATTCCAGAGAGCTGATGGGCTTTCTTGCCATACATCAAGATCTATGCACCTTCTGTGATGCCTACAACACATTTCTAGCCAAAAACTGACCCAGGTGATGGAGCACACTGTGATATCAGAGCATCTTTGGGTTATTTCGCCACACAATGTACAGTATTCTGACCTAGCACAGTCCTTTACCCATGAGAACAGTCTTTATCCCAACTCAAATATAGTCTAACTTCTGCTATGCTGACATAGAACCTTCTTCCCCTTGCTTTTTAAGTCATTGCTGGATTGTTTGGGCAGTTCTACTCTAAACACTGCTTAATAAAATTATTTTCCCTGATTCCATTATATATTTGCTAAAACATCATTTAGATTTAATTATTTTAGCAATCTATTGCTTCTCAGAGTTCAGAATATTATTTTCAGAGAATCTCAAGCATGAGGTTATATCACTTACTGAATCAAGTTAAGATGCAATCAAAAGACTCAAAGTTAAACTTTTGAGAATATCTGGGCAAATCTCACTTCCTCTTTTCATGAGCTTACTCTTCACAGTAGAATTTAGCTAAAAATTCTCTAATCACTGGAAAAACTTGTCGGTGCACTTTTTCAAGTCTCCTACAAGTCTTATTTATTTTGCCTTAAACAGACATGACCTAAGAGCCCCAGAACCCTTCTCCCTGCACACCGTGTCTTTCTTGCAGCTCTTTTTTTTGCTGTGTTAACAAACATCCCCCAGGCAGGTGGGTCCTCGTCTCCTGAGCCAAAACTCATCAGCACCCACAGGCTCCAGGACAAGGCTCAGATGGATTTTTCAGGATCCACTGCCTTTCCTTGCTGCTGGATGCCCCTGGAAGCAGGAATTTGCAGATTTGCAGAGCAAGAATAAAGTTCTCTCTAATCTCTCCTCCAAATGGAAAGATCACACCAGCGGTGCCACTGTCTGACCACAGACTCTCTGAGGGGTGTTTCTGACAGTGGTACAGTGTCTGCCAGGCAGATATTTTTCAAAGTCTGAGTTAGAAGATCTTTGAAATTGAGAGTTTGCTGTCCTTCCACAAGAAACTGCTTCTGTATCTGGCTTCAGACACCTCTGCTGTGAGGAAAGATTGGGAAGAAGAAAACTGGGAACTGAGAGAATTGGGATTGTTCAGCCTGGAGAAGAGAAGGCTTTGGGGTGACCTCACTGGGGCCTTGCAGTGCCTGCAGGGAGCCCACAGGAAAGATGGAGAGAGACTCTGGACAAGGGCCTGGAGTGATAGGACAAGGGGCAATGGCTTCACACTGACAGACAGCAGGTTTAGGTTGGATAGGAAGAAGAAATTGTTCCCTGTGAGGGCAGTGAGACCCTGGCACAGGTTGCTGAGAGCAGCTGTGGCTGCCCCATCCCTGGCAGTGTCCAAGGCCAGGTTGGATGGGGCTCTGAGCAACCTGGGATTGTGGCAGGTGTCCCTCCCCATGGCAGGGGGTTGAATCTGGATGATCTTTAAGGTCCCTTCCAACCCAAACCATTCCATGTTTGTACAATCAAACAGCAGCTCCTGAGACAAAGTACTGCTTCACTTGCAGGAAAACAAAACATTCCCTATCAAAGGAGAGCAGATCCATCCTTGAAACCACACAAATTCGCAAACGCTACTGACATCACAGTTCTCTGAACATTCATCCCTTAAGTTGAAGGCCCACACAGAAAGCCAGTGGAAATTAGTCCTTTGTCTTGGTACTTTTCCAGTAGCCTCTGCATGACCCTTTGATTAGCACATCTGTCTTTTAATAAGTTACCAAACCATCCAAGCTGAGCAGTGCAGACATCTGCCTGTTATTTCTGGGGTTGCTAGCAAAAATTCAGGAAGCAGGTGTGCCTCAGCATCACCCTCAGGATGGAGGGAGCTCAGATTGTTCTTCTGCACTCTGACCTACTCTAGTTGGAACATTTAAGCATTTCTCAGCACTGGAGGTCCAATTTCCCAGCTATGCAACAAGCATAATGACATCAGGCTTGATGGGATCCAGGGTGCAGCTTGTCCTGAACTGAGAGTGCAGCCTCACTGCTATAGGGCTGGGCTTGTGAACACAGACAGCCAAAACCCTATGACTGTGCAAACATCACATTACTTCTGAAAATGCATTTTTAAAAAAGCACACAAACATTTTTAGGTACTGGGAGTACTTCAGGCATTTTTGATGAAGGAGGATTTTTTATTATTTAACAAATAGGTGCAATAAGCTTACACCAAGGTCAAGGAAATTGTTACCATCCTTTTGCCATTTACTTGACTACATTTTTCTGGGTTGCCAGACACATCTTAGTTTAAAATAAAGATGTTTAATGATCACCCTCTTTATTTCTACCTTACTCCACAAAATTCCAGTATGTGCAGCACAGCACTATTCATGTGGGACTCAATACCCTGAGCAGAAAATTTTAGTCCAATAGGCTCAAAAGCTGTTTTTCAGTTCCATTATTGCCTCCAAAGAGACAAACATAACCTCATTTGTTCCACAAATACTAATGTAATTTGGCTTTGATCTTGTCTGGACCAAGATAAAAGGTATCCTTTAAATTACATTCATTAGGGTTTTAACCCACTTTTAAACAGAAGGCAGGTTTTGCACAGCCTCACTTTAAACATTTTATGCATCCAAACAAGAAGGACAACATCCCCAGCTACCTCCTCCAGAGGATATCCTCACCAGACTACAGACACCAAGGACAAACATCTCCTTGAACCCTCTCAGCAGTTAAGCACCCTCTACAGACAAAGGGAAAAACCCCACAGAGAATGAAAGTATTCCTCTTACACTACAACAGGTGTCTGTGAAATGACTTGCCACATTTATCATTCCAGTGACTAATGAGAAGATAGAGAAAGCTGCAATAATTTTAAGTTAGAATAGGTTGTTCCAGCTGCATTAGTTACAGAAGGAAGACAAACACCCAGCTAAGAACTTGGTTCTTAACTTTTTGGCAAGCAAATTTAGGATTAAGTCAGTCCTCACCTTTTAATACAGGCAGTTACATACTTGACCCAAGTTGACTCCTCCTGCTTCCAATGCTTGATCTACATGTTTTAGCAGTTAAACATTAAGACCAGGTGCAGTGAAGATTTCTCACCAGCACCTCTACCTTCCCTTGCATGTGCTACTTTAAAAAAAACCTGTAAAATAGTTCTTTGTTTTGGAGTCTACATGGATGTTTGGCACAAGACAAACAAGCTGCAGGACTATAATGAGTTTAGATTGCTGAACAGGAGAAGAGCAGCTTTGGCTCTTCCTCTGTGCAATGAAAAGTTCAATACTGAGCATTTGACTCTAACTGCCTATTGGTACTCTGTCTCCAGAGACACAGCATGGCAGAATTCACAGCCTCTTGCTGCTTGGCCCAGTCCTGCATCTTGACCCCAGGGCCAGCATGTGGAGTTAAGCCCAACCTTCACTTGCATCAATGGATCCTCAAGGACAGAGCTACAGAAGAACCCTGAACTGAGTCTAGCCTTGTGGAAGGGGCTAGCAGCAGGCCTGTTAGCTAAAGGAGTGAGAAGAAGCTGATAAGGAGCTCACTTCAAGGCTGTAACCAAGGAGCCCAAGAGAAGTGAGGAATTGAAGAAAGATAAGAAGAGAACTTTGCAGCTGGACAAAGTATTTTTAGAAACTTAGTTGAAGTCACTGTAACTTTTCACAAATAGTGTTATGTTGATTAATTGTAGCCAATAGTTAGGGTAGAAGAAGCATAAACAATTGGAAAGCATATATAAGGTCAGCCATGTTCAATAATAAAGAGTTGCCATCTGAGACTGCTTGTGGTCTCTGCTTTGTGTCGTGACCACCTCAACAGTGACATAAACTGAGAAATATTTCATCCTTATGGACCATTCCATTGAGGATTCCACACATAGCATGCCCTATCTATGTACTAATCTGACTAAAACCAGTCTTTGCTTTTTTTTTTTGAGGTGGAGGATAATTACTGGCACTTAATGCAACACAGCCAGGTTTCATATATTTTGTAGCTCATCTGTGTCAGGAGATATAAAAGCTGTAGGCATCCATGTGCAACTACTGAAAAGTTAGGCACACTGTTTTCATAGATTTATACTGTACCAAGAAATGTATTACTCTATTCATGTGTAAAATCTACCAGAATGCAATTTATTGGAGCAGTAATCATAAAGAGCAGGCCATGTCTTATTGCCTCCAACAAAAGCCTTTTGCCTTCTCCAGCCATGAAAAGGTCAAGCACCTCCCACATTTTAAGTAACTGCTCAATAATCTCCCTTTAAAGCATGTAACCGTATCAGACTTCAACTCCTTTTAAAAGGAAAAAAAGCCCCAAACCCACAGTAGTTCCCCCAAGTCCCCTGTGGGTTATTCTGGGTCCAGCAAAGCGAGGCACTTAGAGCAGTGTTGCATTTGGAAGCTTTCCAGAACCACGTGTGACTGAGAACACCAGGTTATCTTTCCATAATATCTCCAAGCAAACAGCATTGCAACGTTCCTCACACAGTGAATTACGTTCTGAGGCACGCAGAGGACAACGTGCCCATGCAAAACCTCAACTGCATGGTTTCGCCTGCTCCCAAGGCTCAAGCCCTCCAACAGCCTCTATTATCCTTCTAAATCGATCTTACCCTTTTCTGCAGAGCCATAAGCTCAGCTGACAGACTGGCAACTTGCTGATCCCAGCACTGGTTCTCCCCTTGTTCTTGTTTCAGCATGGCTTGGTCAGCACTGAGCCTCATTTGTAGCTTGTGAAACTGCAATAACAAAACAAACACACGAGGGACTTGTCAAACAAAGCAGGCTGTAAAATTATCAGAGTGGAAATCAAGTGCCAACATTTATTATATGATGAGCCACACCTCAGCTGGCAAATTTCAGGCCCACAGCTTGATAAGAGGGAAGAAGTGGCTCCAAATTTCTCTGCATTAGCCATGACAAAAGTTTCATTAAAAACAAGCCTGGAAAGCATTTAAGGAGTAACATGTGCACACGTTCATTTGGATTTCCCTTAACACTGCATGCATTTTATCAGAAATACTTTCAGCAATTTAATCCTCCTGATACAGCTCCTAGTTAAACAGTAGTACTGCTACATTTTCATTAAAAAGCATGAAACTTTTACTCATGTGAAATTTATTTCACTTTTCTTCTTCTTTATCCAGTGTGCTTTCCCACCAACGCAGGATTTGAGCAGCTTAGTGATTTGTGCTGGTAGAAAAGCAGCACACTGAGTATCAATTCTGTCAGGTTACAACATTTTCATCTTTCATTTTTCAAGAGCAACTGCCAGCCTTGAAGATTTCTTCTAGATTAAGGGCAATGCCAAAGGAAATTAAGGAAAAGAAGGCAGGTGACAATAAAGTAAGCCTCATATCAGCCAGGGAAATTGTTCTGCAGGTACAAATGCCACCCCAGGACAGGATGCAGAGGTAGACTGCAAACAAGTGTCAGGGAAGGGAGGAACAATCCCAAGCAAATCCTTGGGAGGTAAATGGCAACCTAAGAACACATTTTTCAATTCCAGTCAGCAATACTGCTGGAGGAGTTGCCTCGGATGTTTGCCTGCAACAAATATTTGAGCTGGTAATTATTAATTTTAAGGCTTTTTTCCAACCCTAAGTGTGTGGATACATAGATAATTGGAAAATTATTTTTTATAGGACTAACCAAACCCATAATACTCAGTCCAGGTACAATTCAATGCATAAAAGAATCTCAAGCCAGTACTGCTAACTTTTCTTTATGTAGGTATACAAGTAAATAGTAATGTTATTAATGTGCTGGAAGTTAAAAAGAGCTTAATTTATTATTCAACCTGTGCAGTTATGATGAATGAAGTAAATGTCAGGCTTAAGAAGATAATATTAAGGGAAGGAGGTAGGTCAGGCTTTGCCTTCCAGTTGGTTAAAGATTACACCTCAGAAATCTTTAGGTCAGAGTAGATTTCTTACAGAATCCTGGAAGTGTTTAGGTTGGAAAAGACCTCCAAGACTATTGAGGCCAGCCATCAACCAAACACTTCCAAGGCCACCACTAAATCATGGCCACATTAACTCATTTCCCAGTAACATCTCTGCCTGGTTCTATCAGTGCTGTCCTGTGCTAATTAGTGTAATGGGATGATGACTCAAGAAACAGCAGAGAATCTAGAAAACAACTCCAGGCTCTGTCTGCATACAAGAACACTTGACCTCAAAAACAAAGCATCAGCTGACAAAACCAGGTGGGAAATAATAGCCTTCGGATGTTGAATTCTTCAGATTTAACAGGGCTGGAATCTGAAGGTTTGGGCAGTCAGGATTGCCATTGTGAGCACTAGAAACTTGGGGTTTCCTTCCATTGGAGGAAAAAGCACTGCCTGGAAAGCCACAAAACCAGAGCCAGAGCTGGAGCTGCAGCAACAAATTGAAGGAACAATGAACACCAGTCCAGCAGCTCCAAAAACAAATTCAGGATCAAGTTAAGTCCATCTTCTCTCTGATGCACTTTTGGAGGTGTAAATAAAATGGGTCCTATTCTCAACAGTCCTACAGTCCCAACACATCACTTTTCTCCTCTCTAGCCACCAGAAAACTGATGGAATGGTGAAAAGAGGTGTCAAGGGGACTGTGGATGAATAAATTACCCTATGATTTAACTGCTTCCAGAGAGCCACAGGCACACTGGGGAAGTAGAGGTCAATCAGCTCTTGCATGCTCTTTGAGCCATGCAAGCTCCTGGGTGTCCCCAGGGGCCACAGCAGATAGTTTAGAACTCTCTTCTGTCTCCTCAACTCTCATTCCTGCTCCTCATATAAGAGAAGAATGGCAAAATTGATGGCTTCAAGAGGACAGTCATTGTATGAGTAGAAACTACACTAAAATTGCCAAAGAACTCTCAGTCCCAGTAGGGCCTAGGTTTGTATTAAAACAGTAAATGAAGCTTCAAGTGAATTAAAGTATAGTGAGATTTAGCATACAGTCAAACCAGTATTTGCTCAGGACTTTTAGGAGCAGGGGAGAGAAAAAGCATTGAGTGATGTTTGGGAAAGCCAGCTTTTCCACAGAAACAGAAAAGGCTCTATGTCCTTTGAATGTTGCTTTCTAGAGTTAGAAATATTTTTGCTGGTAATTCTGCTGGTTTGAGGATTGTCTTACCACCAAGGTAAGTCAAAATAAAACCTACAAATGTCAATATCCAGAGTAACAAAAATACTGAGATTTCCTTTTGTCTGCAGTCTTAAGAAAAAAAAAAAAAAAACCACCACAAAACAGGCATAAAAAAACCACTTCAAATCAAATGAAGGTGTGTTTGAGAAAAGGCAAGCAGCCTGGGGGCGGGTACAGCAAAAGCCAACCCAGCCCAAAGCCTGATCCTGCTGGGTGAAGCCACTCCTGGCTGTATATCCCAGCAGGAACATGTGATGGCTGCAGAGCATGCAACAAGCTGTACCTTGAATTAATGGTTTGAGCCAGAGGACCACACACTGTTACCTCTCCTGGAGGAGCTGCTGTAATAACTGTGCTGCTCACACACCACCCTCATCCTTGCATTTAAAAACACAGGCAAAGAGGAAGGTGTGATTATTCTTCAATGTCATAGCCAATAAATATTGCAGAGCTCAAAATTAGGCATGGAGAGAAGCATCTACAAGAACAATTTTCTCTCAGTTAAAAATAAAGCATTGGTGCTTGTCACAGATTTTAATTTACTAAGCCTTTTTCAGTCATGCATCCCAGTCAAAATTTAAGATCTTTTCTGTCTAAAAAGAGTCATTTACTGAACTTTATGAGCAGGAGAATGCTGTTACTGACTGATTTTAGAAACTAATAAACAGTGTTCTAAGTGATAGTCTGCTGGATTTATATTGGGGGTGGGAATGCCTGTGGTGTGCAGTCTGGGAAAAAAATGCCAAGTTATAGGAATGAAATTGCTTATACTGCTGCTTAAAAGAAATTAAAAGCCCTCCACAGTGGATCTTCTGCTACGTGCAAGATGCACATCAAGACTCTTCAGTCTTCCAGCGCTGCAATGGTCTCAGCCTTGCCATGACCTGTTCCACATTGCCTCTGACTGCTTTGCATGATGTGAACTCACTCTGTACAAGGAATGTTACTCACATGAACTAGACAATGTATTTAAGAATTCATAGTTAAGAGCAGTGATGTTGTTGAAGCAGAGCAAAATGAAGAGGAGCACCTGGGCTCTGTTTCCATGCAGGACTGACTGAGCTCAAGCCTGCAAATCAAATTTAATCCCCCTCACCAGAATTGCTCTCAGACTTAGTACAGTCATTATGAAAATTAATACTTCTCTATATAAAAATAAGTACACACACATTTAGAGAAGTGAAAATACACATACAACTAAATTGCTTTCAAACCTGGAGTGATAATTTAGTATTAATGATTAGCTATTGCAATTTAAAATGGAAACTTAAGCAGTAAATTTGAAACAACTAACCCAATTCTACAATTCATTCAAGGAACATTCCACACCAAAAAAAAAAAAAATTTAAAACCCCCCATGTTTTTTAAACAATATTTTTGATTACAGAGTCTACTTGAGCTCTATATCTGTCCTTACTAAAAGTCAGGGAAACTGATAGCCCAAAACAACATGAAAATCCCAAGAAGAAGGTGATCCTAAGAAGAAACTGGTGCTGGGGCTCTCACTGGGTTTATGTCTGATGCTGACAGCTGGAGCTACCATGACAACCATCCCAGGCATAAGGTCCTCCAACACCAGGAGATACTCTCCAGTGATTACTTGATCTGCTATAAAGCCATTTTGTACTCTGAGAGTGCTAAAGAACAGCTTTAATATACTGGTGAATCAGACCGAGAAGCTATTTAGCTGCAGAGAGTACTGGCAAGCACATATAAATTATCTTTTCTCAGGGAAACACACTCTCAGATTCTCTATTTTCCCCCACACAGGGGGATGTTTTCAATACTCTCTTGGTGGTTATTACAGAAAATGCTCCTGAGCACCATCAGCATTTCAGGCAAGCACAGAGGACATAAAACAAAGGACATAAAACACGGACAACTCTAACAGACTGCTAGTGTACACATCCATAAAGTCTGTGGATAAGCTCCAAAAGCAAGACCACACTGCTAGGGCTCAAACCAGTCCCAGTACAGCAGGGGAACTGGGTAAGGGATGGCAGAGCTGCTGACCCTTTCCTGGGTTAGGGAGAGGCCACACAGCACCTTCCACATCTGCTTGCTCCTGTGTTGATAACATCACTGGTTGCTATGGGAGCAAGGCAACTTTACAGCCCCCAGTATGCAGGGAGCATCAGGCTCTTCACAGACATCCTTACTAAAGGTTTAGGGAGCATCAGGCTCTTCACAGACATCCTTACTAAAGGTTTAGGGAGCATCAGGCTCTTCACAGACATCCTTACTAAAGGTTTTAGGGACTGGAGGAAGCACAGCTCTGGGGGGCCTTTTCTACCTTAAAGGGGGAAAAAAAAAGCTTGAGTGTGTAGAGGGAGAAAAAGGTCAAATATGTCTGACCCTTCATAGCAATTCTCAGAGAACTTGAATTCACATCAGGAGTTCTCAGTCTCAGGCTAAGCGTTGGCACAGAGCCTTTCAACTCCAAAACTGCCTCCTGGGCAAGTCCTTGTTTTACTGGGAATGGGCAAAGAAGCTGAAAACACAGAGGGGGTGACACTGCCCTTCCTTTCTGCTTGCCCATCACCATGGCTAATCCTCTCCTCCAAGCAGTCCAGACAACCTTCACCCTGCAGGAAAAGGTGGCTGCAGAGCTCTCTTTGTCCTTGCCACAGGCATGGTAGAGGGAGATGCTGCTGCTGTGCAGTCCACATGTGCCACAGCAGAGAGGGCACCACGCTCCAGGGGTGTTCACAGCACCTCCAAAAGCTACATTTGTCCTGAAGGTTTGCATCCCCAACAAGACCTCAATAAGAAGAAAACCAGCCTGACTTTCAACACCCAGGGAGAATGTACAGAGTCAGCAGTTAAGAGGAAAATATCTCTGCAGGTATGTGGAGTGATTTTGTTCTCGAAGTCCATGAAAGTCAACAAACACGGCACCCTGGGATGCTGATTTCCAAAGAACTTCTCTTCAGGGGAGAGGGGAAGTGACTCACAAACTCTGAAGGAAGGGCCAGGAACAGAGAGAAGTTTCAGGCACCAGGAGTTAAGCAGCTCACGTGTTCCTCACCAGGAGCAGGGATTTTGGCAGGCAGCAGCTCCAGCCTTGGTATCCATGGGTGGCTTTGGCAGCACTCGTGCTGACACTGTGTTGGTCACGCTGCAGGACTTGGAATTCCTGGACTTTCTGCTTAACAGTCACTTAATCTCCTTTACATTAGGTCTGTTTCACACAAAGCTCTACATTTGGGGTTCCTCATGGCCAGGACTAGTAGGGAAACAGTAAAGGTGGGGAATAATATAAAATTATCACATCTGAAGTATATGTAACTCCAGGGTAAGTTGGGACAGAAATAAAGCAAGTTTCCCTTAGAATTAGTCAAAGAAATAAAATACCTATTTTTAAAGCCAGCTGAGCACTCTCTCATGCACGTACAAACATTTCTTTTCCTCCCAGCTCTAAGAGATCCACAAATGTATGTGTAGTTCTGCTTAACAGCATTTTTGACCCTTTGCCAGCACACAGAAGATAAGAAAACATATTCCCCATGAAACACAGTTCCCTACAGACACATGTACACTGCCCAGCAAGAAAGCAGAGGGCCCTGAGGCACACCAGGAGATCTGGTCCTTACTACTACAGGCAGAACTTGAATCCTGGGAGGAAGAACCACACCACAGACTTCACTGGTACTGCCAGAGCATCCACTGACACAGCTCCTGGTGTCCAAGCTGGACCATTCATCCCTAACTCAAGTGCCTTCAGTTATTTACCAGGCAGCAGTTCCAAACTCCCTTTTCCCCTCTGGATTCTCATCTTTAGTCTGAGAATGTTTAATGACCTACAGGATATGTTGCAAGTCCTCCCCATTTTTAGAAAACCACCTCATACACTGACTGGGATTAATTAATGGCATACTGTGGTCTGGACAGCCACCATTGACTGGATTTACATCTTCCACTAATGCACTTTAAACACTTGGAGACTAGCTTAGTACGCAAACAGGGACACTCGAGACACTTGGAAAGTACTGCCAATATTGTCAAGTCAAAGGCCAAGATGCAAAGGCAGGTGGGAGAATGGAAAACTCATTTTAAAACAATGATATAAGAGATCTGTCTGGTTTTGTTGCCTTTCTAAGAAAAGAGCATCAAGTTGCAAATGAGGCCATCCACTGAGACTGAAAAAGGCAGACTACCTAAAATCTGTTGCACATTCACTTCCAGAGCACACTATTGCAGGTGACAACTAAGATAGAACAACCTGAAAGCAAAATAAACACCATGTTCAGTACAGAAGGGTTTAGATCCTCACATCTCAGCACAGAGCTCATCTCCAGCTATCAGAGGAGCTTTTCTGAGGAGGTTTATTCCTTCAGAGCCACTCCGAGGGTCTCTGCAATCACAGAGGTCCAAGGTCAGCAGATTATTGTTCCAGCCAATTATGGAAAGCCTCCTCCATCACAACAGAGAGATGCTGGTCACACAAGTGTTGTGTTTATTTCCTGAAGGAAGTTCCCTCAATTTAGAAAACAGGAATCCATCTCCTGTCTCCTACACCAGTGTTACCTAAAAGAATCACTATTTTAAGTTCTTCTAGCTTGACACTTGGACAAACCTAACTGGATCAGAATAAGATGCTCTAGTGGAGGGTGATGAGGAGGAAAAAAAAAAAAAAAAGGAGTTACTGACTTGCAATAACAAACCCATTGGAGTGCAAAACAGCCTCCCAGAGGAAGTCAAATGCTCTGTGTTGTAGATAAGATGGAAGGAATAAATCACTTTGCCTTATATATTCCCTCTGATGGAGTAATTGGACAAAATTAAGACCAAAACAAGACCATAATCCTCCTGAATAGTACTGGTAAAGGAATATATTGAACTACATTGTCTTCTGGATAGCAGAGCTACAAGTCACTGATACAGAGAGTAGGTTTAAGTATTTAGAACAAGAAAGAACCCAAGCCTTACCCAGACTTCTTATGCTCTATCTGGGAACACAGTAGTGTAAACACAAAGGATTTGTGTAAGTAAGTCTTCTTCTTAGAGATCCCTATTGGTAGTATTTGGGGTAACATGCTGCTGTAAACACATCCTTCGTTCATCTCAAGCAGGGTGGGTAAAAACCCAGTGCTTCCAGCTCAGGAGATTATTTATTTATCTTCCAAGTATTGAGCCTGCCAGTAACTTTGACAAAGTCAGCTGGGATTATCCCCTAGCTCTAATCAAGACTGGCCTTCTACACCTCTCCAAACCAGAATTATTTGTTCTATAGCCTCATAAACAGAAAACACAACAAAAATATTCCCTGTAACAGATTTCCAGAAAAATCTGGACAAGTGGAAAAAGAATGAATCCATCCATCAGTGTTTTTCAAACACAGTGACCCAGAAACAACTTCTGCCTCAGGAAGGCCCAAAGCAGAAAGAAGGAAGGTATTCAAGGGAATTCTTGCTTTAGCCTTTGCTGAGACTCTGCTTCTTGGCAACACCAGGAGAGAGTTCCGACATTTAATTTCATCTGAATCATTAAGCATTTCTTCAGCATCTCTGGAAGAATTTATGGTCCATGTACTCCCTCTGTCCACCTCCCCATGGTCAGAAATCCTTACAAAAGCACAATGCAACACAAAGAGTTTGTGTTGCAGCAAACAGGTATCTTCCAACCAGATGTTCTGCTCGATGTGGGCTGACTTGTTCTGGCACAGACACTAAGAAGCTCACCTTACCTCAGTCACCCCTGCACTGACAGATGCCTCATCACAAACATAAGGAGGCAAACTAGAGCTAAGCAATAATCAGCAGGCAATAAAGGCAAGAAACAGCTGCATTTTTAGATTTTGTGACTAGCAGGGACAAATTAAAAGCAAAGAGGAAGAGGTTAGCAGCTCCTGCCAAAATCAAGCCTTCAGCCACATGCCTGGATGGTGAAACCCAGGAATATGACCCTGCTACTTTTTCCTTCTCTTTGCCATTGCCTAGAGGATCTGGAAGCATAAAAGATGGGAAATTCAAGAAAAACATATGATTTCCCCCCCCCATGTTTATATGTAAAATTTTAGGTCTAACAAATAATTACTTATCTCTGTCTTGGCTACAGGGAAAAAAAATCATGTATTATTCCTCAGTGGAGTGCATTTTAATTATTTCTGCACTTCTTTCTTTACTTGACCTCTGTTAAATAAGGTAGATGCAAAGACAGACTATTGTTGAATGGAGCAAATTAACTATGGAAAAGAGAACTCCTTGAATAGTAAAACCTTTTCATCTTGCTCTTAACTCAATAATATTATGGAATTAAAAGTCAAATGCAAGGGTTTCTTTCCCCCCCTTTAAGCTCAATTCCAAGCTCCAATTAAATAATTTGATCCAAAATTTCTGCCCTTCCCCTTCATCTCTTATGAGTATTTGACATTCAGGTACCTTCCTCTTCAGAATGAAGGAAGCCCAGCTTACCTCAGCAATAGCAGAGCAGAATAGAACTTTAAAAAGGTATCTAGAGCAAAAGAAATACACCCCAAACAAGCATAAAACAAATCCCCACATTTTTATATTTAAAACAGGTCTGGTCTGCTTATAGCCACTAGCACAGGATACACAAATCTTTGGGCCTGAGGAGGTGCACCACCTTTGGAAACAGACCTATGCATTTTTCTGTGCTGCCAGGAACACTGTTAGAACAGAAAAAGGCAACCAGCTGGGAAGGAACTTGGGGAAAACCCCAAGAGAATATTGCTGCTTGTCTCATGGGTACTTCATCTCCCTTGCATCAAAGGCAGAGACAGAAGGCTCTTTAAACCACAACCTCAGAGGTGGATTTCTTTATCTTCAATTTGTCTCACCTTTTCCTGCTCACCCACCCTCACCCATCTCCTACTTCACACATTTTTCAGACACCTGAGACACTGGATATCTGCACCTCTGCCACAAACCTGCCCCTGGTGCTACTGTCCCCAGCACAGAGCATCTTTGGAGGCATGAGACAGCCTCAGAGGCATCTCAGCAGAAGTTAGGCAATAGCAGAGCTTCTCTTTGACTCTGGATAAATCTCTAGAGAGATTTCAGTGCTTTCTTGCTTCCATCTCAGTTTAGTTCAGTTGTTGTGGCCCAGAGGAGCCTGGATGTTCTGGGGCTGGCACTGACAGCTTTCATCCCAAAGCAGAGGCACCAGCACAGCTCAGCCCTGCAGCAATTCCTCCCCCTCAGCAGCAGCACTGGAGCTGCTGTGGGCAGCTGGTGCTCAGACTTGGTGATACACACCCAAAAAAGCCTTTACAATGGTACCCATTAGCAGTTTTGCTCATGGCCCCAGGAAGGGCAGGGATTAAGCAGGAGTTGGCAGCCTGGTCCCACAGGAGGCCACCTTGCAGGGCAGGACTGAGCTGGAGCACTGAGAGCCACTGGGGCTCATGCCTGGCTGTGGATTTAACAGGTCCTCAGAGCTGTCAAATCACCTGTCATTAGTGCCAAACCCACCTTTGGTGCAGCAGCTGCACACATGCAATGGGAAAAGTGAATAAGGACCCTCTGGGGAATCCCCAACCTACAGCATTTGTAGGGTGGGCTGAAAACTACTCCAAAAATGCTTGTCACAAGGAAGAGCAGACTCAGTGCTGCTTTACATGACAGAAACTATCATGCCTGCAAACACTGCAAGTGCATTCTTGTTTGAACTCACCTTCCCTCACTGTTGCTTTTATTCAGACCTATTTTGTGAGGCTCTCAGGGAGGTGAATTAAAATACATCAGTGGAAATAGGCTCCACTCAGGCCTCAGAGGCTGCATGGTATTTATCATCTGACTGCAGACAAGTCTCAGTCTGCCAGCCTGTAACTTCCAAAATGCGTAACAAGCGCGCCAGCAATGAGAGACAAAGCATCACTTATTGCTCAGATAGCTCTCTCTCACCTTAATGAAGGGTGAGTTATGAGCTGCACCTTCATGCCACCCATTACACAACAGCATTTGCCACTCTGCAATAAATATACCTCTACTATAAATATACCACCCACAGAGATCTACAGACCTAAATCTACTGCCTGACTCCCTTCACATTAACAAGCCAGGAGTCATTTTGTTTGTGATGAGGAGTAACTCCAGTGCAAGATAATTGCAGAGAGGAGTAGAATAATTTTTCTTTTCAACCTGTATTACTAGGTTTAGAAGTAACATACTTTCTGGTGTGTTGTTTAGTTTTAACCACTAACTGATTTATATAACTATTAATGAATTTTTATTAGAAAGTCTAATGGGTCAGTAGTTAAACTGACCTATTAGTAACAGCTTCATAAAAATCTCTGAATCACATAATCATCTTTTAATTTAACAACCTTAACACACAGCATTCCTGTACCATTTTACAGATGTAATTACTCTATCACATTACCAAATTCTTAGAATTTCTCTCTTGAGACAGAATTAATCAGTCAGTGATTTCCTTTCACTCAAATGCACAAGTGTCCTGGGAAGCATTTTTATCTTCTTACACTCCTTGATATGGTTTGCAACGTCCCACTTTATCTAGCTAAATGATCTTTCCACTGAGTCTTAGTTTCTCATCAGGTCAGTTTCCAAAAAAAAAAAAAACTCCCAAGGATCTATTCCTGCCTGTGATGTCCAACGAACAAGCAGGACTGACCATCACTTCTCAGTCTTGCAGACATGGCAACCCACCTCTGGCTCAGCAGCCTTTACACAACCCTCATGGGCAGCAGCCTGGGCTGGCAGAGAGAAGAACCAGCTGCAAACACCAAATGCAAAGCTGACCCTCTCCCAGCTGCATAGGTGTTGAGCTCCTACCATTAAATGCATGTAGATGTTCTCATGTCAGTTTAAATGTTCTCAGACAGTAAGTAAAGCCTGCTCTTATCCCTTTTACCCAGGGGAAAAAAAAAAAAACCACCACTACTACAGACTGGGTGATTCTAGAACCTGAATCACATGGCCCAGAGCAGCCACATGGTTCAGTAGCACAGAGCTGGCTGAGGAAGTTCATACTTTTTTCCTTTCTCCCTCCACACAAACACTGTTCAGGTACTGATTTTTACTCCTGTGCTTATTGTTTTCAGCTTCCAAAATCAACAAATAACCCAAGTCAGAATGAAGCTCAGAACTCCACAAATATCCCTTTACATTACTTAAAAAACCAAACCAAGAGGTCAGTGACACCACACTGGGTCAGGAACACTACAGACTCACTGCAGGCAGTGCTGTACCTGAGCCCAAACAACCTGGCACCCCTTTGAAACCTTTCAGAACCCATCAGAAGTCAAGACTCACCACATGGGACATAGCAGCTCAGATTTAACAGCACTGTCAGGACCATCCTCCTTTCTACTCCCCTAAAAGCACCCAAGGTCCTGATGAAGTTTATGGCAGACCTCTAAACATCTGCTGGGGGTCAGGCCCCACCACTTAGGCTGCACACCATGATCAGATCAAACAGCACAGGGCAGTGCCCTGGGGTGCTCAGAACAGCACAACTGCTCACTGCATGCTTGCACATTCCCAGGACACAAATACACATCCATTTTTCTCCTGCTTACCATTTGCCCTCCTCTTAGGCAGGAGAGATCCATTTGGACACTTACTATCTTTACACTTGCACACAACACTCATTCGGTGAGCACACACTCCTGTACCATAGGGATATAAGAACTTGCTGCCAGCCTGGAATTGGGGTAAACACCATTTGCTTGTAACTAATCCCTCCTGCAGCAGTACAACAGCTGACTAGCTGCTTCAGAGAAGCTGACATTTACCTGGTAGCTGTTCTGGTTTGAAAGCAAAACCAGTGAGAGACTCCAAGCCAGAAATGCAATTTATTAGGAGAAAGGAAAAAAAAACCAAAATACATGCAATAATACAAAAGAAAAACCACTGACATAGTCAGAATACAACCTGACACCCTGCTAGTTAGGGTGGTGCTAGCAGTCTAAATGAAGTGCTCTTGTTGAAGTGGCAATCCCATCGAAAAGATCTGGTAGCTCTTGTCCTCTGGCAAACCAGTGGGTAAGGGCAGTTTGTTGTGTCCCAAACCCCAGATTATGTCCAGGTGGGGATGCTGAGCTCCTCTCCCCTGGGTGGAGCATCTCACAATGGGCTGATATCATTCTATGAGTCATGGGGTGGGTCCACTAAACAGAAATGGCTCCCAGAGGGAGTTATCTCTGAGTCATGAGGTAAGGCATTGATGGGCTCATTAACAAGAGATAAGGAAAAAACAATGCCCCTCCTAGTTTCAAGAACTCTTGAGGATGGGAATGGAATACATCTTTATATTGTAACCTAGGACAGGAGCCTAATTCACCCCACAGTGAGATCAACAGGGAAGCTTCTCCCTGTTAAAGTGGGATCAGGCCCCTCATTCCCTACTCTAAGTGCACTATCATTTCCACAGTGAGCTCATGTCACTACCATGGGGACCAGTCCATTACCTGGACTCAAGAATTAAGTCTGCTGAGCTTCATGGAAGTCCCAATCCAGATGGTGCAAATCCAACAGTCAACAGCCCTGGCAGGGTTATCATTGCAAATGTCTTATGCTGTGACAGAGAGGACGAGAAGGGTGGCACACAAAAAGAGGGGTTTGTTCTTTCCTGCTGAGGGGTTTAAGCAGGCTGGCAGCTGCAGGAAGCACTGAGGGGCCTCTCCTCTCCACAGGCAGGAGATAGGATAGTCATATGACAGTCCCTTCCCTTCCCCCCACTACAAGGAGACCACAGTGCCCCAACAGCCTCCACATCTGCTTTAGGTCCCCAGGCTCCAATGTACTCTTAGAGCATTAAAAGTCTGGGCCTTCTCCAGATCTGAAAAAGGAGAAACACTTTCTCCTCCTGGAGAGGAATTGGAGACTACAGGGGGTGGAGAATGATGACAGACAAACATATCCATCACAGTTGATCACTGCTTTTGGAAAACAATACAGCATCATAAAAATATCTGTAAATATTTTAATAAGGCTTCTTTTACACTGAAAAAAATTACTGTTTTTTTTTTAATACAGAGTAATGTTTTAAATGTTCTGAACTTACCAGGGACACTGTTGACTTTGGGATTTAATAGCTGATATAATATTAAGTACACATTTGCAGCTCATCAGGAAAAGCATCCCCGCTGATCAGAAACATGATGTAAAAGAAGAGCTGCTGATGAACTGTGGTCATTTACCTCCTCAAATTTCCCCACTGACGCACATCATCAGAGCCCCTGCAAAGAGAGCCAAGGCTGTTTCCCTCGAATCAAATAGCAAAGGAGATGTTATTTGAGACATTTAACCAACTTGGGAGCATATGCCTTTCAGACTATCCCCAGTGAGGAATTCATTTTACCCATGCCAGAGCTTTTCACCCTGGGATCCTCCTTCATGGCTAAGGCAGGGAATTAAGCTACAATCCCATCAGCTACACATTACCAGAAAAAGAGATACTGATACTCCTCTTGGAGAAAGTAAGTTAGCCAGCTAGTAACTATTAAAGTATAAGTAATTTAAAAGATGAAAACCATATTTGACTCATTTATATAAAATCATCTATAGTCATACATGAAAAGAAAAAAGTTTGCTGAAATGACCCCAGTTCCATGGGTCTGTTGACAAAAAACCACATTTGCTTGCCAACAATTTTACTCTATCTGCTAGTAAGTTTTGGGCATTTAAAGTATAGTTTATACTAATGGCTCTGGCAGTTCTCAGTCCATGACAGATTGGATAAAGGTCTGTAAATTTGGACAATACATAGAGAAAAAAAACCCCACCCAAACACAGCTGGATGTATGCCTTGGTGTTGTAGTCAGGTGTGCTGTGAGCCACAACCTGAAGTGAGACAAAACTCAGAAACTGAATTTAGAAACGTCTTACGTTGCAAATGCAGGATGTGGCTGAGGGTGGGCATTCTACTGGCATCTGTTAGAAGTGAGGCAGTTATCTTCTGTTAATTGGGCCACCTGTTAAGACAATGTGGAACAGTTTTTCTTTATCTCTTCCACACCCAACCTTCCCTCTGGGAGCCCTCCAGGAGATATCTTCTGGTAATGGGCCATTGAGTGCCGCTGCATGACTGATAAAATTACATCATCCCATTGAGAGATGCTCTGCCCAGAGGGTGGAGCCAAGCATTCCTACCTAGATACAATCTGAGACTTGGAACACCACAGCAGCCTTTTCCCACTGGATTCCCAGAGGAGTAGCTGGTTTTTCCACTGGATTCCCAGAAGACCAGGCCCATCTACAACACCGCTGGATCTTCAGAGGAAAACAACACCCTTCTACAAGATCACTGCTCGAAAAGAACCACACCTTCACTCCAGGAGCACTGCAGACATCATTTAATGGGACTAATACCAACACTCTGACCCACAGGGTGTCAGGTCATATTCTGACTCTGTCAGTGTTGTTTTGTCTTACTATACTTTAATTTTTTCCTAACAAAAACTATTATCCCTACTCCCATATTTTTGCCCGAGAGCCCCTTAATTTCAAAATCACAATAATTCAGAAGGAGAGGGTTTACATTTTCCATTTCAAGAGAGGCTCCTACTTTCCTTAGCAAACATCTGTCTTTTCAAACTGAGACAAAGGGACAAAAGACTATAGCTATGACCAGCTGTGAGACAACACAAAACAAGCACAGACAAAAACCAGCCAGTGGGGCAGGACCCAAGCAGCAAGGCCCTGGGGCGGAGCTGCTGCTGCCAATGGGCTCCAGGCTGTGCAGCCCAGCCCAAGGCAGCCACTCAGAGCAGGAAAGGGATCTGGACAAGGAACAGGACCATGAGCAGGATCAGGGGCTCGTGCAGTCTGGGAGCTGTGGGCAGCTACACCACAGCCAGAGCAAGAGCTGGAGTCAGGTCTGGCACTGGGAACCAAGCTTGGGCTCAGACTCTGCCGATGAGAGACAGAAATGGAAAAAGAAGAAAAGAAGCTGCAGCCAGGACCAGCACCGTAAAGAGCAGAGGAAACAGTGCTCATGGTCCTGGGGCTGCTGCTCCGGCCTGGAGCATGGGCAGGACAGGGCAGCACAGAGCCAGGAATGCAACCACAGGAGGGACAGATCCAAGTCCTCTGTGTCCTCCATCAGCTCCCCCACCCCACCACATCCCCAAGAGGAGCTGGGGCAGCAGCTGAGCCAGAGGGAAGACGAGAAGAAACAGGTAGCTCTGCTGAAGGCCCTGGAGACACCCAAGGAGAAGCAAGCACGGAGGTTGGCCAAGAAGGAGGCCAAGGAGAGAAAGAAATGGGAGAAGATGGTCTGGGGTGAGGAGTACATGGGCTACACCAACACTGACAACCCTTTTGGGGACAATAACCTGCTGGGCACATTCATCTGGAGCAAGGCCCTGGAAAAGAAAGAGATCAGCCACCTGGATGAGAAGGACCTGAAGGAGAGGATCAAGCAAATCCAGGAGAGCAATCGCCTGGAGCTGCAGAAGGTGAAGCAGCTGTGCCTGGAGCAGGACCGGGAAAAAGAGATGCTGCAGCCAGAGATGCTACAGCCGGAGAAAGAGGCAGAGCGGTTCAAAACCTGGGAAGAGCAGGAGGACAACTTCCACTTGCAGCAGGCCAAGCTGTGGTCAAAGATCCTGATTCGGGATTAGAGGGCGAAACCCATTGATCTCCTGGCCAAGTACATCACCGCAGAGGACAATGACCTGGCTGTGGAGATGCACAAGCCCTGCACCTTCCTAAACAGCTTGACCATCTCTGACAGGGAGGACCTGGTGGAGGACATCCAGGTGTACGTGGAGCTGGAGCAAGGGAAGAACATGGACTTCTGGAGGGACATGACCATCATCACAGAGGATGAGATAGCCAAGCTCTGCAAGCTGGAGGCCTCTAGGAAAGGAGGACCAAGGGAGCGTCGTGATGGTGTCAATGCCTCGGTCAGCTCAGATGTGCAGGCCATGTTCAAGGGGAAGACCTACAACCAGCTGCAAGCTCTGTACCAGGGCATCGAGAGCAAGATCCAGGCAGGAGGGCCCAGCCTGGACACCGGGTACTGGGAGAGCCTTCTGCAGCAGCTGAAGGCTGACATGGCTCAGGCCAGGTTACAGGAGCAGCACCAAGACATGCTGCGTCAGAAGCTCTACAAGCTGAAGCAAGAGCAGGGTGTGGAGTGTGAACTGCTCTTGCCCATCATCAAGCAGGAGCCAGCTTCCCCCAGCAACAGGCTGGATCCTGAGGAGAGTCTTGAGGCACAGCCAGGGCCATCCTCAGAGCCAGAGCAGGACACAGAGGCCAAGGGAGAGGCAGAGGGGGAGGCTGTGCTGATGGAGGAGGATCTGATCCAGCAGAGCCTGGATGACTGCAATGCAGGCAAGTACAGCCCCCAGCTGCCGGGCCCCATTGAGCTGCCCTGCAATGCCCACGTGCTGGAGGCTGAAGAGGACATGCACCAGCTGCTACTCCTGCACCAGCAGCTCCAGGTGACAGGCAGTGCTTCTGAGAACACCCACAACATCATCGTCCATAAGGCTAAGGAGGACATGGGTGCAGATGAGGCACAGTTCAGCATGGAGGCCAGGTGTATCCATGGGCTGACAAGTACTAGCCCCACAAGCCCCGCTTGCTCAACCATGTGCACACAGGCTTCAAGTGGAACAAGTACAACCAGACCCACTATGACATTGACAACCCGCCCCACCCCAAGACTGTGCAGGGCTGTAAATTCAACATCTTCTACCCCGACCTCTTTGACAAGCGCTCAGCGCCTGAGTACTTCCTGGAGGCCTGCCAGGACAGCAAGGACTTCGCCATCCTGCACTTCCATGCGGGCCACCCTATGAAGACATCGCCTTCAAGATTGTCTGCAGGGGTGGGAGTATTCCCAGTGCCACAGCTTCCGCTGCCAGTTTGCCAATGGCATCTTCCACCTCTGGTTCCACTTCAAGCGGTACCAGTACCACCAGCGAGGGCTGCTCAGTGCCCTCGGACCCCTGCCAGGGGTGGGCTGGGGCATCATCTCATGGCACAGACACTACTCCATGCACAGCCCCAAGGCCTAGCCCTGAGACTCTGGTATAAATAAAACAAGGGTTGTTTAAGCCATAGGATCGGGGGTGGGGGAGGAAGTGATTTTTACAGTTTTTACAGTTTTGGAGGAATTCAAAGCTGTTTGTGTACCACCATGACACAGTTGCAATGCTGCTAGCTTTTACCATAATAATTAAAAATTTAAGCTTTTATCTATGCACATATCTACATCACATAAAATTACAACTTTACCGCACCCTCCTTGTAATTCCTTCAGCAAAATCATTCTGTTTTTAAGCATGCATCGTTCAAATTCTCTGTATCTTTTGTATTAATAGTATCAAAATAAGTTGAAATATTTATAGATATTAAACTTCAATAAGTTAACTTGACCTGATCTTAGCAACACTTAAGTTTTATTGCTTTTAGTCTAAGTACTCTTAAGTTAGATTTTATCAGTTTGGTATTCTGTTGAAGTTTTATTATTTTTTCTGTCAAAGTTCATTCATTTCAAATCTTAGTATTGTTTAATATAAATTATCCTAAGTTTTGTTAAAAGTCATCTGTCTAAACTGTAAGATACATAGTTTTTTTTCTTAGATAACACAGCTGAGATTAAAACAATAGGCTACTTAATTGATCCAATGTCTGTTTCTACAGCTATTCAGTTAAAAAAAAATTTAGTCTGATTTTCTTAGGTTGTTCCTTTTGTTCTGCAAGGAAATGAAGCTTAAGCAGCTTATTAACCCATCCACACATGTGGATGGGCACCCACACACAGAGTCCCTCTCACCTCCAATAGCTTTAGGACTTACTGGCTAATTTCAAACAGGTTTTATGGAGCAGCAGAAATTAACCTCAGTGCCCAGGCAGAGAGGGAAAAAAGCAAAATTAATACCTGTCTGAAGGAAGAACCATCATAATTAGAGAATCAGCTCAGAGGTACAGAACAAAAACCAAAACTAAGTCCAGCTGCTGTCCCAATATGTAAATTGGGACTGGAGGCTGTGCTGATGGAGGAGGATCTGATCCAGCAGAGCCTGGATGACTGCAATGCAGGCAAGTACAGCCCCAGCTGCCGGGCCCCATTGAGCTGCCCTGCAATGCCCACGTGCTGGAGGCTGAAGAGGACATGCACCAGCTGCTACTCCTGCGCCAGCAGCTCCAGGTGACAGGCAGTGCTTCTGAGAACACCCACAACATCATCGTCCATAAGGCTAAGGAGGACATGGGTGCAGATGAGGCACAGTTCAGCATGGAGATGCTGCTCACAGGCCAGGTCTATCCATGGGCTGACAAGTACTAGCCCCACAAGCCCCGCTTGCTCAACCATGTGCACACAGGCTTCAAGTGGAACAAGTACAACCAGACCCACTATGACATTGACAACCCGCCCCACCCCAAGACTGTGCAGGGCTGTAAATTCAACATCTTCTACCCCGACCTCTTTGACAAGCGCTCAGTGCCTGAGTACTTCCTGGAGGCCTGCCAGGACAGCAAGGACTTCGCCATCCTGCACTTCCATGCCGGGCCACCCTATGAAGACATCGCCTTCAAGATTGTCTGCAGGGAGTGGGAGTATTCCCAGTGCCACAGCTTCCGCTGCCAGTTTGCCAATGGCATCTTCCACCTCTGGTTCCACTTCAAGCGGTACCAGTACCACCAGCGAGGGGCTGCTCAGTGCCCTCGGACCCCTGCCAGGGGTGGGCTGGGGGCATCATCTCATGGCACAGACACTACTCCATGCACAGCCCCAAGGCCTAGCCCTGAGACTCTGGTATAAATAAAACAAGGGTTGTTTAAGCCATAGGATCGGGGTGGGGGGAGGAAGTGATTTTTACAGTTTTTTACAGTTTTGGAGGAATTCAAAGCTGTTTGTGTACACCATGACACAGTTGCAATGCTGCTAGCTTTTACCATAATAATTAAAAATTTAAGCTTTTATCTATGCACATATCTACATCACATAAAATTACAACTTTACCGCACCCTCCTTGTAATTCCTTCAGCAAAATCATTCTGTTTTTAAGCATGCATTGTTCAAATTCTCTGTATCTTTTGTATTAATAGTATCAAAATAAGTTGAAATATTTATAGATATTAAACTTCAATATGTTAACTTGACCTGATCTTAGCAACACTTAAGTTTTATTGCTTTTAGTCTAAGTACTCTTAAGTTAGATTTTATCAGTTTGGTATTCTGTTGAAGTTTTATTATTTTTTCTGTCAAAGTTCATTCATTTCAAATCTTAGTATTGTTTAATATAAATTATCCTAAGTTTTGTTAAAAGTCATCTGTCTAAACTGTAAGATATGTAGTTTTTTTCTTAGATAAGACAGCTGAGATTAAAACAATAGGCTGCTTAATTGATCCAATGTCTGTTTCTACAGCTATTCAATTTTTAAAAAAATTTAGTCTGATTTTCTTAGGTTGTTCCTTTTGTTCTGCAAGGAAATGAAGCTTAAGCAGCTTATTAACCCATCCACACATGTGGATGGGCACACACACAGAGTCCCTCTCACCTCCAATAGCTTTAGGACTTACTGGCTAATTTCAAACAGGTTTTATGGAGCAGCAGAAATTAACCTCAGTGCCCAGGCAGAGAGGGAAAAAAGCAAAATTAATACCTGTCTGAAGGAAGAACCATCATAATTAGAGAATCAGCTCAGAGGTACAGAACAAAAACCAAAACTAAGTCCAGCTGCTGTCCCAATATGTAAATTGGGACTGAGGATCAACTTTAGACATGATGAGTTCCTTGTAGGCAGAGTTATTTAAGGCACTCATTCAAGACTTTTTTTTTAATTTGTAGATCCTTATACTCCTTCCAGTGGAAATGCAAATCTGTTTAGGGCACTTCAGCCTGATGATAAGTATCTTTTATGGCCTCTCAGAGTTCATGGATCCTCCAGGATTGATATACTACTAGTTGTAAAATAATTCATCTCATGCAGACTTCTTGCATCTGCAGTTTGGGGCTAGAAGTTTCAGGAACACCCAAGTCGAGAAGCAAAATTTCCTAACTCTGGTTGAATTAGAAATAGTGCTTAGAAACCTCTTTAATAGTATTTCAACATTTCAAATCATGGCTGAAACAATAAAACTGACAGCAGGAAGCAACCCTTGCTAACATTCAGCACAAGTTCTCAACAAGATATTAAAAATACCTGTGAAAAAGTGTGTTTGAAAGCCCTTTCCTACATTTTGACTAGACATCCCTAGTGCTCATCTGTGGGATAGGTTAAGCAAGGGCTTAGATTTTTGTAATTTATTCCCCTCATTGCTATCCCCAAAAGGTTTCACAAGACTGGGCTAAAAAAGAGTTCATGTTGTGGTCCAACTCCAGTGGCACACCACTTCATACACAGGCAGCCCTAATGAGAGTTTCTCCTTAAAAAGTCCTATATTGATCCCTTATATTTTTCCTAAGCTGAAACCAGAAGAATATGCAGATTTTTTGGGCAGCATTTCAAAAGAACAGTGCTAAACATTCATCAGTAACTCTCACTTAGATTTCCTTATTGAGGCTCTTTGGAGGAGAAATAATATTTCAAATGAAGATGTGTCTATTAGCATTCAGAGGCATCACTTATTTGATAGCAGAATTGATGCTTTGCTAATCAACTGCTCACACGGGGATCTGAAGATAAATCCATGAGAATATGACAAGAATTAGACAAGGGACACATGGCTTGGAATGACAGAATACCCTCCTGGGCCTTCTCAGACTCCTTCAATTTGTGTATTTTGGAAGATGCATTTTCAGCCATCCTATAAAAAGATCAACCAATTACTCACATCATCCTTTTATTTCATTTCTCATACACACACTTCACTGGTATATTATTTTCAGTGGTTTCTGACCAGCGCAATTTTCATGCCATTTTTCAAAAAGGCTGTTGAATAGCAAGAAAATTGTAATTATGCTTTCTCTTGGACAAGGCAACTGCAAAGTGTGCTTTATGGCAGCATATTGACCAGTTAGTGTTTTTTCATAAAAACAAAACCTGCCTCAATCCTGAGATATATTAACAGAGCTCTGGCTCTCAGAGCCCTGATGACACCTGTGGCCTTAATGGCCTTGCCAGTCTCACCTGGGGACCCAGAACCATGACCCCTGTCCATGGGCCCATCTCTGCTCCAGCCCTCACTGGGGCCATGTGTTGTGTGCAGCCCCATCTGAGGTGCCCAAAAAGCCCCAGGCCTGTGCTGCAGATAAGGTCATTCAGTGCTGCACACTGGATAATTCTTTTACCAACCCTCAAGGGAGCTCCATCTCCAGTGCTGTCTCCTGCTTCTCACAGCAGGACTCCCCCAGACCTGGTCCACCATCTTACCTTGTTTAGGTCTGTCAGTGGATCCTGCCATTGTACAGAATCATGTTTGGAAAAGACCTCAAGGATCAATGAGTACAACCTTTGAACAATTTCCACCTGGTCAATTAGACCATGGTGCTGAGTGTCACATAATTTCTTGAGCACTCCAGGGATGGTGACTCCACCACATCCCTGAGAAGCCAGTTCCAATGCCTGACTGACAGCTCTTTCAGCGAGGAAAGTCCTCCTGATGTCCAACCTCAATCTCCCCCAGTGCAGTCTGGGGCCATGTCCTTCTGTCCTGTCACTGGCTTCCTGGGAGAAGAGGACAACCTGTTGTCACCAGGTACTGCAGCTCTGGGCATTGGGGACAGAGTGTCTTGCACAGCCCCTGTTGGCATCACCCTTAGTCACAGCCATCATCCCCACATCCAGCCCCTGTTGGGCTCCTCCATCACATCAGATCAAGTCAAAAACCCACAAGAATTTGTGTTCTGGCCTGAAGGACAAGGTCACGTACAGCATACAAAACATCTTTCCCCTGACCTATTTGTGTGCTATGGACACACATCCTGCTAGCCACAGCCAGTGCTCTAGCAGGGAAAATGCTGCTCCTTGCAAACGTGCAGGAGAAGAGGTCAGAGACTTAGTTCAGAACCACTCCCTGCTACTTTCAAGGGCCTGCAGTCAGTAGCCAGGAAACACTGCACAAAGAAAGGCAGGTAGGGCACAGGCTATGGAAGTTCAGAGCACAATTTCACTCCCTGACTGCTGTTACCACTCGTGGATAAATGAGCCAAGCAACACAAGACATAAAAAGCCTACCAGAATGTACCAGCTTCTGGTACATCAGCTCCTCTGTCTCCCTCCACTCTAGAAACCCTTATTCCATTTATTCCCTTATTCCATGAGTTTCTAGAGTGGAGGGAGACAGAGGAGCTGATGTTTCAGAATATCTGCAGATAGTCAATTATTCATATGCCCTCATGGAGAGGGAAAAGAGCAATATTTCCAGTTCAGCATCAGCATATACTGAAAGCACTGTGAAAAACCACCAGAGGTGTGAAATAGCTGTCAGTCCATGTGAAAGGCCAAGATTAAGCACCCCTCTCACCCAGCAATCTTAGTCTAAGGATAGCAATCATGAATCAGCCACTCAAAGCCCACAGAGGGCTTGTTCCAGGAAACCACCCTTAGAAAGGGCGAGGATGGTTTGGAAATGCACACAGACAAAACCACACCAACAACCTGCCCACGAAGGGATATTAATAATCTACAGATTGTACATGCACAGGCAGATTGCTCCAAACCTCCCAGGGTGTGGGGCTGGGAGCACATCCTCCCATCCTGCCCTCTCCAAAGGAGCAAAGCATGCTAACAGAGGAAACTGAGGAAGGAAACCTCCTTATACCTCCTCACAAAGGGCAAGTCCATGAAACGCAGGGCTCTATTTACAGCCCTCCAAAGTCCCTGCCTGCCAGATGGTCCCTTTGAGCTCTTTGGTGGGGCACAGCTTAGGCTGTGTTAAGACTCCCCAGAGCTGGAGTAAACTCACAGCAGGAAAGAACCAGGGGATTGTACCAAGTGCCACCAATACAAGACCACACTGTGTGAGGTACAGATGACCTCATTTTCTGTGGAAGATGACATTAGAAGAGAGCTGTGTGTTTTCAGGTGTGAGGTAAGGAAGGATGAGGCTATTTCTTATGGGAAAATATAACAACTAAAACAGCAACACAAAAAAAACCCTAAACAAAAAAACCACAATCCTGGGAAGTGCCCCTAGAAGGTTGTAAAGATAGAAGCCAAGCTAACAATCCTTTGTTCTTCTGGAAATACTTTCCTCTGCCCATAGCAACGGAACCAGCACCCCATATTACCATCCTAAGTTAAACACGGGCCCTTCTGGCTCTCAGGAGGCCAGGATTTAAACTTCTTTGTTTTCACAAAGCAAAAAAATACACGCTTGCAGAAATCACTCTCTTCTGATTCATTTCCTTTGGCATTGTATTGTTAATTTGCTTTAACAAAATACTCCGTTTTCTCCTCTTCCTCCCCCTTTCCTCTCCTTCAGGGCCACGTTTTCCCCCAGCAGGGAGAAAGTCTAACTTTCTAAATAAGCCATTACTGTAGCTAATAGCCTAGAGGGAGAACAGCCCCCCTGTGAACCCTGAGAACACTGTGTATTAACTCTTGTAAAGCAGACAAACGAAAGCAGGAACACATGTTATACATTAGAAGTTCATATTTTGATGGTAGGCTGCTGCAGCCCAAGCTTCAATTAATTTTGCTCCTGCTCCCTTGGCTTCTCAGGTTTTCTGAACTTCAGCCACTAAATCTGGGTTTGCATCACTCAGGTCCCAAAGATTTCCTTCCAGGTGGAAGGAAAGAGCTTCTGACCACACAAGCCCCATTCTCATGCTGGCATGTTCAGTATTTCAAGAGATAAATGGAGAGAGTCTTGGGACGGACTGGTAAAGACCAGGGCCATATAGCCTTTATTACCACAAAGCCCCACCGATGTTCTGGAGCCATGCATCTGCTGAAAGGAACCAATTATGTGATTGCTAGCCCTGGTTTTAAGAGAGGAACCTGTAACATACCTGTGTTCCTTGTTAGACTCAATTACAAACTGCTGTGGGCACAAGAGCAGAAAAAGCAGGAGAAAAAAACCTAGCAGTAAATTTACTGCTTGGCTTCAGTTGCAACCTACTGCTTCCCAAGGAGTAAATATAGATACATGAATATTATGTAAAACTGTTTGGACCATAGGTTTGAATTCATCACCTGCAAGTCAGCAGTAGGCTTTCACCCCAGTTCTTAAAACTGCTTTTATACCTCATAACCCTGTCCTGGGCAGCATCTCTTGCCCTCTAGTTGAAAGGTTGGCTTGTCACCTCACACAGACACACACTCCAGCCTTAATATTCCATTACTTTGTAAAAAATTCTCACATGTCACCCATCATCTCTGTACAGAGGTGCAAACCACAGTCTTCACTGAGTGAGAAAGTGAGGAGAAAAAAAAAAAAAAAAGAAAACAACCAAAATAGATGTAGAATTGAATTATAAAACCAAAAAAAATGTGGGGAAAAAAGGGAGTTCTTACATAACCTTTCATTCATGTAAAAGCATCTTTGTTTATGCAACAATACCAGATATTAACACCCCAAGAATTATCTTTTAATGACAAGCACCAGTTATTTGATTTACATAGAAAAGAAAATCTACGTGATATTTATTGTTGCTGAAGAGTAGAAACTCTACTCCTCTGAAAAGCAACACTGCTCATTATTATGACACACAAATACATATGATATGAATTATATGGAGTAGCTGGCTGAGGTGAACCATTTTGCTTTCCTGCTGCCTCAGAGCTTTAGCTGGGGCTGAAGTGCAGGTGACAGTTCATGCTTCAGATGGAAACACTCCTCTGGAGTGAGAGCAAGCACCAGCAGGGATTCAGAGATGGTCCCAAATGCTCTGTGCAGTGTCAGAAGCTAATCCCACCTCTGCAAGGAAGTGCTAGGGGGAAAACAGCACTCAGTACTGAGAGGGCATGCTCAAACTTTCTGGCTGATGAGATTCCCAGAGCTCTTCAACATGTGCTGGGCAGTTACATCATGCACATGGCTCTGCTTCCAGCAGCCTGCTTAATACATCAAGAGCTGCTGTGGGGGAAAGGAGGCAGAAGAGTGAGCAAACTCCTCATCAGAGTGACCTCAGTCAATGCTGCAGCCAAGTCTGTGAGGTTTGGATCCAGAGCACCTCCCAGCATCCAGATCTAGAGCCCTAGGTGCTGCCATTACAGAACGAGGGGCCAACAGAGGTAATAAATACATGCAAAAACATCAAACTTCAGCTCTGACCGTGGCCCTCGTGCACAGAACACAATATGCTTTCATCTGTGTCCATCTCTGCTTGGTACAAGAAGAGTGCAGCCAGCAGCACAGGACTTCAGGGAGATTGGCAAAGATCTTCCCCTCCATGCCAAGGGCAACACTTCTTGCCTGTGGCATTTTCCGCCCACACGTTAATTCCCCTCACTTCATGTCTGAAAATAAAGAGGAAAAAACCCCATCATCATTCAATAACAGGAGCAACATCAATTCACCAGGGGAAACAACAAAGGCAGGGGAACACAGGGAGGAAATGTTTATACATGCAAAGGAACTGCCAAGAAAACCAACCGATGAAAAGGCAGAAAATAAACAAATCCCACCCTGCCCTGCTCACCCCCCATCTCCAGCTGCAAACCAGCCAGGCCTTTGTGTCACCCTGCTGCAGGTGCCAAAACTTTATCCTGGCAGCCATCCAGGAGTTTTTGCTCCTCAGGACAGATGGACAGCAGGGATGGTTAAAGCAGCCATGCCCTGCTGTTTGCTTTGCCAGTGCTCCACTGGGCTCACTGCTAATGGAGACAGCCCCAGTGCAACAGGGTCTTCTTCTCAAGTAATTTTGTTTCTGTCACTGAGAACCTTCCATTTCTCATGGCTCCTCTCAAAAGTCTTTATCTCCTCCTCCACAGAGAGCAAGCACCTTGGATTTGGAGCACTTCCTACCAGGTAACCACATCCTTGCTAACACCCATTCCAAGGTGGCAGACAGCCCCCAGCCTGACTCCCATGAACGCTTCCACTGGGCAAGGATAAAACACCTGAACAGGTCACCAGCATCAGTGTTTGTCATCTCAGAACCATATTTCTGCCTCCATGCAGAATGACAGACTCCAGAGACAAAATGGTGCCTCTGCTTTTGTGTTGTCTTGTGGAAATGCCAAAAGGGGTGGAGAGAGAGGGGAAAGGGGTGGAGAGATGTGGAACACCTTATGGAAACAGATCTGTACTAGTGATGAAAGATACCCTCTGGTCCTGCCAGAGCCTGCTCCTACCCAAGTCCACAACAGAAGGGGGGAAAAAGAAACAACCACCAAAAAAAAACTCCATTGAACCCAAACACCCCCATTTCTCTGTGTTCCACTTTCACACACAGCGTATTGCAGGAGACCAATCCCATTTTATCTAGAAGCTTGCAACATTAGTGTTAACAATCATAACTTTCCTTCAGAGGTGCTGCTCCTTCACTCTGCACATAGCCTGGAGTCGAGTTCTCATTGTTTCTACTCCTGAAGGCACCTGGAGTCAAACCAGTCACTGATGAGCACTGGGTTTTACCACAGAGGACGTGGAAGAGCAGAATGAAGGTGCCCTGTGCTCAGAAGAGCTGTACTAGTGACTTACCAGGGCTGTTTAAAATGACAAGACAACATAGAGGAACACTGAGACTCATCCATCCTGTATCCACTGTCTGAAGGAAGACTCCAGGAGTCTTCTGCCTGCTTCTTTATTCTATGTACTTTTAATATCCCTGTGTTTGTGCAAGGTATTAAACCCAGCAAACGCTGATCACTGCCTCTGCTGTGATCCCTTCAGATCATTAAGTTAAAGTCAATGTGCCTGCTTTTGGCACTAGCACACATCCTGTACTTCTGAGGGGAGGTTGGGGCCCTCTCACTCTGCATCAGCTCCTTGGCAATGTGCATACAGAAACAGAGCTCCTATCTGCCCATTTCTAGAAAACAACAGGTTTCCTAATCAGCAAGCCCAGATCTCATCTCACCTTGCGCAATTTTAAATGTTCTCAAACACAAAACAAACCACACACAAAAAAACCCAAAAGCCCCTAAGCAGTTACTGACATGACTCCTGCACTGTTCCTGTAGAGTCTCCTAAAGTGAATGGCTACAAAAATGAAAATAAATAAAAAGAAAGAGCACATGGGCTGTGCCAGAGTAAGCTTAAAAGGCAAATGAACTTATTTTAAAATTAAAAGCCTGTCCTGACACAAGATGACCCTGAAGAATATTTACCTTTTTTTCCCCAGCAGCCTCTTGTCTGTCTACACAAGGAACCAAAGTGACAACCATTACCAGAGCCTTCAAATACCTTACTATTTTAGTTTGCAACCATCCAAGACAAGGAGCAGCTCAGTTTTCAACAGAAAACAAAGATCCTAAATACAGGGCATAAGAATTCACCCTGTCCTCTGGCTAAGTCAGTCCCTGCCACACATCCAGGCACAAGGGGAAAGCAAAGCCATCGATGGGATTTTAAAAAAAGCCTGCAAAACACTCGTGTGAGGACTCGGGTCAACACAGCTTTCCACGACCTTCATTTCTTGCAGAAGTCATCAATATTCACCTACTAATGAGAACTCGTGGCCTCACAATTGGCTTTTCCCTTCCCAGCTGTGCTCTAAAGCTGTTCTTGCTTGCCCAAGGGTAAAGGGATGGAGGGAAACACTCAGGTCTCTAGAGGGCAAAGTCAGAAACCTAAACATAGAACCACTCCTACTCCTTTTGTTGGGCTTTCATTGTCAGTGTCAATAATGTCTTATGGATCAGCAAGGTGACCACCAAAACACACACGGGGCTTTTTGTCCTGTGACTTTGACCCCATTCTCTTGAGTGTCTCTCTAATACAAATGCTAATTTATGCTTTGCTTGTTCTTTTTGAATTCATGCACAGGAAAGATTTCTCTTGCCAAATTGTTGTTTTGGAGGTTTCAGCTGAAAAACAAAAGCAGACTAAAGGGAAAGTTAACCCTGGGGTTTCAGGAGGAAGCATGGAAAACCTAAACCTGTAATCCCAGCTAAAGTAGTTCCAAGTACACAACTTTTGTTACAGTATTTGCAGCTTGAATTCATGACATTCCAAGGACCTCTCTTTCATTTCCCCTCAACCTCAAGTTTTCATTCTTGTGTGTATTTTCTTAAAAAATCCAAACGAAACCCAGTACTACATTATTTCTACTCTCTTCATCCTCTCACATTGCATCCCCACCTTCAGCTCCTGCACCTCATCTGTAGTAAGTTAACTGATCACAACCAAACATCTCAGTAGGGAAGAAGTTTCTCGTTTACCAGACTGATAAAGGCTGTTCCAGGACTAACAAGAACTTAAACACCCCTCAGTCTAGGTGGATGCATTCCCAACATGCTCACCAGGAACAAGAATTAACATTAAAACACTTTTCAATAACCTAAGTGCTGACAGACCCTTTAATGAAACAGCTCTAGCACCCAGTTTAAATAATGATCTAGCCCTGAAAGCTTACAGCATATGGCCATTAGCAAACTCTACAAATCTCAGGTAACTTCTTCACAGAATTTTAAAACACTTAGCAAACACTAATTAATTGAGCATCACATCACCTGCCAAACTAAATAACTGAATTAACCACGACAATACATTGGATTTTCCTGTCTTCACTTTAGGTTGTTCAAACAATTTGCTTTCTCGTTTTCCTCAAAGTGAGCACTTGCTCTTCCCTTAGCAACCACTACAGTCAAACCCACTACAAATGCAGAGAGGCCTGGATACATTTTGAATCAATGAGTGAAAGAGGGATTTTCACCTTTTACTAGCTCCAAGTCCAGCATTTTTTTCACCCCCATCAGCAGGCGGGCTCCAGGGAAGCAATGCTGCACGCTGGCCATAAAGGTCAATCCATATTAGATGTGGTCAGAACAGAGGATATGCTCCCAAAAAAGCAGCTTTCCCATCACCCCCCTCACTGTGGCATTAGCTGATGGCACAGAGAGGCTGAGAGCACACAGAGAAGATTCCTTTCAAGTGCAGCTGAACAGAATGATCAGCTCCATTTGCTAATGGACATTCAGCCTGCTGGATGAGGCTAAGAGTAGCCCAAAATATATATATACTGTGGATTTTAGGTCCTAATCAACAGATATTTAGTGCTGCACATCAGTTCCTTATGGGCTACTGGATTTATCAAAAGAAATAGAGGCACAAACCACCCACTCCTGAGAAGAAGATAGTGCTAAGGCTCTTTAAGTGCACATTTGAGCAATGAAGGAACATCAAAGCATCAGAATGGAAGTTTCAGTTCCTTCCTTTCAAACAGCAATGCACAAAGGAAAAGAGCTGGTTTAAATTCACACAGAGGCAGAGTTGCATGCCTAGGGCAGCCACCAGAGCTATGGCTTCCTTAGCTCTTTGAGAGCTCCAGAAAAACAGTTTGAGAAATTCCCGTGGATGAAAGGCCTGGATCTAGAGAGCAACACTTCCCTCAGCCCCAGCAGTTCTCCTCCTTCCTGCAGTAAAGGCACACGCACCTCAAGCAAAGCTGAATCCCACATAAAATGTTATGTCACCTTGAACTATATCTAGTCCAAAAAGACACTTACTTATTTATATATTCTTACTTATTTATATATTCTTCTTGTAAAGGACCTGTGACAAGTCAGCCACAAGCAAAATTCAGCAGTGTCACTACCCTCTGAGACAAGGCAACAGCACCTACTCCCCACACAAACACAGCTCTGCAAGTAAGTGCACAAAACAAGAGCAACTTTACAGTCAGCAAAACCATTCCATATCTTATAGCCCCAGTGTTATTAAAGTGTAACATACTCACAGAGAAAACAGCCAAAAGGAAAAGGCAGCTTCACATCACAACCAAACTCCAGGACCAGAAAAAAAGGCTCCCAACTCTCTGTACCTCAAAGGCAACACTGCCTGGCCATGTACAAGGGAGGAAAATTTAACCTCTAGCAGGTGCCCCAACAGGTGTGGCTATTTAGCAATCAGGCACAACACTGAATTTGGGTCAGTCAGTACCAAAATGGCTTAGTGAGACCGGTGGTGCAGAGATGCAGCTGATAAAAATTATGAAGTGAAGTGGTGAGCTCTCGGGAGTGTCTTGTACCTCGGCATTTAAGAGTGTGGCCATTTAAACACTCTAGCACCACTACAGCAGTTTAGTTGTATTAGTCTGTGCTCATCTGCTTTTGTAGGACAGTCAGCTCTGTGGCAACAACAGTGTGATCAGGAGGCACTGAAGATGCCTGTTTTAAGGGCAAGGTTAATTTTTGGACCTATAAACAATTATCTCTTTGAATTTCCATCTGGTGCTGGAGTTGCAGTACTTGGTCCTGTAATTTCAGTTGCTGGAAAAGCTCTTTCTTGTGCTTGATTTTTGGGAGGGGGATTAGGAGAAATAAACTGATGTTGGTTTTATTTGTGTGCGTGGTTTGGGATTTGTGGGGTTTTTTGGGATTTTTTTCAGGAATCAACTCTAGTGAATAATGTGAAAGCACAAACCACTAGCATTGGGAATTGGGAGTGGAGCAGGCATTGCAGCTTTGTGCAACCAGCGCTGCTTTATCTCTCAGATACCCTGATTTGTGTCTGTCATGGTGGCAAGGGGCAGGGCAAGCAGCTCTCTGTCACCTTCCTGCATCCCTGCTTCTCCCAGCGCCTCTTGCATCCCGGGTGGGTGAAAACAGGATGCCCCTCAGCAGGGCTTTCCGGCACACCCCTCGCTGAGCCTTGTGCAGCTGTGGTAGCCTGCAGGTCAGTTTCGAGGATTTAGAAAATAGGTGTGTTTCGATGATTTATACAATAGATGTGCTGCAAAAGCAGCAGCCTTTGCCGTTTTGTTAAAACGCACCGATTTGCAAAGAGACAAAGAGTAAAAGAAAACAAAGTGGGTGCAAACAGACCTAGATCCTCCCTTCTTTGTTTCTTAACAAATCCGCTGGAAACACACATTTGGCTGAGAGGAAAATCGTTTGTTTGCATTAGGACCCTCTTAAGTCACTGCTCCTTTGCTCTGAGGAGATCATGAGCCATTGTTCTGTTCTCTGAAACCAGTGCTGGGGCCGGTGTCCCTACTGAGACTCTGGAGGAGCCTTTTGACTTCCTGGCTCAACTTCTGGCAAGCAAACTACTTGCTGCAGGGTGGCAGCCCCAGTCTAAATTTCTGAAGACATGTAGTTACACCGAACCCCAGTTCAGCAAAGACTGAGCACTCTCTTACCAGACTCGAGCTCTTCTTTTGGGGAGCAGCAGAGAGACAGTCACACTATAAACAAGTTACACATTGTCACTGAAGATTAAAAACTGCTGCTAGTTTTAAATTTAATTTTAACGATTGGAAACTTTAGGAATTAAGAAAAAAAAAAGCTATGTAAAATATTAGCCTGAGGATCACAGATTTTGGCCGAAGATCTTTCCCAATTTCAGTGGCATGGTTGAATACACACTACAAAAAGACAGCTGTGTCACATAAGACAGCCCATTGCTATATATAATATCTAACCAAAGGAATGATTCAGATGCTGAAGGTGCTACTAAAGGCAAGTTCACTAGGTAGGGTTTGCTTAAATCCCTCTTATGCTTCTTTTCCTGAAGGGGAAGGAAAAGTGTTTTCAAATAAGGAGACATTTTTCTCAGAAGTCATCTGGTTTTTTCAAACAATTTTGGAAAAAAATCTCTGCTTTGTAACAGATAATCATAATTTATCTTCCACTGAGTTCTGCTATAGGAGAACTTGTTTCTAGCCTTGTTCTTGTACCGCAAAGAATTCACAATTCTTCATTTCTGTTATTCTTAACACTGTCTGTGTACCAAACTAAATTCTTCATTTTCCTGCTACCCCTATCCTTAAGTAGTCTCAGTAGGAGGTATAAAGGCTTATCCACTCAGTGCCTAACCACAAAGCTTAAATATATTTGAAACTCTTTCAAGGTTTCTAGGTGAAATGAAACATTGCCATTGTGAAAACAATTCTTTCCAAATGCTGCAGAGTGCCATCACACAGTGAAATTGCTGTTATTGCACACAAGCACCAAGGAATATTCACACCTGATGTCTACAGAAAGCTCGGGATGTGTAGAAGTGCCCAGGGTTATGCTGATACCGGATATTTCAACATCCTGCTTGATATTCTCCAAGTCCCAGGACATTCAGCAAACCTGGAGGCAACTCTACGCGATTTGTTGGCAAGAAAAAGGCTTATGAGTTTCAAGAGGCTTTTGCTTTTATATTTTTTTAAATAAGTATGCAAGGAACAAAAAGCCAAGGTGTGAGAATTTCATATTTACCTAGAAAAGCACCATAGGTACAAGGCAACTCCTAGAAAAGCTGCTGGTGCCCCAGCCCAGGTGGTGGCTGGAGTCTCAAGTGAGTGACATTTTTGTACCACACCAGTGCTGTTGATTCTACAGGAGCTGAGCTCAATCCTTCATGTGCCACTCAGACCAAATGCCCCCTGACTCTGGAGCAAAACCTGCCTGATCAGTGTCTGAAGGATGCAGCCCTGGGGTACACGGTTCACTGCAGTTGCCAATTAACTGAGAAGAACATCCCCATCACTGACTGGGTTCCCAGTGCATCTTTATTACCCTTTCCAGGCTTTGTCTGTGCCCAGAAGGTTTAACTGAGCTTGGGGAGGCAGTGTGCTAGGCAGGGTCTCAGCAGAGAGAGAGCCATCTGTCTGCAGGAGGCAAAGGCAATACCTCCAGGAGCAGGGCAGAAAAAACCATACAAGTGTGTTGTGTTCTGCCCTGGGCCCTATCTATCAGAATGCGTTGTCTTCCCCTGAACCCAAAGAATATGGTGGCCAGATTTCTATCCCTTTGTTTCACATGGAAACTGCTCCGGCCATCAAAGGCCAGCTAGCTGCAATCACAGAAAATACTTTTTAGTCAAGCCTACAGTATATGCAAAAGGTAAAAATGCTTGTTGGCATCCCAGCCCAGAAAAGACAGAAAAATCACAAATAGAAAGGAAAATAGGGTGTAGAAAATTGCTACATTTCTAAACCCTAATTTTTAAGATTTTGCTTCCAGCCCTGGAGAACTGCCAGGTTGATTTACAGTGCAGTTTTTTCCTTGGTGTTTTGCTTTCCTATTACCAGGTGCTAAACTGGCTGGGGTTCATGCTTGCTTCTCACACAACAATCTTGGATCTTGGAAGTATTAATACGTGCTCTCAGATGTTGCACAAATAACCATGTCATGTTTGCCAATTATACTCTACTTGTCTGTTGTTAACAAACCATGCAATTTCTAGTTTCCTGCAATAAATTCAAGCATAATTATCTTGTAATCTCGCAGGTATAAATGTAATTAAGCCAGGGAATCACAGTAATAATTACCAGGTAGATACCAAAGATACTGTGCTGATCCCACATCCTTCTGTATGACGCTAATCGTGTCACATGATATTTGTATTTCTTTGATACTTTCCTTAATATCTCTGAGAACAGCCATGTGAAACTGATTATCTTGTACCTTATTAACTGGCCCCTCCAATTTAAATTGACTCTCCAGCTTGCAAGGCAATCACAAATCTTACAGGGGACAGAAATGTGACAATTTCATTGCCAGATAACAATGCAAATGTGAGGCCATGCTATGCATAACAATTGGAGTCAATCACACCAAAGTAGTTTCATGTTAAATTGCATTGCTTGGTGATTTTTTTGAGATAACAGAGATTCCTATGCCCTGCATCAGCTTCCTGTCAGGAAACATCATCTGCCAAACTTCCTGCTTGCCACAGTGGGGAAGAAGAAGACAATATAACGTTTTCTTTACCGTGATCATTGCGTGGCAATGAACAGCTGTGGGGAACTGCTTCCAGCTGGGCAGGAAAAACAGTGAACTAACAGCAAAAAGGGATGAGAAGAGACCAATACAATTAGGAGAACAAGTTCAAAACACATGAGACCTCTGAAAACAATTCACCTGGACACCCCTCCATTTTCTAGCACAGTATGAAACTGAGACCAGCATGACCTTGTGGATGCTCCTGTACTTTCTGAAGACATAGAACAAGTCAAGAAATAATTTGCTCTTTAAAGCCCACAGAAGTATTTGTGTTTTACAGAGGAAAAAAATGAGGAGTTCTCAAACATATCTTAAGGTACAACAGTGACATATTCCTCATAGGCAAAGCCAAAAGGTCAGAGCTTTTAGGTGACATGCACCTCTTGTAGAGGAAGGACAGAAGGTGAAGGCCCAGTGCATCAAAAAGCTTTTTCTCATTCAAATGCAGCATGAAGGCAGCAGTTTTGCCTAATTGTTAACAGAAGTTCTGCTGGCTTTTCATCTCCCTGGGGCTCATTCCCACTTCATCTGCTAATATAGCAAGTTATAGTGAATTGGTTGTCGTCAAAGTTTGCTGATCAGGAACCCAGTCTTTCTAGCTGGCAGCAAGCCTGGAGTATGGATTTGGCACAATAATGAGCAAGGCTGGGATATTTTGAATAAACCTGGGCTCCCTTGGTGCAGGGCCAATTTATCAGCTCAATATGAGAAGTGTGGCTATGGGTATTAAATGCCAGAACACTAAAAGCTCAGAGACTCCTGAGAGCCCTACCCTGAGCCAGCTCCCTCTTCTGTATGCCTAAACAACACAGGAGAGATAAAAACACAGGCTGGCATTTGTATTTCCAAACCATTTACATTTAATTTAATAATATCTGTAATGTGTTTGGCGAATAAGCCGTGGTGAATTCCAACAAACTCTCTTGTACCTGAGCAAACCTGAGCTCCCAAAGGGACTGGAATTAAAGGCTGGAGCTAAGCAGGGACTACCATGGGCCAGCATTGCTGGGAGCAATGGCACAGCCCTGCTGCCCACTGATGTTTGCACTGTCAGGCTGCTGCCTGCACTTCCCACTGGGAAAGGGCTCCAGGCAGCTGGAACTGCCCTCTGGGAAGAGGCAGAGGAAGTGGATTCTTTCTTCAGGAGACCCAGACTTTTGGCAACCAGGCAAGCAGCTGGATTTTTAGGGCAGCATGGCTGACTCAGGGTCTGGGTAAGGGCAGACACAGGGCTCTTCAGCTGGCCAGTGGTTTTGTTCTGTTTCAGCCCTGACAAGCTTGGTTTCTTACCTTCTTCAAGACATCATGATGTCCTTATTTTGGTGCCTATGCTCTTTTCCTGGCAAAGCCCAGCAGCATGGAGGCTCCCCTTCAGTCCCTCAGCCTCCACAGGTTTCCTGCCAGCTACCCTGAGAGAGGTTGTGATGCCTTCATTGCTCCTCCACCCTGCATAGGCACAAACCCCAGCTTTATCCAGTGATGGGCTGGGATTTCCCTCATGTTTATCTCCTCCAAGAAGTCCCCCTCACTCCCTGAGAGCTGCTGGCCCAGGGGTGACTGCAGCCATGCCACAGCCCCATTTATCAGGGTGTGCCCTCTCCTCAAGGCCCTGGCATGGCTTGGGGAGGACCTGCCCTCAACATTGCTCTGCTTAGCTGAAAGAAGACTTCTCTGTAGGGGGTGGAAAGAAATGACAGTCTGTAGGAAACATGGGTTGTCCTCTGGAAAAGGCAGCAGAGAACAAAGGTGCTTTGGAACAGGTTTTTTGTGGGGTTTTGTTGTGGTTGCTGATGGCTTTTCACCACTGGCCACCGGTGACTGCTTTTTGTCAGGACCCACAAACACCTCATTTTCTAAATGGTTTGAGAGCTGGATGAAGGACTCATCTGCCTGGGGAAAGTGAGAATGTGCATGGCCATTCTCATCAGTCACAGAGGATAATGTAGCAAAATTAAGCTACCAGGACAACACCTGCTGCCTTCACAGTGCCTCAGTCCCAGCCATGCCATGGCACGTCTGTGTGACTGGTGGGGTGTAAGGTCCAGCTCCTCTTTCTCTCCTGAATCTAAACTCCCCAAGATGCAGAGTTTTATATTCCACTGCATCTTTTTTTCTGCAGCCTTCCATGCTTGGCCCAAAACAGTTCTATGCCCCCTAATCCAAAACTGGGCTGTGACCCTGACAATGGATGAGACTGCTCAGGTCAGCACTGAGGCTTCTGTGGTGTCCCCAAATCAACCCTCTCTTGTTCTCTCTTCCCATGTGGGGAAAAGCGAAGTCTCCCTTGCAGTTCCAAATCTCACTTACTAAGCTCTCTGGACAAGCACAGCACAAAGCCTGCAATGTGAACTTTCACTGGTGCCACAGTCATTGCCTGCAGTAACTGGCCATGAGCACGTCGTATTCCCCACAACCATCAAGCAAGAACTGCTCTCTGCTGCAAGGTAGAGTCTTGTTTTTGCTTTGAACAAAATCCTACCTCACTTCTAATATGAAACCCTCCAGAGGAGAGAGAAGGCAGAGCTTTCTCTGATGTAGAACAGCTGCTCCAGCTCTGTGATTTATGTGGGACACCCAGAAACCTGCACAATGGTGCTTTGTTACAGATGCTGTAACACAGCCTGCTAAAAGCAGTCACAACACAACATTAGCACCTCAAAGCCTAGAGAACCAGGGCAGTGTAGAGAGCAGACTGGGAAAACACAGATTGAGAGAGAAACCTTCTCTGAACAAATGACAAACTAAACTTGCAAGGCAGAACACTACACGGAGTTACCTTGATGTTTAACAAGAGCCCAGCTGAGGGAGAGTGGAGAAAGGTTTTGCCCAGGAACACATATAATGAATTTTGCTGTACATGCTGAGTCTTCAGCTAATGTTCAGTGATCTCTTGTGAATTAGATGTAAGATACAAGCTTACTCTCACCTGGAAAATGAGAATATAGGACAGAGCCCATGTCTTCAAGCACTGCTAGCAAGTGCTGCCACCCAGTCATCCCTGACTTCAGTGCTGCAGCAAAACTCACAAGGAACCGATGCCATTGCCTCACGTGTTTGCTGAGAAGGTGAAATTCACCCTTAAGCAGAAGGGTCTGCGAGTCAAATCTCACTTAATCCTTCAAAAGACACTCCAGCTGATACACAAAGGTTGAGAATGAATTGTACCCCCAGACAGCAGTGCATCAGTACCATGTCAGGACCCACAAACACCTCATTTTCTAAATGGTTTGAGAGCTGGATGAAGGACTCATCTGCCTGGGGAAAGTGAGAATGTGCATGGCCATTCTCATCAGTCACAGAGGATAATGTAGCAAAATTAAGCTACCAGGACAACACCTGCTGCCTTCACAGCGCCTCAGTCCCAGCCATGCCATGTCACGTCTATGTGACTGGTGGGGTGTAAGGTCCAGCTCCTCTTTCTCTCCTGAATCTAAACTCCCCAAGATGCAGAGTTTTATATTCCACTGCATCTTTTTTTCTGCAGCCTTCCATGCTTGGCCCAAAACAGTTCTATGCCCCCTAATCCAAAACTGGGCTGTGATCCTGACAATGGATGAGACTACTCAGGTCAGCACTGAGGCTTCTGTGGTGTCCCCAAATCAACCCTCTCTTGTTCTCCCTTCCCATGTGGGGAAAAGCGAAGTCTCCCTTGCAGTTCCAAATCTCACTTACTAAGCTCTCTGGACAAGCACAGCACAAAGCCTGCAATGTGAACTTTCACTGGTGCCACACAGTCATTGCCTGCAGTAACTGGCCAGGCCTAAAGCACGTCGTGTTCCCCACAACCATCAAGCAAGAACTGCTCTCTGCTGCAAGGTAGAGTCTTGTTTTTGCTTTGAACAAAATCCTACCTCACTTCTAATATGAAACCCTCCAGAGGAGAGAAGGCAGAGCTTTCTCTGATGTAGAACAGCTGCTCCAGCTCTGTGATTTATGTGGGACGCCCAGAAACCTGCACAATGGTGCTTTGTTACAGATGCTGTAACACAGCCTGCTAAAAGCAGTCACAACACAACATTAGCACCTCAAAGCCTAGAGAACCAGGGCAGTGTAGAGAGCAGACTGGGAAAACACAGATTGAGAGAGAAACCTTCTCTGAACAAATGACAAACTAAACTTGCAAGGCAGAACACTACACGGAGTTACCTTGATGTTTAACAAGAGCCCAGCTGAGGTAGAGTGGAGAAAGGTTTTGCCCAGGAACACATATAATGAATTTTGCTGTACATGCTGAGTCTTCAGCTAATGTTCAGTGATCTCTTGTGAATTAGATGTAAGATACAAGCTTACTCTCACCTGGAAAATGAGAATATAGGACAGAGCCCATGTCTTCAAGCACTGCTAGCAAGTGCTGCCACCCAGTCATCCCTGACTTCAGTGCTGCAGCAAAACTCACAAGGAACCGATGCCATTGCCTCACGTGTTTGCTGAGAAGGTGAAATTCACCCTTAAGCAGAAGGGTCTGCGAGTCAAATCTCACTTAATCCTTCAAAAGACACTCCAGCTGATACACAAAGGTTGAGAATGAATTGTACCCCCAGACAGCAGTGCATCAGTACCAAATCTTGATCTACCAGCTTCATTCCTCCAAAGGAACCCCAAACCCCCACCAGGTCAAGAAGCAGCTTTCATTCTTGGCAAGGTGGAGCTGTGAGGATTAGAACCTGATGACAAATCTAAATCTTGATGAAAAACTGCCAGAGGCCCATAAGGCTGCCAAAGTACAGCAGGCAGGCTTTCACATAATTGCAAGTCTTCCTTTCTCAAATGCCCAACCTGATTGACCAATTAAAGTGTTTAATTCTCTGAGAAAGAGTCTATCATTAACTATAATTTGTTCTAGTCTCACCAGTCCTTTCATGGCTGCCTCTGGTGAAAGAACCATTATGTATGATCTCAATCTCCATATTATAATATGGAACTTTTGATAGTTTGCTATAAATAGGAATTGATTCATAAGGAGAATAATGGATTCATTGCTAGTCCTTTACCAACTACTTAATGACTGTCAAGATACATTAAACATCCTTAGCCCTACACTGGGGCCTGAGTTTATTCTTGGCTAACACATCTGACTGTATTATGCACTCAGTGAATTAATGCCAGGTGAAAAATAGTCTCAGCAAAACCACATTTTAGAGTGCTTTATTTCATCATAAATATTGACACTGATCATTACAAATGCATTCCAGATGAGGCAATAAATAGGTAATCTATTGCCATTGAAAAGAAAGAGGAAAAAAAACCCAAAACAAAATAAACAAACAAAACACACCCCTAAATCTAAAATTAAAAAAAATTAAAAAGTAAAAAAAAAAAAAAAGGAAAAAAACCACCAAACAAACAAACAAAACCACAAAAAAATAAAACCAACCCAGTCCAGCATATCATGTTATCACCATTCTCTCCTGGTTATTCTTACCTGAAAGACCCTGATACCATGCTATGCCCTGTGCAAGTTACAGGCACTTCTTAGACTGTACTACTTGCTAAGTGATTAACAACACAGCATAAACCCTCTGATATCTTTAATTTTCTCACTCCTCACTCCCATGCCGTGTCCATGCATCAGTATCATTCCCAAAGTCTACTGACAACTACATTTAACTTCAAAATTAACAGCAGGCATTGCTCAAGGCTCACAACTCCCTGCTCAAGGCTCACAACCCCCTGCTCTCACCCAGCCTTTCCTCACAGAACCAGCTGCAGACTGAACCCAGGCTCTGAGAGCACACCAAGCTCCCTATTTCCTGTCCTATTCAGGCATTCCCACAACTCCTCACAACTCCTCAGGAAAGGTGTCCAAAAAAAGCCTAGGATCTCATCATTGCAATAGGGAGAGCCCAAATGTACAGGAAAATTATTTTTGGAGGCTGTGTGTCTCTTACACTGGCATTCACTTCCAGCTCTTGCATTTCCAAGACCCAGGGAGGAGTTCCTGTTATGCTAAAAGCCATGAATCCATGGTTTGTATTTTTAAAGGAAACAGAGTAGAGCAGGCACTGGGGTCCTACAGGGAAGGCCTATGATGTACAATTACACCACAGAACATTCCCTGGCATGATGCATATTGGCACTGGGAACCACCTGGAGGCTTCTCTGCCATTGTTTGTGAATTCAGCATGAGTTCTCATTATTTGTTATATGCACTGGGTACACACAGTGAGTTAATTCAATAGCAAGGGAGGATGGATGACTGCACTCCAGATTAGTCTCTCAGTGCACCTCCAGGATTACTAAATTGTTACCTTTTTCTTTTCTCCAGTCCCTTTAAATAGGCTGAGAATGCACAGAGGAATGATAAAGTTTGTGGATACCTTTGCAGACATTTCCTAAGAGAAAAGGGAACATGCCCAAACTTCAGAGTCTAAACCACATAGGAAGCTAGAATTAGCTAAAGAAGCCATTTTCTGAAGGAGTTAAGGGACTGAGGCACACTTTCCTGAAAGCAGCTTGGTGTTTTCTGGTGGAAGTGACTGTTCCATTCAGACAATTCCTCCAAGGAAAGTGTGCTTGGACCATTACTGCCTTTTCTTGCAGGAGCACTGCCAGCTCTACCTGACCTGCCTCCTGTCTGCTCATGTTCCAACAGGGCACCCTGAACCCACCTCTGGCCTCTGACTTCTCTTCTGGGAGCCAAGCACCTTCCCAGTTCCTAAAAAAACGGTGAAACCTGGTTCTTCACATTTCTTCTAAGGTCTCCCTTCTGTGGGCGAAACTAACCTCAGTCCAGGCAAAGAACATGTTTTTGTGACCCCCATATACTCATGAAAATCCCTGCAATACTACTTCTGCTGTGGCACCTGGTCTCCCACTGATCATATAAAATTAAAGTTATCCTTGCAATTTTTAATGAAATTCATCCATAACCTGGTACAGACACTTGAAGCTTAGATTGGTTCAATAAATTAGGAAGAGGCAGAATAACAAGCCTTGGAACCTGCAGAAAATATATGTAGAGATTACTAGTCAAAGAGAAAGGGAAGTCTTTAGTCAATGTCCCTGAGGCAAAAGCATAAAGGTATATATTTTGCCATGTATATATCATACTATGTACAATAATGAGCTGGCACAGCTTGCTGGCAAGTCACACTGAAAACACACATTAAGAACAGCTGTCTCAATTTTTTTGGAGCACTCATCTTTCCCCGGATGTTTTCATTAACCAGCAACAATCCAAAACCTGTAATCCTTGTAAATTAACACTTTTTGCTAAATTAGAGATTATCACATTCAAAATATGTTCTTTCCTAGCTATGACAGGCCCTATGTCCTACAAAAGCTGCTTGCATATAACAGCAGTGCAAATAGGAAGAAAAGATTGGAAATCCAATTATTTAAATCCTGATTCAAATGAGGCTGAGGAAACCACAGCAATAAATCACCTCAAAGCACAAAATACACTTTTATGGAAAACCCAGGGTGGGTAAAGCAGGAGGAGACAGTATGAAAATAGACCTTCCTGGTGCCCCCCAAAGAGGAAATTTATACAATAGGCAGATAGGGTCTAATGTTTACACAGGTACCGGAGCATGATGTGCTGCAGCTAAGCCCAACTGCTATTTAAAAGGCTCAGTGACTGTTTGTGTTAAAAGGACTCTGATTGCCAAGTGCCATTTCTCTGATGGGGGACAGGAAGAGAACAGTAACATAATTTACATTTCCCTCTCCTCTGCATCCCTTCCTGAAGGAAGAGTTCAGTAGACACCAGCAGAAGAAAGACATATGATTAATAATAAATTATATTCCTCACAGCCTCAACAGCTTGGCCTGCAGCAGAATCTTTCCAGAGGATGTTTAAAACCAAAGAGCATCAGCATTTTCCAGCACATATACCATTAGCAGGCTGGTTCTCTATTCCAAGGATTAAGACTATTCCCAGTATTGGAGCTGTCTTGGGAGCACTGATGAATGTCAGTCTTCCTGCAGAGGCTCAGTCATGAGAGTGGATGTCAGGGAACAGGACACTTTGGGGCTCTGCCACCAGATCTCATTTGTCTGAGCCCCAGATGTCCTCTTGATATGGCAGAAATAAGAATTAGAGCTGCCCTGAAAGCTTATGAAGCCTAAAAGAAACCTTGGATGAAACAGATGCTGTTTGCAAGAAAATGCCTATTTATGTATAAATGTTGGGCTGTTTGTAAAAACCCACAGAAGCCAGATTTTTTATTATTATTACTATGTCTCATTTTTGGCAATGAAAATCCAAAGCTTTTCAATGAAGTCCAAAGGAAAAACAAAAACTATCTTCCTTCCCTAAAACCTTATTGTAATTTTGTGGAATAAAGAATTGACAACGAGAGGAAAGTAAGTCTTTGACTAACCCTAATGAATCTTATTGGTCACAGAGAAAGACTTTGGCTGAAAGGCAGCATTTAAGAGCCAAATGCTGCTATGGATCAGCTCCCTCTTGACAGCACAGCTATGCTGAAGTCGTGGTCCAGCTGATATCATCCTGACTTTCACAGGTCACACAGGTGCAGACAAGGTCAACCTGTGTTGAAAGCACATTAAAGTCCCCCACTGAACCATTTTTCTCCCACTTACACAGGCAAGTTTAAACTGAGCTGTGTCAAGGTTAAATGACTATTTAGCCTGAGCCAGTGACTCAGACATTAAATCAAATGGAGAGCCTCTGGTACCTAAAATCTTTATTTGTGATGGCCAAGGAAACCATGTGAGTCCCCTCTTTATTAAATATTTGTTCATACACAGTTCTCACTAATTTCAGTTTCAGGCACAGTTTCAGACACTCTGAAAAGAGTGAGCAAATTGGAGTTATCTTAACACACAATTAAGACCAGACCAAGGTCATCTTTTAAACTATTTTCCTATTCCAACACACCAAAGTAGCTTTACTGAATGAAACACCACAGCAGCTACAACTACACAACACTAAGAACATCCAGTGTTTGTATGTTTGAACACCCAGCAGCACTGAAAATATATCAGCAGCTTTGGGAAGGGGACAAATGGAGAGACAAATAGATCTTCAGAACACAAACACATTTATTTCCTAGCATTTTCCCAAAATAATTCTAATGGATGTGGTGGTTACATAATCTTCCCCTCAAGGCTTTCATTTGGATTGTCCAGGGTAAACAATTTTGATAATGTTGCCTTGGCTTTCTGTGGTTGGAAATAGAGCTATTATTTCCAAATGGACCTTCTAAACAACAGTGAAGATGAGAGGCCATCAAACAAACATCTGCTGTGAGCCTTGGGGACGCAGACTGGAAATGGTGTCAGAGGTGTTGTTTGAATAGGCAGTCAAGAAAATACCCATTCTGATTAATGTGTACAGGCATTAGTATCAATCATCATTTCCTTCCCAGAGAAAGACCTTGGAAATGCAGCACTTGAACCCAGCTGTAGACACTGCTTTGGACATGTTCATAATGGCTCTTTCAAAACAGAGCTTGCTGGGCTACTTTTCTTGACCTGTCAGGAGAATAGACAATAATGTGAAGTATCCTAAATGCAGCTAATTGCTCTAAACTGTATCTACCCACAGAACAGAAATAAAAGATATTTCTCCTTCCCAGTAGAAATCAGCTACAGGAAGTATATATATGCAGGGGAGAGAAAGGGGTTGGTCATTTGACATAAATCAGTTCCCTTTGGTGTTTGCAAAACAGAGCAAGATCACAACACGCGAGCAGACTGAAATTGCAGCTGAATAAATTTATAGCCTTGTTTTCATTAGTTTTAAAAATAGATTGTAACATCTAAAAGCAATCAACTGATGGTTTTGGTCCACTTCTGCCTAATCAGGGCTTCAATTGATGCGTCTCCTAAAAATACTTGAAATTGAAACTGTCAGATGCTAACAATCTCTTTTTCTGCCATTAGATAATATGCAATCAGTGATTATGGGCAGCAATGAAGCTTCTTAATTCAATGACTACACACCACCTACTTTCTCATTTTGCTGACAGAAGATCCAGCTGTTTCTGGTTCGTATCAATGCTCTTCAAAGATTGGCAAGTATAGTTACAAGACTAAAAATAGGAGTATTCTGCATCCCACATCAGTCACCCTTTTGCAGCAAAAGAATTTCAGAAAGTTCTCGACTAGACCAGAAAGAATGGGATTTATTTTTAATAACCACTAGACAGTCACACTGGTAATCACTGGGATATATTTTCTCCTAGTAACAAAAAATGACAACATTACTGGTGACTGAGTTGGCTCTTGGGTTCCTTTGCTTCCAATAAAATTATCCTATACAGGGAAACTTTTATCCTGCTGCATCAGTCTTCAAGCCAATACCTGCCTGGAAAGTGTCTTAGGATTTAGTCCCAGGAGACAAACAGTTCAGCTGTTTTCTCATTCCTGGGCCACAGCTTCTTCTGTGAGGTTATGTTCACTGTAAATGTTTAAACTGATAAAGTATTTGGGAAACTCAAATCAGAGAGGGCAGATTCACCTTGAGTGATGCTGGGATCTGTGCCTTTCTTGATGCGAAAGGTGGTGACACGTACCACATCAAACTTGGGCAATGTTCCTGTGACCAGAAACTGATCCCACCAATGGATCTCACTGGTGGGCCTGAGTAAAGAGGAGTTAGTGCATGCAGGTGTCAGAATGATTGTACACTAAAATCAAGTACTGCTGCTTTGAGGATAAAGAACACTATTATCTTTAAAATGCTGCAAAGAACTGTTTGACCACTGAATTCCAAGAACTGAAGACTCTTTTAACCATGGTGTGTGCATGACAATGCTGAACACTGTCTCAACTCAAGGCAGTTTTCTTTAATCACCATTATTTTTAGATGCCTGTAAATATGGGTGCCTTGAAGCAGTGACTGTGATTATTTTATGCATTTATTCCAGGTTTGTGCCATATGCTGATCTCCATTGGTGCGTGTGCTCCTAAGTCCCCAAAGCTGTCAGCTTTCCTGGGTGCAGGTTTACAGTCTGTGCTGTGCCCAATCCTTCCCTCTCCTTCTCCCAGCCCTGCCGTGCTGCCAAGGCAGCGAGGAAGCAGCGTGGAAAGCTGTGATGTGTTTTGGGGTGGGGACATCTCATGTCCTCCCAGCTGCCTCACTGCCATGAACAGAGACCAGAAGAGCTGCAGTCTAGCCCGAGGTGCTTTATCTGACTTTATCTGTCTCTAATAAATGCCACGGTCCCAACAGCAAGTTCTTGCTGAGAACTATTTATGGTCAATTCACAGCCTGAAGAATAAATGCCATTACAGAATTAAAATACTTTTGAATTACAAAGCTGAAGAAATTGTGTTCTGCTTTCAGGGAGACTGTGCTAAATAAAGATGTTGCCTTCATCACAGGGCCTTTACTTGCAAACTCTTTCAAGGGGAGGAAGAAAAAACAACACCAGCATTACCTGAGGGATCTGCTACAGGATCTGCCAGGTCAGCAGGGTCCATAAGATCCCCAGAGACTGCCCAGGAGCATGAAACTTCCCAGAACTTACCTCTCCCTAGAACTGGCCTCAGTCACTCCTGTGCTGTTGGTTTTCTCTTGTGGTTGGTTTTCTTTCCTTCATCCCTGTTGGGTGTGGATTTACTACAAGGGGCAAATAGTACTGAGCAAGGAACACAACCCAAAATAAAAAAGAATCAGTTCAGAATGCATTTCAGTCTACCTGAGCACAAGTCACAGGCATGGATTATACTTTCTGTTAAGTCTAGCATTTGTTTGCTCATTGTGTATTTATCTACCACACTGGCACTCAGAGGGCTAACAGGAATTACTTTCCAGTCTCTGTGCCATGGACTGAGAGGCACAGAAATATGGGAGAAACCACCAAAGAAACTGGGCTGTCCCAAGCATGGCAGTGTCAACTCACAGACGATGGGGTAGCTCAAAGCTATGGTAAAAACAGAGTTGAAATGACTGAATTTATGTATGGCATGGCAAGAAGGCTGTCCCCACAGTTAGGTTCTATTTTGGGGACAAAGTCCCTCCCCACATGAAGTAAAACCACATTTACTTGTGCTGGAAGCAGATGAATTCTCAACACTAGGGCAATCAAATGGGAAATTGGTATTTGCTGAATTGGATTGGAGGCTTAAAGCTGCTTTCCCTCTGCCTGCTTCCTTGTAGACCTTTTGCAGCCAAGTCCCTCCATCCTAGGCTCAGGTTCTGCCTAGGTCTAGCCTAGATTGATAATCTACATATGACAGGCACCATGTTTTCCTCCCTTCCAGCCTCAGAGAACCCAATGAAACTCTGTGTGCTCATTAATTAGCCTTTGCTCAAATGAGATTTTCCTCAATTATTAAACCTGTTTCCCTTTGCCCCTTCCCCATTTGATTCTATTCTATCTTTATGCTCTAGGGAGATTTTCAGAGGTCTTGTTGTGAGGATTACAAAAGCAATAAGCAGATTAGGGAAAAGCAGCTTTTTGGTGTACCCAGTATAATACAAATTATGATTGTTTATAATTTCATTCCCTTATCAGTTCTTGCTGTGTGTATGCTGAGGTACTTTGAGGTCTCTAAATAAACTGAGAGGGCCAAAGGTAACTGAATTATTTTAACTGGCACACTAAGGAACACACTTGCCAAATAAAAGATCATGTGTACAATGCTGCTTATTAGCAAAGTTCATCTTATTTTTCAAAGAAACTATGGAAAAGGAGTGATCTTGTGCAGAAGGACACAGGACTTCTGCAGGTGGAACTTATCTGTCTGTGAAAAGAGAACTGTGCCTTATTTTGAAGACTCTCTGGTTTCTTTAGGTTTCAAACACTTTAAAGCAAGGAGTGCCTTCTCACCTAGCCCAGCAGAGTGAAAGTCTGGGCTTGATGAAGAAAATGTTCATCTTGCTAATTAAGAATAATATCGTTTAATATTTCTCCCATTATCTGTTGGGAAATTTACTGCATGCATTCACTTCATAGTGAATCTAATTTAAAGTAAAAATGGACCACCCTATCACCAGGAAGTCCAAAGAATGCAAAACTGGGTATTTTACTTTAGTTTCTTCCACTTTTGCCTTTGTGGCCCCTGCAGTGTTCAGGTGCCCAGACCTACCAAAGGATAGATCAGATACTCAGGGAGCAGAACCTGTTCTGGTAGGCAGCAGTTCCTCTGACTTCAGGCATTCCTGTAGCTTTTAGACAGCTGCAAAAAAGAGAGGGGTAAAATTAAAAATTGATTGCTCTATCATGAAATAAATCTATGCTCTGGTATTTGATTGTCCAGCAGAAGTGGCCAGGCAGTTATTTATACCACTGAGAACACCAATAACAAGGTGCAGTGCACTGCAGTAGGGGTTTGTTAATGAATTGATGAAAAGAGTTATTTTTAGATTGTGAATAGGTCTGAGGAAGTGAGTTCTAAAACTCTCAAAGAGAAAACAAAATTCACTGTGTTCAGGTTTACCAGCACTGAAAGCCATTTCCCTGCCTTCTGATAAAAACATACCAGTGTAAATGTCAAGCTAAGCCAGTAATGCCCTCTGACTTCTCTGAAAATGCCTCCATTCTTTCAAAAGAGCACTGGGAGAACTGAATGAGTAACTGGGGATTGTGCCCTCTGGAAAATCCCAAGATGGTGTTGAAATTGCTGAACTTCCCCACAGGCAGGATGAGCAGAGATGCTGGGATCTGCACAACAACAGCTCTGCCTCACTCCAACACCACAGCAGGCTCCTTCCCCCCATCTGGGGCTTTGGGGAGGAGAGGAATAAGGAAATCCTCCCCTTTGGCTTTTCCCCCTTGAAACCTGAGCTGGTTTTTAAGTGTATGTTCATGTTTTCCCTCCTTTTCCTCTCCACCTCCTGTTCCCAAGGGCAGAGGTGCTAGCACAGGAGCAGGTGCTGAAACCCACACTGCCCTGACCTAGGGAAACTTTTTCGGTTGGGAGAGTCAGAATCCATAACCCCTGTGCTGACACCCTCAGAGGCTGCTGCACTTTTTAAAGCCCCTCTCTGTGGAAGGCAGCACCTGGTCTCTGGATAAGGCTTAGAAATTACTGTAATTCTGTTTGTGCATCCCTGTGATCCATAACCTTGCAGCTCATGCTGCCTCATTTCTCTGTGCTGGGAAAGGGATGGGAGGTGTTCCTAGGTGAGCCTGGAGACAGCACTGCACACCTGTGGGGCACCTGGATAAAATATCCACAGGCAGATATGGGTTTTCAATACAAAATTATATAGAAAGCACACACACCTTTGTCTTTTAATGGACACACATATCTTTCCCTGGCAAGGTGTTTAAGGTTTTACATAACAAGTCAGCAATAAGAACATTAAAATATACTATAATTCAGGCTATTAGAAAGGCTGACTGGAACATTTCCACCCCTGCAGATTTTTCAAGCCTTACTGAGGACTGCAAGGCTGCCTGCAGGTGTTTTTAGCAACTGAGACAGGCACCTCATGGTCCTTTCTTTGCAAACTGGCTCAGGATCTCTTCCTGCACTCAGTGACAGTGACAGGGGTGCAGCCAGGCTGGAGGAGCCTCCCATCACACCCTGCAGACATTACTTAATTCTTGCCCTCTGAAAGCTCCTACAGGTCAAGTCTTCCCGATGCCAGGAATTCTCAGCTGAACGTCAACACAGTAATAACCACGTACTCTCCATCCCCGCGGTGAACTCTGCAGATTTGTTGTTGGTTGCTAAAGGCAATTCCTCCTGATTGATGGTTGCCAGGAACTTTTCACCAGCAGGGTGGGGCCGGGCTATCATCTTGCCAGGGTTCTGCACAGAGGCAGAGGCTATAGGAGAAAAAGAGGGAAACTGGAAGACCATAAAGGTACCAGAAGTCGTTCAGATTTCTGTCTGTGAGTGCCTTGTAACCACAGGAGCAGCAGCAAAGGCTCTCCGTGGGAGTTTGTAAGTGACACCAGTTGCCCACTGTACAAAATAAAGTAAAAACAAAACAAAAAGTTTGTAAAACTCTTTCAGATCCATCCACATTAAACTCCCAGCTCAGTTTCTCATACTAAAGTCATCTTGGTGAGACAAATCTCTTTTTAAATATTTATCAGGAAAAGGGAAGCGGTCTGAAAGAGATTTGCACAAAAGCTGTTTATCAGTCCCGGGCGTGCAAGCCGATCTATCAGCCCTGCCGTGACTGGGAGCAGTTTCCTCTGCCTGCTCATATACTTCAGAAGATATGGAAGCATTTCTGTGTACACTTGAAACGTTGTTCTCCAGATTTATTCTTCTAGTATTTTTCTCTAACATGCTTATTTGTCTTTTTTAAGGCCTGCTTTACATTAGGTAGTCTCTTTGTATTCCCTGCAGATGAAAAGCACATGCATTTCCACTCCTCCCTCATTATAATGCTGCTTTCTGAAGAAAAGCATCTCATGTGTTCTAATAAACTATTGTTATTATAAAGTTTTTAAAAACCTGTTGATGACTCATTGGGAAATAGTTAACAACATTATTTTCCCAGCTTTAGCTTATATCCATTCAATCCTAGATCTTTCTGCCAAAACCCCTTCTTGTAGGTGGGGCTGACAGCTCTATTGTTAAGATTGTTCAAGTACATTTACCAAACATTAGATATTTTAGCTAAAATTTCCACACTGAATATTTACCTAAACCTGAACTACATGGGAAAATCTTAGCCAGAAGTTTCTCTTATCTCTAAGACCAAGGCTAGGCTGTATTTTGCCTTGTCAAAATATTCTGGCAACCTTTTTCAGAAAGGCTTTAACGCCCTTAGCCTTTGGAAAAGGAACATAAAATTTGCCTTGCCCCAATTTAACCACATTAGGAGGCTTTGGAAAAACTGCAGGCACCATTTGGCCAGATCCAGAGGCCACATCACTCTGACCTGCTGAGTTTGTTGAAGGGCTCTAGGATAAGAGAATGGGAAGGTCCTTGCCTGGCTCCTTCTCCTGTCTCAGCCCCCTCAGTGTCACTTGTCTCTCTTACAAGGTCCCTTCACACACCTCACTAACAGAAGTGAAAGGATGAAAGTCACAGAAAGGATGAGCTGGATGAGCTCTGTGCCAGCAGTCAGAGGTAGGTCCAAGAGATAGAAGGCAGGGGGTTGGAACAAGAAGATTTTTAAAGTCCCTTCCAACACAAAACACTCCATGATTCTGTGATTCCTGCTCCTCTAGCCCCTGGACAGGGCATCAGAGCAAACAGCAAGTCTTCCTTTCCTCCTGCTTTCCCAGGATTTCTCTCCTCCTGAACCACATGAAGAAGGAAGCTACCAGAACTGTACAGCAGTGTGAGGAGCAAGATAAGGAAAAAGAAAAGGAGATTAGGTTGTGAGAAAATACCTGAAGGAGAGAACGGAGACTTGAGGCTTACAGGGGTTGCCTGAGGTGGGGAGAGGGAAGCTGGGAATTACATGGGGGTCAGGATGTGGCCCCTGGGACCTCCCTGTGGTTTGCAAAACTCACACAAGGTGACGGGAGAACCCACAGACAGCATTTGGCTAAATAATATCCCAAGAATGACAAGGGGAAGCTGGAAAGACCATGCTTCAAATAGGCAGACAGAAAACTGGTCACAAGAACACATTCTTCTCTGGAGCCTGGAGAGGAAATCAGGAGTCCACTGCTTTTCTGCTGTCAGCAAATACCTGCTCCAAATGCATCCTGCCTTGCCAGTGGCAAGTTCACAGGAATTACTGGCATTCCATAAGCACAAAGAGCAGAATTGCTTCAGCAGATGAAGGAGTCACTCTCCTGCTGCTGATGTTCTGTTAGCAAGACTTGGAAGGGCAGAGGAGACGCTAATCCAGTGTAAAAATAGGTACTTGAAACTCAGAAAACTCCTGTTCTCAACATAGATAATCTTGCTTCATGCTCCTTATGCACATCACAAGGGTCACCAGAGTAATGGCTTTTTATTTCTGTACTTGTGACCCCAGCACACAGACAATGGGTGTGCAACAGGGACCTGTTTGGTCAGGTTTAAACCTATTTAATGAGGCCCTTGCTTTTCTACAGCAAAAAAAAGTACAAGGTCATGGAAGTAAAGACATGTTCAGAGAGGCTCAGAGAACAAGGGACCAGAGAAACATTTCAGTGACTGTGTAGCTTTTCCTGGCACTTAAAAAAATTGTCTTTTCAGACTAGAAATGATCTTTTATAATGTTAATGCTCAGTCACACCATTGTCCCATACCACCCTATAAGCAATACCCAAAGGTTTAAAAGCAAATTGGGTCCCAAATCTGCCATGTTGGCTGTGTGTTCCCAAGATTTCCCTTCATTTAGCAGCCATGAAAGGCTGTTTGAACTAAGCTATGGGACTGGCCACTGAAACAAATGAACAGATGAAACAGTGCTCAGGTTCCTGCAGTTCTGCTTACACTGCTACATTTCAGCTGTGAACACTTCAGCATGGCTGTGGACCACAACAATCCAATCACTTTCAAAACTGACCAAAATGGTGAAAATCAAAGGGCAGACCTGATTTGAGCAAGCTCAGCTAACTTCACATAGGCTACCAAGCACTTTCCAAGAAGGAGCAATGTTGGATCCTTCCTCACTTGGAGTCAATTTTAACCTGTGATTCAGAATTGAAAGTCTCTGTTTCATTTTATTAATATCTTCAGATATTTAACCTTGGAGAAATATGTTTTTTTCAAACTGTAACAATTAACAATTCCTTTCCAATGCCAAAATGTATCTGTAAGCTTGTCTTTCTGCCCACCAAACCAGACATCAAACCAAACAAAACAGAGTCACCCAAACCTTTAGAAAAACAGGCAGGTCAGGTTCTTCAGGTCAACCCTTGGTGAGTTTGAGTCTGAGGGAGAAATCTGACCTGATACGCAGAAGAACCTCAAGTTTTTTTGAGTACTGCCTTCAGGCTGGATGTAGTTTTATTAAACACCTATACACTGCCCCTCACTTGTTCCCAACCACCCCCCACACATCACTCTGTGTCAGAGCGAGCCTTGCTGCTTCCCAAGTCATTAAAATCCTGTTACTGCCCTGGCCTCAGGCATGCTGCAGCTGTAAGGATGGTGACAGTGCCCCAACTGGGTCAGGCTGGCCATGCTGCAGGGACAACCTTTGGCCTGTGATTTTCAGTTCCCATTGTATCCAGGTGGGATATCCTGCAACTTGGAAAAGATTACTGTGGTGTTCTGTCTCTTTGCATCACACAGCTCATCATCACTTCCAGCTGCTGCTCTTTACAGTCCTGCAGCGACCATTTCTCTCACAACCACGTCAAGCACAGATCTTTCACCCCAAAGCCCTTCCTCCATTGTCTCCCATTACCTGCTAGGCCTCACCAAGGCTAACACCTTCCCCTGCACTGCCTCCCTTCATCACACAGCTCACCAAGTCCCTCCTGCCCATTTTTCTCAGCAGCCCCTTGCCTGCCCAAAGCCTTTCCCAAGCTGTGTTTTATAGGCTAATATATCATGCTGCATCTATAATATGCAGAGTTGCATTTCACTGCATAATTCCAGGACTGGACACATTCGTCTCTTCCCCAGTCACAGCTCAGAAAGCTCCTCTGAACAGATGATTAGTGAGTCAAGAAGCTTATTAGAAGACAAACAACACACCAAGGTAAAAGCCATAAACACAAAGCAAATTGCTCATGGTCGTATTTCCTTCTGGTGCCAAGAGGAATATGACCTTTAAAGCTGTGTTTGATGGCCTGGTCCTGGCTCTCTGTGCTCTCCTCAGGTTGTCATTCTTGTAGGCTTCAACACAGAGCAGAGTTCAGGGTTTCCATAATGTCCCTGAAGACAGCGTGGATCTGCACCTCAGTTTGCACAGGTCACTTGTGGGATCTCATCCAGCTGGGATTTCTGCTTGTTATAGATGGATAATGAGATGATTGGCTCTCAGAATTAAGGGATAACTATTGTGTGAATATTAAGAAAAGCTTTAGTGATGTATAGTTATGTTATTGTAGTTTAGATGTCCTCTGTTCTCTCCACAGTTCCCCCTGTATTGTGACCATCAGACAGCCAGGGCTGTCTAGGACAAGTAGAAAGAAGGCTGCACATGTGCATGGGGCAGATGGGAATGGAAAAGCTTGGTGCTTAGGGGGTGCAGCATGGCAACACCTGACCAGAGAATCACAGAATAACGAGGTTGGAAGAGACCTCTAAGATCATAGAGTCCTATGTTATGCCCTAACACCTCAACTAGACTATAGCACCAAGTGCCATGTCCAGTGTTTTTTTAAACACATGTTTAAAAACACATGATCTCCAATCCAGTGACAAGAAAGCATCTCCACTGATAAATGGCAAAGAAGAGCTGACTGACAGACTTTGGGAGGGGCCAGGACTGGCTGATGCAACCCTCAGGGGTATAAAAGACTGAGCATCCATCCTGAAGATGAACCGGCCATGTGGTATCCACGAGGGCAGTTCCCAGCACTACGAATTTTTCCTTATGTAGTCCTTTTGTTGTATTTCTGTCAAGGTTTAATAAACCTTTTTAAATTTTCAAAGTGAGCAGTTGTTTCTCATATGCTTCAGACGCATTTACAAAGGGCTTTAGCCACAAACCATGGGAGGCAGGGTACGGAGGGGAGGGGGCACCTGTCCAGGCCACGGTGGGAAGAGTGGGGTCATGGCAATTAGTAGTCAGCTAATAGGACTCTCCTATATTTGGTCAAGTTTCCAGTTCTTGTTCTCAGTTGGCTCAATGCCCAGTTCATATAAGGTTTTATCCTGAGTGCACATTGTGCTTGGACCTCTTGCCCCTATACCTGGCTGTGTTTGCCCCCACTAGGGGTCTTTGGAATCTAGCCTCTGTAACCTGTGCCACATTTGTTATTTTTGTTATTAAAGTTTTTGTTTTCTGGGCTGTTCCGCCATTTCTGTTCCTCATTTATTAGCCAGCTTCTCCCAGCTGTCGGAATTCAGGACATCCCTCTGGCTGTCCTGGATTGCCCAAACCTCTACCAGAGGGCTCAGAGACCTTAGCACAGAGCCCAAGACACCTGTGATTTTGATTATCACCCATAGAAAAAATTACCAACTTTATATGAAGATCTGCAAGCCACGAAAGTCTAAGTAAAATAATAATTAAGTTTGTCACAGGGTGAAAAATAGATTTTTTTAGAATTTTTAGAATAGAGATTCAAAAAGCAACATGGAAGAATCTGAGCATGTCCAGTCTTTCTCCTTCTTCTTCTTCTTAGCCTCCATCTTCTGCTGTGATGTTGGCACTTTTAGATTAGTTTAGAGTAAAAACTCACTGTCTAACATAAGTAATAAGTATTGAGAAGTTACAATAAATAACGTACATGTAGTTTTTACTATAAAAAGATAACACTGCCCCAAGGGCGGACAGAGTGCCTCTGTCTGACCTGCTGAACAGACCTCAGCAAGCCAAAGAAAGAATTTTATAGATAAGAAACAATAAACAACCTTAAGAATGAGAAAAGAAGAGTTCTGACTCCTTCTTCTACTGCCAGGCTGAGAAAAGAGACTTTCTAATGCATCTTGGGGTCACTCTGACCAGCAGAAGTCCTGAGACCCAGCCAAGCTGAGCTGGGAGATCACGGCTTCAAAGCTCCACAGTCACTCTGTAATGTAATAATGTCATGTTCTGATGGTCCTGGAAAGAATGCTACCCCAGGTTTTCCAAAGTATTCAGCAGGAAGCAAGTGTGGAGAGTGTCTCCTCCCCCCCATATGTCAATATAAAATTTTGCTGTTAACATGGGGCTTATACAGTGCACAGAGGACTAGCACAAAGTATGTACTATAAGGAATACATCATTACCAACACCAAACATTCAAAAGTTGTAAGCTAGAGCTCAAACCATTATGCAATTGGCACTCAAAAAAGATAATTCAACACTAAACATTTAAAGTTGATACTTTTCAGCTTTATCTAACCACAAGAAGTAGACCCTGACTTTTGTGTAATAGTTTGGATGACGCCAGGACAAAGGGCTCTAGAGAAAACAATAAATATTTTGAGATATGTCAAAGTTACAGTTTTAAACCGGCAATCTGTGTGTTCATAGAGTGTTTTTAAGGGGTCTGCAGAGGGTAGCTAAGAAAAGCAAACCTATTTTCTGCAGTATTAAATCACTATACAGGAACTGACACTTCCACTGGAAAAAGAAAGATTTTAAGGTACTGCAAATTGTAAAAGGTTGAAAAACATGTTTCTGCTGATTCTGACTGCAGCTTTCAATTATTCAAGTGTGCAAGGGCCTCAGTTCTGCTGAAGTTAACTGGGATTTGTTCTAAATCCCATAGGTACTTTGTAAAGTTCAAACCAGAGTTTTTGAATGAATGGTTCCAACTGTGTACAATGTGCAGAACTCTGGTGTTTGGGTTTTTATTTTTTGGGTTTTTTTTTTTTTTTTGGCCAGTGGAGGTGCAAGTCCCTCTGTATAGAATTTAGACCTATGTATAGCAAGACATCATTTTTTGATTACATTCTGCAGCCCCTTTCTTGGCAGTCCCTGAGCCTTGGCATTTCCACGCAGGCTGCCTGAGCTTTTACAGTGATTTGCTCCTGTCCTTCAGCTAATATTTCTGGGAGGGATTTCAGGGATCTTTTTTGGCTTGGGAGTAGTTAGTTAAACTGTCAAAGAAATGATGAATAGAATCTGCACCCATGTGTTACCACAAAGATGCCTTGCAGACATTTCCTCAGATCTCAAGGCATCTGGTTGGGGCTTTCTTACGTCATCAAATACAATAGAAGAATAGTAATGATTAGCAGTTGTATAACAGCAGCACATTTCCCCAAGTTCTTTTTGCTTGGATGTTTATAAAACTCTGCTGGAAGAGAAACAATAGTTCAAATAGAAAAACTAGGGAAGAGGCAAAGTTCCTTGCTTAAGACACAAATCCATCTCAAGCCAGTGTCCAACACACAACTGAGATTCTGTGCTCAGATCAAAACTTCCCAGTGAAAGAAGCTTTTTATTAAAAATGAGGAAAAGAAATTTCGAAACCTGAAGATTTCTTGACAGTAGCACTGAAAAAAACACATTCAATTCCTTTGAAAGCTGTCTTACAATTCAGAAATTATGTGTATTAACTTTCCTGGGTGTCTTTCTCACATTAAAAGTTGCTCACACCAGAAAATGAGCATGAAGAGCAATAAGGCTCATCCTTAAAAAGAAAATAAAAAAAACTGAAACTGTGCAAAAGGAAAACAAGTGGTTCTTGAATTCCAACGATTTCTTGGTGTTCCAGTTTTGCTTAAGGCTAAGTCACTCCTTTCAAAGAAACATCCACAGGAAGGGCAAGGTTGTTCATGCTCTGAGTCAGGGTTTGTCACTGTGTTCCTGGGCGAGGTGCCCAAATCCTGCCTCCCTTCTCCTGCTGCTCCTGGGCAGGGCAGGAGGAGGCTTTGTGTCCCTGTGGTGTGGGATGATGGACCCTCGAGTAGATCTTGCATGAAAATGCCTTTGCTCTGGCCTCTGGAACAAGCCTTTCCTGCCCCATGGCATTCCAGCTCTCAGTTCTCAGTGATGCCTCCTTGTGATTTAGGGGAAAAGCAGATCACATTTGAGCTTCCCAGGCCCTCTCAGGGGTTAAAAACAGAGAATGTTTGGGGAAAAGGTTTGTGCTGATGGTGCCTGTTAGGAGCCAAAGATCTGGAAATGATTTGTGATCTCAAAACAGGAGACATCAGGTAGGGCACTTAATGCTGAACTTTAAGGGTGTTTTTCTTCAATCCTGGGACTGGCTTAGAATTGCAATAATTAACAAAATAATTTCAGTATAAAGTGTGGGGGTTTTATACTCCTTCCCTCTGCCCTGTCCCTGTAGCCCAGTTGGGCATCCACAGGAGGGAAATCCTTGTACACATTTCCTTTCCATGAGAGAAACTCATCCGTCCCTGCATCCCTGCCAGCCTCCACTACCACTGCCAGCCCCAGCCCCAACCCTGAGCCAGGCACTGCAGGAGCTGCCCTGCTTACACAGTCCTGCTGGCAGAGGCCAAGGCCAAGCCGAGAGCAACTTCCAGGGCCTCTCATGCTGCCTCTGCTCTTTCCTCCCCACTCTTAGCTGTGGTTTTCTATCCTGGTTTGCTGCAGCAACCTCTGCAGTTCAGCTTTGATTCCCACTGGGACTTTTTCCCCTCCTCTTTTTAGTGAACAGCTCTACTCTGAGTTTCTCAGTGACCTGCAGGGATAATCCCAGCCTGCTGAGTGAGTCTGAGGGATCAGGCTTGCTCCAGTTCACATCTGTCAGCTTGTCCCTTTGCTGATGCTGGTGCTTCCCAGAGCATTGTTCCTGCAGTGCTGGTTACAGTGAAGCATCTCTCTCCCAGCCAAGCTTTCAGCCTCAGTGGCTCATCCCCTCTCTGATGGAGTTTGTGTAGCTGTCATGTTTCACTTCTGAAATTGCTGCTCACACATTTTCTTGCTGATATCACATGGGCTGGGAACATCACCATGCTCCCTCCACCACAGGTGATCTGGGCACCTTTGTATCCCCACGGGGTCGTTTTACTTGCAAAATTCCTCACAGAGATAACTTAGGAAAGGGTTACTTACACTGCAAGCCTTCCACAGGTCTCCTGGCAGGCCGGGTGCTTGATGGAGCATCCACCCAGGCTTTTTGCACATTTTTGTGATTGTGAAAGCTCTTCCACAGAGGAGCTTTTTATTTGCACATGGCTGAACAGCACTTGGCACATGCTAAGTGGCGTTAGGGCCGCTCCTGTGTTGTGCTGCAGCTGTTCCCGGTAAATAAGATTTGATGTGTTTCATTTTTTTCCTGCTGTAGGCTCCACTGCCAGGCCACCTTCCCAAAGGATTATTGCGACAGCCCTGCACCCCCTGTCCTGGGGAACAGGCAGCTCCATTAAGGCAGCTCCATTAACGCAGCTGTGTGCTGTTATCAGCTTGGCTCATCACAGCAAGACCTCTACAGCCTCCCTGGAATTTCTGGCAGATACTATCACTTCCCAGGTATAATACATGACCCTTTAATAAATTAGTATGTGCCTAACTTTAATGACCCAGGGAAAAGTAATCTTTAAATTGATGGTATCCTTTTAAAAGAATTTAACCAGAGATAAGTCGTATGTAAATTGCTCAGTGTGCTAGTTATATCCACCTTGAAATGACTGAACAGGCAGCCTCCAGCTTGTGGGAGATTCACATTTTTTAAAGACACGGCATAGAGAACAACAGTTCCAACCTTTCCCTTTCATTGCTCCATACACCATCAGGGGTGATTGGGTCCACATCCCCTCTCTGGGCTATTTTGCTGCTGCGAAATTAAAAAAATGTAATTCTGCAGTAATGTACTGTAAATTCACTCACTGCTGCACAAACAGCACTGCCCATTTCAGGGCCATAAAACTGCCCTCAGTCCCAGCATGGGACTCACATGAGCCCTGCTCCTGGCACAGTCTGGCCCTGACTGTGCAGGAAGCTCATTACAGATCCCATTCTATGTACCCACGTGAATTTGTCAACCAGTAACTGGCAGAACGGTGCATCAGGAACACAGCATTCACTCACTGCATCTGCTGAGCTCGCTGGAGCCTATGAAGGAGTTTAATTTTTCATACCCTTCATTAGACGAGACCACAGGGAGGACAAATGAGCAAGCAGAGCCATAAATACATTACAGATGTGTGGAGTTTTCTTTGGGGGCTCGAGTCAGAAGTGCTTTGGCTGGAGCTGTCTGACACTGAGGCGTGGCTGTGGCACTCAGGGGTTTCTCCTGTGGCACACAGGGAAGGACACACAGTGTACAGGCCCCAGGCAGATGCCAAGGGCACCTGGTTGTGCCTGCAGACTTTTCCAGTGCCAGAGGAAAGCAGGTATTATCTCTCAACAGCTTTGAAAATGAAGGCTGGTCTGGGGGGTTTCTGTGTCTGTACAAATTAGGAGGATGGAAACACATAAATGCACTTGGCAGGAAGCACGGGGTTTTGCTGACACTCCAGGAGTTCTCTCACACGATACTGAGTGAAAGCCATTTCCATCACATTCCCAGGTGATGGCCTGCATTAGCCTGCCTGTAACAAAGAAATCAAGGCTAGGACTCTGAACTCACTGCCAAGCCCTGAAGAAAGAGTAGAGAAGGTGAAATTGGCCCCTTCATTTGCTGATGAACAGTGTGATAATCACAGAGAGCCCTCAGAAAAGCCCTATCGGTGTTACACGTTGAGCAGGGGACTCTCAGTTCAGGCCACCCTCCACATTCCTCATCCACTTGGCTTTTCTCTCCCGAACTTACACCGCAGGTCCCTGACCTCTCTTCCTCTTTGGGCACAGATGTTTGTCCTGATGGTCAATCCCCCCATGGGCTGTACCTGCTCCAGGGAATCAGGGGAATGACCCACAGGACACCCGCAGGAACAACAGCCCTGCCCCTGAGCATCCCCTCTGGCTGCAGTCTATCCAGGCACTTCCCATGGGATGATCAGTACCAGCACTCTTTCACCCACATGGAAAGTAAACACTGACCATGAGAAAACAAATCCAAAAGGAATACTTGCTCAGATTTGAGACATGCCCTCCCTCAGTGGAAGTTCATAGTACCACAAATTAAATGAGACTTTTCTGAGAACTCTTTTTTTTTCATGGAAGAGATGCCAGGCTGGTCCTGAGGGCACTGGGTCTTGTGGGTGTCTACAAATTGCTTTCACAAGATGGGGAGGCAATGTCTTAAAAAAAAATCAAAACCATCCCAGATACTTCGTGATAGCACTTCTGAATTAAAGAAGTGATCTTTTAAAGCATTCGCTTTTGTAATTTTTTTCAAGGTTATTATTACTTTGAAGTTTAGAAACACTTAATATGGAAAGGAGAAAAACAGCCCTCATTTATCTCAGAATTATTTAGATCCCTGTTTTCCTGATGAGTCTTTGGCACAGCTTATGGAAGATGAAATATTCACAAAGTGCAAGGAATAAAGAGGTGCATGACTTTGGCAAACTTTCCTAAAAGCAACGGGAACGTTGTTTTAGGAAGGGTGCCTTTGGATGAAAGAAAAACAGAACGAAATTATGATGAAAGAAAACAAAAGCAGCTTCACAGCAGGATTGAACTGGCAAAACCCAAACAGCATCATCTTCTTAACCCTCTCACTACTAAGAAACAAAATTCTGTCTAAACCAAATTTTCCTTACTGTCAGCCTGTCCCTCTGTGTTCCAAGCAGCAATGTCCTGTTATTACCCTCCTTCATTTCTCAGTCTACTATTCTTCCTTGCCCCAGATGCCTCTGATTTCATTGCCAGCCTCTAAAATATTCACTGGACCATCTGGAACGCCATTTCTCACCTGAATGTAGGCAAGAGCCTCTTTTGAATTGGGAGAAGTGCACAGCATCTCTGAGATACGCCTGGATCAGCTGCATTATCTGAGTGCAAAGGGCTTATCATTACTTTACAAGTGGTGTTTGTAGAGCGCTGATAAACAGAATGATTATCTTATAGCAGCTTGGCACTTCCTTTGTTCCTGGCTTTGGCTGAAAGGCTGGGTAATTAGTTCAGAAACCTTCTTCTGCTACAATAACCTAAAAGGAGAGTCTTATTCAAGACCTGTTTGTTCAGCTTCCCTTAGCATTTCAAACCCCACACCTCTGCCGTTTGCACATACAGATCGTAGAAAACAAATGAAAACTGGCCAGGAACAAAAGATCAGTCCATCTCTTTGTTTAGGCATGACACAAACCCAGTGACAAGAAAAAGCAAACAAACAGCAGAAGTCAGGGACAGGTCAGAAAAACAAAGAGATTAGAGGTTACTTTGTTATTGCTTGAAAGAATAAAAATTGGCCTAAATCAATTTACTGCGTGTTTTCAGCTTTCCTGCTGGCCTTTTCTTACAGAAAAGCAGCTTGGAGATGTGATTTTGCAGCAGGGAAGAAAAATACATCCAGTCAGTGTCAGAGGGCTGTGCCTGCATCACTTACACCTCCCATGCCCACATTTACACTGAAAGTTTTAGTGAACAAATTAAATTATGTCTATGTGTTGGAAATTTTTACTATGTCATGTTAACAGATCCCTTTTACAGCTGAATCCCCCAGAAAAACATCAATAATTTAAGAATTTTGCTGCGTTTTGACCAACTACATTTGATGCTAATATTTTTCCAGCCATTTAGCATTAAAGCCCTTATTCTGTTTTTACACCACTTTCCTTCTCTTTTGAGGAATTGTGCTGGTGGGCTGCCTGACATAAATGATATAATAATAAAAAAATGGTACATCAATAATCAGATTTCAAGGAAATTCACTTACATAGCAGACTACCAGGCAAATGTAAGTACTTAAAAAAACAAACAGAGCCATTCTCTCTAAAGTTATTACTTTCTCTCTTCCTCTGCTTCCTCTAATAAGAAATTAAAATCCATCATGTTCAGGACATTGGAATATTCATCATTATATTCACTGGAGGGTTGTGTTACAGGAGTAGTGGGGGGAAAAAAAATTAAACCACTGCGTATTTTTACTTGGTATACAAAATTAAAGACCAGGTCCTCATTGAGTACAAATCATTATAGCTCTTTTTTGAAGCGATGCTGAGAATGTGGCCTTGTACCCAAAATGAAAATTACCCTTCTCCAGACCATTGTGGCTGTAAGTATGGACATTTTCAGAGATTTTGCAGTTATATTTTCACATACAAGCACGATATTTTCTCTTGGGAAAAAAAATTAAAAATTATTGCAGATCAGAGCTCCCTGGTGGAGTTACAACCAGGAGAAGGTGCCATTCACCTTCTACCACCAGCAGACAGCCCCAGAAAGTTCCATCCCAGCAGGACTCTGCTCCACCTTCTTGCAGGAACACCCTAGGGGATCTTTAAAGTGACTTTTCTCCTTTCCTTCCCACAAAGGGACCTTAGACAGCCACCACCACGATGGAATATGAGCAGCAAGAGCCCCACTCTGACATCCCTCTGCAGCTCACAGGTACTCCCCAGTTACAAAACATGTGGAGCCACAAGAAAGGAACTAGTTGGACCAGACTGGGCTTGGTACTCAGCAAAAGAGCTGCTCTAAAGAAATAACTGACCTAAAATACTTCCCCAGTATAGAAAAGAGTACATTGTGTTGGGATTATTTTGCAAAATAATTCATCTCATGCAGACTTCTTGCATCTGCAGTTTGGGGCTAGAAGTTTCAGGAACACCCAAGTAGAGAAGCAGAATTTCCTAACTCTGGTTGAATTAGAAATAGTGCTTAGAAACCTCTTTAATAGCATTTTAGCATTTGAAATCATGGCTGAAACAATAAAACTGACAGCAGGAAGCAACCCTTGCTAACACTCAGCACAAGTTTTCAAAGAGACATTAAAAATACCTGTGAACAAGTGTGTTTGAAAGCCCTTTCCTATATCTTGACCAGACATCCCTAGTCCTCATCTGTGGGATAGGTTAAAATTAACTTTTAACAGAGCAGAGTTCAGGGTTTCCATAATGTCCCTGAAGACAGCATAGATCTGCACCTCAGTTTGCACAGGTCACTTGTAGGATCTCATCCAGCTGGGATTTCTGCTTGTTATAGATGGATAATGAGATGATTGGCTCTCACAATTAAGGGATAACTATTGTGTGAATAGTAAGAAAAGCTTTAGTGATGTATAAAAGAATAAAAGATGCTCTAAAGAAATAACTGCCCTAAAATACTTCCCTAGTATAGAAAAGAGTACATTGTGTTGGAATTATTTCCCAGAAATGGAAATTAGCCTGTCCTGATCTCAGCTTGAGCCTGAGCTTACGCCACCACAGTTCCAGCTGTCCAGGAGTGGCTTGGGCATCCCCACCCCACGCTCCAGGTGTTCCCATGGGCACATCCACAGCCAAGGCTGCAGGGGAGCCTCTCCCTTGTACTAGGATACTGGAAAATGCCTCTCCCTGATGCTCCCAGGACACTGTGCAGAACACAGCTGGTGGGAAGGGATGGCAGGCTCTGCTCTGTCACCACACCAGCAGGGATGTGGGGGTACAACCTGGCTGTGACCCCCCTGCCATGACTGCTCAATCCATCCGTGCTCCCACGGGACAAGGAATCTGCATCTTGCACAACAAATTTACAGGACTCGTGGCTTGGGGGAAGAACACAAAGCACAAACCAATCCTGAGAATCTCCCACCTCGATTCATCAGTGAACTCTCTGCCCCCAACAGATTTTAGAAGCCAAGGCACATGACTGTTAAAGTTTCATACAGAAAAGCCTAATCCTGTGGTGGTGTTCGCAGGGGTCTCAGGATTAGGGAAGAGATGAGAATCTTGACTCTGTGTTTCAGAAGGTTGATTTACTATTTTATGATATATTAAAAGAAAATTATATATTAAAACTATACTAAAAGAATAGAAGAAAGGATTTCATCAGAAGGCTTGAAAGGAATAGAAGGGAAGGATAAAATCTTGTGACTGCTCACAGCCTCGACACAGGTGGCTGTCATTGGTCATCAAGTAAAAACAATTTCACATGCTGGGTAAACAATTCTCCAAATCACATTCTAAAGCAGCAAAACATGAAGAAGCTGAAGCTTCTATGCTTCTCAGGAGAAAAGATCTTGACAAAATAATTTTTCATAAAGTATGTCCATGACATAATCCAGCAAGGATGTGCACAGATCTGTAAATGAATGTGTGATTGTGGATGCGGCATCACACAGGCTGACAAGAGTTTTGACGATTTTGGCCTTAAAATAAAAAGACACTGTGTAAAAGGAAGAGAAAGGACAAAGAAAGCAGCAGGAAGAAAATTTTAAACCAAATAACAACCAGTTGATAATGTAAATATCTGAAACTTACTTTGCCAATTTCTTTGCTCTTTTTCAGTTGGAAGTAGACAATAAATGGAACCTCTCGAAAATAAAGGGCTCGATGAGGGGCAACAACAGGTAAAGCAAAGAAAGAGCTTTTCACAGCTCTGATTTCCAATAACTTACTTGTAAGGCATAGAACTACCCAATTATCCTAAAACAGTCATCCAATTTGTTTCTCTGTGGGGAAGCTTGGCTCACTCGGGTCATAAGGATCAGGAAATTAGTTCTTTGTTGAAAGAGGGTATCTTGCCCTCTCATGTTTCCCAACCTACCACAAAAGCAAGGAGTGAGATTGAGAGAAAGGCTTTACAAGACAACAAGGAAACTGTTTTCGACAAAGAAATGAATCTGCTGAACTCAGGTTAAATACAGACCTTGCAGAGCAAAGCACCAATTTTTGCTGCAACTCATTTGTAAGACAGCCTAAAACTTCTATTACAAACTTTCTGGAGGTGCAGTGAAGTGTCAGTGTTTATTCCCAAGCTTTTCCAAAAATCCCTGAGAAGTAAAAAACTCTTCTTTTTTTCCCATGCAAACTTCTTAAGATGGAAACCTCAGCAGCAATACTTTATTCTGTGGTGGGTTTTTTTCCTTCTCCATTTTAATGAGTGTTTTGAAAGCCCTCGAGGCATCTATTTGCATTTTCCAAAAGTTTTGGAGATCTGGCCCTAACTTACTTATGAAAATGGGGCTTAAACTCGGGAACTACTGAGGTGCTTTTGAAATTTTGCACTCTTTGTATTTTAAAGTATATTAGCCTTGATTTTGCTGCTTCAGGGGACAGGTAATTCCTATAATTTTCAATAGAAATTAAATACTGTGCAGCAGGAAAAAAGTGAGGGTTTAGAATTTATTGACAAGGTCAAAATATGAAAGGGGTTTGGTGTTTCTTTTAATGTGCATGATAAAAATCTCTTCATAATAGAAAAGCAGGCATGTCTTTTGGCACACCTGCCAGACATACAGCAGAATAACAACACAACTGATTTATAAACTGAAGTGAATATAGTTATAAATATATTTAAATATGTTGCCTGATGAGCCATATCTTACACTGGAAATGATAATTGTCCTAACTCAAAAGTAAAATGACCATGCCAGATCCTTTAAGTATTCCTGGATTTTGAACTCCATAGAAGAATATCCTACTATCCTAAAGTTTTGTATCATACCTGGAGAGAGAGAGAGAGGATTCTGCTATATTTTACAGGAAAAACAAAACCAAAACACCCAACCCAAAGAAACATTGGAATTACAAAGGTTTTACCACTTTTCTGTGCATTATAAGAGAATATTCTTGTCTAAATGTCCTTGATCAGAGAAGGGTACAGATTTCCAGACAAATTAACTCCTGCATTAAATATTACACCCATTTCAAGGGCACATTTCCAGGTTCCTAAATTAAAATCTTCTCCTTGTCATTCCCTCCTAGTTAAGTCAACTACTTTTGTCTCCATCATTGGATTTCTTTTAAGGTAAGAGTTTTTTTCTCTGCTGAGCCAACTCTTCAACAGAAGACTTGTTGTAGACAGTTTGATCTTCAGATGGTTTCTCAGTCCTTGCTTGGTGCAAAGGTTCTGTTACCATCTAGGTCCTCCAGGCAAGAGAGATGCAAGTCCCCATAGAGATATTAATTTGTTTTGGCTGATATCTTGTCACTTTCTCAGAGCCACAGTACATAATTTTCTCTCTTCTGAATTTCTTGAGATTTAGAGTTGTATTTCTTTCCAGGACTTTGCAAAAAGGTGATGCAAAGTACTTGCATAAAACTTAACATGTGGAGCATTTTTGTTGTCATTATGTTCAAATTAAATGTCTGAAGACTGATATTGTTAAGTTCTCCTCCTTTATCAAAAGACATTTAGATTTCCTCTTATTTGTATTTTGGTTCCAGAATTGTCAAGGTTCACATCTTTCTTGTGTTCCTTTGTAACCATGGCAACTACAAACTTACTTTTTTCTCTAATGAAAGCCAAGACTCTTGTGCAGTGATCTACAGAAGACAGAACTTGAAGAAAAATACTTTAAAAATTATGGTTTACTACCAACCATTCCAGATAACTATTTTTTAAACAGGCCTTTAAAAACTGGTTTAAAGGTGTTCATCCAAATCTTATAATCTCATGGCCAATGCACAAGGGTGAGGTCCACTAGTAATGTTTCACTCCTCTGTAACATTCCCCCACTTTAGATTTCAACATCTTCCTCTAACTTGAGTGAACTGGTCTATCTCTGAAGGAAGAAGATGACTTTCTATTAATCAAGAAAAATCAGAGGAAGAAAGCCATTTGTTGATGAACAGACAGAACCAGGGTCACCTGATTCCCATTCCTGTGAAATAAACAGAAGAACCACACTCATGAATATTGAGTATCTTGAGAACAGCCAGAACTGTAACTATCCCTGAATGTATTCATACTGTGCTTAGGCTAGACCCAGGAACTGGGAGAGTTACTGCTTGTACTGACAACAAAAATAAATTTGCTCTGGTTGCTTATTCAAGGCTAAATCCCTAGTTAGTATGAGTTAACATTCACGTCCAGGTCAGAAAGAAAGGGGAAGAATTTGGTTTGGGATTCTTTTTTGAGGTCATTTGGATCTCTTCCACAGAGCTGTCTTGAAATCTGCAGTCTCTGTGAGTACCCAGTATCTGCTTTGTGAAACAGAAATAGAACCTATTTCCCATCTTAGAATATCTGTCTTTTGAATTTCAACCATTTGAAGACTGAGATTGCATTTTTCTGTATATCGAACACAGCACATCACTCATACTCAATGCATAGCAAGGCAAGACCTAGAAAACACAGACAAGAGAAAAAAACAGGAATTATTACTCTTCAGGCTGCAAGAAATAAATATTAACTGAAAAGAAAAACAAAACTAAGAAGAAAGAGTTTGAAGAATGCACTTAAATTTTAATCTGATGTTTGTTTGCTTCCCCTGAATATCAGACAGCAGCTCTATTTTAAAAGAAGCCAGTCTCTTGAAATGTTCATTTAACAGTTAATCAAATACACCACTGGACATAAATTAACCCCACTCCAAATTAGCTTGTTTTTCTGCTTGTTGGGTATCAGTTCAGATTTATTTGCTATGGACCCAATTCAGCAAAGTACTTAAGCACGTGCCTAACTTTGATCATGCAGCAGCCCCACTGAGACTATTCACATGCTCAGATATATGTACACAGTTAAAGAATTTGCTGGATCCAGCCCTCCTTTTCCTCAAGAAAGCATTTGCAGATACAGAGTTTGTCCTGTTCTGACCAGGAAGAGCTTCCTGCAAACCCATGACAGTGAAAGCAGCGCTGATCACTTGTCACTGGTCACAGAGCTGTTTCTGTTCTCAATGACCTGGATTTTATAGTCTGGATTGAATTTGAAGGGCCCACCGAGACACTGCATTTCTCAAGGTGAAATGACAGTGGCAAGGGCAGAGGTAGCTGCTGCTAGATCGAGGAGAGGAGGAAATTAAGGAACATCAGGAACATTCTCTTCTGGGTTTTGGTCAAAAAGGCATCATTCTTGGAAAACTTACATAACCAAAAGGCATGTGGGCTTATTTTCTCCTTTCTGTGCTCATTAAGAACACATGTGTAAGGCTCTGCATGTGTGTGGCTGTGTGGTGTAAGGAATTCCTTGTGCAACTAGAATCCAAAGGGTGTCTTACTCCTCTCCTGGGGTACCTAAATTGCCCCTTTTGCAAAACCAAAGCAGGATCTTTATGGGAAAATTGCTTTCTTACAGATCTGAAAACTTCTCTGGCTAGATCCTACTTACCCTCCTCCCGCAAAGTGTGGAAAAAGGATTGAGTGAAGGTGAATGTGACTCAAATTATTTGGGATTACATTAAAAGTAACCAAGTTAAGAAGTGATTGGGGTGGGCACCAGGAGTGAAGAACTGTCACAGCAGAGTCCCCCTGCACCAGCACAAAGTCCTGCCCTTGGCTGGTACAATTTAGCATCACTCTGTAACATCTTCCTGACCAATTTTCTGGGAAAACAAGGCATCTTGTTCTTTCACAAAAAGAGCAGCTGGACCACTGTGTTACATAAGGGAGGTATTTGTACCATTTTAGCCCCATTTCATGGCTGGATTTGAGCCTGATTTCCCCCACCTATTCACTTAAATGACCACTATCATGTTCCCTGTGCTAGCCTTGGTCAAATTCTTGGTCAAATTTATGCAATTGAAGCAACACAGAAGTTCAATTTTCTCTTTTGCCACCACCTCACCTTCCAAAGAGTTTCATTTTTGATGTACAAAATCACTCTTGAAAATGTATTTGATGCCCTCTCTGGACGTCCTGTGACATCAAGCTGTGCAAAAATTGCTCTGAAAAATTCACAAACACTATTTTGAAGCAGCGGAAATGTGTTCCCTTTGGTGACTTCATAACCAAATTGCAGAAGGGAAATAGGAAGAAATAAGACATTAGAATATTAAAAATGCCAGCAAGTCAAGCAAGCCAGCAAGTCAAACACAACACTGAGCATAAACATTTTATGCCTTGTTGTGCATGTGCTGAACATTCAGAAATCTCTTAATTGTGGCCATTAATTTTCCTTCAGTAAAGGGGTGTTTTTCATTCACTAAACTTTCTCACAGGAAACTACACAAAAAGTGTATAAAATTATTTGTTGGGCTTGAGAAACTAATAGGTGAGTGAACTTTGAATAGAAAACTCAATGTTTGATGTTGTGGCCCCCAGTTCTGAACACCTGAAGCGGGCAAACAACACGAACTCAATGACTTATCAAGTACTTGTTTTCAGTAAACCATTAACTCCTTCAAAAAGGCTCTTCTCCTCCTAACAATAATTTCCCAGGTCATATAGCTTCAATAGATTCCCAGGTCATTCACTCCATAAGAGTCCCTGGGAAGCCTGAATTTTGGGAAAATTTCTTCCATGAGTTTTATGGCTCCTGTTGTGTTTACAGGCTTCATGAAAAACAAAAGGAAATAGTGGTATATTCTGAGAACAGCAGCATCTTGGCAGGTATAGTTGGTTAAATATTTTGCAACAAAGAATCTACCTAGAAAATGCATCGAGCTTTTAGGATGTTGCCCGACATTCTTGAAAGTCATAGTAAAAGATGCTTCGTGGAAACAAATCTCCTCCAGTAGAGTACAGAACTGGTCATCAGCACCATTCCTTTTTCCTTTCACCCCTCAAGTGATGTTTTTTTTTAAAGTTTCTTAAACTGAAGGTGAGTGTGTGTGTTTAACTGACCACAGAAAGCACATGGTCCCCAACAGAATAATCTAATTTTTACAACCTCCATTTCATATTGTGCTTAAGGCTCTTCTCACAGACTGCTTAGCACCTCTTCCTGTAAAAGAGGATAAAAAAGTCTAAACAAAGAAATAAATGTGATAGCCTTCTGAAGACTTTTTTCAGCAGGAACTTTGGAGGTGCGCTTACAAAAAATCTGCTTAGCAAAACGAACCCACGAAGAAAGAAGTGATCATAACCCAAGATTCAGACCTACTAGGACTATTTGTACAAACACCCCCAAACCCAAATCTCACAAATATTTGCTTGTATCTAAACTGAAGTTATGCTTGTACTCTTGAAAATGTCCTCCGTGCACAGAGTTGTGTGGAAGCAACACCCTGCATGGAAGCAAAACCCTGCTCTCCTCTGAAGGATCAGGAATTACAAAAAAACCACCTCCATAAAATCACTTTGGGATGCTCAAAACCCGCAAGAGGAATAGTGATAACACAAGCAAGAAACAAAGTTTTTTTCTGATGAGAGTCTTCTTTAAATGACCAGCGTGTCCTGGGCATGGCATAGGGAGTTTTGGGCAGGCCACAGACCCAGGGAAGAGCTGGGGCTGACTGCTGCTGCTCTGCTGCTGCAGCTGCTGGGAACTGAGGGCAGACCCTGCGCCAGCGCTTGCAGGCAGCGATAAATGCCTGTGCACCACAGCGCTGAAGTTCATTTCCAAATAGCTTTGGTTTTTTTTTAATGGTCATTTTCCCAAAACTGATTAAAACTTCAAACTCAAAACTTTTTGCCCCAAACAGCCACCTGCAGTCTTTGCTGCTCTGAGATTTATGATTTTTTTCTTTTTTTTTTTTTTTCCGGGGAATTTTCCATCATCAAAATCCAAATCAGCAACAACACAGAACACTGCCTGGCGGCTTCCCGAATCCCGGTTCAAACAAGCACTAGGGGGGGGAGAAAAAAAAAAATCTCGTGGAAAACCACAGAGTAACCGAGGTCTCCGGAGCTCGCCCGGCGCTTTGGGAGGGGGTGTGGAGGAGGGCGGGCGGCTGAGCTCCCACAGCCCCGCGGTGCTGGGCAGGGCTCGGGGGGCTCCCCTCAGGCGAGGCTGCAGCGCCTGAGCCCGCGGAGGCGGCTCCGGTGCCGGGCACGGCTCCGGGGGAACTCCACTCAGGCGAGGCTGCAGCGCCGCCGCCTCCCGAGGCTGGCGGGCCGGGCCCGGGGCGGCGGGGGCGGCTGTGGCTTTAAGAGCTCCCACAATGCCGTGCTGGCGCCCCAGTTCCGTTACATGTCTCCCCCCGTGAAGGGGAGTGAGGCAGCGGCAGGAAGGAGGCGGAGGCCCCCCCGTCCCTCCCCGCAGTGCCGCCCGCCCAGCCCCGCGGCGGGGAGGAGCGGGGCAGCAGTGGGGCAGGGCCGCGCCGAGCCGAGCCCCGGGCGCTGCTCCGGCCGCGCCGCCCCCCGCGGGCAGCGAGGCGGGGCCGGCGGCCGCTGGCGCTGCCCTGGAGCCGCCGCGGGACGGGCACCCGGAGCCGCTGCCGGCGCGGCGAGCGAGGGGACGGGCGGTAAGTCCTGTTCCCCAGTCCTGTTCCCCTGCCCCGCTCGCTCCCTCCGTCCCCCGCTCGCTCTCCTGGCTCCGGCTCCGCGTCCCCTCTCCGGCAGCTCCCAGCTCGTGCCCGCTGGGGGGTTTGTATTCCTTCCCTGCCTCCTCCTCGCTCGCCAACTTTCCCGTCCCTCTTGCCCGTTTCCCATCTCCCCTCGGATTTACTTGGTTTTTTTTGGTTTCTTTTCCTGTTGTTTCTGGTTGCGTCTTTTTGGATTTTTAGGTTTTTTTTTTTTTTTTTTTGGCGTTTTCGGCTCTGCCGTTCCCCCTCTCGCACTTGCTTCTGTCCTTTAGCTTCTTCCTTCGCTACTTCACCGGCTTCCTCCGGCTTTTCCTCTCTCCTGGCATCCGTTGGGCATCGCGTGGAAAAGTAAGGGATATTTTTCGGTGTCCTTGAGGAAGGGAATTCAAAACCTACTTTTCTTTCACAGGGAAATCTTTGTAGTAGTTTTCTTTCCCCTTCTCTTCCCGTCACCGGAAAGAAAATTAAAGCTATTTTTTCTCCTTTTCATTTTTTCTCCCCTTTTCATATGTGGACTGTTTGTTTTGGTATTTTTTCTTCTCTCCCTTCTTCGGGCAGTGCCGGTTTGTTTCACGATTAATCTCTTTTATTCCTGCCCCAACCCCTCCCTCTCTCTTTTTCTTCCCCAGTAAGAAGAAAGATTAGAAGAAAATGTGTTTTGCCGGCAGGGAATGCATGAGAATTTTTGGTTTGGGTTATTTTTTTTTTTTTTCTCGTGGGGTACTATTGATGAGAAAAGCTTAAGCAAATGCAGTGCGGTAGGACAATACAGAGGCACGAACTTTAAAGGGTAAGGAAATGGATTCTGCTGCTTGCTTTCTCCAGCTCTGGAGTGGTGCTGGGGAGGTCTGCTCCAGGGTCCGGTTTAGGGTTGTGCTAGTCCGGTGTGTGCCAGCCTGTTTTCTGTCCAGCAGAATGGTGATTTAAACGCAGTCCTAAACTGCATTTCAGTGTTGCTCGTGGGTTTCGTCAGTGAGGGAAATGAGGAGGCGGGGGAAGGTCACAGATTCCGCTGACCCCTTTGGAATTACACCTGTCACGCCTCCCATCCCCGGGCTGCAGGTGTGTCGGAGGTTGATACATTTAACAAAACCGCTGGAAACTGCTCGCATCCGTGGCAAAAAGTGCTGTCGGTGGTTTAGGAAGTCTGGTTCGGACCTGTGAGTTTCTGCCTCAGCTCTGGTCAGTATCACACGTTGAAATTGAGTGTTTGCCGGGCTGTGGAGAGCGAGCAGATCAATTGCCTAATGATTTCTGCTAGACACCTGTTTAAGGGCGTTCAGGCTCCCTGCTAATTGTGTTTGGGCGCGGTGCGGTTAAGTGCTGCGAAAGTAAAGGGCTCTGTCTTTTTCAATAGAGAATATGTAGCTTGTGAATGAACTGTCAACTCTTTTGATTGGGGGTGGTTCTTCCTTCTGTTACATTGCCTCTTCTGATAGATACTCTTCCAAAAGTCCGAAACACCACGTGGCTGAACCGCAAATAAAATCAGTCTTACTTTTCCCCCGCTTTTTTTAGAGGAGAGAGAAAATTTAATTTCGGATTAACTTTTTGTTTGATGATATCTCATTGGAAAGTAGGCTAGACGTGAAATTGGAAGTACTTCTCTGAGTCTTAGAGCAAAAAAAATTTTTGATACGGAATGAATTGCTGAGGGAACTGAAATGACTGCTTGGGATTCATTGTACTTAGTTGTGTGTCCTTTAGGACAACTGAGAGATAAAGGTGATTCACTTCTTACAGCTGAGTAATCTCTCCCTCCTTTCCACCTTTGGGAGTTCAGTAGAATTTGATCCATTGTTTGAATTAATCTTGTTTTTAATCTTTCCTGGAGATGAAAAAGTTTGGCATAGTGGGAAATAGGAGGAGAAAAATACCAGGTCATATTTACCAAGAAGTTTAAGTCTTTCGAAACTAACTTGAGCCATTACTGGAAACACCAGCAACAATTCTGAAGAGCCAAATTAAGTTGATTAATATAACTTAAAATCTGTTTGAGGGACGCTCTGAAAAGGAAGGAAGGAGACTGAGTTGCTGGAAGTGCAATGGTGGGTTCTGTTCCCGCTTCTGCCATCGCAGGGCGGTTTGACCTCCTGCCTAAGCTGCCTTTCTGCCTGCACCTCCTGGGATACTGAGATTGCCCCCACTCTCTCAAGTGCTTTTTTATTTGGTTTGTAAGAATAATTGCATGTAAATGTTCAGTTGTCGTTCTGATTGCTGATCTGGTGGTAGTTTGGCTCGTGCTGATGCTCATTCTTGGAAAGTTGTAGGGATCTTGAGCATCACCGTTTATTTAGAGCAACATTGGATTTTTACATTGCTGCAAAGGTTTTGAGACTGGGGCTATTTTTATCCTCTGAATACCTCTGACAGTATCAGTGCATGCTTTTTCTATGGTCCCTTAAGTCTGCCTCAAGCTGACTATGAAGGACAGCAATGACCTCTGCAGAAAGAAACTGTTAAACTGAATTACAGGGTGGAAAACTTTGATGTGGGGACTGAGCTGAGGACCCCCCTCGGTGTGATGCTTGTTGTTCCTGGGAATTTTATTTTGTGAAGTCTGTAATTATGAACTTAGCTTAGTCCACCAGTGTGTTTGCTTTCTAATTTTAGGTTTTTTGCTTGGGTTTTTAAGTCCTTAAGACTTCTATCTTGACACTAAACGTAAATGTTTTTGGGTTTTCTGGGGCTTTTTTGGAAGCCTGTGTTTTCCTGCAATTTTTTTCATGGTGGGGTTGGGACTTTACAGTGTGATGAGATTTGTTAAATCTCAATGCCTGCCTTCCTGTAACATTTGAGACTGGGGTATTTTGTAAATGTGAGGCTCTGACCTGTTGCTTTTCTCCAGTGAAAATGATACTCGGTTCTGTAGAAAGTTATTGGGCAAGTAAAGGTGTGTTTGTGTGTATATATGTGTTGTGTGCTTATAACTTGCTGTCCTCCTGCTCTGAATCTGGACAGCAAATCTAGTCTCAAATTCAGTTTCATAAATAACTAATTCTTCCTACCCTTCCCATTCCCCTTCAAAGCACATGGTGATCTCATGCCTTTGACAGGAGTGGTTTTCCTGACTGATAAGGGGATGGTCATGGTGTTTTCTCCCTTGGCTCTTCAGAGGGCTGTATGTTATCTCTCTCTGTGCTGATAAAGTGTGGGGAGAGGGTTGAGGGGTCTGTGTGTGTGCAGTGGTGCCATCCTGCTCAGTCTCTCTCCAGTTTGCCACCTGTGAAGTTGAGATCACAGAATGTATCCTGCTTGGGAAAGGAAGGTGTGTTCGAGTTGTAGGTACAGGGGTTTGTCACATCTGCCAGGGGAACTGCAGACCCCTCTGGGTTGTTACTTCATTCATATCTCTGCAAGCATCTGGTCATTTTTGTGATGACATAAATATGGAGAGTGTTAATGTATCTGAGAGGACTCTAGGAGACAGGCACTGTGAGCTTTCAGCTGGCAGGCGCTTGGGAAATCTGTGTAATTCACCTTTCTGCTTTTGAGTCCCTCCTTAAGGAGGGAGGAGTCTTTACTTTCTTGTTGTGCTTGGAAAACGGGCTCACCCACTCCAAAAGACCCTGTAATGTTTGCTGTAGTGCAGGATTATTGCACAAAAGCATCTTGCTGTGCAGTGCTGTGGCTGCGCTTGATGTTGTATGATAACACATGTTTCTCAGCTGTTGTTGATTCCTCAGTGGCACAGACTTCAAAGGAATGCACTGAAAGAGAGCTGTAGCCAGGGAAAAATGGGGTTTGTTCCAGTGGCCTGTACCATCCATCTGTTTAAATACTCTGCTGAACTGTTCCAGAGTGGTCAGGCATCCAGTTAGGACTGAGGAGCGATTACAGCTGGGGTAGAGCCTGCTGCGGGAGACCACCTAGGGGAGGCTTAAGTGCTACCTCCCTTCTGTGGGTCAGAGCCCCCCTGCCCTCCCAGCCAGCCAGGAGAGATAAGGCTCCTCATCTGGGATATCTTTCAACATGACATTGTCTAATTCTTAATGCTGTTGAGGATTTATTTATTTTTACTCTCCATGCTATCTTTAGCACAAGAAGGGAGGAATGGTAATGAGGACAGACGGTCATCTCTGTAGTCTCCTCTGTGTGGGTAGCAAGATAGAGCTATAATTTAAATGAATAAATATTTATAAAAAGATATTTTTTTCCCATATGTATGGGTTAGTCCACAGAGAGTGATCTGTTGATCACTTGTGTCTCCAAAGGTGGTGATATACATTACTGGATTAATTTCATCTCCAACATATGAGCAATAAAGTTACATTGCAGCCAATTACATTGTGGTCTTTCAAATTAAGTTTGTGGAAACACTTCACAACTTCATCCACAGTAAAAAAACTCCAGTGTACTGCATTATAATACAGGAGGATGCTGCCAATTTCAAGTGTTATAAGTTATGTTTTTACTTAAATTCCAGTATTGGAGTCTGCTGTGCAAGACACGTCTACACCCGTTGTTGCCAACTGAATCTTCATATCATGACCTGTGTGTTCTATGTGGTCCCAGATAATGAAACTCAGAGGAAATAGTAGCAGAGAGGTTACAAGTAATCCATGGAAAACCTGTGAAGATCCCTGAAGTTTTTCTGTGTGGGACTGACATTAATTTTGAGGATTGGAATGACCACTGTAGATAGAGCAATGTGTGTTTCAGCTAAGAGGGTTTAACCTTCTTTGTCAATGGAAAATGCTCATGCAGATGCACTAAGAGGATATTTGAGCTTGGAAAAGTTGTGAGGCACTCTGGGATTTGTTTTTCACCTGCAAGCAAGCAGCACAGCTTTAAAGGTGAGCTTGAATGTTGTCCTCTGCTGTGGTATTGCTCCCTCCTTAGCAGTGTGATGTGACATCTATGCCTTTGAAAGCAGAGTTCTTTTTCCCCATGTTGGCAGTCATGATGGTTTTATGGTATTTTGAGACGTCAGATTTTAATGCCTTACTACCCCTTTGAGCAGAAAGGGGAGGGAAACTTCTAGAAATGTGTAATGCAACTGACTTCCAGCTTCTGCCCTTGCTCCAGGCTCAACATCGTAGTTTGAATTTATTTACTTGCTTTGAAAGCTGTACTCGGTGTAACCTTGAGTTTTACTTCCCTTCCTGCAACAGTACCTGACATGTTTCCAGCCTGTACCTTGCTGTGCCTCTGCATGGTCCTGTTTTAAACTGGCCAGGCTCTCGGTGCTTTCTTTGTATTGTGTTCTCCCCAGGAATCTTCAGAGCTGGAACTTTTGCTTCAAGTGAACTGGAAGTATTTTGCTAAAATATTTTTGGACTCGTGAAGTGTTTGTCAATGTTTCCAAGCTGTTGTTCGAAAGGAGTTTGGAGTTTCCGGAAGAACCTTTGGAAACTTAAGGTTTAACTCTCAGTCAGCAGTTTTGTGAGCAAGGATAAAGAGAGGCTGTAATTCCATTGGGCAGCCAGATGTTTTGTGTCTTTGCTGAAGTGGGGAGACAGTGTGGCTTTGGGGGTTGAAGGGTGTGCTGTTCTTGTCACAGGGCTGTTTGGAGATCTTCAACAGATCTGATCTGCTTTCTCTCCTCTCCATTCCGCTCCCTCCTGCCATGCCTGTGCTGCTGGTGATTACATCCTTCTGAATGAAATGGGATTATTGCGAGCAGAGTATAATTTCTTGCTTTCTAAAAGGTAGGTATTTGCTTGTCAGTCTGTGTTTCTTAAATACTAACCTTGAAGCCATATAAAAGCTGCATGTATCTTGACAATTAGTGAATTAATAGCAATTATCCAGTAGATTGATACTAATTTTCATTCTGACTAGTGTGGCATTAAGTGAAATTTATAAAGAAATCAGTTTTCCTTGCAAACAGAGAAGAAAAGAGCACTCGTTGATGCAAATCCCCCGGGTCCATATTAAATTGTACCATTTTTAGGCACTTAAACACTTGTAAAATCTGTGTTTGTCCTTGTCTTTCTTCTCCCCTTCTATTTGATATATGAGGGAAAGTTAAAAGGAGCTCATCAGTGGCTGCACATGTCAGAGTCTTCCTGGAGAAGAAAGTAGGAAGATGCCACAGCTGATAATATTTAGGAGTTGATATTGGGAATCAAGGGAGCAAATTCTTAAATGTGCCATTGCGGCTGTGTAGCTTGCAATATTAATTAACAGTTGTACCTGGAATAATAATTCCTATCCGGAGAGAAACATATGGCAGTGGTTGGATGCCCTTGTCCTTGCCCACCAGGAAGTGATCGTGGTGGTTTTTCTTTTTTCTCTTTTTTTTTTTTTGGTGTTTTTGTTTTTGGTTTTTTTTTTTAGCAGGTTTGCCCTGGGCTTCATCCCTGCCTTGAAGTCAATCCAAGCATTTGCACTGTTTTCACTGGGGGCAAGGACAGAAACTTCGAATAAGCTGGGTTGGAGACTCTGTATTTTGAGCAGTGGAAGTGGCACAGAGGAGCACGGGACTAACAAAGAACAGTCACACTGAAGACAATGCAGTGTTTTCATGCAGCTAATGGGATTGGAATTGGTAACCTGATACTCCAAAGAGATAACAAAGGCTATTTAGCATACAAGGGAACATTTTAAAAAAAATTTTTTTAAAGGAGTTGGTAGTGTGTAGCAGACGCTTTTGTCAGAACTCATTCTAGTGAACAAGTTCTGGCAGAAAATGACTGAATTCATAAGAGTTTATGAAATACTCTGAATAGAAATTGAATTTTCTTTTTTACTACCTGTGTTCTTTCACTGCAGTTCATGTATTTGCTTAGCAGTTTACCTGCTTCCCTCATGTCCTGTGAACTTAGTCTTTGTTTCAAACTGAAATATACCATAAATTAAAAGTCTTTGGGCTTTTCTTCCAAGAATGGAAGAGGGGAGTAGAACAAAATGAAATGTACAAAGTTCTGCTGTTCCCTTATTTCCCAGGAACAGACCAGAAAGTGACCAGCTTGATACAGAGCACAGCAGTGCTACTTGGGGTTGAGCTGTCCTGTGTGAGACCACAGAGAACTGTCTTTAGATGGCTTTTGATGTAGTGAGGATGGACATCTGTGATGGTGATGAGTTGTTAGAAAACCCAGTCATAACTCAAGAATTAAGATAATATTCTACTTTAGGCCTGCTGCTTGCCTCCCTTGTGGTTTTGGTGAATCAAAGGAACTTGCAGTCAAGGCAAGGCTGGAAGATAAGAGGCACATACCTTTAGGAGGTGGTGTGTGCTACAGGAGGAGAGCTGGGTGTGAGTTTGCTGTTGGCAAGTTCTGTGTGCCATGGGTTGGTCATTTTTCTGAGGCAGAAATTACGGGAAGAGGCTCACCTTCCTTAGGTAGGGTGTGAGAGAGATGGGCTCCTGACAGCAGCCAGAAATTACAATTTGAAATGTTCTCCAGAGGCGGGGTTGGTTTTACTTAAACTCTTGGGAAGACAGAAGGGGGTTGGGTCTATTAGGAGTTGCTGTCTTCTGTTTGTAACTCCTTGCAAAGCTCCTCATCAGCCTTCATCAGCAGCCTGGGCTGGTGGCAGGGGGATGGAATGAGATGGTCTTTAGGCCCCTTCCAACCCAGAGCATTCTGTGATTCCCTGCTGGATCCCCAGTGTGCCTTTTGAAACTTGGGGCTCTTTCCCAACCCTTGCTGCTCTCTTGCTGCCATTCTTTTAGCACTTCCCATTAGTGACTCGTTCCTGTGCTCCCTGTGTTTGCCTGATGCACTGCCACCACTTTCTGCCCTGCCACCAGGCTTCCTAAACACTCCCTCATGACTTTGTGGCTTTTCAGGTGCCCCTCAAAGTTGCAGCACAGCTTTTGGTTTTGGATGGGAGGGGAAGACACCAGCGCTTTCCCTTCACATCTCCCAGCCACAGAGCATTCCTCCAATTCCTCTGCTGCTGAGCTATTTGGAGCAGAGCAGGGGGAACGTTTACTTTGCTGTTTTGTTATCCAGGAGGGGTTGGGTTTAACTTGCACCTGTCCTGTTGTGATCGTGACATCCTGTCAGTGCTTGTTCCCCCTGCTCCTTGAGAGACAGTGTTTTTGTTGCTGGCAGCTCTCTGCCTTAGCCTTCTAGGGAAGCCCAACCAGAAATATTCTAGAATTCTTCCACTCTCTCCCTCCCCTTGTCCTTCACTGACCTCTAACCACATTTTTATCTTTCTTGACAAGATGCTTAGTTTCATTTATCAGCTGCTTTTCCCTTCATTCTTCAGCTTTGATTATTTTTCCAGGACTGCTTAGAAACATTAACCATTACAGATGTGCAGAACAGTCAAATACAGTCACATTCCTTAGTGTTTTGAGTTTTTTATTGTACTCTAATACTAAAGTGCCTGTGGCAGGTAAATATTTTTTATGTACACTACTTGTCATGACAAAAATATCCATCCTCAGCACAGGGTAAGGAAATGCAGTTGGCTGTATTTTCATATTAGTATATACCAATATTACCAGCTGCAAGAGCCCTGTGTTTCCCTCCCTGAGCAAAACTAATGTAGTAAATTCTGACTTTAAAAAAAAAGTCATTAACATTTTCTGAATTTGTATTTACACACTGTAAGATAAAAATGTGACATGAATAGAAAGAAATGGCAAATACACTTTCTTGTCTTAGTCTTGTGGCTTCCTAAGTGCTTGACAAATGCTGTGCCATTTCTAAACAATATTATTTTGTTCTAAAAAACTTAAATATTACCTTATTTTGTAAAAATATGTTTGCTTTAACTGTGGATAGCAGAGCAGAGGATGACTGGATTTATTTAAATATATGCTGCAAGGGTATTTCTTTCCTATTTTACAGCGCCCTTCATGCTTGTCATTGTAAGTGTATATGCAAAAGCCTAAATAATTGGAAATCTATATGCTTCCTGAGCATGGTTTACTTTAATAGTCCACAATGATCTCTGGACAAACTATATTTTATTTCAAAAGACCTCCATTATCCTCAGCTTGACCGGTATGCATGAGAATAGCATTCAATGTATACACCATTTTAAGAATACCCTTCTTTTTCTTGCTGACATGAACATAAAGCATGTGGTAGGGTGAAGACAGTTCTATAATGGAGTAGAAAATTAAACAAGAGGGAAGAAGAGGGTATGGCTTCAAGTTTATAGAGAGGAAGTTTAGATTGGATGTTAGGAAGAAATTCTTTCCTGTGAGGGTGGTGAGGCACTGGAAGAGTTTTCCCAGAGAAGCTCTGGATGCCCCATCCCTGGAAGTGTTCGAGGATCTTGTTAAAGAAAAAAAAAAAAAAAAAAATATTTCTTGTGGTGATGTCACAATGTGTAGCTGTAATGTTGAGCCTCTTCATGGCTGGTATTTCAAGTATAAGGCAGATGGGAATATCTGATCTGATTTTAATATTGGCTGGGGGAGCCATGAGTTGCTTCATTCAGAGTTCAGACCTTAGTTTGAACAAGATTACAGGGTCAACTCCCTTTGGACATTCATCCACTACTTATCAGTGGCTTTTTTTCCTGTAAAATAAAACATATGGCTACTAGATGAATAATTAGACCTTAAATCAGGAGTTGGAAGGTGCATGTCCCATCCTCAGTGGGCAAGCCTGTTGGCCCAGGATAATGTCCCTGTAATGAAGTCCAGCCCTGGAACAACTTCTTGATTAACTTGTGTAGCAACTTGACAGCCTCTGTTGCACCCTGAAAGGTTCCTCAGGCAGGCTGGAGTGGCAAAGGCGCAGATGTAGAGTGATGATGGCCAAGCAGTGCCACCTGCGAGCCGCTCTGTGAGTCACTGAGGCCGTGTGTGCTGTGGCCTCAGTGAAATGCCTGGGAATGATGCTAAGCTGATTTCCCTGGCACCCTGAGTGGGATAACAGCAGGCTCATAGCTGAGGTACAGCTCCTCTGCTAGCAAGAAGCTCAAGCTAAAGGAAATGTAAACTGGGGTGTTCTTTTGGAATACTGAACATTTTAAGGGACAAGTATCAAGGAAAGGCTCATGTTTTTTGAGAACAGCTGACTGAAGAGTCAGATTTGTTACAAGATAATTGAGGCAGCCATGAATTGTTACTGTACCTTGTCAATTCCAGGAGCTGGGAAGGGTGTGAAGTGTAATCCAGCAGTTGGTACCCAGGTACTGTGTGGCAAATAAACCACTGACTGTTCTTAGGTCTTTTCTTGCAACTTCTACTTCAGTTTTCCTGCGGGATAGTAACTCTAATGCCAGTGCTTCAGTGCTGTGTGAGCATACAGAGCTTTCTGGGAGGGTTTGTGTGTTCTTCTGATAGAAGCTGAAACTAATCTTGCTGTACTGCCACTGTTTTCATTTTGCTCTGTGTTGTGTTCTTCCTCTCCCTGTCTTCCTGACTCCTGCAATGTTTTAATAAAGTCAGTCCTGTGCTTGTTGAACTAGGAAAAGGGAAATTACTATAATGCTCCAACATGGGTCCTTTCTACTACACCTGACGTTCAATTAAGACATTAAAGCCAAGGCAAATCTTGAGTAGTTTGTTCATTTTCATAGTCCTTTTCCAAAACATGTGGTTTTGTCTTATGATTTCCTGCAGTGGATTTATTCCTGATGTTGAGAATTAATACAGACCTTCAAAAGAGATCACAAAATGAAGAATCAGTATTAGTTTAGAAGCTTTTACTGATTTTTGTTCTTAATTAATACAGCAGCAAATTGGTGGGCATATCCTTTGAGAAGTTCTTTACCATCAGTTTTATTAAAAAGAATTCCAGGTTCTATTTGGCTATGCTGAGCCCATCATCAGGGTGTCAGACTGGTTACCTTGCATTCTTAGCACTCTTGAGGTGCAAATGGTGTCTGTTCTTCTGTTCACACTGAACCCTGTGGATTTGTTGAGAGATGTTCTTTCTGTGTTTTGTTAATGTCACTTAATTTCATTAAAGCGAAGGTCAAGCATGTCCTGAAATTTGTAACAATATTGTTTGCTCTCCTAGTACCTGTTTGTTCATTGTCACCAATTTGACAATGTGTGAACCTGAGGCAGAGCTTGACTATGTGGGAATTGGTCATTTGTGTCTGCATTTGCCTCTTCTTAGAGAAATTTCGGGGTTTTTTTTTTCCATTAACATTTATCAGACATGGGGTTTATTTGAAAAGGAAGAGAAAAAAGTTCGAAGTATGGATTTATGTAGGCCTGTAAAAATGTGTTGCTTTGTCAGTTTGCTATGAAAAATATACTATATGTAGGAAATAATCTGCTGGTCTTCACGTAAGGTGCTTTTACATTCATTTAATAAATGCCAAAGCTTATTTGAAGCATTGGAAATGTGTGTAGAGGGTGAGGTAAATAGTGATTGGGCACAAGTCAATTTGAGCCATCATCCCCAAAAATATCTTGTGACACAAATCACTTAGGTAAGTTTGCTTTTATGTGTTTGCTTGTTGGGGTTTGTCTCTGGAAACTGATTGGATCAAGGGGACAGCAAAGCAGTTGTGATGGCTGATACTAAAAACTAGAGTGCAAACTTACCTACATAACTTATTTCTACAAAATTCAAATTGGTTTATTCCACCTTGTCCCAGGCTGGGAGAAAACCAGCTGCATACTTGGAGTCAGCACTGGTTGTCCTCAGAGCTGACACTCCAGCTCTGCCTGTGTTGATGTAGTCATTTGTGAGCACAACTTGCTTAAAAATGTATTTACTAGTAGGGGATACTTTTTGCACTGTATTGAAAACTCTCAGAATGCGTTGGAAAACTGGAGTCATTCAGTGGCTCTGAACTTCATTAAGTGTAGAAGTATTTAAAGAAAGCAATTTAAGATTTGTCACTGGCTTAGGGCTGCTGGGAGCTCTCTGATCTATGTCATTATTAATGACCATATATAAAGAAGGCTTTAATTTTTTAGGGAAGCATCTTCGTCCTTTGAGTCACTTTTCAGACCCAGCTGGTGAAGGCAACCTGGTGTGAATGGAGCACTGGCCTTGCTTTGAGCAGGAGGCTGGGCTCCAGCAGCTCCTTCCAGCCTGAAGGGTTCTGGCTTTTTGTTTATTTTCATTTTCTTTAAGAGGTGTTTGTACCACACAGCCACTGTCAGCTGTAATGGGATTGCCTTGCTGATACTGCCAGCAGTTAAGCCAGAGGGGTAAATAAATCCTTGCTTGTAAGTAATTTTTTAAAAAAATCTATTTTTTTTTTTGCTTATCTTTACAGCACTTCAGTTGGATAAATGCAGAACATGTAGGATTTTCTTTGCATCTTGTTTTCTGGCTGCTGCAGAATCTTTGTTTAAAGAGGTAGAGTAGGACAAGTTATTATGACCTTCCTCTAAACTGCAGGGTAAGTTCTCAGCTTTCCAGGAGCTGGGTTTTTCTATGGAATCTAATGATGCTGTACTTGAATGCAGACAAACTGTGTTCTAGGGAAACTTGTCATAAAAGTGTAATATATTGAAATTGCCCATGAATTATTGAGTTGGAAAAAATCTATAAACATAGGAAATATTAGAGGTGATAAAGAAGAGATGGAAAAACTCTTCTATCCACTTTTAATAGAATGCTGTGTCTGCATTTATGTGGTAAGACTTTTAACAAGGAGTTAAAAATACAGATTTTTCTATCGGAATGTTTATGTACATACTTGAGTAAGGTGATATGGGAAAAAATACATACCTGGTAATGAATCCAGGATTTCAGGGCTGCTTGTCCACACACCAGCTTGCTTTGTGCAAGGGATAGTAGAGTGAGCATTCCTTTATGTGTCTGGACTTGTGTCACAGAGGAGCCTGTCACTCCCTGGTGGTAACTGAGATTTAGAGTCATCTCACTCTGGACCCAACAGGACAAATCAGGCTTTCAGCTGGAAGCTTTGAAGTGGAAGCAGAAGAAGAGATTTTTAATGAAGTTGAAGGGGGATAAGTGGTTAATATCATGTGCTTCACGAGGTGCTACATCACTGGAATTTTTTTCGTGAAATTAAATCCTTGATCAAACCATTCTGCTGTCTTCTTATTTATTGAGTGAAAGGGTTCCCCTTTGGTTCAAGTAGTGTCATATAATTTTTATATAGTTGATGTGGAGTAGGTGGCTTGATGTACCTTTGTCCTGGAAATCTGATTTTCCTCCTTTCAGTTAATTGATTTTTTTTCTTTTCTGGTAAAGCAATGCTTGAACATACTATGAAAAAGGGACAAATTAATTAATTTTTCACTATTTCTGCTTCTAGGTGAAGTAATCTTGAGAAAGGCAATGATAGATGGAATAGAAATAAATCAAACTTTGTAGGAGTAAGGACACAAAGGAACTCACTGAGTGGTCACTTGTGCAAAATCAGTCAGCAACTACAGCATCAGTTTTTAGAAATTTTGCCAAATACCTGAATATCACAGCATGTGTTTAGTTATTTATGTAAAGGCACCTGAATTGGAAAATCTTGAGTTTCTTACTTTAAAAAGCAGTAAATTGAAATTCACTTAATAGAACTTACACCACGAGTCAGGGGAAGTTAAAAGGGAAATGTCAGGGCAGTGGTGTATTCTGGCATCATCTGGTGATTATTTGGTCATGTGCATCAATAGTTATCTACCCTAATGATAACTTGGTTTTCTAAATCAAGATTAGATAGAACTTTGGAGTCACTGTGGTATCTCAGGTGGCTTCCTGAGAATTATTTTGGTATCCCTTCCTGGTTTTTGGTAAAATGTAACACTTGATTTAACTGCTTGCTGGCTTGTGTTGGAAGCTTATGGTTTAGCTCCTTAGTTTATTTACTAAAAAGTGGTGATCTGTTGGAATTTGAGCATGGGGCTCTGAATATGCACATATTGCACCGGTTCTGCAGCCAGTGGCCCTGTGCCAGCTGGGGTGGGCAGAGCTGGAACTGAGCCGCTGCTAAACACCTCTGCAGTCACAGTCATCTGTGCCATGGGAAGCTGCTGTGCACTGAGCACAGGGGGTGTCTGCAGGAGTAACACACAATTTGAATGGGATTTAATTTTTTTTTGAGAAGATAGAAGGGAATAGTAGGGTTAATTGCAGTAGAGGCTAGGTCTGTTAGGATGTGGAGCTGCAAATACTTTAGAGTTGAAATAAACTCTGTAGTGTTTGGGTGCTGCCAGCCTTATACCAAGGCGCAGGCTCATGGCCAGAGCTGTTGTAAAAGCAGTTGTAGCAGGTCCTGGAGGTCGCTGAAGTGCAGTCTGGAACCTGTAAGCCCTAATTACTGACCATGTGTGGGAGTAGGACCTGCTGGATCATGGAGAGCCTCCTGTAGTGGATCAGCTGCAAACCATGGAAATGGATGATATTGCATGGAAGTGCACTGGTATTACTGGGAGCTTTTTTTAATATATGGATGGTGTTTGAAGATCTGGGAACTCTTGAGCTTATCATGTGTTTCTTTAGCATTCTTAGCCAACTTTCAGCCAGTTGTGTTGGTAGCCTGCTGAAATAAATGGCTTTTTGATGATGTGATTCTCTTAAAGGCATCAGTTGATTAAAGTGTTTGTTAAAAATTCACTGGTCAAGCAACACTTAGAAGTATGGTCTTCTTTTGATGGGACTTCAGATAGCAGAGCAACTGTGTACTTGCATCTATCTTTTTGAAAGGGGAAAAAGAAGCTTCCATAGTTTCCCAGCAATACTTTAAAAATACCTATTGTTGCCTATGGAGCTTTTTCTAACTGTGTATTTTTGTGTGAGAATTTTGCATTTCCTTTGCAGTGGAAATGCAATTTACAGTGGAAAAGCATGTTTATTTTTGGCAATCTTCTCAAAAGAACCCAGATTAAGATCTTTGACCCACAGCTGTTGTAAATGCAAGTCTTTTTGTTCTAAAGCCTCGAGGAGTTGTTCCCTTTCTGTGTTAATTGATTAAAATGTGTGCTGGGTTGGCCCAAGTTCCTCTTGGTAATTAGGTAAAATGAAGCCCCAGAATAGAAAGAAAAATCAACACTACTGCTTCCTTTTGAGGAAAGTTGGTGGTTATTTTGATGGACTCTTTTTGCCTGCTGTGGGCAGATATGGATATATATATACACGCGCACACACATATATATATGTGTATGTATTTGTGTGTTTTAGCCTCAAGACCCCTTAGACTGACCCTGCACTTCACCAGGTCTGTCTCAATGTTACAGAACAGATGGTTAATTCAAAACCAAGAGTATTAAAGCTGAGTAGCTAAATCTGATCTCCTGAAAACAAGGTTGCCAAAACAAGCTGCTGTATTTGATGTAGCTGCTGAATTGGTCTTTTATTTGCTACGAAGGCAAACCTGAGTCAAATGCCTATATGCAAAGAGGTTGGTCATTTCCAAATTTTTTCAGCTTTCAGTTTGTCTTTGACTGAGCCTGTAACCTGAAGCAGGAAGTTGCTTACATATTGTAGGGGTTCTGGAAGAGAAAAAGGCACGTTTCAAATCCATTGTTTTTTCTGGGCTTATCACCGTGGTCCTGGGTTTTTGAAGTAACAAAGACAAATTGCAGCAGTAGAATGAGGCTGATGCCCATTTTTCATGTGCTGTGATTTGCTTTTTTCTCCTATTTAGGTGGTCAGTGTAATGAGAAGAAAAGGGCAAATTGTTAGAAGAAAAGATTGGCAAATCCTTTCTCTGGTTGTCAGCAAATAGGATAGATAATTTCAGACAGGTGTTGTGTTAGAATAAACCTTTAGATGTTGAATCCAACCTGCACACCACAGATCCTGGTTATCTCTGGACAGGGCTAATAAATATGTACTGATACAAAAGGGATGAAGGCATTTATTTCCTGCATTTACCCTGATGGGATTATTTCATAGGGATGCCATTTCACACTAACATACTTTCCTATTTTCAAATGAAACATGAGCAGGCTGATGTTCTTTATCTCAGTTCTTGGGGGTTTAAATACTTACAATTCTTATGTGAGCTGCTGAAAGTCATAGTCACTTTTCAGGAATCTCTGACCTTGCAATCCATTTTCCTGTGGTGGATTCATCTCAAAAAGAATGCTGTATGTGACTTTTGGGGGGTTATTTTTCACTTATATGATGCTGTAAGATGAGCTTTTACATTTTTAGGGCTACTTTATCTTGAGTGATAGGGCATGGCATCAAGGTAGTGTGATCATTGAATAAAAGTTGGAGACAGCAGCCAAGTTACTTGTGTATGCTTCTGCCTTGATAAATGCCCTGAAGTTAAAAAAAAATCAATCAGGCTTCCCAATCTTTATTTGGTTTTGCTGCTTCTTTTGATGTTTAACTCTAGGAAAGGTGTCAGTCAAATGCGTGCAAACTGAATCCTTCCTTCTCTTTGATTTACACCACAGGTTTTGTGGGTAGAATTGCACTTGCTGCATAAGCATCTGAAATCTTGGTTTTTTTGGGAGTAGGCCACTATTTGCCATAGAGAGGATAATGCTTTACTTGCTTGCATATTTAAATGCTAGGGAAAAAAATCTTGATTTCCATAGGACTTCTGGACTTTTCTTAAAACAATGAGTTCATTTAGGTCCTTCTAAAATTCTTCTGCTTCTCATTGGCCTGGACCCTTTTATTTCAGGCATTTTGCCATCTCTGTTGGTGCCATCAGCCACATCCTCAGGCTTCTGGTTGTGATGGTCTTAAGAGGGGGAGTTAGTTTGAAATCTGCTCATCTGTGGGTTTGGACATGGGATAGGTGTTCACATCTCAACTTGAAATGTCCTCTTCAAACATGGTAGAAGAAGTGCAAGGAAGCAGAGAAGCCTTGGCAAAGCGTGGAGAAAGCATCACATTAGGGAAGAAGTTGGCAGAGGCGCTGAAGTGTCTGAGAGCAGATGGAGTGTTGTCATCAGCTGCAAAATCAATGTAAATACTTCCAGAAAATGACTCTTCCTCTGCTCTTGCCAAACAGAAGGAACAGGAGCCATAAAAACCATTGGCAAATTGTTTGAGCTGCCAGTGAGCACACTTGCAGTTGGAATTCTCCCTTGCAGCCCTAGGCAGCCACTGCTGCAGGAGTGTTGCATTGGTGGTAATGAAATATTCTTTTTTTTTTGGTTTTTGCCTGAAGATTTGCAGTTGGAAAATCCCACAGTTCTGTGCAGTTCTGTTGGGTCAAATCAAGAATAAACATGAGAATTTCCATACTGATTGTGCTGTATGGCACAACTTTCCTGTTCTGGATGGTTCAGCATGGGGCTGTAAAGCAGCACTTTCATGTGTATTAGCATCACGTAACTGGGAGCCCAGTCCTCCCAGATGGACAGTTTTGGGATACTGTTGTGTTTATAAATGTGTCTGGCTGGCTGCTGCTGAATTGATGGCTCTGGTGCCTGGTTTAGAAGGGTCTGGCAACGTCTAAATGAAAATGGGGAGGCACAAGGCAGGGTGAGTTACTGGATCACAAACGTGTGTGGCATTTGTGCCTCTCTCGACCCCTTATTACCCAGGAAAATGAATGCTGGAATAGAGCGTGGAGGATGGAGAGCATTGGGTTTTAAATTCTGAAATCCTTGTTTGTACTGATCCAAATTCCATTTCCATGGAAACTGGAAGTTTAGTACTCTCACTTGTCAACTTCAGCTTCTGGTTGGCTTTGGGGAGACTAAAATTGTTCACTTGCACTAAACCTTCCAGAACTGAGAGTCATGTCAGGACATTAACACCATGTATTTTGTGGAGACTGAGAAATTATAACTATAATTACTTCATGCAATTATTTTCTGAGAGATGCTTAACTTCAGCTCCTTACAGATAAGAAATCTGAATGTTCAGAGCCTGTGCCATGTTGTCTAATAGTGGGATTGTCATATGCATAATGTCTAAGATCATAGTTTCTAGTGGGGATGGTTTCTTCGTTGCTGGTGTGGTTTTGCAGATGCTGAAGTGAGCCCAGTTTATTTAATTAGCTGACTGCAGTAGTGCAGGTGTCTTCCCTTGCTGTGCACTCACCATCTGCAGCAACAACTTTACCCCTGAAGACATCATCAATCCACATCCCTGGGGCTCATCATGAAGAGTTTCAGAGTTCTGGTGCTGCCCTTGCCAGCAGAACAGAGCTGCTAGGCCAGATCTGCCTGGAGTGTGTGCTGCCAGAAGGGCTGTGCCAGGCCTGGGAGGGAAGCAGTGTGAGGCTGAACTTTCTGGGAAATGCCCTGAAGAAACTGATGTCTCTTCCTGCCTCTGAGTGGAATGGAACTGGTGAGATTGTGGAGACTCTGAAGAATGCACCACCATGATGTGGAGCTGAGAGCAGAAACCTGCAGTCCTTTGGTCAGTCAGTAACTGTGGGAAGGTAACTTTTCTTCTCTTGAAGCTTGGCTGGTGAAGTGAAACTCTTGCGAATGATGTAGACATGCTTTTATCAGTGCTCTGCTTTCACTTAGAGCTGCTTTGGGAGCATTATAATCACTGCAACTGCTGTTTGAAAGCAAATATTCTTTATGGATTGGCATTTCTGTGTTTCTGTAACTTTAACGTGCAAGAACGTGCCACAGTAACAGTATATTGAGTGTGAAGGGAAGCAGTGTTGTGTTAGAGATTTGTAACCTGAAATTTTTTTCACTTTTTTCTTGGTGTAGAATAGTAGTGTAAAAGTTGTGTAGTATTAACTCTGTATGTTTGAGTGCCAATCCTGCATGTAGCTTCACCAGAAACACTGATGCCAGCTTTCAACAGGTGCATTAAACTTCAAATTCTCTTCCCTGAGTCTTTAAATATTCACCTGTCAGTCAGGGCAGGTGACCTTTCCCATAGATGCTGTATTCTGTGAGCACAACTGGTTGTCCTGGACGTGTTTGAACAAAAGCATTTGAAGGAGAGAACTCCTCTCACTACTTTTTGTGCAGTAATAAGGCAGTTTGAAAGAAGATAATATCTTTTTGGTAGGTAAATAGGGCCACTTTTAAAACAAAATTTAAAAACCCTAAGCTTTCAGCTTTGTGAATAAGTTACAGCAACGTGCCATTTTGATTTTGAAAAATGAGTAAGGTGATTCTGAAGCAGTGCCTGAGATCTTGGAAGTGATGTCTTCCAAACACCTAAGGAAAAAAATTGTTTACAATTAAGAACTTAGATGTAATTTTGTGCATTTTAAGGTTCCTTTTATCTGGCAGAAGTATGAAAAGAGAGGGTCATTTGATTTGCACTCTCCTCTCATGAGCTGGAATTTGCTGGAGATCCACCTTCCTGCCTGGATTTCTTTAATTCCAGGTGCTTTTTTTAGGTGCAGTATGGCAGCCTTGTTTAACGGAAGGAACATGTAGCATCACTGCTCTGATGGCCTTGTCTGTCTTCAGGTAGAAGGTTCTTTCTAAAATATGGGCAACTATTCCCTGCTGTGATGGCTGGAATTTGATTGGAATTTGCCAGTATAAACCAGGAGCTGGGAGAAAGAGACTTGGTCTTTTTTCTTACAGCGGAGATACAGGCTTATGAGAGAAACAGCCAGAAATTAGCATAATTAAATAATTCTGATGCTACCTGTAAAGCCAAGAAATCTTATTTGTTTGTATTAGAAAATTTGCCTTATGTTTGAAAGGTGTTGCCATAATGATAATTTGGCAAAGGCTTCTGTTCTCTGTTCCAGCAATCATTGAGTCTAAAAGCTAAAGACAAGTTCTAAAAAGGTACATGTGCAAGGAAATAAACCTTTACTTAGGGAGAACATTCCCAAACTACCTGCAGCTAAATGCAGGAGCATAGAGTAATGTAATGGAGCTTCTAATCTTCTTTGAAATGTTACTTGAGAAGGTGCTTTAACATGCAAAAATTGTTTTGTTGTGCTGGTGTTTCTGCTCTTGTACATGAATTTAAATAGAGAAATATGAAAATCTGAATGAAGCTTCAGCACAGCTTCTCTTCCTGTGTCATGGGTGTTATTTAAAGGATCAACACAGGATATCTGTATGCCCAGCTTGGCAATTATTCAGCTGCTTGTTTCCTGCCTGGTGCTCAGTTCTCCTATGATTACTTGACTTCTCACCACTTATATAGGTCACAGATTTCAAGAAAAAAATTAAAAATCAGTAATAATGGAAAAGATGAGTATTAGTGCATGAAAGCCTTGTGGAAGGAAGTGTGTCATTGCTGACTAGCTCAAAATCCTATGATATTTCATTCTTTTCACAAGTGAGTTATCTTGTTCTCATTGAAAATGGTTTTCCGTCCATGCTGTTTAATGCAGTTAGAGCAGAACAGATAATGTTTACCAGGGATTTTGTTACCTAGGCTCTCTGTTCAGTGTACGTAGAAAGCAAAGATGCAGGTAAACAACTTTAGAAGTACAGAAAGGTTGAACTCTTGTCCACCTTCATGTAATATGTGTGGATAATAGACGTGAAAATAATCACATATAAACAAATAAATAACAAAGTCTATTTTCTGGTGGTAGTAGTCCATTGTTGATGGCTGCAAGAAGCTCCTTGTCCCACCCAGAATCTTGGAGTTGAGATTCTCATTCACGTCATTCTTGGATGCAGTTTGCACACCAATAGTCACTCTCCTTCCATTATACTCCTTATTTTTAGAAGGCTCAAGGAGTTAGGTTGTAATTGAATTACTGTAAAGAGTGTTCTGATCCATTATCTAGCACACACTCAGTCCTGGTCAAGTGGCTTTTAATGACATTAAAAAATTACCTCATTAGTACTCAGAAAATATACGTGTTTTCCCCAGAATCCTTGTTTGAAGATGGAAAAAACCAGCAGCATGTCATTGTCTTGGGTTGTAACACAGCTGAGTGAAAAGGGAAGCACTCAGGATGCTTTGGGTCACAGACATTTGGCCATTCTATCCATAAAACAGGTATGGGCTTGTACTTGAGTGTGACTGATTTTACTTTGTGTAAGGGTTTCATGTACTGTGCTGTGAGCAGCAGACAAAACCACCTCTCTACTGCCTCTCAAACCTATGGGGATGTTGGTAGGAGCAGATCTGCAGTTAGATTGGCTTCCAGAAGAAAATGGTGACTTCTAACTCTTGACTTGGAGGAGATGAGGAGCTCCCCTTGCTGATCAGCAACACCTTGGGTTAAAAAAACTGGTTTTGCCTTGTGACTTTTAACTCTAAATCTTACCTTTCTAGGGTTTATGTAGACTGTAAATCACCCTGTAAAAATAGCTTTTGGCCTTTCAACTAATATGCATAAGAAGTCAATTCTGAAGTCCTTAGAGTAGTAATTATGGTTGGTTTATGGGCATATGTCTTAAACTGATGGTTTTCCCCTGCACCCCTTTATGACAGTGTACACTGTGTGTAGTTTCAGGTTAATTTTAGCAGTGTGTATTTAATTAATGTACCTGGCTGAGCAGAATCAGCCTCTATGGTCCAAATCATAATTCCTTGTGGAGTCTAAACAGCTATTTGAGATATTGTGTCTTGCTTTGATTTTAATGTGAAACATTCTTAAAGCTTAACAGTGGTGTCAAGCCATTGCTCAGTCTGTTGTTTTCCTTCAGATGGTGTGTAAAAATGGGATTTTTCCTTCTGTAACTGCATTGTAACTTGCCTTTTGGGGTGCTTGGTGTCTGCTTTCACATGGTGCAGCAGTGCTGATTCTGTACTTGGATATACATCTGTCATAGCACTGAACTGGATTGCACGTGGGTTATTTCGTCCTGCTGCAAATAGAGATGAAAGATTTGATTTTCCCCTTCCTGCAGCAATAACAGCTAAAATAGTCTGAATGATGGTGAACAGATTTTAGGAAGAAATTGTTCCCTGTGAGGGTAGTGAGGCCCTGGCACAGGTTGCCCAGAGCAGCTGTGGCTGCCCCTGGATCCCTGAAAGTGTCTAAGGCCAGGTTGGACAGGGCTTGGAGCAACCTGGGAAGGTGGAATGGGTTGGAACAAGATGATTTTTGGGGTCCTTTCCAAGCCAAACCACTGTAATTCCTTGATGCAGTGTACCACAGGCACTCCACTCATGCTTTTCAGGTTTTCAGGTTGGCTTTGGGTGAGGCTTTTTGTAGCTGTGCATTATTGCTGCGACTTTAGAGCACCACCTGTTCTGCTTTATACTTAGGAGGAACTTTCTGAACTCTCCATTTAGTCTAATTTTTGCTTCTTTTTGGATTAAAAAATGCACAAGAGGTTTATTTTCCAAATATACAGCTTTGTTTTGATGAATGAACTTCCAGTTCAAAATGGTGCAATGAAAGCAATTATTTCTGTGGGGAAATCATGGTCTGGGTGTGTTTTACCCTTCAAGTTTTCCTGCAGGGCTTCCATCTACATCTCAGACTTCATCTATGGCAAAGCTGCTGCTGTGGGCAAGGGCTTTTCTAGGACATAGGGTGCTGCAATGTTCAATATTATTACATTAAAATTATATTTTTGTGTCAGCTATGCAATAATATCCAATGTATGAGGCACTCTTATGGTCAAGTGGCAGGAGTCTTGCCTGTACTGCATTAGTCAAGTAATGTAAACCAATTTCACCTAATGTTGGATAGGAAACAAGCTTGAAATGGAATAAGCTTTTAGTTGGATTGCTACCAGCTTGCTACACTGGCAGAAATGAAATTATTTGTCTGTTAATGGCAAACTGTCAAGAAAATGCTGATTCTGATTTTAATGTGTTTCCAAAACTTATTTATTAAGAATTGCATAACAGCATACTGGGATTTTAACATTGCAGCTTTGGTGGCTTTGTAGGCTTCACTCTGAAAACTGATTTTTAACTATTTTTTTAAAAATTATGTTTCCAAGAATGAAACATAAAGAATATGGTGTTTTTGTTATATGGTGGGGTTTTTTTATTGTGAGTAAGATAGCTTGTTGAAATGTCTTATGTGTATGCACTCTCTTATTATGAGTTGTTTTGGAGGTGACTGAACCAATGTTTTTTGTCCTGTTTTATATCCATCTTAAAAATATTTTGTATAGCAAAGAAAGAATTTCATGGTGATGCCAGGTCATTTTTAGTAAAATCTAGTAATTGTTCTCATATGGGATATTATGTCCTATGCAAAGTATGTGCTTTTCTACATCAAATAAATCCCAAGGGCAAGAAGGATAAAAACGACTGGAATAAATAGTAGAGAAATAAGATTTCTACTTTCAAATAATAATAATAAAAAAAGTCCTTTCTAAAATGTAACTGAGAAAAATGAACAACAGGAGTGTCTGGTTGTATTAATGTTGGTGGAGTTTGATAATTTTGTTTCTCAGCTACACATCAAATATAGATAACTCTTGTTACTCCTAATCCTCATCACTGTTGGACATGGCTTTAAAAAATTTAACTTCCTCCTCTGAAGATCTGGGCTAATTAAACTTTCATTCATCTTCTGAAACAAAAAAGTAGTGTTTCACTCTGCTCTTGCCTTCTGCAGAGAAGGTACCACGAGCATTGGTGCATCCACTACCTGGGAATGTGGCACTCCTGGGCTGTTTTGCTGAACATCTGGATTTCCAAAGCCTCTCTCCATCACTCGCAAAGTTGTTCCAGGTTGTATAATGTGTTTTGTCCTGCTAAACTCCTGCTCTGGCCATTAGTGGCTCTCCCACTTTGCTGGTGAATAAATGCTTGAAGAACAGAGTTTCTACCACCAGCACAGTGGGGTGTGGACATCTTAATTCCTTAAGCAGCACCTTCTCCTTGTGGTGTGTCGAATCTTTTTAAGGTTTGGTTCATGGTGTGGCTTTGTTTTGGATTTGGTTTTTTTGTGTGTGGGTCAGCTATTAGATTTTTCTCTCATTTCTAGTAAGCTGTTACTTGTGGTCAGGGAAGGCTTGCTCCTGAAAATGCTGATAGGAGCCTGAGATAAGCAGTGAGTGAGTCATGTTTGATTCCTGTGTAACACAGTGGTGGAAGTCTTACATTGTTTTGTTTCTTGTTGGTTTTTCCCCTTGTCTGGGTGCCTCCTGTGGATGTTGGAAAAATCTAAAACCTGATGGAATGCTTTGCCAACCACACTGTTGTAGTCCTTTTGCCAGAATTACTAACTTTCCTGTGATAATCATGTACATACAGAATTATTTTAAAACTGCTTACCTGGCCTCTACATCTCTTCTTTTCCTTGGTGCCTCACAGACCTGGACTAACACAAAGAACAAGGAGCTACAGTGTTCCTGAGGGAAATTTGGCAAAGGAAAGTAGTACTAACCCAAAACTGGTAGATTTTGGGAGCAAAAGAGATCTTTTTGGTGACAAGTTAAAAGTGCTTCTGCCTGGCGCTGTCACCCCATTGCTCTGTGTTTTCTTTAGCATAGAGCATCCATGTGGCAAGTCAAGGTTAGGCCCTCATAACCTATTTGTAGAATGTTGTTTTGTTTATAGAACTCCAGAAGTTACCTAAGCAGCAGTTTCAGTTGGAAACTCTGATAATAGAAATATGGAAGAGAAAGAAGTCTCAACACAGGGAGTTGGTGCTGTGGCAGAGAACCAGTCTACAGTGTAGAATGATTTAGCTGTAATCCATCAGGTGAAAAATGAATTATTTTTTGAGCTTCTGTCAGCAAACAGGATTCTCAATCACTGCAGCTGAATTTAATATTGTGTGCAACTGGTGTATTATGTTATAAAGAGGGCTGTAGGTTGATGCTTTTTTATGAAGCTGAATAAAATTTTCATTGCTATAGATGTCTCTTCCAGCTGAAGAGATTGCCTGATCTCAGATGTTGTCCAGTGATTATAAACAGCAGTGTCTAGTAAAAATGTTTGAATGTGCCTTTTAAGTCAAAAAATTAAGATGTTGGTAATGTACTGAGAAGTGGCCCATTTTCTCACCATGGAGTGGGATTTGCACTTAGTGTTTGGCTAATCTTAGAAACTATGTACACGTCCTTTAAAGCTTTTGATCGTTTTAATGCATAACTATGCTAAGTCAACTGAGTTGGTATGTTCTTAAAATAATACTTAAGGATTATTATTAATAACTGAGTGTTCTTTGTGTTTTGTTCCACAAAGCATTAACTTAAAGAGTAAGCTGTGCAGACTGCACTTGATGGTGCAACAAGAAATCACACCACAGAAGGAATACAAATGCAGACCTTCTGGTGATATTTGTTTCTGCCCAATGGAATTTTAGAAGCCTGTATTGTATTTCCATGAGGAAATATTTGCCTGCTTAAGGGTATCATTGAGGCATGTTGAGGTAATTACTGGTTTCTGCTGGTTTCTTTGGAGGTGGAATTGTCTTGTGTCCTTGTAGGAATTAGCAAAGGGATGAACAAGCCAAGCAAATTCCTGGTCTGTATGTGTCTTGAGTAAATACAGAAAACTTAGTGAGGATTTTCTCGTTCAGCTCCCAGCTATCCTGTCATGGGATAAGTACTCCAAAGATCTGAGCTTTTTGTTCGGGTGGTTACATCACTTGGTATCTTCTGAGCCTTTCACTAAGTGGTATGAAACATAAAGGAGAAAAACAGATGTTTTCCTGAAATCATTTTCAGAGAGGTAGTGCTGTCCTGTGGGTTTGTGATGGAGTTTGGTCACTATGCAAGCCTTGTGCTCTCAGTTGGGTTCTTTCTGTGCCTCAGCTCTCTGGTGTTGTTGTGTACCCAACTGCTGTTTGGATGTAGTAGCAATAGAGTTTTTTTTAAATGAGTTGGCATTATGCTTTTTATAGAATAAAGCTGTGCATCTCTTAGCCTCCAAAAGCCTTTTAACATTGTTAGTCTTTGTAATTTTCAAAGAAGGTTAAAACATTCTATCGGCCTCTTTGTTACATTTGCACTTTCAAAAGCTGTTTCATTGATTGTGTTAGTTTCAGGCAATATTTGCACTTTGCTATTGACTGTTTTCTAAGTTTTGTGTGTAGGTGGATTCCATTTGCCCCCAGGGAAGAAGCTAACCTAACTAAGGCTTTAATTAGCTGTTTCTTGGTTTTCATTGAAATTCTGCAAATTCAAAGTGTGAGAGCTCATCAGAATTGGTGTAATTTGGATGGGATCTGAGTCAGTGTTAACTAAAATCATCTCCAAATCCCAGCACAGGAAGGACAGGGAGCTGCTGGAGAGAGTGCAGAGCAGGGACACCAAGGGGATCAGAGGGCTGGAGCAGCTCTGCTGGGAGGAAAGGCTGAGGGAATTGGGATTGTTCAGCCTGGAGAAGAGAAGGCTTTGGGGTGACCTCATTGTGGCCTTGCAGTGCCTGAAGGGAACCCACAGGGAAGATGGAGAGAGACTCTTGACAAGGGCCTGCAGTGACAGGACAAGGAGGAGGAATGGGTTCACACTGACAGAGAGGAGGTTTAGATTAAACATGAGGAAGAAATTGTTCCCTGTGAGGGTGGTGAGGCCCTGGCACAGGTTGCCCAGAGAAGCTGTGGCTGCCCCTGGAATCCCTGGCAGTGTCCAAGGCCAGGCTGGATGGGGTTTGGAGCAAGCTGGGATAGTGGAAGGTGTCCCTGCTCATGGCAGGGGCCTGGGACAGATGATCTTTAGGGTTTTTTTCCATTCCAGGGCATTCTGTGATTCTGTGAATTAGATTTGTAATGCCTTGAAACAAAATGTTTGCAGTTTTGCAAACAGTTGTGTTTGGGGAGGAGGAGAACTTACAAAAACTGTAGATGTGAGTGAAAGAAGAGCTTTGATAAAACACGTAGAAAAAAATGGCAAAGTCATCAAAAGAGCCAGACTTAGTGTTGTGTATCAGCAGACCAGGACAGCCTATTTTTTGGCCACTTGGCTTCAGGTCTGCCTTGACTGAGCAGGACTCTGAAACGTATCAGTAGATCTTTACAGCATGTTGGTCTCGTGTGCTTGCAGCTCTCTGGCTTTGAACTGCAGTTGCACCTCCCACATGTTAGAGTGCATGGGACCTTTTCAAAGGGAATTTGGAGGGTTTGCTGGCCACTGCTCTAAATCAGGAGAGAGACAGTTCCACAGAAGTCTGAAACCAGTAACAGGCACAATGGGCTTTATTGCTGCTGTTCTCTATCTTGATTGTTTTCCTGTTTTTTTTTTCTGCTAATGGCAGCAGGATCTCAGTCCTGCTTTTGAACTCTGAAGAAATCTTTTCATTTTGTCTGGCTTATGTTGAACACTTAATTTTAGGTAATGAGTCTGACAGTCCCCTACCAAAACCAAGCAAACAAAAAAGTAAATAAATAAATGGTTGTTAAACTGTAAGGAAGGGTCTTTGAATAAAAGTGTTGACTTCTGCCTTGGTCTGACTCTGGGCTTAATGTGAGGACTTTATTAGTCAGGAAAATTTAAAAAAGAAAGGATTCCCTGCTTTGAAGGGAAATCTTTGTGAAGAGAAAGCTTTGTGTGTATGAAGATTTTTCTCTCATTTCACTGTTCCAGTCCTTGGAGAGTCTGGTTATCTAGAATCATGGACTGGTTTAGGTTGGAAGAGAGTTTAAAGATCACCTTGGTCTAAACCCCCCACCACAGGTAGGGATGCCACTAAGCTTTATACATTTATTTTCACTTTGTTGTACAAGATATTTTTAACCAGCCCATTATCTTCTTTGTTGTTAAAAACCTTTTTGTGGTTGCTTTCCTTTTTTTAATTTGAGCTAGTAGACTTGAGCAGTCATCTATTATAGTAGGTTTTCCTTGTTTCCCATTCCATGCTCTGCATGTCACCCCCAAAAATACACCTTTTTCAGAGAATTCAAGTACTGACTGTTAAGGGTCATGTTTGTATAAGAAAACATGGTTTAAATGTTTACATTTAGCAACTCCATTGGTTTGAGATGTGAGGAGGTGGATTTAACAGAGACAGCACCAGTCTTTGCCATAAGCTGAACAGTAGAACTGGACAGTAAAGTGTTGCTTTCTTCTTGATTATTAGTGACCTTTGAAGTGTTGAGTTGTGTTGCCAATGACAAAGATTAAGTTTAGTAGTAGATGAAGCAAGAACTTGTTGTGTACCTTTGTACTATCAAATAAATAAATAAATAAATTTCAAAGACTTTAATGGCATCAATTGCATTTCCTGGTAGCTGATGATGAGTTGGCCCTTGTCTCTCCCAGGTGCTAATTAACAACCAGTAAGTGTCCAACTAGAGATTGTAATTAGTTCTGAAACTGCTGTGCCTTGATCACTTTCTGCAGGATTTCTCCGAGGTAAGTCTCAAGAGATACAAATGCTGTGGCTTTACTTCCTGCTGTTTGAGAAGGAGGCAGTGGGTTGCAATAGAGAAATTAACTTTTCTCTCTCTCACATTTGTCTTACACTTGCACCTGTGCAAGGTCCAAATATACCTGGAATTTGTTGCACAGAGGGTTAATTAGATTTCCTTGGACAAAATGTGGTAAATCCAGCCAAAATCAGCTCCATGTTTGTCTTCCATTGACTCACAGGTAATTGCAAGGAAAGAAAAAGGAAGTTTGGCATCTCTTGACTACATAATGAAGTGAGAGATTAAAGCTCCACATGAAAAGAACTCTGTGGTTATATAATAGCAGTAGCTGCTGTAAGATGTGTATTTCTTTGGTTGGTAACTAAAAAATGGGGTATTATAATCCTGATAACATTTCCTCACACACTCTGGGAGGGGAACGCAATGACACAGGACAGGGATGTTGGATGAAGGACTGATGGAGGGTACTCATCTTCCACAAGGACAAATGCTTGTGGAGCAAGCTGAAAATCTGCAAGCTTTCAGGCCTGGCTTTGCTCTCTGCAGGTGCTATCTGTGACTGGTTTTTACAGCCATGAAACATGTAACAGCTGTGCACTGTACTATTTTACCTCTTATTAGCCACTGTGTGCTTTCAGTTAAAGACATTTGAAGTTCATTAGAGGGAAGCTTTTTGCAGACAAGTTACCTGAAATAAATTATTGCTTAACAAACTTACTGCATTATTCTTATACTGAAATTGAGTTACTTTGAGGGTGTTTCAACATAAACAAGAAAACTGCATGTTGTTGTCCATTTTTCCATATTTCGCATACATTAATGAAGCTGTTTTCAAGACATGATCTCAAATTAGGATCTATTAATGTATTGATGTTAATATATCTATTTGGCCCTTTAGCACTTTGCCTTGTGTACAAAGGCAGAACCAAGAGGTGGGCTTTTGATGGCTCTCATGAGTGAAAATTGTTTGTCTTTGTGATGTCCTTTCCTTGTGGATGAGCACTGGCATGGCCAGGGAGGAATTCACAGGCTCCTTTTATCCTCTCAGCAGTGTAGTTTCATTGGCTCATGCATATTGCTGGACTCTTTGTGAGCTTCTGGCTCTTAAAAATAGGGATTTGATTGCTGACCCAGTTCACTCAGAACTGAGGGGGTGCCACATGGGCCAGACAGAAATGGAGCAGGCAGGGAGAATGGTACAGTTCAGCATTCTGCTTTCAAGTGTCAGTGGAGCTGTGTGCTTTGGAAACAGGGAAAGGATGAGTTTGTGGAATCAGGTGGAAGGCTGCAGCAGTGCACTGCCTGCAAGGTGGCAGTCACAAAAGAGAGCACTGCAGGCCTTTGGAACAGGGGCTGGATTTCTCTGTCACCTGCCAGGTTTTGCTGCTGCTGAGAGCACTGGCTTAAATGCTTTGCTTTGTCCTGTGCAATTCTAAGAAGTCTGGAATTGAGCTTATTAGCAGTGGCTTATGAATCCTTGCCAAGAAAAGGGTAATTGAAGTTAACCTTGAGACCTTTTGGAAAATCACTGGTTTGGGTGAGAGCTGTCTTGTGTTGAAAGGGTTGTTTGGAAATGCAGAGTGATGTTGAATGTTCTGCTGATGTTACAGATGAAACTGACTTGACACTGGATATTTTTGCTGGCTTGGGTTAATCCTAAATGGAACCAATTTGAATTTACAAACAGGGACTGTTTAATCCTGATATCTTAATTATTTTATGCTCCTGATGTGGACTCTGCAAACTAACCTACCTTGGTGCTCATACAAAACCAGGCTAAATCATCACACAAAGGGATGCTGTGTAAACAACCCAGAGAAGCAGAACAGGTCTTTTATTTGCAAAGATAGCAGCAGTCTTTCATTACTTTCAAAAATAGAGCAGGCTCTCAAGAATTTCCTATAAATTGATATGATGTGGAAATGGAAATTGTCTGGCAGTGCCTAGGAAAGTGGAGCATTGTTTACTCAAGAACTGTGGTGTTGACTGTGAGCAGACTGGAGGGGCTGTTGTGTTCTGGCTGTACTGCAGATACAGGCTGCATAGTGAGCCACTGCTTTGCCACCAGTGCAGCCATTCTGCTGGCAGGGACACCTGTTCAGTGGTAAAGGAATCAGAAACTGTTTCAATAGCTTGGGTTGGAAGGGACTTAAAGTCCATCCTGTTCCAATCCCCTTGCCATGGCCAGGGGCACCTTCCACTATCTCAGGTTTCTCAGAGCCCCATCCAGCCTGGCCTTGGATACTTCCAGGGATGGGGCAGCCACAGCTCCTCTGGAAAGGGAGATTTGGGTTTGTTTTTCATTACTTCTACATGGTATTAACTACACAAATGGAAATAAACCAGAATCTTATTCCATTAGTTTTTTCAGTTGCTGTCAAATATCCTCAAGGAAAGAAATGAAAAAAAATGCCACGTCATTATACTTCTATTTTTGTGTGCTATCCCTTCTATGTTGCCTAAATACCCAGATGACTTGCCCAACTGTACTTTTTCAGAGATGTGCATGATAATGAAATACATGTTTGAACTTGAATTGTTTCTTTAAGATGCCTTCCTGTAGTTCTAACCACTAGGATTAATAACAAGAGCTAACCTCCAACCAAAACAGCTCAGTGGGTAGGTGAATACCCGGGCCTAATCCTGATTTCTGCTAAATGCCGCTTGACTCTCTTACTCAGTCTCTTGCTCTTTTTCTTTAAGTACGCTTTCTCATACATGCTTTTCTGAGAACCAGTGCAAAATACTTAGTCATAGGTAGGTATGGCAAGAGTTTGCTGTGTTTGAAGAATTAGTAGTCAAGTGTGAAATTGTGCAGGTAAGGCAGGAATGTGAAGTGAGGGAGCTGCTCTCTATAAATCAAAGGGCAGACTTGAATTTGACTGTGAGTGAAAAAGAAGTTTTCAACATCAAAGCAAATTATTGCCATGACTTTCTCTGTTGTTCTGTTGAATAACTACCTTGTGAAGTAAGCCTGACTGTGTGGAACCACAGCGGTGTGGCCAGGGCAGTGTTTTGGGAGGGAATCCTCTGATCAGCAGCTTGTTGGAAGCATCCTGTTTCCAGGGCTGCTGAAGGAAGCAGAGGGAAGCAGTCCTCCTGTCAGTGAGTGTGACATCTCAGTGCCTCCTGTGTTGGAAAAAACCAAGTAGTCTTGCTGACAAGAAGAGAACTCCTGGTTTCTGTGCACTTCCCCGGTGTTTTCCAGGTGCAGCCATGAGGATGAGGGAGTAGAGAGGGATGTGCAGGTGGGTCTGTGGGTGAGCTGTGATGGTTCTCTGCTGTATCAGCACCCCCTTTTCATCCTGGAGTAATGGTTCTATGGGCTTTAATCACAGGGGTTTCAAAATAAAGTGTCCGTTTGGAGGAAGAGAAAGCAACGTGCTCTACCTGTGAGTATTCTGCTCTGATGTCCTCTGAGCTCATGTGCCAGGGCTCTCTTGGCTCTGTTGTTTAAACAAAAAGAAAATAAATCACTTCAAGTATTTTTCTTCTTCTCTTTTCTCAACAACTGTAACTCTAAAGGCTTAGAAATGTATGAAATGAATTCAAATCTCTTGTTCCTGGAAAGCAGATGCCCTTCAGGCACTTGCAAGGAGACAAATGACAGGCAGAACTCTGGAGATCTCAGTCAAGACTTTTATTTTACATCGAGCTGCTTTGTAATTTTAATTTCACTCTTCTTGATTTATGTGTCAACATGGTTTTTTGTAGCCCTTGCTTTTCAACACCACAGTAGAGCTTAAAGAACTAGGATGCAGTGTTGTGGGCAAATAAGGAGTAGTTCAGAGCTGAATTTGAAGATCAGCAGTTTTTTTCTCTTCCTGAGAAGAGCTCCATAGCAGTAAAAAGAAGCACCTTCTTTTCTGTGATGTAAATGGTGTTGCTTCTGCTAAGCCATACAGGATATGGGACTTAATGGTGCAGTAAAGTCTGGGCTGGACAAATCCTTTCTCAATTCTGTTTGAGTTGTTGGGTTGCTCAGGGAAGAGAGGCAATAATTTTTTTGGATCTTATTATGACTGGCCACCTTTGACAGTCAAGTGAGGACATGAACAAGTGGCTTAAGTCAGTGAAGACATGAAGAGCTTGATGCTTTTTATATTGTCCAAATAATATATCTTGCTTCCAGTTTGGATCAGTTTTGTCCCTGTAGGTAAGGGCAGTAGCCAGGAAAGGGTCCTAAGATTCCTGTTAATTTGGGAGCACATACTGTTTATCAATAGGGTCAGAAAGGGCAGAAGAGTGAGCTGGCAGGAGGGAGAACTGCCTTTTCCTCCGCACTGGTGTGCCCCTGAGTTTTCTGTCAGCATTACCTGTATTCTGTTTTCAGACCTGATGTGAAGACAGTCTTGCACCTGCAGAGGTTCATAGCCCAGGCTTGTAAATGAGACTCCGAGACAGGATGCTGCCTGCACTGACTGACTTGTGACAGGCACGCTCTCCCCTTGCTAGAAGCCAAACATCAATCCCAGGTTTATTTTTACATAGGTTATTATATAGGTGCTGAAGGATGACTTCTGATTAGCAGTGATGAGAAGATAATTGGGACCATCTGCCCCAAATGTGGTATAAGGCCTCCCTAGCTAGCACCACCTGATCCTCCTTACCACCCTGTCCAGAACAAACACACCTTTCATCACTACCTCAAGGCATCCACAAATCCATCTGTGCTTTGGTTATGATGTTGTATCTTTCTAGGCTGTGGCCTCAAGGCTAATAATTCATAGTGGTGTAGGCTCCAAGTGATATCTGCAGAGTTGTCATTGCCTTGATAGGAACAGAAGCTAACATCTTGTATCTCCTGTTACCCACAAGAACTGACTGAAATGTTCTGACCTTGTTAACATTACAGATGTGTCTCCTTGGAGATAATGATTCAAACTTTCTAAGCTCTGTTAGTTTTTTTCTTCTTTGTGGCTAATTGTTACTGAATTCAACAAAGACAGAAAGGGATGTAATTTCAAAGATTTCCTGCCTTTAATCAAGAATACTGCTTTCCTGTATTAAAAAAAAAATGCAAACACCACCCCCCCCAAAAAAAAACCAAAACAAAGCAAAACAACCCCGCTCCAAGTTTTGAAAAGTGAACTTCACACCTTTTAAATGCTCCTTCTCTGTAAGGTCTTTGTCAGTGTCATAAGCTGCTTTGTGTTTCCTGAACTTAATTTAAACAGAGGGTTGTTTTTGCTCACATGAGTTGTGGAACAGTTTTGGTCATCCAGTAAGCTGTAGACCAGCTGTGAAGGAAATAAAACATGATTTAAGGTAAAAAGATTTGTTACCATGCCAATCTTGTTTTCCTTCGATGTGAGTGAAAGGGTCACAGTTGCTTTAGAAATGTGTGACTGCAAGAGACCACCTGAGTTGTAGAGTAATTTCTTGTTCTTCCTAATCCTCCTGCACTGAAGACTGTTGACTAATGAAAGTTCAGTCAAAGAAATTTTGGGAAAAGCCTGCATGGAACAGATCATCAAAACAGGAAGTTTGCATTTCCAGCAGTCCCTCAAGTGTATGTTTAATTTGGTGAAAGAATGAGCCTGGTTAGGTTTGGGTTTAGTTTTCTTCTCCCTTCTTTCAGAGGAGTGGGAGATCTTTCCACCTGCTGGAAAGGGAGTTTCCCACCTACAAGTGGTAGAAATCTTGCTGCTCTCTGTTTCCTCCCTCCCGCTGAGTTCCCTGCATATGGGGAAGTCCTTTTTTGTGGCATCTCTTAAGAGAAGCTCTTCCTTTGAGCTACTTGTGCCATTTGCGTGTGTGTGTCTCCTCAGAGCCTTATGGGAATAACTTTTAATGCCTCTCTTATTTTACCTACTTCTGTTAATTATGTTTTCTTTGTAATTTTTGGGTTTTTGAGACAGTATGCCAGCAAACCTAGGTAGTAATTTATGCTGTGTCCCTGTTAAGATTCAGCTAGGCTGGAGTCCTTTCTTGGTTTGACTGACTTCTCTCTATGCCTGTATCTCTTTGCATTTTATGTGAGAATCTCTTTCTACAAGTATGAACTGGAACTGGGGCTGCAGTGTGAGAACAAAGACCACTTTAGTATTTTCCTCAGGACTTTCATAAAATAAAATACATAAAACATCTCCATGAAAATGTCTGGATTGATGAAGGGAAGAGAGGAGAAAAAGCCTTTTCCTCCAGCAGTGGCTTGATTAATGGATTTATTGTTTGTACAGATTTTGTCAGGAAGCCATATGGCTTGAGGAAAACAAAGAGGAAGTGGCTGATGTTGGGAATCTGATTTAATAGGGGTCCCTAAGGAAAAAATGTGGCTCTTATCCCTAGTCCTTCCCACTCAGTTTGCAGAGTGGTCTGAGAGGAGCTTTAGGGTTTCAATAGAGCTGCAGATAATGTGGCTCTGTTGGAGAGGAAGTGTCAGTGCCACTGGATCAGCATTATGGCCACTCCACTCTCAGGTTCAGAATCCACTCTTCTCTGTATAAAGTGTCCTGGGGTAATTAACAAACAGTGGTAATTGAAATGTATACTATTTGTGTATTGGCAGTTGATCAGTTTGCAGTAGATGAAGACAACTTTTAGCATCTCAAAGCTTAGTTTCCATAGTTTAGGGTGAGGTGATTATTTCTCTCTTCTCTATCTCTCCCTCCCTCAGCAAAATTCAAGCATCTGTCCCTCTGGATTAACTAATTCACCATCTGTATCCTAAAACCAGATTTATTTTCCTAATCTAACATGTGTAAGTGGGGGTTGGTAAGTAACTGGGGCTCAAGCACTGGTGATTAACCTGATGTGTTGGGTTAGATCAATGTTCTGCATTTTCCATGACTGTTTGACTATGTGGTGGATAGCCTGAGTAGAGAACTTAAAGGAATGTTCTCTAGTGGAACTGCAATCAAATGCATAAAGGACATTTAATAAGCATATCTTCCTTCTGTTAAATTACAGTGTCTCAGCTGAGAGACATAAACTTGTGAAAAATTATTCTGTTCATTTCAGAGCTAGAGTAAAAGGTTCATGTAAACTGTTAGTAAATGTTAGTGGGTCTGCAGAGTGGAAAGCACAAAACATCACAAAAACATACGGTGGCAACCCAGAAATTTAATTAATGTTAGTTTGTGAATGAAAGCTGCATATTGGGTCAGTCATGGTGAAAATTATATGTGCCTGAGACTTTTGGAGCTCCTGAATGTCCTGTTGTGGAGTTTTGGTATATAATGAGATGCAATTACTTCTGTAGGACTTTGATGCATGGTTTAGTATTTTACAGACCTCCCTTATTTCCAGATCTTTTAGAGGTTTTTGTTATTTTCTGAACTCTTATGATGTTCTTATGCTGGAGTTGGTACTTATTACATCTTTCCATCAGACAGATATTAGGAGACATTTTGTCTAGACAAAATTCAGTGTCTGACAATGGTGGTAGAGGAGATGCTGAAATGCCAGTGGAAAGTTTTTCTGATTTAGAGCTGTTTTTCCATGCTGCACTCTATAAAGTTCCCATGTAGAGTTACACATAATAGATAAGTTCCTTTAAAATATAACTCAGAAAATCTTAGGTTGTGAAGGCTTAAAAATAAACACATCTCACATGTTCTCCTTAGCTGTGCCATAATATTAGGCAATGCCTGTCACAATGATGCTGTTAAACATTGTTGTAGTAAGCATCCCTTCCAAGCTGATTATTAGTCTTAATCAGCAGTTTGGGATTTGTTACCTTTTGCCCAGTTTGTTTGGCTGTTTGTGCATGCATTGCTCATGATTCACTGCTGTGAGGGAGTCAGGGTGTGCAGCTACAGAGCACTTGGGTTATACACTGGAAGCGCTCCAGTCTGAGGATTATTTTCCTTAAAAAGAAAATTGGGAAAGAAGATTGTGAAATAATCTCCTATATTTACAATTGACCAGTGGTAGTTGCTCGTGACTACCTAATACAGTGCTTAGGGGTTTTTTTTGTTTTTTTCCCCTAATGTTCTGGAAAGCTGTTGAAATGTTGTTTGCCACACTTAGTTATTTATAGCAGGAACATGTCACACCAGGTATAAGAAGCAGCAAATAAAGAGTAGTATTCCAAGTTTCTTTTGAACTAACTTTTCAAAAATAAAATGCTGCTTGTATGTACCAGGCTGTTGTAGATCTATAGGTGCCAGGTGAGCATGGTGTTTTTCCAAAATATTAAAGGAAGGAGGGGCAGTAGAACTTCACCCTCAAGAAGTTTGTTTCCCTAATGTATAACAATATTTCTTTTTTTCCTTCTAAGAACTGCCCTCATCAGCAGAGTGAACACTGATGCCTGGAGTAGCAGATTGTGCATAAGCAGACATCTCTGTCTTTATCTGCAGGTAAGGACTTAACACCAAAATTCTCCAAGAAAGAGTTTCCCTGCTCTCTTCTGAAAGTACTTGCACATAAAGCATTCCGAAAACTCAAACTTAGAGTCACAGAATGGCCTGGGTTGGAAGGGACCTTAAAGACCATCTCCTTCCATCCCCCTCTGTGAGCAGGGACACCTTCCACCAGACGAGGCTGCTCAGAGCCCCATCCAACCTGGCCCTGAACACTTCCAGGGATGGGGCAGCTTCATAAGTTCATCACTCCCCCTTTTTTCCTGATATGAGTAATCTGAGCAAAATCCCAGTTCCCCTGCTCTGTGCAATGTTTTCTCTAACCAGTTGTATTCTGTGCAGACTTGCTGAGTTTCTCTTTCCTGTGGTGGTGTGATCTCCATGGATATGCACCTTCCTGCTGTATAAGAGGGAGGCCCACAGCTAACCTGTTACTGGGGAGTGTGAAATGAGAGGAGGCTTTTGTCCTTGGCTCCTCTGCTTCTCCAATGATCCTGGGCAGCAGATCTTCACTTGAGAAAGAATTTCTTTACTGAAAGGCTTGTTAAGCATTGGAATGGGCTGCCCAGGGAGGAGGAGTCACCATCCTTGGAGGTGTTCAAGAAACAGCTGGTGTTTCTTCTTTGGTTTGGGTGACAAGGTGGTGTTTGGTCAAAGATTGGATTCCATGATACTGGAGATCTTTTCCAACCTTAATGATTCTGTGATTCACTGTAAGGAGTTGTCCCCAGCTTGGCCACTCAGACATTGCCAAAAATCAAAAAAAAGTTGTCAGGAAAAGTAAACAGTAGCAGGTGGTGTTTTTCCTGACAACATGACAAATCCTTGATACAGGAAAGATGTCAAACTTAGACTAAAATACATACTTTCAGATTATGCATTGGTTTGTTTGTCATATTGGTTTGATTTTTTGAGTCCCCTGTTTTATGATGTAGATGAGGCTGGTGAAGCAAGTGAGAAAAACTGAGAATGCAGCTTCTTCTCTGGCTTGTCACCATTTACAAGCCTTGTTTAAAGCTGATTTGCCTTTTGTGCACACATCAGCTTCTCAGTGATAGACTTTCATAGCAGTCACACCACCTTTTTCACTTCTGTGTGTGTATGCCATTTTACCACTCCTTCTATTGCAAATGCAGTATTTATAGCAGTATTTTGTTGATAACTGAAGCAGCTGAGGGACCAATAGAACAAAATAAATTAAAATGCCTTATTCATTTGCTGCAATGATAGCTTGTCCGATGCTCTGTGTATCAGAGGTGCAGATAAGGATAAAGGTACAACAGCGTTATCTTACTACAGGAGAAGCTGAAGCAAAGCAGCATTGGATGGATACTTTCATTATCCTTAATACAGTGTAGAACTAGTAGAAGTACAAATGCATATATAGAAAATGCACTCTGTATGGTGAAGAGGGGCTTTACTGGAGGATGGTACAGGTATATGGATGCATCTCACCATATGTACAGCACCCACAATGCTGTGTTGGCTTGAATTTGGCTTCAGACTTGTCTTAAGTTGCCTCATTTGAGAGGTGTTTTGGGTTATTCATTAAAGCACTTTCAGCCCTACATTCTAGGCAAGTTACGTGTCTCTTTAATGCACATCAGTGGATTGTTTCTAAAGCAAACATTTCCAGAGCATTAATTGCTGCCTTCAGCCAACCACATCTTCTTGCTAAAGGGCTGTGATGGTTTGTGTGGGGGGTGGTACCAGCCGTGGGGACAGTCCTGCTGGCTCAACCAGCACACAGAATTTAGACAGACACTGGTCTCTTATTTTTCTCAGATGATACTTAGCCAGAGCACATACACATATGTATGTTAACCTGGAACTCCAGGAAGCATGGAATGTAGTGGTGTTGAGCCAGGTTTACTTCTGCCAAGTTGAAATATTTAAGAATTTGTTGCTGACTCTATTTTGAATAAATTCCTTTCAGTGGAGCGAGTTTGTGGCGGGCTGCCAGGTGACTGCAGTGTCACTCCTTTATTTGTCACTTTGAAACAAGTCATGTGAGCTACTGTCTCTGAATGATTTTATTGTATGAGAGCAGAAGGTATTTGCCTGCTGGAAGTTCTTCAGGATGGTGCCTGCCCATCCTCACATGGGGAGAGTGACTTATTTACCTTTGCTTGTTTTGAATAAACCAGTTTGAGTTTTTTGCCTTAAGCATCACTAATGTAATTTGTTGTTGTTACATGACTTTATTTTGCTGTCTGTTTTGGGGCACAAGACAGGGTCAGCTTGTAGTGTTTTATTAAAACTTTTTTTTCCCCAGCTGAAAGCATGGAGTAATAGTAGATTTTTGTGCTTTTAAGAAAAAAAAATCAATCCACTTTTATTCAGTGTTAATCAATAAATAAAATAATGAAGAAAAGGAATAGAACTTACTCATTCTGGCAGCACAAGTGGACAGAGGAGTTAACTTTGGGAAATATTTTTCTTTCAATACTTAAACCTTAAATATGAAAAGTGGACAAAAATAGATAGAACTTTTTATTTGAAGTTCAGAGTAGGTCTAATGATGCTTTAAATTGAATTAACTCACACAAAGTCTTAAATACAGTTGACAAAAATGTTGTTTTAAGACTCACTTCAGAAGCTTTCACTGGCAGAATGCTGCTTCATGTTTTTCTGTGTAGTAGTATTGCATTTTCTGGGATGTTTGATAAGCAACAAAACCAGACTTTGTTGGTTTGTGAGCACTGACACTTGATTTGTATCCTCCAGCTGTTTTGTGGTGTGTGTTTGTCATGATTTAGACATCTTTGACCTACCTGAGCTGGGCAGATACTTCTGCTGGCTGGGCTAAAAAGCCTGTGTGCTCCCTTCCAGAACCATGGAAGCAGAGTGCAGTCCCTTTTTCATGTGAGTGCCCCAGGTCATGAATCAGAAAATACTCCATTCATTGAGCTCATGGTTTTCTGCCCTTCACCTTTGATTGGTATCTGGTGACGGGCATTAATAGGTGGGAGAAGTCCCTGGGTGCTCTCTGAGAGGATCTCTGGCTCAGGGAGAGTTTTGCTCTGATGTGATGGAGAGTTCTGGTTGAGGTGAGGAATAATGTCAAGGGAAAAGGGCTGCCTCAGGTTCTCATTGCTTCTCCTGCCTGTCTCAGTTTTGCTGGATGCACACCTTCTCCTGCTGCCTGGGAACTGAGTCACTACAGGAAAAAAGTTTTCTTTGACAGTGGTATTGCTGGGATCCTTGAGTTTGCATTACAAGAGTTACTTTTCATCTCTCCTCTCTCTTCCCCACTCCAGAGCCTCACACTGCACAAAGTGCCTCTCGTTTCCTTGCTGTGTTGCACTTGTTCAGACTGGTGGGGTGGCAGACCTGAAATTGAAGATACTGTGGCATGTGCATCCATTTCTTTCCTTTTCCTCACTTGGTCACATTTTCATTATGTGTGCTTTCTTAATTTCTCATTTCAGGCTTTTTTTCCTTTACAGTCCTGTGTAAATCTGTCCTTACATAAAACTTGGATCTTATATCCACATCTGAATGGTTTCTTTGCATTTGAAACAGCAGTACTTCAAGTATTTGAAATTCATTTCAAGTTGAATACTTTGAAAGTGTTTCTGAAGAAATACAGTGGTCTGATAGTTGGAAAAAAAAATTTCTTCCAGTGGTTTTTCAGAGTTGGGATTCATCTTGTGCTTGCCAGCTGAGGGCAAACTGAAAATGGAATGTAAGTGGAGACAGGATGTCTGGAAAGGACAAAAGTATTGATAATAAATGGTGGGGGCTGGTGTGTGGAAATGCCTCTTACATGAAGAGACAGTAGTCCCTAGCTTTTCTGCTTCAAAAATGTTTGCTTCTTGAGACGTGGGTTGCTGCATCCAAGCCCTGGGTGTTGCAGGCAAACCATTTCCTCCCTTTTTTTTTCATTAATTTATCAAGCTTTGGCAAGGTTTGCATCCTCTCTCTGGCTGTAGAACAGTGGGAAAAACAGAATTATGCAATTCCTGTGGACTCTAAAGTTAAAATAACTTTGGGTTTTATTAATTTATCAATCATAAGGGAATTCTGCAAATCTAATCTTTGTAGTAGCAAAATGGGGAAGACCTCACCTCATGAGTGTTTAATGATTCACTGTCATTAAACATTTGAGAGGAAAAATGTGCTTATTACCCAACTCAAAAGTTTTTCCACTTTATTTACTGCAGTGTAAACATCAAACTGTAGTTTTTCCCAGTCTGCAACTGCAAACATAGTACTGTTTTTTGCACTAATTGCAATGCACATTAGTAATTTCTCTCTCTGGCAGGAAAGAAACTCAGCTTTTTGAAGGCATGTCATTTGATACAATCTCTTCTCTTTGTTCCGTGTAGATTTGGCAGTTCTGCAGACTGCTTCCTACAAAGGATAGTTGCACAATGTTTAAAAATGAGAATTTCTGGGCTTTAAGGAAATAAAGGTTCATGTTTTTGAATTGTAGTTGTTAAGGAAACATGCTTTAGTATTTGATATCTTGGAGTGAGGAAGAAAAATGGTGGCTAAATGAAGTCAAATGCATCTCATTTGTCAAATTGCAAAAAACTTACAAATACCTTCAAGTTCATATTCAGGTCATTCATAACTAAATAGGAAGAGAAATGTGAATGCCTGGCTTACCTCACTTGGGAAAGCCTGACTTTTATAAAGAGTAATATAAGATTTCTTTCATATAACCTTTCCTAGGTCTGAGGAAACTCCTGTAGTTGGATTTTAATTTAAATGTTAAGTTTTGGATGTTTTTATGATTTAAAGCTTTACATTTTGCACAGTTTTAGGTGTTTATTTGCTTACCATCTTATGATTAGCACAAACTTTGTGGGCACTTCCCCTTGAGTTCTTTCCAGGATTTAGATTGCTTGCTAAGTAATTTTGCTTAATAAGCCATTCTGGCCTCCTGATGTTACCTGGTATTGTACAGTTCCATAGCTGCATATCAATAAAGATTAGAAATCCCAACAGCCCCTTTTTATTTAAAAGAAAACTGGCTAGGCTCTTTTTGTTGAGCTCCCTCACACAGTTCTAAATCCTTAACCCTGTCTATTATTCAGTGCTGCCAGTGGCTCTCCAGACTGCACAGCCTCTCCTCTGTTTCTGTGGAGAAACAGAATCCACAGATACTGCAGTGCTTTTAAGTAAGAAAGACCAGGGGAAACTAAAAATGTCCTTATCAGATCTCTTGGTTTTGGTTTGGTTTTTTTTCTGCTTCCAAAGAGAAATGCAAGCTGGGCTTTGTCCTTCATAAACAGTGTGATGATAACCCAGAGAATTCATCACAGCAATTCAGGCAGCATTGCTGAGATGCTATTTTGTTTAACTTGGACTCTATGTCAGGAAGAATTTCTTCATTGAAAGGGTGGTCAGGCATTGGAAGGGCCTGCCCAGAGAGGTGGTGGAGTCACCATCTCCAGAGATCTTTAAGAAAAGACTGGATGTGGCACCTAGTTGGCAAGGTGGTGCTCGGTCAGAGGTTAGACTCAATGATCTTGGAGATCTTTTCCAATGTTAATAACTCAGTGTTCTTCAGTACCAGTGTCTGGCATCCCAGGCATCTTGTAAGCTCAGAAAAAATGGTGAAGATCCCCTGTGATAGGAGGAATGATGATACCATTCCTTGTGGAGGGATGAGCGTACTTCCAGAAGGTCTTGATTAATTTGCCCTCATCTAGGTGCTTTGCAGGAAGTTTTTAAAGCAGAACTGTGCTTGTCTTGGCCTCTCTGAAAGACAGCAGAACCCCCAAAGAGAAGGTGCACCCTGCCCAGGGCATGGAGGTGAATAGAGTAAGCTCAGTCAGCCCAAAAAGCCTAAAGACCTGCTGCTCCATTGTGTTTTGGTAGGTGCTCTGCAGAAGTGGGTTAAGGGACAGCATGAAGGAGGATAAAGAGATTTACGCAGTAACTTGGTGGAGTTGCACTTCCACGTGCATCTGAGGTGACTCTGGTGAATGAGCCATAAAGAGTTCCTGGGTAAACTGAGCAAAAAGTGAGTAAGAAGGGCAGAGATCAGGGTTGAAGGACATCCTGAGGGAAAATAAGGTGATCAAGTAAAGAAAGGGGAGGGCTGCTTTGCCCTGCCTGCATTTGGCAAGTCTGCTGACTCCAGAAATCGGTCCTGACATCCTCGTGCTGGGCAAATGGACACGATGGGGTTGCCGAGGGTGCAGTGAGGAGGAGGAAGATGTAGCCATTAGGAGCTGGATGAAAGCCTGTGACTGCATGGCCAGCAGTGAAAGGCTTCATATCAGAAAGTGCAAAATGTACATGCTGTCTCAAAATATGAAGGGAAATTAATACATGTGAAGTTGTGCTGGTCTAAAAATTGTTGCCATGGAGAAAGAAGGCAGGAGCAGGGAAAAGAACTTTTTTTTCCCCTTGCCATATTGAATTTGACCTAACCTCTATTTTCCATTGGCATTGCTGGCTGACTTCTGTTAATTGCTGTCAGTTTTTTGGCAGAGAACCATGTTTTTCCTGAAGAGCTCTTTGCTGGGTCTTTCTATGAATGTGATAAGTGACCATTATTGGACTTCCAAGGGGAAGTGAATTTATTGTGATGTTCACATCTGCACTTTTCTCTCCTCCCAGTGAGTTTTGGTGTTTAGGTGAGTTTCAACAACACTTACAGAGAATTAGTGGTTTAGAAAGTACAAAGTTTGTAACAGTTTCCCTAGAATTGTCAGCTGAATAGAGAACTTAAGCATCCTCATCTCCTGAAGTGGAATTTGGTTCCGTGTCCATTCTGTGCAGTGTGGCCAGTTGGCCAAAGCGGTGTAGGCTTCTCTTGGAGATGCCTGTGGCAATGCCACAGAACTGTGGGAATTCAGACTGAAAACTATGGGGATTTCAAATTGAAAGAGGGCGAAATTAGGTGAGATACAGAAGAAATTGTTCATGGTGAGGCCCTGGCACAGGTTGCCCAGAGAAGCTGTGGCTGCCCCTGGATCCCTGGCAGTGTCCAAGGCCAGGCTGGACAAGGGCTTGGAGCAACCTGGGTGTCCCTGCTCATGGCAGGGGGATAGGACTGAGATGGACTTTTCCCACCCTAATATGTTCCATGATTCCATGAATTAAGTAATACACTTGGAGTATTTCAGCCCATAAGCTATTGCTATGTGTTATGATTACCTCAGATTTTGCTCTAATAAAATTAGCCAAGCTCACAATTGTCAAGAGAGGGGAAATACTTAAGTGATCCAGCTGAGTCCTATAAATAGAGAATAGAAGAAGCAAAGAAGTTCTTTTGTGCCTGGGGAAATATGGAAGTAAGCACAGCCAAGTGTAAATTTTAGAAAGTGATGGGCTCCCCCCACTCATTTATCTTGCTTAACTGTTTAAAGACTCCTCATAGTAGTTAAGTTCTGTTCTGTCTTGCAGACTTTTCTAGGTTGCCAGGAGAGCAACTTGAAATTTCTTAGGTAATGTTTAATGAATAATGTAGCTGCTCACTGAATAACGCTGTGAGATTATAATGTCTTGGAACAGTTATGTTGCTTAAGTTGAAAGTGCCTCACCTTGTTTCTGTTTCAGAAATTGCATTTCATTACAGTGAGATTTCGGTAATCGTGTCATACCATGTGCTTAACTGACTTTTAAGACTTCTATTAATTCAAATTTAAGTAGATTTCAGTTGCAGGAGCTATCTTATTTCCTGCATCCTTCAGTGCAAACTTGGAAGGGGAGGCATGGGCTCATTTGTATGGAAAGTTCACCACAATATAGAAGAAGAAGGTGTTGTGTTTTCGTCGGTATCTTGAAATGTGGAAAGTGTAACAAGTTTCTTGTAAATTTTTTTTTTAATTTGCCTCAGCTCATGTTTGAGGTGTGGGGAACACCTCTGTGACAGCTGAGACTCAGGGTGGCTGTAGTCAAATGACAAAGCAAATGCTGGGCTTGGGTGAAGTGTAAAGAACAGATTCAGTTCTACAAAACCAAGAGTTAATGCAGGTCTTGCCAAAAGGGAGCAGATGAGCTCATTGGCTCATTAGTGTAAATATTTGCAACTACACATGAATGTCTTCAGTCCCTCAGCTGGGTGTGTTTGTGGACAAGCCGTGAAGGGAGAGGGGAAAAGTTGAATGGGTGGAGCTGTGTCTTCCTTGGAACCAGTTTGGAGAATGACCTATTTTGTCTCCTTTGAAGCCAGGGCATCTTGAGGTCTAAGGCAGCTTTGAAGTAAGGTGTGTGTATATTGTAGCTTTTGTATAAATATTTCCCCTGCAATGAACCAGCTTGCTTATTTCTCTGCTCTTTGTTTTCTTTCACTCCCACATGCTATTTAGACCGTATTAGAGAGGTACAGATGTGACTTCCACCTAATGCTGCTGTTTATTAATAAAGTGCTGTGTAATAAAGCTGTTTTATCAAATGCACTATATATTTGCTACTAACGAGGAACAAATACTTACACAGCTTTGGAGGAAATTACAGTGCAGTAAACGTCTGCCTGTTAACTGAGACGATGAATCAGGAGATGTTTATTTAATGCACATGTCTTTTTTTGAGCTGTTTGTCACAGCATTTATATGCAGTGCAGGCTCCTTGGCTAACATATCTGGAAAAGGATATTCCTCTGCCACAGAATAAATCTGTCCCAGCTGCTGTCTGAACCTCTGCTGTGCTGCCACCAGCTATCCTGCTGGAGCCAGGCCAGGGCAGGGACACCAAGGGGATCAGAGAGATGGAGCAGCTCTGCTGGGAGGAAAGGCTGAGGGAATTGGGATTGTGCAGCCTGCACAAGAGGAGACTTTGGGGTGACCTCATTGTGCCCCTCCAGTGCCTGAAGGGAGCCTACAGAAAGGTGAAGATCATCTTTACAGGGGCCTGAAGTGACAGGACAAGGGGCAATGGCTTCACACTGACAGAGAGCAAGTTTAGATTGGATAGAAGAATTTCTTCCTTCCCTGTGAGCCATCATTGCCCAGAGAAGCTGTGGCTGCCCCATGCCTGGAAGTGTCAAAGGCTGGGTTGGATGGGGCTCAGAGCACCTGGGATAGTAGAAGGTGTCCTTGCCCATGGCAGAGGTTGGAACTGGATGGGCTTTAAGGTCCCTTTGAACTCAGGCCATTGTGCACTTCTATGATCCAGCCCGTCCTAGAACAGTGGTTGCTAGTGAGGCTTTCTAGATGAATCCACTCAAACCTGCCTCTCTAGGATTGTGATGTTTCATACTGGCCATTTTGTTGGTCAGTAGCTAAACTAGAGAATGAGGTAGAAGAGTGCTGTGTGTAAAATGAAGGGTTCAGTCCTAATCCTGAAACAGATTCAGCGTTGGGATTTAGTGAGTAAGCCTGCTTTAATTGAATTCATGCTTGTATCACAGTAAATCCTGTCTCAAGAGCTGAAAGAAGTGCTGCATCAGATACTGTTTTGATTTGCTGGTACATATCCTAAATATAATGTAAAAAAAAAAAGTTTTAAATGTTTAAATTTCTGCTTTAGAAACTCTGACTGGAATCTAATAGAAGCAAGGATCCTTGAAACTCTGACTTGAGTGCTGTCACCATTTTCAAAACACCCTTGGGTATTTATGCCACAGTCCATGTTCAGATGCTTTTTATATCTAATCTTAGGGAAAGGAAAGTATTAATTTCAGAGTTATTGTTCCTGTTGATTAATTAAAGTGCAAGAGTGTGAAACTTACTGTTAAAAATCCAAGGTTATGCTCTCAGCAGTGACCAAATACAGAGGAACTTTAGTAAGCCATCTGTTTCCTTGGCTTACCTGCTGGCTTGCTTCCTTTCCAATATTTTGTGGGGATTTGAAAATATTTTGCAGCACAGTTGGGTCAAGCCTGGTAGCTTCAAAGATACAAAGTGTTACAGACTGTGATGGGAGCACTATCACTCCAGCCATCAATCTGTGTTTGTGACAGCTGGTTGGAACTCACTTTTCTGTGAAGGCCATGAGCATTTTAGACACAGTTAATAATGGTGAAGGTTTGTAGCTATGTCATCACCTGTATCCCAGGTTGGATGAATGCCTTGTGGTGTGCTGCAGTTAAATCTTTACTAAGTTGTGTCTCTGGTTTCTTCAGATTGTCACATGTGATTTAGATTTAAACACTGTGCAGGAACATGTCCTAAAGGCTTAACACACTTGCTGAAGTCAGAGATCAGGCTTCGAATTAAAATACTGAAGACAAAAATAAAATTTTCAAGATGGAAGAATTATTTCAGGTAATAACTGAATAGTTGCCATTAACAGAGTGTATCTTTGTAAGAGCTGACAAGAAGTGCGGATGAATGCTTTACCTCCTCCTCTCACTTCTCCACCCCCAAAAGAAAACAAGTTAATTCCTTCTAGCTAATTCTCACCATTACAAAGAGAAGAGACAATTTGCTTTTTCTGTGCTGTAAAGATTGCAGCTCAAGGAGAGATTGTAGCTCAGGGAGAGGTCAGAAATGTTCTGTAATTAGCAAAATACCAGTTGTAGCATTCCGTGCTTCAAAACAATGTTTCTTTCCCTCATTTTTTCCCACCAAATTGTTAGCTGTATTGCAGCAGGAGAAACTGCAGTGCCAGCAGCAGATCGTGTTCTAGGCAGTGGAGGGTTCCTGGATGGAAGTCAACTGGTAATTTGTCTGGGGAACTGCTGCTTGGGGAATTTTGGGTTATCCAGAGGCACGATTTCATGCAGCCTTTGTTGCCAGAAACACACAAACTGCCTGCATGTCAGTGCAGTGCAAACTCCTGTGTTGGTGCTGTGCTGTCCTCCCACAGGTGAGGGAGGGGGTGTGTGTGTGTTGTGTGTTTAGATATCACTTTGGGCATCAGGATTTTGGCCTGTTTGACACAGATGTCAGAACATCTTTTGGCGAGTCTCATGGAGGAAAATTCCTTGGTCCTAAACTCTCTCTCAAGCTTGTTCTCAACACTGTCATCCTCATGGTTGTGTGACCTCTGGTTTATTTGTTTCAAGCAGTGCTTATTATCTCAGAGCATTCGTCTGGAATAGCAAAAGAATAACCTTCACGTGGGTTAGTCCCACAAATAAAGCTCTGTGTAAACACTCTTCTTTCAAAGAAAGTCATGAGCTGGTTTCAAACCCACAACCTGTTCCTTTCAGTAAAAGTTTTGCCTGCAGAAGACTTTCACTGGATATTTTTTACTTGAACCTGACATGAAGTATTTTTGCCCATTCACTGATGGGAGGCTGCATATTTTGTAGGATATTTCTTCATCAGTCTAAAGGAAGAGTCTTTTTGGTAAATACTAGGGAGCTTATTTCCAGTAGCCAATTCTGTATTTGCAGTTAACTTCATCTGGAAAATGTTCCTTGGCTCCATACCTGGATTCTTCTGGTTGGGAAGACCTTCCAAATGCATCCCTGTTCATGCTCTTCTGGATGGCTTGTAAACTTTTTGGGTAGCTGGACTGGCTTCTTTGTGCTCGTTTGTTTGGTATTTTCCAATCAAGCCTTACTAGCACTGAGTAATTATTCTTATTAATGGCTCACAGCATGGGTGGAACAAGCTGCTTGTTTGTCCAGGGCCCTACCTGGTGTCATAGTAGGGAAAAACATGGAGCACAACTTGGCCATAGTGCACAGGGAATGAAAAATAAAGGGTAAATGCCAAACTCCAAATGATGTTTGGTTATTGCTAATTACAAATGAAAGCACTCTGACTTTCAAGTGTACTAAACAACATGCTGGTGACTTGCTGGGGCTACAGAAAGTCACTGAACTGGTTGGTCAAAAGTCTGCTGCAGCAGGATTTTAGCCCTGATTTGAGGTGCATAATGCTTTAGGAAGTGTGAACCTTGTAAAAAGCAGAAGTGAGGTGAAATCAGCATCTTGATTTTAGCTCTCAGGTTTCCTTGTGACTTAACGCTTATGGCAAGATGTCTTGCAAGCATCTGCTTAGAATATTGTTTCTTCTTAAATGCTAAAAAAGTCCTTTGCACTTAGTCTGATCTGCTTGTCTTTTGTGAGGTTTCAGCCCCTTTTCTGTATTTCTCTATAAGTTGTGGAGAGGTAACTAAATAGTAGCACATATATATGCTGTATATATATTTGTGTGTGTATGCTGGATTTTCTTCACACTTAAAAACTGAACAAATACCTGAAAGAGTAAGATGCCATCAGCCAATTAGGATAAAAGGGGAATTTAGGGAAAATGCTTAATGCATGGTAAACAAGGTAATTGAGGCAGCTTCAGGCAAGGTAATGGAGAAGTGGGGGAAGGAAGTAGCTGTGGAATGCCAGATTTCCAGTGCTTGGTTCCAAGCACAACTGTGTGTGGCTGTGGAGCTGATGGCTGACAAACTGGGGAAAAGCTGTGATCACAGGCGTGCTTTGGCTTGCATGCCTCTCGGTAAATTAGTTTTGCATTCCTGTTCCCAGTCATTGCTGAAATTAATATGCATAAGGTGAACTGGTTTTGAACTTATGGGATTGAGAAACCTGAAGTGAGATTTTTTCTTTTTTTCCCAGCCTTTCCACTGGTTTCAGAAAAAAATTTGCACAGTGTTAGAGGTAAGGCTTATTTTGCCTTCTCTAAGATAAAAGCACAATGTGTGTATTATGGGCACTGATTTCAGGTTGAAAAATATATTTGGAGCTGCCAGATGACCATCAGTGGGGAGGCAAATCAGCTTGTATTGGTATGAAAGTTAACTAAGAGCAGGTAAAGAACAGAATACCTATGAAGGAAAACCAAAGACTAATAAAACAGTGCAACACAGTTATATTTGGGAAGCAGAGATAAGCATGTGGCCAGAAAATTTTCTGGTTTTCAGACTTCTGTGAACTTCTACTGCACAATCCTAGAAACCAAACCAGTCCTAGATATTTTTTTTAAACTTGGTACAGATGAGCTTTGCTTAGAAACTCTGAGACACAGTGATTTCAGCACAGAGAAGTTACATTTCTGATGTGAGTGTATGTTCCTAGTGGCAGGTCCCCAAAGTGGAATCCTGTGAGCTCTTGTGGGGCACACATGGAATTCCAGAACCTATGGAGGAAAAGCTCTCTGAGGTCATTCCATGAGTCCCACCTGTGATTGATCCCCACCTTGTCAACCAAAGCAGAACATTGAGGGCCACATCCAATTGTTCCATGAACACCTCCAGGGATGGGGACTCCACCTGGGCAGCCTTTTTATTAACACACTCCTTTAATTCAGCCCTGCCTGTTGGTATGAGGGATGCACGTACCACAAATTGTTAATCTTATTTGGTCTATTAAAACTATTTGTCCTGTAAGAAATGAATGGGAATATTTCCCCTGAGCTTGAACTGATTCAAAGGCACTCTGTTAAGATCATTTGCAGCTTTGGTGAATGCTTTCTTCAAACTTGGAAGTGTCAGCAAATATTTCCTTATTATATGATGCTTCTCTTTAGTCTTTGCTTTTTTTAAAGATGGACTGTAGGAAAACAAATGACCAAACCTGATCTGCACTGAGCGCAAGACTGTACATTGTGTGCTGACTGGGGGAAAAATGCATTTGCTGGCTTGCTAAATTGAGATAATACTTTGGATGTTGACAGACAGAAAAACAATTAGAGCTGTCGGATGCTTTGCTGACGTGTGCGTTGTCACATGGAGAGATGGCTTGGTCGGTGCCAGGAAATCTGAACTGTTCAACCCTCAGCAAGTTATTAAGTTAATTAATAAAGTTCCTTACAGCTGGGCTTGGAATGTGAGGTCTGTTTATTTGTGAAGACAACTGGTCCAAGAATAAATAGCAGAGGTCACTGATGAGGCCTATGAGGTGTTTTCTCAGTCACTGCTATGTTACAGGCTGGTAAAAGATTTTCTTCTGCTTAGTTTATTGGTACATTAAAATGGTGTTAACCTGAGCGAAGTGTTTCTGTGTTTGTACGTGGTTAATGCTTATGTAGATAGACATTTTCTTTGAATCACCTAGCTTTATGTGGGAGAATGTTTATCAAAACCTCTTTGGGTTTTCAGGTTCTTGTTCATGTCTTGAAAGACTATTTCTATATACATAAATATTCTTAAGAGTGATCACTTTTCTATTGAGTGTGCAACTCTATTTGAGATCTGGTTTTACTTACAAACTTTACATATACTTCTGACTAGGTAGGTTTGGGCAGGATTTTGGGGGTGTTTGCAGGCCTGACTTTACTGCTTAGTGCTTTTCTGCTAAAGCTCATCCTGTTGGTGTGGTGGGGCTCTAACAGGCTCTGAGGTTGTTGCTACCCCAGCCTGTCAGGTGAGGATCTTCCAGGTGTCCTCTGCACCATGTGTCAGTATTTGTCATCTGCTGGGTGAACTGTTTGGTTGTAGATGGGAAGTCATTTTTTTCCCCTCTAGCTTGGGGGCCGCACCTTTTAGATGCAGGAAGAGATGTTCACATCCCCAGGAGAAAGCAGCTCTGGTTACACTGCAAATGTGAACACACTACGTATTTGTGCAGTGTTGTCTGCACCATTTCTGCCTCCATGTGGTGCAGTTCTGTTCAATCCATCAGCATCATCTGATTCCATGTTTCTTGTGTAATTCTACCGTGCCTGTCTTCACTAATCTTCCCCAACTTTCAGATTTCTTGTACTCCATCTCTGTTACTCATTTCCTGGTACTTAATTCTTCAAAAATATTGTCTTTATTTTTATCACTTTATCCATATGGGATTACCTGAGTACATGAGCTTCTTTTATTGTATTATCACTATTTATTTTCCCTCTATTGGTGGCTTGCTTTTTTTTTTTTTGGGAGCATTATATCTTTTGAAGACAACAACTTTTAGTGGGTTTACTACAAAATTTTTTGCATAGTATCATTGCAGAGCCTATGGAAAAACCTAGGAAAAGACATTAGACAACATCTGGTTCCTCACAGAACCAGCACAGTGCTGGCAGGGGTTAAACCACCCCTAGAACACTTTCCCTGATGTATCTTTTTGTTTTAGAAGGAGAGAGAAGCAATCTGTCTGCTTACTTTGCTCTCTGGGTTCTGGTACAAAATGCATGGGTTTTTTGGGAATAGGAACCTTGAGCTGCTTCTGCAGGGAGACAAAAGTTGGACTCTCATAGATGGCTGTAATTAAAAATGTTTCCCTCTTGTTTTTCTGCAGTTCTACATGCTAGAAATTATTGAACAAACACTGAAAGCATCCTTACTAGTCCCTGGAAACATTTAAGCAGCATATAAAGGAGTAGGGGCACCTGTTACTGGAAACTATTATGAGTTTATTCTGGAGTTGTTTATTTAGAGCTTTTTCTCTGGGTGCTCTTTTTGTAACAACTCAAAATTTCAGGAAATAAACTGTAATGAAGCTTTGGGTAAGTCTGCAGAAGAGTTAGACACTGTTAGAGCTTGGGATCCTAGAATGCAACCATGGAATTACTGAGGTTTGACAAGAACCCCAAGTGCAACCTGTGCCTGATCCCCACCCTGTCACCCAGCCCAGAGCACCGAGTGCCCTATCCAGTCCTTTCTTGGACACCTCCAGTGGTTGGAACTATGAACCTCCCTGGGCAGCCCCTTCCAGTGCTTGACAAACCTTTCATTATTAAATTCCTCCAGATATTCAACCTGAGCCTTCTCTGGCACAACTTGAGGCTGTTCCCTGGGAGCAGAGCCCAACCAGCCCCTGGCTCTCCCCTCCTGTCAGGGAGTTGTGCAGAGCCAGAAGGTTCCCCCTGAGCCTCCTTTTCTCCAGGCTGAGCCCCTTTCCCATCTCCCTCAGCTGCTCCTCATCAGACTTGTGCTCCAGCCCCTTCCCCAGCTCTGTTCCCTTCCCTGGACATGCTCCAGCACCTCCATGTCCTTCCTGAAGTGAGAAGCCCAGAACTGGACACAGATTTGAGGTGTGGCCTCCCCAGTGCCCACAGCAGGGGGACAGTCACTGCCCTGGCCCTGTTGGCCACACCACTGCTGACCCAGCCCATGTGCCAGTGACTCTCCTGCCCACCTGGGCACAGCCAGCTCATATTCAGCTGCTGTTGACCAGCACCCACTGTCCTTTTCTGCTGGGCACTTGCCAGCCACTCTGCCCCCAAAGTGCATGAATGTGTGGTTCCTGTTGTTTTCAAAGCAAGGAGGTTGTGTTGGCTCTCCTGCCTGATAGATGTCAAGGTGAAGTTGTTAACTTTTCAAATTGGTAATTCTTTGCTCTAAACACCAGGATTTTTCTCTGTTCTAGCTGCTGCAGGAAGTCAGCTGCATGTCTCTGGTGCAGCTGCAAGAATGACTTGACTGATTTGCATTCATGGCTCTTGGATGATCTGGTGAACCATGGAGCTCAAAGTATGGGTGGACGGAGTGCAGAGAATCGTGTGTGGGGTAACTGAAGTCACGACATGCCAGGAAGTTGTAATAGCCCTTGCTCAGGCTATTGGTGAGTATTGCCAGATGGGAAACGGGGTGAAGCTTTTTTGTGAAGCTAAACCCTGGGGAGGTGGGGGAGCACTGGTTACCAGCAGAGCAGAACACACAGTGCATAGTGGGATAATCTTGCAGTGTAAACTTGTAGCCTTGGATTTTTCACCTGCCAGAGAGCGACTGAAAAGACAGGAAAGAAACATTTTGAAATCTATAACCTTCCCTTCAGTAAAAATTTATTCTCTCTAATAATAATAATTATGCTGTCATTGGTTGTAAATGAAGCCTGGACTAAGGAAGGTGCTAAACTGTCAATATTCTGAGTACCAAAGAAAATATAAAAGCAGTGCAATATAATTGGTTGGCTAATGAAGTTTGTTGAAATTATACCTGCTGTAAGTATCTTCAGCTATATTGGGAATAGTACAGATCAAGGAAATAGATCCTTCAGGGTCTCCTCTGACTCCTGCATGCCACATAACTCACTGCTCAGGAAAGGGTAGCTTCAAAGTCTTTACACTGGTATCCCTTTGCTGAACAATTTAGAAGAGAAAAATAAAATCTTTCAGGCTCCACCACAGGAAAGTCTTGTTAGATGTTTCTCAGTGATTAAGGGCATCCTGAATAAGCCTCAGCCGTATCCCATCAGTATTTCCTATGTTGATACGTATTCTTCACTAAAATGTTATAATTTGCTTTACATACTGTTTAAATTTAGGCACTAAAACCTATATTTTACCTAAAATTAATAGTTTAAATGTGAGCTTCTGCCTTTTCTAGTATGCCAGCAGTTCTGCAAGATTGTATTAGCAGTCTGACTCAATTTGAAAATAATGATTTTCTAATAGAAAGTTAGATCTGTGAATGTCAGCAAGGTATTCTCCCTGTAAGCACAAAGTCAATTTCTCTGAAATTGATGTTTATTTTCTTAAATGTTAAACTTCTAAACATAATTTCCATCTACTTATATCTGATGGAGTGGAAGACTGCCGTTTATTTATTTTATACTTTAAGAGGATTGAACAAAATGCGCTTATCTATATGCACCAAATAGCTTTTAAAGCTTCATTTAAAAATTATAGAAAGTCAGTTTGTCTCTCAAATCTTGTAGTTGATGTTAAACTGTTAAATGTTTCTTTACTGGTTTAGTTGCAGCTTTTTGTTTAATGGTAATTGGTTCATCAATTGCTTCCATATCTCATTATCTGCCTACAAAAAACATTCTCAAAATGGAGAAACAATTCTGCTAGCATGATCATTTTCTAGTCATGATTAAGTGATACATGTTTAGAAATAATGAAGTGGTTGTGATATTTTTGTTCTTCAGTTTGTTTTCAATATCCCTTTCATTCTGTTTCCTTTGCCTTCTCCCACAGAAATGTCAGACTCCCAGTTCTAGACAGTAATTTAATGTTCTCCTGTGTAATTTCTCCTTGGGTTTTCTTCTGTATCCTCAGTTATTAGCCTGAACTCTGTAAAGAGTCCCTCAGCCTTGGAAACACACACAGGTTTTGTCAGCTCTGCAGACTTCCTTTTCTGTAACACGTCACCAGTTTGTCTGGGACAGGCGACACTGCTTCCATGCTGAGATAAATTTCAGCTGCAACCAGAGCCAAATCAAGATAATCCTTTGGAAATTCCTTCCCAAGGCAAATACCCTCTGTAGAAAACCCCCAGAACAATTCCCCCCTTGCTGGGACAGTCAGGACAGTATCAAGCCACCATATAAATTACACCTGTGTGTCTTTGGCAGGGGGGGCTTTCCCTGCCCTCCTGTCAGGCCATTCATCAGGACAGAACCATCTGGCTGCCCCTGTGATTTGGCTGTAGGTCCCAGCTTACCAGGAGTAATTGTCACTTGAATTTGAATGGGAATCTATGAAAATGGATCCCTCTAACTCTCACCTGACATTTGGTGGTGGAAAGTAGCCAGTCTTAGTTGGCTTCCTCCTCGCTTGGCTCTGATGGGATTTTCCACTTTGCAGTCTGGCTCCTTCAGCAGTCACATAACTTGGCTGCACTCAGGATTATTTTGTCTGTCTGTAAAGTTTGTGAGATACTCCTTTTTTTTTTGTTGTGCCTTCCAGTTTATTACTAGGCCCTTGACTTAAAGCATACAACACACAAAACACAGTCTTCTTCACTGAGCCTGAAATGTGAATTGCAAGAAATGTATTTTCTTGAAGTGCAGTGTCTGGAATATCTGAAAACTGGCTTATTTTATAGCCATATCCACTGAGGAAAGCACAAGCCAAAGATACTTGGATTAAGACATCCATAGTTAAGAAGTTTCTCATGGACAAATGAAGCTGCCTCTATTCTAGACATGTGAAAAATAAAGCTTTGTCCAGTATTTCAGAAAGAGGAAAATCAAAATTAGTATAGAGCTGTGGTTAGAAGACACCTTTGGACAGTATCCAACTTGGCTGCTCAGAGTGGGGCCAGGCAGAGCTTGTTGCTCAGGACCAGGGGCAGCTGGGTTCTAAATGTGCACAAGCTGTGGAGACCTGACTGTAGCAGTGTTCACTCACCCTGGCAGTCGGAGTGTGCTGTCCTTAAATGGAATTTTTTGTGTTTTAAAAAGTGCCTTTTGCTGTCACTTGATCAAATGCAGGGTCCTGTCTCCTGATCTCCTGCTGTGATAAAAGCAACAAAAATATTTCCATCTATGCACTTTCCAGCTCTTCCCCCATATCATGAAAATTCAATAACAACTTCAGGATACAAAAGTTTCTTGGTTTTTTTTTTTGTTTTCTTTTTTATGTTCTGGGGCTATTTTAGCATTAAAAAATCAAGTTATACTGGGCTATGAGCCTTTGTAAGAGATTCTGTTCCATAGCCAGTGTCTAATCCTTTGGCCATGGCATTCTGTCACTAAAACTTGCCTGGCTAATGCTCCTTAATTCCTTAGAAATTGGAGCTCTTCCAGTAAAAAGTCTCTCTCTGGGGCTGTACTCCTGATAAATAGCATTTGTGTTACCTGTTCTTGCACTATGAGCTCCTTCCCTTTCCCCTGCTGCCCATCTCTTGATCACTACAGAACAGGAAATGACTACCCAAAGTAAGAATTTTAGGGTTTTTTGGTTGGTTGTGTTTTTATAATTTGTTTGGATTGAAGTTAAATCTCAGTCTCAAATGCCCCCTCATTCTTTAAAACAAAAGGAAAAAAAAGGAGAGAGTTGTCTCATTTGGTGCCTCAACAAAGCTTATTTTCAAAAATGTGTATGTAATTTATTGAATGCAAGAGAGAATAATATCAGTTGGATATAATTTTGGATACTAAAATTGTCTGTATCTGTAACTTAGAAGGAGTTGGAATTGCCTTAGCTGGAGGGCGGGTCGCTGGAATTCTGTTCAAGACAGACATAAAACTATTCAGTTACAAGTTTCCAGAGAGTGAAATCATTTCTCACTGGGCTCTTACAGAACACTTGATACTACCTTTTATGAGTTTTATCTAGATCTGCTTTATTTTCTTTTAAACTCAAACTGTTTGCAAGTGACAAAGATTTGGCTTTTTAATACAAATAAGAGATTGTTTAATCATGAGAAACAAAGCCCTCACCAAAACAAAAATATACCTCAGCACACAGTTTAAATAGAGAACCATGAGTCTTGTTTTACAAATATTTTTGCCAGGAGAAATGAGCTTTTCCAAGGTTCATCCTTGTCTCTTTTAAAAATGTGCATTTGACAGCCTATTCTCTGCTAAGTTTTCTGTGCATTCTGTGAAAACCAGAATGGCTTCATATAAACATTGCTTGGTCATTTTGATTCCTGTTCATAATTTGGGCAACTGAAAAAAATAAAAAGAGAGTGGTTGATACTTTTAAGCTTTGTGTGTGAGGAGATGATTGATGCATCCAGCCAAAGGTCTGTTTTGAATTTGTGTGAGCATAGTGACTCCTCTCAAAAAGTCATTGTAATAGTGAGGGGAAAAGCAGGTGTATCCTAAAAAAGTGAGTCAATCATTTTAGCTGATGGAGTTTAACTATATATTTTTAGTTAATTGGCTTTTACTGGTTGTTTTCCATTCAAACACAAAAAATAAAAAATCTTCCAAAGGAATGTGGTGACAAATAGTGCAGTCACAAATACAGTTGTCCTGTTCTAAGAAGTGCTGCTCTCCCACTTCCAGCCCCCATGAGGATTTTTATTGCATTTGTTGTGATTTTTTTTTTTTTTACCCTGAAACCTAGAATGCATCTCCTCGGCTCAGAATGTATGTTTCCTGCAAATATTTCAGTCTAGAGACATGAGGCTTAGATTTCTTACCAAAAGAAAACTTCTGCCCTCCGCCCTGTAATTTTCTGTGGCAAATAATTAAATTGGCAGACTTGCTTTAAATAGTGCTGTGGATTTTGGTGCTTCTGGCTAGAGAATCATCAGCGGCACTTCACTGAACAAGAAGTACAGCTGTCTCTTTTTAAAATTAAACAAATGCAGTCATCAGGGTTCCTTTTTTTTCCCTCTAGTTGAGTATTTTTCTTCAAAGATAAATGGAGTGTATTTATTAAAGTGTCAGTGCTGTCTCAGACGTGTCAGAGCATTGTAGGGCTCAGCCAGAGTTGTATCCAGAAAGATCAAATCACTTATTTTATAAAATCATATAGTGACAGGACAGGGGGCAATGGCTTCACACTGCCAGAGCAAGTTTAGATTGGATATGAGGAAGAAAATCTTCCTGGTGAGGGTGGGGAGGTCCTGGCACAAGTTGCCCAGAGAAGCTGTGGCTGCTCCATCCCTGGAACTGTTCAAGGCCAGATTGGACAGGGTGCTGAACAACCTGGCAGAGTGGGAGATGTCCCTGCTAAGGATCTGCTTAGGATTTGTGTTTTTTCAACCTCAAGATTTCATTCTCTGCTGCTTCAAATAGTGACATTAAGAGGGATAATAAGTACAAGAAATTTTATGGTGGTCCCATGGTGTGATCATATAAACTTTCTAGTTCTGTAATCTGGTGACAGTAACCTCACTGAGAAAGGACCTGGGCTGCTTTATGTGCTTTGCCACGTGCTGCTGTGTTACCTCAGCCAAACTTCCCCATTGTTTCACCTATTTGGGACTCAACTCTAAAATAAGTGTGGTACCTCATGGTGCTTGGAAAAAAAGGCAGTTAAAAGTATGAAGTGATGACTGAGAGCTTTGTTCTGTCAGGTTGTGATAAACTCCTGCATACCCTTTTTTGAGAGCAAGGATAATAGTAATGAACTAAGGCTTCAGCCCTGTTAAAGACATGGAGAGATGGCTGTGCCTGAAGAACTCAGCAGACCTTCTTTGGAGCCTGTATATATCTCTGTGGATATTTCTTCCTAGGACTGGAACTCCTCTCACTCTTTATTTTCTATTGTATTTCATACCTGTGGTTGCAAAACATAGCATGAGTTAAAAAATCAGAGTAATGCAAACTCTTAACCTCTATTTTGAAGGGGGTTTTCTTTCCTCCTAATCTTAAGTATTTAATGAGTTTCAGGTAGCCAGAATGGTATTTTTTTTCAGTTGCTATGGATGTTGACTTAAGTATCACATAATGAATGAAATGTCAGCTTCATATTTCAAAGATACTGAGTTCAAATCATCCTGGATTGATTAAAATTGCCAGCAATTACTTTTCTGTCAGTGCTGTTAAAGATTCAGGAGTTAATGCTGTTGTCCTTTGGTAAGGCAGAGCATTTTCACCCACATGTTCCACATATTACGAGCTCTTAGAAGATTTTACCCACGTGCAATTACTTTTTCCTTGCATTGCCTTGTTAAGGAAGACAGCCTCGGGCTGGAAGGCTGTCTCTGGGAAACCAAGTGGGTCAGAAAGCTGTATCCACGTGCATTGTTCAGTGCTCTGGGCAGTCTGGATTTGGCTTGAGCCAAGTCTTGGCAGGTCTGGCTTTACCTCCATGGAGACCTGTGTGCAGGCAGGTGATAGTGTCTTTATTCTTACTATGCACTGTGAAAAGTCTGGGGTGCTCATTCAGATTCAGCTCAAGACTGAGACTAGTGCAACTTCTCTTTTAGTGTGGCTGTCTTAAAACTTTTGTCTTAGGTGACCATTTTATTTTTACTTTTTTTTTTTCCAAGACTGTCCAGAGTGCTACTTTGCAGGGCAGACTCTTGGCACAGCTGCTGTGCAGCAGAGGTGATGGGACCCCTGGGGAAAATGGGAGCTAGGAATGTGTCTGCCAGGGAACTTCCCTTGCAGTGAGTGCACCCTGGTGGTCTCAGGGACAGAGGAGAAACTGGGAGCAAGACTGCATGGAAGGGTTTGGGAGCAAGTCCTGTGGGGAGCAGCTGAAGGAGCTGGAGGGGCTCAGCCTGGAGAGAAGGAGGTTCAGGGGGGACCTTCTGCCTCTGCACAGGTCCCTGACAGGAGGGGACAGCAAGGGGAAGTCACGCTCTGCTCCCAGGGAACAGCAGACAGGACAAGAGGGAACAGCCTCAAGCTGTGCCAGGGAAGGTTCAGGTTGGACATCAGCAAGAATTTCTTCATGGAAAAGGTTGTTTAAGCATATGAAGGAGCTGCTCAGGGAGGTTTGGTGTCCCCATTCCTGGAGGTGTCCAAGGAATGACTGGATGTGGCACTCAGTGCTCTGGGCTGAGTGGCAAGGTGGGCATCAGGCACAGCTTGGGCTCAATGATCTTAGGAGTCTTTTCCAGCCTAAATGCTTCTATGACCTCTAGTGACAAAGACCTACTCCTGCCCACCCCAGCCCCTTTTCTAGGGAAGGAGAGGTACCCTCATGTTTAAGACTGCTCATCCTACCACTTTTCCCAGAAATTATGTGAGACCAGGGCAACAAGTCACCTGCTTGCACTGACTCACTGCTGTAGGTCCTGGCTCTGAAGCATGGGAGACACTTAATGGAAAGATGGATCTTGCTTGGTGCTTGGCATAAACATTTGTAGCCTGATGGGAAAGATAAGGCACAGATACATTTTTTTCATGGTGTATAATACTACCTGTATAGCAAAATTAATGTAGTGCCTGAAATGCTTTGCTTGTAGAAGATGATGGACTTTTGGGTGGGAGTAATGGGATGAATCACTTCTGTCCTGAAAAAGGGAATTGATGACCTCTCAGGTTACAGTCCTGCCAAGAGTGTTGCCACTGCTTTCCTTTGGAGTTTCATTTTCATTTTTGGCAGCAGAAATGGTTGCTCTGTCTACTGTGTCAGCTGCAAATATTAAAGCATATAGAGGAGGTTGAAGTGAGTAATGTTGTTCTACTACCTTCATGGAGTATAATTTAAAAATCTGCCTCTTGAGAGTTTAAAAAATGTTCATTACCTTGTACCTATATTTCATTAGTTTAATCACTGTTCTTTGTGATGGAATCTGTGTTTAAATTAGCAAATTACATCAATTATATCAATCCCAAGCTAAGACTACAGTGGCTGGGCACACGGCATGGGCACTGGGGTCCAGAGCTTGTTTGGCTGTGCAGCAGAGCCAGATCTAGGACAGTGAGTGCAGTTTGCCATTTAATGTCATGAGAAATCCAGGTTCAAACCACTCATGACAGCTATTTGCAGGGTGTCAGAACGTCAGCATTCTGGAGTCTGATGTCTTTCTCAATTTTGAAATAAATTATTCTTTTGAAGGTGTGCCTGTATTAATAGAACCTTGACTCTGCCCTTTGTGCAGATGCAGTATGCTTTAGGGATGTAAATATGTATCTGCTTCTGTTATTGCTTGCCATTTGCTGTCTGCAAAACAGATACAAGTTCTTGGGGATTGTTTTAAGATGGTAATACCATATGGTACACGTAGGGGAGAATGGTGATTCTGGGGACCATGTAGTAATCCCAGAATCACAGAATGGCCTGGGTTGGAAGGGACCCTAAAGATCATCCCATCCCACCCCCCTGCCATGGGGAGGGACACCTTCTACTATCCCTGCTTGCTCAGAGCCCTGTCTTGACTTGGACACTGCCAGGGATCCAGGGGCACCCACAGCTTCTCTGGGCAACCTGTGCCAGGGCCTCAACACCCTCACAAGGAACAATTTATTCCATATACCCAATCTAAACCTGCTCTCTGGCAGTGTGAAGCCATTGCCCCTTGTCCTGTCACTGCAGGCCCTTGTCAAGAGTCCCTCTCCATCTTTCCTGTGGGCTCCCTTCAGACACTGGAAGGCCACAATGAGGTCACCCCAAAGCCTTCTCTTCTCCAGGCTGAACAATCCAAATTCCCTCAGTCTTTCCTCCCAGCAGAGCTGCTCCATCCCTCTGATCCCCTTGGTGTCCCTGCTCCGGCCTGGCTCCAGCAGCTCCCTGTCCTTCCTGTGCTGGGCCCAGGGCTGGATGCAGCCCTGCAGGGGGGGCTCAGCAGAGAGGGGCAGAACCACCTTTCCCCTGCTGCCCATGAAGTAGGTGCAGAGGTTCCATGCTTTTCCAGCCCTTGAATTCCTGTTTTCTGAAGAGGAAACAGAACACAGCACTACTTTGCTTTTTTGGACCTATCTGGATGGTTTTCTCTGCCATTCCCATCAATACAAGGCTTTGATAGAAGTATTAAAAAAAAAAAAGTCTAATATGTTCTTGTTTTAGTTAAAGCAAAATTTTATTTCAGAGGTTTTAGGGGGATTCATTGCTGAACTGGTCAATGAACCTTCCCTGGAGATACTGCAAAATTCTGGGTGGGATTCAAAATAATATTCAGCTGGAGAAACATGCTGTAATTTGAGGAATGCTGTGCATTGCTGATACATGGCCATTACCTGTATGTGACTGTAACTTAATTTTTAAAATAATAAGGTTGCATGAATGAGGCTGGACTGAGTTCTGCCAGGTGCTTTTTTTTGTCCAAAAGCTTGTGGACAAACACAGGGCAAGAAGCAGCATGCAGGTGCCAAACTGTTCCTCATCAACAACCCGGGCAAGCTGCTTTCTCCTTGGGCTGCACATCAAACCCAGCAGTTTGCTACAGGGACGCCTGTGTTTTGAAATACTCTGTCATTAGTTCTGAATTAACTCATTCACCCTTTCATTTGTGAATTAATCCCCTCTAATGCAGGCAAACATCACAGTTGTGGTTGTCTGGGTATTGTTAATCTGCGTCATGCACAGGCTGAGCACCAGACCTGGGTAATGATCTCGGAAGAGAACAACTTTGTTTTAGAGCAGTCCTGAGCTCCAGGTGTGGTTGTTGAACTGTGCAAGTATTACTTCTACAAAACACTTTCTTTTATGTGGATCTTGAGTGCCAAGTTCATTATTTAGGGCTGCGTGTTGATTTGGAACCCTAAGCTAAGATGAAAATAGTTCTTGGCAAGTCTGTGCTTAATTCTTTAATTCACTTTTGGTCAAGGTTGTTAGAGTTTTATTCTCCTCCCCCTGTTCTCCTTTTTTTTCCTTTTTTTTTCCTCCTGTTACATTTCTTTTAAATAATGAATTTAATAGCAGAGTGAATAGTAACTGCGCTCTGCTCGCTCCCCTAGTGGTACCTACTCTAGTTTGCAATTTCAGGACATCTTTGAACCTGACTGCTTCTGACACAACATGAACATTAGTAGCACAACCACGATTACAAGCTGGAAACTTCTAAGATGAACAAAACAGAGCAGGAAAGTGCAGCCTTTGTCCTGGGATATGTTCTCACTAAATTTTTCTTCTCCAGGATTTATTGTCTGTATGCTATGACAAACAGTAGTAGGTTTATTTTTCCTGTAACAACACCAATGCCTGCTACAGACTATAAATCTTCATGGATCAATTAGCAATATTGTGAGTTAGCAAAAATCTCTCACTTTACACCGTATACCTTATTAAAGTTGATTTTGAAAAACTTTATTAGAATAAGCCTTAAATCTCTTTCTGAGAGTGTTAGCCAAGCATGTTAGTATGCTGATAGGTTTGGGGCTTTTTCCCACTTTTTTTCCCCAGTCCCTACCCAGAGTTATGTATTTATATGGCATTTTGGGTGGTAGAGTCCTGTTGTTGTGCTGCCTGCCTTGTTTTGCTGACTTCCATCAGCCAAGTCTTTCAGCCCTCACTCCTAACTTGAAGGCAAACATGAACATTTTGGTTTCTGACTGAGCCAGCCAATCCTCCTAGGATGAGCCATGAGGCAAAACTGCCTGTTCTCCAGGTGGTGCCTCTGCAGACAGTTTTTGTTCTTATTCTTTGCTTTGGGATCTAACTGTGAGACAGTGAGAGCAGAGGAATATTTCCAATGCAGTAGTTGTAGCTTGGGAAGCTCTTCAGGAGGCAGTATTTAATTTTAGAGGGGTGCATGGTGTGTTAATCACCACAGTGCAGCTTGCTTCCTGCAAATCTAAGTGAGGAGTCTGTGTGAGTATTGTAACTGGAGGTCAGGGGTAGATCTCCAGCCTGAGATTAGGATGTTTTTGTCATTTTGAGAAAAGTGATCAATTGGGCAGGTAGTATAAGGTAAGAGAACACATCAAATGTATTACCACTGATAACTGCATTTCTTCTGACTCCTCCCCTCTGTAGCTGCATATATGACAGGTATTTCAGGCTTTTATGTGCTGAAATAAATCATTTGAATGATCATTTCTCATGAAAATGAATGTAGGTAATGCATTAACATACCTAATGATGTTTTTAAGGTTAATGGCAATTGTGGAGCTGTTCAGAAATTCATTAACATCACATGCTTTTAAAGCAGTTGATCTTTTCCATCTTTTTGTAAATAATGTTGTGGCTTTTAAGTGAGGTTACTTTGACCAGGGAAACTCTTCTGGAGAGGAAGAATGCTGTATTTCAGAGTAGTGAGAGTGCTTAGAAAAATATCCCATAAGTGGTGTTGGAGGAGAAAGACTGCTGATGTGAATTTAAGTGTGTTTGATAAGAACCCAAATGAAGCCATGGACATAAGTTGTATTGTCAACGGAGCAATTAGAAAAACTCAGCACTTTCAGAAAGACTCGAGCTTCTTCCTGAAGGCTGGGATGCCAGTGGGGGGGATGTGGGAGCCACTGGTACAGATGACAACATTGTGCAGGGATTGCTCATTCACAGTTCAGGCAGCCTCCACTGCTCTTGTCCCTGTGCTTTCCTCAGCGAAGGTTTGTCACATCAGCAGCACTGCCATGGGCATCACAGGCTGTGGCCCAGGCTGGATCAGCGTCTGGACAAACTAGGGGGCATGAACAGGGGAACTGAGGTGCTGTCAGTCATTAACAGCTGCCTCTGATTGATGAAAGTTTAAGAGCAAACACACTGCCTCCACATTTGATATTTCTATGTGGCTGCATGAAAGATCTGGGACTCCTGTTCTTTTTTTCTTGGCATAGAGGTTCTCATTGGGTTTATTTATGTGATGGTTACCAATCCTGCTGGGTCACTTGCTTTATTCTTTCCTGTGAGGGTGGTGAGGCTGTGGCACAGGTTGCCCACAGCAGCTGTGGCTGACCCTGGATCCCTGGCAGTGTCCAAGGCCAGGCTCGATGGGGCTCTGCGCAACCTGGGATCGTGGCAGATGCCCCTGCCATGGCAGGGGGATGGAAATTGCTGATCTTTAGGTCCATTGCAACCTAAACCATTGTCCGATTCCATGAATCCCAGTCCGTCCCAGCCCGCCGGCCGCCCCGGGGTTGCGCAGTTCCGCGGTGCTCACCTTAGGGTCAATCCTTCTTCGCTGCTGCCGCTCCCGCCCTGCGCGAGGAGGGTTTAGAGGCGAACTCGGTGGTGTGCGGGCAGCGTGGGCTGCGGCAGGGGCGGATGCGCTGAAACAGCCTGGGGGAGACGGGAGCGTCCCGTCCCGCCATGTCCCTTGTCCCGGTGCCGTCCCTCACGGGCGGAGCGGTGGCGCCCCCCCGCGGCCGCGCTGACGCTGTGCTCCCTTGCAGGGCGCACCGGGCGCTACACGCTGATCGAGAAGTGGCGGGACACGGAGCGGCACCTGGCGCCGCACGAGAACCCCATCGTCTCCCTCAACAAGTGGGGACAGTACGCCAGCGACGTGCAGCTGATCCTGCGGCGCACCGGGCCGTCCCTGAGCGAGCGGCCCACGTCGGACAGCGTGGCGCGCATCCCCGAGAGGACTCTGTACCGGCAGAGCTTGCCGCCCCTGGCCAAGCTGAGGCAGCCCGGGGACAAGGCCATGAAGAGGAGGGAGCCGAAAAGGAAATCCCTCACCTTCACCGGCGGCGCCAAGGGGCTAATGGACATCTTCGGGAAGAGCAAGGAATCTGAGTTCAAGCAAAAGGTGCTCAACAACTGTAAAACAACAGCAGACGAGTTGAAGAAACTGATCCACCTCCAGACAGAGAAGCTTCAGTGCATTGAGAAGCAGCTGGAGTCCAACGAAGCAGAGATCCGCTACTGGGAGCAAAAGTACAATGCCAGCCTGGAAGAAGAAATCCTCAAACTGGAGCAGAAGATCAAACGGAACGAAGTGGAGATCGAGGAGGAAGAGTTCTGGGAAAACGAGCTGCAGATCGAACAAGAGAATGAAAAGCAGCTGATGGAGCAGCTGCAGGAGATGAGGCAGAGGATCCTGGAGTGTGAGAGTAAGCTCAAGGACTATGTGTCTCAGATCCACAACATGGAGAGTGGCCTTGAAGCAGAGAAGCTGCAGCGAGAAGTTCAAGAGTCACAGGTGAATGAAGAAGAGGTCAAGGAAAAGATCGAGAAGGTGAAGGGAGAAATTGATATTCAGGGCCAGCAGAGTCTGAGATTGGAAAATGGCATTAAAGCGGTAGAAAGGTCTTTGGGCCAAGCTACCAAGCGATTACAGGTAAGACTGTCATTTTATCCATAGCTAGAGCAAGTCAAAGACTGTGACTAATTTCTCTTACACAAATCTGAAGTCTATGAAAGACAACACAAAAAAGTTTCCAAAGTGAATCTGGGTAAAAGGCAGAACGTGTTGCTTTCATTTTGAAATCACATTTCAGCTTGTGGGGTTTTTTTTGGAGAGCAGACAGTTTTTATTTCACCTGTGTTTAACTTGCTCATTCAAACTGTCTGAGAAGAAAAGCAGTAGTTTGCACTATCATAGCCTTTTCTGAGGATAAACTTCTGATCTTTGCTAGGTTTGTCTGCCACCAAAAGAGATGAATAACAAAGAACAGTCCAAAAGCAGCACCTGGAAAGGTATAGAGCTAAAGTAAAGTACCTGCAACCTTACCAGGGCTTTGGTTTTAAAGAACAGCATCCCTCTTTTCCTGGCTGACTGGCTGATGTTCAGGATTTTATTTTCTCTACACCTCAGGCATTTGTGGCACATGTGTCAAAAGAGAATCCAGTCCCTGTTTCCTTGCTAAAGTTGATGATATCACCTGGAACTTGATAGAGCATGAAAGAATAAAGGAGCTCCACTGCTAGCTGGATGAGGTGGAGGGAATGGAGCTCCTGGGATTTTTATGTGCCACGTAAGGTAGTCCTAAGGCACCACACAGCAGCAGGAGTTGTGGTCCTTGCTGATTCCCAGGATTCACAGTTAGTATATTCTGCAGTGCTGCAGTGGTAATAAGGTGATTCCACTGTGAATATGTAAAGGGATTTAATATCCTTACTCCTGCCTTAGAACTATGTCAGTATGAGCTGGTTTTCCTAAATGATGAGGGAGGGGAAAAGTAATCTTTTCATCCAAAGCAAAATGGATGAAAACTGTAAGCAGTTTTGGCCATGATTATCTATGCTAAGTTTCCTGACATGCTGCACTTAAGGATTTGCACTGATGGAAAGCTTCAAGTCTTCTTTATGTGTTTTATCTATCCTCAGTCACATTCACTGAGGCTATGATGAGGTTCAAAATATTTCTGGCTTGGTTCTTTTCATAATCTGTTTTCTTGGCAAAGTTCCCATTCAATTCAGATCTTCCAGTCTTGTTCTAAACCTAAAGGTGCACAAATCTGGAAGTCCACAAGAAAATAAACTGAGATTTGCATTATGGAGCTTTGAGGGGGAGGAAATAGACAAATATTTCATTGCATACCTGAAGTTAAAGATTAAAGCAGCTCAGCCTCTGTGTGTGGGAATAATAATAGTCCAAGACTGTTATAATCTATCAGAGCTGTAAATTTTGCATATCATGACAGAAGTAGAGAAAAAGATCCTAAATTATCATCTGTGCTTTGAAGGGGTGGGGAACCAGTCAGGCTTTGGCTTTATTGCACAAAACCCTTGCAGAGTGAGAAGGTTCTGGCCAAAAAAGTTTAAATAGAAAATGCAAAGAACAACAAGAGAAAAGAATTTTACTCAATTTAAGATCAGAAGAATTAAATGAGCTGTCCAAGCTGTGCTGGATGCTTCAGGAAGAAGTAAGACTTGGTGCCAGACTGCTGCTCAGTTGATTATTTTTTCAGGATTCACAATATTATGTTTGTTTGCTGATGTGCCAAAGTTTTTCTCAGGTGGTATGAGAAACAGCTGCTAGTCATCCAAGAAACTATAAAAAAATAAAATACATTAAGAAAAACCCAATTAGGGTTATGGGCTGGACTTAATGATCTTAGAGGTCTTTTCCAACCAAATTAATTCTGTGATTCTGTAAGTGCTAGCAAGTGTTGACTGGCTTTTTAAATTACAAGATTAAAATACCTTTCAACTCATCAATTTGCATTTGAGCTTTAAAAATTGGAGGCTTTCTCATCAAGAGGAGAAGCATTAGTTGCCCAACTGTAACTATGGTCATGAAATGCTGCTTTATTTGCTCAGCAGATGTTTTCTCTTTCCTGGCAGGACAGGGAGCAAGAACTGGAGCAACTGACCAAGGAGCTGCGCCAGGTGAACCTGCAGCAGTTCATCCAGCAGACGGGAACCAAAGTGACGGTGCTGCCAGCAGACCCCGTGGAAGTGGAGGCCCCACATGTGGAGCTTGAGAGAGGTGCAGCTCTCGGAATGCTTCGGGAGGGAGGGAAGGAGGGAGAAGGGGCGGGTGGTGCCTTTACTGCCCTGTTTACTTCAATGTTGGCACTCCTACGTGAAGTGAATGCTCCCTTAGTGAAGACATTAGCAAAACACTACGAGAGCGAATTGTCGAGTGCTTCTTTTCATTCCAAGGGTTTAGCAGGCTCTAAATAAAGAGCAGTATGTGGAGAACTTCTCTCCCACTGTGCCTGGGCATACGTTTGTACCATCAGCAACGCATTAAGCATGCAGCTTTCAAGAGGGGCCGCCGTGGCTGGCTGCCAGCACAGAACGTGATCGTACATCTGACATTGCTGTTCGTCTGGGTTCTTCCTCTTCTGGTGGGGGTGTTGTCAAAGCAGAAAAAGGAATGTGTCTGGATCCCAAGAAACCCCAGACAGCAGCCACACGGGAACAGGAACCGATCCAGCTGGGCTGCCAGCTGTGCAGAAGTCCTGCACAGATGGCTGTCACTGCGTGTGCGAATTGCCTTTGCCCCCAGTGAGATCAGCACAGCCTGCACGTGCCCACATCTGGATGGGAGTTTCCTGGGCAGAACCACGGGAGCGTTTTGAATGCGTGTCAGAGCTGCGGCACCAGCACATTCGTGTGCTTTTTCCAGCAGTCTGCTTCCAAGGGGCTCTTTGTCTTCGCATTCTCCTGTGCTGGGTCTGTCCCTCTGCTCAGAAAACTTTTTAACCAAAAGGCACTGGGGGGGCAAGAGGGTGGGGAGAGAAGAAAAGACAGCCAGGCCTTCAAATGGAGCGCTTGTAGGAACTTTTAAGTGGGAAGGAAGCTGAAGCTTTGAGTCATGTATACACATTCAAGCTCTTTTGGCACCTCACCAGTTAAGTGTGTGTGTGTGCATGTTTCTCGTGGGAAGGTAATTCTTCTGTGTGGTTTTCGGTCTGCTATGGAGTGTGTAGGAAGTGTGTACCTTAGATCTCCTCACTTCCTAGCCAGGCACTTCAGTAGTTTGTTACATGAGGAATTAGTTTTTCTGTATTGCATTAAGCAGGAGGAGGAGAGGTGCAGCCCTGCTAATGACTTTTCTAATTGCCCTTTTTCTCATGCAGAGCCAGCCTTTCAATCTGGGTCACTGAAGCGCCCTGGCTCATCGAGGCAACTCCCCAGTAACCTTCGGATCCTACAGAACCCCCTGTCATCTGGTTTTAACCCAGAGGGCATTTATGTATGACAGTATGTACCTCTTCTAGAGAGGACCTAGCAAGGTACCCTGGACAAGATACACTTTATTTTATTCAGCCAATGATGAATGGAAGAAGTTTGTCTTGTTTTGTTTTTTTTGTTACACCACCGTGTTATTTCTTCTTCTTCCTCCAACACCACTTGGAGCCATACCCTGTGCACTGATGCTAAAGAGACAGGAACAGTCTCGATTCATAATTGGCAAGGATGACCTTGCTGTCAACACAGCTTGAGTGCAAAAACCTTCATTGTTTTTGCCACTTCAGAAGTGTTTGGGAAAGTATTGTTCCTTGTATAGTCATAAATGGAAGACTGAGGGTGAAGGAAACTGTGTATGCAACTTACCTGAGGTTTAATTTATTCCCTTTAATCAATGGACCTGTGAATGTTGACCTTTTATATTTTTATTTTTAACTTGTGAATTATCACGTATGGCTGTGTGTCAGTCTGACGAGGTGACTTTAATTTGTGTGTACCAACATCCCCCATCTGATCAAGTACAGCAACCTGCAATGCAGAGTTCTGAGGGGTGCTGAACCATTGCAGTGGTTTCTCACCACTAACTTTGTTCATTTCTGTCATGGGTCATCATATGTCATGTTCCATCCGTTGCTACGTTCTAAGGCTTGAAAAGTGAACTTGTGGGATTGACTTGCTGTTGTATCTGCCTAGAATGAAGCACCTAGTGTTCAAAAGATTTATGGATTTTAAACCTTGGCTTGGTAAAAATATTTCCAGCATATGAGTGAGGGTGCACTAGTTAGATGATATTTTATTATATAGAATGTATATTTGAAATATTTTGCCACATTGTATATGCCTTTTGAGAAGAAAACAATGTAAGAAGTTGTCTTCATATATCTTACCAAAAGAGAGTAGGAGGCTTTCACTGTGTGTGATTTTGTACTTCATTTTTTTCACTAGCCATTACAGTGTTCTTGTTTTGTTACAAATCTTGCTGTTGGAGGGGAAGAAAGACACAACACAAATTAGTATCTACTTCCAACCTTCCAGAATCCACTCCAGTTTTGTGAAGGGAATAAACCTGGCAGAGTCCCAAGAAGTCAATAGCAGAGTTCTTATTGACAGGAGTGAGGCCAGGATTTCATTCAGCTCCATGGTGGAGACATTTGGTCCCTCTGAAAGACACTTAGAAAATGTAAAGCTTCCAAGCAGGAAATTCACACATTTGGTGGTCATTTTTTCACAAAACATGAAAAGAAAACATTATCACATCTTGATGTTGCTCTAATGCAATCAAAGCTAAGAAAGACAAAATGGGTTTCCTGCAGAAAGTAGCTGCTCCCAAATAGCTCATTGGTTGCAGGCCTTGAAGTGAGGTTGTTGCAGGGGGCACTAGGTTTGTGGAGAAAGGGACTGGCATCAGTGGGACACACTGTAAATGTTGAGGGCTGGCCTCATGGATGAGTTAGGGAAGGGATGGGCCTTCCCTGCTTTGGATTTCGAGTTCTGACAGCAACTCACAGCATCATCCCCACCTTGGAGATCCCTGGGCACAAGGGGGGACACTGTGCCCTCACTGCAGTGCTGAAGACTTGGGCTCCTGATGGCCTCCTTGGCAGGGTCAGGATTTTACCACTGCTAGGAATCTCCAAGCTTTTAGCCATCGAAAAATACTTAACTCCTAGCATCCTCTTGTGTTGATTCACTGATGTGCAGATAAATGTTAATTTAAGTCTCCTTTTCTAAAAAAGAGCTTCCTGACAAATGGAAGTTTTTAAAGATATAGCAGAAGATGAAGGATTCTTGAGTGTTTAATGCATTTTTTTCCTTTCCACTTTATTAATGGCATCATATATTCTAAAAATGCTGCTGTATTTAGACTTACAGCAACAGATAAGGCTGTGAATATATAAAGGACTTTTCCAAATGGACTCTGAATTTTTACTGTTTGACTTATCAGGTCTTTTTTTTTTAAATTATCTTCCCTTGTGAGCAAACTGGAAAATGAGATCTTCCTACCTGAGGAACCTTTGCAGTGCTCACCCATTTTACTGTTAGTTTATCACAATTCTGTGCTCATGTTTACTGTGCCCATAAATTTGTATTAAAAGAATGTGTGTACATATATATATATAAAAGTGTAAAATATACATAGTTTGGGGACAATATCTGTCCAAGGTACTTGAGCATATATGCCTTACATTCTGGGTTCAATTTACAGAAATGAAATGGCCCTCTCCAGTGGATATCTTGCATCTTCAGCACCTCTTGATGTTAGAGAACTGAGGCACTCAGCACCTTGCAAAGTCTGGCCCAAATTATGCTGCATGGGGGTGGGGGGAAAGAGTCTTGTCCTGAAATGAAGTATTTTTAAGGCAGATCAGCATATTTACCCCAGCTAATGATTTTGTCATATTCTGTGACTGGTCCATCTTCCACAGATGTCAGTTTGAGCTGAATTGGGCACTTGCATCATAAAACCTGCTCTCTTTCTCTGCCAGGTTATTCTGTAAGACAGAGGGAGGAGGAAAAGGACTAAAATGAAGAGTAAGAGCAGCTTTGGAGGGCTTGAATTACAGCTTTGTCATAGAATCAAGGGAGGAATTTGCCATTTGAGTTAAAAAGTAGCACCTGCTGACTGCAGCAGCTGTTGGACACAGGAGCCAGCCTGGAGCTGGCTCAGGAGCCACCACTTCAGCACCCCTGAGTGGCCCCTCCTTGCCAGGGCTTTGGCACATGTCAAGGTGATCAGAAAAGCGTTTGCAGCTTCAGCTGCTCCTGTGGTCAAGGAGAGGCTTTGGTATCCAGACCTGCCAGTTGTGAGACACTGACAAATTCCCCTGCCCCCATCATACTCCTCTTGCTTATTGAATTTCACCCAGGCTGAAGTTCCATAGCATTTTCACCATCTCTGTAAATAAACCAAAAAGAAATGGCATGCCCTTGCATTAAATGTGATTTGACCCATGTGTAACAGTTAGAAAATCCCTCACACTATGGCGTTTAGAGTTTTGCTTTGGATCAACTGCAGAAACTCCTTTCTTTACAACTGTACAAAAAGTCAATTTTCAGAAATGTTCCAGACCTCCTAGGGCATTAGCAGAAAGGAAGCTACACATACTAATTTTAACAAGTGCCATATTATTTACTGGGCAGCATGATAAAAATGGGGTTTTTTGCTTGCGTTAAATAGTTGAATACACAAGCACTATTTTCCAGTGCACAGGGAATTTATATGGAGAACTCCTGTAATTTATTACTAATGGAAATTAACTGTGTTACCTCTCTCATCCATGAGGATGGAGATGCTATGTTGTTAGGGGAAAAGAGGGGGGTGAGCATTTGAAAATCCAGTAGGTTAAGGGTAAGGTGAACGGTCTGAATGCCTGAGAAAGGGAGAAACCAAGTCCCACTCTAAAAAGTTAGCTCCCAGTATCTTTTAGTGGGACTTAGGTTCCCAAGTGCCTGAATTGCTTCTGGAAATGGTATGTTAGCTTTGAGATTGCTTGCTTTTCTAAACCCTGGCAAGTTCGGAGGAAGTCCTTGAAGAAGAGAACTAACACTACTAGCATTAACAATATGCAAACATATGAGGTAAAAGGGAATAAGATCCTTTAGTGAAATAAAAATCTCCTCTTGGGCAGCAATTGCCTTGTTTTTAGTGTGGAGAGTATTGCATTATTTTAGTGAACTGGGATCATATGTGTATGATCAAAGAAACATTGATCTTGTAATTTTTAGTGAGTTACCTTGAAGCATATAAGTTCCTGATGTGCATTAACTTGAGTGAATTGGGCCTTAATGATACATGTAAATAACAAAACTGTATTCAGATATTTTTTCCAGAAAATAGTCTCTAATGGTCTGTACTGTATCAAAATAAGTGTCAAAGTGTTACTTTTATATTACACCTCTTGTTTGTTTGTTTGTTTGTTTGGGTTTTTTTAGAACATTGAAATGTGCATGTTTATTCTATTTGCTACAGTATTTTAATGTTTTGGATGAAGGCCATCAGTTGTATGGAGATGACAAAACAATCATTCTGTCTATTTATTCAGTATTGCTGCTTAAAGTTTTCAAAAATAAAGCTTTCAATGCCAATATAGTGACTGATTGAAAGCTGTTCTAGCTATCTTCAGGTATTTTTTTCCTATGTTTGTAGAAAAGTAAATAAGTGACACTTGGTGTATGAGCTGTTATACTAGCAAAGAATTATTGCAATAATATTGGGGGCTGGGTGTAAGTGTGTGTAGTAAATACCAATGTATGCATGCAGGAATGCCTTTAGGTCTCTAAGTGGAGTGCTGAAGAATGTTAAATCCTTTGTGGTCATGCAAGCACTTTACACATGTGACCAAGTACTGCTTAGAGCTTTGTGCTCATGTGTGGTGCGTGTGAGGGCGGCAGAACAAAGGGGTCTCAAAGGATCAACTCAGAGCCCTTTGAACCAGATTGGATTTAAGGACATTTTTGAGTGTTCCACAGTTGTGTGTCTGACTGGGGCCTAAAAAATATGTTCTGATACAAAACCCTTTCAGTTGCAGCAAGGATGCCTCAAGTGTAGCTGGTACCTCTGAAAATGGTAGTAGTTCTGAAATGGATCAAGTGTGCCTGCTGTACTTGTGAAGTGTGTTAGAATGCTGAGAGTGTTCACCCTCACCATCATCCCATGAAACTGCAAACTAGGGGTTCTGACTGGAACATTTGAGTTGCTGATGCTTTAACCTAGAGAAGCAACACAAACTGTGAAAACACGAGTGAGCATTTTATTACTGCTCTGCTTCAATGCAAGATGAAAATCTGTATTATATGTAACTATATTTTTTGTCATTTAAGAAGCTTCTATTTTTTATTATTCTCATGAATGGTTGACAAAAACTATTGGATATGCTCCCACACAATAAATCCCCCTCTGAAACTTTGGGTCTTTACAGTTCATGGTTTGCTGGGATTGCATTGTTCATGTTGTGCACGTCTCACGACAGAGCTGCTGGGACTCTGTCAGAAAACACTGGGCCTGAAGGCAGGGCCAAGGCTCCTTTACTGTAAGTGTGCTGTAATCTCAATCAGATAAAGCCCAGGCACTGCAAGAGGGAAAAGGAGCTTGTTTTCAGCTGAGGAACTGTTCTCGGGAAGTGTACCTTTAAGCAAAGAGGCAGAGGTTCACTTGGAGGTGAACTGAATGTACAGATTCTTCCCACAACAAATGCTGCAGGGTGCCCTGATGCTTCAGGGAGCAGGAAGAAATTAATCTTTGAACAAGGAGCAGAAGGCCTTTTAGGCTAGATTCAGGTGTAGTTACTATGCTGAGACCAGAGAGGGTGTTAGGCTTGCTTGAGATCATTTGAGCAAATCAAGGCTGGGAACTTGATGCAGCTGGAGACTTGTGATTTAAGCCATCCAAATGCAGTCCTTAGTCTAATATCCCAACAAATGGATTTTCCTAAGCTAACTGGAGCCTAATCTCATTAGATGTGAGGAGAAGTGAGCTAACAGTAGTGGCACTGTTATAGGACTGGCAATAGGACAATGCCACAAACTCCACTGAAGCACGTGGCACTGTTGTCAGGGCTGTGGAAGTTGTGGAGGCCCTGTGCCCTGAAAGGTGCCCTTTCCTGCTCCTGTGCCAGTCAGCTGGCTGGCTTTTGTGGTAGCTAGGGTTTCCCAGCGTGCTCAGCAGAGCCAGGGCTACAGCTCATGTTTCTGATCTTTTGCTTTGCCTTTAAAGAACAAAGTGGTGTATTTGTATGTGGCTGCTGCAGCACTAACTAGCTCAGTGTAACTGGACCACTAATGAGTTGCAAAACCAGGCCAGATCAATGATCCATTTTGTGCAGAAGCCATACAGAATTCTTCTGCCTGTTATGTCTGTGTCAGCTAGGTATTATTCCTTTATAACCCAAATTTTTAATGATTGTTTCAACTAAGATGTCTGGTGTCTGAAGTAGGGCACAATGAGCAATGGTGCCCATTATTGCCTTACTTGAAAATGATATATTTGCTACCTTTGATATTGTAGCTAGTGTTAATGAGTATTTTCTGGGTCAGCCACTGCTTCATCATTAACTTTCTCCAGAAATACTGGATGGAGACAATCTCAATTGGTCTATTTTGTTCCCTTTTTCTAGGTGGGTATGATGTGTACTTTTTTCCCCATCCTTTGCAATGAGTTCTGTGTACTGCCCAGAGCTGATTGGAAAGTAGCCTCTTTGGCAACAAGGAATTGATGCAATCAGAGCTGATAAACTTCCCTGAGCAACCTCACTGCTTGTCCAAGCAACTCAGGCCCTGCCAGTGTTCTCATGCCAGTTTTGGTGGCTCTGTGTGTGCCTCCTTCCCTGCTGCCACACAGGCAGCCCTGGAGCTTCTCCCGCATGCAATCTGAAGTTTGATTTTAGAGGCTTTTTGGATCTGAATCCATGGCTGTGGAAAGGCTACAGGGATCTCTGGAAGAGTGAGAGACTGTCATCACACTTCTGCTCAGACATCTGGAAGGTGATGGAGGGGAAATACCACTGCACCAGACTGTGCTTATTGTTTCAGCTACATGCTTTGTCTTGTTCTACCCCTCTGCAAAAGCAGGAAGATCATTGGTAATTGGAAAACTTAGTAGGAAAATGCAGCATAAAAGATCTAATATTCAATCCTCTCAAGGAGGATCAAGGGTCAAGTTATAGGGAAGAAAAGTTTTCTATTATTTATTTTTAATGAACAGAAGTTTGAAGAAAAGGTATTCAGAAGAGCTCCAGCTGGGCTTGTGGAAAATGTGCTTAAAAAACTCACCTAATCCAATGCAACACAAATGAGTGCCAATAATTACCTGCCTAGGTATTTTTGAAATGCAGGCTTCTGGTTAAAACAGAAGCAAAAACAACAAAAAAAAAAGGGGGGTTGATGGAAGGAAGGGAGTGAGATGTAGACCAAGTAAAGCATCTTTAACCTGCTTTGTATTTGCCCTGAAGTCTCTTCCAGTGTGATGGAAAGTGAATCATGCAGCTTTGGAGCCAGTGACATGGTATCACAGAAGTACCGTCAGGAGCTATTGCTAGAATGAAATTCAGGTCAGCCTTTAAGTGTGAAATAACTGGAATTTCTTTGTGGTTGCCTGTGGAGCTTCTCCTGAATTACTACCTGCCACAACTTTTATTGTGTGTATCAAACTGTTGTTCATTAAATGTTATGTGCCCAGAACAGATGATTTGGCTTTAGCAGTCCCAATCAGCCTGAGGTGAACTTTGATTGATGAGGTGGAACTGGCCCTCCTGGCACACTGAAGGGAAACCCCACTACAGCGTTGTCTTCAGCGTTTTCTTGACCTGGCAGATCTGCAGTGTGGCTGCCAAAATTGTGACTGGGATTCTGCACTGTCATGTTGCATGTGTCACACACAAAACAATCGTGGAGGAGACGGTGACAGGGCAAATGAGAAAGGCAGCAATGTCCATTAGCTGTAGGGCTGGGGTGAAAGGTTATGCCTGGGGCAGGCACCACATGGTCGGGTCTCCTCGACTGTGCCAACGCTGCAGTTCCCAGCAGGCCCACACGAGAGGGCAGCAGTACACGCAGCAGCCACGCACTGCGATGGGAAGCAGGTTTTCTAGGAATACACAGCACATGGTAGGGAATTGGGTAAGGCATCCAACATTCCAACTTTAAAGGTGTTCTTTCAGAAAGGACACAGTAATACTTACAAAGAGACATGTCTTATTCACAGTGCCAGTGTAACTGATGCACAAATGATGCCATTCCTGCAGTTTCTGAGCAGGTCTGGAAGCTTTCTGAAACCTGTACAGATGTGGGTTAAAGCATTCCTGTCCTGTGACTGGTGCATTTGCCCGTGCCTGGGAAGCTCTTGTTTCATTTCCCAGCTTTGCCACAGATTTCCCGTGTGTGACCTTGGGCAAGCTACTATATAATCCTTGTGGATTGGAGTCCCCCAGCTGTAAGCCTGAGATAATACTGCCTCATCCCCTTTGACTTTGTCTCTATATACGGTAGGCCCTGTGGGGAACAGGGTCTCGATTCTTATTTGTTTGGAGAATAGTACTGAGCACAACGTGGTCCTGAACTTGGTTGTGCCATCCAGATACTGCAGCATGAAGTGTATTTTTATATCCTACCCAGAGGGTGACAAGAAGTCACTCAGAGTTAGCTTTACCTTGCAGTGAGAGCAAGATGCAGGTGTGCTGAGGGAAGCTGGGGGTTTCTGAAGGTGAATTCTTGTTTAGCTTTAAGTAGATTTCGTTTTCTAAAGGGGTAAAAAGGAAAAGCAAGTAAAGGAATAAAACTTCATTTCAACTTTTGCTCAATACTCTTCTTGCAAAGGGCTGCTATTACCAAAGGCAGCCTAAATCTTTTTGCAAGTGCTGCTTGGGAGTATGTTGTACCTAATCGATAGAAACAATTGACTGAGCAGGCTGAGATTTGCTTGGTGGTCCTAAATGTTCCATTGTTTCTGCAAGTCTAAGGATGTTCTGGCAATGTGCATGTAACCAGTAATGCACCATGAGAGGCTGCCATCTCACAATTTTCCATTGATACCCAAGTGCCCTTTGGTATTTGTGGCTGAAGAGGTAAAGCACACAAGAGTTAGAATTGTAGGAAAGTGCCTTTTTTTCATAGTTTGCCAATTCTAAAGTGTTTTCTACATGCTCCAAATAAATTTAGTTAACTAACAAACACCTCAGCTGCACTTACGCCGGAGTCTTGCCAAGTCAAGCCTTCAGCATGCCTGAGCATAGAGAGTCCCTGCTGCTCAGTTCTGAGCTCAAAGATCATTTAAAGATGTTGGCCATCTGAATGGCATCTGACAGGACAATAAATAATCATTGCTGCAGTACCTTATCTTGTGTTCTGCTCAATAAAGTTCTTACTGCTACCTTTGTACATTATCCGAGGAACTTTACAGCAGGAGGCACCTACTTCTAGGAACATCTTCCTCCTTTGGTAGGAAGAATGGACTGCCCCCATGGTGCTGTCACATGGGACAAGCATGTAATTCAGGTGTTGCGAGCAAGTGCAAAAGCAGGAACCTGGGCAGTGTGAGCACCTTAACATCTTTGTTCAGTGGCAGAACACAGCCTAAAATTCCCAAGGTAAAACTATTTTCTTATGTTACTATGACTATAACAATGATCCCAATAATACAATTTATGTGTATGGACACACATATATGTGTATATAGTCAGCTTATTAGATGTTATTATCCCTTTATGTCAGCTTGGGAAACTAAAGCCCAGGGAAGTGCAGGGCTTTCCCAGAAGGGAGTACAAGCCCTCCATCTCCATTTACTGCCTTTTGCATATGGATCATTTGCTAAAAAGTCTTTTCTGAACAACACAGAGTTGTCCCACAATGGTTCAGTCAGGCTGGGGGGCACCTGGCCTAACATTCTGCCTTGAGCTCAGTAGAAAGAGCTGCCTGGGCTCAGCAGTAAACTACCCTTGGTGCAGTGTTGCCAAAATAACCTACTTGCCGAGGAAGCTTTCCCTAACCCTTCAGTCAGAGGTTAAACCTCTTCCTGATAGCAGAGGATTTATATCCCTTCTAAACTGAATAATGAGAGCACTTCAAAGGAGGTGAGACTTATTCTCTCCTTTAGCAAGTGTTGTGCCAGGTTCGACCAATAAAGATTTTATCTTTGGGATCTAATTGATTCATCTGTTTCAAACTTAAAACTTTGCAAAATCAGTATCTTCATTTACTGTTGATTTTAGCACACTGGTTTCAGCATAGGCAGGAGTTCAGCTCCTTGCATGATTTGAGTCTGTTCTGATTTCCTCTTCAGGTAACTCTGCCTAGTTATTATATTATTATATTATTGCTTCTCTTGTCAGCCAGAAGTCCAGGAATCAGGTTTGCATCCCAAAGGCATTGCTGTGTGGGTGCATCAGGAACATCTGGGGAAAGGAGGAGATCTCTCTTCACAGACTTGTACAAATAAAGATGGTTTGATCTCATTGTGCCCTTCCAGTAAATGAAGGGAGCCCACAGGAAAGATGGAGAGAGACCCTTAACAAGGGCCTGGAGTGACAGGACAAGGGGGATTGGCTTCACATTGACAGAGATGAGGTTTAGATTGGATATCAGGAAGAAATTTATCCATGTGAGGGTGGTGAGGTCCTGGCACAGGGTGCCCAGAGAAGTTGTGGCTGACCCTAGATCCCTGGCAGTGTCCAAGGCCAGGCTGGATGGGGCTCTGAGCAAGCTGGGATAGTGGAAGGCATCCCTGCCCATGGCAGAGGGCTGGGATGGGATGATCTTTAGGGTCCTTTCTATTCCAGGCCATTCTGTGATTCTGCTCTATGATGTGACTGTACACACTAGGGAAAGTGCTAGGTTAGACTTAAACTACCACTGTGCTGCCCCAGCTCAGGCAGCTTTGTTCCTGAAGGTACAGGTACTGATCTCTGTGGCAAACAAAAGTCAGGGACATGCAGTACCTTCCCACTGGCTCTGCCAGGCAGCTGAATTGCCCTCTACTCCTTGGAAGGCGCTGCCCTAGGCTTACTAACCTCAGGCAAGCCTGTGACATTACTGTGTATTTTTAAAAGCAGATATTGCAGACTGTGCATGTTCAGCAAACAGCTGGAGTCCTGGAAATGCATTCTGGGCCTGGCAGGACACTGATGGGAGCATGCTTCCCACAGCTGGCTCCTGGGGTATGGCACACAGATTGCTCTCAAAGGTCATCTTAAATAACTGTACTTACCTCGTCATTTACAACACCAGAATTAGCCCTGTGACCAGTCAGGCATTTTTCAAAGCCACTTCACATTTTGCAGACGTGGATGTATCTTTATGTTCTCGTTTCTGCACTCTGCAGAGCAAACTGCACTCCAAACGCAACTCCTCTGCTGTGCCAGGGAGCAGGAACTCGTGCAGCCCAGGTTCACACAAACACATTTGTCTTTGCAGATGGACTAGGAGTGCCAAGGAGCATTATCTGATGATGGCAGCTTGGCAAGCAAAGGTAGCTCCTGCTCTCTCAGAAAACAGATGTCAAAGGGAAAACAGCCTGAACTCTGACCCTTGTCCACACACATTCCCATACCCTTCAATTACCTTTGTAGCAGCTATTAAGGAATTCTTGCTTATTCTACAAGCTTTTCTAATGTTTAAGCATTTTTTCCTAGTCATGTTGTTTCATTTGTCTACACATTTCATTTCTGACTTTACTCTGGAAAATGAAGTGCTGATGGCAGTGCATTCTGCATGACAGACCCTGTGTCCAAACCAGAGCATCTGTAAGAGTCCAGCACTGGAGTAAACAAACCCACTGCACATTCGTGACTTCAATTCCCTAACTCCCAGCAGCTTCTTCCTGGAACAACAGAGGGCACCACTCCTCACACAAAACGCTGGAAGAGGAGCAGCCCTGCCTTTGAGTCAGTTCAGGACTAGAGTATTTATCTCTCAGTCAGTGATTGGGATTGAATATTCTTCCTCCCAGGAGGTTCACCTCGGCCTCTCCTGTGCCAAAAGCTGCTCTCAGAGATGTATGCACTGTTCCTCTGGTGGATCTTGCTCTGCTTTGCACAGAATGATTAAGCAGTTACTTACTGAGAAATAGCTTTAGCTTGTTTGATTAGAATCTGCACTTGGGGAAGAGGAAACCATCATGCCAGGTCCAACCCTGCTCCCGTGAAGATCTGGTTTTATTCCAGTGAGTTTACAACATAAAATGCATAAACACGCAGCATACCAAGGCTGTAGCCTCAGTTTGTCCTCTCAGGTGCTTGTGTTATCTTTTGATCTTGCTGTTCTGTCCAACAGGTGCCACCGTGTCAGTGCTGCCACCACTTTGAAACAAAGGGACCTATATGAGGATACAGGAAAGATGAGACTATTTACAGGGCCTGGAGTGACAGGACAAGGGAGAATGGCTTCACACTGACAGAGAGAAGGTTTAGGTTGGATATTGGGAAGAAATTCTTCCCTGCAAGGGTGGTGAGGCCCTGGCACAGAGAAGCTGTGGCTGCCCCTGAATCCCTGGAAATGTCCAAGGCCAGGCTGGAGAGGGCTCTGAGCAACCTGGGGTAGTGAAAGGTGTCCCTGCCCATGGCAAGAGAGTGTAACTGGATGGTGTTTAAAGTCCCTTCCAACCCAGACCATTCTATCATTCCATATCACAGTAACAACGTTGTTGTTTTAGAAGAATCTAAGTTCAAAAACAGCCTCTACTAAGGTTTCCCCTGATTTATTAACCTTCCAACTGACGCCCTCAAGGGCTGTAATTATTAGTTTCTGTACAGAATTGGCCCATATGTGCATAAAGTTGCATTCTGTTTGCTCAGTGTGCATCGAGCAAAACTCTTGAATGCCAGGACTCTGAACCCCTTACAGCCCTCTCTGAGAGGACAGGGGAGGTTTAGGTTGGACTTTACAGAATCATAGAATGAGCTGAGTTGGAAGGGACCCACAAGGATCATCCAGTCCAACTCCTGTGCCTGCACACACACTCCCCAAGAGTCACATCATGTGCCCAAGAGTTGTCCAAAAGCTCCTGGAGCTCTCAGGCTGTCAGGTCTGTGACCATCCCTGGGGAGCCTGTTCAGTGCCTCTGGGGGAAGAACTTTTTCCTGAGACCCACCCTAACCCTCCCCTGACACAACTCCAACTGTGCCCTCAGGTCCTGTCCCTGGTCACACAGAGCAGAGATCAGGGCCTGCCCCTCCTCTTCCCCATGTGAGGAAGCTGCAGAACTGCTGTGAGCTGTGACCTCAGTCTGCTCTTCTCCAGCTGAACAGAAAAGAGCCCTTCAACAAGTGCCTTCAGCTGCTCCTTGTGTGGCTTCACCTCCAGGTCCCTCACCATCTCCACGTCCCTCCTCTGGACACTTTCTTGCAGCTTAATCTCTTTCCTACGTTGCAGTGACCAAAACTATACACAATCATCAAGGTGAGACCTCAACAATGCAGAGTAGGATGAATTTGTTCATAGAAAGGGCGATCATAGATCAGAATGGGCTGCCCAGGGAGGCAGTGAAATCACCGTCCCTGGAGGTATTTTAGGAAAGGCTGGACGTGGCACTGGGTGCCATGGTCCGGCTGACGCGGTTGTGTTCGGTCGCAGGATGGACTCGACGATCACAGAGGGCTCTTGCAGCCTGACAGACCCCGTGATTCCTTCAGAGCAGCGCCGGCCCCGCCCGCCCCAGGCGCGGCCATTCCTGAGGGGAGGCGGGGCCGCGTGAGGGGAGGCGGAGCGCGAGCCGCCCGCCGGCCAATGGCAGCTGCCGCCGCCGCTGGCCCCGCCCACTCCCCCTCCCGCCCTCCCCGCAGCGGGCGCGGCCCCGCGCGCACGTGCCGGGCAGCGTGCGCGGCGGTCACGCGGGCGCGCGCGTGACGGCAGCGGCCTGAGGGGCGGGCGCGCACTTGGGCCCGGGACGGGAGCCGGGGGAAGGACAGCGGCACGGAGCGGGGCGGGATCGCCGGGGAACCGGCCGGGCTGCCGGGGACGCTCTGGCACAGTCGCGGTGAAGGGGCCCCATGGCCACCTGCGGTGCCTCCCAGGAGTGCTGCCTGCACCGACGCGCCCGGTGCGTGCGCAGGTACTGCCCGAGCGCTCCTGCCCTCCGGACGAACCCAGCCTGGGACAGACCTCTTTTCACAGCATCTCAGAAGCGTTTAGGCTGCAAAAGTCCTCTGAGATCGTCGAGTCCTACCTGTGACCGAAGACCACCTTGTCAAGCAGACCATGGCACTGAGTGCCACATCCAGACTTTCCTTAAAAACCTACAGGAACAGTGACTCCATCTCCCTATTCCAGGCAGTTCCAATGTCTGGTCACCCGTTCAGTGAAAAAATTTTCCCTCGTGTCCAACCTAATCCTCCCCCTGTGCAGCTTAAGACTGATGCCCTCTTGTTTCAAGCAAAGCATAAAATGATTTTCCAGCTTTAGTTCTTTTCCAGCCTTTTAGTCCCGTGCAGAACAAGAGAGTTCGACTCACATGTTAAAAGGAGACACTCAGTTTCTCCTGCTGGCAGTCCTGCAAACACTTCTGGAAATCTTGCTGCCAAGAGATGATGTGGAATCTCCCTGACTGAAGAGATTCCAGAACCATCTGGATGCAATCCTGTGCCATGTGCTCTGGGATGGTCCTGCCTGAGCAGGAGGTGGGACCAGATAACCCACTATGATCCCTTCCAGCCTGACCCATTCTGGGATTCTGTGAAGAAAAGCTTTTTTTTTTTCCCACATTTCAGGCTGCCTTATTGCTACATAGTCTGCTCTTGGTGGCTTATGACTGTTTTTGATGGATATACTCATATTCCAGGTCTTGCAGCTGGAGCCTAGGGCCCAGCCTCACGGGCTTTGCTGGAAGCTGTGATCTCCATACCACAGAAATGCTGATCTGGTTGCTGCTCACAGGCTCCAAACCTGAAGCCAATGCAGTGCATTCCAACCACATCTATAAGTATTAGGCCACGCAGAGGGGCTGCTGCTCCCACCTGGATGGGTTCTTTCGCAAACAACATCATATGTAAGGAAGGTTGTGGGCCTGCCTGCCATTCACAGGAGGGCCGGAGCCTTGGCAACTTTCTACAGTGGGAATAGAATCCACTTCAGCATCTGTCAGCTCATCTGGCTCTGTGCTGCAGGTACTATTCCAAACACACTTGGAGAAACAATTATCTGCTGAGGAAGAAGGTGCCATACCTACATGGCTCTTCTCCTGAGGTTATTCTGTAGAAATGACTTAGTTATGAGAGTGCCTTGTCTCATGCTTATAAACACCTAGCAAAAAGCAAAGTCAAAAACCCAAATGAACAACCAACAAGGCTTTATGGAGGCAGGAGAAACAACTCTCCTTGGTCCCTATGCCCCAGCAGGGCTGCCTGGGATCAAAGTCCCTGCTTGCTGAAACATCAGGGAATCTCTTCTGGCCTGCCCCAGGCATCGGCTGCATCCTCTGGGGCGCAGGAGGGTCACGCAGGGCGGGGAATGATAGCAGCAGCAGCAGCAGCAGCAGCAGGTGCGCTGCCCCTGGGTGCCCCGTGAGCCCAGCGAGGCAGAACAGCCTGGCCCCAGCAGCGCAGCTCCTGCGGCAGCGAGGCTGCCCTGAATTTAGTGCTTGTGACAGACCGACAGCCCTGCGGGCTGGAACGCTGGAGCGGCGGGAAGGATGCGGAGAGCGGAGCAGCTCGGCCCTGCTCACATCCAGCCCGGGGTTCACGCAGCTGCTGCTGGCGGCAGGTGAGCCACCGGCTTCTCTCTGCTGCTTCCCAGCGAGCTGCTCTGAGCCTGCAGGAGAACCAGACACTCAACAGATATTCAGACTTTCCTGAGTGAAACTGGCTTTAAAAAATCCAAGGCTTTTTTTTGCAGAGAAAATACGGCATTTTTGGTACTTTCTTTCTCCGAGGTTGTACTTTCATGTTCATTTCTACAACTAGAAGGCAGGAAACTTCTCAAAGTAGGCTGGGATCACATGATTCCAGGAGCTAAGTTTGAAGGGAAAAGGAAATCCGTTGCAAGACCCAGGTTACAGGGCAGGCCAGGAATTAGAGGTGCTGAAACACACCTTGCACGCAGTCCCCAGGCTTGCTGGATGTCAGACATTCAGTCTGCCCCGACTAAAGTGAAAATTAAACAAGGCCCAAAACACAAACTCAGGATCTACTCCAAGGCCCATTGTGCTCCAGGAAAGGACTCACAAGGCTTACATGGTAGGTCAGGCCTTTCTCAAACAGGGCTGATAGTCAAGATCCGTAACAGTAGCACTTCCAAATATAAAAATTCCTTGTTCTTCAGTTGGAGGTACATTATATTGCTTTCCATTGGCTTAACAATCCCAAGCCTCCTGATTTAACACATTCTAATGAAGCCTCTTATGCCACTATGATATACTGGATTATAAAATCTGTTTTCAACATTTATAGCTTAAGAAATCAAGCTTGCATCATTTATCTTGTGGTTCATGGGACAACAGAATATGGATTCAAGTGTAAACAGTAAATGTAGCACCCAGTCCTGAACTCTCAGTGCTTCCATAAGGGAATGTGTATTTAAAGATGGGAAGCTCTTGTCCAGTGTTTCTGTGATTGTTTTTAACCTCAAGAAAATTCAAGACATACAAATTGATTTAGACTCCAAAGGAATCTGAGGAAGCCTGGAATTTAATAATTAAGACTGACAATAGGGTCCCTCCTGTCATTTGTCTTTTGCCTCCAGCAGCAGTGGGTTATCAGCCTCAATTACAAACCTTTTTCCCCCATGTTTGCTTTTGTTAGGCATTGGGATTATCAGAAAACACATAATTTGTCTTTATGTTTTATGTCATAAAATGTGATAGATTTCACTGATGCTGCTGCTTGGTGCGAAGTCATTTGGTACATTTGATTCACGGGCTAATAAAAACAAGCCTTCCTGTTACTGTACATGGTAAATACTGAAATTGATAAAGCCCTCTAAGGATCTGGGTTTATAGCCCAGTGAAACCTATATGGATTCATATTCCCAAAGGAAGAAAATTTGAAGGAGATCTAAACCTTGCTGATGCTCAGGTTTTATGCTGCACTCCTCACGAGAGGCACAGGTTTTTATGAAGTGCTCGTGGCTCCACCCTTTGTGTTGGGGCAGTGATCTGGCAGGAAGGGCTTTGTGCTCAGTCAGGCTGATTGCCCAGCTGGCAGGAGGACTCATGAGCACCTTCATCCCAGCCATGCTGGCCTAACAAGTGTTAAGCTGTTCAAGTATGCAGGTCAAAGTTACAAGGGGAAGGGTTGAGCCCAGCTCACTTTCATTCCTGTGAAAACACAGGGAGCAGAACCAGATCCAAAGACAGATAGAGGCAGACACAGATTTTTTCCCATTTCCCTACCTAGCAATTTACTTCAGTAGGAAGACTGGTGGACTGTGGCAGCCTTTGGTCCATTATTTATGGAAAAAAAACACGTCTCTGTGTCCATTGGTATTTGTAGATAGCCCACCTGTATCTTTAATTGGAATTAAATTTACTACAGCTTCCTTGTGAAGACGCCTATTTCTTAGCAATCCTACTCGAGTAATTTAGAAGAAATGCTTATTTTTCATACAATTTATAATTCATCCTGTGTCTTAAGCGATTGGTGGAATTAACACGAGTCTTAGGAACTTTTTATTCCATTCCAACTTCATTCCTTGTCACTGTAGTCACCGGTACTGGAGAACCAGCAGAGGGAGCACGGAACGTTCCCTTCATCTCTCTCTTATGTAAACACTGGCTACTGTTTGAGGCGTTCCTTTAATTTTATTTCCCTGCAAGAATTTTTGGAAGGAAAGGTGATCTACAGCTGTGCTATTCAATCTGTTGAAGCCTTTAGGGTGCTGCATTTCCATTCTAGGAATCTGCCTGCTTCCACCACTCTATTCCTCCTCTTCCTCTCCCTCTCCCCCTCAGCACAAAATATTTGGGTTTTGTAGAGTATTTCCAAGCTGGGACACCCATCATTCATTCCTGCAGAGATTGTGATACATCATTAGATTGTCAGGCAAATCATAAAGTTTGTTCCTTGTGAGCAAAGAGAGCTCCCATGCAGCACCAGGGCTGACAAGTGTTAATTTTAAAGATTAGTATTTTGCAAAGAGAAGAGGGGAAAAAAGTAGATGTCAGGAAGAAACCTGTGTGTTCCACACTTTTCTTTGTGAAATGTGCACATATTAAACCAGAGTTTGCCAGAGAGAGTTAAAGGAAACCCAGCAAATTCAAACCCAGATTAAAAATGTGAATTAAATAATCATCAACCACACAATCATACAGTTTGAAGCTCAATGCACCAATTATTATGTATTATCATTGCATTTTTAATTAGTAGACAGCCCCATTTTGTGTATTAAAGTTTTTATTCCTTATTAAGAATTTTTTAAATCACAAAATAGTGTGGAAATATTTAGATAATAGAATTCATGGAGTGCTGGAAAATACTGAATATAAAGATTGATTTCTAATATATCACATACTAAACTGTTCTAAAACAGCTGGTTTCTTGCAGACAGGATTTATTTTTTTAATAATTTAAGACAGCATAAGCTTGTATCAAGCATAAGCGTTGTAACAAAAGTGCAACTTTTTCAGCAAATCCTCCCAAAAGATATTTAACTCAAAATATCATTAACACATATTTTTCTCCCTACAAAAATAGCATGTCAGACATCATTAATTGGATGTATTAACAACTATTTACATACAGCCACTCTGTAGGCTAGTAAGATTTTTTTTTTTGTAACGTTGTTTAAACACAGCGTTTGAGGCAAACAGTAGCAACAGCAGCAGCAGATGCACCAAACGGACTGACGGACCCCGGACACGCACACACTCCTCGCCAGGCTGTGGTGTCTCACCTCTTACATAACATTCAAGTGAGATTTCTCACAGTGCTACCTTGGCAACAAACTAAAAATATCTAGGCAAGGTCTTGGTTTAAGCCTTATTATAAAAGCTTTATCTGTGTGATTATCTGGCGTCTGGTTTTTCTCCAGAAAGGGAAAACGCAGTATTTGAGCATGGGATGAGGGAAAAACCCATATGGGAAACTTACCCCAACTGGGTTAATTGTTTCTGGTTACACAGCGAGGTGTTTACCTACGGCCTCCAGTTTGTGTCACTCGGAATTTAGGATAAAATGAGTTCAGGCTGACAAGCTGCTCTGTGTTTTCTTGGGGAAGAGAAGGGGGTTTCTTTTTGTAGTTCAGTGCAGTAACATTCATTTTATACAGCAAGGTTTGGGGGGAAAAAAAATCTCTCGGGAACATACTGAATTAAATAAAGATGGGGTGAGAACAAATGCACTTGCCACACCTGTATACCTTAGCCAAAAAAAATAATGAAATAAACACAAGGTTATGTAATGGGTCTGACCCTCCTTTCCTTGCACACCCAAAACTTGCTGGAGCCAGCGGCATCCCCGGGTGTTCAAGGCACTGCAGGTTTGGGCTCAGGGTGCAGCCTCCACACTCCGGGTTCTCCATAAAGTGCTAGCACAGGTGCTGGGCTCTGCCCTTCCTCCCTCGCCTCGTTCCCCGCCCTCACCCTGAACCCATCCAGGTCTCCCGGACAACAAGTGCAAGTTCCCAAATGGGACTTAGGGACACAATGTATAAACCCATTCCAAATAAGGTGCCACATTTAATTACTCAAAATATATAGAGGAAAAAAAAAAGTATCCTTACTATGTTTTCTTCCTTCTTCTTCTTTTTTTTTGTTTTGTTTTCCTTATTTATGCATTTATAAAGCCAAACATTAAAAAAATACTGAGTAGCAAATTTTATCCTCGACGGTCCTCTGCGGGGCCCGCTCCGGGACCTGCCGCCCCGGCAGCGGGACTCCCCCGGGCCGGGCCCGGCACCCCGCGGCCGCCAGCTCCCGGCGATCACCGGCCCCGGCGACCCCTGCCCTCCGTAGGAACCCGGGGGCGCAAGTGCGGGCCCGACGGCCCCTCAGTCCGAGGGGAGGGCAGCGGCGGCGGGGAGCCCCCGGGCCGTCTCACGGGCCCTCGGCGCCGGGCTCCTCGGCGGCTGCGGGCTCGGGCTCCTCGCCGGGCTCGGTGGCGGCAGCGAAGGGGTGCGGGAGGTGGGGCGTCGGAGGCAGCCCGGTGGCGGCCGCCGCCGCCTTCTCGGGGCCGAGCACGGAGGAGAGGCAGGGAAAGGAGGCGGCGGCGGCTGCCGCGGCGGCGGCCGCCTGGGCCGGGATGCCCGGGTAGAGGAGCGGGATGGGGGCGGCGGGGTAGAGATACTTCTCCAGGCTGCTTTTATCCAGGAAGGGCTGCATGTAGGCGGCGGCGGCCGAGGGGGAGATGAAGTAGAAGGGCAGGCAGAAAGGGGCCGCCGCCGGCTGTCCGAAGGGGGCCCCGCCGCCGCCCGCCCCCAGGGCCATCAGCGAGCCAAGCAGGGCGGCGTCGGGTCTGACCAGCGCGGCCGCCGCTGCCGCCGCCGCCGCCGCCTCGGCTCCCCGCGCCGCCAGCCCCGGCGGGCCGGGCATGGGGCTCCCGCCGCGGTCCAGCTTCAGCCGCTTGGGCGCGGGGGGCACCTCGTCCCCCGACGGCTCCTGCTTGATGGCCAGGGCGGGCAGCGCTCCGCCGGCTGCCGCCGCGGGGCCGCGCTCGGGGCGCGCCTCGCCCTCCCCGCCGTAGCCGCTGTCCGTGTCCGTGTCGGTCTCGGCGCTGAGCTCGGCGGCGTGAGTCCGCTGGATGACGGGCACGCAGTTAGCCTGGCCCTCCGGCTTGTGGCCCGGCGCGCAGGGGGGGGCGGGCGGGGAGGAAGAGGAGGAGGATCCCTTGTTGAGGGGGCCCGGCGGCGGGGAGAGGAGCTGAGGGCCGGGGAGGAACTGCGACGAGATGGAGTGCAGGTGGCCGAGGAGCTGCGCGCATCGCTGCTCGCGGGGGGTCCAGCTCTCGAAGCGGGAGAGGTACTGCAGCACTTCCTTCGCGCACGTCTGAAAGCCCGAGTGGAAGGCGTCCAGGTCGGCCTGCACCGGAGACTTCATGGACCGCTCCCCTGCGGGGGAGACCGAGCGGGGACAGCGTTTACCCGCGGCTCCAGCATGGGGTGCCCCGCTCCGCGCCTTCCCCTGCCCGCCCCCGGTGCGCCCCGCAGGCGCTGCCCCCCGGACCCCGCTTACCATTCTGCAAAGCAATTATCTTCTGGTGCTGCTGCTCTGTTAAGGCTGTTAGTGCTTTCAAGTGCTTCAAAGTCAGTTCCAGCACCACCGCTTTCTCCAGGTGTCCCAGCGTCTGCAAAGGCAAGGGTAGGGGGCGGCTTGGCTACCTCCCGGCACGTTTTGGCTACTGCCAAATGCGGCCTCCGTTAACTTCGGTGAGACCGGCCCCCGAGGCACTAGGGCCAGGACGGCGGGCGGGCAGCAGTCAGGCAGCCCGGCGTCCCGGGGATGCGCAGCTGCCGGCGCCTGCATCCGCACGGGCATATACGCTCCTGGGCACCTTACCGTTAGTTTCAGATGCTCGGGCAGTAAGTCCTTCAACTGGGCAATGCATTCGTTAATCCTATCACGCCTCTTCTTTTCTATCAGTCTATGTGGCAGTTTGTACGTTTCCTAATTAGCAAAACCCGGAAAAGCCAAGTGTTAGGCAGAGTCCCTCGGAACGCCGATCAAAACCAAAACAAATGTCATGCGGACCACATGCCGCGCAAATTATCGTCAAGGCACCGCTCTCCCCGCCGTGCCAGCTCACTCGTAAACCCACTTGTGATTCGGGGGGCAAGTTGTATGCGCAGCCCCCCGGGGATGCTCTTGGGAGCGAAGCAGCTCTGCAAAATTCAGCGAGCCTAAATTAAGCGGTTAAGCGAGAAGAGAGCCCCAGAAACTTATCCTTACCTTGCTCTCGTCCCTCTTCACGCCTCTTTTGGGTTTGCACATATACAGGGCAGGGTAGTCCAGCCTGGAGAAAAACACAAAGATCCAGCATCGGCAAGTGCAGCGATAGCTTGCCTAGCACCTCCTCGAGTGGGCACACGGGCGCCGAGCGCTCTGCCCGAAGGGCCGGGCAAGGGCTCGCCCGGGTCCGCCAGCGGAGGGAGGGGGCGAGCTCCGCGCCCCGCCGGGGAGCCGGCGCCGCTCCCAGCGCTTCGCAGCACTTTCTCAAGAAACTCCGTAGAGATACGAGACGGAGATTGTGCCCCGGCGCCTTACCCTATAAAATCCCTATGCTCCAGTAGCTGCCTCTCCGGCAAGCGGGAGATTCCTTCATCCATGTCTGGCAACGGCTGATGTTTCGTCGCTGCTTTTGACTGAGCCTGCGGGATGCTGAGATCAGTCTCGGGAGATCCGCGAGCGACGCTGCGCACATGCAGCCTCCGTCCCCCCTCTCCCGTGCAGTGGCCAAAAGTGTGCGGCGGTTCGTCCCCCCCCCCGCCAAGTGCCTCCGCCGCCGCTGTCGCTCCCCCCCTGCCCGCCTTCGCCGCGCTCCCCGCGCACACGCCCGCAGCTCCCGCCGCCGCCGCCGCGCCTGCCCGCGGGGCACGCGCGCCGCCAGCCAGCCCCGCACCCGGCTCACGTGCGGCGCGGGCGGGGGCGGGACCGGGGAGGGGACGGGGGGGGGTCCCGCCGCCCGCCCGGGGCCGCCCTGCGAGACAGCGGCTTCCCCCCGTGTTACTGCTGCCGCCGCTGTCATCGTCAGCGTCACCGCCGCGATGATTGCCACTCTCACTGTGGTTTTATTATTTTTATAATTTTTCTAATTTGAATACTTATGAAATTATTTTACTTTTATTACTCTATTTTTTTTTTTTAATTTGCGTCCGGGGAGGAGACCACCACTGGAAAACGTGCCCACGGGATGAAGGGGGTAATAATCGAGCCCTCTCTTGGGGGGTACGGTTAGGGGGTCACGTTCGCCATACGTTTTCTGTAGATTTCTATAGGATGCGTGGGCACGAACGGGAGCACGCACACGCGTGTTACTGCGCGGAGCGCTCCCTGGCCCGGCGCCGCCGTGCCGCAGCTCTCGTCCCCCGGTGCTCCCGCCCGGCCGCCGCTGCTCCCGGCAGCTCTCCCTCCCGACCTTTGGACGGGAGCCGGATCTGCCTGCAACGCCAGAGCGCGGTAGAAGCGCTCCTTCTGTACAGACGGACTCACGTATAGAGGCACATACATACAAAAATATGTCTATCTCGAATGTAAACACATCTGCTGTTGACGCTGCCCTCGGGCAGCCCGCATCCCCGCGGGGCGCAGGGGGTGACATTGGCAGCGGATTTGCCCCGGTGCAGCGTGACCGGCCGCAGCAGCCCCGGGACGGGGCGGGAACCCCCCCGCCCCCCGCTCGCGTCCCTGCGCGCCGGGCGCGCCCACGCAGCCCCCGCTCCCCGCCGGCGGCGGCGGCACTGACAGCCGCCTCCCTAATCCCGTCTCACACTGGTACGAGCACAGGGCCGGCAACGTGACCCGACCTGCTGCCACATCACTGCCGCCGGGCTGCACCGGGCGGCCCTGCCCCGCCGTCCCCCGCTAGCAGGCGGCGGCCCCGGGCGGCACCGGGCACCCCCGGCACGGGCTACCGCGGGCCGTGCCCCTCCGCCCCCGCGCCCCCCGCCCCTCGCCGGGCAGCCCGCCAGGACCCTCCTGCCCCCGGAAGGACGGGGTGCCCGAGGGAAGGGGATGCTCTCCTTTCCCGTGCCCCGGCCAAGGCGCTGTCTGTGCGTGCGTGTGTGTCCCCGCGTGTGCGTGTCCCGGGCTGCGTGTCCCCGCGTGTCCCCGCGTGTGCGCCGTGCCTGCACGCCGGCGCGGCATGTGTGCCCTGCAACGTGCGGGGTGTGCGGCGGACCCGGCCCCACGTGCGGGGCGGGGGGAGCCGACACCCCCGACACCGCCACCCCCTCTCAGCGCCGGGCTGGCGGGTTTCTCTCCGGCATTCCCGGCGGGAAGTGTCAGCTGAGGAGATCCGTAGCGATGTGTTTATCCCCGCCGCCAGCGCTGACCGCTTGCTTTTCACTTGGTTTAGTTCTGCTCCCTCCCTTCCGCGGGTTCCGTCTCCTGGAGGTGCGTGACCTCCAAACCTGGGCTCCCACAGAATCCTGGGGGCGGCGGGAGGATTACCCCAATAAATACCAAACACGCCCCCTGCCAAAATAGAGACGGGAACCTCACATCATTCCTGTCTAACGACCGTGCTTTACAGGTATTGTGGCCAGAAGGGTAACTCGTGATTTTTGTGTTCGGGGGGGGGAGGGGGGGCTTAGAACCGCACTGCCCGTCTGTAAAGTGCGAATGAGGTTTTAGGAGCAGCGAAGGTTCTGATGAGGTGTTTGAGGCTCCTGCTTGGCAAGCAGCAAGCGGCACTGCGGGCTTGTACAGCTCTCTCCCTGTTAACTTGATGGCATTTCCATACTATCCGAAGCCAAACCGGGGACAAAAAAAAACCCATACCTTTGTGCCACGTGCGTATAGGTTATAGGGGTTGGGGGGTCAGAAGGAGAGGCTCGTGGACTGCTACGGAGGTGGGTGGGAAAATCTGCTGCTGCTGCGGAAAGCAACTTGTTACACATGTTCACAGAGTCATAGAATATTCTGAGTTGGAAGGGACCCACAGCGATCCTGGAGTCCAGCTCCAGACTCTGCACAGGACAATCCTACCGGGTGCATGAAAGCATTGTCCAAATGCTTCTTGAGCTCTGTGAATCTTGAAGCTGCGGTCACTTCCCTAGAGAGCCTGTTCCAGTGCTCAACCACCATCTGGGGGAAGAACTTTTTCCTAATATCCAACCTAAATCTCCCCTGGGACATTACCTTGGGTAAGTCTGGACTGCAGAGCAGCTCCCTCGGGAAGGAGGACCACAGACTGCAAGGGAAACTTGCTCATCGAGGACATATTGGTTGTCCCATGTCAGTCATCCATGCTGGACATCTAAGGAAGAGCTGCGGGGTCTCTTGCTAGTCAGTGGAGAGAAACAGGCAGCTTCAGAATGAAATATCCCTCCTCCTCACTGGACTGGTCCTTAAAAAAGCATCAAGAAAACAGCCCAAGTAAAAGGAGCTTAACCCTGAACTAAAGCACCCTGAACTGGAGACCTTCTGGGGGAGTGCTGACTGAAAAAGAGGTTGAACTCTGAAAGAAAAGACAGTTCCCTGCAGGTGATTGCTCCCATGGGCAGGACAGCGGGGCTTTGCATGGTTTCTGTAACTAACACACAGGGTGGGGAGCGGGGTGGGGGGGGGGATGCAGTGAGTATTTCGGGAGTAACCTCCTTGTGGAACACCTGGAACATTTCTGCAGCATTTCTTTGCCAGCTTCATCCTCTCTGGAACAACGTGCAGATCTTCAAATTATGGAAAGAATGCTGAGGGTGAGACTCAGCTTCTAGGAGAAGTCCTAATTCTGGGATTCCTCTGGAACCAAGTGGGAACGGAAATTGAAAATTACCAAAGACTCAAAACATGAGCCGAGACAGCTGGAGACTTTGCAAAAGGAGTTCAAGCAACATCTGGAAACTTCTAATAGTTTTATAAAGGTCACCTGGAGACAAGGATAAAAGACTTCAGTGTCCAAAGAGAGTGCTAAATTCTTCTGGAAGATTCCCAGTTTAAAAAGGCAGGATGGATCAAAGAGGTGAGCAGCAGCGTATCATGCAAAATAATGTTTTCCAGAAAATAAGAGGCACAACAAAAGCTTTGGTCAATTTATAAGCCAAGATGAGCTATAGCAAAGAGTTAAGAAGTTGAGAAAATCAGTGAGAAAAGGATATAAAAGGCTTGCAGGTTGCTGCAGGAAAAAACAGCCTCCTGCTGCACACAAGCTGTCCAGCACACAGCCTACCACTATCAACCACCAGCATTTCTAGTCTCCAGAAGAAAAGAATTTGATTATTTGTCCCAGCTGAATCACTGCAAAAGCCATGGTGTTTGAGGAAAATGCACCTGGGAGAGGAAATGCACCTTGTTCAGCTCCATCCATAACCACGGCGTGAGGGAATGGTTCTGAAATGGGAGGCCTAGGAGCCAATTTGATGGGGTCAGCTCTTATGTCAGTGAGCACTTGCCTTCAGGAAAAAAGATTAAATTATCTAGTCTGGCTGTATGACTAGAATCAACCATCAAATTAGACAAAGATCGTCAGCTGTGTGCCACAAAGTGGGGGACAAAGAGAATTCAGCTGAAGGATTATTTTGGTTGAATAACAAGGTATTCAACCAGGGGAAATTGGACATTGACCTAATAATAGATTTTTCAGTAAGGGGATGACCAGATTGAGATCAGGTAAAAAGGGAAAGGTAAGCACATAAAAATCTGAGCTGGGTCAGACAAAAGGTCCTGGAGTCCTGGAGTCCAGGAGGAGATGATTTGGGAGGAGCAGACAAACATGGACACAATGCAAGCTTCTTAAGCCAGTCTCCCAGGTCCTGGTGGCCTGCTGGGCAGAGACTTCCTGAGCCAGGAATGATATCTCTGCGTTTAATGGGAAGCCAAAGATGCCCTAAGAGGCTGAGGAATGTGCCAAGTTTTTAAATTATGGGCTGCAGCAGAGCATTGGGTCAGTTAGCAGGCAGTGGTGAGAAGGTGGTCAGTCCTGTCAGCACAGCACTCACGTGGTTCACGTGGGGACAAGAAAAGAGAACTTCCACCTCAGAGAGTACCACACACACCCAGCATATGTAAAACAAGAGAGACAGGGGCCATGCAAAAACAGAGCTGAGCTCAGAAGCAGAAATAAAATAACCTGAGTGTGGGAAGGTGGTGGGCCAAGACGACACAACGTGCAGAGAGCTCTTTGCAGAGTTGCAAAATGAGGAAATGGGGAGAGATCCAGCTGGGGGACAGAGTCAGGATCACATTTTTGTGGAGGACTGGTGCAAAAACCTTACCAGGGGGACACTGGTCACAGTCTGATATACTTTGGCCCATCTTAGGCCATGTGAAATGGGTGATACCAGAGATGGGCCAGTCTCCCAAAACAGCCCGTGGGCTAATGGTGACCAAGCTAATCAGCTTGTAGTGGATAGTAGTGACAGGAGAATGTAGGCACTTCCCAAAGTGGGGGAAGTCAGAAACAAGGCACTGGAGCACTAAGTAAGGCATTGTGAAGTCCTGATAAACACCAGGAACTACCTTGTCCAATCAGTTTGGAAATTCCCTTTAAAGGTGTGTTTCCAGTGAAGCTCCTTGTAGCTGAGAACCTGTCCTGCCTTTGGGGACAGTAAAAAATAAAGGTGGCTCCACTCTGAGGTCACTGCCAGCCCTGACTGATGGGAGAGTCTGAAGCCTGCCTGGAGTCCTGGGACCTTCAGAGACTCTTCCCCAACAGGTCAGTCAGACCTTGGGTATGTGTTACAGAAAGGATCTCCTTCTGTCTGCTGGATGCCTTCCAGGAACATCAACCAGGAACGAGTAAAACAACCTTCCCCCTAAGTTCTCCCTCTGAAGTCCCTGGAAAGAAGCTCTGCCTGAGCATAAAGGCCCCTTGGATGATGGGTTCAGTTTGGTCAGTCACAAGAGATCTGAAATGTGTACATCAACAGGCAGAAAAGACAAAGAAAAAGAAAGAAGAGAAAACTGCTTTCTCAGCAAAGCCCAGCCTGGCAGTTTAGTGATGGCTGGGGGTTTATGTAAAGTCCCAGCTGCACTGGAGAGGCTGGTAGGGAAGGTAGGGCACACCATGCCAACAGGAGGCCTTGGATGGCCTCAACCTTCCAAGAGGTCTGTTGTGCTTAGGCTATTTATAGGTACATGCCAAGACCTTTGAACAAGTGGTAGGTGCGTGGACAACGTGGCCTGTGATAAGTTCAAGGCCGACACTCTCTAACTGGTCCCAAATGAAAAGTTGTTCCAAGAGCAGGTGACTTCAGCCTGCTGCACCAACTGGTGATGGGGAATTTCCACAAAAAAAGCAAAAGTGAGACTGCCCAGAGCTTCAGGTCCACAGGACTCTGCTCCTGTTACAGAAGGAGATGTGCTGTTTGTAGATGTGCTAACATTGCAAAACCTTGCTTGGGCACAGTGACAGAGGGAGAGCATTTCAGTGGCCAGCAGAGTGAGATTTAGCAGTTTCCACCTGTGCAATTCTTGCCAGTGGTTAAATTTACTGATGAGCTCTGTTGGTATTTGCACAGGAGGAACAGTGTAACCAGTGTACTGATTTGTGCAGGGGTGTCAGCCATAAATCCCTGCACTATCTCATTCTGTGGGATTCCCAAATGCAATTTGGCCAAGTCTTTAGGAAAATGGCAATTTTGCAATTGCACAATTCACTACACCTCTGGTCCTAAGTGGAGTAGCAGGGGTGGGGAATCCAGGCAGAACCTTTAGGATGCAGTGCAAGTGTCACAAAGAGTTGATTCTTCAGAGGGATGAATGCAGAGAGGGAGATGCTTGTTTCCTCTCAAACCACTTGTGGATGTGAAAATACTTCCAGTTCACTCAGGAGAACCAAGGAAGGGAAGTGCCAGAGGAGAAATGTGGGCTCCTGAAGGTTCATCACAGAAAGAATCCCAGTAGGATACAACTAGAAAATGAGCTGGGAAACTCCACTGTCCTAGAGCACAATTACATACGTTTGGGGCACAATGGAGTGATGGATACCAAGGGAAAAGCATTCTAGTCATGGTGGAAAAGTCTGGAGTGAAAGGTCAAATAAGGCAAAAAAGTTCTAGTGCATGAAAACAACCTATAGAACATATTGTTAGGTGGTGTCTGGAGCAGGAAGTTCTGAGATTATTATTTTAAAGGCTGGAAAATGTTTTAAGCCACACTGTGTTTCTGTGCATTTCCAACAAGCCTTAGCTAAGCTAAGGGAAAAAGTCCTACACTGGTTAAGAATCAGGACGGATGTAGAAAATGCATGCAGGAGATGAATGCCCCTATTGCAAATAACAGTCCCACAGAAACACAGAGACACCCTACGAAACAGTATCTGACAGACTCATTCCATTAATGGGCTGCATTGCCTGGTGTCCTTGGGTTTCTGTCTGGAGCAGATTCTAAAGGCTGCAGAGTATTTCACAAAATGCCCTGGAGCTTGTCTGTTAGGACACCAGTGCCAGATGTCCAAGTGAAGAACGTCCTCTCCCTCCAAGTCCTAGGAGGTACGGGAGGATTGCACAAAGCTCGAGGGAGAAACTCTGAAGCCAGAACTTTTCAGCAGATCTGTGGGGTGGTTGGGATCCCTAAAACAGTTCCATGTGACCACAGCCTAAAGGGTTGGTGTGATTTTTTTTTTTTGCAGACTCTTCCAGTCAAGTGGCTTGCTCCTCAGAATTGACTGAAGTAACACCCAGCATATTCCAGTCCTTTGGGAGGCCCCAGGAGAAGCAAAGCACTCCCTCACCATTTTGATGAAAACCTAAGGCCTTCTGCATGCCTTTTTATGGACTTCTGGGAGAAGAAGAAAGAGTTTTGGGTCAGGCATAGAAGCACATGGGGTTTTTTTGTTTTGTTTTGTTTTTTTTTTTTTTTTAAATAATCAAGTGGAAATCTGGGATATTTTGTCATCTTAGTGTGAAAGTCTTTAAAAGGATAAACCTAGAGCAACACTATTGAACTTGCTGTATAAGGCCATATGGACTGACCTGGATATTTATGGTGGTTACACACTACAGTGGGGTTCCAGGCTGTCCCAAGGCCCATTAGAAAATGTAGGAGGAAAACAACAATCTGGGCAAACAAAACTTCAGGATTTCACTCTTCCTCTGTCCTTCCTTCACTGCAGATGTAGCTGTGGAAAGCTGAGGCTGGAGAAGTTGAAGCACAGATCCCCTTCCTCCCTGCTAGCTCCAAAGGGTCAGCAATTTGCAGGAACACTGCATGCACCTGGGAGTGGCTGCCTAGAAGGAAATCAAGGAGCAGAAAACTGTGAGAAAGGGGAGTATAAATGTTTTGGATTAGCGATAGGAAAATACCTTCCTGAAGCACACTGTGTAATTACAGTAAATAAGAATGTGTCATTCATCACTTCTTAAATTATTTTCCTTCATTCACAGGATGGTGGGTTTATTAGAGCCTTGTCATTTTGAGCTCCTTCAGAGTAAAGGAGAAGGCTGAGAGGTCAGATGTGGCAGGGAAGCCAAGTCCTTCTAAACCCAAGTGTGCAGGACAGGTGGGACAGTCTCCCTCCTCTATGAAGCAGAAACCACCCCATTCCAGACACTCGGCTGCAGACAGGTGAGTGCTAAGAAGATGTGAGAGAAGTCAGAGGAGAAGCCCAGTGTGTGTTTTTGGGCACAGATGCTACTTGAAGCCGGCTGGCTCGGAGCAAAGAGGCCAACTGCTGTTGTATGAGTTGTCCTGGGTTCTGCTTGGGAAGGGCTGAGCTTTTTAGCCAGAAGGACAGGAGGAGAAATCAGGGCATCTGTTGGTGCCTGTCTGTTTCAGCCACCACCCCAGATGTACCTGGAATGTGCAAGCAAGGAGAAGTCCTCTGCATTGTATAAACAGCACTGGACTGGAAAGCCAAAGTATTCCACAGGCAAAGGCACCAACTGCAGTCTGGCCCCAGAGCACAAGCAGGACAGCACAGAGCTCAGCACAGACACCCAGGAGAAGGGACAGGCATGTGTGATGATCACTAAAACCCACTGTCCCAGTGGGAAGAATAAGTCAGCCCTTAGACCCATCCTAGCTTGTCAGGATGTAGCCAGGATACCTCTGGACCTTGTACCAGCTGGGAAATACCCCCTCAGCCATTGTGCCTGAATTCCCTGCTCTCTCCAGCGTGCCCTTTGCTCCCAGAGCAGATGGCAGCATGGTCCCCTGTGCTGGCAGTGCTCCCTGGGGTGTGCAGTGCCACAGGGAGCTATCCCATGGTACGTGGGGCTCTGAAGCTCTTGGAAATCCTGCTCGCAGGGTCACTTCCTGCAGTGTTATTCACCTCCCTGGTGTTTCAGCAGGCTGCTGCAGCTGGCACCGCCTGCATGTGAGCAGCGGCAGTGGCAGGCCTGGCAAGCCTCCCTTCTTCACAGGGAGACTCTCCTCCCCCCCAGTGAGCAGGTTTCCAGACAGCTGCCTTTTATGAGGGCAGACTTCAGGAAGGCTCTAAAACCCAGGCTCGTTTAGCTCGTCTCCAGTCCTGTGATCTGTGTCCTGCTGGGGAGGCACTGCATGACCCCTTCCAGCTGCCGGCAGCCAGGCTTTCAACGTGGCAAGGGGCCGGGCTGTGTCTGGGCAAATGTTTTCTTTGTGCGGTCAGAAAGCTGGGCTGGGCAGAGGCGCCTGCCCGAGGCACATCCTGACAATGAGCCCCTGCCCACCCAGGCCACACTGGGTCCCGATCTCCCACGTTGATGGCAGCGACAGCGAGGGTGGCAGTCACCCTGGGTCTTCCCCAGGCATAGTGCTTTCATCTCAGGAGCAGCAGGGACACTCACCCTGGTGGGGAGGGATGCAGGGTGCTGGGAAAAGAGCCCGGGGTGCACCACAGGATGAGGACAGTGCCACCCACACGGCCCACCTGGGGGATGTGCTGGCACCCGCTGCCTCTATTGCTTGGCTTTAGTGTTGGCCCCTGGGCAGAAGGTGGTGTGCAGCCTGTCCACCCCTGCAGGACCACCAGGGACCCCTGTCCACAGCCAGGCATTGCTGAGGTTGCTGTTCCTTCATCCCCACACACCCCACAGCCATGGGGATCCAAATCACCTTTGCATCCCAAACCCCAAGTACAAACGTGCCATGCCTGCTAGTGGCCTTGGCAAAGAGAAAGGCATTAAATCACCAAACCCAAGGCTTCAGCAGGTGCCCATTAAAGCTCATGAATTTATGTCAAAGTTAGAAAAGGTCTGTGTTATGCAAAGTTCAGTGTTCTGTTTTATTGCCCTTTGCTTCTTCTGCTGTCCTTCCAAGGTGTGAGGAGGAAGCCACAGGCTGGAGGGGTGTGGGACTCATGGAAGTGGGCGGGCGAGGTGTGACAGCCAAGCCAGGCAAAGCAGTGGGTGATGCTCACCCCACCCTCCCACTCAGAGCAGGGCAGGCAGCAGGTCCCCACAAATCTGCTCTGCTGCTAAGAGAAGAAGCCATGCAGCCATTTCAATATTTTCTTTGAACTTTACTCTGTGACTTTTCTAAAACAGCTGTGGCCAAAATTCAGCCCGTGGATCTTGGCACAGTGTCCAGGCCTTTGCAAGGAGGTCTCACTTGTGGGATTTCCTGTATGGTACAAACCACTCTTTAAAACCCCCAGTGTGTGAAGTCTTTAGCAAGGCAATAAGGCCTGGACCAGAACAGTTTTTTCCTCAAGATCAGAGGCACAGTGAGGTACAAACACCTGCACCTGCCTTTGGAGCTGAGCTGAGGTGTAGGAGCTCAGCTGGGCAGAGTCAAGCAAGCAGGACTATGACCACATCCCCATTCATACCCATCCATGGCAAGGAGATTGGAAGTAGATGATTTTTAAGGTCCCTTCCAACCCAGGCCATTCTATGATTCTGTGATTCCTCAGCCCCACAAACCTGAGGGAGACAAGAAAGCCTAGAGTTTTTTATTACCTTCCCATTTTGCAGATTAGTGTTATCATTCCTGTTGTATTTTTCATTTTAAACACCTTTTTTTTGGTGTAGCCAAAACCATTTAGAGGAGTTTCTTGAAGCTCTGCAGAAAGGGGACAGCAGCTGGGGGCTGGCAAGTGCCTGCAGCAGGACAGTGTGTCTCCTTTACATCTCCATCTCCTGTGAGGCCAGTCCATCCTCTCCCAGGAGCGCTACCCTCAACAGCTGGGATTTTTAGCCTCCTTTCTGGGGTTGACCACTGCAAGAGTCCCCTCAAAGCACTTGTATGCAGCTCAGTGTGGCAAAGTCCCTTGTATGCAGGTCAGTGTGGAAAGTCCACGCTGGCAGTTCAAGATCCACACTGGCACCAGCAACGGATGCCAGAATCAGGCAAATTTCAGATCTGTATCTTCATGCCTGGAGAAATCAAAGAAGCAGAGACTTTCTCCACAGAGGGAGGAAAAAGACCCCAAGATGCCACACTGATATCACCCTGCTTTTGCCACTGTCTGGCAGCTGGAACCCTGGCAATAGGAGAGCTGGAGGCAGTTTCCAGCCTGTGTTCAACATGGTGCCTTAGGGACCTATAATCAAAGTTTTGATTATTAGCGTAACATGGGTCATAAAGAGGAAATAGAATGAAATAAAATGAAAGTGCAGCTATCAGCTTCCCTTGAGTTTAGCTTGATCTATTTTAATTTAAATGGAAAATGCCACATAACTTATCTATAACACTCTAAAGCCCTAGTAAGGAACATATTGCCAGTGCTAGATAGTGGCGTGTTTTAGCAGCAGTATGATGGACATAAAGCTCTTTAATACACAGAGAAAACCAGACCTCAAATGCTCTGTGAAGAAAATCATTTGGGCCTTGTCAAGAAAATAGGGAGCTTGGGGCAGGAAGAAATGCACAGTAACTGGCACAGAGTCCCATCGTGTACCTTGGCACCTTTTTATCTGTTTCTGGAAGTTCTGAATGGCAAGAATAGAAAACATCCATAGCAAAGGTGCTGTGAGGCAATTTTGTGCACGTGAAGTGTTTTGAAAGCCCCGGGAGCCTTGCCCAGCTGTCACAGAGTGACCTCAGGCAGGGGGTCATTGCCATGAGCTCCCAATGTCCCTTCAGCAAAATGGCTGGAGGAGCTTTGCTCCTGTGCAATTTGCACTGCAGGTCCTGAGGGCAAAAGTTCTTGGTTTGATGGGCTCCTCCAAGATTATGTTCACGACAGATTGCAAGTGGAATAAAATTCCTCTTCCCCTCAAAAAAGGCTTTGGAGAGGTGTGCAAGGTTTGTCTTCTGGAAATGCCCCCTCAGGTGGAGCTGGCACCCAGCGGGCAGGGACCGTCCCCATGTCCTTGTGCCATGGCCCTGGGAAGGCAAACCACTTCCAGCTCCCACCAGCACACTCGAGTTCCCACTCGATGTGGAAAGCACCAGGATGGTGTGGAGAGCGCTGCTCCAGTGCCTGGCACCAATATCAAAGGCAGGTACGTGGCCTTATTTGCCACTCGAGGCAGCTGCAGGACGGCACCGCTTCCCTCTGCAGGGGGAAGCTCGTGCACAGGGCCGGAAGCCATCATGGAACAGCCAGCTCAGGAAGGGGCCAGGGCCAAGATTTTGTTTTTAACCTGTTTGTTGTTTATTTAAGCCTTTGAGGAAGACGAATAAAAGCAGACAGTGAGAGAGGCGGGCGGTGTTGCAATCGGAGCTGCGTGTGCTGGCCGGGTCGCAGCGGAGGCGGCTGTGTGGCAGTGGACACCGCCTGTCCGGCCACTCCTGGGCCCCACAGAGCCAGCAGCCTCTTGCACAGCAGCCAGGCTGCTCAGAGAAGGTGTCCTGAGCACATCCAGCAGCAGCTGGTGCTTTGGCTGGCTGCAGGAGAGCTGTGCTGCCTGCCAGGCAGCGCCGCGGGATCAGGGCACTGGAGCTGCTGCTGCTGCTGAAGGAGGAATTAGAGGCACAGATGTTTTGGTTATTTTGTGCAGAACAAGTTAAAGTAACTCGTTCCCTTTTGCAGAGAGGCATCAGTCCCAGATGCCTGGTCCCTGCTAGTGCTGCCTGTGCCACAGTGCTCTCTGCCTTCTGCCCCAAGCACAGGGACAGGCCAGTCCTACAGAGCTTCTGTCCCTCTGTGCAGCAGCAAGAGATGTAGCACTGCCACTTATTTGATGCTCCAATGACAGCAGCAGATTTGCCATGATCAGCCAATTTTTGTTGCAGTTCACATCTCCTTTGCCTCATTCATTCTCCCCTGTTTGGGCTCCAGGTTTTCCTAAGGGCAAATTCATATTCTATCAGAGCAATGCTTACCAGTGAGAGCAGTGGTCCAGGTATGGGCTGTGGGGGAATGTCTGCTCCTCCCTCCCATCTGCAGCGGCTGCTGCTTCCCCTGTCTGCAATCTCACAGTGCTCTGGTTTGGGAGAACACTGCTTTGGGAACCCCCAACTATTCCCACCAGGTCTCAGCAACGTGGAGCTGGCAACTGGGACTGGGATCACTGAGGTTGAATTTGAACCAGAATTTGACTGTAGAGCTGGGAGATAAACCCACAGTTTCCTATTGCAGAAAATGTAGACTCAGGTAGAGGTATCTTGTCATTTTAACAGGCAGAGGATTAGTGCCTGTTTGAAGTCATCCTGATTTTTAAAAAGGTAAATAAGATGTTAAAATTGGATTAAGTGAGAATGTCACCATGGGGAGGGTCTGACTGGGGCTTGGGGTCAAAGTACAATGTGTGGAATAAAGTGAGAGCATCACGGGTTTGGATTCTCTAACTTTTATCAGTAGAAGTTACCTTCTTATGTTATTTTAGAAGGACCCATAAAGGGCACTTGGTTTAACCCATTTCAAAAAGCTCTAAGCCAATGTTAGGATGCTTTTCTCTCTTAGGAACCCTAGGAGAGTGGATGGATATGTCATAATCTATTTGTAATTCTCCTTCCAAGTTTACTTAAAAAGTAAATGAAGCCATTTCAGAAATTCAGCTGACCAAAAAAACCCAGCTCTGGCCAGTGATTTCAGGCTAAGCTAATGCAATTATAATTCTTATCCATATTGTCATGCAGTTAGTCCCGCTGAGCCTAGCACTCAACTGTCCTGATTTTTCATCATAAATTCTCTTTGTTCCTCTTCAGGTATTACTCCTGATTAAGGTCTGTGATTTGAAAACCTTAATGTCAGATTTTAAAGTGACAGCTGATTTTTCTTTGAGCAAGTTTGTTTTGTATGGATAAGCTTTTACACAGCATTGACATATTTTTGACTCCTCTTTACCATTCAGTTTCCTTTGTAGATACTCTTCCTATTGTCTCTGAAAAGATTGTTGAGCTTGTGCTCTCAGAGACGGTAACAAAGCCTCTCGCAGGTGTTGTTGTGCAGCGGGGGGCAGACATGAAATGGAAGCAGGCACCAGGAATGCAAATTCCCGCTGCAATTTGGGTCACATGTCCAAAGGGAATTATAATTCCTCACATGCTTTCTCACGCAGCAGGACACAGGACCAGAGGGACTGCTGCCTTGGACTGGGCTCCCAGCTCATCTATTCTGCTCTCTTCTCTCTGAAGGTGCCCAGTTGCCAAGTCCTGTAAACCCAGGGCCAGGAACACCGGAATGGCCAATCCTAACTTGCTTATAGGAAAATATTTTCCTAACCCTAGGCATATATCACTTGGCATGCCCCCTGAAGAGCTCTGGTTTATATCCCTTCTGCTTGATTATCTCCAATGAGGTAACCCTGGAGAAATCCACAACCTTTATAAATGCCCATGCATTTTTTTCAGACCTCCTGAGCGCTGTGTCTCAGCAATCTCTTGTGGCAGTGAATCCCAATCTTGCAATGCTCTGCTGAGCACATCCCCATTCCTCCTGCCATTCACTGCTCATTTTTAAAATCAAATCAAGCATTCCCATTCCCATTCCTGGGACTTTCTTGCCCCAGCCTCCCTTGGGCTTTGCTCTCTGCTCTCTGTATCCATCAGTCAGCACCACCTTTATTAATATTCCCTTCCACTCCATGATCCACCTTTGCACAAAAGCTTTCCAGTCCTCTTGAGCAGGAATTTCTTTGGCCCTCAAGGCGCAGAATTGCCTGCCCTCCAGTGCATCCCTCTCCCTCCTTTACTGCTCCTCAGCAGGACTGCAGATGTGGTATGGATTATTTTGAGGTCTGGGCATAGGCACTCACACTATAGATAAAACTGTGCTGAAATCAGGAGCTGTCTCAGCCAAGCTACTAAAAAGATTTGCTTTTGTTACCCTGCTCTGGGCCAATACCTACAGCAGGGACATCAGCCAGGGCCTGGTAACTCCTTCCTGCAAGTAGAATTTCACCCTGGCAAGCCAGACCTTCACCTTCACCTTCCCTGTGTCACTGAGGCCATTGACCTGCCTGTGCCAGGACTCCTTACACAGCTGCACAAGGCCTCACTTGCACCAGAGACTTAATTTTGCGTAGAAAAATGTATGTCCATAAACCCTGGTTGGGATCCACAGTGCTGGCAGTGGGCAGTCTGCTCTCAGCCATGCTGGTGGATAAAACAGGTGTAAAAAAATTAGGAGAGGGATTATAAGAGCTATTACAGCCATCAGAGAGACAAAAAATTTAATCTAGCACAGACAAGGTACTCACATGGCACATGGAGAGCCATTGGAGTGAGGGTTTGATTGCCAGCATCCCTTTGATAGTGCTGTGAGAGCAAAACAGATCCTTCAAGTGTTCCCAATTCAGCTGTGGCTGCCCAGAGGAGAGCTCCTGGGCTCTGGAGAGCAGGCAAAGCCAGCAGTGAGCTGCCAGAAAACACTGCTGTCACTGCAGAGGAGGCCCTCTGGTTGCCTGTTTAAGCTGCTCATGGATGCCTGAGACAAAAGGCTGGTTTTGCTTTTGCCTTGTAGCTTGAGCCCAAGGTTGGGTACTCCCGGAGCAGGGGATGTCCAAGGGCATAATTCCCCATGACTGCACCCATATAAAGTGGCCTGTGCTGGCAGGAGGCAGATGACAGTCACAGATACCACTGACATAATTTTAAGGCTGGGTGATCACACTGCAGCTGGAAAAACACGACAAAAAAAAAGGCATTTACACACCTTGTATACGCAACTGCACTATAGGCAGCTCTGGTCGAGATGTTTGCTTTTCAAGTTACTCAAGACATCCCATTATACAACCCCCTTTTCAGTTAACTAAAGCTTTGCCAAGCATTTTGAGGTGGTATTTTCCATGCTGTATGGCTGCCTCTGTCATCTTTGAGGGAAAGATCCAGCCAAATGGGCTGGGCCAACACCTGGCATCGAGCACAAGAGGAGAGGGCAGAAAAAACTGGTTTGCACCACATGAAGTGCTTCTAGTGACCTTTTTGCTGAATGGCTTGAGCATAGCCTTGCTTCAGAGCAGGGGTTTGAAATTTGGCACAAGGGCTCAGTGTCATGTCAGGAGTTTGCCATGGGTCTTTCCACTGCCTCCCACCCTGCACCACCTCCCTGCTGCTGCCAGTCCCTGGATTGTCTGAGGTTCTCACCTGGTACCTCCTGGTTTTACAGCCCTGCTAATGAGCCATGGGACTGCCAGAGTGGCACAAGACTGTGGGATTTCTGTCCTTTTGTGATTTGAAAAGCTACGTTCAGAAAGCTGTGTTATAAATTATTACAGCTGCGCAGTGAATTATTGAGAGGTTTAGAAGTGCCAAGATTGAACTGACCTGTGCAAATTCAATTCACTGTCCAAAGCTGGTTTGAAAGAGATATCTGTTGCTGCTTTCTTCATCCCACACAGCTGGCCTTTCCATCTGAAGTTTCCTGTAGTTTTAGTTACAACGTATTAATAACCCTCAGCCTCTTGGTGCTTTTTTCAACATAGCTTGAACTGGAAGCTCCATATTTGGAACCAGTTGAGATTTCATGAATGTTGCTGTGCATCCTAAAAGAAATACTCTTCCTTGCTTCTTGTGCAGCAATGACATGGAAGAGATGTTTAGGAGAAAGCCCCACCCTTTGCCATCAACCCACCAATTTTTGTCTGGATACCTGAGAAGCCCCCAGGCTAGCACTGATGGGGCACAGCTCTGTGAATGATGGTCCTGAATCACAGGATGGTCAGTGGGTTTTCAGCCACATGGACAGCCCCTTGAAATTGTCTCTCTCTATTGTCTCAATGTTGTGTGTGAACTGGTTTTTATAAATGTCACCATAACAGTGCCACATGAGCAGGCAACTGAAGCTGAAATTTCCCTGGCCATAGTGTTTCTAATATACAGCTAATAACTCCTCTGCAGCAGAGGAATTAAAGGCATGAGTGACCTTGTTGTAAAGGCACTTGCCTGGGCTCAGATGGCAGCAGGACAGCTCCCATCCCTGCCACAGGCTGCCTGTCTGACCTCAGACAGGCCTCACCAGGCACATTTAGGGATGCACATCCCATTGGCATTACCTGGAGGCAACCTGAGCACCCTCTGGACCTGCTGCACTGAGGATCCTCAAAGGAGCCTTTCTCCCATCATCTGGGCAGCCTCTGTCCCCTCCTACATTCCCAGTTCCCTGCACACCTTGCCAGGCTGGGCACTGAGGTGTGCTGCTTTGCTCTTCTCACACTGTGACACTTCCCAAAGAAAGAGAAAGGACCTGGAGAGAAGGACGAGTCCACAGCTGCAGAAGGAGATTTTCTGGAATTAAGGACCATCACCAAATATTGAGGATGCCCATGGGTGCAGTGAGCTGGGATGAGCTAGAATGAGGTAGAAGAGAACCCTGCTTCAACACAGGTCCTATGGAATAGATAAGAAGAGATTAATCTAAGAAACACAGAGGATCTCTGACAGGAGAGAGCGACACAACAAGACAATTGCAACGCCGTCTTTGGCTCTACTGTGCTTGTTAGAAGACTGTGCTTTCAGCATTGCTCCATTATCATATTTTCCCTTGCAGTTAGTGCACAGCTCCACGGATCTCAGTTTTAACCTGTGGGTTCCTGAGGGATTTGTGCAGGTGAGGCGTTTAACTGTCTCAGGTGTAGCCAATTTTGTGGGTAATACTGACGCGGAGTGAGCGGCATTTGCAGCTAATTAAAAGTGCTACACTTTAAAATAATTTCTGCTAATTACAAAATCTTTAGCAGCACTATTTTAACTACATTTTCCATGTTCCACAGGGATTTGAACTCTGTTAATTTTGCACTTACTCTCTTGGCACCATTTAACATATCAAAATGGCCATGAAATTAAAAAACCATAGCCATTTTTACTTCTCTAGGAATTAATGCTAGCAGGAACAGGAAAGAGTTTTGCTGCAGGAAAAATGTAACTAAATTCAGGTCCTTTTCCCCCTTTTTTTCCCCCACAAAAGGCCATTATATTATAGTGTTGACTGACCCAGAGGAGCACAGGTGCTGCTCTGGGCACAAGCTGTGATTGCTGTGCTGGGAGGAGGATGCACAGGGCCACAATTCCTTGTCCCATAAGGCTGGACAGTGATTTAGTGCTAAATGACATTCTCTAGGCCTCAAAATGAGTCAGTACCTGTCAAAATCAGTACCCTGGTGTTTTTAACTCCCACTCTGGGCACTGGCCACTGAGATGCAGCACTGTCAGACACCAAACCAGCATCCGAATGAGCACTGGGCCTCAAGTGTGTCGTTCCCACATTCCCATTCTGCCTCACAAACTACACTGCTTGCCCCTGTAAGACAGAAATGTCCTTCAAAAAGGGTGAAAAAGAGAGGGGGAATGTGAGACTTCTCTTTAGAACCAGGCAGAGTGCATTTGCAGTGTCCTGACATGGTCACAGCAACCCAAACACACAAACAACATAACTGTAAATTTGCAAGAAAAATGGCTCTGTTATTTAGCAATAAAATCTCCAAATCAGACTCTGATAGTCCCTCTGAAAAACTACATAAACATTCAATACAAGAACAATCAAAAATACATCAGATGTTATTTTTTTTAACTAAAAGGGAAGACTCACATCATTCCACTGAATGCATGTCTACAAAGATCAATGTCGGCTCTTATTCATCAGCTACTTCTGTGTGCATTTATTCCTGTTCTTGGGCCTTGGTCACCTAGCCACGGTGATGGCTTTGTTCTGCATGCTCTGATGAAACTGAATCCTGGGTCTTTGTCCAGAGCACATGACATACAATTTCCTAGTCCTGTATCATCCACACAGCACCCTAAGAGTGGCCCTGCTCATAGCCCTCACTGGCAGCTTCCCTGTCTTCTCCCTGTTTGGAACAAGGGGATATCCAGGAGAGTTATCAGCCTACCTCCTCCACTGGATTGCTTGTGGACCCTCTGCACATGATGGAACCTTTCCCTGCCTTTTTGAGCCACAAAGCTGCATCAGTCCTGGTGGGATGAGCCTGGCAGCAAGGATTTGTTCCCTGTTTGTTTTCCCCACTTGTAAACTGAGCATCATAATACTTGCCTAGATCAAAGGGGGTACGGGGAGAATTAAATAATTAATGTATGTAAAGCACTTTGAAAGATGAAAGATGCTATATAAGTACAAAGTATTAACTACAAAAAAAAAAAAAAAAAGAAAAGAAACTGAACTGGTTACTGATGTAAGCCTCCAGTTTATCCCGTAAGAAATGCACAAAATCAAAATAATTGCCACTAACAAATTAGGAGTTTGATTATGCCAAGCCCTAACACAGCTAGTCAGGGGACTGGCAGCCTTGCCTTCTGCTGTGGCTGAGTTAGGGCATCCATATGAGCAAGAAGGTTCCAAACGTATACCCATGATGGGGATTTGGAAAGGAAGGCCCTTCCTGCATCACTGAATCATCTCAAGCCCCATGTCAAATGGTACAGTTCAAAAATTGATGCTGTGGTGCCTTACAACAAGCTGCTCCTTGCTGTTCCTCCCCCTCACTGCTCAGTGGCCAGAATGGTTCCCAGGCTCAACGCACTCATGGCCATTTGTATCCATTTGTCCTTGTGCCAACATTGTTTTAAGTTTAACACAGGATATTTATAGATCAATCGTGTCCTCTCTAACCGCTAATGTTGTTGGGCAGAACCAGGCAATCCCTTTGCATTTTCTTGTGTTACACAGGGCCTGCAGCCCACACTGAGCACCTCTGTTACACTTGGTCCTGTCACTGTTCATCTTTCTCTAACAGAGATGAATAAAGCTGAGTGGAGGCTCCTCACAGGGCCCACCAGTACTTGTTCTCCATCACCAATACTTTTCAGCCCCCTGTGGGAAATACTTGATTCATCCTCTCTCACATTTACCTTTCTCTGTGGCCATGCTGTGCTGCCATTTCAAGGCAATCCTGTGACCAGCCAAGGTGCCTGAGACATTTTATTTTCCCAGAGAAACTCTGGCCCTTCAGCCTTACGTGCCAAACCTTACATTTGGCACAATTGAATTTTGTCCCATTCCCATTGTTCCCACCCTCGAGGTCACACAGTTCTTCCTGTTTGATAGGCTGGGGCCTCTCTGTATTGACAAGGGCTCGCATGTCTGTGTCATCAGGAAATATCACCACGCACTCCTCCCTCTTTTGTGTGACAGAAAAATATGGACTAAAAGCAGTTTCCAGGCAGCCCTCAGACAAATCCACCAGCAACTACCTTCCAGACCTGCTTTCAGCTCATCTTGCTTTCACCTCCTACCTCACTATGCCTTACCTATCTTGCAGAGATGGTTGAGGTTCTTCCAGGAGGGAAGATGGTGCAAGTCTGTAGGGCTTCCCAGACCCAACCAATGCTTTGGAAGTGGTTGTGTTCCCTTGGGGACATTGCAAAAGAGAGTCAGACAAGTTGCGAAGCTCTGACATTTCATAACAATGTCAAGCCAGGGAAATATAATACCCAGGGTAACTTGGGATGGAAGGGAAAATTCTTCAACATCTGGTGGAGCACATGCAGTAATTCTGGCAGCACAGAGAGCTCTGTGTCCTCAAGAACCCTCTTACATTACAACATGTTGGTATTGCTGCTCAGAGGCAAACTGAGCCCAGGTGGAGGGCAGAGACAAGGGCCAGGGGGCTATGCAAGGGAAGAGGTGGGCAGAGGTTGAGGGTGCCAAATCTGTCACACAGCTCTAGCCTAGACCCCAGGCCTCTGTTTCACCTCAGATGAAGACCAGACAGCTTTGGTAATTTGTGGAGATGATTTATAGATGGTTTACATCAATGCAGCAATGCAGGAAGCAAAGGGATACTGATTTTTGTGAGTAACCAGCTCTTTGCGAGGCAGAAGATTATTCCAGTCTCCTCCTGAGCTTCCCTTAGCAACTACAGGACCCAGAGCATCTACCCAGATCATGGGGCCCACCTTTGAACCAGTCAAGAGGTAAAGGCAAATCTTGGCCATACCAAGGTCAGCAGCCAGCTTCAATTGGGCTGAAGAAATCAGCTCCAGCTTCAGGGCTCCAGAGATGACTTTCAGAAAAGCCACCACTTATGGTGGACCTGGTCAGAGGGAAGTCACAACCACTCACTTTCGAAAGACTGACTTCTCAGAAAATTCCAGCTGGTGCCTTCCAGAGGACCCAAAGCTGTATTTCAGGCAACTGCAGTGCCTGTGAGTACATCAGGCCTGGAAGTACTGCTGGAGCAGTGAGTAACACAGTGAGACTGCCCAAGTGTGAGACCTCGAGCCAGCTGCAGAAGCAAAGCCCTGAGTGTCTTTGTGTTCCAGAAAGTGCAATAAATGAGATACATGTGAATATGCTCCACAAAGTTTGTCCTGGATCTTTGGGGAGAACACCTTATTAGAGCTGCTGGTAGCACTACACTGGCCTGAAACAGGTTTTTTCATGTGTCTCTTGAAAATAAGGCCTTTCTAACTTTATTACAAAACATCCACTTGCATGGGACAAGCTGAGCACATTTGGCACCCACTGTTATGAAGCTCCTTTGTTTTATCCCTCTCATCAATAAAAAGTGAGAGCAGGAGCCCTTGCCCTTCCCTCTCCTGCCCACAATGTCCTGGTGTACAGCCACAGGCAGATTTCCTGGAACTTCTGTATATGGTTTAAAACAGCACGCTGAGCCCTGCATGTGCATGGGGGGTGTGAATGCATTCCTGTGAGCACAGACATAGAACAGACCTGATTGTTATCCTCAGCAAGAGCATGGCTGAGAGGATTTGCCTCTGTTTAACCAGGTAGTGATTAATACCTGGTGAGAAGATCTGACAGCCATAATATCTCATTAACGTACTTTAATGGACAATAACCTCTTCAAATATGCATGGGAGAGAGAGAGGACTGGCATTGGAAAGGGCACAGAGCATTTGTAAACTGGTCATCCCTGGTTTTCACACTCCTTAACCCTGCTCAGGGAGATGCAAAGGTCTCTGGGCTGGTACAAAATACTCACCAGAGCGTGGTGATGTGTAGAGCAAGCTGCAGCACTCAGCTTTGCTTTTGTGCAGCATCTCAGCTTCTTGCTTCTTACATCTCCACCCAGTTTTGAGGGACTATCAGTTGTAGCCCCTAAGGATCCTCTCCAGGCCTCATGCAGAAATGTGATAATATGTTCCTTCTACCCCAAAGAACTTGCCATAAGAATAGAAGATGAGGCAGAAACAGTCAGATCATTATGGACAGCTTAAGCACAGTTAAGACCCCCCAAAATGCCTGGGCCACTGGGTCCAGGGAACCACAGCTGGAGGTAAGGAGCCCCAGGGATGAAGCATCTAAGGGAGCTTTAGCAAAAGCAAAAGTCTAGGAATTTGAACTGGTGTAGGACAATCATTTTGGAGACAATGCAAGACACCATTTCTTCCCAAGCTGATTTTTTTAATATGCACAAATTTACTTAATGGTCAGAGGCAATGAAGGGAGTAAGGTGCATTGTTAAATAAGTGGCCTCCAGGGGTAAAGTACCCTGACATAAAAAACTCCTGTTCTCTACTTCTTTCCGTATGTGTCACCCCAGCCAGGTAAACTGAAATGCTCTGTACCTTGGTCTTACCCCAGTGATGCCAAAAGGGCGCATGGAGCACATGCAAAGAGTACTGTGGGATGGATGGATGGATGGATGGATGGATGGATGGATGGATGGATGGATGGATGGATGGATGGATGGATGGATGGATGGATGGATGGATGGATGGATGGATGGTTCCTCTGGAGGTCACCTGGCACAACCCAGCTCTCACAGCAGAGCCCACAGACACTCAAAACAACATGAACTAGCCTCAGCAGATCCTGTTGAAAACAAGCCTCACCTCCAGATGACCTGAACTTTAAAAGTGGCTATGGCAGAAACCAGCATGGATTGCATGTGTTGGACCTATTTCTAATTGGCCTTGTCTTTTATGCAAATGTGCTTTCAAGAGCTACATGTTGTTATTATCTGTTGTCAATGGGCATGAGGTTTTGGAAATCACAGCTTGATTTTAAACCTTTTTTTCAGGGAGAACCTTTCATCATTTGCTTTAATGGGGAACCCTCCCTCCCAGTTTGGCCCAGCCCTTGTGCTGACCTTTAGCTATTTGGCAGTGCTTGGCCCAGCTCAGCAGTGCATGCTTACTGTGAGGTGAGGGGATCAGGGAAACAAGAAGCAAGGGTTAGGCAGGGTCTTAGCTTCTCCTGAGCCCAGACTGGCTTGGAGAGTGGTAATTCTTTGGCTGGCTGTGGCACATCTGGCTCCCTCCCAACTCCAGCTGTCACACTGGGGGTGGCATCTTCGAGGGGACCCAGCAGCTCTTTGTGGAATTGCTTCTTGGGCAAAGGGAGCCAAATGTCCCACAGTACTTGGGGCAACGAGGACAGCCCTGTTCAAGCCTTTGTTCCTTGATAATTCTGCTGCTCTGGATTTGTGTGCTGCAACCCTGCCTCTGGCACTTGGCTGGGGTGCTGATGCCTGGGAGAAATATCAGTGAAAATGTGATTATGTGGGAGTAAGTGCCTGGATGTCTCTGGCAGCCCAACCATGCCAATCCCACTCTATTTCCAGGGCAAAGATGGCAGCGGGGAAAAAACCCCAGCTTTCTGGAGTCCCATGCAGTGCTGTGTGTCCCCAGCCCTGGGAGAAGCAGTAGGAAACACTGTGTCACCACAAAGCTGCAGCCCAGACCTTGCCTCTTCCACGCCTGGCGCAGTGTGTGCTCTTTGACTTGTTGTCACCGTCACCCGGGCTGCGCTGCTTTCTGGAAAGGAGAGGAACAGGAGAGGCAATGTTTGACAGAGGATGGTGTCTGGCCATGGAAAAGCTGTGCAACATGACTCATTTTGTGTAAAGGACATGAAATTACAACTGCGTGCCACATGAGAGATGCTAGCTGGGCTCGAATCAAAAAACATCCTCATCCAGGAAGGGTATTCAAGCATGTGCTTAATTTAAGAACATACTTAATCAGGGCCTTTGGGCATAAAAGGGTAATGATTATTCTTGTGTTGCTGGGAAAATCCAAGTGACATCCGGAAGATGTATTACTCAAGAAAATTTAGTGTTATTTCAGTGTCCTTGTTTAATCTTTCAATTTCCAAAAATGTAATTCTTTTAATTTGTCATTGCTATGAGTTCCTTCACAGCTGTTTTACACTCGATTGTTAATGCCAAGTGGAATCAGCAAACACAATCTGGTTCAGATAATAAGTATGGAAGATCAATCCTGCATTGGTCTCTTTTCTCTGTCCCTATTAAACTTCCCAGCATGTAAGATGTCTGAGTTTGACTTTGCAGGGACAGCTAGCCACAGCAAAAGAACCTCTGGTACACACAGTTTAATAATTTAAAATCAGCACTATCCCTGCTTGGAGTTTTTTCGATGGACTTGACCCTTAATTTTCTCTCTAAATAGCCATGTATTGCTGCAGAGATTAGAAATGGTGGGATTCTAAGATGGATAGGCCTTTAAGTGTGCAAGGAGCCAAGGAGAGGCTCCCTGTCTCAGTGTGACCAGGGTAGATGGCAACTAATGTCTTTGTTTTCCTTGGAAAAACCACGTGGCACAGCTACTCCAGACCCAACAGCTGGGAGAAGGCAGCCCTGCCCTGTGTTGACCACATTTCATGGTTTCATACCCAAACCTTTCGGTCACGGCACAGAAGATGTCCCCTGAGCTGGCCTAGACTTCTCCTGCCCCAAGGCATCTGCGCACCAGCTGGAATTTTCAAAAGGGGTGCAGGGATCTGGGACCCAAGGGGACATCCCATGTATGCCTTGTAGGAGATATTCCAGCTGCTGCCCTTGGGCATGGCCTCATTTATTAGTTACTTGCTGCACAGTAAGGATATTTAGGCACCTATTTTACCAGAGATTCTCCAGCCCAGAGATAAACAAAGGCTGTTATTGGCCATAGAGTAAGTTCTTGTTAATTTTATTGGCCTTGGGTTAGATCCTGTTCATCCTCCTCAGACAATTGCTCCCACTGAAACCAATATGAATGTTGGCATGAATAAAGCAGCTGGATTTTGGCCCCTTTGAGAAAACAGCAATCATAAATCCAGCCACCAGCACAAATCCAGGTGCTAAACCAGGGATTTTCCTGAGGGAAAGTCCACAGTAAAGATCATTGGGATAGAACCAGGGAAATGGATGGGCATAAAGGACAAGAAAATTCTAACTTCATTTCACTCTAATTATTATTAGGATAGATGTTCAACTGGGCATCATTTAAACATGCCCTCAGTTTTGCCACTGCTTCCTGGTCTGACCTTGGTGATGATCCTTGAACACCCTGTCCTTCTCAAAGCTGTGGTTAAATATAGTTGTGTGTGGCTTTGAGAGGCAAGATACATCCATGAGTGCAAGTTATTGTAAGGATATTTTAAAAAGAGAATGATAGTGACAAAACATCTTAGTGGGAAACTGTGAAAACGTGGTACTCTACGCAACATGACTAGAGGAGGAGGATTTTTTTCACCTCTTGTTTATTTTCCTCTTCCTTTTTTGAACAATGTATCTTAATCTCTCTCTATGGATGTAGCACGAGAGTTATGTGTGCAGAAAGCATCTGAAACCACTTTGTTTCTAGTTTTCTTTCATCCGTTTGGTGTTATAAATAACCAAAGAGGATATTGCTTAATCCATAAAACAAAGTGACATCATAATTTATTAATACAGAAGACACAGTTCATTGCTGTTTAAATGCCATAAAGAGCTGGAAATGGAGTAGTTTCTCAGAAGGCAGTGCCAGTGTGTCAGAGGAAATATTTCCTCAGTGCTATACCAGCATGTGCAAGATCCTCTCTGAGCACCTCACCATTTTGGCCAATCCCAGCTGAGCTGCTCTGCCGCATCCAAAGGCAATTTTGGTGGGGATTTCTCCAGTCTGATGTCTTCTTTCCACCTGCCCCACTCCTCCCAACGCTTTGCTCGTGCTGTCTGCTTCTATGGAAAAGGAAAAAAACTGCAACAGCCCCATGGTGGGGACAGGGCTGGCTGGGCCATTTAAGGTTCTCTCATTGGTGTCTGTGGGGCAGCAGCACGAGTTCACGTGTCCTCAGGGTGTCCCTGTGCCAGCGGGGACATGGAGCTGCACGAGCAGTGCCGTACATCAGGCTGCACACGCTCGGCCCCGGGCCAGCAAAGCATTTAAGCACCTGTTTGCCCCTAAGCTTTTGAGTAATTCCTCTGGCCTGAGCTAAGCACAAGCTTCCCACAGTCTTCCTGCTTCCCTTGGTCTTCCCTTGCAGGATTTGTGCACTGTGGCCTGGCTGAACTCCAGGCTGCCGGCACAGCCCTGGCACGGCCCCACTCAGCACCCTCCTCTTCTTGCTCCCTCCTCTCCACAGAGCCAGAATTGAGTCTTTGTAGACCCCAGTCCTGCTGGCACCTCCATGGGTGAGCCCCTCCAGTGCCTGAGAGGCTCTGCCAGAGCTGGATTCAGCCACAGAGCAATTTTTGAGTATTTGAGGAGAAATTCCACCACTTCTGTTGCTGTGCTGTCTCCGAGCACCAGCCTGAGCCCACATATGGATGAAATGAACTGACCACGTGTCCACAATAAGACATCCCTCTGTCTTTTAGGTAACATAAACAATCTTTCTGCTAGGGATAACTTGCAGCCCTGGAAACACACCTCAGCAGATGTTTGCTCCACGCTCTACCACTGCCTGCCCAGAAGCACCAGTCCTCACTGCTGGTCCCTGTCTGCTTCATCATATAACATGCCTAGCTTTTGCAACTTTTGGGAGCCTTTTGGCTCCCCAGGACATTAACTTGTACTTCGTACTTTCCACACACGCCATCAGCTCCCCCCGCGGGGACGCCCCTGTTGAAAGCGGCTCAGCGGGCGTGCGGAACGGGCACTGCGGTGCTGGTGGGTGCCCCCAGCCACGCTCTGCCTGCCCCTAGCCCCGGGGGAGCCTCGGTGCTATGAGCTCCTTCCTGCCTGCTCCCTGCACAGGCACTGCGTTCCCGGCGTTCCCGGCTCCCTGGCGAGGCACCTTTCCCTGCCGTTCGGCAGCCGGCGGTGCGGAATTCCTGCCCTGCTGTTTGCCCCCGGGCTGCGCTCACACCAGCCCGGCCCGCTGCGCGCACGGGCGGCGCCCGCACGTTGGCAGTGCGCTATCCCCCTCGCATCCCCCCCTTCTCCGGGCTATATGTGGCATTTCGAAGCTCTGACAAACTGCTTCCAAATGTTTTCCATATTTGTTCAGCCTCCTTGATTCAAATACCAGGAAGAACTCGGCCGGCACAAAGCGGAGCTTTGGGGGGCAGAAAGCTCACACCCCCATCGGCGGCGCACACACACACGCACACACACACACACACACACACACGCACACACACACACGTGAGAGCACAAAGCCCGCCGGCATGGCGAAGGAGGAGAAGAGAGCCCGGCACGGCACGGCCCCGAATACCCAGAGCCACACAGGGAAGGCGCCCGGAGGGGAGAAAAGCACCGGCTCGACACAGGAGTCCGCGATGAAGGATAAGAAGACGAAGCAGAAGAAAGCCAAGGGGGATCCCAAAACTGGCCAGGAGGAGGAATCCCACACTTGTTGTGGCTGCCGTTTCCCGCTGCTGTTTGCGTTGCTGCAGCTGGCGTTAGGCACCTCTGTAACAGTGCTGGGCTTCCTTATGGCAGGCATCAGTTCCTCTCTGCTAGTCAGAGACACTCCATATTGGGCTGGGATAATTGTAAGCATAAAGTCTGTTTCTCCATAAAGTGCCTTTGCCAGCATTAATGCAAGCTGCATGACGCTCCACTTTGGACTAACCAACTGCATGCACAACCCCATTTGAGTTATGCTAACTATAAATATTCCTGGGATTAAGTGTCTGGCTATACTTTCCCAAGGAAAACTGCTCCTGCAGAATAACACAGCCTTTCGTATTCTTCCCTGCAGTACCCAACAGACCTGAAATAAAATACAGGGCTGCTGTTCACTGTATGTATTAGCTTGCGCTTTGCAGTGAACTCCTGCCTGGTGATGCTGAAAAAAAATGTTAATTTCTTATGCTGCCTACCCTCTTCGCCCACCAAACCACAGCCATCAGGTTTTGGAAGCGAGAGCATAACTCCGTAACTCTCAACTTTTATCTGGGGAGGAGAGCAATGTCTGTCTCCAGAGCTTCCTCGCTGTGCTGTGCTGGAGAACTGCTGGGATTTAACCCTCTTCCTGCTGCTGCTCCTGACTGCACGTGGCCATGGGGAAGGGGGTGGCACTGGTCGATGTGGCAGGGACAGGGAGCCCTTCCCAGGGCCTGCTGGGGGCTCCTGCCAAGTCAAGTTTGGAGTGACACACCAGCCTCGCTGTGCGGGCTGGGGGCACTGGGCAGAGGGCAGCCTGCTGCTGGGTGTAAATCAGAGGTGTCCCTGCTGGGGAAGCCTGGGTGGTTCCCCAGCAGCAGCCACCCCTGCAGGGGTGAGGACAGGGTGTGTGGTGGCACCCGTGGTGTGACTCTGCTGGCTGTGGGCTTGGGGACGTGAGGTTTGCCTCTGGAGGGACAGGGTCAGTGATTGTGAGCCTGGGATAGGCCATGGATATAATCAAGCACGCAGGTTTCTTCCCTAGGCAACAGGTTTCAGGAAAATATGTCCTGAAAATATGCCCTGATGTGTTAGCACAGTCCTGGGTGTTGCCAGATTGTAAGAATTCCCAACAAATAAATATGTGTTTAGGTACTTAAAGAAAAGATTTCTCAAAGCTGAAGAGCTATGGGAGCATCTTCTGTAAATGTAATTTGTTGTTAGAAGATTATCTGAGCATCTGAACTGATTGGGGTTTGCTGTGTTAATCCTGCTGGGCATCCCTTCAGAGGGTGGAAGGAGCAGGGCCTGAGCTCCCAGAGGAAGAGCTCCTCTGACTCATTTCTTCATGTTTCTCTTCTGACTGAAGAGGTATCCAAGAGTTTAGTGGTGTTTTGTGGAGCAAGAGCCTGCCCTTGCTTGGAAGAGGAATTTCCTCCTGGGAAGTCTTGACTGTTACAAACCAGAGGGGAATACAGATTATAAAATAGCAATTTTGGCATGTTCACTCCTCTTGTTTACTTTGAGGATTCTGGAGGTCAGATTATGTCTTTTCCAGACAGCACTGTTGCTATCACAGGTTTGAAATAGCTTTTTCACTGGAAAAAGTGGGGAAAGAGCAAGCTGGACTGAATTAATGTACAGCCAGGGATATGAGAAAAGCCATGAAGCAGCCCCTGGCCTGTGTGAATGTCATCAGTGCCTCAGCAGCATTCATCTGAGACATCCACAAATGGCTGGGCTCCCCTAGGGAGGCCTGAAACCCCACCAAAGTCACTGCTTTCTGAAAACAGAGCTCTAACCCCTGTTGTTTTTAGCAGCAGCTGCCAGCAGTAGTGACATTTAGATGCCCACACGAGGCCAAGCTCAGTCACTTTCAGAGCTCCCCCCTGAACATCAGGAATAATTCTCCGTGTGTGTTCCTGTGTTAATTCCTGACTCAGAACAAGACTCAGCTCTCAGCTGTGGTTGGTGGCCACGTTCTGCACTCGCCAGCCAGGGGAATCCCTGGGGAAACATTTCCTGGGGAAACACTTCCTGGGACTGTGGGAGTTTTGGTTGATGCTGCAGGGTGCCCTGGCTGTTGGGAGGAGCAGTGCAGGCTGTGGGCAGCCCCATGGGGAAAGGTGACTGCACCTAGGCTCTGAATCAGATGGTGACTCTCACCTGGGGACTCTGGTGAGATGTTGAGTCACCAGCACACTCCAGCGTGGTTTGATTCATCCATGGCTCAAACTGGCTTTTGGTGCCCCTCTGTTTACCCTGGGGGTGATGACAGGGGCTGTCTGCTGGGGGCACGTGGCCAGGCAGGCTCCTGGGCAGCCACGCTGTCCTGTACCCTCAGCCCAAAGCAGAAGGGAAGGAGGGATCTGGCACCAGGTCAGAGGGAAGTGAAAAGGAAACTGGTGCTAGAAGGAGAGGATGAGGAGGTGGGCCAGCCCCAGAGCCTGTGTGGAGCACTGGCTGTGATACCACGGGAGCAGTGCAAAGCACATCTGAGGGGCAAAATGCAGCAGGTGCCACACTGTGCTGCATCTGCTTTGCTCCTGTGCTGTGGTGTCTCCATGGAGGGACTTGGTGCCCACTGGGACATCAGGTGGAGATAGCCAGAAGCTGCTGAGATGGAGATTCCAGGTGTGCAGTCACAGGGTGCTGCTGCTGAGCTGTGGTGGGGACTGTGCTGAGCACTGGCCTCTGGAGAGCTGGGGAAAACTGGTCCATGAAGGAGAGCAGTTGGCTAGGAGCTGCATGTGGCTGGATGTCCTGTGGGCTGGTTTTTGGGCTGCATGGAAGGTGTTAGATAGGGGATGGATGACCCATGTGTTGCTCAAGGATAAACCTCATGGCAGAAAGCGACTTCCCAAAACTCATATGTTCACACAGAAATGAGCAACAGGACAGAAAGATGCGGTGTAAAATACTAGAGCATATTTGTTTTAGTAGCATCCCACTCAAGTGCTCTTTTTAAAGGACTTGATTAGTATTCTGAATCAAGAACTTTAAAAATCTATTATCGAGACCTTTTTAGCAACATTAGATATAATGGGCGAAGCTCATTTCTGGTGTTACTCCTTTGGAATTACACCAGGCTGGATTTGACCCCATGGCTGTTAATGCAGGATGACAGAAAAACAAAGGAAAATTGCTAATGTGTTAAGTAGACCCTGATTGATTGAAAGCTGGTTTTTTCTTCTTCTTTATTAGTGGCAAAATGGTGACACCATTCCTTGCTGAAAATCAAGTGCTTCAGTGCATTACCATGAATGGAAAGGAACTGTTTTTAGAGGAGCAGCCAGTGGAAAATGCTAGTGAGGAAAACCAGGCAAGGCTGTCTGAATTAAATGGGAATTCAGAATTCCCACTTCAGAATTCAGAATTAAATGTGTTCAAAACCTGACTGTGTAGGTTTGTGAGGCTGGAGCAGGCCAGGGATTGGGTTCACCATCCTGGGGGATAAATGTGGCCAGTGATGCTCTGACAGGGAGTGGAGGAGGGCTCCAAACCTGCAGGGCTCCATCCCCAGAGCATCAGCCCTTCCCTCCTGAGCCCCTGCAGAAGGAAACAATGCAGCTTCCATTGCACCAAGAGCATTTCACCATGAAAAGCAGCTAAAACCCACTTAAAACCAAAATGCATTTAGTCTAAAAACGTGTGGGGCATGAGTCAGAAACCAAAGGAAAATTTTATGGACAAAACTACAAAGCCTTCAGGATTTATCACTTCTGGTTTGGCTTCAGCAACTTATTCCCTGTAAAAAGCCTCTCCCCCACTGCTAGGACAGGCAATAAATGCAGTAAAAGCAGTGAGGGCAGAATTTGTTTCACTTGCCTGGAGCCAGTTGCAGTGGAGGTGCCCATGAGAGCTGTCCTGAGCTCCCCAGACTGCAGGCTGGACTCCCTGGCAGTCTCCTCCTTCTTGCTGCTCTGCAGGACCTTGGACAAACTCTTCACAAACCCACTCATGGGTGCAGGGCTTTATTTTTTCCTGTGTCTTGCCACTGGCTTGGTGCATAGCTTTGGGCAAGTTACTTAACCTTGCTAAGACTTTGTTATTTCCCCTGCAAAGTGGGGTTAATAGTGGCCATCCTTCACCCCTTGCTTTGAGATCCTGGGATGAAAAGTGTTGCAGAGACAGTAGATATTAATGGTATCCTTTTCATTCTTTTTCATTAGCTTGTGGCCTTTTGACACCCAGAAGAAGTAACGATGTATTTCTCCTTGAAAAACCTACTTTAGATTATTTCCACTGTGATCAAAAGTGGAGTAACAGAGTTTTCATGGGCAAGCTCCCTTTTCAGCCCTGTTTTGCAGACTCAGGGAGTTAAGAAAGTTACAGAAGTGCTCATCAGAAATTATTATCCAGGGTGTTTATTAGTTCTGTCAGGAAGTTATTTTAAATGTATATGTATAGATATTCATAAAATTAGAACTTTAAAAAACATTTTAAAAAATCTAATTCATGAGCAGCTCAAGGCAGCAGCTGTGGCTCCAGCTGTCAATGATTTTATTGCAAAAAGCATCCCAAAAGATCTGCCATGGGCTGAGCCCCCAGCCCAGCAGCTCTGACACTTCTCCCTACTCCAGCCCTTCTCCATCTCCCCAGGTGTTCCCCAGGCCAGAGGGTCCCTGAGCTTTACTCAGGGGTGGCCATGGCTTGTGGCTTTTTGGCATCAGTGCTCAAGCATTGGCTTCTCTGTCCTGCTGGAGGTGAGGCTGATGTGGGGCTGTGGGGCGCAACAGGCAGGCAGACTTTTAACTGAAAAAGCAGCTTAATCAACCTTCATTTAGCTGGAATCAGAAATGTCTCTGTAACTGTTTAATGTCTATAATGTTTATGCCTCTATAACCTGTGATTGTTTTTAGGGAAACCATTTTCAATTTCTAATAGAAGGTGACTCTTAAAACCTGGTGCCATCAAAAAGTCATGCAGGCATCCATATTTTTTTGGTACAGGCTAGCTTCAGTTAGCCATGGGCAAACAGCAAAAGGCTTAAGGGAGGACTGCCTTGAAGAAGAGTCCAGTGCTTGTTTAGAGCCATGTGTAGCACCAGAACAGGACTCTTCAGAGCCCTCTGCCCTTAAATCTCATCCTCTTCCAAGAGTAACCATGCACTGATTCACTGAAATTCACACTTTGGTTTTGCTCAAGTGTGGAGTGGAAAACTTTGATAGGGAGAAATGTTCAAACACTCTGAAGGAATGGTTTGAGAAGGTAACTGCACTCCTGAGATGTGTCTGATACCTGGCCAGGGCTGGTCTAATCCTGGACTCATCTGTGACTTAGCCCACAGTTTGACTGCGGAATTCCTGGCTGGAATTTGTGCAGAAAGCCTAGGTAAAATTTGGAGAGGGATATCAAACAGATTTCCCCAGCCCAAGTAGCCTCATGACTATGGAGATGGTGGCTTTCACAGTCACAGACACACCCCAAGCCATGAGTGGTGTTCACAAGTACTCTCAGCCATGCTGCACTTCTCAGGCTGAAAATCACTGCTGGTTCTGTGAACTCTTAATTTTATTTTATTTTTTTGATCCCTCAGGCGTTTGTTCAGGACTGTATTTCTGGTTTAACATCAGCAATGGACTGCAGCTCCTGGCTGTGTAAGCAATTGTAGCCTTTGGGGGAATAAAATCTTACCTTAGCACAAGTGATGAGCAACTGACCTAAACAACAAAAATTATTATGGAAAAAATAGCATTTCATTTGATTGTAAATGCTCTTGCAGGGCTTTGATGACTTTACAGGATTTAAGAGAAAGTTGTGGATCTGCCAGGGAGTGTTATTGCATGGCTTGAAGGGACCTGTAGTAAAGACATCATTATTTTATTCTGTAGGTGGGGCAGGGATGGGCAGTTATTGTGGGGTTTATGGCTGTTAAAAGAATGATTTCCTAGACGATGATGATGGCCTTTGCCTGCAACCACTATAAACATGTTTGTCATTATTATTATTATAGCCATTATTTTTGGAAATAACTTATATGCAACCAAATTGTCCTTAAATTTAATAAGAAATCTGTAAGTGGTAAAAAAAAAATTCGGGCACAGTACCTCTGTGCTGCAGACTGGCTTCTTTCACACCTGACGGTGAGACCCAGGCTGACCTGAGGCTGATGAAAGCTGGCAGTGAAAGCTGCCTGCAGCACCCACTTCCATCACAGCTTCCTCAAACCTCATAAAGCCAATGAACTTCAGTGCTGCTGTCTGCAGCAGCCTGTAGAGATGTCTGGCACCAGAGGTGATCCAGGTTTATAATGGCAAAACCAACAGGGACAGGTTCTTTCCTGCATCAAAATCTGTGTCCAGTAGGAGTGTTAGATTTGGTGGATAAAGCAGGTTCTCCAAAGGTGTAGATAGGAGCTAAGGCTTGCTGTATCTGATAAGGTGGGAGAGCCATCAGCCAAGTATCACTGGTGAGTGAGAGCCAGAAACTCCAGAGACAGCTGCAAGAGATCATTCTTTACCTGTGTCCCTTAAAACAGAGAGATCCCCAGCATCTCCAAGTGAGCAACTACAAAATAACTTGTCCATAATGGAGCTGTCTTCCTAATTCTATTAACAGTAATTTTCCTCCTGAAGTTTGAGTTTACATTCTCATTAAATAGGAAGAATCCTCCTGTGGGTCTAAGCAGTGCTGTGGGGCATTGCAAGTATACCTGGGAGAGGTTTTTTCCTGCAGCGTGTTTGCTTTCTGGCCCTAAAAATCGTGGCAGGAGGTTCTCGCTAATGAAGCCCCCATACACAGAGCTATACTGTGCCTTTGTGAGCATTTGCAGCATTTGCCTTGTGATGTGGCACAGACCCAGGATGCTCCTTAGAGCCAGGTTTTTGTCTCCTGCCTTCATTTCTTGGTGGATGTTCCCAACCCTCCTGCTTTACCAGCCAAGGTTTTCAAGATGCTCTGGGTAGGAGGTAGTTCACTAGAGAAAACCACCTATTCTACATTTGGGCTAAAATTGTAGCAATAACAAAAGGAAAACCAGTTTCACAAGCATACAGGGGAGAGATGGAGACAGATTAGAGCAATCTGTGGTTTTGAAATCTGTCAGAATAAAGCAAACCACATGAATATGTCAGCGTGCAAAGATAATGAGTGCAAACCGCAGCGGAAATTTGTGCCTTACGTGTTCATATTTCCCCTAATTACACCCAGCCTTCCTCACCCCTGCCACGTGGTGTCCTTGTGCTCCTCGTACACCTTGTGCTGAATCCTTGCAGGAGCAGATGGGATAGCATGACAACAGGTTCCTGCCCTCTTTGGAGTGGGAGCAAGCTGGAAAGTTTCTCCTCCTATTTTGATTGTGGCTTAAAAACCCATCAATTCTTAAGTCACTCCTCAGCCCTGAGGTGTTCCTGTCCAATGGGAGGAATGCCTACTGCTTCCCCCCAAAAAGAAATATTATTAAAAATTTTGTACAGCCTAAATATTTAAGTTCTTCAGCTAGTGTTAGTAAATAGCTGCTCTCTTGGGTTGTGAACTAGAAGGATTTCACAGGGTGTGCCTTAAGCAAAATGAAATCTCTACCTTTCCTAAATACTTCTGTATCACATTTGGGTCTTTTTCTAGGCAGTGCTTTCCAAAATTAAATTCTTCCCTTGGATAACCTTTCACGTCACTACCTATTCAGGAAGGGGTGTGTTAGTCCATATGGAAATTTTGAAGTAGGATCTTGAAATAAACTTGAGTTGAAACATGCACAGAAATGCAAATTCCTGGATTTCTGGGTAACAGTTGACCAGAGCTGATCTAATTAAGTGCCATCCTGCAGGTCTCAGAGAATCTGTTTTATTTGTGTAACAAATGCACATCGATTGGTGGCAAGCACGTGCTGAAGTGGGTTCAATTGCATTTTATGTTGTGTGCTCAGTCAATAAGGCATGGGAAATGTGTGCTTCACACTGGGATGTGGCAGTGGCTATTGCAGCACCAGGATGTGGGATTACCTAATGCTGCTTAGCAATCAGCATCAACAGCACCTGTAACATGCCTGCAGCTGTTATAGTTACTTAGAGGCTCCTAAAAATACTTACCAGTGGATTTTTATAGTTATTCTGTTACACTTCACAGGTGTAATTCAAAGCTGATCTATTAATAATGTACAAAATAGCAGCATAGAGCTGTTTCCTATATAAACGTTCCACGCTTTGGTTTCCTCCAAGGAGTGAATTTACCTTTAAAGAGCTGAAATGTTAAACATATGTGGGTCATAATTCTCAGCCACGTTATTTTTTACTGCCACTTAGAAAAACACACATCTCTGGTTAAAAAAAAATAAATAAAAATGTTTCTGTGTTCTTATAAAAGAAATGCTTAAGCTTTCTGAAATATCCTGGCCAAGACTTGCTGGAATCTTGACCCAGTGTAATCCTTTATAAATACCTCTCTACAAATGTGTCTCTTCAAGTGTCCCTGAGTATATTATTTAAATCCCAGAGGACCTTTAGAAAGCATGTGCAGGAACGGAGCTGCTTTCAAGTGATAGCCCTTTTTATGGGAAGCTTTCTGAAAAGGGAGGTCTCATCCTGCCATGTGCGAAGCCAGCAGGAGTTTTGCAAAAGTTGTCTGAGGCACTTCACGGCAGAGAGAAAATTCCAGCATTGGTCTCTGCCCTCGGAAATGAATGCAGCCCTGTCAGCCCTCTGTGGTTAAATGGAAGGGGAAGGAGGAGTGGGAACAGTCCCATGATGTCTCATGGCAGTCACCTGGAGGCAAATCTGGCTCTCGGTCCATGCAAGTGTAAATGCCCACTAGTGTAGCTGAAGCAAAGCAAATTTGATTTATTGCTAATAACAAGATCCGTCAGCACCAGATCCTGAAATTACTTAGGTCTAGCTTTGATGTGAGGATGTGTCATGAATTTTGGGTATATGATGTTAAGATAGTGTGTTTAAGCTTTTTTTTTTTTTTTTTTTTTTTTTAGTTCTTGCTGCAGGTTCTCTCCTTCAGCCATTACTGGCACTGGGGGAATTTATCATTTGGATATTATCAGCAATAGGATTTCTTATGATTTAAGTTTTATGGGCATGTTAATTGAATTAAAAGATTAATATATGGTGCAAGGGACCAAGGACATAGGCGATTAATCCTGAGAAATAAAACATGGTTCAGTCACACCGAAGCACTACAGGGCAAAAAAATCCCAGCACTGAAGGACCTTTGACAAGAAAGGTTGTTTTTTCCCCAGACAACCCTGTCAGCTATGGCTGTCAACAATAAAAAGAAAGAAACAAATAAATTGGAGGCCGTGTGTAAGTCACAGGACCAGAATATAAATACACATGGCACGGAAAGGAGTAAATAATACTGACGCATTATTTAGAAATGTTCTCAGGCAACACTTCCTATTCATATTCCACTGAAATGACATGAAATAAAACTTCATGGGGAAAAGTGTTACTAATTGCCCAGGTTCTTGAGGGACGTGGCTCTGTGTGTGTTGGAAGGTATTTATTCCAATAGAGAGGTACTTCTCCTTTGCAGGGCTGCTGCCTTGGGCCTTGCACCAGCAATGCAGGTGCAAAAAGTTTGATACTTCTGCAACAGATGATAAAAGGAATGTGTTTATCCATTACTGTCCAAAAGGACAGCTGGGCTTTTTTTACTGCAGGTCAAGCTCCCTGTGGAGGTGGAAATCTGGATGTGAGCAGCACTTCCAGGGCATGCAGGTGGGGATGGGGCTGTGATGGAGCCCCACACTCCTGCAGGCATCTCCATGGCATGGCCCCACCTTGGCAAAGGCAGCTCTGACCAAACAGGGTAAATCGCACTACTCTGGAAAAGCAGAAAGCCTCAAATTAATGACAACTCTTCCAAACTTCAGAAGTAAAATGGAGAGGGTAAAAATATATAGAATCTTGCTGCAGTCACTGAGAATTTAACAGCTGTCATTTATAACCAAGATGCTCCTAGCAGGGAGGCAAAGGCTCCTGGCCCTGCATGTAGAGAGGACCTCTGAAAGGACAGTGCCTGATCACCCAAAGTCCCCACTAAGGCTTATCACATCTAAAATGGCTTTTAAAGGTGTGATTTTATGGGTCATTTAAAAACATGTGCATGCCATCAACTCATGTGTTTTTCCAAGGCAGCTCAAACACGCACAGATTCCTCCAAACACAGCTCCAGCTGCCAACAGTCTCTCTCAAGCCCAGATCCAGCCCCACAGGGAGCCCTCACCTGGTGCCTGGTACCCAACTCCTCCATCCAGGGGATGAACTGCCAAAAAACAGCAGTCTGCTGCTCCTAAGTCCTCCTGGGAGGTTTGCTCACTGATCCTCCAAAAAGTGGGAGAGAAGAGCACTTGACTGGAGTGCTTAGCACAGTGTGGGGACACACTGTGTTTTCTAAACACAAAAAAGCAAATCACATTCATTGGGCTAGTTCCTCAGAGGAGGGTCTTCCCTTCTTACCTGGAAAATGCCAACCTGTGAGTACCTCCTTCTGTAGATAAATCCAGAAATAATAATTACGGCCAAATGAATAAACAAGCACGCAAATACTTTTCCAGTACTTTTAACCTTCAGCAATTACTGCCACAGGGCTAAAACACAGTTTCAGATTGCAGGGGAGATAGATATTGTCTTTAGAAAGGTGTCCACTCCAAAAGAGGGTGAAAGCCTCTGCAATAAACTCTGCTGCTTCTTACCCAGTGGCAGCCATGATTTAGTGATTTAAAACTTGCATGGGTGACATAAAAACCCTGTTAGCACCCAGAGCTACATAGGATGGTGCTCTTTGGTCTTGCAAGCCCAGCTTCAGAAACCTGCTCTTTTTTGATGGTTGTGTGGGCAAAAACTCAACACGCATCCTGGGGGCTGTTGCTGTGCTGTGTCTTTAATGACTTTGCTTCCACACTGCTTCTTGAATTATGGTCCTGCAAACACAGAAAGGTGTCTTGGCTTTGGGGGGAAAAAAATTGTGGTTTGTGTTTTTTAACCTTGACACATTTTACATCTCTTCCCTTGCAGGTCTGTGTGGTGGCCTTGGTGGGATTTGTTCTGCTTTGTATCTCGTACCAACCTGATGAGAAGACGTGTGCACAGTTCACAGTGAAGGTACCTGAATATTTTTTAAGCATTTTTTTTTCTTCTCATGTCATTAAATATAATCAAAAAAGTTGATACAGGGGATATATTTAAGACCACAGGAAAAGAAGTGAAAATGCACCTGAAATGCAGGAATGATTTTCTGTTACTTTCCAGGCAGCCAAGGAAGAAACTGTATTGTATAAAAGGGAAACTCTAATAACATTTCAAATCAGAACAAGATACCATTTTATTCACCATGTTTTAAGAATATAGACAAAGCTGGAATAATTTGGGAAGTGTTCAGAGAGTTTAAGTAGATTAAGTGGAGATAGTGAGTGGGGTAAGAAGTAAGGTGGCATAAAATGAGTCCACTTAAACCAAGGTTTAATATTTAATGGGAAAGTACTGGGAAAGCACAGGGACATGCATTCTCCCACAAACGAAATTCCCATCTGAGCATTGCAAGAACTGCACCATACCTCACCTTTGTCTCCAAAACTGCTTTGCTGACACTGGTGAGCAACTAGAAGAGCAAGGCTGATAACGCTTGTTTTTAACACCATTTTTCCTGGGCTATTTTTCCTTATTATTGTAATTTTCAGGGCTCTTAATATTTTGCAGACACATAGTAACCGAGAAAAATACCAACGCAAGCAGCACAAAATAACAGTGATTATTAACTGGAAAAAGGCAGAAGGAAACAAAATGCAAGAAGCAGCTTTTCAAACCCTGGCATCCATCCTCCCTTAGAAATTAGACCCCGGTGTGTCTTTTGTGTCTTTCTCGAGCTTCTCCCGTACTTAAAGAAAAAAAGGGAGAAGAACAATTGTGCCTGCCCTGTGGCTGCCTCCACATTGTCCCTTGTCACCTTTCTGCCCCCAAGGAAGGTTACTGGGCTGGGCGGGGGCTGCCACGCCAGGCTTTTTACTGCCTGCCCCGCAGCAGTAAATTGAATTTGGCATCCAGGCAGGAAGGGAGTCATCCCTCGTGTTGGGAAGGGCATGTCGGGCTGGGCAGCTCAGATGTCTCTGCCACCCACCCTGACCGTAAGGAATGTGAGCCATCGTTCCCCGTAGGAAAACAGACATTTTGGAATTGCTCCCGAGGTGATGTAAAATGGGCCATTCCTCATCACCTGGCAGAATTAGAGCTTAAATCTCCCTGGTTCAGTCAACAGTCCATGGACTGTTGCTTACCCAAGGCACCCTCCTCCCCAAAATTCCCCTTCCCAGCATTTCCTATTGCATGGATGAATGCCACAGAACTTCATCATTCCCAGGCTGTTCACCTCTCCTGTCCCACGTCCCTGCTGGGAGCTGTTATCCCACAGTTTGGGATAACAGGACAAAACCGAAAAAACCAAAAGGCTTCTGTCTGAAAGGCTCATACCTATTTTAACAAAGTGGGAGCTAAAACTCTTCTCCAGGGCTTCAATCACATAGGACTCATCTACATCTCCAGTATCACTTCTCAAATCTTTGAATTTCAGTTAAAGGCTGTCTCTGAACTAAAAACAAGCATTACCTATGACAAGGCTGAGGATGCAGGACTGCAGTCATGGGACAGACTGTTCAGAGGGTTGTTCTTTTCTCCTTGAGGGCCTGAAACTTCATCAAGCCCTGCAGTTGGGTTCAGCCCAATCTGCTCCGACCATCCTTACCGGGTGTGGCCCAGGTCCTGCCCTCACACTGATAGCTGGTTCCCATCAGCCAAGCATCATCCTGCAGGAAGATCTAGGCTGAACTTCCCTGGAGTTCATTAAGCACCCCAAGTTCCCTTGCACAGCCCAAGGATCACTGTGAGAGGAGGACCGCACACACGCACACACACACACGCACACACAGTGCCTGGGGGATTTGGGTCATCCCCCAAGGTGACCCTCTGACCACTGGAGCAACTCCTTCGGGGTGGAAAACAGGAGGAGACCTGTGCAGTCCTCTCTGCCTTCCTCCCTCTCAGCAGCTGCTTCTTTCATTTCACACTTGCAAGAGCCCTGGATCCTGTTAAAGAAGGAGGTGTGAGAACTGCTTTCGGCAGAAGTCCCTTTCCGAGACTGCTGTGGGTACCCGCAGCACGCCATGTGTCTCTGAGAAAGGGAGGCCACCCAAAGAGAGGGTGTCTGTGCCCTTCAGGGGGACAGCAACAGCCAGTGAGTGCCACACAGGAAAATCTTGAGCCATCCTGTGGAGTTCCTGGGCTGACATTTGACAGATCACTCCCTGCAGCCCGGGGCAGTGACACCCTCTGCTCCCCATGCCCACCCCACGCTGCGACACACCACGGTTCCTGTTCCCTGCAGGGGCTCATGCCTGAGCTACCACCGCCCTCAAAAGGGGCCTCCTGATCCACCTCTGCTTTCGCCTCTGATAACTATGAGCAGCCTTTTCCATGAGGAACTTAATCTATCTTCCTGATATTTATTTCAATTTAGTCACGGAGGACAACTATTGCCAGTAAATATTGCTAAAATGTCTCTTCCTCATATGAGGAGCAGGAAGGAGGATGAACTGCCATGCTCTGATGTCATTGTACACTGTCTCTTCCCACTTCCCTTTTCTCCTTCTATTTAAGCAGCAATTGCCATGCCTGTCTCTCTGAAGCTGTTAAAAACCAGTTTTCTAGTGGCAAGTCCTGGTTCCTGGGCAGAGCCCACCACACAGTTGTATTTGTGATGCTGCAGTTGCCTCCAGGTCTGGCATGTGATTAATCTGCTGATGGAATCTCAGCACTCACTGTCTTGTGCTCCTTCAGAGGCAGTGCTTGCATTTCAGAGGCAAATATCCTTTGATATTTGGGAATGTGTTCATTTTCAGCAGCTCGCAGAGAGATTCCTCTGCAAATATCTTGTGAGAATAATAAGCGTTTTGGAAATTGCCCTGTGTCCTCCATGCATCTCCCTTTGCCTCCAAGGATTAAGAGCTGCCTATGTATTCAGATTCTGAGATTTCCTTCCCTTTAGGAACACAACAGACAAATTCTCCCTTACTGTACCTGGAGCATAGATTAGGCTGTTGTGTCCTGACTTTGGATAGAAGTTGTTTGCTAAATAAAATGCTTGCCAAGGGAGAATCAGGTACATGGTGCAGTCTTGGCTTAGTATCCCATCTATTAGGGAGGCCTGATTCTGTCTTCTGCTGGGCTGAATCCAAGGACTTCCACCAGGACTTCTATATCACAGAACAACCAACATTTGTCCATTTTCTGTTTTCCCCATCGAACACATTTGCACCATCTTTAAAAACAATGCCATTGGCTTATGAATTACCACATCTTGGTTTGGAGGGGGTCCATCAGTCAGCAGCACTCCATCTTCTGTATGCTTCATATGAGGAGGTGGCCCCATTTTCCAGCTTCATCTTTCCCTTGGACCCTTCCCTTGAAACCTGTGGGGGCAAAGTAATTGCATTTAATAAGAGCCACCCTCATTTTGAAGCTGCTTTTGGTTTAAGGCCACAGGGGAAGTAATTAAATTTAATAGCAGCCAAGTCTTGGAAACTAAGATCTTTCAGTAAGAATTTGGTGATATGAGGGGAAAAATGTACATAGTGCTTCAGGACCTGCAATAATCCCAAATTTTTTTTTTTCAAGCTGGCAACCAAACAGAAAATTGATTCACAGTGTAGTTCTAAGATAAATACACCAGGAGTGTGAATTTTATCAAGACATAGTTGGAGTTTCAAGGTCAAAAAAAAAGCTTTTATATTGATATTTTGCTTGCAGTATTGAGGTTAAGAGAGAGAAAGAGAGAGAGAAACTGCTGTTTAAAATAACAGATTCCCAACCATGCCATGTGTCTGACAGATAAGACGCCAAGGAAAATAAATGTTTTTACAGTGCTGAACAGAACCAAAAAATGCAATTTTGGCTAAACACAGAACATGATTTTAATATACATTCACACATATTTTGTACGCAGTGCAGCAACTGCCAATTCCAGCTATCAAAAGCAAAGGGAAGCCCATATGTGCTGGTATCCAAAGCTCTCAGGTGAATCCCAGAGTGTCAAAGGCTCTGACTTGCTGCCAGTTTCCATGTGTTTGTGGGGGTGGACTCTGCAGAGCTACCCTTGATAAAAGCCACGCTATTTTTAAGCTGCCACTGTTGTGAGAAGCAGTGGAGGTGACAAGCAGACCCTTGTCCTTCTCACACTGTAGCACTGGGAAAAGAAAGGTGCTTGCTGCCCTTTCATGCCTGTGAAAGACTTCCCCATGTTTAGGGGACAGGTTTTGGAAGCAGACTGAGCACAGCACACTCTTTTTTTGTGGAGATCTGCATTCCCATTCCACAGTGGGACCTGGGAAGCAAAAGGTTGGCTGCATCCACAGGGCCTAAAGTGACAGATCAGCCACCCCACTGCCTGATTTGCAAGTATAAATCAGATTTGTTTGGACATGCAAACCAAGAATAACACATGAGCAAAGTCTCAAAAACACCTAGAGCTCAGCACAGCCTGAGGTAAGATGGCAGCCCAAGGCTCAGTCTGCTCAGCTCTGCTTCCAGGCACTAATTTGTCTCAGCTGATGCCCGTGGCCCCTGTAAATGCAGGAGAGGAAAATCCTCCCTCTCTAGAAAGCTTCTTTATGTATAGACACACCAGTCCCGTTGGTGCTCTCCCCAGGACTCCAAATTGCAAGGCAATGCTCATATAAAACTTGCAAGGCAAGTTCTTGAGATGACCTGCTGAACTTCTCATCACAAGGACCCTTGCAGTTGTTGAAGCACCCAGTCTCCAGACAGTGCATTGAGGGTATACGTTCCCTGCAAAGTACATATGCTACATTCCTTGTGAGTTCCTCAATCTCTGCGAAGCTGGAAAAATGGGGGTTTATCTCTTTTTTCCCCCTTTCTTTCAGCTGCTGTATTTTCTCCTGAGTGCCCTGGCTCTGGTTGCCTGTGTTTTGGCAGTGGCTTTTGCTGCACACCACTACTTGCAGCTGACCAAGTTCACCTGTGACACCATCCAGGATTCCTGCCAGTGCAAACTGGACACTGCCGACCCCCTGGGCCGCACCTTCGTGTACCAGGACACCGACTGTGGCAGCCTGAGCAGCATGCTTAGTCTGTACCTGCTCCTGCAGATGGCTCTCAACCTGGTGGCAGCCCTGGTGTGCCTGCTGATGTGCTTTGTGGTGTGGAAGCACCGCTACCAGGTCTTCTACGTGGGCCTTCGCTTTCAGCCCCTGATGGCTGCTGAGGGCCACGGGCAGCAGGTGTAGGGGCTGGGCTGGGCTGGGCTGGCAGGGGCTTGTGGCCAGGGATGGGAACTGCCACCACAGGCACCACACCACAGAGGCATGGGCCCTTGGAAGGTGTTTGATGAGGAAAAACGCTCACATGGCTTTAATGAATTTATTTTTTTATCCTTTTGGGAGCATTTTGTACGGCTACTCTTGAGAAAAGGCCTCTTGTGAGATTAGCTAGAGGTCACAGAGTCCTAAAGATGCAGCTGTACAAATGCTCCCCACAGAGGATCTGTAATAGCCATGGAAAAAATCTTTGGGAACTCATCTGCAGGGCTACAGCCATTACAAAATAGGGTCCATTTCCCTCTTGCCTTCAGAGAAGCTATGCCAGTTTCTACCAGATAAGGATCTGATCCAAACTGCTTAATTATATCAGTGGGAACATGCTTTGGGAATATATCATATCTTGGTGCTCTGGGTGTAATCCATGCTAACCTGATGGGAATTTAACATTCAGGTAGGGATGAAGGAGGTCAAGACCTCTTCCCATGCAGGTTGAGACCAACACCAAAGTGAATATATTGATGGCTGCCATAAAAAATATACCTATATCTTTTCAGAGTGAATAATGATAAAGGCTACCTAACCCAATTACTAATAAACAACAAATATGATTGAGTTCACTGAAGTTTCTTTGGTGGGCCCTGCTTGAAATCCCAGGCAGATTTCTGATGTTTGGGAGAAAAGATCAGTTTAAGGAACCTTGAGTTGCACTCCTAAAGTAGAGGGACCCTTACTCCATAGTCATGTTGAAAACTATGTCCATATTGCTCTAATTGCAGGCTGACAAACCCGGATTTTAGCCAGTTCCACCAATTATACTTCAAGCACAAAAGGCCAAATGCATTTTTGGTGTAACTCCTCTGAAGACAATCAGCCTTACACACCAGCAGTGGAGTTGGGCCAACAGCCCTGAAAGATATATCCCTGCAACAATGAATGTTTTTAAAATAGGGTGGAGGAAGGGAAGCAAGAAGAGACTGCCAGTCTCCCAAAGACATCTCTGATAATGATTAGGGCAACAGAATAATGATTTCTTAATGAGGATGGAAAAACAAAGCATATTTAAGCAGTACTTTTTCACCCTGAAAGTGCAGCTCTGGAAGTGCTTTACATCTCATTAGCCTTATACCAAGACAACTACATTGGTTTGTCCCTTGAACTGCCATTTCCACTTGCACAGCATGGACAGCTAAATTTAGGAGCAATTCCTAATTGGCAGCATTTGGCACTGCCTCCTGATCCATATCTGTGCAAGGGCAAGCCAGCTGGTGCTCACACCCTGCCATGACGAGGGATTTCCCAATCCCAGCCAGAACAAGGATGTCTCTGAGGTGGGGTGGAGCAATCACATGCCAGAAAAATTGTGCCATAATCACTAGCTAGGAGGAAGCAAATGAAATTAATATAAGGCTTTAAAGAAAACCAGTCAACTTTCTGCAGCAAAAATAGCCATCAAAAAGTCAAAAACCCAGACCGGCACAAACCTAGTTGTCTAAGGAGCTCTAATCCTACAAAAAACCTGTCTTCCCTACAGTGATCACACATCATCCAGGGGCCAGACCATCAACCCTCCAGGGTCAGAAGATCACAGTGTAGTGAAGTCTCCTGTGGCCCACCTAGAACACTGCTGGGTATAGGGGCTGTAGTTTTAGTCATGGAAATTGCCTCTGGAGCAGACATAGCATCACCAAGGTGCTCTCTGCCAAGCCACAAAGCGAGGACCTGCAGGACATGAGGGGTTTGAGATCTGCTTCCAAATGACCTTTTTTATTGCACCTAAAAGTAACAACCACTCCTAAACCTGGCTGCAGGGCACATTTGCAAGGGTGTCCATGTCACCACCCATCCAAAGACCTCAGTCTGCCTCCCAGGCACTGCTGGGGCAAGCTGAGACAGGAGAGGACTGGGATGGCAGGCTGGTGGTATCAGACTCATCCCTGGGGCCACCCATGCGGATCTGGCAGGAACCAGCCCATCTCCCATGGCTCTGGAGGAACGTGCTGCCTGCAGTGCTCACAGACCTGTGGCAGGGCCATGCTGCCCGGAGATGGGTACACAGGGGTGCCTCTCACCTTGTGGTGTGCTCCGGTGCGTCCCCCATCCCACACACGCCTCTGGCTGCACTCTCTGTGGAAGCTCAGGGCAGAGGATGTACTCTCCTCCTACCTGCACGGCCCTCGGTGCACCTGCACCTCCCTCCAGCCAAAAATGTGGGATCCTCTCTCCACACAGAAGATAACAAGGAGCAGGAAAAGGATCAAAGGCAGTCTGAATGACAGCTGAGCTTTGCGGCCTCCCCCCCACTGCACAATGGCTGGCTCAGCAAGAGGAAGGCTGTGCTGGCAGAGCAGGGCATGCTTCCCCCCGACCCATCCCAAATGTCCCTTTGCTCAGGGGATAGCTTGGTGTGCAGCACTCCATCCTGGCCCAGCAGCATGTCCACCAGAGCTGCCCTTTGTCTCCTTGATCCTCTGACCTGTGCCTCACCCAGACGTTCTCACCGGGTCTCCCATCACCTCGCAGGTGCTGTGGATGGGGCTGGGCTGTGGTGCCTGGCCTCTGCCTGCTCATCCCTGGGCTGAGATTGGCTGGGGCTGCTCTGGGGCACGGCAGACACAGCGGGGATGATCACAGGGCTGCTGTGAATGCCTTCAGCGTGTGGGCAGGGAGGAGAAGGGAGGTCTGGGTAACAGAGCCTGCTCCACTTAACAAGCTGTGCACCTCCATATCAGCTCACCCTCCGCTTCCAGCCACGAATTCGGTTTGCTAATCAGCACAATGCAGCTTAACCCTTTGCTCTGGAAGAAAGCAATATTCATCATGTATTCTGTTGGTGGTTTATATGCTTAATGAATAAATATGGGGCATTTCGATCTAGCAAAGATGAACTTCTTTATTTCCTTTTCATGTATCTCAAGAGCATAAAATCAAAACAGGAGAGGTGGAGAAACAGACACAGAAGGTTTAGGAACTGGTTTCCCCCTGGATATGGTTTTACAATGTGTATTTTGCTTGGATTGAGAATTTTGGAAGGTACTAATTAAAGGATTTTCACCTACCACAGCATATCCAGACACCTCCCAGCCTTTTCCCAGTGTCAGACTCCAAGTGGACTGCACCAGGAGAAAGACTGGGACTAAAAGGCTTGGAAAGGACAGATGTGTTGAAGAAGAAAACAATTTTTTATAAGCCTGGGAAATTTATCTTGTAGGTGAATTCCACAGAAAGGGGTAGGATTAAACCTCTATGGACACACAGAATTTGCGAAGAGCTCGATGTAATTTACTCTCACAAACCCAGGTGTGATTCTCATTTGCACCCCGGCCACTTTACACTGTTTTCCCAGTGCAAAGGGGTTGTAAAGACGGCATCAATCATCTTTACACCTACTTCATGGCCATTTTACACAGCTAAAAGGGCCCTTTGTGTAAATGAGAACTCAAGCCCTAGAGAATTTAATAGAGAGGAGATCCTTTATATAGACTGTGCTAGACCCTCTAATAGGGTCTATTACTGGGATATAACTCTCCGCTGGATTTTATAGCTTGGCTTAGAGATCATCAGTCTCGATTAAATTCAGCTCTGCAGAACTTTTCCAAAGGCCATAACCCTCTGCTGTCATGCCCGCTCCTCCACCCCGAACACACACAGAGTGATGGTGTTGCATGGATAACTGCTCGGGATATTAAAAGGAGAAGCAGCAGCAGCAGCCACCACTTTCCTCAGGCTCTGAGGCATTTTGATATCGTGCTATGCAAATGCCGAAGCAACAACAACGGCAGCGAAAAGGGAACCGAGATGCGGCGCCTCCCGGGGAGCCAAAATGTCACATTCTCAGCCCTGCCAGGGCCTGTGCCCCGTCCCTGCCCTGCTGCAGCGGCAGGGCCAGGGGCTGTGGGCGAAGGGGAAGCACGGCCAGGCCCGGCCCCACGCTGGGGCTGCCACCAGCCCTCATGTGACGGCCATCTGCGCCTCGCTGGCCCGGCCGCCGCTGCGTGGGCACCGCTTGGAGCTCTGCCTAAACAACAACTCTGCGCAACAACGCCGGGAGCTGCAATCAACTCGCAGGGCTAATTTTTTTCTAATTTTTTTTTCCTTTTTTCATGCTCCCAGCCAGTGCAATATTTGCTCTGGGGCCCTTTCGAAAGAGAAAGCACGCTGCTAGCGTGTGAGAGAAGCCGCAGCTCAGGTCCTCTATATTTAGAAAGCCAGGATGTCATACCTCGCCTTGAAATTTTCATAGTCCCCTGCACCCCACCCACCCACACACGTACACATGCTTGCGTCTGGAAAATGTTTTTTGGGCTTAGCGAAGGGTGTTGGCTTAGGGGGATTCGAGGGAGGTGCAGAGGAACAACAGCAGCTCAGGCCCGGGCGCGAAGCTCGAGGCCTCCTTAAGGCAGCGGGCACGGCCGGCACTGGGAACCCCGTGCTCCCCTGGCTGCAGGGCAGGATCGCTGCTCCTTTGGGTCTGTAACACAAATCCCAAGGCACAGCCGAGCTGTTCTGAGGCGTAGGGAAGCCCTGTCCTGTGTCACATCAAGCAGTGCTGGACCCTCAGCCAGCAAAATCTTGGCCAGGTCATTTTTGAGTGGCCACACACAGACTGCAGCGCCTGTAGCAAAAACTCCAAGAAGGTGAATTTGGGAGGTAGCTCATCTGTGCAGTTCCTCCTCCCCAGGGGTTTTTCCTTTCTGTTAAATGGCTGTCTCTAGTAATCACTACTCAGTAGCATTTATCCTCTGCTAAATTGCCTCTGTAGCCAAATATCATAAACAGTGATTGCATCTACAAAGACTGGGGTACATTTTTATTCTGGTTTTGGTACCTGGTCTCCATGACTTTGTCTGAGCAAATGATTGCAAGCCTCATCTAAATTTCAGACTTGTTGAGGGGGAGCTGGTGATTTCTTTTTCCTTTCTTTTTAAAGAAGATATGGGCAACACCTATTTAATTTGTTACCTCAATACTCCACAAAGCCATCTTTGCGTTGGAGTAAAAGATGCAGCAGGCCCCAAGGCTGGCTTACAGTGACTGGCTGCAGAGGCAGGAGCATGGAGCTCCTCAGCATGGAGCTGAGGCCACCCAAAGTCACCATTGTCCCCTCTCTTCACCTGGGTGCACCCAGGTATCCCTGCCTGGCACAGACCTCTGAGACTCAGCTACCAAATACGAGCAGCAGCCTGGTCTGAGAGGAGAGAATAACCTGCAGAAGGTGATTTGAGTACCTGCCTCTCCTTCAGTCAGATGGATTATGACTGATGAGTGCTGGGCTGACCTCAAGTTACAGGAGATATAGAGAGTGACACCGATTAAGGCAACCCTCGGCTTTCCAAGTCATGATTGTCCTGGAAATGAGATATTTGAGCTAGACAGGGTTTTAACCCCATTTCACTCTCATAGCTGTGCAAGGAGAAGTATTTTTAATTAGCCCAAAGCTAACTAAAGAGGGATTTCTCCTCACTTCAGTGTAGGATTTCTCTTTCACCAAAATTATGATAAGAGGAATCCTTTCCCTGATCTGTCCTCCATGAGGCTGCCTGGGAGCATCACTGCTGGAGCCACAGCTGCATGCATGCAGAGGTGTATGGAAATCACCCTCATATCTTTTTTGGGACATTTCCTTGCAGTTCCACAGCTGACAGAGCTGACACAGGGAGGGCAGGGGAAGCTGGTGTCCCAGATCCATAATGTACCCGAGTCAACCAAGCCCTGCAGCAATCCCCATTTATACTGACACTAGGTCACCAGGGATTTGGTGGGATAGTTTAGGGAACAATCACACTGAAAAGGGAAGAAAATAGATATTTATACTTTCCCTTCCACCTTGTGAATCCAGGCAGGAGAGCAGCATGCACATGAAGGGACCCAAGAGGAAATACAAAATCCTCCCACCCCGTTTTGCTGCCCAAACCTGCCAACACACTGAGAAACAGTGAAAACATGCAGAAAATAAACCCCCAGAAATCAGGCACTTTGGGCTTTCAAGATCCAAAGTGTTGTTAGATTAGGAACGTGAAAATTAATGTATTTTTATGGTTTGTCCAGTTCTTCCAGACTGCGTCAGGTTATGACCCAGGCAGCCAGGCTTCTTTGCTGTCACCAAAGGAAGAAAATTTTGTAACCTGACTGGGAGAGGGGAGGGATGGAAAAGAGCAGTTTTATAGGATGTACTCATATATCTATCTATATATTCTGGTAAGGCTCCTTTTTGCATAGATTCAGCTTTTTTTTTTCTTTTTTCTTGTGTACAAAAGGAAATAGTAGCATCTCAGCTGGCAAAATTCTGTGATTCTGAATCAACAGGAGTTGCATCTCCACTTTATTTCTAATAGAATTTTTCTGTCACCCCACCCAGGTTTCAGTACTTCTCTTGCTTCTCCATTTTCCAGTGAGGCAGGACTTTCCTGGCACATCCTCCCCTGACCCCACAAAAGGCACTGGGTCTGTGAGCTCTGTGTGAGTCGTCCCTCCTTAGCCAAGGCAGGGGAGGCACAATTTGCAAACTGGCTCCCGAGACTTCTCCTGAGTTCTCCAGCCACTTGATCATGCTGTTGCTTACAGCAAATTATCAAAAAATGACAGAGATCCAGTGCTTGAAAATCCCACAGGATAATTGCCTGCTGATAGACAACAAGAGCATTTCATTAGCCCAAGTGGCAAGTGTGACTACTGAGTGGTGGGAACAGCAGGCCCCGGTCTTAATGCCACCAAATTGCACCTGAAAGGGAAAATTTGGGACCTGCAGACAACAACCAGGGACCCCTCTGTGCTGCATTGAGTAGGAGAGGCTTGCAGGGCATGTAGGATCACAGGGTATGAAGGCTCATCCTCATCCTCATCTGTGAGGAAAGCTGACCCCATTTGAAAGGTTCACTCCACCTGGGGCTCAGTGCCAGGCTTGCTCCACTCCTCATCCCCAGATAGCTTTGGGGTGACAAATCCTCAGCCCTGGAGGGAAGAAGCAGGTAGAGTAGAAGAGGAATAAAGATTTATTTGATTTGTCTTTGTCTGAGCATGGCACACCTTACTGTAAGGCTTTCCCCACTAACAGGAACATGTTGATTTGGGCTGGTATGGAGTCTGGTGGATTTTTCTTTCAGTGCCTGTATGAGGATCTGATTCAAGGCACTGAAATGGAAGAAAAACTAACTCATATTTCCTGTGCCACTGAAATGGATGAGAAACTAATTCATATTTACCACACCTAATACAACGCATCATTAGCCCTGCTGCAGCACAGTACGGGCAACACCAGCTATTAAAGAAAGCGGGTTGATTAAGGGACAGCCTTGAAGACTAAAAATAGTCAGGGAAATAAGAATCAATGCCATATGAAAGCAAACACGCAGTCAGTTGTTATCACAGAGCTTTCACGTGATGGTCTGTGCACTGATCTCACCCGGAGAGTGTTTGTTTTGGACAGTCTTAAAGGGTCCGGCCCCATGGATTGGCAGCAGCACATATGGAGTGATCTGAGAGCACAAGCCTGATCCAAAGTCCATGGAAGTCAAGGTAGTGACTTGTCCAAGCACTCCCTGTAGGAATCACTCTGGGTTTGGAAAGATATGTTGCAGTTAAAGACATTGGTCTGGGCTTAGGGAAAATGTACTGATGCTGTCACTGTCACTGTCAAATCCAGCCAGAGACAAGTGAAAAACAGAGGGGTTGTAGCTAATAAGTGCAACACTGAATGAAAATAAAGTGGCTGAAGGAAAACTTAAGCAGTCAAAGGAAAATGCAGCAAGTTTAAACAAACTGCCTTGGCCCAGACACATTGCACAGAACATGCAGTGATTTGAAGGGGAAGAGAAGAAGGATGACAGGAACTCAGCATCCCGCTTTTTCACAAGCCTCAAAAACATCGCAGGCGATGTGAGAAGAAAAAAAATACATGGCTTTAGTCCTGTCTGGGAACATGTGGCACAAACTGAGGCAGGGGAGATTAAACTTGGCTTTGCCCTATTTCCCCCCTCTTTTTTCACTCCCCTGCTCTTTGCTAGTATTAACTGGGCTGCTTGGTCCTCAGCAAACAACCGAGTAGCCAAAATATGGGCAGGATTCACGCCATAACCAAACCAGCCAATGAATGAAATAAGGCACTTGTTTCCCGGAGCAGAGGGAGGGGAAGGGGGGGATTTAAGCATTTCTGTGAGGTGTTGGAAACCCACCTTGAGCAGAAGCAGTCCCTCAGCTCACACAAACCACCGGCACTCCTCTGACGTCAATTGGCAGCCACTGGTTTGCACCATCCCAGGGCTGGCTGCAGCAGCACAAGCAAACAGCTCGCCCAGCCAGCAGGACACACGGTGAGAGGCGAGTCCTGCACCCCTTCCCTCTGCCTCACTGCTCTCCAGCATCACCCACCGCTCTGTTTTTAGAGGCAAAAAGGCACAGACCAGCTATGGCAGGCGTGTCTCAGGCGAGTGGCACGTTGGCTGGCACTGGGTGGGTGGAACAGGGTTGCAGGGGGATACCCAAAACCTGAGGGTGCAGTGGGTCTCTGCTGCTGAGGCCCTCGGGATTCAGGGCCACCCCTGAGCTGTGGCAATGCCCAGGCAGGCTGTCAGGGAGAGAGCAATGCTCATGCAGCTACGTGAGAGGCAGGATCTGCATCCACAGGGAGGCTTCTGGCTCCATGAAAGGGATGGCTGATGTCCTCCAGGATCTCCTCCTCCTCCAGGATCTCCTCCTCCATCTGGAGATCCTGTGAGAGAGGGTTTGGGGGAGTTTGTGAAAGAAGGATGAGAAAATTACTGACCATGGCACATACCACAGGCACTCATCTGCTGTCCCCTTTCACTCTTTCCACCAAACAGACTCCAGGCCTGAAGGGAGTGGGAACAGGAGGAACCTAACTCTTCTCAGGGTGCTTCCTGCAGCCCACAGTAGGAGGAAAAGGAGTCAGCAGCTGTTCAGCTCCTTCCCTGGCCTCCCACACCGGGTTCCATCCCACAGCCACCCATTCCAGCCATCCCAACCCTGAATGCATCCCACAGGGGACACAGGGAGAGCTGCAATGCAAGAACTGTGTCCCATCACTGCCTGTGGGGCTGGGCAGCCCTCGGTTTCGGGGGACGCTGCTGAGGCAGCAGTGGCAGGATGAGGCAGCCTGGGGAGCCTCTGGGGACCACGCACGGCTGCCTTCCTGGGCTGCATTTTTCAGCAATGGCAGAGCAACCCACTCCCTTTCTTCCCACCTGAAAGGCCTCCAAAGGCCTTGACTTCCAGAATAGGAGGTAGCTACAGCCCTTGCAAACCAGACCAGCTCAGATGAAGCTGCCCTGAATGAACCCACAATGAAGGCAGCCAGAATTGCTGATTGCCTCTGAAAATAAAAGCACCAGAGACCTTTAACTCCCATATCTCCTTACCTACCTGTGCTGAAGGCTGATCAGGAGCTTGGCTTGTGTGGTGCAGCACAGAACCCCCACTGAGATGTCTGCTCCATCATTCCTGGAAAAAGCAATGTTGTGTGGAGCCACAGGCTGGAGCTCAAAGGCACAGTGGAGAAAGGAGGCTGGACAGAGCTGTTCCCAAGCCAGAATCAGTTTGCTCCCAGCACCTTTGCTGCTTCCAGAGACAAGAAGTGGGCTGAGAGGGTGTGTTGTTATGTCTTTTCACAACACACCTCCTTCTTGGAGACCCCTTTGTGGAGTTCCTGGACCTCCGTTTTAACTGCTCCAACACAGTTGAAGTGAGGAATAAGCCTGCCCTGGGACTTAAGTTTGAACCTGTTCATTTCATGGGATGGTGGGAGAATGTGGGTCTCTTCCCAAACCTGCTTTTACAAGTTTTGGTTGAAGTGCTCACCAAGAAGGCAGAGGGCCCAGCTGAACCCCTGCAGTGATGCAAGGAGACCCAGTTTTGAGGCATGACAAATTCAGCGACCTGCTGAGGGCCATGGGCTTCGTGGGGAGGCAGAAGCCCTGTGGGACAGGGACACAGGGGGAGCACCAGCTGCCTGCAGAGCCCAGGGGCTGGCTGGGGCAAGCACAGCAGTGGGCAGGTGTTTCCATCAGCAAAACCTCTCGAGAGCAGCCACTTGCTAAAATAGATGCCACGCAATCAGCTGAAAAAGAAAGTGCCAGTGCCCAGCTGCCTGCTGCAGGCACAGCACAGAGGAGAGTGGCTATTTTTATCAGGGACAGCCAAAGGCTGTGGAAGGTGATAGGGGCAGCTGGCAGAGGTGTTCCCTCTGCACCATGCCAGGGCTGCATCCCAACAGTTCCCCGTGCACCTGGTCATCCTGGCTGGCTGGAGGGCCTCTGCTCACCTTCCCAGGAGCTGTCATGCTCCTGCAAACCCTGTCACCATCAGCTGCACCTGATGGGGATGCCTTCTGGGGATGCCCTCACTGGCAGTGTCCCAAAGGGGTGTTAAGAAACAAACCAAGCCACCCACACTGTGCTGGGTGCTGAGAGAAATTAATCAGCCCCTCCTGCCTTAAATCATGGGATCAGCCTCTGGGTGACCAGAATGAACTCTGTGTGTGTGTGTGGTACTTGGTAGTGGCCATTCCTCATCCCTGGGGCACCACAGGGCTGGGGGCACCTCCCTCAAGCACAAGGGTATGAGTGCTTGTGCAAAGCAGCACCCTGGGGGCTGAGGAGCCCAAGCAAACCTCCCCCAAGACATTGTGCAAGCAGTGGGAATGTGTGGCTTCTGGGCACATTGGTTCTGGCAGCAGCATCCCACAGGCTCCTCTGAGCAAGCTGTGGTAGCACAGCCCCAAGACTCACACTCACAGCATATGGAATCCAGCCCTTCTCCAAATGTCACTCCCTGCCTCTACAGGCACCACCCAAACCCACCTTCTGCTCCAATGAAAGCCTGAGTGTGGCTGTGTCATCTGCAAGGAGCAGGATCGCTCCAATCTTCCAGCCTTTCTGCTTGAAACTGGTGGGCTTTTTCCCTATTTAGTGGGCCACGTGTGTTATGATAATTGTAGCAAACTAGGGCAAGTAAAAAAAGAAAAAAAATCTACAAGAAAAGGGGAAAAAATGTAGAAACATTGTTCTTCCTCCTCCTCTCCTCTAAGATATCCTACAGACTCCATCCAAAATGCCCTTGCTGTACCCTCACAAGCAGCACTGTGGTCGGGAGGGGCTGGTACTCAGCAGTGCCACCAGATGCTGCTGGGAGGACCACCTTCTCTGGGACTGAGCCTGAAGTTCATCCTGTGGGATTAGAAGATTCACTGCTGATAGCTACTCATTTCCATGGTGATTATTCCCTTCCACACACAGAGTAAATGGCCTATGTGGCTCTGAGCACCACAGGAGGCAAAGCTCTCGTGGGAAAGCCAGGCCCAAAACACTTGGAGAGAGGAGAGGAGAGTAGAGGAAAGGGGGGTAATGATTTGCCCATCATGGACCAAGCTCTCAGACTTGACAAATGCCCCTGCTGGGATCCAGACCCCGAGCAGGCTGTCACAGCTTGGTACAACCAGCTGTCCTTTGGGTCAATTTGGAAGCTGGCAGCACAATTCCAAGTGTGCTAACAGCAGAGCACAAATCTGAGAAACACAAACCCAGCTCTGCTGCTGACTTCCAGCATGGTCCCAGAGAGCCACAGCATCTCTGTGCTCCTGCCCGCAGCCTTTCCCCCACCACACACTGCAAACCTTTTGGCCAGGGACCATGGTTTTCATGTTTGCAAACAAGCGTGTGAATCATGTGGAGCAAACCCGCTGGGCTTGGGGCAGCATTTCTGATTTACACCGCTGTAAATTACTGCCTCTGCTTTCAAAAATGTTGTTATTCTGTTGGACAGGGTCCCGGTAACTCTGCAAAGAAGGGAGTGGGAGAAATTCCTCATGGATGAATTCCTTATGATTTATTTGCTGCCGAGCATCGTGCAACCACTTGCCTTGCGCAAGGCTGAGCTCCCCACGAAGAATGACAGGGGACACGAGTGACCTGCAGCTCATTTGTCACCACCATCTGTCACCAGGGCCATGCAGAGAACCAAGCACGGAGCAAATGGAGGCCAACCTCCTGCTCCAGGGTCCCGGCAGGCTGGCACCAGCAGGACAGGGCTGGGCAAAAGGCTTGTCCTGAGCATCAGGGAGAGGCCACACGGGGCCCCCAGCACTGCTCTGCCCTCCAGGTGAGCAGGGCAGGGCTGCTGTGTGGTGCTGAACATTTGCTGCTGCTCTTCAGCCTCCAAAGCAAGCTGGGCATCTTGGCTCATTCTCTCCCGTGGGCAATCCCATACAGCTGCTTAGAGAAGCTTCAGCAAAAGGATTAATGCAGGGGTTTGTGTGTGTGTAAAAGTGCAAAACTTATTTCTGGGCTAAACACATGAATGAGGACACAAGCATCATAAAGTCACCCCAGGACATTGTGTTAATATTTGAGGTGTCTGCAGCTCATGTGCTGTAAAAAACAATGTGCCACAGTGGATAGTGGCTCCAGAGCACTTGGTGCTGTACAAACGAGGAATAAATTGGCTGCTTCTGCCTAAGAAGGAGCTCACAAGGTTGTTTTTCACCATTGCAACAGGAAGGTGGAAGAAATAAAAGGAGATACAGGATAGCTCATCAGAAAAATACACATTTTGACCCAAGGTGTTCATTCATCCTTTTAGCAGCAGGTCCAGCCAAAGTCACTTTGACTGATTAGGAAAACTTTCCAAACATAGATTAGGGGTCAAATAGGAAGCTCAGCCATGAAAATACTCATGCTGGGTGGAGGATGAGGAGGGAAGAAGAACATCCTTGGGGAGGGAAGTTGCTGAGAGCAGGGCTGGTGGGGGAGACACAAGCAGGAGTCCTCAGACTCCTGTGTTGCAGCCAGGGATGCAACACAGATGTCCATCAGACAGGATGGTTCAGGAATAGAGGTCACATCTCCACAGGATGACCCTCCTACTGGGGCTGTCAGAGCTACCAGGAAGGCTCTGATTGTTTCTCCTTCTGAGAATGCATTTATCTGTGGCTAAAAATTAGGACCTAGTCTACATCAATCTTGTTGGTTAATTCACTGAAAGTGGTCTGAAAAAATATAGATAAAGACTTTCCCTTGTTAGTCACCTTCCAGTGATGCATAAATGCTCTGACAGACAATTACCACTGATACTGATTATAACTAGGACAGGAAATGAACAGGTGAGTGTGAAATAGAAATTTATTTATAAAGATGCAATTGAAACAAAATCCATTCTCTGCAGGTCTGAGAGTTTAAGAAGGAAAAAATGCCTTTACTGGATGTCTTTGCTCTCTCTGCTGAGGTTTGGATGCTTCCTCAGGAACGGGAAGGCCACATCCCTGGAAACAACAGGCTGAAATAAACAGGCAGCATGGCAACAGCTGAAAATAGCCATGAAAAGCAGCCAGAGAGAGACCCTCAGCCCAAGACAGAGCACTGCAGCATCCATCAGGCTGAGCCGGTGCTTGCTCAACCCTCCACAGCAGGACATCAATAGTAAATGCATTTTAAAATGAAAACTAAGTCTTAACTGTGGCAAATGTGGCTGTAGGTGCTTCTTGCAGAGCTGGGACATGGAAAAATGCCACCACCACTGATGAGTCTCCTCAGGGCAGTGGTAGTGACTCCATTTGCCTCTCCTGGAGACCGGGCCTCTCTTAGTGCTGTGCTTGTGGGTCCTCCAGCCTGGGAGCTGCAGACTCTCACTGTCACAACACTGAAACCCTTTTGCAGGCTTGCCCTGTGCCAGAATCCCATGGGAGGCTGTGCTGTGGCTGCTGGCCCCCAGCACCAGGCTCACTTTCCCCAGCCACACATCCTCAAACCAGGCCAAGACCTAATTTGCTGGCCACAGGCTGGAGGTGGCTCTCGCTGGGGAGGGAAGGCTTTTGCCAATTTGTTATTAAATCACAGCATTATTCATGCCAGCATTAGGCTGTCTGGGACTAAATGCACAGCAGCTACATACCTGGGTTCTGCCAGACAGCTTGGGGCAGGGATGCAGGGAGAGCTGGGTCTTTGAGCAGGGCTGTCTTCCTGTGGCTGACTTGAATCCTTGCCCTGCTCAGCCTCTGTTGCTGCCAGATTCATGACTCTCACCCTGGAGGTACAGGAGGGAGAGAAGGCCTCTGGAGATGTGCTTTTGGATGTAGGAACCGCTGCAGTGCTGAAGTCCTTTTGCTGCTTTATCCCTCGGTGTCCAAATGGCTTGTCCTTACCCCACCCAGAGCCACCCCTCCTGGCAAAGCTGTGACAGCACAGAGTTACATATCAAATGGACAACTGGTCCCTGTTGGTTCCCAGGACACCCCAAGGGCTCTGGGCTTGGAGGAGCTGAATATCACAGGAGGTCACCTGGCAACAGCGAGGGTATCCACGTGGAGCTGCATCCCCCAGCAGTCCTGTGTACCTGTCCTTGTGGAGAAGGAGATCCTCAGGGGCCACCAGCCTTCCAGGAGTGGTTTCAAACAAAACAGGAAGGCTTATGAGCAGATGTGGTTGCTGCACCACTGCTGCCAAGGCTCTGCTCCACAGGCATCAGCTGTGGGGAGAGTTTTAACCCAAGCTGCAGTGCCACAGGCCCGGCATTGGTACATAAACAGCCTCCAAAATCAGGAGGGGAGTGTGTAGCTCTTTCAGAGCCGACCGGATGGTTCCCTCACTTGACATGTCCTCGTCTTGAAACAACATCACTTTGTTGAATTTTGTGGCTTTCTATGTGGAACAACATTAGCTCATCCAAGTCTGTGGTTTATTTGAAAATGAAATTCCGGTAAGCTTTTGTACCATCTGGCAGCGTCCAACCGAGTGAGGTTTAGGGAGAAACCACTGCACACGTGTGCACAAACACATACACACACCAGAAACACTGTAATCATCATAATCAGTACTTGCAGGAAGCCTGGCATCGTCAGGGCAAGGGGAAGAGGGAGAAAATCAGTGCCTGACTCCTGTCCCAGCCGTTTGCCTTCCGTGGGGCTTGGCTCCTTCCAGCAGAGGGCATTTTTCGAGCCGTCCCTCCTGCGCCGCTTCTGCCCCTCTGTTCCTCTGACGTGAACTTCCAAGTGGCTCCAGATGTAAATCAAACACAGCTGGGTGAGCTGCGAGCCGGCACTCCCCGTCAAATTCACAGCTGCTGCAGGTCACTGCCCTGCTTTGGTGGGGAGAGGTTCTGATGTACACCAGCCTGGCCAGATGCATTGAGGAGGGCCTGAAGCATACAGGAGAGGTGTGGGGCCGAGGTGATGGCTTCTTGGTTGCTCGATGCAATAGCTGAAGTGTTTCATTAGGTGGATTCCCTCCTGGTTCCTCTGGTCCAGGCAGGAAGCAGGACACATGGCAGATCCTTGAGATTTTGTACCATCCATCTCACCCTTTCCCTCCTCCTCTCACACCTGAATACAGAAACCTGCAGCTGGCAAAGTGAGAGAAGATGTGGCCATCACCCAGGTACACAGGAGACCACCAGGCATCTATCTGTCACCTTCTCCCCTGCAAGAGGGTTTGATTATTTCTTCTCCCTGGTATCCAGGGAGAGGATGCATGGGAAAGGTTCAAAGCTGTGCAGGGGAGGTTTAGAACTGGATATTAGGAAGCATTTATGTACCAAGAAGGTGGGGAAACTGGAGCAGACTTCCTAAAGGGGTGGTCAATGCCCCAGGTGTGCTTGAGCAGCATTTGGACAATGCCCTTTACAATGTGCTTCAACCTCTGGTCAGCCCCAAAGTGCTCAGGCTGTTGGACTGGATGATCATCATAGGTGCCTTCAAAATGAAATATTCTGTTCTGTTCTATTCTACTCTATTCAGTTGCTTTCCTTAATTTCTTTCAGGTTTCTCCTTTCTTTCATACTCAGCTGCTCATGGGTGTAGTATTAAATGTGTGTGTGATGGAAAAGAAATGGTGGGGAACATGAGATGCTGGTTAGGACTGGAGGGCAGTTTACTGGGAGAGCCAAACCCAAAGTTCCCTGGAGCCAGCAGGGAGGCTTCCAGTCATCCAGGAAGCACAGGATGCCTATACATGTTCACCTCTACAAACTGGGGAACAGAGGAAAATTGATGTAGCAGCTTTAAAACAACCCTAAATTACAGCAGAGATCTGCTTTTGAGGACAAGCAATGGGAGTCTGAAGGATAAGCTCTGATGATAAGCCATCATCACTGAAAGACTTCAAATGCACGGAGGTCACGCAGTGCCCTGCTTTGAGGGGACATTTCCAGCAGCAGCTCAGTTTTTGCATCACAGTTTCCAACTGCATGAACGGGACTTTTGATGGAAATCATTGTGGATATCTCCATTCAGAACCAGCACTGCTGGATTTCAGTCAGAATGCATCACATGCATTTAAAATCTATGCATGCCCATCTGAGAGTATTTTTTCCCTGCACTGGACATGGGGAGAAACCTGTGACCCTGAGGCAGGTGGAGGGCAGCAGAGGAAGGCAGGGTACCCTCAGCCCCAGCCTGACAGGGGCTGCTTTTGCCTGACTGCTGAGTCCCAGCTCCTTCCTCCACACGAGATCACCGGCACCAGCCTAGAGCTGCTGACAGTAGCAGGAATTGGATCACCTAAGAGCATCCCCTGTGATCCTGACCAGAGAAATAAAATCTACTCCATCCACAAAGGCTTTAAACCCAGGCAGCACAGCATTTCCAAAATGTGGCCCTGGTGAGGTGCTGCTCCAGCTGAGCTGCAGATGGGAGGCTGACACGCTGTGAAAATCCTGCTCTAATTCTTTTTTTACAAGGATTTTTTTTTTTAATATATATATAGTTTTGCCTCCGGCATATGCTGTACTAGTGTAGCAGCTCTTCAAGTACCATGTTTTGCAGTGAATGTGTGAGTGACAGCACCTAAAAACAGCAGCTGTTACATAAATAAGGCTGGCGCTTCCCTGCGAGTGCCGCCGTGGCAGTGGGGACAGAGGCCAGCACAGCCCAGGGATGACATCACTGTCCTGTACAGGGGGGCACAAAGTGGGGGACACCCCCCAGGGCAGCCCTGGCCACCACTAAGCTCCCCAGCCCTCACAGATTGTCACCTCCCCAGGGCAGAGGCTGATGCGTGCCTGCTGTTTGTCACCAGTGACATTCCTGTCACTGCCATCCTGTAAAACAGCAAATGGATAAAAAGAAGAACCTAAACCATGGATTTGTGGCATCTCACTGTTATTTTGCTGATGCTGTGTATAAGGATTAACGTGGCCATTGTTCCAGCATGATATATGTTGTGTCTTAATGAGCAGCTTAATTATTTTGCTTAGCAGGAGATGGCCAATAAAGTATTAAGAAGCCAAATTTGGCACTTGCTTTCCTTTCATATTAAGATGCAAAAGTCTGATTTGTACTGCCTGTAAATTTGCCATATCTCAGCATGCAAATACTCCTGAATAATTTAGGCTTTCTTTAAGAAGCGATATACCCAGAAAAGATTAATATTCAACAGATGTCCATCATCCAAGCAAACACTTTCTTTTTTTTCTAAAACTGTACCGAGTTTCTCATAAATTCCCTTAATGGGACAGAAACCATCCTGGTCCTTCTTCATAAGGCTTGTCTGTTTGCTTCAGTTCATGAATGTGACAGGAAAACTTTTCCTGCATGAAGCTTAAGAATGTTTGGCCCCTTGGAAGGACAAGAGAGGATGAACACTCACCCAGACCCAAAAGGGAATAACAAAGAGGACAGTAGGAGGAAAGCTGGGATCTGAGGTCATGTTTGAGTCTGTAGGAAGAGTAGATGGCAGAAGCCTGGCTGGATGCAGCTTTGCTCACACATCCCCTGCTTTGGTGGACAGGAGCAGGGTGAGGGTCACTGAGGCACTCCCAGGGTGTGCATCCCACTCTGGTAACTCTTCTGCATGTTGTAAGGTGGCAGTCAGGAACCAGGATTCCCACGTTTCCATTTTGAGAGTGGAATTCACTGAAACATAAGCAGGAGAACTGAAACACAGTGTGCTTCAGGCTTGGGTATCAGCAAGAGAAGGTTTTGTCTCTCTGACCAAACCTACAGCTGATACATCTGTGAGGAAAATGCTGTGAGCGCATCAGCAAAGGTGTGTGATTCACCCATAACTAAATGGGTACAAACAAATCACCAGGTTTGGATTATAAAATAAACAACACCTTTAAGATTTATGTCCCTGTTCATAAAGCCAAGATTTCTGGTAGGAAACAAATCCAGCAAAATATAAATGGGCATTGATTATTAATTTTAGCAGAAGTTCAAGTTTTTCTGAAGCCTGAGGTGATCTCAGGTAGCTCAGCCTCCTGGCAGGTGAGAACCAGGTTTGTGTTTTGAACCTGGAGCTCAACTTTCTGTGGGTCCAGATGCATTTTCTTGGGCTTGGAACAGCTGGCAAAGGATTTATTTCAGATTGTGAAGTCACAGAGGCAGGCAGACATCAAGTCACAGCATGGAAGAACTGCTCTCTAAAAACTGTTCTAAGACCAAGTGCCCAAGACATTGATCATCACAGAGGGTAACTGTAAAGGCTGGAGGGAATTAATGGCTTCTTAGGGGTCATATGGTTCCACAGAGGAATTCCAGGAAAACAGCTCGGGAATACATGATGCTGCTCCTACTTGTTGGAGAAGCAAATGGGTTCCCTTAACTACAGGCTGAGCCTCAGAGCATCTTCAGCCACCTCAGCTTCCCTGGATGAGCTTGTGGACACAATGCCTCTTTGGAAGGCCCAAGTATCCCTGTAATAGCTATGGTTGAACCCCCTTGCCTCATCCTATCAATCCTTTAAATTGAGACATTTCTTGCCCAGGGCATGACTCTGCAGCCGCAGCAGGTCCTGCCTGCCCAGCATCCCCTGGTCTCAGTGCCAGAGGGCAGCCTGGCAGCAGGATCAGCTGGGTGGGACTTGGGAAGGACTTAAGTAAGGGATCAGAGAGAATCCCTCTCTGGTCTCTTCTTTCTCTAAACTACCAATAATGGAAGTTTAGGGAAAGGAGAGTCTCTGGGAGCATTTCGGAAGCCAGGGCTTGGTATTTTATTAAAGTGCAGCACCTGACAGGAAGGATATAAACGCAGCCATAAAAGATACCCCAATGTGTAGTCCCTTCATGTCAAGTTGCAGAGTCAGGTAAGAGTATTTATTTCAATAAATAATCAAGAAGTGTCTTCAATCAAGTGACAGCTTGTTCTCATACTGTAATTAAGTTTGAAGCTCAATTACTATTGTCTAAGTCAATGGCATAGACAGGATTATTACAGGAAAATCCCCAGAGATTGGTACAGAGGGGAGGAAATGAGAGTTCAATGTAAAGCTGAGTGTAACCCAGGCCGGATCCTGCTGCTGAGCTCTGTGCCTGTGGAGGCGCACATCAGTCATGGAATTGCCAAAAATGCTTTCTGCAGCCTGCAAAGGGAGGTGAGAAGATGTGTGAAAGCAGGAGCTAGCCCTGAGAAAATCAGTGCAAGCTGGACATCAGCTTCTGGGGCTGGATGGGCCAACAATGGCCCCCAAACCTGCCCTGTGCTGGCTGCACCCAGAGCCCAGGGCAGCAGGGCAGGGGGGATTCTGCCCCTCTGCCCCTCTCTGCTGAGCCCCCCCTGCAGGGCTGCATCCAGCCCTGGGATCCCAGGACAGGAAGGACAGGGAGCTGCTGGAGCCAGGCCAGAGCAGGGACACCAAGGGGATCAGAGGGATGGAGCAGCTCTGCTGGGAGGAAAGGCTGAGGGAATTGGGATTGTTCAGCCTGGAGAAGAGAAGGCTTTGGGGACCTCATTGCTGCATTTTTTCAGCATTTAAAGGGGGCAGAGTTTTAGCAGGACCTGCAGCAATAGGTTATGGTTTTAAACTAAAAGAGTGTCAATTTAGATTCGATATAAGGAAGAAGTGTTTCACAGCGAGGGTGTTTTACATAGGAATAGGCTGCCTGAGGAGGCGGGGGATGCCCCACCCTCAGAAACATTCAAGGTCAGGTTGGATGGGGCTCTGAGCAACCTGATCTGGTTGAAGATGTCCCTGCTCGTCGCCGGGAGGTTGGGCTGGATGACCTTTAAAGCTGCCTCCCACCCCGAATTATTGGCTGAATGTGTGACTCCACATGTGCGGCTGGGCGCTGCCAGGCGCTGTGGCTGTGTGGGAGCTGCAGCTCGAACGTGCGTCTGCATTCTGCGAGCTCGTTATCCTGCGGGGCTCCTCTCCTTCCCCCAGCTCCTCTTCCCCACCAGGCTGTTTCCTCCAGCTGCAGCAGAGCAGCTCAGCCACACCGGCTGATGGGGACAGATCGCGGCACCGGCAGGGCTGAGGACCTCCCGAGGTGAGGGACCACCCCTCCCACCGCTCCCTGAGGACAGCTCTGGACATTGCTGGTGTCCAGCTCGCAGCTGTTTTCCCTCAGCTCAGCTCTGGTTACTGCCCGAGAGCTCCACTTCATCCCTGCAGCTTCCAAGTCCTTCAGCTGCTTCTCCTGTTTGTGCTGAGGGACCAGGGAAGCACCAAAGCCTAAACTCTGTGTTCCCACTCCAGGGGACAAACAAGGAGAGCATCATCAAGTTTACTTGGCTTGCATTTCATGAAATAATTTCAAAAGTGTCTTTAGCTTTGGAGAACCTGGGTGGTAATCCTAAACACAGGGCTTCAGATGTCACTGCTGGGATGCTGCTGCAGCTGGCTCGGAGCCTCAGTGCAGCTTAAGCTCAGGGCCTTTTGACCATGGAGGACTTTTTGGAAAGTGGGAATGGTTTTTTTCCCCCTCCCCATTTGAATTTGTTCACGAAGTTCAAAAGGAAACGATGCCTCTGAGCTGCCAACAGATGTCTAAGATAATGAATACACTCAGTGCTGATGGAATTACTGCTTGTACACACAAAAATCCTCACTATAACGCAATCCAGAAGTTACATGATCATTTCATTTATGAAAAAAAGTTATGTTTCCTTTATCCCTCCTTGCCAAGTGGTGTCCTGTTATGAAGAAGTTTCCTTCTCTTGCCTGTCCTTTCTAGCTGCCTGTTTGTGTTCCAGGTGTCACAGCTTTATGTTTCTTCCCAGCTCTGCATGAAGCAACACCACCACTGCAGGGAGCTTTCCATAAGCCCTTACCCCTCCTGCTGTGAGCTCCCAGCATGGGACCCTGCAGGAAGCCTGATGCTGAGTGTCTCACTGGCACTCCTGGTCTTGAGCAGCAGCTCAGGGCCAGCCAACGTGACCAGGGGCTTTGCCACACCACTGGTGCTCGGTGTCAGCAGCACGGCAGGGTCCAGGCCCTGCTGTCCCCTCAGTGTGGGATTGCCACCCCTGCCCTGTGGTGGGCACACATCCTGTGCCCGTGGGCTTGCCACCAATGCCCTGTGGTGGGCACACATCCTGTGCCCATGGGCTTGCCACCCATGCCCTGTGGTGGGCACACATCTGTGCACCTGCCCTGACATCCAAACTCAGGCTGTTCCCCCTGAGTGGGGCAGGCACTGCAGCCTCTCCTGGCTGTGCTCTCAGTGAGCTTTGCTCTCAGCCCTGGATATCACCTCTGGGCATGAGGAGCAAGCCCAGGCCCCATTGTCTCCTCCATACTACATCTGCTGCCAAGGAAAATGCCAATTAGTGCCAGCTGTCCTCAGCCGCTCCTTGCAGGGCTGAGAGGGGGCCTGGAGCTGGGCCCCCTCTCTTGTCTTCCCTTTGTAGTGTCTGACTCCCTCAGTTTGCCTATTGATGTCCAGGGATTTGCTAAAAAAACCCAACAAACATAAAATCCTTATTCAGGCAGCTTGATGTTCAGTGCCCTGTTCTATTTCATATGTTTGAAGTGTAATAGATTATTATTAAAATAGAGCAATGTGGTAATAACTCCCCATACTGTGAGGATGCTCAGAAGCCAGAGCAGCCTGGCCTGGGGCGTTTGCAGCCCTCTCACGCATCTGCATTTACTGGTCCTTGGCTGCTTTCCAAGTCTGGCACAATCAGCAAGAGGAATTCAAGAGGCAACTCCTAAAGGAAATATTTCTGGGTTTCAGATGGTCACCAGCACCATGGTGCCACCAGAGCAAGCTGAAATGTCACCAAAGAGCAGCAGCACATTTCCCAGCACAGGTTAGCTCATTTGGCCATCATTCCCAAAAGCTGAGGATCTTAGCTGGAGTTTAAGCCATCCCCCAGGGCTGAGTGGGTAAATCCATGCCCATCTTCTCACCCCTGGTACATTGGTGTGCAGTTGTGTTTGAGCCTGACCTGGGACATCTGTGCTCCTGGGCGGTGTCACTCAGCCTTGAGGGGCAGCAGGCTCCCTTTGGCCATCCTGCCCTGCTGAGGTTGCAGGACTCAGGTGATGGCTTTGTCACCTGGGGTGGTCTTGATGCCTTAAGTTTTAGCTTTCATATTTCCCAGATTCTGTACTGCCTCAGTGTGTAACTCTGAACTTCATATAAAGTGTCAGCAAGTTCTCTTCACTGTTGAATTAGACAAAACAATCTTTTTCCAGCCTGAGAAGCAAGGATGCTGTTGCAGCTTCAGGACCCAAAAGTACAAACAACAGTGAATTGAGGAGAGCAATGTGAGAGGATGGGACTTCATAACCTGAAACTGTAACTGGACAATTAATCCCAATATTTAAATGGACCAAAACTTATAAAAGTGTGAAAACTCATGACCGGTCATACATCTTGGGTAGAGCCACAGAAGGGTTCTTGTACTGCCCAAGGTGCATCCTTTGAAGGCCTTTTAATAAACACCTGCTTTGTTCCTTTATCTCTGTCTAGCCTCTGTTCCAGGTTAGCCTCTCTAGGCATCACTTTGAGCTCAGGCCATACAAACCAGTCCCAGTTCCAAGTAGCAACTCCCTGCAGGGTCACAGCACAGGGCCCTGCACAGAGTCAGGCTGAAAATACAGAGGTGGAAAGATTTTGCCACAAAGTAGAAGGCAAGACAAGCTTTTTTTTTTTTGTCTGAAGCCATTGCTTCATCAAACAACTGGCATTCCTCACCCTGGCAGTAATTCCCAGCTACCAGCCAGCCCCTCTGGACTCACCAATGGCACGTGGGTAACGCTGCAGCCGGTCACTTGGCCATAGCGTGTTTGCAATTTATAGCTGACTTCCCCAGAGCCCTGCTAAGTCACTAAGCAGCCTTGTGGTCTGAGCAAAGGTTTAGGAGCCAGGAAAATCTGGATGAATCATTTGCTCACGCACTGGTGACCTGAGAAAATCAGTTGACCTCCTTGTGCCCGGGCTGTGAGAGCAGCCACCAGGAGCCCTGCAGATGTCAGGGACTGTCTTGCCTAGCTCCAGCCAAGAGCAAGTCCCTGGCTCTGGCAGCAATTGCAGAATGCACAGGGTGTGTCCCAGAGCCAGGATCCCACAGAGCTGCAGCCACTCAGGCTGCCTTTACGGGGGTGCCAGCCCCGAGCCCTTTGGAAGCCGAGGGAAGACTTGCAGAGATTTGTGTGTTGCAGCCTGGGACTCACTCACTCCCCTCCAGTGTCTGTCTGGATTTTGAATAGCTCATATAATATGTTATAAATGACAATTAAAACATAAAATGAAGAGGGGAGCAGATGGCTTCAGGCAACATTTAAAAATACCGAGACTATTTCTAAATGCAGATCACCAGATCCAAAACAGCCCTGGGCAGACTTAGCTGAAGGTTATTTGCTGGCCTGGCTGAAAGGACATGTGTGGTTTCCATCAGTTCTCAGAAGATGCTGTTAATAGGACATTTTCTGGCAAAGGCAGGAGGGGACACCCCTCATGGGCAGTGCTGAGGAGACTTCACTCCTCCCTTTTGAGGGGGGAGCAGTGACAAAGGCAGGCTGGATCGATGTCCCTGTTTCACCCTGAGGAAGGTGCTGTGCTGGAGGCTGGATCAGGGGAGAGGAGCTGTGCAGTGCCCTAAATTCCCAGCCATCTTCTCCTTAGGATGTGGCTGCTCACACCATGGGCATTCTCTGCCACAGCAGTATCACAGCCACATTCACACTGTCCCAGCAGTGACACAGCTTTGTTTCCTTCCCTGACACCTCAGCTGACATAACTTCTGCCTCCAAATATTGGAACAGATGGGGAAAATTACAGGGACCCCACAAGATAACTTGTCACTTGCCTGGAGAAACTGTCTGTGGATGTCTGGCTAATGGAAGGCCATTGTGAAGGGAGCCCTTGCCACTAAAACAAGGCAAAATAAAAGATATCTGCAGGAAAAAAAGAGGTGATCTGGCAGCACCATACCTGCCTAGATTTTGTGTGAGTGCAGAAGAACCACATTCAGCCCATGAGACAGCTTCATATTTGTGCTCCTTGCCTTGGAGGTGATGACCTCGAGCAGGGGTGGGCACAGCTCTTCCTCCACAGGCTCAGAGGCCAAATGCCCCAGGCACCACCCAAAGCCATGTGCTGAGACATGTGGGCTGTTATTACAATGCCTGTGCTGCAGAACAAGATTTGCATCCCGAGATTGCATTAGACTGGATTTCCCTCTCCTGGAGAAATGGGAACCAGCATGGCCCGTGCAGAACCAGGTTTGCTTGGCCAGGATGCAGCGCTTGGGCTGAAGAGGAGTCAGATGAGAACCAGCTGGCAGATACAGCCCATGTCTTCTGCCCATGGAGACTTCCAGGCCAGGCTAGCTCCCATTTCCAGCTCTGTGCCACAAAGGAGCAGATGGATAAAACTCTACCCCCTGCACTTCAGAAGATGTTTGAGTAGATGATCACAGTGGCCACTTCAAGCATTCTAATTAAGAGTTTGATTTTGCCATGTTAAAAATGAGCATGATTATAATTTGCTTTTGCTTTTCTTTTTCTTCTCTTGAACATGCTTCCACATCCCGCTTTGCGCCGAGCCCGGAAGCAGAAGTATCACGTTACTCTGAGAGAAGGGAGTCTTGTGGTATTTCAATCCCATCCAGAGCCAGGAAACACAGGCAATTTTGCAAGACAGCTTGTACTCAGTAAATTTCCAGCTTGGTTTATATTTCTGTATTTATTTAGAGCTCATGTAAGAGAGCACTCATCCCAAGTGAGGTGCTGTGGACAAACTTGCAAAAAAACCCCAGAATTCATAGAACAAGGACCCCAGGCAATAGGGATTTCAGTGGACCAGTGAATCCTCCCTTCTGAAAAGGCACTCAGGATTGACAAAGACATGGACAGCGAGCTTCTGGTAACACTAATTCTTCACAGTAACTCAAAAGCAAACTTTTAGTAAATCCCACCAGTAAAATCACCATCTCTGACAACATTTTCGTGTACCCTTGAGACCTTCCCTTGAACTTTCTTCCTTCCCTTTCTTTCCCTGCACTGTAACACATCACATTCACAACTTTCACAGTCTGGGGCCAGGTGCACAGTGCCCTGCTAGCATCTTCCCACATCCCAGCTGCCAAGCAGGAACCTGGACAGATGTTTACACCTGCATAGGAAGAGCCATGACAGCTCCAGGGACCAAAATCTCCTCTCCTGACTCCTCCACAGGCAGCAGGATTTGCATTTCTCATGGGAGGGCAGTGCTCACACCAGCTTTGCTTGTTTAGGGCCACAGCCAACCCGTCCCGTTCCTGTTCCAGTGTTCCCAAATACCCTCAGACCAGGCTGTGTGTGCAAACCACACACAGTCACACACAGCACAAACACCTCAGCTCCTAGAACAGAAAGATGAAGGGCGGGGAGGGGATTTGGGAGCACCAGGAATTCTGCTGGCTTTATCAAATTGGGGTGGGAGCTTTTGTGCCAGACAAAGCCACCGCTGCAGCTCCCCAGAGGGCTGCAAATGGGCCAGAACCAACCTCAAAGCCAGCAAAAGCTGACTTGAAAAAAATAATATAAACTCTGAGCCAACTTCTGTCCTCCAACACTGACTCACAACTGAAAATGGATTTTTTAAACCCTGTTTCTGTGTTGTCTTGTGCTGTGCTGGGCACAACCTTGGGTCTCTACAGCAGGGACTGAGTTAACACAGGTCCTGGGTGTTGCATCCTGTAATGCTGGCAGGGCAGGGGAGAAGAAGCAAGGAAAAATATCCTTATATCTTTGGTAAGGGAGCAAGTGCTCCTAGGAGAGGATTGTGAAATTCAGATTGACATATCCCAGTTGAAGGCCATTACAGAAAACACTGAGGATGTGCCCAAAATCCACAGTTTTTGTGGCAGCTCAGTGTTATTTGGAACAAAACCTATAAATGTTGCAGATTTTGGGGGCCAGAAGGGAGTAACTTATAAAGGGAATTTGGGCCTTTGGGCTGTAACTGGATCCCCCCACTGCTCTTGCCATCTAGATGAAATCTGAATGGTGACAGAGCCCACCCAAAGCGGTGGCTGAGCTGACCCCACAGCCTTGCACACGGGTGTGGGCTGCCTTGGCAAAGGCCACATGGCTGCTCCATCAGGGGATGGAGACTCTGCTATGATCTACCACAAGAAGGGCTGCTATGAAAACCTTCTGCTTACATTGAGTCAGATATTGGATGCTGATGATCTACAACATTTAAACAGAATTATTAAGTCATAAGAACACCATGCTCCTACACATTTTAGCTTATTGCTTTGGTTAATCAGTAAACCCCATGGTCCAGGACATGCCCAGGTCTCACCTTACCTGAGTGGCAGCAGACAAAGGTGGAGACATGGAGAAAGAAACTTCCAGTACAGAAAGAAAGTTAACTCTTGGCTGTTTGCAGCAAGAGAAAAACACGGAAATAGCAAAGTTAGAAAGGCTGCTTGTCTTCAGCCTTGCAGCTTCCTGCACAAGTCTGAAGCAGCACAGTATATAAATAGAGGGGGCAAATGTGAGTTTATGGCAGCAATACACCACTGCACATTTCAAACCCCCACAGCCTGAGTTCCTTTTGAGGCATTTTGAATGATTCTGTGCAAATTCAGGATGTTCAGCATGGGCACCTGCAGGCAGGAGTTGTGCTCCTGTGGGCATCCCAGGGCAGCAGAGAGGTTAACAGCCTTAAATCTCAGCCTTCTCCCCTCAAAAATGAATTTGGCAGCCTTCCCCAGAAGATAAGCACGTGCTTTCCAAAGGAAACAACCTCATCTGCAGATGCTTTTGTCACAGCAGCAGCAGCAGCAATGGGGGAAAGGGAGGAGCAGAATTCCCTTGCAGGCCAGAACAGAGTGAGCCAGTGCCGAGGGAGAGGTTTGCTCCCTGAAACACCTCTTGAATTAAAATGTGCCTTGGGGGCAAACATTTGGAAAAAGAAAAGCCTTGGCATTAGGTTCTCAGTCCTGCATGTGAAACTGCTCCCCTTTGGGCTCAGAAGCTTAATGCTGGTTTGGGGGCTTTTTAAGTATGACTGTAATCTTAGGTTGAAAGTTTGCTGCATGAAACCCTGTTTTCTCTTAGGATATCCTTTTTGCAAAACCATCTAACAAACCTAGTAGTAAACAAGCTCCTTTCTATTTAGCCTTAAAATCATACCAGAGAATAGAAAAGAAAGTTAATTCTACTCAAAGTCTCAGTAAGTTGGTGGAACAAGTGCACAGGAGAAACAGCATGCTCCATTTAATAGAATTTTTCTTACTAATTAATTAGCAGGCTTTTTCTCGCTAAGAAGAGGCCTTATTTTTTTCCTCATTAATACTGACTATTTGTAAAAAAAAACAGCTAGGAAAAAGGAAAAGAAAGGACTTTTATGGTGTAGTTTATTGACCCCAGGTTTGCAGGGAGGGCTGTTCCATTTTTCACAAGACCTAATGTGAAAAGTGCATATTATATGGCTCTGTGCAGATATTTACCATATGTATTTTGATGTATTGATTAGTAGTGCTGTATTAACATTTTGATAATATGATAAATGTAGTCTTGTAATTAAAAGGTAACTTTTGTAGTTGAAATAAGAACTATGTTAGTGGGATTTTTTTAAGAAAGGAATGAGGCACTCGCACCAGATAGAAGCCCCAGGACACCTAAATCTTTCAGAGAAAAAGAATTTATGGCCCTCTTATCAGAAGAAACGAACTTCTTCCCACCTCGAAGGCACTGTTAGGATTAGAAGGAAGAAGCTGATGATGACCAGACAGAATCCTTTGTTTGAATGGAATTTATACATCATGTATGAGTGGTATGAATATGCAACAGGCTGTTGTTTTTAAGGGTTAATCCTCTGTTAACGGGTTCCTTTTCCGGGCTCATGCTGCCCAGAAAAAGGTACCCGGACGTCCGTAACTCTTTGTATTTATTGTCTCATATTGTCCTAATTCAAATTGTCCAAATTATTATTACTCTAATTGTATTGCTATTTTTATAACCATTTTATTACTATTAAACTTTTAAAATTTTAAAAACAAGTGATTGGCATTTTTCACACCTAAGATTTCCTTGGCCCAAATTGAGAGATACAATTTGTCTTTCTCAATTCTTTCACCCAGAGGAGTGAGGAGAGCCCTTGGTCTCTGTCATTGTGCTACCTGAAAGAGTTACACTAAAAACATTAAAAAAAAAAAAAAAAAGACAGGACAAAAATGTGCAAAATAAGCTCGCACAGAAAAGCCTGCATGATAGTATTGTGTAATCAAGGTTGGAGAAGATCAGGCAGCAGCAGAACCCCTGAGGCTGTGTGCCTTGAGCCTGCTCATCCCCGCCTGGTAACACTTGACCCATCCCTGGCTCTGCCCACCTGCACCTAGGGCTCTCCTGGCCTCAACAAAGAGCACCCCAGCAAATCCTACACCCAGCTGCCACCCCGCCTCTGGGAAGAGCAGCATGCCTGGATCCATCATCCTGGATGGAGCAATCAGCATCTGAAATAAAACAAATTCTTGCTTTCCTTGCTGCATTCAGCCTCCATCCATTCAGGGCTGAAGGAATGGGTGCACACCCACAGCCTGGTCCCCCACCCAGCCTGCTCCTTCCAAACTAGAACACACATCTCCCCCCAGCCTTGGCACCAAGAATGAGACAGACATATATAAAATGACACATTTTATTAGAAGTTACATTCAGCAGCAATGGACACATTTAGTTAAGTAGATTTTAACTGTCAAGGAGCTTATAATTATAAATCTCTCTAAGGCATTAAAAGCTCTTAGATGTTTTAACTTCATTGCAATCATTTCATATAAATAGGTAAGGTAAATGATACTTGCCTAGGAAGAGGTTACCCCAGCTGCATTAAACAAAGATATACACATAAATATATGTATAAAACAATGATCTTTGTTATAAACTCATTCATGGGGATATTTCACAATCTTTAAGTCTTGGGGCCTGGCCCTGCAACCATTATCCATGCAAGGAGCCTCCTGTTTGCCTAACCACGTGTGAGTGCACAGATTGCTCACATGGATGAGAGCAGGGCAGGGCCTTAGTTTTGACAGAAACAGCAAAGATGTCAAAATTCTCAGTGAAATATATTTACAGTCTGTGCAAGTAGCATCACCTACTGTTACTGATTATGGGGGTCTCTCTGGGAAGCTGTGAACAGCAGAAAGGCACCGCGGCCAAGGCCAACCTGCATCTGTTCTCCGATTCTGGTGCTGTAACTCTCCCTTTTGAAGAGCAGGAGCTGGGCTCCTGAGCCCCAGGGGATGTGGGCTGGGTGTGAGCCAGAGGGAGCACCAGCAGCACCCACCTGCAGCCCTGAGCTCGGGGCACAAACCCATCCAGCCTCAAGCTCTTCCAGCTCCAGCAGCAGAAGCCTCCCCTGATGTGCAGCTGCTTTTTCTGAGTGTAAACAAGAAAAGTGCCAACCCATTCCAGTATTAGCCAACCACACACCCCCCAATAAATAATGAGAGTTTAACTTATCATTGAACTGTGCTTTGTGTTTTAGAACCACACTTGTGAGAAAAGAAAATTGCTGTTGCAACAGAAGCTGTGAGTAGATCTGATTAACTGTATGAACTAATTTGAATTAATACAGCTACAGGGTCTGAGTCCCTACCACCTTACTAGTGCCTTTGTGTTTGAGGGCAGCTCCTTTGGCCATCACCTCTCACAGCAGGGTGCTCTCTGGACTAAGGCTAACAGAAAGAGACTTTCTTCCAGGAAAATACACAAACCTCTGATTTCTACACTATTTTTGAAGGACACAATTGAAGCCAATGGGAGATGTTTTAGTGGTAGAAGATATAAATATATTGCTACAATATATTACTTTTATCTCAGCCACACCACTGCCACAAAAAATAAGAAAAAAAAGTAGCTTCAAGAACTGGTCTGAATTTGGGATAAAGAGAGTGAAATACCACTTCCTTCCCTTTACTCTAGGCCTGTTGGTTTGAGTAGTGCCCTAACCAGGAAAACAGCATTTCTCCAGGAAGAAACTGGAAAATATTTACACCAATAATATTTTTTCTTTTGATCAAAATGGCTTTTATAACAAAATGAAAATTTTACAGGGGCAAATCATTGCAAAAATATTTTGGTTTAAAAAGTGCCTCCATGTATCAAAAGGTGTATTTTCCAATGTGAGACAATCTGGTAACCAAAACCCACTGAAAATGAAAGCGAACTGAGGATACAACTCCCATTTGTGCCCCTCAATTTTTTTCCTAAAAGACAAAAGAGTCCCCTAGGGCTCTGTGGAAACCCTGTAACTTTTCTTTCAAGCCATCCCAAGAAATACAGGATAGAGCAGAAACCTGCACTGGTGACTTAGCTGCTGCCTTTTGTAGGGCTGAGAGCTGGATGGAGCCTCTCTGATGTTGCCCCCCTGTTCCCCACCAGGCTTCCCTGCAAACCCCTGAGAGCAGGCAGAGCAGGCAAAACCATCAACCCATGATCTGTAGCTCAGATGAAAGCTGGCAGAATTTGGTGTTTATTTACTCAAATCAGCTCTTGCTGAAGATGAGTTTATGGAAGGTAATGACACCATTACAATTCTGTACAGAAAGACAGTTCTTAGCTTTTTCGTAAAAAATAAAATCCCATACATGCTTCAAACTACAGGTATAATTTAATTTTTTCCCCTTGAATCCTCCATTGGAACTTGAATTTAAAACACAGTTTAACTCCTCAGTATGTGAAACCTCACGGCCACATTAATCGAGAACATCTGAAGCCAGGAGAAAGAAACCACTTCCAGTTATGTTGTCAGTATTATGTGCATAACATTCCCACAGCTGTAGATCCATTGTGCTCCATGTTATAAATAAGAAATTGCATGGTGACAGCTAAAATTCAAAAGCGTTAATGTTTCTCTTTGCAACTTTTTCTATTTTTCCTTTTTTTTTTTTTTCCTCCAGTCTTTTGAGGTTTCTCCCCTTTCCCTCCTAGTAGAAGTTACTCGAAGCAACATCACCGCTTACGGACTGACATATTTTTGGTAATTAAAAAATAGTAAATGCCAAGCAAATATGACTAATGTTGCTATTTGGCAAGTGAGCCAGAGACGACCTATTGATTCTGAGCCAGGCTGTCGTGCTTGCCTCAATAAACACCTCTCCTTCTTCTGCTCAGCTTGCTCCTCCCGGTGCTCTGGGGAGAAAGGGGCTCCCAAGATGTGGCCGAGTGCTGTCCCAGCCTCTGTCCCAGCCTGTGTCCCAGGCAGCCCTGGAGCTGGAGCCAGGCAGGGAATACAAACGAGCTGCCTTGTATCGCTCACATTCTAGGTTGTGGTCCCTCTCAACCATGAAAAACAGCTACAAATTGTTCCCAGAGCTAAAACACTTAACATCTTGGCACTTGGTTCTTTTTAACTTTGTAACAATAGGCACTGTTCACTCCTCTCAATCTCAGTTTTTTATTTTATAATAAAGCAGGAATACTGATGAAAGGCTAGTCACGGCTTCTCCCCGTGGTATCAGGGTGGTGGCATGTGATGATTCACATGGGGTGTGTTTGATCCAAGAAAGCCCAGCCTCTGCTTATTCTTCCTTTGTTCTGTCATCTAAGGTGGAAAGGCAGAGAGAGACGAGTTGAGATTTTTTTTTTTTTTTACTATTATTTAGCAGTCACAGAGCAAGATACATATAAGCAAAACAACAGGGAGTGGAATTCTTTTCTTCAGCATAGAAAATTACAAGTAAGGGATGTCTTTGAAGTGAGAGATCTGTTTCCTGCAAAGTATGGACATTTTATTCTCATTTATACATTATTCTTATCCCCCGGCAGGTCTTACAGAGTATTATTTGTGCTGCTATTGTGTTGTGTAGCCCTGCAGAGGGTCAGAGTTTGCACTTGGTGCTGCAAAATCACAGAAGGAAAAGATGGCCCCAGCCACACAGTTTAAATTTAAGCCAGGAGAGAACAGATTCAGCCAGAGGGGGATGAAAAAAATCCCACCAGGATGTTGTGGGTAAGCACAATGAGCAATGGTCTCAGCACATCCAGCCTGAACCTTTGCTGGATTTTTCACAGGGAAAAGTTTTAAGGAGGGATTTGAAGGGGAATAATTAGATAACTCTGTTGATGCCACTGAAGGGCTTCCCATAAAGAAAACACACAGATGCTCTTCTGAAGCTCTAATGAGCAAAGCAGAGGTGACCAGCACCTGTAGCAAAAAAGGAGCTGGCCTTTTGGTCCTGAAGGGAGAGCAAACACAGCAGGCAGGCGATGTGGCCAGGAGCAGGGCTTTAAGGGAGGCTTTAAGGGAGGCCAGCAGCTTGTGCTCCATATGGGAGAGCAGAGGGAGCCGCAGGAAGGGCACCAGCACAAGGGTGACACAAGCAAAGCAACAGGCTCTGCAAATTGTTTTCACAAGGGCACTGTTGATGTTCTCAGTGGGGGAAAAACCCAAGGGCTGGACACAGAAGGCTTTCTTCCCTCCAGGCTCCCATCAGTATGCAGCTATTCCTGACACTACACTGCTTTCACTGCCGAGTTACGCAGCCCCTCATCCCTTCTGCAGTTTCCCCTCTGTCCTTGCACACTCACCAGGAGCATTTCATAACTAATTCCCCCCTGAGTTTTCTCCTTACCTGATCTCTGCTGTTGCTAACACAGTACAATTGCACTCCAAACCCTTATCAGTGTATCTACCCAGAAAGCTTGCTGGAGGGAAAGGTAAAACCTTCCTGAGACAAAAGTCTCTTTTGTAGCACTGTCCTGACTGCGACATGATGGAAGGCAGCGCCTTCACCCACACGTGCTCACTTTGTACCCACACAGGGCACTTACCTGTTCCTTGAGCTCAGCCAGCTGACTGGAAAGCTGTTTCACAAGGCTCATGGTTGACTCCAACCTCTCCTGCAGGTTCCTGATTTCATTTTGCTCACTGTCGCCTTCATTGCTAACCAGAGACATGGCTCTCATCCGAGGGAACCAGTCCAAATTCTTCTCCTACATGGGTATTAGAAAAATAAGGCATGTTAGTAGGGGTTTATGCAGGGCTACTAAGCTGAGACTAGAGAATGAAAGCTCAGAAGGACTTCTGCTCAGTGGATGACACACAGCAAGTGAGCTTAAGCAGTAAATTCAGAAAGTATTTCAAACGAGCAGTTTTATTTTTGGTTCTCATTAGCTACAGAGAAGGTACCAACTGGAAAATCTGGGTTCCCCACAGCTGCACCTGCACTGCAGTGTGGGCAGTGTTGGTACATTCACCTGTGGAAAGCAGAAATGTCCCCACTGGGAAGACTCCTGGGTACACCAGGAAACCCTCAGTGCTCCCCGTGCTTTGCTTTTAAGTGTATGCAGGGACGCATTTCCCCTGTGTCTCTTCAGCTTGTCTGGTCTCCATCTATTTCAGCTGTCCTTGCAGCAGTGTCAGCAAGGCAACACCAGGGAAACAAGACAAGAGCCTTCCAGATCAGCCTCAAGCACTTCTACTGGAAGCGCAGAAGGACCTGGAGCCAGCTGCCCACAACAGGACATGTGGGGTCCTGGGAATGGCTTAGGTTTCAATGTGCTGTTCAGACTGTGCATTTTGGATGAATGCAAGCACAACCCCAGGGCCAAGGGCTAACCTGAACTGCATGGAACAGCACTGAGCTGGGTGTTTCTTTATCCATGGACTCAGGCTATGAATTCAGCCATGACCAAACCACTGTAAACAGAAGATGTGAGTCAGGAAGGTGCTGCATATCTGCACGAGCCCGAATTGTCTCTATGGCTCAGGGGCACAGATATTTGTGTGCAGAGCCTAACAGACGGAGGAGACAGAAGGGTGCAAGACTGGAGGAGTGGCAGCCACGTGGACAGCAACCTGCTTTGCCCTGAGACCAAGGGAACGGAGCAGGTCCTGCAGCAGGCAGAATGCACACACCTCTGCCCTGTGCCTTGCGGGCAGCGGGAGGACATGGCAGGGCCACGTGCACTTGATAACTTGAGAAGAGAAGCAGAATGAGTGTGTTTCTTCCAGTCCCTTGAGCTGTGAATGGCCCCACACAAATAGCACTGTGCTGGGAGGAATAGGAAGGAGCTCTTGCCAAAAGTCCACCTATAAGACATCTGGAAGGCAAGAGCTCTGCTACTTATGTTGTCCAGGTATTTGGTAAAGTTTTAAGTCCATCAAACTGATCATAGTCTTAGACTTTGCCTCTATTTTTCCTATGAAAATAGAGAAGGCAGTGATGATTCTGCAGCATTTACAGCTGGGCAGCCCAGGGCAGGCATGCCTGAGCAGGGCCCAGGAGGGCTGGTCCGGCAGAGCTGTGAACCTGGGAATACCCCAAGGCTTTTATCATGCTTCCAGGAGGATTTCCTTTCACCTCTGTAGTGCTTTGCCCTGATCACCAAACCCTCCCCTCCTACAGCAGCATGATTTAGAAACAGCTAGGCTAAGCCTGAGTGAGCATGGCAGAACTAACAGTACTCGTGTTTGTCCACTCTTTGTGTCAGCCCAGTCCCCTCTGTTACTCTGGATAAGACTAAATGCAAAGCTGTATGCATTTTAGTTTTTTTCTTCTTTTGAACTCAAAACTGCCAATGGGTTTTTGCCTGGCTGTGCAAGCTCTGGTCCTGTCCCTAAATCCCCAAAGATGCCCAGGGGGCAGGAGTGTGTCCCCGGGTTGCATTCTGCAGCCCCGGGCCAGCAGCCGTGGGCGCCGGTGGAACGCGGCCTCTTTGCTCGCCGCTCACTTCTCCAGCCTCGTGATCTCATTATGACAATTTACTGTGGTTACACATGATGCCATTTTCAATGGGTCATAACTCATTCAAATCAAAACCTGTTTTCACCAGCCCTGCTGGTGAGCTCGAGAGGAGCACACGTGACCCTCCCTGTGGATATCCCCAGCTGACATGCCGAGCGGGAGGATCCTGTTTCTGCCTCATGCGGTCCTGCTTACAAGACCAGCATTCATCTCACACCAGTACATGCTGATATTCATTTTAAATTTATTTTGGCTAGGATGTAGCAGCAGAGCATTCATCACGTGCCTGGTGTCGGGCACAGGTGTACTCATTTACACTAAGCTTAGTTTGTGCACAGTGCCTTTCTGGATTGATTTTTTTTTTTTTTTTTTTTCAAAATGTTTGCCAGCAAATTTGTCTGCCATTACAGGCACAGAACTTTAATTCAAGGCAGCTACAGTGAACAGAGCTGCACTTGTACCTGAATGTTTCCTGGAAAGCTCTGGTATCTGCACTCATTACAGCTTCTCCTGCTTGAGACACCTGAGGATACCAAATGCAAGGCCATAGGAGCCAGCGGAGGGAACAGGAGCCCTTTCAAGCCTCACAACAATGCCAAAGTCCCTAAAGCCAGGCTGCACAGGGAGAGCAATCTGAGACTCCATCATTGTGGCTCCTCTGTTTGCCGAATACTGCTGCCAGGATTGTGAAATGCATTTTGCTAGTTTTGTTTTTTCCATCTGCCACTCCCTCACTCCTCCAGGACACAAGGCAGAGACCTCCGGCTGCCTTGGAAAGATTTTTGTGGAATGACCCTGCACCCCACTGCAGCATCCAGAGGAATCTGTGCGGGTGCCAGACACCCTGGCTGTCCTGAGGCTCCCAGTGTCACCTGCTTCCCTCCTCCTCAGCATGACATTACACTGCCTGGAGAGAGGGATGGCCAGGAGCAGCTGGAGACGGGGATGGCACAGGCAGCAAGCACCTCACCCGCTGCTGTGGAGCACAGGGAACAGATGTGGCTCTGCAGCTGGAACCACTCTGCACCACGTGCCAGCTCATCTCAGCCACCACAAGCCCCAGAGTCACGGGACTTCAGCGACCGACTCACATGTGCCCAGTTATTGCCTTCTTAGAATCGCTGTGACAATCTCTTCCAGGAATGAAACCCAGGTGTGGCTTCGTTACATATCAGGAAAATCTGGGCCTTTTTTTCCCCAAAGTATTGTGGAGGATGAAGCAAGGACTTGATCCAAGTTCTAAGAGAAGATGATGGTTTGCATGGACTGGAAACCTCCTGGAAAGATGCTGCTGACTTTTGCAGGTGGCAGAGAGGCAACAGGTCAAACATCTGCCCACGGGTCCCACTTGTAGTGCCAAGAGCTGTGTTAGGTGCAGGCCTCTTGGTTCTCAGCTGCAATACACATCTGATGAAATCAGTCCAGCTCTGTATTTTTGTCATGCAAAGGATCAGAAAGATCCAAAATTCAGTAGGAGACACGTTATAGCCTGCCAAGCTGTCTTTAGGTTAAAAATACTTCACTGCTAGTTCCTTTATAGAGCACACAGCAGGTACTTTCCCTTGCTGAACCACACGCTTTTGCCAGTCAATATGATCTTACTTTTTCATTGCATTATGAACTGCAGAACTTTATTAAAGGGCAGCGTGAAAATTAGCTTTGGCAGACAGCTCTGTTTGCTGAGTCTCTACCACAAACAAACAGCAGTTGGTGTAGGGGACAACAAACTTTTGATCACAGACCTGCCAGGATCCAGAAGGCAAGTTGGACAAGGCTCCTTGGCCAAAAATTTCAGTGTTCATAGGGGGACATGCACTCTTGTGACTGCTCAGCAAGGGGAAAGCTATTTTTACTTCAAGGTAATTGCTTGCCAATTAACTGGAGGTCATTAACATGTTTGTACACCCCCAAACACTTGTTCTGGGACTTAAATGTTTATGGGTTCGGTGCAGGGTTCACCTTGACCAACACCTCCAAGCTGTAACATGCAGGAGCACTCCTGGGGGTGTGCAGGATGTTATCTGTCATGCCTTAGCTATTACTCTCAGAAATCCAACCATTTTGCCCAGGATAGCATTCACTCAGAAATTTGAACCCTGCCTGGAACGGAGAGGTAATTTGGAGAAGGAAGGCAGGCTGCTGGCAGGGAGCAGGGCAAACCTCTGCAAACGGCTGTCACGGGACTCAATCAACAGCCACCAGGTTAGCCCGAGGTGACACAGCTCGAGCATTAATGAGCTCACAGAGGGTGAGCTATGTGGACGAGATGCTTTTAAACCAAGTAGCTGCCTGGATAAATAATTAATTGTGAAAATGTACCGAAATCTTCTTTCTAAACAACCACTGTTGAAGGCAGTATGTTGTTAGTTGTTATTGTTATTTCATTCTTGCACAGGACGGCAGCAATTCACAGCCCACCTAGGGATCACAGCATCTTCCCCCTCCACGTCCTTCCCGCGAGCATAACTTGTGCCTCGCAGGATCCATATTGAAGCAGACATCTGTGTCCAGGGCACAGCATCAGCCAGACAGGAAAGCTGCAGGGACAGAAAGGAGCTGCAACCTCCTCTCCGCCAGTTCAGCTGGGGGAAAGGGGAAAAAAAAAGGGAAAAAAGGCAGGTGGGGCGAGCCAAAAGGCTGCGGGCCAGAGAGGCTGCACACGAGCAGAGCAGAGCAGACATTGGTGTGGCGATCCAGCACGCTCACCTCCTCCATCCTCCCCTCGGCTGGCAGGGCTCCAGCCACAGGCACAGCTCCCCCAGGGCCAGACTCTGTGCAGGGCTCTGGGTGCACGTACTCGAGGTGCCCACGGCGAGGGCACATGCCTGAGAGATCACAGGGCTTAGAGGATTTGCTCCTTGAGCTCGCTGGAAAACCTCAAACCCTCCGTCTCAGAGAGGCAGGCTCAGAGCAGAAGTCTGCGTCTGCCTCCTGCAGTTTTCTGTGCAACTCTCTCCTTCCCTTCTGTGGGCTTTCCAGGGGGATGGCAGAGCTGTGGGATAAGTCCTCCCTTTGGTAAAATACTGCAATTTTTCTGACTTTGCTGGCTTTGTTTGAGCATGGATGGAGGAAAGACTGAAGAAATCTGTTTAGAGTTTCTATACTTTGTACGAAGCCTCTCTTGAGCCATCCCTGTCCTGTTGGCACAGCCAACTGGCTTCAATCAAGCTCTCACGCTGAGCTGGATCCATGCCTTTGGAGTAATTGGCAGAGGGATGTTTCTTTAAGAGGTGCTGGTTTCACAGGCTAGCAGCGAGATGGATCAGCTGCAACCAGCAGGAAAGACTGGGCTGAGCCTTTAAAAAATAGATTACTAGATAACAGTGAGAGAAAATAGGTCAAAGAGTAGGACAAGGGGGATGAAGTAGAGGAGGAAAGGCAGCCTAATGCAGACTTTCAGCTGGTGCTACTGCCACGGGCTGCGAGGGCCATGCCGCCGTCAGCTATGCCAGACTCATTTCTCCAGCACACTCTAATGCAGCGACTCTCAGCCCTTTCCACCCTGTGACCCCTTGTTGCAACATGAAAACAAGCCCTTTCAGGACTTCCCTCCTATCCGCCCCAGGAAAAGTGGTGATTACTGCTCATGACTCCTCCTGGGCTGTGATCTGTCCTCCTACATGCACCAGGGCAGGGGAGCGGCCTGTGTGTCTCCCAGCCCACAGTTCTGCAAGGATCCTTCTCTCCTCGGTGACTCAGCCAGGCTCTCATCAGGAGGGCTGTGCCCTACTGCAAGGCTGAGAAAATAGGGGTGGAAGGGCTGGAAGCCCTCTTGCTCCTCGGCTAGATGGTGGTTGAAGGATGCACAAGAGGAGCATGGACATCAACCACCAGGAAGGTCTGCCACCGGCATCTTCATGTGCTGTGCTGGGCTGTCCTGGAACACATCTTTGTGGGCAGGCAGCAACCACAGCAGCAGCCCCCAAAAAAACCTCCTACAGCTTTAGGAAGACTAAGCCTCTTTAGAAAGACTGTAGCCCCTCAAGTGGCCCTTTGGGTTGGCAAAACTCTGCTGCACTGGTGCTGAGGAGAGACCCTGCTGGTCATCCCGTGGCCTCCAGGGCTGAGGAGTGCCACTGCCAGCCCTCTGTGCCCTCAGCATGGGGGCAAACAAACTGTGCATCACTGCTCTCCAGCAGGCAGCCCCTGTCCTTTCAGGCACGAGAAGGAACAGTTCACTCCCCTTTTCTGGGCCAGCACCTTGAATAAATACTTTAGCTCTGGGTACAAAGAGATCTATTTACTGAGAACTATTCTGTATGTCTGAAATGCAAATAAACCCATCCATTCTCTTCCCAGTGTGCTGCCCATATAAGCAGAGAGGGATCAATCCAAATGACCTTTTAAAAGCTATTATTTTTTTGTCTAGGGACAGAGTCTGGTCCTAAAAGTCCAGCATTATGTAGCTCCTATAGCCACCTTAAAAAGGGATTTTCAAGATTTAAGCTATCGTGTGCTTTAGATGACACAGGGCAATAACCACTTTGTGATTTAATCACAGACAATAATAATTTGGTTCAGTGCATGATTCAGCTAATCTGCAATTTGATAAACGTTCATCCTAAACTACAAACCTAAATAGCTTTCTGCAAATCCTGTTTGACACTTTAATGTTAAGACTGTATTTGATAAGCAATCTGTGCTGTACAAGAATATAGGGAGGGAAATTAGGAATTGTTATGCATCTATATGCATCCAGAACAGTAATTCAAAGAAAATAAAAATAAACCTTGACAATTACAGATAAATCTTTATGCAACAAGAGAACTAATAGGTTTGGCTGGGTCTGCTCTGGATTGATACGTGCTACAGCTCCCACAGCTCCCAGAAAAACAGAAAAACCTGTTACCCCCTGAAAGAAGGTTGAAACCACAACACAGACCCGCAGTCTGCTTTAGCAGTGTCATTGATGCATTTACTTTCATTTTAACTTGGCTGAAGGTTTTTGAGGGCTGCAACAGAATCTATCACCGTAATTCTGAGAATTGTGAGTTCTTCAAGACTGATATCCAGACCGGGCAGTTATAAATGTCTCAGTGTTTCTGTATCAGCATTCCCACTTATGATACCCCTGCAAAAATTATGGTGAGGAATGATAATAAACCCCAAATTGCAAAGAATTTTCTCTGACACTCTATGGGGCAGTTTAGACACTCAAATTGAAGCTCTGTAAAGGACAAGCACCACAATATTTTTGCTTATCAAACACACCTAAGGGACTTTGCATTTACCTCCAAAAGATGGAAATAATAATGAAAGTAATTTTTTCCATAAGTTTGAATGTGCTCTCACACTGCAGTTGTGGGCAAGCCACATGCCAACAGCAGGTCTGTGAGTCACAGCATGTCCCTAGAGAGGAAAAGGCCACCCTGACCCCAGCTGCAGCAGCCACAAGGAGAGAGATCCCACTCCACCAGCTCTGCCCTGGAAGGTGGCAAGCAGAAACCAAAGAAAGCAGCTTTGTCTCTGAGATGGCACATTCCAGCCACTGTCCAGGTGAGACCCAGGGATCTGTAGGTGTGCAGGGACCTCAGGGGACTCGTGGGAGAGCCAGGGCATGGCTCCTGTGTGCTTGGAGAGCCTCAGCTGGTGTCCCACCCCAGCACTGCTCTCCTTGAAGACACCTTTGCTCCTGGTGTCATCCCTTCTCCACAGCACATTTCTGAGCTCTTGCTTTCTTGTCCTAAAAGTCCAGCATTATGTAGCTCCTATAGCCACCTTAAAAAGGGATTTTCAAGATTTAAGCTATCGTGTGCTTTAGATGACACAGGGCAATAACCACTTTGTGATTTAATCACAGACAATAATAATTTGGTTCAGTGCATGATTCAGCTAATCTGCAATTTGATAAACGTTCATCCTAAACTACAAACCTAAATAGCTTTCTGCAAATCCTGTTTGACACTTTAATGTTAAGACTGTATTTGATAAGCAATCTGTGCTGTACAAGAATATAGGGAGGGAAATTAGGAATTGTTATGCATCTATATGCATCCAGAACAGTAATTCAAAGAAAATAAAAATAAACCTTGACAATTACAGATAAATCTTTATGCAACAAGAGAACTAATAGGTTTGGCTGGGTCTGCTCTGGATTGATACGTGCTACAGCTCCCACAGCTCCCAGAAAAACAGAAAAACCTGTTACCCCCTGAAAGAAGGTTGAAACCACAACACAGACCCGCAGTCTGCTTTAGCAGTGTCATTGATGCATTTACTTTCATTTTAACTTGGCTGAAGGTTTTTGAGGGCTGCAACAGAATCTATCGCCGTAATTCTGAGAATTGTGAGTTCTTCAAGACTGATATCCAGACCGGGCAGTTATAAATGTCTCAGTGTTTCTGTATCAGCATTCCCACTTATGATACCCCTGCAAAAATTATGGTGAGGAATGATAATAAACCCCAAATTGCAAAGAATTTTCTCTGACACTCTATGGGGCAGTTTAGACACTCAAATTGAAGCTCTGTAAAGGACAAGCACCACAATATTTTTGCTTATCAAACACACCTAAGGGACTTTGCATTTACCTCCAAAAGATGGAAATAATAATGAAAGTAATTTTTTCCATAAGTTTGAATGTGCTCTCACACTGCAGTTGTGGGCAAGCCACATGCCAACAGCAGGTCTGTGAGTCACAGCATGTCCCTAGAGAGGAAAAGGCCACCCTGACCCCAGCTGCAGCAGCCACAAGGAGAGAGATCCCACTCCACCAGCTCTGCCCTGGAAGGTGGCAAGCAGAAACCAAAGAAAGCAGCTTTGTCTCTGAGATGGCACATTCCAGCCACTGTCCAGGTGAGACCCAGGGATCTGTAGGTGTGCAGGGACCTCAGGGGACTCGTGGGAGAGCCAGGGCATGGCTCCTGTGTGCTTGGAGAGCCTCAGCTGGTGTCCCACCCCAGCACTGCTCTCCTTGAAGACACCTTTGCTCCTGGTGTCATCCCTTCTCCACAGCACATTTCTGAGCTCTTGCTTTCTTCTGCGGTATCAATTGCTCTCTGCCACCTTATCTTTCTCATAACCCTGATAATTGATACTGTCCTGTGCAAATATTCAAGAATCCCAACACTACCATCAAAAGCTAGGATTTGGTCCATAATATCTGTGCCCTTAAAATAGATACAATTATAAATTTGTGTAAAACATGAGTTTATTTTTCCACATTCTTATGTTTTCATGTTGTTAGTGGTTACGAGACATATTTAAGGAAAAACACTTCAGATCATTCATTTAAAATAATTAAATTATTTCTGATATAATCCCTGGATCTTGTGCATAACGAAACATCTGGTACAGAGGTTAGAAAATAAATGTTCTTGGCTTTTTTTTCCTTCTTTTGTTAAACAGATGTTGTTGATACAAAACACAGAACTGTAAATCATAGCCTGCATGTGGACACAGACTGTCACTACTGAGCAGGAATTTACTGTGGCTAGATAGAGGTTTGAAACAGCAATGAATCACTGGCTTACTAACTTTGTTCACGTGGGTATGGTTTCAATATTCTGACATTAAGCGCACATGTCCTTAAAGAAAGGACCTTGTAATGGCAGCCTGGGAGGCTCTGCTTCAGTTCCACCTGTCTCGGTGTGGGAAGCTCAGCACAGTACCAGGGCAGCCTGTGTGCAGGGAACGTGGCAGGTCTGTCTGTGCCCTCCCAGCTGGGTGTGCCCGGGTGCTGCTCTGGAACCCCACAGGCTCAGCTCCCCCAGCGTCACTGGGGCAGTGCTGGCACGGCAGAGGGGCCAAGCTGCCCATGCAGCCCCAGCTCTGCCACCAAAATGCCTCCAACTCTAACCTGTTCCTGCCTCCTCTGCTTCCCCTGCTGCTCCTCACAGCATTTCAGTGAGTTCATGCTTGGCTTGTGGGCCAGGACCCCGCCGAGCCCGGCAGCGCCATCGCTGCTTCCCGTTAGCTTTGTTTGGAGTGACCAGAATTCCGATGCCTCTCCGGCCCCTTGCCATTCCCACTCCCACACTGCTTGCACCAGCAAGCTGGAGCCCCCCTTCTCCCATTCCTCTTTTAATATTGATTTTCCTTCACAAAACACGCCAGCAGCACACTCCAGACGCTGAACTCCAGACAAAAGGCAGTGGCATGAATCCCACTGCAATGCAAACGTCCCCTGCAGTACCAGACCACAGATGATGTCTGCTCCTCAGACACATATGTACCAACCAGCTGGTGAGGACACCACAAATTTGGACCTGTTTTTTGTCAATGTGCCTGCTGGTTTGATCCAATGGATCAGGATCTAACTCCATGGTAAACTCCAAGCCATGACCTCTGCTTCCTAGCTTTTGAAACACAGGATTCAGGGGCATATTTGTTGAAATTTATGTTTTGGGAATTTTTTCACATTTAGCTTTAATTCTTTGGTCCTGTCACCTTGTATTTTGCAAGTACTGTCCATTTCCTGGCTTCAGCTTCAATTTGGTGTAACAGAATCTTTGGGAAATACAAAGACTCAGCTGGAGACTCATTTTTCAGAGGGTCAGGACTTGACCTTGTTCTCAGCTTTACACAGGCAGGGCTCTGCTGATGGCAATGCAATTGTTCTGGTTTAGGATGCTGCCAGAGCAGAGGCATTTTGAGTCCTGATCTGAATGTTCCTGCTTCAGGCCCATTTTCACTCTCATGCATTTTGCACATGGGGCAGTATGAAAAGACAACTGAAAGAATAACACTTTCTTTGAAAATTAGTAAGAATTATTGACTATCACCACACAGAACAGATTTTTAAGCAATGATATGATCATGCACACACCTTACACATGCACAAAATCATGGAATCATTAAGGTTGGAAGAGACCTGGAAGATCATAAATGCACATACTTGAGTACCACTCGGAGGAGAGGATTAAGATCTTAAGTTCCTCTATGAAGCATCTCTGGACAAAACAACCCCAATCAATGGCCACCTTCCAGCCCTATGGGCTTGAACACTATCAACCTGCCCTCTGCCCCCTTGCTCTGCTCAAATGCTTGCTCGGGGCTTCCTCTGCACAGCAAGAACAGCTCCTTGCCCATGCAGGCACGATGGCCAAGGACTGGCCCCATGGCAGGTCTGGCTGCAGCACATAAGGTGCCACCTATCCACTTGCACTTTTATTCTCTTCAGGAAATAGGTGGGAAACAGCAAAACTGGGCCCTCTACTTGTTCAGGTTTGTGTCTACTGTGGGTTGTTTTCAAGGCTGCAGGCAGAGATGAATTAAAGGAAAAACCACCATGGTACTGCATGACCCTTTATCTGCCTATACTGCATTTTCATTTAGTGCTTTTGCTAGGAAATATTATGGATCCTCTGTACAGATCTGCTTTTTCTTTTTTGGTTTTTTTGGGGTTTTTTTTCAGTCCAGCATTTTAAATGGTTTGCTGTGTTCAGTTAAACTGAATTTTCGCTTGAGAACAAGCAGATGATCAGTTTCACAGGCCTGAACTTGGGATTTTCCTTCTGCATCACCCAGCAAAATGAAAAACAGAAACAAAATATTTTAATCACATGTGTATAAAATACACAGAGTTCATTAAAGATGATTTAAAGCTGCCTGTTTGTTTTGGAGGCTCTTTAGAGCTCCTACTACCCCAAACTCACAGAAGTGTAATGTGATTCGCGATCTATTGAATTTTGGAGGATGGCTGCAGTGGGTTCCATTATATATAAATTGGATGTAGCCACTTTACAATCTCCGATATATACTTTTATCTCAAAATGCCCTGTGAGGCAATTGTGCAAAGTACTTTATCAGGGACTGTTGTTGGTAATATTGCAAGAATTCATGATGTAAAAAATACATCAATGCCATTTAAATTGAACAAAATGGTTCCTATTTTTTTTCTTGTAGAGCATTTTTAACCATCTTCTCAACAAATTTGTTCAATAAATACTGTATGAAACAAACATTTTGCACTTTGTCCCACAGATACAATTTGCCAGCCTGATTGATTTCTTTCTCTACAACTAATCTGATTTCTTTAGGCTATACATCTTTGCTTTTATTAAAGATGATGCAATCTTAGCTTTTTATCATACACACATCCACCACACAAACAAGAGAGAAGATTCTGCAAAGCAGCCTTGCAACCAAATAGAAAAGCCTGACACAAATCTCATAAAGCTGATCCCAAAAGATAAATGGCACAATGAGACCAAAGTTACACAAATTCAGAAACTTATCCATGCAGAGTAATATGGGCCAGTGGATTTTTCCTTCCATGATAGATTCAGCAAGCAACTTCAACATATCTGTAGCACCTTGTAAATCAAGCTCACACCAATGCTGCACTAAATCCCCCCGAATCTTGCTGCCTCTGCATTGTGAGAGGTCAGAAGCAGAACTGCATTTTTTTTGTAGCCTTTCCCTGGTTTGCATCTTGCAGAATCTCACTGCTATGTTTTGAGTCCCAACAACTTCAGACCTATTTACTTTTAATAAATAAATAATTTACTGGTAAGGCAATACATTCATCTCTCTGTTCTTTTACTGACTGCCTTCATGTCTTTGGGGAACCCCGCTGTTCTTCCCTTCCTCAGCATCTGCAGTTATCTGTCTTGGCTGTAGACAATTTTTCAGTCTCTTTCCCATTCAAGCAGCCAGAGGCTTAGTACCACTGTAATACAAAGAGCAATAATAGTTTTCAAATGTTGCAATAATATTCTCCAACAGCACTGAAGTGTTTTGTGTCTGTTGCTTCTCCCATAGAGCAAAATCAAATTAATTCAGTTGACACGTTTCAGGATCTGCTCATCACACTATTCCTCTGGGGTTCAACTTCTTATCACTAGCAGTGATCCCAGTTAAGGTCCAGCTTTCACTGGCAAAGCCCTGTGCAGCCAATCCCAGGAGAATCAGGGCTCTGTCACTGCCAGGATTTTAAGTGCAGCAGTAGGAGCCTATGCAGTGCCTTGGAGAGCCTTTCCATCACTTGGAATCACAGACAAAGGTCTACCCACACACAGATCCATCTCAAGCCACAGGCTTCTTTAACAAAGGGATAAAAGATAGCTTTTGCAGGCTGCCTGGAAAGTTAACAGCTCCAGTGTCTGGCAGGTGGTGGCAGGAGCAGATTCCAGCAGGGAGCTGCAGCCCGCATCCTGCCAGCAGCGCTACTCGGCACGGGCGCTCCAGCTGGAACCCTTCCCCTCCCTGCTCCTGGGGATGTGCAAGCTTCAAGGAACACAGCCTTGAGTCCAGACCCCTCCTCGGGTTTTTAAGGCCAGCAGCAAGCAAACAAACAGGAACCCAACTCAGCTCATTTATTTTAATTTGCAAATTGAACAAGTAGAAGTTGGAAGGAGGACAAGGAGGCTGTGACTACGCTGTATTATCAAGGCAGAACCCATCTTTGTAGCAAAATCTTTGAAGCCTAAACAGACAGGTGGCCAAGTCTTGAAAACACAGAGGAAATCAAGCTAAGCTTACAAGTGAGCCACAATGTCACAGGGGCCAAAAAGACTAGGTCTGGGTAGCATCAAACTGCTGATTCTGGATCTCAGGGGGAAAAAAACCCTCAAATATCAACGAATGTACTTTTGAGGAAATTTATGCTCTGCTCTGTAACTTGAAATTACAACACAGCTGTGTACATGGAAGTGATTTTAAAGGATAGAAGGAAATGGACAGGATTGTGTTGGTGCTTTAGAAGTTAACAAGAACATGAGGGGCTGAGCAGAGACAAGGGTTCTGTGCCATGGCCATTCCCTCCCGGAGTCAGCCGGGGGACAAAGGTTATCACCATCCCCTCACTGCACACAGCAAACCTGCCTGTGCTGCAGCACCTGCCCTGGATACCAAGCTCTCTCCTGCTCCAGCTAATGACATCATTTCTAAGGAGGCAGGATCAGATCCATGGCTTCCTGTTTCAAGCAGCAGCAGGATAATTAATTCTGCCTGTCTGAAAAGGATGTGTATAAACATAAATCCACTGAAACCTCAAGCTTTTGCAAGGAGATACCAAATGAAGCCCACCTTTCCCTTTATTTACCTATGTCTGCATCACTGAGCCAAGCAGGCCAACTAAATTATTTATGGCAGGCCAAAGAGCCCATTGCTGGAAGATGCAGAACCCTTCAAGTAGAAAAGAAGATGCACAGCTCTCTTGAAGAATAGGAGCTTTGTGCAAAGATGCAAAGTCCTCACGTGATGTTAACTTTTCATGCTTTGAGAAACACAAATGAGCAAGAAAGCAGCTAATTAGGCATGTTACTGTGATTGCTTATTTTATGAAGTGGAGAGGGAGGTGTTCAGCACTTTAATGAGATAATAGTGTAGAGGCAAAATTGTACAGAGAAGCAAAAATAGCAGTGGTCTTCCCACAGAAATGAGAATTATTTTTGAGGAACAAGAAAAGCAACAATAGAAAAATAACTCAATATCTAAAAGCAGAAAGAACAGTGCCTCAATTTATTCTGTCCATGTAAAACCTGGCTAATACTTGGATATCTGAGGGCGTATCTATTTTAGTGACTGTATCACTCAGTAGTGATCAACTCTGAGCTCCTCTGTGGATTTGGGGCAGGCCTTGCCTTGATGCAGAAGAAGGACTTTCTCTGGGACCTGGTGCACCTAATCCAAAGCCCTGGACTCCCACAGGGTCCATGCCCACCTGGAAGGACACAGAGAGCTGCATTCTCACTCACTCTCCTATTTTGAGCACAACAGTGAAATGGGAGCTGTAAATCATCTATTTAGGTGAATTTCTTTAATTGCTTATTTTATGAAAACCCAACTGCAGACAGAACCAACACTGCATTTCCCAGGAAATGAGCCCTTCTCAGAGACCTCAGGTCTTATTTAGCAGACAGCTTTTGTGCTCCTGGTGTCACTGCCATGGTAAGTAATTACTCATAATGTGACATGCACAGTATCAGCCTTTTAAAAGTAATTAAGAAAAAGTTGCATTGCTTAATGATATGCACATACATCTCATCCTTGCAAGTTTGCCTTCGATAACATCTGCTAGTTTTTGGAGCAAAGCCAGTCTTAAAAAGTAAAATAACCCAGCCCTAACAATGGAGCATTATTAACTTCCCAAAAGCTATAAACTCCATGCCCCGCTCCAGCACAACATTTGTGTGCACGAGTCCTATAAGGATTTTCAAGCCTGTGAGTTGCCAGATCAGAAAGTTCATGCTGAACTGGAATTAATGATAAAGAAGCCTCAAAAATACAGTTTATTTATATTGAACCCGTTTAGGAGCAGCAGCTCACCGTCCCTGGCAGATTCAGCTGCAGCAGCTGAAGGGGTCACTCCAAACAGCTGGTTCCCTTTCTCCCTGCTGGTATTATCCCACCTATCTAGAGGCAGTAGAACCAGAGTCGTGTCCTCTCCTCAACCAGTGCAGTTCAGACTGGCGTGACTTCAGTGGCCATCAATTTTCACATTAGTTCTCTGGGCTGTGAACTGCAGCAGCTCAGGAGTGAACAAACACGTCTGTGGTCCTCCCCCCTCTGCTCTCACTGCAGCAGAAGGGTCTGGTGAACATCTGGGGGAGGAAACTCCTGGCATTGTCTGGGATGAATCACCAAAGTGCATGTGAAAAGCACAGGGAGTGTCTTCCCGAGATCCCAAGTGCCCCTTCTGCAGCATTCATGTTACCTTGGGTTGACATTTCTCTGCTTTAGGTCATTCTCTCTACCCATACAGTGTTTCGTGATCCTTGGATGTAATAAGAATATCTACAACACTAGCAGAGAAAACTTCTACCTCCAAAATTCAAAAGGGTGATGGATAACACAATAGAAGAATTTTGGATGTCAGAACTTTTTTTCTTCCTTCTGCAAAGAAGCTTTATTCTAAGAGCAGAGGTCAACAGCCCTCTTAGTACATATAATTTTATTACATTCTTTGACAAAAATCGACAGCAGTAAAGAACAGCTTGTTCCACAAACCCCCATGCTGTCAGCATGCCTTCCCCTTTCTGTACAGTGCTTTTTCACTGTCTCCACCTCTCCTGCCTGAATTTCCCTTGGAGCTGCCTCCCCCAGAAGGTCCACGTGGCTTGCTCAGGGATGGCCACTTACTGTCAGACACCAGGGGAGCACACCAGGGTCTGGCACTGGTGAAATGCCTTTTGCTCACTGAGTAACCCTGGAGCAACCTCCCTCAAGGTGTGAGGGGATGGGCAGGCAGCCTCCTGACCCACAGCTGTTGGGCTCTGTAGGTGCCCTTGGCTCACACCTTGGCTGTTTTGACACTCAGCTATGTCTGCTGGCATTGGCTAAGATGAAAAAATCCCCTTTGCAAGGTGTGCCAGGGGCTCTACACCAGCAGCTCTGCCTCCAGGAGGGAGCCTGTTCCCTCTCCCTGCTCCTGTACCGGGGGGTCACAGCCTCATGGAGCAGCTCTGGCCACGACCTGACCCCTGGGAGCAGGCAGGAGCTGCCATGGCTCACATCACACCTCCCCTCCTGAGGTGGGAACACGGCAAAAGGCAGAGCAGCGAGGCAGGAGGGAGGAGGATGCCCAGGGAAAAGGGCTGGCGCTGCCCAGCACACAGCATGGGCAGAATGACAACTATTGTGAAGCTTCTCAATGGCTCATTTGGCATTATTCCCAGCACTGCTTTTCAATCTAACACCCACTTCTGGGTATCTAATAGAAAAAAGAAGGCAAAACCATGAGGCTGGAGATAGGAAGAACAGAAACAACAACACCAGCTCAAAGAAGCACTACATTCGGCTGAATTTTCAAAACTTCAGTATTTAAAAACAGCAAACAAAACAATCAGAGTGTTTCAAAAGGGGAATGCAATTTTCCCCGTGACATGGCTAAATACTTCTTTTATTCAACAATTTAAAAGAAAAATAATGATGAAAAAAACCTGACACCTTCAAAATATTTAAAATAAAACAGTTAAAATATTTTGTCACATGGCCAATGCCAGGTCATTGCTGTGTGCCATAAGTGCTTTTAAAAGAACTGAATCAGAAGACAATTGTTCAGAATTTCAGGCTGGTGTTGCTCAACCTATCTGTACTGCTTCCTCCCTGCCACATTGATGGGAATAAAAGGTTCATGGTCCCAATGACCATAATGGAGAAAAGAACCTGTAATTTCCAAGTAAAGATTGCCTTGCTTTAAAGAGATGTCCAATTCACCGCAGTATCCTTTACTCTTAGGAGCATAGGCTGGTTTTAGAGCATTTTTCAGCTGACTGAGGAGTTACATAATTGCACAATTACATCCAATTACATAACTAGGGTAAATAAGTAATAATATAATTAGGTGCTGTAATTATGTAGTTATGACAGGTAGCACTAATGCTGATAAAAGCCATTACAAAACTTGCTAAGAACTGTGGACAGAGCACATGAGAATGAAAGTTCCAGGGCTTTGTTTGCTGAAGTCTTTCATTCTTTCAGAGGGAAAAATAACTAATTTAATTGCTAAGCCAATACCCTTTTACTTTTGCAAATGAATGGAGGTACAAATCATAGGCTAATTCGTATGTCTGTTGAGCTCCAAAAACTTCAGTAACTAATCATGTCCTTTTTTTTAAACCTCCATATATCTATTTACAGCTACCAAGGCTTGGGTGAAATATGTGTGTACAAATTACACCTCTGAAAAGAGAAGTAGAAAAGTTTGGACATTAACCTTCATTGTTCCAGTTATCACATTAAACTGTCTCCTCTGACAAATGGACACAAGGAACATTCAAAGATTGCTGTATCAATGTAATACAAGTTATGTGCATCTCTGGGTTTGCTAGGGATGGTGTTTCTGGTCAAATGGATCAGATAAATAGGGTTTTTCTGCAGGAATGAAAATTCAATAGAGGAATCATTCATGCAGGTTTTCAGTGCAAACACAAGGCATGCAGCCAGCTTTTCAAAGTTTCTGTCTCTTCGGATATTGTATAATACCTGTCTGACTTCATAAAAGAGGCCTGGAGAGCAAACAGATAATAAAACCTACTGCCCTGCTTTAATATTCATTAATATTTTACCCAATAATGGATAAAAGATAGTGTGCAAGAAGAAAGGGCAGCACTGGAAGAGCTGAAGTGCTTTATTCCCACCAACATCCCCATAAAGCTCAAGGTGTATAAACTGTGTGTTGCTTTAGAACAAATTTTATGCTTGATGCTTTTTTCTAAAAAGAAAAAACCCAGAAAAATTAATACCTTTCTTTATGAAGGCTGCATAGGTCCTGACTACTTCAATCACTGCTCAGAGCAGTATGGTAACCACTGAAGTAAACACAAGAGCTTCTGGGAAAATCAAAATCACAGGGAATACCAGGAGTTTGCAGAGACAATGTCCACAGTCCACAGCAAGAAAGCAAAAGAAGTGCTCTACCCCAAGGTCATCTGAGGCCAGAGACATGCCAGATAATGGGAATGCCTTGGAGCAAACCAGCCCTGGAACAGAAATACAAGTGAACTTAGAAGTCTGCAAGAATCTTGCATTTGAGTGAGGAGTGTGTACAACATCACTCCCATATTTCTTTCCCCTTCTTGAGCTGAAAAACTGGAGAGGTGAACAATGATGTGTAAATAATTCCCATCCATTGTGGCATCCAGCCTTTCAAATAACATTCCAAAACAAGGAAACCACAGTATACTGGGGTTTTTTTATCTGTTGTGCTATCAGCAAACCTTCCAACCAGATGCTGCACTGTTTGCTGGACAAATGACACCTAGAGAAGACTGAGAGTCACAAAGTAGACATTCATATTTTTGGGCTCTAACAAGGGTGGGCAATAGAGAAAAGCACTGTCAGAAATTGTAGATGCTCTTTCTGGTGCTTAGTTAATACTGATCATTATTCCAATGTTACTTTTTGCAATACTTTGTAAGACAGGAGTAGGCAAATGCAAATAATAATTGGTTCCTTACTGCAGTTGTAGGGACAGTGAGGATGATACTTGGAGTTAAACTGTACTTTGCATTAAAAATACTGCAGCATACTCCAAAATTTTGACATATGTGTATTGAAGGACTTGAAGACTAGATTTGGGTAGAAGTTCTCCTTAAGTGATTTGGCTGTGAAAACACAGAATTCCATTAAATTCCACAGAATCCATTAAAGCTACAGAAGCAGCCATAGAAGGTATTCCTGATCATACCAAAACCAATTAGAATGAAGAGAGTTCTACCAGGAGGACGATTCACAGAGTTTTTTCAGCCATATTCTGTATAGTATGAAATATAAAATCTCACTCCACCTTGCCCTTCTCAAAGAGGTCCTGAGACTGCCCTGCTATCCCAACCACCCATATTTATAACTATTTCCTGCAATCCCATACACCCCCAACAAGCCTTTTTCAGCAATGAGCCAATTCCATTGGCAAGTCTCTTGTGAAAAGTTAATTTCAAGTCTCTTTTCTGCCAGACCCTAACCAGGATGTGCTGTCCTACCTGGGACTTGGTCATCTCTCCTAGCATCACAAGGATGGTCACACAGGCTGTCACAGAGTCTGAATCAGCTTATCTGTCCTCATGACAAAAGCCATGGTCAGGCTTAATTAGTGCATGGAATGCAGCACATCTCACGTGCCTGTGGTGTAATTCATTATTATCAGGCTGTGTTTGGGACACACCAAACACATTTGCTAAAGCAGCTCATATGTCTGACAGCTGCAAAATTGCATCTTGAGAGTTTTCCTTTTGACTCTTCTTTTGGTCCTAACCAAAGCTGTATCTCTAAAGCTCTTATTCCAGTCAAATATCATACTCCATTCCTGCAGTCAGATTATTTGCTTTAATTTCTTAGTATTCCTTGAAGCATGTGGCATACAGAAAATTTTCTGGCTCCACGAGAAAGTTTCCTTTTTTTGTTCACTTAAGAAGTTCCAATTGCTTTTGCTATGCAGCACATCTTCCCTGGATTTCATACTAGGAATTTAAACTACACAAAGACACAACTACTAATCCCATACCAGACACTTGTTTGTACAACCATTTATTTCTCTTTTTTCTCCCACTCTACCCTTTATACTTTCATCCCATGTAAGCTTTACATTTCTTGATCCACAGGTAGCTCTCCAGCATCCAAAATAACCTTTAACTGGAAAAAAGAGTTTAATAATCCCAAAATCTGGATTACTGCTAACCACTTAAACTACCAACCTTTTGCCTTAGAGGAACAGGGGCTTTGAGAAATCAGTGCAGTGCTTGGGGTCACGTGAGTTTTTGGAGCTTTTCTCTCTCAGATATTCAAAAAGAAGTCCCAGCCATTAATGCAGAAGTAAAAGACATCAGTGAATTACACATCAGAAAAGTCAAACCACTGCTGCCACAGGATGAATATACTTATTATGAATATTAATGCATCTCTTGGAATTAAACATTAATATTTAACATACATACCACAAACTTTTTAAAATCCTACAAATATTTCAGGGTGAGGAAGAGGAGGAATAAACAAGTGAGACAGGCCCCAGAGTCTGGTTCCAGAAATTAAAATGTATTTCTGACATAAGCTAAAATTTCCATGGGTAACAGGACAACTTGCCACTATGCATAATTTCTTGTAATGCAACAGAGTCTACAAGGATTTGGTTTAGGTTTTCTACTTCACCCACCAAACTGCAGAAGTGTAGATCCATCACTGCCTACAGCATAAACACTCTGAGCTGGGCAATGAGACTGATGGTTCAAAATTGAAGGAAATAGGCTGTTCCTCTGCACCTGAGCACTGATTTCCCTCACCTGCCACAGCACCTTCCCGTCTAGTGGCAATAGCACTTACAAAAGCTCAATTTAACTGCAGCAATCAAGCATACACTCCTGTCTAAACACCACCATTTCCACTAATGTGAGTTCTTCAAGGTAAGCTCTGCATAAGCCTGCACAGTGCGTGGCAGTCAGCTTTAATTTTAGCCTGCTCCCAATTAGGCATCTTGTCTAAACTAACCATTTGGGCTCTCAATAGAGTGAGAAAGGTGAGTCAGCCCAGCTATCCTGGACACCCATCTGAAGGCAGAATAAATAACCCAGCTTTCTGCACTGTCAAGGCAGAAAGGAGCTGGGATCGACTGAAACCCGGTGCCTGACCTGATGACAGCTGAAGTGAAAGAAGAAGAATCTTCCCCTTGGCTAAACTGGGGAGTAAAAGGCCACCCAGCACCTCAGTAATGAGGCTGGCTAGTACGTCCAGCCAAAGGCTTGATGAGGGATAGCAGGGAGATAGTCTGGATAAGAAATGTAGCTCCAGAAGTGCAGAAACAGCAAAGCCTGATGCACGTTGGTTACAGCCTCCTCTGGGATTCAGACATATGCCAGCTCTGCAACCACAGAGCCTGGCACAGGCCCTGAGCACTGCAATACCTGCCAGCAAGTCCACAGGAAGAAAATGCTGCACCAGAATATCCCAGCAGGCAGGCAGGATTCCTCAAAAATGAAGCCACAAGCCAGGATTGATAATCCACTCCTGTCACTGAGCAGAACAACCCTCTTCGGCAGCAGGCTGGAAACAAACTGTAATCGAACACCTCTCTGGCCCAGCATCATCACATTTCTCTCTCTGAATCCAAGTTCTCTCCCTGCTTCACAAGGCAGTTTCTGTGGCTCTTCAAATCCCTGTGGCTGCTCTGTTTGGTTTTTTCACAAGCTTGTTCAGAGCAGCCATAGGAGAAAAGCACCAGCCCTGAGCACTGACCCCACGTTTCAGTGTGCAGCAGGAGATGTTATTTTTCTGGACAGCAGCCCAGAGACACTGGACAAAGCTGGAGCAGCAGCAGATGTTATGATGCATGCTCTCCTGCCCCAGCTCTGCCTAATGAGGCAGCAGAACCCACAGAGCATGAGAGTACTGACGCCAAACTGGAGACTGAGGCCTGCGCCTTCATCTTTTTCATTATGTTTGAGGCCAGGTTTTGTTGCAGACTAAGACATGTGAAAAGATCTTTAAAAATACAGATCGATACCTCCTATTGTTCAGAGAGAGAGGAAAAGAAAGATATTCTCTGCCCCAGCTGCAAGGAGCATCTCTCAGTTGCATAAAGCACTTGCCCAAATTGACTTACCACAATCATCTGTGCCACGTAGCTCTCTGGGCCAGTGTATTCAGTTGGATCCTTAACTTTGACAAGAACTATAAAGTACAAATAATGCCACATGTTGTGTTCTGCCTTTATATGCTCCTCAAACGAAACGGTCTTGTTATCAAATTTGTCTCTCTCCAGTCCTGCAAAAAGAGAAGAACATAAAGCCAAAAAAATAAACTTCAACATAAAATACGCAAATCTGTTAAATATGTTAGAGAAGGGAACCTAACTTAATTTAAAGGATCATAAATTTGAAAGATCTTAATTTAAAAGCCATAACTGCCAGGCAAGAAATACCAGGCCAGAAGGCATTCCTGACAGAAGTCTTTCAACGCAGCATTTATTCTCTTTTGTGATATTTCCTCTTAATAACAATAACAATATAATAAATATGTTACAGCTTTACAGAGCCTTCTATGCTGAGGGCCATAAAGTGTTTTACAAGTGTTGGCTATGGCTCTTTCTAGATGTGTACTGGGAAGCACATAGTGTGCAGTCCAGGCCCTGATCTTCCAAAGATTTATGCACACTTTTAGCATCAAACATATAAAGAGTCCCACTTAAGCTTCAGTGAGATTGTTTGTGGGCTTAAACCTGGCAGAGAGGGTGAGTCCCTGCAGCTCTGTTGTCACACAGTCTTCACAGAGCTGTAGTCATCAGAATTATTTTTTATTTTCCCCTGTAATGGTTCAGATCTCTGAGGAATACCAGAAGTGAGGAAGGAGAGGAACCACCAATGTTTGCCTCCCTGGATTGCCTGTCCACAGACACTAAAGATAAGTAGTGCTCTGCACAGCATTCATCCCTGTCAGTACAACCACCATGGAAACAGCACCCAGCCTACAAAAAAGCAGGTATCTGTGAAGTCCCCCAGGGAGTGAAGGTCTGCCCCTCTTTGTGAGTGCACTTCAAAATAAGTGTCATTTTCCATAGGGTTTGTGGGGATGATTTCTACTGAACTCTTTTTGTTCCCTTCTTCATATCACCTTCTGAAATGGGCAGCTCTTGCTGATGTTCCCTCTCTGGAATGCCCTGTGCTGTGAAATAGAAGCTGCACTTTCATCTGCAGCAAGCTCTGAGAAGCAGAGTCAGCAGCTGCCCCATCTCCATTAGTGGTGATGCTGGAAGCGTGAGACACAGCTCTTCTGCCTCGGAGTCTGGGTGGAGACTGTGAAGCCACCTCTCAGCAAAACTAGCTTTTGATTCATAAACCACATCTGTCTCCTGCTGAGAGGGAATAAATTTGAAATCAGCCTCTGGAAATTTTCCTTGTAGAAGATAACCATGCCTGGGGTCCAAGCTTTATTTATTGAGGAATAGTTTATTTTCACTCCTTTCACCCTCAAATATCTCACGAGATCAGTAACACCTACCACAGATAAAACAGGTGGTCTTTAGTATCTCCTCCTTTTTCTGCTTTTCACTCCTGAGGTCAGCAAATGTATCAATAATGACTCCAAAGATCAGGTTGAGAACAATAATTATAACAATGAAGTAAAACAGAAGATCATAAACAACTCGTGCAGCAAACAAGGGCTCCTGCAATAGCAAGGTTGCAATAAGGTATAAAAATAGCACAAATCTAAAATATTAAACAACATTTTCACATTAACTCAAGCAAAGATACAGTTCTTTCTTTTCATATGACAAATTCTGCTAGCCTTACTCACAGGACTAGGGAGGGACTACCCAAATCCTTTTCTTCACCATGACAAGAAACATGAAGTCACCCAATTGCTCCATTTCCCACACATTCATGGGAATAATAGCACTACTCTTTGTGGAGTGCGTCAATATAATTAGCATTAAAGAGCTGCTAAGTGGCAAGGGTCAATTTCAAAGGGTCACTTTCAAAGTCTGTAAGTGCTTACAGACTCCACTGGGGAAAAATTTTGGCTCCTGCAGAACCTCCCAGTCTGTGAGACAGGATATAGACTCCCACAACCAGCACAGGGAGCTCTTCCATGCAGATCTGAGCTGTCTCTGGACTCTTGCAAGCCCTGCTGAGATCCTTTATCCTGAATTTATTTATAACACGTATGGTGTGGCTCATCAAGCAAAGTGCTGCTAGATCGCCTTTATTTGTAATGTTCTTTTTGAGCCTAAATAAAAATGCATGAAACCACCCAAATATTAAGGGAGGTCCTTAAATGAACTGCATTTTTGAAGAAATTTCTGGAGGAAAAAATATGCCACAACAAGTTAAATTCTGGTTTGATCTTCATGCTGTTTGAGAACAAGTAAACAACAGGACCTATTCCAGGGCAGGTGCCATGCTGAATATAAACTGAAATGTCCAGGTGGAACCTCCTGGGCTCAGTCCCTGCCCGTTCCTCTGGTGCCATTGCTGGGCCCCTGGAGCAGAGCCTGGGCCCTGCTCGGAGCCCTCCCTGCACACAGGGACACCCAGGGCTGAGGGCCCCTCTCAGCTGGGGCTCCTCTCCAGGCTCTGGGACAGCCCCAGCTCCCTCAGCCTTTCCCTGCCAGAGATGCTCCAGGCCCTAAATCATCACTGCAGCTCCACTGGCCCCAATCCAGGAATTCCCTGTCCCTCCTGTGCTGAGGAGCCCAGGACCGGACACAGCACTGCAGATGTGCCTCCCAGGGCTGACTTCTTAGGAGTTCTTTGAAGGTTATGATATTCTACATTTTTCCAGAAGTGGTAAACAACTACCTAGAAATCCTTTCTTCAAGCATCATCATCACACGAAGCCTAGCTCTTCCCATTAAATATCCCATCTGGGATCTAAAAATCACATGAATTAGTCAACTGTGTGACATGAGATCAGACTAGATACAAACACTGTCTATAACCTCCAAAAATTGACTTTGGCATTCATAAGATGTACAGGGAGTAATGCATTTCCTGAGCCAAAACACTCACATCTTTGGAAGGCTTTCTGAGCACGTCTCCCACACCACCACCATTCCGCAGGCCTTGGTTCAACACAGTCACAATGCACATGAGCAGAGTGTCACAGGTCCTTTCTATTCCATCCTCCTCTTCTTCACCTGCAAACAGGAACCACAGCATCAAACAATCACTCATCAAACAAAGCCACAATTCTGTTAGAGAAAGCAACTGCAAGACACATCTGCCTCTCATATTTCTCATGCAGAACCTCATTGATCATCCCCACCCATGTGCACATCCCTGCTGGTGACATACTTAGGCACATCAGGCACACTTAGCCTAAAGAGAGATGGAGAAAATCACAACCAGGGCTCCCACCAGAGCTGTTAATGACCCAGAGCCACCATCTCTGCTCACGGGAGCACCCCTTCTCCTTGCAGTCCTCTCACTGCTTTTCCAGTGGGCCCCCTAAAAATGCAGCATAGACAAGAAGCAATATAAACAGAGAATTAGAAGCACATTTGTAAGAGGATTGTCTTCCTGTGAAATCATTCCTCTACCTACTCATGTAGAAGCCAAGTCATGTTAGCATTTCAAACCATGAAGGAGGGGCTGGCTTTTGTTCGAGTCCGTCTGTCTGTGATCTTTCCACCAGCACTCGTGCCCAAGCACAGATCTGACAGACATTAAATGAAAGGCTCTCTCTGGCCTCAGCCTGAAAACTTGGATTCTGTTCTTATCTGTGCTGCAGAGCTGCTGTGTGGTTTTGGCCGGGCCACAGAGGGTACTATTGTACAGGAGATATTTGAACATGCAGAGGAGCTGGGCTGGAACACCAAACCCCATGGGGACTTGGTCCACCTTGGCCACAGTCCCTCCCACTACATACTCCCTGCTTCCACAGCCTCCCTTTGAAGAGCCCTGCTTGAGCTGTTCCCTGTGTGCAGCTGGCTCGGGCTGAAGGGTCAGGGCTGTGACTGCCATTCCTCCTGCCTTCCTTCCCCTTCAGGGACACGCTTGCTTGGGGAGGAAGGCAGCGATTCACACTTGCTGTGCTCCGTGCACTCATTGTAACAGAGTTTAATAAATAACAACATCCTGCTGGGAGAGCTGACTGATACACATATTTAACAGCCCCAAACCACCACATCTGGGCCACTGAGATAGACTCTGATAAATTGAATTGACTGCAAGCACTCACATTGCAGACAAGTAATTTGAATTTAAATTTAATTTTGGATTTGGGTTCCCAGACTGTGGTGCACGTATCCTGGCTGGGATGGGCAGGACAGCACTGGTGTCTGCTGCTTTTGCCACCACTGCTTCTGCTCCTCAGGCAAATTAAATGAGAAACAACTCCCTACTGAAGGAGCTTTGAGCAAAAAGAAAAGCAAAAGCAGACATCAGGACAGACTTCCCTGTTAAACTATATGGTCATTACAGACACTACTCCCACAAATAATCCTGGATTTAAAAATAACTGCTTAAATATTGAAACTGAAAGGATTGAAACAAGAAACCTTTTTTATCCTGTCATACCTAGATTTTTTTTACTAGCACAGTGATGTTATTCATACCAACTAATCTTTGCTGTTGTATCCTGCTATTATTTCCTCCTTTCAAACAGTATTCCATTTTTTTTTTTTGCTTGAGAAGGAGACCATCCACAAAATAAATAAAAAGCCTTCAAAAAAGCCACAGCTTCTATTTGTTTTAGGCGACTACAATATTTTCTCTGTTCACAAGACCAGACTCAGGTGCTGGAAGCAGCAGATGATCAGATTCTGGTGAACAGAGAGGACAATCCAGGGCTGAGAATTGAAGAGGGAATTATCTACCAGCAGCCCTAACACCCAACTCTCCCTGTCCACTGAGATGCTAATTCAGAGCAAGCCAGGCTTCAGAGAAAAAGATACATCACCTTGCGCATCTTGTAACACAGAACATCAGCATCTCAGCCAGAAAAGCTCCCAGAAAAGCAAGCTCAGGTTGCAAGATCTTTGCCAGAGAACCAGACAGCCCAAAGTTGGCAGAAACCTCTAGTGCAGCAATGTAGGCTGTGGGGAGTGTACAGACATCATTTTTGCTCTTCTATTCCACTCCCAGATGTAGAGCTGCCTTCAAGCTGGGAGCCAGGCAACCCTGCAGGCACATGTTCTGCCTCAGCTGTCTGTTCTCAATGCCCAACAGCATTCACAGTGGAGGCTCAGCCCCTCTAGGCACCAGCTATGCCCAGACTTGAAAGAAATGAGTGGATCTGTAGAGTGCACTGTTATTAAGGACCCAATATTAACATTAATTGAGGTTCAGGGGGGGGTTATTTGCAAGCAGTTCCACCCTGGAAAGTGGCTTGTGAGGATCTGGACAGCATTAGGCGGGCTGCCTTCAGATTAAATTTAATTCACAGGCAAAACAGGTTAAGTGCTAAGACCACCCCACAACGTTAATCATGGGGCAGAGGGAGGGATAATAGGGAGATTTACTTCAAAAATCCTCATCTGATGACCCACAGCTACCTGGGCCACACAAGCACATCAGGTGAGACACACCTGTGCCCATGTGGATCCAGCAGAACTTGCACAGAGCAGGACCAGGCCTGGCAGGGGCACGAGACTTTGGAAATGTCCCATTTTACAAGCAGGTATCTGTGGACCTTTCTAGCACAGGTCTTTATGGGCTGCAGAGGATGAGGAGGTATGTACTGTAGGTGTGAAGTTCCTATAAGTGATCAGGGACTTCACCAGGCACAGACAGGAGGGCTATGGAAATGTCTTTGGAGGGGAGAGAGGGACACTCCAAGGCAGATGAGATGAAGTATTTTTATGCTGACAGTCCAGAGCAGAGTGAGCAGCAGGCTGCAGAGAGGGAAGCACAGCACACTGCCTCCCAGGGAGCTCCTTCACCAGTAAGAGCAATGACTGGGCATAGACTCCACCAGTGAAACCCGAGGAAGAAGCAGAGTGCCATCAGAAGAAATGATCAGCAGTGATCTGATCTGAAAAGCAATATAATTCCTGTCTCACTGGGGACCTGAGATGCCACTGAGAACATTTTCTCTCTCCCACACACAGCTGTGGACTTCTCTGGTGCTGCAATGTGGAACTCCCCAAATCTCACAGAACCATAGCACCATTAAAGCTGGAAGAGACGTCTGAGACCAAGTCCAACCACTCACCCAACCATGCCATGTCCTCCACTAAACCACATCTCAAGTTCCCCATCCCCACAGCTTTTGAACACTTCCAGGGATGGTGATCTCATGCCTTTGCATTCCACCACACACACACTTTTGTCAGAGGAGAAATCTGTCCCAGGAAAAGACAGAAAGTAGAACAATTCTTTTGACCAGGTGGCTAAGGTGAGCAAAACTGCTTTTGCTGAATGTTGGTGGGTTTTAATGGTACTGGATAAATAAAATCTCTTCAAGATTAAGTAAGAGTGCACTTAGATGTTTTGTCAGCTCTCTTTCATTATGGCTTGATTTTAAAGGAGCAGTACCCAAACAATGAGAAATGTGAGATTTCTATCATTTAAAGAGCTTGGCAAAAGCCATACTGCATCTTTTTGACTGATTGATTACTCTTTGAATGCAGCAGCTTTGCCAATAGCTCTTAGACTGTTTTCTCTATCTAGCCAGACAGCTTCCCATGTTGTTTATGAGGCCTGTTTACACACCAGCTGGGGAGAAAAAGCCTGCTTTTATAGCCCTCTCCCTGAAGGCTTTGATCCTAAAAACTCAAAAATTAGTGGAAGAATAAAGCTTATGAAACAACATTATTCTGGCACACAGTAAGGGATGGTTTATGTCCTCACTTTCAGCCCCCAGCAACCACAGGCAACTGTGGCAGTAAATAGTTTGAGCCTGTAGACCATGCACTGTGCACACACCTCCACTGCAAAGGCCACAACACATCGAACCAAAGACCTGCACTGAAACACCAGCCACTCAACTAGGCTGTGCCCCATGCAAAGAGGGGGACAGACAGACAGACATGTGGGCCTGGAGCTGGGTTCTTAGGTCTTCTGGCTCCAATAGAGCCTTGGCCCAGATGCATATAGAAAAAATACACAGAAGCTTACTGACAGATATGCTATGCCATGAAAATGAATTTCTGTGGCCCTAACTGGATCTACCAGTGCTCAGGGTGTGCAGGTCAGGATGCTGCAGACAAGCAGCAAGCTGCTTCTCTCTGCTAAGTCACTTGGCAAGAAGCAACCTGCACATTCAAGCATAATGACTCAGCAAGCCCTTTTAATAACAAAATTAATGTCAGTGCATTTGGAAATCAGGTGTGGGAAGCGCTGCCATTAACAGCAAAGCTGCCAACTAAGCTCCCAGTCTTGCAGAAGTTGAGCACTTCTGACTCACAAGAGTCACTGTCACTTCTCACACCTGCAGAAGCCCCTGCAACAGCAACACACAGATCAGAGAATCACAGAACCACAGGTCTGGGTTGGAAGGGACCTCAAAGATCATCTCATTCCAATGCTCTGCCATGGGTAGGGGCACCTTCTACTATCCCAGGCTGCTCCAAGCCCCATCCAACCTGGCCTTGAACATTTCCCGGGATCCCTTGGCTCTAAGTGATCATCGGTCTGAGGGAAGTTCTATACTGACCTGGGTTAAGAGCTGGGATGCTCGTGGAACAGTTCTCCTTTGCACAAGCTCCCATCATAGATGTCAGGGTTGTAGTGGGAACTTCACCAATACCTGTGGAAAAAGTGGGATGTTGACAAAAAGGCACTACATTGATGTTAAGTTTTAAATAATTATTTCCTAGGAGCAAAGCTCCAGGTTGGAGAGTTAAGAAGGAAAACCAGAACAAATTACACCAGCAATTCCTCCCTCCTTGAAAGATTCTGCCTCAACAGCTCAAAGCAATCACAATGAAAAAAACCACAGTTTTATATTTACTGTATATCACAGCTATTCCCATTTCATCTCCTGAAATTAATGAATCTACATCAAATGCAGCTGCTTCTGGTGAGCACAAAATATATTCAAAGCAAGAAAAAACTGTCAGATATGAAAATAATGTCAGTTTTAAAAACCATTAGATAAATTATTCACAAAAGCTGACAAGAAGGACACCGAGTTGACATTCAGTTATCCTGAATGTAGAATATTTAAGGGTTTTCAAGGATTATAACACAGTTTGGTACTCATTTGTAAATATGTATGGGTTTGTGTAAAACACTAATTTAACATTCCCAAAGTGGTAAATGTGTACATCAGCTTGATTTTATCAAACCAATTTTCTCTTGTGCACCTTCAACAATTTTCTACATTTCAAATTAGAGATACAAAAAGGTTTAAGGAGAAAAAAATGAAGGCAAAACTATACAACAAAATAACAGCCTAAGACAGTATGTGTAATGCAGAAAACATGCACTCTGACTTACTCTTTCTGCTAGTTTATAAAGAAAAAATTTAAAGCACTTGTCCTGGGAAGCATAATGTTCCACCAACATGCAGTCAGCATATTTTCTTGATGAGTTTTTGATCAGAAATGGCAATGTATGAAGCCAACAAGAACATACCCACACCACAAAAATCTGCCAAGAACTCAACAGAAGCAACACAAATACACAGGAGCTGCTGCCCTGGATCAGACCAGAGCTCTGCGTAGCCTGTTTTATTAAGATGGTCACAACTACCTTCCAAAGTGAAACTTCACACCCTAAGTTCTGTCCCAAAAACTAACGGTAAGTCACATACAAGCCAATTTAGAACCCAATGGATGATCAGTGGCAGAAAAAATAAAATTAAAAAAATTGGAATAACCCCATAGTATGTTAAAGAAATCTGTCAGGTTCCTTTTATTTCATATGGTTTTGAACCAGCTGCAAAAGTACGCCAAGCCCATGAGTCTTGAATGACCTTTGCCTTGTTTGTGAGCTTTAAATCCTGAAAAAACAACTTCAGGGAAAGACTGGCAAACACTGAGTGCACACAGCCCCAGCTGGGTTCCACCAGTTCTGTGCTTGTGTACAGGTCTGAAGAGCTCAGCATTTGGAAAATCATGCCTCGAGGAACTTAATCAGCAGCTATTCTCAAGTATTTCTCTGCAGCCAGTTGTTACTCCCCTGCCCATGCTCCCAGCAGGATGGTTGGCAGCACACACAAAGCCCTCAACAGACCAGACCTGGCTCTTTTCTAGCAAAGCAAGTTTGTAACTCTCTGTTCACTTTGCTAAACTCTCTCATTCCAGAAAGCCGAAATCCTGGCCTTTTTAAAACTGGTTCCAAACCTCCCAATGACTTTACTGAAGCCAGGGTTATACACTAAGGATGATGATCATGAAATACACACTGAATTTAAAAGATGCTCCTATCAGTAGAAATGTGAATTCTGTAATAAATTTCTGCTGGATGAAGCTTAAAAAGCAATGAAATGAATACAGCGAATGAACATGTTAAGATCACACGCCTCATACAGTACACAGAAATTACTATGAGCTGCTTTTAAGGTGGGATGAGAACCAATACAATCCACTTGGAGATGCTTTTCACTTAGGAAAATATTTAGGAAATACAGATTTTTTTTAATGTTATCATGAGTTTGTGGAGCAAACATGATAAATCAAATGTGTTAGATTTTAGCATTTCAACAAATAAGCCCAGACTAAAACAACCCTACACACATTAAATTTTACACAGAGACTTAATTGAGTTCTAAGGTGTATGGAATTAGTTCTGCTCTCATGCAGGCACAAATAAAGAAGTTTGATGTCCTTAGATGAAAAGTTAGGTTAGGCAGATAGAAAAAGGGACACACTGGAAGCAAATTTTAATACAAAAAATAATACCTGCAGCAGGGGTCCTGATTTTCAACCTGTCAACCTCCATGATAAAGTCATCTTTCAGGAAGAGGAAACCAATGATGGAGAAGAGATAAACCAGGATGAGAGCAAGCACTGCAGTGAGGATAATTGAACGGCCATTCCGGGTTACACTTTTTATCACATTTAGCAATGTCTCCTCCCTGTACACCAGATCAAACAGCTGGGGAAGGCAGAGAGTAGAGGGAAAATGAATACAAATGAGGCAATATATAAATGCTACATAGGAAAACAATTTGAACTATTGAAACATGCATCGAGCCATGTTCTACATTCTCAGCTTCATAAACTCGCATTGATCTCGGCGGGAGCTGGTCATGCTTATGGAGGAGGAAATCTAGTACAGAACTTTAAATTTTAAAATTAATTATAGCAAAATCCACAAAATATATTTGAGCCTGATTCATAGATGGACAACATCTACCATCAAGATCGGTTGTTTCCCAATGTTAAGAACCAGGCTAGATTAAAATTTAAACAGTGTCTTCATACTATGGATCTATATCTACAAAATAATTGTTCATGTTATCTCTCATCTGACAAACATGCACAGGCAGCAACTCAAAAATACACTCATACATGTAAGTGATTACGTATTTGTAAACTTTCTCTGAGCTCATGGCACCATGTAAATGTCACACGGACAAGGATTGGGGCCACCTTTTCTTAGGACAAAATTAAATTCATGTCACTGTTTATATAAGACTAGAAACTTCTGTTCTTCTCTACCCCACACTATATGGTTTCCTGGTATTTAACTTTAAAGAAAACTATATATTAAGATAACATTGCTTTAAATGTCAAAAGCCTATACCAGCAATTAAATGTGACAGGAGCTTTACAAGAACCTTTAACTTTTTTTTCTCCTACAATTTTCTTGATGTTCTATATTGCTTTGGACCTTATGTATAATGTATGTATTTCTACTTCAAAACACTCAGATTACAGATATAAAGAGACACACTATGATTTATCAAAATGTTCCAATAAGAAGGTATTAGCCACAATTTATAAGATCTGAAATCGACAGCCTTGTGAAAGGATTAATAATAAAGAGGGGAGACAGTCATGAACAAATATCAGAGTTTAGACTACATCCACTACTAAGTGAACACCTGGAAGCAACCTGGGTACATGGATAAAGTCCATGATTCATGGACATTGGTCAGTAGTAGTTTCTGAAAGAAAGTAAGTACATAAAATGTTTCTTAAGCTGCTTGACACTTTGCAAAGCATTTTAAGACAGAGATCACCTAACTCATTGAAAGAACAGCAAATAATTTGTGCATTTTGTAAGCTGGAGAGTTACATCCATTTCAAGGGGGTCCTGCACCTACAGCCACAATCTTGGCTCCTTAGAAATCTGCCCAAACTTTGAAGCACACTTTAATGTCAAAATCTGGAAAGTTTGACTTCAACAGGAGCTCTATCAGAGTTAGCTCTGAACTCCTGAAAATTTTAGTGTGCTTAACACATCTTTGAAGTGCTGGGAGTTTGCTACTATTCAGGAAGCTGAGAAAAAATACAACAGGAAAGGTAATGACCACAATTTAGTCAGTGTCCCTGCAAGTTGCACATGTTAGCAACCAAGAGCAGTGAAACACCTTTTACTGCTCCTCAGCATGAAGGGAGCAGTTAGTGGAGTTTAGCATAATTTTGTGTGATTCATTTTCACCGCACCTGTACCACGTTATTAAAATGCATTTCATCTGGATAATGGCAACAAAAGAAAATGAAGTGGGATACATTTCAAGTGATGAATCTTCCTGCTACACCAACGGCATGCCATCCCCATTTCCCAAGTAATTTGTTAAAAATGTATTGGGGATGAGGAATGGGATCCTTTGATACAGGTATGATGCATACACCCCTGGACAACTGCCCCCAAAATGTTAGGATTGACAGAAGGCACAGGAACGGTGGACATAGAATATGGAGAAAGCTGGGAAAAAGGAGTGGGCTGGGTGATGATTGTCTGAGAAGAAAGGAGCAAACTTTCAGCTCTAAAACAGATAAAATAAGTCCTAACAGAAACATGTTCTAATAAAAACAGCAGCTCCTAAGGGGCAGCAACACAACGGCATGCTAAAAATACACATGATTTGGCTTGATTGTCAGGAAGAAATTGAAGACAGCTGCAGGGTAACGGTATTTTCTATTTTTGCAAAGTTTTCCCCTCCACAGCAGCACGTACTTACCAGGAAGCTGTAGAAGAACTCGTGCACGCAGAGGCCCAGCATGCAGACCAGGACATAAGCCACGTGGTAGAGAAAAGCCATGTCCATGATGACCGCTCTGTAGCCACGGGTGAAGGTCCCACGGTTCCCAACAAAGCTCACCAGGAAAACAATTTTGTTACAGAGCTGTGGGAGGAACAAAGGCTAGGTTTATGCCTCAAAAAAATCCTGGTATTTATTGTTTGGGTTGCTGTCTAGATAGGTTGGTTTGACTAAATGCACAACCTTTAGATAGCTGGAGTGAAGTGAGGCAAATCCAGCTCTGACAGCGTGCTGGGAATGCGCCCGTGAGGGTGAGTGGAAGTACATCACCTCTCCAACACTGTACTGTGCCTCATCACATTGTGATTTATTCCTATAACATTAGTGAATAGGTGGGCAGGGTTAATGTCACCAGGCATTAAAATCCAGCTGGGAAGTGAACTCCCAACAATGTTGAGTTTAGACCCGAAGCTCTGTAAGAGCAGCTAGGTATGCTACTATAAGAGAACAATAGTAACACAACAGTAAGTGTGTGGGGGAGGGTGTGTGAGATCTATTTCCTTCAGATCGTGTTCTTCAATTTAAAATCCCTAAAAAAAACCCCTCAGAACTGAGGACATTTTGGAAGCATAGTATTTAAACAACAGCATCAAATTCTCCATGGATCTTGAGCTTTGCCTGCACATGAGCAGCAGTGAACAGGAAAGGGTCTCACCTCATCTCTCTGGCCGTCCAGGACAAGGAATGAGGACTCAACACGACTCCTCTGCTCCCAAATTTGACATAGGCAAGTAATGCTTACTTGCTTTTACCTTTGACTATATGTCTGGGTATTTTTCAGTATGTGAAATTCTCACATACAGAACTGGTGGCAAACAGCCCAATACTTCGTGCTGAGGTGAATTAGAGCTGTGGCAGTCAGGCAGAAATTTAAATAGATGACTTGTGAGCATGACTGTGTATCTTACCAAGCTCAGTAAGCATGCAGACTTATTCATGGCTAAGTTAAGAGATCTGGCAAAGGGCTGAGAGAATTTTTAATTTTGAAAACTCTTTTCTTCCTGAAAATATATTTAAGGTCTCAGAAACATTTTACAAATTTGTTTCAATAGTGCTGAGAGTATGGGTAGATAAAATTATTCTTTTAACATGAGAAACTGTAGATTCTTTTGTCCTTATAAAGCAACATTTCTTTACATTTCATGTTGTTTTTGTTTTTAAAATATCTGCATATGCACAAAACTAAACCAACTTTTTTCTTAGTTTTCCACTTCGCTGACACTGCTGTTTCAGGATGATTGGATTTTTTTTTTTTTTGGTTAAACAATGAACCAGAAAAAGAAGTTTTTGCACAGCTATAATCAAATTAGTTTTTTAATAGGAGACCCTTAATATCTTTCCTTCTGCTGAAAGGGAAATTCTGGTTGCTTTTGAAGTACTTACATTAGCAGCACCAAGGAGTATCAAGGTAGGACCGAGCCCTATAGTATATATAGACCTGAGAATAACAGACACCAAAAAAGGTCGAATGCCAACAGGCTTGGAGATGAAAAACAGCATTGCTGTGCAAAACGCCACTGCTATCCAGAGGAGCACGGAAAACAACGGTGAGAGCGTGCCTGTGCAGAGGAGAAAGGGAGATTTGAGAAAGGCATCTTTGGAGACTCCATTTTTCACCAATAAATAGATCCAAAAGATCAATTCCTTTGCCAGCAGAGCTAACAAAAGCGTGATTCATGCATCACAACTGCTGACCACGGCTTGTCCTAATTGCAGCAGGAGCTCTTATTCTCAGAGTATTGTTGCTTTTCGCACAGGTAATAATATGAGCAGCTAATGAAATTTCCATTAAAATCCAGGGAGTGCTCAGAGATGGAACAGTTTACCCTTCTCCTGGAGCAAGCCACTAATCAGCTCCCTTCTGCAGGAATCATTAGGGCCCCTCCGGTCTGATTCCATGATTGCTCAGCTACAGAAATAGCCGGTCCTGGGGGCAGCACAGCAAGTGGCAGCGCCCTGCAGTGCCACGTTTCCAGCAGCGGCTCCCGAAAAAGCAGCAACCTCCCGATGGGCCGCGGCTGTTCCGAGGGAACCTCCGCCTCTGCAGGGAGGCGGGAACTGGGCACAGCGGGATCGGCCCGGGCAGGGAGCGGGGAACTGGGCACAGCGGGATGGGCCCGGGCAGGGAGCGGGGAACTGGGCACAGCGGGATGGGCCCGGGCAGGGAGCGGGGAACTGGGCACAGCGGGATGGGCCCGGGCAGCGCTGGGCACAGCGGGATCGGCCTGGGCAGGGAGCGGGCACAGCGGGATGGGCCCGGGCAGGGAGCGGGGAACTGGGCACAGCGGGATGGGCCCGCGCAGGGAGCGGACCGCTGGGCACAGCGGGATCGGCCTGGGCAGGGAGCGGGCACAGCGGGATGGGCCCGGGCAGGGAGCGGGGAACTGGGCACAGCGGGATGGGCCCGGGCAGCGCTGGGCACAGCGGGATCAGCCCGGGCAGGGAGCGGAGAACTGGGCACAGCGGGATCAGCCCGGGCAGGGCTGGACACAGCGGGATCGGCCCGGGCAGGGAGCGGGGAACTGGGCACAGCGGGATCAGCCCGGGCAGGGCTGGACACAGCGGGATCGGCCCGGGCAGGGAGCGGGGAACTGGGCACAGCGGGATCGGCCCGGGCAGGGATGGACACAGCGGGATCCGCCCGGACAGGAAGCGGGGAGCTGGGCACAGCGGGATGGGCCCGGGCAGGGCTGGACACAGCGGGATGGGTCCGGGCAGGGCCCGCAGCGCTCAGGCCGCGCTCGGCTCCGGGCACGCAGCGGGGCCCCGCTCCCGGCGCCTGCACTGCCAGTCCCTGCTGCTCTGCAAGATGCTGGCTCCAGGCGCTCCCCGAGCTTTGAGTGATGCCCCTGTTTTCCCCCTCCCCTCTGCTTAAAGCTCTGGAAACACACCATGCTGCTGGGATATAAAAAGCACATTCAGATCTCAGGGCACTGTCACACTTGTACACTGACTTCTATTGTTATGGGATGAACTGAGAGGTCAGTGACAGGGGAGAAGGGAATAGAAAATTTAGCTAGACTCACAATAGGAATCTCTTTGGCAACAGATACACAGCTGAGCAGCATCACTGGGATTAGAAAACAATGAGACGAGGCCCTAGCCTCAACATTCAGATGGCATCCAAACTTTTCCAAAGTTCAGGAGTGTTTCTATCCCTGGTGGGAGGTTCAAGGTCAGCTCTATCAGAGAACTTCTTTGCCAACAAGATTTGGAAACTTTTAATGGATCCTAAAAAAAATTACTTTCAAGCCCATCTGAAAGACAAGGCCAAAGTTCTCTGTGGTTCTTTCACAAACCAGTTTTCCTTTTTCCCTACTGCAGGTCCAGGAATTTCACGTTGCAGGACCCACACCAGCGCCATGTGCAGACAGGCACCCTGGAGGCAAGGAGTCTTCACAGAATCATGGTTTGGGTTGGAAGGGACCTTAAAGACCATCAATTTCCATTCTCCCTGCCATGGACAGGAACACCTTCCACTATCCCAGGTTGCTCCAAGCCCCATCCAGCCTGGCCTTGGACACTTCCAGAGATCCAGGGGCAGCCACAGCTTCTCTGGGCAGCCTGTGCCACAGCCTCCCCACCCTCACAGGGAAGAGTTTTTTTTCTAATATCTAAACTAAACCTACTCTCTGTCAGCTTGAAGCCATTCCCCCTTGTCCTGTCACCATGTGCTCTTGTCTCCTTTCCTTCTTTTAGACTCCCTTCAGAAATGGCCTTCAGCTGGAGCAGATTTGCCTATGTCCTATTACATAAGAACTGCAAGTACCTACTAAAAGGCAGCATCTTGGGATTATTAGATCAGCCCAGGCACCTCAGACAGGTGAATGGAGGTGGATTTGCACAGGGTGAAGGGGAAAAATGGGAGACAAACTCCAGATGTTGGATCAGGCTTTGGTGGAGAGGGAGGCTGGAAGTAAGGAGCTGCCTCATGACCTGCTAATCTGGTTTGGCCACACCTATTCCTTATTGCTCAGGAGTTGCTTTGGCTTTACAAGCACAGGAGCTGGATTCCTGAAATGAGCTGTCACTGGATTACTGGGGCCACTTAAACTAATGCCATATAAATCTCTAGTTCAGAATAAGTATTAATACCTACTGATTGCAGACTAGAGGATTTCCACGAGTATAGATTAGCTAAAATTTAGTAGCTTAAAAGGTTTATTTTTAACGCTTTATTTCTCCTCTCATCCTCCAAGGGCTGTAATGTGCTCTGAGTGACTCCCCAGTTTACAAAGCAGAAGATACTTCCCTTCTCCAGGGCACAGCCCTGCAAACTCTGCCTAACTCCGCGAGGCTGTAGAGCTGCCTGAGCTGTGACCTGAAGAGACCACCCTGTGGGCTGCCAGGGCAGCATGGTGCCCGTGCCAATATATTTTAATCTGCTGCCTTTCTGTTCCACCAGCCAGCAGGAATGTTTGCTGGTGCCAGCTGTGGTGTTTGTGAAAAGCACATGTATCTACTAGAAGCTGGACTGCTTCCACCAGCCCAGTTCACATGCCATCAGACAGAGGTGACTTTCAGTCACATTACTGACTGGCCACGAATCAAAGGCCCAGAGGTGAATGGCTCTGCTCCCATTACCAGTATTCTAAACTATTTAGTGTCCTTTATCCCAATTAAGCTTGTTTGGGCTTCAAAGAGGCCTCCTGCTAGTCTGCTGCATTTATATCAAATGAAAAACTTCATTAAATATTTCCTGTGACATGGGATGAAGCAGAGACAGAATCACAAGTTTTAAGAGTATTTTTACATAATGCATTTCTCCTCTGCAAAAGTTATGCCCTTTTATCCCAATAAACAATACAGTCAAAAGCCAACAAGCTAGTTTTCAAATAATTCTCTTCCATATGTTTTCAAGATTGCAAGTCATTCAATCTGGTCAGCCTTAAGGAATCTCTGTCCCTCTGCTGCCAGGAATCCTCCTTCAGTTCAGAAGCTGCAGCTAAATGTGTGCAGTAGGACACTGCAATATGGCAATATAAAAAAATTAGCTGAGATCATCTAGATAATCTCCAGCTTATGCTCTGTCCATTCTGCTCTGCATTGTGTGGGCCACGTGACACACAGATCAACCACCACATTTCAGACAACATCTGGCACCTACTTAGGAGACACTGAATGGCTTCCAGATATGACTGCACCTGAAAATGCAGCTTTATTTGTCACCTTAGTAATGAAAGCAGCTAAAATTAAAACAAAAAATAAGACCAAACTCTACTTGCCTTCATCTCCATCATCTCCAAAAGGGTAGAACAGAGCAACTGCTAAATTGATGAATACAGCAAGGTTGAAGGAAATGCTTCCCCAGAGAGAGATGTGTCTGGAGAACCAAAAGAGGGCTGGATTATCTAGAAAGGGAGAAAAGCAGCAATCAATCAGCTGAAAGCAAGCAGAAACTCAATCACCAGTGGCCCCAAAGGAATTAAATACAGATTAATGTAGAAAATATGCAGATCTTTAAAATAAACTAAAATATACAGTATTAAACATAGATTTGCTATAAAACAAAGTTTCAAGCAGAGCTTTTAATCTAAAGATCACAATACAGTTTATTATATACTGGAGTTTTGCCTCTGGTAAGATTTTAGGCCTGGATATTTTGCAAGGGACTCTTTTCAGCTGCATCTGAATCTGCAGCTTCTGTGCATGGGGACATAAAACCAAGCAAACAAATAGATTTTAGCACTCTGAATGCCAGTCAACCAGAACACCCAGAATGTATCATCCAGATGACCTATTTGGACCAAGTACACCAATGACATAGGCAAAGAACCATGGAATAGGCATGGTTTCAGAACTGCAGCGTTTTCCCCACCTCTGTCAAACTAAAAACATTTTGATCTGCTTGGGAAGCAGGCAAAATTTGGTTTGCCTGGGTTTTGTTTCAAGAAAAGCTGACTATTTCCTCTGTGATGCTCAGAAGCCCATGGTCATCTGCTGACAAACAGCTCTGTATTGCTGCTAAAAGGACTAAAACAAGCCATGATCTCCATATGTAAACTGTTGTACAAACACAGAAATAGTCCATACCCCAAAGAACCTAAAGCCTAGCTAGAAAAGACTTTTGAAAAGGGGCAAAACAGAGTTGAATTTGTGTCCAGAGTCACATACATGGTTCAGCAAGAAGGTCAGGAACAAGATCAGAGTGTGCTAAAACTCAGGCAAGCGCTTAATATATATTAATGCACTAAAATACGTTTAAATGAACATTTGAAACAAGATCCTATGTGCAATAGTGTAAAAACATCTCTGGTCAGAGAGGTTTCACAAATGGTACATCCCTATTAACTAGATTTTAAAGCACTGAAAACTTCCTGCAAGTATGCAGAGCACCCAGTGAAGTTTTTATAAACAGCAGATTCCTTCAACTGCATATGACTGCCTCAGGCTTCAGGCCAAATAGTCTTTAATAGCAATTAGGTAAATATTCAGATTTCACTGTGATAACCTTGTGCTGCTGACTGCTGAGATTTAAGCATTTGGAGCCACTGCAAAAATGGCTCCTGTCAATTTAAGCAGCACAGACTTCATGCTAACAGACACTTGGTTAAAGAATGAACGCATCTTCAACCTGAATTATCTTTTCAAATAATAAAAAATCCCAACATGGAGACTTGTGGGCTATTCCACTGATGAAGGGAATTGAGAAATTTCTGCTCTGAATAAAAAGAAACCCATTTTATTTGCTCATAGCATTAGGCAGGTCTGGTCTATCTAATTGCTGGGTTGGCTCTTTTGTTTGTGTTTCTAATGCAAAACCCCCAGATATTATTTTTTTTACTGAAGTAATTTTTCTACAATACAATGACTTTTATTCCCAAATATTCTGCAGATTCTGGAATCATGTATTTTTCAACTTCTATTCTGGTCAGTTTGTCACTACTAAGTTTTTAGGGTGCAACCAAGAGAAGCAGATTTGGGTTGATGGGGTTTATGCTGAAGACTTGCTGCTGCTGAAAATTAAAGCCTGAAAATTGACACATAAGAAATGGCAATAACATCCATGTTTCCATCACATTCAGGATGCTCCCACATTGCTCTGACCATCCTGCTGCTCTAGACCCTATTTCTTCCTTCCTTCCTGATCAGTTGCTGTGAGCAGATGATGTGTGACATGCCAAGAGACTTCAGGGAAGATGGAGAGAGACTCTTTAGAACGGCCTGGAGTGACAGGACAAGGGGCAATGGCTTCAAACTAAGGGTAGGTTTAGATTAGATATTAGTAAGGAATTGTTCCCTGTGAGGGTGCTGAGGCAACACTGGCACAGTTTGCCCAGAGAAGCTGTGGCTGCCCCATCCCTGGCAGTGTCCAAGGCCAGGATGGATGGGGCTTGGAGCAACCAGGTATAGTGGAAGATGTCCCTGCCCATGGCAGGGGGGGTAGAACTGTGTGATCTTTAAGGCCCCTTCCAATTCAAACCATTCTGTGATTCTATGATATATAAAATACAACCTTCTGCTTCAAAAGCCAAGGGCAGAGTTGACAGTGGCTGAGCTGGCAGGGCCTCCTGATCCAGGCGCATTGGCAATAGCCCTATTCCTGCCAAGGGCCAGCAGCTGTACTGCCCACCAGGGAGCTAAAGACATTCAGGGTACCTGGTGGGGCTTCCCTGCCCCTCCTCTTGGTTACCCTTACTTTAACCTCTCCCATGATCTTGACCAAGCAGCTCAAGGACACACAGGTGCCTCCCCAGTGCCATGGGCCATGCACCAGCATGAGCAAACTGGGACACCCTGCAGCCCAGTCATGCCAGGCTGATGTGGACGGGCAGAGGGGGACTGACTCCGTGGGAGCTGGGCAGATTTAAAGCAGCTGAGGTTCTGGTGAGAGACATTTTTAAGTGACTGACATTTACAAGTCTTTTAATGGCCTTTCAGGAATCTGCAAACCTCAAATATGCAGCTACACATGTTTTAGTTAAATATTAGGGGCCTTGGTTTAATTAGATGCAACACTATCAAGACTAGTAGAACTACACCCAGTTCTTCCATCCCTCAATTTAACTTTTGGAGTCCAAAACATCATCTTGAACACATTAATAACTGCTCCATATTACACTTTTTTTTATGGTGGCATGCAAGTGTCTCAGCAGACCTGCACTCTCAAGCCCAGAACAGTTTTGCCTGTTGTAGTGTCAGAGTAAACAGAGAGCAGTGTATCATTAAAATGCAAGTATTTGAAGGTTTAAAAGCAAGGTTTTAACATAATGAAGCTGGTTCTTTTCAAATTACAGTACTTACTTCTAATTTTCTTTTGCCATTTCATTTCGTTGTACAGATCCTCAGTCTGCTGGAAAAAGTCATTGACTTTGCTCCCTTGTTCATCTCTCTCTGTTGTATTGAACACCCGACTTTTGGATTCCCGAGTGAGGAACTCACAAATATTGGGGACAGGAAAGACAATCTTTTCCATTGTTCTATCATGGCGAACAATCTATAAATAAAATGCACATTTTTGCCACAGTCAGTGACTATCCAATCATTTTGTCATGTCTTTTCTTGTTCACGGCTCCCCTTTTATTTACAAATGAATGCATTAATTATTTGAACATTACAATAAAGTTGGACCAATCAGTCCCAAAACAGAGTAAAGCTGCTTTTATTTTCAAAAACCTGCCTGAATAAGGCGGCAAATATAAGTCTCAAGAAAAACCTAGGTTCAGACTTTGCCAAATATAAAAAATATTGTAATTCAGAATGCTTCAATTTGTAAGGAAATTGAAACAAATGTGACCCAGTAAAAAGTGGAGAAGTTCAGAGGCTTTCTGCTCTGATTACAAAATGCTTTTCTCATCTTGAATCTATTTCTATGATGGGATAAATTGTAAGGTGAACATGCAAAAATATCACTCAGGCAGCACCCATATCTTGTCAGTCTTTATCTTTTCACCTGACAAAACCCAAGGCTTTGAATTGTTTGCATTTCAGCACCTACCAAGCTACTGGTGAGGGAGTTAGATTTTATTCAATCTCACCACACTGCCATCAAAATTGCTTCCCCATTCTGATTGTTGACTCTGCATTACTAAAAATACAGAAATGGGTAGAAAACCCTTTTAGACTCCTACAACCATACCTCTGTGCAGCCACTGGGGAAAATGAAAAACACCACTATTTGAATTTCAAAACAAACAAATGAGATACATTAATAGAGAGGAGATAGTATCTGAAACACCAAACAGGTCTAGGACTGCTTTCAAAGACAAGCAGTTATCTATTTTGTATAGCAGCAATGCTGGGTTGTGTTTCACTTTTCTAGAAGAAGCTATTGACCACATAAAAGTTGACCACAGTGCTTGTTTAATTTCTAAATTTACAAGCTACCCTGATAAACTGGCTGATAATTGCTAAGAGAGATCTCAGCAGCAGCCAAAGTATTAAAATACATTAAGAGAAGCACTGAGCTGCCCTCTGGACAACCAAAGCCGTCGATCTTCCACCCATGCTGTGGTAGGATACCTCTGTGGACCTCTATCTAAGTCCAACCCATGGAAGGTGTAGAGCTTAAAATAGAGAACAGAACGGCTGAACCCGGGCAAGCCTTGGTATTTTAAACAAAAGCCATATTGAATGTCTACACCACTTCAAAACCTCTTTGTACTCCACCCAGAGTTTAAATCTGACCAGCCAGAATCAGTGGCTTTGAAACTCATGATTATTTAATTGAGTGATGTACCATACAGGATGATTCTTGACTTCATGACATTGCTCCTGTCCACAGTCATTATTTCCCTAACAAAACATGTTTGGTAACACACAGGAAAGCTACTGTGAAACGATGGCTTGGAGCCACTCCTAATATAGGTGTATTCCTTTGTCTTCCATGGCCAAAAGCATATTCAATCTTCTCCCAAAAATAACCCACACCATTTGGAAGCTTAAAAAGAGGAGATACAGCCGACACAAAATGCAGACTTGTCTCACAGTCCATCTTCAGGAGTGCAGTCCTTTACCTCTATCTGTGCAGTATGTTTGGCATAAAACCTCAAGGCTTCATCTCCTTCATATGGATCTGACCCTGGCTTCAGCATCTGTTGCAATGTTTTATTGTGACAAGCCAACTAGAAAAAGAAGAAAAATCTGATTTATGTCCTGCTATGTTTTCAGCTTTATCATCTCCACTTAACTAACACAAATTCTCCTTCCCCCCATTCCCATATACTTACATGCTCAACCCAGTGGGGCTCTTTCCACAGATAACAACAAAAATGTAATTACTCGAGAACAATAGAAATAATTTAGTCTTAAGAAGTCAGCAGAAAGTCCTCAGTTAAGATTTATGAAAGGCAGCTTAGTCTGCAGCCTTGATGGTTTTTGGAAGGCTTTTGACAAATGCCAGAAAATTAGACTGAATGGTTCTTTTCACTTGAGTTTAGACATAAAATGTGCATACCTTTGAATACTAAATTACATTTACAATTAATTTTTCTCAGTGACTTCAAATGGCTAAACTAGGTTGTAGGTTGGTATTCCAGGGCTGCAACTATTTCTGAGGGAGCTGGACTGTAGTGCCTGGCAAACACATCCTTAACTGTACAGTTTATATACACAGCAAATAGATACATACATACATATACACAAATATGTATCTTCTATAAACTTTTACAAATTATACACTTCACATGATTGATAAAATACATCTGCAATATGTTGAGCAGTAGATGTTTTAAATGCTCCATTGCTGTACAAAGTTTAAAAAGAAAGGTGTTGGCAAATGCATTCATGTTGTCCTGTAGATGAGTGAGAAACAAAGACCTAATTATAAGGCATAAGGAAATTACTAAAAATTCAATTTTCCCTACATCATAGCAAGTACATTCCATCCAGAATAGCTGAGGCATTTCACCTGTTTTAAGATGGGGAAAACTGCAGCAGGAAAGAGAAGAAAAGCCACCTCACAGATGTGATCCAGGGCTGAAGCATCGCAGCTGACATTACCACAACAGACCATTAGAAATGAGGCAGGCGCACACTTAAAATGACCACAGGAACCGGGGCTTTGAAGTGATGATCGCCACAGGTGGCCTGGGATTGTGCTATATGAAATAGCACAGCCTGGTGAGGAATTATAAAATAATTGCACAGCTACAAAAAGCCTGACAGGAATTAAGTCTAAAAGTAACAATGGATCCAAACAGATACTGTAATAATCTAACCAGCACATGATCTCTCTCATCTGGAATTTGCATGTCTCATTATCTCCTTTTTTTTTTTTAACAAAAAGGCAGGGGAGAGGTACATATACAATTTAGTCCATTTATTGAAGTTCCCTAGAATCTACTGATCAAATTTTCTTCTGGATCGCAATACAAACTTATTAAATAAAGATGAATAAAAAATGGAACATGCAAAAGTAAGAGAATATCAGAAAGAGATATTCAGGAAGAATAAATGTGCTTCCAGCAACTTCCTTGGGGACAGAAGTCTGTTTGGTCCTGACAGCACACCCCGAGCCAATGTGGCACAACATCAGCATTTTATAAAAGTGTAATGAGCAGATATTCAGGGAGACCAGCAAAGAAATGACATGGGGGTTAACTGCAGAGGAATATTCCTTCCATCAGTAGTAGATTTCTGTCCTGAATAGTTACTTTTTTACTCTATCTATCAAATGCATGGATAGTATCATTACGCACATCAATGTCTTTACCTAAACTTCCACTTATTTTTGAGACTAAAAAGGTTCTTTAAGTCTATTTGACAAGTTCTTCCCCCTCACACAAGCCAAATAATCCGATCCAACCAGCAGCTTTTGCAGCATGACCACAACAACTGCTTAGCAAGGCAACTTGAATTAATCTCCTAGAGGTCCTTGCATGCCCCTCAAGACATGCTCTAGAATCATGGAGAAAGAAGATGAGCCATTAGAAACAAGATGGTTACTGTTTAAAAATGCCCTTTCAACAGTGTTATTACTTTTGCCTTTCTGCTTTATTGGATGTCCCTCTGCTTCTGTACTTAAAAAAGGGCAAGCAAGAGTGCCCAGTTCACCTTCTCTGTATCATTCATCATTCTGTACACTACTGTCACGTTCTCTTTTATTTGTCTCTTCTTTAAATTAAAACAATCCCTATCCTTCCCATCCCTCCTCAAACAGAAGACGCTCTGTGACTCAATTATTTTCCCTATCTCCAAGTGCCCTTTACTTTGGCTATATCTCTTCTTTAAGATATGAAGAAGAGCACGGTGACTAGACAGAATGCAATCACACCGTGCTTGGAGTGATGAATTAGCATAACCAGGAGCAAATATATTCCCCTTTTATTATCTTCTGTAATACAGAGGAACTTTGCCTGTATCTTGACCTTTATTTCTCCAATGTGAACCATTAAGATTTTCAGTTTTCTAACAAATGACAAGTCAAGGACATATGGAGAGTTCTTCTTTTTAAAACTATGTCAGTTTGGAGTAAGGGACTTGCTATAGATTCAGAACTGGAAATGCCATTTGTAAACCATATAAAAATTCTAGATATTGTTTCCTGATGTGCTTTGAACTGTCCATAACTTTTACTGTAGAAATCTCTCTTGATAAGTATCAGTAACAGAAATTCCCTTATTACATGGAGTAGAAGGGAAAACAATGTCAACCTCTCATGCTCTAATGGGACTGGCTAGAACAGAGTGTTCAGAGCCTGCTGGGGATTTGAGGTTGAGCATATTTTGCTATCAGGTTTCACGTGAACAGCAGCCATGCTCTTTAAAACAGTGCGTGTTTGGTGATCTGCACTGTGCTTGCTGAGGCTGTGACTGTCCCGTGCTGATGCATGAACAGGGGGTGCACAGCTGGGGCTTTCCAGCACAGCCACTGGACAAAGTGACCTGAAGAACAAGCTAGGATTCTCTGTGCCAGCCCCTCCACTGCCATAAAAGACACATCAGAAACAATGAGGGATTTCTGACCAAGCTGGAGGAGCTGCAGCACATTTCAGATGGGGAACCTACCTAAAGGCACCAGCAATCTTCAGCTGGTAAAGCTGAATCTTCTTCACTCATAACTTCATTTCTCTCAGCTTCCAAATCTCTCAATATCCACTAACCTTCCAGACATTCAGACAGTAAGCTCAGGGCAAAGGGTCCATCAATTTTCTGCTCATATCTCAGTTTCTACACAGGATGGATTCCTCTACATGAACACAACAATAACTACTGCTAATATTTCTGTATTGCCACAGCCACACTGATGAAAGGACGTTGGGGACAGCAATCTGAGAGAGCTCACATCCAAAGCAGAGGTCCACAGTATGACACAGAACAGCTTTAGGAGTGCTGCTATTTGGCATCCATGGTGTTTTCTGAAGCTCTGCTCTCATGAACCTTCTTTTGCCCCTTAACGAGTTCAGAGGCCCCCATGGGCCAGGGGGACTGTGTCAACAGATGCCTTGACCAGGGCAGAGCTTTTTGTGAGATCAAAGACACAGCAATGAAAATAACAATGCAGTGACTAACTGTGAACCTAAAATACAGACAGCTTATCCAAGTTTATAATATACCCTAGGTGAGAGTTTGTGCATGGCGGGTAAAGGCCATGCAAGCTCTGAGTGATTTTTTTTTCATATTTAACTGCTGTGATGCAGTAAAGTGTTATATCCAGTGTACTGCACAAATCTCTTGGGGCAGCTGGAGAACATGGCATGGGATGGACATGGCTGAGAACAATTACAATGAGAAGAACAGTTCCATTTATGTTTGCAAAGCAAAGCTCAAAAATGCACCTCAAAAATACCCTGCAAGTGTAACTGATACAAAAAAAAACCCCAACATCGCTAGAGCCTGAATTTGCAAAGAGCCCAGAAAAATCACCATTGTGGAGAAAACTCACTCACTCACTCACTCACTCACTCACTCACTCACTCACCACTCACTCACTCACTCACTCACTCACTAGCCATGCCAGTGACAACATTTTAAATGTCAACACTGTATTTTACTGCTCATCAAGGCGTGTAGGGACAAGAAGCAATAGCACATAATGGAACAGTGATTTCCAAAGAGGGGATGTGCAAGGCAATAGCTATATGAATAAAGATCGTTTGGCTTTCAGTCAGCTCCCAAGGAAGGACTGCTGTTCATCTTGAAAGATTTTTACTTAAAAATTTTGGAAAACACTGTAATAAAGCATCAGTACAAAATGTCAAAGAATGAGGACAGACCAAAAACGCTGAAGACGTTAGAAGAAACAGTAGAGATAAATAACAGAATTACAAGTAATACTCAGTCTAAACTCCTGACACAACATGACTATAAAATCAGATCTGCTACTCATCTGGGATGCCATATATGATCAGCAGTGTGGAAAACCACAGCAGACCCAGCTTCTGCAATTAATATATGGGTTTCCTGCAGGCCTATAGTTTTATAGTCAAGATTACCTTGAACAAAAATGAAGTTATTTAAATGCTGCTAAAGACTGATTTAAAGCTGTGAACATTCATTTCACCAGCCTGTCATTAACTCACTGACGTGGTATAGTAGATTGGTTTGCCAAAATACCAGTGTGTGAATATATGTGTGCATGTGGCAAAATTGCTTGAAAAGAGAAAGTTTTTCTCCACTTTTCAATATTTCTGTAAAACAGAGAGCCCCTCCATATTTTAATAAGGATGTAACTTGGTTGCAACTTGTAAACTGCAAGGGCCTCTCAAGTTCTCATCAAAGACATGAGGTCTTACCCAGTACACAGCTGAGATGGTTGTCAAAATTCCTGCTTTGTTGAAGCCCCCAAAAGGACAAGAAATATAAGAAAAAAGTACAATAAATTCAAGCTAGAGACACCAGGTTGGAGACCCCCAAATTCTGAGAGATTTATTTCACTCCCAAGCATTTGAAAACTGCCAAACATGGTGGGGGGCAGCAGGGGGCAGGGGGGTAAAGGTGACTTTTCTTGACTGGAAAGGTAGAAAGGGATCTAAAGGAGTGAGGTTTAGTGTCCTGTAAGCAATCAGGCTTTTCAAGAAGAGTCAAGTTCACAGGCTAAGTGTTAAACACGTGATTTCCTAGGAAAGGTTGATGGAATAAGTACAAAAAGCACTGGATAACTGGCGGAGAAGCAGAAATAAAGACACAAAGTGCACAAATAGCTCCTGTGCCTTGATACAATTTACATTTATAGTATTACTACTAAGTGTTACAAACATCTAAAAAAAAATAGAAACAAAATTCTTGAAATAATTATTATGCTTGTTCCAATTCTCTCAGTTCTTCTCCCAGCTGCAAGGCAGCAGTGAGGCTGGCATGTGATGGGGCACAGGGGCACTCCTGGCAGGGAGAGGGCACTGGGTCAGGCAGCACCAGGAGTGTGATGGGGACTGGGGCTTGTTTTGGGGAGGGAGCTGGGTGTGGACATGGCTGTAAGCTGTCACCCTGCACAGAGCCCTCTCTGCCCTTGCCTCACTCACCCTCTGGGGCGTCAGGGCAGGGAGGCCACTCCATAGGTCTGGAAGTGAATGAACAACAGCCCTTGGGGGAAGTGAGGTGAGAGTGTTTGTGCCTGATGTCCAAGGTGTGACATCTGGGAGATGTGATGTAAATTACCTTCACCCCTACCCTGTCAGTAACCACACACCTGCAGTGTGGCCCAGAGGCCAGTGGTCTTTCACCAGGGGAAATTGTGACAAAATGTAACTTGCAGCAACAGCAAAATAATACTCAGATGAGTCTCATCTTGCTGTGCCAACAGGCTTGTGCAACTGGGGCTCATTTACAGCCTCAGTCTATTCCTCTTTAGTCCCCTTGGCTCCCAGAGGCAGGCAGTGTGAGATCGGGCACCACCAAACCCCCTCACCAGGGATAACCCAGTCAGTTCATCAAACACTTCATTTTCTGCTTAGAGAGCAAGAAAAGATAAAAAAGCAGGCTGGGAACTGACAAGAAAACCCCCAAGGACTGAGAAAAAACAGCCAAGAGAAAGTCAAGGGAGTAGCAAACAGGATGGGTGACAGACAGAGGAGCACAGGAGACAGAAAGGGAGCTCCTCTTCCTTGGTGTGCCAGGACCTCACCACATGCCAGCTCCCTGGCCAGGGCAAAGGAGAACATTCCAACTCCACCAGTAAACAAGGAAAGAAAAAAGCAGGGGAAAAGGAAATGTCATCTTAACCATAACTGAGCAGAAATTTTTATTCCAAGTAGCTGTACTAAAAGCAATAACAACTCCTCAGCTCCCCATGTTCCAATCAAAACTGAATGGTGCTTTCTGCAATACACAGGGCAACTTCCTTTCCAGAAGTCATTACAGTTTTATAGAGCGGCACCTTTGCACTCTGCCACAAAGCAATCTGTTAACAAACATTAGGAACAGCAGGGATGGAGCAATGGGAGACTCTCAAATCAAGTATTCATTGATTTCATTTAGACAATTATACCGTGCAGAGCAACCAAAAGGGTTTAGAGTTAATCTTTCCCTGATGGCTTGTGGTACATGAGCAGGTCCCTGGGTGGTCCAGACGTTTTGGATTCTGTTGCTGGGTCTTCCACGGCCTCGTGTAACCTCTGAGACACCAACTCTCCTCCCCAGCCTCCACATGGGGCACACTACAAATTGTGGCTAATAGTGATCTACCTCACAGGGGAGAAATAAAACACCTCAATATTATCACATAAAAGAAACCACCACAGCTAAGTGAACTCTATCACTATTATGTTTGCAGCAGCCCCCCATAGTAATTTCATTGCTATTTTTGTCATGGTTTTGCTGTTCTTTTTTACCCTGATGAAAACCAGCAGAAGACAAAACGACTTGTTAGTATTTCAATGAACTTTACTTCCACTTGCCTCCTTTTTAATTTCTTTTGAAGGCAAAACTGAATTCCAAAAACATGAAGTGCACACATGTGCAGGGAAGTTCAGGTCAGCCAAAATGTGCTGCAACCAAACAAAATTAATTTGAGGTGGGTGGATGTGAAACATCTCCACAGGCTACGTGGAAACTGTCACAGGCAGCTGTGCCTGCTTGAGTCAAACCAACCCAATGCACACACGTGGATTTTGGTGTACCCTGGCCATACCAGACAGCAGAGGACATAGGATGTGGACAGCAGTATGCAATCCAGAATATTCCAACAGGAGGACACAACTGCACTCAGAGATTGCCTCTTGTGATTACTGTAAGCAAAATTTTGCAAATATTGCAAATTTGCAAATACAGGATAGAAGGAAATCAGATGATGGAAGTGTCAGACATGATTATAGGGAGGTAATGACAAAGTTCAGTGGAAAAGAAAGAAAAGGAGAGAAGAGTTTCTGCAATCAATCTTCTTCAGAGCAGAAGGAGAAGATCCCAGCCACATCCTACTCCATAAAAGACAGACAAAACCACTGGCACCAATGTTGTATAGACACAGTCTGGGAAAGGCCAAAACCAGCAGTATATGGATCCCAAATCCACACAGCGAGAGAACCGATCACCTCTAAAAGCCACCAACACTTTATATATATCCAAAATACATTCATACACTTGAGATAAGAGAGCTGTGAAAGGCACATCCTTTTCAGGAACTCTTAAAATCCTTTTTCTCCCAAGCCCTTCATTTTCTAATGTTTCTCTTCTCTGCAGAATGAGACTCTCTGCCAGCTATCTTCTTCTGTCTACTATGTGGCTTCTCTAGAAAAGGCAGGCTAGCACAAACAAAAGGAGGAATTGCTGCTGACTCTTACTTTGGGGGCAAGGGGAACCACAGCTTCACGTTCTTAAGAATGGACAGACCTCCTTCTGTGAGCCATAGGACCAGGAGATGTTGACTGGGACTCAACATCCATTCCTCTGGCACCATGAGCAGAAAGTTCCTCGTGGGTTGATCCTTCCAGAATGGACTCATCTCTTCTTCAGGATCTACCCACTCTTGTCATCTCTCTTACATTTTCAGGATAGTGCCATGGTTTCTTTGGCACACTGTGACCCCTTCAGCTGGATGCAGCTCACCAACCCAACCTGACATCATCACCAGCTCTGCCATAGGCAGGTGTGGCTTGGAAGACAGCCCTTGCAAAGGCTGGGATAAACCATCTCCCTGTCTTCAATGAGGCACATTGAAGGGGCTTAACTCTTCAGCTGCAGCCTGGAATCCTGGCTCAGACTCCATGATTCAAGTTACATTGATGTCAAACAAAAAACCCTGCTCATAGCCAGGCCTGTTCACATCCCACCTTCTCAACACATTGTTCCACAACACTCAGAAAAGCATAACTTGCTCATTCAGAGTCAAAAACATACAAGACTGAGGCAGCAAGCAAACAGCTGAAGCTGAAACCTGTTGAAGTCCCAGCATACATGGATTTCCTGCTATCTGCTGGGCCTGATGTATGAGCATTGTAGGGTAGAAAACAGAGCAGTGTACAAGTGTGGAGATGGACAGGAATTGAGAGATGACTCCTCTCAAACAATTATAATGGTGAGATTTTCCAACATTTTTAACCATGCTGTTGAATCTCTGCCTCCCCCTCCAATCAGCAGAGCAAAACATTCCTAAAAAATAAAACTAGGAGCATAGGACCAGCAAGAAAAGAATGCAAAATGATCAGTTATTCATTCCAAGTCTGTATTATGGCTATTGTCCTGGCACCTATGAAATAAGAGTTCTTGGTAGGAGTAAAAATTTTATCTCTCTCCTTATCAGATATTCACAAATAATGCTGTTTTACCCAACCAACTTAAATGGTGTTCTGCAGACCCAAAGCCAGAAAAAGCTGGAAAGATTTTTCAAATGAAGTTCATTTAAGGTTACCACAGACCATCATTTGTGAAACAAACTCTGAAAATCCTTGCCCATAGAAAAAGGCAGAGAAAAGGCTTCTTTGACCCCAGGTTGATTAGATGCTTATCTGTGTGCAGGTCTGAAGGTGACCATAAGTAACTGATCACCTCACTTTTGGTGTAGAAAAGCATAATCAGCTGTTAAAACTAAATTTCACAGCTGGACACTTTTCTTCAGCATCTCATAAAGCTGCCTCAGAGAAAGTGCAAGGTGAACCTCATTTTCACTTTTCTGCACTGTGTTAAATAAATGAAATACAGAGAATGGCAACTGATCTCTGCTGATTTGTAGATTGCAAATTCAGATCTTGTCTGGAAAATTCTATAGTGACTGAGATACCTAATTAAATTGTGACATCAGAGGAGATGAGAGTTAAAATGGAGCAACTGTGAGGAACAGACATATTTTGACATTCTGTTTAATGCTCTTTATTTTTGTTAACCTGTAATTACTTCAATGACTACTGAACATAAAAAAGTATGTCTTTGTTAGAGAAGATGCCCCCCCTTGATTTTAATTAAGGTGTAGGATTTCACAATGCAGATATCTGAGGCCTATTAGAACTGCTCTGATACCATTAAGTGAGACCAATTTCACTTCCATGGTATTTCCAAGGTTACCTCACTTCCCCTCAAACCAAACCCCAGCTTAGGGTAAAATGTTCTAGTTGGGCTGTACTTAGAAGAAAAAGGTGCACCTTGGTTCACTTGAAGGTTACCTCTAATGGAAAAGCTCCAGCTCTGTCTCCAGTGCAAGAACTCAACACTTTGTGCAAATCAACTTCCTTGATGAAGGGAGTTTGCAGCAATTTGAACAAAATAGCTACATTACATACATTTCTGAACCAGTGAAATGTGCACACAGCACCCAGGGCTGGCTGAGTCTGCAGTGTACTTTGAAGGGTGGCTTTGGAGAGGTGGCACTTTGTGGTCCCACATGTATTGCCTCTCAACAGCTTCTGGATTGAGTTTACTCAGTTTCCAAGGAAAATTATACTTAATTCTACATAATGCTTCTCCAAGCAATTTCAATCTAAAAGTTTTAAGTCAACCCAACCTCCTTGTGACCCCTATATCATCATCACTCTTAAAGCATGACAAACGTGAGCAGGCAGCTCCAGGGTAAGAGTATGGTTTGAGGGCAAAAGGGCAAGTTCTCTACCAGTATAAATCAGTATAAATCAGAATTGCTTGCCTACTTTGAGTGGAGGCATTCCCACATAGACCAGCTGTGGACACAGCTAAATGAAGAGCCATTCTACAAGTGGGAAGGGAAGGAACTGCCTCACGGGTGACAGAGAACCAAAGGAGGACTGAAGTCCCTCTGTCCACCCCATGCTGCTTCAGACAGCAATAAAAAGGTAGTGTGGTTATTGCTAGGACAGGACTGCAAACAGAGCCTGAGAGCAGAGAATGTCTTGAACAGTATTTCATTGTCCCACAGCCAATTTTCAGAGTAAAACCACAGACTAATGTGAAGATTTCACAATGCAGACATTTGACAAAGAAAGGATATTTCTTCTGGTGTAACGTTCGGGCCCCGACACCAATTCAACATATTTCCCAATGACAAAAAATCTTGTAAACCACAAAACACAAGGATTACAGAAGTTAAAGATAGAAGAAGAAACCCACAAAGCAGAAATATTAAGGCCACCTGTGCACTAGTGAAATGCGCAGTTGCCACAGCCAAACGGGATATATCCCTCATTAACATTACATATAATAAATCACACACATATGTAGAATAGACACTTCATCTTATTCTAGAGAAGTGGAAGCAGAAAAATTAAAATAAGCTAAAGCTTTTGTGGCCAGTTTATGGCAAAAAGCTCTAGCTTGAATCCTAGCAGCTCTTAGCAGCCTAAGTCAACACAACACCAGATGGAAAACAGAGGTTCCCATGTAGATCCCTATCAAAGCCAGGACAGGATTCTGAGGTGAATGCTTCCAAGGGGAAGGGGAGGAAAAGAAAACATCAAAGGACAAATTGCCAAGGTTATAACCTGAGACCTAACATCAGCCAGAGAGGTTTATTTAACCTTTCAGGTGCTCATTAGTGTCAAGCCTTCGTGGCAGCCTCCATGCTGTCTCTCCATCCTGCAGATGGCTGAACGTGGAGTTATATCCCATCCTAATGAGCCACAAGGAGGGTGATGTGCGTCACTGGCTTCTGTTTCAATCTTGGCAATCTCAGTGCAAAAGCCCTGCAACATCTTCTGATTCTCCTGACATTTAATTAGCTGGTGTCATTTTGATGCCATAGCCTGTCTCATCAGGGATGATAACTACAAAACAACATGTGGAGCATAAAAGTTCCATGAAAAGTTTCAGGTCTGGCAGCCAAGCTTACGAGTCCCCTGACAGTCACGGTTCCTGGGACTGGTTCCCATTAGCTCTTTGTTTTGGCACTGCTATTAGCAAGAGCTTCTCTGTTAAGGAGAGAGAAACAAAAAGACACCAAAAAACTGCAAAGCTCAGCATAGCCTTGCAAAAAATGACATCCTTTATCTTGAAAAATTTTACCTGTCCTGCAGAAAGAGAGCATCCTCATTGCACAACCTCACACCTATTCATCCTGAAGGACAGGTTTATCCTACAGTATAGAGTCCATCGTCTTCTGGCCTCAAAGGCAGTCCTATTTATTTAATTGTGTACAATGTTTTTCTCCATTTGTCATCTGGTACCTGGGAGGACAATCTCCAACAACACCTGCCAACTGCTTCTTGCCCACATCTGCACAATTTGACAATGGTCATTGCTACACAAAATGTGAGCCATCTATACCATCTACAGTGGTCTTTTTCCAAAATCCTAGGCTCATACATGAAAACTTTTTTTTTTGAGAGTGTACCAGTTAGAGATGTGTAAAAACTCAAATGAACCAAGACATTTAATTCACAAAACAGAATCAACTGAAAATCTTTGTCATCAGAACCTAGGCACAAGCTAATGTTTTGTAAAGACAGACATGCAACTACCTGAGGCAGAGGATGAGCAGAAAGAACTCCACAAGCTTTAAAACTTTACTGAACCAGTGTGGTCCCCAGACCTCAGCTCATCTGGAGGATCCTTGCCAGAGCTCAACGCTGCTTCCCAATTGGATAAGCTTATCTTTTAAAGCAAAATGCTCTGGGAACTCACAGCTCCCACAGGGACAGGGAGATTTCTTTTAGGCAAATGTTATGGCCCAGTAATGGCAACACCATTAAGGGTGAAGGTGTTCTTGCAAGACTTTTCCACTTGTCTTCTGTTCATCTTATTTCCAGGGTATAACTACGATATTACAATTTCCGCCAGTTCATGCCCACTGCAGACTACTGGGCTGTACCTGCTCCCACCAGCTCCCTATCCTAAACAGCAATTCAGGTGCTTCTTTGCTGTGTCTTAGAGAAGGTGCTTGTCAATGCACATTACTGAGCACTTAATTTCTGCCTTCCTCAGCAACATTTCCTTTTAAAAAGTTAAATTTCACCCTGAATTTACGCCTGACCACAATCACACTTCATGCAGGACAGTGTTTAGTTCAGAAAGCTTTGGAGGAGTCACATGCAGTGATCCTATTCCACATTTGGAGGCCCACATTTACAGTGTTACTTCTTGTTTCCTCACACATTAACCATGGAAGATCTGCACCCATCATAAGCAAGGTCTTGGCATGGAATCCCTTCACCTGGCTTGAATTATATTCAGGTCAAGACAAATGGATGAGTACAAGAATCCACATCTACCTTCTTGTGTAAGTTTTAATAATTGTCTTTTATTTTATACGTGCACACACATTCTCAAGGGAAAAAGAAGGATGAAGGTCTAAGTGAATCTGTCTAAAAGTTAAAATACAGCAAAGTGGAGGAAATCCAGAAACTGCTCCAAAGTACAACACCAAAAATAATCACTCACAAAAAAATCCTTAAGCCCTACAATACCTCCCTCACACACACACAAATATATTTGCACCCATTATCTTCTTGCCTCAGTAACCCGTAACAGTAGCAGCATGGGAAAGTTTATTTGAAAAACACACGTTAGCATGTCTCTAAAAGACTTCTGAAGTACTAATGTGCTCAGTGATTATGCACTACCCAACAAATGCCAACTTTCCACGTTAGCAAAGTGGCTGGGATAGAGTGAGCATAGGAGGGAAGCCAACGTGGCAGTCAGAGCAAAGCATGGGGGATCAAACAACCAGACTTCCTTCCCATGACAGCTCTGACTTGCTGTCTGCGCCTGCATCTGCCTTGGTGCCTTTATCTGTAACACCAGCTAGCACCACCTACTTAAAAAGGGGCAAATAAAATTAATGAGAGCTTTTAACTGCTCCAAAAACTTGTAAAAAAAGATTAATTCTTTAAAAATTCTGAAACAATTATTATTGTCATTTCTTTGTTCTGCTGGAGCATGTGAGTCCCAGAACTGTGCAGCTGTAGGCACAGTACTGATGTGGAAAGTAAAGGTGGTCCCAGTCCTGGGTGTACTCAAGTCTGATGAAAGCTACAGAAAGACAGACTACAGAGAAACCCACAGAAACAAAAAGCTTTGTGCTTCTTAGAATTTTCCCTATTTGGATATTTAATTTTTTTTTTAAACTGCATTTTATCCTTAATGAATGTATCATATCAAAGTCTCATTCTCAAACCTCTCCTATTTAAAATGTCAAAAATAGTAACTTTTAAAAAATAGCTGGTAGTGTATGCCTAGTCCCAAACTATAAATCCATGCCATCAATTATAGCCATTTTAATTGCCCAGTTAGCAAATATCCTTCATCTGTCTGTACTATTAAGCAATGAAGTAAACATGGCAGTAAGACATTAGTTTGATAATGCTCGCCAAGTTTGATAAAAAAAAATCTTGATTCTGTTATTAATATACTAACAAATATATAAGGCTGAGGGATAGAGGAAGATGTGTGTCCTCAGCAGCACCTGCAGTGAGAACCTTACACTTCCCAGCAGATTTTTCTTTGGTTTGTTTTAAGAACTTATAAATGGAAGGACACTTCAAACTGTGTTAGTCTATTAGAAGATAACCTGGTTCAAATTTGCATTCACTGCACTGATATCAGACAGTGATAATTCTTCTAAACTTATGGGGTGAGGAAATAACTTTCATTAGGTCCTTGGTGGCACCAGATAATTGTATAAATATAAATAGCTTACTTGGTTGGGATTTAAATAACATTTTAGCTCAATCTCATTGAAATAAACCAAACAAACAACCAAACAAATAACCTTCTATTTACCTGGAAGTGACAGAGGTATCGTGGAGTTCCAAGACTTGTGCTCCCTCTCCAACAGGACATTTAAGCAGAAACTTAAAATTGAGAAATTTCTGCTAGCTTGAGAGCACAGAATGTGCATTAGGAAAGGGGTGACAGCCTTGGGAACCAGGCAGAGGAGCTTATAAGGCATTGGAAATCTGAAAGTTTTGTTACAGCTCGCTCCTTTACTCCCCCTCCCTCACATCCTTCCAGACCAAGGACATCTCTCCACAGCTCTGCAGGCAGATGAAAGTGCACTCTTGCCATGCTGCAAGCTAACAAAAAGCTATGTCAACTTATTTCACATTCTTGTGACCCTCATGAATAAAGCCTCTGCTGAAAGGTACAGTGGATTAGCTTGGGACAGTTTGCATGAGCTGAAAAACACAAATACTCCAAGTATTTTCTGTTAACAGAAGTGCACACACACACACACATATATATATACACATATATATGCATATACATATATATATATTTACATATATATGTATATATATGTGTGTGTGTGTATATATATATATATATATATATATATATATATATATGTAAATGTGCATACAGACTACAGGAGCCTCTAGTTAAAATCACTGCTTTATCTTGCTTCACAGTATATTAAAGGGATCCTGAACCTCATGGAAATACTGCCAGTGAAGTACTGTGTTTTAGTTTACAAACTTCTGAAGTACTTTGTTATGACTAACAGGCAGACAGCTCAAGCAGTCACCTGAAAAGCCAGAGGATTTCTTTAGCTTTTTCTAATTTTTTTCTTTGTGTAACCATTTAAAAATTTGATTCTCCTACACTAATGCTCCTGCAGATAAGGACAAGAATGAAACTTTTTTTTGTGCTTCTGTGTCAAAAGCTTTGGTAATTTCCTACAGGGGCATCACATCAAGATGAAGTCTCTTTGAGGACAGACTTACTAACTTTGCAAAACACAGTATGACCAGCTCTAACACAATCTCTTAAGAGAACAGCAGCAGAAATACTATACCTATTGACTGAGGCTGGAAGAGAAGTGGTACAAGAGGTGATGGCCCTGTCCATAACACACCTCTGGCACTCACCTGAGACTACTGCAAGGAAATAGCAAGGTCAAGGCTTGGCTCTGAGCATGACATTTGAACCAGAGAAAGAAAACAGAATCTCCTGCATGGATTTTCAAGAGAATTGTGAGCCTTATTTTTCCAGGATGTGACCTAAAGCACCAGCTTGTGTCACTGCTCCACAAGCAGCTGTAGAGGAGCTGGTTCTGGAAGAAGCCCCAAAACCAGGCTGCAGCTCAGGGCAGCTCCTCATGGACAGCTCAGTTCTGCTTTCTCCCCATGGCCCTCCCTTCTCCCCTCTGCTCACTGAGGAGCAGGAAAAGAGAGGAGCAGCAGTGCCCAGACAGCCTGGGGGCAGTGCAGGGGAAGCAGCAGAGCCATGGCACGTGGCACACCAGAGGAAGATGAAGAAATAAGGGAAAGACAGGACAAAGAACCATGTGGAGGACGTGTGATCACTGGCATGACACAGTGCTGTACCCACACACCTCTGTGTGTGCACCATGTGCAGGGGCACATTTAGGGCACGGGCTGGGAGGCTGTAAGGAAGATTTACTAACAGAAATCTCAGCCTTGCTTGTGACACATGTACAACTTCCTATGCTCTGTGGGTCAAACATTTATGAGTATGCCTCTTGCTTCTGGTAAAATCAACCGCAGGAAGGGCAAGGAAGGATGCAGTGGTGGCAAAATGCAGAACCCAGCTTTGTCCTGAAGAGTGCAACAACAAAAACTGAAAGTCGGAGCTCCCCAAAATAAACAGTCTGTGTTTGAGGGCTGGAACAGCAAAAAGGGGAACTCTGAGTCTTGATTCTGCTGTTACAGAGGGACCCAAAAGCTGTAACTGGAGCAAGTGGTCACCAGGAGGTGTAAGGAAAATGACTGAAGAGCCACAGTGGTTGTAGGAAAAAGGTAAGTCAGATGAAGTGCCACAGCAAAGAAATATTATGTAAATCAGGTCAGCTAAGCCAAGCAGAAGACCCAGGCACCAAAAAGCCACTCTGACAGCAAAGCAGAGGGTGTTTGGAGACTGAAGCCAGCAAAGGAACCCAGCAACAATGGCCTTACTGAGGAGGGTCCATGCTCGTATCCTGCCCATCCCAGGGTGAGCAAAAAGGGCACACATGGAAAGAGTTTGGGGTCAAAGATTAGCAGCTCTGTGCCAAGAATTGTAGCACTTCATTAGCAGAGGACATAGAAAGGCCCCAAATTGCCTGTTCTTGCACTGCTTTGTTTTGATATGGGGCTTGACATGGGTGCAAATCTATTGTAAACACATGTACTATGTTACAGAAATGCAAGGAAAAGAGAACAGTCTTTTTTTTTTTTTTTTTGTAAAAAAGATGGATATTTTTACAGCATACACAGCCAATCATGACATTTAATTTTACAGAACAGGAAGGAGCTCAGTAAGTTGGTGTAAAAATATCCACCCTTATGCAACCAAAACACCAGCTATGGATCAGGAATAGCTGTGGAGTGGCACCACGGACCTCTCCAGCACTGCAGATACAAACCTAGGGACAGAGCTTAACCTACACCTCAGCCAGCTGGTGTACCCCTGGCAGTGACCTCTTGTGTAAAATGACCCCAGCTGTCACTTCATATATAGCTTTAGGCCCATATTCCACTCCCCCAAACCATATTTTCCATGTCACAGACCCTGTTAAGTAATTTAACACAAACTGTAGGCAGAAGACAGAAAATACCAACATTTCAATTTGGCAGGCATTTAAATTTTCATTATAAGCATTCAGACAAGGAGTAAATTCAGACAAGGTAAGGAGCTGCAGATGCTTTCTAAAAATACTGTCATCTCTGATGGGTATCTTATGTACAGCCCCACACACAGCACAAGAGTAGGACATGGTCAACCACACCACCACCAACATAATAACAATACCTACTTGTTTAAATGTTCTGTGAGCACACCAGCATAACTTAGGAACTGTTTTTCTGCATTCCTTGCTTGAAAGAAATATTGCATAACAGTACTGCAACTATAGATTGTTTTATTTTTTTTTTTTTCCACTGAGTATTCAATTCCTAACAACACTTAATAAATATAAGGAATGAGGAACACTCCCTATCCCCATCTGTTTATTCCTTCTTAGGGAAAAACATTTTTTTTAAATTTGGCCCTTATATGAAATACCAAATGCTGTAATTTATGATATAACCAAGAAGTTTGTGGTCCTTATTCTTTCAATTACAAAAAACTTTTCAATACTCTGAACATAATTGAAAGATAAACTATTTTTGACACCAGCTACTCTAAAGAATAAACAGCCCATTAAATAACAACCTCCAGTGTACATTCTACCTTTACCAGTAGAGAAGTAAAAATGATCAGAAAAAGCCTGAGGGCACTATAGCATAATTTGAAAGGAGAAAGCAGTGAAAAGGCCCAGTTATTCTTATTGGCAAAGTAATATTTCTAAAATAATAGGAATCTTCTGAAATCAAGTTCAGTTGGTATCACAACTGAAGGCACTATTTAAAATACATCAGTAATGGTAACACAATTTATGATTTGATTGATATAAATGATCTGTTAATGTTAAAAGAAGATAAAGCTAAGCAGACAGTCACTGTTCTGCTCTACATTGCTATTTCACACAAATAACAATTTGTGTGAAATTTCTCCTCAATGGGAGGACCAACATATTCAGGATCTCCCCTTGGGCAGGGAATGGCTCTCCAAGTTGCTTCTCAAGACTGAGGGATTCCTTACTACAAGAGACTCTTGGTAAGTGGTTAAGAGCATGCTAAACACTGAATTCTTGATGGCTAAATGATATAATGGATTGATCATATCATCAGATAAACCTTCAGCCAAACTGCTGGGAAAAGTTGGGACTAAGACTGGATCCAGCTGCACCTAAACTCCCATCTGAGAAGGAGTTTAGAATGCAAGGGGATCTTTCCTTAATATCATGACACAACAGGAGGGTCTCCCTGACAGTGTGGGCTGAGTCTGTCCTGTATGCAGCAAACAATCAAGTGTGCCTTGCCATTGAACCTTGTTAACCCACTGCCACATCTGCTACCAAACTTTGGTTTTTATCAATAAACACATTCTTACTTCTCTCTTACCCCTGAAGTGCATGACTCCATCTGTGACAATGTGGACTCTAACCATGTAAAGCTTTTCTGGAAGCTGTCACAAAACAAGTAAGACATACCTGATGGGCCAAAATATAGATATTATGGCCAACATCTTTTGGGGAGATGCCATCATCTCCATTCTCCTCCTCGTGGTCACATTCCAGACCTTGGTTGTAGGCATTCTTCATCACATCCACCTGCAACATAAACCCAGCCAAGAAGAGATGAAATAAATGTGGCTCTTGGGGAAAAACCACACTGTGTTTGAACACAGCCACTTTGCTCAGCTCTAGCCTGCATGGGTGCCCTGCAGTTCTGCAAGAAGAGGGAGCAGCCTGAGAAACCCTTTCTGAACAAAGACAAGCTTGAAGGATTTATGAAGCTCCAAACCACATTTTTCATCAGCAACCATGAGAAAGGAACAGGAATGATGAGCTTTTGTGAGCAGGTATTTTCACAAATGCTTCTAAAGCCTGGTCTAAATATGGCAGGCACTGTTGTGCAGCACTTAAGAGTGCAGCCATGATCTTCTGGCCAGAGCAGGCAGCAACACAATTTCACAGGAAAAACCACACCCAAACCAAAAAGGAAAGGAATATCTGGGCAAGGATCTGCTGGGGAAATTCCAAATATTCAAAAGCCTCTTAGAGGACCACCATAGGGTTCTCCACACAAGGCTGATCCTGCAGTTGTACCCTAGGGATGGCCTCATCCTGCTGAGATGCCACCTCAGTGCTGATTCCCTGAAACCAGCAGGCATTGGGCTCTGCCTAAAGGCAGGGATGATGTCCCCAGATTCTTCCCCAGAGTCCCTCAAGAACTCCCAGATCTCTCAGTTTCTGTTGTTACACAGTCAAGTGGTACTGGAAATTACTCTCCCAGATTTCCAACCCATTTAAAGTTCCTGGAGACTTCCATAAACATTAGTGTTGTTCCAAACCACAGCAACAGCTGCTTGGAACTCTCTTTGTTCAGGAGACATAAATAAATAACATACATGTAAAATATATGTCCACACACACATTTCTGTTAGCACTGCTTCACAAACTGTACAAGCTTAATTTGCCAGCCCCTGACAAACTGCACTTGAAGACAGTCTACCAGAATATGATAATTTAGTTAGGAAACAATTAAAGAAAAGTGCTTGGAACGGATAAAAATAATGAAGTTGTAAAGACTGAAATCATCCATGCTTGATCCTTTTAAAGTAATTTTGTGAATTAGTACTATCCTGATACATTGTGCCACCATACGCTGCCAACACTTCTCAGCTTAGATACAGATCATTTTAAAAATGTTTTAATGACAGATTTTTTTTCAGCCAGAAGATTTATGAATATTCACAAGTTTTCTCACCAGTTCTCTTGGTCTCATGTTGAAAAGGATTCTTTCCGCATTCTCACTGTCTTGCCTGCTTTCCATAATAGCCAGCAAAAGCTTGGAGGCATTGTTCTGGAGATACAAAACCAAATTAATGCAAATTTTAAATCTCTTTCATGGATTAATGACACTTGCATTTGTTTTAATTGAGATTATGAGGACCACTTTTTAGTGGATAAGATTTTCAACCATTTGCATCTTTTATTTTACTGACATATTTAATAGGTTTTTTTTTAGTGTCAGCATACTGCAACACTAACTCTGCACACTATATTGGAAGGAAAATTTTAAACACTGAAAAATATTTTACTTAAATACAGAGAGTTGCTGCAGACTGTGCATACAAAATTAAATTCCATTTTCTTTCCTTATTTCCCACCTAGCAATTTTTGCCTTGGCTTTCTGTTAAAACAAGACTCAACAGAGGTAATTACAAAACATATTGCACAGAAGGTTTTATCATTCAGGCAGGTTTCCTTCCCCTTTGGTTTTTATGAAGTCCAACTGGTTATTATTTGAAAGGCTGCAAAATAACCTGTTTTCATGCACTCCTGAGATTTTGTTTCACTACTAAATATTCCTGGGGGAATATATAAAGACAACCTCTGCTTTGTCAGCTGGCTGCTTTTCCCCAAGACTCAGGATTACACAGCATGAGCTTTAGCTGCAGTAGCCCAGTGGTGCCTCAGAGACCTGCCTGTCTCCCAGTTAAATCAGCTGTGGTGAAGTGGAGAGGAAGAATGTTTCTGGAGCTTTGACTGCTTTCTGGCAGAGCAGGGTTGCCTTGGCTGACCTGTCACAGCATCCCCATCACTCCCTGTCACAGACTGAGCTGTTGGAACACTTGGAAGCAGGAGACAGTCCCCAGGGAAAGAGGTAGGGGCCAGGAAAATTGCCAACCCACCCTACAGCCTCACTCTCAGCTGCTTATTGCCATTATCAGCAATTCCAGCTGAAATTTCTCCAGTGAGGGTGTGCCTCAGAAAACTGGCATGGATACTTTCAGAGGAAAAGGGTTCAGCTGCTTTTGGGACCAGGGCAAAAAGAAAGATGTTCTTCCCTACATATTCAAGCAACTTATGTTTTAAGCAGCCTTTGTCTCCCCAAGTTTTGACAATAGGCCTAAAAATATGGAGCACTAATAGGCCAATAGAACAATCACACAAGTTGTCATCTCCCAGTCAAACTTGTCCAACTTGGAAGCATTTTGTAAATTACAATTGGAGTACTATAGAGCAGAAACACAGTCATTTCACAGCTAAAAGCTCACAGGGGTTATTCTTGGTGAGCACAGAATCACAAAACTGTGCAGGGTGGATCATAAAACCATACACTAAAAGCTGTCCTCTGGACTAAGATTCCAGCAGCCCAGCCCCTGCTCAAAGCAACTTGCTCAGAGCTGTGTTAGGCTGAGGATTAAACACCCCTGACTGGAGGACTGAAGGTAAATGGAAGGAGACTAGATTAGAAGAGTTGTATGTAACTGGGGAATTGGAAACCTCTGGGAGAAGAGACTGGGAGTGAGACAGAAGCCAGGAGAGAGGAGCCTGGGCTTGCCAACACAGGAATGAGATAAGGACAAAGAAAAAGAGATGGAAAGACCTAACTGGGACTGGCTCAAGGAGAATAGCACTCCATATGAGTTTTGCCATGTCCCTTTCCTTTTGCTCATAAATCAAATCAGGACCATCCATGGGAAAGGTCTAATCAGACTCTTTACCTTGCAACCAACACTGCAGAAACTGAATGTGCACAGTGAATGAGAACAGGGGGAGGGAGAGGACAGCATTTTGAGGATTCCTGGCAGGATGCTGCTCTGAAAAGCAGGATGCTTCCTTTTCTGCTGCAGATTTCCCTTACAGTGGTGGCCAAGTCAGTGGTGGTAGCACTGGTAGGATCTCAAACTGAGGAGGAAGGAAGGGGCCATGCCAGGTTCCCAGGTAGCTTGGTAAGGAAAGGGAGGAAACAGAAGGAAGGCATCAGTCCACCCAGTCATGGCTGAGGAGGACTTTGAAGCTCTTTGCCAGTGCAAACAACTCTGGGGATGGACAGAAGCCTGCTGCAGCTTCCAGGAAGCTGGAAAAGGTAGAGGATAGATAGGACTTTGTGTCATCAACAGCCAGCTTCTTGCTACTGACTCAGCAGAAGTGCCTTGCCGTGGCACAGAATTACAGCAGGCATTTGTGATGGTTATTTGGCTACTTATTCCTCACTTTATGCATATTTGGAGAGCCTAGGATCTGATTTCTAATCCCAAACATCCATGAGGAAAAGACATCCATTACTTGGAAAACACAGCACAAAGTTCATAACACATTAGTATAGTGAAAAATCAGTTTCCAGGTGCTAAAAACCAGCACAGGTTAAAGCACTTCTACTCTTCATTTCACCTGTGCTCCCATCTCATGTCCTGATAAAAATTTTGGAAAAACAAATTAATGAGTGAAGCAACTAGATACAGCTATGAGGGGGAAAAAAGACACTTGTCTTAGACTCTCTGTACTCTTAGACTGACAATGTCTTCTCATCCTGTCACAGATATGGCAGATATTGAGCTCTTCCTGTGTGCCAGAGCTTACACACTGGTCAGTAAGGAAGGCCAGGGGGTCACACTTGAAATAAAAAAGCAGAATTGAACACTGGCCATCTCTGCACTCAGTAAACACTGCCTGTTCTACTCACTAAATGATTCAGGAGTCCACTGGAAAATATAATCCATGAAGATGTAATTAAATGCCACATCAAAAACTAAGTGCAAAATAAGCTAAACTAAGATGGCATGGGAAAATAGAACTCTGCACTGCCTTTCCTGTGGTTGGAGGGTGTAAGTTCAACATATAATGCTCCCTGAAAACAGTGTCTGAGCTTGTTTGTTAGTGTAAATGTATAGGCCTGCATACTTTGAATTCTGTATTTTCAGTGCAAAATTATGTATTTGCAACTTCAAAGTTGCCTATGAACACTGACAGTTAAACATTACTTGGTAAACTCATTGCTTTATTACTTCAATGTGTTGCCACTCAAAATCAGAACTGCAGCTTCTTAATTTGGATCCAATTCTTGAGATCACATCTTGCAACGTGTCCAGATCCAGTACAAGAGTTATATGGACATAATGGAATGGGTCTAGCAAAAAGCCATAAAAACCATGAAGGGAATGGAGCATTTTTCATATAAGAAGCCACTGAAAGTTGTGGCTGTTCAGTCTGGAGTACAGATGGCTTAGATGGACCTTATCAATGTGTGTAAATACCTAGTGGAAGAAAATGCAGAAGAGGCTGCCAGACCCTCTCAGCAGTGTCCAGTGAGAGAGCAAGAGACAAAATAAAACACCCATGAAATTCTATCTAAACACCAGAAAACACTTTCATACTGTGAGAGGGATCAGACAGTGGGATAGGCTGCCCAAAGTTGTGGAGTCTCCAGCTGTGGAGATATTCAGCTGCACATGATCCTGAGAAACCTCTAGCTGATCCTGCTTGAGCAGAGGGCTTGGACAAGACGACCTCAAGACATCACTGCTAAAGCAAATGACTCTGTGATTCTGCAAATCTGAATCATTTCCACAGTCTGAACCTCTGCTATATTCACCACAATTTTTGCTAATTGAATGAGCCTGAGCACAGCCAGCCTCCTGTGAGCAGGATCCCACTGATCCTTGCAGAGGTGTCCCTAAGCTCTGTATTTGGTCCCTACACAGAAAAGATGTTCTACAAGCATGTGCTAGCCTCATGGCAATGGCAAATCAAAATGGCACTGGAGTGAATGCAGATACATCTGTACAGAGACTGAAGTTTGGACTTCAAAAGAACTGTCTGCATGTTCAAAGTTAAATGTCTGCCTAAGTGTTTTGCTAGAGGGGGGCCTGAATTACATTGCCATTCAAAAAAGTAATTACAGTTATTAAAATCATATGTAAGCCACTGTTGATTCAATGTTTCATTGTACATGATATATAGCTATATTAATTATTTTATTAGACATGTATAACATTGCCAATATGATGCAATGCAGATACCACAAAGTATTTGCTGGTTTGGGGAGGAAACAGACCATCTGCAATGGAAATACTTAATTTGGGAGGCAAGAAAAGGCAATAACCCAGGGCTCCTCCTGGACAGATTCTACCCTGCTTGACAGACAGTACAGCTGCAGAGCTCCCCTCTGCATGCACTGGCACACAGACAGGAGAAACTTATCTACCAGCCTGTCCAACCCTCCCCAGAACACAGAACAAAATTAAATTACAAGCCCTCCCTCTCTAGGCTTTGCCCTCACACTCCACACTTTGTGTTTCCCCTCAGAGGACACTGAGAAGGCAAATAAGGTACAAGTTACTTGAACCTTGTTTTCAATTTTATTTGACATTGCAGGTCACCTGATGTATTGTTCTTTTTCACAGCATTTCCTTCTCAAATAATTTTTAAGAGTTCGGTATTTAGGGAGCGTGGCTGACTTGCATGCTGTACAGTGTGGCTGTTTATCAACCTTGAGAGATTTTACATCCACAATACAGACTTCTCATGCTAGCTGTGTCATGCCTGATTGATAGGATTTCAAAAAAAAAAAAAAGTTGAGACACAGTCCCAAGCATAGCAGTGGGTCAAAAGGCCTGTGGCAGAGGGTTTGGTAAGGATTCAGAAGCTGAGGTGAACTCATTTGCAAGATTTTTTTTTTTCAAAGGCTTCTGAGGATACTGTGCTATGGTAAGATTAAGTAAATGTCAGGCTGCCTCAAGCTCTCCCATAGGTAAGTCTTCTCTTGCTGCCCAAATTCAAACAAACAAATTTCCATATACTGTACCTTGAGCTGAAGCACCAAGTCCATGCAATATTTGCCAAGAGGGTTTATGTCATTCAAGATGAGAGCAATTATAATATCAATCCCATTAGACTCATGGGTGGCTATGCATGTCTGCAAAACAAGAGAAGAGAAGGGAATGGGGCAGAGGCAGAAGGGAGGGGAGGAGTGGGAAAAAGAGGGAGATGATACAGCCAGAGGGAGGAAGAGAATATGCACATCAGCAAATTTCCAAAAGAAGGACCCAGAACTTAAAACACCTTGCAAGAGAAATGAAACCTTCAGTCAAAGCAGAACAGCCCGAAAACCCACCACACGAAGGGCTGGGGGAGACGTGTGTGTACAGAACTAACCCAAACAGTGCCAGTAGTGAAATACCCAAGTGGAAAAAAGGTGGTGCAAGCTAAAATCTGCTCCCAGAGAATCCCGCAGGGCTTGGCACCAAGCGGCACAACTTGCAGACAGCAGCCCTCAGGAGCACTGCCAGATTCAGCTGAGCACATGCCAGTCTCAGACATAAAAGAGAAGCTTGACTGCAAGCACAACCAAATTTGCACACTCAGATTCTTCATTTGCCCTCAGCAGCCAGCATTAATATTGCTGTTACAGTACAAAATGTTCATGAAAATCAAAATTTTTTCCATGAACCTGGACTTGTCCTGCAAAGAAGGTTATTTCTGGATATGGAATTTAAAACTGTATTTGTGTCCAGTGGTACTTCCCAAATGCCTTTACAGCTGGAGTTCTGGACCTTCTAGGCCTTGTGCAAAACAGCCAGTTATACAAGAGCCTATGGCACTTTTTCCTCTGGCAGGATTATGGGACAATAGAAAAGGAAAAGACAGAGAGAAGAGAAAAAATGAAAATGAGAGAGCATGGGGCATTTGTCCCTGAAATATACAGAATTAGACTTGCAGTTGGTGTAAACAAGTGCAACTCAAATCCTGAGTGACTTCCCAGCAGACAGGTCAAAGTAATAAAGTTTAATTCATCATTCCCTTCCATATCAGTGTTCCTCCAGTGCTTTTTAATCTCCAGTCCTGTAGCTATACTTTTTACAGTTGTTTTTCCCATCCGCAAGTGGTTTAAATATTACTGTTCAAAATGTAGTCCACTAAAGGACTTCTGTTTGTTTTTAAAATATTAAGTAAAGGCAGCTGATTACCAGCAATGGCAGTAATAGCACTTTACATTACATTGAAGCACATTAATGAAGAAGCATTAATATTGCATGTATTTCTTCAGCTATTTCTAGCATAGAGAACAGATTGCTTCTGTCATTTGCTCACCACAATTTTCCCACTGCTAATCTATAGCAAAAATTCTGCAGTTTCATCCACTATGACACCTTTATTGCAACTTTAATTCTCTTCAGATCAAATATGGCAGCATGTAACCACATCCTTTACTTTTCTACACTTCACAGCTGTGTGACTTCCAAAGGCTGCAGTGAGGAAGGCACAAGATCAGAAACATGATTTTTAGTGTCATCCACTTCACTACTGATACCATAATTAAAGATGCTGCTAGGAAGTATAGCAGGAGGGTAAGTTAAACTTTGTGGCAGTTATTTGAAATAAGGAAAGTAAGTGTTAGCCAGATGTATAAACACCAGCAAAGGCAAGATGTGTGAAAATGAGACACATTGAAACACAGTCTGTGTTTGCAATGCACTTCCAAAACTCTGCCTCCAAATGCAGTCTCACAAAGTGAGGGTTAAGCCATGGACAGAGCAACATAAAGCATGAAACTCTCTCCAAAAGGTCTGCAAACCCTGAGAGGAAGAAGAGGTACTACAAGAAGAGTCTGTTTTGAGCTCTGACTTAAAACGGTTGCTCAGGCCTCATGAAAGCTTGAAGTGTGTTAAGCTTAGGAGCTCCAAGTGAATTTATGTTATCAGGAATACTCAAAGGTTTGTGATAAGCACCCAGACAGCAACATTCAGGTACAGCCTTCTGCATCCAGAAGTTCTTGAGCCTACCTGATTTTCATGGCACGGGCCCTGGCAGTATTCTGTCAAGCTTTCCAGTGTCTGGTTGACAAGAGCCACGTTCCTCTCATTGATGTAAAGCCCCAGCAAGCCCAGCCCACCTGTGGTGCTCCCACAGATGCAGTCCAAAAACTGAAGGGTCTCACAAACAAGGTTATAATTTGTTTTATTGTTTTGATGTCTTAAGAAATTCTGGTGGGTGGAGGAAAGCAACACAAAAAAACCCAAAACAAACAAAAAAAAAAAAAAAAGAAGAGAGTCAAGGCAAACAAAGTTTTTTAGTCTTTTTTCATGAAAATGTTGAAGGATACAATTTATAACCATATGACTATTGTGTCTCAGGTGCTGAAGTACACTGCACTACTACAGAAAATACATTAGGCCTTAATGCAGCAATTGAGAACTATTATCTGATCAAATCATAGAGCAGGGAAGGCTTAGGAAAGTGAACATGGCAAACATCTGCACTGGCCTTAAATGTCTTCTACATGTCCTGCAGACCCGCTCCCAGTCACCCATCCCAGCCCTTCTCTTGGAAGCTGTTGCCCCACAGCTAAGCAGGTCTGGCGGCACACTGTGGAGCTCAGCTCAAACCACCCCAACCGGAACGGGAGGAACCACTTCTGGCCACAGCACTTATGTATATTTGCAGAAAATACATTTTGCAGAGGTTGCTATGGGGACAGTTATTTCTACCAAAAGAACTGATAGCAGGGACACACAGAGCATCTTAAAGCCTTCAGTTTTGATACTTTGGCAAAGGGGCAGTACCCAGAAACTTCCTGTGCTCTTCAAGTCTGTGGTAAGTGATCTACCAGCTGTGCACAGGAACCTTACTAACAGGGACATTTAGACCCTGCTCAGTTCCATGCGGCTATGCTGAGACCCCCAAGCAATTCTGAACTCCCAACACAGAACCCAAATGGTTCTTGAAAAAGCTTCTTTTATCCCTTGGACCCAGTATTTCAGACTGCCCTATTCTGTAACAGGGGCCAGGCACAAGTGTGTTTTTCTCCCGTTATGAAGGTGCAGCCCCTCTAACAACACCCCTATAAAAGCTCAGCTCAAAACACTTTACCTGGAGCTCTCGGTTGTGGTTCTCACACAGCAGCTGAAGAAATCTCAGTATTGGCTGCATGATTGCAATGGCAGGGCTCATGATTGCTTCTTCTGCAGACTTCTCTTCTGCATTTGCAGCATCTGCCCCTGAGCCCATCAGATCTATTTCTGGGTCCATTTCTCTTCTGTACACAGAGTAAGCCTTGGAGGTTGCAGAGGATGCTTCTGTTAACTGTCCTTTCATTCCTTCCTTCAGATGCAGAGTTGAATCCTTAACTGAAAAGAAGATAATTTTCCTTTATTTTTGAAAGTCTTTCTCCCCATTTGATTAAACAATAAGAAAACAATAATAATGAATGCAACTTTTTCTTTGTTGGTGTCTAACTCTTCAAAGACCTCTAGGCAACTCACAAAGAACATCAAAGCAACATTCATGCAGGGATAGCACGTTCCAAATAAACCACAAACCAGAGGGAAACAGAACATTAACACAAAAAGCCCTACTATTTCTCTCCCATATACAATAAATGATGAGAACAATGGGAAGACCACAGGGTGGGAAATCAGATCCTGAGCCTGCTCTTGTGAAATATCCCCAATAGCAGCAGCCTCTGCTTTTGCTCCTCCAAAAATACAGCTCAATATCTTTTATTGATGCAAACTGGCAGAGCTTCACTGATTTCATTAAAGCTAATTCCTTGTGGCCAACCTGAGATGGACTGTAATTCAGAGAAAAACAGGCAAAATATGCAAATTGGCAGTGATTAATATTCAAGGTTATTGATCAACTCAGCAGAGCACCAGTGGTGCAGCACATGCAGTGTCAATATAAAGCCCTGCTCCCCTCTTTCCCAGGGGTGCCTCCTTACCTCTCTTTTTGGGAACAGATATGGTGAGGTCACTGTCATCCTCCTTCTTTTTGCTCCCCAAATCAATAGTGTTCACTGTCACTGTGGATCTGATCTCCTGCTGAGCAGCTTTCATGCGATCATACAGCACTTTAAAGAACCTTTCTGACTTCTTCTGCTCCTTTAGTTGCTGGTAAGTCGAATACTGCAAAAAAAAAAATCTTTAGATATCAATCTTCTAAGGAAGAAGAAATACAAAAACACACTATTTTTTGTGAAACAAATGATGAATTATTACTTCACTTACACAGAACAAATGTTGGCCACTGCCTGACCAGTTCTTTCACAAAGTGATATACAAGGCTGGTAACAAAGACTGATGATAATATTTTAAAATTTGGGTAAAACGGTGAACTGTGCTATTTGCAGTCTTTTAAATGTCACAATATTGTACTTGAAGTTAAATTACTTTGTGACACTCTCCATTTCTCCAGACTTACTAGTCATTATATTCCATCTACAAATAAAAGTGAAAAGTGACTTATTATGTAACAACAAGAGAAAGCATGGAACATCAAATATGTAACATTATAGCTTGGATTATATTAATTTTTTGTGCTACAGACAGAATTTATTGTTAAATATTATTTTAGGTTATTAATTCCAGTCCCTTAGTATAACTATCAAGCAGGCTGAGGACCATTTGCAACAGTTTGCAAACAATCCCAATTCTCCCAGCCTTTCCTCCTCATATCAATTCTCTCTCTTCCCTCAAACATCTGATTTGGCTAAATCTGGGTGAGAACACCTAGAAACCACAGTTTAAAGCAAATATCTAGAAAAACACCTAGAAACCATAGTTTAAAGCAAATATTTTCTGTCAGCTGGGACACTGGTCTTCTCAAATGACCACTGGTTTTTTCTTTGGAGATTTTGATAAATGTCTCTGAAGGTTTCCAGAAAATAATGCGCTTTTATAAACTTAGAAGTATTATAATTTTTATATATAATTTTAAATTTTACAATAACTGACATAAAATAACTGGGGATAATGCTCACATAGCAGTGACCAGATTAAAAGCAGCACAGTGCTACACAGAGAGGGAGATCTGAAAAACATTTCATTCTCCCAAAGAGCTACTGCATAGTAATAGGGCATATTTACATTTGTATTACAGTGGTACATATTCTAGTGACAAACTTCTCAGAGAATTCACAGCAAAAAGGTTCTCTTTATTTGTCTCCAGACCACATGCATCTGAGAATCAATATGTGAATAAGCAGATTAAACAAGTACCTGTGTTTGCGTATTTCCACCTTCAAGCAGCGCGATACCCAGCAGAATGCCCTCGGAGAAAATCCTATCATTTCTGGTGTTCACTATCACATCTATAACCAGTTCTGAGGCACCTTCTTTGTCCAGGAGGCACTGGATATCAAACATGGTCACCCCAGACTTATCTGCATCTTGTCCTGAAAATCCACCTGCAAATTAGACAAATACACAACTACCATTCGTGTTTGCTTCACACACAAATATGAAAATGAACCTATTAGTAGTGATAAAGCACACAATAGCAACATAATAAATTTAATTTTGAAATTCTGTCAGGCAAAGTTCCCTTTGATAAAATCAAGATTTTTGTATGAAACTGCAATGTTGGGCTCTAAGAATAAGAAATAAAACAAATCCCCAAGCCATTGTTGTGTCAGGATATTCAGACAATAAATAAGATGGAAAGGACATTGATTTATTCACTGAACCCTTTTTTAATTCCACGGCTGCATACACTAAACTGTGAGTAGGGTCAATGCTGTGAGACCCTTTTAAAATCTGCTCTTCAATCTCAGGCCTAACCTGCACTAAAATTGTATCCTAGCAAATCTACCCTGGTTGTGGGTCTGACCTTCCAGCCAAATGCTTTTTGCCAACTTCTAGATCATCATCATCACCATCATCATCATGACTTTTTTTTAAGAACACAGACTTGAGTTAATCCAAATTAAAGGTGTGGGTTGAAGCAATTTTGCTAAATTGTATTAGCTCATTAAATCAACCTCCTTTTATTATCACAGATGATCATCTTTCCTACTATACTTACTTCTCTAAAGATGTAACTGCACCTACTTCATTAGTAAAAATACAGTACTGCTTTAATCAGCCAGTACTACTTTGATTAAACTGATTAAAATGCTTCAGACTTTGTGATGATGCCATACACGCACACAGTTTTTAGAGAGAACTAAAAAAAATAGTAAAACTTCAGTCTCTTATTTGTTAGAGAGCAAAATTTGGTGTACAGAATGTTAAGACTGCAAAGATTTTCAGAGTCAATACTGAAATAGTAAAGAAGGAACACCTGGGTAACATCTGCAAAAGTTGATAAATCTGACTGAAAATGCAAAATGCAGTTTTAATATGGCTCTATACCTAGCTCCAGCCTCATTTCTTATGACATCCATCATTATGGGTTTTCCTAGAAACCACCCTGCAGTAACTTCCTGTGGCTTCTACAGCAGAATGATACAAAAAATTAGCTTATAATGAACATACAGAGATTATCTACTGAAACTTCTTGCCCACAGGAAGATAGGACAGGTTCATCAGAGTCTTGTCCAGCAAAGTTGTAACAAGAACTGACACATTCTACAACCTCTCAGGAAAATCTGTTCCATTGTCTAACCAGTATTTTTGTGAAAAACTTTTCCTTAGATCTTTTTCATTTATCAATAAAGGATCTGGAACATTAAAAAAATCTTTACTTTCCAGAAACAACTCCATCTCTCTTCAAAAGTTTCCTGCTTCACTGAATTTCTGGATGGGGATTTCCTGGTACCTGCTTTGGTACCTCCAAATGCACCATCTGAGACAAGTGTGTGCAACTTAAAAATAGAAGAGTGATAGTACCTCTCTTCTAAGTGCTTACAGAACATGTTTGATTTATTTACCAACTGAATGCCTGGAGCATGTCCAATGTGCCTATTAGAAAAAATGGTGCTGCTAATTTTGCTCTCTTGAAATGATGTGTGTTGATTTACCTCCCACTTGTGCAGTTTTGCTGTAGCTGGCAGACAGGGGCCCATTCATACCACTTCCATATTCCCCTTTAAAGTACCGATACAGGAGGATTTTCCTTAAAGTGTTGCCCTTTAAGAGAAAGATAAAAATAGAAGAAATGAGAGTTGTGGCCGATTTCCTTTGTTTGAAAAGCAAGCTGTTTAACACAGATACATAATTTAGTAGGTTCCATTATAATTAGTAAGCACACAAACAGGAAAATTGTCCAGAAAACAAATATCTAATGGTCTTATCTAACAAATCCCAGGGGGAAAATTCTAAAATAGTGTTGTATAAACTTTTTTGAAGTTTGTTTTAAACTTACTGATTATAAATAAAACACCTCCACTTCAGTAATTCTGACTGGCTATCTGTGAGATGTGTATATTGAAACAAGCTCCACAAATAGCCAGTGCTCTGCAGTCAGTGTGTCTGTGCCCTACCCTGCCATGGCAGCACTTTCTTCCTATTTTCTGCAGCTGAGTAGTACCACTCCCTTTTCTCTGATCTCAGATAATCCAGCTGATCATCTGAAAGAAGCCACATCACATAAAATATTAAAACAGAGATATGACATTTGATAGAACAGCTTAAAAAGCATTCTCTGTATTGCCTTGTTCCTTGACTTCCAAAACCACAACCAGTCAAAATTTGCATGCAGCTCTCTGAAGATCTTCCCTTTCATTTTACTTATGTTCTGCAACACAAGACACGCTGGATTGAGAGTTAGGGGTACCAATTACTTTTTATTTTGCCTTCAGTCTCCACAGAACACCTACAGTCAACATTCAGCTTTATTGAGGCAGAAGGTGACACAACAATTGTAGGCACATGTGTAACCTCAGATTTCACAAAGAGGAATAAGTAAGGTCTCCAATGCTCAACACAGAAGAGGGAAAATGGTCGCTTCAAGTGTTTGGCATTAAAAGTGAACCTTTTTTTCCCTACTTTTACTAAACTGCTGGTTTGAATGAAAAAAATTCTGAAAAATATGTGTACTAGAAGCATTCTCAGTATTCAGCAGCTTGCCAGTGCCTGCACATTAGAGCAGCAGTCAAGTTTTCAATCAAAACATCTCTGCGGCGGCCACAGACAGCAGGCAGCAGGGAAGCAAGTCCCAGACACTCTCACTCCCACTTCCCTGTTAACTTGGCAATATTTCCAGGGGCAACCACACACCACAGAGGGGCTTCATTGCTTTATGGGTCTTGAAGACAATAGCCTTGTCCACCTGAAAAAAGTGCCAAAATGCAGGACTTTGTGTGCTGCCTGACAATACCAACCAGCCATTCTTTCTTAGTTCTCCCATTTTGATGTTTTCATTTGACAATAGTCTGTACAAATTCCCTCATACAGCCAAGGAAAATACAAGGCCTGCAAGTAAACTATCTAAAGCTATAAATACAATAGCTGCAAGAAAAATAAGAAGCATCACCTACAAGGAGCTTACTGGGTGGATTTTCCAGGTGAGATTAATCCAGTGTGCTCTGCACTACAGAGGAAGGCAAAGAACCAGAAATCTCTGAGGATCTCACACAGAGACAGATTCTTTCCCACATCCCTGATTGTGATGGGGTTTAACCTGGAGTGGTACAGTAATGGACAAGTACAGTAACCAAGCTCATAAGCAATTTTAAGACGGGTAAGAGCACCAGTTCCTCCTGCTCAACATCCTGTCTTTAGCTGGGACCAAAATCCAGTGTCTCACAGCAAAGTGAACCTCATTTTCCTCATCTCCTGAAGAAGAAAGACATATTAGTGATGGGAAAAGAGTTCCCACCAGTCCATAAACATGGACTGAAAAGAAGGCTAAAGCCCCTTTTCAAGCTTTCTCAGGCATATTTATCACAGAATCATAAAACTGTAACACAAATGGGATCACAGACCAGAAACCCTTCCTAACTCCCAACTAGGACCAAATCCAGAATGGGCACTGTCTTGAGACATGATCTTTTCAACAGAAAGACTGGCATTTGCCATAGCACTTGACTAACCACTCAGTTTGAGTCAACCTTCTCAACCAGCAGCCTCTGCAGTCTGCTGATGACTAATGGTAAATTATATAAACAGTCACAGAGCAGTCATGGGAAGAAACACCAAAAGCCATCTATATATAGTTAAGAATACTACCTGTGGTCACGAGCTTTATTGTTCAACCAAAACAGCCCTTATTTTATCAAGAAGAATGCTTAAAACCATAAAATAGCTTTTGACTAATAAACTGAGTGATTTAGCACTGGGTCTGAATGCCTCGAAGCAAGTAACTACCAGCACATCTCAGATCTTCTCCTGCCTTGTTACCTTCAAAGACACCAGGGAATATGAAGATGTTTCTCCAGCTGGCTACCGAAAGGAAAAGGAATCCTGCTCCACCCATATCCAAACTAAGGAACAGATTTCATTTCTTCTTCCAAGAAGTCTTAATTATTAGGATTCCTGCTCTGTCTCAACCTCCCATGAATCCAGACAATAGTTATAGTTCCCAGAAGCTGAAGTGTCAAGAGTCAAGGATGCCGTGTTTGGAAAGCAGAAATGTGGTGGAACCTCTGCTTTGCCTGACAGCTGTGTCAGAAACGCACCCCCAGGCTCAACCCACATATTTGCAAACTCGGGATCCTCATCTCCTCTGTGATGACCTCAGGCAGCCATATGACTTCCATGAGCCTTGTGAAATGAGCTTGCCACTACAAAGAGCAGAAGGGCCCAGCCACACAAACCAGGGCCGAGAAATGCACAGAGAAATGCCCAAGGAATGTATCAGAAACACCCATCACTTCCAGCATGTGACTGTGAGGCACCATCCTAGAAAAAGATGGAAAGACACAGCTTCCAGAAAAAGTGCTGATCCTGCTGGCATAGGTGTGTGGGAATGGTTTTATGGGAATGCCAGCAAACACAGTCAAGAACAGCCCCATCACACAGACGAGCTTGTCCTGCCACTGCCAGGACAAGCCAGACAGCCACGCCATTGATGCCCCTGGGAATGGGTTCCTAACTTAGCACAGCCACAAAATTAATACTGCCCAAAAGCAAACGATCACAGCAGCACCATGAATAAGTAGTTTGCTGCAGCTACTACGGACACTTGTGCCACTAAAGCAGAGGCCAAAAATAAAAGCAAACTAAGCAGTGCAATGCTATCTTCCCCAGTTACGTTTCTATGCGAGGCAGAAGTCCTGGCCTTCCAAACTGAAAATCTCCCCTGCTGGCTACAATACACTTTCTTTTATACCTCTTATTAGGGTATGGAAGTGACATGTAAATATCCTCAGCTGACTGCAACCCTTCCATAATGGATAGAACATTGTATAGCTTTGGAAAAAACACAATGAAACATAACAGTCCTATTGTTGTTGATGAATACCACTGCATTGTCCCTAACAAAAGCTAGGATAAAGACTGAGGACACAAGAAAGCAACAACTGGATATTGTTGTTGCAGTTTTAAATAGCTGGGGATTGACAAGGCAAAAGTTTCCAATAGGGAATAATTATTCTAGTAGGAACATGTAGACACAAACAAATTCCATTTTCTCAGTCCGTATTTCATTATACTCGTTGGTCTTTAAACTTGATTTAAATGCCTTAATACAATGGTTTATTCACTTGCCCTCTCTGAGCCTGCAAAAGGCTGGTTCCACATGAGGATGTGCCAGGAAGCAAAGGCTGAGAGAGGTACCTAAGGCATATCATGGATACATGCATCAGCACCAGCTCTCCCTATTACACCACTAAAACTTATCTATCCTGCCTTATATAACTCTGCACACTGCTTAAGGAGTTGGAATTGCACATATAATGTTCTGCAGGCTGAACTAGAGGGGCTGGTGATCTCTTCTGGGTCTTAATCTGTATTAAATTAATGAAGTGGAAATGCTCAGATTATCAGGGATTACACAGAAAAGGCAGCTACATCCAACCAGTGATACAGTGGATGATGTTGTGAGCATATTTCAGCATTAATCCAGGAAGAGGTATGAAAAACAGGCTTATTAAATCTTCATATTTTAATAACTTGCAGCCAAGTATAAAAGAGGAGCTGTTGGGATCTCTGGTCTACTAATACAGATTTTCAGAAAGTTTGGAAGAGACACAAAATCCCAGAGAACTCTGAGACATCTCACATGGAATGATACTTTTCCAAAAGTACCAGGGAGTACTTACACTTTTTAATGATATCCAGCTCCCTGCCATGAGTTTGATGTCAGTTCTGGGTGAGGCAAAGGAATGGCTGATTTTGCATTCCATTAACACAAAATTAAAGGAAGTTATTATATACTGATGGCAGTTTTAATGTTGGCATCATGTTGTAATAATTGCCTCAATACAGGTTTGTCAAAACAGACCTTCTGAAACTTCTGAAGATTATCTTCTGCTTTTGCTAAAAATAAAAATATCATTCTGGTAAAGTCTGATAAACTGTGCAGTGTGACAAAATGCTGTAAGGCAAAATTTTTGATTAAGTAAGCCCAGAAGGATAGTTATCAAATGGCTTAACAACTCAGTGATTGATAGAATTCAATGTGCAATTTAAAGCAAGAAATCATAAACAAATATATGGGCTTCTAATGGGCAAACTCATGAAGTATGTATTGTCTGCCTCATTTGGGGCTTTTCTTAATGAAATTAAATCATAAATTGTGTTTGGAAAGGACACACACACAAAAAAGAGGGGATAAGGTCAAGTCACTGCTAACAATTTAGGCATCATTTATAAAACTGACTAGAAGTAAACAATATGAGTGTCATTATGTCCAAACCCCTATATGTCTTATTAACAATAAAATACAGAACACACACAAAAAAATTTGAGGATTCTGTTCTAGGAGGTCATGACTTTGGGGAAGAATGAAAAGCCCAAGAGAAAAATCAGTGCAATGACAGCTCCCCAAATCCCACAATTCTGCAAAGGGTAACAAGAGCTGTTATGTGGGATTTGTGAGACTCTCTCACTTATTCACATGCAGGAGCACATTACTGTAGCAATAATACCACATCACAAGTTAGTGTCCACAGTTCAAGAATGCTGACAAATTGGATCAGGTTTGGAGAAGCTCCACAAGAGTGATTAGAGAATAAAACAAGTCTTTTCATCAGAAATTCAAGGCATTCAATCTACTGAGTTTATCAGTCTAAGCATGAACTCTGTTTCTGACTATCTACATAAGAAATCTGATATAATGGATGACTTCAGTCTAAAGATAAAAGGTGCAAGACATACTGGTGAGAAGCTGAAAATTGAGAAATTCAGCTAGAAAAGAGGTAGAGGCAGCTGGGTTATTCAGTTTGTGGGTTATGAATTTTATTTTTATTCTATATAACAGTAGTGGCATTTAGCTATTGGAACAGCTTAAGAAGAGGTGTGATAGTCTGTACTGCTGGCAGTCACTAAACCACGACTAGGTGGCTTCTCAGACAGAAACTATTTGAAGATCTTGTGGTCTACATTAGGAGAACAAGCTGGGTGAAAAAAATATGTCATCTCACATAATCTATGAAGACATCATGCTACCATTTCCTGTAGTAAATACAGATGAGGCTTTCTATGAAGGCTGTTTAAAAGACACCTACTTCTACGTGTTTCTTGTCATTATTTATAAATGAAATTTCTAGTCTACTTAGTCTGAGTGCCCGCTTCAGGATGATTTTTTTGGATGTTGCTTTTGTTGTTGTTGCTTTTCACCCATTTTGTTCCCTTATTTCTCTTGGAGATGAAACATGGTGGGAGAAGGAGTTTTGTCCAAGTGGTTCCTGCAGAGATACCACAATTGGTTTTATAAGTCTTTAAATTATGATACAACCTGCTCTTGAAATGCAAGATGACACAGAAATCTCCCTGTCTCCAAAAGGGATCAGCTGAGGCCACGGCTACCACACGCATGGTGTTGCACAAGCATGGGCTTGGAAGAGAGCCCCGAAGTCTTGACTCCTATTATGTCCACAAAGTGGAAAATTTCTGTTTTCATGATGCCAGCTACTTCCAGGGGGCTCACGAATTGGGAGAAGTTGTTTGTTTTGGGGAGTTGTTTGTTTGTTTTTACACAGAGTGAGCTTTTTCTTGGTTTTGATCTTTTTGCAACAAGATGTTTTCATAGCCAACTGATAGTTGAAAGTGATATATTTTCACCAATAAAATATGACACCCAACAGCACAGTTATTTGCTCACTGGGGTGTTTATTCACACCAGGGAAAAAAGCACTTTCAAATATGAAGTTGGGTCCAGCTGGTGTCCAGTTCTGCTTCCACTAAAATCAATGTGAGATTTGCCAGCAACTTAAGTAGGAGAAGGAGCAGACATGCACTTTGCCAGGCAAAAGTGTTTTATCCAAGTCTAAAAAGAAAAAAAACAACCGAAAATATGCACCAGACTTCATGACACAGTTCTCTTAGGAGAACAGAGCTGGCCACCCACACCTCTCAGCTGTCTCTCATTAGGCAGAGACACCCCACATTTAAAATGTGCCATTGTTCAATCCTACACAAAACTGGGAGGAATCCCACTTCTCTCAATACAAATTTCCTGCATCACAAATACTAACTGATAAACTTGAGACTGTAACTAATGCTGAGATGCACTGACAGCCTCAGATACAAAAAAAAAAGAGCATGACCTTTAAAACCAAACTATAGTTGCTCTAAAAAAGAGTTCGTTTTTCAAGCAGTCTTTTAATTCTTCTTTCCTTTGCAGTTCCAGGTTCCATAGAAAGCTGGAAGCTTAAGTGCCAAACTATTGCAAAATAACTGCTATTGCCAGTCTATTTTCAATATGGATAGGGAAATGAATACTGGATACATCACAAAAAAATCCACAGGTTTTGCCGGATAACTGCCCAATTCTGCACCCCGAAGAAACTCAGGAAAGCATCATATTAAGAGAAAGATTTTTTTGGCAGTAACTCTAAAAAGTGGCTCCACTAGGAATACAGCAGAAGAGAAAAATTGTTTGGGTTAGTGAAAACCACAGCATTGGGACGTTTATACTTAGACTAAGAAGAAAACACTTTGAAAAACACAGTTTGAGTTTGTAATTATATAATTTTTCTATTAGGCCATAAAGTATTAGTAGCTGCTGAATGGTTTTTTTTTTTTTTTTTCTCAAATATCAGATCTCTAGATATGTATATATGCATTTGTATAGAGAGAGAACAAGTCTTTGCTGTGGGCAAATATTATTGTTTATATCTGTCACTTGTGCATATAAACTGTGCACTTACAAACCAGGTCATGTTTGCACCTCTGTAATTTTTCCTTTCAGACTTCCTCCAGTACAAGACAAAGCACTGAGATACACAATAACTCAAGTTCTCCATCACAGAAGGAAAACAATGTAAGATTTGATCACAATTATTCAGAAGCATTTATGAGTGCACCATCAATAACAGACTGTAGGAAAAGACCAGATCTGAGAAGCACAATTTTCAAAGACTAAAATTATCTAACTCTTATGCTGCAGGGGGTAAACTTTCAAAGTGATGCACAGGGAGTTATGCACATAAATCCCATTATTTTTTAACAGGATTTCTCTGTGGAACTCCTCATACTCTGCAAGAAAAAAAAAAATTACCCCTAAGTGCCCTAATGTGAATATTTACCAAAACAGACACTTAATTTCCAGATGCATACTTATGAGCACTACCATGCTCTGACATTTTATGAGCAATTTGTAACAGGCAGCAATGGAAAATAATAAAGTGGCCAAACACCAATTTCATGACACTATTCTCTTTCACCATATTGTTATTATGTTGAACTTCAAAGCCAGAGCATTACAGATACCTGATTTACTAGATAAGGGATGCTCAGCAGATGCAGTGCCTGCCATGGTTTGGATCAGATACAGCAGAATCTTCACCTGTTGGCTCAGAGCTTTCAAGTTAGCTCAGGAGGCACTTCTGTATTTCGGTTTTCTGCTCATTTTTACCTGCCACCAGTTCCACTGACTTCTTGACTTCTTCCTTGACTACTAATAAAGATCACAAAATCATAGAATGATAGCCTGGTTTGGGTTGAAAGGGACCTTAAAGGTCATCCAGTCCCACCCCCTGCCATGGGCAGGGACAGCTTCTGCTATCCCAGGTTGCTCAGAGCCCCATCCAGCCTGGCCTTGGACACTGCCAGGGATCCAGGGGCAGCCACAGCTTCTCTGGGCACCCTGTGCCAGGGCCTCAGCACCCTCACAGGGAAGAATTTCTTCCTCATATCCAATCTAAACCTCATCTCTGTCAGTGCGGAGCCATTGCCCCTTGTCCTGTCACTCCAGACCCCTGTCAGGAGTCTCTCTCCATCATTCCTGTGGGCTCCCCTCACACCCTGGAAGGCCACAATGAGGTCACCCTGAAGACTGTTGATGACACTTCAGAAATTCAGAATTTGTTCTTATGTCACTGCTGACCTTTGAAGGAACCTATACACTTCCTAAAGCAAGTTATCAGAATTATTTTGCAACCCAGGTTATAGGCTTTTCAAAATTTTTCTTTGGATTTGACATGATTTTTGGGTAGTACTAATATAATACTAAATTAATACTTCTCACTGGTTCTTAACAGTTTCTAGTTTTACCATGAACATGACGTTAAACCATGTTCTGTGCCACTTTCTTCAATGAACAGAAATGTTCACAGTAATATGAATTATTCAGTTAGAAGTGCTCTATATGTCTATATTATTTTTTTTTAAGTGATTATAAAAGAAACTAATTTTCAGCATTCTTGCAAAATAATCAACGGGCTTATGAATTGTCTCAATCCCAAGACTGAGTCAAAACTGACCATTTTTTCCTTCAGTGCCACTCACCTCAGAACACCACTGTATTCAACACACAGAACTGCCAGATTCTGTCTTTCCATGATTTAAAGATGTGCTTTGGACAATGATCAGCAACCCTGTATCCAGAGTGCCCTGAGAGCCAGCCTGACAAAATGATCAACACACCTGACACTTCTGGGAAACACCTCTTGCATTCTTAGATGGAAACAGATACCAAATTTTTGCCGATTTCTTGGATTTCTGGCATTAAGGGGAAAAAAACCAGGTGTGTATATGTGTTTGTGTCAGCCTCCAAATATACTAGTGGCTAGTGCAAAGGAAAACAGCTGGTCAAAACATATTCCAGCAGCTTCCATCCATGCAGCAAACCAGGAACAGCAGAAGGGAGCCAACCTTGCAGAGGTTCAGGGCAGCAGAAATATTTAAATCATTATCAGTGGTGTGTGGAAACATTGTCTTAGAATCCACCTTGCTGGAAAACCAGCACAAATCAGCTCCAAAAAATAATGTGGGTGTGGTAAGGATACAGCAGGAGATGTCCCTAAGTGGTGACTGCAGTGATGGGCAGGTTGTCCCTTTGCTCTGCGCTGCACAGCACAGCAGGGAAAACGAAGCACCTCCCTCCTTTTCTAAGCAGAGGAGAACAATTCCCACCTGGAACAAAGCCAGCTCCTGCACTGCTTTCACTACATCTGTGAAATTAGGTGGCATTTCAGACAAACAGAAAAGTAGAGCAAAGTTAGAAAACACTACAAGTCTAGCACTTTATTAGCTATCCATTTTGACAGGGATAATTTGAAAATATTTATAATTCATGTTCCCCAGTTTAAAAAAAAATAGTAGTAGTAGTAGTAGTAGCAACTTGAAAAAATTTCTAGTAAATTTGATCGGGAATTTTCTATTCATGTCAACTCCTCCAACTGTATAATCCTTTTCAGGATGATATCAGGATAATAACTGGCACCTGAAGCCCAGCACCTAAAATTTTGTTCTTGTATGAGAATTCCAGTCTACATTAAATAAAAAGTCCAGAAGAAAACCAATCACCCCACCACTATGCTAATTTCTACTGCTCCTGGTCCTAGGAATAGTACTTGGAAATGTGAAACCTGTGTGGCCAGAGCCAGAGGGCCATAAAAAAAAAGGAAAGAAAAGGAAAAAAACCCTAAAATATGTGGATGGACTTTGATTGCCAGAGATGACAAATATCAAATAAATATTAAGCAACTCCTCTGGTAGATTTGTTGATTTTTGTCAGATCCTTGCTGCTGACTCTCAGCAAGGACATAGCTGCTAACACTTGGCTGTCACCAGAAGGAGCCACATCTCCTCTTCCTCAAACAGCAAATCCACTCCCAAGTAGCTAAGAAATAATGGCAATGCAGGAGTAGGAGGTAAAGCCTCACCAGAAGGAAAGGACCACTTGATCAAGTGTGAGAACTGGATCATCTTGTGACTAAAACAACATCATTCAGCACCTGAGCTCTCGTTCCTGCCCTGACAAAGGCTGTGCTGCCATAGAGAACAGCTGGGCTCTGCCATATCCCTGGTGCTGAGCTCCTCAGGAGGCTGGAAAAAAGCCTTTGGTAGGTTTTATTTATTATTCCCCGGCAATGAGGAACCAGCTCCTGGCTCAGACCCTGGGCTAGGCCAGGCTACCCCACTTCCCATTAATGTTATTCTTTAGTGAGCAGGATAAGCACCTCTCCAGGCTCATTCAGGGATTATCCTGGACTTTAGCCACCGATTCACAAACCTGCAGTGACTTGGTGATGCAGCTCATCTTTCCTGGCACATCTGAACTTTTTAGGACACAGCTTCTCTTCCAAACAACAGACAGACATTCTAATTTTTGAAGGCAACTTTTGCTAGGAAAAACCTCTCTTTTTCCAAACCTCTCTTTTTCCAATCCTCCCTTTTAAATTAGAGGCCAATATTAGCTTTTCACTCTTGGAGTCTAAAATTTCATCAGTTCAAACAAATAAATCCAATAACATCCTTTGAAGACTGCCATGGAAATAATTCTGACTTTGTGCAGCACTGCAGCAGAAGGTTCATAAACTACTTCTATTAGCCAAAGTTGTTGCATGAAACTGAGACGTTGCATTAAGAGAGTAGCATTTTGTTTTTAATAACTCTCAGAGATATATTGGCTGTCACACCAGAGCCAATAGTTTTTAAGGTGTCATCTTATTTCAGGAGCAACAGCAATTCCTAAATGCCAGATTTCCCAAGATCAGGAAAAAGTTATCTTCTATGTTAAGCAGAAAAAAACCTAAAACACTGAAGCCACTCCATAACTAACTGAAAAAGTGACCAAAATTTGCTTGAAATTAAATCAGCTGTTCAAAGATACAGACAAGGGGGAGATGAAGTCACATTTTCATGAGCCTGTCTCAGCTTTTCAAATTCCTACTACTAATAGACAGATTCATGTTTATATAAAATTTAATATGCAAGCTGCTCACCCATAATATTAAATTGCCCCTTTATATTTAATATTTGCTAAAATTGTGGAGTTATTTATGTCCCAGATAAGACTGCAGCACAACTTCATTAGCTGTTTCATCATACCAGATTTTAGCTTATATGTATTATGAAGCCATTATAATGCCTAAATGTCTATTGCTTCCAAGGAGAAATATATTATCACTGTAATGTTCCTACATGCACAGCATGTAGCTATGGAAATACAATGTCATGGGCTTCTTTAGAGGTGTTAAGTACAGCACAGATTGACTGCGAGCCAGCAGGAAACCTGCTCTGGAAGTCCTGGAACAGCAATTTTTTTCTCCTGTGTTTCAAGGGTGCTGATATTCCCACTCCTGACATCACTTTGATAAAAGCCACACAACATCCCAACATCAGGGCTCAACAGCATTATGAAAACCAACAAGAATTTTACAGTTCCAGTAACTGGGAATTAAACTGCACAGGCATGGCACCAAGTCAGTGCTTTTAATGAACACAAAACAAAATCCAGCAACAGTTTTAGAGGCTACAGAACAGACTGCTTAGGCTATTCTGATTATTGGTAAAATTCTCTGCTCTGAATGCAACAAAAAAATCTTGTGAAAACATGGAGTAGGGTGAGAAATGATACAGACAAAATTAGTGCTCTAAGTTGGATCAGTGACACAGTTTCATCTAAGAGCTGTGTTTTCAACAAGTTGCCATTTCCTAGAAGGGTCAGAGAAGCGCTGGGAGCACACAAAGGTATGGAAAAACTCTGGTATTACATATTGAGATTGCTCACCTCGGAAAAGACAGGGCAAAAGCACAGCAAAGCTTCAATGGGGTGGAGATGGGAGGTTGGGAATTCCTGTCTCTTCTCCCACTGAAAAAGCAGCCCCCAATGAAATGTGAAGAGGATCAATGAAAAAGTGATAAAGAAGGAATTGTTAGACCACACATAATTAGATGGCCATGGGAAGTCACCAAGGCCAAGAATTCAGCAAGACTCAGAAAAGGATTTGGGCATTTATATAGACAACAAGTAAAACCAATTACAATAGCAAATGTTAAAAAAACAACTATGGGAAAGAAGACAAAATCTCTTGCTTTAGGGCCCACAGATTTATGATCTTACTGTTAAGGATTATCCCAAGATTTCTGGAAGAATAGAAAACTTGAAGTCTGCCTGCAGTGGGGGTTCTTAGACCTTCTGAAGCATCTGGTGATGGCCACACAGCAAGAAACCCTCTTAATCCTCTGGTCTGACCCTCTTTAGCAATCCACATGTGTTTAAAAGAGAACATGAAGTGTACCAAGTCTATTTGTATTGGATCGAAAATCCAGTGCAACCCAATGTAAGTTCAAGAGGAAAATGGTTTTTATGAAATCTCTGATAAGGAGACATGGAGAGCACTACAGTGATCCAAAATATCAGCTGGAACCCTGACTCCAACAGGCTAAACACAGAACTCCCATAGCAAGAAAACATGTTACCAAAATCCTAACGTGAAAAAGATCTGCATTTTGTCTATCTGATCAATATTCTTAGCAAAATACTACTGGTTTATACAAAAAACAATGGTAGAAACACTTCAGCTTTTGAACAAAAGGCAGCTTCTTAGAGAGAAGCTCCAGGCTCCCTTCTCCGGGGAGACATTCTGCTGGTATGGACCTGGGGACACACACTCACTTGCTCAGCCAGGTGACTCCAAATTCTCCTTTCTCCTACAGAAAACTCTTCTGGTTTGTACTAACAAAAGCCAAAGTACCTTATCCTCTGAGGCACCAAAGAACGTCTCTGCATGGCAGAGACAGCCACAGCATCAGCCTTCTCAGGTCTGATGACAGCGTATGAAGACCAGATCCCTCATGCAGCCCTAAATAACACTGACCAGAACGTCACCATTATTTAGTTCCTTTAATTAATTACCACTTTGCAAAGGCTTTGTTTCATAAATTGATTTCCTATACATATTAGTGCCTGTCTCCCTGTGGGTCCACTTGATGATGAAATGGCTTGTTTTACTGCAAAGGACTGAGTGTCACTTGATGCCTCCACCTACATACTTAATGTCCCTCTCTGGCCTAAAACTCCTCGTAAGTAGAAGCAAGCATTAGTATTCTAACTGTGGCACCATGAGCTGCTGAGACTCAGCCAAAAGCCTGACAGATTTATATAGTGCAGAAGGGATGATGCAGGAGACCAGGACAGGATCTGGATTTTGTCTCTCCTTCTTTGCTGTCCTCCATCTTTTTTCTTCCTCCTTGTCCCCTCTGAATTTGCCTTTTTCCTCCCTATCCCCTGGCTGTTCCAAGGAGACATTATAATCCATGTGACACTTGATTTGTAGCTTTTGCCCCTCAGTTACTCTGGCAATCCTGCCTCTTGTTTAACAAAGCAGCTCTGGAGGACACTGGGAAAGGGCAAGTGAGCACTTGGGAAGAAAGCATCTGGTTAAAAGTTGAGCCTTTTCCTTCTCCTCCACACTTGAGTCACCAAACCAAACTCCCAGCAGAAACACACCTGATGATTCACTTTAGCAAAAGCATTGGAACTGACAGAACAAACAAAGATGAAGCAAAATGATGTCCAAAAAAATTAGACAGGAAAACTTTAAGATGGGAGCAAGCTGGCAGATGAAAAAGTTCCAAGCATGGCAGCTGGTTCTGCAGAGAATTTTCCTCAGGCTTTGGTATATGCAGATAAGTACCTCAGACAACTGCAAAAAATCATTATAGACAAGAACAGAAGCTCATCTTAATGAACACGTATTCTGCCAATCAACAAGGAGATGGGGAAGGAAGTAGGATAATTTTTGGAGTCTAATCTTGGACTCAACTATGAGAGAAGTCAAAGGACATTGAGTATACCAAGTACTGACAGAGGACCTAGATAAAAAATGCTATTGCAAACCTCACAGCAGGATGTTTCTGCAGTGTTAAGTAGAAACTTCAATTTGGAATTTGCTTGCTGCAAAGCCCTTAACATTTTTAGCACAAGACTCAGGTTTAATTTGAATAGGTCTGAGCAACAGACATATTTACAGTGGCAAAGGTGTTTTATTTTGTTTTCACTAGCACAATGCTCGAATGGCTAATTAAAATTAAATTCTATTACCAAAAAAAAAAAAAAATCAGAGCCAGTGCCTTTTTAAAATTACCTGATGTTTAAGGCAGACTAAATTGAGTCAGTTTCTGGGAATGAGCGTGCTCTGACCTGTGTGAAAAGGCTGCCGAGGGACTGTGTACAGGCAAGACAGTTACCATGGATACCTCACTGCTTTAGGTGTAGAAGCTTAACATTACAAACAACTTTGCAGCATTAGGCTGCCAGCTTCATAAAAACACTGCAAAATAACAATGAGCTCCAAGATAACCATTATGATCTGCTTTGTGACATGCAAATATAAATCTTCTATCCTAAGGCAAAAGACAAAAGTAGGATTGAGGGGACATGGCCAGATCTTGCAGGCCTTAATTTACAGTCTGCTTCAGAAAGATGCTGTGGTCTTTGCATAGCACTGATGGTAATGGGAGCGTGCACTACCTGCAAGTAAGCAGCGTGCCTCAGAATATTCTCCTCCTGCCTAAAGTTTTACCTAAATTAGGACTCCAAACTTGAGTCAACACAGCACAGGCAGAAAGAAATGCAGTAAGAGTCAAAAAACCCCACAATTATTTTAAATTTTCCCTTTAACAGCACAAGTTACTCTGTAAATACTACCACAGGGTTTATGGCACCACCCACACTGACTGCATTGAAGGACAGAGTTTTCATATGAGATGTATTATTCCCACATCCTTCCAAGAGCATGGGGTCTTTGTGGGGAGATGCTGACTGTGCCTGGTGGGCAGTGAGCTGTGTGCCTACTGAATGCCCTCAGCCTCGAAAGAGGCCAGAGATTTTTTAACTTTACAAATGCAAGCCCATCTCTTGGCCTAACTACCACTGCACCTGTCACACAGTTTCAATGAGAAAAGAAAATTTGCTTCATACCATTCTAATAGTGGCAAAAGAGATTCACTCCCTCACACCAAACTATCTGATCTATTGATCCAACAGCCAACCATTTTTCAGGCAGTGAATGCATCTGTCTTCTCCTTCACCTCGAGCAAAGGTTCACAGGAAATCACTTGAGATGCTTTCTCCTGCTGCTGGTATTAAATTACACACAAAAGAAGTTCAGGTGCACGTGGGACTGGGGTTATGTTTCAGGGGATGAAAAATCCATCTCAAGGAGATTTATGATCATTTCAAGTATTCCACAGCCAGGAGCTCACACAGTTCAAAAGCAGGGCTCGAGAGCCAGCTCTTACGACATTAATTAAGATGCTTCAACAACAAGATTATAGATGCATTTATTGCAAAGCTGTAACGGCCAAACCCTTCCATGAGGCAGGACAGCCGAATGCTGTGCTGGAAGAGCTGCAAGTTACAGGCTGAGGAGCAATCAAGTGTTGGAGCTGATGTGCGATGCAGAGAAGGGCATTCAGCTCCTGAGACTCAGCTGAGCACAGCTGTGCATACCTGCAATGTTTCATAAGCAAACAGCAGGTACCCCTCCAGCATTTTGCAGACATACCTAACAGAGCAAACTGGACTTCTTTCATGCTCTGTCAAATATTTTTGGCAGTGGGTGCACTCCCCTACACTGGAATTAATTTTGCACTGAAGGCTCCCTGAGTTTTTGCCAGCACAGAACCATTTTTCAGCCTTCATGGCACAAATCAAAAGGGGCTCATCCAAATGACTGAAACCCTAGACCTGTGCCACAAGAGACCACGTTTTCAATATCAGGCTTTGTGCCCATAGTCACAAAAAGGAATAATGCAGATCACATAAATGGCAAAGTAATTGATTCTATCTGCAAACCAGGTAGGCAGATTTTAAATAACAGCACCAAGAGCCCACTTGGCTCGTTTAAGAGCACTGTGGGTGCTCAGGTCCCCCTGCAGCTCTCCCCATCAGCATTTCTACTGCAGCTACACCAGTTTTGTAATGGTCAGGAGCAGGTGCAATGACTGGGAAACCTTTAAACCAGTAAACACCAGTTTCCCAGGGAGCAAGGGTGTAAAAGTTCCTGCTTGTTATCATTGATCCCACTGGGAACTCTGAGCAGGCAATGCTAGCAGCAAGGGCACAAGGAAAGTGCAGCTGGAGTGATCCTATCATGGCTCTAATAACATTAGAAATCTTTTTACTGGCTTTAATGGGATTTGGATCAGGTGCCGAGGAAGCCACCTTACATTCCCCTGATCTGTTGCTCCTACCAGCACAGCAAAACAACCAAATCCCAAGCATTTTTTTCGCACTCCATGAAGGATACAATCCCCCCACATCCACACAAAAACAACCTCTGCAGTTGCAAGACAACTTGTTTCTTAATCTACTAATGAGATGAATTAGTAAAGTAGGTAAGAAAAGGAAGCAAAGAATTAAATACGAATTTTTAACTTGGCATTTTCCCCTCTAACAATGTTGCTGCATATTTTAAGCAATCAACCATCCAAAAGAGGCCTGTAAGTGGCTAGAGCTATACTTACAATATTATTAATTTTACTATCCAGAGAGAGGGAAACTAAGTGCTCAAAATGCATATTAAAGCCTCCCATGTAACAGTGCTGTGCTGCATATCCAAAACCACTGCTAATGCTGTATGAGCTGCAAGAAAAGCCACTTGATTTTTCTGGATTCTGCTGTGCTAGAGTTTAATATCAAAGGGAGTATTTAAACAAATACTTCATTATGCACAGGGTTGGCTGAGGTTTGTCACTATTCCTTTCCCTTCTAATGAAGAAATTAAGTGGATTTACAGAAAGACATAAAGTCCTTGGTGTTTTCCTAGATAAAGAATCCCACTCCTCCTCATTTAAAAGCTGCTAGCCTTGCTGTAGGTGGTAATTATGTTGAGGGTGAATTGCTGTGGTTACTGTCTGGCAACACCCAGCACTGGCACATGTAATCCCCACAGTGTCTGGAAACAGCATTACATCAAACCATCCAAGCTAGTGGCTTACACAACCAGCTACACCTCTTTGAAATCTGTCAGCTCCAGTGACTTGCTGTGTGCACTTCTGCTTCTCAGACATCAGCTTCATCACTTATATCACACAGGTATCAGCCTCCTTTAAAAATAAAAGTTGGAAGCATTGACCTTTAGCCTAACTTAAAATCTTCGGATGAAAAAAATAAATCTACATATCAAACAGCAAAGAACTGCTTGATTTTAACACCAAATCTGACCTCAGGTCATAAGAGGCTGTGGGTGCATCCATGCATCACTATGGAGAGGAACCTCAGGAAACAAAACAAGACAGCACCAGAAAGGGAAGCTGCAAAATTCTGCTTGTGAAACTAATTTATGAAATGGGCTAATTTGGAGCTAGCCTAGAGATCCCTAAGGCAGGGCAGCACTGCACACTGTAAGCAGGTACATCCCATCATTAAATCTAAGAGCTAAGGATCAGGTTCTTAATTAAAATCAGTTCTGCTGGGATCTCTGCACCAAAATTAAAAATCACTGAGAAATCTCAAATCAAACAAGGCGCTCATGTCTCCAGCTCTCAGGCAGCCATGTCATATATGTGAAGACCTGTGAATAAGAATTGTCTCGTGAAATCAGTGGGACCAGACATCAAGCAGGAACTGCTCAGCTCAGAACAGCTGTATCTGCAGCAGAGCTGTGTGCTAAGCAGGCAACAGCCTAAGCCACAGAATCACTGCATTTTCTACAGGATTTGAAAACAAACACGTTGTACTTTAACAAGAAATACTGTAACTATGTCCTTGGAGGATTGTTGTTCTGTACCAAAGAATTATTACCATTCCCTCCTCCTCCCCCACTTCCCTCCCCTATGAATTAGTAAATGAATTTCTGCCACAAACCCTCAAACCATATTCTTCCCAATCAAAGAGTCAAACCATACCCAAGAGAGCAAGGCAGCACAGAACCAGTGAGATCCTGCAGACAGCCAGACTGGGTGGAAAGCTCCTGTCACTGCCACACACAGATGGGCACACACAGAAAGCCTATGGGGGGAAAACAGGACAATACCAGAAAGAGGATTACATCCAAACTACATTGCTGGAAAATGTTCTCCTGCAACTGGACAGCTGAATCATCTGCAACCAGACCAAAAAAAAAAAGATGATACTCAACAAAAGATAGTCCATGTAATTTAATAAGTAAGCAGAGTTTTGATGTTTTGCCTTTTTTTAAATTTATTTTTTATTTTGATCCTACACCACAAGTTTGGAAACAATTCCTTAAGGGCAGGGTCCATATTATGGGAGAATCCAGCATGGGCACTTATGGGCAAATCTGTTAAAATCTGCATATATTTCCAGGGGAAATGAAGCCTGCAGTTTAGCTCAGGGTCAGTACTTCGGTGTTTTAGCAAATGGGGGACATAATGTGTGCCTGTGAACGCAGACAGAATACAGATCCAAGGAGACAGGATTCTTATAATGTTTTTTTTTTTGTAAGACACAGTGCTACAGGGGCTAAATAAAAAGCTTTTGAAAAAGTCATTGCACATAGCATGAGAATAAAGTGCCAGTCGCAGCAGTGGCCGCACAGCCGGCATCCACATTGTACAACAATCGCAGAGCTCCAATCGTGACTATGAAAGGACAGCCCGAGCAGCAGGTGGGATGGGAGGATGGCAGGGGGCCATACCCCAGCACCTCTCTCTCCAATCTCTCTGTTCATCAGTCATGTCACACGGGCTGTTCCCCTGCAAGGAACATCCAGAGGAACAGAGAAACTAGAAATGCAGGTCCTGGGCAGGGGAAGCAGCTGGTAGGCATCTGTAATTGAATTCCAGGAGGACTTGGGCTATTTTTAAAACTCTCTGTAGGCCGGCTTTCTTTTTTTTTTTTTAAACAGGTGAACATTTCCAAAACTCAATACAGTTTTAAAGTTTCACTGCATACATCTCTGAGTTTCAGCACCATATAAAAATCAGGCGATAGCAGCAAAGCCCAAGCAATCAGAACCGGATTCTAAAACTCTGCACCAAGGAGGGAATAAAATCATCAGGTTTTTTTTTAATATACAGTTTTCTCTGCAACTGTATATTTTAAGAATAAAGAACTTTTGTCTTGAAGCACAAACACACAAACCCTCTTCTACTGTATTTATACCCTACGGGATCACTGATTTCCTAACAATTCCAAAATAAAACAAATGTCATTATTTATGTGCTGTACTTCTGCAGTATCTAGTAACCCACAGCTCTGAGGGCACATTGGTATTTAAGGAATGAAGCCCCATAAAATGTAGGCTACAGAATGGGAAGAGTTTTGCTGTTTTCTTCCCATAAGTGGTACCTGAATAAGGTGATTCCATTCAACCAAACACTTTCAGCACTGGCAGAGTCCAGCAGGACTCCTGGCATGCTTTTGTTCATAAAACCTGACCTGCTCAAGCTGTAGTCAGAGCTTTCCACACCTTTGGAACTCCTTTATCTCCTGTAATGTCTGTTAGATGATAACCAGAGTCCTAATATTCCCTCTCCACCCCTTGGGAGAAGAATGGCCCTTTATTCTGAGAGAAGGCCTGCTGTTAATCTCCGGCTGTCAAGACCTCTGAATCTGGTTACCTGTCTGGGCACTCCCTCTGCTCATGAGAGGCAGGGTGTGGCACCACTTCCATACCCATCCTTGGAAAGATCAGCAATGGATGGTTAAAGGACCTGAAGCACAGCTCAGCATGACTGATAGGAAGCAGGAAAAACCAAAGACTGCTAAAGCTGCAGAGAGGAGAAGTTCTCATTTTGCTCACAACACAGTCCAGTCTGAGCTGTACTCATTTATTTTCTGAGTTGCTGCAGCAAGTTAAATTCTCTGATGATAATGAGCAGTCACCAACTGCATCACCAACTCATTAAATCAACTCAGTATCCACTCGTTAGCAAACACATTTATACTCTTTGGTTTTAAGACTCACTGGCTAGCAAAAGCACAGCATATGATATTTGTTGGGGTATAATTTCAATTATTTTTGTTCTGATTTATGGGAAACTATCCTTATGTAGTAGCAGCATGCCTCCCTCTGTCTTTTGACTGTGCTAGATTATACACAAAACCTGTTAATTTTAAAAAATAGAAGATAAAGCCAGGGATCATTTTTCAGCACTTGCAAGACAGAGTTATGTAACTATACATAACAATGTATATTTAAACACGAGTCTGCTGTATATAGAGAGGTGAAGTGAATGAATAGAGGAAAAGCAACAGAAGGGAAGACAAAAACCTTATATCCACCAAAACAAAACACTCTTTTGTGATGCTTATTAATAGAAAAACAACTCCAACAACAACTTCCTCTTGGAAATACAATAAATACAGGAAAATGGAATCTGTATCATATAAAGTGGTATTATTTGTTGAATATTCCCCAGATGCACAACCAGTACACCTGATCTTATGAAACAGCCCTGGAGTTTGTTGCAAGCACAGCTTTATAAACAGCTATTTTCTTACTGTAGTGGTGGCAGGGGAAATGTTTAAGAGGAAAATGTTTTGACTGCCATGCAATCAGACTGCCTGTAAGCAGTATATTCCGGCCCTTAGAAAGTAGGGAAGATTTAATACAGCTCAACATTTCAGAGGGTTTGGTTTCTTCACAGCTCCTGGGCAGCACTATTGTTCTTTTCAAGGGCAAGACAATGAACATCAGCTTCCATCAGAGGAGGAAGGATGGGATTTCAAATGGTACTTTGGAGAAATGGTGAATGCTGTAGGGTGGGGATGGGGGAAGCACTTTTCTATCTGTCAGATCTGTTATGTCAATTTGCTCCTCAGCTGGTTATCGATAAAAATTGTTACTGAAATTTAAAGCTGCCCCAGAAATGCTCCAAATTTCGTGGTTGTGGGTTTTGTTTTGTCACAGAACCTTGTTTTCTTGGGTTTGCCTTTTTTTTTTTTTCCAGAGAACTACATAAAAGGTGAGGGGTTGATGGCAAGAACATCTGCAGCTTCACACAGGCACCCCCGTGCAATGCCACCGGGGAGTTACACACAAAATAATTTATGGGAACTCCTCGCAGGCCACCTGCACGCCCAAACCTCAGTGCCTGCACTCCAGCATCCTCTGCCAAATCCCGCATCCCCCAAACCAGGGAGGCGCCTCTGCTGCCTGCGGAACCCATTCTCGAAGCGGCGGCAAAGCGGGAGAGGAGCAGGTTAATAAACAGAGCCGTGTTCCGTGCTCTTGGGGCCGAGGGGAAGGAGCGGGGGCTCCGTTCGTGCCCCGCCGCGTTACGTAAGGCGCGGCTGGCGGCTCGGGGAGGCGCGCACGGTGCCAGCGCAGCCCCGCAGGCGGCTCGGGAGCCGCTCCCGCGCTCCTGCCGGCGGGGCCGCGCTCCCCGCGGGCTCGGGGCCGCCGCACGGAGCCAGGCACTGCGCCCATTGCATAACAGCGCCCGCGCCTCCCCGGCGGCCCCGCTCACATGCGTCGCGGTCACATGCACAAACAGCTCATTAAATCGCTGTCCAGGCAAAGGCGATTACAGCGCGGGGGCCGCTTGGAAAGAAAGGTGGGAGCCGGTGCCTTGCACTCGCCCGCATCCCCCCGGCACAGCGCCTGCCCCGCTGGGGCACCCCCGGGCACAGCTCTGCCCCCTCCTGCTGCCGCGGCTCTCACCCGCATCAGCCTCCTGGCACCTGTGCGGAGGGCTGGGCACCCCTCTCCTATCACCGCCACGCTGATCGCCCACGCAATCCCAGGACTGTTAGGGCTGGAAAGGACCTTTGGAGCTCGTCCAGTCCAACCCCCCCGCCTTGGTGACAAAGGAACACGTCCAGGTGGGCTTTGAAATGCCTCCAGTGTCATCCGGAGGAATTTTCTGCACACAAGGCAGGTGGTATTTGATAGTAGTGGTAGTGGCTGCTGAGGATAAAACCTGCTCCTCCCCGTGCCAAAGCCACATGCCCTCCAGGCAAGGGGGTCCCATGCCAGTGTCACTGTCTGCAGGGCTGCATCCCCACGGTGTGATGGATATAAACATTTCCACAGGTATGACAGCCACGGATCACAGGAGTGTGAGGCTTGACACATGCCCCAGATCTAACCAGCATCCATCTGGCTGCCTCAGAAGCTGGTAGCCACCCCACCCACCCTGGGCAGCATTGCCTGTGTGCCACAGGCACGTTTGTAGGGGAGGGTGCTCCATAGAAGCTTTGGTTTTTGTTGGATCACCCCTTTGGGTTGCAGATTTTTTGAGCCACCTTGACCCAGAAATCCACCATCAGGAGAACAGCCATTGCAAATCAAGTTGGCCAACACAGCAGGAAGAGTCTCTGGAGTCTGTACAACTCAAGAAGTGGCTCCTTTCGTGTATGCCAACATTGCAGCAAATTTCTAAAAGCATGTTTTTTTCTAATAGAAGCCAACTTCAGAACAAGTTTACACAGTAAGCCAAGCTTAATAAATTAATTTTTTTTTAAGACTTCATCCCATTTTTTCCCCCCAACAAATCTTTCATTCACAAAGCCCAGGAGCACAATCCTTGATTTAGGAGGAGAAGACGGGGCACCCTGCCAACCTGCGAGGTTCTGCACTGTCATACACAAAGTCCTGCTTCCACTTTCAGAGAGACTTTCTCTCAAGGTGAGTCACTCAGTTCCCTGGAGAGGTGCCCAAAACGGGAGTGAGCTTGTGCTACTTAAAAAGTACCCTGTGCTGCACTGACACGTGCCCAGAGTGGTGCTACCTCCCTGCGCAGCAAGCTCAGGGCAAGAGGCAGAGCTGTGCTCGAGTACCCTGTCAGGTGGAACCTCAGTTCCCCTCCCTTGTCCTTCAGCAGCCCTCCTCACCACAAAATAATCTAGAATTACCAAAGCTCTGGGCCTAAACACAGCGCTCACCGAGTCAGAAACAAGCATTAGGGCGGTATATCTGTTGACCAATCTCAGGGAAAAAAAAAAAAGACAGCTTCGCCAGGGTGGCTGTTGCTCAAGTCAGATGGGCAGTGGAACCTATTTTAGCTGCACATGTGCTCTCCTAGCAGGAACGTGTGTGAAAGAGCCCCTTTGTGCAGGGCTGCAGCTGCCTGGTGCTGCTTTGCCACCTCCTGTGGCTCTGGAGGCCCCTGCTGGAAGATGGAGCTGGACGGGCACGGCAGTGGCAGGGGCAAGAAAGCAGCCGCTTTTCAGCTGTGAAATGAAGAGTTGAGAATCATGCAAAAGAGGCTTGAGAAAACTCTTTTAATTTACTCTGATTTAACTACCTCATGGCTCTTGCAGGGGGCAGAGCCCCAGCTGGCTCAATAGTAACATCACACTGCATAGGGTTTAGCAGCAAAACAGACAGATAGTGATCAAAGTACTGAACTTAAGACACAGAAGCCATAAACTGTGGGGTAGATCAAAAGAAAACATTATTCCAGCAACATTTCCTTTCCTGCTCCCAAATAAAGTCTTTCTTCAGCTAAAAATCAGGGGGGAAAGTAAAGAAAAAGGAAAAAGCATGTGCAAAAATAGGAAAGAGATATTTTAAAGAGACAAAGGAATAGTTTCTTTAGTTTCAAATTGTTTATAGTTTAAAAAATAGGTTAAATACATGATGAATTCAAGTATATAGCAAATAGTTGATTTCTTGGGGTTTTTTTTTCTTTTTTTTTTTCCTTTAAAAAGGGAAGTAAAAACCTGCATTTAGAGTACCCAGTGTGCTAGAATTTGCTACTGTGAAAAACAAGCTCTTTCAGTATTGCATGTATGGAAATAATATCTTTATATAAACAGCTTCATCTAAGTCAAGTGGCTCCCTGCAGACCACACTGGGGACAGCAAACCCTTCTCAGCAGCCTGGCTGAGCATCAGGTGGGACTCCAGGAGGAGCCAGCTCAGCTGCCACCTCCCAGCCCTGTGCCCACACACAGCCAGCACTGCTCTCACCTGATGCCCTGCATGGGCACAAAAAGGTATCACTTTGCCCAGATTTCTGCAGTACAAATTACTCATTTCTGTCTAAGCACACCCCAACCCCAAGTAATCTCCTAAACTTACTGCTCTGACTGATGGTTTGGATTGTTTGGGTTTTTTCCTTCATGAAAACATTTCCCCACACAGAACAAAAATCCAAACTCAAACAATAAAATCTGAGGTTTTCCCAGGCATGATGTTATTTGCTGTAAGAATACTTAAATATGAAGGAAAAGAAGAAATGGTTCAACTTCCATTTTTCAAACAGCCCTTTCTAAGCCCTTATGGTTGGTTTTATTGTGAGAATTATCTTGACTACAACAAAATGCAAGCAACAACCAGGGCAAATTCAATAAAGACTGTGACATATAACCAGAACAATCCTCTGTGCCATCCTGGGTGAATTTACTGACCAGCCCACACTTTATTGCTAGCAGTGAATTAGAACTTTTAACATCCTCTGCCTCACAAAAGCAACCTAGTTAATGTAGGTCTCCTTGCAAAATTAAGAATACTCAGGCTGCACAGTCTGTTCTCCAGGAACATTTTTTACCCCCTTCGAAAAAACTGTAAAAGCAGAACTTCCCAACGATGTGCAGGGCTTCCAGCATTTGTTTAAATGCAAAGGTTTTCATTTTTAGAGAGCCACAGTCAAATATTTGTATATTTAGAAGAGTTTGATTTCTTAAAATGCTGAACTACATCCAGTAGAGCAGCCTGGGAGGAACCTTAGAGCTGGGAACCTCTAACTGGTCACAGCTGAGAAAACACCTGGTTCAAGGGAAGCTTGTTGTTCCTCTGGAAGCAGTAACTGAAAGACCTGAGAGTTAAGGTTATCTAAATTTCTTTTGCAGCACAGACAGGCAGACTGGTATCCAGCCCTACTGGATGGAGGACTAAGAGGACACAAATGCTACTGTAGACAGCTAAGGAGTCAAAAAATCAAGTTTTTTGCAAGAAAGAGGAGAAAAGTAGTAAAAAAATAAGTCAGGGGAAAGATAAAAAGCTTGAAGGAAAAAGGAATATAAGGAGACTTTGCCGGTGTAACTGCTCAGTAAATGGGGACAAAATGTTTTGGACAAGTCTGCCAAAAGGAATTTTCAGTGTGACAAGACCCTGTTCCCAACCCCCAGTGACAGCTCTGTACCTGGAGTTACCACACCAGTCCCACCCTGATGAGCACATTTCCCTGTGCCCCAGCTGAGGGCCAGCTCTGCCTCTTGCTGGCACCCCTGGCAGTAGAAAGCATCCCCTAATGTGAGCTCTGAGCATTCTGCTCTTTTCCCCACGAACTGCAGAGGTCAGGTGACCATAAATGAACCTGGCTTTTATTTCAGTAAATAAACACATGCATAATTCAGCAAAGCATACTTCAGACTCTGGGATTTGTACAGTAGAATTCGAAGAACAGACACTCTAAAGACTCAGAGAAATCCCAAATAAACTATTTGTAATTAAAAAATCTCATTATTTTCAAGCCAAATCTCGTGATTTGTTTGTGGCCTGACTCAGGGTTTTCAGTGCTTGGGGCTGGCAACTCTGACTAAGCAGGGATATGAAATAAGAGCAAGAGTGACTGCCCGCCAGGCTTCTGTTTTCCTGGGACAGAAGACAAAGCAGCTCTGACAATTCCAGCTGGCAATACCATCCAGGCACTCCTCCAAGGCAAAACATGCTGGGTAAAATCCTCATCAGACCAAAAAAAAAAAAAAAAAAAAAAGAACCCTATCAGAAGCAGTTACTGTGGTTGCTTAATAGCTGTTTTCCAAAGTTCAATATAGCATATATTTTCTTTTTCTTGAAAAGGGGGAGATGGGCCACATTACAGACTAATCCCTTGCCAGATGTCATTAGTGATGAAGCCCCTTAGAAATTACATCAGTTTGATACGAATCAGAAAACAGTGAGTTTCCATTTCCTCCTCCTGCCTGGCTAGACAGAGACCTTGGGATCAGCTTTCATCCACAGCCTGGAATCAGCCCTCCTCTGTGTCTTGCCTGGTGTGGCAGGGGTGTTAAGCAAGTAATTGCAACCATTAAAAAGAAAAATAGCTCACTTGCTCCTGCTCCCCATCCCTGTCAAATAGCAGCTCCTTCATTAGGCTTCCCAGGAGCTGTCTCAGCACTCTGCAGGAGATTGTCCCTGCTCCTGGTGGAGGTGGGTGCACCCAGCTGTGGCACACATCTCCAGCCACCACCCCCGTGTGCTCCTGCTGATGCCAAACCAGCAGCTGTCCCCTCTCTCCTGGCGACCCCAAATGTCCCCTCACAGCTGGTACTGGTAAGACAGTCTGAGCAGGGAGTGGAATCTAATTTCCACCCCTGTGCAATGCCCAGCCCTCCCTCTACCTGCTCACAGGGTTATGGATGAGGAGCAGAAGCACAGAAAGAGGTCAAGAAGGGCCTTGCTGGTTCTTAGGGCTTTTGCTGCCCCTAGTAAGGCAAGAGCATGCCCCATCCTGGATCTGAAAGTGATGTATCTTTAATTCTTTATACTTGGACTGACTAAACCAGAACAATATCAGAAACTGATGTTTTCTGTAGAAACTCAGTGGCTGAAACACATTTCTGGACCGTAAATCTTGGACTAGAGCAGTTTATGTAATGCCACCTATTCACGCTGCCCTAAGTAACCATAACTAACCATTCCATTATAATGAGTCCATTATCCCCTGCTTTATTGTATTTTCTCTTAAAACAGAGATCAAAGATTTGGATCTAGTGGCATCATGCCGATTTCATTTTTATTACTGGCTCCCTAGGTCTATCATAAATATTCATTGGCCATCCTTAATACAAGGTATTGAATTCTGCTCACTGCTATCTCTGGTGCGACTGCAAAGTACAAACAGGGTTGTTGCTCAAGCATATTAAAGAAAGCAGCAGCAAATTTGTGATAGACAACAACATCAACAACAGCAGCAAAAAAAAAACCAACAACAACAACAAAACCCAACCAAAAAACAAAAACAAAACAAAAAAAACCCAAAACCAAAAAATCCCAAACCACCCAGAAAACAAAAGAACCCTTTTCCCGTTCCAACGAAATTCAGAACCAAAGGAGACATTTTCCCTTGCCCCCTCCAGGACTACTGCAGACATTTGCCTGCTGTGGGAATTGAGCCAGGAAGCAGCAGCAGCAGCAGCAGCAGCTGCCCTGCTCCCACAGACAGGAGATGTTTCTCAAAGGTCCACAGTTGCCACACTGTGGTCTCTGCGATACTGCAGCACTCTCTGTGCTTCCCAGCAAGAATTATAACCATTACCTGCCAGTGGTACTGAAACTGCTCATAAATGTGGCCTTTTCATAGAAGAATTAATTCTGAGAAGGGAGTGGGAAGCATGTGGGGAAGAACACCTTCCAGAATCATAGTCAGGAAAAAGGTTTATGAAGTTTTATTCTCCTAACTCCCAAAAAAACCTTGCAACGATCCCAAACATCAGGGTGCCTGCAATTTGTTTCTCTCACGTGTTCCTCTGTGCTCCCTTTCCACCTCAGAATAGCTGCTCCCAGGGTATGGAAAGCCCTGCTGCACCCATGTCAATTGTTCCTGCTCTGCAAAATAAGCACAAAGGCTCCTTGGGATGTCAACTGGGCACTTTGAACAACCACCAATCACTAAAATTAGGGTGGTCATGGGAATTATGTTTTTATTCCTGTTAAGTAACTCTGAGAGCATTAACACATATCATTCTGAACAAGACCATCTAGTCCATTAAAACCAAAACAATATGCTAAGACACCAAATTAACATTCTAATATTTATCTTCTAATATAACTCCACCATGGAGGTAAAAGAGAAGAATAGGAATAAATAACCTAAAATTAATATTTATATTTATGAATCTATCTTCACATAAAACTCCACACACCTGGAGACATGAACCATACGATAAAACTGTTGACTCATTTTACGTATTAACTTACAACATATCTTTGGTCATTTACCTAGTCCTTGCCAATCTAAGATCTACTAGAACCTTCCACTAAATTCCTAAATATCTGCTTTATTCATAATTTAAAATATAGAAATAAAACAAATCAGGGAGAAAACTTTGATCCTGATATCTTCATGATGTAGAATTTGATTCAAAGAGCTATAGTGAGCATGGAATTTAACTTCCAGATGTACTGAAGTCTTTAGTGAAATTCATTTCACCTATATTCAAAACAACTAGAAAATCTAGTTGCTGTTGTTTACAAAAAGGATCCTGATCAGTTCCATGAATATTGTACCTGAGTAAGGTGAGATGAATTATCCTCAGAGCTCTAACTGTTTCATTTATTAAACAGCTCTCTTCTCTTGCACTGTTTTTTATTTGTTTTTAATGAATAGCAGTATCAATAGAGAAGAATGTCAAACAGTTTGCAGGCAGTTAAGATTTTCTTGCTGGTTTGCTCTTCTTGAGATCACATCCATAGGAAGGTGTTAATGTGAAATAAGAAGGGCAACCCCCCTATATCCCATACACTGTGTAAAGGGCAAATTCCAGAGCAGAAATTGGTCATTTAAAGTTCAGAGTAAGGAACAAGCTACTCCAGTTTTATTGGTTTGGTTGATGCTGTTTTAATCAGTAGCTACAAAAAATATTTTACAGCATCAGATGCTCCTTTAGAGGAGAGATGATGTATGTGGGAAGGGCAGATGATATAAGTTCCAAAATAATTTATCAATCAGGATTTGGGGCTTAATATTTTTGAAAGAAAACTGGATAACAACATACAGTAATCTTAAAATTTGATAAATATGAGCTGCTGAGAGACTACAAACAATCTTTTGGATGAAATGTGTTAACAACCATGTGTTTTTACAGCCCGGGCATCCTGCCATTAGATTTGTTTGTGACTTGAAGAACAAACAAACAAAGGAAAAATAACCAAGGTTTTGAAACAAAGAAGAGTAAGTACCAGAGAGTAGTGAGCACCACTGCTCACTGAACTATCACCTGAGATAGAAGTACCTTTAGGTCTCTGGAGATCCTTTATTTGCCTCCTGGTGAGTTAACAATTATGCATATTAAAGAGAGGGCAAAATCATGACTGCAGTGTAGTTAGGCCTGTGCTCACTGCCCCTGCAGCAGATTAAACTGCTCCTGCCTTTCACTAGATCAGGACTTGCATTTTGTAGGGTGTCAGGAGAGCTGTCTCCTGAATTACCTGTCCTTGATACATGACTTGGAGTTTCAAGTTCTTGTCCAGCTCAACAAGGGCAATGCATTCTGCCTGAAACCACCCCTGGTACAGACCCCTGTAGGTGCCTCACAACTGGCCCAAGCACAGCGGCTCTCAACAGGCTTCTGAGGGTGACACAAGCAGGTGACAATCCAAAGCTAGAGCAAATCTCTAGGGCCTGTTACTTACAGGAAAAAAAAAATCCCCTTAAAAATAAGTCACACATTTCATATACCCAGTTCTCCCAGGTTTTTGCATCGGCAACAAATGGATGTGATTGAAAGTCCAGCAGAATATCTGGGGGCTGTCCAGCAGCATTGTCCCTTCAGTCCAGAGTAATGCGCGTCACAGGAGGGAAAAGGGGTACCCCAAAGATGAGAGATGCTAATTCAGAATATTCTGGTTGATGCTGCCTGTCACAGCCCCAGATACGTGCAGCAATAACAACACAATAATGGCTGATGGCCCGAGGCTCTGAGCACTGTGGCTGACAACACCTGGCTAGAACAAACAACACCATCACCATCACATGCCTGCTGGTGTCCCTTTGCTTAATTATCCCAGCTTGAAGCCTAGAGGGGGAAGAGTGAAACTGTGCTCATTTGTTTTTCTGTAGATTTTCTCTCTTTTGTAAAATGTCAGTGCGTGGGTCTAATGAGAAATTACCACATTTTCAGGTTCTGACCACGTCCAGTGTTTAGTCTTGCATATCTGAAAGCTCTGGTACTCCTGCCACTGTAACTACTGGCTCAGATGAATCAGGGCAAGAGCAAAGCTTGAATCCTGTGCTGCAATGAATTCCTGGAGGCATTGGTTCTGCAGCTGATCACCACCTTCACACAAAGCATCTCCAAGACCGAGGGGTTTGTCCCATTGTGTTTGAGTTTTCACTCATCATTTAACTCCCATGACAAAGCCACAACAGCAGTTTTTTTGACCATACCAGAAGTGCTGGTCCACAACCAAGCTGTCACTGCTGGAGATAACCAAACATGCTTTCTCCATGCCCCTCCAGTCCCTCCCTGTGAGATGGTTTCCTAAGGACTGAGTTTTTAATGCAGGACCCAGCAAAAGTGTCCTTTATCAGCTAAAATAGATAAGTGACTTTTTTTAACATTTAGTACAAACAGTACTGAGCATGCACATTCTCCTGTGGTGTTTCTGACCCCCTCTTACCTTGCAGGCACACTGAGTTAGTGAGGAGAATGGCCTGTTGACAACAGGGAAAAACAGGGCAGTGCACAGGTATTTTTATACATCAGCACAAATAAAACTGACAGCAGAAACAGGGAAAAATTAAATGTAATTCTTCAAAATACCCGCAGTGCCACTAACCCAAAATGTGAGTAGTAACACAAAGGAATTTGGATCCCACTCTCCCACTTAAAAGAAGCATTCTTTTGAGGTATGATACATTCAGCAAGCAACACATTTTCAGAATTATTCTCTTTCTCCTCCTCTTTTTTTTTTTCACCGACAAATGCTGTTTATCTGAAGGCTGCCTAATTTGCAAATGCAAATAAGTCAAATAATCTTGAAAAGATGAGGCTATAGAATAGAATGCAGTTTAAGTTGAGAATGTCTGTGATTCAATGAGCTGCAATGCTGGGACACTGTAGTGGCTCCCAAAATCTCCTGGCTTCTAAAACGCATTGAGACCATTTACCCAGCAGAAAAAGACCTGCAGCTCCCACTGGCTCCAGCTTGCCTGGTAGGTCAATACAATAATAAACTGGCACGACTGCTTTTGACAAACTCACTGGAGTTTTGTCAACAGGTCCACATGAAAAGATGTAGCAGTTCTGGCACAAAATGACCAGAGCCAGCAGTGGCCATATCTGCGACCACATCTTAGAGGAATAAAATACAGGAATTTTTATTTCCACCAAAGCTGTACTGTTTCTTTCACACGTACATTTGGTGGTGTTCCTGCAAACAAAAGGGGAGAGGACAGCTCACATTTCATATCTAAAGTTGAATGCAGAAACATTAACCCTGCAAAACAAAAGGCCACAGAGCTACTTCTATGATTTTAAATCATGAACTAGTACAAATGTCTAAGAGAAAACCCAACATTTTTCATTAGTTTTTCCAAAAAAGGCAAAAAGCACAACTACTTATTTCTGACAATTAAGCAGCTTACAGAGTCTTTGTTCTACTGACACTTAAAAATGCAGTTTTCAATTATTTATACTGAAGTTCAACACCTAAAAGAGGAAGGAAGAGTATAAAGTGTGAGCTCTGCAGCACAGGCACCCCTTCCTGAAGGGTTCCATTTATTTACAGTAGTGGTTCTTAAAGGAGCTGCCTTAGGGAGGGGCACAGAGGCCTGGATTCTGCCATATTCTGTAACACCCTCCCATCCATTAGCACATCAGATCAGATGTAATATACACATGGTAACAGAGAGGATATTTTTCCCCCAGAGGTGCTGACCTGATTTATGAAGAGCTGGGAGATGAGCAGCTTGTCCCTACCCAAGGCATTGCCATGCCAGCAGCTGGAGTCAGGCAAGAAGTCCGCATGAGCACCATTAGATCAAGAGTTCAACTTGAGTTAAACTTCATTTAAGCTTCTGAACCCTCTCTGAAGATGCTGGACCACCCTTCTTGGCCCAGCAGCTCTGTTGTATGGACAGACACTTTAAGCAGGGCAGCAAGGTAATGCTAGTATTTTAAACTGCTCCAATCATTTGCAAAGTGAGCACACATCAGTCTGTTATGAACAAAAAAACAGCCAATTTTTTGTGAAGAAAATGTTACAAAAACTAAGTCAGACCAGTGTTGCTGGTGAAGTGCTACCTGTTACAATAATTACAAGTCGTTGTCATTAATGGTTCTTCTTGTATCGGTGAAGGCCCTGGCCTGAGGTAAAAGCTCCTCTCTCCAGACAGTAAAGGGCCAGGACCTCCCCAGACAGTGGGGAGAAAAGAAGAAACGTGGGAGGGGGATATGCAGATTAAACTTCAGGACCAGCATGCCATGAGAAGCTACTACTCCAAACGTACGGAAAAGAACCCCAAACAACGAGCCAAGATCAAGTTGAGAAATTGGAGTGATTTCCGAGCGTGAGGAACAGAGTGCTGAGCCTGCAGAGACACTGAAAACCTTCGTAGCCCCTCGCCCTGACTGAGTCATCCCGAGGCCGGTAGCCCGGGGTGGGGGGTGTAATGTCACTCGGGTCCACCATGCCCAAAATCAGCTCCCACGAGGACTGGACCCCAGCTCTGCCTCTAGAGGACAAAGCTGCGCCTATCCTCCTCCTGCGAGTCACCCTGGGAGACAGGATGGAGACTGCAGACCCGTCCAGCTGCCCCATCCTGAGCTGATCACTTTTAATAAAGGCATTAAAAGGAGAAAAAGTTTCCTGCCCTGTTTATTTCAAGTCTACATGTCTCAGGTGCTTTTGGAAATGTTACTCAGATTCAAGCTGAGGTGTATAAATAGGTCTAGATGCAACATTCACACAGAAATTAAACTGATATCAAGCACTACAGTGAAACACAAAAAGATATGCCAAAATAAATTTAAAAATTCCAGTCCAAGATCCTTCTGGTTTTGCAAAAAAAAAACCAAACAAAAAACAAACAAACACCCCCCCCAAAAAAAAAACCAACCAAAAAAAAGCCAGTTTAAAAACTGGCATTAAAAACTGTCAGTGATAAAAACTGCCAGTGATTGTTTTTCTTCTCAAATAGTCAGTCCGAAGCAAGCTTTAGATAAATACATTTGGATACTGCAGTAGCTATCTGAACAGAAGCAATGTGAGGTCCCCCCACACCCTACTTTCTTTCCCCAAGTGTTTTAATGCTGTTCTGGAAGAGAGGGGCTGTAGATCAGGTTTCACTCCAGTTGGTGACCTAATCAATACAAACAGGGCTAGAACTCAATGCAGAACTCCCAGGAGATTGCAGTAATCACCCACAATTGCTTATGAAAGCCAATCAATGGCCAGGAGGTTTTATGTCTCATGTATATACCTTAAATCAGACTTCTGAAATTAAACTTTGATTTCCAGCACAACTAGATGCCGTGGTGCTAAGCAAGACAAGGCACAAGTGAGTGCTGCCTCAGAGGCTGACTGCCAGGAAATCCAGGGATATGGAGCCAGGAGAGCACCAGAGACCTGAAACTCACCACCAAGGGAAGGTGCAACAATAAAGTTGACATAGTGGATGCAGGAATAGGTAGAAAACCAGTGAAATAAGCCCCTACTCCTATTTTGCCTCCTGTTCCTTCAGCAAATGACATAGGCTACCTTCCAGTGGTCAAATGCAGGACAAAGACAGTAGGAGGTGCTCAGTGGTGGGAATTAATGCAAAGAGAGAGGAGGAAATTTCACTTCGTTATTTCACCCTTCTTTCTCACTGTGGCAAAGTCTGCTGGAGGTTGACTATTTTTGTCAGGTTTATCACAGAAAATACAATTTGATGGGTAATTAGCAAACTCAGGCTTCCTGTCAAAATGTCCCACATACCTCTGTAGCTTTGTTCTGGTTATGACCATTATGTATTTACTAATATTTTTTTTAATATCTGCATGCCATAGTTGAATAACTTTGCAGGCAGTGAGATCACAGCCCAAAAAAGATGGGAAACATGCACATGAGGCCATTCATTGTGCTATTTTTACTGTTCTGAAGTCCATGGCATTGAACAATGACTCATAAGAGTAGCAAGCCAGAGAAGCACTTGCAAAGCATATCCAAGCTTGTTTATTCACATATTTGTTTGCACTGATTCATCGCATTCCTCAGTGTAAAACCAATGGGACTCCAGAGGAAGCACGGGGGAGAAATTCTGTTGAGAAAGAGCTTTTCCACCCACCATGCACCACCAAGATGGTGGAGGTCGCATGAGGGATTTGGGAATATACCTCCTTTACCCACTCCTGAAAATCAGAGCCCTTACAAACCTATGGAGCACCTTCCCTCTGATGGGAATTCCCTCCCTTAACTCTGTCTCCCTTTATCAGCAGCCAAAGCAGGGTACAAGGAGCAAATAAAACAAGCAAATCTTCTTACTGGTTTCAAATCCTACATTAAAAGTGTTGCCTTTTTTCCTCCCCTGTAGTCCTGAGATGAGGTTAAGTTATGGTGGGTCTATGTAATTCTTTTAGAGAGGTTTAGCAAAGGTCAGTTACAAAAGCAAATTATTTTTCCCATGTGATGCAGTGGTGTTATGCACCCAAAATGCTATTGGAATAAATATGAATAATAATGAAGGATAACAATAATAATTTCCATCATTGAATAATAATATTATAATTCATAATTTAAATAATAATAATAATAAAAATTTTCCCCCCGTGTAATTCTCTTTATGACATTAAAAAAGAATTTGTCTGCCCAGGCCTAACCACAGTTTTCTTTGAGGAGGAGGTGAAGATGGGTTTGGTTTCCTCTGCTTGCACTGGTTATTTTTGCACAGAGCAGGTCTGATGTCAGCACTGAGAAATTAGATGATAACTCCATGATTCATATTTAAGAGTGAATAATGCTGAAAGGGTTTGGGGAATACCCAGAAATATGGATAAGAGGAAATTACACAAAAGACACTGGGATCAGGCTCAGAAAGAACAGGGACAGCTGACATCTACATCTGAATCTGCCTACTGATAGCCAAAGGACCAGGCAAAATGGAAGAGGCATTTGAAAGACTTGGTTTTGCAAGAGAAAACTGGGCAATGAGGGGAGAGAGGAATGCAAGAAATAATTAGACACTTACAGAGTAAAGACTATGTCACTTCTTCCCAAAACTGGCAGCTCTGCTTAAACATTGCAGATTTCCTTTCACACATTTGGGAGCATTAAAAAGCATGTGGAGTACAAAAGTCTGGCACCACAGGCAGCAGGGAAAAACTGTACAATTGCAATTAAAAATCCCTATATTTCCATTGATTTTATGGTAAAGTCAGGTGAGACAAATTAAGACTAATCTCCAGAAATAGGGAATACCCAATATATAATAATTATACACTGCCACTGCTAATTCATTTCATCTTGCTTGCCTTGACTCTTATCAAGTCCCTCACACAGAACTATGTAAGGCAGAGAGTTTCTTTTGTTCCAAACCAGCTTGCTACCTTGCCACACTGTTCCTAAGACACCAGGTTATCTCTAAAACATGCGCAAAACTGAAACCATGTCAGATTCTGTTATTAATACCATGCTGTTAGTTCTACATTTAATATTAAAGTGGAAGCAGTACCTCTTCTGCAAAGTTGGTTTTCTTGTCAAGCATTTCTCGTAAAGTTTGAAGGATTTTAATGCAGAGTTTTTCTTCTTTCTCCATTAGCTTCTTTGTGTGATTAATCAACCTGAAAGTAAAATATTAAAACTTAAAGAGCATTACACATTGTTGCTAAGCCATGCTGCAATATCTTTATGCAAAAATTGCCCATCACTATATTTTTCCTCAAGGAAAGGAAATAAAAGTGGTCAAGAGAAATCATAATTAAAAGGAAATGGGACTTTCAAGGTGTTGGGAGATTTTGGTGTCAATTTGCATATCTTACTGAATTCTATATCCACTTTTTTTGAGGGTTCACAGTTTGAGATCCAGACTTGCTATTTCAACCTTTCTTTATTTAAAGGTAACTTATTTTAACCATTATTTAAAGGTAACCAGTATTCATCATGCATCCATCTTGCAAACTTTAAAAGCTACAACCTTCACACCTTCCAACTTCTATGATGGTTATAATATATTTGTGATATAATTAGCAAGTAGTATTCAGCCAAAAGGATTTCCAAAAAACCTTACATGGAAATGTTCAGAAATACAGACATTTGGATGAAACATAATTGTTGTTTACATTCACACAACCACTTGACAAGCCAGAAAACAAGGTGCATTTCTGTCTCCAGCTATGACTGTGACAGGAGTTTGGATTTCAGTCAGCTGAAGCCAATACCAGAAACAGCCTTTCTGTCTTTGTGCAGAACAGATCTGTGCACAGGTCCTTGCACTGGTTCACACATTGCTCGAGAAATGTTTGTGAAAATGGGAAGGGAGGAAATCTGAAGGCTTTGGACAGGTTTTGGTTTGGTTTTTTTTTTTTTTTTGCATTTTGATGCTGGCTTCAAACAGGAGTTTGGACAGAGGACATGGGATGGGATAATCTCAAAATTTAATTTCTATTTTTTGAATTTTTCCAAACATATAAAGTATATTGCTATAATGCTACCTCTGCAGAATATGCAAATAACCAAGGAATCAGGAGAGCTGCCAAATGCATTCATTTCCCCCAAGTTATCTCTGTTTAAATTATAGTTTTTCAAGGGTGGGGAGGGCATCTCACTTGAGGACTAATAAAAAATTTGCAAGACTCTATTCCAATGCACAGACTGCAAATAAAACATCTAATAATTCAAGACCAGATAGGGGTCCCAGTGAAATGTATTTTCAAAGAGCTCTTGGCAGTTTAAAATAAAAATATCAATTTGCTGTACCAAAAAAAAATCCAACAAAAAACCCACAAGCCTTGAGCAGCCCACTGCTTCATTATGAATTCTTGAAAATTCTGCTATGGAAAATCTTAAGTTTCTGTTGTAGATTTGGTGAAATGTAATAGCAAAGTAGCCCATTGAGAAAACAGAAATAGGTTGAGCTTGCCACAGTTTTAACAAGCCATTTCTAGCAAGTAAGGCAAGCAACCTTTCTCACTGTATGCTCTTCGGACAACAAAACTGTTGAGAAATATAAAATATGGATCAAAAGACCTCACTTTAAGCTTTCAACAGTAAACTTGGTCACCTGCATGCTTAAGTCTCTGCTGAAAACCAGAGGTAAATGCTCTTGAAAAAGCTACAACCCTGCTATCTTTTTTTCCCAAAGAAGCAACCAGGCCCCTCTGCACGCCACTTACTTGGACATGAAAGCGCCACATCTTATTCTGGCATCACTGCCCTCAGGGAACAGGAGCTCTGGGCTATGCAGCACATCAACCAGCACTGAGAACTCAGCTTGCATCATGGGCGTGAACTGCTGCTCCAAGGAGGACACCACATCCTGGGGACACAGAAGAACATCCATAACTGCAGGAGAACTACACCAACATGCTGTGGAGTCACACAGTTCGCTGTGATGCACTGCTTGGCCCAGTGGGATGCCCAGCTGGCTGTAAAGCCACCTCAAGCCTTTCTTCACACCACTCCTCAGGCAGGGCAAGGGGGACAAGGTGCCCATTGTTACTCTCTTTCAAATTTCTCCTCTGCTGTAGTGCTCACAAAACCTGTGGCGACAGTTAGGATGGTGGTATGCTGGAAAAAAAAGGCTCACCACACACAGTTAATGTGCCACCTCAGGTGTTGTGTCCTTGGTGTTTAGGGTACCTCCATTTGTCTGGGTCCTGCTGTTTTCTCAGGTCATAAAGCCCTGCTGCTCTTTAGGCTCTCCATGAACAAGATGATCTCCATCTCATGGCAATCTCCAGTGACAAAAACATGACCTAAAGCCTCCAGTATCTCCTCTGCAGCCCGAACAGGACACGTGGCCATAAAAAGGCTGAAAGGAGATGCTGCTTTGTGGAGAACTTCAAGAACACAACTTGAATATTGTGTGTCAGTTTTGGGCACCACAATGTAAGTGTCCAAAGGAGAGTTTTGGAGATGATGAAGAGCCTGGAGGAGAAGCCCCGTGAGAAGCAGCTGAGGGCACTTGGTCTATTCAGCTGGAGAAGAGCAGACTGAGGTCAGAGCTCACAGCAGTTCTGCAGCTTCCTCAGGAGAGGAAGAGGAGGGACAGGCCCTGATCTCTGCTCTGTGTGACCAGGGACAGGACCCAGGAATGGCTGGAGCTGTGTCAGGGCAGGGTCAGGGTGGATATCAGGGAAAGGTTCTTCCCCCAGAGGGTGCTGGGGCACTGAACAGGGTCCCCAGGAATGATCATGGCCCCAAGGCTGCCAGAGCTCCAGGAGTGTTTGGACAGCACTCAGGGATGCACAGGGTGGGATTGTTGGGGATTGTCTGTGCAGGGCCAGGGGTTGGACTCAATGATCCTTGTGGGACCCCTCCACCTCAGCTCATTCTGTGATACCTCCTACCCTCTCTGACTTCTGTAGGAGCCAAATTCTGATCTTGAAGAGCTGAGCCTTTTCAGCCATCCCACACTGAGGTGCAGTGGCTCCTCTCATCCAGCACTAAAAATGCACTGGGCCTCTCTTTGGTGTTTTCCACACCTGGCACATGTGAGATACCTGCAGTGCCACTGCTGCCCAAGCCATTTGCTATTTCTGTACCTGCAGTTTCTCTATGATGTTCCTGTAATCCCAGGCTGGCCCACCAAGAGCTTCCTTGAAGCGAGGTCCAGTGCGGGCTGACATCCTCCAGCCCATGGCTGCCCTCTGCACCATGTTGGAGTGACTCTTCATGAACAAGGTGTTCACCTGGCTGTCCAAATCCACTGGAATTGCAATCCCACGGTTCTTTGCTTTAACAGGAAGGAAAAACACAAGACATTTACAGTGGGGAAAAACTTGAAAATCGTACAGAGATCATGGCATGCGACAGCCTGGTCCCATTGAAGTTAAGGGGCAGGGTGATATTGCTTCAACAGGTTTTAAAAATAAGGATCCTGAAAATAAGAACCCTTAAAAATAAGCATACCTAAATGGTAGAAATCAGCCATAATTTAGTTAAAGAAAGCAAGCTGTACTATTTTAAATGAGATGAGAATAACTTCCAGTATATATTTTCACAGACACAGATATATTTTTTTAAACAGAATAATTTTTCTACTAACTTGAAAAAAAAATCCAGAGATATTAATAAGAGTAACAACAGGAGTATGTATTATTTCAACAGTTAGTTTTACTCTATTCAGAAGCAAATTCTGAAATTTTTCTTTCTAGTGGACATATGCACATTTATCCAATTTATCCCAAATACTCTCTGTTGCTTTACTATATATTCCTCTTGTGAAGACCTTGAAGAACCAAGTGCATACAAATTAAAATCTGAAAAAGACTATCTCCTCTTCTCTCTGGGTTTCCTATATTGCTAGGGTTGCTAAACCCTGGATTCCTGGATGGTGCCTGGATGCTGCTGCAATATATCCTGTAGTCAATAAACATCTGATAGTCTAACTGATAGTTTAAAAAATTTAATCAATAGCTAAAAATTGCACTTTTTTTTTTCTTTTTAGACTTTAGAGGCAGGAAATGACAATAGAGAGAGTATCAGAATAAAAAATATTAGAAGAGACTTGCAGGAATTCTTGCAGGGCATTCACTATTAAACTATTATGGCATCCTGAACTGTTGTTTGAAAAGGAAGGTTGAAAGGCAGGATTAGAAGGTATCTGCCCCCTCCCCCAGAAAAATCTCTGTGTTAGCTGCTCCTTTCCATCCCACTGGAGATCAGAGTGACATTGTTCTCTGGCTCAGCATGAGCAGTCTGAAATTCAACCAATAAACAAGAGTTTGCCCCATCCCTGGAAGTGTTTCAGGCCAGGCTGGATGGGGCTCTGAGCAAGCTGGGATAGTGGAAGGTGTCCCTGCCCATGGCAGGGGGTGGAGCTGGATGTAATTTCACTTAGCTTCTGTGACACAGCTTATGTTTAATAAAAACTTAAAAACAGAATGGAGCAGTTCTAATCCATTTGTAATTATGACCAATAATAAGTATTTTTTCAGTTTTCCTTATTGAAACAAGCTGAAATTTAAAAAGCAATTAGCCCAAATTGCAGTTCTGCACAACATTTCTCTGAGGCATTTCCCCACTATTCCTCACTAACACACTTTCCACAGTGGAGGAAGGCATCAAAAATACTCCACCTCTTCCTCCCAGCTCTAAAATATATCCAGCTTTATGTCCTGAACCTGTGAAGTCAGCAGGTGCCCTTCTGTCCCAAGCAGCCCATGCCTCCAGACCCAGGGGAGGATGTGCAGGCAGAGGCACCACACAGCTCTGATGAATGAAGGCTGCAGTGCTGCCAAGCACAGTGAGTCACAGATCCCAGGCACAAACTTTCTCTTCCCCTCAGGACTAGATTGAAATGACAGCTTTTATTATAAACCTAAATCTGGCTGTGACACCTCAACCCCCAGTCTCAGAGACTGTGGAAAGCGCGTTCTGTCATGGGACTCTCTTCCCTTTAATGGATCCCACAGGTTCAGGGCATCCTCCTCTCTTCCCACTGCAAGGCTGGATTGTGATGCAGGACTGGGGCTTCCCCCATGGATCAGGCTGTTCTACTGGGATGGAATTGAATTCTCTAAATGCATTTCTGGTAGGCACTTTCTTTTAAATGGTTGGCCACAGGGAATTGAAAAAAAAAATAGGTTAAGCTGGGAAGACACAAATTGACTTTTCCTTTCCACTCTCCATTTGTTTTGAAGGCAAGTTCCTGATTAACATGTGGAAAATGCCATGTATGGCTGGCCATTATTTCTAATGATTTTTTTTCCATGTAATTCAACTGGGCTGTTTTTCAAAACCCACTTGCCCTGTTGCTGCCTACTTTACTAGAGAAGTCCATTAAAGTTCTTCCAGGGTGGGTAGGGTGCTGCAGCCTATTAATCCAATTTATTGTGTCTTAATGTCAATCACTGGAATACTACTGGACAATGCTCACTTCTCAATTAAGTGGAATGTATGCAGAATCCTGATATATCGAAGAATAAATTTAGCAATGGGGAGCACACTGTTCAGAGGAAAACCCAGACTTCTGCCGTCCTAGAGATGCCATTTGAAGTTAACAACTTCCATCAGTGTCTGAGAAGCAGTCAAGGACTATGATTGTTCAAAGAGTTGGAGCTAATTAAAACTATCACAAAGAAAACCAGAGAGAGAAAAAAAATACTCCTTTGTTTTGAGCAGTTCTTACATGTATAATTCCATTTGTAATTAAGATTTGTATTGGTTGTCAAAGGGCACTGTTGAAGTCTAAGCTATAAACAAAGCCTTTGTCTTCTTATTTCTTTTCAGCTTGTAGAAAGTTTATCTTTCATTTGTTTCACACTTCATTATTTAAAACTACATGAAACATATTTTTACATTTTGGAAAGCTGATGAACAAATGTGAACATAAATATTTATTTTTAATTTAGGTGTTGTAGGCTGCTTTCCTCTTCAAAATGTGTCAATCTCCCTTAAAGTATCAACATCAAATATTTAAAAGCATGTTTATTTTTGCTCCACTTAGAAATACTTTTGGACAGCACTCGAACTTGCAAAGTATGGTTAGAGCTGGTAGACAAAAGAGCAAGGAGGGAGTAAAATTCTGTCTTTCATCTGGTGAACTTGGAAAAAGCTGTGTGGCTGTCTGTACATAAGTATCCAGCAGGATACTTACCAGGATAGACTCAATGATCCTTGTGGGTCCCTTCCAGCTCAGAATATTGTGTGATTCTGTGATGCCTTCAGCACAGGTAAATTCTGCCCTGCAGTGGAGGGCACGTCCTAGGCTTATACAGTGCCCATTTCCCACCTAGGGCATTGTGCACAGGGCTAATTACATCCTTAATATACAGCACCATTTTGCCAGTGTCAGAGGAGATGGAATTTCTGGGAAATCCTTTAAACTACGAACTCTCAATCTGCTGCTCCCAATTATCTCTCAGCAAGAGAGCCAAGAGGAGCCAAGACAAGCAAGCAAACACAACCCATGGCAGTGGAAGGAAATACAGTACTGCAAATTCAGCCAGCTCCCAGCAAAATGCCCTGCCCTGTGCTGGATGGGTCTGTGGGCATCCAGTGATCAGCAGCTTTCCTCCCCCTCACTGCTTAAACAATGAAATAGTACTCAAAGACTCAAAAGAAAAGGGCACCAGGAATGCCAAGAATCAAGCTGGTAAAAATCAAGGCACTCTGGACAAGCAAGCTCCAGCCAAGTCCCAGGTGCACAGTCCAGCTGCTCCCAGAGAGGCTGAAATGGGCCCAGGTGTTATTTTGTTAAACTACCTGCATGTAGTTCTCTTCACAGGAGCACAGCAATTGGACCTATTTCAGGAATGCCTCCTGAAGTACCATCCTTTCACTGTGCTGCTGCCTGTGTCTGAGGAGCAATTCAGTCCTAAGGATTTCCAGGAAGTGCCCTTGCCTGTAATTTTCCTTGGATGCCCATTGTGCAGAATAATCTATCTTGCCATAAGGAACCTCGCTGTTCTCGCTATTTCCACCTACTGCTCCCTCATTTTAAATGTCACTCCATTAGCTTCTGCAGTATATGCAGAACACACCAGAGTGTGGTGGCTTCACAGCTAATTAACCCTGAAGCATCCCTGGTGTGTGTTTTCAGAGGGACACGCAGGCATTTGGTCCCTCAGAGCCCCTCAAGGAGGAGTGTGCCAGGCAGTCTGGGTCAGGAAAAAGCCCAGCTGTACCTGGCTGTGAATCCTTTGCTCTGCTCCCAGTTTACACCTCCAATAGTCGCAGACAGCTCTATCATGTTCTCCCACACTTCCCAGTTGTCACGTAACAGAGTGATGCATATTTAGTTCAATTAATTTTGTTCCATAAATCAGTCCCTCCAGCTCCTTAATCATTTACTGACTGCTTAACAAATGCATTCGGATGGAGAGACACTAATGCTAGCGACAGTCATCTGGTGAACTTGGAAAAAGCTGTGTGGCTGTCTGTACATAAGTATCCAGCAGGATACTTACCAGGATAGACTCAATGATCCTTGTGGGTCCCTTCCAGCTCAGAATATTGTGTGATTCTGTGATGCCTTCAGCACAGGTAAATTCTGCCCTGCAGTGGAGGGCACGTCCTAAACTTATACAGTGCCCATTTCCCACCTAGGGCATTGTGCACAGGGCTAATTACATCCTTAATATACAGCACCATTTTGCCAGTGTCAGAGGAGATGGAATTTCTGGGAAATCCTTTAAACTACGAACTCTCAATCTGCTGCTCCCAATTATCTCTCAGCAAGAGAGCCAAGAGGAGCCAAGACAAGCAAGCAAACACAACCCATGGCAGTGGAAGGAAATACAGTACTGCAAATTCAGCCAGCTCCCAGCAAAATGCCCTGCCCTGTGCTGGATGGGTCTGTGGGCATCCAGTGATCAGCAGCTTTCCTCCCCCTCACTGCTTAAACAATGAAATAGTACTCAAAGACTCAAAAGAAAAGGGCACCAGGAATGCCAAGAATCAAGCTGGTAAAAATCAAGGCACTCTGGACAAGCAAGCTCCAGCCAAGTCCCAGGTGCACAGTCCAGCTGCTCCCAGAGAGGCTGAAATGGGCCCAGGTGTTTTTTGTTAAACTACCTGCATGTAGTTCTCTTCACAGGAGCACAGCAATTGGACCTATTTCAGGAATGCCTCCTGAAGTACCATCCTTTCACTGTGCTGCTGCCTGTGTCTGAGGAGCAATTCAGTCCTAAGGATTTCCAGGAAGTGCCCTTGCCTGTAATTTTCCTTGGATGCCCATTGTGCAGAATAATCTATCTTGCCATAAGGAACCTCGCTGTTCTCCTTATTTCCACCTACTGCTCCCTCATTTTAAATGTCACTCCATTAGCTTCTGCAGTATATGCAGAACACACCAGAGTGTGGTGGCTTCACAGCTAATTAACCCTGAAGCATCCCTGGTGTGTGTTTTCAGGGGACACGCAGGCATTTGGTCCCTCAGAGCCCCTCAAGGAGGAGTGTGCCAGGCAGTCTGGGTCAGGAAAAGCCCCAGCTGTACCTGGCTGTGAATCCTTTGCTCTGCTCCCAGTTTACACCTCCAATAGTCGCAGACAGCTCTATCATGTTCTCCCACACTTCCCAGTTGTCACGTAACAGAGTGATGCATATTTAGTTCAATTAATTTTGTTCCATAAATCAGTCCCTCCAGCTCCTTAATCATTTACTGACTGCTTAACAAATGCATTCGGATGGAGAGACACTAATGCTAGCGACAGCAAGACTTTTTAAGGGAAATAAAAGCTTTGTGTAGACAAGGCACAAACCTGCCAATCTTGTACCCTTCACTTGGATGTTTTTTTCCAACAAAAAATCTACGCTAAAATATTTATCAGCCTGTAAAAAGATCATCATTGAATTTTTCTTGCAATTAGGGAAACACAAACACTTAAAATAGAATAAAATATGTGCTTCATCTGAAATGTATTCTTCTTGCTGTCAAAAAAGTAACAACAGGATAATTATTTTATTTGAACTAAAAATTGAAAATGAAGGTCTAGCTTTTTATAAAATGGAAGAAAGATTTTAAAATTCAAATGGGAAGTGAAATAAGCGTACTTTCAGGACTGAAAAAATTGTTATATGAAAATTCATCTATATGGACATTGAAATACACATAATAATTTCAAAGAAGCAACAAAATGTGACCCAGATTTTATGTTTAATATTTCCTATTTGTAATTTGTCAGGGAAAAGTAAAGGGCTTTAGAGGGCATAAAAGCATGGCCAAGAAGAAGAGGAGGAGAGGTTTTTTTTGATTCTGTACAAGAAGGTATTGGTGACTTTAAAGTAGGGAATAAATACTCAACTAGAAAGGACTTCAGTACACCTTCAGACCAGCTGCTCTCTGTTACAGACAACCCATGCTCTTTAATATCTCTGGAAAAATTTATTGAGCCCCATTTAAAATGATGGCAGCTTATCTGCCATTCCTCCTCCCTCTGCTTTCTCTCAGCCCACTGACCAAGGACATCCTTCCAAAGTGGGTTCTAATCCTCTGATTTACAATCTAAATTTATTTAGGTTATTTACAACCTAGTGTAATTTATGTTCAGTTGGTTTTGGGTCAGCACTGTCCTTCAGCTTGAACATCTCTGTGACTATTTATCTTCTTAAGTACATTTAAAGAGCAACAACACAGGTCTGTGTTTTGCTAAGCAAAACCTGTGGGGGTTCTGAATTCCCCTCCTGTAACAGAGTTCTCCTTACCCCTGACCACCCCAGCAGTTCTTCCTCTGTACCTGTTCCAGCTTGGAACTTAGGAAATAGCAATCTTACAGGGTTCACCTCAAATTGGGTAGGATGGAAACAAGAATTCTCCTCTTGCTTCTCCTGCACAACATCCTAGAACATAATCTGATAGTGACTAATGCAATTTGGCTTGCTAACAGATTTTTTTTTTTTAGGGTCTGCCAAGAGACATAGTGTAACAAAATGCAGGTTCCTATCTGGCACTGTTTACTCATCTGGGAAATTCCAATTATTTCATTATTGGTGGTCACAGCACAGTCACACACAGACCATATCCTTGGGATAGACACAGAACCAGAAGAAAGATTCAATTTTTTAAGACATAATGGAGAAAACTAATGGATGCTACAGAGACAAGAGTGTAAAACAACTGAATTTACCCTTGTAACAGAAAACTGATGCTCAGAGGTGAAGATACAAGAATTGCTGCCTTAATTAAGAAGCAAAGACAGTTCTTTGCGTGGGTCCTGAAGAATTGGCCAGGAAAGACCCTGCTTCAATACCCTTTAGGATATGTAATCTAAAATATACAATCTTTGGTTGTGAGGAGAGGTGATATTTCCCAATCTTTGGAGAAAGTAGCTGGTTTAAAATGCAGACTTTGAGGCTGGCCTTCACCCTTCTCAACCTTGCAAAGATCATAAAATGCATGAACTGAAAGTGCTTTGATAATGAATTCATTTGAAATAAATTAAATGGTTGGATGTCTTATTTCCTCTGTTTTCACAAAGGTCTGGGTATTTTTCAGTTGTTCCTGTTTTACCAGGGAGATGGGAGCTGTTTTGATTATTCACTTTTTGGACTGTATTTTTAAGCAATAGCTCTATAATAAAATAATAGCTATATAATAAAAGAGAAAAGGCCAAGGTGATATATGTATGTGTTCATTCTCACCAGTGTGATAACCTGCTTCAGAAATCCACGTGAACAAATCACACACACACACACACATATATATGTATGTCTGTGTGTGTGTGTGTATATATATATATATATATATATATATGCATGTGTGTGTGTAATTTCACAAGTGTTTCTATTCAGGCCAAGTAGCCAAATGTTTCCTGGGAAATTGATTGATATCTGTGTTCCAAACCTCCTGCATCCAGAGAGGGATCTGCTGAAGAAACAGAGCAAGCCTCTATGCTTCCTGCTGAACTAGAGGCAGGAAAGTGCCTGGAGACAAAGCAGCAAGTGAGGTTTGAAAAGCTTATGCAGTTTTTCCCTGGTGGTAAAGTGGAGTTGAAGTACCAGGGTTGTAGAAAATAAGCTTCTGTGAGATATCCTTTTGTTGACCTGGAAGGTAACACACATCCTTACAGTGCTCATCAGAAAACAGATGTAATGCTCTCAAGCTCTTGAGGCAGTGCTTGCATCCACCTGCCAGCAACAAACCAGGAAGCACTGAGCAGAGTGTATGTTGCCTAAACTTGCTCTCAAGTGTGTAATTTTAAAAGTGTGGGAATCTTGGGAAATCTGTGTATGATCTTTCTTTCTCCCCCCTGAGATTCATTTGTAAATCCAGGGCAATGACACCAACCCAAAAAAAAAAAAAAATCTTGTTTGTTTTTTCAGGTCTATACTCCACTTATTTTCCCTGAGAAGTCTTTGGTCCCTGCTGTAAATCTGTCCAATACTCCATCTCTCTGATATAGGCAAAATCTTTTTAGAGGTTTTTTAAAGCCTTGCTGTGAAACACAAAGGCCCTAACATTAAAGCTGTCAGATTCTCAAGTCAGAAGAGGAGAAAAAAGTGTCCACATATGCAGCCAACAGCAGAGGCACAGAAGGTTGCTATGTTTGTATTGTATTATGGAACATGCCTCCAGCTTCTCAAAGTGAGGCATCATTTTGGGCAGAGGAACACCTGACAGAGAAAGGCACCAGGCACCCTCTGTAATCACAGAAGGGCCTTGGCTGTAAAAGCCTCTGGTAACCCCAGGTGGGGCAGTTTTCCCAAATATTTGCACAGAGAACAGGCCTACTCTATTAGGCCAGGCAAGACACATTTGTTACTGTGCCTAAGAACACTGAGTATCACCCACAGTTAAAATCTCTGCTGGCCAGGCAAGTTTTGCACAGGGGTGTTTGTCAAAAACTCTGCTTCCACTTCTTCAACAGCTACCTTGCTCTTTGGGGAAATCCCCCTCACCTCTTCCCTTCTGCACTGTCAAAATAAACCACTCAATAAAAACATGGCAATTGTCTGACACGACACAACTTTACCATGCTGGATATTGCTATTAGTGATGAATCCCTGAACAGTTGTAAGGATATGGGCAAGGAAATCAGCAATGCTGTGTGCTTTCAGGGAGCTGCTCTGAGGCTGCCAGCCCATGGCATCCCAGGGGTTCCCAGCCTGGCAGTTCCTGCTGCAGGGAAGCCCCAGAGGAGGACAGGGAGTGATGCCTTTCACTGGTAGCTCAGCTCTGCTCTGCCACACCTGAGAGCACCCAAGGCATGGCTGGGGGCCCATGGGTGGGAAGCCAGAGGAGCAAGAAGGAGCCTGGACCCACAGGATAGCACAAGAGCTTACTTAAAAAGAAAAGAAAAAAAAACCAACAAACAAACCAACTCTAAACTATCTCCAGAAAAAAGAAAACAGAATGAAAGAAAGGACTGTACTGGAGGTAGAAACTGAGTTCCACAAATAAGATACAAAGTCACATATCTGAAGCAAACTCCAGACATCAGCCATTCCTGGAGCCCCCAGAAACAAGAGGCACACAGAGGACTGCCCAGCAAAGCCCACCAGCCCTTTCATGTGCTGGCACACCTAACATGAATCTGGATCTGCCACCCCCTTAGGGTGACCTGTGGTTTCCCTCTCAGACTGCTGTGGGGACAAGTTCAGCTTGGCTGTCTCAACAGGGCAGAATCATAGAATAATTTAGGTTGGAAAAGACCTTCAAGGTAGAGTCCAAGCAGTAACCTAACAGTGCCACATCCACCACCACACCAAGTCTCTAAGTGCCACATCTACATGTCTTTTAAGTACCTCCAGGGTTTGATGACTCAACCACTTTCCAGGGCAGTCTGTTCCAGTGCTTGACAACCCTTTACATGAAGAAATTTTTCCTAACGCCCAACCTAAACCTCCCCTGGTGCAACCTGAGAACTTTTGTTCTTGTCCTAGCACATGCTCCTTGGGAGAAGAGAAAGCCCCGTGAGAGCCTGGCCTGACTCATCCAGGCAATCAGCAGAGTTCTGCATTGCTGGAATTCGCTGGGAATTTTTCAGGCTAGAATCAGCTGTGTGCTGTGGGCACGTAGCCAAATGGAAAATAAACCCACGCTCAGATGCTTCCAAACAGCCTCATCTTGATAACACAACGACCTCTCCGAGCTGGAATTTGATTTTAGATGCAGCTCTACAGAAATGAAGACATTGAGCTGTCTACAAGCACACAGAGGGCATGGTTGGTCTCAAACCTACTCTCACCTGCCCTATTTCTCCCCCTTTCCCTAGACTCCCAAAGAAAGCAATTTATTGATGACTGTTTCCAGACATGTCAGAGAAGAGCAAGGGGATAAGTGTTAAACACACAAACAAGAATTCATAGAGATGGAGCTTTATGTGAGACTGTAGTAGCTATAGCGTAAAGGAAATAAAATGTCTTCAACTTCCAAAGTTCGTTTGCCAGATGGATCCCTAATTAAATCATTTGCACAGCAAATAAAACAGTTGAAGGTTGCTAAATTTTTAGGTAACTGCTTATTCACATTCACACAGAAAGTTAATGAGATGTTTTGGCTAAAATGTTAAATGATACTTATGTAAAGCTATTCCAAAAATCTAAATTTAGAGTTGATTGTTACAGTGCTGCAGGTGGGTCTGGGATCCTCTCATATTGTTTTATCGTTATTTGTTAATACTTTTAATAAATGTATCAACAATAGAATTTAGCCAGTTTCTATGTATCTCTACCTCTACTCAGCTTTCATTCACACTGAGCCAAAACTTATTCTACAAGCAACCAGCACCTCTGACTTTTGGAAACTACATTGACTAATCCTTTATTCTGTCATGGCAGAAGACTGTAAAATCATATTTACAGAAATTTAACTTAACTAAATTTTGCCAGTCTTAACTATGTTCTGCTGAAGAATATTTTTAATGTAGGATAAGAAGTTTTAAAAAATGTATTTTAACGGGGATGCTTTTGCTTACATTGTGATTTAATATCATAACTTGATTGATATTAAAAAGTTAAAATCATGAAGAGTTTCAACCATCAAATTAAAATTGGTGGCTGAAAGCTCAATCAGCACTCATTAGCAAACTCATCCCTCTGCCCTACCAGTTTCACCCTTACAACCCTATTGGGGCCAGTTTGAATGGGTTATAAAAGAAGGAAGAATTTAGCCTCAGAAAGTGGGATTTCTGAAATCACTACTGACACAACTTCAGGATGGTAGAGTCAAATTAAAAACTGTCAGACTTCAAGTCTGATCTTTAAACATGAAGAGCAATAATCAAAGTAAAACCTGGCACCTACCCACTTCAGCCAAAGTCTTGATACAGGACTCCACTGAGGCTTTCTGTGTTGGGTTTGGCCAGGTACAGTTGTAAATTCTGAAAGCAGACTGCAGCAGCTGAATAAAAACAGGCTGGTGTGTCTGAAAACAAAAACAAACACAGAATTTTACCCTTAAGGATCTCCTCATAGCTGCCCCAGGGTTTGACACAACGTAAACCCAAGGGGGTTTTAGCTTGTAGAGTCAAGTTATGGCTCCATTAAATTCTCTTTGATCTTTAGGTCTGGCAGGAGCAGAAATCAATGCTGCACCTCTAAAAAGGCCAAATCATGCAATTTTTCCTTAGATTGCTACTGATATCAAGCAAACACAGTACACACCATAAAGACAGAGGAGTTTTTCCCATTCTCAGGCGGGTGTCCCTTCTGTCACAGGACACAGCATCTCCCTCACACAAAGATTTTTCTACAAGGATATCCCCTCCAATGAATTCACAAGAGGCAGAACTAACTCTGACATTGAGCTGTCTACTGGTTTGAGATGCAAGTGACTAAAATGAAGAATTAAGTGTTTTAAGGAGAGATTAAGCTGGTAGTCAGTGGTGTGAGAGGGGACAGAGAAATTAAAGGAGGATGAAAAGAGACAGTATTCCCATGCAGGTAGCAGAAGGTATCTCATTAATGGTCTGAATAGCTGATTTGTCTGTGTCTCTTCTCCTTACCTGAAGGCTGGTGCTGTTATCTGAAAATGGTGAATTGAAGAAGCCACTCACAATGCTCATGACAGGCTCAGTGACATATTTCTCCAGAGATGTGTCTGCATGTTTACGATCTGTGGTTGTGTTACAAACCTGCAGGGAAGGAGGAGGAAACAATGAGATTTAGTTCTCCCCAATAAGCAAGCTTCTTTATTTTGTATTTATAACAACACATCTGATATTTCTTCTTAAAGTAAAAATAAAGGATTTTTATATAGTATCTATGAGAGAGAACTATGTTAGAGTTGAAGCTGGATTTGTTATAGCTTATCTTTCTTCTTGGAGGTCCACCCTTCTCTTCTGAACTAGTTCTTTCTGGCTGCCTGCCTTTTCTTTCCCACACCATGAAGAAAAGATCCCCCTAAATCAGCACACTGCATGCCACTTACACATTTAGACAGATTCAAGAAGAAAATGGACCTTTCCTCCCATTGCAGAGCTGGTTGGAAGATGCTTCAGAGATAGATGAGACATAAACAACTCAGGTTAAAAAGATTTCATACAACACTTAGCTTCTCTCAACAATTAATCACCACAACTGGGTGGAAAAGGTGAAGCTCATTTGTAAGAAAAATGTTTAAAAGGAGGGAAGGAAGGGAAACAGCACACTCAATACCAAGAGGCTTAGGATGCAACTGGAAGAGAGGCAGCATTTCTTTGGGAAGCCACATGGGGAAAATACAGAAGCCAAGCTGAAACAATGAAAGAAGGGAATGGATGATACCAGGACAGCTCTGGAGCACAGAAGGAAGACTGAATGATGGGAGGAAGTGGGAAGATTTGTACAAAAGGTTCCTGAAGACTCCCTTTGGTACAACACTTAAAGTTTGTTGCTGCGTAAAGATGTCACACTTAAAGAAAGGGAAAAATTACTGGTGTGGATTACAGCCTTCAGTATTTCGTTTATTTCTCTTCAACACTTTTGAACATCTATACAGAGTCATGTTGACTTTGCATGTGTCAGTGTACACAGTACTGAAAGGAGTCTACAGAGAGCCAAAAACAGTGAGAAAGGCAAGACTGGACAAATAAGTAGTACAGACTGTAGTCATACTACCTCTTCAACAGCCTTTGAATAAGCAGCTGTAGTCATGTTTAACAAGAAATGAAGGCAGAGTTGTTTTCTTTTTCACCTACACAAGCCAGAGATGACTGTGATGTTCTAGGGAATCTATACAAAAGCAGAATTTATTTTGCATAGAAAAATTCCAGGGATAGGAGTCATTGCCATGTGTGCATTTAATACATAACCCCAAACCTGAGTGGCATACACTTACCATTACATCTCTTCATGGATGGGGAGTCCAGAGAAGCTGATTGAATTGCTTAAGGTCACAGGGAAAAGTTGGTGACAGAAGCAGAGAGATAATCCACAGCACCTGAATCTCACACAGGGCAAAGATTCTCTCTAATTACACACTGCCACTGTCACTACAAGACAGCACTTTCACCAGGAATGTTTTAAGGAAGTCTGCTGACATGACATCCAAAAGCACCTGTGTTCAGGGTATGCTACAGCTCAGGGGAGCACAGAAGCACCTTGGGTCTAGCACACAAACATTGTCATGCAGTAAGCAGAGGAATAACCAAAGATAACTTCAGACCTAGACAAATGAGGCATCTTGAGGAGCTGGCTTGTCTGCTTATCTAAAATGTGTCAGATAAATCAGTTATGCCTCCACCGAGTGCATTTTTTATCACCCCAGGAAAGATTTTGGTCAGAGAAACAACAGTGGCTAAAATGAAACAGCAAACTTATCAGCTCTTCTGTTTTGAGAAAAGTGTAACACCACCACCACCCCCAGTCCTTCTGAAGGTAAATGATTCAGTTATTAATCAAAACTTTTAGATTTTTTTTTTTTTTTTAAAGAGATCATAGAACTAAAAATCTCTGGAAGTTCTTTTGCTTCTAATTAATCTGCATGCCAGTTTTGGCTGGAACCAGTAGCTCTGAGCTCAGCATTTGCAATCCCAATAGGAAAACAGGGAGCTGTGCAGTGAATGCAGAGATCACCAAAACTAAATTCCAGAACACATTTAAGCTTTCCCCTTCAGCTGCCTGAAAGGCAGAGCCATATGTGGGAATGCCCCTCTGCTCAAACACTGGTCTGAAAAATTCCCAGCACAGAAGGAATTTGGAAATCCTCTCATTTGTTCTTATCCCTCTGCCCTTTGGGGATTGAAAGATCTTCCTCCGTGGAAGAAAAAAACAAAAACCTGAAATGCATGAAATGGAGATGAGGATTGAGAAAGCAGTGTTTAAAAACCCCTTAAGAGGCTTTGGGACCAAAACTCACATGAATAATACTTCAAAAATTCTGCAGAGAAAGCCAGGATGACTTTACAGCTGTCAGATCCTCGGCTCTTGTCTTTAATCCTGCTCAGACTACAGCTGCTGACTTACAGAGGCTGGGCCACACACAGGAAAGGGAAGCCTTTCCTTCAGCAGCACCCACTTTGCTCAGCACAAGGCTGTAAGTCACACCCAGCAGAAAGTAGGTTGGCAGAAGCTGTAGAAGCAGGGTGCCTTTGAAAGCACGACTGCTTTTGGCAAACCCAGTTTATACACGGATCCGCCTCGTGGCTGCTTTGCAATGTATCATGTTGTTGAAAGGAAAATGACAGCTGGGGACTAAATATTTCCTTCCTCAATCCAGAAACAGATTTTAAAAATCAGTTACTTTTTTTTTAAAATATATATCTGAAACAGAAGGAATCCAACCTGAGGATAACACTCTCCATCTTTCACCTTGGTGCTCTCCAATAACAGGCTCAAAGCTCATAACCTCACCCACTGACAGGCATTTGTAGCAGCTAAAAGAAAAGCATTTCCCCTTCCCCCATGCAAAAGCATCCCTTTTAGCTCACTGGAACACAGAGGATCAAAGGGCTCTTTTTCTAAATGCTTTGAAAGCTATTGTAACATCTTTCATGAGGCTGACAGCATTCTAACTGTCCTGATAGCTACAGAACGCTGATGTATTTATAACACTTGGGCTCTGTTGGGGCCCCAGCGCACCAAATCTGAACAAAAACACTCCATAACCTGGAAAATACAGCTATCCATGGCTGAAGAGCAGGACAGGCCAGAGCACTTCTGACACACTTGCAGGAGAGGAGAATAAACCTGCATTTTGCCAACAGCACCTGCACACAAGACGCAGCATTTCCCCTCTTCACCTCTGAAGACCTGGGGTCTAATTTCTCTCAGGAGAGAGGTGTGTGAAAACAAGCTCAGTGGTCACCAGCACCAGGACAATCCCTCAGCATTTATCACAGTGCAGTTTGCCTCCAGGCTCATTTGAGGAAACCTGGATAGAGCCCTCTTTCCACTTGCCTGCTTCTAGCCCAGGGGCACAGAAAATTGGCCACGTTCAAGAGCTAGGGAGGAGGGATAGTGTGTTTGGAAAGCCAGGGTCAGGACACGTCAGGAAAGGGCAACCCAGAAAGGGAATTAAATAGAAGAAAATACTTCTTGAGATAAAACCAATAAGGTCAAAAGTCAGAATGCTCCTTCAAGGATGTTTCTCATCTTAATTTTCAACCCAGGCTGTTTTTGTCCAGGAGGGCTTTCACTGTGTAACACAACCACAGAGACAAAGCAGCAAAAAAAGAGGGTTTGTAGAGGACTAATTACTGCTGAAGATGGCTCCCACCAAAAAAAGAGAGCACAAACATCCCCGCCTCAACCTGCTCCCACGGAAAAATAAAAAGGTTAAAAAAAATACACCAAAATAAAACCAAACCAAAAAAAAAAAAAAGAAAGAAAAAACCACAAAAGAAAAAATCCAAAGATATATAAGATAAGTAAGATAATATGTAAGATATATAAGGTTTCTGTTTCACAGAAAAAATGAATCGGTCTCAGTAACTATTGTACAGCACAAGTCTTTGTATTCCTTCTTTTAGCCAAAAATCATTGTATTTTCTCCTAATAGGTCTCACAGGAATTTTGTGGCATACTATTACTTTGGGGTCATTGTCTGCTGCAGGACCAAATTAAGATTCTTTACCTTTTCTCTTCATTTCAATGAAATAAAGAATCCAAGGAGTGAGAACTTAAGTATTATGAAATGTAATGGGCCACGGACTGGGAAAAACCCAAAAAGCCATGGTCCTACTTCTTGAGCAGAGAGAGTAACACCATTGTTTGTCATTAATATTGTAATTATTTATAATTACAAGAAGCATTAACCTCCTAGAAAAGGATGTATAGTGCATGTAATCATTACATCACACTAGCTTCCCCTCATAGCTCTACTACTGTATTTAATCCCTGTGGAAGTCATAAGATTGCTCTTGTTTTCTGCCTTCAAAATCCCTAGAAACAAAGCTTAATTCAACTTAAAATTTAATTCAACAAGTACTGACACCATGAGGCTCAGTGAGGACCACAGGAAGGGCAGACCTGTGGTACTAACTGAGCCCTGTCCCCTTGCAGCTGTAATTTATATTTGAATTAGTATTCTGAGGGACCACAGCTCTACACCTGCCTTTCACCTCAGCAGTGAGAATGCAGTGAAAGGAGAATGAAAGACAAAAATAGAGAGTAAAGAAGGAACACAAGCCAGAGGAGATCTTGATCCCTGATACTCACTATAACAACAGAATGAAGGAAGAGATTACAGATGGGTTTTTTTTTTTAAAGTCACCACCCTAATGATATGTAATGCAACTTCCCAAAAGATGTATACAGGCTCTCAACCATGTACACACCCCCAGTTTATTTCTTTGTAAGAAAAGAGAAAGGCACAGGTTCCAAGATGCCCTTTTAGAAAGAGAAGGCTACTAGTAATTAGCAGGTTATATGATGATAAAAGATCATAGAAATGACTGTTTGTTAAACAAAGAAACCAACTAACCACACTTATCCTATTGTCAACTTTGAATTTAAAAAGTTAACAAAATAAAAGTTCACAAAAAAAACCCCATTAGTGCCAGTTCAGTTGTCACCCATGACCATTCTGTAATATTTAACACCTGGTGAAGCTTACCCTTGCCATATCAACAAGGAAGTTCTCAAAAAGTTTCCAGATATGGTTACTGGCATAGATTTCTTTCATTTCCACTTCAGTGTCCACATAACAGTGGTTAACAAAATTAACATAGGCAATTTTCACCTGCAGGAACAGCAAAAACATGATCACTATGAAATGGAACAGTAAAAACAATTAACATAATGTTTTCTATCTGCAAAAATACTGAACAATAAAGATGAACCTGCCAGTACTAACAAACATTCATAACCATAATAATGCACGTTTGGTTCTGAAGATTCAGGGAGAAGCTGAGCTACCCATGCCTTAATGTGTTTACTGAAAGACCACAGGAAGAAAAATGAAAAGGTTTCGCAAACATCCTTATTCTAATGACAAAACCCCTAGAAGACAAACCAGTACCCCGATTCTGGTATTTTACTGATATTAAGACCAGCAAGGCCTGGCTCCAAAGCCAGAGGCTGTCAGAATGCAGGACACTCTGCACTTGCCAGTTGACTGTGGTAGGCTGAAGCCTTGTGACAAGCTTGCCAAATATCAAATAAAAAGTCTTTTGCAGAGCTGGGACTGAAGTCCCCGTATTTCCACAATCCTAATGCAGCACTTGCATTTGGGATCTAAATGGCAGAGAAAGTTTGTGGTGCACTGGGACTGCAGCAAAGGCAGCACAAGGCTTAGGAGGAGGACATGCCAGGACTCCTCTCTGGCATGACAAGTCTGCATGTGCACAGCATAAAAATGGATACCCAGTGCCCAAAAATGTATAGATTAAACATAAACACATGCAAATGCACTGAAAATTTCTTAGCACGGTCAAGGGAGATGAGATAGTTCCATATGTTTAATGCAGTAAAGAGAAAACTCAGACCAGACCTTTGGGTTTCTTTTGTTTGGAATTTTTTTTCTTAATTACCATCTGTTGAAATTAACATTAGGGGGAACTTTTGGGCAAAGCAAACATATTTCTTTTTAGCAATAAGATCATTTGATCATAAGGGCAATTCTCATGGCAGGAGTTTTAACTCCTGCAGGCTCCTAGTTCTGTTGCTTTGAGCCCCATTTTTCCACCAGATAATATCACCACCCTACTCTAGCATAACACATGCAGAATTGTGCCTTCATCTGCAGTGAATAAAAATATTTGCCGGACTGCAATTGAGTTAAATAAAATGAGACTTCACCCAAATTCCCACTGACTTCAGCATGGACAGAATTTTATCTATCCTTCCCAAGAAATTCAGGCAATGGCAAAACACTGGCTTAACCCAACATTCAGCTGGGTCTTCACAGTTTCAGTCAGAAGTTATAAGTGCATCAAACTCTGACAGTGGCAGGACAAACCCAGAAGAAGATGTCTGAAAAGATGATTAACATTGCATTAAGGACAATGAATGTTCTGTAGAATAAATATTGTCTATCCTTCCTCACTTATTCACCTTAAGAAGCACCACCCATTTCCAGCCCATTCCCTGTGCAAATATTCAACTTGTCAGTGCATTATAACAACAAAACATTGTCTGCTTTCTAAAAACGCTAAGTCTGCTTGCTCCTGCCATGAGGGATCTCACCTCAGGAATGCAGTCATCATGGGTCACTACCCTGACAATATCATCCAGGGGCAGCAGTGAATTGCACTTGATCTCTGTGTACACATTCTTGCCCTCGGTGCAGGCAGCCAGCAGCTCCACCAGAGTGATGTGATAGGCCAAGGGGCCGCTCTCATCAGCTCGGTCTCGCTCCGAACACATCATCTGGAGCAGCAATGGGAAGGATGCTCTGTCGTTGTAGAATATCAGCACATCTTCACCACCATTTATCAGCTGAGAAAGAGAGCACAAGGTTTTGAGCACCCTGCACTGCAATCATTTTGGATTCAATTATTTTAAAGGTCTTTTCCAACCTAAATGATTCTATGATTTTCTTAATTTCTTATTTTATCTCTAAGTATGCAAAGATTCTCTAGCTAAAACAAAAACAACAAAACAAAATTTACTCTGATGCAGTTTGCCAAATGAACATGTCAAAACAATATCCAAGAGAAACTTCTGCTCTTATCAACATAAGTGCAAAAATCTGGAATAACTCACCAAGGAATGCACTAATGCAAGGTGAATTTGATGTTTGACTTCTGTGTAGCTCTGTCTTTACCTAAGACAGCATGCCATCCTTATTATTCCTACCATGTCAATGTTTGTGTGAAGTTAATTAATTATCCTCACCTCCTGCTAGGAGGCCAGGATGCATTATTATCCCTGTTTCATAGATGAGCACTTGAGGTGCAGTGAGATTAAATCTTCCACGCTGCCTCACACAAAAAGCCTGTGGCTCACCCAGAATTGAACCCAGCTTTTCCCCACCCTTGCTCAGTATTGGAAACAAAGGGAGATTCTTCCCACCCTGTGCAAATTTGGCAGGCAGGTCATAACTTTGTCAGTGTCATGTCAGCAGTTTCATTTAGCAGAAAACTGGTGTATGTGATAAATGTTTGATTCTGCTACAAGTGCTCTGCTCATCTCAGGAGGATCCAGAGCGGCACTGGATGCAGGCAGCCCCATCTCAGCACATCTCACTGAAGAGTTTTGCTCTAACCCTGTTTGGAATCCTCTCTCCATCACTGTCTTTTGAAGCACAATTCACTCTCAATGTGGGTGAAATAAGCTCCCACATACCCCTGCAAGTACAGAACACACCCTGGCAGCTCAAAAATCACACTTATTTTGTGAGTTAGGCACTTGACCTATTCCAGTCCATATGTGACATGAAATCCCAGCTTACTCAATTCAAGGGTAGTCATAAAGGTTGCTGGAGCTGCTGAGAAACAAGAAAGCAGCAAGAACAGGAATTAAAATTAGTCTCCCAGAATGAAAAGTCAAGAAACATTTCATTACACTTTCCAGGGTTTCAACACTTCAAATTTTGAATTCACAGCATTTCTGTTTGTGCTTTCCCTGTTTCTTGCTTATTTTTACTTTGACATTTGGCTGGAGTGAATTGTGAATTCAGTCTCTCCTGCAATTCGTATTTCTCATTTATCTTTCAGTTTCTACAGTATTTCTATACCCACAACTTTTCAGACATTTTCTAGACAATCCACAGTGCAAAAAAATATTTAAAGGGATGAGAGCTAAGGACAAAACAACCCAGCAACATTTTCTGCTATTAAAGTATATTTTCAGCAAGTTTAGAATTCTATGGTAATATAATGAAGGCTGTCCAGTATTGGAGCAGCTGTTGATACTGTGCAAAATATTACTCCAGAATACTACAGGTAATAGAAAACTCTGCTGCCACACTATTTGGCCCAAAGTAAATTCTATTTTCTCTTCTGTAATAGTGTTTACACTGACAGGCAGGGTTCGTCCAGGAACCTCAAAGTCTGCTTGTAATGAGAAAAAATGCCCTAAGGAACCTTTCACGTTGGTAAACATCATTGCAGAGATGGAGACCGAGGAGATGAGAACAAGGGAATCAGCCAGATTGGGGATGTCCAATGGATTTTATGACAGTATTCTCTTGCCATGGTGCTCCTTCATCTGCACGCACTTTCTAGAACATGTAAATATGAAGATTATCCCTCACTCCCAGTAAATGGGAATAAGCTACAATGTACTTCCTGTGGGTGAAAGAAAACACAGGAGGAGCTGAGGCAAGCTGTAGAGTCATATTCTATCTTGTCTTGTGGTAAATTGTCTATGTGCCCCATCTGGAGGCACAGGAAAAGCTGCAGCGCTTGATTAAGGCCACAAAGTACATCTCAGTTGTCTACAGAGAAACTGTCCCAACTCAGTGGCAAGTTCCAACCATTTGTTCCCTTTAGAGTGGATTGCCACTCAAGTGCCATTCAAGTTTCACAATATGCATCCTATTCTAAGAAGTCATAATTACTTACCTGTAATTTCCTACTTTTTGAAAAATAGATCATTATCTTACCCCATTTCATCAAAACAGGGTTGTTCCCTCCCCCCAGGAAATTCCTGCAGGACTTATGATGTGAATGCTGTATCCAAGTTAATTTCTACTTTTCTCATGGAGTTAGCTTGGAAATGTAATATGACAGTTTATCTTTGTGCTGTTACAGGTCAATAGCAAAATATATTGAAATTGAGAAAATTCTGAAAATTTTGTTTGATGATTACAAAACTCTCTACAAGAGCCTTCACTTGAAGCAGAAAAATCTAAAACCACAAAGGCACAAGAAGTGTTTGAATTATGTAAATCAAAGGCTTGTAATTGATATTGCATGTTAAAATACTTCAGTCAAATTGAAAAGGTTGAAGTGAATTTCATTAAAGGTTATCCATGTAGGCAGGAGTTTTATTTTCTTAATTAGAAGTTTTTCCTCTTGTTACTGTGGAATAAAATTTCAGTGGGATTTCATTTTGTTCATACCACAAAAAACTAAAGCTTATCTCTGATTTCTTTGTGAAGATGCCTCTTAAAAAAACCAAACCAAGCCAAAAAAAAAAAGCACTTTGTAAAGCAAATAAAAATGTTCCTTGGACTCTAATCCAACCATGACTTTTCACCATATTCAACTTTACCCACTTACTAATCCCAAGGAACTGTTAACATAATTACAGTTAAATGCACAAGTGTCTGCAAGTTGAAGACTTCATTTATCATGCTCACAATATATCAAATCTTGATTGCAGAGAAAGTCAATTAGATATTTGCCTAGGAAATTTATTGGCATAAAGATTTTTCCACAAACCACTTGGTTGAACTTACTGGGTCCAGCTAGTTAAAGCTAAAGCAGCTCTACTGACCCTCACAGAAATGCACTGAAATAAAACAAAACAAAAAAAAAGGCAGAAACTAGGATTTAGAATTGCTACCTGTTAAAAAAAAAAGTCTACAACACTATTTAGACCAGTCCATAGAGGCAAGAGCCTCTTGTATGGCAAACCCATGCCACAAGAGTGGGTAAAAGTGATCCTAAATTACATTACAGGAAAATGAAGGCTTATGTAACTCTCAGATTTCCATGCTACATCATCTACAAATAAACATCTCTGTATCACCATGCTAACACTCATGTTTTCTTTCTAGTAGTTATACAGATGGCCTTACAAAATTAGATCAAACTCCCAAAAACGTCTGCTAAAATATTCATTATTTGTGACGCCGCTTAAAATTCTAAAGCGAGGATGCCATTATATCTCATTGGTATCAAGAGCAGGAAAAACAGCCTCAAAATATTCAAGTGATTAACATGCGAAGCCTTTGCTTACCTCTGTCATTACCATGTCCTGGCACTTTTTCACGTATTTGCCATCTGCTTTCACGATGGTCTGCAGGAATCGCAGGTACTCCACGTGCCGGCCGTGGGTCTCAATGCAGTGCACAAAGTGCTGCACCACCCTCTCACTGATCTCGTTGCACAGGAGGTAATTATTCATGAAGATGTGTCTCATGGTCTCAGCTTCCAGGAGCTGAACAGATCAAAAACAGCCTCATGAGCACAGCAGATCTGCTTGGAGACTGAGAGAGGCACGGGATTCTCGAGTAGAGGAAGGCTCACTGCTAAAGGGAAACTGGAGAAATCCTTTTCAGTGATATCAGGGTCCAGCCTTCAGTTTTGAGGGGATTTCTCCACACTTCCCTATAAGTACAAACAGTCCTAAAATGGGCATAAACCAAACCTGTGTCCATGTGGAAGGTGAAGACACAAACACACACACACTACACTGCTAGAGCACTCTGCAGGGGCTTTGGAATATGAGACACCTGAGACCACCCTGGCCCCACTCAACATCAAACTTTGCAATGAGGCCACCAGATGAGATGATGAGCAGCTCTGGCTCTCTGGGGGCTCACAGAGGAGGCATTTCCAGCAGGCAAATCCCTGCACATGCAGCCTGATGGTCTCAAAGAGAATGTCTCTTTTCACGCTAACTCCAAAAGAAGCCTAGGGCTGTATATGCGTGAGCAGCATGGAACAAGAGGAACAGATCTGGAGCAAGAAGGGATTCTGCTGAAGACACAGCACCCAGACTTTGTGCATTCTTGGGGCTTTTGTTCTAGGTTGGTCCCTTGGACTAATGGCTCCTGAGGGTCAGGTGTGCTTCTAAACAGACACATGTCTGTCTAGTGTCATCTAATAAGAATCCACATAAAGTTTGCTCCACAATGTGCACAAGAGCACAATAACTGGGATGGATGATCAGGAAATCAGCTTCAAAAGAACAGAAATACAAGTGCAAGCTGGCTCCACACTGCACCCGAGTTAGGTGTCAGCATTGGATGTGATAGGAACCAGGCTCTGGTTCCCACTGGGGTCAGCCCACAGATGCTCACTAGTGTCACAAAAGAGCATAAATAAAAACCAATGGAACAAATGTTCCTAAAGTGCACAGGCCAGGGTCTGCAATCCTCATACTCAAAATTCCTTCTAATAAAAGCATGTTTTGCTCATCACTGAGCAAGTGTCATTCTATATGAATATGTCTGTAAACACCACACAAATATATGCAAAGGGATTGTGGTAAAAAGTTGTATTGTAAAGACAATGATTTAATAAAAGGTCAGACTTTATATTAGTTGAATCAAATGGGACCATCATCAACAAAAATGTGTGAGTCTGATCTCTTGTTACACAAGGTTTATGACAGCAGTCACAGTATCTTCTACCTTGACTTTACAGTCCATCAGTGAGTGAGTCAGGATGAATAAAGTCAGAGTCAAGTTCAAGACAAGGATGTGACACATATTCATAGATCCTTCCAGTAAACCCCACAAGTTCCTTGGTTTTTGTTTTCCATTTTTAAAATGTCAACATTAAAGCAAATGACATAAAAAAGCAACACTAAGGGAAATGAGAGAGGAGAGAGGAGGGGAAGCATAATTTAGTGAAATTATTTATTTAGCACTGGGATGTTTCAGCAAACCCAAATTTAATTCCAATTATCATATTCTATTTCCAATGAAATACTTACCCCTGGAGTTAAGAACAAGTTGAGATTTTTGTGGAGGAGAACTTGATTCTGAGGATTTCCTCGGCAGAAATTCTGAAGAAAAGTGTGGGCTAGATTCATAACTTCATTCATCTTTTCATCACTCTGCAGGAAGGAAGGACAAACAAAATCAGCTGGTTATATCTAAACATACTTGTTAAAACCACACAACATCAATTCATCCAGGAATAAAAAAATTCTCCTGAGCCTTTATAGGGCAGGAATTCTCCCTCTGGCAAAAGTAACTAAAGCAGTTTCCTTCAGAGTCCATTAGCTGCTGTACCTTACTCTGAATCAAAACATAGGGAATCATAGGTAGGAGCATAAAATCAAAGTAAGATTTCTACTTGTGTGGCTATAATTTCCTAGTTTTAAAAAGTGCTAATGTGCTTGATTTAAAAAAAAGCAAAACAAACCAAAAATGTCGCTCTGCATTAGTTTTAAGCTTTGGCAAACATTTGGTTTTTCTATAGCTACATACAGAAACAGATGTATGTGTGCATGTGTTCATACACATACTCCCACACAAATATATCTCTAGTTTCATCCCCATTTTATATTCTTGTCATGTAGTATCCTCAGTATGATTTGATGAACCACCTGTATGGACAAGCACTGTTTTACTGACAGCTGAACCAGTGTCTGTAATATAACATGCAGGAAAACACAGTCCAGCAAAGGTTTTACCTCCTCTCAGTGATTCCTAGAAGATCTAGAAAGATGTGCTCTTTCAAAGCCTATCTAGTTCATTAGTTTGTATGCTTAATTCCACCAAATCAGTACCAAATAACTGTATCTTGTGAAAAAAAAAATGGCACATGGAACTAGGTTAGAGATATCCACCATAAAAACAAAGAAGTTATTTCAGATTTGATCTGTGAAAGCTTTTGGTCCTAAGGTTTGCCTGCTTCAGGAGTGGGTACAGGAACGACAGCACTGCGACATCTAGGTACCCAAGGCAGTAAATATTAAATTTTAAACAAAACTGTGCAGGCAGCTGTATTTAAACTGAGCCTAAAGTCAGTATTCTGAAGGTACAAAATGACACCATCATTTCATGTTTGTACCACAGCTGACAATTCAGATTTTAAAAAATATTTCCATTGATTCTTGGGCCTGTTGAGGCCTTTCCCTTCTTTGAGTTTGTATTCTCTACCACTAAAATTAGAAAAATAACCTTTTCATAGGGGATCTGCAGAAGGTCCAAGACTACCAAGTGGGCACCCATATTTTTCAGTAAACGCTGCTGTTGATTCCGACATTTTTTATTCTGAACACAAAGTTTGCTGAGTCGAATCAAAATCTGAAAATTAAAAAATAACAAACCAAACAAATAAATAAGCATGCAACCAAGAAAAGAAACCAGTCATGTCACACAAAACCAAACAAAGACAATTTATTTCAAAATAATTACTAAATCTACTAATCAAACAGGTATGTCAAGCAAGTTTCTTGGCAGATATACTAACCTCTTTAACAATATTGTAGTTATTGCTTTTAATGCTGTCTATCTGGGGTTTTTTGGTCCCATCCTGTATTGGGCTCAAAATGTTTGATTCCTGTAATAAAGAAAATATGACAAGTGGAAATTTATTGCAATTTCCTCAACATGAGTTAATTGTATTTAATAGCAGCAAGTGACAAAGTATTACAGAAGCTCATAAGGGATTGATATAACACAGATAATAAAGAAAGACTCATTTATTCTTTATCCAATGAGTGACAAGATTTACATTCAAGTCCTTCCTCTGACTGAAATTTCCAATGTAATTTGAGGCAATTACTCTATGTCTTCATGCTTGTGATCATTCTGGAGGAGTATGTCCCTGAATCAGAGACTGTGCACACCAAGGAATTTAAATACTGCAAGGAGATGTACCAAAATGTATTTCAGTAGTGACCAAACATTCCAAGAATCTGTACTTACAGCTGGAAAGATTACAAAATCTGTGTATGTGAACACTAAAAAGTCTGGAGAAAGAGCCTAAGACAACCTTTGCAGTTAAGCAGGTTGGTGTTCTTAACAGGAACACCAAGCATGCGGAAATTAGAGATGTTCCTCCCACAAGGGGGATGCTTTTGCCTGTATCTCTGGATGATGCAGGAAAAGATTTAAAAACGAATAGGAACCATATGTTAAACTGCACCATGAAGTCATGATGCTGCATGCTCTGGGCCTTGGCTCCTGGAAAGCCCCAGCTGGATATGATAAATAAGAGAAATCAAGTCAGCAAGGAACTGCCAACACCCACGCACCTTTCCATGCATATCTCTCAATCAAAACATGGGAGAACATGTACACAAATACTGCCACTAAGAATACTGGCAGTGTTGGGGGGTTTTCTGCTGTCAGCTGTGGTAAGCCTTTCTTAACAGGAAACAAAAATAAATTAAAATATTGGACTTTGGATGCTGACACTATAAAGCATGAAGAAAAAATCTAGCAGATCTTGAGACTGACTCACAGTATGACCACAAGGATGCAAACCAGTATAACAGCATTAAAAAAAAAGAAGAAACAGGTGCACTTCTGAGTTTCATTGTGTCCTCAAACTTCCTACTGTTTTAGAAAAGAGAAATACACCAAAACAAATATATGCAAGCCAAGCTGAATGTTTATATATCCGGAAACCTCTCTCTGAAGTTTCTTAGCTGATGGTGAAGTTCAGGAGTTCTATAAATCCCATCTGGTGCTAATTTCCAGTGAGGTAAGAACAGCTGCACCGCTTGGCCATGGAAGCTGTTTATAAGAGTGTCAGCACTGCTGTTCAGTGCTGATCTATGTAACAACAGTGGATTTTATTTGGTTAGGTTTGTTAGTATGCAGGCTGCCATCTCTCTAGCTGTTTGAATCAATACTTTGGGAGATGTTTCAGGCTTTTTGCTATAATTAACCACCCTCCTCCATTCTGGGATTGTGGGTTTACCAAGATTAATTTACCTGTTAGTTTTATCAGCATTCTTCCTTCATCAAAGTGGTTTTATAATCCATGTGAACTGTATGTCTTATCTGGAAGTACTGATCAGCATTAAACTGCTGAATGTATCCTTTCTCCTTACAAAATAAACAAGTGTTCATTGAACCCCTAAGAATATGCCAGGGATGTAGTTACCAAGAGATAATCACACCACTGGGATATCAAAGACACTCAGTTGCAGATCTGGCCTCATTATGCCCCATGATAGACATTCCCTGTCACGCTTTTCCACAGGGGACAGGCAGGCATAGAGATCTCAGGGAGAAAGGTTCTCACCTGAGTACCCCACCTTAAGAAAACTGTATTTTCTGAAAGAGACTACTCCCTTCTACCCATAAAATTCCTGGAATGACACTGCATTAAGTCTTAGATCCTTTCTTGCTAGTTGCCAGTGGAGACTCAGATTGCAGCATTCAGTCTGAGCAGTCTCCCTTATCCCAGCGGGACAGCAGTGCAAGGCACTTGTCAGTGTCCCCATGGCACAGCTCTGCCCTCCACAGGCTCCACCAGGGGAATGAGGGACACACATGGAATTCTTAGTTCACAACCTCAACCTTTATGTGATGTTTGTTCAAACATTCCCAGAACCAAAGCAAGGTCTCACAGACCAGAAAAGAAAGTAAGGGAACACCAGGTATTTACAGGTGCTGAGTTTAGACCACTTGAAGCCTCACTGAACTTTCTCAGCAGATGGAAAAGATGAGGAACTCCATAATGCCACTGCACTCTACTCCAGCTTCACCTTAAAGTCCTTTCACTGAGCCTGTTTCTCTTTCTCAGAGCTGTGTTTCTGGTGCCACACCACCAAACATCCTCCAGGGACATGACAGTAAAAAACACACTTTCCATGGTCTGTGGTATCTCCACAGACCCAGAACACCCTTCCTAGAGAGAACCAAGTGAACAGGCTTTATCTGATTTCCCCTTTTCAAGCAGGGCTCTTATGTAAGCTCAATTTCAGCATTTCTTCCTAACCCTACTGGTGTCTCATTTATGTCTGACATAACTCCAAGTACTCTTTCCAGCTCTGATCTCCAGTCCCTATCCAGACAGTCCTGCATGGATGTAAGATTTGTCATTTTTCATGCAGAGAAATCTGGATACTTTTATAAGAGTAAGGTCTTTTTTCTACAAATCCTATTTCTGGAGTCATATGACTTTAAAAAATAAGAAAAAAAGGCCCATAGGTTATGACAGTAAGGTGAAAAATAATTTCCTAGGAAGACTCAGGCAAAAAAAAAAGGTCTTTTAAAACTCTACTGTACACCTTTCAACAGGCTTCATGTGACAACAGAAACTTGGGTCTAACAGAAGAGTGTTCTGGAATGTGATTTAAGTTCTTGTGCACACTTTATGTTGTTTGGGAAAAATTCAACACAGGCAAATGAGGCATATTCCCTAAAGACCCAGAGGTTCATCCAGCTCTGAATACCCAGTATCCATTCCAAGGAAGCATGGATCTCATGGGATTTTTGTCTGCTTAAAGCTAGCCACCTGCTTCACACATTGCAGATTATGCCCAACATCACACCTCCTACATCTGATTTAAGACCTTAAAGAGAGTATTGACCACTTGATGTTACTTTTTTGCCAGGTAAAAACAGCTCTTCATGGTTAAAGAAGAATTTAGCAGGGGTTAAAAAAGATGGACAAGATTCTGAGCTATTGTAACCTGGCACAGCTCTCAGAGAATTACCAGCAGATGATCTAACCAGCAGATTACATATTACTGCTCTGATACAATAATCTCTCTGATCTGCCAGAGATAATATTGTGCATCTACTGAAGCACTGCTAATCCATACAGGTGCCTCATGGGAAAAAACCATTCAAAATATCCCATTGAGAGGTGCCTCTGTTTCAAACACATTGTTTAGCCCCCTTTTCCTGGAGTTTCCTTGCTATCAAGGCTACCCATATGAATAAATTTCAATTTTAAAATGTAGTATAGCTAAAAAACTTTGTAATCCTGACACAATTCTATTTTCTGTTTCCCCATTAGCTTTTCAATTCATTAAATACATAAAGGAACATTTTCTTTCCTATTTGAGCTGTGCTTGAGGAAAGAAAGAAGGAAATACCACATAAGCTTCAACTCCTGATTCCTCCCTAATTTTGACACCACTAAAGATGTGGTATCAGAACATCAGCTAAGCTAGATCAGAGAAAGGGTAGGACCTACACTGTTGCAAGAATTTGGGATTCTTCCTTGAAGTGTTGGATTTGCTCCTGTATGAAGCCACCAAAAATCTGCTTCCCCAACTAGAAGGCCACGTGTGTGTCACAGATATTTGCAAGCATCTTCTCTCTTCTCCATGGCTCCAGCTTTTTTTCCTAATGTGTGGCTTCCACAACACTGTATAACCTCTACTTGGCTTTCTACTTCCCTGGAAGCTTCCTCACCCATCTTTCTTGGCACCAGGAAAGAGAACAAGGAAAATGCTGTGTCAGAAATCACAGCTCTTCATCTCTCTCCAACTCCTCTGATGAAAAGGGAAATGTGGGAATAAATATTGGTGGAAAGGCCTGCTCTGTCTACTCTTACGGCACAAACCTCCATCACAGCAACACTTTGTGTTTTCTTAAAAGCTCATTGTGATATATGAGAGTTAATTCATGCTGTATAAATAAATGTATGTACTTACAGAATGTGGGAAATGTAATAGAATAGACATTTTAAATGAAGCAGACAAACTAACCTCCCCAGCCAGGAGCAGCATCCTATTCAAATTATAACTAACTCTGGGCAGCACCAAGATTGTATCAAGCTGGCTTTACGTCTGAATAGGACTGTCCTGGCCCATCATCAGTGACTTCCTTAGACTCTGCACCTGGGAGATAACATCCAGGCCTTCCTGGCTCATGACTCAGGAATTTCACGAGACTTGGACACACCATGATGGGCTTACAGGAGCCGATATCAAGACATTATATATGAAAACCAGCTCTGCCTTCTTCCAGACTTCACGTCTGCAAACCCGGGTCTGTCTAAAGAAACGGATTTGCGTTCGAAGAAATGAATAGAGAGATGTGGTCATCCATGCCTCAGGCAGAATAAACTGTATATAAGCTGTACCCTGGAAGGACCTCTGAGGAGATACTGCCACTTTGTCGGTTGACTCTTTGGTCTCACCCAGCGTCTGATCCCGGGCTGACGCTGTCTTGATTGTGGAGGTTGCACAAAAATTCTATTTTTTGGTAATTGACCAATAAATCTTTGTTAAATTTTTGATGAATTTGGCTGGCGATTTGATCATTTATAACATCATGCTGGAGAGAAATGATTAAATGGTGACCTCAGTTTGCACTGAAAAGCAAAATTTAAAAAATCCAAACAATGAAATCTTTTAGAAAAGAAGTCTTCACAGTCCTAGATTCAAGTTCTACACCAATCAGAATGCTCCGGGCCTTGGCTCCTGGAAAGCCCCAGCTGGATACGATAAATAAGAGAAATCAAGTCAGCAAGGAACTGCCAACACCCACGCACCTTTCCATGCATATCTCTCAATCAAAACATGGGAGAACATGTACACAAATACTGCCACTAAGAATACTGGCAGTGTTGGGGGGTTTTCTGCTGTCAGCTGTGGTAAGCCTTTCTTAACAGGAAACAAAAATAAATTAAAATATTGGACTTTGGATGCTGACACTATAAAGCATGAAGAAAAAATCTAGCAGATCTTGAGACTGACTCACAGTATGACCACAAGGATGCAAACCAGTATAACAGCATTAAAAAAAAAGAAGAAACAGGTGCACTTCTGAGTTTCATTGTGTCCTCAAACTTCCTACTGTTTTAGAAAAGAGAAATACACCAAAACAAATATATGCAAGCCAAGCTGAATGTTTATATATCCTGAAACCTCTCTCTGAAGTTTCTTAGCTGATGGTGAAGTTCAGGAGTTCTATAAATCCCATCTGGTGCTAATGAGAAAATGGTATGACAAAGGCCAAAGAAACTAAAACATTAGTTCACCTACAAAATCTCAACATTCTTAGGTCAGTCTTGTGCGGTGAAGAGTGGAATTACTTGTAATGTTTGCAAACATGGGTTTGACTGTGCTCCTCTCCCTTAGTTGCAGGACACTGTCTACTTCTCTTTTCTTCCAGCAAGTCAACCCAACTGCCAGCACCCAATTGCCAGATTATTTTCAGGGTGCTGCTGCACACTGTGGCTTGCACCCAGAAAGGAAAGCAGTTCTGTGACCTAAGAATGCAGTTCCTGAAAGCATCAGGAGACAATATTGAATACATTGATAACAGAAGTGTTATTTCCTTTTCTGTCAGTTCCTAAAGCTCAGCCAGACTACTTCACATTCTCACTTTGCCACTTTGCTTAACCAGACCATGATTTTGCAGTTGTTCATGAAACTACCTATCAGTATCGAAACAATTCTGGCAGCAAAAGCTTTAAACCCACCTCCATTGGCTCTTCTCCCCCCTTGGTTTGATTGTCGCCCACCTCTCCACTCTCATAATTGCTGCTCTTCTCAACCCACAATTCAGATTTTTCTACAGTCAGACGTAGCTGGTCAAGATCAGCCTTGATTTGCTTGTAGTTATCCACATCTTGATTGGACACCAGCAACTGAACCTGGAAATGGAGAAAATTGTGAAGCTGTTACAGCAGTAGCACCAGCACTTATGGCTGGGTAATTTGCTTGACAGTTCCCATTTTAAGTCTCTTTCCAGGTGCCTTGTGCAACCTTTCCTGTGCAATTCAAACATGGCACATGCAGGCTTTTAACCCCCATTTATCAAAACCTTTAGCAGAACCTGAAGCTGTAGTTGCCCAAAACAGGAGAGTTAAAACATTCACAACATCCTCTCACCTTCTCGAATATACTGCAACATTTTCTGCACAAGCAGATTTACAGGCTCTTGAGTTCTGTGCAGAGTGAGCTCTGATGCACTGATCATGGTCCTCATGGCATTATAAGGTACAGTTACACACTATTAAAGCAATAGTTAGAAACACCTACTGCTTTAGCACTGTGCTTCAGAAGGAAAAAAAAAGGATGGTATGACAAGGGATCAGGGCATCCAAAGAAAAGTCAGAATGCCCAGCAATTTTAATGATCTCCTACACCACCATAATCAAATATTGAAAAATAACATACTTTCACACTGTTAGGCCAGCTTAGAAAAACTTCTCTGAATACAGCTGACAAACTGACTTTCAGGTTCATGGAATTTCTCACCATCTGAGAGGTTGCCACTTATTAAGATTAATCTCATTTTTCCTTTTCCTGCACTGCTCAAATTATCTGGGTTTTTCACTGTTATGTGTAGTTCTTGATTTAGCATGACCTACGCATTTTCTTTCTTTGTATTGCTCTCTGTTCTCCCAAGATTATTAATGAAGATAATATGCCAAAAAACTATCAGCAATCTTTACAGTAAATTAATAAACACACTTAAGAAATCATACTCATGTAAAAGATTAGGGTCACTGACAACACTGATGTTGTTTTTAAAACCACATTACATCCAGGCAAATATTCGCTATTTTGTAATATAAAGTTTTGTCATAATAATCTCTCTTGGCTTGGCAAAACCTTGCTATTTTACAGAACTTATGAATGCTGCTCAATTGCAGGCATTCTTATTCCACGTGCTCTACAGTCTTTTCTGTTTATTTCTCCATTAGCCTTTTCCATCCTTCACAAAAACACATTAAGCAACTCAGTCCTTGCTTACCTGGGAATAACAGCTATTTATGCAACTAACCAGCACAGCCTAGCTTTAAATACCTGGTGGGAGGCCATTATGCTGCACAACAAAAACATTAAACAAAAGCTTTTCAGGTCTTTATCATTCATCTGTTTGCACAGGAGAGGAACCTCCCTGCCTTACATAACGATGAGACAACACGCAACCCAGCTCTTGCAATCAGCATCAGATGTTCTTATCAACATATGTTATAAAAGGTTATGTAACAGAGGCATCTCTGTCCTGCAGCCCCATGACATCAGATTTCCCTGTCCTAATCCACGGACACATGGAGCCTGCACATGCACTGCTACCAGAGGGACAAAATAACAGCTGAAAACAGGCTTGGCTCTGTCCCTGCCTTCCTGCTATTTGGGCATGGCTGTATCAGGCAGGGGAGCCCCGTGCAATGACACCTGAATTGGAATTAGAAGCACCAGGTGAATAACAAAATAACAATAGCCAGCCTAAGTGGCCCTGAAGACAAAGAAGTCTCACTGCTGACACGGGGACACTGCTTGCCAAACATGAGGCACCGGCTCTGTCCCTGAGGGATCCCTGTGAGAGTCTCACCAGGGACCTACACTTTTCCTAATGGATGCAGTGCCAGAAACAACAATTTCTGGGGGCACAGAACTGTAACATATACCAGCACATATGGCCAAAGAAGTCTGCTGATACTTGACCTCTGAGGAAATAACACTGTCATGCAACAAACAGCAATTTAAGTAGCAGAACTTAAGAATTTAAGTAGCCTTTGGGAAGGCTCCCTGTATTCAGTTTCCTGGGATAACACTCAGCCCATCCATACCTGTTTGAATGCTTGCAGAACTTCTGCTCTCTGGCTGAAGTGCTTGAACAGCAGGTGCAGAGCCCCTGAGAGCAATGGGGGGTAGTCGTGCATGATCAGGTGAATGAGGACCCGTAAAAAAGTTCTGCCCCCTTCATCATCAAGCTGAACTGCATTCTTCTCCTTTCTGCAACAGAAATGGGGAGAAAGAATCAAATAAAGTGAAGTAAATAAGAAAAAATAAAAGCTCTTGAGATAAATATGCCTCTATACACCATCTTCACTTGACAGAGCTCTTAAAATCAAATTAAATATGCTGCAGGAAGGAAATTACAAATATGACTTTAACATATTTTACAATGACTTCTCTCCTACAGTTATTGCAGCAATCTTATAGCATAATGGACACCATGGAGCAGAAGTAAGTATCTATGAGATGTGTCAAACATTGTGATTAAAATCTGTATTGTAAAAGCATTCGTTTATGTCATGGATAAGTTGAGCCAGGTTCATCCCCATTCCAAATTAAATGAAGTAAACTGCATTTCCTCAGAGATTAATTTGACCCTTTCCTTTTCACTCCTTCCCTTTTCAGCTACTATTAAAATTTCATTTAAGAAAAAATAAGATCAAAAATAGCAAGAATTGCCAAAAGCATCATATTTCTGGAATCATATTCATAATGTGGAACGGCAGAAAGCAGATTTACACTTAACATATCAAAGCAGAAATAATGTTTCCAAGAAACCATTCGGCCTCTCTGTTCATTTTAAAGATGCAGATGCCAAGGGCTGTGTGTTGTTTTACATTATGGGAGCTCAGGAGAGGCCTGGAGGCATTGCTTATGCTGGTAAAGATTGAGAATGCATGAGGGACTGAGAGAGGAAAGATCACAGTGCCCACATTGCAGATCCTTCTCCTTAGCTCCAACAAAACCTTTAAAGTCTACAGCCTTGTCTAAATGGAATTAATTTTTACTGGCATAATTATAATTATATCCGTAAAATTAAATCAATATAGTGATAATGGTAATAACTCTCCAGTGTGACTGTTTTCCATGGATTACTTTTTTCTGTTCAAAACTCTGCAAGCATAAATTGTGATCTACAGGCCTCTGGTGGACCAGGAGATCATGGCAAGTGGTCCTGATCTGAGGAGGCACAGGAGAAATTAATGTTGGCACAATGTTCCCAAGGAGTTTGAACACCAAGTGCAATGACAACAGGTCATGCAATCTAGGAGAAATCCTGAGGGCCAACAGCAAGCTGCAGATCCAGGAAATCTGGGGCTGTAGCCATAAGACACACCAGAAAAAGAGTGGCTTTTCAGCACCCACGTGAGGCATTATAAGATAAACAGAAAATTAATGTGGTTCAGCCCAATACACCTGTACACAATTCCCCAGCTGCCTTTGGGAACACAACAAAAGCTTTCTACCAACTCTCTTACAACTAAGAGGGTGCTCATAGCCAATCCCACAGCCATCCAGGCCAGCTGGGCTGTTTGCTTGATTGAATCCAGGTCTTTCCTGGCACGTTTCTGTTCAAGTATGGCTTATGCAATTAACAAGCAGGCAAGAGAAGAGAAAGGGCTATAAAAATAAGCACAGAATAAACAGAGATTGGCCATAAGAAATATTGACATGAATAAAAAGATATATAAATATACATAGAGGTAAAACTTCAGAATATACCTGCCAGCAAACATGGTTTCAGCCTGAGCTGCAATTTCATCTATGTCAGGAACAATTGCTGGGAAAAAAATCAGAAGAAAAAATTGAAGGCAAAAAAAAAGGAAAAAAAAGAAAGAAAGCCAATGATCATCATTTAATCTGCACAGCGATATGGAATTCTGTTCCTCTTTTAAGCAGATGGTATCAAGTAAAGGTCTAACTAGTCATTCCCCAGCTACACCAAATTTCCTTTCTGCAAGAGTAGCAGAGAAGAAACAGGATATGGGGCAGAGGTAAATTGTGTATTACTGTTCCTGAGGAAGAGAATTGTAGTGATGAACCAAAGCCACAGGGTGCTAGGTAGGAGCTGTACTAGCCACCAGCAGTGACCCACAAATGATGCAGACAGTCAAACTTCTACATTTTTTCGTGTATTTTCTTCTTTTTCCTTGAGCCAACCCCAGCAAAGCATACACATGAACTTTAGAATATTTACCATAAACCCAGTTATTTGCCACACCACCATTTTGCTTTAGAATGGCTTCAATGTAACTTATTACTTATGACCTGTATTTAACATATGCCCACCTCCAACTACAGCAATTCTTCCCTACTTGCAGGTATTCACACAGACCTTTTGAGCCCTTGTGTGTGCATGGGAATGCCCCCTGGAAAGCCAAATTATTCCTGTACCATGTTCACCTCACTTAAACCTGTACTCATCCATCCCCAAACACTATCCACTTACCACCATGCAGTGTTTTGGGAAGAGCAGACATAAAAGAACAAAATATCATAGTGGGGAAAAAGGAATCACTTTTTTGTTAGAGGAGGAGGACAGGCCAGCAAAAAAAAAATTGTGGAATTCCTAATTTTTTTTATTTTTCACAAGCTTTTCAACTTGCAGTAGCCTGTGTCTTTATGCTGCAGTTAAGCTCAGTGTTTGCAGTTGCCCACCCAGAATTACTTTGATTGAAAGAAAATAGCAAGGTTTACCTGAGGCAGTCCCTGGTGTGTCAGGTGGGGATGATGAAGAGCAGTCAACATTTTCAGTGTTTTCCCCAAACTCTCTCTTATAGATAGACAGCATGTAGGATATTCTGTAGTCCAGTCTAACACTGAGAATAAACTACAAGGAAAAAAAAATGAAGCAAATTATTTTAAGTTTACTATGAAAAAACAATCCAATACATTCACCAGTTTTCTGCAGTTCCTTTCTTTACCCTGCCCATCCTGAGACATGCTGAACTCTGCCCTATGGATTGCCTGAGTACCACTGGGTGTGTGCAGAGGCTCCAACACACTGCCTTGTCCTCACTGCCTGTGAGCCAGATCAGAACCTTCAAAGCCAGGCTGACATCAATTATTTCATATTTCAGCTGGACTTTCAATGCCCCATAGAGTGGAACAGAGAGCAAGCACAACAGGCCCAAGGCTCACCCTCTCAGATGCCTGAAAAATTCCTTTTTGTTCCTCAGCTGTGAAACTGGAAACTCATACAGGAAAAATCCTAATTCAGACCTGGAAGTGGTGTTTTTATATTGGAATAGTGAGGAAAATAACTAGGCTGGAAGCATTAGTATCAAATTAAGGGCTGACACATACACATGGATGCTTCTTACCCACAGGAAATGCAAGCATGTAATCAAACACCTTTAAGATTATTTAACATATTTTACAATCAGTGGGGATGAAAGACATGTGCTGGGTTTCCAAGGCTGAGGTGACAGGTGATCTGAAAGGTGAGTTAGCAAATGGTGGCAACCTGTTTCTTTGGTCTACAGCTAAAGTCAAATATGCTTCCCAGACCCACTGCAATAGGATTTCTCTATTTTGGTTCCATTATTAAGTTGCCTCAGAATTGTACAGGCAAGATTTTTAAAAATAAAAATTTCCCAAGTCCATGCATAGTCAACGAAGTCTATCAGACCATCTGTTTAATTCTGGCTGAGGGCAGAATAGAAATCATAAGTTAAACAGTCTTTACTTAAAGCAACAGGAAGATATGTTGAGAATTAAATTACTATAAACTGAAATATTTCTGAGAATAAAATAGCTTTAATCACCATTATACTTGCTTTGCATGTTAGTACAATAAATCTAAAATATTCTTACTCGCCATTGAGGCTAATAACACAATAATGAAAGGTAATATGATTTAAATTAATCCTTCCTCATTGCATTTTAAATGAAACTGAATTATTTTGTATTTCTTGTGGACTAGGATCATATATATGCACATTTACTGGGATTCACTCAGCATATGACAACTCACTTATCTGAAGTAATTTGACTATGTGACCAATCCTTAACTACCAAACCACAGATTAAGTAAGAAATTAGGATTAAGTGCTCTTCAATCCTGAGTGGTCTTGCAATGAATGTTCTGTGAAAAAGGAAAGGATGAGACTGAGACAACATGTGATTCCCTCAGGGAATGCACAGGACAAGGTCCTGGAATCATCCTCCTAGGCATTGACCAGTAAAGCAGGACACTATGGAGAGAAATTCAGTCATACAAACAAGGAAAATGAAAAGCAATACACGTGATTTGTGTTATTTAGGTCATATAATTTTGTAACACTCTGTCTTTCATTGTAAATTTTAAAGTAAAGGAGGCCTAGAACCAAATAATGCAGTATTGAGTATGTTCTAACAATTGATAGCCTTTCAGATGACAAGTAATTAGAGTCATCTAAATAATTTATGAGCAGTCAGAACAAATGGAATCCTTCAAAAGTGACATTGGTACCAACAAATCCAGAGAATTTATAGAAAACACTGAAACATTCCTTCAGGGCCCAAGCACTGCAGATAGCAGGATTCAGTACACAGAGCAAGCGTGTGCCACTTCACTGATTAACAGCACCAAGTGAAAACTGCCTCTCAGGAGGCAGGCTGGTGTCACCCAGATTGTCACATCAGCTGGGAGAAAATCACAGCAGCCCACAGACTGTTCTCAACCCAACAGTGGAAATCTGAAATGCATTAATTGCACCAAAAGTGTGCAGCCTCCCACAACTCCAGTAGGGCCAGGGCCAATTCTGCCCTTTATCCAACTACTGCAACAGAGGGGTCAAATGCTTAAACCTAGCAACCACTCCAGCGTTAAGTGTGTGAAAGAAACTGGAAACAGACACACTGTGTTCAGGAAACATTAGTGAGGCAGATTAGAGGACAAGTTGTCTTTGCACAGTTACAGTGAGAAAGTTTCCACAGCATCCTGTTCCTTCAAAAGTGAAGCTGGTACAACAGGGTGAGGACCACAACTCTGCAATTGTTCACACAGAGGACTAGTCTTCCTCATATCAAGGGGTTATTTCTACAATGAGCAGCCCAGTGAATAATAAGAATGTGGGAAACAGAACTGGCCACTGTGTGAGTAAAGAACTGTGAAATGACTGCTGTGTAATATACAACCCCTCATTATTACCTGCAAAATCTCAATGATTTTCAATTTGGTGTCCATTACAATCACATCTTCACTGTCTGCAGTACTGGCTTGCTTGCTTGGGTGAATGCTTGGCTGTATGTCAGGGGTACTGATGGGAAACACAGACCCTCTGCTCAGCACCATTTGGGTCATCATCTCTCCTACCCCATGGATGGTCCTCATGACGTTGTTCCCTGTGCAAAAAACAAAACCAGACACTTTTCCTAGGACTAAAGCACATTTACAATACTATATATCACACATACATCCATGCTGTCAAACCCCTTTCCAGTCTCAAAAGGCATATTGAAAAAGAAGCCCTCAGCTCCTGAGCTCCTTCAAATTACACAATTAGGCAAAAATTTCCTATGCTGATTTTCCAAGATATCATTACTTACAGGTCAACAGATGGTAAATATGCCAAAATATTTCCAGAGTTCTGTTAACATGTACAACAAATGATAAAAAGTAGAACTAAAGAAATCTCACCCATTCCTTTCCTGAAGGTGTATTATCCACATCCAAGATAATTTGTTAAAGAGGTTTAACTTGTTTTCAAGAATATTTGCAAACTGAGTGTTGCATATCCAGTATTATAGAACTCCCTAGGCAAGCAATTCCAGTACCTGACTATACTTATCATTAGAAAACTTTTATTGGTATTTTATTAATACCATCTATTGCTGCAATTTGGAGACACATGGGAAGAGTTTTAGATGTCACATTGAAGAAGAGTAAAGAGATGAGGTTGTGTCAGTCTGATCAATCTCTTTGTGTGGTTCAAATGACAGGTCACAACCCAAACCCAACTGACACAACCAGCCAACCATCCCCTTCCAAAAAAAAAGTCCCAGGAGAATGCCAGGCTTGAAGGCTGTCCTGAAGGTCAAGCTGGTATCTGTAATCACAGTGCCTGTTGTAAGTTATTCATGAGGAAAAAAATTATTTTACACTGATGTGGTAAAACTTTATCCAGGTTGCAATGGTACACTGCAAAATCTACCAAGAAATACCATCTGTTCCCACAGATTATACTGGTCTTCATAGTGAATTTTGATGGGAAAAGCATCTCAGTGAATCAGTGGCTTCCTTGCAAAGGTGGGACAAGAAAGTGTGAGAATATTGTGCTACCTATCTACATGAATCAGTTTCCTTTCTTGCAAAACACAGGTAAGAAGGAATGGAGGAAAGGAAAGGAATGACAGCATCTCGTCACAGGACCTAGGCTACACTAAAGGCAAAGAAAAGACTGAAGGAAATGTAGCTTTGCTGAAAGAAGCCTGAAAAGTTCTTGTCTGTGCTTTAGTACACTTTAATCACCATGCCACGGCCAAGCTTTACTCAAATTGAAGAAACCCTCTTCCCAGATAATCTGCTGTAAAAGCCAAGGCTGGATTTTATTTTGTTGGCAAAATCCTCCTCTTATTCCCTTCTTTCTCCAATCCATATAGCTCAACTACAATGTGTATGGCAGGAGAATGCCTTTAGCCCTGACTTCAAAAGGGAAACACGCAAAGAAGGTGCTTTTTCAAAGTGAATGAGGCAGATTTGTGTCAAGTTTGAGGTCCCATTCAGCATCTGGTTTGATGTGTAATCACTCTGAATCAGTCTTTTAAAAATAATACTTCGAGTCCCTACAGGGGGTGGGGGGGGAATGTACTTCTGATTTTGCATGTTGTTAGGGAAAAAACCCTAGAAGTCAAACTACAGGCTGGATCCTCACATTAGGCAGGCACAGGAAGTTCTAACTGCTTACACAGGCATAAAGCAAATAAACTCATCACAAATAGTCTCCATGACATAAAATGAAAATGGTGTGTTTTCCTTTCAAATCAAATAAAACAGTGTGGGAATAACATGGGATGGATGTCTCTCCCACACCCCAACTCCTTTCTCCCAATGTGCTAAACAAGTATTTGTACTGACCACCATGCAGTGCACCTGTGCAAAGCTACAGTACTACATGAAGGACCTTCAACCTTTAAGTACCTTCAGTTAAACCAACATTTTGTGTCTTCATCTTCAAACCATTAAATAAATGAAATCCACTTCACTCTGTCCTTAATGCTGACAGATAAGCCCACAAGACCTGTAGCTTGGGCAGCTGCAACATGGCCTGTAACACCCCTGGCATACACCTCAGTTAAGAAATTATCATCTCTCAAAACATCAATTCAAAATCTTTTTTGCTCAGTTGGGCAGAGGGAAATATAAATAGAGGGCATTTGGAAAGCTCAGGAATTCTTTAAAAACAAACATCAGTCAATGGGGTTAATGATAAGGAAACCATTCAGGTCTAAGACAAGTCCAGAAGATATTCTTCTCAAAAACAAGACACAACTGGAGTTTGTCCAAAATAAGAAAGAAAAATTCCACTTCATCTTGAAAAGTTCCTGCTCACCCTTCAAGACTGAAATCTACTGGGCATAAAGCTAATGAAAAAGTCACCGTCTTTTGGACAAGAAATCAGACAACATCTTGGGTGGACCTCAGTTCCTGGAGAAAGCAAGCCAGGATTTTGGCCAGACCATATCTTGCTTATTTCTCAGCTGTTACTGGGGTGCTGCACAGGCATGAGAGGGAATGGGATTCAACTTCTTCCATGAAAAATGAATTAGTTACTGTCTCTGCATTTCAGGACAACCTCCATAAATGAGTAGATCACTTTTTCCACCTCTAGGAAGGACAGTGAGAGGCCTGCAATAGCAAAGACTCTGAGGCACTCAGCTAATGTGATACTGGAGCCCAGAAAAGCATCTAGGAAATAAAAACAAATGAGGTGACTTCTGTCCTTTCCTGTTACCCACAGAACACCAGCGGCCAAAGGTGGCACCAACCAGTGAGAGGCAGCTATGAAGCTGCTTCCCAATGGCGTCAGTAACAAGGATAAACCCTCTGTCCACAGCTTTCCTTCACTAATGACCTTAATGCAAGTGATCTCAAAAGACAGAGGTGGGAAAGTGAAGGAGGATTAAGGTGTTACTTATTATCCCTGCCATTTCAAACAGCATTTCACTAATGCATAGGAAAGGAATTTAGTAAGAGAAAAGTCTACTTAATCCAGTTCAGTATTTACAGCTGAAAGGGGTAGTGATTCAATACTGCATTATTTCTGTCAATAACAGCAGGGAGACAAGGTGTCATCTTGGAAAACTTTTTAACAAACTGCCTGATGCTGACTATAATTTTCAGTTAATTCAGACCAGGCTTGAAGATAACATTCCCAGAGTTAAAATGCTGCAGCAACTGAAGCAATTCAGCATTTCTTTTCAGGAAAGGTATCACAACAACTATGTTTTTCAGGGTGCTGATGAAATGCAAACCTCCCCGAGGAGCAGACAGCAGTCAAGCAGAACATTCATGGATGGCAGTGAAGCAGCTGATGTGTCTAAACAGAGAGGAGCTGCTCTGCTTTGTGAAAGAAGCCAGGGAGATCCTCCATGTACATAAGGAGTGGGGAGCAGCTTCTCTTCCAAAAGATCCCCCAGTAATCATCAGTGGTGATACTCAGTGTTGTCTGTCCAGCCTTGGAAGCCTGGACCATGTTAAGCATGGATTAAATCTGTCAGCTACAAGCACGAGGGGCCAGCAGCAGTCTTGTTTGAAGGTGGTTATCCCAGCAGGGAAAGGTGTGCTTCCCTGAGGTAAGACATGCAGGAAGGTTACTGCAGCTTAAAAAGGGACTGGCTGTCTGTCAGCTAAGCCTGCAACAATGTAAGACAAAATACATTGGCTCAATAAAAGAGATTTAGGTTCTTAGTACATGTGCACAAAATGACTAAAATAAGGGAGCTCTCTCTGATCTTAGTCACATCTCCAAAGTGCTTCCTGAATACCAATGACCAAGGAAAAATTAACTTACTGCCTCAGCTAGTTAACTGAGATAAATTAGGAGAGAGAGCAAGTAGATGTGAACCCTGATTACTCTTAGGTGCACTTTGCTAGAGATAAGTGAAAAGAAGCTGAGCTGTGCCTCCATATGGTACTGCTACCCTTAACCTGCTGACCTCATCTCTGGCTGTTTTCTTTGGGGTCAAGGTACTAACATTTATATATGGCTGTGAAGCGTGGCAGGGAGAGAACAGTCCTTGCAATGTTGTGAGGTGCTAATGTGTGCAACCAACACTTCTCTCAGCAGCAAACTGCAGCACAAGCGCTCAGAGCCGTGACTAACCAACAGATGAAGAGAACACAAGGAAATCTCCTTGAATCTTTTTCCAATTTTCCCTTCTTCTCTGTTCTCCCCTCTGCCAAGACAAGTCAGATGCCAAATGCCTTCCATAAGCAGTGGACCCATTAGAAATGTTTCCTATTTAATGTACAGTCTCAACAAGATTAGTCGATGGAAGGGTGAATTCACTATGCACAAGTGGTAATTTAAAGGAGCTGCAGATTGACAGACACTGAAGGAAGAGGAAAGAAGAGAATGCTTGTCATGTTTTGAATAGACAACTGTGCATCTCCTTTTCATTACTTTTTATTACAGTGATCACAACTTCCTAATGAGTATCAGTTTCTGTCACAAAACTATAGCACATAATCTCATACAATTTGGCACGATTGACAACACAGCGGCCTCTCTGAGAAGAAAGGCTTTTCAGAGGAGTCAATTATGGGAAAAAAATAACAACCACCCAAGTAATCGAAACAGTGGATAATTTGACACTTCATTTTCTACATAAACATATTTTCTTGATAAGTCATTTACTGGTTGCAAAAATTCTAAAAGCAGAATATAAAAGTGAACAACAATCTGCTATGCAATATAGTATGGATGATAAGTGACAAAATACCATATTCAGTAAGAAAAACAACTGCTGAAGGCAGCTGGCAATTCATGCCTTTTCTTCCATTTTTCCCAGCCCATTGCTATGGAGCATTCTCAGTTTGCTCTCCAGGACCCACAGAATTCTGGATATTTCACACACAGTGCAGAGAACTGTGCAGAACCTGAGGGTGAACAGTCAGCGGAAGCCTCAAAGGCTGGCAGATCCCCTTAGAGCCAGAGTCCTCTGAGTCCCCAGAGTCCTCTGCTCCACAGAATCTCCAAGATGCCAGGGAACCAACATGCAGTCTTGTTTATTTAAAAATTACCTATAGGCGCCTGATCTGGTCCCTAGTTGCCAGGGGGGAAGGGGCCTACTCTTACTATCATTGCTGTTCAGTCTTGCTCAAAAGAAAGAAAAATGAAAAATGGATTCCTAGGACTCAGTTTTGAAAACTGCTCAGTTATTTTTAGCTTGAATAGTGTCAGTTTGAGAAGAAGTGAGTTTTTTGGGATGCTGTGGTCAAACAGCATCCCACAGTGCTCATCTCCATACACAGAAATTTTAAAAGTGCCCATATTTTCAAAAGGATTTTAACACCCAGCAGCTTTCATTAGGGACTGGACCAGTTGGATGCTCAATGCTTCCAGAAACTAAGTACCTAAAAGGGAGCTGTCACATGGAATCATAGACTAGTTTGGGTTGGAAGGGACCTTAAAGACCACCCAGTTCCAACTCCTTTGCCATGGGCAGGGACACCTGCCACCAGGTTTCTCAGAGCCCCATCCAACTTGGCCTTGGAAAATTCCAGGGATGAGGCAGCCACAGCTTCTCTGGGCACCCTGTGCCAGGGCCTCACCACTCTCACAGGGAACAATTTCTTGCTCATATCCCATCTAAACCTTCTCTGTGTCTGTGTGAAGCCATTCCCCCTTGTCCTGTCTCTTCATGCCCTTGGAGTAAATAGTCTCTCTCCATCTTTCTTGTAGGTTCCCTTCAGGCACTGAAAGGTTTGATCAAATCTTCAGGAGATCTGTTAAAGACCAGAAAAGACAAATGCATCCACTACACCAACAATTGTCATTAACCTGTCCATAAAAATAAAATATATTCAATCTTGCTTACAGGGAAAAAAAGAGCAGGGAGGAAGAAGAAATCAAAGGCTTTACAAAAATATGACAATTCTCAATATGACATGGTCTATACAGTTATTAAGTCATAGCAACAACTCTCTGACATCATCAAACCCAAGCATGCTTTTGATTAGGACACTGACACTTCAGTCAAAACCAGCACACAGGACCTTGTCTCAACCCACGTGTCACCAGGTTTTAAGACAGTATTCACAACAGCAAAACTCCAAATATCCTTGGCTTTGGGGATTTCAGTGAGATTTACACTATTGCTCCACCAAAAGCTTCCCAGAGAAAGCTTTGGTGCCATTTAAAACACATAACACCTCCAGACCTTGGGGAACATCCATGAGGGAACCACACGTGCAGCAGTGTCTAAATACCAAGGGCAAGACTAAGAATCCAATGGCAGCTTTAGCTCTACATTTCTTTGCTGATTTGGCAACATTGCTTCACGTAATTTAATTTTTCTACATAAAAAGTTACAGCCATTTTAAGGACATATAATAACAACACTTCACTACCTAAAGGAACACATTTTATTTCAAACTCTTTAGAGCTGTATATTATTTGCCAGAAGCATTAAAGCCTTACAGGTCTGCTTGTGAAAGAGCTATTAATTTTTACAGGTTTTCTACAGAATTTGTTCATAAAGACTTCAGAACCTACCATAAACAGGCCAAAAATCACACTTTATGTCTTCATTAAACCATTTTTCCTTGCTCAATAACTAGCTGACCTCAGGTAAGGCTTACAGAAAACCTAATGCCTGGCATTAAGGACACATGGTGAGGTATCACTTCCACATTATATAGTCCTCAGAAGTAATGAGGCAAAACAAAGGAAAAAACTTACACTGTGCCATGGATGTACATTTGCTCCCCAGCCCCTGAGTGAATCTGGCCACTCCAGTCTCCACCACAACATAGCCACAAACCTTCCCTTTTTATATACAAACTCTCAGCTGCCCAGCCATGGTGAAACTCCATGAAATTTCACCTCCTGACATTCTACAGGTTCTGGGCTTTTTTCCTATCCCCAAAACCACTGAGCTGTGTCAAGCATGGCTTTCATGCCATGGACGTTAGTCCAAGGAAAAAAATACATACATCAGCATGCTGGCCTTGAGGGTAAAAAGCACCATGGGAATCAAGCCTCCTAGCTGAGTTACATCTGTAAGACAGATATTGATTCCTAGAAGAGCAATGGTCTCTGGAATACCATTAATGCATGGGTCATATAATGAGGGAAAGAGTAAGGAGGAAAGAGAAATGGTTCATGCCACAGAATTAAGCTCTCAGTCTGACCTCCCCTTTGGTCTGGCAATAGTCTGCACTGAACAGCAGTTTCTTCTCTGTAGCTATCTGTGACTAACACAGTTAACTCTCTTTTTTCTTCTTAGAACCTTTCTTTTCTTGTAAACTGCTGGTATAAATTATTGCTCCAGCCTGCCAGGCAGCCACTGCCTCATTAGCCCTGCTAATCAAAGTATGCCTCAAAGAAGATACTGCAAATTGTTAACTAGACCAAAGTGCAGGTAACAGATGCAGGGCTGAGGAACAGTAGAGTAATTTTGAATAGTCTTGGATGAAATCTGGTCCTTGGAGACAAAGGACCCATAGGGACCACAGAAAAGGCAGGTGCAGCCTTGCTGTCAACCCTCAGTGGCCTTACTGATGCTTCCAGTCACTGCGTACCTCTATTTGCAGCCAAAAGGGCTTGAAGAAAATGTGACCTAACTGGAGCTGGAGCTGAGGAGGCTCCTGGGCTGTGTAACAGCAACAGAAGTGTGGACAAGTGTGCCCCGACACACAGAAACACAAGCATTCCTCTGCAGAGAGAGGCAGCAGACCTCACCAGCACTGAAGACTCCAGGAGAAGGCGAGGCCCCCCCTGTCCTGCCCCCTGGCAGGATGGAATCTTGTGTCCCTTCCAGCTGCAGGAGAAACACACCACCAAGATACAGACCCAGGCACAACATGAAGCAGCTGGGATATCTGACCACCAGTTTGAACAAGTAAAAAGAGGCATCTTCCTTAGGCAGCTGTGGGCAACACATTTAACGTGAGAATCACAGGGGTGGGAGCAATTTAAGCTTATTACAGGCAGTTTTTAAAATTTATTTTTTCAAAAAGACTGAGTAAAGTAAACCAAAAGACTGCCACTGATATCAGTGGACACTGGCTCAGGAAAATTGTAGAGCTCCTGAGGGACAGATACACTCAGCACATAATCCAGATTTGTACCACTGAGGGCTTTTCCAGCTGGTGCCCAGGACTGTGAACTGCATCCCAAGACATATGCAGCTCAAATTCAGGGATGTATTTCCTGACATGTCATTATTCTCATTCCCAAACTACAGTAACTAAAGAGCACTGAGCTGCACGGCAAATGTGTGGCTTACCTGCTGCTACTACCATGTTGCTTCTTCTTTCAGACCTGACATATGCTGTAGTTGCATGGTTTGACTAAAATCAGCTATTTGAAAGAGCAAATAGCACCTAGAGAAAGATGTGCATTTTGATTCACAGAGAATAAATTAGCAGTATTGGACAAGACAGATTGGCTCCTTACTCTGGAATGATACAGCAGGGTGCACTTACTAGGAAAGCAATGGCTTTACCTTTTAATTAAAACTGCAAGAGATTATAATGTTCTTGAAAGGTGCCAAAATGACAGCAGTACTAAATGAAATCCTCATTTTCTCCTTAAGAAAAAAAAAATCTCTTTAGGATAGAGGTAGTATATTTTGGATACCCCATTTTTGGAATCTAAAAGGGAAAAAAAAAAGAAACAGAAACCAGCTTCAAATATGCACAAAAATAATTCAAAGTTAAGACACACTGACTGAAACAAAAAAAGACGTTGGTTGCAAGATTTTCAAGTCAGTTCATTTTTAGGGTGCAATCTAGATAAGAGGCATTTCCAAAAATATTCATCCTTACTTTTTACAGGATCTTGTCTCATAAATGTTTCTTAGTCAGCTTTCTTCAATCTGTCTTCATCAAATAAGGTCACTCATGAAACTACATGTACATTACATTCAATTCTGGTTCAAGTTAATGCCACTGACAGTGGCATTAAAATTAAGTTTTCTAAAGGAAGTAACAAACATTTACAATAATGTAAGGATCAACAGGACAAGGGAGAATGGCTTCACACTGACAAGAGTAGCTTTAGATTAGATATCAGGGAGAAATTGTGCCCTGTGAGGATGGAGAGGCCCTGGCACAGGGTGCCCAGAGAAGCTGTGGCCACTCCATCCCTGGCAGTGTCCAAGGCCAGGGTGGGTGGGGCTCTGAGCAAGCCGGGATAGTGGAAGGTGGATAGTGGAGTTTAAATGAGATGATCATGAAGGTTCCTTCCAACTCAAGCCATGCTATGATTCTGTGGGTTTAGAATCTTTGCCAAACCAAGACAGAGAAATCCAAGAAAACATCAAGGACTACCTCAGCCACCAAGGTGGCTCCAAATTTAAGCAATTGAGGGAAAGGGACTTCTTAATGTAAAAGGTTAATTAAGTCTTCATGTAACTTCCACTAAGCCTAAAAATACATTCCATTTTGCAGATTTGCCTCAACAGTTCAACACTTGTCATATATAATTCCTCACTTAACAAGTAGTTTTACTGAAGTAAGTGGGTGTACTGAAGAAATAAATATTAAACAGGGAAGAAGACTCAAGGCTGCTGGTTGAAAACTTGGTTCTTTCAAGTTCTGAGGTGCACACCTCCAGGAAAGCCTTCCACAGCCAAGACTCACCACATTCTCCCACCCATCATTAATATATTTCCCAAAATCCTGACTACAGTTTTCACAATGTGGACTGGTCAAACCAGTCAGGAATCCAGCTCACCAGTTCCCAACAACTCCGCATTACCAGAATCAGATGTTGGAGACTTTTGTTGCTACTGACCTGGAAAAAGTAAATGGAAAGACAGCATAACCTACCTGTCCCCAGATTTAATCAGCACTGATTTCCCATAGAAATCTATACATTTTAAGAAAACTAAAATACAAAACCTATCATGTAAAATACATACATCCTGACAAAAATTCTCAACTTCTACAGCGATGCCACCTTCTATCTACCACAACTTGTAGAATAGGAATTACATGACTTATCCATTTGGGGAAACCTCTTTTCAAGTAATTTTTCTTAGAACCTGAAAATAACTGTGATTCTGAATTGGCATAACTATTGACAAAGTCTTGTTCTTAAATATAGATTCACTATCAATCTATGCAACTTTACACTTAAATAGTGATGAAAATTAAAATATACAGAACCTAAGCTGGTATTCAGTAGCACTTTTTCTGCAAAAGATTTACAGGATCATGGCCCTAATGCTTGATAAAACTTAAACATATTTGTTTATACCAATAAACTGTCAGTCTCAGGCATCATGACTGGCTTTCAGTGTTTGTCAAAACTGGAGTTATGAGCTACACTTCAAAGCCCTAAGCTCAAGGAATGAAATACATGTTCTTACTGAATTAAAGCTTATGCCTAGACATTTATGATCCCTGACTGGAAGCTTTAAAAAAAACCACTCAACCAATAAACAAACATAAAAACCCAAACAAAGCCCCACAATTTCTATAAACTCCAAAATTTAAACTTCCATACATTCACAATATGGACACAAAAATCACAGCAGAAACAATCATATCTTTTGTTTGTTTAAAGAACATCAATGTAAGGATTTCTGCAACTCAGGGAAGCTATTTTTTCTTTAGAAAAGAGCTAAGTTAACCTGCACATCCCTAGAGTAATAATGTGTTGGAGGGACACCTACCTGCAATATTCTGCAAAGGTTTGGTATGACTGTTATAAGTATTGGACCTGCCAGAGAGGATGCTGCAGTCTGCAGAGATGTGGAGAATGGAATCTGGCCTCCCCTAAAGGCAAGAACTCACCCTCACACCTCCCAGACTGGAGAGAGAGAGAGGTCCCACCACCCTGAAAGAGGGCAGGGAACAATCCATCTGTGTTTTATGGAAGTTATGAATAAGAAAACACTTGCTGGAAAAAATCAACAGACCATTCTGATTTTAGAAATTGCCATCACATTTTCCAAAATCTAAAAAAGCTGACTGAGGCAATTCCTACTTTCACCCTTTTTAATAGCCTAAGAAACCAGTATTGTAATTAAAAGAGACAATAAAAAGCCAGGACAGTTAACTATTATTAAAACAATGAACATGTTCTGAGCAACACAGTTTTATGAGAGAGGATATCTGCGTAAAAAGGGAAGGGAACCCTTGTGTGTACAATCTCATGATTACTATAAAATGGAAACCCAATGTATACCTACAGCTTTGCATGGTGAACAGTCCTTACTCTCAGAGTGAGGGGAGATCTAGAAAAAGTTCCTAAGAACAATTTCTGTGCTTGCCTGTTCATTCCTCAGGATCCCTAGTGCATCCTGGACAAGACAGATCCAGACTCCACAGGACCCAGGGAATACCTGTGCTTCTGGACTCACCCTTGGGATCATCTGCAGTCCAACACAAGCAAAGGCCCAGCATTTCCAGCCCAGCACCACCCCTCAGTGGTGCAATGTGCCACTAAAGTGATGCTGGTTGATTCTTGAGTGGTTCACCTTAATGAAAAGCACTCCCCTGTTTTGCTCAAGCTGTGATTTTCAGACATGAAATATGTGCTTTAAACATGAAGCTCTATGGGCTGGGTGCTCAAAGATAGTAAAAAGGGTTATTAAACTGCTTCAACTTCATCCTTGTGACACATGCATCTTGATAGCTCATGGGCAGGTAAGTTTGCACCTCCAGGGAAAGCAGGAGGAAAGGCAAGATGCTTGGACACAGCAGTTAAATATTCAGGATCATGCTGTCTCAGGTGCAAAGCGAATGCACACTTTATGTAGTTTATAGTTTCTCAATCAGAAAAGAAAAGGGAGGTTGAAGAAAAGATCTGACCACCCAAAGGCATCTTTTTCTTTTACAAAGACTGTAGAAGGCCTCTCCAGGAAGTCTTACAGCTATTTCTACATAAAAACACATTGTCTCATCACAGCAAAGTTTCAATGCCTGTTTTTAAGTCTAGACAGCACAGCCAATATCTCCAGGCTCCTGTAGGATTGCAGACAGGACTGACAACAGTCTGCACCAGCAAAAAAACCTCTCCAAAGCTTTCTAGGCATAGAGTTAGTAGAAAAAGGGGAATATCTCCCACCAAACAAACCAAACCAACCCACAGGTAATTAACAAGAGAACATCCATGGATTGTCACATCCTGACCTGAACTGATGAGTGTTTGAAAGGCAAGCATCCATGGAGACACCTTTGTTCTGTGCCTTTTTTGCTGAAAGGACATGAGACAAAACCAGGTTTCTGACAAAAAGTTCCCAACAAGGCTCCAGTACGTGGTTGAGTATTACTAAGAAGGCTACTGAGCTTCCATTTGCAGGGTGGTGCCATTTGCAACATTCCTTCACTCATTTATTTCAAAGCAAATTCATTGATTTGCATGGAATTGCCAAGGAAATTCATATAACTGAGAGCAGGTCTGTTTGCACTTAATGGGTGGTTCCTTCCTCTCTTACACAGCTTGAAAGGAAACCCTTCTACAGAAATAAAAGGGAATTAAGGACAAAACATTATTTTATGGATAATAAATGTGAGTAAAAAAAACACTAAACAAGATGTATAATCAGGATTAAAGGCTTGGGCAGAGTGAGAACTAAGCAGAAGAACCACATCTGCATGTCCCAGGTTGCAAATATGCCAAGATCGCGTCTGGCGTCAAACTGTGTCCAGAGCCATTTAAGAAGAGAGTCTGCAATGCAGTCTTTCAGGGACAAAAAAGGAAAACATAATTCCAAGTGTCTGGGCATACAGTCTTTTCTCTAGTGCTGAGGAGGGACTGCAGCCAGCTACAGCATGACTTGGTGTGCACTGCATTGCAGGAAAGTCCTCCAGATGGTGTCACTAAAGCCTGCTGGCAGTGATGGAGAGAAGATCAAGAGAACCAAGCATATGACTTCTTGGTTCAGAGATGACAATGACAGTCTACACCTCTCCAGAGTGTGTGAGCCTCAAAGAAGAAAAGAGTTGTGAAGAACAGCAACTCCTGCAGGGCATCCGTGGGAGTGACTGAGCAAAATGATGATTAGAAAAACTCAAGGCTGGGAAAAGGCCTCCCAGAGAAAGCACAAAATAATTGTTTCCAACAAGACAGCTCATCCATTTTGGTGCTGTGAGCCAGCTGGCTGGCAACACCAGCTACATATTAAAACAGTCTTCTGGACCCTCAGCCCACACCACTGTCACACCGCTCTTCCACTCACACAGGAAAACTAAATGCTACATTTCAGCACCTTCCTGGCATGCTCATTCTTCAACCTAGTTTTAAACCATGGTAGCAAAGGCAGTGGGACATACAGAATAGTCCTAGGGTTGTCAGAGAGGCATTGTGGTCTAGGTTCAAAAATGCATTCTCTAAGCTGACAAACACAGGCAGAGGATGGCCTGCTCTGGATTTCCTTTGGGTACTTCTGCCATTGTGGCACCAGAACCATCTCATTCTCCCTTTCAGTGAAGTGCTAAGAAGATTAACAATCAGCTGAGCCACAGATGAGCCACCATAATCCTTGTGCCTGGGAAAACACTGCTTGAACTCCCTCAGGATGCTCAGAGCAAGGGGCATTGAGGTTTAGAACCAAATTTGAAAGTTCCAAACAAGCAAAGGAGCAGCAACACCAGTGCAGTAAACACAAGTCACGAAGGATGCAGCTCTGTTCAAAAAGGTTCCTTTTTAGCTGATCATCTTAATGCCCCCTGCAATGCATTCTTCTAGGTGGGCTGATGTGGGAATACAGACCCTTGAAAGAGTAATGAGATTTTCCATAAATTATTTCCAACTTTAAAAAGCTAATTACCCACTGGAATAACAGTCTGTGCTGCTCATCTCACCTCCATCTTGAAACTTGCTCAGCCTTTCGAAGTACGATGATATGGGAACTTGAACAATATCCAGAATTGCCAGCAGTGTCCGGGTCAGCCTGAGAAGCTCACTAAAACTATAAAAGCCAAAGTATATGAGGTTTCGAGCCAGATGTACCACCTAGGAGAAAAAGAAAATAAAAATGAAGGAAGTGTTGACAGCCTTTGTTGTTTTCAATTGCATTTCACACAGCAGCTTCCACAGAAATTCAGATCTTGAGTGCATTCAAACTAGCACAAGTCTTGCCACTGATTTTGGGACTAAGGCCAGTGACATTAAATGTTTGTCAGGATTAGACAAAGCAATTTATCAGTTAGGTTACAGCAGACAGCAAAACCAAGGTGAGATTTAAGAAGGTTGAGAGGATAAAATTGCATCTGTGAACATATATAAGATCAAGAAGAAAGACTCTGAGAAATTATTTTAAAAGGCAGCAGATTTGGGGAAGATGGAAGTCAGCAGAAGAGTAAGATGATAGATTTGCACAGAGGTGATTTCAGGTGACCAGAGGAAAAAGCAACAAAGAGAAGTAGGCTGGAGGAAGAACTATAAATGCTATAAGCATTTTCCCTTTATTCTTTGCTATGTGAACCTAGAAAATCTAGGCCTATCTAAAGTTTCTGTCAAGAATTTCGAACAATGTTTAAACCACAGGATTAGATTATCCAAAGTGTTTCACTGAGTGTAATACCCTATACAGAAAACAGCACCTTCTTATACTGAAGAATCCTTACAAATTGTTTCACTAATTTAGAAAAAACAGGAATATTCACCATTCACTCTCCAGAAATCCCCTCTCCCTCCACTGAAATGCAACCACCCCAGAAGAAGGAAGGAAAGATTGGAAAAACACAGCAGACAAGAATATTATTTTCTGCAGTCAGCACCAAGAACAATGGAATTAGGAACAGATGCTTCTTTAGGCTATTTTACACCAACATTTATTCTGCAACTGGCTTTATTTTGAAAGAAGTAATGTCATCTTATCTGAAATGAGGAATACTGTAAGTAGGATGCAGATAGCTGAGAAGTACCTCAAATGTAAGTTTGTTTTTCTCTTTGTCTCCAAAGGGAAAGGGCTGATTCACAACTTCCTTCAAGTACTCTTCTACAAATTCCATTGTTAGTGCAAACTTTGTCTTCATTTCATTCCTTGAAGAGTCAGTGAAGGAATCATACCTACAATACAAGGCACAGAAAGAAGGAAAATTAAATATCTCTAATATCAGGATCAGCTGTCACTAAAGAAAAAACAAACCAATCATGACCCACTGAGATTATTTAGTTCAGCTCTCTGGAGATATAGAAAGTGGATGCCCAAACCTTCCCTTCAACAGTACCAGGAATGGGAAGAATACAGACAGGATAATACCACTCTTGTGGCAGATAGAACTCTTAAATCTTGCTGTGGCAATTCAACGAGGTCATAAACAACACTGCCTGCTGCACTGCTGTGCTTCTTCCTCTGTCTCTTCAGCCAGATATTCCCTGGCTGGGAGCATCCCAGTGCTGCTGCTCCATCAAATCAGTGGAGCCAGACAGGGTTTCCACTGAAATCAATGGTCCTTTCTCTAAAATTAAATTTAACACATGCTTAATTACTTTACTAAGAGAAGGCCAAAGCCTCTGTTAGTTGTTTGTGGACAGAGGCTGTGTCTTAATTCTGGGTTCCCAGCTGTGGCTTTCTGTTGAACTTGAGGTATAAAACTGAGTTCCAGCCTAGTAAACCTGTCATGTGAGACACAATGGGATTACTTGGAGTAATCTAATTACTTGGAGCTGGTCTGAGGAAAGGCCATTCCATCTTCCCCAACTTGCCCAATAAAAGAACATAGTGAAAAATAAAATTTAAATATTTAATGATTGAAAGCTGCCCATTGAGGTTTCCAAGAGTAATAATAATTAATAGTTCTGTGCTCTGCAACAAAATGCCTTTTCACACACATGTTTTGTGGACACTGGACACCTACAACCACTTTGTTCTGAGACTAACCCTACAAAGAGCTTTTGTTCTTTAGTTTGAAGCACTTTCACTCACTCATGAATGGTGATCTTGGTAGGAATTTCAGTCCACAGTCTGGCGTACTTGACAGGCACCACAGACTCCTGGGGATCTCTGTCCACATGCATGTGCAGCATCAGGCGGCAAAAGGAAGCCCGCAGGTCATAGGGGAGGCTCTCATCAGACATACACCTGAGGATCAAGTCTACTGACAGCTGGGCAGAAATCTGGTTGATGGCAAGATACTGGCGGTCCAGGCACATTCTTGCAAAGAGGTTCAGTTGGTACCTTAAAAAAGAAAAAGGTAATAATGTGGTATTCAAGGAAATGGGTTGGAAATGAAAGAACACACCACAGAATCTTGTGTTACAAGCCTGTTGTGAGCCTTTCTGATATAAATCCTAAAAAATAACAAGAGTGATTTTGTTAAGTAAGGGAGCAACTTGACATTAAAATTATTTGTTCAATTGTTGCTTCAAATTCATAAAAGATTATTCCACAATCCCATTTCTTCTCTAAACCTCAAGACACTCAGGACACTCACTTCTCAGATCATGCCTTGCTTCCAGGGCAGCACAACCTAAAATTAAAGCTCAATAAATAAAAGGTTAGAGGCAAAAATAAAAGACACACAAAGAGACGTGATGAGCAAAGGAAACTCAAGATTGGCCTGGAGTAGGCAGCAGAGACTGTGATAACTCCCACAAGAAAAACTTGAAATGAACTCTTAGTCTCAGTTTCTGGCATGAAACTGATTTCATGGTTTTTTCTATCAAAATTCTGGTTTCCTTTTTTGATATTGCCAAATGAACTGGATAAGAACAGCACTGGGGGTCTTCAGAGAGTTTACATTTTCTTCCCTTTGAACAAGCAGTTTTACCTGTAGTAGGTAAGAACTTCTAAATCAGCTTTTGTGCCCTCTTTTGCCTCCTGAGCCAGATGCCTGATGGCTTTGCCATGAGGCTCCTTGTTGCTGTCGATCCAGTAAAGCCACACTTCCTCTTCATCAATGTCATCTGAGATGACTGGGCATTCCAGGGGATTGTCCATTTGGGTTGAAACCAGCCTGCAAACACAAACCACTCACAATGGAGCCACGAGCAAAGTGCTGGCAATTTAAGAGAGCAGACAACAAAAAGGTGGCATGTTCTGGTTACAGATACTCACTTGGTCTGGATGAGAATGTCAGCATTCCCTGGGCTCAGCATAAACTTGCAGATGAGTTCCTGAGTTACTGGTATTGCTGTGGTGTTAGATACACACAGGTCTGACAGATAATCCAAGAATCTGCAGTCAAAAAAACCCACAGATGCACCAGAACATGAGACTTAAACTACTACTGGGGAACTGCAGTAGAAGTCTCTAGCACTCAGCTCTAGAGGATGGGTAGACTACAGGGACTCTGTATCATGATATTTATCAACATATGATCTTTGCCAGTTCATACTCTTGCAACTCACAACACTTCCACTAGATCAGGTTAGTCCAAGCCCCATCCAACCTGGACTTGAACACTGCCAGGGAATGCTGGGCTACCAGAGAAGAGTGCAGATCTGTCAGGACCTGCAGATAGGACTCCGCATTCAGAGAGGTCATTCCATGTAAAGCAGAAAGAACAAAGCTTTGCAGGGAAATCATCTTCCTATTAATTTATCTCTCAAATGTAGGTCTTCTGATGTTTAACAAGGTTCAGGCTGAGGCTTTCCTCACAGCTGGGACATTCATTAGGTACGTGGCTTTGCCTCTTTTCAGGGATTCCTGTGTGTGCAGTAACAGTAATCCATTTTTCAGCCTTTGGCACACTGGAGTATAAAAAGGGCCTCTTCCTTCTATGTAGTTTCCTCTTTCCATTATAGGAATTAAGAATCTCTGAGCCCAACACTCCTCTAGCAAATGTGGCTAAAACTGAGCAAGGTGTTCAAGAGCTGGTAGGGGAGCAGATGTGAACAGGCACACACACAGATCATGTATTCCACTTCCTTAGAAATCTAGGTACAAACTCTGACCATCTCTTATCAGCCATCCAAGGATCCAACAGTTTGAACCTCTAAGCACAGACCACAATCCCCACTAAAGTCTGGGAACTGTAGTGGGTGAGTACAGACAGCATTTTTAGGGTAGACTTAGGAAAAAATCCACTCACATAGCTGAAACAAAGCTTTGTGGCAACTAGTAATTAAAAGTGCATAGCAATCACAAAGATAAAATTAAGCAAACAGCACATAATTACATGGAATTCTGGGGAAGTCACCTGGTTGGAGCCAAAACTCAGGAAGGTTTTTTATTTTGTACCTCATGTGTTTTAGAGCAGAATGCCACAATTCTCACTTGCCTCAACAGTGCTGCAAAAATCTACAAGACTCTCCATGAAAATCAGTATCAAGATTAAGTCTTTACTGTTCAGATTACACCATTCTGGCAAGGAGCAATTTTGAAACATTTATTGCTCTTGAACTCCTCAAAGAAGTGGATACAGAGCAGTTGCATGATGTGGTTATGGCACAAATTCCATTACATCCTCCACCACAAGAAAATGCAATGTGCGATTTTCAATAAACACAGACCCTTCAGAGACAGAGCTGATCCTGTGATTTCCTCTTCATTTTGACCAAACCAAACACAGCTGAGCAGGGGAGAGGCAATGAGATTGCAGAGTGGGACCAAAGAGGCATATAGAAAATAATTGAGCCAGTGAAGCACCAAGGCCTTGAGCAATATCCTTAAAGGCTACCTGGAAAATGGTATTCACAATTACAGAGGACAATATTTGGCCTTCAGTACATTCATTTCTTATACTTGTATTACTTTGCTCATTTTACAACTGAAAATCCAATCATAAAGAGATTTTTCCATTTAAAAATAAAGAAATCCAATTCTTTTATATTCTGACCTGAAGCTTATTTACAAAAAAAAATCTGCTGAGTGAAGTTCAAGGCCAGACATTTTAATTTGGAACAAAATCCAGTTTAGGACACAAGTTTATGGGATCTTCACTGTCCTAGGCCCTTTTCAGGTCTGACCTGGAATCAGAACCTGCAGGAAAACTGATATTAAAAAAAACTTGGAAAAATTGACATGTGTGTATAACTTACACCAGGATTATTAGCAGGGGAACCAACACAAGTGGCAGTTTCACAGAGGAGCTGCAGAGCTGGGAAAAATTAAACTTTTTCATAATTTCTCTTTGCCCCAGTCAGAACTGAGACCAAATTTTCAAGGTTGTCCTGTGAAGCATAAGCCCTCTTCTCAGTAAGCTCCAGTTTTAAAATGTGGATATAGTTAAATTCCAAGAATTATAAGTAGTTCTAATATTTCCTGTACAGGTGGGGTTTTCATTTGCCAGGTCAAAACAGGGAGAAAGAGACATCAAAGCAATGAATAGCACGCAATTCACAGCTACTGCAAAAATGCTACATGGACCACTTCAAACCTTGGCTCTCGATTTCTCCTGAGTAAATTCACAAACGTCTCTATTTCTTTAGCCGTGATGTGTTTCTCTAGAAGTTTTCTGTTGTTGTGCAACAAAGCTGTGATGGTGTCTTCTGCCAGAATATCATAACCGATCTGGGACTGCATGACGCAGAAGTTCTTAGCAATATACTCCTGAAGAAAAGGAAAAATTCCCATGATGACCTGCTGAGCAGCAGTGCTTTCTGTTTTAGAACCAGAGATATCCAGCTTAGTTAGCAATCAAAATAACACTCAAAACTTTCCTCTCTGAACTGGCCTGAACAAAAGAACTTCTGAATAACTCAAATATGTAACCTGAGAAAAAGATTCCATATTAGGGATCACTAACTCTTCTTATTCTTTCATAAACCAAAGGAATGAATCCATGAAAATATATAAAATTAAAGAAATGGCAACCTCCTTAAAAAAAAAAAAAAAAAAAAAAAGGGAAAACTTAAAGGTTTTTATAGTGTTTAAGAAGCTTTTGTCCTGAGTCTTCCCTCCTCCTTTTCTCTCCCTTCAGGATAGAAATATTTCTGTAAAACACTGGAAAGAAAACAAAGAAGCCACACAGCAGTTCAGGCTTTTATCTCCAGTCCCTTTAGTCCATGTTCTGAAATACCTCCTGCTCACAGGGAGTCTCCAGCAGTGGGAAATCAGGCTACCTGATATAACAACCTCTGCTCTGACTCACTGCCATTCCTCTACAAATATTTAAGCAAGAGAAACAGACAGCTTTGCAGATTTTCCACTTTGCAATCCAGGCTCCAAGAACATATTTTTAATAACAGAAAGCTCATGAATGAAGCAGTGAGCCTCAGTCTCAGTCTGCAAAAGTACAAAGTGAACTTGTGATATTCATTGTTGAACTTTCAATTCACACACTACTAAGCTACACACACTAAAAAAGGCCTTTCCCCATTACCACAGAATCCCACTTGTAAGTGCAGAGCACCATGTCAAACCCAGGACGTATAATTATAGAAATCAGGAGGAAAATTATCTTTAATACCACTGACCTGGTTCTTCCTATAGTCCTGTTGGGAGTGTCTTAGAACTCTGTAACATAATCTTAACATGTATTTGTAGGGAGCATATCTCTGGTCGCCCAGGTCTTCAAGTCTCAGCATTGATCCTTCACCTTTGTCCTTAAAAGGAGCTTTGAGGATGCCAAATATCTGTTCAAAATCAAAATCACTGAGAGTGAAAACCAGACCCAGATTTCTGCTGAACTTATATAACGGAAGTTCAGCAGAAATCAAAGACAATGGAAATGTCCTCTGACAGGATCCGCACAACAGCCTTGACTAAATACAAGTGGGGACACTATCTGAGACATCACAGCTTTATGCATTATGGGTTAGCTTTACATTTCCCACCAACCTGATTGATATTGCTTTTTCTTTACTATCCCCAAATTTAAACAGTTTTAGTTACATGTCTTAACTTTGGATAATTTAACGATGAAAAAGGAGGACAACACTGGCTTCTGTCCAGTCTCATCCTTTTCCCTTTATTTAAAATTTCTTTCAGCTGACTTCTCAAAAAGGACATTAATTTTATTTACTTGTAAGTTTGCCCTTGTGAAAACAAAGAGTTCCACAGGGGCACTATGTGGGGAGCACTTGCAGGACTGGGACCACGTTCCATGTTTGTTTCAAATTTTGTGAACAATTTGCTCTCAAACATGATCTTAAATCTTATCAGAATCGTATGAAATTAAGTGCCCTCTACAGCCCCTTGTGCTTGACTCTGATTTAGGGACCAAGAGATGAGCTTTGACCAAGTAGAGTCATTTCTACCCAATCCAGTGAGCCACAAACCCGACCTGGCATAAGCCAACTTACCCAAAAATAACTTTTTCTCACATCACTCTCTCCTGCAATCTGTTTGCAAATACAATTAAGTTATTAACACAGTAGGACATACCTGAGCCAATATATTTTGCTCCCTCATTAATTTCTGTCGTTCCCGGTTTGGCTTGGTAATGATCACATCCAAAACTTCTTGGCCGTTATTGGGCACATCAGCAACAAAGAAAATGAGATCTTCCAGTAGCTTGGTTACAAACCTAGAATGAATGGACAAATCTTTACTATAAACAGTCACTCAACACCTGCTAGGATTCATTAAGAATGAAAATCACATTTATGCTAAGCTTTACCTGGCACAATGGAAACTTCCACCACTGTAAAATTAAGTTCGACATGTACTTAAGGATTCCAGGCCTTGGTTCAGCAGAAGCTTAAATCAATCACAGGCCTGTTTACCAAGGCATTTAACAACAACCAGAGGGAAAACAAGAGAAAAATACAGGCTGCTGGATTGATACACAGTATTCAGAGACCCAAAATCTATACCTGGTGGCCTCAAGGCCCAGGAGCAGTAAAAAGAAAGTTACACAGCCTAGCAAGGATTTTTATGCTTTATCATGGGTCCATGAAACAAGATGATGGACTCACCAGAGGAATAAAAACATTCTGCCACTGGCTAATTTCCCTACTGACCCATGAAACTGTTTCATATATACATTTTTTCATAAATATATTGATATATAACTGTTTTCCTATATATACTGACCCAAGAAACTGCATTTGTTTCACTCTTTGCTAAACAAAAGATTTGTCAGAAGCAGGTGCTAAAAACAACAGAGGCAGTAGTAATTCCTTCACTCCCACCTTCAGAAAATGCAAAAAGACAGAATATAAATGGAAGAAAAAGAAAACAAAGTCATTGCTGCCTCCTTGTTGCTAACACCTTGCCAGACATGCAGTGAGAAAACAGATGTCCACAGATTTTAAAGAATATCCCTTAACAGCACCAGCAATCCTTTACATGAAAAACTCATCTCAATTTGGTCAATGTTATTTGTTAGTCTGTAACTAACAAATCTGCCAGCTATGAAAGAGGCAGGAAAATTCCCAAGATATTTTCAATCACCTGTGGGAGCCAGACACAAAGTTCCCATTATCCACAAGTGAGCTGGGCTGCTCACCTAAACCCTCTGAGTGAAGGGGTATGTCACCCCCACAAAATAAAGTAGAAAAGGCAGCTGTAGGATGGAGCAATAAGGAATAAACTGTTGGGACTCCTACTGATCTATACTAGAAGGTGATAAAACAGGAAAAAGATGGTTTGGGTTTTTTTCCAAAGGAAATCACAAGAACTAACAAATAATGGCACTGTTGTGAAACAGCCCTGAATTGGTTTACATGTTTGTTGTACCAATCTCTCAACATCAAGACCTGACAATACTGACAGCGACAGGTTCATACAGGGATGTCCCACCTGGACACTGTCGCATCCCTCTCTGGGTCAACTCAATCATGAAATGGCCCCCACAGCTTTTCAAAGCTGAGTCCCAACACCCAGGCATTAAAAATCTGCATGTTAGGATATTAAATCATCTGGTCTAATTTCTACTGGAAACTGCAAAAATTCAGTTTCATCACCAAAAAGCAATATTTTCAGAAAAAAATAGTTGTATATGATGTATTACAGTTATGAATTCACACTGCCAGAGATGCTGTCTTTATATTCAGTTTAACCACAGGCAGCTGAAGACAAATAGTGAACTACATCACTGGCAGTGGAATATATCTGGCTACAATGTACAACAAATGTACTACAAAATCCCTTGATTCAGGGGAGGGTGGGAGGAGCAGACATTCCAATAGCGCCACAGAAAAAATGGGGATGAATACAAGGGGTAAACACCAAATTGATGTAAAATAGAAAAAGAGAACAGGGGAAAATAGGTATGAGAAAGCAAATGGAGCAGCTTCCCAGTCACACTGAGACCTCCTTCCAAGGCTTTTGCAGATTTGCAGTGTGGTGAACTTTACACAAGTCCAGAGCCCTGCAGTGCTGCTTTCATGTACATGAAAATCAGATGCAATGCATCCTCACATTACACCTCAGAAGCAGATTATCAAAGGAAATCCAGACAAAGACATTTGCCCAGGGAGCTACCCATTTATCTATGTGGCCAGTGAGCTGGGGAAGTGCTGTTTATGCCCCTTTTACACAGGAGATACACAGATCAGCCTGAGGAACAGCAAGGATGCTCCAACAGAGGTAGTATCTAACACCAGGCTGGCACTCTCAGAACTGAAGTGTCCTCTCCCAGCTGCCTCTGTCCATGTGGATATTACCTACCCATGACTGTGTTACCATTAGTAACCAAACACCAATTTAGCAGGGGAAAAATAAAACTCACTAACCTCCTTTCATTCTGGGTTATTGTTCCATTCTCCAGCTTTTTAACAGTTGATGCTAAAACCTTGTTGGCATCATTGGCAAAGTCCAAGTCTCTGACCTCAGACAGAGGAACTGATACAATGGCAAAAGCTTCCTTGTCCTCTTTGGTTTGGCACGTCCCAATCTGCAATCATTTTTGGTTTAAAGTGGGTGAAAAATCCTCTTATCTTTAACCTAATTATTATGCACATTTCATAGGTTAGAAGTGAGCCAGCTTCAGGAATGAGTTTGGGATTTTGTTTACCTTTAACATCACAGGCCTCTCTTCCTCAGTGTCTATCGGGATGCTGGTGCTGGTGACCCAAGTGTTGGTGCACAAGTGCCTCAGTCGGACATAGGAGTTCCTGCAGGGGACAGAGCAAACAGCACTGAGATGGATCAGTCCTGAGCCCATGTGGGCAAGTGGGATGCCCTGAAACACCTGCCTGTGGCATGATGCTGGAGAGCAGGAGCCACACCAGCCACTGCAATAAAAAGGGAAGTGGACCTAAAAGACACTGCAGTACCCCTTCCCTTGACTCCTTCTTTCTCACCCAGAGCAGAGCTGCAACAAGAACAGCCAGCATCTTGGGATTATGCAGAATGCTGGGTTTAAGTATTTATGTAAGTCTAGGAGTAAAATATTCTTTAAAGGAAAAAAACTAAAAGGAAGATGTTATAAAATCCCATCTGAACAGAAATACATTTCATGAATAAACCCAATTCTTTTATTATTTTTCTCCTGCAGAATAACGAACCCTTTTAAGCTGTCACAGCACAAAAGCCAGAAAGTAAAGCTGACTGTGGTTTCACAGTTTCATCATTATGATCTGCAAACCCTTGTTCCAGAGCAAGCATTTACAGTACCAGTTCTCAACTGAAAATCAAGTGAACAAAGAGCAGATACGAGATCCTTCTAAATTCTTTCCATATGATAATCTGTGGTATTATCAAAAAGCAGAGCTGAGAAATCAATTACAATTTTAACTCTGAATTTTACTTTTGAAATATATTCACTGTGGTCTCCATTCACACTCTCCCTTTCACGCTGATGGGCTTTTGAGTATTCAAGTAAGCAAATTATCTGGCAGAACTTAGCATAGCAAACACACTTCAAAGTCACATACATCAGTATTTGTGGGTACCCAGCTTTAAAATCCACCCTCATAACAACCAGCCCCAAGTGTCTGCAAGCCCATTCAGTCACAACCAACACCGTGTGACTTATCTAACCAATCTCAGCTATGCTACACAGCTAAAATTTCAAATATTGACAATTAAAACCCAGAAGCCACTTGCTGAATACATTTGAATAACAAATGTGCTCAGTGGCATCATGATCTGTCAGGGAAACAGAAGCCCAGCTCACCCCACACATTATTTTGTTGGGAACAATTCAGTAAAATCTATTAAAAATACCTTTTTTTTTTTTTTAACAGAGCACAGAGCTCAATTCTATCCTCGCACAGATCTGTGCAATATTTAGACCATTATTTTTTCTCTTCACAGACTCTAAGTGTCACTTGTTTTATCCTTGTAATTATTTTACCCAGTTACAGCAGCAGTATCATGTTTTATACATCCCTTATTTATCCATGAACACTCCTCAAATTTTAACAGAAGGATAATACTTGCTCAGTTTGCTTTTTTCCTGCTTTACTCACCAGCATAATGCCAGGAAGAAACCCTGTCAATACGGCACTATTTTCTGCTTTTTTTCATTTCCTTTTTTTTTTATTTTACCTTGGAACCAGGCAATCAGCTCTCTGAAGGGTGGTGGCATCCAGTTCAAAGAGAGACGCGATATCATTTCCATGTGGCACAGAGACCAAAGTATACATAATCTTCTCCCCTGCCTGGCGTTTCTTCTTTGAAGCAGGAAGGTCGCCTTCTCTCTGCTGATTAGGCACAAGGGTTATTTGCTTGCATCAGGGCCCATTAGAAATTCTTCAATTACCTTGCAGACAAGTAATACATCTGAATTATTTTTTTTTCACCTTCTAGCAAGAATCTACCACGACTGGCTTTGGAGTAACACAAAGGATGCACTTTGCTTCATGGGGTCTCAGGCAGTCATTAGAACAACAGCAGGCCACAAGCTATAGAGGCATTGCAGCACTGGATATGCTTTATTTGACACCTACAACCTCAAAAAACTGCAGTAGCTGTGGACCCCTCCCACCTAATGCAACTACGCAGAGCTGATTTGGAAAGGGTCACGTTTGAAAGAAGAGAAAGAATGAATGAAAATTAGATTTTTATTTAGACAGGAAGATTTTTATTTTAGACAAGTAGAGGATTTTAAAAGTAAGCAATTTGCTTCAATCTATTGTTGTTTTATGTAAGTTTGATGGCTTTTCCCCCTCAGATTGTAGAATCAGAGCAGCACACTTTCAGAGAATCACAGAATCATTTAGGTTGAAAAAGATCTCCAAGATCATCAAGTCCACCCTTTGACCACCTTGTCACTAAACTCACCACCTTGTCAACTAAACTTGAGCCATGTCCAGTTGTTTCCTGAATATGTCCAGGGATGTGGACTCCATCACATCCCTGGGCAACCCCTTCAAATGCATGTCAGACCTTTCCAAGAAGAAATTATTCCTGATGCCCAACCTGAACCTCCCCTGAAGCATCTTGAGGCCATTTCCTCTTATCCTGTGGACACTCTCCAAAGAGCAGGAGGCAGAACATCTGCTCCATCAGGACCAGCTTGTCATGGCAAAGGGGGCAGACAAAGCCCCAGCTGGATTGTACTGCAAATCTCAGCACAGGCTGATAACACGCTGAGGTTGGGTCCAGCACAGGTCTGATTTTACCCCCTGCAAGGGCAGGAGTTGTTCCCTTTGAGGGACAGAGTTACTCAACCAAGGCCTAACGTGAGCTAAGGTGGGATCTGCCTCTCACCACCTGCTGAGAGCCCACAGGAATTCTGGGACCCTACAGCACCATCCTCATATCTTTAGTCACCTCCACAGCTTTGCCTACAGACTCCAAATGCCACCTTCCCTGAGAACATTTCTTGGCTTGATGGAGTCACTCAGAGTCTGTGCCCATATCCACACAGCAACCAAGAGAATTACTGATGTGAGTAAAAGCTGCTCCTCTGGGGTGCCGAGTTACACATCTTACAAAAGACTGATAACCAATTAGGAGACTGGCAGCCCAGGGCCATTCATGGACACAAAATACATCACAGGGGGAGAGGAGAAGAGGAATGAGGAAAGCCAAAAGAGAAAAAATCCAACCCTGGAAGCATGAAATGCTATTATAATGATTTACAATAGACCACTAAGGAAGAGCTGTACAATGTATAAGGCCAGGCTGTACTTGGTTTGCATTAGTAGCTTGATTAAAACCAAACTGTAAGGGATAATCAAGGACAAAGCTTTGATTATGCATATTGCCAACTGAAATTAAACAACAAAATTAGGGATGGGTGAAATTATGGAAGAAGGGTTAGTTATCAACTCATTTCAAGGCACTTTTTGAATCCTTCCAAAACATCCATTTTTTCATTATCAAGTTTACAAAATGCCAGCTCTCCATCCCATGACTTCTATCAAGAATGGAGAGAGCAGAAAAAAAAATAGAGAAAGACATTTTTCCTAGGCTCCTCTAGTCATTAGGGTACTGCCACAAGTGTTTGAGAGGAAGGCTTGCTAAGACAGGGAGCAACCATCTCCTGTGACTTGCACAAGAGTAAACTCATCTGACAGTCCCCACATCCTCTTGTATCTTATGCCCAAAAATACTACTGAAAAATGCACAAAAAAATTAACCTATATGCAAGGATTGAGAAAACAGCAAATTGCTTTTGTGATTTCCATACATATTTTGTTGTATGTACTCGTGATGAGACACAAACTGAAAAGGCATAGAAACAATAAAAAAATCCTTCTGAGAGCTTAACAGGTGTGAGTCAGAGTCTAATATTAAATGAAAAACTACTTCCTACACTTCATAACAAAACAGAAAACTGGAAATCCAGTTTAAAATTCAAGAGCTCTGTAAAGGAGTGAGTAGTATGGGATAGTTTAGGACAGCATCCAAACTTTTTGATATTTTCCACAACTTACATTGAAATCTAATTTGGGTTTACCAGAAACTACCCACTTGACTATAATTTTCAAACTGAAATAACTGGTATACAAAAAGGCAGGACACTTCATAATTGTATGGTTTTCTTTTTATCCTGGGGCTCTGAGTAAAATACGGACCAAAACATGAAACCATACTTGGAGGGAACATGGACAGGGCACCTGACCCAGACTGGGCAAAGGGATATTCCCCACCACAGAACACTATGACCAGTGTATAAAGTGGGTGAGCTGGCAGGAGGCAGAGTCAAAGGCAGGTCTCCTGTGCTTTAGGAGTTCACAACCATTAGCTCTGTGGACAAGTTCACCCAGCAGTTTGGGGCTAACCCTGCTCATTCCCCGGTGACCCCAGCAGTTGTATAGATCCAGTTGAGCAATGGGTTCACCAGCCCTAAATCCCACCAACCAGGCTTAGCAGCTGGCAGACATAGGAATAAGATCTGGTTTTTAGCCTAAGAAGAAATTCCACTTCAACAGAGGGCAAGACAGTGCCTGCAACACAGCTAACTGCAATGCCAAGCTTAGCTGAGCAAAATCAGACCTGCACAAGAGCTGTACAGCAGTTACAGGCTGAACTGTCCCACAAACTTCAGAACTCTCCTTACAGCATTATTTCAGAATCTGAATATCACAACCCAAGCTGGGTTATGGGAGTTAAGTACTCCTCGTGGAAAAAAAAAAATCTAACAAGAAGTGACCCCCAACCTGACAGCTCTGGAAACAAGTTTTATACAAGACGTACATGAGAGACAGCAATGCTGTCATTACATAGGAACAAACATGGATTTGTATTTGTGCCTCATTTTATGTCCCAGTGCACGTGCACATGCCTGTGTGGGAGAGAGAGAATGCACAGCCACTTGCATACAGAAAGCCTCTCATGAAAAATTAAATTGAGTAAGCAGCCGTCAGAATCTGCACTTAATCCAGCCATTATTGAATCAGCAGGTGAGTCCATGTGAGGATGCGGAAAGAAGTGAAAGTACTAGGCTAGTTTAAATTAATTAGACAATAGCTTAGGAGAAGCACTGCATTCCTAAGCAGATGAAAACAAGATGACATTTGCTCAGGTAGAAACTGGCATATGAGCAGATGCAGCCAGCAAAACTGGATTCAATTAAGAGAAAAGAAGAAAAGAATTGCAAAGGAACTCAAATGCAGAGAGAAGAAAATTCAACTTAAAGCAGTGTGAAGAGAAAGCCAATGGAACAGTTTCAGAGATGTTGGCAATGTGCTCAGTGACAGCCAAGGAAACCACTTCCAGGACTTAATAAAAAACAAACAAAACCAGGTGAATTACATGCCAGGAGTATAGAGAGTTGTGGGTAAAACAATCTTACCAAATTAAAAAATAGTACATTCCTGGAAGGAAAATGTCTATGGTTTTGATTGTCCCAAACTACAACAAACTAGCAACAGGCTGTCACAAGTCCCATCAGACACATACCCAAGGTGAGGAAGGTGCAATCATTTCATTCTTGTGCACCGGTTAAATCACTCTCAAGGATCAAGGAGATCATACATGGAGTTCTGCTTCTGCCCGGCAGGAGTAGGACCCACCCCTTCCAAACAATCCAGTGTAAGTATCAGAGGTACAAAGAGCAGAGTCAGCTCCTTCAGCCTGAGAAAACCTCAGTGTGCACTGGCACAGAGAACTGTGAGCCCCCATCCTTATTCTGCGGCAGCAAAGCTCAATAATCACATCCAGGAAGGGGAACTGTGTAAACGCTCATGGCACAGCCAGGGTGGGACCCACCTAGGAAAGCAAAGGCTGAACATTCAAAAAAGTAGTCCTGGGTAGTGAGAAAAACCACCATTTTGGTAAGAGGGGCAAATACTGATCCAGGCCCACAGCAAAGTCTGTAACTCCTGGGCTACCACCACTGATTTACACTGCATCATGATTTTAAAAAAAAGCTTAAAGAGAAAAAGAAGCACAAACATACTGCTTGCCACGTGGAAGGCAAATGTAAGAAGAGATAAATCCCATGCTGGAATCAGTGACAAAACAATCAGGTCCAATGAGATTTGTCCTCCTTGAGACTTACAGCTCAGCAGATAACCCTTTTCACAGAATTAACAGAATTTGCTACTAATCGCTAGTATCCCAAAACTTCCTTATTTAACTCAACTGGGCATCATACCTAAAATTCAAGAGATCTGCATGGAGTTTTGCTTACAGAAGGGCCTTCATTTCAACTGCAAAAAGCAATCAAAAAACATGACAGACCTAAAATACCTTTTCTTTTAGAAACCCAATCTACAATTCCAATTGGCGAAGACACCTCTTGTGGCATAGAGACAGACAAGGATAATGCCCTGCTCCTGAATGAATACATTAAGCTGCACTACAGATTTGAGCAGAAATTAAATTTAATAGCAGCCAGAGTTCTGAAAATGCCTGTTAAATCCAGAGCAATGTGGTATCGCAATACGTTAACCCAGTTTAGAAGGCGCTTACAAAACCAGCATTTTCACAGAGCAGTAACGTGAGCAGAACTCCATAGGTTAGATTATTTTTAAAATTCTTTATGAGAAGAAAATGGAGTAAATGAATGGCCAGCCTTGCTCCTGCCTGCTAGGAGCCCTGGCAGACAGCACGGCAGTTAGCCTCCTGTAACACCTTCACTGTTGACTCATTTGTGAGTCACCGCGTTTTTAGCAGAGACATCACGTTGCAATCCTGTTGTTGGGAGCCAGAGACATTCTGTAAGAAACAATGTATGCATTTACAGAGCTGATTCAGACCCGTGTGCAACAGCAGAATAATAATAATGTGCCGGCATCCGTGTCTCCCCTTCTCTCCCAGCCTCCCCAGTGGTCTGACTGCTGGCTTTATTTAAGCTACCATTTTTAAGCTGATGATTTTTCTTTTCTCTTTTCTCTTCAGTGTTTTTCAGATTGTCTATTCTACTTGTTTAAACAGCATCGCCCATATAAAATATATAATTCAATATAGGTCATTCCTGGAAGGTAAAATATTAAAAAAAAAAAAAACAAATTAATTTACAGTTTTTATCTGAAAAAAAAAAATCTCCTGGGTCAGCAGCAAGAAGGAAATGTCAGAATTTCAGAATGTTGGGAATTCATAAAGATATATAAACAGAAGTCAAAGGAGATACATCAAATTGTACCTGGCAGCCCACAGTAGAACAGCTCAACTTCTTTACAAGATAAGTAAGTACATGCCAGTCTCCACCCTAACAAAAATCTCAACAATAAAAGACACATGGGAACTGGTTAGAATTAGCCCTCTCATGAAAATGCAGACAAATGGAGATAAGGTACCCATTCAAAGTCAGCCTTTAACACAAAGGCACTAATAAATGCCAGGTTCCCAGCTGCTCCTGACATTTTCCCTAATGTTGGTAGCATTCTTCTTGGTGCTAAACATTTCTCTCCTTAGAACAAGCATAGTAATTTGCAGCATAAAAACCACCAATTTTGGGTTTAGTGGGAGCTGTAACACAGGGCACTGCATTTTGATACATGATACACTACAATCTCCTGGACTTTAAGAGATGAAGAAGCCCTCTTTTGATTAGACCCTTAAATCTCAAAAAGGTCTTCCCACTTAAAAAAAAATATTCTGGAACTTAGATGTGGGAATATTAACAACTCATTGCAAGGTCAAATTTTACCAGAATTAAAAGCAGTGCTTCATAAGACAATTTGGCTGCATTGTCAAGAAGCAGCTCATAAAGAAGCAATGAACCTCAGTCCAAACGTACATTTAATGCTTGGGAATAGAAGTCCCGGTGACTTCCAGCAATATTTATGCTCTCTGGAGTGAAAACCCTTTCAACCCTTAAGTGACTCTGGAGTCACTTAAGGCAAGGCAGAAAAGATGTGCTTAGGCAGAACCTTGGTGTCCGTGCCCACTGCTGCATCATGGAAAACCATTCTCCGTTGCTGCTTCCCAAAATTCAGTTGCCCGAGCCACTGGGATCAGGCCTTGTATACCAGGCCATGGACATGCACAGGCAGTCCCGGCACATGCTGAGGGGTTCAGGGCTGGCACAGAATGCACAAGTGGCTGTGCTGCCTTTAAAACCCAGACAACAGAGAAGAAGCTGCTACCCTTTCATCCAACAGCCCAGTAGAGAACAGAGAGTCCCAGGATGGGTCAGGCTGAAGGGACCACAGTGGGTCACTTGGCACCACCGCCCTGCTCCAGCAGCGCCATCCCAGAGCACAGGGCACAGGATTGTGTCCAGACAGTTCTGGAATATCCCCAGTGAGGAGACTCCACACCCTCTCTGTTCAATCTGTTCAGTGCTCAGTCACTGCCCAGGACAGAAGTTCTGCCTCCTGCCCAGGTGGAACCTCCTGGGCTCAGTCCCTGCCCGTTCCTCTGGTGCCATTCTGGGCCCCTGGAGCAGAGCCTGGGCCCTGCTCGGAGCCCTCCCTGCACACAGGGACACCCAGGGCTGAGGGCCCCTCTCAGCTGGGGCTCCTCTCCAGGCTCTGGGACAGCCCCAGCTCCCTCAGCCTTTCCCTGCCAGAGATGCTCCAGGCCCTAAATCATCTCTGCAGCCTCCACTGGCCCCAGTCCAGGAGCTCCCTGTCCCTGCTGTCCTGAGGAGCCCAGGACTGGACACAGCACTGCAGATGTGCCTCCCAGGGCTGGGCAGAGGGGCAGGATCACCACCTGACCTGCTGGCAATGCTCTTCCCAGTGCATCCCTGGACACCATTGGCCTTCTTGGCCTCAAGGGCACAGGCTACAGGTTCAGCCCTTCAGCCACAAGGATTCATTTATTCATCTCCCATTTCCCTGTTACTCAGACTTCAAATTTTGCTGGGGTAGGTCCACTTATCAACCTCCCCACTACAGATTTACTTCATGGGCAGTATTTAAAAATTAATTGCTTCAAAGGATGGAAAAAAAAATGCCTTTGCTGTGAGCCAGTTAGGAAGAGACCAGGCAGAGAAAACACTAGATGATAACCAGAGCAAGAAAAGCCTGTGTGCTCCAGGTTACATGCTATTGGATACAAGACTGACATAGCTGACCCTCCAAGACCTGCAAATATTACAAGATTCTTTTACTTTTGAGGGACAATTCAATGCACTGCATCATTGCAACATAAAAGAAATTCCTGCACAGGGATGTGAAGTTTCTATATTGGGTTGCTCCAGGGCAGAATGAAGGCTTAAATAGCCATTGCTGACTCATGGCATTTCCAACAAGATTATAAAGGGGTGAAGGATCCAAAAGGATTTTTACCATGCTAATAGAGCCTGTAGGCTTGGATTTACATGGAGGTGTCACCAAAAATTGCTAGAAGTTCTTCCACAAAACATCTTTCATAGGAAAGTGCTGACTGCATAAATTAAAATTTCCACAGAGATATCAGCTTTAATCATCAATCAGCTTTGATAACTTTTTAATTGGAAGTATTTCTCCAATGTGATTTATCTGGTCTGGGGTTTTAGCTGAAACCAATACCCAGGAGGAATAAGTCAAATTGATAGTGAAGCCACCTTTAACATTCATGCTGAGATTACATTTGGGCCTTTGTTATTATCCAGTCCAGGGAATATTTAATATTTAGATGAACTGGAATGGCTACAGAGGGAAAACTTACACCATAAATAAGAATGATGTGGTGCAATAGGATTGGCTCCTCAGTGACAAGGGCCTAACACCTACTCACTGGGGAATTCTAGAACTGATCTTGATTTCCATTCTAAAGCTTCAAAGGCCTCAAGTTTCAATCCAATAAAAAAGAGAAACAACTGGTGGAACTTCTGTACTTTCATAGGAGAGAATTCTCATTTCTCTAGACAGCTTAGCTGCTATTGCAATATCACCACTAATGCCAAATATCAGGGAAGATGGAAAACCAATGTAGCCAACTCCTATGAAAGGCTTCATTTTTATTAAAATTGGAGTCCTCAAGGCATGTAATTATGTAAGAATCTTGGGTTTCTTGTCATGAAAAATCAAAAATTTCTTCTCTGTGCAGAGAAAAACTTGAAAATGTGTCCTCTTAAAGAACAAAAGCCGGAAGGCAAGCAGAAAGAAATTAAATTGAATTTTTTTGAAGATCTCAGCTTTTCCAAGGCAATCTCATGAATTTGATGGAGGAATTATTCTTTTTTGGGAATATTTGTTGACTTAGTAACAATAAGACTCCCCCAAGGAGACTTCCCCCAACTCCACTTCCTTCACACACTATAATCTCTATGTCTGGCCTCATCAGTCAGAATTAGCTAAAATACTGTTGAAGCTGTACCAGGCAAAGGCTGTTGCCAGGAAATAACACATCTGAGCTGAGAAGAACCAATACATTTCATATCTACAGTCAGACAACAAGAACAACAGCTTCAGCTAATGCCACTTTGATGCAGAATTTGAATAAGTTTTGTATCATTTGCCTCAGAGTGAGGGAAAACTTTCTGAATTGCCGGTTCTGAGATACATCCTACCTTACACAGGATATGGAAAACAATCCCAGCAGCTGGAACACATAAGGAAAAAGAAAGCTATGAAGAGCTTCCATACGTCAGGATGTGCTGGGTTAAGGATACAGCATTCCCCAGATTATATGCAACATATAAATTCCACTTACCAAAGCTTTTCCTTCATTATTACCTTCTGGGTAGTGTGGGTTAAGCTGGAAAAGAAAAGAAGTCAAATACTATCTCGATAGCTTTCAGACATTTCATAACTGGGGGAGAGGGTTTGGTTCAGTTCTGTGTTATGTTTCCACCCTGCAAAAAGATGGTGGAGTTTTAAAAGCAGTGTGAGAGTAAAAGACTTACTGCTTCAATTTCTGGCTGACTTAGCTGGCTATGTCCTCACCTCTAGAAAGAGCATCTTGCAATCAAGCTTGTTAACTCAAGAGGAATCTCAAATAACCAAACCCAAAAAGGATGATGAAGAAAGCACAGTTACTATTCTAAATGCAGCCAGTTACAGTCACCCACACACATGAACACACAATCAGTTCCAGGACTGACCCTGGGCAGATAGACTGAGATAAAAAAATAACAGTCTCTATGTCTACTGAGATTTTACAGGAGAAGACAGTGAACTCAGAACTAACTCATCTTTGAAACAGGAGTGACAACACCACTAGAGAAAATTATTTCATTACACTGTAGTTCTGTTTAGCCATTATTAATGGAGATAATGTTTTCTATGTCCTATCAGGATTATCAAGCATTAATTAATACTAAAGTACTATGAGAAGCTTGGATGAAAGATGCTATACAATAATAACTTTAAAGTATTACTATTTAAAAGCTGTTAAATATCATACTTTTGACAAGAGAAATATGTAGCCTATAAGATGAGGGATTATGTAGGCAGACATATTCACAAATAAACAAAAGCACACACACCCACTCACTAGCTGCACATGAAACTTTCCAAGATTTGATTTACACGAGGAAACAATTTTGTGTCAATATTTACCAATATTCCCTGACACAGGATATGCTGAAAATGCTGAAGTAAGATTATAAGTTATAAAAGACAATTTTCTTCTTAGGCAATTACAGTGTGTATGCATCTTACAGATGAGTACTGTCATTTTCTTGGCTTGAATTTAGCATTACCAGTGTGGAAGAGTCAGAAGAGAATTACACAGGGCATGATGCATGAGTCCCAGGGGCCTTTTCAATATCACATTATCATACATCTAACATTACACAGATAACTGTTGTGAAAAGATTCCGCTATTGATAGCGCTTTTATTAAAAAATAATAATTTGTATCTCTTTAACCCCTCAAAATGTCCACTGCTCTCCACAACAGAGGCCTTGAGAAAGGAGGAAAACTTTCAAATCTTTGTCAAATGGCTGAAGATACCTCCCCTACGTGTCACAACTTGATGTGCTAACACAGAAATGACCAAAGGTTTATTCTGTCTCCATTTCATTTTTTGCATTAGACACTGTGTTACCATTACAAGCCTAATTTAGAGACCCTGCCTTCTTCCCTGTGCTGACGCCTGACTCAAATAGTCCATTTTGCTCCTCCGTGACATTGTCACAGTCTCCTAACTCTAAGTGCCTCTTGCTACTGCTATACAGCAACAGGAATGAGAGATGAACACCAAAAAACTAGAATTTATACAAAAATGTAACTGTCTTCACATAGTTTTGGTTCCTTCTTAAGTTTCCACAGTCCTTTCAGTATGACATTTGTTCACCTGACACCTTAAAATAATCCTGGTGTCCCAATTTTAGCAGCCAAGCTGAGCTCTCTGCCTTTGGTCCCCCATCAAGAAGAGACAAAATTAGCAGGCAGTGCCCCTCAATCCCAGCCATGAACCGTGGCCTTCCAGCAAAGATAGAGAAGGTACAGGAAGGCTGAATTTCTATGCTACCTTCAGATAGTGCTGGTTGCAAGCAAGCAAGCAAAAGTCTGGGTCATGTCAGGTTTGTCACTAGAGCTAGCACAGAGAACTTGGCACTGAGGGCTTGATCCTACAGGTTTTCATTGAAGGACTCAAGTGAATAGAGTTGCCTATCCAATATGAACTGAATTTGTATATCCTTCAGCTGTTTGCCTTCAACGTAATGGTGATTAAAATATATATAGATATTTATAACAGTAACGAGAAATTAGGAGACTCTCCCTCCCTTGACACTTCCTGCCTTCTCAAAAAATGACTGAACTGACTGCCCTCAAATTTCCAAAACAGCTCACTTGTGGACTGAGGGTGATGGAGACAGAAGGCTCAGGTGAGAAATCAAGTACATCCCTGATGATGCTTTTCCTTGCCCTGCTGTTACAGAAATAATAAACCCAAAAAGACATTGTTTAGAGAAAGCTTTGAGATGCAGACATTAAACCATAAACATAATGGAACTCAGTTTTCAGGCTGACATCCACGGCCCCATTTTCAGCTCCGGTCAGCATCTGCCACTTTCATTTTCATTTCAGCTGAGATTGTTGGTGCTGAGGGTTTCTAAAAAACAGACCAGCAGCTATTATCCCATGCTGCATTCTCCAGACAGAAGGGGCATAAATCATCTAGTGTTCTGTGTCATATTACACCTGTTCTGAGTCCCTTTCAATATCCCAGCCCAGAATGACCTAAGGACACAGTGTCAGTCTCAGCACTCCAAAACTTATTGCTTTTTCTGATTTATGTAAGATCACTTCCACATTCTTCAATAAATTGCCAAAACAAAAGAAGCCTTGAAAAGAACAACATTAATATTTTTATCTTGCTATTAATGAAATCAAGTAAAATTTTCTGCAGGTGTTTAGAAAGAAAGAATGCTATGCTAAAATAGGCCTCAATAAAGCTCAACACTTTTCAAGCTTTTTTGTGTCATTGGATGTCTTGAAATTTCAATTTACTGAATTGTACCTGAAATACAGCAGTGAATATTCTGGCAAAATGCACTGGAATGTGCATGCAGCCAATATGCACCAAGAACAAGAAGAATTGCAAACTGCAGAGCTTAAGCAAGTGTAATTGTATAAATTATTATTGTAATAGTTTCATTATATGCTGTTTTGGGTTTTTTTTTTTTTTTTAGTATATCTCCATCAGCTTCTTTTCCAGTAAAGAATAATCCAGAAATCCTAATCCTCTGCTGCTTGCTTTTCAACAAACTCGGGTACAGTAATTTTTTATACTTCCATGAACAGTAAAGAAAAAGTTAGCACAAAAAGAGTTTTTCATTTACATTTCTCATTCTGGAGTTTAGAGACAGATTTGCAAACACAGAGAAGGCAATACCTTCTTTTAAATCTACATTTAAATAGCATTTAGTTGCACTCCTCTGCAAGAAGCCAAATTCCCAAATTGTGATCCACAGAGGGTATCTGAGAGCCTGAAGGTGCTCAGGCTCAGGAGCCAGTGCTGTAGGTAGTCCTCCTGAGTATATAAATTGATGTCTCTTGGACAGATTTCAGGCTCAGCCTTGGTACACAGTGCTGTGTGAAAAGATTAAATGTCTGAATGCATACATATATCAGCATCCTCACTCTGTGGGAGCAGCAGAAGGCCCCCAGGAGAAAGTACGTATGACAACTCATAATAGAAGTCAGCTTTTACACATGGAAAACTGAGGAATAGATAAAGTCTCTATTTCTTCTTAAAACCACATGAACAGGCAAGAAATCTCATTGCTGAATTTTCACCTAATGACTTTACAAAATCTGTAAAGTCTGCATAGCGGGAAGACAACATTCATCTCTGTGTGTTTGCATGCTACTTCTGGTATTTGGTGCTCAGAGAATGCCAGTGACCTGATAATCCTGAGAGGGATTCCACTAGATTGAGCACCAGAAGTTCCAGGCTCTGTCGTTTCCACTGATTAAAGCTACTTAAAGTTGTACCTTAATGTTTTCAAACCTCACAAGTCTACAGTGCCTCATTTCCTGGGGTTCTACTACTGTCCAGATCATCTCACAGGTTATTCCTGCCTTTAATTTTACTTTTACATCTCCACATAGTTAGATATCCTTTACAATTCAAGAAGTTTGAAACTCCACATTTCTACTGAATGTTGTTTTCTTGGAGGAATACATGGAACATACCCAAACAGGCTATTTTTGGACACTCAATTAAGAAGGAGAGAAAGGAGTTTGGGGAAAGAAACACCCATGCTGATTTTAATCAAATTTTGTTGACTAGGTAAAGGATATTTAAAGCATCTTGTCAGGGGAAGAATTAGATTGCCAAATTTCAGCTAAATGAGCATTTTAATGGCTTGGTTAAAACCTGCATTTATGAAGGAAACCCTGACAGACAAAGCATAAAAGGATCTAATTCAACACACTCAAACAGTCCCCACTTCATTTGATAACCAGCCTGTTAACACACAGCCTGTTACCCAGCCAACAAGGGCAACTGTTTCAGGGAAGAAAAGCCAGGACAAAAGAAAAATAATCCACTTTTCAAATCTTTCATCTTCATTAGGCTTGCTTTGTTCTTTGTTAATGTCATCCTGATTAGCTTTCGATAAATCCAAAGGACTTCTGCACAATTTCAGACTTTAAGTGGCATTCAAAGGACTTTTGCCATCTTACTAACTTGCCAGACAAAGCCTGGATACAGCTCTACCTCGATAAATTCCATTCAACCCCTCCTCAGCATCAGCACAGAGCTCCTGATAATCATCATGCAAGGAAAGTTTAAAAATCTTAAAAGGCCTTTTCTTTCAGGATTGTCTTCTCCTCATGAGCCATGTCTTAGATCAGACAAGTTTCCAGGAAGCACTGAGAAAGCAGAACCTTGTTGTTTGCTTCAGGCCCCCTGCTAGTCAAAAACAGGAATAAGAAGCAGCCCCTACACCTTCCTGTCCTGATTTTTACCCTCATTACCAGAAGAAAGATCATCTTGATGGCATTTCCAGTTGCTGTGTAAGCAATGGCAGGCCAGCATTTTGCCATGCCTAAATCAGCACAGATTTAAAGGTCTCACATAAGCAGCATAAGCTGGAGTAACTCCATGTTATGAGTGGTAACTGGGAAATTTCATTTCTTCTACAGGGATCAAGGGCAGAGAACCTGAAACCAGTGCTCAGACCCACTCAGCCATATCCCATTCTGCAGAGGAAGTCAAAAGAAAGAAAAATATATAAGAGATCCTTAAGTGTAACCTGGATGCTGGGCCATAACCTTAGTCTGAGCTTCAGCAGCTCTGTGTCAACCTGTGTTATATAAAAGAAAGCATCCTCATCTCTTCAAGAGTGATGTTCTAAATATTAATTAATTATGCCTTTCAGTGGTCCTCACAGGAGTAACTAGGGATGATTAAATTAGACATGACTGATGTTTCTACTGTTAAAAAAAACAAACCCAAAAACCACAGGCACACAAAACCCCAAAAACAATAAAAAACAAAGGAGGGAGGTCTTGGAAACGTCCATCAAGCATCACAAAGAGGCACAAATACAAGTGAATAAAAGCTTCTCAAGTGATCTTGAAAAAATAAACAAAAATAATGCACTTGAGGACAGACCACATGTCTACATTTGCTGTTTTGGAAGACATGAAAATGCAAGATGTATTTTTAATAACATAATTAGGCCTTGTATTGACTTAATGACAATAAATGCTGCATTAATATCTTTGTACTTCCTCACTCCTAAAGCTTGTATGTGTACAAACATGGCCCCAATGCAGCCAGCTACAGGCAGGACTGAAAAATCTGAACACTCTCACAGATCACAATTGCAAATGAGTTGGCTGGGGGGAAAATCTTTCCTCTGAGATCCAGATTTATGAAGGTATTTGCACACTGACAGATTCCACCAAAGTCAATACAAGTCAAGTCAAGAAATTTAGCCATATTCTCAAGATTCCTAAAAAACTTGGAGAAATCTAGTTCTGGGTTTTGCTAAATAGACATCTAGGTCTGTCACTTTAAAAAGCCATATCCAAGTCTGCAGAACAGGTCAGGCTGGCTCTGTAAATCAGTAATCCATCCTCCTCCTCTGGATCACTTCCATCTCTTCATGCATAGCTGTAAATTATCCTTCACTCCTTATAGAGCTTTAAAACAAAGCCACACTCCTATGAGACAGAAAAACTGAAAAAAGGCTTCCAGTGCTGAGTTCACCCTGTCACCTTGGCAAACCCTTTTTCTTATGAGAACCTTTAATCACAGAGCCAAACAGACAGAAAATAATCAGAGTGCTGTGCTAAAATTTAATGAAGAGACACTGGGAAAAAACAGCCCCAAAGGAAGATTTTGAAGCAATCTCCAGATGAGGAGGTCCCACAGTACCAAGGAATGAAATCTGTGAGGAGATGTGTGAAGGCCTTGGTAGATGCTGCCATCTCCTGGCATCTTCTCTGGCTTACAAACTGTTCCTGAGCAAAAGGTAGCTCACATCTCAGTTAAACAAGGCCATTTTTATTTCATTTTATTTGTTACTTGCCTCACCCTTCTGAAGGCAGAAGGAACCACAGAGCATTTACCACTGTGTTCTCTCCCTCTGCATGACCAGGGATGAACAAGTCCTTCTGCAAAGGTTTGTTTCCATGTCAAACAAAAAAGAAAATAAAATTACACTGGCAAGCTGTGGTTCTGTTGTTGCTTCCTAAATAAAAAACATCTCTATCAGTAGTCCAATTTCCAACAACTGGATAACAAAAGGCCTAAGTTATGAACTTCAAATAATCAATCTCAAATGCCTTAATAAAACATCCTATGCAGGACTCCATTTTCCAACAGTTTAAGGAAGTGGAAGAAAAGTCCATAAAACTACAGAGACAGTTTTTTCAGAGCATCAGGAGTTTAATCCTGGTTTATAGCCTCAAGTTTAAGAACTGATTTGCCTTTTACATTTCTTTTATCTTAGCTAATACTGAGTATACTATTACCCACACAATTATGTAATCTTTCTTAAAATCTCATTAAATGCTTTGTTTTCCATTCTTGTGGGATTCTTGTGACAATCTTTACTATTCATAAGGCAGGAGAGGATTATTTTCTCTCAATATTAGCTTCAGTATGTACTCAGCTATCTCCACAATGATCCCAATCAAGTGATTATTACAACAGACTTAAATTTATTATGAAAGCCATTGTCCTGTCCATCTGCATAAATGCATACCATAACAATATCTATAACATGGAAGGCTAGTATTTTTAATCACAGAATCATAGAATTATTTGGGTTGGAAAGGACCTTAAAAATCCTCTAGTGCCAACCTCCTGCCATGGATTGTAAAAGCAAAATTTAACAGCAATTCTCAATCTAAAGTGAATGATGTACATAAGCTTCTCTGAAAAGAAAGGGGCAGCTTGGGGCGATTTTGACCAAAAAGTAGAGTGAGGTTATATGGGAAGAAATTATTCAAGAAAGAGAAGAGAAATATGAGTAACTTCTACTGGCCATTGCAAGAGTTCTCAGCAAGTGATTTACACCACAGGGTGGTGAAAATCAGCTGACAGTTCTGCAAAGCTTCAGCAGTCCCACCCAAAACACTCATGCCCTGGTGTCTTGGCTCAGTGACCCTGTTCCAGCACAGACTATTCCCTCTTCCCCATGCCTACACCACCTCAGGGACAGCACCTTGTGTCTGCACAATCCAATACCTGAGGGAAAAGGACATTTCTGAAGTGTGTATTGCCGCTGCAGTGCCCCGCCACTGAACAACAGCCTTGCAAGTTGGACTGGACTTCCTGCTCAATTAATATTCATCTAATTATCCTTTCATCTCATATGTGTGTAACCCTGTGCTGCTCAACCCAACTAAACTCAATCATTCCCACCTTCAAAGGAGTATTTAGTGCTAAAATAATCCTAAAGCTGGAAGGGTGTTTCATGCAGGATTTTAAGAACAGAGTTTAGAACAAAACTCTGATCAGAGTTGGTCCAACTTAATTACTGTAATTGATTACAGCTTAAACCCTGCCCTTTCGCTCTTACAGAGAGAGGAAGGAGAACCCTTTAAGAAAGCCAGAGAAGTTTTCCACAGCAGTAATTGTTTATGGCCACAGTTCTGGAGAAGCACAGAATGTAAACATTCAGGCTGCCATTTTACCTGCCTTATCTTAATTCAATGAGTTTAGTTGAGGTAATTTGGTGTTAAAGACACTAGATTTACTGCCATATTTTGGCCAAGGTATCTAGTAACTAATCTATTCAGCTAGGTACATGCTCACGAGGTTTCATAAGCAACATACTGTGCCTTATCTATTGTCTACTGCCATATCTGAGATCAGCACGTGATCTGATAGATGCAGATATATTTTGTAATTATTCTAGCCACACCTGAGAAGTTGAATATGAAATGACAGACTTATCCTGCATTTCTTGTGTGTGGGCACAAATATCAGTTTAACAGCCTCATAAAACACGTGTTAATAGTTTCAGTATGAATTGCCCAGTTTAGAAATCACAGAACCGGAGATGCTCTAAATGTGGAGAACAATATTAAAAGTGCATGTTTTGGTTCAGCACAATTGATAAGCTGATATTCAGTTCAAAGAGACTTTTATCTTGGCAATTTAAAATATTTAAAAGGTTATGTGTGTTCATGAGAAAGGCACAGCTGTGTGGTCCCAACCTGCAGCATCTGGAAAGCTATTCAAGCAAACTGCAGCTTACTCCCACACACACACAGATGGCTTTGGGTGCCTTCTACATGGGCTGCATGCACTGAAAAGACTTTTGGGAAAATCTTTGTTACTTTGAAACATTCAATTTTCACCTAACCTTACAGCCTTCTTTATAAATGTAAAGCTTCAAAATAACTTGGGTCATTTTCCTGTAACCAGGGCTATAAAAAGGATCTTCAGCAGAACCTTTTTAAAAAGACTGCTGACTCTGTGAAGATGAGAATAAAACTCGATTCTGAGAATGAAACTCAGCAGCCTGGATCTTAGCTGGTGGCTTAGTGCCTAAATCTCCTGCTGAAGATCTGGCTCACCTCTTTTGGGTGAAAACAAGCTCTTATGACACTAACAGCAGAACTCCTGCTGTCTCTAAAGAAGACAATTTCTCTTTCCGATTTTTCAGCCAAGTATTTGCTTCCTCTTCTTTGGGAATGTCTAAGCCTGTGGCTTAAGTTTTCCTAATGTCAGACATCATTACCAAGTACCCAGATTTCCAATGTCCCAAATCTTATCACCAAACCCTTTCTTCAGTATATTCCTCCTGTGTCTTAAGTACTTGTGTGAGAGCACACAGACATTGTGAGTGACCCAGGGTGTGCAGAGCAGCAGAGGAAAGGCAATGCGGGTGTGTGGAATCACCAAGAGTCTCCCACTTCGACTCCTTCAGCAGTGGGCCTTCCAGGGTGGCTCACCTTCAGCCCAAAGTCTGGGAGAAGGATCTAGGTTGCTTTAAGGTATTAGTAGGTCTTAAAGAACTTCAAAGCACAGTAATTAAAATTAGGCTAAATAATGCCAAGTGGAAAGAGGATTAAAGGAAATACTGCTACTTGAGATTGTGTCAGAAGTCAGAGATATCAGAGGTCTTTGAAAGGCAACAAAAGTTGGACGACTGATTATACTTCTAAGGAACATGGAATTTAGGATTTACACTTCATCCTCTCTCAAGTTTTTAGCAATTAGATTTACAAGTACTCACCTATGTTTTTTTTACTCAACAATGGTATTGCCTCACTTTTTTTTTTTCTTAATTTGCTTACTGTAGTCTTGAAACACCTTATCAGCTTTAAATTCCTTAGCTCTCTGAGGCAAGCATCTTCAATTTTCTTAGTCCCCAGATTATTCCCTGACCTTAACAAGATGCAGGGACACCCCTTCACAAGGAGGCTCAGTAGTGACCCACCAATCCCAGACTAGACTGACCAGTTACATCTGGCACAGGATTACTCCAAGGAAAAGAAAAGGCACAGGCTGCTCACACAAGGTATGAGAGGAAAAAAGGGAGGCACCCAGGTGAAGAACACTTCTGCTCCTTGTCTGAGAGTTGACCCATGCAAGACTGCCCTGCACAAGCCTCCACGGCACACATCAAGCTGATTTAAGGGAGGATGAAGTAAGAAAAAAGACAGTTATAAATAGTGATGAATCCTGATTTACAACAGCTCAAACTGTGACAGAAATTGCATCATTAGCCAACAATAGAATGCTTAAAAGATTAGTGAATTTTCTTCTTGTGTTTGTACTTTTTATTCCACTCTAGATACCTTTATCAAGGAGGCCTAAACAAAATCAGGTCATGGCAATGTGTGATGCTGTTGATAATCCATACCATGAGTAATCTCCCTGTGCTGCCAGAGCACAGATAAGTGCTCAGTAGGCTTTGCCCAATTGATTTGAAGTTAGCGCATGCACACGAGGTGTCTGCCTGCCTGTTCATAAATCTTTGACGTGTCTGGCTGGCGTGTTGTGCCTGACATATGAACTGTGCAAAATACAGTTCACAGGGTTTTATTACAGCAGTACCTTTAATACCTCCACCAGAGGTATTTTACACCTCACAGACACAGTCACCAATGCAGCTCTCCAGTCCCAGCAGATCACCTCTGTTCAACCCAAAAGCTCTTCCAGCTCTCACTCCACTGTTGCCAATTATATTCTTCATATTACAAGTCTGCCTGATGGGGATTTCCTTTCCAGAGGTAGAAAGGACCTAAGCTCAGGTCTGACATTCAGTGCAGCGTGGCACCTCTTCACCTGAAGATTTTTCACCTAAAAATCCCCCGGACAGATCCCCTGGTGGAAGAAGGAAGCTCATCAGTGTGCTCAATGTTTTTCCTGACTCTCCATCAGCTCAGCTAGTAAAATCTTCCCACTGGGAGCATCCCTCACTGTAAGCAGAAAGAAAAATACTCCCATTCTTAGGTGGGAGTACTGGCTGCCTCTTGAAAATTAGCTATTATTAGCTATTATTAGCAGTCCACTGTTTATGTTTTGATAGTGGCCTTGACATAATTAGAATTAAATGAAAGTTTGATAGCTCCTGTTTGTTCTTCCTCTGAATTCAGTGCAGGCTGTTAAAGGAGCTGGAACACAAAAGCAGCACCCTGGGAATACTAAAGAGTTGTCTGCATACAGATGTTGCACTGCTGTAAATCTAACTCAAGCCAGTTAGAGCAAGTCTTTTTTCAGGGGTTCCCTAACATATAGTGATTTATAACTTTCTTCTAGCAGTAAATTTCTGCACTCATACTTCAAAGCATAAGTTAAAATAAGCAATCCTAACTAAAGCAGTGGAAAAAAACCCCTACTTTTAACTCCATTGATAAAACTTGTACACAGAACTGTGTTAATATGGATTAGATATGACTCAAAAAGTTCACAGCTTCTTGCTGTGATATTTTAATGGTTATTAAAATATCCAAGACTGTACCACTTCATACACTTGGTATTATCTGCTGTATTCCAGCTTGTCAAGAACCATATTTTATTTTTAAGGAGTCTTAAAATATATTAAGCTGCTCTTCTGGGGAGTGACAATACTCTTTTGCCTAAATACAAAGTACCAGATAGTAACCAGACAAGTTGCAATATCTTCTTTCTCCTCTGGGACCTTCCATTCCATCAAAAGGGGCAGAGACTTCCTCAGAACATTTTTAATTCAAATTTTAGTCAAAAGGCAAGAGTGCAATAGCAGAACCCTGCACCCTATATAATCACAATGAACTTGCATTACACCAATCCACAGTCACAACACCACTCCAAAAATCAAGGGCAAACAGGAGCAGATAGATAAACGAGCCCAAGGGTTTTTAGTACAAACATGGTGGATATTTAACAGTGGTGTTGGCCCTGCAATCCCTGGGTGCAGCAGTACAGTATGACCCAGCAGGGGCCCAGTGTGGGGTCTTTGTGAAGATCTACACTGCAGACCCACCTGATACAGCAGTTCTGAACCAGCAGGACTTGGTTAGGCAGCACACAAGCACGTTTGACTGGCATTCTTACCTCTGCAGCCAAGTAGTTTCCAGTTGCCAAATGCTTGAATCTAAACAAGCTATTCCACTGTCCTGCACCTCCCCGGCAAGGGTCATGGTGGACAACCTAAAAGAAGAATTTAGATTTTAATCCTGTTCCTTAAGATCATACTTCAGGTCACTGATATTTCCTGCAGCTCACTCCTAATAAAAATATGCAAACATCATTACAGCCTGCCAAAGACAGAAATTCTGTGCTTACATGAAGCTCACCATAGATAACAATTACTTACATTTACTTTTTGCCAAGTGCCAGGAAATACTCCTTCTATTACTTTCCATGCTTTTATTAATTTATTCCTTGCAAACATGATGAGCCAAATTTTGCTTTTTAGTGACATGCTGCGAATCTGCAGCTCAAGAAAGTAAGGAGAGCTGTTCTACACTACTAGGCACTACTTAAAAGCAAAATTCAAACCATCTTACATTATTTTACCAATTATACCAGCTCTGTTTTTATCAATACTAGGGGCTTCTGAAAAATTTTCATTCAAGTGATATATCCTCATATCATCTGAAATATCACAGGTTATTTCTTTTATCCCTTGACTGAACTGTAGGTCATTTGCTTTCTTCAAATCTAGCAGTGTCTGTCTCCTTTAAGGAGGAATCTCCAATAAGTACAGGTGCAATACACTCTACTCCAGACAATCCTTACCCAGACAAAAATCAACCATTTTTATGAAGACTCTGTTCTAAATACACAAAGTTCGTCCATGACACAAAAACTTTTGGGTATATAGGAGTTACATTATTGTAATAGCAATGATTTGAGACCTACCAATTTCCAATGTTTCTTAGTTGAACAAAAATGTTTGCTAGTTCCTTCTCAAAATGACCCCCATTCACAAGACCACCTTTATTCAGGTTTACTTTAAACAAATGTTGATGTGTTGTGTGATGTTTGAAAGATTTCCTGTCAGCCATGGATTACCATTTTTTATACCGCACACATGAAGCTAAACGTAAACACGCAATACTCAGGAGAGGTGAGTGTCCTTTGACTGGCTTTGGTAAAATCACACCATTTACGTCAATCTGAATTTGAAATTTGACTCTCCCTTATTTCAGTGCAGGCAAATATAGTAAAAAAGCCTCCTGTCTCCAGACACACAGAGCAATAAAGCAGCTCGTCAAGGTTCATCCTACACAAACCACTTAGTGAAATAATAATAGTTACAGGGAGGTGTGTGATGATATCAGGAGCCTATGAATGACTCATGTTGTGATGAAGTTTTTTTACTGAGCCCTGGCCTTCAGGTCTGAAAATATTTATAAAGAGAAATAAAAAATACCTCTATTTCCCACAGTGCTTTAGAACTTGTCGCAGACGTGGCCGACTGACGTAACGTGGTGCGGAGGAAAATGTGTTGTTTCTTCTCATATTCATCACAGGTCAGAAACTTCTCTTGCTCTGCATGAAACAGCCTCACAACATCTCCCTAAAGAAATAGAAAAAAGAAGCACTGTTGAGTGGTAGGCAAAACCTCCAGAGTAATTTTCTATTTGGAACAGCTCCAGTGATACCAGGAAGAAAATACTTCTGAGCTTCCTACTGCTAGAGCAGATACCAAGTGAAGAGCATTCAATCTTAGCACCAAGTCTGGAAATCAGATGGGATAATTCAGTCCTGCAGGAGACCCATGGCCTTTTGGGAAAGCACCACAATGGATAGTGGGCAAAAAATTAACCTAAAGGCGATTTTTAGTTCTAGTTAACTTTACTAAATTGAGTTTTTTGTTTCTAATCTCTCTTACTATTTAAAGGAAGTGAAGAGATTTTTCTAACATTGTATTATTATCACTTCTACTCTGCAATCAACACCAACGCCCCCTCTCTATTTCTTCTGCTGGAATCATTTTTGTTTCCTCCTGCCTCTCCCCAAGACTTGAAACACTATCCTTAAATGGGTCCACATAAAGATCCCATTTTCCCTTTCAAATTCTTCCTCAAAAACTGCTGGTACCTTGACACCTATTGAAAAAATGGCCATTTATAATGATTTATTAAGGTACATGTGAGAACAAATTAAGCTTATCTCTAAAATGAAAATGTAAATTATCTCAGAAATTAATCTACAAGCATGAAACTGTGCAATACCTCAGCATGTAAAGCTACATTGTCTTATTACAGTTATTGTTACAGTTACTTGGAACATCTTCAAAAAGTCCTTATTTCTTCTTTTATTTACCAGGTAATATTTCTCTACAGTCAAATACAGTAAGATTTTTGGATCCAAAAAACAATTAAAAATCATACTTACTCCTTTCAGTACATCATCTCGGTAACTACTGAATTTCATGAACAAAGTTATTTTCCAGCTTGTGTTACAGTTGACAGCATTTACCTTTAGAGGAAAAAAAAATCCAATTATAGTGTATGGGGATGGGGGGTTTTTTGAGACATTCCATTCTTCTGAATGACCACACCACATCTAGGATGGCAGGGGACATGGCTTAGCTACATATCTGTACAGTTCTTAACACTGGTCCTGAAGCGCTCAAATATTAATGATTGTAATGTTGGAGAAGACTGGGTGGGGAAATGCTGCTCTGTTTGCTGACAGCCTACCAAGAAAACCCCAAAGGCATACTGAGTGAGAATTTACTCTTACATCAGTCAGAGTTTGAGATACTCAAGGAAACCTCATGGAGTTATCACTGCAGCAAATATTTCATTTTGGATTTTTGAGGCTAAGCTGGAACCAGTTTTTAAGGCTGCTTTGAGTCCATTGTGGGCTCATGGTGGGTTCTGGTTACCAGTAAAGCACAACATATCACAGAATGGCCTGGGTTGGAAGGGATGTAAAGATCATCCCATTCCAAGCCACTGCCATGGACAGGGACACCTTCCACTATCTGAGGTTGTTCAGATCCCCATCCAGCCTAGCCTTGGACACTGCCAGGGATCCAGGGGCAGCCACAGCTTGTCTGGGCTTCTCTGTGCTGTCAAGAGGACGGTGAAGGCACAAGGGACACCAAAGAAGGCTTTATTGTTCTACAGTACAACCTTTTATACTCTTCACCTTACATGCATTGCACCTGTGTGCCCTCTGTACCCTCTGGTGATTGGTCAGCACACCTGGGCACTCCATGGCTCATTACCTTCAATACTGTTCTCCTGTCCTGCACAGCTGTAGCCACAGCCCCACTCCAAATTACCACAAACTGTGTGCCTACAACACTGTGCCAGGGGCTCACCACCTTCATAGGGCACAATTTCTTCCTCATATCCAACCTAAACCTTCTCTCTGCCAGTGTGAAGCCATTCCCCTTTGCCCGGTTACTCCAGGCCGTTGTCAAGAGCCTCTCTCAATCTTTCCTGTGGGCTCTCAAGGCCACAGTGAGGTCACTCCAAAGCCTTCTCTCCTCCAGGCTACCAATCCCAATTCCCTCAGCCTTTCTATAACCATCTCAGATCAGCAGTTACCCCTTCTGAACTCACCTCTTTGCAGCCAGGGTTGTCTAGCAGCTCGATGTTGCTGGCATGCAGAGGCTGTCCTGCATTGACTGGCATGAGAACAACTTTATCTCCCACCACAACCTGGAAGTCAGAAATAAAATGCAATTTAGACCTAAGTAGTTATCCCATAAAATGAAGTAATGTAGCATATTTGGAAAATGACTCAAATGCATGCTCTAGGAGTGGCACTCGGTGAATTTATTTGCAGACAATTCACACAGCAGGTCTGTTCCCCCATGATCTGCAATCACTTGGGTTCAGGATTTCCAACTAATCAACTCTTGCATTCCCAATAAGCATGTCCCCTGGTTCAATCTACAAACCCCAGAAGCAGCTCAGTTAATCCAAAAGTTACACTAAGTTCCAGAGAAAGCTTAGAAAGCAATCATAAGCCCCCAGTTCTGTGGACCATCTGCTGGCAAATGTCCTACAAGCTCAGTAGCTCTCTGATTCAGACGGCTTGACTGCAACCTAGAAAGGCACAGAAATCACTGGAAATTCAGAAAGAGGTGAACACACTCCATCCCCTCTGCTGTTGCTCCCTAAATGATGTTTGAGCTCAGCACAGGCAGCAGGTACAACAGCTGAGACACCTTCTCTCTACAGGAGGAATTCCTGGCTGGCTCCCTGCAATCAAATTCCCATGCCCTTGCAATTCTTTACAATACACAAATCAATACACAAAAATTTCTTTAACCTAAAAACTGCTTGAGACATGGATATGGAGAATTCAATTCATGCCTGGAAGGGGAAAAAAATAAATAATAAAAAATATCAATCCATATAGATTGGTTGGCACTGGGTCCTGATTTGCTTATGTTGTTCACAGCAATTTTGAGACAGACATGAAGACAAGTGGCTACATGTGATTTTTTACTACACAAAATGCTGCACAAGCCATGCTTTTTTTTGGAAGACAAATAAATAAAAACACTTTCTGCATTGATCAGCATATTTCCTATGAAAAAGCTGAGCCCAGTTCAACCTTGTGCAACTTCAATGCGGGTGAATTTGGCTCCCTCATCGCAGAGGTGAAAAGGAAGGTTTGCCTGTTCTTTACCAACACAGCCAAAATAAACAGTAGCATAAGACAGTGTCACCATGCTCAGATCACACACAGAAATCCTACTTGATCCAAGGCATGGGAACAAGTTCACTAAGAGAATCAAAATAATGACTATAAGACACATTTCTTATGCAATACATTCCTGCATGCCATGCTTCACACAAACATTACTTACAGCCTGTTTTAAGAAGTTATGACCAGACAATTCACTAACCAAAGTACCACCAGGTTTGCATCCTGCAATGTGGAATCAGGACTTCAAATTGTTGCATGGACACCAGGACCATCACAACTAAATCAGTAAGAGAGCACATCATTAAGCATCTTATTTAAAAAAAAAAAAAACCCACTAAAATGGCAAATAACTGCAGTGCAATCCACACAGCACCAATCCTGCTATTGGGGAGTATTTTGTTGTTCAGTCCATCTGGAACCAGCTCTAGCTTAATCAGTCCTATCTTCCATTGAAGAGCAGTTTCAAAAATGATGAAGACTTAATAAAAGTGCAGAAAATACTGTTGTTATGTCAATTACTGTAAATTTTCAGTCAAATTCTTTAATTACTTTCATTGACTTGCAAAATTAATCAGTTCCTAGTGAAACTAAGCTAACCTTCTTTCAGAAAACAAAGTTCTAAAATATTTCACAAGGCTAAAAAGCTCTGATCACTTACCAGAAGAGTCACACACATGACTTCCTGTACCAGATTCCCAGATTCCTTTTCTTTTAGGACATATGGCATACCTTGCCTGCATTACCTGGCACAGTAGCAGCCATCAAAGCAGTAATTCAATACTCACCTCTCTTGCCTAAAAAACTTTCTAAAACATGTTTTCTAGGGAATTTCCTCATTATAGCACAGAAATAGAATTTTAAAAATCCCAAAGTTTCTAAACAGAGTAGAGGGCTGATATGCCAAGCTAACTCCATGAATTTAAAGGTTTCCATGTCTGGCGGTAACTGAAAAGGAAGCAGTGGTACAAGGCTGAAGCCTCCCTCCATCTGGGAGAGAAAAATGAGGACTGCCCCGATCACTTGCTACTCTTGTCCTCTGTGAAACAGCTGCCTGGTTTGTGTAGCTGTTGAAGAGGTAGAAACGCACAAAAGCAGAGAGAGCTACCAGAGCACTAATGTTTATCCCTGGAAATTTGCAAAGAATATTGTCAAATCCTAGTAGAAACAAGAAACAACTTCCATTTGCAAATTTCCTCTGTACATTACAATGGCAACTTGCCAGCTCTGAAAGGCAACCTGGGAACAGAAAATGAGCAGCAGGCCATTCCAAAGGAACCCAGTCCATTGAGTTAGGAATAAGCCAGTTTGCCACACGGCCCTCACAGCTCAGAGCCTGTCAGATAAATCCCCACAGGAATGGGCTGGGAAAGGGGTCTGCAGCATGGGATGGCACTGCCATCACTGCATTGATCTGCATTCTTTGTAGATCAGCAAGTCTGCTTCCAAACTCTCATGTGTGCACAACAGTGGAAAATGGAACCAAAATCTCTGTAGTACTGGGGATGACTTTGAAGGCCAAGGACGGTTCTGCTGCTCTCAGCTGTAAGGGCCCACCGTGGCTTTGCAGATGACAGGTGGGAATGCCAGGTCCTCCCTCTGGAGAGCATGACACACTCACTTATCTTCCAGGCATGAGAAATTTAAAAAGATGCTGAACTGATGTTATTGCAAGAAATTAAGCCAAAACAAGAAGTCACCCTTTATTCTCTCCAAAGAAGGGAAAGAAATACCAGGCTAATGTTTGAGCCACATTTGTTTTCCTCAGCTGAAAAGCCATGCAGAGGCCCCCTTGAGGGATATATTTGTTCTATTTCTCTGCAATGAGCTTTGGGAAAAAGGAGGATTTTCAAATACCCTTTTGATCACCACATGGAGCAGAGAAAGACTCTGACTCTAGGGATATTCGACCAGGAGCTGGGAATGCAATCCTTCTCCTCTCCACAACAGATTGCAAAAGGAGTTGCAAGCAACCACACTCATCATCCTGGAGAGCATCCCAAGGGCTGGGTAACCACAAAATTAAGGAGAGAAAATACACAAAAAAAAAGGCATTCCCTCCTACAACCCTAAGAAGGCTTTCACTGATTATGCACAGTCAAACCATCCCAGCCAGTTCTCCAATATAAAACCACACAGGTTCATCATCGTGTGGCTTTCCCAGCGGCAGATCTGAATTCTCCACATCAGGCACTTAACCAAGCCACAGAATGAAGAAGGGAGTTGTGATCTCACGGCACAGCTCTCAGATCTGCAGCAAAGAGCTCTCCTGTGCATTCTTCCTCTCATCAATATGCAAGACTCCAGCTGAAACCCATCCAGAAAAGGCTTTCCAGACTATTCTACCCAGCTCCAATCATAGATACCATTTTCACATCAAAAGGGAATACAGATTTAAAGAAATCTGATGTATTTCCTAGAGACATTCTCTACTGACCCCTTGAAAAAAATGTTGTCACAAAATTTTCTAAAAAAACAAAGCTCTTTAAAAAAATAAGACTCTAGCATAAACTATGATTTCTTGTCAGCTTTGTAAATCTGCACTCAACAGGTAGACTTGGCAAAGATGCCCCAACAGAGAGGCTTGAATGTGGCAACACAAGAGATTCCAGACTATATAATTTAGTTACACTTTCCAGTTACACATGAAATGTTAAAGTCCCAATTACTCTTTTAATTTCTTCTTTCCTGAACTGAATCCATTATGAAACAGCCCAGGAGTGAAGAAGTTATACCTCCTGGAATTCTTCTCCCTTCTCCTTCTTAACACAATCAGTAGTTCCACTTACATTGTCACCTTCACTCCTCAGTTTCCAGAAGGGCTGGATATAAAACCAGGATCCCTCATTCCCTGCAGCATCCAGGGACACACGCATAGCATTCTTCTCTAGCAGAGCTGGCAATCTCTTGTTGACTGTGAGGTATTTGTTGCTTTTTATGTGCAGTAGCTGGGAACAAAAAAGAACATTTTTTAAAAATACAGCTTTTAGTTACTTTTTCTCCCTCCAGTCAAAAGAGGAGGTACAGGCTTTCACACTGCAGAGATTTTCAAATATAAATATAAATATAACTAGAAGGCAGTTATCAAAGCATGCTACAGTTTAGGAAAACAGATGATCTATCTCAGATTGTGAGAAATGTGTCAGGGATCAATTTTATAGCAGGGCAAGTGTCCATTGCAGTGCTCCCTTCAGGAATTACATCCATTACAGAAAAGTTGTACTGCACTCAAGAACTTAGCTCCTGTCTCATTTATATGTCATGAGATACAGATTACTTCAATTATTTAAAAGGAGCTGCACAGCACCTCTATAGCAGGATTTTGAAATAACTCTTGAAAATAAAAGACACATATTTACATTCAGATTCTAAACTGCAGCACCAAAAATACACATAGAAATTTTATTATGACATATTATTTAAACAGGAATATGCAGCACTTCTGGTAGGCTTTGAAAAAGGCAGAAAAGCACAATATTGTAAATTTCAACAAGTTCTGTTTACCTAACCCTTGACAATCCAGATTACAACGGGTAGATAGTTAATTTTCACTGTAACCTTGAAATGAAACAACTGTTTCCTTTCCAACACTGAGAAGGCAGATGGATTTCAATAGGTTTACCTGGATGACGTTGCTGTATTTTACAATTTCGCCCAACAGCTTCCTGTTCTCACTTTCATTCTGCTTTTGTTCCAGTTCTGCTGCATGCTGCAAGAGAATTATTATTTCTTTAGATTGTACAAAAGAACTAGCTGGAACACACAGTGCAGAAAGGAAATGGCACCATATTTAAATCCTGCAACCTACAAGCATTACTGCACTGGAAATATTCGCACCCAAATCCTGATGCTGATTCTGACTTTTTTTATTACCCAAAACAGGGACCCTGTCACAATTTATGGGTCACACCTGAGATGCATGCTATTTTAAATTTTTTCAAGCCCAAAACATAATGCCACGGGCTTTATTTCATTCTATAGAGGATAAAAAAGGGTCTATGATTAGCTTCACCACTGCTTTTACTTGTTGGGGTTTAATTGTACATAAACACATAGACTTTACAACAAAACAAAAACATTAGCTCACAATAGGCAACATTAAAATTAAACACAATAGACTGGGTCAAGCAGAGCCACAGAGCAAACTCTCCACTCCCAGCACTAATTGCTGTGTAACTCTGGCCACACACCACGTGCCTTCCTTGCAGTTTTTAACTGGAAGCACTGGTGACCTCACCAGTGCCCACAAAACTGTCACCCCAGGTTTGACATCCTTGTTTTCACTTAATCTCATGCATTGAGTTACAACATCAGGCCAGCTGTTTTTCAGATACAGATAATATGTTCCATGCACACTGTATTTTAGACAAAATAAAATCTGCAAAAACATTCACTAAAGAATCACTTAGACTGAAGGCAAGGACAAACACAATTTTGAGGAATTCCCTGGCTAAAGCATCGAGGACATCTCTTTGTCCACTCTTCTGCCTAATTCCTGGTAAAGATTTTCCAGCATTATTTAAACCAGGGCTTCATCCTGATTTTTAAAACTCTATTTTTACATTCTAAAATTTCTGAAAGCACTACTTTACAGCAAAGGCAAAACCCCCAGCCCAAAGTAAGATAAACACCAGGTCAGGGGCTATAAATGTCAGTCAGGAGGTAGGAGAGCTAAGGAGAATATAGAGTTGCTATGGTGGCATAATAATACCCATCACAGTGGTTCCCAAGGCACTTGTTATTATTCTTTCTGGTGCTATTGTAATTCTACAGCCTGCAGATTGAGATAAGATTACAAATATAGATGTCTCTTACTTGAAGTTTCTTCAGCAGTGCTGCTTCAGTATGGTTTCCTTGTTTGGCTTGCTTGGCTTTCCAGTACTGCTTCTGGGCTGAATATCTGTTCATAGGACACACCTTGAAAAGGCAGTCTGGGGAAAGATTGAAAGAAATACTCCTGAGTCATGTTGAAAGACATTTCCTTCATTTGTAAGTATGCGTTGGTTTGGGTTTTTTGTCCAGAAATGTCCAGATACCAGTGTTTAAACACAGCGACCAAGTCAGCTTGGTGGCAATGATACCAGAAACAGTGTAGCATAACATTAGAGTTGAACCTAAAGCCCTTAAAGCCTCACAGGTTCCCACTTCGTGCAATCTCTGTAAGAGCCCCAGGCTGTGATCCTGCCATATCTGCCTGCTGCTTTATTAGCACCCCAGCATCACAGATGCACTGTTTGAAGGCATGTGAAACCTTGGAAGAATGGTCATGCTGTCTGTATGCACACACCTGGCTTGCCCAACTCCTCCAGGCACTGCTGAATCCAAGGGTGGCAGGGGCATTCAGCAGCCAGCCACCAAGCAGGTCCACACAGGATTTGGGTCTCTGTGCCTTCACTGAGTTGTTTTTACTGTCAGGGTTTTTTAATCCAAGTGACACCAGCTGAACATCGCCACTGTCCAACAGACCAGGAAAAAAGCAGATGAGGAGAGAGGAGCCACCTGAGCAGGGTGGCTGTGCAAATCAGAGAAAAGGATGAGGAGAAGGAGAAGGCTGCAGCCAACGCTGAGATGCCAAATAAGAAATGAGCAGCAAAGGAAAGAGAATATCAATGCACCAACCCTCATCCCATGCCCACCACCTCCCCATGCGGAGTGAGGGGGCTGCATATCAAAGAAGGGAAGAGATGTCTGGAGCGAAGCCAAGGGGTTCTTCCCTAAATGCTTGTTCAATTGTTCATCTTTATTTCCCAAAACTGTAATCAATAATTGAAAGTTAATGTTAATTGGGAAGAAACTGAATTTTGTAAAATTCCCTGACTCAAGGGGTTTTGTCCAGTGGCAGTCCTATAAACTGGAAATAGAGGCTCATGATTCATCTAAAGCCAATTACTTTTAGAATGATAAACAACCTGTAGTCTTGCACAGTCACAATCATCAACTGCTCCAAAAGCAGCAAGACTTGAAAGACATTTCTTGTAGCAAATGTTAGTAATTGCTCTCTCACACGCACATTTATTAACAGGCAAGAAGAGGAAGAGTTCTGCTGTGGGAGTAGCAAGGACACTCAGGACTGGATGTTGTAGAGGGAAACTCTTCCCCAACATGGGCTGCAGACTGTGGATGTCAAAGGAACATCTGTCCCCAACTATGAGCCCTCCATATTTCACTGGCACAGATGGCCAAGCACTGGCTGAGGACTGACCCAGCCCCTGTTCAAGCAGCAAAGTTTGTCCATACAAAATTACCCCCAGTGGCAAAACCTTCCTTGGCACTGACCCAGAGTGCTTCCTTGGCACTGACCCAGAGTGCTCATGGATTTATGCCCCCTCATAGCCCTGCGTTGTTGTTCCAAGGAAAAAGTCCCACAGATCCTTATCAAAGCAAACCCAGCCACTCTGCAAAAGTGTTTGCTCTCATTTAACATTTATAATGTGAATGATATCACACAATCTAAAGCATAGAACTCCCAGGTAACTTTTACAATATTCTGGAAACAAGAAGGTGAAAAAACCCCCAAAGTGTTGTGTGCCATTAAATTGTGCTGTATATTGTAGGGTATTTTACCTGAAGTATCAGGATTTCAGCTCATAAGACAAAAGTCTGCTATTATTTTCTGTCACAATCTATAATTAACATGCCTTCTCAGGAGGCTTCATGAAACATTTATTTCTCTGAAGTAACAATACCTTCTTTTAATAGCACCAGTCTTCATTTCTCAGTTACTCCCCACACATCCTGCTACTTGGAGTAAACACAGTGCTTCCCATCCTCCTGCACAGTCTCAGAGCATGGTACTACCACTCTGTAGAGGACCTTTTCCAAATCAGTATTACTTCAATTGTATTTCCCTCAATTTATAGTCTAAAAAAATCATATTATTTGTTCCCAGACAAGCTTTTTTTCCTATTTTATTTTACTTTTTAGGATTCCAGATGCATTGAAACCAGGCCATCTCATTATTTTTCTCTGGTTTTTTTTTCCTTTTTTTTTATTAGAGTAACAAAACTATGTAAATTCAAACTTCACTATCCTAAACACTGTAAGGAGTTGGAACAGTGCCTGCCATAGAGATGCTACAGTTCAAATAAACAGGGAAAAAAAGAGAAACTGAGGCATAAGATTATAAAGCAACTTTCCACCACAGAACATCTCCGGAGGTCAGTTTTGCAACTTCTCCAGACATTCCCAGGTAGTCCTAGTTCCCAATCCATTACTTTATGGAGTTTCACATAATTAGTCCTCAGGAAGAGAAACATTTAAGGAGGGAATATCAAAGGTAAGCAAATAGCACCTTCACTCAGGAAGTCTGAAAAGGAAAATAACTCCTGTTATGCCCTTTAAATATTTCTTGATATTGGATAAAAATGGTTTAGAACAATATTTGTCAGATGCTTTCTCTCTCTGCCTTCTCTTGGTTTGTTTTTTTTTAAGTGTTAGAAATTCAACTCCTGCCCATCATGGAAGATTTGTTTGGTTTGTAGAACTAGAAAAATTATCGCATGGCTTTACTAAAACCAGAGAAATGGTTAAGTGGAAGTGACAGGGCTATAAAATCACAGTGTGTACAAATCTACTTGTTTTGGGGGGGAAAATGGACAAAAAGGTAAAAAAGAGCTAGTGTGAAAATGCAAAGAGGAAAATGTGGAGGAGCAAGGAGTGGGACAATGAAGTTTCCTAGGCAGGACAACAAGAAAGAGAAGGAAATTAAAGCAATTATGGAACTGGAAGAAACAAAAAGAAAATAAAAGGATAAACCAAAATTATGTAGAGGGCAAGTAAAAAGAAAAATGGCAGATGGATGAGGAAAGGAGAATGCAGAGAAAGGTAATGGAAGGGAGAGAAGAAAAAAGAAAGAAAACCTTAGATCAGACTAAAACCTGAAAGGCAAGGCAGGGTATTTAGGAACCAGCATCCTTTCACTGCAGAAGCCTCAAGAAATCAAAGTAATACAAAAGTTACAAGTAAGAAAGTTTAGACCACTTTAAAAACTTAAGTAATTTTACATTTAAAATAGCAATGAGACTCATGCTCATCTTCCTTGATCAACAAGCAGGTCTCATCTGTGCTATTTTATACCCTGGAAGTTGAAAGTGTTTCCCACTGGAGATAGGAGCATCAAGTTGGAGTGTCTGGGGTCCCAGACTAAGGAAACCTGCAGTTGTGTGGCTCATGCTGTGGCTTTTCTGCAGAGGTACACAACTCCTGGCACACACTGTTCTTGCCAGTCTCTGAGAACCCAGCCCTGCAGCACAGTGTGTGTTTCCATCACCACACTCAGTGCAAAGGATCTCACCAGCTTCAGCTGGAATTAATACATTAAATACCTGGTTTGATCAGTCCCTTCAATGCAATACAGTGAATGTTCTGTGGGGTTTTTTCACCAGGCTTCAGGAACGTGTGGGACCAAATTCCACCCTCCTCTGCACTGACGCAAATCTGGATGTGCACCCTGGTGAACACAGAGCCACTCCAGGTTCATCTCAGTGTGACTGGGGGAGGAATGGGGAGCACAGCTTCTTCATATGGACACAAAATGAGAAGCAACCACATCTTTCCTTAGCTTAACAACACTCCACACTGCAGGATGTTCTGAAACAACCAGAATAGCAAACACCCACTCAAAAAAAAAAGAAAGTAAACACATAGCAAAAATGAAACTGCTATTTTGGGACTCCTCTTTACATAGGCTTTCAGTTCAGGCCAACAGCTCAGTACCTTGATTTGATCTCTGAGTGAACCCTCTTTCTTTTTTGTCCCTCCCACTAGGGAAAGGATTGATAAAATATTACCAAAAAAGAGCAAACACAGTCCTCTCTGATATTAATTTTCAGAGTCAGTCCTTGAAATCTAAACATCTTGTTAGAAGCATGTTTTTCTCATACTTCTTTGACTCCCAGGTCGTGCTCTAACCTCAAATCAACGCCAGTTCAGCTATCAGTGATAAAAACATTGTAAACCATACAGACAGCAGTTTCTATTAGTGAAGAGGCCCTACTCATCCTGCTCTTAGATGTTATTTTCAGCTGCTTATGTCTAATCATACAATTAATCATTCATGCCTAAGTCTTCCTTTCATGTTAAGAACCTACTTAAAGCAGTTTTTGTTTGGTTTGTTAACTTTGCTGCTTTAATTGAAAGCTATTTCCCAGAAGATTCTTGGGGAGAAAAATATGGATTTTGCATAATTCTTGATTATAAGAACAATATTTAGAAACTCTTTTGCCTCAGGGCTCCAAGCAGAGCTATGAAACTTAGCAAAGCATCGCAGAGATGTGCTTTTGGTTGCTCTCATTTTAGAGACACCTCTGTGGTTCAAGGCACTAAAGCTCAATTAGACAGCAAGTTTCTGCTGGGCTCTCAGCAAAGCTCCTGATATTCTCACACTTAGAATTTGACTTAAAGGATGAAGGAGAAAACATCCAAATGATAGGTTTATCTTTCCTGCAGCCATCCTCCTGAACACATATGGCTTATGGATACTTGAAGCTGGTATGATATTCAATGCCCCTAACACTATAGCCATGCTTTTATAGAAAGGTAGGTTGCATAAACTAATGCAACAATTATATTTTCACTAATTTAGTTTCTCCTTCCTACAGGTATTAGAGACCTTATAGCACCCATCAGTACCTTCAGAGGGCTTACAAGAAAGCAGGATGGAGAATGACATTTTAAAAGAGCCTGGAATGACAGGACAAGGGGGAATGGATTCAAACTGAAAAAGGGCAGATTCAGATTGGATAGAAGGAAGAAATTGTGCCCTGTGAGGGTGGTGAAGCCCTGGCACAGGCTGCTCAGAGAAGCTGTGGCTGCCCCAACCCTGGAAGTGTCCAAGGCCAGGCTGGATGGGAGTCTGAACAACCTGGGATAGTGCAAGGTGTTCCTGCTCATGGCAGGAGGTTGGAATGAGATGCGCTTTAAGGTGCCTTCCAATCCAATCATTCTGTGTTGCAGCTCATCCAAATTTGCATGCTACCACCATGCCAGCAGTCCCAAACTTAAGCTATGGAGCACTATAAAGAAGAGAGAGCTAATGAGTAACTGGAAGAAAAACTGCAAAAGGAGCTAAGCAGCAGCAGGCAGGAGGAGAGTAGTACTAAAAAGTTTTGGGGCAGGGAGGGAGACGGAAAGAGGGAATCCCCGAAAAGAGGAGGATCTGAATTAGAGGGAAGGAAAGGTTTGATTCTGTGGAGAAGAAGGAGCAGAGGCAACTGGAGATAAAGGGATGTGTTACGCAAGCAACAGACAGAGGTTACAATAAGGGACAGAGCCAAAACTGTCCACAACTAATGGAAACCACTCCCCTACAGAAGCTGGGATGTAACTCAAGAGAAAGGACCTTGGTTTCCCCAGCAGCAGAAAACAGCTGTACAATTGTCAGTGTGCCATCCCCCCCTGACATCTGCTCCACATGTGCTGCCACCACTGATGGCAAATCATTAGTGCTGGGAGCTCAATCAGCTTCCACCCTGCATCAAAGTGCCCAAACCATCAACACAGAAACCTGTCAACTTTTTCTTTCCTTGCCTTTTGAAGTTAAAATGAACAACACAGAACTGCAAGAAAAGAACTCTAATGTACTGAAGTTACAAAATCAAGCCCTCAAACACTAGACAGTGAAAAAAATATGGTTGTCTTTTTAAGTTCTGTTGAGATCCTTAGTTGTAGGCATTTGGGTGTATTCAATTATCCTACCACAAATCTTCCCCATTGACCTTGGTCTCATCTAGAAACCTCATGCTCAACTTTAGAAACACATCAGGGTAGTCAGTGACAGAAATATCATCCAAAGAATCCCCACCTGATATTTTGTGCAACCTGGAAACTGTGAGTCACTTGCAGGCAGTGAGGGGGTGAAATCACAGTTATTCAGCCTGAAAGCCACACTATGCTACCCTCAGCTCTGCTTTAAAGTTATTCAGTCACACCAGTGACTGAAATTTATTACTGTTTGTTAGTTTCTAAGTATGCATCCTCACTTTCAGCCAGTGTGCTGAACACTCACAGCTGGAACTGGAACCAACTGCTGATGTTTCCTGAATATATAATGGAAAAAAGTCTTGAGCTCTCTGGGAAAGCAGAACTTCACTCTCCTGAGGTTTTAAGTGCTTTATTTTTTGCAACAGTAGCATATACATAAACACTACAAATAAAATACTAAGTTAAGCATGTCAGTGGAAGCCCTGACAATCATAGAATGGTTTGGGTCGGAAAGAACCTTAAAGATCATTGAAAATAGATACAAACAGCCATGAAACACATTTCCCTTGCTCTAAATCAGGCAAGTTATACTCTCATTATCTCAGAACCAGTGTGAATCCAAGCCCTTTTAAGCCAGAAGAGGCCTGGATCAGGCTCTGCTCTGGCACAGCTATGAGTACTTTCTTAGCAGTCAAGAAGTAAAAACTACAAGTTTTCAGCACACTGTTATTTTTTTCCAATAAGCAAAACAGCAGAATTATCCAAATCTACAAGGTCAAATTGAAAAAAAAATCATACAGTTTTAAGCAAAAGCAAAACAAAAAGCTGACAAAATATTTGGGGGGACTACTTAAAACGGTATCTTATCTTGAAAAGAAAATAAACAATTCATCAGCTCCAGTAGCTTTGGACCTCACAAGTTTCTTTTCCATTTACAGTGAGAGCAGGGCTGGAGCAAAGAGTTTGTCACAGAGCAGGGCATCATTGTTCAATGTGCAGAACAAAGCAAGCAGCTCTTGGACTACAGGAAAATTCAGCCCCTTCCCCTGTATTTTCCACCTGCCTCTTGTGCCTTTGCAAATTTTGTAATTTGGTCTCAAAATCTGCCATTCATGTTCCACTTTGAAAGTCCATCCCTGTGTCCACAAACCCTCTGGGAAGTCCCATGGTAAAAGTGCCCAAGGAGGTAGAACAGCACCAGTTGGTCCTGAAAGAGAAATGATCCCCAGTTACTGACCTCGGAACTTCTTTGGAGGATTAGCAAGGTCACCGGCCTCTGGCTGGACCACACACCGGTCATCCACCAACCTAGAAAAACAGAAGTTATCACACTCACTAAAACATGCCATCAATGTTTATAAATACACAGACACACCTGCCACACCACAGATCCAAAAGCTTCCACATTTCTTCAGTGTAACAGAAAAAATACCTTAGAAATCTGTTATTCAGTTACTAAGCATAACCAAGAAAATCTACATTTTCCTTCCAGAGAGGGATTTCTTCTACAGCACTAAATTATGGTCTGTGTTTCAGATCCCACTTCATTTAAATCCAGTTGAAATCCCTTTTGTCACACCAAATACATTGATGTTCCATGTAAAATTTATGTTTTCCTTCATCTGAGCCATTAACCCTCAATCAGAAACAGTTTTTTTCTCTGCAGCTGTCAGATTTTCTTCTTCACCATTTCCCATTTTTTTCCTCTAAAGAGGCATGTGGAATTAAGATTCAGCTCTGATCAAAACTCCCAAGACCACATTTTTCTGTACTAAAATGAATAAGTATTTCTTTAGTCCACAGCAGAAAATCTAGATGACAAATCTAACACATTTCTTGTAATATTTTAGAAGTTTAGTAAACAATAAAATTTGAAATATGAATTGTTAAACTTATCTCAGAACTTCCTAGACATAAATTCAGCTTCTTGTCAGGAAGCATCCTGTAAATAGCTTGCCCATTTCAAACAATTATTCAGGAAAATCATGTTTAAGGACACACTACTGCCCTGCTACTTCACAGCAACATTCTTAGCAGCATTTTTTGTTGGAAATTGAAATAAAAAGCACAAATTGGCTTCAGCCAAGTTACACAATAGATGCATTCAGCTTTGACTCAAGTTGGTAAAAGCTTTGCCTCCAGCCACAAGCACAGCGAGGCCAATCCCCCAGCACACCCATGAGTTTTCTACCTCTAGCAAGATGTCAAAGTCTCCACTCTAGCTGCAGCTCCCAGAAGCAAAAATGACAAAGAATTTTGGAAGTCAGCAGTTCCAATCTCATAACAGACTTAGATGCAAACATGTGGTGCCAGTGAGGAAGGGGAATTGAAGAAACAGCTTCAGGAGCAAGCAGGGGGCCTCAGGGAGTTGTGTTCTTCACAGTCTAGGTTAGGCCAGGCTTAAAAAGAACAGAGTGAGGTTTGGAAAGCAAGACTCAGGAAGAGTCTTGCAGGCATCCTGCATTCTGTCCCTGTTCTAATAGGCCAAATCTTCCTGTAAACAGGGCCTAAAACCTGGAGTCACTGAGAGCTGACTGGAAAGGATTACCTTAAACAGGAGCTTTGCCAAAGGGTTTTTAGGCCAAGGACTACTTCTCACTCTCAACAAAATCCCTGGAAGGTTTTTAAGGAGGAACCCACAAGATCTGACCTCAAGCACTGTCAGGATGGAGGCATATTGAAAAGTCAACCATAACTCACAAGGAACCACCTGCGTTCTTTGGTGACAACTTGTACACCCTCATGACAACAACTGTGGGTGAAATGCAAAACTTTCACCATGGCATGTTACTGTAGCAAAAGCCAGATAAAAAACAAGGTGTTGGCACTGAGCAAAACAAATGAGATCCTGCACACTGAGCCAGCCAGCTGCAGTGCTCAAACACACTGGTCTTGCAGAGAGCAGACATCCAACAATTAATACCAATCACTTGCTGTTCACCATTCTCTAAAGGCACAAAGATAAGGACCATAAATGAGTTTGGCAGCATTCAGGAACGAAAGACATCAGAGAAGACAAAGGAAAAAGGAGCTGGTGCCACTCCCATCCTGTGGACGCAAAATCAGAGCACATAAAGGTTGATTGACATATGCCAGGGCAGTGGCATGACAGAGCAGGAACATCATCTCCTAAGCCCTTGCTCAGCACCTCAGCTTCTCACATGTTTGTTTCTTATAACACAGAACAAAAATCTGAGGAAAGTATTGCTTTGTTTATTTAGCAGTTACTAAATTAACAATTTAATCCCCAGCATTTCCCCATAATGCCATTCATCCTGTATTCCAGCTGCATGACCTTCAGGGAGGCTAACAGCTCCTTGTTTACTCTGGAGGTGCTTATTACGGTACCGTAGGGAGAACTGAGCTGCACATTTCACATGATGCAAGACTTCAGCCTGCTCTGTGGAGGGGAACACATGAGGCTCTTCAAACACAGACCACTTCCTCTGACACACAATTTAAAATATTAAAATCCCACTTTTATAGCCAGCCAAAAGCACCTGGCTGGTTTGTTACTGACACCTGCGAGGTGGCTGCGTTAAACAAGCAGCAATTCAAAACCTTTGTAACCTGCTAACAAATCCATTTGAGATGAGTGAAACCAAACAACAGGCTTGGCTGCAAAAGGTCCTGGGCACCTGCAGGCACTGTCAGACCACACCACAGCAGGTTTTAAGATCGCTTGCTTGTAGGTTTGAATAGGAGGCAAAAGTGCACCAGACCAGGCTTTTCAGATAAAGGCAGAATTTATTGTATTATATTTATTGTATTATACCATAAACTGTGCAAGCTATGTAAACACTGATCCAAATTATGGTGCAAATATTCAAGCCACTTAACCATGGTACTAATCAGAGAAGCTTTAACAACCTTCAAGGGGTTTAATTCCTCAGCTGGACTACAGACAATACTGCTTTGTGCTCTCTGCTGTCATTCAGCACCTGACATATACACCACAACAGCATTTCAGTTTTCCATACGTTGGCAGCACATAAATGACAAAAGAGATCCCTGCACATGTATGAAATGATCTCAGCTGAGCCAGTTCTCCCCTGAACACAATAAATACCTGGGGTTGGCACAATCCCTCCAAGTAACTGCTGTAATTAAGCTGTACAGTTCCTTGGTAGTGCCTAAGATCAATCATCAGGAAAGCCAAAATAGTAATTACAGCCCTGGACTTTACGCATGGCCCTTTGTATTCAGTAATTGCAGAATTAGGGGCTGAAAGCAACAATGCTTATGGGATTGCTTGTCACAGATGCCCAGGCATTTTCCCACTGACGCCAGTGGAAGTTTTTCCACTCACTGCAGGACAAGCAAGGGCAGTGCCTCATCATTGTGCCACAGGCAGCCAACCTCACAGACCAGCAGGTGTTTAAGCCATTAAGGCCTCACATGTACAGAAGCGTACACAGCTACAGTGTACAAAGGCTCATTAAACAAGAATTGGAGCTACCTGAAGCAATGCCTAGGAGATAAGGTGTGCCTCTCCACAGAGGCAGGGGGGAAGTAAAGGCAGTTTCAATTTTCCACTATCATCACAAAATCAACCAGGATGGGTCAGGGCCTGAGGAGCCACAGTGGGGCAGCTGGTCCCATCTCTCTGCTCCAGCAGGGCCATGCCAGAGCACAGGATTGTGCCCAGGCAGCTCTGGAAGATCTCCAGTGAGGACACTCCACACCCTCTCTGGACAATCTGTTCAGTGCTTGGTCACTGCACAGGAAGAAAGCTCTGCTTTGTGTCAAGTGGTCAAAGGAAGACCCTGTAAAGTTCTGCACCTCTCTTCCTCTCCTCTCATTCTCCCCCATCATCTGGTGGAGTTGAAGCTGCCTCTTCTCCACTGAAATGGGAGGAAGGACACAGAGGAGAAGCAGGACTGAGCAACAGAAGTATAAATGATAAGCAAAGTATGTTGGCAGAAAAGTCTAATGGTGCCTGGGTTCATAGATAGGAATCATATATATGCTCCATAAGTCTTTGTTTCCTGCAAGCTCCCCTGATTACCTAACACAGGCTAAAGGTAAATACACAAAAGGTTTCTAGGAACTTGAAGATGTAGTGCAAGAGTCAAGGAATAGTTGTACAGATGTAATCCTAGAAGGACTGTTCTGAGTGATGAGTTATTTTAGATTTACTACTGAGATACAGTTGAATTCTCAAAGAACAAACACCAATAGGAAAGGAATTATCGTGGGTTTCATGAATTTTAGGTCTCTTTCATAATATAAGATGCTTTTTAGATCGTCAAAGAAAGCAGCCACATATTATTTAGCTTTATACCTTGAGTTTCAAAAATACCATCCTGAAATGTATTTTGTCTCTTCCTACCAATAGAGATTTCCACCCAATAATCATAGCCAATATTATTAAGTACAACAATACCTGAATAAACACATGAACACAGACTGTCCCATAGGTGGAACTGCACGTGTGTGCATAACTTGTTTAAAAATACAAGACCCAGCTGCTGATGTCTATTATACATTTGGTACTATTTAAACATCTATGGAGTATTTTACTCCTCAAAAAGCTGAATAAACTAAGCTAGAGGCAATATCTTCAATGCAAGACATTGCTCAGCTTTTATTCTCTTAATGGTATCATAATTTCACTGCCTTTTTGAGCAGCACAAGGCCTGGGCAGCAGCAGGAAGAGGGGCAAAGCTGGTAACAGGCATCAGCAAGAGAAGCTGGACATTTTAACTGCCAGTGGAGCCCAGCAACATATTTGTTCACAAGGAATGCTGAGGTTCCATCCCAAAACCACAGAACCTCAACATCCCCTTGTGAACAAAGGAGCGGCCCACAAAACCTCCCTCACTTTGCTCCTTAGATTTCCCTTCACACAACCTCCTCCACCGAAATGTTCCTCCAGAGCACCTGCTTCTTTCATCCCAAACTGCAGCACAATGCCTCTCCTGTGCTCCAAACATCCCAGCACCCACTCGGGAAGAGAGATGAGAGTCATATCACCAAGAAACCAACCAATAATGAACAATAGGTGATTAAAATTTTGCTGCCCTGGAAATCAAACATCAAATACCTAAGTGCCAAAACAATCAGATCCACCCAGTTCTTCTCCAAGTCCACCCACTTTTCATTTCATTGAGCCTCTTATCAGGCATCTAGGCCAGCCCACTTCTTGTGTGCTCCAAGTGGTCTCCTGCCAAAAATCTACAGTCATCCTACCTCACCCTTCCCAAAATGTGAGTTCATACTCCTTTCTGACTACCAGTCCTGCTTCAAATCATTTACAGCTCTATGATTAGCTACCCTGTATGAAATGTGTCTTTTTCCTGTCTCTTTCCAATGCCAAATTTTTCATCATCGTCTTTTCACATCTTTTAGGTCCCCCTCACATTAATCCCAGCTCAAGCAGAAAATAAAAAGGCTCTTCCTTGCACTTATAGAAGGGCTATTAAAACTCTGTACAACTTAGGAAGATTCCATGCTAAAAAGCCCTTTTGTAAGAACTTCACTTCATACCAGTGAGGTACAACAGCACAGAGACAAAAAAGTCTGGCTCTTGCCTGCCTCAAACCTTAGGAGCGTTATAGTTTGCTTCCTGAATAAATTTTAATTGCCACAAACACAAAGCATAAAACAGGTTGAAAGAGCTGTTTAATAAATACCCTCACACTGGGAAAGCAAAATTCTATGCATCTAAAACATTCCAAAATCCTGAAGGTGTCTAAAACAGCAGACAAATTTCACCATGAACAACCTCCAGTGCGAAACCAAGATGTGGATGTATTTTATCTGAGCTACACAGAGCAGGAACACTCAGCCATTCCCACCATCCCAAAAACACTTGTGTGGGTCACTTTGTATTAGCAAATGGTGTGGAAACACAAGGGCAGAAAGCACAATCCCAAGCACATACCGGGAAATAAAAACACCACCATACAAGCAGGCAGCTTCACATTTGCACTAATAACTGCACAAATAATTAGCCCTAAAGTTTTTGACTTATCTGATAGTGCATTCATATATTCTTGTAACTGTACCTGCAGGCTTGCATGTCAAGGGGGAGGGAGTAAAAGCAGAAGTTTTTCTGCTCAATTAAGTAATCCAGCTATAAATCCTGAATGTCATTTTGTTATTCTATTGTATTGTGTTGTATCCAATCATGCTTTTAGATTGCAAAAGCTTCTGTTCGGTAGAATTTGTTTATCCTTTTTACAGCTATATTTACATTTAAAACATTGTGCAATTTCCATTAAATTATAAGAACAGAGCTAAAATAAATTATTACAAAGGAAAAAAATGCTATTTGGAGATTGCAGAGGAAGGGAGAAAACATGGTCTTAAATTTTAGTCTCAGTTTTGCAATTTTCTTGGCCTGTGTAATAGGTAAGCCATTAATGCACCAAGAAAATGGTACAGAGCTACACTTGGACATACTTATTTTTGCCAAGCAAATGAGCATTTGCACAGTATTTCAAGATCCTCACATCAATACAACATACATCAAGTCATTCTCAGTGGTGTCAAGCACACCTATATTCTGCTGTCAAAAAGAAACTGGGAATTGGTCACAGTCACAAGGCTGAGAGAGCTCAAAAAGTGTTTGGACAATGCTCTCTGGCACTGGGTGTGATTCTTGAGGCTGTGCTGTGCAAGGCCAGGAGCTGGACTCAATGATCCTTGTGGGTCCTTCCAGCTCAGGATATTCTGTGATTCCATGGGGAACTGGCAATGGGAGGAGGTGTGCCAGCCTATCCCACCCATCTCCCTCCCCAGGCACACCCAGTCCTGCTGTACTTCTCTACAACACTGGCGCTCTGCTCCCAGGCAGGATTTTGGCTTCAGCCTGTCTCAGTGCCTTTGATAAACAAATTACATTCCCATAAACCCAAGGAAATGGTTGATTTTTTCCTTTGTTTCTTTTCAATTTTTCTTTAATATGAAAAGTAACAGTCTATCATACAAGGATGTTACGACAGCCTAAAGGCATTTAATTGGAAAACCCTTCCACAGGCAAACCCTCTTTTGGGTGAAATTTGTATTAAAGCTAAAAAAACTGAAATTATAAAATGAGTATTAGGAAAGCTTTCTGAAGTCTTTCTTTAGTGGCTCGCAGGACACAGACCCAATAATAATGCACATCACCTGGAGGACTGGACAATTTTTCCACTACTAACATTTTCCTTTTAGGTGAAATCTTGGCTGTCTCTGAATGGACAAAATTTCCACTGATGTCTCTGAGGCCAGGATTTCACCCCCATCATCCCAGTTTCCCAGAACTGCACTGAGGGATGAAGTTTAAAGAGGCAGCAGTGTCAGCACCCACACAGAGGGTCATTCATCAAAGATTTAATTACAACCTAACGTCTGCAGCATTTCCACTTAATCCAGCTAACTACATATAGAATGCAAACACTGTAACGAGCCCAGGATTTGGCCCAAACTTAGATTTAAATCAAGATTACACAAATGACTTTAAATCTGCTTGCTCACACCTTACAACCACCCATAACAGGTCTGCAACTCAGCTGTCTTAATGTAAGAAAGCAGAGATAAAATAGAATTACTAGGTATATCAACCTAACACACATTAGAAACACTGGGACCACTGTAAACTAAAAATGAGGATGTCAGAGGCAACCCTGCATCTTTATGGGAATTTTAGGCATGTAGCTCACTAACTGGTCCCTATCAGACTGAGCAGTTTAAATTTCCATGGTACACAGTGACTTCAGAAAAGAGATCCTAGTAACAGCATCACTGCTCCCAAAACCAAGCAGAACTCATTGCAGAGTTACCTATTCAGCCACAGACAACAAAGCTAAGCCAGCAGCATAGGGAAAATAATCCAAATCAAAAGAAATTCTACATCTAGTTTACAACAGAAGAATCTGAGGTTTTTTTCTTACCTTTGCACATATTTGTGAATGGCCACTTGAAAGGACTGCTTTGAAGAATTGAAGAACTATGTGCTAATAAAAGGAGTCAGAAAGGCTGGATTGTTCACTCCTAACAGCACTTAATGAAAATGGAGAGATTTATCAGAAAAACACTGTTGAGAAATGCCAATATCTGTCCCGTGATCAAAAAGTGACTTCATCCCCGTAATGAAGGCAGTCACACCTACTCATCAAAATGGCAACACTTACTGTAGAAAGGAAGCATAAGCAAAGAAAGAAAATTAGGAAACTTTGCTGAAATAGCACAATGTAAAAATATTTTTGTTTAAGACAAACAAGCCCCAGATGCTACTGTAGGCCTAGAATGACAACATATGTAGGCAAACAAATGCATACAAAAATATATGCACACACAAATATACATTAAAAAACTATCAATCCAGCAAACACTGGTTGGAATGTAAATCCTGAAAACGATCCAGGATCTTTCTCCATTTTGTAACCCAAACAACAATAATCCAGCAGACCAATCCATGTCACACTACGTAAAAATGTGAGAGGAAAACATTGCTCAACCAAAGTGCTGACATTTTACACATTCTGTGGTGCTTATTTTACACAGGAGAGGCAAATTTTACATGCTTTAGTTTTTGCTTAATTATAAAAAACAGTTTTTCAGACAATACAGGTAACAAAACCCTCCATTGTTACAAACACTTTTACATGTCAGGGTACCAAACAAAGAAAGGGCTCACCTCATTTCAGAGGTGAACAATAGGGACAAGTCCCAAGCTAGTGTGAACACATATAATTCCACTGAAACTAGTCAGACAGTCCTTTTCTGCAGCAACTCAGTACCTGACCCAGTGCCTTTTATACCCCTCCTTTAGTGCACCTTCCTTCAGCAGCCACAGAAACTGTCCAAGCACGCTCATACAACACATCCAGCTCCCCCAGCCACAGCCCCTTTCCATGAGATGTGCCGTATCCTGGCACTGGGTGCAAACCTGGGCTTTACACCGGGAACATGAACCTCTCCTGACCACCCCCTTGCTCTGGAATTACAGTGCTGCCTGGTTTTGCCCTCAGATAAAAGAAGGCAGCTCTCAGGTTGAACAGCATAACTACCAACAAGCTTGTAGCCAGCACGCAATCCAGCTCCCAAAATCCTGCTGTTGGTTTCAGCCTTTCCTTCTGCCCCTGGGGACAATGACTGTGGCTGGCAGGAATTCCCTGAACAAGGTCTGCTCACCCTTTGATGTGTCCAGCTCTCACCGGTGGCAATGAGAATTGTGCACAGGAAATACCTCCACATCAACACGTGCTCCAATTCTCTCAACAAAGTACTGTATGATTTTTATTTTCACTTTGCAACAATAAATGTTTACAAATTTTTGCAGCTTGCTCAGGTATTTTTGCATTTTCTTTGCTCTTCTCTTTCTTCAGCAGCAAGTTAAAAATAACTTCCAAAAAAAAAAACCCAAAACAAAACCAGCTGAGAAATCACAGTGACTTTATTTACTTGTTTTAAAACTGAGAAGAGCCAGTTTCCTACAGGGAGAGATCATTTTGGGAGCTGTTCCAGATTGTCTCAGAACTGCTTTCCCAGTTGCTGGGAGCTGCTCTGGGAGCCCTTTGCCACACCTACCCCGACCTGTACACACTCGCTTGAGCGAGTCCCACGTAGAGCACAGAGCAGAGCCCTGAAGAGGAAATGCTTGGGAATGCTCCGGCCACGGTAGAAGGAGCTGGGAAGTAGGAGAGTCACGAAACAGCAGCCACAAGCAGGGTGGCAAAACAGTCACTTCTGTGCAAGGGGACAGGTGTGAGCCTGTTCTACTTGTGGGAACTTTTCATAACCATCATTTTAAAGCAGGAAAATGACATCACAAGCAGGTTCATATCTCAAAACTGTTTCAAACCTTTCTCAAACCAACAACCAGGCAGGTTGGCATCTCCCAGCAGGAGGCTACACTCACAACAGCCAATCTCACATGCCCAAGGACTCTCCCAGCTCTGAGGCACAGAAAGCCCTACATCTGCTCAGCAGAGCTCAGCATTCTAACCAGGGTGGCTGAGCACTTCCAGGACCCCTCCAGGCCCATCCCTGCACAGGGTCTGGGGACAGCTTAAGTGGCAAAAATCACTCCAGAAAACACTTACAGCAGTACAGGCTATTGCATCCAGCACCCAGAGCACACAAGAGCAGGTGTTTATTTATTAATACAGATTTTTTTGGTCCACCTGATCTCTCAGTAATGACTCTGCTGAGCACCGAGGAGCTCTGACTCTGGCTGTGCTGTCACCTGTCAGTCAGATCACCTTCTAAGGTGTGTCTTAACAAGCTCTGTTACAAAGAAATTAATTTGGCCTTCTACCTTCAGGCCCTCCAGTTCAGCAGCATTCTTTTCAGCTGAAGGAAATGCTTCCAGGTCTCCTCACACAGCTTATCCTGATACCTTAGCGGAGGAAAAATACCTGCAAATAATCACTTTCTACTGGGAAAACTGGAGTCTTTTATCACTTACATATATTTACTGGGAATTAACTGGCAGCAAAACAAAGAAATCAGGTTTTCTAGAAAAGCCTGCACTTGGTGATACGATAAGTGGAACAATGATATCCACTTCATTTTTCCTTTTTAAGTGCAATCCTGCAATACACACATACACTTATCAGCACTCATGCTACAAATCCCACAGAATCCATGGGTTTTAAGGATGCAGACTGTGTTTGACCTGGGAAAAAGGAGCATGGTTTTTCCTCTGGATCAGTATCAAACACAATCTAGGCACACACAATGCACCTTCTCCCTTCTGTGCCAAAGTATATACCTCAGAAAGCAAAGGCAAACCAGGATTTGCATCCAGGGTTACATCTAACCAAGCCAAAGCCAAACCAGGGTTACACCTTTTCAAGGCAAAGGAATCAACTCTAGAAGAACTGTGATGCTATCACAAATTTTATTCCAAACCATGCAATCTTTGGTGTCTTTTCTATTGGTCTCCTTCCTGATGCTGCATTGAGAGATATTAAAATCCCTCTACTTTCACTGGAAAAGAATGTGTGTTCCTTGCTGTCACCACTGCCCTGAAAAATGGCCCCCAGCTCTGAGAGCTCAAAAACCAGAAGACCAAGAGAACAGATGCACGCATGATTACTTTTTTTAAATCTCACCATTTTTCAAACCCCTCTCTTTTGTTTCTGGGGGATCTGACTCATAATTTTCAGAAGCAAACAGGAAGCACTGCAGACATCTCCAAGTGTTTCCTCTCTCCACCCTCCCACCCACCCCTCTTGTCTTTTACATAGTTTCTGGAGACTTTGTTGTTCCTTTTGCTATATTAGCAATGAAATAGCACTTCCCTACACCTGCTCCAGCGCACCGAGGTGCAAGGGATCCTCCTTTGCCCAGCTCCAAGGGAGAGACATCCTTCATCCCCTTGACAGGACAAAGCAGGGCTTCCCCTGCCTGACGAAGCCAAGCCTTGGGGGCAGGCAGGAGCCAGCTGTGGGGAATTCAGTCCTGCTCCCCACAGCAGAGCGGGACCTGGAGCAGAGAAACAGGATGAAGAAGTGTTAGAAGGTAATGTGCCTGGAAAGCCTTTTTACCTCACTCCATTTATTACAGCGCTTCCTTTCATTGTTTACATGGGAAAAAATAACATTTCCCCTTCTCCACTCACCAGCAGGACCTGTCAGAGCACTGGGCAAGCAGCTGCCTGGCAGGCTGGGCAGGAGGCATGGCAGAGGGACAGCCTTGGGATCAGCTCCTCTGCACGCAGAGCAGAGCCCTGGCTGAGCATACGGGGCTTTAGCTTGTCCTGCAAGGAGTTCTTGGTGCCCTCCAGCAACAGGGGGTGTGGGAAGGGTGGGCAATGAGATGGCACAGGGCTCCAAGGCACAAGTGAGGGGGACAGAAACAATGTGAGGGATGACAGGAGAAAATAAATTACCCGGTTTGAAGAGAACCATGCAGCTCCCACAAGGAACTGGAGCAAGGTTAGAATGTGATGGGTGATGGATTAAGTAGCCGCTCTTCCTTACTCCTGCATGACCAGCTCACAGCCAGGTGGGGACCATGCAGAAATGCAATGGAAACTCACCTGTTTCCCTTTTTAGAGATGTCAGCTCTCTCTGGCCAGAGCAGACAAAATAAATGGGATACATTTTAGCAGTTCTTCTAAGGAAGAAGGCATTATGCTTTTCAGGGTGTTTCATGTATTCCAGCTCTTTGTGTCAGTGCAAGGTCGTAAATGCAATTACAGGCAAGCCTGAGATCCTGAGGTTTATTTTTATGACGCCCCTGTTCCCATAGAGATTTTGTAGGAGCAACCACTACTGCACACTCTCCCTGCAAAGGGAACCTGGACACAAAAACAAGCATACCAAAGCTCACATCTACTTTCAATTTAAACTAATTGGTACAAACAACCCCCATTTAAAGAGTTCTAATCTAACACAGTGCAATAATATTTAGCACAGTAAAACTATTCTAACATTTTCCTTATCACTCCACAAAGCTCTTGGACACATTATCACAAGAGGTTAACCTGCTGCCTGGCACATTAAGATTAAAAACCTGCCCACTGCCTCAGCTACTAGTCCCTATTCACTTGTGCATAGTAAATAATACTCCACAGCTATAAGCTGATCTGAAAAGATAGCAGAGCACCCCACCCAAAAATCAGCTCCATTTTTATCACCTCCCCAGATTTTATGACCTAATCAAAAAGCCAATCGTCTATCAGTGTGGTGCAGCTTTGCATACAGTTACACAGTTCCTCCTCCAAGTCAAACAGCACCACATTGTCTGGGATAATCTCATCCACTCACATAAACAATTAGTCTGCTATATTTTGATTAACACTTCCTCTTAAAAACAATGTTTAAGAGGACATTGAGATGCTTCAGCCTAAGTGGAAGAAGGTCTGGCCTCCTGCTAAAACAGACATGCTTTTCCCAAGCTTTCTCTCTGACTAGAAATCCCAGCCTTGCCCCAAGCACCTCTCTGGAGCAGAATTCTCCATTATTTTCTGATTTGACAGATGGAAATAAAACAGCACAGTTGATGTTGCAGCATATGTCACAGTTGAGACAGCCACAATACACAGAATATTAGCACATAATTTCAGAAGGCTTCAACTCATGCAGAGTAACATCACTTCAGAAGGCTGCTAGCAGCCACCCTTCTTGTTCTTTAGCCCAACCTTTCATACCCCTCGTGTTGATGCATTGCACCTGTGTGCCTTCTGCACCCTTGGGAGATTGGTCAGCACACCTGGGCACTCCATGGCTCATTACCTTCAGTGCTGTTCCCCTGTCCTGCACAGCTGCAGCCATTGGGGATGAGGCTCAGCCACAGCCCCACTCCCAATCAGCACAAACTGTGTGCCCACAACCTGACACTCCTCTGAGTTACAAGACCCACAGATCACAACATTCAATAACAGAATTAAGTTGACCCAAATGCAGGCAAGGGCAAAAGTAAACATTAATCTGGGTCATTCATTTCACATTACAACCTTCCAGAGCCTGAGGGTCTCTAAGCAACGGTCAACCCCGTTAGCACAAATCATCTACTAAATTGCTTAAGTATATGAGCTCATATTGCATAGAGAGGGCTGAGAACACTCACATAAACTGTTTTGATGGAGAGCAGTAATGTGAAACCACTGATAAAAAACAGCTTGCAGAGTAAGTGTACATCCACAGCCTTGGTGGTTTGAAAAACTATTCACCAAGGCAAAAGACACAATCATCTCTGACACCACAGTTCACTCACATATAAATTTTTCCATCAGTACAGCACCCTAAATAAGACATCAGAAGTTAACTGCTCTCTTGTGATCCATTAAGATAGAAACAGATATTGGTTAAACCTAAATATTATCATATTTCCTAGAAAAACTGAATCAGAGAGAAAGCTTTATTGCACTGCATATATATGCTGCTTGCTACTCTGGTTACTTAAAAGGACTACAAATTATTCCTGTACCTCACAATGTGCTGTTCATCTGGCTGGACTGCAGCTTTGTTTCAGCAATTATGTGAGTTGGAAATGAGCTTGAGCCTTTGTTCTTTCTTTTTCCTAACCTTTAATCTGAAAGTGTTTTAGAACATGTTTTTGTTTATTTTTACCTTTCAAGTTTAATTTTTGTCATAGGAAAAGAACACCAAAAATAACTATTTGTTTGTGTTTAAAGCTTTGTGTTTACACAACAGAAAAGCTTGTCTCTAACTTGTCATCCTGAAATCAGAAAAAAGTATCACAGCACTTACCTCACCAAAATTCTGCTAAGTTCCTGCCAACTAACTTTGAAGAGATCCTGTCATAGCTGTGGAGCAGACTTTCAATGGCATTTAAATCAGATATTCTGCTGACTTACTCTGGCAACAAAGTGCCCAGAAAACAGCCGACCAGCAAGTGCTCAGTTCTGTATCTACAAGGGATGGCACAAATATCCAACTTCCCCTCTTCTCAGCACACTGTAGCCAAGGTGGAGAAAGTAAAATGAGACTTCACAGCACTCCCTGTAATCCCCTCTAAGCAAGAGCCATTTGAAAGCAGCTGCTGCCACATTAGGGCTGATATGAATCAGAAAATCAGACACACAGAATTTCATCTGGACACCTAGGTGCCAGTTTAAGGTGGGAAGTGCAGCCTCCAAAGAGAAAATCCCCCATTCCCAGACTAGGACCAAACCACATGGAAAGAGCTACCAATACTCACAATGCCCAGGAAAATCCTCCTCCCTCTTCTCTTCAACTACTAAACAACTATTAAATAACCTACACCTCATTGCATTCACAACAATTCAGTCCCATTTTGTATGGAGAAGGACTGAGAACTCACAGAAGGTATTTAAGGTCCACCCTAAAAAACAGATCCATATTTCTTTTGGCTGCAAAAGTCAGGGAGAAAAAAACCTGCACCAGTTTTTTAACACAAACAAAAGTGCTTTCAATAATCCTTAGAAAACAAGTACTCAGATTTGATCCCTCAAGCTACTGGTATTACATAAAAAAAACCAAAACCCAGCCAAAACAGAAATTCTGAAGCTCCTTCAGTGGGTAACATCATCCACCAACAACAGATACCCACAACCAAGGTGTAGAGACCACTCTGACAGCATTTGAAGATACTTGAAGACATTTCATCACTCAGACAAGCCTGTGAATGCAATATCTTCGTTATCCTCAGAGGACTGAAGTGATTGAAAAGAAGAGCTGACAAGATATTTTCAGTCCTTTCAGGCTAAAGGGATAAAATTCCTTTAGTTCTTCTGTGACCTCTGCTAAACTGAGATAATAGGTGAAAAGCAGCTACTGAAGCTTGTTGGAGATCTTTATTCTTGATCTGGACATGAACTTGGTCTTCTTAGTCTATGCACTTGTCACTACAAGGGGTTGACTATTTTAACACATATTTCAACTACATAGGAAAAGGAGTCACAAAGGGCAATTGGGACTGAATTCTCCTTGATTCATCATGTCTCATTCACATCCAGTCAATCCCTGGACTTCATAAGCTCTCCTGTAAAATTCCATCCAAGAGATGTTCATGTTACCGAACAGGCTGGAACAAGCTTTTCTAAGCCTAGTGTTTGATCTTCTACATGGTCCACATCATCCCAAAAGTTCTTAATGATGTAGGAATTTGCTTTATATTGAAATAAAATAAATTCTGGAGTATAATTCATATTCACATCCACTCCTGCTTTAAATTCCTCAAAAGCAGTGGGACACAGCGCCCTCATTTCCTTGAATCTATGAAATGAGAGAGCTGAAGGTAGAAGTCCATAATGATCCTTTCTACCCACACCCACCAGCCTGTGGGCACATTGAGATAGGGTGTTTTTCTGAAAGCCTGCTGTCTCAAAGACTTAGCAAAATACTTGGAATTCCAAATTCTCCTTTGATCCATAGATGGTTTACCCTTGTTTCTATATCTACAAAAGTCATTCAGCCAAGTTTCTCCTATTTGCAGAGCCCTTTGGTGCCTGACTTCACAAGCACTGGGTGATTTTGTGAAAAAAATCACAACTGTCTCAGGGGACAGCCATAACTACCAGTTCTCTGGCAGAAAAAAACCCTCAGCTCCTCAGCCACACACTCCAGAGGTGCCCCCATAAGACACTGTGCTCTCTCTCTCTTTTATCTGTCTTGCCAATGTCACATTTCCTGCACCATTTCCCACTTCCTGCTTACATGCCACCAAATCATACATTTTGCAAATCAGCCGTGACTCTTCCAGCACCCCCAGTTTAAAAGCCACAATACAATTTCTGAATGAATATAGCCACCTGTGTACTACCTCATTTCTAAATTCCAAACTTGCCTGATGAGATCAGGAAACCTTGATCTTGCCACTTTGAGGGGATGCTATGCTTTCAGATGATCGTAAGAGCCCAAATGGTCTGTGAAAACTTTTGGCTGATCTGCAATCTGCTCCAGGAGCAATACATTCATCAGGTGTGTGACTCTGCAGGTTTTGCACCTTATTCAGAAGGTTTTGCAAATTATGAAAAGGAAAGAAAAAGCAATGTTTTTTTCAGCAGTCGTTCTTGAAATAGTTCCTTGATCTTCTGCCTAAGGCAATATCTGCAAAGAGTTAATTTGGGTGAGGCATCAAGGTGACCCCATTGCTTCCAGATCTGTGAGCACCCATGAAAGCACATTTAATTCCTATTAATTCCTTCAGCAAGATGTGCCAGCTGCTCTCAAGATGCCTCAGCACAGTACTGACCATGTGCTTCTTCCTCAGATAAATTAAAATGAAAACATCTGAAATTTAAGCACCAAGAGGAGTTCTCCCCAAAGAGGTCAAAAATTTCTGTCCTACTTTGTCACCTTTTAAGCTGCCCCTTGCCTTCTCACACCTGTGCTTCCTCAGCTGAGTAACTGTTCTGAGAGGTCATTCCCAAAGTCAAGTCTCTGCTGAGGCTCAAACACAAAGCAATCCAAAGCTCCCCTCACCTATATTTTGTGGAAAAATAGATCAGAACCACAGCAAGTATATTTTTGACCAACTCAGTGACCCCACCCTTCTGTCTGAGAGTGGCTTTATTTGACATTCATTTCCCTAACTTGCCTGAACAGTTTTTAATTGCTGCCCATAAAATGTTTCACTTTCATCTGCAAATCAAAGTGTCACTAGGAAACCTCTCTGCTTTGACTCTACTAATGCACCCAGCTCTTTTTCCAGATGGCATTTTTATTATTGTTTTAATTGTACCCCCAAGGCTTCCAGTTCTTGTATTAGAAATAATATCAATTCTCTCTGGTCTCTTTTCTTTCCTGTGATTGCTTCTTGCACCATGGATCCACACAAATACCAGTCACAAATTTACACTTTGGAAGTTGGATCCATCCTACAATACCAGATTATTGTTAGTCAGAAGCAATTGTGTCAGTTCCGGAGACTTTAGGCCTGTTTCTGCCATAAAGAAAAGTTTGAGATGATGTCAGGTATTTTTTCCATCAGTTATTTGGAAATAGTTTTATAGAATCATTTAGGTTGGAAAATACCTCTAAGATCATTGAGTCAATGAGTCCAAGAACTTGTGAATTTCTGTTTTCCTGAACCTAGGACATACCAAACAGCAGGAGTTTCTTTGATAGCAGTTTTCAGAGAGGAGTGCTCACATTTTATTGCACACACATGGCACACACATTTTATTGCTTTTGGGTCAGCAGATTTACTGGTCTATGACTGATGTTTTTCTCTTGTGTTCTCTGTACTCATTCAGGCCTGTACGCCTTGCCCTGATATGCTGAATTTCTTTCTAAGAAGTTTCTTGGGTAACACAGCCCAGTTTTTAGGCATCTTTACCAAGTGTAAGTGCTTTGGGTGGTGACTTCTATTGCCTCACTTATCAGGTTGCATAAAGGATTTTCTCCCTCACCTCCATTACAAATGAAGAACATTAATTATACTTATCAGTCAACGAGGTTCCTCCCAATGGATGAGCATAACAATAATGCCAGCAAGCGTAAGACTCTCTTCAGCACACAGTTTTCTCAAAGTGATAAATTCTGCGTCTTTAGACACAACACACCTTTTGACACATGGGAGCCTTAATGAACTAACTAGCTTTGTCACTACTGGCATAAGGCCAGTTACTGTGAGATAAACCAATATAAAAGAAATTATGCATTGAACAGCTCGCCAGATCAATGCTTATAAATGAGCACTGGCCCAAAACCTGGAGTTTTCACAATTTGTCAACAACCTCGCACAAGTGGCTCCTCTGCTCGTTTCGCACCCCTTAATCCACTGTTTCCCTTCAAACATGCTTTAGATCCATGCTTGAAAACTCAAACCAGCGCTGTCTCACTTCTAGCTGTGCTCAGGGAAAACATTTCCATTAGGAGCAGCCTAATCACAGGGACAGTTTAATCCAGCACAGAAAGGAAAGGGATCAGATGAAGTCCAGAGTTTGACTGCACCAGCCCCGTGCACAGCACGCCTCAAATAAACTGTTAGAACCAAACTTTACATTCCATGGCTTTAATGTATCCCAGATATTACAGGGGGAGGGGGTGTGGGACATTCATTGGTCCTTGCCTTCAGTGACAGAAAAACCTGTTCAACTACAAAAGTTAATACAGACAAGACTTAATTGCCTGCCAGGTCCTGACCTTGTTTTGTTTCTGCAAGAGAAGCCACTGCTAACACAACCTGAGCAAACCTCTAAGCCAGACCTGCAGCTCCCCAGGGGCCACAGCAGTGTCCTCTCTGAACAGCCTCTGAGGGGGTTTCTTGATCAAATCCTAATTTACCTTTTAATACTCATGACAATCAAGTCAGGGAAGCAAAAAAATCTGAATTTGTATCCTATTCAACAGGTTCTTTTAAAAAATTGTCTCATTACATCTTTTCAGTTTAAGTCCAGAAATTTGCAGGTATAGGACTTACATCTTAAATCACTTATCTGGGAAATAATGTCATGAAGCTTTGCAAGGATTTTTGTGAGTTACTTTTTTTGAGGGAAATAATATATAATATCATAGAACAGCCTAGATTGGAAGGGTCCTTAAAAATCATCTCATTCCATCCCCCTGCCATGGGCAGGGATGCATGCCTTCCACTATCCCAGGTTGCTCAGAGCCCCATCCAACTTGGCCTTGGACACTGCCAGGGATCCAGGGACAGCCACAGCTTCTCTGGGCAACCTGTGCCAGGGCCTCAGCACCCTCACAGGGGAGAATTTCTTCCCCATATCCAATCTAAACCTTCTCTCTGTCAGTGTGAAGCCATTCCCCCTTGTCCTGTCACTCCAGGCCCTTGTCAAGAGTCTCTCTCCATCTTTCCTGTAGGTTCCCTTCAGGCTGAACAATTCCAGTTCTCTAAGCCTTTCCTCACAAGGGAGGTGCTCCATCCCTTTAATCAGCTTGGCCAGCCTGTCACACATAAGTTGTTTCCTCCTCACCACCAAAATAAAAAAATAATTAATTTTTCTGTATGTCATTTTGTATTTTTATGATTCAAAGGCAAGGTTATTCTTTATAAATAACATGCTACAATGGTACATAAGGCTATCTGCAGAGATACCTGAAAATCTCATTTGAAACTCGGACTTCCTGTATTTAGAGAAATCATCAGCTTTACAGTGCTCATAACAACATTAAAATCCAAAATACTTATACATCAGTCCAGGACTTAGGAAACCTGTTTGACAGTAAAGTTTGACTTACTAGGTTCTGTCTCCAACCTGGGAAGCAGTGTAGATATTGCTCTTCCTGATTTTTATATCAGCAAGCCTGATGGGAAACCTCATTTTAGTCTACTGAAATTCCACAAAACTCTCCACTAAACCCTGACTCTTCTGCTCTCTGTAAAGAGCCAAGCTCACTGAGCCCTGTCAGATTTGGAACAGGAGTTTATAGATTGGCACCATCACCAGTGCCAGGCAAGGACAATGCATTCTGCTGAAACTGAGACCACCTTAGCAAAAACTGATAATCTAAAAAAATTGTCCAAAACATCAAAGAAAACATTATTAACAGGCAGTTAACTTTTTTCAGTCCACACAGTTTGTTGTTTGTTTTTTTTTTCTTATTAATAAAGGATTTTTTTTAAAACCCAACTTTCTAGGAAGGCTTTAAACTTTTATTCATTGATCAAAAGAATGGAACTTGCTTAGTGATGCATTTGAACATTTCTCAGAATTCACAACTGAATAAAGATCTGCTCTCAGTGTTTTTAAAAGTGATATCCAGTCTTTCCTAATACATTGGTTTTGCTTCCTCTCTTTATTTATAGTTTCTGAACATTAAAAAATATATGCCAAATTGAAGATGTGACTGAGAATATTTTAGCAAAGCACATGAGGGAGAAGCTGAAGATATCCACAAGTAAGAGAGCTGTAGGAGCTGGGATTTTACAAATCAAGTCAGGTATTGCGAGATTCAGGACAAAATTATACTGCTCACATCCAACTTTGCTGCCCTCTAAAGCTGCCAAGTTAAATTTTCCACATCACAGTGCTCAACGTGACACAACTACCCAAAATCTACTCTTAAGACCTGGATTCCTGTCTTTTAACTTCGGAAAGCAGGTATAAAAAATCTGGGGCTTACTAAGAGTTTAAGCAGTTGTTTCCCTAATTCTGTGTGCTTTCAACTGCCCCTGCAGCACTGATTAACTTGTGTGTGTCAAGTGCAGGGAATAAAAAAGCTGTTTGAAATTCAAACAAGCCTCCAAGAGAAAATCAAGATAAGAAGCCCAAGCATTGAATCACAAGAAGTTTCTGTATTTTGAGTTGCATATAAAGAGCCTTGTTTCAGGGTTTGTTTGTTGATATTCCTTTTAAATGACATTGATTTTTATCTGTCAGAGGTCAAAGAACAAAAACTTGACTACTGTTTTAATATCATACAGAAAAGAGCTGGAGGAAGCTTAACTTGGTGTCAAATCACAGAACCACAGAGCAAGCTGAGTTGGAAGGGACCCACAGTGATAACCACCACATTTGGATATGCTCTTCCAGCCTCCTCCTGCCAAGAATTTAATATAAATTTCAACCCAATACCTTCATTCAGGCAGTAGCAATGACCTAGAGGGACACTTCAAATTAATTTTCCAAACTTTATTATACAAGAAGATTACCAAGTAACACAATTTGTTATATCTAACTTTTGTTGTTACAAAAACTATCACAGGCAATCTTAAAACTACAGGCAATCTTAAAACTGCAATTTCTTTCTGAGGAACTGGCATTTTACCTCAGACATTCTCTTGGAGAAGGTGATATAAAACATTCATTTTCCTGGACAAAGTCAAAAAACTTCAGAACAAAAAACAAACAAATATTCAAGTATTTGAAACTTCACCAGCCTTAGCACAGGCCTCAAACATTTGAAATAGCAAAGTAAACAGTGGCAAAGGCAAGCTGACTTCTTCCCTTGGAAAAGAACAGTTTGTCAGTAGCTTTCAGAGCTATTTTCTCTCTCAGTAGCTTCCCAGAGCTATTTTCTCTCAGCTCCTGCTCCTCTTCAGCCCCACTTCCCTTCTAACACTTGCTCTGCTCATTTCTCATCCGGAATTCATCAACACACCTCTCTTCCTCCTTTTCATCATCCAGCAAGGGAGCACTGGAAGGACAGGGAAGCTGTTTTCCTCACATTCTTTTCTGCAGCCTACAGCCCACTCTTCAGGGTCCTCTTTCCTTTGTTACTAAGCAATGAATAAGAATTGTTTTTAAATCACATACCAAAGTATGTACACTTTATTTCTACTCAACAGCAATCAAAACATGCAAATGAATGAGGATAAGAAGTAGGTAGAGACAGACGGAGGCACAGAGTCACAAAACCAGCAACAACAGCAACAAGACCATTCCTGACACAACCTTTTGGCTACCACAGCCAAAACAGCCCCTCAAAACCTCAAGCAGTACTTGATATCAGACACAAATAAGTACATTTTAACCCTGTGGTTTTCTTGTTTAACTCTGTTTCCAAAACCTTACCTTCCAAGAATGTAATTTCTCAGTTTGTTTCTTATTTGAAGTGAACTGAGGCACTAAAAACAGAAATTATTTTTACTGTTCCAGAGATAGGGAACACAAAGCAGCTGGACAACTGAAGCTCTCCTGTGGCCTCCCAGGAAAGGAATCTGGAAATCCTGGGAATTGGGATTCACCTCCCAGGCAGATGCAGGTCAGGGTGAGGGCTCTAGGTGCCCAGTGTCAGCAGAGAGAAGCTGCCCCTGCCAGGTAAAATTGCTGCCCCCAGCAAGAGGCAGGTATCACAACAGCCTATGAAGTCTTATGGTAAAATCCTTCTTCAACTTACACCTGCTAAACCTGGGCAAAACTCCACAGGGGCAGAGAAAGACAAGCCCTCCATGCTGGAGAAGTGGCGCTGGAGAGAGCCCTGCCCTCAGGAAGACTCTTGGCACACATCTGCAAGACTCTTGGGGTTTTTTTAAAAATGGGGATAACATGTTTTTTTTTTGTTTGGTTTGGTGGTTGTTTGGGGTTTTTTGGTTAATCCTGTTCTCAGAAAGGCCATTTTACTTGAAACTTTTTACAGCAAAACATTCAGCTCCAGGCATCTACCCTGGGTCCCAAACATCAAGGTTTAGCACCATAAACAGCTGAAACCAGGACCTGTGTCAGGAAGTGCCTACACATCTACGTAGTGGTGGAACTGCTGGTTCAAGTAATTAGATGGAATCAGATTTACAAATTTGTAGGATTTGAAGGTTTAGAGGAATCAGTCATAAGGGGGATTATGTCCTCAACAGAATTAAAATATGCATCTCTGATCAAGTGACAAAACACAGCACAGACAAGGTAAAAAGTAAACCTTGAATACTGTTAATTTTCTTTTCCCCATTTTGATACCAAGTGTATCAAAGTGATGGAGCTGCACCCACATCCCTTTTCTGCTACAAGAAGTAGCAGACCTTTCAAAGCAAGCAGAAACCAGACTTTCAGGTGCAGAGGACATGGCTTTGAGTTGCTGCCCAACAAACAGGCTCAGGCTCCAGCCAAGCAGCACGGGCAGGGGAGGGCTCCAAAAACCTCACAGTGCTGTGAAACACCCGGCTGAGCCAAAGTCTGTGAGTCCCTTGGGACACAATCTTCCAGGCTGGTGAAGTCAGAGATTGACTGACTTCTTCCTCTGCAGTACTTTTAAAATACAGGGTAACTGTGGTTTCTAGTGACACCAAGAACCACACACAGGTGGTCCAGTTTAATCCCTCATTATGTAAAAGCAAGGTAGAAAAGGACTTCAGGTCACTCAGGTCAAACAATCTCCTCTTTCTTTCCTGACTACTCCCCACATCACCCACAGCCCAGCTGAGAACCACAGAAGTTGTATGACCTGTCTCAATTCAAAATCCAAGTCCTCTCTTATTTCCAGTTACCACCACACAGCAGGTAAGCTCACTTCCACACCAATCAATCAGTTCTTTCCCTAATCCCCATTTTCTCTCCAACCCTTTTTGAGAATGAGCCCTTTGAACCAAGGATATTACATTTAAGCATGCAGCCTCGTAAATCATACTGCTGTAATTAAGCCTAATGTTATGTTCCCTCACACAGAGGCTGTGCTCTGTGAGCAAGTAAAACTTCTAAAACAAACCAACTTCCCCCGGGGCTCATGGCCTGCTGCATTCCCCTGAGGCTGCTTTGTGGAAAGCTTTGTCTCATTGTTTATTCAAAGATGGCACTGCTGTTACAGTATTTGAAACAAGCATCAAAATAAGGTTGTTAGAAAAGCTGGAGCGGTGCCTAATTGCTGGTGAGAGTGGATAATTACAGAGGATATGAGCTTTGATATATGGATTGAATAGCAAGGTATGTGAGATGCAGAGGTGTATTTATATGCCTACATCTCCACTTACATGGCATTTATTGTAAGATCAATGAAAGTAGTTAATAATGCATTATTAACTTATTAGTTATCACAGAAAAGAAATACACTGTGCAGCTGAAAAGTGTGCATCACTATATACTCAAAGCAGCTGCAGAATTCAGGGCTGCCGCATTAGAAAGACAACCAAGAGAACATATTCCATATTCCTGAAAATGCCAATCCTACACAGTATTTAAAAAAAATCAGAATCACACAATCAAAACTGTCAAATTTCATTGGTTCTATCAGTCTAAAGGATAAAGTACCTAGGAAACAAAACACACAAGTACTTTTGCCCACAGAAAAGCTGAAATTCATAGTCCCATTTCTCTTGTAGGTATTATTTGATTCTCTATGTGTTAGAATCAAATGATGATTAATTCTAGTTATGCTGCTCTCACTTTCCTCAGGCTTTTTATTCTTTCCTGACTAATTACCTTCTTCCAGCTGGCACATGAAAGAAAAGTTTGCTATTAATTAAAGGATGGATACTCTGTTCCTTAACCATAGCTTACACATACAGACAGCAGGAGAGAAAGGCTGAAAAAAATGAGTGCACTGATGAAAACACTACATGGGTGTCTTGGAAGCATCATCAGTAACTACGTCTTTTGTCTCAGCACAATTCGTGAAGCCACCAAGATGACCAATATTTTGGCCTTTGCTATACTTGCAACATTTTGATTTATGCTGCTTCTTAAGCACTTTCTACTCAATCTTGTCTCTTCAGAGTATGACTGACTCAGCCCCTCTGTGAAACCCACATTCAACAAGACAACTAATTCACAAAAAGCCAGTGAAGAAACCTGAATAAATCTGGGATGTTTTGAGTAAGAAAGTTCCAGCAAGCACCCCCACAAATTAAGAGAAGTTGTTCAAGAAAAATCAACATTACATTCAAGGAAATGAGTCCAAAATATTTTGCAACAAAATTTTTGCTGCTTTTTAGCTGTAAGTCTCAGCACATCACCAGGGCTGTCTATCACAGAGCAGGCAGGTCCTGCTGCATGCTCCATTATGTTCCAGGAGATCTCTGACTGCACATTTATGGAGGTGAGAGAGGAATACAGCTCCCCTTGATGACTAATAGGCCCATTGTCAAACTTTCCTACAGCTGATCCTGGCCATTGTCATTACTTACTTTTTTTTCCACCTCTCCAGTGAAGAATATTTTTCCCCTCATTGTACTGATAGGTGATTAATGCAGTTTTAATTGCCACCATGCATCATTTGAGAGCACTCACAGCCAAAATATTGGGAAAGGTGGCCTCAACACCAGCCTAGGGCAATGTGAGATCACTGGATTCATTGCCTGGCCCTGCCACACATCTCCTGTGGGACATAAGGCCTCCAACTGGGCAGAAGCCAAAACATACTAAAAGCTAAAGAAATAAGGTAAAGCCCTACAGAATTAGCACAGTTCAAGAATCCAGTATCAGACTTATCTTGCAACGACAGAATGCTACTAATGGATGCAAATTGCTTTTCCCAAACATTTCTTCAACTATCAGCTACCAAAAGCATTCTCATTTTTTAAAAGGAAGGAGGGCAAGCGAGGAAACTCAGAGAGCCTTGAGGTTGGAAAAGCTAGACTACACATCATCAGCACCTCAAAGAAGCATCCAAACCCAGAGAAAGCCCAAAGCCAAGCAGAAAAAAAGAGCAGGGAATTTCTTGAGCTCTCAGTACCTCAAGAATCCAAAGGTCTGCAGTTGCAAAGAGGGAATGCTGAGGCCTGAAACCCTCTCCTTTACTATGATCCAGAGGTGCCCCTCTCCTTGTGGGATCCACAGCCTGGAACATTCTCCTGGAGACAGATGGTTAAACCTCTTCTTCCAAAACTGAGCAAAACTGCTCTTGTTCAAAATATAGACTGAGGAGCAAGAATTGGAGCAGCAGCACTAGCTGCTTCCCTGTTCCCATCCCACCCTACAGCACTAGCCCCAGATGCACAAGAGAGGTTCAGTTTCCTCTTCTGACTAAGAGGGATCAAAGCTCAAAGCAGAGCCTTCATGCTTACATCCAACAGCTGTTTATTGCACTGAAACAAACCACTCAGAGAGAAGGAGGGCAAGGACACAGGCTTCTTCCAGCTCCAAGTGTTCCAAGCCTTTGGGACCCACTGACAGAATGTAGTTCCAGCAATTCTCAAACCCTCTTTGTAGAGGGAGGTGTGGAAAGGCAGTCCTGCCCTCACCTAGCACCTTTCAGCATGCTCACCTGGACACAGGGCCACGGATTCTCTGCCTCCTATAAAGAGATGGTTTATACCTCCTGAACTACACCAGAGCAAGATTTCCACACTCAGGTTACAACAGATATCAACCTGGCCCAGCACACAATCTGGACACTGAGCATGTGAAAATTTCTGCACTGGCAACTGAGGAAAAAATACAACAAAATCCAAGAAACAGCCTATGCTTTGAAATCTCCCTCAAAATTCATGCATTGAGCTGGATCAACCCTTCAAGGAGTGATGTCCACTGATGTGACAGACCTGCCCTGCTTGGAGAGGTGCTGTGCACTTTTTAACCTTATTTATAGAATGGCCTTGCTCATCTTCATTTAAGAAACAATTAGCCTTTGACAGCTTAAAATAAACAGGACTCTCTCTCTGCTGAACAGTCACTAGCCCTGAGCTGGATTTCAGGTTGCTGAAACAGCACAAGACTCCCCAGTGGGCTCAGTAGTGTAAGAGAGGTGCTGGGCAAGCTAACCTTTCAGAACAGCACCCTGAGCAACCCGAGCAAGAGTAACCAAGCAAGGATTCCCATCAATCAAATGAAGCAAATAATCATTCCCAATCAATCCTACCCCACTCTGTCCTCAGCAACTAGAGGCACCTTTGGAAGGTGAGGCCTCCTCTTTCCAGAGATTTGCAGAGAACTCCCAGGAATGCAAAAGGTGCAGGAGTTCAGCAGTGGTTGCACACCAAAAGTGCAGTTGGCCAAGCTTTTTCCCTGAACATAAGAGGTTTTTCTGCCTCCTGTGTTGCTGCAGCCAGTCCAAAGGCAGAAAGTGCAATAGCTGGCACAGATAATGTCACTTGGCATCACAATTTTAAATTTCAGTCCAAGCTCTTGTACCACCAGCAGAGGGGTCAGCATTCCCATTGAGTAGCCATAGGAGTTTTCCACTGGTGACTTCAAGCTTCCCAGAGCTGCTCCACTCATGCCTCCTGGTTCTGCAACTGCCTTTACCATGCCAGGGAGCAGGGCCCAAAAGGGCTGTGCTGAAAAGCCAACAGAGACATCAGCATTCTTGAACTCCTGTCTCATCCCAGGTAGTTTTTTTGAGCTGGGTTTCCTGACTAAAAGAGAGCCTGCATAGAACATGTTGGCTCGAGCTCACTTGTTTCTTCTAGTAAAGAGCTCCCATGTGCCCTAGGCAAGCCTAGATCTTGGCTTCTCCTCTATAAAACTGGGAGTAAACGTCCTGCCTTAACTCCAAGGGATCAGGGGAGGATCAGCAGTCTGAATACTGTGTCAGGGCGATGCCAACACGTATTCAAGAGACAGTTGTCCAAGCACCAGTCACAGCAGGAACATCCATGCCATGAGCAGGTGTTCTCAAAGGAGGAACACAATGAAAAGCAAAAGCACGGCACACGCAGCTTCCTCCGGATAACAGAACCCAGCGATGAGACACAACACCACCAACCAGCAACAGATCGTGCCAGCAAAAAGGAAGTGCTGGGGAGAACAAGAATAAGAAACAATATCCAGCAATTAACATCTGCAGAAAGCAAAAAATTTCAGACAGAATTTAAAGTTGTAAGAGTCAGCAAAACAAAAGATGTGAGACAACATGGGGAGTCACGGAGAGATGAGGCGCCAAATTAACAAATAGAGGAAAATACCGTGGAAAAAAACCACTTGTCAACAGATAAAAAGAGTGAACAGCAAGGTTTGGATGCAATAATAAGGTATCAAAAAATATTAACAACAGCACACCAAGTTAATCTAGACATTCATTGTTCTCGCTTTCACACCAACAGTCCCCCCATCGCAGGGATCCCAGAACACAGGGAGCCTAACACAAACACGGGAGCGACACCCAGGCGCACATTAACTTGCCCTAGCAAGTTTCACGGCTACTCCGAGGGTACCCACTAATGTTTAAGCAGATATTTACTAGAGTTTGACCTGCCTTGCTGATCGCATCACTTACAACCATGCAGCAAATGAGCTGTTTCCAGCGGTAAAGGTTTCAGGACATGCCACAAAGTCACTGAAGCTTCCGCAGCTCTCCTACAAACATCAGAGGGAACCACCGCTCCCTCCGGGCAGGTCACTGCAACAGAACTACAGGATGGTTTTTAAAAAATGTATCAATTTAAAGAAATGTATCGGTGTATTTGTCATTCTGAGCTGAGGTTTTCCCTCCTGGATTCCAAAGGGGTGATTTGCAGTGGTCACTGTTAATGAAAAGCTGAAACAAGCAGCAGTTCAGTGAAGTAAAACACATCTTTTCACCTCGCAAAGAGAAAGAGCTCACGGGAAAAGCATCCCCATGAAGTTAAACATCTGATTATAAATATCTCATCACTGACAACCAGATTGTGCTCGACACAAACCTGAAGTAAAGGGATACACATTAAGGAGCCTATTAGGACGATGAGCAAGAAAGCAAAGGGTTTGCCTTTCACGCCTTTGTCAAAAATTCTCGGACGGGCAATTAAACATAATTAATTAATTAATTAATTAAAAGGTCAGCTATAGATAAAGACCCTCGGAAGGCGTTTGGGCAGGGCACAGAGCGGGCTCTGGAGCTGCGCTCGGGGCCGCCGTGGGGGCGCAGCCCCGGCAGGAGCCGAGCGGGGATCCCGGCACCGCCGCCGGCACCGCGGCCGCCCGGGCCCCGCTCGGGAACTTCTCTCATCCCCTGCCGCTCCCCATCACTTCCTACTTTCCCCGCTCCGCCAAGCAGCGCTGCCGCCCCTTCCTGTGCCGCTGCCGCCGGCGCTGCCCGCGGGCCGGCTCCGCGCAGCGCGCACGGCTCCGCGCCCGGCCCCACTCACCCCAGCGTGCTGATGAACCCATTGACGGAGCCCTCCGCGTACAGGGACACGATGTCCCCGATGTACAGAAAGCTGGACATTTTCTCAGACATTCTGGTTCATTTTCCAGCTGGGTTCCGCGCTCCTCCTCTTCGAGGTGAAAAAAAAAATTAAAAATTAAAATAAAATCAAAGCAAATGGCAGCGATCCTTGGGGAAGCCGGGGACTGAGGCGGGCGGGCGCGGGGCTGAGCGCGGCCCCGGAGGCACCGAGAGGGCTGACAGGAGTGCGGTGCGCGGCTCGGCACGGCCCGGCCCCCGCGCCTCCGCCCCCGCCCGCCCCTGCCCCGCCCCGGGCGGGAAACCGAGCTCCGGCGGGGGACCGAGCCTCGGCAGGGGACCGGGCCTGCGGGCAGGGGACCGAGCCTCGGCAGGGGACCGGGCCTGCGGGCAGGGGACCGAGCCGCGGCAGGGGACCGAGCTCCGGGCAGTGGACCGGGCTTCCGCTGGGGACCGAGCCCCGGCCGGGGACTGAGCCTGCGGGCAGGGGACCGGGCTTCCGCTAGGGACCGAGCCTGTGGGCAGGAGATGGAGCCTGCAGGCGGGCGGCCCCGGCACCCCCGCCGGCCCAGAGAGGGGCTGCCGAGCCCCCCGGGCTGTGATTCCCCGCAGGCGGCTCCCCGGGGCTGGAACCCGCGAGGGCAGCGGCTGAGGGAGCCCACACCGCGGGGTGGGACGGGACGCGACCTTTCTCTACAGCCGAGTGAGTGTGCTTGGTGTGATCGCCAAAAGCGTCACCCTCTGTTTGATGGTTTGCAAACTTCAGGAACCACAACTCCTGTAGTTATTGTTTTTAATGGGAAGCAGAGCGTGCTGCAGTGCTGTGCAGGAGTTCACAGAGTCACAGGATGCATCAGGCTGAAGGGGCCACAGTGGGGGTCACCTGGTGCCATCTCCCTGCTCCAGCATGGCCATCCCAGAGCACAGGGCACAGGATTGTGTCCAGAGGGGTCTGGAATATCCCCAGTGAGGAGACTCCACACCCTCTCTGTTCAATCTGTTCAGTCCTCAGTCACTGCCCAGGACAGAAGTTCTGCCTCCTGCCCAGGTGGAACCTCCTGGGCTCAGTCCCTGCCCGTTCCTCTGGTGCCATTGCTGGGCCCCTGGAGCAGAGCCTGGGCCCTGCCAGGGCTGCCCCAACATGCCCAGCTGGAAGAGGGCATGGTGTCCAGAGAGGCTTCAGGCCACACCTTGGTGGCCAAAGGGGTTCAGGGGGCTGCACAAACCCACTCTGCTTCAGTTCACTGCCCAAACCCAAGGACCAGCCCATCAAACCACGCATGCAGTATGGGGTGAGTGTTCAGTTCCAAGGTAAGGCTAACTCCAGCAGGAGACTCTTATTCTTTAAAATACTGTGCATTCTTTTAGCAGAAATGTGATTTTCACTAACAGTTCTAAGAATCAAACTCTATGCTTTTTATGATTTTTCAGGTGTAATTCACATGAGCCAGCTCTGCGAATTACAAGCAAAGTCAGTATTTGTTAACCACTGTATTTGAAAAAAAATACTGTTTGGAATAAAAAAAATTAAAAGGGCCTGATCAAGTACTAACTCTTAAATTATAAGAATATTAATCTAGTCACAGGAGTGTGCAGACTGCTAGTAGTGAGTAACAAGCTGAGGGTTTCACACTTAGATTTAGTCTCTCAGATCTACAACTTCCAGCTTTACTGCACTTCTGAGCATAAATTGTTGAGATCAGAAATGATGAGTTTCCAAATTACAAAAAAAAAAGGGTCTTAGCATCTAGATGTATGTTATGCCATTCTAGAGGTCCCTTTTTGCCCTTTTATGGTGAATATATTGGATTTGCTCCTTTATTTGTACCCACTGGGATACAAAAATGCTAGCAGAGACCCCTCCTATGGAGACAGGCTGAGAAAGGGAGATTTGTTCAGCCTGTGGAAAAGAAGGCTCTGGAGAAGCCTTATAGCACCTTCCAGAACCTAAAGGGGGCTTACAAGAAAACTGGAGAGTGACTTTTTACAAGGGCATGGAGTGATAGGAGAAAGGAGAATGGCTTTAAACTGAAAAGGGATGGGTTTAGATTGGATATTAGGAATAATTTCTTCCCTGTGAGGGTGGTGAGGCCCTGGCACAGAGAAGCTGTGGCTGCTCCATTCCTGGAAGCATCCAAGCCCATGTTGTATGTGGCTCTGAGCAAGCTGGGATAGTGGAAGGTGTCCCTGCCCATGGCAGGGGTTGGCACTGGCTGGGTTCTGATGTTCCTTCCAACCCAGTCCATCCTGTGATTCTGTGTGCACACAGATATAGGCCCTAGATCTGACACTTCCCCAGATTCTTCCAGCTCGGTCTCCTGGAGTCACCACAGTTGTTAAATCCTTCCTGGAAAAGCCATATGAAGAGGACAGATGCCAGACCCCTCATCCAGGATCCAGCCCTTGGACAGCAAAACCAAGGGTGAGGGCCCTTCAAACTTCCCCAAACACTCAGCAAACCCCAGGGCTGGACTAAGTTAAAACACAGCAGAATTAGAAACTGAAAGTCCAAGCAGCACAAGACGCCAGAGGGCAGAGAAGCTCTGGCTCCGTGCCCACATGCTGACTAGGTAAAAAGCATTGACCCAGGGCCCTCCAGGAGCCACCACACAGAGGGCTCTGAGGTTTTATTTCATGGAAATGTGCTTCTGGACAGCTTGAGCTGAGCACCAAAGGCTTTACAATGCACTGACAATATCCTTTGCCCTCCCAACCCTGTTTATCTCAGCCATTTTATACCAGGCTCTAATGGCCTAATGAAGACACTTTAGCCAGAGTGGTTTCACATTTCCCAGCAGTAAATGAAATCCTGGCATGCCTTAGATCAGTGGGAGTATTCCTGAGAATGAACTTCAGACTTTGGCCAAGCAGCAGGATTGTGTGTCCTTGGTGTACCTGGGAGCAAAGCCCCATTTGGGACCATTCTGTCAGGAGGGGACAGCTCTGTTGCCTAAACACAGGTTATTGGGGCTGCTAGAAATATCATTTGGCACCTGAGACATGCCTGTGGGGTCAGCAGCGAGGCAGGACTGCTGTGTCCTTGACAGCTCTGCCTGCGTGGGATGAAAGGGGCCCACAGGTTTTGCCACTACAAGAAGGTTAATTTGGGTCACTTTAGAAAATATTTGGCGTATGCTTGCCATGGCAAAGCTGGAAACTGATAGGAGTCCTCCACTTGCAGTCATCTTTGCTTCTTTCCCCCCCCTCCAAGGAAATCAAGGTGCAGGCTGCATTTTCCTGGACTTGTTCATCTTGGCTCAGGCTGGATGGTGCCAGCAGCTGAATGCAGTTGCCACCTTGTAGCTCTCCAGTGATAAACCTGGAATGAACTGGAAATCTCGATCCAAGCAGAGAAAGCTGTTAACCAAAAATGAGTCCTATGAAGTCAGCAGTTTTGCAGAAAAAGTCACATCCTGAAGGCAGTCAAGTATTTAGGCTTCATTTTAAACCTGTGCTGTTGAAACACTGATAATCTCAGGTGATTTGTATGCTCAAAATAAACCAGCACTCACCCACTTCTTGAGGTCTTAAACTGGTAGAAAGATCAGCCTGGAAAAGCAGATCTGAGGAACCCTTGCTCTTCTTCTCCTTGGAGACAGGAAACATAAGTAGTGACAATTCTCCAGCATTTTTAACAAGTATTAACTCTTCTATTAAAAATAATGATTGTGCCTCTCTGAGTGCTAGTTTTATGAAGATGGTATCTGCAAAAATTTAATTAAAATGAAAGAGATTTTGTCATAACAAGTCTACATAGAAAAAGATAAAACAGGGCCAGAGATTATAATGGAACATTGTTTCATTTATCTGGAGCAGAAATACACCAAATGGGTTATTTGGACAAATGTGGATCTTTTTACTACATTTTTAACCTTGCAATTAGCTGCAGGGTGAAGGTGAGGCTGCTTAGTCAATAACTGGGATATGTTTTTCATCAGTTATCTCTGGTAATCTTTTGTTCCAAAGCTGGGAATACAGGCTTTGCTGTGAAACAGGACCCAGATGCAAGAATCATCAGCTGGTGCTGACAGACTGCCCTGTGCACATATTCCTCTGTACATTGTAAAACTGAGGAGGTCTTCCTCTCTCAACTCTCATTTCTGATCTACTACTTATTTTCTGAGAAGAAAATATTCAAGCAATTTCTGCAGTGGTACTCTGACATTAAGTCTCTTTATAGAAGTATTTGACTATATTTTAATGCAGGAAAATTTCACCTTGATGTCTGGGTGCTAGATTTTGATGTTCATTCCAGTGGTGAGGCACAGAGGAGAAGCAGCTTATCCACGGAGAGTTCAACACAAACACCTCATTGCAGCACTGAGCACCCACCTTAGGTGTGAAAATACACAACATTAGAGAGTCTTCAGACTCCAAAAACTGAGTTAAATAGGCCAATGTCATCCTATTCCTGCTCCTTTTCCACTCCTCACATCTTAGGAACGTGTCTGAATTTCCTGCTCACCTTGTCTAAACAGGGGCGGCTCCTGACAGAAGCTGAGCTTTTTGTGCATTTGAAAATTGTCTGATTGGAAAGGTTTTAATCTCGCACCTACACAGCCTCCCTGTTGGATGAAGTTACAGATATATGGGCCACTCCAGAGAAGCAAACTGAACCAACCAGAGGCTTACACAACAGGCAGCATTGATGTTTGTTTTCTTGAGAGCAGAGGATAGTGCCTTCCAGCTGCTGGGGAAAAGGGGGAAGAGAAGAATGCCTTTAACTGTTTTTGTACAATAGATGTAGATGGGAGCAGGCCAAAATCCAGGCAGGCACCCCAGAGCTTTAGCATGAAGCTGTATGAAAGTTTGGACTCAAAGCTTTGGGTTTGTTTCTTACATTTTAATCGACAAGAAAAAAAAAAAAAAGAAGAAACCATTCCAGACATTTTGATATTTAAAATCCAACTCTGATTTTAAAGCTCATCTGTAGCTGGAGTACATTTAATAAATTTATCTCAAGCAATGCACAATTAACAGCTTACTTGAAGAAGGCCTGGTTTTCCAAGGCACCCAATGAAGTTTCCCACAGCAGCTGAAGACACCCATTACCTTGTGGATATTCATATTTGAGTCAGCCAAGCTCTTCCCTGAGCACAGTGGCATTTCAAAATGCTAGGATGTATAAAATCAGCATGATTTGGCCCATGGGTTGGATCAGAGAGCTCCAGAACAGCTCATTTTGACAGTACCTGCACACAGGAATTGATTTACTGCTGGTAGAGCTTTGTTTTACTTTGCCTGTAGCAAACATCAGAGCAGGAGCTGGTTTCTTGAGAGATAGCCAGCTGTGGGGACTCATTTTCCCTTTTTTCTCCTTGTGGGAGTTAACTCTTTCTGATGTTGTTTCAAACAATATGTTGGTGTTGGAGCCATACAAGATATCAAACATTTGTATAAAAAAAAATTACACCAACAGAACACCCCAGGAAAAAGAGGCCTGACGGAGATAAATGTGATTTAGCAACCTAATAAAGCTGTGAATCATGCAAAATAAGTGTCATTACTTGGTTGAGAATAATGAGAAAACCAGACTATGGAGCATTTAGTGCTGGTTTACCTACTTCATTCAACCTGGCTTAGGTAGGAACAGGAAATTCCAGCTCAGTTCCTAACACCTTCTCCTGTAAAAGACTTTCCCTTGGAGGGAAACACATGTTTCTTAACATTAGAAAATGAACATCTCTTGCAGACTACCTCTTGGGGGTTTCACTAGGAAATGGGTGTGAGCTTTGCATCCTCACTGTCCAGACACACTGGGTCACATTGTGGTGTGAATGAACAGACAGGGGCTGTCTGACTTGCTCTTTGCTACATCTGAATTTGCAAGAGCTAATACACCTATTAATTCAAGTATTTAAATAATCGCTGCCTTGCCGTAATAATCTCTTGAAAGAAACAAACCTAGAAATAAAACTGAAGCTATTTGTGAATTAATAGCTTAAGCAAAAGGAGTTTAGATTAAAGAGGAAGCTTGGCCACCCTTGTAGCTGTGGCACGACACAGCAGCTATGTAAATAAACTCCTGAGAGCAGCTCCAAGCCATTCCAGTTAAGATATTTCCCCTTGCCATACACTCAAACCTCTCTGGAATCAGTTTCCAACTGTTCCACCACCAAAGCTGTCCATTCAAAGAGCCAAACACGAAAATCCAACCAAAGCAGAAAGCACAATGTGCCTTTCTCTGGGGGGAAAAAAAACCAACCAAACCAAGCAAACCAACCCTTAGAGAAAGGATGCTTTATTTAGAGGGTTCAGGAAGTTGAAGCGTTGCCTTCTATCAGCTCCCGACCGCAGAGCGAGCATCAGGAAGCGCACAAAAATGAACTCACTATTCCTGCAGGGAGCAAGTGCCAGCGGCTACACCGGGTTTGCTTCCAACCTTGCAGCCCTCCCTGCCAGCCCCCATGGGCTTGTTAATCAACCGCTGTCTCCTGGGGCTCCTGTGCTGCTTGGCTGCTTCAAAATGAAGCTTTTCCCTACCTAACACAGAAAGGGGCACTTACCTTGTTTAAATTTTCTCTTTTGCAAGCTGTCCTGAGACTTCAGAAGCCTAAAAACACAAGGGGAAAAGTGAATCATTGTCATAAAAGGGGGGGAAAGCCTCCTATAGAGGACAGTGACTGTAATTAAAAGGCAATTGTGGTTTGAGTGCTGTCATTAATACTGGCTGACACAATAGCAGTGGCTACAGTGTGGATATAGCATCAGCAATATACAGCAGTTATTTAAAATAAATATATCTTAAACCATGCAAGCAATATTCCCCATGAACTCAATATTGCCCTTTTTTTTCAACTCCAAAATTGAGAATGTTTTGCAAAAATTTCCACAGTAAAGTCTAAGAAAAACAACAGTTCTAGTAAGAGGTCTAAAATAATGCAGCTGTATTTCCAACCTGAATAAAGTGGCAATTGTTAGCAACTAACTAAAGAAGTGAAAAATATCTGTAATTTCTGTATGGCTGGAGTTTATTTGCAGACATGGAGCTTGGAAAACATACCTGAGGAATACCTCCCTACCTTTCCTAATTTTATCACACAGAGCCTCAGAAAAGATGCTTCAAACCTGTGGAAGCTTTACACTTCAGGACTGCTTTAAAAGGCTTGTGCTTTTGATGTTTTTTTCTGATCAGCAATTTTTTTTCCCTTTCTGAAAAGCTTTTGCAAAATAAATACAGCTCTATTTTTTTGCCAGAATTGTCCCCTTTCGCCAGCATACTGGCCATGTTTAGAGTGAATAAAAGAAGGCTGTGGACGGCTTTTTTCTTTTTTGGGGCACATTAAATATTACCAGAGTGGGGGGCGGGGGGGGAATGTGATTAGTTTTGGTCAAGCAGCTGCCACCAGGCCCATCCTTCCTAGGCCACATCATCATTTCTAACCTTGGGATGGAGTGCATTTCTCTTTCTAGTCCATGTTCAGGCAAGGAAAGATCAGGAAAAACAGCTTTTTTTCAGGAGAGCTGGTCTTCCCTCATGAGAGCAGGGGCCACATATCTTCACCTCAGGCCCATTCTAGCTTTCAGATGGGTAAAATAAACTGAAATTACCATTTTAGGGAGGGGAACACAAGTCAACAGGCTTTGGGTAGTTGACACTGCATTTCCAGAGAAGAAATTTAGGGAGGTCTGTAGTCATTAAAGCCCATTTAAAGCCATCACTCCTCTCCCTCACCCCAAGCATTGATGTTTCTCAGAAATGTGTTTGGAAGGGAAAATTAGAGGTCAGGAATTCTCTTGGCCACTGTGTCTAGAGATTTTTTTGGTTGAGGAGGTCCAAGAAATCCTCTTTGCCTGTCTCAGCTTTGCATGCCCTCATCTCTGATTGGTGCTGGCTCTTTCCAAGTTCATTTCTACTTTTACCTCTCCCAAATGCAGATTACTTTCCAGGACACAATGGAATTATTTAATTAGCACAGCCAAATGACTGGGCTCTGATTCCAAGTAGACAGAAAATATCTTTGATGGCAAATATAGACCAAGATTTGAGGTTCACACCACCAATATTTCAAACTGATTTTGTGCTTAGTTGAAGGAAGTGCCCTATATGAGAGATATTCTCAAAGTATTTCTGCCATCTCAGCCCAGCTGTGACCAGGAAATGAGAGCTCAAATAAGAATAAGAAAGGAGAAACAATTTTGGTGGTGATTTTTATAAATTAATATGGAATTATGGACATCATCAAAACATTACAGCACATTTGGATTCCCCAGACTGGAGTCTCTCTCCTCCTGCCCATCCAGAATGCAGTGGGTTGAAACAAAAATCTTATCTAAAAGTATGTTGAATGCTGAACTGCTAAATTTATCTAAAAAAAAAAAAAAAAAATAGAAACCTGCATACTTATCACATGGAAATACCTGATTACCTGATTTGCTTTTTCATTTAGGAATGCCCTGTGCATTTGCCTCTGTCCTCTACCAGTATTTAACAATTTAACATTGTATTAAAGGTGTAAGACATGAGTCAGAAAAAAACTGCTTTATATTCATGCCTTGTCCCTGAGAACTGGAGGGGGTTTGTTTGCGTTTATTTTGTGGGTAGTTTCTAAATATGTTCCTCATTTGGGTGTCTTCCTTCAGCACAACAAAAGTTAGCAGAACAGCTGAATCCTGAAAAGCTGAGACATGCAATTTCATATCCTCCGGCATCATAGGATTTAAATAGGTCCGTGATGTGGATGCTTGATGAAATAAATCCCTGTTTCAGTGGACTTCACCTAAATCAGTGAAATAATTTCCTATTTCTCAGCAAGCTCTTGCAAAATGTTTTGCACCTCTGCAGCAGTGGAAGTTATGAATGTGATTAGGAAATTAGATTTTAACTAATCCACAGCTAACCACAAACGAGTACATTAAAAAAGCAGAACCATCACCCACCATTTCTATTTTGTCCACCCAAGAAAGGAAAAGTTAGCAGCAGATTAATTATTTTACCAGTGAAACTGGATTTTGCTTTAAAAGAACAGAAGAAATGCATATTGTTACCATGTCACAGGCAAAGAAACTGCTGGAGATAGCTAGTAAAGCCCAGCATTTAAAATGCACATGGATACATTTAGCACTACACTTGACATTATCTCCTGGGTGATCTGCAGAGATATTAAGGTGCTGGTTGAAAACAGATGGGTAACATAAAAGTGATGCCTGCCCTCTGACATCAGCACAATCAGCACCTCTATTTCACAACCAGTCTGGGAACTGCCACCTCTTCAGTGGCAGGGACATAAAAACACCAAGAGGAGACGTCCTGCCTGGTGCACACTCCTTATTCAACAGCTGCAAGCACCAAGGACAGGCTCACGAGGTACAGGACTGGATCACATCAGGGCAGACTGGATGGGCACTCACCCACAAGTTAATTAGAAAGATTATTAATGTGAAAATGAAGGTGTGAAGGCAAAAGGGGGGAAAATGCTGATTTCTATCAATTTTCCCCTCATGGTACAATTTAGTTTCTGACATCTAGGAGAAAAACGCTTCTTGTGGCAACCAGAGGCTGTAGAAATCCCCTGCTCTGCCTCCATGGCAGCTGGCTGGTAGAGCAAAAGGGGAACAGGCAAAGGCTTCTGTGAGGACACTGCTGAACCCCTCTGCAGGACAGGGAAGGGGGCAGAGGATGTGGTTGGCCCTCGGTGCCATTTCTGTGACAGTGAAAAGCACCAGCAAGGCACCATTCCTGCAGCATTCCCATGCTGGGATGAGCCCACTCCTGCTTCCCAGAACATGCTGCCAAGCTCTCATTTATTCCTCACTAAGCTCTTCCTCCCCATCATCCCTGTACCTTCTATTTTCAATCTTTGCAACAGCCACAAGGCCACTCCATACTTCCCTGGCTGCTGATGCTTCCTGATGTCTTCCTTCCTCCTTTCCAGCCCCTGGATCATGCACATGAGCTATGAACAGCAAGCACAGGGCATTTTGGAAGCCATGGAGAAAAGCAGCCCTCCCCCAGCACCAAGAACCTTTCAGTGTATTTTGAGAGATAAAAGTTTCCTCTTGGCCTTCTCATCTGAAAAACTGGTTTATTCCCCGTTCCCACCGTACATAAATAATGAAGCCACATTAAAGAACATATCTTGACAAACCCCATGTGAGAAAGCAAACTATTAATCACCTGAGTAGGGTACAGGACAGGTGAGGAATGGAAGAACTGAGAGATCTGAGAAGATATTTATTAATTAAGCCACTGAGAAGCAGGCATGTAGGAAGATTTATGTATTTTGTGACCCAGCTGAAGCACTTGCAGAGATCAGTGAAACACTGGCTCTTAGATTGGCTATCTGCCTTTGAAAAGTCTGGGAGGCTCCTATCTGAATCTTAAATCTGAGAGGCTCCTCTCTGAATCTCAAATGTTTTTGGAGAGAGGCTTACATGATGAATCCAAAGGCACAGTAGTGGTGTCTCCAGGTCCCAAGTTAGTGCTCAAACCACCAGGAAATCCTGGCACTAGGATCTGCTGGGTCCCACACCTTATATCCCAGGGATACAACAGGGTTTGGAGAGGATGTTTGTTTTAAACCCATACCATAGAAAAAGAGGTTGCAGGCTTGACTGACTGGTGTAGTCCTCTACAGACAAATTTGAATTAACAGATTCTTACCACAGATCATCCCCATCAGCTGCAGTATCTGTTCATCAAAACAGCTGCTCAGAAACTCCACAGAAGTGGAGGCAGAGAGCCCAGAGGGAGCAGGCTGTGGCAGGTCAGGCACAGGATATTCCTCCATGGTGAATTCTCCTCCAGCAAGTTCTGCATGTGAGAGGAGCCCCAGGAGGGACTGCTGTGGTTCATTTTGTGCTAAAGTTTTTGTTCCTATTTTCACAGCTAGCACGGAAGCATGATTCCTTTATTGATGCTTAAGTTGACAGGGTTTATGTTGCAAGGTGATAACCCCTACTGAAAGGCTGTCACACACATGGCAGAGAGTGATCTCCTTCAGGTGGGAGGTGCAGGACTTTGGGAAGGGTAGCATTTGCTGCTTATTGGCAGGTGCCCATCCTTCATCTCCCTCTAAAAGAAAAGCACACATTACTCTGCAGAGAAAGGAGTTGCTTTCCTTCAGATGCCAAACTAATAATTAGCATTTGTTTTTCACAGTTAATATTTATTCTTCTACCTCAGAGCCCTTGCCAGTCATTAGGAGCTCAGCACAATGCACATCCTGGACACACCAGGCAGCAATTTCCCCTTTACATGTGACCTCAGGTGCGGGCTGTGAAAGAATAAGGAAAAATCAGTGCACGTATTGTTCAGCCCCTGAAGTGCAGAAAAACGTACCCCATTTTTAGTGGGCTTTTATCCAAGTTTCTCACCTGGATGTGGTGCCCACTGCTCTGTCCCAGACTCCCACACGTATGCACACACAGCCTCTGCTGCTGACAAACTCCACATCATCACTCATCAGCTCACTGCTGCAGCAAGGATGATCTGTATTCTCTGAACAAAATCTATGAACTTGCTGCAAAATTTTTACAACCCATTTTCAGAAAAGTACCAGTGTACCACACAACACACAACAATGTTAACAGCAAAGAGATATCCACAAAAAATGAAAAGTAGGATTCAAATGAAAGGGAACACCCAGCAAATAAAGGAGGCAGCTTTTGTATTTCTAACAAAGTTAAAGATAAATGGGCATAAAGAGAGAACACGAGGAGCTATGCATGGCTTGCTTGTGTGTGGAATTAGCTGTGTATTGCATAAATCTCAGAGTAAATGAGATGCACCAGGGAGCTCTTGGATGCTCTTTACTAGTAGTAAATCAACTACTTTTCATTATTTCCCACTGATCCTCTTACTGGAAGTGTATTCAGCTAATTTTTAAACAAAGTACTTTCTGTACCCAAATGGCAAACAAATAACTGATTAAATGGAGAGATAGCATACCCAGAAGATTTGCATCTATCTAACAGCACCTCAAGTCATATAATTATGCTTTGTAACACCATTGCAAAGGGCTTGAACTAAAATTTCCCCAAGATGGGGAGAGTAATTGCCCCAACATGAGGTTCCTAATTTATTTTTTAGTATCAGACACAAACCCCCCCTTAGGGATGTTGTGATGTCTGAAGATCCCCCCAGTCTCCAAAACAGGAGTAAGTTCAACTTTTGCACGGTATTTTGTGTTTACTGATATGAAAGCATTTTGTGCAGGGTTTTTTTTCTCTTCCCTCCCAAGTCTGTGTGCATGAAACCAAGGGCAGAACCAGAGTGATGTCTCACAAGTCATCATTGCTTCACCTTCACAGTGAGATGCAACAAACCCACAAACAAACTGACAATTACACTGCTGGCAATCACTTTTCCATCCCAGCCCACCAGCTCCACAGCACAGGTCCTTGCTTCTGGACCTGCAGAACCATGAAAATTCCACATCCACAAGGGAGCTACTTCTGTGCTTCCTCCCAGGAGTACTGGGGGTAAGACAGCAGCTCCAAACCTGCAGGGAGGTGATGGCAGGCAGGATAGGCAAGTTGTGACTGCTCTGCAACAAGCTTAAACGTTACACTTAAGTGACAGCTGTTTGGGAGAGGGAAGCATTACTAGTCATGGCTTGGATTAGACACAGGCAAAAAAGGGAAGCAAATATGACTCGGAGTGGAAAATAATTTGGCTTGTGCCACTTACTTTACAGCATTTATTGATGATGGTTTAAAAACATTTGTTTCTAACAGCTGCACATCCTCTAAGATGTGGCCAGTTAAGATGGCAGATAAGCTCTGTGGTAATTTAGTCTCCCCTGCTTCACCAAACACCTCGAGCACTGCATTTGAGGATTCAGCTTCCAGCCTCTGCCTCAAATTTGCTGCCTCATCCATCCAAAACCACCTGACCTCAAGCATGGGAGAAGATGGAGAGAAAGAAATCTTGAACTCCCAGCTGGAGAATATTCCTATTGTAGACAAAGTCCAAATAATTGCATTCCTCATGCTCAATTGCATTTATTTACTTCCTGCTCAACAGATGAGAATCCTACAGAGATTTACTTAAGGAAACCTCTTGCAGATCCAAGGACTGCCTAAAAATGAAGCTCCATCCACCTTCCCAGCTCCCAAAAACTGCTCTGTCTCTGACCAGCCCAAAATTACACTGGCTGAGGTGTCTAGAAACAGGAGCCCACTCCAAATCATGTTTGCCCTGGGGGGATGAGACATATGATGTTTCTTCCAACCTTCCCTCAAATCACTCCTGCTGGGGAGCTCTCCTGGGCTGCAGCCATCTAAACTCTTGGAAGAGGGGGAGTGTCCTTTCCAGACTGCCTAACAGGATAGTCCCAGTGCTCAGCAACAAAGTGGTGCAGGGGTTGTTAAAGGTTAGCACTTTTCTCCTGTCAGGAGAAAAATAAAGAGCACACCAGAGAGGCTGTATTCCACCACATGAACCTAAAGTTGGCCCAGAGCTCATAATAAAACCAACTTCCATTAAAAAACAGAACAAGCAAACAAACAAACAAAAAACCTCCACAACAATAAAACTCATAACATTAAGTGCACAAACGTTCTCCAGCAGTCTGCCACACCAGCATTGGCATGTGGATGGTCTCCAGGGACTGATGCTTGTACAGCTCTGATAATGCAGCTCAGAGGTGCAGAGTGAAGCCACAGAGAGTAACCACTCAGAGAATCAACCAAAGGCTCAACAGGCAGCACATCCACATGGCTCCTTCCCCCAAGAAACTGACAAAGCTTATAGAACGTCATGGGGGAGCAGAGACACCTTATCCAGTTCATGGATTCCCTGAATTGTCTGGAGGATTTGTCACTGCACACGTACCTGGTTCTTGTCTCTCCTCAGGCTCCCATCCCTGGCCGCTGCTGGGGGAGAGGATTCTGAGCCAGGTGAATCACCAGGTGTCCCCATTCTTACATTCCTGTCAATACTGAAAAAAATGGCTAAACTTTAGCTGGTTTTAGGATTTCTTGTCCTAGTTCCACTTAACTTGCTTAGAAAGTCTAAGTTTATAAGGCAAGCTACAACAAGTTTGTCATGCAGCTTGCAAAGTGAGGAGATATATATAGATATAGATATATAGATATAAATAGATATAGATATAGATATAGATTAGATATAGATATAGATGATATAGATATAGACATACATATATATATGTGTATATATATATGTGTGTGTGTGTATATATATATATATGTGTGTGTATATATATATATATATATATATATATATATGTGTGTATATATATATATATATATATATATATATATATATACATGGAGGGAGAGTCTCATTGCTACTAATGGACAGAATTCTCCTTGGAATTTGTCCTCAATCCCAGCTGAAGCCTGGGAGGATGCAGTCAGACTCTGCAGTATTGTTGAACATTTTCATGCAGTGGGATTCAGACTGGTTTGTAACCTGCATGCCAGATTCCAATCCTTAATATCATGATATCCTCTTGGTTTTCAGCTGGGTTGTCTCTTTGCTTAAAATTAAAATTGAGAAAATAAAATAGTAGAGCCCTCTCTGGGGGTTATTAAAGGTGGTGTCCTATTCCAAGGGTTGGTCCTGAGCAAACACTGGAGCATCTCACCATTTTCTGTAACACCACAAGTGAGAGCTGAAGTGATGCCAAGGGCTTTGGCCTGCCAGCTCCTGAAGCAAAGCTGCAGCCTGGGGAGAATCACCTCATGAATTTAGGATATATGTACCAAATGGATCTCTGAAAGCACAGCAACCTCTGCCACCACTCCCAGCAAACCTGTCATACAAAACTTCCCCTCACATTTGAGTTGGAATTTAGCTGGAACAAAGAATCAATGAATGAATCTCATTTCTTGTTGTTTGACTAGAGAGAGGCACTGGTAATAGCTGGCAGGTCAAGTGTGCCTGCCCTGCCCTGCCCACTCCTGTGTCCCAGGAGCCAGCTGTAGAGACAAGATGTTTCGCTCAGATCGTTCTCGGTAATTACCGAGACTCTCCTGTTTACCCTGGTGGAAACACCAGTAGTGGAGCGTGCACCTCTGTTTTACCTGCACTGGCAAAAACACACAGTGGAGATCAAGAGATTAAAGAGAAAACTTTTTCAGCATTCTGGCTAGCTGCTCTGGAAACCCTAGGAATTCAGGAGCAAGGATGTGCATAGACAGGCCTGGAGCACTTCAAGCAGCTGTTGGCTTTGCCAGATCACCTCCTTCTTTCAGCTTCCTTCTTCCACCAAGCCAAGGGTGAGGACAAGACATTGTCAGCTTCCTTTAAAAAAGAGGCAATGAAATAAAAAACAGTGTGGTTGTCCTATCACAGAGCAGCCCCTCAATCAGCACAGCTCTTGAAAGCCAGTGCTGCAAATGGGGGATTGAGGGAATTGGGGTTTCTGACTTGAGTCAGGAGCAGCCCTTTCCTCACCCACCAGCAGGTTCTCTGCAAAGCTGTGAGCAGACGCATCATTTTCAGCATCATTTCACCCTGTGGGCAGTGCCTGGACCCGCCTTGCTGCACACAGTCATTTGCAGACCTGCTCCATCTCCAGTTATCCCCAGGGGATCACAGAGCCCCTGGTTTTGGGGTATCACAGGTTTACAGTCCCCAATACCTCCCCTGCAGCAGGTGGGTCTAGTGGAAGTATTTAGGATTTACACAGAATCGTAGAATGATTTAGGTTGGGAAGGGATCTTAAAGATCATCCAGTTCCATACCCCTGCCATGGGCAGGGACACTTTCCACTATCCCAGCTTGCTCAGAGCCCTGTTCAACCTGGCCTTGGACACTTCCATGGATCCAGGGGCAGCCCCAGCTGCTCTGGGCAGCCTGTGCCAGGGCCTCACCACACTCATAGGGAAGAATTTCTTTCATGCCTGTATTCAAGGCAGAGATTTCCTCTTGATTTTTCACATGCCTGTTGTGTGCTGGTGAGGCAGAGCTGCTGTGCTCACCCTGCCTGCTGTGGGACCAACACTAATGCATATCAAAGAGACACAGATAGATTTATACAGTCTCTTTCATTCAAAACCAAAAATGCAGTCAACCAAACAAGCAAGACTCCAGCCCTTCTTCACCTGCCTGTACACAGATGGGGGAGGGAAACGGGAGCACAGGAACTTTTGTAAAAGCACAAAGGGAATTCTTGCAAGATGATTTCTGAAGCTCAAAATCTAGCTTCCTCTTACAAGGTGTTTGGCTCCCCAGTGTTACTGAAATCTCTGCATACTTACAAAGAAAACACTCTTTTCTAGCTGAAGCCCAAGCTGTCTCTGGACAGAAGTCAAAGAAGTACAGATGAGGACACAGCCTCTCTGTACCACTGCAATGTTTGACTCTTCCAGACTGTCCATTTTTCCTACAATTTCTTACTGTATTTTCCATGGTCTCATCACTTGCCTGTTTTCCATCCTCTGACCACTGCAGTTTTCCTTCTCCACTCTCTGCTCCTGGGTTTGCTCCTGCACAGGCAAAACCAGCAGCCAGGCTGTGGCAGATCAAAAGGTCTGAGCTGTCAGTATCCAAACCAGCTGCACAGCAGATAAAAACAGTTTGCCTGTGCTCTGCTCACTGCTCAGGCAAGGAAAGCCCATTTTCCCAAATAGCACTTCATTGCAAGAGCCCCTAACAACATGAACAATCCAGCAGAAAAACCTGACCCCTCTTAGGACACCAGCTTCACTCTCTTTTGCCCTTCTCTAGTAAACCCCAGTTTGGAGACTCCAGTGCAATAGAAGTTGCTGGAGAAAAGTCTTCAAGCATAAATCCAGCAGAAAGCCTACAGCAGCACCTTAAGCTCTCAAAACAGAGGGTTTTTTGCTTACAAGTGTCAAATTCCCGAGGACAAATATTCATCTCACTTTAAATTTAATTTTCTGAGCTGTAATTTATCTACTGAAAACAGAACTAGTTAATCCCCATGTGTATCAGCTCTTCCAAAAAAAAATTATTTTTCTCCTTCTTTTCTACAAGAACAACAAATACCAAGGATTTCAGGTTCTGTTTTTTCACCCATGGTAAAAAAAAAAACCTCAGATCTGAAGATCATGAAGCTTTTAGAAAAGGTATTTGGTTTCAAACATTCCATCTAAGGCAACTCTTAAAAGCTTTCTGAAGGAGAACACCCCACACCAGTATTTTCATTCCTTTGACACAGATAATCCCATGCAACCACAAATAAATATTTATTTTTCCCTCTTTTCAAGAGAGATGCCACACACAGGAATGAATTACAGAAACTGGCGGGAGGAGGGGGTTTAAGCATATTCTCCCAAGTTGATACTACCTTGGTGACCCCAGGACTCGAGCCCCTTGCTGTTCTTGGCAAAACAAGCACTTTACAATAACTCTTCCTTGCTTGAGGCCAAACTGGGCTGGGTTTTAGGACTTGACCATCTCAGAAGAAAAATAAATTTTTTGGTTGCTTTGGTCATCGAGTAAAATACTAAGGAGGTGTAGATTAAAAAAATAATCATACTTTCAAAAGAAATAAACCTTATCCATGACACACTCATCAAATATTTGTAACCACCCACCTCCAATGCCTCTCCACAGCACTTAGGGCTTGCTGTAAAAACTTTCTGAGGGAGAGGACAAAGAAAAAAAAAGTTATCAGCAGGAATTCTGTTAATTGTCACCAAAAGACTTTGGCTAGATCATTTCCTGTGACCTGGATCCAGCTGGAAGCAGTCACCATGGGGAAGGCCAGCTCACAGTCGCCCAGCCCTGCCACTCGCTGCCGGACAAACGGAGGAAACTGCAGCCTGTCATAAATCTGTCAGTCATGGACCAAACGGGCATCATGAGGGCTGGGCTCCTCTTCCCCCCAGTTATCACTTGGCAGACACACAGAAACGGGGCTGGGAGATAAATGGCTTTTTTCAGTGGCCTGCTCCCACAGACTCAGCTTAGAACATCAGGATGGCCTGGGTTGGAAGGGACTTCAAAAATCATCTCATTCCACCCCACCCTGTTATGGGCAGGGACACGTTCCACTATCCCAGCTCGCTCAGAGCCCTGTCCAGCCTGGCCTTGGACACTCCCAGGCATAGGAAGCTTCTCTGGGCAACCTGTGCCAGGGCCTCACCACCCTCATAGGGAACCATTTCTTCCTTACATCTGGCCCAAATTCCCCCTCTTTCCATTTGTACCCATTACTCCTTGTCATTCCAGCTTCTGATGCAGTGTCCCTCTCCATCTTCCTTGTGGGTCCCTTCAGATCCTGGAAGGTGCTGTGACCTCTCCACACAACCTTCTTTTTTCCAGCTAAACAGCCCCAACTCCTCTCAAAGCCAGAGCAGTGAAAGAGGCTGATCCATCGAGGAGTGGGATCAGAGGGAGCTCAGGAGACCTGCCTACCGTCCTGCTCTGCCACTGGTCTGCAGGGTGAGCTTAAAACATTTCTCCTTTAAAAAACAACAAACAAACAACCACCAAATAAAAACCCCAACCAAAAACTCCAAAAAACAAACCAACAAAAAATGCAAATCCTAGCAAAACCAAGACCAACCCTTCTCTTTAGGTGTTTTTGGTGGATGAGCTAGATAGTGATGTCAAGCAGTATTAAGCTAATTTATTTCGTGCAAGATGATCATCACTGTTTTGACATGCACAGGCATATTTGAGAAGTAGGAAAGTAGGTAGAAACAAAAAGAGAAAACATTGGTGAGTTTCAGTAACAGAAGAACCGTCCTTTCTCCAAACAGCTGGTCCTGGAAAACGTCAACATTTGCCCAACAGCTTGGTGGCAATTATAGATCAACAGAGGTAAATAAAGCCACAGTAACAGCCACTCCTCAAGTCAGCAGGGCAAACCTGGGGTCAGAAGGGAAATGGAGACACCAAGAGGCAAATGGCAGGAGCTGCAGAGGAATTTGGGGGAAGCAGGGAGATCCGGGGTCCCTCTGGGATGTGGGAAGGGGAGTTGGAGTCAGGGGTGGCCAGCGAGATGTGAGGAAAGCCCTTGGAGGTGGGAAGAGTCCTTTAAGTAAATGCTGCGGATGCCAGAGGTTGCTAGGCAGGGACTGGGTGGCTGCCCAACAACAGGCACACAAACAAATAAATAATAAATAAATAAATGAAACCACTGAAAGGCTTTGCTGGTTCCTGCCAAGGGCACCTCAGGCAAAGGCAGATGTCAGCAGCCAAGGCAGGATTCAGCCCAGCTCTGCTGGCTCCTTGTTCAACCCCCAGCCAGGAGGTCGAGGTGCCACTCTCATCCTGCTTTCAAAAGGAAACAGACAAAGTGTTACCCTGGCAACTTCCAGAGCAGGGGCTGTTGCAAGAACAGGCATTCTGTATGCAAATAGAAGCATCCAGGCACAACAGCCTGGAAAAAAAAAAAAAAAAAAGCAAATAGCCAGACTAATATTTGCAGAAATAAGTGACTGAAGTAAGGCTTCTAGATCCAGAGCTAGGACTTTAACCAGATAATTTAGTTTACAGAAGCTCTGAAGGGCTGCCAGGAAAGAGCTTGAACTTTTCCTAAAAACTTAGCTAGTTTATCAAATGTCTTATTACAGCACCAAAACCTGTTGAGACCTGCCTGTGAGAACACAAAAACCTCTGCAGTTTTTTAAGAGCAGCTACAAAGCTCAGCTCAAGGCTTTTTGCATTGTTTAATGCATAATTTCATTTCAGGCACAGGGCATCTATACAAACTAAATGGGTTTAGTTTTCTCCATCCCCCAAGTTCAACACAATTTATAGCTCCTGCACCTTCCCTCTGTTAAACTCACTCAAAACCCCAAGAGCTGCCATTCCACCCCTTTTTTCTCCCTATTATACTGATAAGTCTCCATAAAAACCCTGGAGCACATCAACATGAGTCATGCACACATTTACCAGGGCCTTGGAGCAAGTCTCAACCCACTCTAAAATCTGACAAATTGGTTGTCTTTAATGCTCACATATTAAATATTTAGGGATTACTTTCAATCCCCTATCAAAGATCTGTCTTCATCACACATAAGTCATATAATTCCTGAAAGAGGTGAAAGCAGAGTCACAGCTGCCTCTCTGTAGAGGCCTCAGTCATTGCTTTCACACACAGGACAGCACTTTCCCTGAGCTGTGGTTTTCTCTGCAGCACTTAACTTCACCTACAAAAGGACAATTGGCAGAAAATGAAAAAAAATAGAAGCAGAAACTGAATCCCATTCATAATTCAGGGCAACCCATTGGAAAGGAAGCTGTAAACAATGTCAAGAGTGAACATAAACACTACCTATCATAGAAAGTCCTTTATTTCAAAGTGATATCCTGCTTTCTTCCCCTCTTTTTGTTACTCCTTAGCAACTGAGGCAGCCCAGCCTCAAGTTCTTTGCTGAGGATATGGATTTTTATTCTGCTCAAGTGCTTTTAGCAATAGCTGGAGCAGCTTGCCCAGACAGCTCCAAGGGATACAGAAAACAAGGGGCCTTTTTACAAAACAGGCTTCCAGGGACTGACTTCCACCTCAGTGCCATGAGGAAACAAAGCTTGTGCAACTGCAGCCTGTCCCCTCCAAGAACCCAGTCCTCTCCCCAGCCAGAAATGCCTGATCCCATTATTAGCCAGGTTAGAGCATTAGCAGGGGGAGGGTTCTTATGGATGCCTTGAAAATTATGTTATGCCAAGATTTTTTTGAGAACTGGAAGTTGGCTAAAGGACAGAAATTTAAAGCCATGTCCCCACTGAGGGAGGGAAAAGCCGAAAGCAGTCCGGCTCAGCTCCTGGCTTCCCTTCCCCGTGGAAAATATAGCAGAGAATGAAGCTGAGATCATTAAGTCAGAAGAAAAGGAACTGCAGAAAAACCTGAAGGAAACCAGACTCCATCAGCTGCAGCACTCAGACAGCAATTTGTTTAGTCAATTGCCAAAGTAAAACAAACATCAAAAGAAAAACATCTGGGAGGAGAAGTTGGTGAGAGGGCTCTGGCTGTAAATTTCCTTCCTTCCCCCATCAGTCAACAGCCTCTCGGCTTCTGCCACACAGAAAGGCACCGGGGTACAGCTGTTATTTGATTTTTGGAGAGAGCTTTAGGACTGGCTTTACAAAAAAGCAGAGGTGAAGGAGGGAGAACAGCTCAGTTGCCCAGTTTTCAGCATTTCTGGAAGCGCCTAAGGGGGAAGGAGCTGCTCTGCAGACCCGGATCCAGCCACCCTCCCACCTGCTGGGCAACACTGCAGCTTCCCCATCGCTTCTAGGCATGACTGAGTTCACTCTCCTTAGGAGAAGATCCACAGCTGATCACATGGAAATGTGATTTTTTTTCCTTCTTTCCAGCAGAGAAGACAGAAACCATCTCACACAAAGACAGAGCAATGGCAGCAGCATCTGTGTTAGTGGAGGGACAGCATTGGGGTGAGCATTTGGGGTTGGTGCCAGGGGAAGGGAGCTCTGGTCCAAAGTGCCACATCACCTGATAGTCAGGTAAAACCGAGCCCATTGAGTGAAACACAAACCATTTTAGGGTTATTACAGCAACCGGTTTGAGACCCTGCTGTGGGAAGGCAGCAACGCTGGCTGAATGCAAAGGCCAGGCCTGGGAGCAGCAGCAGGCTCCATAAATAAGGTCCTGTCAGCCTGGCCATTATAAACCTTGTGATCCTTGTTTGGTACATATCCCACCCCCTTTGGAAAAATCACACGAGGCTGGAACTTGGCACACAAGCCTCCATCCTTCCCTAGGGTCTGTGCAAACCTCAGCCCTGCTCAGACTCCTCCATTTGACCAAGAAAATGGCAGGAAAAAAAAACCCACAAAACAACAATGAAGACTTTGCCAGAAGACTTCAGCCACTAGCTCTTTTTGCCATCAAGGACAGCCCAGAGTGGTGTCAGCTGATAGGATTTCTAGAATCCCTTTTGAAGTGACAGCCCATGTTGGTATTAACAGCTGGAGAGAGATGCAGTTTTAATGAGGTTTTGAAGGTTTGCAGGTCTCACAATGAATTTAACAGATGTACAGGCAGAATACCTGCTTTATGAGCAGCTCTAGCATCTCTTCCCATCTCCGTTCCCACAGAGCACAGTGTTAGAAACAATGCCTTCCTACAACAGAGCATCTTTATTCTGACCAACCTAGTGATCTTTCCCTTAAAGGAATTAAATAAATAACAACTTTGAAAAGGCCAAAATTTAACATTGCTTCAAAGTTTGTGAAAAAATGATCTTTCATTAGGAAAACGAAAAAGGACATTTTGAATTTAACTCATTTTCTTCATTTTCAAATAATCTGTAATGAAAGACAAAAAGATGGTGCTTTGGAAAGTGAAATCATTGAAGTAAATTATTTCTTTTCACTTTTCAGATCTCCCACACAAAAAAACCCAACAAACAGCTAAGATGAAGTAGTGAGGGCTTGTCTGAGCAGGAAAGCTTTATCTGCTAGATATGTAGCTGAAACTCTGTAAGTCCCTGACTCCTTTTAGTTCAACCTTTTCCAGCTCAGTTTAATCAGTTTCCAGTGTCATAAACTGAGCTTAAAAGAGAAAAAGAAAACCATAATTTGGGAGGAAAAAAAAAGACTTGTAGCAAAACAAGAGTGTTCACATGGGTCGTTAAAACAAAATTTAACCTTGGTATAAAATCATCCCTTGACTTTCATGTTTAAAACTTTCCCACGTAGACAATTTCTCAGAGGAAATATGAGGGTTTGGGAGGGAAGTGGGGTGGGAAGTGAAAATACTTTCCCACTGCTAAGCAGAATGAGAAATAGAAGCAAGTAAAGACAAGGTTTAAGAAGCAGCTTTCCCTCAGATGTTGTTCCTTTGTCTTTTCCACTTTTTCTCCCATTTGTTTTAAAATAAGAGAAAAAGAAATAAAACCTGAGGCAGCCACTTGAAGATAAAACACTACCATGATTAAAATAATAAAATTGGGGGTGGGGAGGGGGTACATCATTATTTTGAAAAACTCAACGCTTTTTCTGACACTTATCCCAGATACCAAAACCTCAACTTTCTAATTAATTTGCATTTGGCAACACAGGAGTGCCATGGTTGTGACACACAGGTTGTAACATTCTCCAGGCTCCATTCTCCTACCATATTAATTTCTGTCTTTCCCAACACTCAGTTTCCAGGATTCTGTCTTCCAGAAACAGGCAACATGTTAATTGGAACAGCCCAAGCAAAAACATCTCCCACATTTTGCATGAGACTCAATGCACCAACAGCCAATTTGCAGGCACATCTCCACAGGTTTCTAGGCAACTCCAACACAGGAGGCTTTTCCTGGAATTTAATGAAGTCAAAGGTGAAAAACTCATACTGGACAATTTAGCAGAACATGTGCTACTACCAGGCTTCCTGTTATGTCCACACAAACCATTCTGAAACTGCCTGGCAAGTTACCAATGCATGGCTTCCAGGGCTGCCAGCACTGCCAACTTCAGGCATTGCAAAAGTAATGAATCAGGCCACCAAAACACTGCTCTGAAATCACCTTCTGCTTGCTGAGCTTGCTGGGGCTACTGGGAAAAGGTCTAGGCTTCCTTTGCAGCAGACAAGGGGGCTGGAATATCAAAGACACTTGAAAGGAAGTTAAAATTGCCAAGCAATTACTTGATTCCAGGTGCTGGGGATTTAATAGATGCAAAAAACATCATCATCAAAAAAACATTCCTTTGTGTTACAGGCTGTAAAGCAGAACCATTCTAGGCTGTTTGGGATGTTGCAGGAGACCCCAAACCCTGCCAAGCAGGCTTGCTAAACATGGACAGAGAAGTATTGGACATTTGTTCCCCATTTCCTCTAGGAAGGAGTGACAAGAGAGTGCCTTAGGGCAGCACAGGGAAACAAGACAGTCACAATTTCCATTTTACAAGATCACCCAAAACGAAAGCAGAAGATAGTGTATCCTTCAGCTGTGTCCTTTGGTGTTTCAGATAAGGATTAAGACCTGTTTCTTCCCCTGGTTTCAGAATCATGTTTGTGTGAATGCAGCACACACTTGTAGGAAAAAGTATCTAAAGCTAGAAGTGAAGCAAAATAAGCAAATTATTTTTGTCTTTACAAGTACTTACAGGTGCCCCCTAAAGATCCTGTTTGATTCAGTTGCCCACCTTTATCTCTGCACTCTGGTAATGAAATCACATGAGAATGAAGTTATGCCATAAAACTTTTGCTATTTCTTGGTTCTGTGTGGGAAGATTAGCTACATTTGTTCCCAGGTTTCCCTGCATTTAGTCAGAGAGTGATATTTGAGATAGTTTCAGAGAATCATTAAATGGCCTGGCTTGGAAGGGGACCTTAAAGTTCACCCAGTTTCAATCCCCTGTCATGGGCAGGGACACTTCCCACTATCCCATCTTGCTCAGAGCCCCATCCAGCCTGGCCTTGGACACTTCCAGAGATCCAGGGGCAGCCACAGCTTCCCTGGGCAATCTGTGCCAGGACCTCACCACCCTCACAGGGAAGAATTTCTTCCTCATATCCAATCTAAACCCACCCTTTTGCAGCTTGAAGCCATCCCCCCAGTCCTGTTACTATGTGCTTCTCTATGAAGTCTCTCTCCCACTCTCTCATTTTTGTTTTTATCAAAAGGCATTAACCAAACAGACTGCCACATGCCTCTGTTGCAATTTAGCAAGAACAATTCATTATTAGCTCAGTAATTATACAACAGTGAGGATTACAGGGAGACTCCAGAGAAATTTTAAAAATCTAATTATTTTAAACCCTTGCACATTCATGCAAGATTTCAGTAAGTTTATACCAAGAACATTACAACAGCAAGTAGTGTGAAAATATTCTGCCTCACCTGACACTACAGAGTAAATACACAATGTCTGCTGCTGTCAAAGCAAATGGACAAATGTTACTAAGGAGGGACAGGGGCTCAAACAGGTGTAACACTCGCTGACATTCCATCACCTGAAGCAAAGGTGTGTCCATAGGCTTTGGATCCCTGAACTGGGCAGATGTTGCCCTTCCAGAGGTGGTTTGGACTACTGTCAGCTCACAGCAACCAATGGATCTCAGAGTATTCTCATCATTTCAGAGCACACCGATGATTCACGCATGGTTACATGGCAATATTTACTCAGCTCTCAGGAGGCAAATTCATTAGGAGGGATTAGTCAGCTGTCAAGCACCCATTCCCTTGCGTAAGAGTGATATTCCCTAAATAAAAGTTCTCATCTCCAGCTTGAACTTCTGCCCCACCACCTATTCCCTCTTATTTAATAAGGGGTGAATGAGGCTTGTCATTGTTTTCATGGATTGCAGGAGAAAGGAACGCAGGAGACGTTGACAGTGAAAAATGGAGAGGTGAATGCAGCAACTTGTTTCTCAGCACAGCTGAGCATAATCAAAGGAGCAGAAACTTTTTATTTATTCAGAGCCAATCATGGTTGCAAGGGAAACAGACTTGCTGGATAAAGATTCATCTCTGGCCAAAAGCAGACAATGCCATCAAGCACTGCACACCTAGCAGCAAGGCAAGTGGGTTTCTGTTTTTCCAAAGTATAGGAACACACTGCAGGCTCTAGCAAACCATTGTCTTTTGGCAGATATCACACAATTTCTGTCTTTATGTAAAATTTGCATCACCAACTTCTTGCTCTATCCAAAGTATGCGCCACTCAAGGCTAAAATGGAAGGGATCTGTGCAATGGAGCATGACAGAAAGCTTGTCAACTACTGCAAACACATCCACAAACGGAAGGAAGAAAATACTTGTTAAAAACCAGCAGAGCACAACCTGGTTCCTTGATAAACAGCCACTGAATTTGTAGGGCCAAAGCAAAGCAGGCCAGTTTTCAAGCCATCCTGATGTCAGAGCTGTACCAAGAAAGGAGCACACCCTGCCCTGCCCTGTTGCTGCAGTCATCTGGCTCCAAAACATCATCCATGCTTTCTCAGTTCTATCATTTGAGCCAGTAAATGTTATTTCTTCTTGTATGCTTTTAAATAAAGCTGTCCTAAGCAGGACAGACCAAGCATATTGTATGCAGTGCTCATCTAAAAGCTGGAAGCCACTTACAGGTGTCTGAGAGCCCTTATATCTGCTTTTATCCTCACTTGAAGAAGTAGCATCAAACATAGCAAATCGAATTCCAGCCCTTGATGCTGCAGAGGAAAGGACAGGGAGTCTCAGCCTGTCTTTGTCCCCGTGATCAATGCCATTTGCCATACTCACCTTTCCCTTTGGAACCACTACACCACAAAATCCCAGCAGGTCAGGTTACTGTGCTGCTCACCTGCCTCTGCCCTATGCCATATGTTGGAGGCTCTCCTGATGAGGCCCTGGCGTAGCATTTCACCTCTGAGTGGGCTTTTATCACAACAGAAACAGAGATGGGAGCAACAGTGAGACTGAAGGCAACTGGGTTAAAACACCATGAACCAGCTTCGTGCTCCCTGTTGTTTGCCCATGGAAATCCTTCGTCTGAACAGAGCAGCAATGGTGAGTACTGAGGCTTCTGAAAGCCCAGTGCCCTCCCCAAATGTCACTGTGACCCAAGGAAACCTGCAGGGCTTTAACCAATGCAGTGAGAAGCCTCAGACATTTGGCAGTGTTCTGCTTGCCCGGGAGATGGAGCTGGCTGCTCTGATGAGCATGTGCCCGTGGGTTTGGGGTTTTTCTCTCCCCTACAGCTCCAGTAGCAGCACCCGGCTGGCAGCGGCACTGGAGGAGGATGGAAGATGCCTGCAGGGACCCAGGGCACACCCAGCACAGCCCTCCTGCCTCGGGGTCCCCTGTGCTCCCAGGGCTCAGGGTCCTGCCCTTGCTCCCTCTCTTTGCACTGCTGCCTGTCTGTGTGAACTCCCCTGCTGAGGATGCCATGGGACTGAATCACAGATGGGAAGAAACAAAGAGCCTGCAAGGAATAATCCCAGATGCAACTGCCCTCATGGGACAAACATTCTGTTATCCAGTGCCAGCGTTTGCCTTTCAGGGAATGATAACTCAGTACAAGGTAATGCTATTCAATACATTTCCTGGTGCAATCTTGCAGCAAAGACACTTTATGTTTAAAATGAACTCACTAAAAATCTACTTCCAGAAAGTGCCTCAGATGTATCAGAAGCAGGTAGGACTGATTGCAAAAATCACACCATCATTCACTGCCAATGCAGCAGGTCTCTACTAAGCAAATAAACAACCTACAACAAAACACACCTGTGGTTTATCTACCAGTAGTCTAAAGCATGCAGGACAAAAAATGTTCCTATTATGCTAAAAAACACCCAAAACGAGCACTACAGGAAAAGCCAATGTACTGTGGTTTCTAAGATTTTTTTAATGGATCAGTTGTGGCTGTTTCTGAACTTCTGTCCAGCTAGAGCTTACAGTATGTAAAGCTGGAGTAGTAACACCATTTCTTACCACTAATTCTGTTTCTCTGCCATCCCCTTATGGAGAAGGTCTCTTTAGCCAGTGGTGCAGATTTCCCAAAGTGGATGGAATTCAACCCTGAAGCAAACACACTGTAAGGGTTGCCGATGGCAGGGGAGGAAGGAGCGTACCTGCTCAACCTTGCTGCCTCTGGGGGGCTGCCTGCCCAGGAAACACTGAGGGCTGATGGAAATTTCACCATCCCCGTGCAGGACAGCAGTTTATTCTTGGAAATGCAGAACTTGAAGCACATGTCAAACAGCTACCAGTGAGTACTGCTGGCCTCCATGGCTTCTGCTCTAGTCAGTGATGGGAGGGAAAAACTATTTTTAAGAAAAAGAGATGGGTGCTCCCTAATTGACGCAGGGTGGGCTTTTTCCTGCTGTGGAAATGTGACATCAAGGAACCAAAACCAACCAAAACCCCACAAAATATTGAACCAGCACATGTTGAATATAAAAGCAGGAAGTTTTGTTGTCCCAGAGGAACAGTGCACAGCAAACACAGGCATGAAGGCTGCAAGCCCAGCAGCACAGGGACACGATTCTCCATTGTGCAGGTGGCATCCAGCCTCCCTGCTCAAGTTCCTAACTCTTCTGTGAGGAGGGAGAGAGTCAGGCTCCCAGTGAGGCTCCAAATTTCCTCCACAAGACACTGTTACTGCTGATGGTACTTTCTTAGTGTAAGTACCTACATTTGATGTGTAACAGACTGGGAATATCTCTGAAGTGAATTACTTCCATTAGGAGGACAGTGTTTGGAAATTCAGCCCATGATGCTGTGTTCTGCACAAGCAGTAGGATCAAACTTAGCAATCAGTGAAGTTAGTGGGATGGGAAACATTCATATATGTGACTGTGTTCACAGGGGTCTTAGGATGAGGGAAGAGACGAGGATGTGACTCCATGTTTTAGAAGGCTTGATTTATTATTTTATGATATATATTATATTAAAACTATACTAAAAGAATAGAAGAAAGGATTTTATCAGAAGGCTAGCTAAGAATAGAAAAAGAAAGAAGATAACAAAGGCTTGTGGCTCAGACTCTCTGTCCGAGCTAGTTCACCATGGTTGGCCATTAATTAGAAAAAGCTCTATGAGACCAATCACAGATGCACCTGATGCATTCCACAGCAGCAGACAACCACTGTTTACATTTTGTTCCTGAGGCCTCTCAGCTTCTCAGGAGGAAAAATCCTAAGGAAAGGATTTTTCATAAAAGATGTCTGTGACACATATATTCAAGGAGAAGGAAGTTTTGGATTAAGAGCTAAAATCTTGAGCAATTATTGACTAAATTCAAACAGGGATCTTCACAAAAATGGAGAGGGGTAAGAAGAACTACTGTTAACCACTCTAATTCTGGCCTTTCAATATCAGGTGTGGGAAGGAAGCTGCCATCACTCTGCAGAAATCATCCCCTGTGCTGGAGCGGCAGCCCTGGGAGCTCAGGAGCACCTGTGGGTGGTGCAGAGGATGGCCGAGTACCTGTGCCTGGACAGCTCCACGCTGACCCTGCTGCAGCACCCTGGCCCGGCTGCCGGGGGCTCGCTCGTCCTGGCTGAGCACACCGCACACATCCACCCCTGCCACAAACAGCTACGTGGGCTCTCCTGGCCCCTCACCTGTGCAGCCTTTGCCCTGCTCCCTGAGTTCATCCCGGTCCTGCAGCACAACATGAACTCACATCACCTCTCACAGCTGCTGGGGTATGAAATTGCAGGCTGGAGAATACTCAGGAGAGGGGAGTATGAAAGAAAGTCTCCAAGACTACACCGCAGGCAGTTAATGATCACCCCAACACCTGCATTGAAACCAACTAGAATTACCCAGAGACCAGCTGCAGGAGAGGCTTCCAGGCCTTTCTTTCCTGTGCCAAGCCAGTTACTCACACCAGTTGTACCATCACTCAGAGCTACTCAGAGCTTATCAACTTTCTGTGCAGAAAGTGTAACCATGGCAAGCTACAAGATGCAGCATAATATCCACCTTGCAAGTCAAGAAAGCTTGGTCACCTTAGAAATGGACTCAGCACAGGACATGCCAACTAAGCCCACAGTATCCATTATGTTTGCAGACCCTCATTTCCCAGATCTTTCACCTTCCTTCACTCATGACTGCAATGAGACTTCTCTTCTCTGAACTGGGAGTGCTGCCTGCTGGAGTTTCTGGTACATCCTTGCTGTCAGAGCAGCCAGAGCCTCACATGCCTGAGGCAGACTCCTATTTCCTTTCCAGTAAATCAGATATCCACATACCATCTCCTACAGGACATCACTTCAGGCACAGAGCAGCTTTCCAGGCCATGGGTGATAAACACTTCTCAGGAGTGGCCTCACAGCTCAGCAGTGGCATTTTCTCCTAAGACAGAATTACACCCATTTTTTTCTGGAGTAATGTCAGTATCAGAAGTGCCAGATTACAGCAATGAGGTAAAAAGCCACTTTCCATAACCTGAAAAACTTTTTGATGCATCCTTCTGTCCAGAAGCATCAGTACTGGACATACTCCCTTCAATATTCCAAGATGCTTCAGTAAGGGCCACAGCTTTGTCTGGCTTCACATCTCCCATCAAGGACATATTCCCCAGCTATCCTAGCAAGCAGCAGTCTGAGCCAAGTGTTCACTAATGGCTGTGAACCTCAGTCTAAACCTCCTATGACTATCCCACAGCCCAGTGGCTTTTCATTTGCTGGAGGGAAAAGCACAGCTTCTTCTGTGGCCCAGAGAGAAGCACAGACCCTCCATTCCAAATTGATTTTCAGTCCTGAAGCCTCAGCCAGCTTTCCTCACACATTAATTAGCACTGTCCCTGCTAAAGCTGAAGCACCTCATGAGCCAAGTCTGATCACTCTGTCCCACCCTGACACCACTCCAGTTCTTACTGTGCCAGAAGACTTTTCTGCCTTTCACATGTCCAGGTTATCCAGACCAACATTCCCTCCTCCTTACAGCAGCAACAGCATGCTCAGAACAGAGCCACAGCCCTGATGAAGTGGTAGAATTACAACCATGCAAGTCAGCACAAGAAAACACACATCAAGCTGATGCTGGTGGGACTGAGGGGTCACAGTCAGTGCTGGGCAAATCTCACTGCATTATGTCTCCCTGACTCATAAATATACATTTTACATAGAAGAGGCAGAACTGTCACAGAAGGATCACCAAAACCCATTATGGTTCTATTGAAATTCAGAGGTGCTACAACTCTGGAGTCTAAGGCATCTTGGAATTTTAGAGTTTTAAAAAATGCCTGACATTGTCTCTGTCCTTTCAATCTTTCAAAACTTTTTAAAGTGTTTCTATAAATACATCATATGTAGCATTTCTAAAGGCTACTGAACTCCTCCTGTTAGGTAATTTGGTGCAATGTGTCTTTAAACATATATTTTGAAGTTTCAGTCTTGTCTTCTTTACAGTAAAACTGTCTCTTGTCTGATCAGTACTGGACATACTCCCTTCAATATTCCAAGATGCTTCAGTAAGGGCCACAGCTTTGTCTGGCTTCACATCTCCCATCAAGGACATATTCCCCAGCTATCCTAGCAAGCAGCAGTCTGAGCCAAGTGTTCACTAATGGCTGTGAACCTCAGTCTAAACCTCCTATGACTATCCCACAGCCCAGTGGCTTTTCATTTGCTGGAGGGAAAAGCACAGCTTCTTCTGTGGCCCAGAGAGAAGCACAGACCCTCCATTCCAAATTGATTTTCAGTCCTGAAGCCTCAGCCAGCTTTCCTCACACATTAATTAGCACTGTCCCTGCTAAAGCTGAAGCACCTCATGAGCCAAGTCTGATCACTCTGTCCCACCCTGACACCACTCCAGTTCTTACTGTGCCAGAAGACTTTTCTGCCTTTCACATGTCCAGGCTATCCAGACCAACATTCTCTCCTCCTTACAGCAGCATGCTCAGAACAGAGCCACAGCCCTGATGAAGTGGTAGAATTACAACCATGCAAGTCAGCACAAGAAAACACACATCAAGCTGATGCTGGTGGGACTGAGGGGTCACAGTCAGTGCTGGGCAAATCTCACTGCATTATGTCTCCCTGACTCATAAATATACATTTTACATAGAAGAGGCAGAACTGTCACAGAAGGATCACCAAAACCCATTATGGTTCTATTGAAATTCAGAGGTGCTACAACTCTGGAGTCTAAGGCATCTTGGAATTTTAGAGTTTTAAAAAATGCCTGACATTGTCTCTGTCCTTTCAATCTTTCAAAACTTTTTAAAGTGTTTCTATAAATACATCATATGTAGCATTTCTAAAGGCTACTGAACTCCTCCTGTTAGGTAATTTGGTGCAATGTGTCTTTAAACATATATTTTGAAGTTTCAGTCTTGTCTTCTTTACAGTAAAACTGTCTCTTGTCTGCTTCCACCTGGGACAGTTCTAGCAGAGAACTCCTGAAGTTCTGCAAAAGAATTCATAAGGACTTTTTAAACAAACATTTTAAAATCCTTCCAGTTTAATAGTTTATCATATACAAAATGCAATCCATAATTTAATTATGAACTGCATTTTGCAATCACAAAATTACAGATCAAGCTACTTAATCCATAACTTCCAAGTTTAATCTGTAAACTCTTTTTAGAGCTAACAAAACCCTTCCTAAGCCTGAAGGCAGTGACTGAAATAGGAGCAAAGCAGCACCAGTGCCACTATGCAGAGCAGGAGAGGAATATGGAATTGCCCTTTCAAGAAGTGCAAAGATCAGCCCTTGCAGTCTCCTGAGTCCCTATGAGACTCTTCAGGTATGTGAAATACAGACCCACAGTCACCAGCCCTGCTCATTTCATCACCATCCAGTCTGACCTGGCAGATGCTCCAAATGTGGAGAATGGAATTAGTAAACAAGTAAACAAATACACATTTTAATAGCAGGTGCTATCAAATTTCTCTGTCTCTAATGAAGTATTTAATTCCTGTGCATATTTTCAAGGAGTGCAGCTGAATATTAATGGCAGATGAGGAGATGCAATACACAATTCCCAAGGCACAGGATGAGCTTTTCAGCTCTAACTCTCCAGCCCAGCAAACTGCAGAGCTGACATTTACATGCTCTCCACCTTCCAGACTTCAACATTCCTCTAGGAAACAAGAGAAACATCCAGATATGCAGTAAAATCTCATTAAAACAACCCAGAAAGTTATGAGAAGCAATAATTATGTGGCAGTTTCCTCCATCAGAACATTTCAGCTAGGATATCAAGAGATGTGGTGATGCAGGACATTCTGTTTTCAATGAAGTAGTAAAAATAAAAGCAGTAAGTCTTCACACTAGATCTCCAAGAGTTACATGTTGCTTTTGTAAAAGCTACAAATATTTTACAATACAATAGAAAATATTACCATGCAAGTACTATTTGATCGCTCTGTAAAAATGGTTCCAAAATCATTTAACAGAAAACACACTTGCATCAAAGTGGCTGAATAATCACCTTGAAATTATTCATGGTACTTCAGCAAAGCTGAAAAAAGGAATTAGTCACAAATGTTCAGTGAAGAATATTTGTGTTCCGATCTATACTTCACAAATTATGGTATTTAAAGCTGCAGGTGAATATAAAAATACTGATTTAGTTTTAGAAAATATCAAAGATGTGTCTCAAACCAATCCAATCTGTGAGCCCTTCAGTTGCTTACAGAAGCCAGATGCAGATCAAAGGAAGGCTGACACACTTGGAGAGCTCAGGAACTCATCTTTCCTTAGCCCATGTGGAAGACACCCAAAACCTGACAAGGGAGCAGATCACAGACGTTGGCTGAGTTTTCCCAGTTGAGAATTCTAGTCCCCAGTGCAAGAGGCTCTACTCAAAGAAACTGAAGAGAGATCAGCTACCTTTTCATTCACAGCCATTCCAACTCAGGCTCTCATACATACAACCACAAATATCTTACCGGACACACTTCATCAATAATATAATTATTAGCAAAAATCTTTATTGTACTTTTGCTTACAAAGCCTTAACTCCAACACAACAACTTGAAAGGCTTTGCTTTCTAAAGACCATTTCCATTCCATTTCTTAAAAGTCTTTTAACCAACAATTTCTATCTGTAAAACCCCTCACCCTCCCACCCCTCAGACGAAAACCAAGACTGGCACTCTCTCAGCTCAGTGTCTGGGTACTCCGTGTGCGGTCTTTTCCATAATTCTGAACTCCTGAGGAATCCTCATATAAATAAAAGGTGTTCATGGACCAAAATTAAGGATGTTATCAGCTTACTGTAAATTACTTCAATTTTTTTTTAAGACAGTCATCACTGATTTTGAGATAGTATCCAATACTTCTGGGCAAGGACTTTAAGGTGACTAACATTTTTGATTACTTGATTTACTCCACAGCAGCAGAGGTTTTCTTCATCCTAAAGCATGACTGGAAAACGCTTCAGGACAGCTCCTATTTGCACACAGCTGGTTTAACGTGATATGCAGGTTTCATACTTCATAGCAAAAATAGGACTAGAAAAATGTAAAAACCAATCAAACCACAGCTATACAATTGTATTGAAACAGTACCAAGAGCAATTCCAGCATTAAATATTTTTGCATTTTGGCCAGGTTTTTTGCCAAGAAACAGAATTAATCCTCACTGCCGGCCAGCTTTTCCATTTTCTGTTGTTTCCATTCTGAAAGGCAAGACAACAAGTGGTAAGGCTTGTTACTGGAAGAACAATCAGTAGTCTAAAAAATTCAGATTTAAATGCTTTCATAAATATTTTTTACTTCACTAACTGTCCTGTCTCTCCCTACCTCAACATATGCAATCTTATCGCCTCTTAATACTTCTTTAAGCAGCAGTCAGTACATAAAGGAAAGATTTCTGCAGAGATATATTTCAACTGTAAAAAACCATCCACTTATCAACCTCACCAAAACAGAAAATATTCCTGTGACTGAAGAATATTCATGTGACTGGAGAATCCATTTTGAAAACTTGAGCTTTGACCATTTTTTTCTATGGACTTCATTTTCACCCCTCTGACACTGATCATTGTCTACCATCATCTGATTTCCTTCCGAGAAGGCTGGTTTGGTTTTCCAGTATTTTTTGTAGAACATGGACTACTGTCAACTCCATTACAGCACAGCCTAACAGTCAACCACTTTATCACCAAAAATATTTCTGTATCAGCTATTCCTTTGGAAGCTAAAGCAAGCAGAAAGTCTCAGCTACTGTTTAAACTACTGAAGTTTAGTAAGAGTTTTGCTGCAGGGGCAATCGCTGAGGCCCAGCTCTCAGCAGTCAGTCTCACTCAGCACAGATGCAAACAGAAAACCAAACACTGCTGTGGTTCTCCATCAAAGCTGAGAAACAAAGGAATGTATTCAGATATTTTAATCATCAGAGTACCTAATGCTGTAAACTCCACACTGACTGCTACCAAGATATGGGTAGTGATACATTTCCTGATACAAACCCATTTTCTTCTTTCAGATGTTGATACAGCTCAGCTTTGTTGTTGACAGAGTTCAAACGACCAATAAATTCCTGGTGTTTCCTCGAGTTGGCAGTATTAATTCTATTGCTCCATAAAGACAGCAAGGACATTGGCCCTAAAATTGTAAGTAAAAGGAGTCTAAGTGATGAAAATTTTAAATTAACATTACATCATTATAATATCTTAAAGGAAATTACAGATTATGGTAATTCAACATGTTAAAACAACTAAAATTAAACAAACTTACAACAGGGGCTAAATAAATAGAAAATATGCTAAGTGATAACGGCTGAGGAGTTGCTGCACATGAGATGGAGTCTGCTTTAAATGCAGAGTCTCAGCATCAGCTCAGCCACTGTGACAGAAAATAATTCACACCAAGGAAGAGTGAGAACTGTCCATTCTGACAACTGCACTGCTTAGGCAAGTTGATTATTTATTACCAGGAGACAGTGATTTCTGATACCTGCCCTCAAACAGCAATTCTCACATACAGTAGGTCAGACAGCACCAGCAGGAACTTGGCCAACCCCCGCCAACCCAAGAATTGATCAGCAGACCCAGTGTCTTTAGTATCTCCCTTTTTACCACAGACCTGGTGAAGTTAACATGTTTTCCAAGAATTTCTCAACATTTAGCATTCAATGAAACATGATCTTCACTGACTTACTTTAACTCCAAAATTATTCACCTCATTACTTTAGAAAACACAGACTGATGCAACAACATTTACCTTTAAAAGAAATAACCTGTTGCAATTGTTCTGGTTTACCTTTTGCCTTTTCAACTGTGGGCATTTCATCCATTGTAATGAGAGGCTTTTTGTTGGGGGGCTCAGGAGAATCAGGGGAGTCTTTGATAACTTCAGCTTCTGCCAGTTCTTCTTTCTCCCGATCCAAAAGACCTTTTAACCTTTTTCAGAGGGAAGGAAAAGGGTGAGGAAAAATATGCTTGAGCAGGACATAATTCTTGATAGCTTTCTGTACTCCTCAAAATTATACAGGACCTCTGCCATAAGAAAATTTCTTTTGAGCCCTTCGAGTGGGTGACAAACAATGGAGAATCGTAGCCAAATAATCCCCTGTACAAAACATTACATATAGGAGAGGTTCTTAATACATAGTTTCACTTTAGTTGTTGAGACAATTCATGTCTGCATTTTGAAGGAAAGACTAAATTAAAATATATAGAGAAATACAATACAATTTCCTATTATCTTTTCTAGGTGAATTCAGACCCATTCACACCAAACTGCTTTTATCTCAGTCCCCATTTCTGTTCCACATGTGAAAACAAAGTTGTAGGAATGATTATTCACAGGAAGGCATGGAATGTCATCAGCATTGTGACAGCAGGGTAGATGAAAAGGCCCTCCCATCCTAAATGATTCCTGCATGCACAGAACACGTGCAAATTAAGCTTATTACCATGAGTTTTTTGGAACTCTGTAGAAAGTAGTTTCAAAGAAGTAATACAGAACAGACTGACAGGTGCTTGCCACTTAGACAAACTACAGTAACAACATGAATTACAGACAGGAGGTAAATGGACAATATTCCTGATGCTCAGCTGAAGAGAAGTGTCAAATCAAGCTGGGTTGTTTAATCAACCTGAACACTGAACTATCTACAGCTTGGTAAAAGAAAACAACAGCTTGTCCCATATTTTCAGCCACGCTTTAGGTTTCCATAAAGCAGTTTTAATATCTAGTAGGTGGTGTGGTTATGCTAGAACCCAACAGCAGGAACTCCTCAAGCTAAAACACCCGGCTAAGAGGTCAGCTAAGAACAACAGTTATGCTACAGTTTGATTTCACTTTAGAAAACGTACCTCTCTGATTCCTGCCATGGCTTATCTGATTCATAGTCTTTGCCCAACTTCTCCGACTTGTCCTCTTTGTCTTCTCTCTTTCTGCCCCGTTTCTTGCGCTCCTCCTCCTCGGGGGGTTTGCTCCTGCAGGCCATGAGGCACTCCAGGACGCGCTGGTGTTTGTCAGAGTTGTTGATGTGCGCTCGCACCAGCGTCTCCAGCTCGTTCCACATGATGCGGTACTGCTCATCCCTGAAGGGCCAGGAAAAACACCACACTGAGGATTATCACCACCATTACACTACTGACTGGATGAATGCAGACCTTAAGAAACAACACAGAACCCCCAAACCAAAAATAACTCCAAGAGATTATCTGTCCTCCTGTACTGCAGGTTTCTCCACCTGGGATTACTCCATACTTGAACTACATTAACATTTCCCAGTTAACGCCCAGAGTAAAATTTAAATTGAAATGGATTATGTCCATTGAAATCATATTGTTGGCACTTGTGAAACCTCTCAGGTGCTTGCTAACAATGCAATGTCAGAGGGCCACTCATGTACTGACACACAAATTAATTATTACATTATTTGGGTTTAAAAAAGTAAGAAAGAATTGCACCACACTGTTGTCAATAACTCCCAGTCATGAAGGTAAATCAGGAGCTGAATTTCTTTTCAATCCATTCTTGGAAATACAAGGAACACAGCCCAGTGATTGAGGGATCAGAATATTCCATGCTTATTTTAAAGATGTATCCTGTATTTTACATAACTGTTCCATAAGGATTCTAATATATCCCACTTTTAATTCACCATTCATTTATAATATATTTACGTTTTCCTTTTTGTTAATTTGAAATTATTCCACTTTATCTGTCCACATTGTATCGATTTCTTAACTTTGCCAATAACTCTCTTTGATTTCGTATTTTTTAACATATTTAAATTCTTAGATAATAAAATTATAGAGGTTTTTTTCACCAATATACAGCAGTATCAGTGCTGTTATAGCCCCTAAATTATACAGGTGAAGCACTCACAGCATTTGGGATGAGCAGTACAGTGTTCAGTTCACTATGTATTACTTTTAGTTATATTTTAAAAATCTGGTATGAAAACATTGTCAACAGAGTATTTCTGAAAATAGTCAAGAATCAACAGAGAGTTGCATGTAACCTTTTTGGCCCCTTTCCTCTGGTACCAACTGTTGAAATTGGCAGTGGATCGTTCTTCCTCTCCATGTCCACCAAATTGTATATTGTTTTTTGACAATTCAGCACATCCTCATCAGTCATTGTTTCCTTTACAATTACACTGGCTAATGGCACTACCTGCAAGACAAAACAGAAATAAACAAGAAAATGTGTGTGTGTGTGTGTGTGTCACAGGAGAGCAACAGGGATTAAAAAATTAAAGGCAATGAAACAACACACAACAAAACCCCACCCTTTTATCCTCAGTTTAGTACTAATTCTGAGTGTAAGCAGATGCTTTCTTTACCCAGCAGAACTGGAGCTGTCAGGTTCAAATCATCACTTTATTTAAATAGCATTCCAATAATGTACTGCATTAAATACAGAATTAGTTCAGGAAAAATAAAGCTGAAAATAAACTGATTATACAGTAAGGGATTTATCACTCCATAGAGTTGGTATTTCATCAAGTGACAAAGGGAAACAATCTAGGAACAGAATAAAAATGTACACAGCCCAGGTTACTTACAGCTTGCATGTTGAAGATGGTAGTCTGAGAAATAATCATAGGCCAGTAACGAGTATGTTTCTCTAACTGATCTTTTGCACGTTCCAATGGAATTTCAAGACTTCCATCCATCTTATATCTGGGCTCTAGAAAAGGAGTTAATCGGTTTTCCCTCATAAATTCACCAAAATCCTAATGATAACCAAACAAGATACAATTAGGCATTTCTCTAACAAAGTAACTTTCACTGAAGGGGCTAAACAGCTTAGCCTTGCTTATCACTTTGTACCATCCCACTGCCACATCCGACCCCACCAACCACAGACCTGTCTCTAGCTCTCAGGCATTTACCAGAGGGAATACAGAAACAGGGGCACAGAAATATGGGGTAAAAAGCAATGAACGGGTTTTGACAAGGAGGACTTCCAGATTTGCAAGGTGGGAACAGTTATATTTTTCCAGAAGGAACTTCTGCTTATTTACAAAAGATATCAAGGATGTGTTGAAAAAAATAAAAGATAAACAAAAGGCAAGTCAGCTGATTGTCTGATATCAGGGTTCAAAGCTGTCAACGTCATCTTTTTTATTTATTGTACAAACACTCATATGCAATCTATCCTTTGACAATAAGCACGATATAGACCTATGTGTATCCAACCCACAGAAGAAACTTGCCAAGAAAAATATTTTCCTAGAACCAGAACAAACTTTAAACACTCCTAGTGCATTAAGGAGGCATTCCTTGACACATAAAGTATTTTATGAAGCAGGCATAAAAATCAACAAATGTAGTATTTTCTACTAAATATCTATCAAGGTATTTAATACAAAGGAAGTTTGACCATGCAATCCATTCCAACATTTCCTTCCCACACCTACTGCCCTGCATCTGTTGGCATGTGAGAGAAGCAGCAGTGGACAGAAAGGACAGAAAGACCCTTACTGTGATCCTGTAGTCAGTGACCCTCCCACCGCAGCCTTCGCTAATTGAGGGGGGATCTTCCAGGATTGAGCGCGAGCTGCTCAACACATGCAAGAAAATCTCTCCCCCGTGGCTGCTGAGCATGTGGCTGATGACTTTTGAGCCAGATTTGCGTGGCTGCTCCAACAGCACCGAACGACCTGGTGGAGGAGAGATCAGTTTCATTCACTCGTTCCTGGGTGCTGTAATTTTCAATTTCGAGCTGCATAAATACAGGTTTCAGCTTGGCCAAGAAGAATCTGAACCCACCAGGGTGGAACTGCCATCTCCTCATTTCTTGACACAGAACAGGGTATATGCACCTTAAAATTTTACAAAGCAACACCAAAAGGCCTCTCCTAGATCAACCAATTGTTTTTTCTACAGGATATTATTCTTAGGAAAAACTACATATTCATAAGGCATTCAAATGGCCCTGCTGCAGAACCACTCTCATTAAAAGCAACTTTCAAAAAGTAATAAAATAATCTCTTGAGTAAAAAGGTATCAGCTGATACCACCTGCAAATGCTTAAAAAGGATACTGTTCTTCAGACAGAGAAATAAAACTGCATTTGTCTTATTTTCAGTAAAATACACCAAGCATTAAAGGGTGCATTGTCCAAATAGGTTTCTTTTTATCAGGAAGACAAAATCAGAAGAGTGAGCTTATCTGAAATACCCTATTAATTTTGGTTCCAACCATTTTACTAATCAAAGGACATTTTCACTGCACAATCTCTAGAGAAAAATACACTAAGATATAATGTTTAATAAAACCACTGCATGTTTAGACAATCAAATGACTTGACTGAAGGAAACATTCTATTAAAAGGATGTTTGTAATGCCGTTTTGTTTGCAAACATACAAACCTCCATTTTAATACTTGTTGCTTCTTTACATCTTTCCTCCTTCTTTAAGTTTCAAAACATTTGCTTTTGAGGACATTTAACAACTTTCTTCGCTTATTTATAGGACATTTTAAAATAAACAGTATGTTTACAGTATATACACATTACTACTATACCAATCCAAATGTGCTACATGCTCCATTTACAAAATTAAAAATTATAACATTGAATAATAAGCCAAGGACACAAATTTACCATTAAGGAGAAAGTTTGTAAGGCATGAAGAAGGTCTGCTATTTACATCTACTGGTGAAATTCTGTATGCTCCGGTGCAATAGTGCAGTTCTGAAAAATAAAGGAGTAGAAAAACAGAGTGTAATTCCAGAGACAAAAAAAAAATCCACAAAATAAAAGAATGGAAGAGGAGGAGGCTAGTCCACAATGAGCAGAACTAAAAAGTCTAGATGCCTCTCAGTCTGAAAGTCCTCACTGGGACAATTCCCAAGAATCCACAGCTCTGAGAATCTCATACATTCCCAAGCCTTGTTTCCAGCAGAAACCCCAATTCTTTATCTCCTGAATCACTTCACTGACCAGTCAGTCTGCTCTTATTTCTCTTATCTGTATTTCTGGCCTGCCAGCTCAACAAGTCAACATAAATTGCTAATAGTTAATAGGGTGCATGAGCTGCACAGCCACCTCAGATCTGCCGTGGCTTTCACTCCTGTACTCACATTTGTACAAGTTACCAACCAGGTCTGGAAGATTCCATGGCACCTACCCACACTGTTGGTTCGAGGAGTGCACCATTTCAGTGTCACAGTTTCTTTAAATGTGCCTTCTCTGCTATTGCCACCCACGTGGTTATCACCTGCAGAGAAAGACAGAAAGAGGGGGGGGTCAACCAGAGTTCATTACAGAAAAACAACTCTAAACTTTTAAGGTACAAAATGTAACACGAACATATACACAATGCAATCTAAATTTAAAACTTAGATACCTAACCTCTTGATTTGACAATTAGAAAGTTCTACCTAAGTTCAGTTCTATCAGCAGCAGGCAATTTTTTCCTGCTAAAATGCTCAGGACTTTAAGACAATATCTCTGTTAAAATTTTCACACAGAAATCAGAACTCTTAAATACTAGAGTTGACTGTTTCTTGTACATATTGTATTCCCAAAGTCAATTAAATCAATCTAAAGGTACATTTGACAAGTTTAGTTTTTTGGGGAAAGAAATATGTGGTCTCAACATCCAGTCTCTTTGCTATGTCAGATTCAGCCTGAATTCTCTCAATATGTTCTACTGACCACAGACACTTTATTATTAAAATTCTGGAAATACTTTATTATTAAAATTAATGGGAACAATTTTAGAAATTGTCTCTCAGAATATCTGAAGGCCAAACTTATTTAACCTGAAAATTGCTTGCAACATTTCAGAGAAATAAGAGCAGTGTAACTAAATTCCTGCTTTCCTAGCATCAGAGCTATTACAGCTGAAATACATATTTAGAAACAAACGAAAGAACCCAAAATTTACAGGATCTAAGAGCAGACTTTTTCCTCTCAAAGTCCTGATGGGAAAAATGTGAAGAAGAAATGCAGTCATAGTGCTTTTTTATTTTCTTAGGAGACCTAATTCCTTGAGCTAACAGGTTTTACAAAATTGCTTCTGAGCCCTGGCAATAAAAGCTTTAAGATTTCAACATCATAACACAGTTCAGGTGAGGCTCAGGTCATTACTGCGACACCCCATGCTTTTCATCAATCTTTAGTCATCCACTCCCCTAAAATTTGGAGCACAGCACTTGGAGATGACAAAGGAGTTACCTCTTCCTCAAAGTAATGGGACAAAAAGCACAAACTCCCCAAAATGGCTACTTATGGATCATATGACATTTAATTAGACTAATACAGAAGTTATAAGCTGATTTTTAATGAAGTTTTACATCGTGCAGTTTCCTCAACAAAAAAATTCTGCAAAATGCTAGGTGTTGTGCTTTTCTAACTTTGGCTGAGCCATTAAAAATTCATCTCAGAGGAATACTAGGCAGTAATTCCAAATTTACAAAAAAAAATAGTAGGTATTTCAAATACAACAAAAAACAAAAAAGCTCAACAGCCAAACAAGTCTTGTTTTTTCAAAGCAATTATTGCCATAAACAGGCCTGGGGATGTAAATGGTGCTAATTATTATTACTTAGCAAAGTTCAATTGTGCAAGGCGTAATTTTGCACAAATATCCACAAGAAGAACTTCCTTTTGTAAAATCTCCCTGCATATCTGGTCTCTCACCTAGTTTTTTATCTCAGTAAGAAACTGACCTGTCCTTCAAATCTCACAGCAATATCCTGAACATATGTGAATGTGGCCTGTTTTTTCATTGCTGTATTAAAATATGTCAATAATGAGTAAAACTCTAATGCATACATTACAAATTAAGTTTCCTGAGTTACAAGGAATAACTGAAATATTTACTGTTTTAGCCCAAAATTTACATGGATTTGAAGCTCTCCATCTTTCTTTGTGAATATTCCCAAAGAGGCTGATCAAAAGCCACCTTCAGAGGGCCATTCCTACTCACCACTCTTTAAAAAATCCACATGTGCCTCTTTGTGATGAAGCAGTTCCACATCATAGTTGGCTGATGTGTTAGCATGTTGTTCCTCCTTCAAAAGAGAAAGTAGACATAAATAGAATTACTTTAGCTAGAGGTCACCATTTTCATAAATGAATGATTCTACATTTGCCTTTCAGTCTGGAAGAAAACAAAAAAATCTCCTAGTGCCTCAGACAACAACAGGATTGCAATGCTGAGGAAACTTTGCTCTCTGAGCAGTTTAAAGATGCAGCCAACTGCTTTTCCTCTTACTTTTTTTGAAACCCTATTCCTCTTTACACAAGCCTCATGTCAGGATACAGAGCATCACATACAGGTAAAAACTAGGCTTGACTACTTCACTAAATTAGTGAAGGAAGCCTACAAAATGTTACATAATCACCAGCAGTTACAACTTACTGAGCAGCAACAAAGACTCACTGCAGGGTAGAGTGACAATTACTTTTCAAAACCAAAAATCGGGAATCCAAACCAAAACCCACACTCTGAACTTATTATTTCTTAAGATTTTCAGAAGAAGTGAACTTGCAGCTGCAAGTTTCTAACTAAAAAAATGAATTTTTGTAAAGAGGACACTGCATCTTCAAACAGCTGCAGAGGATCAGCAAAAACAGAACAGTGACTCTGCTAATTTACTCCAAGTTTAAAAAGAAAAACAATTTAAAAAAAGAAAAAACCACAGAGAACCCAACATAGTCTATTACTATAAGGACAAAGGCAGAAGGGAGAGGCACACCAGCAGCACACAGGTCAGAAAGTTACAGACAAGGTATTTGCAAACTGAAGTCACATTTATGCCATGACCCATGTCAAACTCTCATAAAAACTGAAAATTATTTTGATATAATGTTTTAACTTATAAAATCCACACAATATTGCTAGTTTTCAAATATGCAATGACTGACTGTGTTACAAGTGAATGAATTTTTTAATATCATCAAGTTTACATGCCCATGGCTTTTTCTGTTTGAATACTGACACTTCTATCTCAATTGTCTCTTGCTGCCTGATCAGAAAATTACTGTCAACTTAACACCTGACATTCTATAATGCACTAATTTCCCTCCAAGTAACAAAAAAATTTAAAATATGGATGTAATTTCTACCACAAGATGCTTAATTGAATATCTTTCTTAACTAGGTACATCCTGTCCCCATTTCATGTTTATGGATTTTCAGAGTAGAAAATCCACTAGAAAATCCTTGGTAAAAAAGCAGCTTTTAGTTACAAACACCTTTATGTTGGGTGGGCATGATAATGAAACAGAGGAAAAAGAGACTCACTATGCCACTACAATACACAAAGGTCAAGAATATCTAAACACAACTAGAAAAAGACAAAAGAATCACAGACAAATTGATCTGAGGTAAACAAGACTGTATTTATATAAAGTAATACAAACAGAACTGAAATAACACTTGTATTGCTACATCAAAAATTGAGATTTGGCAATACAATATTTTGTTCTGTGATCCTTCTTTACTTTTTTTTCTCCTACTTCATTTTTACTAACCTGATCACAGACATTGAATGTGGGCTAATAAAAGAAAAAAAACAAAACAGAAAATATGATATGGAGAGAAAAACAATGTAAAAATTCATTTAAAATAAACATCAGAAGTTTTCAAACAAATTTAGAAGTGATGCATCTGGTTAACACAGAGCTGTAGACACAATATTACCTTCATAGGGATGTTAGTTATTGTGGTTGAAGCCAGGTCAAAGTGTTGCTGTACTAAAAGATTCAGTTTTGTAGCCAGGTGCCTCCCTGCACGGACACTGTGCACTTCACTGGTTAGAACTGAGGAGAGCTGCAATAAATTGATACATGGAATCCACAGTTTAGGTTGTGATATCATTCAACAGTACAGTTTGTTCAACTCTCAAACAAACATTTATACTGCTAAAACTACCACAAAAAACCCACACCAGGGGAAACTACCAAGCAAGAAGCAAAACCTATTTTCATTCTGAATTTTGAGCTTATGCCAACTGCTATAGATGCACTTCTTAAAAATGGTAAAAATAAAAAAAATAGAAGTGTGCTAAAAATTTGAGTCACTAATTGTTAATAGGAAAAATTAGCATCACAACATGGGGAAAAAATCTTAACAGCAGCTCTGGGCCTGGTTTTACATTCTTTTACCTGCTGAGTAACAGTAGTAAAGTAATTTTCAGATATCTACCTGTAAGTGCATCATACATACATAAGGCAAATAAACACAAGCTAGAAGATGTATTTGATTTTTCCTTAGCCAAAAAGAACACTGGGTTGGGGCTCAAAACCAGAACAAAATAAATTAAAAAAACACACAACAAAAACTACAACAATCCCCAAAAACCCCAAAACAACAACCCCAAACAACAACAACCAAAAAAATAAAATCCCAAGACCCAAACCCAGTGACAGCCTTAGAGAGGGAAGTAGTCTATTTGCTATCTTCTATTCACAATTTTTAGCATAACTACAACAGAGTTATGTAGAAATGAATCACAGGAAGGTAGCCCCTGATAGTCCTTTTCATATATTAAATACTACACAGCACTACATGCTTTTCATGTTAAGTCATTTTTCTGGGGTCTTTTCTTACAGACAGCACATTAATGCAGAGCAGACTGCTGAACAGCAGAATATATTACAGATTTTTTATTATGCTTGGTTTCAAACAACCACCACATGTGCCTTTGCTACTGAACAACTGAGAATAATTTGCACTATTTTCAGTCTCACGTGGTTCAATCTGGCATAAGCTTTCTCATTTTAAGCTCCTCACCTCTTTTTTAGGACGATCTGAAACAAGGCTGTCTTCACCAACTGGGTACGTGTGGATTAACACTAGCTCACATTTCTGAATCTGCATTAGACTTAAAAATAAAATAATTTTGCTTAGCCTACAGTGTGGCAGACTATCTCCTAAAATTAAATTAATTCTGATATCTAGAACACAGAATCAAAACATATGTTAGTAACATGTTATTTATGAAAGCGTGCTGCAGGAACTAGATTACAGATACAAATTTCAAAAGCACAGACTTCAAAATAAATTCTGATCAGAACAAAAATAAAAGCCTAACACCTCTTGCTCCTCAGATGCTACAGCACTGTGCTTCTTTTTCGGACACATCAATGGAGTAAGTCCTTAACTGGTGCAATTTGTTCAGCTTTATTCAGCTGAATATTGACACTACAGAGGATTTGTGTCTCCAAGTGTAGGTAAGAATGAGGGATTCCAGGGAACATGAGAACTACCCAAACAGCACAGAGAGATGGGACATGTAATGGGATATGGATGCCACAGGAGGTTTGGAGTGTTACAAACATTGTACCACATCCCTGTCTTTACAGTGCATTTAACACCTAATTCCATGGGCAGGATCCTTTATACATGCATGAAACTGCAACTGCAGCAGAAAAAAACAAGGAGAGTGCTGCTTCTGCTCTTGAAGTGCCTGAGGAGTAACCAGGAATAGGATTTCAACCCACAACAACTTTGCAAGATAACACAGTTCTGTAGACAAACACTTCAGAGTTTCATTAGACAAAACATATGTGGAGAAAGACTTCTCAGAGGAGATGCACTCTGCATTTCAAGATTCCTTTATCTCAAGGGAAGTTCCAGGCAATACAGTCATTTAGAAACTACAACTAGTTTCAAAGAAGTTAGCTGTTTTAGTCAAAGGAAGATGAACATGAAACTAACACAGTATTATAAAGAAAAACTGCTCCAGATGAATTAGTGATTAAAAACACAATGTGTAACAAGGCACTGTTATGCATCTCATTTTGGAGCAGATGTAGAAGGTAACAAGCTAAAGAAATCCTGTCCTATGAAGGATAATACTAGAAAGAAAATGATCATACACCAGCTCTAAGCTAACAATATAATGATTTACCACCTTCTACCTCACATTCATTCAAATAGTTCATTATAGTGAGCCTTGTGACAGAAATACATCCATATTTCCTGGAGGACACAAGAAACTGTAAAATGCATACTCACTGGTCAGAGTTAGCTGCAAGCTTGTTGTGCTCATGAATGGTCTCCTGAACACAATCCTCCAGCATTCGAACATGGCTGTCACTACAAAGAAAGGTGGATTTCATTAAGGCTGTACCATCAATCCTCTGTCAGAACCCCATAAACAAAACCTTTGATAAGGTGAGAAGTGCTCTGAGAAGGATCTGTGCAAAGGAGCTGCCTGCAGCCCTTGCGGGAATGTCAGGAACCAGCAGAGGCCCCCGGTGCCCACCTCTTGGCGTTGGTGATGCAGATTATCCTGCCCCGGTTGCCGACGCGCTCGGCGTTCTCCATGAGCGTGGTGCGGGCCTCGTGCTGGTACTCGGTGATCTTGCAGAGCGCCTCCACGGCGGCCACCAGCCCGTGCAGGATGCTGCAGCACTCGGGGTCTGCCCGCGGGTTCGGCGGCCCCACGGCGGCCAGCGCCGCCATCAGCTGGGAGGGACAGAGAGCTGTTACCCCCCAGAGGCACCTCCCAGCTTTTCTAACACATCTGGCATGCAGATTAACATTGCCGGAGAAGGGCAAATGGAACCACTAACGAACCTTACTGGCAGCCTTCGGGAAAACATTTGGCCTTAAATTATCCTTTGCAATTTAATTTATTCATTGTGATTAAATATTCTCATTTATTACAGAAAAATACTTGACCATAATAACAACTTATATCCAACACCCGAAAGACATTCTAATATCGTTGGTTGCCTTCTGCTTTTATTTTCTGAGAATTTGGAAATGCATTTCTTCCTCAAAGTAAATTTTCCAGAGGATGAAACACAACCATAAAGAGGACATTAACAATTAATGTATTTAACACAAGTTATTTGCCTCTCACGCAAACAATTTAAGTTCAAGAAGTAGCACCAAATTACAGAAGAAATATGTAACTAATTTATTCGTAATGTTTATTTTAAAGTCTCTACTTAAAGATACCGGATTCTTTGTAAATTTTGTCTATAGAATAATCCATGCAGCTATCTGTAATTCTGTTAAACAACAATTTCAGAATAGATCCACCAATACTGTAATTAACCAGAGTTACTTCATATTGACCACAATGTTTATTTCACAATGAAATCTGAATTACAAAACAAAAGAACAGTTACAAATCATACCTCCTGCAAGTTCTGATCTTCCTGAGTCCAAGAATTCAACACATGAGCCCCAGAATCACTCACAATGAAATTCACCTACAAGGATCAAAAAAGCACATTAAGGTAACAGCCTTATTGTTACTTCCCCAAATTTAAACCAACATGAATTGCGCTTCTTTTTTTTGGTTGTCTGGAGATAATGTGCAATGACAAGCCAAACTCAAAATAACAAACTCAAAATAACAAACCCACAAAAATCACACACTTCTGCTATATCCACTTTTCCCCTTAGTAGTATGATTAACAACTTCTACTTATATTTGTACACCAGAAAATCATTCTCTACACCAAACAAGATTTTCAAAATATTAGTATTTTAAGAATTAGATTATATTTTCAGTAGGATAGCCACAAAATAAAGTAAATTCTAATACTGTAAACTGCACATCATTCTCCAAAGTCTGTCACAATCATGATGGAGTAAATATCTACCAAGATTTAACAAACAGCATTAAGAAAATATGATTTTCTAAACAAGGAGCTGTGTGGGCCAGGAAGCTCCCCTCCCACTTTTCCAAACTGTTAGCTCCAGGGCAATCCTACCCTCTTCTTGAAGCCCAGAATTCCTTCAATGCTGACACCAAAACTCTTACAGAGAGCTACCATGTGTGTTCAACAACAAAATTCAACTTAGGACAATACCTCACTGAAGCTTTTGTAAAGTCATTGTTCAAGAGAGCACCTCTCCATGTTTTGCACCAGCTTGTAAAGTGACATTAGGACAATGAAAGATTCCAAAATTAAATATGTAATGAGATTTATATACTACTAAAACTTAAAAATTAAAGGATAAAAAAGTATATAAAAAGCAAAAACAAATTTTAAGTGATAAATTACAATTTTATATTTTACTCTAAACAACACAAAGATATTAAAAGACTTAAATAAAAGATGAAAACATCCCTTACTGTACCAAGCATGATATGCAGCATGGCTGGCAGAACCTACCAGTTTCTTGAAAGGGAAAATATCATACATTATTCTACAGTACTCCATGGATGACTCCACTGAGCAGGTCCACAATGACTTGGAGATGGGTGCCAGAGGAATGATGCCCTGGGTGCGGTTCTTCACTAACATATCGAATTCCACGTGCTGCCTGCATGATTCTGCCATGTAGGGGCAGTGATCCACAACGAAAACAGTTTTGTGAGACTCAGAAAATATTTTCATTTTCTTCCTGAAAGAAACAGACATCAAAAGTGGAAAGAAATTGCACACGGTGAAAAAAACCCAAACAAAATGCATCCTAAGTTGACTGTGAAAGTTACACATACATCCTAGAAATATACAAATTTTAGAGTCCATATTTAGTAGACTACATTTTTTATCAGAAGAAACTACTTTTTCTCAGAAGAAAAAATAGAGAAAAGGGGAATTACATTGCTGAAAAAACAACAAAAATGCACAGTATTACTCTCCCCACTTCTGTATTTAAAACCAACTTTAAAGAAAAAGTACACAAACTGCTTCCTATTTAAAGCTTATTTCTTAGAATAACTAACATGCAAAAAAAAAAAAAATTATTAAACTTTAAAGACCTTTAAGTAACATAATCAGAATTTTAAGCCGGTTTTCAGTCTTGGCTTTGCTAAATACAACTTATTTTTAAAAAAATAGTTGCATCTGTACTTCAACATCTCACTGACAAATATACCAAGAGTGAAATTATAAAAATCACAGAGGAGGTAGGGCTGGAAGGAACCTCCAGAGATCATCCGGTCCAACCCCTTGCCAAGGCAGGGTGACCTAGAGCGGGTAATGAATGCCTTCACTGGGTTTGGAATGTCTCCAGACGGGGACTCCCTTCCCAGGCAGCTGCTCCAGGGCTCTGCCACCTTTCATGTACAGAAGTTCTTCCTCATGCTGAGGTGGAACTTCCTGTGTTTTCGTTTATGGCCACTGCTTCTCTCCTGTCGCTGGACACCACCGAAAACAATTTCTAGCATAAGAATTTTCTTTTCTATGTGCTTCTTCTGAATTACAGAACACACAAAAACACATATAAGCTCATTTTTAAAAACCTAAAATATCAAAGCAACGAGGATCACGGAAGTGAGACCGCGGCTTCCTCGGGGGGAGGGAGCGAGGCAGGTTTGGGCCCTGCACTCGGCTGCAGCAGCCGGGGCTCACCGCGGCCCCTTGGCCTGAGCCCGGCCGCTGCCTGCCCGGCCCGAGCGCTCGCAGCCGGCCCTCGGCGGGGCAGGGAGCCCAAGGGGCCGGGGCAGCGCCGCTGCAAGCGTTACGGCGACGGCGAGCGTTCCTCACCTGGGCCGGCCCCTCCTGTGGTGCAGCAGCCCCGGTCCCGCTCCTCGCCGCGCCCGGCCGCGCCCGCGGCCCCGCTCCGAGGAGGAGGAGGGACGAGGCCCACGGGGCGCCCTAGACGGGGCCAGGCGCGGGCGCCTCCGGCCGGGCGCCCTCCATGCCCCTGCGGCGCTCTGCTCCCCCTCCTCGGGCGGCTCGGCGGGGAGCGCGGGGCCCGGGTCCGGCCTGCGCGCCCGGCGCCCGCGGGGGTGGGAGAGGCGGCCGGAGCCCCCCCCGCTCCGCCCACCCCTGAGCCCGCGGGGCCCCTGCGCGGCCACGGGCGCCGCCGGCACCGCGGCTCCCCCGGGGGGAGCGCCCGGCCCCTGTCCGCACTTCCCGGGCCACAGCGCCCGGCCGGGATCACTCGCCCGACATGCCGAGGCCGGCGCCGGCCCCGCTCCTGTTTCGCTCCCTGTTCCCCAGCCCGATCCCGCCTGGGCGTGGACGCGGCGAGCGTTCCTCACCTGGGCCGGCCCCCTCCTGTGGTGCAGCAGCCCCGGTCCCGCTCCTCGCCGCGCCCAGCCGCCCCGCCCCGCTCCGCGGGAGGAGGAGGGACGGGCCCACAGGGCGCCCTAGACAGGGCCAGGCGCAGGCGCCTCCGGCCGGGCGCCCTCCATGCCCACGGCGCTCTGCTCCCCCCCTCAGGCGGGCGGCTCGGCGGGAGCGCGGGGCCCGGGTCCGGCCTGCGCGCCCGGCGCCCCGCGGGGGGGGGAGGCGGCCGGAGCCCCCGCTCCGCCCACCCCTGAGCCCGCGGGGGCCCCGCGCGGCCACGGGCGCCGCCGGCACCGCGGCTCCCCCGGGGGGAGCGCCCGGCCCCTGTCCGCACTTCCCCGGGCCACAGCGCCCGGCCGGGATCACTCGCCCGACATGCCGAGGCCGGCGCCGGCCCCGCTCCCGTTTCCGCTCCTGTTCCCCAGCCCGATCCCGCCTGGGCGTGGACGCCCCGCCCGTCCCTGCGCTGCCCGCACGGCTCAGGGGAAGAGCCCGCGATCTCGCGAGATCACGGGGACGCCTGTGGGCGGGCCCCGCCGAGGCCACCGTGTTCTCGCGAGATCTGCGGGCGCAGCGCGCATACCGAGGGGCGGCCGTTCCGTGTGTTCCAGTTTCTGTGGGAATTCTGTCTTCCGGCGTGCGGGGAGCCGGAGCGTGCCAGCAAAAGGCTCCCCGATCACCGAAACTTCACACTATTTAGACATTTTAAGAAACAGAAGCATCAGCGAACACGGGCAGCAAGTTACGTAATTTGCCTGTTAATTAGTACTCAACCCCGTTTGCTGGGTGTCTGTGACTTCTCACGCTCGTCAGTGCGCAGCCGAAGTTCTCTCCGTTTGAATCTGGGGTTTGTTTTTAGGAAGGGGTCGGTGGTTGCGATCGCCGGCATTAACTTTCTCCCTGTTACCGCTGACTTCACCCTTGATGGTTCTCAGCTACACAGCCCAGACATTTTGGGACCGTTTCCCTTTATTTCTGAAGAGATGAGACAAGAATACGATCATAGAATCACACAACGCCCTGGCCTGGGAGGGACTCTATTAGTCCATCCGGCTCCATCCCCCCTGCCGTGGGCAGGGACACCTTCCACTATCCCATCTTGCTCAGAGCCCCATCCAGCCTGGCCTTGGACACTGTCAGGAATAAGGCAGCCACAGCTGCTGTGGGCACTCTGCGCAAGGTCCTTAGCACCCTCACAATGAAGAATTTCTTTCCAATATCCAATCTAAGCCTATTCACAGTGCAACTGCTTAATCCTGCGTGTCCCGCTAGCGCTGCTGATGTACAAATGAACACAGATCCCGAGGTTTGGCTCCCCACCCTCCCCACACCCGCAGGACCCGGCAGCTGGAGGAGGGCGGGGCGTTCTCTCGCGAGCCGGCGGCCGCGGAGGAGCATGTTCTCGCGAGAACGGCACGCGGTCGGTACCGCCCCGCCGCACGGCGCCCCCTGGCGGGGACGGGACGCGCCGGCCTCCCCTCACGCCGCCATTTGACATCGGTCGGGGCCGGTCCGGGCGCACACCCGGCGCGGCCGGAGCCCCGGGCATGAGTGAGTTCCATGGAGGGGTTCGGGGTCACGGCGGGGGTTGCCGCTGTGGCCGCCGCCGGGCGATCGGGAGCGCGGGCAGAATTGCGTTGGGACGCCCCACGGCCGGGGCGCCCTGAGGGGCGTGAAGGAGCAGGACAGCCCTTGCCCCCGCCTCAGACCCGCGGACAGGGGCGGGCCGGGGACCCTTCACGTGTCTCGGCGCGGGCCGGTGTCACGACAGGCGCCGGTGTCGCCCCTCAGCGTCGCGGTGGCGCCGCGTTTTGGGGGCAGGAGGCGACGCTCCCCGCGGTGACACCCCCGAGACGCCGCTGTCACACCGGGAGGGGACACCCCGGGATCTGTCACGCCGGGAGTGCGGCGGTGACGCCCCCGGGATGCTCCTGTCACGCCGGGACCTTTGCACCAGCCTAAATTCCTTGGAATTCCTTGGAAATTGCATTCTGGCTCAGCGCTGCCAAACTGGTCTCCGTGGTAACAGAACCCACAAGCTGTGAGAAAAGGTGGCTTCCAGTAAGGATAAAAAAAGAAAGAGGCAGAAAGTTAGGAGGAGACGGTGGTCGCAGAGAAATCCTTATTCTTTGGTGTTGTTTTTTGGTGTTTAATTTGGTGATGAAAGCCATTAGCAAATAGCAGGAAGTGACATTGTGCAGTGGGAGTGTTGCTGGGGTGACTTGGGGCTCTGCTACCTGTTGACAAGGCTGCAGTAACGAGCGTCTGTGCAACTGGGCATCTCTGCAAGGGCAGGGCTCAGGAATCATTAACTTCAGCTCCCGTAGTCATGCTCATAAAAAATAGTACATGATAAGAATTTGCTTAAATCAATTATATTAATGATTAATTGGAATTTTTCCCACCCCCTAAATGTCCAGGCTAATTCACAGATTTAGCTCAGTTTCAGGATCAGGCAAAGGTTTTGGTTTTCACAGGCAGCCAGAGAGCATTTTAAGATTCAAGGATTAGGACCAGTGTCTTGGATACTGAAAGGTATCCTAGCTATGATTTGAAGCCACTGTGAATCACCATGATACAAACAGTGATTCTGCTTTTTGAGGTACAAATGCTGCCTGAAAACTGGAGCTGGGCCCTGGCCTGACAGGGGACAGTGACTGCAGAATTTTTGGGGCTGTATTTTACACATCTTTCCCAGCACATTCCCTGTGGAAAGAAACATCAGTGCTTTTGCCACAAACAAACTTCCTTTTCTCTGACGTGGTTGGGCTGGGGCAAAAACAAGAAAGTGCATCTATTAAACAGATGCTGTTTAAAAATTTATGTGGATGCAGACAAATTATCAGAGGTGTTAAGTGCATTGTAGTCTGAATGCCAAATGTATTCCCAGCTCATGTAGAGGCCTCAGAGGCTTTGTTTATACTGGTCAGAGAATTCCTGGAGAGTGAGCCAAATTAAAGGCTGCTCTTCAGCAGCAACATGGATCTCACTAAATCAATTTCTGCAGCAGTTCAGCCAGTTAGTGGGGAAGGTCATCTTTTGTCTGGGATGTTTCTGTAGGAGATCTGACTGGAAGGAGGAGCAAGAAAAGCAGATCTCTGAAAACAGTGCAGTGTGCTTCCTTTCCATGTCATATTTGAAAGAGCTCCAAGTGCTAAGTCAGGGTAAATAAATTTACCACCTGTGATAGCCCAGCAGTCTCCTGGGGGCCTGGCTGTCTCAGACACATCATATGGAAAGTTAAAGGCAAACATTATCCAATAAACAGGAAACCTGCACATACCAAAGTGCTGGTGCTTTTGATAGCACATGAATCCCAGAAAACACAGATAAAATGTCTAGTGTTTGAAATATCCTTCCTTCTGCTGCTTACCTGGGATAGGAGCAAAAGGTCAGTTGAGGCAAATTTGAGGATTTCTTTAAGTTGGGCTTAAGATCCTGGGCTATGATTTGTAAAGGTGCCTGAGAAAGTTAGAAAATCAACCTGAAGTGATTTTTTTGTCATGTAGCTGAGGAAAGACTCAGTAATCTTTAATGCTTACAAAAATCTTTACTTTTGCAAATAGCCTGGCTAAGAAATGGATTTAATAGATTCTTTCAGTACCTTAGAACATTTCCTAAAGCAAATATTAAGCCTGATATCAACGAGGTCCATAAATCTTATAAACCTCTCTTGCTGCTGTTTGGTTTCTGAAGACTGTTCAAGGAGTTTAAATAGATTTCATTTTCAGTAGACTAAGTCCAAGGTTCCTTAAAAGAAAATAAAAAACATAGACTGAAAATCTTGGTCTTGAAACTCAACCTACCAAGCATGAATATGAAAAAATGCAGTGTAAAGGCCAGTACTGTTTGCAATAGACTCAAGCATTTTGGAAGTTTGGCAGTTCTGGCAATCTGTAATTCCTGTGAACAAGTGCTGCAGGTGGAAGGGCGATGTTTTAAAGGGTGCTTCTTTTCATTAGCTGAGTTGCTGTCTTTCTCCATGCTTTGAAAATGTCACAGTTCCATTCCACACAGCAATGTTTGTGTTCAGTTATAGACATGAACAAAACACAAGCCTTCTGTCTTCTGAACTTTCCCTGAGTAATTTTCTCTACTCCATCAGTTTGAGCTGCTCCTTCTCTGCTGATTTAAGTCATCAGAATCTTCTAGGCTACTGTAATCCTTCAGTATTCTTTTTTGTGCTAGATTTATACCTCAGTTATCCTGAAGTACATCTGTTAGGAGGGCACATTTAAAAAAAAAGTAGCACTAAAAGTGAATGAGTTCATGTAACATTCTTTTACTTTCTGTATCACTGCCAGAAGCCGGGGCACTGCCCAGCTTTGCTGTGCTGGGTGCCCTGCCTCTGGCAGCTGTGCTGAGCGGAGGTGCAGTGTGCCAGCGCTGCCTTTGTCCTGTTCAGAAATGAGCTGCACCATCGAGAAGGCGCTGGCGGACGCGAAGGCGCTGGTGGAGCGGCTGAGGGAGCACGACAGCGCGGCCGAGGCGCTCATCGAACAGACCACGGCGCTCAACAAGCGGGTGGAAGCCATGAAACAGGTCTGCTCTCCAGCTCTGCCCATCCTGGCAATGCAGCACTTCCAGCTTCTGGGGGCTTCTGTGCAGCACGGAATGAGCGGGGTGCTGGTTAAACCTCTAATGCAGACTTGGTGGTGTTAGTACGGGTGTGGCTCTCATCTAAAAATAGCTTGTTTGTATAGTTTGAGACTGTGAAAACATTTTCACAGTTACTCCAGTTTAAAAACGAGAAAAAGCATTTATTTGAAGAATGCTGGTAGAAATGGGCTTGGTATCTTACAAACCACTCTGTGGTGTCTCTTGGTTTGCTCTCCAATGCAATACTACACATTTTTATTAATTTCAGCATGCCCATTTAATCATAGAGGCTCTGACATGTTTTCTTCTGTACAGAGTACTTTGTCTTTGCACTGTCTAATTTTGTTTCCAAAATAGCCTCTTGGGCTTTTTCATGCTCACTTCTATTCTGATGTTAAGCTGTTCAAGGCCTGTTGTTAGACTGAGTGTGAATTTCACAAGACATCTCCTGGAAAAACGTAAAGGTGTCTTGAGACTTTCCATATGGGAGTGCATCCTGTCACTTTAACGAACCCAAAATATGTTAATGGGCCTATAAAATTATAACACCCTGCATGCAATTCAGCCCTGTAAAACTAGGCATGCAGAGGCCTCATGGCTTCAGATCAAGAGTATTATATATCCCCATGTGCTGGGAGTCAGGATCCATTGACTCGGGCCTGAGTGACTTGTACCCACACAACCTTGTGGCTTAAGGTTTTGGGAAGCCACAGTAAATGTCAGGAGGTTAATACCTCATGGTTTGTCTTTACCACATCTCTATGAGTTTTAAATTGCCTGATGGTGAACTTGCCCTGCATTAACTGAAGGTTAAATAGCATCCACAACACACATCTAAGGTGATGCTTTTGTGTCTCTAAAGGACAGGATGTCTGCAGCACTTTCTAGTGTGTATGATATTTGATATTATTATTTAAATAATAATATAATATATAATATATAATATATAATATATAATATATATAATTATAATTATTTAAATTATTATTCAAATTTGATATTTATTATTTAAAAGCAAGCATTGTCTTCCTGGTTACAGATTGTAAGTGACAGTAGAACTGGTGCTTTGTGACCTACTGAGTAATATCTGCCTTTGGTTAATCAAATATGCGGTACCTTGTTGGTTTGTTTCTGTAATAACCAGTACCAGGAAGAAATCCAAGAGCTCAATGAAGTGGCAAGACATCGCCCTCGGTCTACTCTAGTGATGGGTATCCAGCAGGAAAACAGACAGATTAGGGAATTGCAACAGGAAAACAAAGGTAAAATATGACTATTCTACCCTTTTCAAGCTCCAGCCTGTATCACTGGAAATAGTGAGACTTTTACCACTGATCTTTTTTCAAAACAGAGCTGTAAAAGAAATTTTTTCTTCTTATTTCAATTTAACTAATCAAAATTCAAGAGTCCTAAAGTCTCAACCTCTGGGACTTTTGAAGAGAGATTTGGGAAAAATTACTTCTTTTGGTCCTTACCTAATGTCCAGCACAGGTAAGGAGATAAATAGAACTTCATTCTGCAGTATAGGGATCTTTTTGGAGAAGTGTTTAACGACTGCTGAAAATAATAGGAACAGTCAGGACAAGTTACAGTGTAAGTAGAGAAGTATAATTCCTTCTGGAATTCTGTACACTAGGAATGCACTGTTCCTCCAAGAAAGTGCTAGATATTCTAACAGTTCCATTCAGCAAAGGATTCAGTGATCTCAATTCAGATGAGTTTTGCCTTATTTCAGGCGTTATTTTTCCTTTGACTCGGTAGATTTTGAACAGAAGCATTTTTCAACTCTGGTTTTACCAAGCTGCTGATTAAGACAGATCTGTGAACTCCTTCCTGCCTTTGGTACAGTGTGGCTTGTAGTGGCTGGGGTAAAGCCCCTCAGTCACACCCTAGCTGGCTTTTGTCAGCCACAGGGACTGAACACAAAGTCACACTAACAAAAACTCTTTGTTACTGACCAGGATTTCGCCCAGGCTGATCACTATCAAAGCCATTTGCAGAGCCTGGGTAAATTTCATGGTGCAGGGAGCGGGGACACTCAGTTGCAGGCTCATTTCAGTTTTCTCATGCTGAAATACTTGCGCATTTGATTTGGTTCTCTACGTTAAACTCTTAACTGTATTTTAAATTCTGTTGGCAGAACTGCGCACATCTCTCGAGGAGCACCAGTCAGCTCTGGAACTCATCATGAGCAAGTACAGAGAACAGATGTTTAGGTTGCTTATGGCGAGCAAAAAGGATGATCCAAGTATAATAATGAAGCTAAAAGAGCAACATTCCAAGGTAATAACTTCATTGAGGGTTTTTGCTTTGTTTTTTAGTTAACCTTGGTTTGTAGTGAATCAATTCAAAGCTCACTTCATGTCAGTTTTTATGCTATTGTACTACTAATGAGCCCTAATTTTTATAATCCACCCTGTGCAACACGATCAGGAAGCTATCAATTGAGTGAGTCAACCTTACCAGCTTCTCATTTATTAGAACTTTAAACAGGTAGCATTTCATTACTACATTTGCCTAATTTTCTTTTGTTTCACTTCAGTCTTTAAGGCAATTGCCCTGTTACACTGCCAGAGGTTAGTAATAGTCAGACTTTTAGACTAGCTTTAATTTATGCTTGTAACACCAACAAATCATTAATAAACCTGTGCTTAGGGAGAGTAGGAGGAACAAGCTTTTTAAATTCAATATTTAATTTTTCCCCCCAATATTGTAAATAAAATTTAAAAATTAAAAGTCCTTTTGACTATTGATTACCTGGATGAAGCAGGAAACACAAGTCTATGTTCAGTTATTCAATAGTCAAAAGGACTTCTAAATTTTGGGGGAATTCATTAATCTGGGTCACTAACAGATCTAAACAGGAGCTTTTTAGCAAAATACTACATTTCATTGAAAATGTAAGATAATCATTAGAGCAATGCAGCTGTGTGGACAAACATGTTCTAAGTGTTTAATAATATTTCTCCTCAGCTAATTTAAGTTTGCAAAGCAAACTTAGGGTCTGCTTACTGGGAAAACAGGATTTAAGAATTAGATTCTTTCTTGCCTGCATACAGCATCCTATGTAATTATTGCCATTGGTATGAAAAAATATTATTGGATTAGAACTGCATCTCTAACATAAAATCTTGAAAAACTACAAATAAAGATAATTTTCAACAGAAGTTACCAAAGAATATGGTCTAGCACCTGCTCCAGCTTCAGGAGAGCCAACACAAGAGGGATAAAATTAAATCCATCCTGAAATGGACTGTGATAGTTCATTTAAGAGCACTTCAATGGAAAGGTAGGAAAAAGAAACAAAAAAGAAAAAAATAACATCTCACAATGTAATTGGAACAGGAGATTTAGGCTTCAACATTTTCATTAAACTTCTTCCTTCATGAATGCCTGATGAAAAAGATTTATCACCCTTATCCTGACACATAGGATTTCTGGAATTTCATTATTCATTCTCTAGCTCAAGCTTCATATTCAGAAGATTGAACGATGTTGAAGCACTTTTTAAATACCTCTCTCTTGTTAAGCAAAAAATCCATTATACCCAAGGAGTTAAGCTCCCTGTTCCCAGTAATGCTATTTTCCTGAGTGCCAGCTGTTATTTTAGTGCCTGATTACAGATTATTACAAGAGCATTGATTGCTGCAGATGAAGAAGCACCTCCTTTAAATAGAACAACAGTGTCTTCTGTTAGTATTGTATGCAAGAGAAAAATGTGTGTTGGTAGCAGTGACCCTGATATAAGTGTGCTGTTTGAATTTGCTCAGCTGAAACAAGGCCCTGAAATGGGTGCGGCCCCTTTTTTGTTTTCTCTCTCTAGAGAGGAAAAAAAAAAAGTGTATGAGAGAGATACACAGAGGCTTTCACTGTCACTGCAGTCTTTGGTTTTCCACATGTGCCTTCCAGAGCAGAGCCTTCCAGTTTGGTGTTAGGGACTGACCTAACATCAGTGACCTTGGAACAGGCTTGAAGTTATATTGATCCAGAGCCCACATGAGCTGTGAAAGCGGGAAGCAGGGAGGACAGCAGTATATCTGAAACTCACAGCTCCTACCAGTCCTTCTCAAGGGTGCATCCTTGCCTGACCACAGCTTCCTGTCAAGCTAAGTTTGGGAGTTCTTTAAAAAAAATATTTCATGTCATCACCTGCACTAGAAACTGAGAAGAAAATAAAGATTTACAGCAAGTTCTTCCCTGCCCCATCACATTGAGAGTGGGCATTTAACAGCTGCTAAATTATAGCTTGGGCAATTGGAATGGCAGAGGGGAAAGGGCTGATGTTTATTTCAGTAAAGGGTATTTGTTTTGGTCAGATAAGTTTATGATTCCAGCTGAGGCAGTTCTTTGGGGTAGTTTAAAGGCAAGCTGATCATCTGCCAGCTGTATAGATCTCCCTTTAAATTAATCATTTAAAGGTGGGCTTTAGCTTTAGTCTGTACTGTCCTTCATTTCAGCCCTCCTGTCCTGCTTTTCCTACCCAATATATATTGTGGATTTTGTCCAAAGGCCAGGTCAGGCACTACTTGACTGGCGTCACAGCAGAGCTGGAATAAAAGACAAGTTGAAAAATGAAAGCTGTTGGAAATACCTTTAAACTGTTTGGTTTAACTGAGCAGCAGCAAATGCCAGAGGGGCACAGGCTTCTCACGTAGCATTGCAGGGAAAGGCAGCAGTGACCCTTATCCTGAACCTCTGAAGTCCAGAGCCCAAAGAAGGTGGAATTTGAGGCTGAGTCAGGCAAAAGTATCTAGAGAGTGGAGGACAGGTTTGAGTTTTGTAGTATATGACATAGTAAGGATGACCACTGCACCTGCTCATTTTAGAGAAAAATGCCTGTCCTTGGACTGGTACTGGAGATCGGGTTTCAAACACCTGGAAAGAATGTGGCATTCCCTGCTGTTAACAGGAGTGGAGCAGTTTTGCATATCCAAAATAACACACTCCTGCTGCACAGGAGGGCCTGGTCAGGGCAAGCACAGCACCATCTTGTAGCTGTTTTGAGGCGAGGGATCACAGCTAGTTAAGCTTCTGTCAAATTCCACTGTGGGGCAAACCAGGTTTATTTAAATAAACAGGACCACTGTGGGTGCTCACACTGTAAAATTAGAGAGAATTTGTTTTCCAAAATTGAGGTCTGTGATAAAAAATGTCACAGCAGCTAAACCACATTTAATGCTTTGGTTTTTTAATAATGCAGAAAATGTATCACTAAGATATTACTAAATATTGTATCTCAGGAGCTGCAAGTGCACGTGGACCAAATTACAGAGATGGCAGCGGTGATGAGAAAAGCCATTGAGGTGGATGAAAGGCATGGCTGCAAAGAGCAGGAACGCATCACCCAGCTCGAGGTGAGGAGAAAGCTGCAAAGGCACAGATATTAAAGGGAGTAAAGATCCTCCCAGGTGTTTAATGGAGTTACTGTCCCAGTCACTCACTGCTGTTGTGTTACCCTTGCCTTGCTGGCACAGGGGGAGCACCACTACAGCTTAATCTCACAGAGGGGGTGCTTAAAGCCCATCCAAGAGAGCAGGAAGGTCAGAAACCTCATGTGCTCCCTTGGAGAAGATGACACAACACTGATTTCAAGCCAGTGTTTTACTCCTTATGCATTACTTTGGGTAGAGGGGAGGCTTTACCTTATTTTTTTTCTGGAGTCCTATTAATGTATTTTTCACTCTCTGGTTTTAGCAAGAAAACAAAGGCTTGAGAGAAATTCTTCAAATCACTAGAGAATCGTTTCTGAACCTCAAGAAAGATGATGCATCAGAGAGCACGTCCCTGTCAGCATTAGTGACAAGCAGTGACCTGAGCCTGAGGAAAAGCTAAGGACTCTGGGAATCAGCAAGCTTCAGTTGCACACTTAAACCAATGGAGCATCAGGGGGCACTGGTCAAGCATTTGTTACTGAATAGGGCACCAGCAAGAAGATAAATCCAACTCCAGCTCAGTTGCTTTTATACTATGTAACAAATTCAGCTGGTGTTCTGCAATACCCTCAGTGACAGATTGATTGCCATAGATCTAACCTCAGTAGGAAATGGATTAATGCACTTGCTGAATTGCAAATTCTTTTTATATGAACTTGTTTTACAGATAAAAGGTGAGATTTCAAGTAATTTATATAAATTACTGCTCATACAAAGTTCAGTGCAACTTTTAGATAATAAAGGTAAGATTTCAAGTCTGATCTCTGCCTTAGAAAGTAGTAACTTATGAATATGCTCTGTGCATGATCCACATAGCATTTTTTCCTTTTGTTTTGGTTTTAATAACTTCTCATTTTGCAACAAACCTCTTTGATGGGAGGAGTACACAGGCAGCATAAAATTTAAGGATTTCTGTCATTTAGCCTTGAGGTATCGCTTTAAAATACAAGGCCAGTTCTTAAACGTAAGGAATGCTGTCAATCAATAGCTTGGAGTTTTTAAATGAAACAAGATTCTTTCAAATATGTGCACTGAATTGTATTGTGAGAACATGGAAAGAGCTGTTCCCACTTTGTTGTTCTCAGGAACACAGGTAGCAATACAATTCTGCCTCAGCTTTTACCTTTCAGAGAGGAAATCCAGCTCAGTTCTCTGTCAGTAAGGAGCCACATGAGTCCTGTGTCTTTCTTCTCCAGTTGCCTGCCCAACCTTCCTGAGTGAGGAATGGCAGCTGGAAAGCACAAAAGCAGTGGCAGCAGAAAGAGGGGATGGAGGAAAGAGGAAGCAGCTTCATGGCAGAGTTGGCAGCCTGCAATTAGTAGTCTTAATTTTCCTTTCTCCAGTACTAACTAGTCATCAAGAAGGTTTTAAAGTGAGTTAAGCAGAATGAAAGCTGTCAGCTACAGAAAACTGCAGAGCTACAGCTGCCACCCGTAGTTTCACATTCTGGCTGTTCAATAACACACCAAGTAACATGAGCTGAGCTATCCTGAAATCAACCACCACTTAAATCAAGTTTGATTTTCAGTCACAGCAACACAGAAGGAACTAAGCATCCAACACTTCCAAGCATGCCAGCTTCAATGCAGCTTCCTATGCCCCAGCACAGCTTCCCTGAGCTCACGTTAAATGTTCCACAGGCCTAAGGGGGAGCTTTCAGTGGCACTGAACTGACTTAGGAGCAGCTCAGTACCTTTGTTCTGTTCTCTCTGTTGCTGCTCCTTCCTGTGGTGCTTTTAAGAGGAAATAAGTGAGAAAGGAGCATTAGCAGGCAGTAAATGCTGGTTTTCAGTGAACTAAAACACATGCTGACGGACAGGTAAATCAGGCCTCCACATTCTCACAGCCTGCTTTAGAAATGGAAAAGTTGCTGCTTCTCTGCAGAGCACCTTGGCTTCTTGCTAGGCTTAGGAACACACTGAGGACATTCACATGCATGGAAAAAAGTTATGGCCATTTCCAGACTTGTGAAACAGCCGTGGAGAAATTCTATGAGAACATTTTAGCTCAAGCACAAAATATTCTTGTCTGCTTTTATATTATCTGTAAAGCTTCGCTGGTGCTTCTCTAATCTAGATTTTTTATTTCTGCCATGGCTTGCAAGCTGCTGACTTGCCAGAAGCAGCATCTTTTTTCACTGGAGTGTTCTGTTGTTGCAAACTTACAAGGAATTTTGGGTTCAGTTGTTCAAGTTGTTGTTTCTAGAAGCATCTTTTCAGCCATGCACTGGTGTCAAGAGGCATTTCTATCCATTTAATGCTGAATTCAGCTTCGTGGCTGACTTCTGGTTTGGCTTCTGAATACAGAAGAGGGTTGTTGGTCTGTGGCAGTAATTTGAGGTTGCTCTATTAGGAAATAATGCTTGAGTAGTGTTTATTTTTGTAAATTAAAAAGAAAAAGTGACTTAATTTATCTACTCCTAGTCTTCACATTTGATACGTCTCCCCTTTCAGTCCCCTACCCTGATCACTTTAGGATTTTAAAGAGCCTTCACAGTGTGTGGAGTGACTATTTTTCATTGCATACCTGTTATTTTTGTAATGCAGATGGCTTGAAAAGGATTTATGGCTAGAATTGTGTACTGTACAGTAAACTTATTTTATCAATAAAGTTGACTGAAAACATGGATGTCTCCATGACTGAAGCAAGGTACTGGCTCTGAGATGAGCCTTGTTGGCAACACAAGATAAGAAAGTAACCAAAACTGTTCTATGTGGCAGCTGTTCAGCTGAGGGCAGCCTGAAACTAAATTTGGCTGGTTTGCACAACTAAAAGCTTCGAACAGCTTTGACTTTAACAAGCACCTGGGATTAGAAGATTGTTAAAATACAGAACTGATGACACTGCAGAATTACATGTACCAGGATTCCTGTGTAAATGCCCAAGGGCTTAGGAAGTTTCCTTACACTCCTTTTCTGGCTAAAAGAGGAAATTTCAAGTCTTCTGTTGGAATGTAAAACTTGAATTTGTTTTTTTTGAGAGCCTTGAGTCTGAGTGTCGGGGGCATGACCGGCTGTTACTTAGGCCAGGAGAGCACTGTGGTGTTGCTCACAGCATGAGGGCAGAGGGAAGGTGAGACATTAAAGCTCCTCCTGTGCTACCTCCTGTCATGGGCAGGGACACCTTCCACTATCTCAGGCTGCTCCAAGCCCTGTCTAGCCTGGCCTTGAACACTGCCTGGGATGAGGCAGCCACAGCTTCTCTGGACAAGTATTTTGTAATTTTTATCAGTTCTTCTGTGACAAATCGGCTGCATACACCTGTTACCCAGCCAAGCTGATAAGAGAGCACAAGTCAGCTAAATGAATGTTGTAGTAGGTGCTGTGTGCAAAACTACATCAAGTTATTCCTTTGCTTATGGACCATTTAGCATAAGGGGGACTGAACTGGAACTGTATGGGAGGAGAGACTGAGTTCCTGCTGCCTGCAACCACCTTCCTGTCCCAGATATTGGGAGCCAGTGTGGCCCTTGTATCAGGAAGTATCCTTATTTCCCACGTTCAGAAAACACTCACTTGACAACTGCCTTAACAAGCTGGTCAGCAAGGAGGAAACACTTTGTCACTCCAGTCTTGGAAGAAGCACATGCTGGCAGCACTCCTCAGGCACCAGCAGAGAACAGGCACAGGGGAAACCCACCAACTCCAGCTGCAGTCTCTTTCCATTTCCCAAGGTGAAGATTTACTTTTTTGAAGAATGGCAGACAATGACTTCTCTGCAGAGTTCTCAGCACCAGAAATCCCCTAATCCATACACCTGAGGTGGCTCTTCCAGCAGTGAGCAGCAGTAGAGCTGGTTTTGAGAAGTCAGTTCTTGGAAGCTCAACACAGCACACCAGTGGATGCAGGGTGATCAGCACCTTCCCTTTTCCAATACTACATTCAGGAACACAGCAAACACATTTCTAAATGACTCATCATCTGCAACTCATTGCATTCCTGGCTTAGCAAACAGAAGCTGCCTCCTACAATTCTCAACCTGTGCTTCTTTGCTTCCTGCATATGGCTTTCCCCCTCACCCTCAGCATTCAGGATTTAAAAAAAAAATAAAATCCAGCTCATTTTGAGCATATTAGATATCTGATGCTTTTTTCTGATGAGGAAGCCTTGTGAAGATCTAGTTCTGAAGCAGGCAGGGAAGTTTTACACAACTCTCTTCTCCTGTCACTCCCTCTCGCTCCCAAAGTGAGCTTGTTTATTGCTCTGGTTTGAAGTTGACTTCTCCCAGTGTTCAAGAAAGCACAAAGCCCTTCATGCTCAGCAGGAGTCAGCTGGCTGCCTGGAGCTGGGGGCTGGAGCAGACAGGCTCTGAGAGAAATAAAATAAATACAATAAACAACAAGCATCTGTTGAACACACAAGCGTTACGGGAGCTGTTGTTTCCAGAGAAAACTGAGACATCAGAGCCTACTAATCCAGGATGTGGGAGAGGAAGGCAACCAGATGGACATTGGCAAAATCCAAATAAAACTGGATATATCAATATATCAATGCATTCCTGCCCCTGAGTAAGGACACAATAACCTAACACAATACTCACCTCACATACCCAAAGGCTCAGTGTTTCTTATGCTGACTTTTCACTGGATAAACCAACCAGGAACCAAAGTTCCACTAAAGCTCCCCAAAAACCACCTGCCAAGATCACTGCAGACCTACAGCTGCTGATGGATCGGAAGGCAGAGAGATTAAAAGCTCAGTGAAAAATGCACATTTTGAGATGGAGCCTACTGATTCCTCTGGAGGGGCTCCCTCTTTTTTGGAAGCCTTTCCAGATCAAGGACAGCTCTAGGCAAGGACAGAAGGGAATCACAGAATCATAGAAGGGTTTGTGCTGGATGAGACCTTAAAGAGACCTTAAACAGACCCTGGATTTCAAGGGGTACACAAAAGACTTGAAAATACCCCTTCAACACTGCAGTGGATCAGTTCATGTATTTTGATCATCACCATTGTTAATCACTGTGGCTTAGGGAATATGGGAGAAAATTTCTGAACCATCTCTTGGCAGAACCAAAAAAAGGAAATACAATCTCCAAGTCAGGATCTCAGAAAAAGAGTTCAAAGCCCACTTCTGCTAGAAGATTCCTATGTGATCTTGCAGACCATTTTTCAGGCAAGAAGGGGATGACAACCATTCCTTTGTTGTCCAGAGCCTCATCTGACAAAGCTCTCAAAACAAAAAGTTTCTCTGGACCACGCGCTTCCCTCAGTGGCTGCACAGAGCATATGCTACACTCTCAGCCTCTGGGTGTTACTGCAATGCCAGCAAGCTCCCCCACCACAGCCCTTGGCCAGAAGAAATTTTTCAAAGCAAACTCTCCATACAAGATCAAAGACAGAGGCTAAACTGTAAAAGCATCATTGAATTCAAAGAGACCGCTTTAGTTTCAATATTCTTTGAAAAGACATCTTTATTATAAAAGATATAGAAAATTAAAGTTAAACTTGTTTCTTGCACAATGTTAATCGCAGCAGTTATAAAAACCCACCAAGGTAAACATGTTTAAGAGCATTTCTATACCACAGAAGGGTTTGCTGCCTGCCATGGCACATGGCAGGACATGCTCAGGATGAGTGCCGGGAAGATGGGCAGACACCCAGGTAAGAGCTCCTTGTTTACCCCATATGCCACAAAACAGCACAGGGAAACCAGAGCCAAACCACAGGATTGCAGCTTTGCTTCGCTGTTTGAGGCAGATGATCTAGATCCAAGCAAGGATGGGGTTTGTCTCTAAACATCAGAAGGATTCAGTCACCTCGGACACTGTCTTTGAGCTCTCACTCCTTAAAGAAAAGCTATTTAAAAGTCATTCATTGTTGCCTATGCCAGGGTGCTTTAATTTCCAACAAAGTTCCCAGAAAAAGTTTTTTTGCCAGTTTCTTCAGCAAGAGCTGTTTCTTACAGATTTCCTACAAGAATTTAAAGGGGTGGCTGAGAGCTTAAGCTTCCACCCCTGGGGAATTCCCTCATGGAGGCTCCATGCAGGCACATGAGCAGCCACTCACCTCACACAGGCAGGACTGTGCACTCAGCTGCCCTCACTGAAGGTTCAGAAACAGGGAGAAGGAGGCAGAGTCACCATACCCTGTGTCGTGTGAGACTTGAGCCCTCCTGCAGTGCATGACAGACCCCCACTGGAGACCAGGACGGGGCATAAGGGACAAGCAAGGTAAAACACCCTCAAGTCTCTTTGGGATGATCCAAAAACACATTGTTCCAGCTGACATTTGAAAATGGCTCTTGGGGATTTTTTTGAGGAAGAGCATAAAGCCACCACATGAGATTGGTCTCTCATCTGTTTTTATACTACATTCTGCTTTGGGCAGATGCAATTCAAATAGGTAAGAAACACATTCAGTCAGCAAGGTTCCTGGTCAGTATCTTGCTAGCTGAATGCTGTTTTCATCCCTTAAAGGCAAAATTAAAAGATGATTAAAAATAAATAATTAGTGTTTCAGCCAACTCCAGGGGGAAAAAAATTGCAATTGGCTACAAGGAGCTTATTTTCTTTTTTCTTTTATGACAGCACCATCAAAAAAGATACTATACCAGAGCAGAAACAAGACACAGGCTGTTCAGAAAGCAAACAGGGAGACAAACCTCTTGTGTTCTCTTAGCAGCCATCTCTGCACAGAGACCAGATGACTGACTTGATATAAAATCAGCCAAAAGCAAAGGAAGAAGTCTTCTTGTCTTAGATCAGTCCCCATTCCCAAGCCCCACAGTGCACACGTACAACAGTTAACTCAGTGCAGTTTCAATTCAAGTCACTCAGTTCAGCTTGCAAGGTTCAGTAACACTTCTTGGAAACCAGTGTGTCTGCAGCTACACGTTTTGTACCTGTCAGAAGGAGATGCTCAGTTCCTGCTGGAAGAACTTGTATGTCCAGTCCCTGTCCCTCCCCTCACAGCTGGACAGGCTGCCCACCCTTGGGAGCGAGTTGGGAGTGAGTTGGGCACTGCCTCAGCAGACATGCAAGGAACAATCAGTTGCTTTCCAAGGCCTGTTTGATATTCCATGTACCCAAACAGCAAAGTACACCCCACAGGATCAATGCCTGCCTTGGCTACAAGTACAGGATTCTGCAGCTGGACACAAGCAGGTTGCAGCAGGCAGAGTGTGCCACAGAGGAATCACAAACAGCATGTAGTGTACTGGACAGTGAACTGTTCTGCCAAGCAGCAATCTCTTATTCAGCAGGACAAATTAGCAGTGGTAAATCCTGCACCACTGGCTGGTTACTGGTAATCATCTCACCATTTCCCAGTTCCCCCTCTCCATTCCCATCAGTTATTTGGCAAGTTACAGAAGCAGTGGAGTTCTCTCCCCAGCTGGCTGGTCTTTCTGGAAGAACTCTTTGATATGCAGCAGCTTGTTGTGGATCCTCTCTCTCAAGGGAGGGATATGATGGCTGGGGTCTAAGACATTGGTACTTCTACGTTCCTTTTCCCTCTTCCAGGTGAGATAGGGATGTGGTGGGAAGGGCACCTCACTCCTCGCCTGGCGGAGCTGCACAGTGACCCCGCTGAGGGCCAGCATTGCCCACACTGACAGGATGATGAAGTCTGGAAAAACAGAAACAGATTTCTGTAGCAAAGCAGAACATTCCTTGCTTTCCCAAGCACAAACACTGAACTAGTTTTGTGACAGACAGGAATGAAGTATCATCCCCACATCCTCAGATGCCCAGAGTAACTCCACGCAGAGACCAGGACACACAGGGATTTGGGAAGAGTCTCTTCCCTGTATTAGGCCTTTGCCCACTCTGCACACTCCTCAGCAAGCTGCCAGCACAAGTCCAAGCAGCACCTTTCACAAGGGCCTTTGTTACAACACCTGCAGGAAGGTTCCTGCCTATGAGTATTCAGTACTGCTTTTGAAGAACTAAAATTTCTCACGTGGATGTTAAATCTCACACTGTACTGTGTTCTCTTTCCATCCCCTTCCTGCCCTCACTCTACTGTTTACAACAGAACCAAAGAGGCAGTGATTCCTCCCTAAAAGGAGAAAAAAGTCTCAGGAGGACTCACCATTCCTTTGAAAAGGCACATTGGTGTAAGCTCTGCTGAAGTAATTGTTGAGGACCCTTCTGAGCAGGTCTAAGGTGATGTAAGCAAGGCTTGTGTAGACGTAACAAGCAACAGCCAGGACCACCGTGTAAGAGCCCACTATTCCAGAAGCCAAGATGTTCAGCTAGACAGGGAGAAAAAACACAGCTTTAGGAGACTGATGAACACTCTTTATTCCCCACCTCCCTAAGACAGTACAAGCATAGAATCATGGAATGGCCTGGATTGAAGAGGACCTGAAAGCCTATCCAGTTCCAACTCACTGTCATGGGCAGGGACACCTTCCACTGCCCCAGGCTGCTCCAAGCCCTGCCCAACCTGGCCTTGGACACTGCCTGGGATAGGGCAGCCACGGCTTCTCTGGACAAGTATTATGTAATTTTTATCAGTTCTTCTGTGATAAATCAGCTGCACACACCTGTTATCCAGCCAAGTTGATAAGATAGCAGAAGTCAACTAAATGCTGGTTTTAGTGGATGCTGTGTGCAAAATAAGTAATTCCTTAGCTTCTGGACCATTCAGCACAAGTGGGGCTAAACAGGAACTGCCTGCACCTGGTTCTGTGCAGAGCTTCACAAAGCTGTGCTAAGTTTTCTGTACATATTCCATGGGACAAAATTTTGCATTAAGAATTCTTATCCCCCCTTCTCCCTCCCTCCTTCTGAGGTGACAGCAGAGTTACTTACAATTCTTGGGCAGCCAACAAAAAGCACTGGAATCATCAAGGCTACACAAGTAAAGGTCACCCAGAACACCACATCGTCATGGAAGACCCTGTAGTCTCCTGTCAAGACACCACATTCAGCAGTGAGGGAAACATTTCCTTTTTCACAAGTGTTTGGGAGTCAGCTTTTTCCCCCCAAAATTCTGTACATTCAGAAATACCTGGAGTACATTGTTTAAAAGCCCAGCTTTTGAGCTCAAATCCTGACTATTTAAGATTTATTGGAACAGTTAATCAAGAACAGAAAAACTGTCCTTGTTGAGCACAGGTCCTGTACTCTGCTGGAAGAGCACATCTTGTCCATGGAACAACAATTTTTAACAAGGTACATGTTCCTCACCTTGTAAGAATTAAAAGCACCAGAGTACTGATGCCCAATAAAAAGCTGTTTTATTGCCTCTGTGGGTTTCCAAACTAAAAATCTGCATCAGGCTCCAGACTATGGTGCAAATGTAGCCATCACCACACCACCAGGCAACAAATTCTTCTGGGCTTTAGGAAAATTAAATCACTCAAACCCTTCTTTCCTCCCCCTGCCTTCTAAGGCCTGTGGGTTCACCAGAGGGGATAAGCTGACCTCCAGCTCAATCACTGTTCCACTTTAAAGAAGAGCAACCAGGGACTGCATGGATTACCACAGAATCATGGCTTGAGTCAAACATAGATGACTGGAAAACAAAAACCTGTCCCACCAAAGGACCTCAAAAAGAGAAGCTTTGAGACTGAAAATTACAATAGCTGATGCTCTGATGTTCCAGAGGGGCTCCAGCTCAGCAGGCTTACTAGCTTTTAAGCAATTTGTCCAAGGCCTTTATGCCTGAAGCCTTCAAATTAGACTGTAGATTTTCTACTGGGATTTGTTCTGGACAGAGAACAAGAGAGCAAGTGCATGCCTGGAGCAGAGCTGGTGTTACAGACATGGCACACAGTTTCAGTAGGAAGATTCACCAAGTTCTCTGCAAAACAATCTGTTCCCTTTTCCCCAAGTTCTTTTAATTACAGCACAGCTGAAAGAAGCTTTCAGGTGCATGTCTATTTCTCCCAGCACTGGAAAGGGAACATTAAACATCCCAGTAAGATAAACCAGAGAGTGCCATTCACTCTGGAGCCTTGCAGTGTGCCTGCAGCATGCAGGAACACAACACTCACCAAGCAGAGGATTACAGTGCTTACCTAGGGGAGTAAAGAAGAGCGTCGAGGAGAAGAGAAATCCCAACACAAGTCCAATAACAAACATGCTGAGCAGGACAGAGCCAAATCTCCACCAGCTCACAACCAAGAGCAGGCCTCCAATGATTCCAGCCACTGCCGTCAAAATAAGACGCACTGAAAGAAAGAAAATTCCAGCATTCTGGAAACTTCAGTTCCTGCAGGAACATGTTCAGCAGCTTTATTTACATGCATGTTTGGCTTTTTTCAGTGAGTTTGCATGAGGTAACAAAAGCATCAGAATGTGCTTCATGCACTTCACTTGGATGCCAGCCTGCACCTGGGGATGCACTGCTGAAAGAGTAGCAGGGGGGGCTGGAATGGAGGTTTTGGCACATGTACACCAGTTCCCTCAGTTCCCAGGGAGTTCAGGTGGCTACAAGCTACTGCACATGTATCAAAAAAAGGAATTCTATGAGGTGGCACAGACAAAGAACTAATTCTGTCTGGTCTGACAAGCTGGGTGCAGACCACCTACTTCTACTTTACACATGAAACCTACATTTGATCTGAAACAGAGGCCCATGCATTGTGAAAGTAGGAAGAAAGTATGTTGCAAATTCCCACATTTTCCAAACACCTCTAATCTTCCTCAGATAGCTACTGAAATTAAATCCAGCTATTAATTCTGCATCACTGTGATGCTGGATGAACACTTACTCCATTGCATTTTCAGCTACTATGACAATCAGAGCTCAAGCACCCAGGCATCACCCTGCTGTCCTCCCTGTGGCTGGCCAACAGCACAACTGAGATTGTACCTGAAGGGTTCCTAACAAGAGTTTGGGAAGAGCACAGGATATCCTGACATCTACTCACCATCATAGCTAAGGCCAGTTACCCTGGTAATGAACACAAAGAAGACAAATGCTGCAACAATGAAGCCCATGAAGAATAAGTCTAGAGAAAAAGAAAAAAGTATTTAGCAAGCTTCATACCAAGACCCCTTCAGTGGATCTTCAGACATCTTCATATTACAATGAGGAAGGAACACAGCAGCTCACAAAAGGAGAGCCAGACAACATTTTATTCTCAACAGGGGTGTCCTGAAGCACTACAGACAGTCCAACATTACATATTTATAGTTGTATTGCTCAGCATACACCCTAGTTCTAGGTTTCTATTCTTTGCATCCAAAATTTCTAGCTCTGAGCTTAAAGGCTCAGAGCCCATAAAAGCAAAGCAGTGGACTTAACTGGCACAGCATCACTATCAAGTGAATCTTGGTAATAACACCATCATTCTAAGTTACACAGAGTAACATTTGTGAAGTTCCAACCAGATTTATGAGATGAAATATTCAGTACCTGTTTTCCAGAATCTGTGTCCAAAAAAGCAGGTGAAAAGACCAAGAACAGCAAAAGCAGTGAAGAATACTTTGGTAGAGAGTTTACCTACAAGAAGAAGGGTAGGTTTAGTAGAGCATTCCACCTAGTAGTCCCATCAAAGAGATTAAGGTATGGTCAGGTTGCTGTCAAACTTTACTGACGTGAGAGCTGCCATTTTGTCAGGTCTGCAATGCCTGAACTAACAGTTGGCTGGGTAGGATCTCCAACAGAACACTGAAATAGTCCCAGACTGATTAAGAAATCAAGAGCTTCCTCCTTATTCAAGAGAAGTTTCTGCAAGAAGATGTAACTTGTTTATAATACAGATATAAATTTGCCAGAAAAGTCTCTGCTCAGGTTTAAAAAAGGGACATCCAGTCATCTGTAAAAATCAATGCTAAGGGATTAGTGACCCAGGCAGCAGCTATAGGCTTAATCACTGCAGCCTTCACCATTTGTCTCCCTCTCATACATTTGCCATGCAACAAAAATGATCATCAGCATCCCATTATAGCTCACCTCCATCTTCTCTTAAACTTTTTATCTACATTTAAGCTATTTGCAGAAGTAAACTATATTTTCCATGTGCTCTGAATTACAGAAGTTTAGCCTAGATAATTTGTTTCATGTTGTCATAGGACAACACTGAGTTTGACAAAACTCACTTGTGTTACAGTATACAAGAAAATAATGGGAACAAATATTACTTTATGAATCAAATTCTACCAATTACTTGTGTCCCTTCTGTATTTATAATGGGAGTGGCAGCTTTGCTGTGTCTTAACAAATTCCATCATTGGTAGTCATTCCACCACAGGTGACATTATCTTCATTCTTATTTTAGATGACTGCCTCCTTTCAAAATATCTGCAGGATTCCTGTTAGCACCAGCACAGTTAGAAAAATCTGTCTGGAGGCTAATCTAGTCGGCGCTTTATTAACTCAGCTTCACATCCAGCATCTATAGTCCTACAAATTATTTGAAATTATGTATCCAGTTGAAATGGACAAAGGTGGGGTGGCACTACAGAATTCAGTTACATTTGCAAGCCACATATTAAACCCCCATTAAGTTAAACCTTTAATTGTTAATGGTTCTCCTTAGTCTTGCTTCATCATTCTAGACCTTCTTCCTAATCAAGAAGTAGACTTCATTAAAGTAACAAAATATACACAATGTAAAACAAATATCTCCTGCACACATTGGAAAAAGAATCTTAAAGCATATTTGGCATGTTGGGGCACAAGAAGCTGCAGAGGAGTTGGCAAGGACATACAATTCCCAACTTACTGAGGGAAGAGCAGTTATCTACCAGGTCAGTAAAACTGCAGGCATATGTATGCACAGGTATGTATGCAGCAGAAGTGTTCCAAAGAGGATCCCACACTATGACATTGTAGATCACACCTTGCCCAGGAAGTGAGGAGAAGTAGACACTGGTCTTGTCATCAGCTGTCAGTGTAAGCATCTGGAAAAGCAAATATCTGTGTTAAAGGCTCACAGGATGGAACCCTTCCCTCCAGCACTACTGTGTTTTCTGTCAGGGGAGAAGATTCTCCCACTCCTGTTTTGCTCCTCCCTGCCTGAGGGCACAGTTCAGGTTCCCCTACTGACCCAGGTCTGGCCTCCGAGACAGGCAAGGCTGCCACTCCACTCCCCAGCAGAGCCAGGGAGCTTGCTCACATCTCCCCTCCTGGAACATACGCACAGGGGAGGAGAAAACAAGAGAGCCCCACTGCCACGTGGCTGGCACCCAGTGCTTGGGGCTCACCTTAATGCCATTGGCTTTGACACTCTGCACCCCGGACATTTTCCGTATGTGGCTCATGAGCACCATCTCAGACAGGTCACTCTCGGGCAGGAAGTACTGGTACACATCATAGCGCAGCCGCCAGCGGGAGCTCTGGCCAGTCCCTGAATCACAGGACGGGGGGCTTGCTCCTCTGCAATGAAAAACACATCAGCCACAAGGCCCCAGACCTTAACATCAGTTTTCAGCAGTTACCTGTCCATAGGGTTTGCCTCTACTCTTCAGAGGTGCACACCAGCAGCTAACTCAAAGCTGGACCGTATTTGTGAGCACAGGGGACAGCAGCATCATACAGAACCACCCTGGCACAGGTGGTGGCTGTGCTGGTACCTGCCTTAACACTTACAGAGGCATCCTATGAATTGCCATAACAAGAATTCCAGGAGGCCACAACAGCCAAAGACCACAGCATTACTGTTTGTCTTTCCATACAGTTCTGAAGAGTCTTCCCTATTCCCTGCCTATCACTTGTGACACCAGGCACCATTCAGGAAATAACACCTTTTAACTTGAAGTCTCAAGCTAAACAAAACTCTGGGTCATTATCATGCTTTAGTACTACAAAAGAAATAAAACTGGCTGTAACATACAATTGCTTTTCAAACAAATAAAGCTGTTACAGGGAATGGAAAGATCCAATATTTACTGACTGCTTACATTTCTGAAGTTGCATAACCTCCCCCACAAGATGTAACTCTCAACCTTTATCCCCCTCATGCAGTACCTCTTCCCCTCCTCCTTTTCCCCATTTACATTTGTTGCAGCAAACAAGATTCCTGCCAGCAGCTGGATGGTTCAGCTGTTACAGCAGGGTCTTATTTTAGCCTTTTGGCCAAACACAGGACAGAGGGTCTTGCTCAGCGCACTAAATTTCTCCACACACCTGGTATATCCCAAGTTTGCAGGGGCAAACTTGATGTGTATATCAACCAAAGTGTAGTCCAGGTAAATATTTGGATCCATTTCCAAGTCAAATTCTAGATTGCAGCCCCCAGGAATAGGATCTAGAACACAGAGAACATAACTGCAGTTACATGCTTGCAGGCACAATCCACTTGCTGAGCACAGAAAATCATCAGGTTCTGGCCCTGCAGGCAGCAAAAGGGTTTCACTGCAGCCTGTGACAGGCCCCACACACGGGTGACTCCAGTGACTGAAGTGTTGGAATGGAAGGATACAAGCTCCTACCAGGTCCTGCACATGGCTCCGGGCAATGCCAAGCACAAACACAGGCTGGGTGGGGAAGGGACTGAGGACAGCCCTGAGGAGAAGCACTTGGGAGTGTTTGCTGAGGAGAAGCTTGACACGACCCAGCAATGTGTGCTCACAGCCCAGACAGACACCAACATCCTGCATGCAAAGAGGAGTGAGCATCAGGGCCAGGCAGGAGGACCTGCCCCTCTAGTCTGCTCTGGCAAGACCCCACCCCAACACAAGAAGGATATGGACCTGCTGGACTTATTCCAAAGGAGGACCATGAAGATGACCAGAGGGATGGAGCACCTCTCCTATGAGCAAAACGTTCAGAGTAGGAGTTGTTCAGCCTGGAAAAGGCTTTGGGGAGACTCTTCCAGCAGCCTTCCTATACCTGAGGGGAGCCTACAAGAAAGCTGGAAGGGAATTTTTACAAGGGCCTAGGCATGACAGGACAAGGGGTAATGGCTTTAAGCTGAAGGAGGGTAGATTTAGATTGGATATTGATGGCTTGGATTTTAGCTTTCACATTTTTCAGATTCTGTGCTGCCTAGGCATGTAGCTCTGAACTTCATTTTAGGTGTCAGTAAGTTCTCTTTGCAGGGTAGGTAGACAAAACAATCCCTTTCCAGCCTGAGACCAAAAACAACGATTACAAGTTTCCAGAAAGTATAAACAATGGAGAACTGAAAAGAGCAACAAGGAGGATGTGACTTCATAACCTGAATCTATAATTGGACAATTAGCTCCAATATGCAAGTGGACTAAAACTTATAAAAGAGTGAGACCTCGTGAGCAGTCATCCATTTTGTGACCATTTTGGGTCCATCTTGGCTGTAGCCCTGGCCAGGCTTTTGTACTGTCCAAGGTATATCCATTAAGGCCTTACAATTAATACCTACACTATTCCTTTAGCTCTGTCTAGTCTCTGTTCCAGGTTCACCCTCTCAAAGCATGAATATGAGGAAGAAATTCTTCCCTGTGAGGGTGGTGAGGCCCTGGCACAGGTTGCCCAGAGAAGCTGTGGATGCTCCACCCCTGGAAGTGTCCAAGGCCAGGCTGGATGGGACCCTGAGCAACCTGGGCTAGTGGAAGGTGTCCCTGCCCATGGCAGAGGGGGGTGGAACTGGATGATCTTTATGGTCCCCTTCCAATCCAAACAGATCTGTGATTCTGTAATCACATGCACAGCAGTTTCCTATTCTAAGGCTTCAGTCATGGCAAGACCATGGAGTACCTCCAATACACAACCCACAATTCAGCAGTGACAATAAAAACCTTTTCAGCCCATTTCAAAAGAATTTCTGGTATCTCCATCAGATTTCTACCATGTAAGACTGAAAGGTCAGCACTTCATTCCAGAGGTGATGTGCCTGAGCAGAGCTGGCATGCCCTGAGCACATACCTCTCTCCATGTAGGGGATGGAGATGGCGGTGCTGAGCACCTGGCCGGCAGCCAGGGCGCGCAAGTACCACGTGCACACCGTCTGCTCCGGCCGAAGGATGGACACCAGCCCTCTGTCCACCCCAACTCCTGAGCTGTTCACCGACGGAGTCTGCACAGAAACAAGTTACAGAAACAAACAGTTCTTCTTGAGAAGATTCCTATCACAGTTTGATAACATTCCTGTATTTTGATAACATCACAGAAGGCTATTCCTGCCACAAACCTGCCAGGCACACACATCAGTGCCAGTTACAACAGATGAGGATCTGCCCAAAATTTATTTGTGCTTGTAATTGTCCAGCTTCACATGTAGGCCCTTGCTGACCTATATGAGGTCAGCCCACCTCTCAACCTGTCAAGGTCCCTCTGGATGGCATTCCTAGCTGGTGAAAAAAGGGAGTTCTGACACCACACACTGCCTGGCTCAGGCTCAAAAACCCAAGTGACAAATGTGGGACTACTAAAGAGCTGATAATCATAAGCAAGATGCAGTGAAATCTAGCTAGTAGATCTGGCAATTGATTGACTAGTAAAAATGTAAAAGGATTGGAGTATCCCTCACAAAATGTTGTAAGATGGCAGCAAGGAAGTGTTCTGGCAACCAGCATACAGTAGCACCTTTTTATCTCCACCAAAATGGACATGACTGTATGACAGCTGCCTTAACACTAGCAATGCCAGATGGTTTTGGGGCCAGGCCAACTACTGACCCAATCCCCAGCACCAGCATTCCTTCCATAACCAGAGCTCTTAGGGAAGATAAGCAGCAATGACAGTATCACAATCTCACAGCTGGAACAACCAGTTGACCTGCAGCCACATTTTCAGCATGGAAAGTGCCTTTGGCCAAGGCAGCCACAGTTACCCAAGGCAACGCTGCAAGGAAGCACATTAGACCTGGCAGACTTTAAGGTCTGGCTCAACTTCATATTTCTAGAGGCAGGTGTGAGAGTCTGTCCAAAATGTTCCTCATCTGCCTCACGATTGTCATGGAGAGAGACCACCAAAAAATTAAAACCCCTGTTTGCCGAACCAGTGCGGGGAAAGACATGTGCCTGAGCCCTGAAAGTATTGCTATCTTATTGTTTCCACAGTTGTTTGCTACAGGCTACACTGAGCTCGCAGGGCACACTGCCCTTTTTGCAACAGTAGCCTTGGAAGCTGTCCCACCTCTCGGCCTGGCTGAGTTCTCCTGAGTTTCAGGTAGTCTACCACAGAAGACCCTCACCTGTTTTACAACCACCGTGATAGACAGACTGAGATGTAAAAAGCCACTTCATCAAGGACTGAGACATGAAACCCCTATGTAAAAAGGCCCCTCTCCTCCTTCCAAGGACTGGGACTGAAACCCCTAACCCAGGGGAGGTGTGTGGGGGGAGGCAAGCTGACCAAAGCAAGATGGATGTTGCAGGTGTAGGCAGTGGACCACAAAAACAATGGCTCTTGCCTGCTGCCGAACTTGGACTGTGTGTACCCTTATTCCTCCCCCCTGAAAATACAATAAGCTACCTTTGTTTTGGTTGCAAAATCCATTCTCCCTTCCCCCATCAAAAGAGTACAATTGGGGTCCAGATGAACTGTGCCTCTGAGATCTCCCCAACACAACAGGTAGATCCTCGACTGGACTGGACCAAAGGACCTCGTCTTTACATTTGGTAGCTATATCCTCCCTCTCTCTCTTTCTCTATCTTTTTCTCTCAATCCCTCTATTGCATTTTGCTGTGGTCATTCAATAAAGGTATGTTTGTTTTTATTACTGCAAATCCCCTGTGCTGTGTCGGTTTTTTGCAACCTGAGATCAATCCACAAACCATCACAAAACCCGTTCGTAAGGACGGATCGTGACAGCAGGCCAGCCTAAAAGCAGTACAGGTGCATTTATGCATCACTGCCCTGGGCCTGGTAAGGCCCATGAATGCAAAGAGGATCTGAACTGGCAGCAGAGGATTACCAATGGCAAGCAAAGACTGAATAGGTGTAACAGTAATGTCTCAGCCCTGTAATCCTGGCTGTTTCACCACTACAAGGATGGCTGAGCTGGGTGACTTGTGTTACAGGTCATTCATCTCCTAAGCTTCCCAGGATACTTCTTGGCACTCAGTATATTCTGATTTCAAAGATGCTGGTGGAGAGAGGGGAACTGGATTGCAGTTGTCAGATCTCCATCTACCACCTTCATCTTAGTCCATGTTCTGGTAAAATACCAGTGAGAGCCTCCCAGCACCACAACAAAAATCAGTATTTTACTGACTCATTTTGTCCCATCATTACTGGGATGCAGGGTACAGCAGCAGGAATGTTTTCATTGCTGTCTAGAAGTAGCAGCTTTCACTGGAGTACGTGGAGGAACTTCTTCATATATTACCAAAGGAGGATTAGACTCAGGACAAGGAGCTGGGATAACAACACATTATATCTGCAGTGGTTAAATCCAAGCCATGAGACCAGCAGACAATTAAACATCCCAAAGTGATCATGCATGGAGCATCTGGCAAACACTAACACAGATCTGGTTTTAATGTGACAAGCTGATGGACAACAGTCAGTAGAGCCACATGACAAAAAGCACCATTTCCACCAAATAAAGAGCCTTGAAACATTTTCAAGCCAGCTCTGACATTCCTTTGGCATCCAGTCTTTCAAAATAGCAGCTATGATATATAAGTATGAGAAAGGATTTCTGAAGCTACAGTAACACTGTCTGAACACCAAGCAGGTAAAAGACACTCTTTATTTATACAGCTTCAGTCCATTAGTCCTACATGTACCAGAGCCAAGACTTTATTGAAAGACAGGCAGCACTTAACAGAAGTGACACTCTTACCTTATCAAAGGATATCACCACATCACTCTGCTGGGCATGCACTTGAAAAGTAACCACAGTCACATTGCTGGCGATGTTCCTGATTACAGCCTCCACTGGATTGGTCTGGTTAAGTAGCACATTTCTGAATTTTCCCAAGGAGAGCTCAAGAAGACCTGCATTACAAAAAAAACAGAAGATACAGGTGGGTTTTTTTGGTGCAGAGGGAAGCAATTACCAGGGATGTTTGGAAGTTTCCAGTAGCCCAGTATTAACCAGCTGGGAGCAGAGCAGGATGTTGCTTTGTGCTGCTCTCATCCTGTAAGCTGTACCAAGCTTTCAGAGACTGCTGCACACAGAGCTGTACCTGCAGACACAGGCACAGCCAGGGTACCTGCCCTGCAGCCTGGCACTCACCTGAGCACAGGGACAGAGCTTCCTGCCAGGAGTAAGGATTTGTAGCAGCCAACCAGCCAGCTACACTCCAAAAAGTCAGTAAGAGAAGATACTGAGGACTGTCTGCTCTTTGGCAAATACAGGCAGGTTATGTTTGTACCAGCCAGCCAACTTGCACAATATCCATCAAACTTTTCAGGTGAATTCCTACAAACCATGAGAATTGAAGTCAAGTTCCAGAAGACAGAGTCAAATCTGTAGTTTACAAACATAATTTACCCACTTTCAGCTATTCCACATTTTTCACTGCCAGTTTTTAATCATTAGGACTGCTGCATCCCCATTTCTAGATGTAAAAATCGGACTAATTTTTCCTAGACACAACCCAGACCATTTCTTCTTACAATAAGCATAACTTCATGATCCACTGTCATTTTAATTTAAAGAGAACCACATGACCTAGGATACAAGATCTTTGAGAATCAGCTTTGGCTTGTCATTCAAGTCCTGCAAGCAAGCCTGGCTTCTCCCCGTGCTGCAGGGAAAGGGGATGCCAAGGGAGGAAAGCGAAGCAGCCACACAGAAGCCACAAGATGCTCTTTTGGTGGTTGCAGCCAGGCTGCACAATGCCTTCCAGGCTTTTCCCTGAATTCCTCTGCCTGCTTCTGTACCCAGCAGAAACTTATCAAGCCCGTACACACACACACTCTTCCTCAATGAAGTTGCCTCTGGTGGAAAGGGTTGGTACTGCCGAGTTCCCTAACACAGCAGCACCATGCCAGGGACACTTGCAGATGACACTGAGGGACTCCCATTCACAAGGGAGGGGACAGTTTACTTACCTGAAACGATACTCAGTACTCTCTGACTGCTTTCCTGTTACTTTTCTCTCTCTTCTGCAAAGACCTGGCATTACTGGCCAGTTTTTTGCCTCCTGATATGTTAACAGAGGGGAGCTGTTATGCCTCCTCCACCCCATACACAGTGAGAGAAGGAACTTCAACCCTTACATGCTCACTCCCAAAATTGAATTAATACCAGTACTGCATCACCAATAAAACCTCAGTTCATAAACTACTTGTGAGGAAAGAAAGATGCTCCATTTTTCTGCTCCATCATCTGCAGTTTGTGTTAAGGTAGAAGCTTCTACACCAAATTTTCACACAGTAATGTCAAATTAAAGCTGCAAAAAACCTTCATGTATCATTCAGTTTCAGATTCTTCAGAGTCCCTTGAGCAGCATTCAGATATCCTCTGATCCTTCCTCACTAGCTCAAGTTCTACCACAAATGCAAGTTAGCTGTATGAATGCAAAACAAAGGCATTCAGAAGGCACAGTCTATACAACTATACATTCAGAAATTTACAGTGAATGCTTACAATGCACAAAAAATACTTTTATTTGATCTTTAAAAACTTCAGCAGAGCTTCCTGAACCACAAGACATTCACACTTAGATGTTCTTTAAGAAAAAAGCTGAGACCATACACATTCTCAGTGTGCTCTACATCAAGGGGAAAAAGCTGCATTGCTCCGCCTTGTTTCTCACCTCCACTGCGTACCCATATCCAGGGGCCTCTGCATAAATAAGGACAGATTCATCAGCAGGACACACAGCCACTACTTGAGCATGATCATGAGACTCTAAATGTCAGAGGCACTCTCTCAAGTTTAATTAGCGTGGTGAATTAAGGTATGGTGTTCTATATTGCTTTCTGTTTGCATAACTGCTCTGAGAACAGCACATGTGACACACATTATCCCAAAGTCTGGGCACAAGAGCAGAGACTCAGGGTGAAGAACATCTACACCCATCAGACAAGTCTTGTTCAGTTTGCTGTTCACAGACTCCTTGAACCACACTTCCAGCCAGGCCTAAAAGAGGATGAACACTGCAGAGCAACAGAACCTTCTAAGTTTTTGGAAGAGCAATTACTCCACAGCCACACACCACAGCACCCTTCCAGCCCTCTCCATCTCTGTCATTTGTCACTACTGGTGCACTGAGACAGAAAGGCAAGGTGGTGAGCAAGACTAATTGATTAAATTAATCAACTTACAATTCACCAGGCCTATTGCTATAACCAGTTCTCTGGTTCTAATACCAGACAGGTATTAGACTCCCAGAGCACAGAGAGCTCAGTCTTGTCAAACATCCTTTGAAGGTGGACACAGAGACCTCAATGACCACATAGTGCTGGTCATAGCGTGCAACCTTCTCCTTTGGGCAAGCTTGATCTGCCCAGAGGTGGCTCACCAGACAGGTCTGCAGGACCAGCAGCACAGTTAACACCACCTCACAAGTGAGAGAATTGATCCAGCAAGTTAGAAACAGAGACAGGAGCAAAATCCAGGCATCCCAACTTGTTTTATTGCTTCCAACAGTGAAGGTCTGGAAGCACTCTAAGGTGTCAGGCTATGCTCTCTTCCCTGCCCTGTAGGAAGGACTGTAACAGTCACTGCACATGAGTGTAACTTTGGGTTAGACACATGAGAGGAACCCAAACTATTACAGAGCTTATCAACTGAACAGATGCTGAAAGGAAGTCAGCATTGCTGAAACCGAGCAGCAGCAGAGAGAGATGGAGCACTGAGCATGTATCACTCCATAAAGAGCACCAGAACTGGAGCACAGATAGTCCAGCACACAGCACTGGTGAACAGAGCAAACAGCCCACTCTGTCACCTCACACTACCTCTTCTCTCACATGAAGGGCACAACCAGTAAAGACAGCAAAGAAATAGAACCTCCTGGAACTCTTCTGAGATCAAAAGTCTTTATTCCTAACTCTAAACCACAAGACAAACAATTCCAGAGCCTCTGCACTTGTTATGCCTTCCCTGTGACACACAGTTTCCCCAACAAGCTACACCCAGTTTTAACTGTTTCCATTGTGCTGATTCAGTGCCAAGCTCTTGGCTGCTCTGGCACTTTGAGTAAACCAATTTCCAGCTCCAATAGCCAAGTGTCACTCCTCACCACCACGGAGCAGTTAACCACACAGGGGTCTTGATTACACCTAGCAGTCCAATTTCCAGTAAGAAACACAACTGAAGAAATGCCCCTGCTGCCTATACAGAACAGTCTTCACCTGCAGAGCCATGCTCAAACACTGTGCTTCCCTCAGAGAGGTTCTGTGCAGGCAGAGAAAACACATTTCTACCAGATGCAGAGCACCTTGCAGTGGATATGCAAAACAACCTGATGTAAGCAAACTCCAGGAGCTAAGGAGAACTTTCCAGTGCAGGGAGTATAACAACAAGTAGTCACATGAAGATATTTAATGAAGATGAAGTGCAAGCTCAGACCAACAGCCAGTTTGAGTAAGAAAAACATTAGCATACAGTTACTTAACAGAATAAAGCCTGGAGCTATATGCAGACCCAGATCATGGGAGTCTGGCTACAGGGTCTGTTTTCCCACACTACTGAATCCCCCACCAAAAATATAGCACTTACCCAACTCGCAAAAGAAGCAGGAACACTTCTGAAAGCTTCTGAACTTTGACTGTGTGTGTTCTGAGATTCATGCTTAGAACAGCTTGACACTTAAAGCAGATGACACCACAGAATGTGGCTTGTCACCATCTGCACCATTCCCATCCTAGAGGACTATTCTGTTCACCAGGCTAGAGGCCTTTACAGTCTCAAAAGTGAGGGAAGAGTTTTGTGTCAACTTCTAAAGTATCATCTGTGCATAGACCAAACAGCTGGCACAAACAAGTTTCACCCAGATAAGCTCCCTTTACAAAAGCACTGCTCAGTCCTATTACACTATAAACTCACTTTAGTTCTTCCAAAACTAAACAGCCTGGTTTGGATGTAGCAAACACAGCCAGTTGAACTCCTCCTCAGGAGGACAGACCTCCTGGAGGGCAACAAACACAACGTATAAAACACTTCTGCACAAAGACCAAGTTTGAGGAACTACAGCCCATCAGAAGCCCAGAGAGGTAACCAGGCCATCATGCAAAGATTTTACTAATCAGCACTTTTTAAATGAAGCAGGATCTTCAAGGATTAGGAGTTAGCAGAGCCCATCCCTGCAAAGTGGGTGTCCACAACTGAATAAGCACAAGACAATTTCAAATCAGTGAACCATTAAGCAAGTGGCCTTGTTTAAAGGCCCTAATGATCAGCTAGACTTTGGCACACAAATTACATAGCTTATTAGATTTTCACGAGGGAAATACTTTCCCCCTCCACCCTCAATCATGCAAGGAAAAACAGCAACAGGTTCCTTCAAGGCAAAGCAGTTTGCTTAGTCTCATAGTTGCTTTGCCTTTTTACATATTGTAAAAAATTACTCAACACATGACCCATTTTCATCAAGTCCAGGAGACAAACTGCTAGTTAGCATCCTTTAAGTTATCTTAAGGACATCAAGGTCTAAGAAAGCAGAGCTTTCATTCTCACACCTGCTTGTGACCATCAGGTGCTCAGCCAAAGCTTTTAGGTCCTGCAAGAAACAGGGAATACTTGGCTCTCCATTAGGATCTTGGGCATGAGACTTGGGCAGAGAGAAGCCTTCCACACCTGGGACTGGTTCCAAATGCTGCCCTGCAGCCCTTCAAAGTATCCCAAGAGTCTCCTTTGGGACAATTAGGCTTCATTCATTCAAGGCCAGGTTGGGTGGGGCATTAAGCAACCTGGTCTAGTGGAAGGTGTCCACTAGACCACGGCAGGGGGGTTGAAATGAGATGAGCTTTAAGGTCCCAAACCATTCTATGAGTCTGTGGTTAGAAGGAAGTATTAAAAAAAGCAAAACTAAGAGGAGGAGGCTTACATCAGCCCTGATACAAAGGACTGATTGCTTATCTCCAAATTATCTCTGAGAGGAAACTGTTTATTTTTGCCTTTACTTGAACAGATAAGAATTTAACCAGAAAAAAAAAGTGACTGTAAATCTTCTCAAACTATACTTATTATAGCACACTTAACTCTGGACTCCTATTTAAGTCACATGCAGGAACACAGGGAAATTACAAAAAAAAAAAAAAAAAAACATGCCAAATAGAGTCAGATTACATCAGTACGGACAAAAAGTAAGTTTAGGAACCAAGCTGCAAATTCTAGGATTTACTCCTTTCTCTAGTTTTATAGCGACTGTGGTTTTCAGCCCACCATCCACTAGGGTGGTGAGAACCCATGCACACCTGTACCCGGACGGGGGGGAAAAAACCAAGCAAAACCAAACCTCCTTTTAACCATGTTCCCTTTGTCATGTAAGCTCATGTTCATAGGTAGCGAATGCCACCTTGTTTCTGTTCGGGGGACCCAGCCCTACACCAGCCGCATCAGCTGCACCGCACCCCCGCAACGACGCGCCTAAAATTATTCCGAATGATCCATGAAACAGTTAAAATTATGGCATTCATAGTAATTCAGGTATTAAAAAAAAGAGAAAAAAAAAAAAAGAAAAGTGGATAGGCAGAGAAAGGGGGGGAAAGGGTGGTTCTCCTTGTCCGCATGAAAGATTAAGATAATCACGAATCGCTTCTACAGCGCCGCCGGCAGCTTTGCTCCGCACTCCTGCTCATCCCTCCGGACAGCGACTGGTCGCCCTCCGGACAGCGGCCAGCACCAGGGACACCACAAAAGGCTCCGCAGCGGCAGCAAGCCCCAAAAGGCTCCGCAGTGGCAGCAAGCCCCCGCCGCTGGACACGACCCGGGCACAGCCCCGCGGTTCCCGGTACGAGCCAGGCTCCTCCGGCCGCTTAATGGCGGCCTCAGCCCCACGCGCCCCCCGCTCCGGCCCACACTGCCCTCACTGCCCTCACCTGAGGCTCCGCCATGGCGCAGGACCCCCATGAGCAGCAGGAGCAGCGCAGGGCGAGGCGAGACCCACATGGCGACGCGGAGGGAGCGGGGAACGGGGACTGAGGCCGGGGAAGGCCGGGCAGCTGGGGCGGGGCGGGCGCTGGGGGCGGCCCGCAGGCGGGGCTCGCCCGCCCGCCCGCCCGGCTGGACGGAGCCGCTCCCGCCCCCTCCGGCACCTGCGGCCGGGCCCGGCCGGGAAGGGCGGTGGGAGAGCCCAGGGGAAGCGCTTGGCCGCGGTAACAGCTGCGAACTCCTAAAATTGCACTGTGGAGTTCGGACCGGCAGTCTGGGACTTGGGGTTTAACTTTGGAGCGTGAAGAGACCCCACTTCTCAGCAAACAAAATCCTCACCCAACCGTGCCGTCGGGAAAACAGTTGGGGCGAATAATTTGTATGATTGCTACACCCTCAGCATCAGTGACAAGGCTACAGAATGGTTATTTGCCAAAGGCGTGTTGTGACAGGATAACAGAAATGGCTTCACACTGAGGTTTAGATTGGATATTAGAAGAAATTCTTCCCAGTGAGAGTGGTAAGGCCCTGGCACAGGAAAGCTGTGGCTGCCTCATCCCTAAAAGTGTCCAAGGCTGGCTTGGATGGTTGCTCTGAGCAACCTGGGAGAGTGGAAGGTGTCCCTGCTAGTGGCAGGAGTTTGGAAAGAGATGATCTCTAAGGTCCACCTGGGAGAAGGTTGGCATTGTACCCAGCTGTCAGAGATAAGAAAGGTGAGCACAAACCGACTGGCACAAATGGCATTTATTCTCCAACCAGTGGCTCGAAAGCCGGATGCTGTCTCTGATTTGGCTTGTTGGGAACGCTGCACTCTGGCTTTTCCCTGCTCAGATCGGGGCTGGAGTGGAGCACCTGAGCGCTGCTGCGGCCTTCAGCTGGGAACAGAGCGACTGCTGCACAGCAAAAGCTGCCCAGGCCATCGCAGAATCACTTAGATAGGAAAAGACTTCTGAGATCATCAAGGTCAACCTGTGACTGAACACCGCCGTGCCAAGCAGACCACGGCACTGTGTGCCAAGTCCAGCCTTCCCTTAAACACCCTGAGGGCGGTGACTCCAGCCCCGCCCCGGGCAGCCGTGCCGAGGCCGGCCCACCCCCGCTGCGGGCGGGTTCTCCCCGCTGCCCAACCGTTCCTCCCGGCCGCCAGGAGGCGTGCGCGCACCGCGGGCCCGCGCCTCAGGGGCGGCGGCGGCGGCGGCGACGACTGTGGCGAGGCCATGGCGGACCGGTTGACACAGCTGCAGGACGCCGTCAACTCGGTGAGGCATTTCTCACATTTCATTTTCGGGCCGCTGCCTCCGCTCGCCCGTGGCCGCGGGGCACGGCACGGCACGGGCTGCGCCGCCTGTGCGGGGGTGCGGTGATGCGGCCTCCCGCCCGCAGCCCCCCGGCCGGGAGAATGGCCACGGGTGTGAGGTGCGCGCGCTCCACACGGCCGGGGTGCTGGGCGGGAGGGGGTGCGCGTGGAGCCGGGGGTGGCTGGAGCGGTGGGCCAGGGTGATTAACGCCGTGGTAATTGGTGCCGGCAGCTCGCGGACCAGTTCTGTAACGCCATCGGGGTGCTGCAGCAGTGCGGCCCGCCGGCCTCCTTCAGCAACATCCAGACGGCCATAAACAAGGATCAGCCCGTGAATCCCACGGAAGGTGAGCCCGGCTCCCTGTGTCCCCTGCACGCGAAGGTGCGGCGGGGCGGTGCGCTCGGGAATGCAAAATGCGGCCTCGGCAAATAATTCCCCCTTAGCTGGTGGAGTGCTGGAGTCGTCAGTGGATGTCGGCTGCGCTTTCTGCATAGCATTGTGACAGCAGAGTTGTGCTCGTTTCTCATAATTCCCTGAGTGATTGCCTGAGTTGTGCTGTGTTTTGTGCAGAGTATGCCCAGCTGTTCGCAGCTCTGATCGCTCGCACTGCCAAGGATATCGATGTTCTCATAGATTCCCTGCCCAGTGAAGAATCCACAGCAGCTTTGCAGGTAGGAGTTTTCCTAATTCCAGTGTCGGAACGCTCCTGAAAGCAAACTTCCTCCTTTTTTTTTTAAACACATTTTTTCATCCCTAAGCCATGAGGTCATTGAAAAATAATTTTAGTGCAAACCTGAATTTTTCATGAGGGTAGCCTGTGAGTACTTTGTAGGCTCAGTGGAAATACTGAATTTTCATCTAGTTCCAAATAAAATTATAATCAGTGACAATATTTTAAACTTAGTTTTCTGTTAAAATGTAAAAAAAAAAAGGTGATTTTATCATGCCACCACTATACTAGAAACTGCTTATCCTTTCTTTTTTTTTCAGATATTAACAGAACAAATATAACAGTACTGATGCTTTGAGCATTGTTCATTATTTCATTCTTCTTTTTTCTCCTTGTGTAATAATTCATATTTTCTCACATTTCATTTTGTAGCCACCTAACCAACACTACAGAAGTCTTTTGTTCTTCCTCTTTGTTTCTGGTTAAAGAGTTTGCAGGGTGTCATTTAAGATCTTCAGCTCTGTCACAAAATAATTCCATCACTTTTTAATAACAAGGAGTCTTCCTTTGAACCAGTCAAACTTGGTTTTTTTTTTTTTTTCCTATTGTTTCACAGATTTTACCTATTAAAACCATCTTCTTTTTTTTTTTTGTTTGTTTGTTTGATTCTTAATGGCTGGATTTCCATGAAGTATTTTCTTTTTGGAATGCATAAAGGATGTAGAAGACAAACCTGATGAGCACCTTTAAGATCACCTAGAAGTTTTAAACCTGCATTGATACTCTGTAACCATTCAAAAGTGTTTTGCAGAAGATTGACAGCAAATGGGCTAAAGAGAAATGATTTGGCAGTGCCATCACGTTTGGTTTTAAACAGAGGAGGTTAAATTTGGGAACTTTTCTAGTCACAGTAATTGCTGAACATCCTAATTGGCCTCGTTAACACTAGCATAATTTCCTATAAGTGCATTTTTAATAGCTGAAGATAGAATGCCTGCTGCAGACAAATTCCAGTTTATTCCATGACTGAGCAAGGTCTGATCAAAGTGGCAGCTGGTGTGAGCAAAGCAGAGTGCTCCAGAAGGAGGAGCTGGTGATCCATAGGGATATGCTTTCCTTAGAGGTGATACTTCAACAGTTTCTTACTGTCTTAATGAAGAACTTCATGTCATGATACTTTCTGTCTGGTGTGATTTTAAGATAAATTAGCTTGGATTCTATCACTTGGATTCCAGTTTTGATTTTTATTTTCTGTTTCTTAATTTGGTGCAGTATTAAATATTCTGATAGTCTTCAAAGACATGATTTTGAAGATGCTTGAAACACTCTCAAGTATGCACTATAGGTTTAGTTGAGAAGTGGTAGATAATACTTGGTTAATTAGCAACTAGAAAAAAGTTGTTTAGCAACTAGAATAAAGTTGTCTTGGTGTATGTTTCAGATCTGAGTCTTGTCTTAAATTATAAAAGGAGCTGCTAGATGAATGCTCAACACAATTTACCTGCCCTTGTGAGTTCCCTTTTGGTGAAGTTGACAGTACAAATTCTGCTCTAATCTGTGAATTAGTTGCAGTCAACTATTAAACAGGAGAACCTTGTTGTTTTTAGGGAGCACCAGCTGCTCCCTCAGCATCCTTGAGTAGCCAAGTCACTTTAGGCTTCTGTTGAAGATCCTTGCTTTTCCCTGTTGCCCAATACCAAAAGAAGAAACTCTTGCAAGAGTGTTAAAATAGTAAAATAAAAAGCAAGCCTTTATTGGAAGCTTCCAGGTGTCCCAGTGGTCATGGACACAACCAGCATCAGATTTCTACAATTTTATGCGTTTTAACAAATTAGCATATCTAATAAATATTGCCAATTAGAAGAGTAGTTGGTTAGGTAGTTTTCCCTGCATTTTACCCCATTGGAGTTGTTCCAGGGGCTTCTTTGCCCCATTTCTTGTGTGTTCTCAGATTCTGGTTGGAAAACAAAACATCCTGGTCAGGCTTCTTCTTCATAAGAATAAGACTGAACAGAGTTCCAAGTATGCATTAGAAGGTTTAGCTTATTGTTCTCAAGGGGAATGGTAGGAAGAATACTAGGACTATGTGATAATAGTATCCAGAGGTACAAATATATGAAAAATACATAAAAAGCCAAAACTCTTTGGGCATGATCCCGGTTTTGCTTTGAAGGCTGAGAGCCTGTACCGGCTGGAGGAGGAGAACCACGAGGCGGCGGCGCGGCTGGAGGAGGTGGTGTACCGCGGGGATGTGCTGCTCGAGAAGATCCAGAGCGCCCTGGCCGACATCGCCCAGTCGCAGCTGAAAACGCGGAGCGGCACCCACAGCCAGCCCCTGCCCGAATCGTAGCTCCAGGGGGCAGCGCGGCCCTGCCCGAGGGCCTCGGGAACGCCTCTGGATACACCGGGAATGGCTGGGCTGGCCCGGCCCTCCCGCGGGGCTGCCCGCGCTCTGCTCCGCGTCTGGAGCGGCGACTTGGGCACCGCTCGGCTGCGAGTTTTGTGTGAGAAACGCTTCTACAGGAGCTCTGTTACGGATCGGCGTGGACTGATGTTTCTTTGACTTAAAACGAGCTTTCTGTTCACAAATATGACTTCAATCGAATTTGTTACATATTACAAGTATTTGTATAAATTAATCCGACTATGGTCGTGGTATGTTTTTTTTTGTAAGCCTCAGACACCTAGGAGTTGGCCAGAGTTCCCTGGAGACCAGTGCTGTGAATGCAGTTTTAATTAACAGCACTGGTAGTGTTGGTTGGCTGCTTTACCACCCTTTACAAAACATGAAAGGATAAGTAAACTCTGATGTTTAAAGAGTGATTGTTCTTGTCATTGGCATTGCATTTGCAAAGAAATAAACCTGCAGGTGTCTGATATTGACATTTATTATTGTTTGTAATTCACAAATGAGCCTTTGAGTCCATTGTTGCCACTGACACTCTTGCTCTTGCTTGTGCTATTTCTCTGCTTTTACTGATATACTGTATTTTCTTGGCATCTAGTGAGTGCCTCTAAAGCTGGCAGTGATGGGGAAGCATTGGATGACTGGATAAAAATCAGCAGTGAGAAAACTGAAAAAAGCTTATTACATAAAGCTGCTTTTCAGTGTAAGCAGTGGCTGCTGTATGAATGCTGTGATCTTAAGCAGCAAGATTCCTGTTGTCCCTAAGGTGCTCTACAGAGGTATATTTATCTTCACACAGTCACAGAGTGAATTTCTGCTCTTTGTTGCAGGACTAGAGAAATACTAGTGTCTCTTACGATATTTGAAATAAAACCCCAACACCAAACCAGCAGCTAATGTAGGGTTCAAAGCATGAACTTGGGGTTAAACTTGCTCATTTTCTGTTGTCTTGAATTACCAGCCTTGTTATAGCAGGATGTTTGTTGCCACATAACATCTGCTCGTTTCCTGATCAAAACCACCTGTTTCTATATATTGACTACACTGTCATTGACTTGAAAGTTACACATATTGCTAATGCACCCAGACAAATCAGAGCAATTCAAAAATGCCTTTAGCATGCAACAAGTGTAGCACAGCACAGTGTTTCGAGGATTAAAAAAGACAAAGGTGTTCCTACCTGTAACAAATACTAAAACTGTAAGTACTTAATGAGACTGGTATTTCATTGCTTAATAATATTTTATTAAATGTGCGTATCTGTAGTCATAAATTTTATCTGCTGTTGTGGAACTCTTGTACAATCAGATTCTGCAGAAGGAAAAAAACATTGGAGGGTGAACAGACTACAGTACAGCCCTAGGCCTATGGCAGCTTGTCCTTGATTTATTTTGCCCATGTCCTGGGTAGGCTTGAGAGGCCAGATTTTCATTTGAAGTCGGTCCTGGGGCCTGGTTTTTGGTTTTTTTCTGGAAAAACTACAACCAGTGCTTCTCAAAATGGTTTGGATTAGGGTGGGTTGAATTTTTGTTGTTAGTTTGCTTTTTGAATTAGTGGACTTGAAAAGAGGGAAAAGTTTGGGCTTTGTGGATTTTTTTTTGAGATGTCTTAAATTCAGATACGTTGCTGGAAAAGGGATTTGATCTTCATAGTAGATTCCCTGTTACAGCTTAACATGTGCATCACCTCACACTTGTTAACTTGGGAGCTGTGGGAGACAGTACATCTTCAGGAACCACAGTTCTTCTCATTTCATAGCCTTCTATTCTTTTATTCCTGAAACTTGCTCTATTTCAGCAGCCTGATACTGCCTAACTGTGGAAGCTCTTGCTTCTAGTTGCTGTTTAATCATCAAATAAGTGGTCATACTTGGAAGTGGACCTTAAGCAGAGTATAAATAAGTTTCATCCTAAGTATGTTTGATGTTTCAATACTTGAGCTGTTGTAGATTTTCACCTGCTCTTTCACAGTCTGCAGCTTGGTCAGCAAAGTGTGTATCTTCTGAGTCTGACACAAGAAAATAGGGAAAACATTGATTTGCTACAGCTCTTTAATGGACAAAGCATTAGATAGGGGCTGGAGATGGTGATTCCTTTGCCCTTTATCATGTGCTGATTTGTCCAGCTGCTGCTATTGGGGTTTGAACATCTCTGTTCAGAATACACTGTGTGATGGTAGTGATCTCCTTGTACATGGGCAAGAATTGTTGGGCAAGCAGGATTACAGGGTCTGGGTCATTTATAGCACTCCTACTTTTAGTGCATTAGAAAAAGTGTGGGAGTCAGAGAATCATAGAATGGAATGGGACCTTAAAGCTCATCTCATTCGAACCCCCTGCTGGACACCTTCCACTATCCCAGCTTCCTCAGAGCCCCATTCAGCCTGGGCTCGGACACTGCCAGGGATGGGGCAGCCACAGCTTCTCTGGGCAACCTGTGCCAAGGCTTCAGCACCCTCACAGGGAAGAATTTCTTCCTAATATCCAATCTAAACCTGCTCTCTGTCTGTGTGAAGCCATTGCCCCTTGTCTTATCACTCCAGGCCCTTGTCAAGAGTCCCTCTCCATCTTTCCTGTGGGCTCTCTTCAGGCACTGTAGGGCCTCAATGAGGTCACCCCAAAGCCTTCTCTTCTCCAGGCTGAACAATCCCAATTCCCTCAGCCTTTCCTCCCAGCAGAGCTGCTCCATCCCTCTGATCCCCTTGGTGTCCCTGCTCTGGCCTGGCTCCAGCAGCTCCCTGTCCTTCCTGTGCTGGGATCCCAGAGCTGGATGCAGCCCTGCAGGGGGGGCTCAGCAGAGAGGGGCAGAGGGGCAGAATCCCCCCCTGCCCTGCTGCCCTGGAGCTCTGGGCTGGGGCAGGGCCAGCTCTCACCCACAGCCCCCAGGTCCTTCTGCCAGGGCTGCTCCCTCTGCTCATCACTAGCCTGTTTGACATTGTGTCTTCCTTGAGAAGCCTTGACTGCTTCCCAAATTTTAATACCAGAGAGAGGGGGGGGACGGGGGCGGGGGGAACAAAGCAGACATAGCAGCTGGTAACAAACATATGAGATTACCTGCAAGAGAGTTGTGAAAGGAAACAGGTTTAGATGAGAATAGATGGGGGTAGAGTATGTGGGAAGAATACAGAAGGATTGAGCAATGGTTCTGCATGTTATGTTGGACAAGGAGTACTGTCCAGTGAACAAATTGGGCTTTGAAGAAAGATAGTACAGAGCATAATGGAAAATTCCATTGAAAAACAATCTCAGCCACTTCAAATGAGCAGGATCATCTCACACTGGGAATCCATACAGCCGACTGGCAAAGATGTTGGAATCAATTTAGTAAACATAAGCAACTGATCAAAGCGTAGTATTTTTTACTATAAACAACCATGCTTGGAGGAAAGGAGCACCTCGCAGCAGCTGTTCTCTTTTTCAGAGACAAGAATACAGAGGAATTTGTACACTTGTTTTTAAAGGTACTGGGGAAAGTACATTAACATTATTTTAGTTTAATGTCTGTATAGAGTTAATCTTGGCTTCTAATACTGATGATCTTGGAAGATCTGGGAGCTTCTGCTGTGTGTGGCATGGGGAAAGTGTCTTGGCCATCTCTGCAGACTTGATACCAAAAGATTTTGGGAGTTTTCAACAATACAGGCGAGAGACTGGCAGGCTGGAGAGCAGCTCTGCTCAGATGGAGCTCAGACCTTGGTACTCAGCAGGCTGAGCATGAACCAGCAGCTGGCCCGGGAGTACAACAGGCCAGCAGCATCCCGGGCTGTGTTAGGGGGAGCACAGCCTGGAGATCAAGGAAAGTGATCACTTCCTTGTGTTCAGCACGTGTTGGAGTGCACCTGGAACACTCCCAACAGCCGTGGGCCTCCAGGGTCAGCATGGGCTGGAGCACATCCCCTGTGAGGAGAGGCTGAGGGAGCTAGGCTGGGAACAGAAATGGCTTTGGGACACCTAAGAGTAGCCTGCCCATGGAATGGCTTTGGGGACGCCTAACAGCAGCCTGCCCACACCTAAGGGGGCTTATGAAAGGACAGGACCAGGCTGTTCACAGTGGTGCTTGGCAGAAGGAGGATGATGGTGGACAGAGATTGGAACAACACAGATTCAGACTGGTCACAAGGAAAAGCGTTTTCCACATTGGGACAAATAAATTTTGCAATGCGATCCCCAGAGAAGCTTGAAATCCTGGGAGGTTTTTCAAGACATGGCTGCTTAAAGTTCTGGCCAGCCTCATCTGACCTCACAGCTGACTGACCTCTGCTCAGGAGGGGGAATTAGACTTCTCCTGAGGTCCCTTCTCTTGATCCTGTGGATACAAGACACGCACAGCTTCAGAAAGAGCCAACCACGTGTTAAGGAATGTTGTGTCCCCGTTATAGAAAGGCAGATCTGGAGTGCAGAAAATTTGAGGTATCTCATATCAGCCTCATTCCTATTGATGAGACTTTGTGATGTGCTGGGAGGCCACTAAGTTGACCTTATGTGTGGTGTGAAATTCCACACTGTAGCGACCCAAGTTTCCAACAGGTGCCCTTGGAGAGTGTGATATGCAAAATCCACATCCTACACTTAGAGAAAATTGATCTGTCAGATGATGTTGACTCATTGTTAGACAAAGGCAGACTCCTCTACAGAAAGAAATTGTATTTGTGTTTTACATCGCTTGTTATAAAGTCTTACATAAGAAATAACAAAAGTGCAATTTTCAGGCATCAAACCTGAGGCTAGAGAAAAAGTTTTATTCTAGCTTTTTCTTTAAGATCTGTGGAAGAAAGCTTGAATGACTTTTATTGACTTAAAACCATTTTATTGATTGACTGACAGTAACATTTTACCTGTAACCCATGATCTGGCAACAAAGAGTACAGAAAACAAAGTTTGCTAGCTTACGTTCACATTTCAGGTATGTCAGACACCATTCTAGGTGCTCGCAGTAAGTGGCATCCATAGTGGAAATGAACTTCAGGAAGCTTCTGTGTATTTCAATGTTTTTAGTGTAACAAGCTTGACAATGACTGCATGATGTTTGTGTGCACTTAGATGCAGGTTTTATGTTTATTTTTGTTTCCTAGAAAGCCTTGTAGGCTTGTTCACTGTAGCTAGACCAGGAATTTTATATTCTTGCTGCTGCTGCTTACTCACCAGGCATGGACAAGCAGCTGAACACATTCACCTTGTGCTCTGAGCACAAAGGATTGTCTATTTTACAGCTGTTTACATCAGAACCATGTTTCTTTTGAATTTCTGTTTGTACCTAACACTCAAAAAGCATAATACAACAGTGCAAACAGTTTTCCACTGACCATTTTAACTTGATATTTGCTTACTGTAAATATTTCTTGGGTCCTGGGTTTAGCCTCTTACACGCTTCACTGATGGCCTGAATGAATAATTTTGTGAAGCAGAAATTTGTGGCTGAGTACGGACTGTGTAATTTTGCTCTGAGACATCCTTCCTCCACCCTGCCCACTTAAAAAGAGAAGATTGGAATAAAAGCCTTCTTTCAGGAAAAAACCTACTCCATTCTATGACTGTGTGGGAAAGCAATTAAATGCACATTAACTTTCCACATGTGCTACAAAAAAATCCCAATTGTTTTTTCAAGCCATGACCTGAGAGAGAAGTCACATTCATTAAAGGAAGCACAACACCTTTGAAGCTAAGAGCTCAGAAGAAGAGGGCTCTTACACTTGGGATTGTGGAGGTAGGACTTCTGCAGGAGTTTCTCTGGTGCTTTCTCCAGGTATTGCAGAATGATGAATAGGCAGAAGTAACGGTATATGTGCTTGGTGCCTTCCACTGGCAAAGACAGGGGAAGGCAGATTTTATTTCAGCACTGAAGAAGATCGATATAGAAGGAAAAATGCCAGGGCAGTCAGGATACAATTGTTCCCAACCTAACAAACCTTGCTGAAAAGAAAAAAAATCTTGTTCCCTCTCTCTGTTTTCTTTGCCGAGGTATCAGAAAAAGTGTGGGTTCTCCTAACACCCTGCCATTTTATTTTGAATGCTCATGTTAGCAAACAATATAAGAAAGGATTCATTCCAAAAACTGGGCAGTGTTCAGATGTGCCAGTGAGCACGGTGGGTGTTACTCTTTGGGACTGAAGGCATAGCTTTGACAATAGAGGTTTTCTCTTGGTGGGGATCTAAAAATAGCAATAGGCTGCTGCCAGGAAGCTTTCCCGGTGTGGCAGTGCAGTGAGAGTGCAGTAATTTGTCCAGCTACAGAAAAGCCACCAGAATCATCCAGCTGTTGTCAAATGGTGATTGATGGAGTAGAAGCAGACCCTGTATTTCCCTGGTCCCAGGTACTTGTGTGTGAAGCTAAGGAGGCATCCTGACTGTCCTCAGCACCACAAAGCAGGGCATGTGCCTCTCTGTGCAGCTCCTGTGGGATTTACAGAGGCACAGTGTAAAACATGGAAGGGAAATACTGCAGAGAAGAAGAAAAACATCTTGGATTAATTCAAGGACAGTGAGTGAGTGTCTAATGCCACCTCACAGCAGATGTCCTGGTGGCCCTCCTCGCTCCCCACAGCGTCAGTCAGGGCTAGGGCTGCAGCATGGATGTGCATTCACCCTTAGCAATGGAGAAGCCAAGTCACACCTAAATTTGATTACTAAAGGATGCATGATGCCTTCCCCAAAAGGCACTGACTTTGAACATAAAATGATGGAACTGGTTCAAATTACATGGTTTTAATTTGTGCTGTGGGAGCCAGCTATGGAAAGGTGCCTACAGTGGATCTGGGTGGAGTGTTCCAGCTTGCCTCTGGCATCCAAGAGCCCAAACCTGAGTGCTTTAGCAAAGGAGAACTCACATTCCCAGGCACTCTATAAGGCCTGAGGTTTTCAGGTGCCAGACAGATCCATGGCGAACTCAGGGTGGGATCTGCCCTTGCTGGTGTTGGTCAACAGTAAGAGAAACCCTTCCTGTGGTTCCAACAGGCTGGCTTATGTGCTGAGAGGGCGTGAAATTGTCCAGTGAGGCAGAATGGGCAGCTCTGACTTGTTCTGGTGTGCTCAAGCATGCAAAGGGCAATTATGCTCTGGCATTAGTATTTTTCAGCAGAGAACAATCATGTTTGGCTGCTTTCTCTGCAGGTATTTTGAAGCAGCTTCAGATGAATGAGTTGGGATCCACTTGCACCTGTGTGGTTCCTTCCACCTGGTCCTTAATTGACCAATTAAAAGTAATCGAGTAATAAATCCCTGCCTACCTGTCTAACAGGAGAAGGAATTCAGGAGGTGGGGCATGATAAAAGGCAGTGGTTTTAATCTCAGGTGTAGCTGGATAGTGAGGGATCAATTTTCTCTTCACAAAAGTTGTCATGAGCTTGTATGATTTAACAAAATGGCTCAGCATCTGTAGATGCCAGTGATCCTGAACTGTGTGACTTGTTCTTTATGCTTAGGTCATATCTAATTGTCTGTTGTGTAACAGTGGATATCAACCTCATCTGAAGGCCTGACTTTGATAGGCTGTGGAATGCACAGTAAATTGTAGGCTAAAATGCAAAAAAACCATTCATTTCAGAGAAAATATATCAGGAAGAATCCTATGGAGCAGGGTCAGAAATGAATCTGATCATTAGAGTAATGAAGTGATAATATTTACCACAATAAGCAAGATTGTGCCTATATCCTGCACAGCTCTTTGTGCTTGGTGGCTGCCAGAATAAAGCTGCAACAATGGAACTTCTGAAACAAGAAAGTTAAAGTTCAAATGAGTTGTTGTTCCCCTCCTAAAGGGAACTTGTGGTTCCTTTCTGTCCACCCCATCTGACACTGAGGGACAGCAGAACTTTGGCAGTTACCTGTCCATTTTCCAGAGTCACCTGTGTTCAGTCCAAGCCATTGTGACTTACGGCTTTTCAAAAAAGCATCAGCCCCAGCCTTAGTGACAGGGATTGTTAAAATTCTTTGTTGCCTCTTCATGGCATAGAACTGGATTGTTTCTTAGATTCAAGCACTTCATCTCTTCCTCCTGCAGGGAATGGGCACCTTACCTGTGCCCTTGATTATCTGTGCTCACTTCCTGTGGTTTTCCAGTATTGATGGCTCCTGGGCCATGGTGGTGTGGTTCCTGTGTTTGGGTTGTGTCACTGGATTCTTGGAACTGAACACCACATGGTGCTGTGCAGCCAGTTTTGCCCCTCTGGCAGCCCCTTCCTCTTTCATCCTGTGTTTAGCCCTTGTTACGTTAATTCTGGCCAGCACACGCACAAAACATGATCTCTGGTGTTAGCAGAGATTTATTACTCTGCCCCACTGAGGTCAAAGGGGATGGGATTTCCCAGAAACGGGACTGCAGGATTGCACTGGAATGCTTGTGAAGAGACATTGCACTGCACAACTTTGAATTCCCGTTTTTGCTTATGATTCATAATCCTGACGTACTCAGGAACTCTCGATCAGACACAATAGAGGCAGCTGCTGCACTTGCCAGAGATGCATTGTTCTGGTGTTTTAACTCTCCTTAACCTTGTACTGAGGAGAGAAGTGTGCCAGAATTGGTTACGAGGAGGCACTCTTCCTTATGACAACCTGGATGGATTCCTTTCTTTCAAAATCTTCAGCTCAGTCCTTTGAGAGCACATCTTCATGTCAGTCTCTTAATCTAGAAGAACACAGCTGTAGAGAACAAAGAGTCTCTGTTTGAACTGTTTGTGGTCATGTTTGCTCACAGTTTTCAAGGGATACCCACACACCACTCTGTCAAACACTAGATTCAATGTCAGGCTTTTCTCTCAAAAATGTTCCACCTTGCCTGGAATCACTCACATTGTCACTCATCCAGACAGATGGATTGAGAATGCGTGGATGTGGTCCATGTTCTAGTGGGAGGAAGGGGGAGTCACAGCCTCCAGTCTTTGCACACAGACACAGAGTAGAAGTGGAGAAGGGATGCAAAGATTCACCATTCCAGAACAATCTGTAACCCCAGGTTGAATAGTTTCAGGTGCTGAGCAGGGAGATTAATAAAATCCCATTTGAGAGACTTGAGGGAGTTCTCAGATTCACTCCATGGGCACAGCTTTCAGAGGGATACAATTCATGCCTCTCTTAAAGGAAGGCTGGCTTGACCTACATATTCCTGGAACAGACACTTGAGACAGGAAGCCCCTCAAACAGCTAGATTTGGTGGCTAATTAAACTGAATAGACAAAGAAGAGGTATTAGAAAACAAAAGGTGAACATTGTGCACAAGGTTTTATTATTGCAATAATAAATTGCACCCATACCCCATCAGGAGGGACAGGTGTTACAGTTTGTCCATCCAAACCCAGCATTTTGCCTTGGAGCAGTAGGAAACGATTTTCTTTGTGTCCCTCATTGCAGCAGCTTTAGGGAGATCTACCTAAAGAACCACAGAACTGCTCCATTCCATGCTGGCCACCAGATGAGGGGACATCAGCTGGGGACAAAGCTGGCCTTTGTTACCTGGGAGGGCAGCAAATGTGTGTGTGAGGGGCAAGGATGGGGTAAGTTACTCAAAAGACAAATCAGTCGGGTTCCCCAGTGCAGACAGATCTGTGTGCCCACCGCACAGCTGTGCCTGCAGTCTGACAGGATAAAGGACCAGGGAAGGACTAGGGCCTGCTCTAATTCAACAGCACCTTAAAGGGGAGGTGTGTCCATTTGTCACCAGAGCCACATGCACAACAATGACCAAAGCCACAGTGTCCTCTGGACATGATACTACAACATGAAAGCTGTATTTTTAGAGTTTCCTGACTGAGGCTGATTTTCTCCCCCATGCAGCCAGTGAGGTGCCACATTTTGGAGCATAATAATGCTCCAAACCAAGGAAACCATTTAATCAGGTGTTTTAAGCTTGCATGCCTTAATACTGCAAAGGATGGGGATTTACAATAAATAAACTTTGTGAAATGGGTATAAGTTGGGGGGGGGGGGGGGGGGGGGAAATAGCCTGATTGCCTGAAAGGTTTAGAGATCCAGAATATATCAACAATGTGCTTTAATTACTCTTTGTATTAATGCCTCTGTCAATGCTACAGCTTTTCTAACTCTCTGTTTGGGGGTGGAAAAAGCAGTCTAGGATGACTCACAGGTGTCTGGAAAGGCCAGAATACTTTTCTCCTTGCATGTTTTATTACAATATTTTTAAGAAATTACTGTAGAGTGATGTCACTCAAGGAAAATGTCATCCCACCAGAGCTGCCCACAAGTTTGCCTTTATAAAGAAGGTTGAATAGTTCAGTCTGTGTTAATGGTTAAGCTGACCAGACATTTCTCACTGATTGCATTTTCTTTGATGTCCTTTTGGAGAGGCCGTGGCACAAGGGGTTTGCAGACGTACCTCATTCCCAAGTCTGCTGTGTTTACTTATCACATGTTTGGAGATACCTGCTTTGGCATATCAATGTTAAAAACAGCTTCAGGTGCTGAGCAGGGAGAAGAAGAATCCCATTTGAGAGACTTCAGAGAGTTCTCAGATTCACTCCACAGGCACAGCATTCAGAGGGATGCAATTCATGCCTCTCTTAAGGGTAGGCTGGCTTGACCTGCATACTCCTGGAACAGACTTTAACCAGGAAGCCCCCAGACACAGCTAGCCAGATTTGGTGGCTAATTAAAATAAATACAGGACAGGTAATAGAAAGCAAAAGGTGAACATTGTGCACAATGTTTTGTTATTGAGTACTGAGGTCACTGTATCAGACTTCAACAATTTCTCCCCACTAGGGCTTGTCATGTGCCGCCTGAGAACCAGAGTGGGTGTCAGCACAGAGGAGTCTTTGGTACCTCTGCTTCTGGCCAGTGAATTATGTGCTTGTCCCACTGTCCCTGGGGCCAGACTCTCTTTCCAGACTCATGAGAAATACAGATGATTATTCTAAACTGAGGTATGTCAGTACAGCAAAATGATTCCAAGTGTCAGAAGATGGGAGATAGAAAGAGGGAGAATGTAATTCACTGATAGATGATAAACATAACACTGCAGGCATCACACAATTGTTAACCTACTATTTCTGCATCTAGTCTCCTTGACCCATCACCCATTCTGCCTTTACACTGAGTTGGAGCTAAGGCAGCTGGATTCACCAGCTTGATCCCAAGGATGCTGCCCCTCAACCCAGCATTTCCTGCATCCACTTTGCAAAGCTTTTCACATCCCATTTTTGCCTGGCAGGTGCTGTCTGTGTCTGCCAAACTCCTGTGGCACCTCACTCCAGTAGCTTCCCTGGGCTCCCTCGAGGACCTGGCACAGCTGTCCTCCCAAAACCCAGCAGCCTCACAGCTGGCTCTGCTGCCCAAAAACCCTTCATGCTGCTGTGGGAACTGTGCTTTCTCCAGAAAAACTGAGCTGCTGTCCCAGGAGAGAGAAGCTGTTACCAGGAACAGAGGAGATCAGAAACATCTCGGCCATGGGCTTTATCATGCCTGTTGTCAGGGTCTGGAGAAGGGAAATCTTTGCGAGAGGAGAGGAGAGGAGAGGAGAGGAGAGGAGAGGAGAGGAGAGAGGAGAGAGAGAGGAGAGGAGAGGAGAGGAGAGGGAGGAGAGGAGAGGAGAGGAGAGAGGAGAGGAGAGGAGGAGAGAGGAGAGGAGGAGAGGAGAGGAGAGAGAGAGGAGAGGAGAGAGAGGAGAGGAGAGGAGAGGGAGAGGAGAGGAGAGGAGAGGAGAGGGAGGAGGAGGAGAGGAGAGGAGAGGGAGGAGAGGAGAGGGAGAGGAGAGGAGAGAGGGAGGAGAGGAGAGGAGAGGAGAGAGGAGAGGAGGAGAGGAGAGGAGAGGAGAGGAGAGGAGAGGAGAGGAGAGGAGAGGAGAGGAGAGGAGAGGAGAGGAGAGGAGAGGAGAGGAGAGGAGAGGAGAGAGAGGAGAGGAGAGGAGAGGAGGAGAGGAGAGGAGAGAGGAGAGGAGAGGAGAGGAGAGGAGAGGAGAGGAGAGGAGAGATTTTTGTCTTCACTCGTTTCTTCCCATCCTTCCTAATTTTTCTTCTCCCTTATAAATACTTTTTACTTGTGAAGATTGATGGTTCTGTGAGCTTATAGTTTCCTCCCAGGATGGATACTGTGTGTGTAGTGGGCTGTGGGGTCACAGTGATTTAAACCAGCAGCACTGTTCCCCTTGGAAGCTCTGTCCCCCTGTGATTTTAGGCATAGTATTTCCCAGTGGCACTGCAGGTCTCCTTAATGGCAGACAAGCAGTTTGCTGCACCTTTTTAAGTGCCTCTGGCTTTTTCACAATATAAAAATAAGCCTGTCCTGACCTCTTTTGAGGTCATTTCTTAGGAACATGATCTCCACTGATGCTGGAGGGTTCCAAAACCTTTCAGGAAGCATTTTAAGTACAGTGCGTTAGACTTGGCCTTCTTTCTGAGCCTGATTCAGCACTTAACGCGTGCACAGCCTGGCCCGTTGGTACTATACCATTTGCTCCAAGCTGTGCACATCCTGAGCTGCCTCTGCTGGGAAGCAATGGATCAGCTTCTCATCATGCTCCCTGTCTGCCCTCAGACTTAGTGCAGGAATTAATGATCCAAGCAAGGGATTAAATCAATCCAATCCCAGCTATATACACTGGAGAATGCCAGTGTCAGCTGGGGCTGCTGTAGCCAGCTCTGTTTATTGGCCTGGGCAGCCTATGCAGTAAAACACCAGCTTGAACCCAAATGCCACACCCTAGCATCTCCCAGTGACAGGGGAAAGTGGATCCAAGCATGCTTTTAGTGCAGCCAGCTTTCCCTGAGCTTTGGCTGCACCCCTTCATGGCTCTGCTGGAGGGGCAGGACTGTTATAGAAACACAGATGGTTCCTGCCCCCTCAAAGGCAACTGCTGTGCTCCTGTCACCACTGGTCCAAGGCTGGTGGCCATTTCTATAATCCAGCATTTCTGTACCTGAACTGGGCACTGGGCAAACCTGAATCTAGCTGTCAAGTGCTCTCTAGACTCCCAAGTGACACGTTACTGCACACAGTAAGGGCTCTTCTGTCAAGTATTACACACAATTATTCCTGGATCTGATCCATAAAGCAAAGGCAAATCAGGATTGATAACTGAAGTAGTGCATGCAGTAAGGCTTTAACTCATAAGCATGTTTTCCAGCTTTACCCCTAAATATCCAAACCCAGTCCAATATCTTATGCATATAAATATGTGCATAGCCACCCCACACACATACAGTGTTTGTCTCTGAACACAAACTTGCACCTGCATTTAACATTTTCATTTTCTTCTGTGTGTGACTGAAAGATAAGCTGTAAAAATAAACACTAGGAAATTATAATTATTAGGGATCATCTTAGTGTCTTACCACTTGTGTTTCCCCCATTATGAGAAATTTCTCTAGGCTGTGCCACAAAGTGAGGACACTAATGACTGAGGCTCCCCTGTTTGTCAGTGCATCTCCCTCCCACCACAGTCTCTCTTTTCTTTGATTCTTCTGTCCTAGTGTGTTTCCCCCCTTCCCACTCATCTTCTCACAGGATATGAGTAAGCACCACTGAAGTCAAAGTGAGTTACTCACTTCCTGCAGCAGGGAGCTCAGATCCCTGCAGTGCCCACTGCAGGATCACACCGAGTGCCTGCTCCACAGTGGGAACAGGCTCTGAGAGAACCAACTTGCAAGGTTCCTAGCATTTCATGGCTTGAATCTGCTGGGGAAAAAAAACATGAAATGCTGTTTCATGTAGTCATACAGAATGAACAGTCATAGTTTAAAAACTGTTGTTATATAGATGTGATAAATGTTGTTACATAAATGATGCTTCATGGAAAAAGGACCATAATCTTGTATTTACTTTGAGGGTTTTTTATCACTTCTTGGTTTTGTCAAGTGCTTGTTTAATTTTTTTCAGTTCTATATCTCTTTGTCCAGGAAATTGTTCAGTCACTTTCTAAAATGAAGCTGGAGCTCAATGGGCACAGTGTTTTGTATTTACAAAAAATGTCTTTTCAGAGCTAGAAATATGATCAAACTGAATTGTTAGATCTGAATAGTTGCAGTCATCCATGGCTGGAGCTTGTTAGAAACCTTCTCAAGTGCTTGAATCTCTCTCTTCTGCTCTAGGAGCCCATCTGGAGTGAACTCTGCCCTTCAAGCAGACTGACTGCATCTTTAAATATTTACTCACACTTCCTCTGGAGGTACAGAGCTCTCAGAACCACGGCCTCAGAAGCCCTTCTGAAATATGCTGTGGAGCTTACACCAAACAACAGCAAGGGCTTCCTGATGGTCCTGCTGCATCCCCAGGGAGCAGGCCTGGAAATCTGGCGATGATAATCAAGAGAGGAGTTGTTTGGAGAAAAAGCTGCCTCATGCTTACATGTACTTGTGGTGGGACTTGAAAAACTCTTTTAACTCTAGGATTTGGATTCCAAACTAGAGTTGGGAAGGACAACCTCTCAAGAAGGTTTCCTTACATGGAAAACTCCCGTTTGGCTGACCCTGCACATGATAAAAGTCTGAAATCTGTAGAAGCACCTGTGGTTGTGTTTTCAAAACTAATCTAGGCAGCAACATGGAGAAATGGTGGCACAGCAATTCTAGAAAATATCCACTCTTAGTACCACTGGGGGAAAGAAGGAGCACTACAAAATCTATTTCACAGAAGTACATGTGATTAACCATGCACAGAAGACCTGTATCCATAAGAGTTGAAGCCAGAGGTGAACACCAATACCTGCAATTTTCAGAATAAGAGCATATAAACAAAACCTAAATTTTCAGCCTGAGTGACTTAAAAGTGCAGTGTAGGGAAGTAACACATACAGCACAAAAGATTTGTCTTTTATTCCTGGCTTCACAAAGAAGGTGAGATAATGATACAGCTGTCAGAAGCTCCAGGTGTTTGTCAGAGCTTTTGTGCTCCAAGAGATTGTGCTCCTGGAGAAAATCCTCAGGATTCCTGCAAATCCAGCTGGAGTTAATTAAGCCTTCTGGAAAGAAAGTACAGAAAGGCTGTGCCCATAGGTCACATCCCAGTTCCAGCAGAGATGCCAAGGAGCCTTCTGGGGGTTCATTGACATCTCAGAGTAATCCTGAAAATGCTGTTCTCATCAGGAGTGATTTCTGTCAAAGGAGCAAAGTTGCCTTATGGAGCCTCTATGCCAATGCTCCTTTTGCTGCTCTCTTCACTTGCTCAATGGTGCAGCTCAGAGTTCTTTGCCTTCGGGACAGCATCTGCTTTTTGGGAGTGCTGTCAGGCTCCCAAAATCTCTGCCAGAGCTGGCTCTAACCTTTGGCTGCTCCTGCCCGAAGGAAGAGCGGAGAAGTACTTGCAGTGCAGCACAGGAGAAGGTTTTCACATCTTTTTCCTTCCCTTTGGGGTTAAATCCCAGCCTTGAGGAAGTCAAAGGCTAACTTGCCTTTCCCATCAGACCTCCCCAAGAATATCTTGCCAGGGACCCACAGTAATGACCACTGTTTGCCTTGAAGGCTCCTTAACCAATCTCTTCATCTGCCTTTTTTTAGACATTAATCATACAACTTCTATTCCTGGTATAAAATAATACTAAAACCAAAAATCTTGGAAAAAACATTGCAGGATTTTTTTTTCTTTTCCTGTGGGAGGAAGGAGAGCCACCCCATTGGCAAACTCTGATTGTTTTTTCCTACCTAAAATAATTTTTTCTTTGTCTTAGGTTTTGTTCTGTTTCAAGCTATTAAAATAAAAAACTCTTCAATATTACTCATAGTCAAAGCACTAAAGAATTTTTTTCCTCCATAGCACACACATTGATTTGTATCCTGAAATACTTTTAAGATACCAGAGAAGGAGGCTGGAAAGGACAAAGAAGGGCCAGGAAAGAGAATTAAAAGGACCAAAGGACCAGAGAGAGATGGAGCACTTTAGGAATCAAAAAATTCCTGAATTCTATTAATTCTGTCCGTCACAGGTTAATGAGGTAAACAATAGGACTAGAGAAAAGGCTGGCTAATTCAGGCTGTACACTATGGTTTACACTGAAAAAAAAAGGCAGTAACTGAAAATAAATAATGTAACAACTTGGGATTGAAGATGTACTAAAGATGCGATTCCATAACTGCTTTAGTGAGAAGCTAGGAAAACAGTATTTCTGACAGTTCCCATAAATGTCTCAGGAAAGCCAAAACATTTCATACTTCATTCTTATTATTTCTGAGCAAGAAAGCCTATGGGGGAAATGTATTTTCACTTCTGCTGTCAGAAAGCAGAGTGCCTTTGTGTGTGTCTGTGTGTGTGTGTTTATATAGCCACAAAGCCAATTTGTTTTAAGCTTGAAGGTCACCATTAAGCAAAGATCATGGCCACAATATTGAGTTATATTTAGGGACAAAAACACAACAAAGGAACAGGATAGTCTGTATTTTGTCAGTGTCTGTGACATTTTTATTACCTATTTGTTATTGCAGTGTTATGGGAAAATCACTGAAGCATACATTATTATTCACTGCTTCCATCTTCATTCCATATGATCCAAACCAGTTAAATGTAAAGTTTCAGACTAGCTGTGGAAAAGTCTGCACATGTCACAAGTGATTTTCCATCCAGCCCTTCATTTGTCACTGTCCTGGAGATAAGTGGGGTTGAGCCACCACTTGACCTCGTGCTTTTCCTCCTAGGAATCCTTGACTAAGAGCAGCCACATGGATAAAAACCCAGACAGGTTTTTTTTTGCTTACCTTTCTCTGCTTACCAGTTATAAATTAATTTTCATTCTTTGCTTTTAAAGTCGGTATCAAGCTGTCACAAGAGTTACTGATATTCTCTGAACGAGCATCCATTAGCCAATCATTTCCACCCAACCCTGATTCCTCCCAAGCTGGTTCACTTTGTGCTCTGCATATTCCAGCTTTGGAAAGAATTATTTAATAATCCTGCTGTTATTGAGGCAGCCCTATTAAAGTCAGGAGAGCAGCATCAGAAAGGTAAATGTAACTTTGTGTAGGTTTTGTAGGACTGTGGGAGAGTGCTCAGCAGATGGAATTTCACTGTGCAGCCGTGCTTGCCCCCTTTGCCAGTTCCTGATGAAGCTGCCTGGATCTTGTCATTAAAGGGCTTCTTTCTTCAAGTGAGGAGGAAGATAGTGCATAGGAATAAGTTAAATGGCAGCAGTTACCTCAGCCAGATGTTGCCACAACAAATTCTAGCTTGCTGCAGTTCAGGTTGTTTCTCTTTTAGCTTACTCTTTGTTTGCTAGATTTGTCCATCTGAAATTGAAGCCACGAAACCTGGAGCATCTGTTCCCATCGCCACAAGGAATCCTTCTGAGTTTAACATGGAAACTTGTGAGGCTTCCAAGAATGTTTAGAAGTCAAGGGGAACATTCAGCTTGACTTGAATGGTTTTTTCTTCTGTTTGAAGCTATGAATTTGAGATTTCATATTTACTGAGCGAAAGAACCCCTGTGCACCCACCCCTATGGAGTGAGCACCTGATAATTCCTCTGGCAGTGGCAGCTCCATGGGGCCAGGTAAGAATACTGAAGCTGACATTCTCTCACACAGACCTGGAAATGTTAGTAAATGGGACAGTTTTGCTGCTGCAACAGATCCTTAACCAACTGCTGTCTGTACTTTCAGTTTACATTTTTGCATCTTTTCCCCACCTGATCAGTTGCCCTCAAAATTTCCCTGTCCAAGTTAACACTACAATGGGCTTCACTTAAGGTTTGCTCCCTTCCCTGGATGTATGCAAATACACTCAAAGCCATCACTACACAAAAGCTCTTCTGGATTAGACAGAAATTTTATGTAAAGAAGGTCCAGACTTGTTTGATACAAGGTCTCCTGGCATGTTTCCAAACAAACTTGGCACATTCATGACAGGCACTCTGAGAGCTTGGGGTTTTGATCTTGGTCCTTCAGGATCTGAAGTTTTAGAGAGAATGTTGAAATTGGATGTGACACTTTCCTGTGATCTCTACGTGGGTCTGAAGGTAAGACTGCATCCTCTGCCTTCCTTCTCTCCTTAGGTAAAGGAGGCAGGAACAGAAGTGGGTTTGGTGTATATTATCAGTATAATAAACAGGGCCACATGTTTATTACACTGATAAATGCACAGTCATTCTTTCTGATAAGAGCCACCCTTTCCCATCACTCCAGAATCTACTCCTGTGTTTCAGGGAAATTATGAGGATACAACAAAAGTCATTTATTTCCTTTTGCTTTATTGGGCTGATAAGACACTGAACTGACTTCCTTACATGTGTGTTATTCCTGCCAGCCTGTGAATTGCAGCTTGAGAGAAGGTTTGTGCCTGATTTTCTGGAGAATATCAGCCACTTAACCAATTTGTCCCCTCAAGGAAGCTTTTTCAGCCCAGAACATCTCAGTGTGATTACAAGACAAGCTGCCGTGCACAAACAGTGACTTCACACATGCCAGGACAGACAGACTGGTTTGTCATCTGCAATTTCAGAGGCAATGGCTCAGTACTTTTCACTCAATGCACACTGGTTACATTCCCTTCCTGGGACTGAATTTTTAAATACTTCCATTTCAAGGACCTCAAAAAAGACCCAGCCCTTGGCTCAGACCTGAGCAGGTCACAGTATTTACAGAAGCCAAATATCCATTACAGATGTGCTCCGCTCCAGAAAGAGGAACCATATAAGAATGAAAAACCATTTAAAAGGGGCAACTCTGAGAGTTAAGTTCTTGCAAGCTGGATGGATGTTGCTGAGGGGTGCCAGGCCAGGAATTTAGTGTCTTTGCAGAAAGGCTTGAGGAAAGGGCAAAAGACAGCCAGCTTGGTTCAGCAGCAGAGCAAGGAAGGGCAGGAGGAAGAAGTACAAAAGCTGAAGGCATGTGCAAAGGGAGGAAATAGAAAGGATCATAACCTCTGACAGATTAAATGTAAAAATATAAAAAGGGGGGCCAAAAAGGGGCTTTGAAGACCAAAACACAGAAATTATCCAAACTAATGATAATTTTTTTTAAAAAATAGAATCACAGAATCATTCAGGTTGGAAAAGATCTCCAAGATCACTGAGTCCAACCTCTGACCTATCCCCAGTTGCCAACTAAACCAGAGCACTGAGTGCTACAACCAGTCATTTCTTGAACACCTCCAGGGACGGGGACTCCACCACCTCCCTGGACAGCTCCTTCCAATGCCTTACCACCTTTTCAATGAAAAAATTCTTCCTAGTGTCCAACCTGAACCTTTTGTAATCCTGGTGAGAGCACAGCCACAGGGACAGTGAGGAGTGTGAAGATGTGTTGTGTTCATTCCCTCCTTGGGCAGCAGTCAGGGCCCTGCAGCAATTTTCATGTTGAGTGATGTAACATTTCAATGCCCCTCTTGGAGCCTGCCCACCCCCAAACCAGCAGGTCTAATATGAAATACCTCCTCAGGTTGCTTCAGAGGAGTAGCTGGAAATATGAAATGACCCTCTGAATTGTGTTACAGCTCTGGTGTCATCCATCCTTCACAGGCTTTTAAATGTTTACTTCTTCACTGAAATATGAAATTAATATTATGCTGCCTATCTCATCTCCCATAGCAAGGGGCAAACATTCAAAATGTCAGTGACACACATCCAGAGAAATTACTATCTGCCCTCAAATTCTGCTGTCAGAAAATAATGCCTACTTTGCAAAAATGGGATATTTCTAAAAATTCTTTAAGAGGTCTTAATCATTTTTGGGCCAAAAATAAACAGAAAACAGATCCCTTTGAGTGGTGCATTATTCATTTTAGAGATAATGTGAGAAGTTGACATACTTCTTTATTTATTTTCAGGAAGGAAAATTTTCATCAGGCAATGCAGGAGAAAATATAGTGCCATGTTATGCAAGAGAGGTTTAATTTAAAATAATAAAGCACTTAAAATTCACTCTATTGCTCATTCAATGAAGGACTCAGCAATTCTAAAGCTGGAAAAGGCCATTAGTATCATCTTATCTGACCCTTTCCATAACAGAAGCAACTAAACTTCATCCAATTTCCTTCAGTAATGCATTTTTTGGTTAAAGTCTGGTTTGAGAAAAGGATCTAGTCTTGATTTAAAAACTTCTGGAAGAGAATTTGTTGTGTTCCATATTAGTCTGCTCCAATGCCTGATGTTATTCAAAAGACATGTATTTTATTTTTCCTGACCTTATGTACCAGCCTGGTCTGGTTTTTGTCTTCCTCTGTCAAAGGGAAGGATGAGCCCATCCCCCAGTTATAGATAGTTGTGTGTAATGAGATTTGACTATAAAAGTGGGGAGGACCAAAGTTTCAGAACTACAGACTAAGCTTCAGAAAAAAGTGAAGAGGGAAAAAAACAGCCACTGGTAAAGCTGTTCTAGAAGTGTGTGGAGTAAAGGCACTGTGACTGTGGATCACACCATGCCATCAGGAGGGAAGAGTCTGCAGTATTCATTAAGGCAAAATGTTCATTAGCATTTAATGGGAAATTCAGATTTGTAGTGACTGATTCAGGTTCATGGCATTGCTGTCCATATTTAAATGTATTTAAATTTCTGATAAGTGCCAAATACTTTTAATTTCGCTTCTAAGAGCATTTTGTTCTTATTCCATTGTTGTAACTGCACAAGTTATCTAGTGCAGTTAAAGACATTGAGAAATCTGCCTTTCTTGACAGAGATTTTACAGTATCAAAGAAAAGGGGTTATTACAGATTCAACACAGCCCTTGAAGTGTTCTTCTGCTAAAGACACGACTTCTTGTTGAAATGTTTTCCTGAATCAAAGCCTTAATCCCCTATACCTTTAAGTCTGAGTGATGGGCAAATCTAATGCTGTGATCCCAGGCTCTCAGATAAAACCGTGCACCAAGTAACACTGCAAATCCCCCCGTGGTTCTTCTTGCAGGGCAAACCCACGGCAGGGCTGGGAGCACACAGTTTTGTTCCCAAAGAATGGAAGTTCCCTGATATTTCTGCCCCATCCAACCACAGTGCTGCTGGGCTCCTCCCCAGCAGCTTCAGCTCCTTCTCCTGGATGGGGAATTCTGTGTGAACCCCAAGTGGGCAGGAGGCAGCAGGACATGGCTCAGGGTGGAGCTGTCCGTGTGGCTGAGGCAGCTGTTCCACCTTGCTGGGTCAGGAGAGCTCAGGACAGCCTTGCCCGGGACATGGAGGGGCGTGCCAGGGATAAATGTGTGGCACAGGAGCCATTTCGGTGTCTGCAGGGGGTAAGACTGATCTAGCAGCTGCTGGATGCCCATTTGGAGATGTACAGTTCTAACGCCAGTTCATGGAAGAGTTCCTGCCTCTAAGCTCTCTTCTTTACCTTACAAAAAGCAGATGTTCTGGCTAAAGTGTTTGTTACTATGTTTTTCATCTTTTTTGCTGCTGAAGTCCCCAGGTAACAGCACCAATAATCCACATCCCCGAGTTCTTACAGCTGTTTTCACATCAATGCAACTGCAGAGTGGTGAGGGCTGTTTTCTCAACAAATTCTCTTCTAAAGAATGGCAAAGTGAGGCTCATTATTTCTTCCTGCTGACAGGCCCAGTAATACACCATGAAATCGTTTTTCCTCCAGAAAAATTATTATGGTAAAAGGAGAAGTCCCTGAAAGGTTTGCCTCTCAAAAATGAGCAGTAACCCAGCTAACTGGAAAAGCAGAGAATTTCTTTGGCTTTTGAAAGAGCACAGCATGTATCGCCTGCGCTTGGATTTCTATGTTGAAACACATGAAACAGTGTCATTTTTTGGGTTCACATTCACTGGATGATTTTCCATTTAACAGTCAAATATTTCAACTTTTCCCAGCTTGTCAAATGCCAAGGCAGTTTCTTTTCACCACTGAACAGAGGGAAAGCAGCAGATGCTTTTTTCTACAACCTCAATTAAGCAGATGCTGATGGAAGATGAGAAGACTTTTGATGTTAAGGCATGTCCTGGCAGCAGTCCCAGTCCTCACCAGTTGATTTTAGCAAATTGGAAATAAATGTGCAGGACAAGAATTTCCAGAAATGTATTTAACTGTCAATGGAATGAGCTTTCAATGGACTATTTACCATATTGGCAGACCAAAAGCTACTCTTGTGTGCATCGTGTTCTGTTTCTGAAAGTACATTTTGATCCATGGAGAGCTTCACAAGAGATGTCCTCCAAAATTCAGGAGATTTATCACAGCATAAATGAGAGCAGGACACAAACACTACAAATTACAGCATGGTCTGGCCCCTGTAAGAAATTTTGGGCCTTAACAGGAGTCTGGAAGGGTCTGAGTTGCAAAAACAACATAAAAATAATGATGTTTATAAGGCATCCTGGCAGTGGGATGTTGCAACAGAGATGTTTTCTTTCCTTCAGAAAGGTTCGCGCTCATTACCAGAGTCAGTGATTTTCCCAGATACATTCATTTGGCTCCATTTCCCTATGCTTTCCCACGATGCCAAAAGAAATGCTTGCCAGAGATAAATTCACAGATCTGGCAGGCTGAGAGGAGTCTCAGGAAATCATTTTGCCCAACACCCTGCACTGAAGCAGGCTAAAAGTATCTGGACACCACCCTGACGTTTCTATCTTCACCTTAAGAAATCGATATCCCTGGGTAGTAATGCTTTGCCACACTTTCAGACAGATATCCTGATATCCTGCTGAAATCTTTTAAGTGAAAGGGAAACTGATTCTTTTTTGCTCATCCTGAAATGGACATGCAAAGTTGTTGCCCCACCTGCATCAATCCCTTCCAAGCTGCTGCAGCATTTCTCAGCCTTTTCTTTTCTACCCCTCTTATGCTGATTCCTTTCCTGTGCTTTTCCCTTGCCTGTTTCTACTTACTGCTTCCAGCTGAGACAAAGGACTCCAGCTGGCAGTTCACTGCTACTTCAGAAAGTGGAACAATTGCTACTGCTGCCTACGGAAAGAGAGTTTTATTGTCAGAACAAAGCTCTTCTCTTCCTCAGCAGTATCTGATTATTGACATGTACCTGACTGGAGCTCTGTAGTGTGGATCACAGAACACCAGGAATGTGAGGGGATAAAAAGAGACTCTCCAATGAATGATACCTAGAAATCTTCAAAAGATGTTTGTCTACCTTGTTCTTTAAAAATGTCCAACAGGAGATTTCATTGTCATTATAGGCAATCCATTCCAGTGCTTTGCTGTCCTCACATTCAGGTGCTAAGAGACAAAATGCTACCTTAAATCAGTAGGGTGCAGTCAGAAAAATCTGCTGTGATGCTTCCTAGCTGATAACTTCCATTTTTCTGCTTGTTTACTGAAATTCTCATCTGAAAGGAGAAAGACTTTGTCTTTGCTGAATTTTAGCTGCTTTAATTTCAGATTCCCTCTAAATTTTCAAGCATGTGTTGAATTCTGATGCTTGTGTCCACAGTACTTGCAACCTTGATTTATTTTCCCAGTCCCTAAGACTATGACCATGTTGTCTCATTGTCCTCCACACTGAACACTGCTGAACAGAACCAGGGCCAGAACAGAGCATCTTAAAAGGGCTGTGAGCACTCTTTGGGAGCAAATTTCCAACCACTGCACACCTTTCTTCTCACAACCACATCAACATTCTATTTCCTTAGTTTGCTCTTGAGAACGTCACTAAGAAGTGGCAGAAATGTCACTGGGGTTGGATTATACCACATGAGTGGCAGCCTCCTTTTTTCCTCCACTAGGCCACTTAAGCAGCTGAAGGCAGAAACTCCACAGGCTTGGCATGATCCATTCTCAACGATCCCTGTTGGCTATTTCCTTTATCAGTTTATATCATTGAGGTACTTACAAAGTTATGTTTTAATGGCTGTTTCAGGACCTTCTCAGGAATCAAAGTCACACTGACAGGTCCAAAGAAGTTGTACCTTCTCTTGCATAAAAATACAGGCAGGGCACATGTCCACAGAGCATCCAAAATCCTCATTTCAGAATACAGGTCTCCTTTCCTACCTGAAATGCTGCTCAGAACTTTTTCCACCATCAAACTATAAACTCATCAGAGGCTCAAGCATGGCAGGAGTGACATTTCCAGGGTTTTCCATTGCTGAGCACTCATTGTCAGATATTTTGTGACAGAAGGTCTAAAAGGGATTTTACCCCAAATCAGTAGACACTGCCCCTAATCAGACAGTGATGCCAGAATCTCTCTGAGCAAAATCACCAAACTATTTGTAAGAGGACAAAAATTTATGCTTTTTCATTCCAAGCTCAAATCTTGGAATTGAAGAGTTGTTTTGATTGACTCTTTCAGGAAAAAAAACACAAAAGAATGCAAGTATAGAGGGGTAAAAAAAAGCAATGTCCTGGGTGGGACAACACAACCTGAATGGAAGTCTGCAACGCTATGGATATTGTGGTTATAAGTCTTCCTGCATGTGCCACATGGAAAAAGAACTTTGTGTCCCCCCTACCCTGTGCATTCCATATGAGCGCATTAGAAATGGTGAGCTATATTTACATTCTTTTCCAGGAAGCAGAACATATTATTAGTTCTTTCTTACAGTCAGGAGAACATAAAGAGGCCTTGTTCAAGGTCAAAGTGAGTCAGCAGAGAGCAGAGGATGAAATTAAGCTACTCTCATGTTTTAATAACTCAGACTAGTTGCTCTCCTTCTTTTTCCCTTTCAGATTTTGTTCATCTGGGTAATCTTATCTCCAAACCAGAAATGCTCCTCACAGGTCTGTAGTTGAAACACTGGTGAAGGGCAAAGGGAAATCAACCTTCTCAGTGGACAGCACCTTGGTTTATGCTCCATCAATTTACAATGTCCTGCATAAATGTTAGGGGATAGTTACTGAAGTTAGCTCTTATGCTGCAGGTTCTTTCTTCAAAAAATAGCCTTTTAAAATAGATATGTCCCTTACAGATGCACTTACAAGGTGAAGAGTCCCCTACATTCCCTGCTTTAGTTTTTAAATTTGAACTAAAATGGAAGGAATAAAAATCAGAACTGTTGATGGTGTGTCACTGCTTTACAAAACTCCCAGATTCCACTCTGGAATCTGAACAGGGATTTGCGTCTCCCTCAGCCAAGTGCCCATTGCTCCAAACAGACATTACTGACTGGTGTCCTCACTTCAAAGCACTGCAGCTAGATGCTCCAGAATAAAAAAACCCAGAAGCTTGTGATGCATTGGACTGTGGGGACTAAAGGAGAATTTCTAGACATGCTCTGAAATGTGCCTGAAATGCAAACTGCATTTCTCTGCCTGCAAACCAGTCATGGTCTGATCAGCCAAAGCATATGTTTGGCAGATATTAAATGCATATATTCAATGGTCTTAAGCCGAAGTAGAATAGTTTTAATTGGATATGGGGAAGAAATTCTGCCCTGTGAGGGAGCTGAGGCCCTGGCACAGGTTGCCCAGAGCAGCTGTGGCTGCCCCTGGATCCCTGGCAGTGTCCAAGGCCAGGCAGGATGGGACTCTGAGCCCCCTGGGATAGTGGAAGGTGTCCCTGCTCATGGCAGGGGTTTGGAACTGGCAGATCTTCAAGGTCCCTTCCAATCCAAACCACTCTGTGATTCTATGATTTTCTTGCCTCATTCAAAAGAGAGAGAGTTCTTTTTCTCGCAGGGATCTGTGTAGGTGCATTCCAGTTGTTGGAATCTATAATCCTGCCAAAGACTGTTGTGTAGATAAAGATTCATTGGCAAAAATACACTGGAAATACCATTCTACCTACCCCCACGTTTCTGAGGGTGCACAAGGTGGAAATGATCCTGTATTCATACAGAAAAGAGAATGAAAGAAGGTGCTCAGGTGGCTGCAGGTGAGACACATTGTAGTTGCCACTTTCATTCACAGGTTTGCATGCACAGGGTGCTTGAAAAGTCGGGTGTATGGAAAAGGTGTTATCCAAAATGCTTTAGCTGACAGATAAGATGTTCAAAGGAGAGCTGGAGCATTAGGTAAGAAAATTCACAAAGGCTCTTTACAAGGCTGGGAAATATAAAAGCAAATCATCTGTGAATTAGCAAAGTTTTATCCTTTTTTTCACTTCTATATGATTATATGTTGTAATAGTCTTTCTGTGTAAATGTTGTGTTTATAACACATGCTGTGTTTATAATCATAATAATGTAATCATAAAACCAGGGAAAACCCTGCTCTTTCAACTTCTGTGGACAAGGACATCTTCCACCAGATCACGTTACTCAGAGCCCAGAAACCTGAATGTTTCCAGGAACTGAACATCCACCATATCTCTGGGCAGCATGTGCCAGCGTTTCATCACCCTCATTGTAAAGCCATTTCTTCCTTATGTGTAGTCTGAATCTACCCTCTTACAATTTAAAGCCATTACTCCTTGCCCTTTCACATCAGGCCCTCACAAAATGTTTGTCCCTATCTTTGTTATAAACCCCCTTTAGGTGCTGGAGGGCTACAATTGTGTCTGCCTGGAGCCTTCTCTTCTCCAGGCTGAAAAAGCCCAACTGTCTCAGCCTTTGCTCACAGGAGAGCTGCTCCATCCCTCAGACTCATGGCCCTCCTCTGGACTCACTCCAACAGCTCCATGCCTCTCCTGTGCTGAGGACCCCAGAGCTGGATGCAGCACACCAGCTGTAGAGGGGCAGAATCTCTTCCTTGTGCTGGCCACACTGCTTTTGGTGCATCCCAGCATCTAGGAATTAAGGCTCCCATGTCTTAATGACTCATCTGTAAATTCTGGATAATGGTCCTTCCTTGTTTTAGTGTGCTACTGGGAAGATAAATACATTAAAAGCATTTAAACACGGCAAGGTAAAGGGCTTTGCAAGCAGCAAAGATAGAAAGAAACAAGCCACAGGTTTTAATGCCATCCAGGAGTCATGAGTGTGGAGAGAGTGCAGGGGCTGGAATCAAGGGAAAAGGAAAGGGGATGTCAAAGACCTGCCCATCCTCATGGCACACTTCTCTGCAGGGCAGTAGGGGGTTCTCAGTTTGAAAGACAACAGCAAAGCCAGTGACTTTTACAAAGGAGAAGGCTGGGTCTCTTCTGGGAGCAAGACAAAATCCTCCCAAAAGCCTCAGCAGAAGCCAAATGCTTGTCCCTGTGGAAGAGGAGGGATGTATGGGTTTATCCAACACCTCTGGCTGGAGCTGAGCACCCTGGGGCCACAGGCTGGACATGCCAGTAATGCCTCTGGTGTTAGACCCCAGGAGCAGGGGTTGGAAAAAGTAGCAGCCTGGTTTCCACTGAGCAAATTACTTTACTTTTCTCTGCCTTTCCTTCCCTATTCCCAGCAGTGTTCTGGAAGGCTGCAGTCCCCAGAGAGGAGAGATGTCATAGTTTGACATCACTGGGGTTTAGGTTTTAACTCCGTGAAGAACTGAAAGTTGCTTTTGCTGTCTGATGACTGAAAAAGGACTTGCCTAAAATACTAAGGCTCTTAGGTTTCCAGAACCATGCAGCAACTCTGACAGAACTTTTTTATGGTCTAAAATGAAATATTTTTGATGGAGGATTGGCACTGGTCCTACAATGAATGTGGTTCACACCCATATTTCCATAATTCCCCCCTGAGAAGAGCTGGTAGGACAACAGGCATAACATCCCCATGGTCAACAGCACCATGCCTATGAAAATCCAGGAAACTATGGAGTGTTCCAGAGCACCTACAGCCCCTGGTACTGCATAAAGGAGGATCCAGCCCCCAACGGGATACTCTGACAGAGCACCACCTGCTTTCCTCCTGACTAGAACTTTGTATGTCCTTTTATTTGATATTCTAATTACTGTACAAATATTTATTATCTTTTAACCTGTGCAGCTCAAAGGGATGATTGTTTCTAAATTGCTGGCCTCGTATAGTCACTTAGAAGAAGTCCCACTTCCTTGTGAGATATAGTGTGAAGCAGGGACAAGATCCTCCTTCTGGAAGGATCCTACAGCATCCACTGGACAGAGGCTGAGTTTGTACCTTATGCCCCTTAGAAGAAAAGAATTCTCTCATCCTCCTACTCAGCCATCTCCTAAAAAAGAGAGGACAGAAATAAATGTTTAGCACACCAGCTGGTATCACCATTAGAAAAAACAAACAGAAGAAAATGGGCATATTCAGCTGGTTTAAATGCCACCAAGTGTCATCTTTGTCTCCTGTTTCCTGCTGTCTGATTCAAAACACTCACTCTGCACCTCCCTCAGGCTTTCTAAACTGCTTTCCAGAGGCACTAAACCCACTACAGGCACAGACATTTAGCTGGAATTTAGGCTGGCTGGAAATGGCTCAAAGCAATTTGAAAACAACTTAGAGCCACAGAAATAGAAATGTTCTCCTTGTTCATTGATGCTCTCTGCCCCTTGAAGACCTGATGTGGACTAATTGAAGGTCTCAAATTTCATGGGACAATTTTCCTGTAATTTTCAGAAAGAGCCCTTCTGCTCTGGTATTTTTCATTTTGGGATCAGATCTTGGCAAAAAGAGAAATAAGTGGAAAACATGGTATATTTTCACTTTGGTGATAACTGAAACTTGTCAGCAGGATTTTCATCTGTGGAACTCTCAATATCTCTCCAAGAAAGGATCCTCCCTGCCTTTCCATGCAGTGAAGCAGGCTTTATAAATCCACCAGTATTTCAAATATGTCCTCTGGTGGAAGAGGAAATATTTCTGCCAGTCCTTCCAGTGAAACTCACCCAGGCAGCTGTTGTCAACTCCTTGATTATGCCAAACTTATAACGCCCATGGGACAGGTGAGAAATCAAGCTGTGGGCATGTGCTGCTTCTGAGTGACATTAAAAAATGGCAGAAAGAGCATCCTGGCACAAAGCATGGCTGGAATACAATTAATCTGCCTCAATACCAAACCATATCAAAATTATTTCCAGCTCTACAGCCACATGAGTACATTGAAAAGAAGAATAATGCTTTAGAAGATGGCTTTGCATGGAAAATGGTCCAGCTGCAGATCCTGCTGTGCTGCTCTGCTCCTAGGTGGGAGCTGTGGTCTTCTATCCCATAGTGGATGCACACAAAAGACACAACAAAATGAGCAGTATCTCTCTCCACAGTGCTGTACCAGGAGGGAAGAAATCCATCCTAAAAAAGCCCTGTGGAAGGAGAAAGGCTAGGGTCTCAGTGGTTTACCAGAGGAAAACGTGGTACAGAGGGAATCAGCTGTGTTCAGGAGACACTTGCAAGACAAAAAAAGCTCTGTGCTCTGCAAAGCAGCTGGATGAGGCAGCAGCCAGCACCAGTCCCTTCCAAGTGTCCATCTGCTGGGGCAAATACCCAAGAAAGGTTTCCAGCAGCTCTGTGCCACTGCAAGACTCCTTCCTTGGATGAAGTTGGAAGCTGAAAACTCTCACCCACTCCAGTAACACTACTAGTGATGGGAACAGGTCATGAAAGATCTTACAGCAGCTTCATCTGGAAAAGGAACAGCAAATCCCAGCTAGTGATGGCATTGCCTATATAAGTTCCCTTCTCACCACTGTCCAGCTTAGAAAGCACTCAGCAGTCTTCATCTTCTGCATTTATACTCTCCAGACTATTCATTTTCAGCTGTTTCCCACACCAAAGAGAAGGGCTTTTCAGCAACTGCCAAATTCTACTGTGAAGAGGTGCCACACAAATACATTAATTGACTGGGGAGAGCTTTGAGATTGGCAAGAAAAATATCTAACCAATGTTTAGAAAACTCCTCCAATTGCTATTCCCAAAGTTTTAGCTCCAGCTAGTTTATTTCTAGATGTGTTTCCTTAGTTTCTCTGTGGTTATCATAAGGACTAATGCTAAGCAATCTTCACATACAGAAACCCTACGTGAATTAGGCCAGGGTAAAACAGCACATGAGGGAATTCTGGCACACCTCACTGGTGGGTTTCTGCCCCTTCTACCCCAGTCCCCACACCCGAGCCTGTTGGTAAAAGTGTTCGGACTGGCAGAGCTCCAGACTCCCCAGCTGGCTCTGAAGTCCTTGATCTGCAGAGTGAAACATGGCCTTGGTAGACTACAGTTGTAATAGGTAAGTCTAGGATTTCAACCCCAGCTGCTGTAATTCACCATACATTTTTATTTGATCTATAATCCTAAGAAAAGCCACTTCCTATGAAGCCAAGTTGTGCAGGAGTGGCTGCTCTTTTACTGGAAAGTAAAAAGCCAACAAGCCTCACAAATTACGAGAGGCTCTGAGCCATTGTCCGATCGGCTGTCTGTCTCTGTCGGACATGCGCAGGATGGTTCGTGGGCAGCCCATGCTGAAAGGATGAGACTGGACTCTTCAGTAGTTCAGTCTTCGGTTTGTTTATTGTTTCTTATCTAAAATGCTTTCTCTGCCCAGCCAGGGTCTGACCAGCAAGGCAGCCACAAGCACTCTGACCGCCCTCGGGGCGGCCGTATCTTCTTATAGTGAAAATTACGTGTACAATATTTACAATTACTTTCCAATGCCCATCACCCATGTTAGACAGTGAGCCTCTACTCTAACCAATCTGTGAGTGCCAACATCACCGAGAAGATGGATGCCAAGAAGAAGGAGAAAGACCATGAGGTCGGGGCCTGAATCCTCCATCTTGCCTTCACAAACCCCCCTGTACCAGAATCCTAAAAACTACAATCTACCTTGTAAGTGTAACATCCCCACACCATTTAAACCTTAGAAACTCCCAGATCCTCACACACAGGTGGCACATCCCTAGAAGGATCAAAATCAAGCCACCAGGCACCTTTTTTCACATGCCAGGACCCCCAAGCCCCCCAAGGGTTCTCTCGGGGACCCAGAGCATCCGGAGCAATGCGCCAAATTCCCACAAGCCATCAGATGTGCTTCCCAGCATTTATTATCTGATTTGATGTGTTAATGGCTGGTTATTCTCATTAGCTGTTCTCTGGATTGACAGAAGCTGTTTTCCTGCACTTAGGCTGTGCAGCCTAGTGTGTAAAGGCAATTAACATGGGGCCTATGGATTAACTCGGGAATCAGATGTCAGCTGTGTTCCCATTCTCCAGCAGTGGCCTGAGGAGATGCTGCTTCTGCAGCTCACAGTGCCAAGAGCCCCTGGCTGAGGTGAAGGCACTGATGTACAAACAGGAAGGCAGGAGCTGCCCGTCTGAACTTGAAGCAGGGAAAGACAAGACAAACAAGGCAGAGCTGAAGCAGAGCCATAGAGATTGAGATATTTGTTAAACAAGAAGGTGCCAAGGGGGGAGCAGGGCACTGCAAACACATTGCTGTGCAGGAGAGCACTGGTGTTGAAGCAGTTTGACCTGGCTGCTCCACTTGCTGCGACTGATACCTCCCTTGTGTGAAATAAAAACTGTCCACCGTGTTAAGGAAACCTGTGCAGAGCTGTGTACAAGAACCCATAAAATATCAGCCAGCAGGGAGAACTGTGGAAAGCTACAGCACTTAGAAAGAGAAATCTTTGTCTCATGAGGCCTGATATTTCAGCACACAGACGTTCTCTTGTTGTGTGTGAGGTAATGTTGTCCTCAAGGGCAAAATCACTTGAAGTGATATGACTGCAAGAAATATAGCACTTCACCTTATTCTGAAACCATCTGAGAACAGAAGCCTTTTTGTTTTGTCCTTTTGTTGTTTGAAGCTGGAAACCAGAGCACGAGACACACCTACATTTGATGCTGAAAGAGATTGTCTCCACAGCTGGAACAAAGAACTGACAGACTTCAGCTCTCTCCTTGCCCAGGCTGCATGGAACCTTTCTGTGGGCAAAAAGTGTTACAAAAGGTGGGGCCAGATCCTAGAAGGGGCCTGGAAACAGATCTTGCTGCCCAGCATGGAAGGATTGCTTGAGTGCTGCTGATGGGTGAAGCAAGGCCAGCATTAACAGCCTGCCTGCATAACATGCCCAAGACCCAAGCAAAGAAAGGTAAAAATTAGCACATACAGAAAGGAAAATGTGAATTTTCAGATTAGAAGAGGAAAACATGAGGAAAAGCATAAACAATGTGTTAGAAAAGCTGAATCTCTGTTTGGGATCTTATAAAGTTTATGAGTGCAAGACTGACAAAAGAGGGATTCAGGCTCACCTAGATCCCTTTGAACAGCCTAATTGGACCCAGCCTAGGTTTGTGTCTAAACTGAACTTGGAAAGCCAAAACAGCCAAGGCAGCCGTAGGGGCTCCCTGTGTTGAGTGAGAGGGACACAGGCAAAAGATGTCACTGTTGTACAGGGCTGCATCTGCTGGGTGCCCAGAGAGGCTCTGCAGCTCAGCATGGAGGGCCAGCCACAGGCTGGTGAGCAGAAAACAAGCTCTTCACCCACACCCTGGTGCCCACATCCCCACTGTCCTGCTCACCACATCCCCACTGCCCCACACCTGCTGGGAATAAGCCACTGGTCTCAGGACACTGCTCTGGGACACCCACAGTGCAGTCATCTCACCGTGAGGTAATGTTGCTGGTATCAATTCACAAATGCAGCTCCTTATCTGCTACAACTATATTCTGGTCCTAAAATTAGCTCCAGAGCATAGCAAAGCAGCCGTGGTGTGGATGCGATCTGCCTGCTTTGAACCTTTGTGAGGCTGAATCCAGGACTCATGCCCATGCATTTATGGCAGCCAGTTAAATCCAAGTTAAATCTAAGCTGCCCTGAACAAACCATCACTACATGGATCTGATGAACTGGCTGCCTGTCAGTCAACAGATCCTTGTGTTCTCCTGATACACCCAGCAACCCACCAAAAACTTCAGTGGCTCCTTTTAGGAGAACGATCTAAGGACACAATGCCCTGTACTCTGAGCCTGAGGAAAGGCTGAGGGAATTGGGATTGTTCAGCCTGGAGAAGAGAAGGCTTTAGGGTGACCTCATTGAGGCCTTGCAGTGCCTGAAGGGAGCCCACAGGAAGGATGGAGAGAGACTCTTGACAAGGGCCTGGAGTGACAGGACAAGGGGGAATGGCTCCACACTGACAGAGAAAAGGTTTAGATTGGATATCAGAAAGAAATTGGTCCCCGTGATGGTGGTGAGGCCCTGGCACAGGTTGCCCAGAGAAGCTGTGGCTGCCCCTGGATCCCTGGAAGTGTCTAAGGCCAGGCTGGATGGGGCTTTGAGCAAGCTGGGATAGTGGAAGGTGTCCCTGCTCTGGCAGGAGGGGTGGAACGAGATGATCTTTTAAGGTGATCAACCCAGGCCATGACCAGCCCAGGCAGGGCTGGTCTGACAGAGGGATTGAACAAGATGGTCTTTAAGGTCCCTTCCAACCCAGGCCATTCTGACATTCTATAGATCTATAGATTATTTAATCTGTAAGAAGTTCTGATCAGCAGAAGCGTCCCTGGGTCTGCTCTCCCAAGGGAACTTTCATTGTGATGACCAGACTAAAGGATGCTGAAGATTTGACCTGATGGTTTGGAAGGTGTATGCGGTGTATCAGCTGCTGCTCCTGAACTTGGTTTGGCCACATGTGGGACCAGTATGGGTCCATAATGTGGGTCCATCCTGGCAACAGCTGGTTACATAGGAACAAGTGAAAAGCACTTTGTGAGCAGAATCCAGTAGAAGGAAGTTGTGGGGATGAATCCAGCTCTTCTGCTGCAGCTGTCCTACAATGGCAGCCTCATCAGCTGCAGGAGATTCAGAGAGAAACCATGTGACAGTGCACTGGATATGCTGGCACTGATGGGGAGGGGCATGCCCTCTTCCACCTGGGAGAGAAACAGCATCAGGTATTGAAGCAGGGGGGCCACTCATGACAAAGGAAAAATGCTGAGCAACACAGGTGCATGGGTATCCAAATGCAATCCCACTGCTCCAGGGTAACCACGTGTCCTGTGGGATGTCACTGAGGGAGCACACACTGGTGGCCTGCAGAGCCATCTCTTACAGTCACATTCTTATTAACTCAGAAGAGGAGCCCCAGGCTTTTGAGGAATAACCACAATGGGCACAATGGGAGAAAAAAGCAATCTTATCTGCTCATTCCCAATCTTATCTGCTCATTCCCATGAAACCACCCAGAGGCAGACACCAGCTCAGTGGTGGGCCCTCAGAGACTGTTTCACATTGGGAACTGAAAGATGGCAGCCACAAGCAGCTGTGACAGCTTTTTAGACAAGCCAAGTGGTAAATTGATGGCACGTAGTGACGCAGAGCCAGTTGAGCCTCAAAACATGGTGAGTGAGGGCAAGGGGAGAGCAAGGCACACGCTGCTGTCAGCTGTGCCACCGCGTGTGACAGCTGGAGCGCCCGGCCTTGCCGAGTGTCAGGCATATGGGCAGTGAGGCACAGAACCACTCATCTGCATTCCCACAATAAACTTCTATGGATAATGCAAGCATGGGGCCATGGCAGCGCTTGCCACACTTCTCTCTAGCTAAAGCAAAACCTGCACACACATCCCGCTTGCACGTGCAGTTCAGGTAAGGAGGGAAATAGTTCATGGTGCCATTGACCCAGCCAAACAGGTGAGTCACCAGCAGGGTGCACTTGGCACAGCAAGGTCCTGCCAGCTTGGCTTGTCTGAGCTGCCTTGCCAGAGCTGGATACAGCCCTGGGCTCTTTTCTTCTGCACAGAGTATTTTCTCTGAAGTCTTAGGAGGGTTATCAGTGATAAAAGCAGGACTAAACTTCAAGGGATTTGGTTCTGGGGAAAAAGGAGGATTTGAATTTGGCACTGAAGCTATTGAGAGGGGAGCCTCCTCCACCACCCCTGGTTGTAGGAAGTTGATGCAATTGCCATCTTTGATTTTTGCTTTCAAGAGTTAACAAAACCAGCAAACCCTGATCTTCCCCCAGGGCTGAGCTGCAGAAACTGGCTAGGATGAATTACTTCAAATTCCAGACAGACGCTGTAATAAAATGTGGAAATCGGATGCAAATGATTTACTACATTTATGATACCACATTATTTACTGGTACTGCAGTTTGATAATCACAGAAATAATTTTCAAATTACCTTTGCTCAGCACTCACTTTTATGAGTACTGAAATGCTTCTTCATGTTCTTAAGCAGAGAATTCTTAAGCAGAGAAGATTTCTAACACTTGTCCCGTGCTCCTAAATTGAAACAACTTGTAAATGGCTACAGTGGCCCAGTGAACTGAAGGCTTTCAAGGGCACAAATGGCAGTGAAACATTATTTCTTTGCAGACAGCAGCAAATTCAACTAATGACGTGTTGCAGACCACATGGGAAGTTTTACATAAAACACAATGTTAAATTTGCACCTCTCTATTCCTGGTTAGTGGGGGAAAATAAACAAAAAGCCACTAACCCAACTTTCATCTCCTACAGTGACTGGCTGTGTGTTTCTGAAGAGCACACAAGTCCCCGAATCCAGGAGAATTGAGATGTTAATGTGCACCTGATAAGCTGCACCCTGGGACACCTGTTCAGTATTGACTTGCTCAGGCATAATTGTTGGCTGGGGCACATGGTAAACCAGGACATCAGATACTTACTGGGAGGAGGTGGAAGATCAGAAATAGGATCTGGGAGCCACTATCTTGCCATCCTACATATCCAGGCAGGCAGGATTGTAAAGTTGACTATGAACAGGAAATTTTCCTACCCCTTGAAATCAATGCTCCATTAACAAATTAACCAGAACAACAGGACAAGAGAGGTCTGAGTACTTCAGAATAAACACAGCAAGGCAAGACATGCTGACTCTCACAACTTTTAAGAGATGCTTAGGGAGAACAATCTCCCAAAAGCTATCCTCAATCAAAATGATCTGACTCAATATGAGGAGACACTGAAACATAATTATTACATCATGGTCATCTTTCAGTTGTTTCAGTTTCCTGATGCCTGCACCCTTGGATAAAGGCAGACATGGATTACTTAAGTGATAATGCACACAGTGTGTATTTTTGTCCCAGAACCATCCATGAACAAAACCACATTTATATGCTTATTATGTATAATACTAGAAAAAAAATAAGAAAGCAAACCCAAAGCAATGAGTCACTTCCCTGAAAGCAATTTGCTTAATCACATGCATGGTCATCCTGAGTGATGCTGCTGTGAGTACACTGACACATCTTCAGTTTGCTCTTCTCACTGAGTAAAAGAGAAATGTCTGTGAAATACTCATCCATATCAGCAATTTCATGTGTTGTCTCATTCTTGTGCTTCTGCTAATTAAGGATGTTGTGCATGATAAGCCAGGGCAGCGGGCAGCAGTGAGATACGGACAGTGCTCTGCTCTGTGCCACACAGCCAGCACAGAGGAGCAGAGCAGGAGAAGCCTGGAGAGAACATAAAGGTGCTCATGAGCTTTCTGAGGCACCTTCTGAACTCCCAGCCACTGGAAGTGGTCAGCCCTTTTACACATCTCTGCACTGCAACTTTGGCTGCTGCCACATGAAGATGGAATCTCTCTCACCTGAAGCACCCTGTGTCTGGACTAATTCTGTGAGCTGCCTTTCAGGGTGATGGAGGAGAGGTCCTCAGCTCACATCTACTCACAACCACTTGCAAGAGCCACAGGAGCTTGCAGGTGCTAAGTTCTCCTAAGGATTAAACAGTCAGCAGAGGCAGTGTGTCATCATAAAACATAAATTAGCATCATCATAACATGTAAGCAAGCACAACTTTATGGTATTGCCTTACTCTTACTCCAGGATTACCATCCTTACCCTCACTGCAAAGCCATATTTGCTTCCTATGGTCCCTATCCCATGAAACCTCTTGTTCTGCAGCAGGCTGTGAGGGCTGTGGACCCAACACCTCATCAGACAAATGCTGGTGATCTACCCCAAAACTCTGTCCTTCCTTCCTACTCTGGGGAAGCAATGATGCTTTCAGCAACACAAACTAGCTGGATGTAACCAAGTCTGAAATTACTCAGGGATTTCAAATTCACCACCTGTATTTTCTTGACCCTGTCTGTTTCACAGGAGGTTTCTTGCTCGACCAGACAACTCTTTGCACAATTACAATGTGGGCTTTTGCTCACAGGACAGAGTAGATATTTGTATTTCACAATCTGCATTTATTTGACAAACTCACAGTGAGAGATTCTGTTCTGCTATAACCACAGATTGTCTTATTTACAGAGTAAAACTAACCATTAGTCTAGTGAGACAACTAGACAAACACCATTAATTAGCAAGTGTGTAAACAAAATAGGTCTGCATCAGCATCCACAAAGCTGAACCTTTCAACCACAGGGAAGCCTTTGCCTTTTGTCTGCTTTTCTTGGATTTGCTCTCCAGTGGTGAGATTCAAACAGCCCACAAGATGCCCCTCTTGCCATCATCCCACTACTGTAAAAGCTGCTCCCATTTTCATAAGGGACATAGGGAAAGAGTGTGATTCAAATCTAAGCACAGAGGACCTGTGGAGAGCTACTGAGATGTTTAATCACACTCTGCACACACATCTTAGGCTGGGTGTTTTCTCAACACAGACTGCCAAGAGATCAAGCTCTCACAAGTGGATCCAGCTCTCACAAGTTCATCATACACCAGTGTTTCTTGTTATGCTCAAGGCTACATTTTCAGTAGATTCACCTGATTTTTTGAGGTCATAGGAATGCCTGATCCCATGTGGAATACTCAGTAACCCCAAAAATCCTGTCAAGAAGAATAAAGTGCATGGAGATCCTGTGCTAGCAAACCATAGCACTCTAAAACCCAGAACAAAGCAAAGAGCAAGCTTGGCTGAGAGTTCAAGCCTTGCAGAAAAAGCATTGCTTCCCAGAGTATCTTAATGAACATGCATCCTCCCTTTAAAGATTTCATCACAAACCATGAGCCAGCAATCCACAAGAAGATATAAATTTTTTATAACACCCATAAAGGACCATAAGATCCATCTAGTCTTTTGGCTTTTCCCTGATACAAACTTTTTTGTCAAGAATCAGCTTTCAAATAGTGGAAGCACCATGTTTGGGGGTGTGATCAGCCTGGTCCAATTTTGTTACCTCCTGAGGTCTTCCTGGTCCCTGAAGAATCTCCTCTGTCTACTTGAATTTTGTGTTTGATGGAAATGCTCTTCAGCCTCCAAGTCTGAAAAGTGCAGGTTTCAAACACACCTGGTTTTATCCTGGGTAAGATCACATGCCATAGGTTTGCACTGCTCCATGTGGAATTTGCTGATCTGCTGGGATCAGACTGGAGTGAGTGCTCATCCTTGGAACACCTCCCCTGAAATGCCTTGAACAGAGAACCCAGACAAGAGCAAAGCTTCCTAAGGGAGCTTCCCCCCCTTGCTTGTAGGGGCTATGGGTACTTCCTTCTGCACCCATGAATTCCTGGCACACCTGTCTTTACCTGTAAAGAAATATGGGAGTGCTCAATATGCACCTTTAGCCCTGAGGCGTCTGCAAGGCAAAACTGGCTCTGGCTTGTTCAGCTCTGGTTCCAGGAAAACAATTAAATCAAACCCTGAACCATAAACAGGATGAAAACAGATGTGCTTTACCTGCCTTTGATAAATATTTGGTCACAAAAAGCCTGTCACAGGTGGGAACACAGATTCTAAGTTGCAGCCTTCTGTGCCTTTTGCCCTGCTGTTCTCCCTTTCCTTGGGAAAAGGACAGTTCCTTGCTCCAATACTTTTCATAAGGGATACAAATGGAAGCAACCCCCACAATAGAAATCAAGAGAGGCTCAGGCCAAAACACAAACAAGACTGGCATTAGGAGACTTTATTTTACAGCCCCACTGCAAACCAGTAAATTTGTAAGGTTTTAAGTGTCTATCTGCCTTAACAACTGCCTTAACATGCAGCTGAAATAGGATGCAATTTATCTTTGGGTTTGAGCTTTTTCCTTTTCCTTAATACGCCAGGAGCTCACCTGGATTAGGCACCAGACTCAACAAGGGAGTTGTTACTTAATAATCTCTGCACTGACTTTGGGCACTCACCTTGGGCATACTTCTCTGCATTTCCTTCTGGTTGGTTTGGGGAGTTTCTTGCTTAACTGGCTGCTTTCTCAGAATTTCATTTTCCAATGTCCATGTACTGCAGTGCATAAACCCATTTACAGGTCACTGTCCCACAGTTTGTAAAGCAGACAGAAAAATTTTACAAATCCCATGTCCACAGCTTCACTTTTTCTAACATTTGAAACAGTAATAGAGAAACTGAGAGCCTGTGAATATGAGGAGGCAGCATAAATTCCTTCTTTAGCTTAAAGACTGCAGTCACCACAAGATTGGTTTTATAAATCCTTAGTCATGCAGCTTCCACCCCTCAGCTCTGATGCAGTAAAAAATATAGGGAATTATCAGTTTATTACTGTGACCTCTGCATTGAGACTGCTGCTTAATGATGCAATTCCCAAGGTTCAGTTAAAGCAATTTTCTTGCTGTAAAATCCCCATGTTGCATTTGAAGCATTTCCCTCTGATACATTAAGAGCTTTTATAGCTGACAGGTGACAACTGAGGTGAGATCAATAAATACAGGGCCACACTACCCATTCCAGCCTTGAGCTGCCTTCTAAAGACAGCCTGTAAACAGGAAAGATGCTGAGTGTTTTCACTTTAGTTTCTCTTCTGATACAAAAGCAGATGTGAAATAGCTCGATATTAGAAATAGCAGGGCTTGTTCTCAGTTCCTTACTGGAGATTTCTTTTGGAACAAATTTTACTTCTTTTTGAAGGGGGTTTTAAGCCTTCTTGGAAGGAAACTGAAGGGTATTTGACTGTGGTTGTTAAACACTCAGACGATTAAAAAATAACAGAAATGTAAACTATATTGAAGTAATAGAGTATATTGAAGGGAGTGCAGAATTAAGAGTTCTAGGAATACAGTTTAAGGAAAGTTAAATGTAGGGTGTACTTTTAAATGAGTATAATGAAAAGCAGAAGTATCACACAGGGAAATAAAAACACTAATGCCTGTCCAGTCTTCTTTAAAATTAGAGAAAGGAATACATTTCTGGACCAAAATCCCCAATCAGTAAGGAAATACTCAAAAAGATGACAAAATGTCAAGGGATAGTATAGAAGCAAGAAATGGAAAGTACCTATGAGACCATAGATGAGATAGTAATGCCTACAAACTCCCATCCTACCAACATTAAAATTACAGTCCTGTTGTTTTTTTGCAGAATTACACAATAATTACCTAAAACACAGTAACAACCTGGAGAACAGCAAATCATTTAAAATCTCTCCCCATAAAGACAGGACACATTGTAGACTGCAGTTCCTCAACTGTGCAAAAAGCTCAACACACTTAACCAACAGTATTCAGAATTTATATTGTACTTCCAGTTGCAAAGGCCTCACAAATATTTGGGCATAAATAATCCTCCCAGTCTGCTGCTTTTTGGCACAAGCTGGAGGTTATCAGTCACTTCCATTGGTGTGAGTGAGGAACACTCACCTGTACCCTCCTGAGCAATCCTGGCAGCCAGAGGGGTGGCAACATCCACAAGGAATGACACAAAGCAGAACTTTCAAGTCCTTTTTTTTTTCTTTTTTTTTTCTTTTTTTTTTCTTTTTTTTGTGCAGGTCTGATCCTGACCTTCCCTATGAGACGCAAGTAAATATTGTTACTCTTAATGGCAATAACGCTCCAGTCTCAGATCTTCTTTTGGAATATCACTGCATCCAGAAAAATTTCCAGCCTGTTCCCTCTCCTATTATAGGTATTGGCAAGGTAAATGATGATTTATTGATGCTGTGTTTCTGCAGCACAGAATTTTAGTGGCAATAAATCTCTGTTCAGACAGATGATGTAATAATCTGAGCTTTCCACAAATTACTTAATGCTTCTTTACAAAGGACTTCATGTTTCTTGGTGGTTCTTAGAACAGTTCATATTTCCTAACTGAATGAGGGAATACATGAAGTAGTTTCAGGAAAAAGTTAGATTTTTAATTTCATTTTATTGTCCTTCCTGTCTGGGATGGTAAATTGGTCCAGTTGATCATAAAAAAAAGATGTGCTATTTCTCAGCCTTTTCCATCTGTGAATTTTAAGGTACTTTGTGACTCATACAGTAAAACCAAATGGAGAAATACATAAAGCAAAGGGCCAGGTCTGAATCCACACATTCCACCCTTCTTAAGGGGTGTGAGTCAAACTTCATTCCACCAGCACAGGGATTTTGATAGATACTTTTTTTGTAAACCTGATTCCTTCAAATACACATGAACATGCACACATGCACACATAGGCATTTTTAAAAGCTGTCCCTTAGCACAGCTCCTGAGAAATTTCCTGCTAATTTCCTTAATGCTGGTCATGTTTCTTCCCACACTCAGGTAAAATTTTAAAAATTCCTCTTGTGTGTATATAGGATTGGCATTGAGTATAAGATAAATCACCTTCTGTTGACAAGATAGATATTATATAAAAATCACCAACAACTTATTGCATTTCTAATTCCCTTTATTTCAAGCACCTTAGCTCAACAGGACCTGCAATTTGGCTTGCTCTTACTTCTCTAGTCATTCTAGTAGTCAACTTTCCATACTACGTAGTCCTTCTCTGTATTTTTAATTAAAATCTCATCATTAGAATGAACATGGGAGAAGACTAGTGAAATTAACAGGGTCCTTTCCCCTCTGAAGAATAACTGGAGGAAGAGATGCTGTGGTGATAAAAGCCATTAATGAGAGAGAAGAGGCAAGGTGTGAGTGATGTGATTGCTGCCCTCAGCTCTGTCACTAAAGCCAAAACCTCACATGAGCACAGAAGTCAGGGAGGCTTCGTCCCACAAGTAGTGCCACAAGGTGACAACCTCGCTGCAATAGGAAGGAATAAGAAGGCAGAGGTGACAATGGATGAGAAGAGCAGCATCCCTTGAGTTCAACCGTGTAGGACTGAAATTCAGTTGGGAACTGGAACTGGGTAAGTGCTGCCATGTTCTGTCATTGACAGTGATGTGGATGGTGCCTGCTTCTCTGAACACTTTACCTGAAAATATCTTATTTTGGCACTAATCAGGAGTCTTGCTGAAAGGAGTGTTTTTAAGAGAGATTAAGAAACTGGTTTGAGAGTTTCAGTGCCTGATTTAAATTTGAATTTTGGTCAATCACTCACATTTGGGAGCTGTCTCTCTAAGGACTCCCTTTCCTGGCAGATCCCCAAACTTCTTCAGAGGTGTCACTTGAAGAAGGGTGGGATGAAACTTTCACAAGCAAAGGGGTTGTAGTCTTGGCTGAAATTTTTAATTGAGAAGCATGTATTGTTTTTATTCCTGATTGTCTCACTGGTGTTACTACACACCTCAGAGCGGCATTACAGGCAAGAGCAGCAGAAATCTGTCACCTGCTTCGTGCCATTGCAGCCATCCAGTCTCTGGGAACCTCTCCTGCTTACAGCTGATGCAGTTTTACAAACAACATGTTAATCTTGCAGATCTCCAGCTGTTTGCCCTGTTTTATCAGTGCTTGTATCTATCTGCTCCATGAGGTGAGTCTGTGCCTGGAGAAGATGTGGCAGCTCCAGAGTTACTGTACTAAAAGTGACTTGCCACTGCTCCAAAAAGAACTGGGACATTTGGCCACTTGCTCTGGCTTACAGAAGGCATTGCCTGGTGCTTTAGACATAAGGGGAAGAAATTGCAGCAATTTAAAACAAAACCAGGAAGTTTTACCATTAGATAAGTCAAAATTGCTGGACCAGATGTGGTAACACTTGAAGCATGAAACAGCTTTATCAGTAGGTTACTTATTAATTATTCCTTGGTGAATGTTCTATTTTCAAAGAGTTCTTAAGTGACTTTTTCTTTGCAATTCTACTTGATTCAAAACAGTTCTTGGACAGGGGAACGGCACAATTGGACAGGGTAATAACACAATGGCATAAGCTCTGCCTTCTTGGGTTTAGTTGTGCTACATCATTATCTTTTTAAAAGTCCATCTATTGAAATGTGATTTTTACTGGCAAGAGAAGTAGTTTTTCATCTTTTTACCTAATCAAGAATAGTAAAGAAATCCTGGACCAGGCTGCAGACAATTATTTAAAATTTAGTGATAGTTTGTACTTTGACAGGATTAGCTCTGTTCATGTAGCTGGTAGACTATGAATTACATGCAAAACACAGCATGGGAACTTGAAATCAAATGAAGAATGGATATAAAAGAGCAAGCTCCAAAAAGCACAAATGTAGTGATCACTTAGCTAAAATTAATGGTGTGGCTTAGTATGACAAACCAGAACAGCAGAAGCATAAAAAAAACTGCTTGGAATAGAATTTTCTTGAATGAGGGGAAAGTAGAGATGCTTGCAGTGTTCAGTTTCACCAGTATTTTGTAGAGGACTGTAAGGAATTACTTTAACATTATTTCAATAAAATAGGTCCTTACAGAGAGGGGAGAAACAAGCAGAACACTGATCAGCATCTCTTGTGATAAAACTTCTATTACTACACCTGAACTTAGCTTAGAGAGACACAGCTTTGGATTTTGCCCAGAGCACCCCAAACCTCAAGTTACAGAAGTGTCCAGTGAAGTCCACTTTCACAAAATGTTTCACCTAAATTACTGCATTGTATGCTTCATCCCTGTTTTGGCAGCAACTGATGTTGTCTAACAAAAAATCATCTAAAAAAGCAAAATAGATGAGAGCAAAACCACCATCAGGGGCAGCCTAAGAAACACACTGACAGCAGTTCAGTGGCAGCATGCACTGCCAGAAAACCTCTAATGGGCAATAAAGGGCAATAAAAGGCCTGACGAAATCCATGCAACATTCGGTGTGCCATGAAGAGCTCCAAACTCAGGCTCCAGAACAACTTCTAGGGGAAAAGAAACTCTCAGCCAGATGGTTTAACAGGAATACATTGCACCAGTCCTAGAGCTCTCCACAAAGATTCCAGGTGATCCCAGAAGCTGAGAGCAGTGTGATTCTTACAATATCTACAGGCATATGTGCAGAAAAATGAGTTTTCAGATATGCTCAGGGCTACTAGAGATTACAGCCAATGCACCTTTCAGGGAATAGTAAAGAAGACGACAACATCAACACCTCTTGGTGGCCAGTGCTGGTTGAAGATTATCAGCTGCAGAAGCAGCTCACAGTCCCAGCCATGAGGTTGAAATGTTTACCAGTTGATTAATAGGTTTGTAATATAGAATACAAATGCCTCAAAATGAAAAGAAGGCATTTAATCCTAAAGGAAAACAAATATCTCTGGATCTCCTTATTCTTGGACCTGATGTCCTTGGACCTCACTGGCTGTGCTCCTCCTGCAAACAGCCACAGGATAATCAAATATGCCTTGTGTAGACACCCATTCCCCACTACCAGTTACAAAGAGGATCACATAGTACTTTTGGCATCCTGTAAAGTAGCATAATCATTTAAAAATGATGAATTAAAAAGAAAACACAACTGCTTGTATAGGAGCTACAAAAATGTCAAGCCAAAGAAGAGCCAAATTCTTAACATTGTAAGATGGTCTATGAAGATGTGGAGGCCACAAACATTCTGGATAGTCCAGATTGGACATTAGGATAATGTTTTTGATGGGAGGGTAAAAAACACTGCAATAGATTACCTTGGAGGTTTTCAGGGCCTTGCTAGTCAAGACAACCCAGGAGCTGGTGCAGCCCCAGTTCAGGTGGGTGTTTGGACATAGTGATTTGCAGAGTCCCTGCCAGCCACTGTTGCTGTGCTCCAGGTTCACAAGCATAGACAGATCTAGAAGGCAATTTAGGGAGTAATTCCATTTACGCTAGGTGGTAAACACAATGTGGTGGTTTTTCTGCCACTTTTCATGTTATCATGTTGTTGTACACTTCCAGATCTTATTTGTTGAAACAAATGTTTATGAAAAGTGACTTAAGATATTCTTTTGCCCCTTCAACTATTTGACCAGTTGCTCACTTCTGAAATACTTTCTTCTGATGAGAAGTTTCTCCAGCTTCTCTGAAGAATTTGGTTGCTGTTTGCTTTCAACACATTTTTTCTTCTCCATATTCACGGCCATAATGTTTTCTTAGTAGCCAGTACTTAGGGTGCAGAAATAAAGGTTTCAGTTGTGATTTTATAGTTGCTCTGTGGGTCAATCCCCCTCCTCTGTGTGGAAAAGAATCACAGAATGGTTTGCGTTGGAAGGGACCCAAAAACCATTTCATTCCAACCCCCTGCCATGGACAGGGACACCTTCCACTATCCCAGGATGCTCAGAGCCCCCTCCACCCTGGCCTTGGACATTGCCAGGGATAGGGCAGCAACAGCTGCTCTGGAAGGAGGACAGGAGTCTTATTAAAGAGCAGGGTTTCCTAGTTTGTTCAGCTGATGAAAAATTTCCAGCTAGTGGAAGAACTCTAATATATGCAATCTCTTTGGAAATAGCCTTGGAGCTATGTTTTTTACTAAGGAGTGCTGCTGTCCCAGGGAGACAGGAGACTAGTTAAACCACAGAAACATAAGAGAGTTTTTGTCCATGCTTACACCTTTTTGTCTGCATTCTCTAGCATCTGACTGTTTGATTTGACCCCCACCAAACCAGGCCAGATATTTGACGGCTTCTTGTCCTTCCATAGCTACTCTCTTTGGTCAGTAATCCTTCCAAGTACACTGATTTTTTTTCCACAGTTTTGAGCTAACTCAGGTGGTCAAGCTGTGGTCAGGCATGGCTAATTACAGTGGAAGGAGAAAAATGAGTTCATTGATTAACATTCTGTTCCTTTGGAGAGACTGAGAAACGGCTTTGACAGCTCCAGCTCCACTGCCACCCTGCTGGCAGCTCATTGCCTGTGCTTTTGAATCCCAGTAATTCCTGAAAAACGTGGCAGATCCTTGACTGGGAACTGGGAGGGTAAGAACAGAGTTCTGGGGATTTGACGTTTGATGCAGTTTTTAAAAGCTTTTCTTCCCAGGGCCCCCCATGGCCTTTCTCCACAGCAGGCTTGAGCACTGCGGGCTTAATTACCTGCTCTGCTTCCATTGGTGCACAGAGATCTGTGTTCCTGAGGCTCCACAAGAATTCCATCCAACAGGACAGTGAGAGATCCAGCATTACACAACTGGTCCTGCTGGTCCAGTGTAATGAGCCCGAGCTGGCTGCTCCACCTCTCTGTGACATTGGACCCATTCAGGGACAAAGCACAGAAGGCTCTGGAACCAGTCCATGGGAACCAGATCTTTTGTTAGCTTAAATTAGGACCTTAAACATACACTTTTTTCTTTAGGGTTCCGCCTCATTTTTTATCAGGCCCAACTATTTTCTTCATGCTGTGACAATTAATTGGATTATTTTCATTTAAAGATCCAAGCCCACAAGATAAGTGGAATGGAACAGAATTGTTTTCCTTTCCCTGATCTCCCTCATTAGTAGTCTAAACAAGTGTGAGGCTGCATTAAGTTTGTAGCTATTTTGTTAGCTTGAAATCACTTTCTTCTCTTCTGCAGAGGGAGACTGTGCTTAGATCATTATAATCCAGGATGCAGTTGTGGTATATTAAAAGTGAAAAGGCTACTTACAGAATTTATGCTTGCAATTACCTTGGTAGTGGAAAAGGACAGCAACAAAAGTAAGTTTCACATAGAAAAGGAGCAAAAAGGAAATTACAGCATGTTTACATTTTATTTTTTTTTACTGTGAAAAACGGCATAAAACTGTCTGAACAAATCTCTAGGCTAAGTTGGGCAGATGTTGGTATCACTGCAAACTCTGCCTGCAACACAGGTGAGCCTCCAAAATGTCATCCTGTTTAGCAGGTTGATCTTCACAGGATGATTGACTCAATTTCACACGGGCTTGACCTACAGATGCAATGGTTGACCAGTTACATCTCCTTAGTAACCTTTGAAAACTCTTGCTGGAATGCCAGAGCCTTCGGAAGCTGTCAGAGCAGTTAGTGCTTCATCTGGAAACCTTCATAGGGCCACTATTGGCATGAATGGGAGAGGGCACATTATTGTCATTAAAGCTTCAGAATGCCAGAGATTTTGCTGCCTAGGCCAGTACATTCACATCTTCATGTGCCAGATTCAGTTACAGACTGCGTGTGGATGTGTTTGTAACTAGGACAGATAAATGGAGAGGGATCCCATCATATTTTGGTCAACTGAGAACTGATTCTTGATAGCTTATTAAGACTTCACCAGAAAAACAAATGCTCTTCTTCTAAAAAATGGGTTAATTTTGTGTGTATTCATAGCGATTATGTGACTCATAGAAAAACTGGCTCTTAAACCCTCATTTCAAATGAGAATTACACTTTGGTTTTGAAATGTTTTGCCTAGAATCTCCTGCTTCACATTAGGTGCTAAAGGTAGATAGGCCAATTTGCAAAACCAGCTCATTTCAGAGCTGACCTTTGCCAAACTGAGAACTACCATATTTTTAACCCTGAAGATTTTTCCTGCATTTCATTGATGTGTGAGAAATACCCAGACATCAAGGGCTGACAGCTCTAGTTCTGCAAAGAGTTTTCTTTCTGTCTTTGTGTAGCAGAACCAAAGTTTAGTGGTTGCTGTCTAGGTTGGAGAAATGTACTTTCTGCTGCTTTGTCACTGAAGACCAGATTAGCATTGAAAATCCAGAGCAGACTTCTGCTGTTAACAAACAGCAAACAACATGGAGAACACCCCCTATGCTGTTCAGTAAGAACCAGTGAAGAAAGGCATGACAAGAACATGTTCACACACCCTGGAAACAGAGGAGAACCTCTGCCAGGCTGTCAGTGGTTGGGGAAATGTAGTAGGAACAGTCAGGTACTGCTAAGTGCACATAGGAAATGGCGAAGGCTCTAGGCAAGGGAGCTGGAAGACAGAAAGGACTGGAAGTATAAATCAAGAACACAGCAGAGTAGGGGTTGCATATCTGTGGCAGTACTTAGGATGGGGCTTTTCAGGCTTTCAATTATTCCATTGAAATGGAGAGTAGTGGGGGAACAGGGCAGAAAAGATTAAAGAACTGAAGCACTTGCCTAAACCCTGGGATTTCATCACCATCATCTCTTTTTTTTCCCAGAGTCATGGTTCTGTGAATTTTGTGAATGTTTAGGAGGGGAGAGCTGATTAAGATTTTTGAGCCCTAAAGGATTTACAGTGCTTCCCTAACCTTAGATTAGCTTAATTTTGGGTTAGAAAAACCTTCCAATTTCTTTCCAGTGATCACTTGTATCTTCCACCATGGAAAGAGCAGCCCTGCTCTTGAGACTCCTTGATCGTTGGACCTGTGGTTTTCTCAGGTTATCTCTGACCATTGGTCTGATCTCTTTCCTCACCAAAATCTCCTCCCCTCCATGCAGCTCCTCTGAGGTACAGCTGGAACATTCATGTCAGCAATGGAGCATGACCACGAAGCTTATGGTCTAAGCTTACACCAGTCCTTTCTGCACAAACCTTTCATGGTTCCAGAAGTGCTTCTTCACAGCCCCACTAAGAGTTATCTCATTTCCTTGTAATCCATCCTCTTACCTCCCATATTGGCTCCACACATTCATCTACAGGCTCTGGAAGCACAGGTTTTGACTCTCCTGCAACTGACCATCAATCCATGAGATACCAAGAGGGAAAGCTTGTCACTTCAGCCCCATTCTGTGGCACCAGAGCCAGACTGTGCCCCGTGACTGAAGTGTGGTGTTCTGAGTTACATCACAAGACGTGGCAGTTCCAGTTTCAGTCAGGTTGGTCAGTCTCAGTGCTTCCTGTGCCTGCTTGGCTGTCCTTGGTTCTCCTGTGTGATGCCAGCCAGCCCTTCCAAGCAAGAACATCCTCTCCCTAGGCTCCTCCAGAAGCTTTGTTCACTGGGACTTCAGTATCAGGCCCTAAAATAGATGCATTAGGGTTGAAAAAGAGGGAACAGAATGTAACAGCAAGTTGCATCATTTTGTTTACATCTTGTTCCAGTTTCTTTTTTCCCTAATTTATTTTGAGAGCTTTATATCAGACAGAAAAGCTGCACTTGATTACCATATAGGAAGGAAAAGTTGAGTAAGAAGACAGACTGTGGTTAAGCTTGCAACACACAGTGATCTCCCATGTCTTGGGATAAGGTGAAAAAAATGGATTTAGCAAAGAATCTGCAGAGAATCTTTGCTAAGAAGAAAAAAGCAGACGATCACCACTGAACCAGTGTAAGAACAGATCAAATATACTGACTAAGATGTCTGGAAAACACAAGTATTTTGTTTAGTATATTATTTTGTATCCTTGGGATTAGCTGGGAAAATTGTAGCCTTCATTTTTCTCTGGAATTTTGAAGGAAGGACAATGCTGGCTGTGCTAACTGATGAATAATACTGAGCTTCCTTAATTAAAAATACTTATTATTAGTTAGTGTATTCGTTAGCTGTTTTGTTTCAGACTTTCCATGTTTCTTTATTTATGGAAAAAGATCATGTACTAAATATGTCTCTTTCAAGTCCACCAAGGATTTTGTCCAAGGAGAATCTAGGAATAATATTTTAAGAGATGACGTTGTTTAAGTGAACTCAGCTATAAATATTTTAATTGCTTACAAAACAAATCAAATTTGTCATATCCTTAACTCCTGTCTGAGGAACCTGGTATCTCTGTGCCAGGAAGAAGTATGCTGTGGTTTTCAAATTGCCTGCAAAAGTCACAGTCAAGCCAGAAATTCATACTAAAAAAATAATGCTACTTACATAGGAAAGAAGTAATTTCAATGGTATTGAAAATTGGCAAAATCCTGGTTTTGGAAGGGCTGCTGGGAGTTGCTAAGATGTTCAGGATATGAGTTGACAGTCTAAAAGGTGACTATACCAATTTCCCTGATTTTGTAGGGCTGAATGAGTTGCTTTGTTCCTTAGACTATACACATGGAAATAGAAATGGTTTCCCTGTGACATAGCTGCTATTAATATAAAGAAAGTTATCTGGGCTTTCAGGAAAGTATAAACTAGAACTTTCTCAGAAGGGGTGTGGATATAGAACAGTCTGTGGTTGCCTGTATGGAACCATTTCAAATACTCTCAAAAGGCACCTCATTTTTAGAACTGAACTAATGTTACTTATTTGTTGACATCATTTAACTTTTTCCTATTTTAAGAGACATAGCAAATGATGTGTTCTGCCTCTAGATTAAGAGGTGAAGCAAAAATTATAAACCCCTGGTTAAATTAATGTTTTGTCCATACTTTGAATGGTGAAATTCTGGTTCCTTTCTTTCAAAAATGTAATAGAAATTGCAACATTGCAACATGACTGATGAGAGTATGGAATGGCTTCCAGGCTAGAAATAAAGAAAACTGAGAAGGAACAGGATATAAAAAAAAGAGTAGCACTGCCAGGATTGACATGAATTGACAGTTCATCATCTGTGCTGGTAACAAATTCAGGATCCACACAAAGATGCTCCCAGAACCAGGTTCAGGTCAAGCCAAAGGAGGTGAATGTCACTCAACAGGCTGTCCCATGTGCTGGGAATACAAGATGTTTCCAGGATTCTAAGAGTAGACTGCACAAACATTTGGAAGAGCAAATCCCTTCAAATTATTGTTTAGACAGACAACATCAGGCTTGGGATAAGTGAAGGGTGAGAAGGTTTTAAAGGAATTTTTGTGAATTTTTTCCATTCTTCCTTTTCTTTTGTGATTTTTTCCATTCTTCCTTTTCCCTAGATGTCAGGCCATGATCACCAGGAAGGCAGAAATGTGACTGAGACAGAGCCCAGCTCTGAACCAGTGCAGATATTCTGATGTTGTTAGGTATTTTTAAATATTAATGATGATTTCCTGAAGATGCAGCATGGCAGGAAACAACTGGGTGAGCAAATGTTACTTCTCTGAATGGTCTCACAGAAATAAACCCAGTGAATTTCTGAGTTGTCTCATTCTTCAGGAGTTTGCAGACCCAAGATTGTAACTGTTTAATTCAATTGTGAGACACTGCATAGGAAGTATGACCATATGTGCCTCCTTTTAAATTTGCGTTCCACCAATTAAGAAAATACATTTTTGTCTATTCTGCAGCATTTTCTGAACACTTGATTCACTACTGTGCCCCACTGAAACCAGGCAACTAAAGATCTACAGTGCACTCAGCATCTTACCAGAATTGTGTAGCAGCACTAGAGTGTCATAAAACAGATTAAAGCATTTGGGTTCAGCATTAAGCACTAAAAAGCGAAAAGCATTAAAGCATTTTTCCTGGTCTTCTACCTGTTGAATATTAAAAAAACATAGACTTCTGTTATTCAGACAGACCAGGGAGCTACAAGTAAAATCTGGATTACAAGTAGTATCAACAGCAGCTAAAAAGGTCCTAATAAAAGAGTAGAAAATTTGTGGGAATGTTTCTGAATGGCTTGCACTATGCTTACTCAGCTCTGCATTATTTTCTGACCAATCTCAAGTGTTCCGGATTTTTTCTGGCTTATTCTTAAGAAATACACCTAGGATGTATAAGGAAAACAGTAAGAAAGAAAGGAAAGTCAGAATTGATTCCTAAATGTTGATTAAGTAGTTAGATGCAAACTACTTGTGAATTAAACATTTCTAGGTTATTTCTGATGCTGAGAGGGAGCTTTCATGGTTAAAACCTCCTCTGAAACTTTCCAAGAGACATCTCCACCATGACTCTGATACAGCCATTTGGATTTGTTATGCCAATTGACTGCAGAGAAAATGTCAAACCCTCACATCAACGTCCTTTCTCTGACAAGCTCTCCCTCCTTTGAACTACAATAACGAGTACAGCATTGTTTTGCTTTGCCATAGACGTTCCCCTGAGTTTTCTGAAGGCTTCAGAGGTTCGGTGGAATTTGACAAGAGGCATTTGGGCTTTTGTGTTTGCCTTTAATTGCTGCTCCCCGGGGTGGATCCTGCTGCTGCTGCAGCGGGAGTAGAGGGCACAGGACCCTGGGGATTGTCACAGCCTGCCGGAGTGGCACAGTACACAGCCTGCAGAAGTTTGCATACTCAGACAAAAGATTCTGTTCCAAAATGTTTGTCTAACTCCCATGTCTGGCAGTTTAAAAAGCTGCTGCCCTTCTACACAGTGAATACGTGCTTATATTTCTATATGGTGGGCTAACTGTGGAAATACACAGAAATAAAAGTTTATTGGGCTGTTGGTAATGGTTACACTGTGTCAATTTGGGTTAAACCTTAGGTATTTCTATCAGCTCTCCTTCAACAACAAACAAATTCAGCTGCTTGGTTTGGCTCTGCCATGGTTCATTTCAGGAAGAACATTTGGTTGTAAGTTTCTTTAGGTGCGCAGACCTTCAAAAACTATGGACAAGCTCCAATATTCATGAGGCACCAGCCCACTAACTTCAGCTGCAACACTGGTGAACCCATTAATCAGACTTTCATAGCAGTGAGATAACCTTCTATTTGTACAACTCCATTAAAAACATATATTTAAAATTAGAAAATTAAAATAAACCATGTGTGTTTTGTGATGGAATGTCTGCTAACATAAATACTTTTACAGCCACATAAAAATAGAAACATGAAATACTTCATTTTTCCATAGGTCTGTTCAGCAACAGCCAGTGCTTTTATTAATATACTGTTTCTCTTTTTAATTACACTTTTATTTAGAAAAATTCACAATCCTGACTTATGAGGAAAGTTATATGGAGTCATACAGAAAACTTGCAATGCAAACAGACATGCCTCATTCCTCTAAAACAAGAGACTGGTTCTTTATATGCCAGTAATTTTTTTAGTCTTAGGGAGCCATTTGTTTGCCTTTCTCTCTTGAAAATAATTAAATAAATGGCCCCACTTCCCCCCTCACACATCCACATACGTGCACAGGACCAACAAGACTCAGTAATTTTTCACTGGCACAACAGCCTTTCAGTGCTTGCCATCTGCTGTGCCGGCAGGACCCACCAGAGGAGCTCCAGCAGCAAGGCAGGAACTGGAAAGTCACGTTGTGAATATTCATTCCATTTTCATTGTCACAGCTGGGCCTCAGCAGCCCACCCAGACTGACCTTGCCTCCGCCGCCTTCCCTGTGGCAGCTGTGGGGAGCAGACAGGAGTAAGGTACTGAAATCAAAGCTTACAAACACCCAAGTCAAAACCATCCCCTATTCCTGCTAGGGGGTAGGGATGTCTGTCACTCCCACTGACCACTGTTACCGACACAGATTTTTATGGAATTTTCCTCTAGGAAGAGAACTTTAGTGAAATACCACTTTTCTAGATCCATAATCAGTTTATTTTGAATTTATTTATCCTAGAGTGTCTTTTCCCTTCTTGCTAATTCTGTTTCTGGGGTTTGTGTCCGTACTTCCAACATGATGAACATGTGTGCACAACTTCTGCAGGTTTCAAACGTGGGACCTGAGTTCAGATGTCCCAAAGGACAGTCAGACTCTTCAGGAAGCACTCCTGCACCTCATTCAAGTTAAAACATGCTAAATTTAGGCTTCTGTTATTTCAAACCTACCAAACCTAATGCATCCAAAAGCCGGTCTCAGCAGGTAGGTTCACAGTGCTCTGGGAGGTCCATGGTAGATTCTCTGGGTCTGCCTGTAGATCCTGAAATTGTGAGGTCTCTGGGCAAGAAATCTGCTTTAGTGCACAGAACTCCTAAGTTCCTTATCTCTATATAAAGAGTAACCAGGTAAAATAAACCAAATCTGTCAGTTGTCCTCCTCATCAGCAACTCTCCTCAAGTGATCACATCAAGACAAACTTTCCCTCACTTCCACGTGCTCCATGTCATGATGGGAGCAGATGATTGTCCTTTGTCACTCCAACATGAGCTCACAGATTTGCCTTCTGCATAGCTGAGGCCAGTCTAACTCCTGACTGTGAGACCTGTCACAGCCACGAGCCCTCAGGGAGTCCCGACTGGCAGAGCTTGCTGAGTGCCAAGGTTTATGCTGGGCTGTAGGGACAGGATCGTGGGGAGCATTGGGAAGAGCATGGATTGCAGGTAGAGGATGATCATCCTGCCCCTCTGCCCAGCCCTGGGAGGCACATCTGGAGTGCTGTGTCCAGTCCTGGGCTCCTCAGGACAGCAGGGACAGGGAGCTCCTGGAGCGGCGCCAGTGGAGGCTGCAGAGATGGTTTAGGGCCTGGAGCATCTCTGGCAGGGAAAGGCTGAGGGAGCTGGGGCTGTCCCAGAGCCTGGAGAGGAGCCCCAGCTGAGAGGGGCCCTCAGCCCTGGGTGTCCCTGTGTGCAGGGAGGGCTCCGAGCAGGGCCCAGGCTCTGCTCCAGGGGCCCAGCAATGGCACCAGAGGAACGGGCAGGGACTGAGCCCAGGAGGTTCCACCTGGGCAGGAGGCAGAACTTCTGTCCTGGGCAGTGACCAAGTCCGGAGAGGATGGCGAGTCTCCCTCGCTGGGCATATTCCAGAACTGTCTGGACACAATCCTGAGCCGTGCGCTCAGGGATGGCCCGGCTGGAGCAGCGCAGCGCCCCCACCGCTCCGCTCCCCGCGCGGTCCGCTCCCGCCGCCGGGCCGCCGCTGCCGCGGGACGGGGTTGGACGGGGCGGCCGGGCAGGGGCGGGGAGGGTCGTGCGGCACGCGCCGGCAGGCGCGGCCAATGGCGGAGAGGAGCTCGGCGGCGCGCGGCTCTCGCGAGAGCCGGCGGGTAAACATCGGCCCCCGCCGTGGGCCCGCCCGCTGCCATTAGCGCGGGGGCGGCGCCGCGCTCGGACCGGGCGGGAGGTGAGTCCTGAGGCGAGCCGGGTCCTGAGGGGAGCCGGGCACCCTCCGCCCCGGCACTGCCCATGGAAACAGCCCCGGCATGCTGTCGCTGGAGACTGCGAATCTCCCCCTGCCTCTTCTTTTTTCCTCCCCCCGCACCGTGAGGCAGCAGGAGCAGCCATCGCCGTGGAGGCTGAGGGAGCGCAGCCTCAGCCTCGGCTGCGGGGACGGTCGGGGGTGGCTGTGGGCTGCAGGGCAGTTCGTCCGCCTGCCCCTCGGGTGACTCGTCCCGCAGCCCCCGGGGTGGCTGTTCCCGCAGTCCCCGGGGTGGCTTGTCCCCCTGCCGTCGGCTGGGAGGCTGGGGTGCCCCCGGCGGTGTCGGTGCGGGGACCGAGGTGAGCCCGACGCGGGGGTCAGGGCCGGGGCTGTGCGAAGACCCCGCCGGCAGGGTCAGGGCTGGGCTGGGCTGGGCTGGGCTGTACTCGTGCTACAGAACGTGGCTCTGGGCTTAAGGGTGTCCTGCCCTCTTTAGAAATAAATAAATAAATAAAGGGACGAAATTATCTCCGTAATGCGCTTAGAAAAGCAAACAACCTTCACAAGTTTCTACTCGCGGGAGGAGCAAATCACAAACCTTGTGCAGAGCCGGAGGAGTTGGGGATTGAGGGAGGCCCCGTGGTTTGGCTCTCCGGCTCGTGCTCTCTGTCTTTAGACAATTGCCATTGACTCAGGTAAAAGTTAAATACTAGGGACTTAGTGAGGTCGCGCAGTTGTTGTTTGGTTTTACTTGATCTGGAACGCCTTGGGTTAGAATAGCAGAGCTCACACGCGTGCCTCGCTGATGTACCTGGCTTCCTCTTGCAAAATCCACACTGGGAATAAGTGAGCCTTGCTGTAGCCTCTGAATCAAAAGCAATGCCGACGTTTCGTTTTTGTTGGGGTTTTTTTTTTTCAAGAGAAGTTTCCTGTAAGTTATTTGGTGGGATGTATTGGGTTTGCTTTTACCTTCTTTTTGGCAAGCGGTGGGGTTTTTGTTGACTGTAGATGTTGGGGTTTGTCAGGTGTACTGATTCAGTGTTTTGATTACAGTTTTTTTAAGTCACTTAAAACAGAGGGATCTTGTTTATGAGTGTTTATGATGCTAATAAATCTCGCTAGAGTTGTGCCTGCTCCATAAAAGATGACTGAATATACACAGGAATCTGAAAAATTGTTTTCATTCCTTATCCTTCAGGAATGAAAGAATATCAGCTTTTAATTTTACTCTGAAGAGTGAAAAGAAATAGGAGCCCACCGGCTACTGACCTGAGAGGTGATGATCAGTGGGCACCCTCATTGCATTTGAGAAATCTGTTACTGTATCCCATAGAACTGCTGCAATTTTACCTTTTTTGCCCTAGGTAGACATGTTTTCCTGGCTTTGTTAAGAAATGTCTTGGATAGGAAAAGTCAAATTTGCATAGCTCTGTGGACTCATTTGTTTTTCATGATGTACATGGCTTACTGTATGTTCGATTTAAATATTTTTGCTTAACAGAGCTTAAAAAATTTCTAAACACTTATTTCTCAAACATTTCAGGGGAAAACAAATCCCAAGCCACTAGTTAAGCAGTATTCAGAAGCAAATATTTACTGAGGACAGGTATCATGCTTTTTTCCCCAGAAAGTTAGTCTGTCTTAAAAAAACAAACAGCAAATGCACACCCCATCATTAAGTTGCAGTGGACTTGGACCAGGCCTATGGTCTTGGTGAGGGAATGCTCCCAGGAGAACAGAAATTTTGAGTTTCTGTCAGATGATCTGTTGTGGACCTGCTTGTGTGAGTTGACCTCGGGTGGTCTGATCCTCAGTGGAGTCGCTGGTGGGGCTCTCCTGGATTGGAGCAATACTGGATTGGATGTCACACTGGAGTTCAGTGCATGTGGCTGAGATGTGCTCACCTGTTCTTTCTCAGGAGTTCTCTGTAGCCTCCCTTGGCTCATCTGTCTTTTTGTCCCCAAACTTTGAATGGCGGGTGGGAGTTTTTTAATCATTTAGGTTACTGCTGTAGTTTGGGATGGCTCTTGAATCCTGTGGTGACCACAAGGAGCTTAGTCACTGTCTGTGTCCTCTGCATCTGTCTAGCAGTGAGTTTGTCTTGCTTTCAAAGCTTATCTCCTCCCTACAGATTCAGCTTTTGTTCAGTCCATGTTTATTCCAATAATCATGTTGTTCTTCCCACCAAGTTTAAGCTGAGCATTAGTTAAAATGTGAAGCCAGTTGATAAACTTTGATATTTGTATTCCAGGAGGTGCAGGGTAGACATAGAAATGGCAATGAAAAGAATTGCTTCTCTGAATGCAGTATTCATCAGCACAAAGCCTGCTGAGCTGATGTTATATGGTAAATGGTTTGCTTTTAGTCTCCTAGAAAGAGGCTTTGTGTCTTAGGGTAATGGCAGTTGACATAAATCAAACATACAATTGTCCACAAAATCATTTAATCTTCTCTTGTTGCTTGTTTTAACATATAGCTGCACTTAGTGCAGACCTGCCACTAGTGGTAATTGCATTGCTGTGGCTTGAAAATATGGGTTTGAAAAATAACTGGAGTCAATTTTTGAGATGGGTTGGTTCAGAATTTTTCCAAGTCTGGTGATTAAATAACAGCTTTCGTTGTGCAAAAAATTGTTATACTGGGGTAAGCCAATTTAATGTTGTGGGGTAGGAACTCAGGGAAGAGTTACTTATTTCATGTTATGAATTTAAGTAGGGAACTGTATTTAAGGTGGTAGGGTCTTGTGTTGAAGACTCAGAAATTAGTTGTCAAATGCAGCAGAGCAGATTTTATAATTTGATTGGTACAGAAGATCCTGCAAATCTGTAGTTTAAAACTACAGAATAACTTCAGCAGTCCCACTGCTCCAGTATTTGCATGGGGAAGTAATAAAACATTTTCCTCTTAACAATATGAAACAAAACAGGAAGTAGAGGAAGAAATAAATGATCAAGAAAAACTCAGTTTCCTTAACATAAATAATTTGAAGCATTAGTAGTATGGGAAGCATTAAAATGGGCAGTTGTTGTAGTTAACACTGCCTTCCTTGTGAAATCAGGTAACTTGTAAGGCATGCATTGATATCGCATTGAATACCTGTTACAGATTAAAAAAGCAAAGGAAAGTGGTGGATTAGGAAAGAATATAATTTTCATGCTTCAAGTAGCTAATTTTCTGATTTCTTGGTAATTTAGGTGTTGGATTTTGTATGCTGGTATATACTGTACACCTGACAGTTTGTGTTGTGCGTCTTTAATATTTATACCTACAGACTTGCAAATTTGTTAGTTGACCCATGGTTTCATGAGAGCTACAACTGATCAGAATGTGAAGAAAAGAGACCTAGAATTTGAAAGACTATTTCTATGGGATTTTGATTGTCTAAGGAACAGTTGTCTTTATGTTTTTACTAGTAAAAAGAGCAGTGGTTGATTAAAATGGTAGTCTGGGTTTATGGGATTTCAGAAGAGTGAGAATGTCCTGAAGTAGTAAAAAGGGAATCAACTCTTCACCTTTTAGTAACAGGGAGCAGCCATGATGAAATAATACTTTGATGTGTGCAGGTTGTGCAAACAAATGGAGTTTATCAAAGGTGACAAAATGAATTGGAGGGGGGAAGTAAGGGGATAACCCGAATCTGTATGGGAGAGGAAGAGTGTTTACTGTACTGCAACTTATATTAGCTGTGTCTCTTATGTTCCAGTGTTTGAGCCTGTGATCACTGACATGCTGTAGAGGAGCTTCAGTCTTAGCAAAGACCTTGGTATATTGGAGTGTGTTGAATTTCCTTCCACAGAAGGGGAAACAAAAAATATTTTTCTTGTCTTTGACCTGATTAAAGGTTGTGAGACCTTTTCTACTCTGTGTAATAAAGAGAGCTGTTTACAATTCTGAGAGCACTGTGTCTAATGTCACATTAAGTACTGCATTTATAAAATGTGCCAAGGTATTTTAGCAATTAAATCTCCTGGTAGGAAAACAAAACCCAGCTGACCATCCCCAGACAAACCCTTGGAAAACCTGGCCTTTCCAGAAAGCTGTACTTGATTAAAGGCCCTTTTTATGAGCCACTGTAGTAGAATAATACTTATGAGAAACACAGTTGTGCATCAGTTGGTTACAGTTAAAATGAAGATATTGGGTCACACCAAACCATAGGAGTGGCAAAGACACTCAACTTTGTACACAGGATTGTACAGAAGGGGCAGGACTCATAACTTCCATTCCCATAGCCAAGGGATGAGGAAGGAATGAAAGTCATCACTTCAGTAGGATCCCCTGCAAGTGGGGATCTCTGTGTGCGTAGGGGGCTCTGCTGGTGGTGCAGGCTCCGTGTCCCTGCTGCAACAGCGGGAGACAGCCTATTGACATGCCTGTGCTGTGCCATGAACTTCCTCCAGGATCACTGAGAACCCCCCAAAGGACACATTGGGGCCTCTTCCTGCCAGATCACTGCCACTCTGGAGACTCTTGAGTCTGTTCTGTGGGTAAAAAGTCTCAGTGTTTTTATGACTTTACTGGTAAAAACTTGCTTACATCTGAACTGATAGGTAAATTCCAAAGGATATTTCCTTGTCTGCAGGAGGGCTGTTGTGTACAAACCAGCCAAGATGTGGATGGCCTCACCACAGAACCCTTTATCCTTTTACTTGGGATAAGATGTCTTAGATTTCCATGGATCACACCTGCACACAGAGGAGGGGACAGGATGCAGGGATCCCAGCATTGCCCCTTCATTACCCAGGGCAGAGTTGCCTCTTTGGCTGATTAGCTAGATTTGAACCAGACTGTGGAGAAGGCAGGGGTGGTTCACAGGCTTCCACTATTTCCTTAAAAACTGAGGAAAACCTTTCCTTTCAGGAGAAATCCCCTTTTCCCAGATTAGCCCAGTAGAAATGGCAGACCTTAGACCAATGGCATCAGGCTCCTTTTGTATCTTGGAAAAGTGTTTATTACAGAAATTTCTTAAAATTTGTTTTAATTTCTTTTTACAATGAACAGTTGCATAATGTGTTCCCTGCCCTTCCCTCTTGCTGGTGCCCTATAAGGGAGGTAACCAGAATGGCAGCCAAATGTCAGCCTGATGATGAAAGAATTGTTCCACTTAAAATGTCACTAATTTTTAGCCTGCTGAGTCCTGTATGAAGAAGAGAGCTTACATTAGTAGCTCCCCAGACAAAAGCATTGCACTGCATTGTTTAAAGACAGCTGTTGTTTCTTACAACAGCTGAAGTTAGAGATTGCTCTGTTCTGTGCTCTGTGGCATTCACAGAGCAGGAAAGGAGAACAAATTTGATCACAAGTTAAGGATTTAGTGGGAGTACCTGTTTGTTCAAACAGTAGCAACTGGATACGTAGAAGGAAGGCTGTTTAACAGTAATTAAAAGTATAATTTAACAAGCTGTCAAATCTGGAGTTATAAGGGAATTTTGTGTTCTGCATACGAGGTTCTCTGTGGGATGTGGGACGCAGTCATTCAGCAGTGGGAGCCATGGCTGGTACAGACAGATAACAGGCAGCTGTTAAAGCACATTCCCATGCAGTGGAGTAATGGCTGGGGCTTATCAGACACTGGTGCAGCAAATACTCTTGGTGAAACTTAGCAAGGCAGTTTAAAAGGCTGGGGGAGCTGGGATTGATCAGCCTGGGGAAGAGAAGGTTTTGGGTGAACTCAATGTGGCCTTGCAGTGCCTGAAGGGACCCCACAGGAAGGATGGAGAGAGGGCCTGGACTGACAAGGGGAGGTCCAAAGTGACAGAGGGGAGGTTTAGTTTGGATATGAGGAAGGAATTGTTCCCTATGAGGGTGGTGAGGCCCTGGCACAGGTTGCCCAGCAGTGGCTGCTCCATCCCTGGCGGTGTTCCAGGTTGGATGGGGCTCTGAGCAAGCTGGGATAGTGGCAGGTGTCCCTGCCCATGGCTGGAGTTGGATGTTCTTTAAGGTCCCTTCCAACCCAACCAGTCTGAGATTCTCTGAAGTGAGGCTGCCTTGTGGTGCACATCCTGCAGTTGCGTGTCTTGGAAGGCAGTCAAGTGCATCACAGCAAATTCCGACTTTCAAGATAAGGTGAAAGAAAGGAATTGTGTAATTTCTGGTGTCATTAACTCGCATCTTTGTCACTGGTTTTTATTGGTTTTGTTTGTGCTTGGTTGGTTGGTTCCACTAAAGTGATAAAGAGCTCTGGTTGAACAGGTGTGTGGCTGTTCTTTTACTGACTTGCCCTATTTCACTTGTGTAAAGCAGAAGTTTTATTGTGCCTAAGGAAAACTTTTCTTGCTAAACTGATCTGTCAGCTGATAGTTTAATTTATTGCCTTCACTCCATGAAATTAGTTATAGCGTGTATCTACATTTCCATAAATGCTGTAGGAAAGGAAATATTAAGATTCAGGTTTATTGGTGGGGAGAGGAGAGAAACAAACCAACCAACGCTGGTGATATTGTAAGCACAATTTCTAGTAAAGCGTTAATGTTTAGTCCTTCCCCAGTCTTCACAGCCATAGGTATTCTTAGGGAGTAGTGACTAAGGGCAGAGAATTGAGGTTTATTTAAGCAGGAGTTTTTAATGAATTCATCTTCTTGTAAGCAAAGAATATAAATGACCACTTTATTTTGAATTGGACCACTTTATGTTGAGTTGTGTTTGATGGTTCCTCTTATGGTTAATTATTGTATGGACACTCCTGCTCTGTGTTTAAGAGAAAAGGAGAGATTATATGAAGTCTGTACCACTTGAGCATCTTAGCCCACTTGTAGTCTGGATATGGTGATCTCACTGCACAATTGCCTAAGTAGCAATTAGAAACTTTCCTGTGAGATTTTTCTTCCCTTCTTAAAAAAAAAAAAAAAAAAGAAACAAAACCCTGCAAGAATTATGTTAAGAACACCTGGAATAATCCCGTGTAAATTGCTTATTCTTTGTGAAATCAAAGTGAAGTTGGAGAAAGTGACAGTAAGCACCAGAGGCTGAGGCTGTGGTTCCCAAGCCCAGTGAACCCCAGGCTGCTGTCAAGGCTCAGCACATTCTCAGCCCATCATCCACCTCCCAGGCCTCTGCACCATGGGTTGGAAATCATTAAGTTATGATGAGCTGTGGTGGTAGGAATGAGCATCTTCAGAAATAGTTTCAAGTAGGAGATTGAATTGCTGAAAGATTTTGAGGTGATCTGGAGAAACAATACCAGTTGTTTGGGAGATAAAGGGAATACAGAAGGGAATTCTTCTGCCTGTTAAATCTTTTTCTCCTCTTTTCTTCTTGTATTTTTTTTCCCTCCCATGAGCCTGTGATAAAGGGAAAAGAACAAAGTGGAATGCTTTAAATTGTCAAGCTTTGCTGGCAAATCTTCAAAGAAATTGGAAAATTTTTTACCTTTCTTACATTGCACCAGTTCTTGACTGCTCTAGTTCTCAGTAATTACCAGTGTTTACAGGCAACATTCATCCCTTCCTTCAGGAGGAAGGAGCACACTGAAGTCACTGTGAGCCCTATGTGCAAGGCTGTCTCCAATATTTGAGGCCAGGTAGCTATGGTAGTGCTACAGGAGAACAAATCTGTGGGATGAATCTTTGGATTCCAGCTGTGGTGGTGTGCCAGTCGCATACAGAGGTGTCCAGGTGAGGATTAGAATGTGCTACCAGCTAATCAGTTTGAGCAGGTAAATCCTGGCCCTTCCAAGGGGTTGGTTGTACCTGGCATGTAATTTAGATGCAAGTGAACTTGTATGAAAGTTTCTTGTGACAGGAATGATGATGTGTGCTCTTTTCTTCCCAGCCTTGCTCTGAGCTTTATCATGATGAGGAGTGTAAAATGAATGCCATTCTGATATGATCAGTGCAGAGAATTTCAGGTCATGGCTCTGTCAGTGGGCTTTACCAGTATGTGGATATTTCAGTTAATGTATTTCAACTCTAATCCCAGTTCCTTCCATGGGGATTTGTGGTGCTGATGCTGCTGTAGAGTGACCTAAAGGAACTTTCCACTTGTTTTTTCAGGAGGCATCTGAGTACAACCTGCCCTGTTCCCTGCTCCCAGGTCAGGCTGGAAGCATTGTAAGCATTGTCTCTGGCAGCTGGGGTTCATTCATAACTCCAGAGTCTTAGGCTCACACTTGGATACCTTTAAGCCTCATTTAATCCCAGAGGGCACCTGATTCACATGAACTGACTGTTTTTGCTTTCAGACACATAAGCCACTTTTGTAGTGGCACATGAAAAAAGCAAGAACAAATCCCTTTCAGAGTTCAGGAGAAAGAGGTGAACATTGTATCACCAAAGCCTGGGAAGAGAGAATTTCTCCTGTCTGAATACACACTGACCTACAGCACTGACTGGAGCTGCTGCTCACAGCTTGTGCTGCAGCCTGGCTGCTGACAGAATAACTTTGCTGAGCACCTCTGCTGCAAAGAGGTTCCTTGGAGCATGCCAAAAATACTGCTGCCTTCACCTTTGGTCCTCAGTAAGATACAACATTCTGGCCTTTGTGAGGGTACAAAGAAGAAATATGCTTGCCCTTTTTATGTTCAAATAAGCAAAATAACATTCTGCTCTGTAAAATAATCTTTACAGTCAAAAGGAACATTGGGAGAATGACCAATGGATACACATTTTTTTAATGTGTACTTTGGATCACTGCTTTTGAAAGGATTGAAATCATAGTGGAAAGTCACAAAAGAAAAAGGAAGTAATTATGAAGTAATTGAGGGGGGGAAATTGTTATACTCTAATAAAGATAAGTAGTTTTAGCTAATTTTCTCTCTGCCTTTTTTTGTTAAACAAGCAGCAATATTTTGAAAACCAATTTCAGTTTTGTTTATGGTTCAGCCCAGTTTCAGGTGTTGACCCCCAGACACAGAATGAGCTTGTGCTGCTTGGGGAGCAAGGGCTGCAAGAGAAGAATTATAATGAGAATTTTGCTTATACTGTTTTGTTTTAAGAAAAAAAAATCCAAGAAACTGAAGCTGTTAGTGTTATTTGTATTTTTTATCTTGTAGAAGCTAATTTTTTAAATGAGTCCTGACAGTGTCTTTCTTATTTCTCTATGCTTGCAGTTTTCTCAGTCTGAGAACCAGAGCATAAATGTATTTTCTTGGTTCTTTTGCTGGAGAGCTCTGCATCAGTTGTGTCATCTTTCAAGATGTGCAGACTGAGATGACAAAAGCTTCTGTATCCTTGCTTAGGACATTAGGGAGAGTGAATCTGTATCTGCCTGTGTGCAGCTGGAGAATGCAGTTGCAGGGTGAGATTTTCTCAAGTCAGTGTGGAATCCAAGTGCTTTCCCACCCTCACTTGCATGCCGAGGCAAGGCTGGGTTTTGCCACAAAGGCTGGTTAATTAAGGACCACCCACCCCCCTTCTCCTTGAATCCTAAAGTAAATCCTCCTCAGATATTGCAAAGTGGGGAACCCCAAGCAGGAGCATTGCAGCTCCAGCTCCATATTTGTCTTGGATGGAAGGCCAGACTCCTGTCTGGAACATCTGAATCGGTGCTTTGGGTGCAGCTTCCTTTGTTCAGGGGTGGGGATGATCTTGTCAGCAAAGCACCTGTTTTACAAGACGAAGTCACTGACACAAGTGGGCTGCCAGTATTTATGTACATCAAGGCAGGGAGAGAGGAGCTTTTTGTCCTGTGCTATAGCAGGCACCTGCCTTTGCTTTCCCTTCCTTGGGTAGATCAGGAAGGTAGTCTGTGCTTGACCCTGACTTTAATGAAATAAAATTTAGCTAAGGAAGCTTTACTGAATGCATTCCAATGGCTTTCCAGATTAATGGCATTGACTAATGTGTGAATAAAATAAACAGCTAAGAATTTATTGTAATTCTTGATTTCCTTTAGTACCTCAGTCAATGCTAATTTTAACCAAGAGACCTCTTTTTTTGGATAAATCTACTGCCCATATTGAATTTGGGGGTATAATTCTCATCAGCTTTGAGGGAGAGGGGACTGACAAAGAATAATCCTGCCTTGGTGTGGATACTTGGGACGTTTTTTAAGTGCTAGGCAGATATGGGTGTGCTGAGATGTTTTTCATGAGTGCTTTTTCAATATTGAAATGTGGTACTCTTTGAGGTACTGAACACATTTGACCTTGTGTACTTCACAGGCATTGTTCAATCAGTTTAGCAGCTGTTTACAAAGCACCAAAATTCAGAAGGCTTTCGTCTCTGAATGAAACACATTCTTTTTGCTCAACTTGGCATCTCTGAATTTACTGAGCAACACCAATCCCCTAATATTGTGTGATTAGATTCAGTTACCTTGTGCCGTCCGGAAAAGTTCCAGTTAATAGAATCGAGTGATGCTTTCAAAACTATTGCTCTGAATTGTGACACATCAAGCTAAAATTACTTTGTTTCCTTAAAGCAGAGTCTAAAATATTGTTACTTAGTTTTCTAAATTTGGCTCGCTTGCTTCATGCCCTTTTACTGGCAGATACAAGGCAAATGCAACTAATTTGAATTGAGGGGTTTGGTTCAAGGGGAACCTCTGCTTCTGTGCTAAATTTTCTTAAAGAAAAATGCTTGAGAGGTCTGAAACTTCTGTTAGCTCCAGAAAGAAATACAGTTAAAATGTGGGATGGGAATATTCCTGCTCTCCTTTTGTATGGTTCTAGCATGTTGGAAGCCAGTAGGTCTTGGGCTTTACTTCTGGTAAAGTGTTGGATTTCAGGTATTACTTAAAGGAATACTTAGATTAGTTCATATTTAGCAAAAATGCACTGGGATGCTTTCACAAAAGATGCTGGTAAAAGCAATTTGTGTTTTGAAGGAGAGTGCTATTTTGAGGGAGGATAATCCTTTTCCCCTACCTTATTCAGTCCTTGGCCTTCAGAATGGTATCAACAAAGGAAGTGACTCTTACAGATGCTTTTGTGATGTGGTTCCTAATTTGCTGAGAGCTGGACTGAGATCCTTTGACTCATTTCATGTAAGCCACCAAAGAGCTGTTTCCAGTTACTGCCTGGACCAGGTCTTGGAGCTGAAAGATGCCATCTCTGCCTGCCAGCCATGCTTCACAAGAATCATAACAACTTGCATTTCAAATATTTCAACATGATAATTCAGCCTTTGAAGTTTTGGCACCTATTTGGCAAGGGATGTCTCCAAAGAGGTATTTTTAGCAAACACTATATATAGTGCTTCAGATCTTCATCTTATTTCTTTATGTGAAGAATATTTTTACCATCTGTGAGGTGCCCAGAGTTAAAGGCTGTAAAAATGACAAGACGCTCAATCCACAGTTGGATTCAATGTGTCTTAAATTTGGTGGGAGCTGTGCCTAGCCACATTACAGACTTGCCTGGGCCTCTTCTGCTGGAGGGTCCAGTGTCCTGTGGTGCAGGTAGGGATGAGGGATGCCACCTATTTTGCTTGCTTCACCAGGCTTTTGGAGCATAATTTAACTGAAAGTGAAATCTGTTTGCTGTAGGACTGTTTGCTGAGGATGAGTCGCTAAAGGTGCTTGAGAAAGCTGTTGCAGGCATAGCCAACAGTTTGTGACTTTGCAGATTATGAGGAGAAGCCAACTGCTAAATCCAAAGACTCATTCCAGATATCCTCATCACAATGAGAGTTGGCATTGTGTCAGGTGCCAGGCAGGATTCATCTGCCTGGCCTTGGGTGTTTAAAAGTTGCACTTCCAAGGCAGTTGGACATCTTAACCATCCTGGGTGCTCAGTGGACTTGGAGAAGCTGGGAGGAGATGTTTGCTTCTGCCTCCTGCAAGGGTGACTACAGTTGGAAAAAATGGGTGCAGGGAAGGCCTGGGTGGACTTGCAGTTGTGCTGCCTGGAGTGAACACCCTGATACTGCTGTGTGACTTCTGAGTAGCTCCATGGGGCAGGTGAAATGTCAACAATAACAGAATCTAGTGGGTTGACTTTTGTCAAATATCCCTGCAGGTGCAAGCAAGAACTTGTGAATTCCCAGCCTCCTTTTGTTTTGCCAGCAGAGTGGTCAGGATCTGTTTGTTTTTCTCCAGAAGAGCGTGAAGAATGTGCTCCCTCAACAGCAGCTGAGAGCCCCAGAGCTCCTGTGATCCTCTGCAGTTGCACCTCTGAAAAATCCCCAGGCTCAGGTCAACTGAGCTTTTTCTTCTGTTTCCTGCTGTAATTCTAGATTTTCCCATAGTTCATTGTGGCATTTAGTGTTAAAAATAGGATTTCATAAAGCATTTTTATGTTCCTGAAGTGCACACACTTTATTTTTCAAACGTGTGTCTGTGTGAAGCCTTGACAGAGGAGCAGTGTGTCTTTGCCCAGTGCTGACCTGATCTGACTGTAATACTAAACTCAAGGTGAGATTCAGGACTAATGCACTCATTCTGTGCCTCAGCTCTTCCTTCACGTTTTGGCAGCTTCTGCAAGTTACTCTTTGTGCCTCAGACACCTGTGCTGCATAGTTAACTTTTGATTTAATTTAGTTTTGGTGGTTCTGATTAATTTTGTTATGCCTTGCTTTCTGCATTTCTGAAATCAGACTGAAATTGTCTACATTTTTTGAGAACTGTATGTGGCGAGTGCTGTGTCAGCATGTGTGGCTCACCATCCCTGGAAGTGTTCAAGAAATTATTTTAGGTGGCACTTAATGCTGTGGTTGAGTTGATGTGGCAGTGTTTGGTCAAGGACTGGACTTGATCTTGCAGGTCTTTTCCAACCATTATGGCTCTAGGATTCTCTGCTTTCTTGGATAAATTTCTGCTACTAAATGGAAAGGGTCTGTTCCTACAGGCTGCTGCAGATACTTGTTACAAGTCCGGGATCTTCCCCCTGCCAGGACTGAAGGCTGCCTTTACTTTGTTTCCTTCTCAGTTCAGGTGATACAGTTGCCAGCTTGCATTATCAATATCATGTGTTTTATGTTTCAGTTTTGCAAAGTACCTCCAGATCTGGGTGGAAAATATTTTAAAGGGGCAAAACATAATTTGCTTGAAGGCTGTGTGGAAGGTACCTGACACAGGGAAGCAGAATAAAGCCTGCAGCTCCAGTTCATTGCAAGATGGAGATCCTTTCTGGTGTTATTAACACGAGGGATAACCCAGAGGAGAGAAAAGCAGCTTGAGGCTTGCTGGCAGCCCCAAGAGACCTTTGCCGCTTTGAGCATGCTGGGAAGAGGGAAGGCACACCTTCCCTCCTGGAGGCTGCCAGCAGAGCAGCTTCCCTGTGCTTTCAGGATTTGCTGAAATTTCCATAATTTATTTTGCAAAATTTTACTCAAGGGGATTTAAAAAAAAAAAAAAAGGTACACTAGCCTCCAGATCTTGCTTCCAACCCTGAGTTACCATCTTAGATCTAGGGAGAGTAATGAATTTTTTATTATGGATCTAGGCTAGGGAGGTAGGGCTCAGTATCAATGGAGCATAATCTGTGGAGTAAAAAGTGCTAGTTTCTCCCAGACCTTTTCTGACTGCCAGGGGTAGTTCTAAAATAAGGGCTTTCATTTTGTAAATGAGTGCAAGTTAAAATATGTTTTAAGGCTCAATTGAAGCAATAATTAATCATCTGAGGAATCACAGATGTAAATGTTTTTGATTCGGTGCTAATGCTACTTTATTAGACTACTTTTTCTTTATTTTTTGGTGCTCCTTACATTTTCAAAAGTGAAGAGAATAGAGCAGAGCAGCTGCTTCCTTGTGATTTGTGAAACTGGGACATGTTCTCTCTTACCCTGTGCTATATCAGTGTGACAAACCACATTCCTGATACTGCGTGTGGCTTTACTGGGAAATTGTAAAACTTTCCAAAGGTTACCTATTTATCAGTGCTTTAAAAGCAGCTGATTAATGTTATTTGCATGTGAGCAACAGAATATGTAAACATTGACTGGAGAGTCATTGGAGGAATGCTCTCAGCTGGACTCACAAGAGCAGCATTTCTCCAAGGCTGCTGGAGCTCAGCTTGGAAATGCTATCACCAAATTTGGCCTCTCGCAGAGCATTGATATTCAGTGTCTTTCCTGTTGCTCATTCCCATGTATTTTCCCCCTGTTTCTGAATTCATGGTGAGATTTCAGCCCTGTCTTTGGAACAGTGTAAGCTGTCTCACGTGCTTATCTTGCCACATGCCCTTCCAAACCCACAATATACAGATCCATGCTTGGCTGCAGCCCTCAAATGGGGCAGCTCACACAAGTGCACTTAAAAAAGAGGGCCTACATGTCTCATATGTTTTAGGTGAAATGCTGAAATTTCAGAATGAATTAATAACTTCTTAATACTTAAGACTCCGGTGTTTTGTGCCTGTGAACTCCTTAAGCCTACTAACATGACCTGTTGGCTACAGGAATGATGTTTGCTTTCTTGTAGGGTGACTGCGGCACACCCTAAGTACATGTTTTCTTTTTCTTTCTGTATGACTTGTTTTTGCATGTAGGAAATAAAATAGAATCCAGATCATCTGTTACTTAATGCAGTTTCCTGTGCTGTAGCCACAAGAGCATCCTTCCTCTGTGCATACATCATCTGCAATTGGAAACAGAAAAATCCAGATATTCACTACTTCAGTGCTTGCATCACTGGTAAATGACAGAGACTTAATGTGGTTTTATTCTGTGGGATTTGTGCACTTCAAATCACCATTAGAGGCTTTGTTGGGGATACCTGAGCAGACAACTCTTCTGGGAGAGTGGTTGAATAGACTGAGAGGAGAGGCATTAAGGAATGAGTGAGAAATTAGGATGGGCCTTTAAGTGGATGTTCCTGATGTGTTCCCATAGATCACATACTGGACATTGCTTTAAGTGTTTGAGTGACCATAAAACTATTCAGATTCAAGTACAGGTTGTGTACTTGTGTCTGTGTGTGCTGCAGGGTGGGCTTCTGCTGCAGCTCAGCATTGCTGTTGGAGCTTGCTATCCATGCTGGGCTTTGCTCAGCGTACTGGAACCAAGCAGTCCCCCAGGAGAACTTGGGAGGCAAATGGGAGCAGCACATGGTACAAACCCTTCCTGGATGTTGTAAATGTGACTGGGGTGATCCATGGGGAGTGCAGCATATGGATGGTGCAGCACAGCTCAGCTTTTCTTCATGATTAGCCTCACCTTGACCACTTCCATCAGAATCAAATGGATTGTGTTCTGTACTGTTGCAGCCTGAAGAGAAGGGAATGTCAGAAAGTACTTACAGCCTGTGTGTTGAGAGCTTTGCATGGCTCTCCTCTCCACCAGCCCATTTCCAGAGGGAGCCAGCCAAAGTGGGGGCAAGAGGGATGTGACTCTTTGGTGAGAGTCAATGTTTGTATGACAGTTGTCACTGTGGGGCTCTGGGGTTTGTGTTGCACCCAATGTGACATAAATGGCCTCTGTCCAAAGGGACAGCCCTGTACTCCCACTGCCGCAAGTGTATCCAAACTTTACTGGGATGTAGTCCAAGTCTGGCTGCTTGCAAAAGGGACAGTGCTGTTCTCCCCATTGTCCTCTGTGCCTGTCCCTATTTAATTGCACCTCTTTCACTGAATTTGCAGAGTTGGAGGATGGGACGAACCAATTTGCTGATCTTATGGAAGAGTGGTCTCCTTTTCACAAGAGCATGGGCTGGTTGGTAGCTTAATTTTGTCAGGCTGCTGAGTTGCCCTAACTGGACTGTGGCTGCATTATTAGGAAAACTGTAGGAATGTGTGGCTGGGACTTGAGGGATCAGCCCAGTGGGGAGGAAGGGACTTTGTTGGAATCCTGGCTGCTGAGAATTTTCTTGTCTTTCTAAGAACCAATTGTAGACCTGCACTGACAAGTCCTTGAAGCTGGACTTGGCAGCAATGTCTGTCCTTTCTGTGTAAAGGCCTTGAGCATAGGGCCCATGTCCATAAGGAAATGTTAATGTTAAATAATATTTCAAAAGTGGAAATGATCTCATTCTTCCTACGGCTTATTTGGGTTTTTCTCTGGTTACTATTTATGGGAAATAGCTGCTTGTATGCAATTTGTCAGGCAATTCAGATCACTGCCTGAAAGTAGTCTTTATTTGCCACTCTACCAGTCTCCATCTTGACCCATTGTTTGTACAGAACCGGTATTTCCGTTCAGATTTCCTGCAGGTGACTCCACTTGTATTTATCTGCACTTGACAGATAAAGAAATGGAGGCTCAATGACACTTGGTCTCCTTACAGGGGCGGTAGAGACTTTCACCTTGAAAAGGAACAGTGAGAGCCATTTTGTAGGAGCACAAGTGTTTCTTCTCCTTTGCTTGAGGTGACCCCTGTTCCATGAAGAGCCCTTCTTCTACTGATGGGTCCTTCTCCTTTTTTCAGTCAAGAGAGTCTTAAGCCCTCAGGACATGCTCCAAGGCTTCCTTGGTGGGAAAGGTTTGCTCCTAGAGAATTTGTCATCTTTTTCTGCTTTTCTTGTCATATTCTATTTCATCTTGAAAGCTTAAGAAACTGGCTCTTTAAATTTTATTTGTTTTTAATCTGGACATTTACCCTTTCATGCATACTTAACATACAACCTTAATATCGTATAGAAACTTAAGCAGATCTCTTCTGTTCCTTTCCCCCTACTTCCCTTGCAGCTGGATACAGCCAGAGCATTTATCCACACCCTGGTTTGCTTCTCTTTTCCTTTAACTTGGAAACCAGGTAATAGAATCAAATATCTGAGATGAATTTAAAGGAAAACAACACCCATTCTGAGTGAACTTTCCTAGGCCAAGGCTGGAGAATTACTACTCACCGGGAGCTAATGCCCATCACAAACCTCATCATCTTTCACCTGCATGCAGTTCCTTTTTGGCCTTCCTCTGCTCTTCCTAGAAGGGTGAATAGGCAGTTATGTAGGAGGTGAATATGCAGTTATGTGGACATACAGACTGTCATAACAAAGCATTCCTGGTGCCCTTCAGCCCTGGAGGAGATGAGCAGTTGGGATGTGAAGAAAAGGCTGCAGGAAGACTCTGGGATTTCACGAGGCAGTCTGCCTCTGCAAGAGCTCTTTCCTCTCTACATAAACCTCTACATTTCAGAGGGATAAATTGCAGCTACCCACTTGCTGTGTGTTTGTGATATATGCATTCTCAATGTGATAGAAATGTTGAAATACGAGACCACAGTTGTATTGACTGTTCTCCCCTAAACCAGCCTGAGATAAGGCACAGTGGTAAAGCTTTCTCTTCTCAGTTATCCTTATTATCACTGTGGGGATTAGGTGTTGTGATTAGGGTTCCTTTATGAGATAAAGCTTCATTGTCCACCTCTGTTGCTGGTTATTTGGTGGTAAGAGTATGGCTCAGCTACATCCCCACCATTCCAAATCTGCTTCCCAGCTTCAGGCACCGGGAGGATGGTACCATGTGCTCCTCTCTTACATCAGGAAACCACAGACATATCTTTATCTCTGGGCCCTCACCAAGTCAGTCTACTTTGTGTGCCAACAGCTGTCTGCTGCTCCAAATATCCCAGTTCAAGGAATGAAGCGCTGTAGTGGGATTTGAATGGGCAAACATCTGTTCTTCAGTGTTGTGTACACTGACAACAGACACTACCTGCATTTACAGTTTTGCAGGGCCAGAGGGATCTGTTGTGCTCATTAACCCTGACTGGAGGCACTGCACAGGCCATGGCCGGGCACTGATGTTCTGCATCTCATTTAGCAGTCAGCTCCTTTGCTGGCACAGACTTATCATGTGTAATTACTTAATTTGATTGATGTGATATAAAAAGAGCCTGGCAAGAGTTGGGGATTTGAACATACATACATCAGTAGACAAGAAAAGCAAACTTGGTGTCTTCTTCTCCAGCATTCTTCAGTGCAGAAGTTCCTCATAAATGCTAAAGGTTCTGCTTCCCTAGGCTCCTTAGGAAATAGACGGGCTTTACAAAATACCTAAAATCTAAGAGGAGAGCTTCTTGGATGACATCTGAAAATGTAACACAGTTTCCTTGAAACTTGTACTGGTGCTGTGTTAGAAGCTTCTTTGCTTATTCATTGCTTTTGTGCCAACTTTTGCCTCTTTGTCACAAAAGGTGTAGAGAAACTCCCTGTGACTGAATGTTGCCTTTGGGGAGTTGTACATGTTTTAGAGTGTTTTTCATTGGACCTGAGTAGGACTTTATCCAGAAAACCAATAACTGAGGAGGAAGCAGATTTATGATTGTTGACCTTGCTCTGTTTGTAATTATTTAATGATCCAAAACATTGCAGCAAGATATTTAGCATGGGCTTTTTTTAGGCCAGTTAATTCAATGGGTCTTAAAACAATGTTTTCTTACGCCTGGATGCAAGAACCTGCTAAAAGCTGTGAGAATGCTTAAGTGCACAGGAATGCAATTACTCCAGTAAATAGAGAAGCTTCCTGTTTTTAGACACTTCTGAGAAAAGAAGGATTTGCAGCACTGTGAAATGTGGGGAGAGCCAGGAGAAGGACAGAGAGAAATGAGCTGAAGCAAGCTATAAAATGTTATTTCACTGCAGAGCACTGTGGGCTTTCCAACAAGCTGCTGATTTCTCTTGTCCCCAGGAAATTAAAATGCACGCAGTGGTATACACTGGAAGTAAAGGAGTGGCTGCTTGGAATTGCAGGTCTGGTTCCCTCATCACGTCTCATGCTTCATTTAGTCATCCAGAGTGTTGTCCTGAGGTGACCTTCCATGTGGAGCACTTCTTGGAAGACAGTAGTGTGTGGAGACAGCAGCACCTCTGTTCCCTTCCTGTTCTTGTCTCCAGCCCTCCATCCCTGCAGGTGGAGCAGAAGTACAACCCCTGTGTGTCCCCTTTGTCCGTGAGGTTGGGTGGGTGGGTGAGTCCTGCCCACAGCCACACACATGCTCAGTGAGGCAGTTTGAGTGGGTACTGCTAAACCCCAATGGCTGGATTGTCTTAAGAAAGAAAGGGAATAAAATGAGTTATTTGCAAGAGCTGAGCTCAGGTAGATGTTGGTAAGTCATTGCGTGTCCTTCAGTGCTGAGTGTTTTAAGTATGGAATGTCTCGAAATGTGCTCCTCACTTTGGGACAGAGCTATTGACAGAGCTTAAAGAACGTACTTGTATCACCAAAGGCTGAAGGCAAGTGGAGCTGAGATGGAAGTGACCTTATTAGTAGATTTGCTTTTCTAAACTTCACATGGCCAGTCTCCCATTGTTTGTGAAATCCAAGGTTATGACGTTTGGATCAAATGTTTCTTTGCCACTTGAATGGACAAAAGATTAACTCTCAAGGGAAATAAACACAGTTTATGGATCTTACATGGGTGTAGGTAGACCTAGAGGTTTTTTAATGCATATATCCCCCTGTATATTCTTGTATACCCATACATAGTTTCAGCCTGTACCTTTTCCTGTCAGGGAAATGAATTTGCTCTTGCTGCTCATCGAAAGCAGCAGAGAGCTGAATCTCGGCCGCTGTTCATGGGAGACTTCTGCTGCTCAGCTGTGTTGAATAGCAGGAAATCCTGGAGTGCAGCACAACTCCAATATTCAGTTTTTATTCCATATTAGGAAATATTTCCTTATCATTACTGCGGGTGTGTTGGAATGATTTCCGAGATTAATTTCTGCGAGCCAGATTAAAAGACAAGGAGGCCCTGCCCATTATTTCCCAGTTTGGACTGACTCCATGGGAAGGGCCAAGTGGGCTCAGCCTGGAGCAGGGTGGCCCTTGACAATCACTGCAGGTGAAACCAGCCTCACCCAAACTATTTTAAAAAGAATTTATTTCAGCCTGGTAATGGTTCCTCAGTGTGGGTCGTGCAGCTTCTTGTGCTGGCACAAAGCACGGAGCGGCAGCAGGAGGGAAACAAACAGATGGTTGGATGGAAAATGGGATGGCTCCTTTCAGAGACAGTCCTGGCTTGTGCCAGCTTACAGCACACACATAACCCTGGCCTGGCCTGGGAGGGGTTCCTGCTGTTTGGCAGAGGGATTTTTTGCTTACTGTCATCAGAGCCCCGCACTGCTATTTTGGGATGGTTTTAGGTTTAGGAATCAACCTCAAGGCAGGAAGGTACCTTCCTTTCCTTCATCTTGAAAACATCTTTTTTGGGTGCATTGAAGTCTTCCGATGTTTAGGGAGCATATTGGAGCTGGCTGCTGACACCCCAAAATGCTCTCTGGGTCTTGCTGTCCCCCAGATTTCCCTGGTGTCATCATCATCATCATCATCATCATCACGGTGGCTGCAGGACTCGTGCAGTGTTTGCATCCTGAGTCCTGTGTGCCTGGCACTGTCTCCCCAGGATTTTGTCACAGCCCTGAGGATCAGGCTCTGGGAGTGTCCACTCCTTTTGGTTCACGAGTCATGGAGCAATTCTGTTTGTAGCTGGAACTATAACAGACAGCTCACCCAGATGCCCCATGGGGGAAGAATGGCTGAAAATGGCTAAAACATTTGGACATCTTTGGCTTTTAAATAGCAAAGCCTGTTCCAATGGGGCTAATTTTACTTGGTTTCTTAGTGGTGCTTTAAATAGAACAAATGTAATTAATTCTGTAACTTTAAAGTAACAAAACTTATTCAACCATAATACACATTGGGGAAGGAAGGCTAAAGGAGATGAAGTAAATAAACAAGGTTAATGAAATGCTGAAGTGTCAGTGATGGCATGTTGCAGTCTTATTTTGTTTTCCCTTTCCAAAAGGAGACTGTTGTAAAACTGAAGGGTGTCAGAAGGATCTAGGCATGGCAATAATGTTAGAGAAGAATCTGCATGTGAAATATCAGATTTGTTTTATCTGGCAGGGAATGTTGTTTCCTTTCAGTAGCAGATTAAATAAAACAGGGGCTTGTGAATGGTGATATTACTCAAAACGTGAATTATGGAGGAACAAAATATTTATTTTTCTATCTGAAACATACCCCAGAGTAGTGCTTGGCACACATGCTGATCTGATAATTATGAACCTCACTAGCAGCAGCTAGCATCATCCTGAGGCTGGAATGGGACTATTAGGTCAAAACTCATTGAGCTGAAGGAGTTTTGTGTTGACATGAGTGAACTTTGGACAAGGTTCTGTTCTAAGTACCGAAAGCTATACTTAGAAATAACACAAATATTAAGATCACACCCCAAGAGTTGAAAAATACTGGCCTATGATTGACATAGATGGGACTAGTGAGGTTTTCTTGTCAGCTTGCTGCTTGGAGACTTCTGGGTCCTGTTGAGTTTTGGGTGTTTCTGGAGGTTAATCAAAAGCTTTGGAATTGGATTTAATCTAGGTTATAGCAAGAAAAGATAGACCCTCCTGTGCTGGGCTGCACCCAGAGCCCAGGGCAGCAGGGCAGGGGGGATTCTGCCCCTCTGCCCCTCTCTGCTGAGCCCCCCCTGCAGGGCTGCATCCAGCCCTGGGCCCAGCACAGGAAGGACAGGGAGCTGCTGGAGCCAGGCCAGAGCAGGGACACCAAGGGGATCAGAGGGATGGAGCAGCTCTGCTGGGAGGAAAGGCTGAGGAAATTGGGATTGTTCAGCCTGGAGAAGAGAAGGCTTTGGGGACCTCATTGTGTCTGAAGGGAACCCACAGGAAAGATGGAGAGACACCCTTGACGAGGACCTGGAGTGACAGGACAAGGGGCAATGGCTCCAAAGTGACAGAGGGGAAGTTTTAGATTGGATATTAGGAAGAAATTCTTCCCTGTGAGGTTGGTGAGGCCCTGGCACAGAGGAGCTGAGGCTGCTCCATCCCTGTCATTTTTCAAGGTTGGATGGGGCTCTGAGGAACCTGGGATAGTGGAAGGTGTTCCTGCCCATGGCAGGGGGGTGGAACTGGATGGTCTTCAAAGTCCCTTCCAGCCCAGGCCATTCTGTGATCCTCAGCAGGAGGAGGTTCAGTATAAGCAATTGGATGGTGAAAATACACACAGCACAGTTGCCAAACCTGTGTTAGCAGAAGCTGTAGTGCAGAAAGTAATTTTCCTCCTGAGCTTGATGGTACTTTCTCCTTCTGTTCCCTCACTGGAGCTATCAGCTGTTGGACAGCATTTTTATCTTTGCTGTCTGTATGGCTGCATGTCTCAGAAGCTGCTCAGAGTACATCCCACCACATCATCCTGCTGAGCCTTGGGCTGTTTTTTTCATTTGTCTGGCCCTGCCCACTGCCTCTTGGTGTGAATCATGCTGTTATTTGTGTATGGTGGGTTGGTTTTTTCCAGTTTTATATATATCCTGTCTCTCTTTAGGAGAATTCAAACAGTTTTGGAGACTGTGGGGCTGGTGCTTGTGCTCAAAGCTTTGCCATGTCTGTGCTGCTTTCCTAGATAGCACCTCATTTTAAAAATATAATCCTTGTCATTTTTTTAATGTAATCCTTGTCAGCCTTGGGGTTTAGTGCCCAGCTTGGTGAGTTGGACTGGGTTGTCTGGAAGGAGCCAGGCAGAGTCTGCTTGCACTTCTCACCTAGAAGAGCCCCAGCTCTGGGCACGGTGGTGACAGCTGGAATTTCTGAAGGTACTCGCTTCATTGTGCTCTATGTGTTTGCTTTGTCTCTTCTTTCTCTTTTACTTCCTAATTCTTGAAAAATGCCATTTGTAAATTTCATTTCAGGAGCAAGTTCAATGTCATGCTGAAACCATGGGAATTTTCAAAGGCAAAAATATGTTTTGGTATCTGACTTATCCAGGGGCTTTGATTCAGGAGGCAAATTCTCTTAGAATGTTAAATGGAAATTTCATTAATTTGGCAGTTTTTACTGTAATAGCAAACTGCCTTCCCAACTGCTGGGCTTTAGGGGTATGCTTGGGTGGATAAATTAAAATTATTATCAGTCTTCCTGTGAATTGATGTCATTTTGGAGGGAGGATTGCTCTGCTCTGTCCTGCTGAACATGTAGGTAGCTTGACATTGTAAATCCAAATCAGAGACCAGCAGCATCCTTCTGTCATGTGGAAAAAAGGTGTTTTTCTCTCTGGTAGAATTGGGTGTGGGGTTTGCTCCCTAACTTAAATACTCAATGAGTCCTGAGTAAATTTATTCTAGGACTACTGTATAACTGTACTGCACATGTGGCTTCAAAAAGAAGCATGATGTTTCCAGTGTGTGACTTAGGTTCAGATTAGTTTGATAGTATAGATCCAGCCTGATTTGAAATATCTTGTGGCTCTTCTTACTGACACAGCTGTGCAGGAGACTTGCCTGTGCAAGAGGCTTGGATTCGGTCTTCTTATCCCTTCCTGATTAGAAAGATCCCACAAAGTGCTGTGTTTCAGGGCAGAGCAGTTCTCCCATTTACTTTGATTTCTTCCATCTCTCCTCTTTGGAGCTGCTGCAGCAGGTAGGATTAGATGCCTCAGTGATTTTTGCACTCATTAATAACAGACTTAATTCAATAGTTTAATGAAAACGTTAATGACAGGCTGTGGGAGCTGCCAAGAGGTGCCCCAGAGAGAATGTGGGGTTTGGAGTTACCAGTGGTATAGCAGAATCTGGGGGGGGGTTAAAGGGTGGGAACTCCAGGCAAACAGATGCAGAGTTTGGTTTAGAGCTGTTGTGACAAATGGGAGTGCAGATTGAAGTTGTAGTCAATGCTGCTTGGCCTTTCTCTGCTTCCCAGTCAGGAAAGATCTAGGAACAAAAAGGTCAAATGTATGCTTTGATTAGGCAACATTTTTATACCAAGAGGGAGAGTTGTATCCAACTGACGTATTCTATTCAATGATGGATCAGGAGCGACTTGCTTGGAGACATCTCTTCATGGCTCCAGTTCAGTAGCATTTGGCTGCTCTCCTCTTTCTGTAGCTGTTTCCTGCTCTCCCTCATCCTTTGGGAACATCCCTCCTCTCCTCTCTTCTCCTCCTCTCTGTGCTGTTCTCCCTCCTGCCTCTGGTAGCCAGATTTTCCCTAGCTGCTGCACATTCATAGCTCCTTATCCCCTTGCTGCAGGTGCTGAGCTGGCATGAGAAGAGCTCAGGCTGGGATTTCAGCCATGCCTGCAGGAGGCACGGGCTCATTTCCTGGGCCAGGCAGCACATATGGCATCCCTGCTCCTGGCAGCTCAGAGCCCTGGCCCCACGGGCTCAGCGCCTCCTGTCCATTGCATCCATTTGATGTCTTTCTTCCTCACACTTGGGGATGTTCCAGGCCCTTCAGAAAGATCCCTGTCAGCCAGAGGAGTTCTGGCTAAATGTGGCCAGCTGGTTGAATATGACATTCTTCATGGTCCAGGGAGCCTGAAGTAATTCCAGTGATGCTGCAGGAGTGGAATGGTTCCATTATGGAGGTGGCGTGGATTTGGGTGAACTATTAGGCTTGTGAGGGCATTTCCGAGAATTATGGGTGGCACCTTTTCAAAGCATTCCCGTTAATGTGGTGAGGTCAGTACAAGTAGTGTGCTATCAATAAAAGGTCCTGTTTTGGAGCTCCTTCCTTCCCGCCCCCATCCCTCTGCATCATTTGTTTTAAAGGTCATGCTTAAGCACTGTGCTTGGTGACTCCCAGCTGAATATTTTGTCTGGGATGTGGATTTGTGCAATGTTTGGGGGCTCGTTAGTGGAAGCAGAGACAGGAGGAAAAAGAAAAAAGGCTGAAGAGGTTTTCTCAGCTGTGAGTTCGCACAGGATTTTGTGGGATATCTCATGCCTCCTGCCAGGTCTGTGCTCTTTTTAATTTACTTTGGGGACTCTGGAGAGCTTAAGGTGCCTCCTGGTTTTACAAATATTTTCTTTGTGGTGGTTTTGGGTTGGTTTTCTCCCCACAGTGGCAGAGCTAACTGGGGACACTTATTTATTTTTCCCTCCTGAAACATATGAGGGTCAGTCCCACTGTTGATAGTGTGGGGTGCCAGTGCTGGGATTGGGATCTCATTTTTACAAGTTTAATAAAACCCAGTGACTTGGATTTGCTGTCTGGCAGTGCCTGCATTTGTGGGTGTAGAGCATGGGCAAAACAAATGAACAGGAAATCAAGTTGCAGTGTTGTTTTATCCTACCAGGAATACAAGACGTGCAAAGGAGAAATATCTGGTGTGAGAGTGTGCCTGCTATACCTTAAGTAAAGGTTAATCCATTTCAAGCCTGGGTTAAAGCTGCTCTATCCTGATGTTCCAAAATTATCAGAAGGCAGGTTTTTACTCTGTTAGGTCATTTATTGGAATTACTTAATCACAGATGCCGGTATGTGGTCAGCTGTTGCTCAGTTTGATTTGCTCTTATCAACTGATTAGTATTTATCTTTTCCCACCTATTGAGGGAAAAAGTGTAAAATTCTACAATAAACACAACAGTGAGACCAGTGCTAAGTTCTCCCAGCTTTTGGAGACGTGTCCAGCATGGGGGATGTTCCTGTGTGAAGAACAGAACTGCCTAATTTTTAGTAAACACTGCTAGGAATTGACAGATCTCATCTTTCTTCAGTGGAAAACTGAAGGGAATAAAAGATTGATTAAAAATAGAAATATTGGCATCACTTTGAAGCAGCTGTAGTGCTATTAAAACCTCTTTGTGCCTTTATGGAGAGATGTATTTTTATTCTCAGAATTCTGGTGTCTTGTGCACTTCAAAATAAACAGCGAAAATAATATCCACATGATGCTATAAAATGCCTTTATTTGTGACACAGCAGCTGCGTTTCTGGCAACAAATATCCTATTGTCACATCAGATCCCATGAAAAATCCACAGGAAAAAATCCCACCCTCTCAGAGTGCAGCAGGCAGAATCAAAACAAAGAGCCGGGAGCAGAGTTCAGGGATCCTCCTGCCTCAGTGTGGACGTGCAAGTTCTCTTCTGTATGAACCCCTAATCAGTTCACCTTCAAAGCCATTAGGATCTGCTTAAATTAAGCCTAATTCGGGATTTGTCTTCTGCACAATCCTCTGGTGAAATGGAAGGATTAAATAAATAATAAAAAGGAAGCCAAGTGCCTGAAGGGAGCCCACAGGAAAGATGCAGAGAGACTCTTGACAAGGGCCTGGAGTGACAGGACAAGGGGCAATGGCTTCACAGTGACAGAGAAAAGGTTTAGATTGGATATGAGGAAAAAATTGTTCCCTATGAGGGTGGGGAGGCCCTGGCACAGGATCCCCAGAGAAGCTGTGGCTGTTCCATCCTTGGCAGTCCAAGCCCAGAAAGGGCTCTGAGTAAGCTGGGATAGTGGAAGGTGTCCCTGCCCATGGCAGCGGGGTGAAGAACAAGGTATTAGAGGTCACTTCCAACCCAGGCCATTCCATGGTTCTGTGTACAAACGACAGGTGATGTACACATGGTGATGTGTACTTCTGTGTAATCTTCCAAAACTAACCTCAAAACAACCTGACCAAATGAGAATGGGGCTGAGATGCTGCTTTTCATGCTTTTCTTCCATTAAGCTCTCCTAAAGTGCCTCAGCTCACTTCCAGGTAGGGCATGAATCTTAGGACAAACTGTGCTGGTTCTATGTTTTTTTTAATCTCCCCTGGCTTTCCCGCATCAGCTGCAAGGCATTCAGAGCTTCCCTGAGGTGTCTTTTTCCAGCATTAAAAAGTGTTGTTCCACTACATCCAAGTTCCTTGGGTTCAGGATAAAAGCTCTGAAGGAGAGCAGCCTTTCTTCTTTCTGCTTTCTTTCTTCCCATTTTTAGGTGCCCAGTGGCCATGTGCCCTAAGCCATAAGTAACACCTGGCCACGTGTAACTTTGTGGAGCAGCTTTAAAATTCAAATACATTCAATGGTTATCTTTATCCTTGAAATAACTTCTCTGGACTGTGGTTAGGAGATTTTCCATTTGCTGTCTCATTTTATCCCACCCTTTTTTTTAGCATCTAGAATTTTTGGAGTCTGAAATTGTCACAGAGCTGTGACAAGTCCAGCTCTGGGAGCTGCTTGATCCTTCTCTCTCCTACCCTTTTCCCTCCCCCAGGCTGGCCCAGGTCTGCCAGAGGGACATTTTCCTTATTTGTGGACAAGCACAGCTGGGTCAGCTGCCCAGAGCGTGCAGTGCTCTTTGCTATGATTCACCCTTTGTTTTGCCAACATGTTATTTTTTTAGAGTGGGTAGCACATTTTCCTGCTATCTTGGGATAATTTTATTAGGCAGCTTTTAATAGAGTTTCTTATATCTAAAGAACAGTGCCTTTACTGTGAATTCTGGAGTGCCTAAGAACTTGGAGATGGAGAGTGGGAAAGAGGAATATATATTTTTTAAATTTTCTTTTTGAAATGAGTAATGATTTGACCTGCTCTGTTTCAGTACATGTTACCATGGCGATGACTGCAGGGACTACAACATCCTTTCCCATGAGTAACCACACCCGGGAGAGAGTGACAGTGGCCAAACTCACACTGGAGAACTTCTACAGCAACCTGATTATACAGCATGAGGAGAGGGAAACCAGGTACTGCCTCTGCTTCCTCTCACCCTTCTGCAGCTTTTCTTGCTGTTTGTTCAAGGGCACTTCAATCCCCAGGAATGGGACAGCTCTGGGAAGTCCTTCTGTATGTGGTGACAGGGAGTGAATTCCTAGAGGGCACAGGCTGTCTTTGGGGGGACCTGTGAACATCCCAGTCAACGAGTGGTCAAGGAGCTCCACTTCTGATGGTTTTGTGCAGTTCACTTCCTCATCAGTTACTTTGTGGAAACTGCTCTGTGCAGGGTGTTGTTTTGCAGTAACGTGAGGTTTCTCGTGTGTGAGGTTGGGGACCTCTGATTCCTCTGCAGGTGCCCCAGGGAAAGAACTCTGCAGAGCTGCTGCAGGGTGGGAGCTTGGTTTGGGGTAAGGCAGCTGCTTGTGGTGTCTATTCCTGCTCTGGACCAGGGAGCTCATGTCAAGACTCCCAAACCCTGCAGGAGGGAGTGTGTAGGAGATAGGAAACAGGGCTGAGAGGTATTTGATGGGATGATGGGGTAAGGAAAGGAAGCAAAGAGCTGGTGTGGAAATAAGTGGCAGCAAAGGAATAAGGGATTGATGACAGAGGGTTTGAGAGGCTCTCAGGTGGGCAGGAAAACTTTTGAGGATAATGTAATCCCAGTCTGTAAATTCTGCTTGGGTGATGCTGCCTGGTACTCCTTGCATGGAAGTGTGGGATGGTCATCACCACTCAGCTTCTCCCAGCAGTGCCCAGTCCTGTCTCTGAGGTGTGAAGTGCCACTTGAATTAGTGTCAAAGCACCACGTGTTTGACTGTAATGAATCTTGTGTTGGATTGTCATTAGTGTGTGAAATTATCATTCCTCTGGTAATATGTTTTTAATTGAAGAGTTTTCAGTCAAGCAGCGGGGTTTCTGTCTTTATCATATTTACTCATTATTCCATGTAATGGAGTTGCTTCTAGTTAGGAGAATAGACTGTCTATCAAGGGCCTGTAATTTCGAGGATCCTGCTGCACTTTCCCAAAGTGCAGAAAGGCACCAGCAGCCTGGCTCCAAGCCTTTGAATTCTTGCCTGCTGCAGGGGGTAACCAGCCTTCAGAAAGCTGCACCCTGGCAGCTGTAAAGGAGCATCCTGTGGGTGGACAGAAAGGAAAGAAAGGAAAGGGACAGAAAGGGATCCTGCAGCCACAGTGCCATGTGCTGACTCCATGCCACCTGTGGGGTATTCCCAGGCTTTGCCCCCCTCTCAGAGCCTCCCAGCCTGGCAGGGCACTGGGGGAGCACTTGGAGCTGTGAGCCCTGGCCTGGGCAGGACACTGTGGGGGAGAGGATGGTGCATCCAGGGGGTAGAGTTTAGTTGGCATGGGAAGAAGTGGGGCAGGACCAGATGTGTGACCAGAGGGAGATCCTCACACAGAGGGGATGGAAGCTGGAGCTGGCTGGCGAGTGGGAGATGGAGCTGAGATAGAAATGGTGAAAAAACCAATTTTTATTCTGGTTTGTAATCCTAATTGATAAAAACAGCCTTAATTCAACAAGATCCAATCACTCTAATAACATGCTTTTTCATATAGGTTTAATGCCTGATTCTGCAAGTACATAAGCATGTGCTTAAATTTGCTTCTACATTTTCCTCAGCTTTGTTCACAAATGAGTAACTGGGTGGAGTGGGGCTGTCTGTCTGCCTGCAAATTTCCATCTGAGGCAAATTCTTCAGTACTTGGAGTATGTGAAGCAAAGATGTTGACTTGCTGTGGTGTTATGTTTGGTTTTAATAAATAATAAAAAGTGCAATCCCCTGTTTTTCTCCTTGGCAGGCAGAAGAAGCTGGAAGTGGCTATGGAAGAGGAAGGCCTTGCAGATGAGGAGGTAAATACTACTTAAGTAACCTTACAAACTGCTTTGCTTTTGTCCCAGTGCTTCAGATAGGCATTTGAAGAGCTCACAGAAACATCAGCCAGCATGACAGAAGGTTTTATTTTGTACATGAGTGTCATCCCTTAAATAACCTGTTTATGTTAGGGAAGCTGGGAATGTGCTTGACTGATGCTTGCAATAGCTATCCAAGGCTTTTCATGCTACCTGTAGTTCTTATGAGACATGGCCACAGCAAGTAGCTAGCAAGCTTTGCAAAGATTAAAATTGTTTGCTGTTATATTTGGCAAGAAAAAAAAAGTGGCCAGAAGTGTGTAGAAAGCAAAATGCTGAACCATTTTTTCTTGATTTAAACAATAAACCATGACACCTTTTCTCCTTTTGGATACAGATGAGGAGGGATCTCAATCTGGTTTCCACCTCTGAGAACTTTGGTCACTAAGTTGCTTTTCTGAGGTCCATTACATCATGTCTGCCTTCAGGATAGGCTGGGAAATAAGTAGGAAGAGTGTGTCAGTCGTTCTGGAGTTTTTGTGGCTGCTATAACTCCTGAGAATTGGGAATATCAGTGTGGGTGTGTATTGCCATCTTGTGGCTTTAAAGGATGCTGTAATCTCAGCACAGAGTCTGGCAGGTGCCTGATCCAGAGACCTCCTTAGCAGACTGTGAGCTCTCAGCATCTTTGGGTGCAGAATTTGTCTTCTCTCGGGGTGAATCCTGGTGACATTTTCATCAGACAAAATAGATGATGGCGTTTGGACAGATTTTTCTTTCAGAATTGAGTGCTTGCCTGCCATAAACCAAATGGATTTTGTTGTAGATCTGTAACCAGGGCCTCTGCTGCTTGCTGAGCTCCTTGTTCCCTGTCATCACTTGAGATACAGGTTTCAGCTTTTATTGGTCCTTCACACTGCCCAAAATGATGAGTCCTTGCCTCAGACAGTCACTTTGGCCTTGGGACTGATACACTTTGTTTGGACCAGTATGACAGTTTTTCTTCATAATTTTTCTCATTTTTTTAAGAACTAAGTAATAAAATTAAAATACCACCAAGTAATAAAATTAAAATACCACCACCCACCAACCAAAAAAGGTGGGAAACTGTGCCTGAGGCTTCTATAGAAAAGACTATTCTCAAGGATTATACTTGGAGAAATTCAGAAATAAATGTAGAAGGAGAAGTTTTTCTCCTGTTGGGATTTCAACTAACAACTTCCCAGGAAGGGAGGGTGCATATTTTGACTCTGTTGCCAGATGACTGACAGATTGCTGTGCTGTGTCCTCAGAAAAAGCTGCGCAGGTCACAGCACGCTCGCAAGGAAACCGAGTTCCTGCGGCTCAAGAGGACCAGGCTTGGCTTGGATGACTTCGAGTCTTTGAAAGTCATAGGAAGAGGAGCATTTGGGGAGGTTTGTGGCATTCTTGCTTGAACAGGAGATTAAAATGGGATTGACCAGTGTAATGAAACATTCTAATTACAATTTGATGAAATGTTTTATTGCAGACTGGCAGCTATTTGTACATTCTCCAAGTGTGAGAAGTCTGGTGATTAATCACATGCATTGATTCCTCAAGGCTTCTGGAAAGACACTTAGTTTCCCATGGCTTCCCACACTTGTGTTGCCCACATGGCCCTCTGCAATTATGGATTTCCAATGGCATAGCCCCTCTTGATAAACCTCCTTTCTGCCCTGTGTCACATTGGTTATTTCTCCTGAATTTTAACCTACACAGTCTAAGCTACCTGGAATTCACTGTGCCTGCTGACTTTTCCTAAAACAAAAACTGTTCCTCATTAGTGTTAATGTTGTACATGGTGCAGAATAATTCCTTTTTCAATATTTAACATATATAAATGTGTTTTAAAATATTTAACAAGAGAACTTTTCCATGGCTGTCAATTGGGAGCCATTCCATGGATTTCTGAGGCAGAGAAGACTGACTGGGCTCTCTCTCTTGGTAAAGGTCCGCCTCGTTCAGAAGAAGGATACAGGTCACATTTATGCAATGAAGATACTGAGAAAAGCAGATATGCTGGAGAAAGAGCAGGTTTGTGATTTCTGAGTCCCCTAAATTTCAAACTTACCCTTTTCTAGAAAATGTTTTCCACCTTTGAAAGCCCCTACAGTGGTCTGGCAGTCCAAAGAGTCTGTGCTGTTGCTGCAACAGCACAAAAGCAGCAGAAGTTAGGAAATAAGGTCATGCAACTGCATTTAAAAATTACTTCTTCAGAATTAATTTGGAACAGTCACAAAGATTTTTTTTTCTCCCTCTATCAACATGGAGCTTATAGTACTGAATGTATAAAACTGCATTTCAAGGAAAATACTTCTGGAAAAATAATCCTGTGCCAAAGTAGAAATGGAGGTATTTGATGTTTTTTTTAAAGAAAACCAGCAAAAATCACATTGTTCATCAGCATTGTCTTCTTTGGGTTTGCTTTATAGTTGGGTTAATATTGTTGGGAGTTTATTTGTTTTGATTTTGTTAGTTTTGTTGGTTTTTGCTTTTACTTTTTAACTAACAATTCACTGTGAGGACACATCAAGTACTTTATCACCATAAAGCAAAGAAATGAAGGGTGGGTATCTCAGGAGATAAAAGAGGACTTTTTTCATACTAGTCCAAACCTTACCCATCATTTCCCTGCAGTAGTGGTACTTTTTTTTTCCTGGCACAGATTATTTTGTCTCCTGCAGCCCAGGCCCTGAATTTAGGGAACCAAAGGAGTAGCAGGGTGTGCAAAGCAGCCAGGATTTGTGTGGTGCTGTCCCCATTTCAGAACCTGATCTGGGAAGGAGTCTGACCTCATGCTCTACATTCAGTTTGAGACAGTGATCTTCCCTGGCCGGTGTTTATCTGCTGAAATTTTCATTGCCTGCCTTGTTCTGTGGAGAGACAACAGAGGACACACATTAAAAAAAGAAATCTTCTAGTATTTTTCCCCCCAAGCCTGGTAGCACTGGGAGAAATCCTGGCTATTTTTAGGCAAAGTTTTCCTGTTGTATTTTAGAGCTGCATTGAGGAGTTGAGGGTGGAAAGAAGTACTTTCTAATGAGACTAAATAAAGGCAGATAAATCCAGGCTGGAGTGTCTCCTGCAGAGGCAGAACCTTTGCCTCATGCAACCCTGTGACAAGATTCATGTGAAGATGTTCCTCAGCAGCAGAACTGGGGAACAGATGCAGGAGACTATTTGCTGCTTTTCTTACAGCTGTCAAGAAATATTTTTCCATACAAATGTCTTTAATTTTTCCTCCAGGATGAGGGTATGTTGGAGTGAAAACACACACCCCTCCTCCAATCTCCACTATTCTTAATTTCCATAAAATTATGGGGTAGCAGCTTTCCATGTATTTTCCTAAACCTTAGCTGAAACTGACCTTGCTCAGGATATTCCTGAACTCACTTGTACTTTTTCCACCAGCTTTGTCAGCTCTTTCTAACAAACAGAACCAACTTAACAAGCTGTGCTTTGTGCTTCTAGAGAAACCCTAGGATCTTGTAAAAAATAATGGAAAATATGAGTATGGAAAGAGCTAGAAAAAAGTTCCTTTGCTAAAGGTCATGAAAATGTGCTGTAGGGCTAGGAATGTAATGTGATGTTCTTTGTTGAAATATTTCAATATTTGCCTAATAATAATAATTTTTTTTTTTTTTAATTTTAGGTGGCCCATATCAGAGCAGAAAGGGATATTTTGGTAGAAGCAGATGGAGCCTGGGTAGTGAAAATGTTTTACAGCTTTCAGGATAAAAGGAACCTTTACCTGATCATGGAGTTTTTACCTGGAGGTAAGCTGGGTGCTGTGGCATCAGGTGATACAGGTACTTCTTCCTTAGCTTTTGTTGGCAGCTTTATAAAATATTAGAAACAAACATTATGTATTATTTGTGAAAATAAAAATGTTAGCACTCTTTTAAATGAAGTTCCATTCATGTGACAATTTCTGATTTTTAGGGGAAGGAAAAAGGTTGAAGGGGTGTTAAACAGGCTTGAATTAAATAATTTTTGTAATAGAAATTTTTGCTTTTTACAACTGAGGTTGTTAACAGTAAAAACAAACCAGAAGAAAAGCCCTTGTTCAAACAGTTTGTGCAATAAATTTAACATGTGTAAAAATCCACTGTATTTTCTTTGGGCTGTTCAATTAAAATTCCTGTTTAGGATTTTCAACTAAAAAAGTAAGTTGGGTTTGTAGGTCCTTGCAGTAACAGTTTTATGATTAGTAACTATAAGGCCAGTTACAAAGTTAAATTTGGATTCCAATGGGGTTTCTTATAGTTTTGTGATTTAAAGTGTTCTGAACCCTAAGCTGTATTTTCTTCTCTTTGATGAGGTGACATGATGACCTTACTGATGAAGAAGGACACTTTATCAGAGGAGGAGACCCAGTTTTACATTTCTGAGACAGTGTTGGCCATCGATGCCATTCACCAATTGGGATTTATCCACAGGGACATCAAGCCAGACAATCTCCTGCTGGATGCCAAGGCATGTACTGGGCTCACCAACTGCTGGTGCTTCCAAGATCCCTGGCTGTAGAGCAGTGGGAGCCACTGGTGCCATGCCAGAGATTTCAACTGGCTGAGGGGAAGGCTGGGAATGCCCAATGTATTTTCTCTGGAGAGCACCAGTATGTTTAAACAAAGCCAAACCTTACTCAGAAGCCTTTTAACCATTTTAAGGCAAGGCTTTTAAGGGAAATAATCCCACTCAGGGTGGCCAGATGCTGATGTTCATACACATTTAAAGGTGTATCATTCCTTTCATGCATCTTGAAGTAGCTGTGGACAATTCAGACAATGCTAAATGTTCAATTCCTACAGTTACATTTATTTCATCAGCTGTGGGAACTCCCTCAGTTAGACTGACCATTCTGGCCATGAAATGCACCCAGTCAGCATCACCAGATCATGAAATTATCTAGGTTGGAGAAGATCTTTAAGATGATGGAAGCCAGGCATTATCCCAGCATGCACAGGTCTGTCATGGTTTGATGGGTTCTATCAGCACTGATATCTGGGAATCTGATTAAAGCCAAGGTTACTATCAAAACAAAGCAAAGGAATTTTGTCCTGGAGGCTTGCTCAGTCACAGTGGTATCCAGTTCAAAACAAAACCAGGCAAAGTAGCTGCCCTCAACCATTAGGAAATTGTAGATTTGACCATTCCTGGGAGGCCATAGCCTGTTGGAGACAAAACAGACCCTTCCAGTACACCAAGGCTCAGTCTTTTCTTCCCTGCTTGTCCTGTGCCAGTCCATCATGGCCTGAGAGGGCATGTGCAGTGATTAAAACTCTTTTTTTTCTCCAAGAACTACCTATGTAAATAATAGTTTTGTGTTCTCTGATTATGTTTTTTTAGGGTCATGTAAAGCTGTCTGATTTTGGGCTCTGCACAGGTTTAAAGAAAGCTCACAGAACAGAGTTCTACAGGAACCTCACACACAACCCACCAAGTGACTTCTGTGAGTATGAGCTGTCCTAGTTGAACATGTAAGTGGTTTTGAGCTGCAGCTGTACATTGTACCTATGTTTCTGCTGGGATAAGCAAGATGGGGCAGGCTGATTACATTTAATTGGAAAACTGGAAATGCTTGTTCCCTGGGTCATGGGAGCATTTCACAGGCAAGAAATGATGATTTCTGCAGTGGTCATGTATTTTTGCACGTTCGTACACAGATATGAATACACATAATGCAATGTATCTATATTGTAATGTATTTTTCATTATGTTAGTGAAGCTACAGAACTGCTCTTTCAGGAGGGACATGGGTTCCATGTGCCAAAGGGCTGCAGTCAGTGACAGTCTCATGAAACTTTTCAGAAGCTGATCTAAAAATTTTAACAAGTTCTAATTTAGAATTGCTGATATGTGTCCTACTTACATGAGTTTCAGCTGTGTATTGGACAATAGTTATTCTTATGTTCCCATTTTCAGTTATAAGCAAGTATTTGTTTCTAGACTAGGGTTCTAAGTATCCAAGATAGTTACTTAAAAGTGGAGCCCTATAAATCGTTTTTCTCTTAATTCTCACAAATACACTTGTTATTTAATAACTACTTTGTAAATTAGCATTTCAGAATATGAACTCAAAGAGGAAAGCAGAAACATGGAAGAAGAACAGGCGACAGCTGGTGAGTTAATTAATGTATAATTCTTGGTTCGCTTTTAATCTAGTTAGAGGAAGTGTTAAATTAAAACTCAGTGCTATTGCTCCTGGTTTTTAAACTTGCAACGTCCTCATATGTGGCTCTCTACAAGCTCCCAAAATCAGAAATACCTCAGAAGAGGGGGGTCCAGGTTGGAATAGCAAGGCCCTGCTCCTCTCTGTGCCTTTGTTTGCCTTGTGAGCATCTGGCCCAAGCCCTCAGGTGTCCTCAGCCCCGTGGCCAAGCTGTGTCTGGGGCTCTTTGCAGCACTGGCCTGCTGTGGATCCATGGCTCTGATTCCTGCAGCTCAGTCACAAGCAGATGTGTGGCTGCAGAATTCCTTTCCAGAGAGCTCTGGGGAATTCCCATTGTTGTGAATGGGAATGTGGTGGAAAGGTTGTGGGAGGGTGTTGGTGCTGGAGTGCTCCAGCCTGGGTTTGTGGTGAAGAGTGGTCAATAACTGGGGGACTTGTGGCATAAACTGAACCAAAGCAAAGTGTCTATCAGCCATTCAGACTTCCATCCCTGCCCATGATTTTCACCAAAAAAAACCCTCAACTCTCAAATTTTGGGACCATTTATTTTTCCACACCCTTTAAAAAAAAGTGATCTACTGCAGTATTCCCCAAAAGCTTTTGGGTGGTCTCTTCTTTCCTCATGAGACAAAATGAGGTTACATTGCAGCCACCATGCTGCCTCATGGGGCTGTATTTCACAGCCTTATTCCAGCCTGGAATTAGATCCCTGAAAAGAATTTATCTCAAGTCCAGTAAAGGCTGATGTGGCAGTACTGTGTGGTGAAGAACAGTCCTGCAGAGACAATAAAAGGCCAAAACGACAACTTGCATCAACACTGTTGGGAAAGGAGCCACCTTTTCAGTTTTCCATTGATTCAGTCCTAAATATCTCAGGTCTGTTCAATCAAACAAAGTGTTTCTTTATGGTCAGACAAATTAACATAAAATATTTTTGTGGCAAAACTGCTTTTGGGGGACTTTTTTTTCCTTTAAGAGGTTTTTTTTTTGTTGGATTTTGGGTTTTTTCTCTCCCTCCTGCTCCGTGGAAGATTTTTCATCAGTCAAGAGAAATTCCCAATACATTGCTTGTGTATCATGAGTGCCACACCTGGGAATCTACCACTCATTATGCTTTTAAAAATAAACAAAGACAACAACAATAGAACTTCTTGAAGCAGCTACCTGAAATTTAAGCTGACCTTCTGATATTGCAGTTGCAACATTTTATGATTTCATCTCATTAAAGAGGATGATTTCCATTTATTTTTGAGGTTTTCAGTGTTTATTAATATAAAAGAATAATATTCTTGGGACTTGAGTTCCTGTGAATTCTCAAATTAGCATTCTTCCTCACCCAAACAACAAGATACTGTATGTAAATCCCCAGGAAAAGGTATTACAAAGTGTAAAACCACAGCATTTCTCTTTTAAAGCAATGATTCCTTTTTTCCAGGCATATTCTACTGTGGGAACCCCAGACTATATTGCTCCAGAAGTGTTTATGCAGACTGGGTACAACAAGCTGTGTGACTGGTGGTCCTTGGGAGTGATTATGTATGAAATGCTAATAGGTATGTTAAAAACCCCAACTTAAGAGTTGTTCAAAGGTTACAGGGTCCATTTGTTCAGAAGAGAAAACCTCTGGCTAATACTTGTTATATTTGGGAGCCCCAGTGACAAAAGCCCAGGTCACTGCTCTTCTGGAAAAAGTTTAATAATTTTATATTTGTTTGTGCAGGGTATCCACCTTTCTGCTCAGAAACGCCGCAAGAGACTTACAGGAAAGTTATGAACTGGAAAGAAACATTGGTATTTCCTCCAGAGGTGCCCATTTCAGAAAAAGCAAAAGATTTAATTCTAAGGTTGGTAAGAAAATCCCAATTCTGGCCTCATGCCCAGCCAGGGTCATCTTCCATCATGGTAAATTCCTGTTGTGTGTAAAGGAAGCTTTATGTTGGAGGAAAGGCTGTTTCTTCTGTCACCATCCCTGATGGATTTTTTTAAGTCTTTTTATCTTTGCCACTTGTTTAACATGAAGGAATAAGCTGGAATGTTCTTGATTTGTACCATGGTATAAGGAGAAACAGAGCAGACCAAAAATAAAGTGATCAAGACAGAATTTTTTTCTTCTCTGAGGTGGCAAGAAAATAACCACTCACCAGCACTTAATGCACTGAACAGGAATCTTCAGATGTTTTGGATTTACTCACTTCTTTCAAAATTCCAGTTTTTAGTTTGCATTGAGGTTTTTGTGAAGGTTTTGGTGACAAGGTCAGGCAGAAATGACCCTCTTGTAAAATTTTACAGAACTGACCTCATTTAACAGAAATCACCCTCTTGTCCTGGGAGGGTTTGGGGGGGCACATTGGTTTTGGGTTTGATACTTTTTTCCTATTCAAAACTAATGCTATATCCTTATATAATTTTGTTACAGGCAAAAAGGGGAATGTACTTCACAAAACTAGAATTTATAATTAGTTCCAGCAGTGCTCCAGTAACCTACAAAGGCATTACAAATACAAGAAACAATTATCTTGCATCCAGCTAGTGATACTAACAGCTCAAATAGTTGAATTGTCACTAATCCTCATTAATAAGTCTGGTCAAACAGTTAATATTGCATTTTCAATATCTATTTCTCTACTGTTCTGCTCAACATTCCTTGTTAACATCCCAAGTTCTCTGCTGAAAAAAGTAGAGCATTACTGCTGAGGATTTCTTCCTCTTCAATCCTGGCTGTGTTTGGGGAATTTTTAGGGATTTCAGTGTATTTGTTAGCATGTCTTGCTCATGCATCTACTTACACAATGACTACTTGAATTTATCAATTTGCCTCTACAAGGAGAAGGGTTAAAATTGAGGTAGAACTTCTAGGTTATAGGTAATCTATTAAAATGAGGTCAAAACAGGTTGGACAGCAACCACCTGGGCATTTTGGGTACTTTGTCCATTACAGCTTGGAGAAGTTAGGCAACGTGTGTTTTAGCTTACAGGGAGATGCAGATAAAGCTAAAGGGTTATGGATAGAGATAAATCCAAACTAAAACAAGCTCAAGTTCAGACAAAGCCTGACAAATCCTGTGGCTGAGTGTTGTTACAGGTTTGAGGTCTGTTGTTAGTCCTTGGTACCACCCAGCCTGCCAGGCTGCAATACAAATACAGGGAGGTTTTCTTCCCCACTGACACCCAACTACAAGAAAAAGAACTTTTATTTATCACTGGATGCAGTTTGTAGCCTAACCTGCTGTGCTACATATGCAGAAGGTGGCTGGGATTTAATGAATTCCTAGGCAAATGCTGGTGGTCCCATCTCCTGGATGAGATACGTGAAAGGCTTTTCCAGTCCAGAGGAGAAAAGTCAGCCTCTGCTGCTCCCTGGAACAAATCCCTGAGGTCACTGAGTTGCTGTCAGAGAGCTTCCACCTTCCTATTTTCCTTCTTTGGGATTTTAGGCTTTTCCTTCTAGCCTGCTGGAGCAGGTAACAGTCCCCATCTCACCAATCTTCTGTCTCCAATTTCACCTTTTTCTTCCTGCCATTTCATGGCTGCTTCTCAAAAACTGACAATTTCTTGTGGGGTCTGAGCTGAGGTTATGCAGCAGGGCTGTATCAGAAACAGGCCCTGGGTCTTTGCACCACCTGCACCACTGAGGAGAGGGAAGGGGGAGAATAGGGACATGGCATGTTTGGAATGGGCTGGCTCACTGGGATTCCAAAATACAACATCAGAGAGCAGTCCTGATTTGCTAAGTATATTTATTCTTCTTAGTTTGACTTTGAAACAGGAATGTTTAAAGAGTTGAGAACATGCCAGGGCAGTTCTCAGTAGTAGGGATTTGAGCTCCATTCCAAACTGATCTTACAGGACCAGAACATGCAGCAACTTTTCACAAACCTGGAAGATGGGGATGCAGGAGTTTAGAAAAGGTGTCAGTTACTGGCAACATAGCTTTTTGTTTCAGGATTTAACAATGTTCTGCTTCTACTATTTGCCTTCTCTCCTAGATGAAATGGGTTGCTTTGATGTTAACCCAAGTGGTGAAACAATTTGACAGAACTTCTTCAAATTCTTGATACTGGATACTGTTGCTTCTGTGGAATTTATTGTAACATTCCCTTTGTTTTTTCCCCTTTTCCAGATTTTGCATTGACTCAGAAAACAGAATTGGTAGCAATGGAGTAGAGGAAATAAAAAGTCATCCATTTTTTGAAGGCGTAGACTGGGGACATATCAGGTATGTATATACAGACATGTTTTACAGGGAGAATAAAAGCCATGAAAGCAAGAATTTCATGTATTGTGATGTCAAGGACAATTATTTCCAATTTATCTTTTATTTTGAAAGGCAGCTACTGGCAGTAGTGGGTTGACACTGAAGGTTTTCTGGCCTTGCTGACATGCATAGAAATGGCCAGAGTTTAACTGACTTGAGATACCTCAGATTATTCCAGACTGCCCGGAACAGGAAGAAATTGTTGTAGGGTGGCTGTGGATTTCATTGTAAGTGTAGTAATTAGACCTGTGGCGAGCTTACAGGTGTAAATCACTGCCTTTCCCACAGTGCTGTGTCCCAGTGTGAACGTTTTGCTGGCACAGATTCCTTGGGAACTTTCAAAAGCCACCTTAAAACTCCTTGAAGGGCTTTCTGGCTGTGGAGGTGCTAAAGCAGAGCCAGCCTGGTTTGGGAGAGAGATGCTGAGTGTCACAAAGAGGAGCTACAGTCCAAAGGTTTTGGATGAGGTCCAGGTTGGTGAGCACTGGAATTGTAAAGCTGTGGGTGCAAGTGCAATCCTGCTGGGCTGGGTTTGTGAAACAGGGTAACACAGTGGTGGCTGGTGACAAGATCAGGGTGATAGCTGTGTGGCAGATAAGTGTGGGATGATGCTCTCAGTGGGAAAATGATGTTTGCCCCAAGCCTGCCAGGAAGACACCAGTGGGGATAGGGAACCAAACAATCTCCCCATGGTGTTAGCAAACAGGAGAGTCAGATTCATCTGTGATGCACTCAGTGCTCTGCATTAAGGGAAGCTTTAAGTCTAAAAGCTAAGTTAAAACTGGAACTTAATGTCTCATTTCCCAACATTCACTCTTCTGGCGTTGATCTTTATTTGCAGGGAAAGACCAGCTGCAATCCCTATAGAAATCAAAAGTATTGATGATACTTCCAACTTTGATGAATTTCCTGAATCAGACATTTTACAGCCAGGTGAGACTGCCATTGTGAACTCCAAATCTCCATCTGTGACATGCCAGAATACTGCACAGATGCCTTTGTTGTTGTTTGTGTTAATTTTTCTAATGACCCAGTCAAGTTAGTCTGTAGATCAAGTCTCTGTATTTTGAAATATGAGTGTAGACCTGTGATCTCTCATAGCTGCAAAACCCAGAGATTTTAAGAGTCCAAACTCCTGGTAAAAATGGTTTGCACAGGTAGTGAGCACAGAAAGCAATGGAGTTTTCTGCCAGGCAGTCTGTCTAACCAGATTCTGGTAAAACATCATGAAAAGCACTGATTTGCTTTTCATCTTCAGTGACTTTTTGAGGTTTGTGCCAAACATAATTGTTGAGATATTTCTGGGTCAGAATTTTCAGACAGTTGATTACTTAATGCAGTATTGAATGAACCTGAGTTGCTCTGTAAATCACCTCAGGGTTTTTTTTAGTTGTTGATTTCTCTTGGCAATTTACAGGAAATTTTCATATGTAAAAGACTTGGTTCTATGACATACAAATAGTCCTAGGTCCCACTGTTTTCAGTTACTTGAAGATTGGCAGATGATTAATTGCTGTCTGCTAAGTGTAGCTGTGTTAACAGCCATAAGAATTATCCAAAAGCTCTTGGTTGTTTTTTTTTCTGAAGTGGCTTTTATTTAATGGTGAGGAAGTTTGTCCTTTTAATGCAAAGCAACCCATCTCCAGTGCCTAAGCTGGTTATGTCCATATTTGGATAATGCCAAGAACATTTGTATTATTTTAGCATTTCAGACCCACTGAAAATGGTACCGTACGTGTAGATACCTAAAAATCAGAACGTCAGAAATGTCATTGAGGTTTGTAATTGTGTATCCTGTGGGTGTGTTAGAGGCTTCTGTCAAGGTATGGAAACCTGGTAGAGTGTGTACACATAATTCAAAGAAAAAGAAAAGGCAAAACAAAAACCCCCCTTTTTCTGCTTCAGAGTTCTATGCTGAAATTATAACTCAGACCATTCACAAAAGGCAACTGACCTGATTAGAAGCAGGATTTCTTCCAGGAGTTTCTGCTGACTAAGGAAATAAGAGTTCAGGGCTGTTTAGCTCTGTGAAAAGTCCTCTAAGAAGCAGCCTGGGTTTAACTCTTCTAATGTGTGTTTGCTTTTGTTTCTGAATTCTAGTGCCAAACACGACGGAACCCGACTACAAATCCAAAGACTGGGTTTTCCTCAATTACACCTACAAGAGGTTTGAAGGGCTCACCCAGCGTGGCTCCATCCCTTCCTACATGAAAGCTGGGAAGTTGTGAAACAGAACACAACCGCCCAAAGGAAATTGCAAACACAAACCTCAGGTAGCTGCATCACCAGGCCCGCTTGGCGTTAATTATCAACACATCGACTCTGGTGCGCATCGATTTCACATGGAAATTCTACAGGATTAGGATTTCTAAGACTACTACAGGAATTAGTTGGCAGTGCCAGCTGGCTTTTTTTTTTTTTTTTTTTTTCCTTTTTTTTTAATATCTGAATATTTTTGTTAACTTTATTATACAAAGGTACTGGAATAAAAGGAACGTGCATCGCTTTTCCTGCACTGCCTACGTGTGGATAACCGTTAATTATGCCTCTCTGTACTGTGGCTTTGTTTGTACTGTAAACCATCTAATCCACCCAGGAGGGAAACATATCATTTGATGCTACATTGGTGTTGTACTGCTCAGCTGGTGGGGTTTAGATATGCAGTATAAAGAAAACTGTCCACATTTGCAAACCTCTCTGAGCAGTTGCTCAAGGGTGTTCCATTTGTGGTCTGCAGATCCCCCATGAGTGTAGCACATGGAATTATTTTAAATAGCAGTGTCCTCTGGGCCTCCTTGTGTCCTGTGTGCCCTCTCTTGCCCCGAGTGCAGGACTTTATCATCCCTTTATCGTCATCCCTTTTGTCCCTTTTCCCCAGTGTGTGGCAGTGAGGCAGTCCCTGTGATCTGTTTAGTGGTATTTCTGCTTTAAATGATTGTTGGCGGTATTGCTGTTGGAGGTGATGATGCCTGCTGGCAATTTCAGAAGCAAAATGGAATCTGAATAAAAAGTATCAATATTTTTAGCAGAAGGGAAACACTTCGATAGGAAGTTTTGAGGGGATGGCAGAGTTTCCAAGACTGCATTCCTGACTCTGCTGTAAAGCAGATCACCTTTGAGCTGCTCATAATTCAAACATTCTCTTCCCTCTGTGCAAAATGTGTTCTAGAGAAGTGATCAGATTGGTGCTTTTTCTTTTTTTTCCTCCCTGAGCAGCTGCAGGCTGCTTTAACCTCTCCTGAATCACAGCCTCTGCTCACATAGAGGAAACTGAGTGTCCCACTAGATTCAGATTCTCAAGTGGGTTCCTTTTCTTCCAGGATCTCCACTTGGCATGGCCATGGGATTAGAAGGGATCAGCTGAGCCTGCAGCCCAATTTCCAGGGACCACCTAAATGTTCTTGTGGCCAGTCTGCAGGATGGTGACAACCTGACAGCCAAGCCAGGTGTCTTTTCCCCAGGCAGAGGAAACAGAAGCAGAAATACCTCCATGTGCAGGCTCTGGTTTTGTTCATCAACCCAGCAGCAGTTCAGGACTGAGTTGTACTCCCTGAGCAGTTTGCAATTATCTGGTCACTGGTGACATTCTCTACATGTACTTACAGCTCATCTGCAGGGCTTTGAATCTGTCACAGTACAGCAAAGATCTCTGCTGTTATTTTCTGGTCGAATGAGATGTTCAGCACTGAACAATTCCCCAGTGGCTGAACAAGCAGAGTCACTGTTGCTGTCTCCCTCCTCTGAACACCAGTGAAAGGCACCCTAAAACCTCTGCAGCCCCTTCTGAGTGGAGCACAGGATGATTTGGCATACAGCAGGAAAGATTCCACTGGACACTTTTGTAGCAATATAGAAACTACTGTTATAAAGCCATTAGAGAACTATTTATTGCTGTTAGGCACTGTGGTATCAGCTGTTCTGAATTATTTGTAAGCTCTGAAAAACATACTGGCATGTTGATCTGTTGCATAAGAGCCCATTTGCCAGCAAGATTTTCTGTGCATCAGTGCCTGTGATAGGCAAGTATTCTTCCCTGATCCAGCCTTTCCTCCACAGTTTTGTCTCCCTTGAAGCATCTAATATCTGTTATTTATACCAAACAGTTTCAGTCTTTAGCTCTTCAAAAAGGAGTAGCCGCTGCCTCAGCCCATCCAGTATTAGAGCAAAGCTAAGCTGAGCTTCTGCCTGAGTGCTGGACTGAGGTGGGAACAGCTCCTTGATCTCCCAGATTTGCTTCCTAGACCTTACACCAATTAACATCCCTGTACTGCTGTTAGGGCAAGGTCCTTAAGAATTCTCCAGTGTTGTTCTTAGCCTTGTCAGTGTGCTGAGGCTCAAGCTGTGGCCATCCAAAGGCTGTAGAAAAACAATAACTCACTTAAATCCACCTTTCAGGCATTGTTCTGCCAGTGCCCCAACAGCTCCTGAGGCTTCTCAGGAAAGGAAATGCCTTTCCTAAGGCCTTGACTCCAAAACAGGGAAACTCATGCAGGAAAAAAGATCCTGAGATGCAAATTTGGCCTCAAAGGACACTGCTATTCAAACTACTTTTCATTGGGTTTAATTTCCAGTTTAATCCATGGGGCACCATGTGCACTGGAATTGGAACTCCTGCGACCACCACCTTTCAGAAGAGCACAGTAACCCCATTAACATGACCTACAAAGAAGTCTTTGCTCAAACTTGTTGAGACAAGCTCAGTTTCATGGAAACTGCAAATGCTCAGTGATACTGGCGGTTTTTTTTTCCTGTGGGGCTTAGGGGAGAGCAGAAATACACACTTAATTTAAAGCTATCTGTTAAACAACTATGTCTGTACATACTCACTGGTTTACAAACTCGGGAAAAAGCTCAACCCTTCTACTCGCAACACTGAAAATAATACTAATTTAAAACTGCAGATGATTAATCGTATCAGTGCTCACATAGGAGTTATATCCATAAGGAAACAGCCTGCAGCCTATCTAGCATAAACTCCTGTATTGTGGTAGTTGAGTTTTAAAAATTTTTTTGTAAACATAGCATTATTTTAATCAGTAAGTCAAGGTAAACAATATTAACTACTGCTTTTAGGATGATAGGGTTTTTTTAAAGGTGAAACTGTGACACTGTACTGGATTAAAGAGAACAGCAGGTTAATCTACACTGGCTTTAAAAAAAAAAGAGGAAGTGCAACATATCTTTAATTTTGTTATTTCTATCTAATTCCTTTGGATGGTTGTGTGTTTTCCTTTGGCAACGTTTGTCACTGTGCCATTTATTTTTCTTATTCTTGGAGTACCAAAGATCCTGAAATGGCTTGATGATTGCAACCATGTGAAAATTTATTTTCTGGAAGTATGTTTTGTTAAACTTTTGTTAAAACGCTAAATTGTGTATGCAAATTGTTATCAGAGGTTTGCTGGGATGTTTACCTATTCCAGCAGGGAAAACTTGAGTGCATCGATGGAAGTGGAGAGCCTGAATCCAAATTCTGGATTGGAATTCCCTGAAAGTGGGGAGGAGGCTTGGATTGGGAACTGCAGCTGAGCTTTTGCACTTCGTTCCATCTCCAATCAGCATGAGTGAGTGGCCTTAGGTACAGGACATCAGCAGGGGTTGTCTCATGTGCAAAAGGAGTTTAAAAAAATTGCCAGCATTCAGAAATCAAATCTTGTTGATACTGCATTTGCACTGTTCAATTTGCCTTGCTGGAGAGTTATAGAAGTGTTATTTTTATAGGTCAGTTGTTCCCCACCTGAGCCGTTGGAGACAGTCTGGGATAAGGGCACGTGCTGGGGGGAGTTCAGCCAGGGGGCACCAGGAACAGCACACAGCTCTGCTGTCAGCTCCTTCCCCAGGGCTGACATTCCTCCTGTGCCCAGCAAGCAGGGAATGCTGCACTCTAGCCCAGGTAATGCTTAGGAAGTGCTCTCACTTTCTCAATAACACAAGCAATTACAGGCATTGTAACACAGTGAACCTTGTCCTTTACTGTTGGGATCTCACAGCAGCTCGTTCTTGGAGTCAAAATGCAACTGCTATATTTTTCCTAGACTGTTTCATTAGTTGTGGTTGGGAAAGTTACATGGAAGCATTATAAAAATTTATATGAGGCTTTTTACAGCATTTGAAAATAAAAGTAGCATTCTTTTTGTAAAGTTGCAGTTTTTGTTTCTTTCACCCCGGTGTACTGGATTTCTTTTCCAGAATGGGAGACATCTAAGGAATTGAGATCCTGTTTTGTGGAGTCTCATCTTGAATTCCATGGACAACAAAACACCCCAGTGTTGTCACACTCAATCAGAAAGTACAGAAAGCAAATAATGTTTGACTTGTTCAACCTGCAGTCACATGAAGAAGCTGCTTCTCAAATGGTTACAGATCTTCTCCAGTCTTATCTTCCCCATAGGCTGTAATTTATCCAGGAAAGGCTTCCAGGGGCAGTTGTGTCTTTTGATCCACTATAGAAGCCTTTCTGTCCTACTGTTCCACTTTCCCTGCCAAGTTCAGATCAGCAGCAGCAGAAGCACTGAAAGTTGTGTCAAAAGATGATCAGAGTGGAGCAGCTGAAAGCCAAGAGAAGTGAGCAGACACTGCCCGGCCTTGTCTGGAGCCCTCCTGAGAAGAACAGGAGGCCTCCCTCCACTCCAGAACTGCTGCTCTCAATAAAGCTAAAAATGCAACAAAATTTTGCAAATTCTATTTAATGGGATCCCCCTTCTTCCCTTGACTCTGCATGATTGTATGGCAGAGTTACACATCATAAGGTTTAGTTCTTTACTTCCTTGCATTACCAAATCAGATATTCCTCAGAAAAAGCACTTGAATGGCAAATATGAAGGCTATGCCTTCAGCATGGGTAAATCTCTCTTTAAGTCTTATCTTAGTTTAGGGTTTATAAGATATACTGCAAATATCTACATTTTTCATTTATTTGTTCTTGTACAAAGTGTGCCTGGTACCTAAGCAAAACAATAATGCTTTGGACAATAAAAGGCTTTTTCTGACAATCTTCCTAAGGAGGGAGAAGGGAGGAGTATCCAAAACTGTCTGTCTTGGCAGTGGGGACAGTAGTGGCTTCCAGCTCTGGACTAGGCAAGGGTATATTTGCAGTTCAGGAAGTGCTTAATGTATTTGGAAATGTAGAAGGCTGTCAGGCATTGGAAGGGGCTGCCCAGGGAGGTTTGGAGTCCCCATCCATGGAGGTTTTTAGGGAAGGACTGGATGTGGCACTCAGTGCTCTGGTCTGGGTGACAAGGTGGGGATCAGTCACAAGTTGGACCCAACAATCCTGGATGTCTTTTCCAACCTTCATGGTTCTGTGATTCGTCCATCACACATGTAAATTTTAAATATTGGAGAGGTACTAAAATGGCTGTCCCACAGCTGAATTTCCCAGGTGAAAGCAGGTTCTAAGGATGGGTGCAGGCCCTGTTCCTCATGAGCTACACTGGGTTCAGCCGTGCCAGGCTCTGCAGCATGGAATGCCTGCTCCTAAAATCCACCAGGTTCCAGGTGCTTTAATACTGGGACAGCTGAAGGGTAAATTGGTGTCTGTCACACATACTGAACTGGCACCAGGGTTTGGACACTTCATCACTCAGGAACACTGCTGCAGTGGGTGTGGCAGGGAATTAATCTCTCCAACACAGAGGGCGCTCATCCCTGCTGCCTCCCGCTCCTCCCAGTGCCACTCCTCAGGTTATCTGAGCCCTTGCAGGTCCCTGTTCCTGGGGTAGATGGGGCACACAGACTTCAATCTCCTTGTGCTGAGGAAGGAATGAGCACAGGGTTCTCCTTTCCCAGCTAAGCCCAAGCTCTGCTAGGAACAGTTTGTTTCAGATCTGAACCAACCCTTGGTGCCGAATCTTGTTTCTGTACCAGCTGCTTTAATCTGTTTCTAGTGAGGCACCATCTGCTGCAGCTTCTCCTCCTCCAGGGATACGTGCTGGCTCTCCGTGCCGTCCCCAGGCAGTTCACTTCCACTGGCAGCATCTCCTTCCCCTCCAGGTGCCTCTGCCCATCCTCCCTGCTCCAAAGACAAAATCTTTGCCCTTGCCTCTACATTTCCTGCCCTTGGAATTGAAGGATGAGGGCGGCTCATCAGCAGAGTGAGTGCTGAGCCCTCAGAGCTGTTGTGCAAAAGTGTAACCACAGCCCCTGCTCCACATCTTGCAAGAGAGTCTGCAGTTACAGAGAGAGTGTTACAGACACTTGGAGGTAACAACATTCCTTCCTTCCTTCCTTCCTTCCTTCCACAGCTGTGTGCAGGATCTGCCCCCAGCTTGGGGCCAGGAGATGGAGGTGAGGGAGCTCCAACAGGAGGCAGATGTCAAGATATTCCCCCCACCCTCGTCTGGGCATGTGCAGCCATGCACAAAACCGACTGGAAATGGGAGAAGTGATATACTGAGAGGGCAAAACTGCAACAGTTTTGGACACTTCATTTCCCCAGTTCTACTTCTGACTTCACTGTCTCTATTTAATACTAGGGGATGATCAGATAAGAACTTCAGTGACTTTTTTGATCAGGACAGGGTGAAATCACTGGCAATCTAGACACACACGTCAAGATCTTCAGTCCAGCTTTCTTTGAGGTCTCATCCAACTCCCATTGACGTCAGCAGAAGATCCCTATCTAAAGCCCAAAGAAACCAGGAACAAGGATGGTCTTCAAAGCAAACTGGTTGCTGATGCCATGCTTTGGTGTTCCTTACAAATGAGACAAAAAGATTTCACTATTTATACAACTCAGCTGGTGGAAAAGCAGTGTGTGGAGAGGAGGCCTTATGGCTTCAAACACAGCCATGAGAAACTTGGCATGGCACTTCTGCTGTTAAACAGGACAATATTACCTGGTTTCTAATAACCAAAATCAAACTAAAGCCTTAAGGAAACTTTGAAAAACATACAGTTTATTTAAATGCCGCTTTGAGGCTCTCATTAGACATTCAGAAATTACCAGTTTCTGCCAGGAACAAAAAGGCTATTTCAAAACTGATTATTTTGTTTTTAAATCAGAAGTGGCACCGTCAAATTGAGAGACTTTGGGGTAAGAGATTTACAAGCAAGCGTATTATTATTATTTTGTGGGCAAAACCCTTGCAGGCCTGCACTCCAAAGTTAAGCAGGCACTTTGGAAAATGTTAATCCTTTTGACTGCCTTTAATTTTGTTAGAAAATCACACGCTAAATTGCCATCCGGCTGGCTCCAATACTGAGATTAGAGAGGAAGAGCAAGTAGGATTCAGATGCTCTTCTCAAGTTAAACTTGTTTCATCATGAAAGGTCCATGATTCCCAGATGTCCAAGGCCAGAGTATATCCCCGTCACAATCCAGTTGGATACTGCAGAACATAATCCATGCTCCCAGTATTGTGCCAGCACAGCATAGTGCATTGCTAGTGAAGCCTCATATTTTTAATTTTTTTCTGATTTTTGGTTCTTTGAGGGGCTTCCATAGTAATTATTAAGCACAAATTATTTTAAAGAGCATATTTTTACCATTGGCCAATGACAGTATGATTATGCCATTTATATACTTTTTGAAGCTAAAGAGTCTCTGATTTGGGGAAGAAATATTGCTTTAAAGTGATTTTACCAGATTTTACCAATACATAGTCACAGAATTTGTAGCAAAGTCAGTAAATTGCTTGTGGTGCCCTTAAAAGTAATCCAGTGACCTTCAAGCAGAATAAAATACAAATAACAGACTGAAATAGATTTTAAAAAAAAGATTAATTCTTGTAACTAGCTAACTTGTTCATGTCCTCTACAAAACCACACTTGATTCTGTACTTTCAGCAATATAAGACCATAGTCTGAGGGGAAACCATAAACATTTGTGTTGTGGGAGAAAAGGTTATGAAAAATCTCTGTTTGGACTTACAAAGCTGGATCATTTCAGTTTCCTGCTGTTAAGTTTCAGCAGAAAAAAGTTCTCTGGCTCACCCTGAGCAGTCACCCAGGGGTGTTTTTGTGAGAAGTAACACAAGTCACCAAAATAATGGAGCGTGACTCCCAGTGTTCCCTCTCCCAGATCTCATCGGTGAGGTGTGTGTGGGGCCCCAGCAAATACACAAAGAAATCCACATCACTGGGACAGCATCTGCCACGTCCTGGGAAACAGCTGAGACATCCTATGCTTTGGATGTGACTGAAGAGGAAAAAAGGAGGAATAATACAGACACTTTAACTGCTCAGTCTCAGGCTATTATTTAACTGCCCCGAGGTTTGATTGTTATTTTTACCCCTTTAGCATGTTGTTGTATAAGTTGTTTGGAGAAAAGAGGCTATCTGTGGCTTACATAAAGTGTTCTGTTCCCTATTTTATTGCTGAAAGCTACTCAAGAGAAAGTGCTCACCTTAAAATGGGGCAAAAATATCAAGTGTGGCCTACTCAAAATCAGTGCCTTACATAAAATGGGATCCTGCTCTGCCAAGACTGGAGGCAAACTGTGCTATAAACACCAGTTACTGTCATGTATTAAAGGTTCAGCACAGAGCCCAGTCATCACTTTTGAATAAGAAACGAGTCTAATAAATGATGTCTCAGATATGTGCTAATGATCTGGCAGCCCTTTATGTTTGTAGGAATTACCCAAGTGCTGGCTGACATGACACTGACCATGGAGGAGGAACATGACAGGCAGAAATACTGCCAAGAGACTGATCTGATTTTCTGACTTAGTGCCAAAACCTTCTGCAGCGAATTGCAACTGCCCTAAAAAATATGAAACAAAATGTGAATCAGGTACAGGAGTTCTGTTTCTAGTGAGTCAGTTTAAAAAAAAAACCCCAAAGATTTTAAGTGTTGTCAATTATATTCCCATGTGGAGAGAGTTTGTATTTAATAGCTGTTTAGCTATTAAGCTTGTTAAAACAGTTTTGGGGAACTATTTAGATGTTTAACTCATTGAACTTTATACCAACAGCCATCTTCAGTTTTCTGTGGTTCCTGAGTCCTTGAAACATTTTCAGTCAGTGCGGCTGACTCACTTCTGAAATCCCCTTAGCATTTGGGTGTCCACTGATGATGCAAACCTGGAGGAGGGAGCTCCCAGCTTCAAAACTGGGGCAAGACATTATTTTAGCAGGACAAAAGATGACATTTAAGCTTCCTGGGAATAAACCCTTAAAAATTTTCTCAGTATCAGTTGTGGTATATGAATAAAATGTGTGCATTAATGCTAGCAGTTTTCTCAGAGACAGAAACAGCATCTTAACTGATTTTTAGCTCTCCCTTCTGTTTTTCCTTTTTTTTAAATTTCATTTAGGGCAGAAGGGGTTTGTAACTCCTTCTGTTCAATGCAAACTCTGAAAGACCAGCTGAACCCATCATGATGGAGATATACATATATATAAATATATATATTTGCAGTAGTAACAGTGGGATTGCATAGAACATAAATCTCTAAAATGAAAAATCGGATTTCCAAGGGAAAAAGCACCCTATGAAGAAGTGTGCATTGAGACTGTGACAGAAGTACCATGGGATTTCTTCAGCAGCATCCCCAGCTGGGAGCCACAATTCTCTGGCCTCTTCCCTGGAATATCCTGTCAGAGCCATGCCCCCACTCCTTCCACGTGCTCTAACCTTGGGCTCTGCCATGGGCAAGATGCTGAGCTGCCCACTCCCACACAGACAAGGAGCTTCCACATCAAATGGGAAAAGTGCTGGGAGCTTCCAATTATAAAAGATGTCATGAATGGAGTTCAGGATTGCATCTGAGGAACCATCTTCAAAAGTATAGTTTGGAGATTAGACAAGTGAATTCTGCCTACATCTCTGAAAACTATGAAGGAAACACATCCTTGTTTTCTGGTTGGGTTTTTTTCCCCCCAACTCTATCTACCTAGGTGAGTTGCTGATTTTCTACCACATTACATAAAATTCATAGGTGTTCGAATGTATTTGGCTTGCAGTGTTTTGTGAGGATTTACTTTCTCAAGACCTTAGAATCACAGAATCATTTTGCTTGGAGGAGACCCTGGAGATCATAGAGTCTCATCAAGTCTTAGCACTGCCAAATTCACCACTAAACCACATCCCCTAGTGCCACATCCACACATTCTTGAAATACCTCTGGTATTTCAATACCTCTGGTGCCTCCACCACCTTCCTGATAGACTTTTCCAATTCTTCAATGAAGAATTTTGTCCTAATATTTAATTTAAACCTTCCCTTGCACAGGTCGAGGCTGTTCCCTCTCATCCTATTGCTTTTTACTTGGGAGAAGAGACCAATCCCCACTGCCTTTTCATGTGTATTTAGTCACATTTTCTTATTCACTTTTAGCAAAGGATGTTTGTATCTTAAGAGTCTGCCCCCAGATCTGAAAAAAACTGATTGCTTCTCTGCAGCTCTAAAGACGTAAATTTTAACTTAGATAGTGACCACTAGAACTGATGATGAAAGAACAAAATATCCTTTGCAAAATATTACAGCTACTCTTGCCAGCTCCACAGGATCCCCATTACTAATAACAGACAGGGGAAAGCCCCCAGAACAGCGGGAGAAGAACACCTGCAGAAGGAGCTTCCTCCACACACACGTCACCAACTCTGCAGCTCTGGCCTCACTGGTGAGCAACACCATCTGTACTTTAGGTTCCTTCGTGCCTCGGTTCATGGAATCACCGGGTATCCTGAGTTGGAAGGATCACTGAAGTCCAACCCCTGGTGCTGCACAGACCCCCCAACAATCCCACCTTGTGGATCCCTGAGAGCGCTGTCCAAACACTCCTGGAGCTCTGGCAGCCTTGGGGCCGTGACCATTCTTGGGGCACCTGTTCAGTGCCCCAGCACCCTCTGGGGGAAGAACCTTTCCCTGATATCCACCCTGACCCTGCCCTGACCCAGCTCCAGCTGTTCCTGGGTCCTGTCCCTGGTCACAGATCAGGGCCTGCCCTTCCTCTTCCTCTTGTGAGGAAGCTGCAGAACTGCTGTGAGCTCTGACCTCAGTCTGCTCTTCTCCAGCTGAACAGACCAAGTGCCCTCAGGTGCTCCTTGTGTGGCTTTCTCTCCAGGCCCTTCAGCATCAACTCCATAACCTTACTTTGGACATTCTCTGAAAGCTTTAGATTTTTCTTATATTGCAGTGCCCCAACAGAGAGAAGCAGCACCTGTGCAGCCCATGGAGGTGGCTGTGGATCAATCTACACAGGATTTGTGTGCTTGAGCAAAAGCCTCTTCTGTCACAGCAGCAAGTGGAACTGAGTGGGCACAGGCTGCGTCAACACGGGGCAGGACAGTGACAGAGGCACTGCTGAGGTCTATTTGTATTGTAGAGGTTTCATTTCATTTCATTTCATTTCATTGAAAGGCTCTAGTGGGATCTGCTGGAGGGAACGAATGCCTGGGAATATCTGGAACACACTAATATTTTAGACCTGCACCTTGAGGTCTCTGTGCTCAAGGAACACCCCTCGCTCACACCAGCACTCCAGGGTGTGAACCAGAGCACCGTGACGGGCAGGTTCACTTCAGAACTGTGCTCCTGGTACTGCCAAAAGCCAGCTACAGCTCTGCTCACACACTTCAGCACACTTGTGAAAGTTATCCTTATTTTATGCTACTTTTCACTGATAGATGGGACTGCTCTCTGACCACTCACAGAGGCCTCTGCCAACCAAAACTATTCCAAGATCCTGACACTTCCTCAGATGAAGCATCCTCTGTAGAGCACCCAGAGAAAGGAGCACCAGCCCTGCCCAGCCCGGGACACGGGCAGGGCACCAGCACAAGCGTTGCAAAATGGGGAATATGTCAAGGTAAGTCAGGATATTCTTTCATGTAAGATCTTTGTATATTTCCAAGCCTAACCAGCAAGAATGGGGATCTAACAGGGGGAAGAGGCAGCTGCCTGCATCCCTTACTCAAGGACATCCTGGAATTAACATGTTTTAAGGATGTAGTAAATCAGTGCTAATGTATGTCTGTGTATCCATTGCTAACTTGGCAAAATGCTCCAGGTCGATCACGTCTGTATGTCAAAAAACCCTGCCCAGGTGAAGACATGCATAGAAGTCGGCTGCATGGAAACTTACATGAAACATCCTAAACAAACCTAAAAGAGTTGCTGTGCTTGGAAACTTACTCTGAATTTCCGTGTACAAATACTGGCATGAAAAGCCCGGCGGTAGTGGTTTATTTGCGGTATCACCGCAGAGCCCTCAGGCTTGTGCAGCTCTGAAATAAGCCATCGCTGTGTCTCTCGAGTAGTTGCCTTGTACCGCACCTGTCCCTGCAGCTCTCGGCCCGCGGCACGCCGGGCACCGCGCCGTGAGAGGAGCGCGGCGGCGCCGCCACCGCCGCGCATCTCGCGAGAGGCGGGGCGGGGCCGGGGCGGCAACATGGCGGGGCGGGGGCGCTGAGCGGCGGCTGGCGGGGCAGCCCGCGGTCCCTCCCCGGCGCCGGCGGCTCCTCCTCTGCTCACCTCAGCTCACCCTCTGCATGCCGGCGGTGCCGGGGGCGCTGTGGAGCGGGGCACGGGGCCGCCCGCCATGGCCGAAGCAGGAGCGGGAAGCGCCGAGGGCGCCGAGGAGGAGCGGCGGGCGGCGGAAGGTGGGAGCGGGTCCAGCCGAGGAGCGGGCGGTGCGCGCCCCGTCCCCCTCGCCCCTGTCGCGCGTTGCTCCGTGCGTGGGGGGCGATGGCGGGTGCCGTGTGTGGGGTGTGTCTGCCTGTTTGTGTCTGTCTGTCCGCCCGCCCCGGTGATGTGGCACGGGCGGGTGTTGTTGTGGGGCTGGTGCCCGTGGGGCACTGCCGTCCTTCCGTGAGGGCGCTCGGGGCCGCTCCTGTGCCCAGTGCCGCTCCGGGGCCGCTCGCGTTTGTGGCTCATTCCCGCTGGGCGCTCCTGGCTCGCTGCTCCCGCTCGGTGGAGTTCGGTGGAGGTAGCTGGAGCGCCCACACGGAAACAGAATCACGGAATGGGGTTGGAAAAGAGCTCTGGAGGTGGTCCAGTCCACCCACCTGCCCAGACGGGGTCACCTGGAGCAGGTGACACAGGAGCGTGTCCCGCTGGGTTGGGATGTCCCCGGAGAGGGAGGCTCCAGGCCCCCCCTGGGCAGCTGTTCCAGGGCTCTGCCACCCTCAGTGTGCAGAAATTCTTCCTCAGGCTCAGCTTCTTGTGTTTAGTTTGTCCATTGCTCCTTGTCCTGTCCCTGGGCTGCAGTGACAAGAGCCTGGCACCGTCCTCTTGGCATCTGCCTGTGTAATGGTCACTGTGCTGTATTGCTGTGACAGATGTGTCATCATACTGATGCCATGTGCACTAAAAATGTGGGGGGGGGTTTTTTGTTGTTGTTGTTGTTTTTTTTTAAACTAAGTTTGTAGTTCTCTGTTTCTGGTACACACGTAGCCTTGCATTACTAAACCTCTAGTATGATTTTTTTTTTTGAGTAGGTAAACATGATTTAGTATTTTAGGTATAGTGATTCTGACTTTTCCTTGTGTGAGTATGTGTGCCCACGCTTGTATGGCGACCAAGGTTTGATCTTTCCATGTTTTTAATCATAAGTTTCTGGTACTAAATCAAGGCTGGTTGTAAACTACCAGCTGCTGCTCGTGTTCCTGCTTGGAAACGAGTAGAAGGGAGCGTTTCGCACGGGGTGTGGGGAAACACAAATGGTCCGATCCCTCCTGAGCCATCACTGCAGCTCTGTGTAGTTAGCACCAATTCTTCTAGGTTTAGTAGTTGCTTTCTAAATTCCTCTTGGGTTATGTGTGCTTTAATGTATGTGGGGATCCTTGTTGTCTCAAATCCTTGGCGTTTTTGTGCCTGTGCTGCTTGACTGTTTAAATACTGTTGTAAAATTGTGTGGCAAATAACGTAATGTTTGAAAACAAAGTGGTGGTGGCGGGGTTTTTTTGGTAGCGTTTTTGCAGTCTGCTCAACTGTGCTTAAAACTTAAGATACATTATTTCTATATCGTGCATATACTGAGAGGAGAGAAAATCATCAAAATGAAGAAACCTCCAAAAGCACAGGCATTTCCATTTACAAGTAGATTTGTGAAAGCAGTGAACCATAGGCTTTCATGTTTTATTGTGAGATAAACCCCTATCCCTGCTTTCTTCTGATGCCTATGTTTATACCTGTTCTTTTAGTGGATTTTAAAGAAACAAGTTTTGTGTTTCTTTGTTTTTAAGACAAAAGTATCTTAATTGTTTGTGGGATATGGCCACACTAATCTTACCTGCCTAGTAGCTTTTAGGGTGTTTTTTTTTTTCCACTTGAATGTACACCTTCTTGTTAGTACATTTGAACATTATGAAAAACAAACTCTAACTCTAACTCTTGGACATTTCACATCCAAGAATCAAATTCATTGTAAGAAGAAATAGTTTGGTGGGTGATTTTGGAAGTGAATCATTGTGAACTTTTGAAAATTCCCTGTTTGGACTGCAGGGCCAGCTAAAACCATGGAAGTTCTGCAGCTGACTTGATAGGACTCAGCATTTCGCAATCATATGATTCCAAAACTTACAAGAAAACAACTGTCCACCATTTTTCTAGGAGTATATAATTGGAGAGGATTTGTGGTTTGCTTTTTGTTTGTTGGTTGTTTTTCCCAGAAATGAGCTATGATATATGAGACTCCCGATTCCTATCAGTGCTTTCTACCTGGTGCGAACATGAAAGTGCCTGGGAAAGCAGGGTACCCTTTCCAGGCCTTGGGGAGGATCTTTTCAGTAGCAGACTTCTGCCTTATTTTATTTTTTAATACACTGATAGATTTGGCCAAATATTTTGTGTTTGAAATCTGTTAAGTAAATGTGTCATTTAACTGGTAAGTTGTGATTTTGACTGTTTCTCTTCCAGGTGATGAAAATGAGTAAAAATAGATGCAGAGAGTAATCAGTTGCCTGTGTTATTATTTGATTTAAATGTATGTAATTCAGAGTGTTTTAACTTTTTCCTTTTTTCATTTTGTGGGATTAAAACCAAATCCAATGTTCTTAACATAGAAGAGTTTATTCTTTGGATAGTGTTGTTCATTAGATGCTTTCATTACTGAATTCTCTGTATCTTGCTCCTGCATTACACATGCTTATAAAATTTGGGGAAAGAATAAGCTGCTTTAGTCCATACATTTCTACTGTTTTCAGAACTTCATTCCAAAGACTGTTGTCCCAGCTTTCAATGAGAGGTACTGTAGGTGATGAGCTTGATGCCAGACCTGCTGTAAGTAAATTTGAAAATGCTTTTCATGGCCTATTTTAAAGGTCTAAAATAAATCAATTTAAAGAATTTTTTAGTACAACTCTCAGCTATGTGTAGAAAATATAGTTCTTTGTTTTATAGCTGTTCAGATGTGCAGGTCCTTAGGCTGATGTCACAGCACCTGTAGCTTTATTTCTCGCACACTCCTGTACATGTGTAGGCTGTGTGTGTCACTGTCACTCTCTAATGAATATCTGCAGCAAGAATTCACTAAATAAACTAAAAGTTTAGAACTTTAACTCCATAGTAAAATAAAACAATTTTCATGGTGTGGAGTTATTTGCCTCTGTCATTGTGAAGCCATTCCCCCTTGTCCTGTCATTCCAGGCCCTTGTCAAGAGTCTCTCTCCCCTTTTCCTGTGGGCTCCCTTGAGGCACTGGAAGGCCACAATGAGGTCACCCCAAAGCCTTCTCTTCTCCAGGCTGAACAATCCCAATTCCTTCAGCCTTTCCTCCCAGCAGAGATGCTTTGTCTCACATTTAAAAAAAAAACCAACAAACTAAACCCCCCCCCAACCCCCCCCCCCAAAAAAACCCCAAACAAACAAAAACCCCACCCAACCAACAAACCAACCAAAACCAACCAACCAAACACACAAAAAAACCCCAACAAAAAATAAACCCCAACAAAAAATAAACCCCAACAAAAACCGATGTTGATTGTGACAGAACTTTACAATCTAAAAGGAACTGCTCTGGCTGGGCTGCACAACCCTCAGGTGCCACTTCACACTGGCTTACACCAGAATTTGTAGTTCTTTAAAACTGACAGAGTTCTGATTCCTAGCTGGAGAGTTGTGTGCATACCACATACATGTCTTTGGAAAATACATTTTGGTAGTCTGTGGTATCCATGGTCTTAGAAATCTGAATTCAAAGCAGCCTCTTTCTTCTCCTTTCCTTTGAAAGTTTTTCAAAATAGGAAGCTGGATTAAAAGTTCCTTATTTTTGGAAAGGTTATGCCAGTGTTAACACATTATTAATTTAGTTAGCTGCAGAGCTGCCACATTTCTCCAAGTCTTGCTTATTCCCAGACTATGGGAAGTGTCATGTCACCATAGGCTTTATAAATGTACTTCTTTAATGATATTTTATTTCAAGCCCATTTTAGTGTAATATCTTGGTAGCTGAATTTGGATGTTCTTTTTTAAACTGGCTAATAAATGAGGGCTGACTGACAGCTCTTTTAATTAATTAATTAATATTACATGACTTGGATCTTCCTGCTGATTTTTGGAGTGCTAATATCTATCCTGCAAACCTAGACAGAAAAGCTATCCCTGCTAGGGGTGGGTGGTGTTGAGGTAGTGCATAATTAGGCCAATAATTTGGAAAGCCTGTCTTGGGCTTGAACTTGTTGCATGTGATACAAACAGGTGCTGTCTGTGGCTCTTATGTTAAATAATTGTGTGATATTTCTGTACTTGGGGTGGGTTTTATCTCACTTATCTTTAGATGTCCAAGTCTGAGGCAGTTTCTTTGGTCCCTAATTAGTGACTAGAGATAGGGACTCTTGGGCTGTATCTCATCTAACCAACTGGAGGAATCTATTTTAGATTGAGATGAATCACCCTAGAACTGCTTTATTTCATCTAGCCAAATGTAGGAATCTATTCTTGGGAGTGATGAATCACCCTAGAAATGTCTTCCTCCCTCCAAGAGGGACCAGAATGGCTACTTCAGATGTGGACATGATTATTGGTTCACATGAATTTCCCTTTTTATGGCTGGTGGAGTTTGGCCATAAACCTTTTCTAAAAGCTTGTGTTTGCTTAGGAATTGAAAACCTTAAAACTGTTGGTCATGAAAACAGCTCAGGAATGTGGCATGGGATTAGAAAATATTATTGTCAGTAATTGTAAAAATGTGGAGTCCTCCAAGCCTTGTTTCTTAATGCATTGCATGGGATTGACACAGAAACTTTGCTGACACAAGAATATGGCTGATTTTGTTTGTCTTTGTATCTCCCTCCAAACAGCAGTTTTGTGCAGCTCCTTGGCAGTTGTTCCCTTTTTTGCCAAACCCTTGGGGACTCTAATTGTTATTTCTTTTCCATGTAGAAAAAAACACAAGAGTAGGGGATGCTCTTGTTATGAGAAGTATGTACTGATAACCATCCCTTAAATATTTTGTTTGCCCACTTATGAAATACACTAAAATGAGTGTTCAACTAACAGTTTTTTCATTTCACATACACTTACTGGGAAGGACCTATTTTTCATATGTGTTTGTACTGTTTGGATGGTCTTTGCTTTTTCACAGAGGGAATAATTCCAGTGGAGGAATTCCTGTATTAGTCTCATTATTTTAATCTGTCCCAATGTGCATAATATAGATAAGCATATAGGCTTATCGCTGAGAGACAGACATAGATTATAATAGACATGTATTTGAGGAACTGTTCACTTGCCATTAAAATCTGGTTGTCAGTATTCTAGGGCATTAGCAATGGAATGAATAGTAATAAAAATGTCATTTCTCACCTGGAATTTTATTTGTCTTGCAAACCAGACTGGTGTGAATAACAGCCTTTAGGGTGGTCAAACAAAACATCTCTAGTTGACTTAAACTGTTTCTAGTAGTTTTAGAATTCACTAATGATTTTGGTTTTATAGAAATATCAACTTGTTATAAATATTGGTCTTTCTGGATGTTATTTCTCATGAAGCAAGTGTGCTATGAAATTGGGAATTATTTCAGTTTGCTTCATGTGTGTTTAGAGGTGTTTGTTGTGATGCCAGTGGTATGAAAATATTCACAGAAAATGCAAGTATAAGAAATTCAGCCAGGTGCTCAAATGACAGGTAAAAATTTAACTTTCTCTGATCATAGAAGCCCATCCTGGTTTTTGAGGTACATTCTAAACCATTCTTTTTATGAACCTACAGATTTTTAAATTAATTATTCAGCTCTCCCAAAATGGTGTAGCCAGAGAGGGAAAGAAATCTTTCATCACAGCCTACACAAAGTTGAGACGCTCCAGGGAGAGAGTGAGCACCCTGGAATCACCCAGTATCAAAATGATGGCTCTTATGGAGCCCTCAGAGATTATTTTCCATCGCCCTTCCTGACTTTTCAAAGCTGCCTTGGCTTTAGGAGCTGTTTCTGCCCACTTCTTGCTCAGTGAGTGATAGGTATTAAAAAGATTTGTTCACTTCTGTTGAACTCCACATAATCACAACCAAACAACCTATGTTTGGTTGTTCTGAAGCTTTAAATTTATTTCTCTGTTTATTTTCTTTTGCAATGTTGATGGGGGTTTGGATTTTGTTCATGGGTTTTTTAGGTATATATATATATATATATATATATATATATATATAAAGACTATAAGCTGCATGCTGAGCATGTCAGGGACCAGTACAGATTCTTAACCTTAAGATTTTTGTCCAAGATCAGCCACCCATCGTACTGGCATTTAGTTTGTCCCAGGGATAGTGTTAAGGATTCAATTTATCACCTAATAATTGTAGTGTGGAAGTTCTTAATAGGTCACTGTTACTGGTAATCTGAACATATTTTGTTGTCTCACTTAATAATGAAAATGGGTGTTGTTAGTAAAGGTAGAAGAGATAAGTGCAGTATTCAGAAATTGTTGCTTGGGTGTGAGGAAAAAAACCTAGTTGTTTAATAATATTGAAGAGAAATTGGAAAACCTGCAAAAGAGGCCTTGGATTTTGTTCCTTTAAAGGGAAGTGTTTGGAAAGCGGGCTGGCCATCTGTGTGCAGAGCAGTATTTAGGTCAGTGGGTCTGTGCTGTCCTGCTTTGTTCCAGGACGAAAGGATCTGTTGCGCTGAAGCCATTCTGGTCTTGGAACCATGTAGGTTGCTGTTTAGTAAGTACTCTTTTATGAATATTCATCAAGACTGATTATACTTCAATAGCTTAATCAGGAATTATAGGATGCTGCAACCTGGGCAAATTAAAACTGCTCCTTTTAAATAAACAGTTCCTTTGGATCTGTCTGCATTTTTTTGTTTGTTTTGGAATTGTGTTAATAACAGAAATATAAAATGAGACTTTTAAGGAGACTCAAAAAATATTTCAGACGTCTACCACTGTCTTATATAAATACTTACAGTATTTATCATGTAATTTCTTTAATGTGTTTTTAATATCCCTAATTTGAATGTGATGTGCATTAGAAATAACTATATTTTCTTGGTGTCACGTATTTGTCAAGTATTTGTTGATTCTTTGTTTCCATCTCTTTTTTTTGAAACTTCCTGTGTGACTTAATGAGTTAAAGAGCTTTCTAAAATAAAACAGGGGCTGACTTTGTATTGTCTGATTTGATAGAGAGAGGATTAGTGGAAGACCAGGCAAGCTGTTGTTAGAGTATTAGCCTATTTTCATTAAACTCTCCAGAGCTGTATTCCAACACCAAATGAAAACCTAGAAGGTCATTTTTCTGGTGTGAGATGTGTTTACATCTAAGAGGGGAAAAATAGCCTTTGTATCATTGTTTTTGCACATTTCTACATTTTTGAAAACAGCACAGAAGCTAAAAAAGAGAGAAGGCTCACAAGAAATTGTCCAGATTTTCTTCTTGCTGGATTTTCAAAGTAATCCTCTTGGGTTTTGCTCCCTGCTAGCAGCAGGAGATGCTCACTTCCTTAAATGACATCTCTTCATCTCTCACCTGTCCTCACTGGCACACGAAGCCTAAAGGAGTTCCTGCATTTGCTGAAGCAGAGTTAATTCTGGCTCTTTGGCTCTTTGCCTAAACATCAGCTGGGTGATTCTTTGTGATAGCTGCATTGAGACAGAAAAACAGTGTAATAGTGCTCATGTTCCTGGAGACTGTTCTCCTTTCCCACTAGGCTGCTAGGATTGCTTTTGCTTGTGACTTCTCTTCTGTCCTTCCCAGAAACAAGTTTTCCTTAAGAGGAGAATTGTGAAGGGAACTTGACAAGTTTTTGAGACTCTTCCAACTTCCATGGCAGATGTTCTGTGTAATTCTGGATTTTGTGTTCAGGAATATGATTATAGAAAACTTCCATTTTTTGGATATCCCACTTGATTAAAAACCAGTTCATAATGTATTTTTAATTTTCATTTTGTTTGAGACACAGTATTTTGATCTGCTGACAAATGGTGATTTTGCAGCAGGATGTTTGAAGTGGGGAGGAATTGAAGTGCAGAGGTTGTGTGAGGGGAGAGCTGTTCTGCGCTGCCTTGGTGTGTTGATTGGGTTGGTGAGATCATTGCAGCACTGTGGGAAGGTGTGCGCTCTTTGCTGGACTTGGCTTGTAGCAGTGCAACCTTGGCTTTTTGTGTCAGAGACACAGAGCCACACACAGACAGCTTTTTGTCCCCGTAAGGATGAGAGTGGGTGCAGAGTGCTGCAGCTCTTGCTGGACACTGAGCCTTTATTCTCGCTGCCAGACAAGTTCTCAGTGGATGGGAGCCCATGCGTGGCCTGCGGAGGGCCCAGCCTCATGAATCCCGTCCCCAAGGCTGCCAGCACCACGGCTTTCAATGCTGCCCTGCCTGACATCCCAAGGAAACGCAAGGGAAGTGATTCTGATAACCAGTAAGTGAATCAAATCTCCGTGTCTCAACCTAAATCTGAGACATTAGTCTTGTTGTTTGTGCAATGTGGTCACTGTCTTTCCTTTTCCTCTTCCTCCCTCCTTTCTAATCCTCTTTCCTTTGTTCATTACAATTACATTTACAATGTCTTCCAAATGTGTTCTTTGACAGTCCCCGATTATTAAAAATAGAAAAAATAATCCTTAAATCCAAGGGATATATGGAGGATTCTGCAATTTCCTGGCCAGAAGTGTCTGGATAATGTGTCTCTAATGCTGAAATTTCAATCGTAATTTTTAGGGTTTTTTCCTCCTTTGCCTCCTACTAAAAGCAAGTTCTTAAGCTGCTTGAAGTTTCCCAGGCACATACTAGAATTTTACCTTCAAGCATGAGACAAGATTACTGGTTGAATTGTTTAATCTAGAACTGCTGCTTCAGTGACCAGAGCAGCCATTTCCTTAAATGTGGAGACAGCCCGTGGCCTAAAAATGGGGACTGCCCTCTTATAGTGCTCATTCTTTTTAAGTGGGTCATACCTGACTGCTGAGGGGACACTGTCAACTGTTTTATCCTGTTCTATAACTGCCAAACAGATGCCAGTTAACCAAAAAAGTGATGTGCTCAAAGTTGTGTAAATCAGACAGAAGTAATGGACACAAGGTGCAGGTGTAGTGTTCTACAACTATCTTTAAACTAGTGCAGATTATCCATGTTTAAAAAGGTGGAGAATAGGAGATTTGCATGTATTTGTGATTATTAAAGCTCTTTAATCACTGCTTCTCCCATATGTAGTCCATTGATCTGCAGTAGATGTACTGTGGGTGTTGATGTGATTGCCAACTTGGAGATTCAAGTGTATCGTGTGGATAACTGAAAATTCCAGCAATATGTTAGTTTCTGGGAGAAAAAAATAGTCTCCATTCCTTTTCAGTATCACTTTTGGATTCTTACCTGTTCAGTAAAAGTGCTGATTTTTCGGTAATGTTTCCCTGAAATCTGGATCTCTCTGTTTAAAAAAAATTATTGTCCAAGTTGAAAAATTAATTGAAAAAGTACTGGCTAATAAGAATTAGTAATTAGATTCTAGGACTAATGATCTTGCTGAAAATAACCAATCAAGTGGAGTTACCACTAAATTTTTTCTGTGACTTAGGTTTTTGGGTCTTTCAAGTCATCTTGTTGCGCTTCAAACTCCATTTTACTTACTTTGTGATCTGTTTCTGCAGGGATACAGTTGAAGTTGATGGTGATCCCCAGAAAAGGTACTTTTTATGAATGAATCCATTTCTGTTTTGAGTTCTGTGAACTTGTCACACTTTGCTGTTTGCCTAGATGAGCTGTGGGGTTCCTTGACGAGTGCTTCATCCCAGGGCAGGTCTGTGTACAAGCACAAGGTGATAAACATTCAGTTAAGGACCAGGATGGACAGGTCCATTCAATGTTAAGGGTTCCTGATAGTTCTTTCTGAGATGATGCTCTTACCAAACTTGTTAGTATTGAAGTTTAGAATGGGAAGGAGTGAAAAGTGCCAGTTCAATAACAAGACTTAAGGAGGCAAAGGAAATATTCTCATATTCTTCCGGTATTGGTGAATGTAAACATTTTTGTTGGTTGTTAGGTTCTTTTAAAGTTACAACTATAATAACCGTGTTAAAATAATGCTGTTACAAGGTGGCTATGCAGCATAAGCAAACCCTTTGTGGAATATGTATGCCAGGAGGGTTGTTAGTTACATGGTTACTTTGTTGCATTTTCTTTTTTCTGTATCTGGAAAAAGATAGCTTACTTGGGTAATATTTGTTTGTAAGTAGCCATGCACTGTTTTTGTAGAATAAATTGTTTCCCTTGGAAGGGACCTACAATGATCATCCACTCCAACAGCCTGAGCACTTCAGGGCTGACCAAAGGTTAAGGCACATTGTAAAAGGCATTGTCCAAATGTCTCTTCAACACTGACGGGCCTGGGGCATTGACCACCTCCCCAGGAAGCCTGTTCCAGTGTTTCCCCACCTTCTTGGGACAGAAATGCTTCCTAATGTCCAATCTAGACCTCCCCTGCACAGCTTTTAAACCCTTCCCTTGTGTCCTATCCTTGGATACCTGGGAGAAGAGCTCAGCACCTCTCTGTGCACTTCCCCTCCTCAGGAACCTGCAGAGAACAAGGAGGTGGCCTCAGCCTCCTTCTCTCCAAACTAGATGAATCAGGAGTTCTTGGCCACTCCCCACAAGACATTCCTTCTATCCCTTTCATCAGCTTTGTTGCTTTTCTCTGAATTCCTTCAGGGACCTTCCATCTTCATCAAACACCTTCTCACATTTTGGGGCCCAGAAGTGCACACAATATTCCCAGTGAAGGCATAGCAGTGCTGAGGACAGCAGGACAATCACCTCTTTGTCCATCTGGTGTTTGATGAGCCCAGGATGTGCTTTGCCCTCTGACTGCCTTGAATTGGGCCTGCTGTCAGCCAGCACCTCCAGGTCACTTTCTGCAGGAAGCCACTCTTTGGTACATAACCTAAGGGTAGTGTAAAAATCTTTCTTTGGGGTTAAACTAGTTGTTTCTTTGTGGATTTTTTCCATGGTGCTTGTCATGGAAAGCGTGACTGAAAAACCTCCTTTTCTGCCTTTAAAACATTTGCTTCCATTTTAGAAGAAATGGGGAAATATATTTAATAAATCAATTGAGAAAGTAGATAAAAGCTGGTATTCTTTATTTTGACTGATTGATACCTATTCTGTCCTTTATAGTACCAATTAAATATACCCACATTATAGCCATAAAGTAGAATTTCACCCTCTGTTCATGTAGTCAAGGTGGTTTTAATTTAGCTATTCATATCAGCAGCACCACAGCTGTTAGGACAGAGGCTATAAAAATCCATTGAAGGCTGGGACTGATTGCTTGAGCAGCAAATTTGTGCTAGATTTTTTCCCCAAGTGGAGCTCCTGAGGGAGAAGGAAGGTTAATTAATAGGGCACATGCTGCATTGCAGCTGGTCTGGCTCCTCCTTACCTCTTCTCTTATAGTCAGAAAATGTAAATTCTGTTGGAATTCACAGTATATGGATATTTCTGGTAAGCTTATTTTAAAATGGAAGGACAATATTAGTTATTGCTAACTCGTCTAAATCTGAAACAATTTCAGTGAATGAAAGTCTTGAGGTGTAGTGATCCAAACCTCCTCCTGTGTTTGGGTTTCTCAGACTGTCTAGAAGATTGCTGGGTTCCAGTGAAATCCCAGATTCTGTCTTGTTAGTTTGGCTTCTGGATCCTCACCAGGTTCAGTGCTCAGTTACAGGTGGCAGCAGCTTTTGGCACCTTTCCTGAAGCTGTAATCTCCAAGGATCCTCCTGCTTCCATCTCCGCATGGGAGACACCTGCTGCCTGCTTGGCCTCTAGATCCTCATGGTAGCAAGGAGTGGGGAACAGTGCAGTGGGCATATGGAAAGAAAAGCTCATTGCCTTGTTTGAATCATCCTTTATAGTTTCCTGTTGCAGAGTGTTTATTGTGCTGCAGCCACTTAAGACTGTGTTTCATTTACAGTTTTATTACTTTATGACTTCCCAGTCATTGCTGTAGGGTATGGGAAATAGCTTAGGTTTTTTGGATTTTTTTAAATGTAATTTAGGATTGCTTATTTTATAACTTGACAATAAGATATGAGAAATAAAAACATAAATAGATAACTTCTCTTATAAAACTTTAAACAAAAAAATAAAATCAAGTCTAGTCTTAAGTTATTTGAGTGTTCCAGTAATATTGCTGTCTCCAGAATAAAAAAAGCCTCATAATTATGAACTATCCCTTTAACATGTTCACACAACTGTGAATATTGCCAGTTGTGCTCTGGTCTCTTTCTGTTATGCATCACTTGCTAGATCAGTTATGGTTGAGAGATTTTGTGGGTTTGCTTTTGCTGGAGCCACAGTAAATTTGTAGCATTTTTCTGTCTTCTGGAATTTGTGGGAGGAAAGAAGTGCCTAGTATTAAATATGTAATGTAAAACTCTGTATCTTGTTTTTTCTAGGAGTGAAGATGAAGAACATGTTAAAGTAAAAGATTTCAGGTATTCATTTTCAATATAAATACATTTTGCTAATGAAGACTGAGATTCACAATAGTAAAATATGAGTTTGTGGATAACATTCATTAAAACTTTATCAAATATTTAACAGTAAGCTTTTCCTTTTCCTTGCTAAATGTATAGTAATTTTTAAAGTCTCCTTGAGGATTTTATTTGCTAATAATTTTGGTAAAAGTTGCTGCAGGGTATCTCAGATGGTTTAGCAAAAACATGAGGTTGAAGTTTTTAAGGTGAGAATTAAATGCAGTACACCCAAGTCATGTGTAAGGAGCTGATCCTTCATCTTTATGAATTTGAGAATTGCTTTTCTAGATTTGTCTGCTTCTGGAGGTATTTAGAATTTATTCCACATGGAAATAGATTTGACTAAAGGCTAAAGCACAACAAAAATTTCTTGTTCTAGAACAAGCTTTTGTGTAGGGAATTTTAAAGTTTCACCACTGAACTTTGATTCACATAAACTGAAATTCACATAGAGCACTTGCAAGATTTGAAATGTTGTGTGACCACAGTTCAGCCAAACAAATATTTTAAACTACAGACAAACCGTGTAGTAAAACCAGAGCTGTGCTGTGAAGTTGATTTAAAAATAAGTCTTTCATTTTTCATGTGAGCAGAGATGTCAAACCAGAAATATATAATCCACTCAGCATGCTATCAGAAGTATTATTTATATAGTATGCTAGCTAGTAATTATGAAGTGTTCCTGTAATTGAAACAAAATTAAAGAAACTAAAATGTTCCAAGATATATTTACAATTTCACTTCAGAATTATTTTTTCTTCACAGAGTGTCCCAGATTGCTCTATAAGATTGTAGTGCATTGCTTTAATGGCTTCTATGTGGTATTGTTAACTCTTTTCCTGACTTTTTGGTGCATTCGTTGGAGGGAAAAAGAATCAGTACAAAGGTGTCTGGAGGTTTGCTTATCAGTTATCTCCTTCCAGTATTATTTGTCTCTAGCTTATTGTGAAACCTGCTTTTCTCCCTTTGCAGCTGTGGCAAGCAACAGAAGGCTTTTTCAATCATTCCGTCATCCCCTGAATTTCTGCATCCACCTGACCAGTTTTTTATAATTCCTTATTGACCCTCAGAGATGTGGAAGGTTGTTCCCTTTCCTAATGCATGTATCTATCTTCCTGAAGTTCACAGTTCAAGGAGCATACCCAGGATATTACTTGACTGTTCTTACCTGACATAAAAGAAGAGTTGGGTGAACCCATAGATGTGAGCATAACTCAAAAAATTAAATCTAATAGAAGGCTTTGAGAGAGAAAAGCTGAATGCTTGGCAGAATGACCCTGAATTAGTTGTGAGGTGAAGGCTTTTTTTTTTTTTTTGGAAAAAAAACTTAAAATAGTATTCAGGTAGATCTTTAAAACTGTACTTTGCTCTTTCTCAACAGGCCAGGTGTAGTTAACTTTATTGCCTTTAATAGCTTCCGTTGCAGTATGCCTACAAGGAAAAGTTTTAGAGATCAATTAACCAAAACTTATTCCTCATTTTGCATAACTATACTACTGTGTCTGGCTTTAATCAGAAAGAAAAATCATCTGGGCTTTAATTGAGTGGCTGGCTTGTCTTCTGGGTCAGGAGGAAGAGGGTGAATGAAACTTTCCTTGATCTGCTGGAGGGTGTTACAGGGAAGGAGATGGGCTGAAAAGCTGACATAGTGCACTAGAAAGAAGTAAAGCAAAGGTGACCTGAGCTATAAATGCATTTGTGATGTGCAGCCATGTGCCCTAGAAGGAGTCTCCTGATGAAAACTGGCTGAGAAGAGAAGCTCTTTCTGTGGCTGAGTTCTTGACAGGCTTACCAAGAGATGAAACCTGAGACAGCCTTTGTGTACCACTTTATCAGGAAAGCTTTCTGAGATACTTCTGGTCAATTACACAAGGCACAACTTTTTTTTTTTTTTTAGTTTCCACTCCATCTCTTAGAAGCATGTGGAAAAGTAATGTTTGTTGCTGTGGGGTTTCTTAAAAGGCAGCAGAATGAACACCCTGTCTTAGTTACACAGGCCAGGCAGAGGTGGGAGCAGGAATGTCTTTCATTGATTCCCAATGACATCAAGAGTTCTCTGGGATACACTGAGCTGTCCAAGTCATCACTTGCATGGCAAGGGTCACAAGAAAGGTTTAATTTTTAGAAGTCTTCATACCCTCTTTGTTCCTGCCAAATATAATCAAATTGTTGCTTGAGCTATCTCTTCTCCTCAGTATTTCACATTATTATTGGGACCATTTCATCTTTGTTGAAGTGAATCCAATTCAATTGTCCAATACAAGTAGCATATGAAAAACTGTTTCAGTGCAGCACTGGTGATAGTTTCATTCCCAAAATGAATTTGAATGTTATGGGGAAAATCATGTGTCCTACATCACTCTTTAAAAATTATTTTTCTTCTTAGAGAGGCTCACAGTCAGACAGAGAAAAGAAGAAGAGACAAAATGAATAATTTGATAGAGGAATTGTCTGCCATGATACCACAGTGCAATCCCATGGCCCGAAAGCTGGACAAGCTCACTGTGCTACGGATGGCTGTGCAGCACCTGAAGTCTTTAAAAGGTGAGTTTGGGAAACATCATCCTGTAAATCCTTGTTCTAGTAGGAGTTGTTGTGTGTATCTTCCCGGGTTTTAAATAAACCAAGAGTATTTTATTCTAGATTTCCTTACTGTATTTAGTTCTGAGTCTGCTCCTCATTTAAATGCACGTGTCTGTAGCTGTCAGAAATTAATTTTACATTTTTGCTTAGTATAGCAGAAAAAAAGCCCCCCTTCAGTTTCTGGTATTTTCTGTCTGCTCAGGGCATGCCTTGCTCTTGAGTCACTCCTTGATCCTTTTTAGAAAGTACAGGAGTCAAAAGGAAGGTTGAAAGACTGGAAATAGTTTAACAAAATGGTCAATGAGTTTGATTGCATTAAAGTCTTAAAGACCCTCACATGATAGAGAGTAGCAAGAAACAGAAACTTCTGATAGCCCAGTCAGCTGAGAAAGTTAATAATGGATTTTAGGGAATGCTTTAGTGTGAGGATCAGCCCAGGAAATATTCTTTGCTCTCCTTTTGCTATTGCTAGGTTTTTGAATTTTTTTCCCCCTCTCCCCCCAGAAAATATATCCAAATAAACTCTGCAATATGCAACTTGTATCAGCTGCACAGAATATTTACGTGTTTTGGCACCACTGTTTCAGAATAATACTCTAAGCAAAGATCAAAGACCCTCTGCATTGCAAAACCCACTGCTTATGAATAAACAGGTCTAAGGAGAACCCACTTAGTTTTGGGTCAAAGAAGTGTAGAAAATTAATTAAGTTGCTACCTTGGCAGTAATAGAATCATAGAAATGGCTCAGGTGTGAAGGGTTTTGAGGTTTTTCTAAAGGACTGAGAGTCTGCATGAAGAAATAATGTGAACCAGCAGGAAATAATGTAAACCAGCAGGTTAGTAACTGCACTTGCAGTTTAAACAAGAAATCTTCAGCTCAAGCATTTGTATTTTAATGACAGGATGTAAACACTGGACTTCACCCAGCACAGTTGTATTTACCTCAAAACAAATGGTTTAGTGGAATACAATATACTATGTGGAGTTATAGTGCATGATGAAATTGGCTGAAATGTTCAACTGTTACAAAAAATGTAACAAGAAAAAAAAATGTAATGGATAAAACTATAATGAACAAAAATTAATTTATAGAGTACTTGTCATGGGTGCTAGAACAGTTCATGCAGTGAGTCAGTCTCACTATATTTAGTGAGACATTCAATTTAACTACAATAGTCTGTTTTTTGATTGTTTGCTTTATAGTATTAATGAAGCATTATTAATGCCAAAAGATAATTGATAATATTTGAATTATTCTGTTTCAGGAAAGAGAATTTAGTTAAGAGGTCTGAAATATACCTATGGAATGTTTCTAGAAAATTCAGTTCTCCTAATACCATTTCTCTTGCAGTACATTAATGATATCTGAACAGAAGTTTGCTTGGTTTGTGTTAATAAAGGGCAAGGAAAAAAACCTTGTGTATCTGTTTTCATTGCCAGTTATGTTTGAGATCTGTTTTAATTTTATTTTTAGTATATCTTGAGTCTTGAATTATTTTTTTAATTAAGTTGTTGGGGTCATAGAGAAAAAAATCTGAAGGACATAACAAGTATAGCTCTGCTAAAAGTGAATTTAAAATGTAACTTTTGACATGATCTCTCTGAATCACCCATTTTCCAGGTTCCAGTAGCTCCTACTCAGAAGTCCGGTATAAACCTTCATTTCTGAAGGATGATGAACTGCGACAGTTAATCCTTAGGGTAAATAGAAGGAAACTCTCAGATAAATCATGTCCTTGTTAAAGCTCGAGTTTTTAGTTGGACAGTGCTTTTTCTCCCATCATTTCCCTCAGGCAAATGTTTTGTTGTACTGATTTCTGTGCACTACCCAGGCTTTCATGAAGGTGTGCAGCGATGGTTTGGGAGCATGGCAGGCAGCAGCCCTGGAAGGGACAACAGTCTGTGTAAAGTCTGCCTGTTAATACATCCATTCTAAAAATCTTCATGCAAATGCAGGGAATGCTGCCAATTATGCAGGAACATCGTCACAGTTGTTGGCTGTCCTTCATGGACATTTTTAAAGATGTACTTTGCAAAAGGTGCAGAAAATACCTGAAATAAAATCTTCCCTCTTGTTTGCACACTTCATCATAAACCCACACACCTCATTCACAGCTAGGTTTGTGGGTTTTTTTCCTTTGCTGCAATAATGCTTTGCCAAGATCTGTGAATGACTCCCAAAAGAAGCTGTTTTGTAGCTGGACTTTTGCCAAAGATGTCTTTAAGAAACTTCAGCTGTGTTTGGTTGAAGGCCTCGTTTGGTCCTTGCAATCTTAATTGCTTTTTTTTTTTAGAATCACAGAATGGCCTGAGTTGGAAGGGACCTTAAACCTCATCTCATTCCACTCCCTGCCATGGGCAAAGACACCTTCCACTGCCTCTGGTTGTTCAGATCCCATCCAACCTGGCCTTGAACACTTCCAGGGATCCAGGGGCAGCCATAGCTTCTCTGGGCAGCCTGTGCCAGGGCCTCAGCTCCCTCACAATTTCTTCCTAATATCCAACCCAAACACACCCTCTGTCAGTGTGGAACCGTTTCCTCTTGACCCTCTCCAGCTTTCTTGTATTTAATTTTAAAAATCAGGTTTAAAAGTGTGCTTCCTTGTAGTAATTAATATTCATTATTTATTTTAATTGTGTGTTTTTAAAGACAGTGTCTTTATATTTTCAGGCTGCAGATGGATTCCTGTTTGTGGTTGGATGCAACAGAGGAAAAATTCTGTTTGTCTCTGAATCAGTTTGCAAAATACTGAATTATGATCAGGTGGTTATTGTTGTTTCTTGCTTGCTTTTACCTTGCATTTTCTTAGGAATTTTAAAACTTTTATATTTTATTTTATATTACATCAAACCAATCCTTGTGTATAATTTCTTGGAATTTCTTTGATTTAACCTTATTCAGAGTAAAGTTGAATATCCTGTAAGAAAATATGTGCAGTGTTCCCACCCTGAGGAACAGCACCAGATTTCAGCTGATCATCCTTAAGAAAACTGCCAGTCTAAGAGGAAGGGATAATTTAAAGATGTCCTAATTTCTGTGTGCAAGAGATTTTCTTTCACATAGTGAAGTGATTTTGAGGTTTTTTTTAGGCCAAGGAAAATGGGTAATTGAGCAGTGGAAGTTAATGAAAGCTTTCCTTGGTGCTGCCTTTATGCTGGGATGCACCATGTAACACATCACCCACAATAACTGTCCGAACATGTACCCCTAACCTGAGACAAACTGAATGGCAGCCATCATGGCCTGTACAACCAGACAAATTGCCAAAATACAAGTACCTTCCATTAGTTGGTGTTTAACATGATGGGCAATTACCACAAATAATCCAGGGATGATAATTTGTTCTTATATCAGTGACTTCTGTTTCACAAACAGAGGCTAAAACAGTTAGTGCTGCCATCTGTCTACTTTTGTAACTTTGAAACCATTTGTGCTATCCTTGTTGTCTTTATAAATGTACAGATAACCAATCTGGACTCTTTCATAGATTTATTTTTATTTTTTTTTTTTTTAAGTGCAAAACTATTTTTTTTAATTAAAATGAAATGAATCATCCTAGGGGAATAAGCATAAAGAAGAGTTTTGGGTTTTTTTTAACTTCTACACTGATTTTGTTCAAGAACAGAAAGTGCCTTTCTGGAGTCACTCATGTTAGACATACCTACTTCCAGACCCTTAAGATCTCCTCTATTCCAGACAAGGAGGTTCAGAGGACATGACTGACTGTAATCAAAACCCATGGATGTATTAGCTTGTTTGGGAGTTGTTCTAGGTTCTGAATGCCATGCTGCAGCTTTATCTGGTTTGTTACACCTGTATATTTTGGCAAGGCTGCTGTTAGGCTGTCTCAGCAGCACAACTCAGCATTTTCCCATTGCATTAGGATTAAATGGGAATTGGGAAAAGGCAGGAGAGACTGAGTGTTTGTCCTGAGTTTGAGTCTAGCTAGAGTAGAGCTTGTCAACACAGCTCCTTTATGTCCTTTGATTTGGTTGCTGTGCTGAAGGTAAGCAGTGGAAAGCCAAACTCTCCCACTTCTGTGAGAATTCCTTCCTGTTCCAAAAGAAAGTGTTGCAGCAGGTCAGTTACTTGGGATGAACAGAGTGAGCAGGTAGAAGGCATCCCAGCAGGAGACATCCCTGAAAATATCCTCTGCTAAGGAGTGCTGTGGTGAGCTGAGTCCTGCTTCCAGCCTGCTCCTGGCTCTGTGGTGCCAGTTTGTCCAACCAAATTAGGCCTCAGAGTCATTAGGTAGTTGAATATTTCATCCTCCTTTCTATTTCTTCCCTCCTTCCCCAATAATCCAAGAGTGGAATTACTTTGTGTATAACCTTCTTTGGCTAGGACTGGGAATTGCATTATTTACATAAATAAAGCATTTGGTTGTACAGAACTTGTTTGATGTACAACTAAATCTGCTGCTTTTCAAAAGGAAAGAAGAAACTATGCTTTTACTACCCTTTTAAATAAAAATTATATTAAACAATGACAAATGAAATGTAAAACAAAATGTCGATGTTTGGAGTAACTGTAGTATTGACTTTTTTTTTAGTGGTGTAGACAGTTGTTTTCCTGAGATAAGTAATGTATGGGGTCCTGTTCCAAAATGGTGTGGTTCTCATCTGTTTTGGGTTGTGTTGTTTTTTTGTTTTTTTCTAATAGGCCAGTTTAATTGGACAAAGTTTATTTGATTACTTACATCCAAAAGATGTTGCAAAAGTTAAGGAGCAACTTTCTTCATCGGATGTCTCGCCTAGGGAGAAGCTCGTAGATGGCAAAAGTAAGTCAGAGCTGAGCTGGATGTGCTCAGATTTTTTCAAGAGATGTTAATAAATCTAATTATTAGTCAGGATGTATTCAGGTGTTTGTATGGATGTGTGGATGAACAAAAGAAGCAAACATTTGAATGCATATCTGCTGCTTAAAATGTATTAGAGTTGAGAAGCTAGCCCAGAAGAGAATTGATTTTAGATCATAAGAGTTGCAGAAATTCTGTTAAATTGCTGCAATCACTGTTAAGCATTTACCAAGATGTGGTCTGACATTCTTCCTACCAGCATGCTGCTTTTTTTTTCTTGTATTTGCTAGGTCTGGTCAATACAAAAGACCTGATGTAGTCGAACATGGGATAAAATACTTCAATATCAAGAATCACTGTCTTCTCTGAAAATGCTAAGTGTCAATCCCAAAGTAACCAAATCTTCTTTAGTTTACAGTTGTTTCTAATAAGGAAAGCATTGTGTACTATGCAGCTAATGCCTGTTTTATGTACTGTGCAGCTAATGCCTATTTTATAGCTGGCTTTTTCAAGCATCTTTGCAGTTCTTCCTTGTACCAAATACAAGGTGAAAGTTTATAAAGTATCTGTAGTAAAATTCTATTAAGAATATCAAGAAGGGTCTATAAATAGTTTAGTAGTTCTTTCTAATTTTGGAATCTCTGTCAATCGTGTTTTCTTTGCCCTATTTAAACTATTAGACTTTTTTTAATTGTAAGTACAAAATTTAGGCAGCTAAACAGTAAGGACAATGTACTGGGAGGTAAATGCAGAAAGCACCTTGTGTTCTGAAGTTTTATTTCTTGGTTTTGGTTGTTTTTAATTACTTTACTAAATCTTTGTAAGCTGGCTTGCAAGTACGCACAGATTTCCAAGCTGGACCAGCTCGGCTGAACTCTGGTGCTCGACGTTCCTTCTTCTGTCGCATAAAGTGTAGCAGGACCACAGTCAAAGAAGAGAAGGAGTGTTTGCCCAACCCAAAGAAGAAAGGTATTCAGAGAGTGGAGGTGAAATGGGGGCTTTCTCTCTTGAAACTTGTTTAAATTCCAAGTCACTAATGACTTTCTAGTTCCTACTGATCTCACCAAGTAGCTGTAGAGCAGTGTAAATGTGAACAAGGGATACCTTTTGAAAAACAGTGTAATTGTTCTCTTTCTCCTCCTGGTGCCCTCCTGGAAAGAGGGAGGAAGGAACTTGAGGTACAGTGGCTCTATAGGAGCATGTGGTCTGTTGTGGTCAAATTTGAGAAGTCTCAGGGAAATATTTGAAAGAACTGGAGCAAATCAGAAGAATGAAACTAAACTTATGTCTCGAAGATAACTGAGCGAATAAAGCCTGCAAACTCTACTATTTTGAAAGGAAAAAAGCAAGTAAACCAAATTTTTTTCTGATTTACTTTTTATGTTGTGTGTATTTAAAAGTATGCATTTTCCTTTTTTACCCCCTTTCATGGTAAAGTTAATTTATTGGTGTAATTCCATTAATTTTCTCAGTAATTTTACTTCAGTTCATATTTTGCTGTGCTCGTAGAGCAGTATAATCTTGTCAAGTTTCCAGTGAAAATTTAAATTTCAATTTTAAAATGCAATTTCCAGCTTTTGTTTTAGTAACTTAGTATTGATTTTTGCAAAGGTGTGCTGAAATTCTTTGATCCTGAAAAAATCCTCCAAGTTCTGTTTTTCAATGTAACCTGTTACTGTTGAGATACACCACAAATTTTAAGAGGCCCGTGATTGTAAATAGAATTTGATATCCCTTGATGCGTCAGATAACTCAGTGAGATAAGAATTTACCTTCTGTGAGTGTTTCTTGGGAAAGCAGTTTTGAGGGAAGGCACCTGAGCAACTGTGACAAAATCATAGTGGAATAACCCGTTTCTCATTTTGCAGAGTTGATCTGTGTTTTTTGTAATAGAGAGGAAAATCAAAGCCATGGAAAGCATCCTGTTCAGCATAGAGGTGTCAAGAATGCTTTGGCATTTTTTTGGAAAGACAGCTATTGTAGGATGCATAATGTCAAACCTTGATGCTTATGAGGGTGTTTTCATGTTATTTAGAGAGCAAAAAGGGATGAATGACAGTGTATGCTGGGATTTAAGATATTTAAAATATTTGTATTCCCACAAAACTTCAGAAACCAGAGATAAACAGAACATAAGCTGATTCTTTCTTCAGCTGCAGTGAGCGTTTGTTCAGGTCATTGTGCTCACCAAATCAAGATAAATTGATTTGGAAGCTACAGAGGGCCTCAGGTTAATTTTAATTCACAATCCATATAAAACCAAAGTGATCTGTGGCTTATTGCTTTGTTTTCTGTCTAACTTGTGTTTGAACTGCCAACACCCATAACTCTTCTTCCTAAGTCTTACATAGGGTTATAAGCTCTCTCTGCAGGTAAGCCCAAATTGAATAGAACAAAATTAATTGAAAAAAACCTCTGTAAAATGATCTATAGCTTTGTACAGTTGGTGTAGGTAAGCATGAACTATTAAGTTGCTGGTCTCACAGCCAACATAATAAGTAGTTTGGTTTACTCTTTGAACAATAACTGCTTCTTATTTAATTTCTTTCTATTAGATCACAGAAAATACTGCACCATTCACTGTACTGGGTATTTGAAGAACTGGCCTCCTAATGAGGTGGGAGTAGAAGAGGAAAATGATGTAGAAAAGGACAGTAGTAACTTTAACTGTCTTGTTGCGATTGGGAGGTTACACCCTTATATTGTTCCACAAAAGAGTGGAGAGATAAAAGTCAAAGCAACAGAATTTGTTACACGATTTGCCATGGATGGAAAATTTGTTTATGTAGATCAGCGGTAAGCCTTTTGTTCTTTAATGAAGAGAAATGATACAACTGCTTCCATTTCCTGATCCTCTGTCAAATCTGTAATTTCTCCAGCAGGGTAGAAGTTCTAATTCGAATTCTCAGTTTTTGAGATTTTTTTGAAAATTTTCAAAAATTCTAATTTTCAGAATGTTTTTCTGCTCTACGCAAGAAGCAGTTAATTCTTAAACTACATGTACTTGGGCTTTGTTTTTTGTCAAATAATACATAATGTATAGAAGTGTATTGTCCTATAGAAAATGGACTCATTTATTCATAAAGAAAAATCTCAAGTTGGAGCTTCATAGCTCTGCACAAAACCGAAGTAATAACATTTAACCAGAAGTTATTACTTCTGAGAGTCTTTTCATTTGTAACAAATACATTCTAAGTGAGGTACAAAAATATTTTATTAGAAGTGAGAACTAAGTTCCCGGTTTCTGTACTTTCTGAACCAGACTTTCATTTGTTGTAGAGACCTAGTTACCACTTTGCATTTGGAATTTCATTGTCACTGGAAATGTTACTGCTTTCAGTCTTCTTTTCTTTCTACTAAAAGTGTCGGTTTGAAACTAATTCCAGTGAGTGGAAGAGCAAAATTCAACTGCTGAGTTTTTTATTGACTCTTATGTGTGACCAGTACTGTGGCTGGCTAGGGGAGAGCCACTAAACAGGAGTATTTTGTGTGTACATGTGGTTTGCATGTTTAAACATTTACTTTACCTTTGAATTGTCATTAATTGCAAAAGGATAATTTGCTGTGAAAAATATTTCCTGTTGTTTTAGAGCTGTACTAATGCTATATTTTTTCCCCAAACACAAACACAGGCATCTGTTTATTTAAATATTAATGTTCTGCTTTGTCTGATACTGAAGGAAACAGCTTTGAGTCTGCTGTAGTTCATGTTTTTATTTCTAACAGCGCAACAGCAATTTTAGGGTATCTGCCACAAGAGCTTCTAGGAACTTCTTGTTATGAGTACTGCCATCAAGATGATCACAATCACCTAGCTGAAAAACACAAAGAAGGTACAAAATAGTTGGTCCTCTCAGACTACTTACAGCTAGGTGTAACTGCAAGTGAGAACTCTGTAAACCCAAAGTACCCAGCCTCAGCATTGCCCTTTGTGATGTCTGTGTTAAGACAAGCCTGTGTAAGGCTTGTAATAAAAGCAGGGACAAACTTGTGTTGTCTTGGCTCCTGGTGCAGGGCCTTAATTGTGGAGGAATAATGTCAGCACATCTGTCAAACCATCTTCTTCCATTCTTTGTAAGGAAGGGGAGGACTCCTGAAGAGCAGATGTGTCTGGTAACATCATTAAAGACATGAGTTAAAGCTCACCAAGGCATGAATCTCCTAGTGTTTTGCAGGAACTTAGTGCTTGCTTATTTATGTAAGATTTATGACCCTGCTGAAACTATATAATTTGATTTTAGAACAGGTCCCAGTTTGTTCTGGCATGTTTATTCTATGTCTGGCCAACAGAAACATTTTGGTTTTATGATGCTATAAAAAAGATTTATTATTTCTAACTTTACTTTTCTAAGCTTAAATATGGTGATTATAACTTTCCTTTTCTTATCTAGTGTTGCAGAACAAAGAAAAAGTATTTACAAATTGCTACAAATTTAGAGCAAAAGATGGGACTTTTGTTACTTTAAAGAGTCAGTGGTTTAGTTTCATGAATCCTTGGACCAAAGAGCTGGAATACATTGTATCAAACAACACTGTGGTATTGTAAGTAATTTATATGACTATTTTTTTTGTCATAATTGCAGTTAGCACTAAAATAACCTGCATAGAAAGCAGAACGAGACTAGAAAGCATCAACCTTGCACAAAACGGGGGTGAACAACTTGGACAAACATCTTTTTGGCATTTACCAGCTATTCTTCTTTCAGGCCTAAGTTGTGGATTTGACTCTGAAAACTATGCTGTTTCCCAGTAGGGAAAAAAAGAGATGGAAGAGTTTCTTGTTAAAGGAAGAAGGGAAAGATCTTTAAGAGAAGTAGATTTGAATAAATGGAACTGTCAAGTTAATTCTGCATTTCCTTCTGGTCTTTACAACCCTCTGTGTGTCAGTTGACCCAATTCCAACTGCTGCCCCACCCCCAGGTGTCAGAAGGTGGAGAAGCACAATTGATAGATGGTGGAAATGCAAGGCAGGACAGAAAGATCCTCTCCAAATTGATTGCAAGGGTGGAGCCTGGGGGACAGTAAATGTGTGTGTTTAATTCTTCTTTTTATTTGCAGTTCTTTTTCATTCTCTGCACCTTGCAATGGAGCTGTAATTGGGATTGTTCCAGTGCTACTGAGGATCTTTGCCAATGATTGGGATTTTGAGCAGGGACAGAGGGGGTTTTATTTCCATTAAACAAAGTTGTTGAGGGGGCCTTTTGCTCATTCTATATCTGATTCATGCCTTAGGTCAACGTCACCCACCTCTTTTTACCCATGTGCCTTTTCCCCAAGAAAACAGAGAAGAGCTGTTCAGACAGCTTGTGCTGGCCCAAGGACACTTTTTTGCCTGCCCTGGAGATGTGGGCATCTGCAGCTGTCTGCAGGAGGGAAGGAGGGCAGCAGCTGCTGACACAAGGCAGCCACTGACCTGTCCTTGTTCCCAGTTACCTGATTTCCCTCCTAACACTAAAAATGACAGCCCTATTCCTTTGTCATGGAACAAAGACAATCCTACTGGCTTTCTTTTTAAATTGGAAAGTGGAAATCAGTATTTCACCGACTGCTCAGAAACATTACAGAAAATTGAACATGGAAATATGTGATGAATATCTTATATTTCTCTAGTTTGAGGATGTTAGCTTTGGTTCTGTGTAATTATTGAAATTAAACATAAATATATGCTGGATTTTGCTCTTGGGACAAAAAAACATGCTGACTTTTTGTGGTTTGTTTGGATTTTTTTTTCATTTCTTTAAATCTTAGAGGTCATAAGGAATCAGCTGAAGAAGAGGTCCTCTACAGTTCCCAACCTGCAGAAGGCAAGTGTCACTTCTTACAGTTATCACAGCTGCATCTCCTGATCAGTCAGTTTAAATTTATCCAGTCCAGGTTTTTTTTTATTCTAGATTGCATGCAAAGAATGATTAATTTTCTTTTTTAAAGCTACTTCTTTTTCAGTGTCTAGTTACTTACAGAGTCCTAATTGATATAATTCACAGAACTCTAAAAAGAAGTGCATATAGCCTACTTTTAATTTCCAGCAGCTTCTGTTAGAGCTGGGGATTTGGTTAGTAGGATATTGTGCTTCTGTCACAGGCCCTTCATATTTTGCCCAGTTTTTGGAACAGATGTAACTGTGCTGAGTTTATCTATAAAATACAGGGGAATACTGATACAGAACATATTTTGTTATTATTTTTCTGCTGTGCAAAGTTTCTGCTTTCTACATGCTGCTCTATCATCTTGCTGTCAAGGCTTTGTATTTGCTTTTCAAAATGTTCTTTCAATAACTGATTTCAGTTGGTGAGAAATCCAAGGGTTTTTTAAACTCATGTTCTTTGCAATGTCTGTGAGAGACACTGAAGGTGGCAATGATTAAATATATTTCACTACTGGAGAGCAACAATTTTCACAAACAGATTTTTCACTTTATATTGCAACACCCTTTGCCATGAATCAGTATTTAAAGGAATAGAATTTCTGAATACATATATGAAAATATATACTTGTATATCTAGAACAAAAGCTACTTTAAAATGAATCCTTGCTCTGCAATGAAAATGCTCTGGGTTTAATGTTTTGTTTGGGCTTTGGTTTTTTTATCTACAGATGCTGTAAAACAGTCTTTAGTAAGTGTACCTGGAATGTCCTCTGGAACCGTTCTTGGTGCTGGAAGTATAGGAACCGAAATTGCAAATGAAATACTAGAATTACAAAGGTAATAAATGCACAACACCATCATTAGGCTTTTAAGTAAAGATAGGCATGAGGAATTATATGATTATATGAGGGTTGCTCCAGTTTGACTTTTATTGTATTATATGTATAACACTTTTTAGGTTGAGCAATAGCATTGTGAGATACCATTATAATTATATCAGTCTCATGCCTGGCAGAGCACATGACTGTGCTGGTGATTCAACAGAGGAAGAAAACTATGCTCAAGGAATAGAATTGTGACCCATGACCTTTTCGGATCTCTCCTCTGTTTTTTGCTACCAAAACATGGAGCAGGATAATTTAGAATCTTCAGGAGAATTTAAGACATTATTGTTTCAAATTATCAGACTCGTGCTTTGTCACTGGGGCGGTCTGGTGGGTTCTGTGCCACACAGTCTGTTTTTCAGTGTTTGATTAATGTGACCTGGTAAATCAACTAACCACATACAATTTTAGGTTGCATTCTTCACCCTCTGGAGAGTTAAGTCCATCACATCTCCTCAGAAAGTCACCTTCTCCAGCTTTAACAATAAATTGCAGTGATGTGAGTACACCCCTGCCTGTGAAAGTACAAAATGAAAAGGTTAATGTCAGCTCACAACCTGTGTTTGAGCCAGATTGCCCTGATTTGTTTTTGTGGATGTGTACTTTTAATGGTTTTGAAGAGACTTAAAAAAAAAATCTGTACTGTTTTGAAATGTTTAAAATTGTGACTTTGAAGGTATTTCATTACTCTTCTAAAAATGGGTAGTTATGCTGATCTAGTGGTGCTTGTAAATCTACTAGTGCCTGTAACACCACAAACTATAGCTAAAATAGTTATAATAAATAACATAGTTATTGCCCATAGCTATGGAATAATTAACATATCTTCTTACCTAAATATGTTGTATGTTTTGTACTGGACATAGCTTGAACAAACTTCTCCAACAGCTCTTTGAATGCAAATTTCTTTCCTGTTAAAAACAGTTAATTTTTCCACTGAAATTCTCATTTCTTATGGAAAAACCCCACTATTCTGGTCTAGGGACTGCTTTGACTTCCCCCCTTTTTTTTATGATCTGTTCTCCCCTGTATCACCACAGATCTTTCTCCTGAAGAGTTGTTTGGCTTACTTATGCTGAACTCTCTAAATTATGTAATGTCTCATCATATTCATTGAAGATTTTTCTTGATTCTGGGCTTTGGTATCCCATTTGTTTCTAAAATACTTTTGGAAAGCATTTCACCTTTATTAATTTCCTGGTAGAATATACACAAGTCAGGCAATCCTAGGAATCTCTCCTGCTAAATTACATGTATGTGTTAATTTTTCCCTGATAGTTGTTTTATTTATCTTTTTTTGGGTTAGCATGACTTCCATCTCTATTGCTATGATGAATATAGTTTAATGCATATAGAACCTAGGAGGTATGGGGGCTTTTTTAATCTCTTAACTGGAATGTTTTGACAGTCACAAAAATCAGGTCACTGGGAATTTGTAGTTTATGGTAGTGGATGTGGAAAGTGCAAACCAGTACGTTTGGTGCTGGATTTATTTACTGAACACTGAGTTAGATCTTCAAGCAGTGCCATCACTGTGAAGTACCTCTGACAGCTGTGTAAGTCACAACTTTTATTTAAGACAGGTCCAGTGCTATATGAACTAATAAAATATTTGTTTCTAAATGAAAAATATCTGCCTGATGAGGTATATTTTTTACTTTCTCTATTCAGTTCTTAAAAATTTAACAGGAATCTATGATGGAATGTAATATTTGTGACTAAATTTAGGATCTAATTCTGTTCTTTCTACCAATTCTGCTCTTTCAGGTGCCAAATAAAGAGTTGATTCAGTTATGTCCTTCAGAAACAGAAGCTCTGGAGAATTCAGAACAAAGCCAGGGTGCTATTCCATTTCCCAGCAGTGAACCTCTCCTCAGTAAGATTTATTTCTCTTGGGGTCATTCTGGGAGTTGCAGGGGCTGACACTTCTGATCCCTGGTGTCATTTCTGAGTGCACCACTTTACAACCATGCATGAACTGTAAAGAGATGGGGCTGGCTGAAGCTGAGAGCACTCTGAAAACTGATGTGTTATTGCTGCAAGGCAAACATCAAAATTTGGTGAGGCAATCTCATGACAAAAAATAACATCTGTAACTGAAGTTTACCATTGCATTCTTACACTTTTCATGAGACACCTTACTGTTCTCTCTCCAGGACAGAGATAGGGAGGGAAAAGTATTTCAATGCAATGTCAGAGAACTTCTTGGAATTTGTGAATGATTGTCCTTTAACACCTTACCTCTTTCTAAGCTGCAAGCTGGGAGTAATTGATACAAAGGACTGCTCCAAATGGTTCAGAAAGAATACAGGATTCCTAGCCCTGTAAGAGGAAAATGCCACTGCATTATGTTTGACATAAAAGGCAAAATGCTGTAAAAGCCATGTTTATGCTGATCCTGTATTTCAGCTCTTAGAAACTTTTCCATCTTCCTCTTCTCCCTCATTTGCCAGGGATTTCTTTGTTTATTTATAACCTACAGCTTTCTTCTGGTTGAACTATGAGCCTTTTCAGAAGAATTTGAAAACTTAAACCCTGACCACCCCAGACCAACCAACTGAAAAAGAAACACAAAGGTGAAAAAGCTAATTCTTTAATAAGGGTTTGGGAAAAAAGAATTAAAAACGGCCCCAACAACACAGAGCAAGGAGGAATGGTGTTAAACTAAAAGGGAGTCAAGTTAGGGTTTTTTTAACATAGAAATATTTGCCTTGACTTTAAAGGCAGGTTCTGCTTCAAACCAATTCTGTTTTGCAAGTTACCATGTTCTCCGTGCTTCACAGTGCTCATGCCTGCCTCAAGCTCCTGCTTTAATCTCTGTGTAGGTGGCAGTTCCCAGCTGGACTTCGATGCCATCTGCGAGAATGATGACACCGCCATGACAGCGCTGATGAATTATCTGGAGGCTGACGGGGGCCTGGGGGACCCAGCTGACCTCAGTGATATCCAGTGGGCTCTCTAGAGCTGCTTCTGGGAGCAACCCTACATCCTCAGTACTGTATTGGAGTTTTCTATGGTTCCTTTGAATTCAGAGTTGCTATCTCTGGATTTTTAAAGACTGGAGCCTTGTTCAGAGAGAGACATCTTCTGCTGCACCTATGGACAAATGCAATATTTTTTTCATGATGAGGAAACCTTGAAATTTTAATACTGAACCATCTGTAACTGGAATGCTTAGAACACTTTAGTATATTTTTGCTAAGAAGCTTTAACCAAAAGGTACTGTACAATGTACAGGATTACATTTTCTTAGTTTTAATACTTCAAACTTTTATTTATTGTTTTTGTTTCAAGTTGCAGAATATTAGTTATCTGTGTTACTTTCTGTAGAACCTACTGTACTTATATGGTTTGAGAATATTTGTAACTCTTAAGTTTAATGGAAATAACAATTTGCACACACTACAGTTGTAAAATAAGGTATTGTAATGCTCAAATGATGCAGTTTGTGATTCCTTGCACTTCTCAGCAGTGCAATTTTCACAGTCAAAGGTGAAAATGAAGCCTACATTTCTGGGAGCAAGGATTGGGGTTGGATCACCCTAATAAACAGAAGAGAATGTTTTGAGAAAAACACTCATTTTCCCAGTACACGAACATGAGAAGGGAATAAGAAAAGAGCAACCAACTCTTAATTACTGTTTTATATTATTTGTAATGTATTATTATAGAGGCAGTGCATAGAACCAGAGAAAAATAATGCTCTATTTGTAATAAAGCACTTTGGTCTTGTCCCAGGTTCTTTACTAAACTAGAGAAGTGTGAATGGATAGTCTTGGTTCCAGAGTAAGGCTTGCACTGTCTGTTGGTGAAAAAATGTTAAAAGTCTAGAGCATCTTTTATGTTTCTGGAGAGATTGGGAGAATTTTCTACTGTTTGAGTGTGTGACTTTTTAAAGTCTCTCTGTACTATAGCTTTGTAAGTAAATGCTATGCAGGATGATCTTTTGGGAACAGCTTTTGCAAGGATTGTATCCCAGTTACAGCAAATGACTCAAGAACATGGCACTTTAGAGGTTGCGTTAGAACAACATAGCAGTACTATAGCAAGAGGATCTTTCTCTGGTATTTCAGGTTTAAACAAATTTTTGCATAGATTATATATCATAAAATTACAAAATTTTTAATGTTTTCTTCATGTTTGGGTTTTGGTTTATTTTTTTAAATTCAGGTAATGAAAGGAAAGCATTTGAAGGTATCTGATATAGGTGCATCTTTTTAATACAGGCATTTAAATGTAGGTACAACCCTGACCTCTCTCACTCCAGGTGAGGGTGGCAGCCTGGGCTGGTGTTTTTAGGAAGGCTGGAGTTGGGAACAGATGGATGTGGCCGTCACTAGATGTCATCCTTGTGCTGCTGGGGAGCCACCCTGTCCTCATGAGGACACAGTCTAGACATGAAGTGGCTTCCTCTGCTTGACAGAGCATTTTATAGATGATATGACTCCTTTGGCAAACGATGCATTTTTTGTGATGGTGATTTGCTAGAATGGCTTCTTGGATTGATTTTTTTTTCTTTTTTTAACTCTATAGATTTTTTTTCATTTAATTTGGATGTAATTTCCTGCATTCAGATCTCTTTTTTACAGACATGGGGCCAAAATCATCAGTTCTCTTGCTTTATTCCAATAAACTTTTCTGCTTTTTCTGAATTTTGGGCTATATCATGGAGCAAAGTGAAAGAAATAAACAGGCACTTTCTAAGAACTGATAGAAATCTCTTTGTATAAATGAAATTTGAGATTCTGCCATTGTAAAATGCATTTTCTCTTTTCTATTCTAGAAGTAAATTCTAAATAAAACAGCAAATACTGTAGCTCATAGATAAATGACTACACAATAACTTAAAATTATACAGACTTTATTAGAACAGTTTGTTTAACTGGATTAGTTTGGAAACATGGCAGCTGTTGTTACTGCAGGAGCAAATGAATTCTTTCACAAGATTTATATAAGTGTCTAGACTCAAACCACTATTTTTGGATTCTTGGCTATCCCTAAAAAATAAAACCAAAAATGTAACTTTGATTCTTTTGCAGTCAATGACAAATATTGTGATTTTCAATTAATTTATTAGATTTTCCCTTTACTATTTGGAATGTTTTTTCTGGCTTAGAGCAGCCTTTTCAAGAAAAAGTGTCACTTGTAAATATTTCTGGTGAAATTAATAGATATTTTTGAATACAATTGAGGTAGTATGTGCTTATTTTGTTTGTATAACAACGCAATTTTAATAAAAATACTGACAGTTTGTTCCTGCCATGGTGCAGGTAATGGTAGGATGTGGTTAAACCAGGTCAATAAATGCTGTTTTGATGCCCTGCTGTTAGTCTGCTGGCAATTCTGTCTAATACTGAACTGAAAAGTACTTGTTCTTTCAGATCCCAGGCTTCTTCCTCAAAACATAAACAGGGATGTGGAACTCCTGTGGATTTTGGTAACTCCCTGTGATGCTCCCCAGGCAGGGAGAGCCTGTAATCCAAGCTAACGTGCATTTCTGGGGACTCAAACAGAGCTTCAGAACACCCTCATGCCCTCCAGGGATGAACAGTGAAGGTGTCCCCACATTAACCCTGAACTTTTCCAGTTCCTGTTGCAAGCACAAAGCCTGTGAGGAGCAGCTGAGGGAGCTGGGAATGCTGAGCCTGGAGAAGAGGAGGCTCAGGGGAGACTTCAGCACTCCACAGCTCCCTGCCTGCAGGTAGGTGGGGGATCAGGCTCTGCTCCCAAGGGACAGGATGGGAGGAACTGGCCTCAAGTTGTGCCAGGGAAGGTTTAGATTGGATATTGGGACAAAAATGGGGTTATTGGGCATTGGCAGAGGCTGCCCAGGGCAGTGGAGAAATCATCATTCCTGGAGGTGTTTAAAAGATGTGCAGGTGTGGCACTGATGGGCGGGGGGTAGTGGTGGATTTGGTGGTCCTGGGTTACAGCTGGACTTGATCTCCAAAGTCTTTTTTTGACCTAAATAGTTGAGTACCTGTGAACATTTGTCACTTGGTGTTCTGGGGGCAGGGAGGATCCTGTCTGTGCTTTTGGGATTCCCACGTAGGGTATGGACAGGGACAGTGCTGTTGCATGGGTCTACAGCAGAGACTGATTCCAGATTTCTTTTCTGTGGTGCTTTGTAGCTCTGGAATTTGCTGTGGATCTTACACTTTTTAGAATACTGGAAAATTTGGTTTGCTCACAAGCATAAAAGGCTAAAGTCATTTTAGTGACTGCTCACAGCAGGGTTTCTGTTCATGATCCAAAGTGGGACAGAAAAGAGAATACAGTACCTCAGCCTGCCTGATCTGTTAAAGGTAAGTTCAGGTATGTGGGCACTGTGCATCACTTTTTAGTATTCATTTGTTTTCATGTCAGAACCCCCAGAAATAATCACACAATCTTTGGAAATGGTAAAAAGTTTAGTGGTAAAGCTGTACCTTGGCTGTTGCTGCCGCAGTGCTGACCCTGTCTGGGTGGTAACTTCACTTTCCTGGAATTTGCAGACTCCAAGTGTACCTGACCCAACATCTGTAACGTGTCCTACAGTACTCCGGGAGCCTTGGCACAGCAGAGAGAGTCACAGAACTAACGGGCTCTTGGGTAACACTGTTAATGGGTAACAGTGGGGTTTATCAGGGCGTTCCTGGAAGGCACTGTGAGTAGCAGGACTCTGAACTCTACAACAGCTCAGGGAATGTGCAACGCTTTTCAACAAAAAAATCTGACTTCAAACATTACTGCTTTCATAAACCTTATAGATAGGGAAGGCAATACCACTGGGCCTTTGATATTTAGCAAAATACTTTCAGATGAGTGGGTAGAAATTCTTTGAGAGGAGTGGTTCCATCCTTAGACTTCACCTTGTCACAGAGGATAAGCAAATTGATTTCTCAATTATGCAACCGTGGAATCTCCTGTGCTGGGAGGGGTTCATCAGATCAGAGAGTCCAACTCATGGCCCTGCACAGACACCCAAAAATCCCACCCTGTGCCTGAGAGTGTCGTTCAAACACTCCTGGAGCTCTGGCAGCCTTGAGGCTGTGACCATTCCCTGGGGAACCTGTTCAGTGCTTGACACCCTCTGGGGGGAAGAACCTTTTCCTAATATCCAGCCTGACCCTGCCCTGGCCCAGCTCCATTCTCTTGGGTCTTGCCACTGGTCACCAGAGAGAAAAGATCAGTGTCTGCCCCTCCTCTTCCCTTGGGCTGTCTACACATTTGATTTGCCAGGTCTTCAAGAATTTTAAGAATACTTTATTTTTATCTGCAAATACAGTTCCAGTATCAGATACTGCTTTCAGTATCATTGAAGAGATGCTAAATCCCTTATCAAAAAGTCAGGAGAGCTCAGTGTTGTTTCAGCACGCTACAATCAACTTCTAAAGATTTGCTCTGAACAGCTCTGGGCTGTCCACACTTCATTCTCCATGGAATTTGTGTTCCAGCCCCTCTGGTGTTCAGGATGCCCCTTCTGCTGGGGGCAGCAATGGACACAGGCTGACTCCTAAGAAAATTGTTGCAGAAGAGCTGCCTCTCCTCTTTTGGGTTCCTCTGGTTCAATTTGCAGATTTCAGATTTGTGGATTGCTGCTTGTGGAGCTGCAGGAGCCAGCACAGAGTTGTTCCTTATCTTCTGTCTCTCTGTAACTCATGACCACTTAGGTCTTTATGACAGTGCTCCTTTATGTACCCCCCCAGCTTTAGAACTTTTTAAATCACAACAGTTGTCAGGGCAGCCTTGCTTGTGGTTTATTACAGTAATTTACTGCCTGCTCCTAGATTGTCTTTAAAAAAAAAAAAAAAAAAGGTTTTTCAAAGTGTAACCTTTCCTGTCCTGCTTTTGATGACAGCAATGATTCAGACTAATGGGAAGACAGTGGTCTGGAACACCCAATCTTTTCAAGCAGTTGAGCTGTTACCATGGTATGGATTCCTCCAGCTGAGCCTGATGTGATGCCTGCTCATGTCAGGAGGTTTTCTCTTGCTCACATTTTACATAAAATATGCAGCATCTTCTGATTTGTAACACTGCCCTTTGTGATTTCCAGATCCACACTAACACATCTCTGAGGTTCATGCTGGAGAGGTTTCTGCAGCTGATTGCATTTTCATCCTCATAGCTACGTGAGAATTTATGGAAAGCTTCCTTGTCCACTGGAAAAGGAACTGGAGTTTGCTTTTTCTTGATTTTCAGGGGTTAATTACACAAGGTTCCAGATCCAATACACAAAACTGATCATCTGAAGCTGGGTACCCAAAACAGTCCCAAGCGCTGGGGCAGATTGGTCACTTCTTAAACAACCTTCTGTTTTTGGGGGCTTGGAACCAGTAACTTCAGGACAGAGAAACTTTAGACCAGAAACTGCAGCAGAGCCAAGACAGGACAGAATCTCTTCCATCAGTTCACCAGCAGGTTCAGCGTGCAGGGCTTTTCCTCATGTTTTCAAACACTGTGGGAAGAGCCAGGGATGGGACAGCCGAGGTCAGAAGTTTGACTGTTTTGGGGATACAGTTTGGGAGCATTTTGTACTTCAGCTGCTCTGGATTATGAATCCTTAGGGCACTGAATCTCTCCTGTCCTTTTTAGGAAGGGATTGGAGGGGAATTTAAACATGAGGAGAAAGGTTCAGATATGGATTTGACAGCTAGAAATTGTTTGTGCAGTGCTTTGTCTCAGGACTGAACATGACGCCACACCAAAGCTGAAGGCCAAAGCAGTTTGCTCTGTTGGGTGTTTAACAATCAGGATACTTCAGGTAGGTGAAAGCCAGGACAGCTTTGACAGCCCAGCTACAATAGCTGGTTAGAAGAGCAAACATTCCCAAGACAATGACTCCCGCGGGGCGGGCACCGAGCGGAGCGGTGCGGGCGGGACGGCGGCGGGGGCTGCCCGGAGCCGGCGGAGGTGCGGCCGCTCCGGAGGGCTCTGCGCGGTTCGGCCGCAGGTAAGGGAAGTTAGCAGGACCCGCTCCGAGACCGCTCGGAGCCGACTGCGGCAACTTGGTGTCCCGGCGGGATGAGCCCCGCCGTGCCTTGCCCCGGCGGCTCTTCTGCCGCCGCCAAGGCCCGGGGTCCCGGCAGCGGGGCCGGAGCCGACCCGGGCCCGGGGACGGGAGCGCCGCGTGTGCCCGGAGCGGGGAGCAGCGGGGGGGCAGCGCCGCCACATCCCGCCAGCCTCTGTCCCCGCTTGGTGTCCCTGTCCCCGTGCCCCGCCACATCCCGCCAGCCTCTGTCCCTATGCCCCGCCACATCCCGCCAGCCTCTGTCCCCGCTTCGTGTCCCTGTCCCCGTGCCGTGTCCCAGCCTCCTGCTCGCCCTGCGTGTCCGTGGTCCCCCCGGCATGTCCCTGTCCCCCTGCCGCCTCCCAGTGCTTTCAGCGCTCCCGACCTTCTGTGCCTTGTTTCTGTGCTGGACCTGACGGAACTTTGCGGGAAGTTTTGGGGAGAGGTTGGTGTTCTCCGGTTTAATCTTTTCAGGCTCTAGTAGGCCGCTTCAGGCACTGGCGCTGTGAAAGTGCAGCTATGAGTTTTATCTAGAGCTAACAAATGTGGTTTGATTTAAGGCCCGGGGTTCTTGCATCCTGTAATTATTTTTTCGAGGTACGTTTCTGTTCGAGCCGTGACTTCTCGCAGCTGAAATCGCTGTGCTCGCTCGCACCGTGGATGGGTCAGCTGGAGCTGTAAAAAGCTGCTTTGCACCTCCGGGCCTGTTCCTGGGGAGAGGGAGGCTTTGCTGTTGGGCGCTTGGCTGTGCTGTAACACGTGTGTGCTCCTGTGTGAGTGAGGAACACAAGGAAGAGTTCCAGGCTGGGTTTGGCTGCGCTGAGCCTTCCGGGCTCTGCAGGCTCTCCTCTCCTCGTTGCGGCCCGGGCACAGCCGCTGCCAGCAGCGCCGTGTGTCGGCTCTGTGCGATTGCACCGGCAGCGCATTGAGCAATACAGGAGTCGCTGCATTCCGAAAAGTAAACAGCAGAAATGGGTGACGGAGTGGGAATATTCTCCATGCTTACACCGTGGAGCTTTGGGGAGGAAGATGTCCCAGAGTGTCAGCTCGGCATTTATTGCGTCTGTTAAAGGGAGCAGCTGTATCTGGAGGATTTACATTTGTGAAGGATGTAAGCAGAGGTTTTGGTAGAACTGGTGCTCTCAGTGAGGCAGCACGGCAGGTTGGGTTGGGAGGCGTTCTGGAAAACAGGAAAGCAGAAATCTGTTTCAACTCTCTGTTTCAAGTGCGGCAAAGATTTTGGCCTCTGAACTTCTTCAGATCACTAAGAAATGAAGAGCCAGAGCACTCCCTGCATAAGCTTAGTACCCATCCCAGTGGAGTTTTGGATTTAGCACAGCTTCTTGGAAAGCTGTATCAGAGATCAGCTGCTGGCAGTGCTGTGCTGTGGCGCTCACACGTGGGGATTGATGTTCCCATGGCAGGAGGGTGAAGTTGGTGTTTCTCTCCTCCCTGAAGGCAGCGGGAGCCCCACCTGTTTGCCTGGCTGTGAGGGGGGCCCTGAGGAGCAGGTTCCCTCTTTGGCAGCCCATCTCCTGCCCCGAGCCCTGGGATTCCATCCATTTGCTGCATCTGGGTGTAAGGGTTGTGCTGAGGAATGTTGAAGTTGCTTTGTCCTGTGCACTTGTGTCTGCAGCAGATCCAGGCTCTGCTTGTCCCTGACACACAGGGTGGAGCACCTTGAAGCCAGGGCTGTCCCACGGGGCAGGAAGCATGAATTTCACCTTTTTTCCTCCTTAGATGTGAGTCCTGTTTCCTTTCTGGGTTGTGCTGCCAGGGCAGCGTGACACACGCTGCAGGAAGGAGAGGGGAGCCGCTGGAAATGTCTGTGCAGGTGCCCGGGGAGGCTTTGCCTGTGACCCGTGGCCACAGGAGGGTAATTGTTAACATTCCTGAAATGACAGCCATTCCCAGGAGACTGAGGTTCCCAGGTGGTGCTGCCGGCCTGGCTGGTCCCGTTGGTCCCTGGTGATGAGCAGGACAAAGTCTGGTCACTGCTCACCGGCCAGCTCAGGGTGGCCTGAGGACAGGCAGAGCTGTGAGTGAGGAGGCGCTCAGTGCAGTGTCCTTTAGGAGGCTTGGTCTCCTGAATGCATCCAAGTGGGGCTTCTCTGATGTTTCTTTCCCCACCTAAAGGAGCACTTTCAGGGAAGTGGAAATCCTTCCCCTGAAGAGCTTTGAAACCAGTGAAGGCTGGCTTAGTCACTTTCTTATTGCTGCAATTGCATCAAACTGGGCCTTTGGCTCGCTGAGCGCGAGGGAGTTGCTGTGAACTCCTTGGAGGAACTGACTGATTTTCTTTGTTGTGCTTTGCGTGCTTTCTTCTGGGAAGGTGGAGGGAACATCCAAAACCACTTCCCTGACTCCTGAGGTGGTTCAAAAGGAGTGCAAAACCCCCCAGATGCCTCTGACTGGGGAGTCTGCTGTTTTGCAGTAGTTTTCAACAGAGAAAGTAGGGGCCATGTAGTAGGCAGGACTTAGGTGGGTGATAAAACATCCTGAGGTGTTAGGGGTGGTCAGTAAAGCCCCTGTCCCACTGCTGAATTTGCATGCCCTTCCTCAAGGAGGTGCTGGTAACTTTTGCCTCAGCTGCTAAATGGTGATGTGCAAGTTAGGTTGGTATATCTGAGACAGCTTCTTCTTGTGCTCACCTTGGTGATTGTCAGGGTTTCAAAGCAAAGCTGAAGTGATGTGGCTGCTTTCAAGTGTGCAATTATGATCTGACCCACTTCTGCCTGGCCAAACCACATCTCTAAACTTACAGAAGCAAGGAACAGGTTTATTGGAAGGTTCAGGCAAGTTTTGTTGTGTTCATTCCTCTTGAGTGGAACGTGTGCATGCAGCTGTGCATTAAGGATACATAAAAACTCTTAATACCTTCATAAGTAAAACTACTTAATATCTTCCTGTACTTAGGCTGAATAGTGAATCCCCTTCCCCCAGCAGTAATTGTGAGATCCCATTAGTCATCCCATTAGTGACTTTGCTTTTGAATCCAGCCCAGGAGAGGTGAACTGCTGTTTCCTTGCCTCATGCTTACTTGCTGGTGTTTATGCCCACATGTTTATTTATCATTTACAATAAATTCCCACCCTGGCTGAGTGAAGACAGTGTGATTATTTAATGACAGCTTCAGAAATCACAGGTAGTCCTTTGGAGATGTCTGGCTTGCAAGCATTAACCTTTGCATCACATAGAAAAAGCTCTGTGCTATTCCCCAGAGATTACATCTCTTTCTCTGTGTTTGGAAAAGTCAGCATCTAATCCGGAATGAAAACTTGGTCCTCTTAGAGGTCAGTGTTTCTCTTGCCATGTGTTTGTTACCTGCACTTGTTGTGTGTTTCCATTTTGAATTGACTTCAGCAGAGATCACAATAAATCCTGACATCTCTCAGTGGGTCTCTGGTGGGATCTTTGCTTTGGATCTTTCTCTCCCTAGGGAGGGTGCTTAGCTGGGAACATACTTTGAGATGTAGGGAATGATGCATTTTAATATTCTCTCCTTTTTATTCCCCCCCCCCTCTCTCACAAATTGACCTGTGTATTGACTCAGCTCATACTAAAGACAGTGGCTGTTTGTTACTTTTCTAGTAGTGCTTGCTGCCGAAATAGTACTTTATTTGTGCTTAAAGGATGGAATTTTCAATTAATAGTTCAGTCATCACACTGGATTCACAGTCGCTTGCTCAGGCTGTGTATTGCTCTTGCTATGGACACGTACAATTTCCTGGTGTCCTTTAGCTTCCAGAGCACTTTGTTCCACTGTGACCCCTGCAGTATACGAGGAAAGTGTGCTGGGTTAAAGCTTTCTCCTTTTTCCATAGCTGGCCTTCTGTTTCTGTTAAAAGGCTAAGATAAACCAATTGTGTAAAAAGCTGATTTCTTTCCCCAGTGGAACTATATTTAGATACAAATTTTGCAGCCCGTTGTAGCCAAAGCCTTTCTGTTTGCTGCTCCTGCCTGGGTCATCTTTATCATTAATCACAGAATCATAGCATTTGTTAGGTTGGAAGAGACCTCCAAGGTCAACGAGCCCAAACTTTGACCAATCCCCACCTTGTCACCCAGCCCAGAGTACTGAGTGCCACATCCAGTCCTTGCTTGGACACCTCCATGGATGGGAACTCCAAACCTCCCTGGACAGCCCCTTCCATGCCTGACCACTCTTTCCATGAAGAAACTCCTGCTGATGTCCAACCTGTCCCTTCCTGGCACAGCTTGAGGCCATTCCTCTTGTCCTGTCCCTTCTTCCCTGGGAGCAGAGCCCAGCTTCCCCTGGCTGCCCCCTCCTGTCAGGGAGGTGTAGAGAGCCAGAAGATTCCCCCAAGCTTCCTTTTCTCCAGGCAGGGCCCCTTTCCCAGCTCCCTTGGCTTCCCTTCATCAGACTTGTGCTCCAGCCCCTTGCCCAGCTCCGTTCCCCTCCCTGGACACGCTCCGGCCCCTCAGAGTCCATCTTGCAGTGCCAGGCCCAGAACTGGGCACAGCCCTTGGGGTGAGGCCTCCCCAGTGCCCACAGCAGGGGACGGTCACTGCCCTGCTCCTGCCGGCCGCACCATTGCTGGCCCAGCCCAGCAGCCATTGGCCTTCTCGCCCCCTGGCGGGGTGTGGGCTGAGGTTCAGCTCCTGTTGACCAGCACCTCCAGGCCCTTTCTGCTGGGCACTTTGCAGCCACTGCCCCAGCCTGGAGCGATGCAATGAGGGAGGCAGGTGGAGAACTTGGGCAGTGTTGGGCTGTGTAATCCAGCCTTGCCAAACCAATGTATCTGCTGGCTGTGAGTCCCTGAGCTCCTGCTGTGGAGTGCTTGGTCCCTTTGTGCTGACAGAGCTAATACTTGTGGAGAGAGCTCCTCCCCAGAGCTGCTGGCTGGGGGGAATTGTTTGTGGTAAGGTGAGGATGCTCCTGTTCCTTCTGTGCCTCTGCCTCATTAAGCAGTGCAAGTTGTGTCAAGGAACAGCACCAGAGGCCACTTGAGCAGTCTTTGGCTTGTGGTGTTTAAGAGGAGATAAAAATAACAAACCCAGTGACTTTAAGCAGCCCTTGGCTTACATTTTGATGGCAATCCCTGTTCCAGCAGGCACAGTGTTGTAATTCTTGCAGGAATAAAATCCCCTTGCCAAATGGTACCTGTGCACAGAAGTCTCTGAGGTCAGGTGTGCTGATGCAAAAGTGAGTTTGCACTTGCATCTCTCTTTATGGGCTTTCCCCTAAATATTAGTGGAGAACTGAAGGCTGAGACTGGAGCCGGCTGCTGCAGCATCTGAACTCCCGAGTGGAGAACTCTCTGCTGCCAGCCAGCTGTCAAATTGTGTCACAGATGGGAAAAACCTGATAACCACTAGTGTGAATCAGCATCTTTGAAATCCAACAGTTCTCGTGGCTCCAAATGTAATGGATTTGGGAGAAGAACTTTGCTTTCTTGCCTTGTTACAGACACATCAAAATAAGAGGAAAGTATAATGGTCTGGTCTTCCCTCGCCTCAGACTGATCAGTTCTGAAGCAAAAGCATAGGGAAAAACAGGGTACATTTTATGTATCAGTGTAGAATTAGCCTCACATAGTTCATGGGCACTGCAGTGGTTGTGAAGGGAGATACAACACACGCAGTTTATGGTTGGTAACAGAAAAATCACTGTAAAAATAACTGTAGAATAACTGTAAAAGCAAACAAATTGCCAAACAACCAATCCCCCAGCCTTCTCATTCTCAAATCTTTCCCTTGTTGTGCTCTGTTATGGAGGTCAGAAACAAGAACACACATGCATTTACCCAACCAGCACCAGGATCTGTTCTGGGGATGAGGGAGGGCGGTTCCTTTCCTTGGTCCTTTGGGAGGCAGAGGATGTGGGAACAGGAGCTTTGCCCCCTGCCCTGGGGGAGTCTCTGGTGTCCCAAAGCCCCACAGAGCAAACATTTGTGGTTTAATATCCCGAGGATGTTCAAAGGAGATGCCAAGCCAAGAATGGGACCACGGAGCAGGGTTGGGATGCTGCCCAGCAGAGGGCTGACATCCAGAGGGTCCCACTGGTCTGTCCCTGCTGCCCAGTTTTGGGACAAGCAGGCTGGTGATTGTCCCTGTGTTTGCTCCACAGGATGAGGAAGCCAACCCTCCTGAGGGGGAAGATGAGGAGATGTGGAAGGATGGAGACAGCAGCCACCAAAGGCTGGGGAAGGCACAGAGCCAGGTAGGAGACATTGCCTTCCAAGGAGGGACCCTGCTGGAATTCAGGGTATGAGGCTAATGGAACAAAATGGTTGAGTTCATTTTCTTACTCAGGTTCTCATGTGCCTTTAAGAGATTTGTAAAAAGGTCATTATCCCTAATGGAATCTCTGAAGAACAGGGGTTGAAGTTTTCTGAAGTGGCCCAAACCTGCCTGCATGTATCCAAATGCAGCCCCTGTTTTTGTGTACAGCTGGGATGAGACCTCAGCCGCTGTTACCAGCTGCCAAGTGTAGCTCAGAGTCTGCAGCCCTGAAGAGCCAGGCTGTGGCCAAACAGCCTGAGGTACCAGAGAGCTGGAGTAATTCCCTAGCAGGTAACTTGACTTGGAAGCTACATTCCAAACTTTTGTACACGTTTATCTCCCACATGGAGCTGCCTAAAGAAGCAGAGGTGGGGTGTTCCTAACAAAGGGACATCCAAATTCAGCAGTGGCAGAGGGCTTAAAATTCAAGTGTGAGTGGAGGTGCCTTTAGGACACTTCCTATTCTGTAGCATATAAGTGGAATTTAAATGGAGTATCCAAATCCTGCCAAGCTTGTATAAATTCCAAAGCCTCTGCAAGTGTTTTACAGCCAGGAAGGGGGACAGGAGTTTGGAGTCTCTCTCCTAAAATTGGCTGCTGGTTTGTCTGACCAGCCATAGGAAGAATTGTGTATTCCTTGGAGCTGTCCTTATGGAGAAAGATTTATGTGCCCTGGGTTCATCTCCAAAATGTGTATCCCCAAAATGTTGGAAACTGATGTCATTGAAATGCCAGGGCTGCCAAATCCTTTCCCCAGCCGGAGCTCAGAGCCAGCCTTGTGGGAAGGGGTTTAATCCCCATTTTCCCAATCCCTCTAAGCAGCAGCACTGGAGCATTGCACCCAAACATGTCCAAGGTGCTGAGTGCTGGCAGGAGGCAAATCCGGGGATGGGACAGTAGCAGTTTGCACTGCTCCTGTGATCCCAGACCTGGAGTTGTGCTTTAGAACTCCCAGGAGTGGCTGCCTCACTCAAACCCCGTTTAAAGCTCAACATCCCTCCTGGGTGGCTCAGGTGCTTGTAGCAGGGTGCTGACAAGGCCAAGATTCTGAATTCAATCCCCTCATGGATCAATCACTCATCACTGCTTGACTTGATGATCCTCGTGTCTCTTTCCAACTCAGAATCTCCTGTGCTCCGGAAATAAAGAGCAAACAGTTTTCTCTGGCTTTTTAAACCCACGAGTTTTTCCATCGGGAAGTGCGAGACACAGAGAAAGTGGGGGAGAGGAGGGAGAGCATCGAGTCTCACCCGGCAGGTGTCGGATGAGCGGCTGGAGCAGGACCGAGCCCCGGCGGGGTCCCGGTCCCACACCGGGCGCAGGTCGGACCCGGCACCAGCACCCGCCCGGAGCGGCTCCTCCCGCCCGCGGCGATCCAGCGGGCGGGAGCCCCCGGGGTTCGGGCACGGGGCACGGGGCGGAGAGGGCTGCTCTGCCCCGGGGTGCGGTGTCCTCGGGGTTCCGGGCCGGGGCGGCTCCGCATCCCCGGGGCGCTGCGGGGCCGGGCCCCCACCGGAGCCGCCGCTGCCGTTCCGCGTCCGCTAGGCGGCACCCCAGGGGCCGGGGCCGCGCTGAGGGAGCGGCGACGGCGGCGGGAGGGCCCCGGGGCTCTGCCCGCTCCCGGCCGCGATCCAGCGCCCGCTCCGGGAACCGCCGCCCTCCTCCCGGGCCCGGCACCCGCACGACCCCGGCTCCCCGCGGCCGCACCGGGACCGTACCCGGAGCCACGGCGGGACCCCAGCCCCGCGCCGGCCGAGCAGGAGCAAAGCGGCAGCGCCGGGCTTGGCCCCAGCGCCCGTCCCGGAGCGGCTCTTCCCGCCCGCGGCGATCCCGGTCCTCAGCCCAGCCCAAATCCCGCACCCCGCCCGCCGAGGGAGAAGCGGCTCCGCCCGGGTCCCCCAGCAGACACCGGCAGGAGCCGGACCAAGATCTCGGGGCCCGGATCCCGGTGCCGGCCGGGTCTCAGCGCCTCGAGCCCCGCGCAGCGCTCCGAGCGCCGGTCCCGCCGCAGGCCGGGACGAGCATCCCCCACACCGACCCACACCGACCGGAGCGGACACGGATCCGCCGGGATTTGTGGGCGGGGCGGAGCCGGCACAGGTGCGCGGGGCCCCAGAGCGCCTGCGCGGGGCGGGGCCGAGCGGATTTAAAACGCGGGGAGGGGGCTGCAGTGCTATTTCTTTCTTGGCCCGCGCCGGGGTTAGCTGCACCCGGGCTGGACTCTATCTCTCTTTTTCTCTATATTTCTACTACGTTTCTTTTCTTCTGTACTTCTTTTTCTCTATACCTCTCCTTTTCCCCACCCCCTACACCCTCCTCCCTTCCCCCCCACCCCGGGTCTCCTCTACCTCCCCATCCACGTACACACCCCAAACCTGCCCTGCCCCTCCATCCTCTCCCTCCTCCTTCCACCATTCCTTTCTCCCAACCCCAGATGCCCCCGGCCCCTGCTCCCCTTCCCACCCCAGTCTCCTCCAGCCTGCCTTCAATCCTCTCCCTCCTTCCTCCACTCTTCCTTCCCCCTCACCTCTGTCCCCTTTCCATAACACCTTCCCCCAACCTGCCTTAAATGCTCCCCCTCCTTTCTCCACCCTGCCTTCCCCCCAGCCCTCTGCCCTGGTGCCCTGCACACCCCGACTTCTCCCCACCTGCCCTCTGTCCTTGTCACCCTCCCCTCGACCACCTCCTCTGCTCCCAGCCCCCACAGGATTTAATCAGCAACTCCAGTCGCCTCCTGCCCCTTGGGGTGTCCCGAGGTGCCCTCACAGCCCAGAACAAACACCCAAGCTGGGAGCCACCATCCCACGGATCTCTGCCTTTGGGGGAGCCCATTTCCCACCTCTGAGAGCAAATGTATTTTTCTGTCCCTTGTTTGCAGACCCTGAGTGACGAAGCTCCAGCTCTGGCGAGCACAAGGAGTCTGGAGCCACGTTAGCACAGGAGATGGCAAAGGAAACGGTGGGAACAAGGACATGGCACAGTCCACAGGCAGGAGCAGAGGGAGAAGAGAGGCAGGGAGCAAGGGGCTCCTCCCTGAGCATTTAATGCATCCTCTGGTCATTTTTTGAAGTGGTACCCGTTGTGCACAAAGATAAGTTGGCCAAAAGCAAATCTCCATCACGGGGTCAGTGCCAGTGTCCTCTGACCTGAGGCAGCTCGGCTGATTCCAGCTCTGCTCCTCCCCATCCCACCTGGGTTATTTCCAGCCATCCATGAGCAGGGGTCACCTGTTTCCTTGGTAAGGACAGCCCACAGCCAGGCCCAGCAGCTCTGTGCTTGCAGAGGGATGCATCCGGCCTGTTCCATGCCTGGATTGCCCACCCCTGTGCATCCTGGGAAATGCAGCAGGCCCTAGGATTCGAGGTCCCAGCCATGCCCAGCCTGGGCTCACTTTCACCTCAGTCCCTTAGGTTTCTGTCCTCACAGCAAATCCTGAGCTCACTCTGGATGATATCCCAGTGCTCCTCACCTGGTTCCAGAAGGCAGCAGAGGCATTCCCACAGCTCAGCAAAAGGAGGAAAGGGAGGCAGAGCCAGAAGAAAGGGCCAGCAGGGGCCATGCAGCAGCCACAACAAACGGGGAGCACAGGGGGACACGGATGAAGGTGGGGGGGACAGCTCAGCTCCTGGCCCAGCAGAGCTGGATCGGTGCCATGGCACAGCCACGGGTCCAGGCCCAGCAGCTCGGGAGGTGCCGCTGCTCCAGGGGCACCTCTGGCAGAGCACGGAGCCTCCAGCACACGGAGGGAGTTTGCCTTTCCCTGAGCCCCTCATTTTCAGTAGTTCTGGTCTCAACGCCCATTTCTGCTGTTCCTTCTGCACTGCAGGGAGGTGGAACCTTCCCAAAGGGATGCTCTCAACAACATGTCCTTCTCTTCCCCTTCTCCTGGCAGAGGGAATGCTGACCCTCCAAACAAGACCCCAAGCGAGGCCGAGTTCATCAGCTGCTTCCAGAAAACCAAACGGGCTTTGAAGTTCTTGGTGAGACATGGAAGAGTTTCCATCCCATGCAGGGACAGGGCTTTTCCCTGTGTATCCCAGCAGTGAGTGTTCAGAGGGCAATTAGAACAGAAAACACTGCCAAGGGACAAAGGTGTGAATTCCAGGTTCTTCAGAACCCAGGACCAGCACTGTGTCATGTTACTACACAAACTGCCTGGGATTTCAGGGGCTGCACCTTACCTGGTCCATCAGCATGTGCAGTCACAGAGGCCTGGGATGGCTCTGAGTCACCTGAGCTGAGGCTCCAGCTCAGCTGAGTGGATGAACATAGCCAGAGTTACATGGTTAAACACTGTTCACTGTCAGCCAGAATCCAGAGCCTTGGCCAATTCCCACCATGGCTGAGGGCCCAGGGGCCTGAGCTGAAGCCCACAAGGGAAAGGGCCAGAGTGTGGTGCAGCCTGGGCAACATAACCCAGCTCCCAAAATAACGTACCAAGCCTTTGTGACATCTCTGGGGTACCAGAGCCCTCTAAGGGACACAGATCAAATCAATAACTGCCCTGGTGTGTAACTCTCATGGTTCAAACCCTGCACAAGTCAAGACATTTTGATTTTTCCCTTCCCTTTCTACTATTGAGAAAGCGTGCAAAGGAAAAAAGGCCCAGTTTTCAAGTGAGCCAGCTTTCTCAAGTACTGGATAGGTGAAGTCATACTAGTTAATAATATACCAACTTAATGCAAAATTAAAGCTTTCTGCAGGTCTTTTATAAACCACTATCAATCCTGCTGCAGTGTTGAGTCTTCTGTTAAAACAGGCAAAAAAACCCTATCCCCCACAGCTATGCAGGTTCTCTATGCAACACACCAGAACTGTCTCCTCTGTGCCACCAGCCACATACACAGAACATAGTGACAGCAGCTCTTTAAAAACAAATCTATCTCATTGAACTGTTTCAGGACTGAAAGGTCACCCTCCTCCAAACCCAGCTACGTTTGTGACTCAGCAAAAATGTTATAGTTCTCTGTGTTTGTTTTTATTTCTGTTCCCCTTTCAGACTCCCTGTCTCTGCCATGGAATGCTTCAAACACTCATGGCACTGATGCCTCAGCCTCTTTAGGCTCTTTTTTAATGGCTGTTTTAGTAACAGCTCTCACTGCTTCCCCCATCTTACAACTTGAATAGTAAATAGTGAAAGATTAATGTGTTTTCAATATTATTTTTATCCTGTTAAATGACTGAATTTATATCAAAATTAGAGGCAGATGAGTTTTGCACTGACAAGACTATTCAGACAGCTATAACCAAAGTCAGTTTACCAGTTTAAATATGGATCAGGTCATCCTTCACTGGTAAAAGCAAGTAATTATAAATGTATAATCCAAAAGCCTTAGTCCAGTAAAAGCTAAGAGAAACAGAATAAATCAAGCCCATAAATACCACCAGCTGCTAAGCTACTGAAAAAAAATTCCAAGTGGCATAATCTTGCCTCCTCCAGATTTGCTCTCTGCTGTGAATGGTCAGGGGCTGCCTCTGTTGCTATGAAAAGGTCCCACCTACATCAGGCCTGGTTTTTGTTGCCATTGCTCGATTTTTCCCAAGTGTTCTTGAACACCTGCCCCTAGCTTTTGCCACACCTTGCCCTGACACAGCCACTCACTGAGAAAAGCTTTGAAGTTGGCTCCAGCCCTGCCTTTTGTTCACAGCTCCAAGGCCCTGTGGAGCCTAGCCCCAGTTAGGGAGCAAGTAATAAATGTCTTTCTCAGAGCCCATTTCTGGCACTGGGAAGGGCTTTTCCTCTTAACTGAAACCAGCTCACTCCTTCAAATCAGTCATTTTAAGACCTGGTATTGTCCTTCACACTTAGTGCAACTCTTCTGACCAGCACCAGCACATTTCCATTATTACAGACTCACCCTCCCAGGACAGAAAAAAATCTGCCACACTGCAAACAAAGGCTCTGAGTCAAATCCACCAGGACCTCCCCAGAGCTCTGGCTGATAAAGCTCTCAGCAGCTCCAGCCAAGACTTAATGTCTGGCGAACAAAATGTTCTGGAAAAACGTCGTGCCTTCTATAAACACTTTTTTCTGGCAGATCCATCCTGTTGTTTTAAAATCTGGAGAGGCTGACTCAGCCTGGCTTCTGCAGGAGCTAAGGGAACACGATGGGTCCAGGGGAAGGTGGAGGGAATGGATTGTGGGGAGGAGAGAGAGAGGGGCAGAGCTGAGCCCTGTGCGGCCCCCGGTGCTGCATGGAGCCGCTGCTCCTGCCCAGCTGCTCACACAAAGTTTATGTACACATTGCCCACATCCTTCAGCCTGTTTTTGGTGCCCAGGCAATTTTCCAGCATGTCTTTTGTGGGCAAGGAGCTGTCAATGCTGGTGACAAATTGCTGCAGCGCATTCCTGCCAGACAGGCGGCACTTTTGCTCCTCCTTGTCAACGCTGTCCAGCAGGACTCCTCGGATGTCCTTGGGCTTCCCTGGCACACCGAACACGACGAACAAGCCCAGGCAGTCCCGTCCCACCAGGCGGCAGAACTGGGCCAGCTTCTCAAACCTGCTCATGTTCTGGAAGCACTCGTCGGCTAGCGCGGCCTCCTGGCAGCAATCCTCGGCAGTGCCCTCGCCGTGGAAGAGCTCGGCCGGCTGCAGAGCCTGCACGGCGATCTGCAGCTTGATCTGCTTGTCAGACCCACACAGAGTCCAGATCCAGTCCACTCCGAACAGGGAGGACTGCTGCTTGGTCATTTTGCTGGTCGTGATCCGCTCCTCCATGCCCTTTCCCACACAGAAGCCAATGAAGTTGACCAGGAAGATCTCACTCAGCGTGTTTGTGGCTGGCTGGAATTTGCTTTGAGGATCCACAAAACCCAGGTAGTCCTTCAGTCTTTGAGATGCATGGAGCACACCCTGGCTGAAGACTTCACAGATGACCAGCGTTTCAGCCTTGTTCTCCTGGTTGTCCTCCTGGGAGACCTTCTGGCCCATTTTCTCTGCTGGAGGAGGTCGTTTCCACATGCAGAATGCCTCAGGGACAAACCTTTATCTTCCAGCAAAGATCATGCAGGTGCTGGGCTCAGCCAGACCTATTCAGCTCCACATGGACACCTACAGCCTTCCTGGTGAAGGTGATGGCAGAACTGAGCTCTGTGTGCCCGCAGGGCAGCTGGGCTTTCTCCTGGGTGTGTTTCTCCACAGCTGACTGAGCAGGGACCAGCCCAGCAGGCCCTGTAGCTTTCACACTTAACTGAATTAATCTGTGCTTGTTTTCCTTATTGTTAATTCTGGCACCATTTCTTTGGCTGATGTTAACTCATTCCAGTCTGATCTTATCTCCTTGGATCTCCTTTCTAGGACTATTGCACAGAAACCATTTCTTTTGGCACAGGGTGTTGCCTGGAGATGAAACCACCTTTTTCTTTTAATCTCCCAGAGAAGGGAGATTAATGCTTGGGACCAGAGAGAGTCTCTTTCACAGCAAGAAGGGACAGAGCACCCTCGGAGGGCTCCCTCTGGAGAGCACTGAGCAATGATCATGTCACTTCTCACCACACCAAACAACCCAAGATGGTTAAAATCTGGATCCCAGAAATAACTAAAAAGTCTCGATACAGTTGATTTCTTAGCTGTTAGTCGAGCCCTGCTGCAGGCACCACTGACAAACTAATTAATGAGTCAACAAAAAATGTGTGGTTTTGCCCCTTTTCCCTTCTTTGTTTTTTGAATAGAACGGAACAAGCTTCCACAGAAAATTAAAAGAAAAAAAAAAAGAGGATGTGAAAAAAGGAACCAGCTTCAAGAAACACTTGGCATTTTCCACAGACTTTATTGGATTTCACATGGCAATACACAGCAGTTACGTTGCCATCTCCAAAGAGGCACCAATTAAACACCCCACAGTATGCACAGTGTGCACACACATACCTAAAACCTCCTGACTTCATCGCCTCTCTTGTGCCCCTGCCCTGTAAGAGAAGCAGGGCAGCTCCAGGAGATGGCCTGGCTGCCAGGAAAGGGCTGTTTGGAGCAGAATGCTGCTCACACTGTGCTTCAATAAACCATCGCTGCCCTCACTAATAACACTCCAGAGAAACTGGAGAGTGTTTGTGGCTATTTCAGCTCACAGTATTGTGTCACTAGCTCCCTTTCCCCCTGTGAATACCCAGCCCTGTCCAGTAGCCAGTGACTAGTGAGAGCCATCCAGATGAACACTTTTCTTTGGAAGCCTGTACCACATTTCCCAATGCTTCCCCAGGGTTTTATGTTCAACTTCCATGTAAATAACAATATTGCAGAGTATTCACAGAAAGGGAAGCCTGAATCCACATCCCAAGCATCTGCACCCTAAACCTGCCCACATTAAATTTTGCATCTTGGTACATCAATAATCACCTACACTGCACATCCTTCAAAGGTCCAGGTTATCAGCTCACATCATTCTAATGCTGGAATATGCCTCTGATCTGAGGGGAGCTCCCTGAAAATCCTGGGAAGAACCCTTCTTCCTTTCCTAGCTTTTATAACAGTGCTTCAGAAACACCCCCAAAGTCAGCACAAACCCCAAATCCCCTGCACAACACCAGGAATGATCTCACTTCCAGCAAGGAGAGCGACAAAACAAGTGACAAACGCTTGGCAAAGCAACACCACCACAAGGAACAATTCCAGCTGGACTTTTGTTTGCCTTTTACAGAGCAAAGCAGCTTCATGCCATTTTGCTAAAATACATGCAATGTTCAACACCATACAAATGACCACTGAAATAAAAAGTTACTTTTCTTTGTTTGCTTGCTTTTGGCTAGGACACCTTGGCAATACTGGAAGTCTGAGACAAGATTCCCACTGGCTAGTTAGGAATTTTAAAATCCGATGATCCTCAAGAGCAGAGGAGCTGTGCTTTAAGAAGGTAAAATGGTGAGCAACACATTTGGTATCTGAATTTTGGAGGAAAAGTCCCACCTTAGGCTTAATAATATGAAATAATATATTTCCTATACATTTCTCTATATAACTTTATTTTTTTTGCAACTACACCATCTTCACATTAGTCACAGCACAGAAACATTCCTTCCATATGCAGGGAGTACTCTCAACTTTAAAGAGATTTTTTCAGTCATGGAAGTGTTAGTAACCTTATTGAATGCACTAACTACTGCTGCTGGGGACAATAAAGAAGACATTTTAAAATGTGCAGTTTCTGGATGAGTCACTGCTAGAAGAAACATGCTTTAGAATAGTTTCATCTCAAATGGAAGATCATTAAACTGTGCACTCAGTAAAAAGCAACGAAAGCAAACAGTTCCAAAGGTCAGCCTGCCTTTCCCAGTAACCAGCTGGTCTGCAAACTGGCATAATTTTTTTACAACCTTCTCCCCTTCCCTCGCACACCTTCAACTTTCCATCACTCTATCTCACAAAATTTAAATTTTTGCTTTTATATGTACTTCATATACTGTTTTTTTTCTTTTTTTTTTCTTTTTTTTTTTAATAAAACAGTATAAAAATAGGAGCAACAGTCCAGAGCTACTGGGGAGCTTACACAGGGCACGGATGATTAAAATCCTACATTGGATAGGGCTGAACTGGTGTTTGTGCCAAAGAAAAGCACTTAGAGAAGAGCAGTAACTTCTATTTTTCAGCTGGGAACTCAGAGAGAGCTGATGCACTCTATCTACAGACACAACACTTTCACCTAACACCTTCTGCTCTTTTCAAACAGTAGAGAGGATTATATGAGGCCAGGAATAAGCAAAAGGAGCACTAGCATACCACATCAATTTCAACGCAACACTCTGAAACACATCACCAGTTTGTACATTAAATAGAGTTAAAACCATTACCATTCACCAGTGTCTGGGTGGTTTTTATGGCAACTTAAGTAGGCACCTTGTTTTTTCTCCTTTTCTCTTTAAAATTCTCCACCCTTCAGTGTTACTTCTAACAAACAGAAGCAAGAGCAATGTAAAGTACATGATCTGTCACGTGGAACAGGGATGTCCTTGCACACAGGAGAACGAGCCTTTGTCAGTGCCTGGTGGTGACTGTCACACGTTGGAGTCCTCATCTGTTATACTGGTGCTAGGAGAGCGAGTGGCAAAGTCTTTGAACATTTCATCTTCCTTCAGCATGTGCTGCAAAGGAAAGGAGGGAAGAGTCAAGGTTTCTCACAACTGGAGTCAGTCACCTGTCCTGTGCTGGGCAGCAAACACTGCCTGCCCACCACTGCTTTGTTCTGAGGGAGGTTTGCACCCACCCTGCTGCAAAACCAGCTCACTGCTCTCTGCTGGCCCCAGTGGCTCAGGGCTTCCACCCAGAAAATGCAGCCTGACTCCCAGCTGGAAACCCACTGACCATGGGCAATGGGGGCTGTGTCCCCTGCCCTCCCCCGGTGTGTGGGGAGCCAGCACAGGCCACCAAAGCTCCCCACCTGGATGGGCAGGTACCTTCCTGAACCACTTGTTTTTTTTGTGCCCTCTGTCCCTGCAGGAGACCCAAAGGACCTCACTGACACTGTTTAACATGAGCAGCTGCCAAGGGGCTCACACCCATCCCACAAAAACAGAGACCTTACTGCACAGACCACATTCACAGACTCACTGTCAGATTGTTGATGCCTTCAGAAAATGCTCCTATTTGCCTCACCGTCCCTTCGGAATCTTCCATCTATAAAAACCAGAATGAATCATGAATTAATAACTTATTTGTCTCACAGAGTGGAATCACAGAATGCATTGGGTTGGAAGAGACCTTAAAAATCATCTCAGTCCAATCCCCTGCCATGGGCAGGGACAGCTTCCACTATTCTAGGCTGCTCCAAGCTCTGTCCAACTTGGCTGTGGGCACTGCCAGGGATGGGGCAGCCATAGCTTCTCTGGGAAATCTGTGTCAGGGCCTCACCACCCTGACAGGGAAGAACATTTTTCTAATATCCTAAACCTCCTGAGATCTAAACCCACTCTCTGTCAGTGTGAAGCCATTCCCCCTTGTCCTGCTAGGACAGAGCGACATTGAAGTGCAGCACACAATTTACTGATTACACCCGAGATGTTCAGACCAAGGGGGAAGCATGGCCTGCCAGGAGAGGAGAGTTACTCCAGAGCAGGCCCTAAAGGTGCTGCATTCACAGCTTCAGCCTCCTTGGGAGCAGAGCCTTTTGTCACTAATGCTGTGTGACAGCAAGAAGTCAGGGCCTTCATGGGCCAAAGCAAAAGAAGACTTCTCTGGGAAATGGAAGGTTTTCCCACCAAACCTGACAGCTCAAAGACTCAGAATTGTTAGAACTGGCTTACCTGCTCCAGCCTGTCCAAATCATCATCATCATATACCCGCATATCCAGGCCAGGCTTAAAGCCCTTCTTCGACACGTTCCCAGATGCCCGCCCCAGCTCCATAGGACATACATACTCCTCCACATCATCCTGCTTCTTCTTCCTCAGGTTCCCAAAATTGCTGAAGGTAAGTTTCTTTGGCTTAAAAGTGAAGAGAAATTTATCTAGGAGTTAGAGAATCACCAAAGAACACGCCTACTCATGCCCTCTTGTCTTTCCATGACAAAGGGTCAAAACCCCAGTGCTCTCCTACACAGATCTGAATTTCATGACAGTGGCAACTGAAAGGACAACGTATCCTCTCATTCTACCACTGTTAAGACACCATCATTTAACAGATCCCAAATGAGGTGAAAATTCCACATTAAACCATGAGTCTGTAAACAGTAAGGGACAGTCTCCCTCCCAAACATCTCCCAGTACAGACAGAAGGACAACACAAGTGCATGTAATAGAGGCTAAGAAGTGGCCTGTTCATGGTAGACACAAGTGTCAGCCCTAGATCTGCCAGGTCCTGCTCTCATGCTTCTTTCCTTAGGAACCAACCCCTTTTCTCAGACCTTACTGATGCTGCACCCTCCCAGCATGGATAAAACCAGAGATCCAAATGCTTCCCTGGATCCTCCCACCCCTCCCATGGCCTACCTTGACTTTGGCAGTTGCTGTCAGGAGGACGTAGTCTGGGGACTCCATGGCCTCACGCTTCTGCTGCTGGGCCTCCTGCCCCACCAGGAGGTTGAAATGAGTGGCCAAGTGGCGCCTCAGCAGCGTCTTGTTGGGGGGGATGTTCAGCAGCTGGGCCATGGTTTCTACATTGAAACGGGGCTCCAAAACCTGGGAATCCAATCACAGAGAACCCAGCTGAAGCCAGTACTGTCTGGTGAGATCTCAAGGACATCCAGGCCTATTCTGGTCACTCCCTAAGACTGCTTGGGGATTTTTGTTCGTATTTTAGAGGAAATACATAACAAAGAGGGAGAAAGAGTTAGCTAATTAAAGGATCCCTAAAATACTACCTCCAGGCTTTCCTTCTGGAGTTATAAATACAAACAAATTGGCAGGTAAGAAGAAATGAACAGATAAATCCACCCTTAACTGAAGTACTGTGTGAAGCTGCCACAAAATGTTTACCCAGTATCATCTTCCAATTCTGGAAAAGGTAGCCAGAGGAATCATGGAAAATAAACAGACACAAAACATCTGGAGCAGGGATATAACTCCTAATCACCACAATAAACCTCTGCAGATATAAGTCTCTTGTCTGGAGTATGTGATGCTAGAGCAATTAAAAACAATCCTAGTTTGACAGTGTAGTCCCAAATTTTAAAAGGTAACAAGCTTCCCCCACAAAAGAAAACCATATCCAGGTCAGGAAGACAGAAAGTGGCTGTTCAACAGCATGGCAGCACTGTAGGACAGGAGGTGGAGAATGCCATACCAAAATAGAATTGTGATGGGAATAGAGAGTATTAAACCACACTACTTCCCTTTGAGACATCCATATCCTTAAAACCATAAGGTAAGAAACTTTTTATTAAGCAGAATAGGCAGAAAAGGCATGTGCAGCAAAGACAATGTCAGAACATTGACCTAGTGGTTCCCAGACATCTTTTTTTTTCCTAAAATGTAAGAAGCCACCTCAGAAGCTCACCATCAGCCCCCCGTGCACTCCGCTGCCCCGCAGGTTTGGTGCGTACTCTGCCAGATCCACGGAGCGCAGCCACTCCATCACGCGGTGGTTGGTCCACTGGATGACCTCAGAAGGTGTCACATTATTCTGCCAACAACAGGAGGGACAGGGAGGTCAGGAGACATACCAAATCAGGTGAATTCCAGCCCCAATCTTTACTGAAACATACTTCTCCTGCCCTTAAGGAATACAATCCTACTTTGCACTTGAGAGAAGAATCTCTTTCCGGCTTGCTACCTTGCAGCAAGAGCAGCGTGGGGATGGGTCTGGGCAGGGAGCAAGGCTGTGTCAGGTCATTTGATTATTGTGCTGTGCTCTAGGGTTATTTGCCATTTCTACCAGTAGAGCTGAAAATTCAGCTGGTTCCATGAGCTGCTGTGCTGTTCTTGCAGATACACATTGTGGATCTAAACCCAAGAGTCTGGGTTGTTCTGTCATCCATTGCCCTATTCAGTATTTGCTGCTTCCAAAACACAGTGATGGCAGTCTCCTGTCTGGTAATGGGGCCAAGCTCCTTTTACACCGAAAATTTTGACACAGCCATCAGTTTTCCAGAGAGTTGCACAAGACTTGTTGCAAGAGTGCACTGAATTCAAGATGATTTGTTTTCCAGACAGCACATCAGAGACTGGGCCAGCTGTTGGCTTGAAGAAGTAGGAGACTTGGAAAGGGGGACATGAGTTTGGGGTCATGGCAGGTAGAGGAAAGTAAGTGATGTCAGAGCTTGAGGTTAAAAGAACAACATGAGAAACAGGAAACTAAAAATGAAGCAGAATGAGGAGACAGGAGGAGAGAGCAGAGCAGGAATAATCGAACACCTGGGATAAAGCCCTAGAGGATTCCTCTTCACGGCTTCCTCATAAAGCAGTACCTCATCAGATGGCCTCCTGCGCAGGCAGTTGGGCTCAAAGTTGTTTATTCTCAAAACCTGAATGGCTCTTTTGATGCTGAGGTGGTGAAGGACACTGATGACCTTCAAGGAGAGCAGATCATCCTGTCAAAGAGCAAGAGGGAGTTAATAAACACAGACATGCTTATTCATGGGAGCAGCATTCTCCTGGAGGGCACTGCTTTAGCCCCTGGCTTAAAATGGCACATCTGACACATCTGGGGGATTATTTTAATATGTCAGACAGGTGGTTCATAACAAACCATTGTCTCAAAATAAAAACTTTCTGTGTTGCACTGTACTAGCTCTTGGGGGATATTTTTCACACAGAGCTTAGTACAAGAAACATGGGGTAACAAGGAGGGAAAAGAGTGAGATGACACATCCTCAGTGACAGGATAAGAGCCAGGACAGCAGCAACACACTACACTAGACTCACTTGGCATTTAATCCTGCCATAAGTTACCTCAAATGTTCAGCTAGAAGTTTAACTGAAAAAATAAATGATCCTGAAAATTGGGACACTCTCTATGGTTAGAATAAAAAAGAGGGAAGAAGAAAATGTCTCAAAGTCCAAGTGAAATTTGGCTAACTTAAATAAATTTATGCATCCCTGTTCCAGGGTTAGCCTGGCTTAATCTTTCAGTTTTACTTATATGTTATGAGCACTGGAATCTATTTTGTCAGATATTTAAGACAAGATTCTTTGCTTACCCAAATATCCCACTGTGTTCAGCTAACTTTGTGATTAATCTGACAGTAGGTTACTATGTCATGGTTTGCTATTTCATTTATTATAAAATAATAAATGTTCCTTATTAATTATTTTGAGTTGGAGTAACTTCAGAAGATCATAACAAGTATTAGTTTAATACTTTGTGTATTTTGTTGTTTTTTTACCAACAATCTGTTGTCATAACAATCTGTTGTTTGATGGTTAAACTGCCTCTAAAAATATCCCCTGTGATCTACAGTTAAAGGGCAGTGACGATGGTAATAAAGTCTCCTAACACAACATCAAATTTAATGGAGGCTGCTGGCATCACACCTCCCAGGGTTAAGAAGGACAAGAAACAATCTTATAATAAATAAAATTGCAAACCATGACATAAAACCTATGCAAAACACATGTCAGTGTGGCATGAAAAGGTAACTCATTGTTCATGAGAGAGCAGGGCTGTGATTGATTTCTTCTTTGTTGTGCAGAAAGAATTAATATTAGGGATGTTCAATTTGCATTTGTGTCCCCAGAGAAGGAAGGTCTTATCTCATCTTACCTGAGCCCTTACACAAAGGAAACCCGACTGGCAGTGAAGTGGGGAGGTGATGCCTGTGCTAAGCACTTTGAAATGCAAAAGCTGTTAAGTGTAGTCTGCTTTCAAACAAGCTGGCTCTCAGAACTGCAATTTTCTTCAAAGGAAATTGCTCGGGTTTTTTTCACCTAAGCATCCACTAAGTAAGCAAGCTGATAGAATGCTTGCTCACTGAAGAAAAAGATTCCACCGGCTTCTGTTAATTAATAACAATATGAACAGCAAAAGCATGAATGGCAAGCACAGCATTTGCACACCTTTGTGTACAAAAGCCCTGCCTCAGCACACCGGTGTCACACACAGCTGTTAAACTCAGGATTGCCCATTTCTCATGCACAAGTCCAAATTCTTGCTTACTGTGTTTGCTTCCACCTGAATCGAATAGCTCTAGAGATGGAAAGAACTTAGGAAATGCTTGCAGGTGAGCAGTAGTATCTGATTTCTGTAGGTTACAGCTATTGGCATGAACACAGGACACTCACTAGAGTTTAAAGGGGTCCTTTGAACGCTGAGAAGCTAAGAACATGGAAAGGATGTCAGGAAAGGCAGAAACCATTTACTCACCACAGTCATGTAGTGGAGCATGCAGCCATCCACCTTCCCCTCATCAAACTGGGTCTTATACTGGGGCAGACCAATGTCATCCAGCCACCCTAGGGCAGGACAGACACTCCTGTCAGAGTGGCAGCCACATTATCCAGCACCACTCACTGCTCCCATCCTCAGCACCCCAAATCAGCCACGGTTAAGGAGCCCTATCCAAAGCCACTGCTTCAGCATGCAGTAAAATCTTACTGGTAACCCAGTGGTAATCCAGTTTTCCATGGTTGTTCTCCTCTTCAGATCCCAGTGCCTGCAGAGCAAGCTGGAGCTTCTTCCTATGCAAAGGGTGCTTTATCCCAAGCTCCTGTGATAGGAAGAAAAGCAGTAAATCTAGAGACAATACTGTTTTATTCCTCCCTCTGCTGAGTGACAAAGGGTTTCTGAGAGTCACACTTTCACAGCATTGCTGGTCACCTGGCAGGTGCATATTCTTTTTGCTGAATTTCAGTGTTGTTTTAGCAGACATTCAGCACTAGGGAAAGGCCCACTTACAGTGTGGCAGATTAGTTTCAAGGAGTGGTGGATTCTAACCTGCATTAAAATGTTGGCCACAACATTCTCATACCAGCTTAAAAAACATTCCACAATATAATAAAAATGTTAGCATTCAAAAAATACTTGCTGGGATTAATTCATGCTCTCCCACTTAGGTAGGTAAAGTTAAAATAATGATTTAGTTAAGAGCATAGCAATGTTCCAGGAATTCTGAAATTCATTAATGCTTTCAAATGTGTAACATTATTCCCCAGTTTAGTTGCAAGTGCAGCCATTCCAGGATCTCTTTAATCCCATTTCACTTTCAAGAGTGCCTACTGGTTAATGTTACCTCTGACAACACTATTACAAGCCATTATGTTCATAATATACTTCTCTTATTCCAGTTGTAGTGTAACTACCCAACTGAGAAAACAGGCTAACTATTTGGTAAAGAGAGTGATTTTTTAAAAGCTGAAAATTCAAACTGTATCAAATACTATGGATTAAAACTGAAAAATGAATCAATTTCTTCTGAGTTTTTGATTTTTAAAAATAGACAAGCAATTCTGCAACAATTAAAGAGAGACTGATCAACCTGTGTGTAACAAATCCTCATTCCTCTTTATATAAAATGGACAGAAAACACAATCAGAACAAAACAGTACCTTTTAACACCCTTCTCACATAGGCATAAAATAACTGTAGCACATATGGGTGCTAATGAAGCAGGGCTACAAACCCATATGATAATGAGGCAGTCTCACATGCATATTTTTAGAGGGTGCTACAGTCAATTGATGTGTCCCTGCTTAATGAAGTCAAATAATTTGTAATTATTTGTATTTGTAATTATTAATTTCATTACAGAGCATTAAATTTCTACAAAACTTCATCTAAAAAGAAATGGATTTGGCATCACTGCAGGTGACAGTATTGTGAAAACTCATCTAGTTAACATTTTTTACCAGGTGCACTTTACAGACCTGATTTACATTCACAGAAATGGTGATTTTTTTTGTACCTTTATTTGAAAGGAGTGTTTCTGGTATTCCTCACCTTTTCCAGATCCTGCTGAGAAGCCTGCAGAAGTGTTTGCCCAGACAATATCCAGTGCCTGCCATTATTGATGTAGGAGCCAAGACCTTGGTCCTGGAGCCAGTTGCAAACCTGCTCCTTGGTCCGCTTTGCGAATGGCATGTCCAGCTCACTGCGGGAGATGTTGCCCAAAAAAGACTGATAAATCCTGTGCTTCCAATCTCCTGTTCTCATAAATAAAAGAAAGCCAAAAGCTAAGCCTAATTCACATTCTGTGGGAGCTGGGACAAGCTCTGAGGGGGAACCATCAGCACGATGAAGTGCTCGGCATTGCTGATCTGTTGCCACTGTCACAATAAACACAGCCTCCTATAATGCTACTGAAAAAAGCCACCTCTGCTGCCTAGCATGGCTATGGCTCTGGAGTGAGACTGGGATGTTTCACTTTCTCCTTTCATCCCTGGAAGTGCAGCAGGAAAGGCACAGAAGGAGTATCTGTCACTGCCCATGAGGGCTCATGCGCTGCCTCACGGCCCCATCCTGCGAAGGCGAGAGCTCAGCAGCAGGACCCCACCACCCAGCCCACCTTAGCCCTGCAGGGACCCTCTCTCAGAGGAGGCAGCCTGGATCTGCCTGGTTTTGGTCAGTCAGGAGAGGGGATGTTTCATTTTGGCACTGCCCTCCTGCTCTGGCCCTGTGCTCGCCGGGATCCAGGCACCGACGTTGGCTGCACTGGTGTCACCTGTGGGACTGGCCCAGGTCCCGAGACCAGCCCAGCCGGGGCCCCGCGGTTGCTCTCGTCCCTCCTCTCTTGAACTCTGTCTCAGACATGTCATCTGGGTTGAAGGTGGTGGACTGACTTCTTTTAAGCCTAAAGAAAGAAAGCACATTCACATTTGGCTAGGGAAAAAGCACGTCACTGCTGCCACTGCAACCAACACAGGCAAGATCTCCCCAGGGCTTGCAGCCCCTCTTCCACCTGCCCCCAGCCCACTGTTATCCCTCCCAAATACCACACAGGCTCCTGCTCTTGGGATATTAAACCATGGAGCCACATGTTGGGGGGTGGAGAAAGGAAGTTGTGTCCCCAGCAAGCCCCTGCCCAAGCCCCAGCTTTGGAGAATGGTCATCTCTCATCTTTTACTTACCTTCCAAACAACTTCTTGATTCCCCTGGCCTTTTTCCTGGAATCTGGAGAAGGTGGTGTCATCTGCAAACTATCTGCTTCTTTTGGGCGAGAGGGCAAGCCAGCCAGATCCAAGTGGTCTGCAGATCCCTTCTCTGTTTCAGCTGTTAGAAAACAAAAGTTTTGTCAAGACCCTCTTGTGTAGGACTGTACAGACATGCTTATGACCTTGGGAATGACTCCTGCTAAATTACTGACAGCCACCATGTCAAGAAAACGGGGCAAAGAGGGATGGGAAGATCCATGAGAAACGCCACATGTTCCTCCTTCATGGGCCTGGCTGGTAATGCTCCAAGGTAATGCTCTGCTTCAATTAAGTGCTTTGCACCCAAGGTGGGAAAATCCACCTCGTGAATCAAGCAGGGAATTAAATCCTAAATTTACTCTTCCTCAGGGAGTGCTCCCACAGTGCTTTCACAGACAGAGCCAAGGCACATGGGTGCCCAGGAACAATTCAGTGCAGTGGCAGGGAACTAAACCAGGAGTCCCCAAAGCACAGAAAGCCAAGTAACTTCCCTGCAGATATCCTTCCCAATAACCTGTAGTATTTAATTCCCTGGCCAGGAAATTCCAGCAACAAAACTCCTGCCCCAGAAGGAGAGCCCTCTTCCCCTCATTTCTTCAAACTGTGGAATATTTAGTTTGTCCTCAGAGGAACACCATGGAGTTTAGGCTCTGTCTGAACCATATCTTCTGGGCGAACAAAACATCTCTGATCAGAGACCCTCAACATTACCACCCACTGTAAAACCATTAAATCCTTGATCTGTAGCTGTTTTCCATGACAACAAACCTGAGGGCTTTTGTTCCCAAAGGGGAAGTTGCCACAAAAGCTAAACTATTAAAGGAAAAGACAATTTAAACATAGCTTAAAAAGAAAACGAATAGAATTGCAGTATCTACTAGACTACACAAGCAGAGATGTGCTAGCAAGTGCCAGATAGCTGAATAAAACTACCATGTGGAGTTTATGCCAGTTGCTTGCTGGGGAAGAGTGAGAGCATGAGCTTGTTCAGCTTAAGCAGCTGTGGCACGGAGTCAGGCCTGGAATGACTTGCAGCATCTTTTAATATAGCTCTGTAATTAAATTCCCATCACTTGTGTTCGAAATGGACTTTCAGACTTCCAGGAGAAAAGTAAACAATGCATCAAGGCGGAGCTTATATTGCTGGGACATGTGGTCTCAAGCCACAGAGTTAATGCTGAGATGGCCACAAAAGGGCCATGACCAGCAGCAAACTGTAGGCTTTGCCAGTGTATCCTTCTGCTGGGCAAACTTAAGATGGCTCAGCCAGAACACCTATGAACATGTCCCATTTTCCACCTTGTTGTGTGACAACAAGGTCACACAAAAGATCATTTCCAGGCACTTTGGTTTGGCCACTATCCCACACAGGGATCCTGCCACTGACAGAGATAGCACTAATATCCAACCAGGCTGTGGCATTCATGGGTTTTGCTTTACTTGTAGAAGGTAAAGCGAAAAAATCCAAAACCATGGAAATCAGGACAAGGTTGGGTGCATTAGTAGCAGAGATTTGCGGAAACTGCACTGTTTGCTCCTCACACCTGGCTCCTTTTCATGCACTGACACAACCCTGTAGAACAGGTAACATTTAGGGGGCCATGTGAGAAAAAGAGAGGGTCCAGAGCACTTGGTCTCCTTGTCACCCCATGTGGATGTACCACCACCCCACTGACACAGCTCTGCTTCCTAAGGCAGGTCTCACCTGTCCTTGCCAGAACCACCCAGGGAATGCTCACATCACAAGACTGGTTCTTATTTACTGTGTGAATGGCTCCTTCCCCATCTTCCCCAAATATTTCTCATTTGTTTTACTGTACCATAAACACAACTACATCTAGAACACTAATTACACATGCTTTCTCTCAAAACTCCCTTACATGAATGCCTGGGAAATACAGCTCATTCCCTACTTCACCACCCTTTAAGCTCTTCCAGTGGATCCAGGACAGCTGGCAGCACAAAGGTAACTACTAAGCATCACCGGTTCTCACCTGGTACCTTGGTCTGTGGTAACTTTGTGCTCAAAGTTACAGCAAAAGTCTCTGCAAATTGACCCGCAATCTCTCATTAGTAGCAGCTACTCAGGAACAGCACAGCTGACTTTTAGCAGAGGGCAGATGTTATGTGAAAACTCCTTTTAGTGATGGGCAGAAGCTCCGATGCAGAGCTCTGGTGCCTGGTTTGGGAAGTGTGTGGCCACAGGCAGCTGTTAGCAGCAGTCAGGGCACAGGGCTGGCACGGCAGACATGCAGGATTACTGTACCTAAGGTAGGTGCACTGGCACTTCGACTGCGATCTTCAGATATCCACACAAGGCACAAACCCACACGCAGCACAACGGGAGAGAACACGCAGAGGCACAAGGTCAAACACAATTCAAAACTCACAGTGACACAGTAGGGACAAAAAGAGGGAGGGACGGGAGACACAAGCGCCACACAAATGCTGAATTCACATGGGATTAGGAGCACCAATTCACTGGGAAACTCCCTTTCCCAACAAGGGAGTGGAGTAGAGCTCTGTGGTGGGGAGGGAAAAACGGCACCGCAGTCACTTCAGCACAAGGAGGTCATCTGCTCCAGGACCCACTGCTCCTGTGAAGTGGCAAATTCCTGGACAGCAGCTTTACAGATGGGGGCACTGAAATCTGGATAACAAAAATAACCTACTCAAAGTCATAGAACCCTGTTTTACATGGCCCATCTTACATTCCTCTACAACAGCCACAAGTACTGTGCTTTGTTAGACAAATCGATTTCAGGACAACACAGGGGATTGCACAAAAGCAAAGATGAAATAAACCAAAGCAAAGAGTCTGACCCTCAGAATAGACTGTACATCTATTCCAAGTAAGCTAGCAACTTCCCAGGCTGTATGTCACAGGCAAATATGGGCAGCACATCATCAATGTGTAGGTATGTTACTTGTTTTGAACAAAAATCTGAAATTCTCTTGGAGTAAGTAACAAAGCAGAAGCTATCCCCCTTCAGGCTTCTGAAATAGAGAGCTAAATTCCTGAATCTTGTGCAAGAGAAAAACAAAAACCTCAGATGTCTGGCAGTAGATCTGATGCAGGGATTCACTGGATGCTTGAACTGGACCAGTGAAAAGACTGCTAGAGCAGAGCAGTAAACGTAAGCAGAATTCCAACTACTGGCAACAGCGACTTCTGCATTAAGCAGAACATTTTGTTTGTTTCTTTGTCATATGCAAATGTCACCAAATGACAATACCAAAATAACCCCCCCCACCAACACTACAGGTAAAAAATCAATGTGAGCTTGAATGACTTGCCAATCCTGTTCCTGTTGTCACCACCTCTTTTGCAAGGCTGCTTAAGTACAAAAAAACAAAAAAGAGAAAGACTGAGTCCTGCTGTCCTATTTCTGTATATCTGAAAATCTTGTGAAAGATAAACCAAGGATGGACCCAGGGGAAAAAAAGCCCACAAATCCCATGTGTGAACTACTGCCAGACAGCATTTCATACAGCAGCAAGCCTCTACAAGGGCCCAGGGGACATACCACAGCAGAGTCTGAACCACATCAAATATTTTTGACATCAGTGATTTTCTTTTCTTGCTGTTTGATATTTTCCAAACATTCTATTATCAGAAGTGCCACCAAGTCACAGTGAGAATAAGGCTGGCTTTCCTGCTTCTTAAGGCAGTTACAGCTGTTGTTAAGATGCTTCAAAATGCACAGAATCTGAATGCAGAGGCAGGGTACCTACCCAGATTGGGGGCACTTGCAGTCCTCTTGTTATTTTTTATCTTGAAAAAGCCTCGGCCAAAAGAAGATCTGGCTTTGCGGGTGCCAAAACTGTCTTCATCACCTGTGCCACCGTGAGAAGGAGACTTGGGAGGGAGGGTTGCAAAATTATTGCCTTCCACAGGAGGTTTAACCTGCTTGAATTAGGGAAATAAAGAGTCAATATAAGGGAATTGCAGAAGGCCTTTTGAGAGCCTGCAAAGTGACTGCTGGCAGGTAATCTGGGAAGTCCTTCTCATCTGTCACTATAAGAATACAGAATGTAAAAACCATAATGAAAAACATAAACAAGAACCTTCATTTGAATCTGTTGTCCTGGTTTGGGCTGGGATGGAGTTAACTTTTTCTTAGTTCAACACTGTGTGCGGGTTCAGTGCTGTGTTTTGGATTTAGTAGGGAATAATGTGAATAACACTGGGGTATTTGGGTTGTTGCTGAGCCCTGAGTCAAGCACTTTCCATTTTCCCATGCTCTGTAAGCAAGGAAGTGCACAAGAAGCTGGGATGCAGCATGCCCAGGATAGCTGACCTGAACTACCAAAGGAGTATTCCACACCAAAGAATTCCATGCCCAGTATATAAACTGGGGGGGGTTACTGGGAAGGGGAGCCAATCAAATTTTGGAGATAGGCTGGATATTGGCCAGTGGGGGATGAGCAACAATATTGTGGTGCATCACTTGTCTTCTTTGGATTTTCTCTCTCTCTCTTCATCTCCCTTTTATTATTAGTTTTATTTATATGTTATTTATGTATTACGCGTTGTGTTACGCGTTGTGTTACGCGTTGTGTTGTGTTATATTCTAATTGTATTGTATTCTATTATTATGGTGATTTTACCTTGTTTCAATTATTAAACTGTTCATATCTCAACTCCTAAGTTCTATTTTTTTTGTTGATTCTCCTCCCCATCCCTCTGGGGCAAGGAGAGGGACCAGCTGTGGGGTCCTTTGCTGTCAGCTGGGATTAAACCCTGACATATGTTCAGGATCCAGGATTACTATCACTACCTGCTAAGAGTAAATTGTGCTCTTTAAGATGTTCCTTACTTTCTGTAAGGCTGACTTTAAAGTGTGGAAAAGATTAAAACAGAGTCCTGCAAGGCTTTGAACTTGTCCAGCTTTCCAGGGTCTCTGTCTCCCCCACTGGCAGCTGTAGGGGCAGCAAGTGAGAAGCAGAGAGACAACAGCCCACAGTACTTTGGTTCTCTGCCAAGTGTCAGAGAGCTCTTTCTGTCTGTCACTGCTCTGCAATTTCTTAATTAATGGATTAATTGACCGTGTCCACTGCCAAAGCAAAGAGGAAATTTCAGATCAAGCAAGGAGTATAAATGCCAAGAGAATATCAGACACCCCAGTTAGCCAATTTAAAGCAGTATTTTAACCTTGCCAGCTGTTTCACTGTCTCTTTGAAAGAAGGAAGCAAAACCATTCACAGCCCAGATACGACCCTTAGGCTTTTGCTGAATCAATCAAATCATTCATCCTGTGAGTGGTGTCTGAAGTCTGTCACCTCTGCTCTGGTATTCCTAGAGGTAAGAACTGCAAGATGTGGCCTTAAGGTACCACAGGGTGACTGTTCTGCAGTGACAGGCTTTTCAGAAACACACTTGCTACTCACAGAAAACAACTGAGAAACCCAAAGGTTTTTAAAGATACACTAATCAAAGATAATTACAGAGTCAGTGAAATGCTTAATGGTTAGCTTTGCCAATTATCTCGTGGGGGAAAAACATTAGCTTAGCTGGTAACCTTATGCTCAATCAGACTAGAAGACAATCCATGTGTGAGGAGGCAAGGAAGTGCTGAGCACTGAGCAGCGCCACTGATGGTGACAGCCACCAGAGACTCCTCCTTGTCCTGTCTGCAGGACTTCCATTCCCCCTCTGAAACTGTGAGTGACAATTCCACACCTCCCAGCCTGCCAGCACCTCCTCCAAGGACACACATCACCACACACACACACATTACCTCTGCTGGCTTCTGTGCACAGTCTCTGTCCTGTTTGGGAAAGATTAAGGCATTTAAAAAGTCATGGTTTATAGCCAGTATTCAATTCATTATGATTACCCCCAGTTAAGTTCTGACAGAAATACTCTTCCCTGCCTGTTCCTTTTCCCCAAAATAAATCTCTTCAGAGCTGTATTTCACACAGATTAAGCCTTGCTTGCTTTGAGGTCAGTGAGCTGACATGGAAATAGAGTTGCTTTGGTTCACTTTGTGAAGGATTAGCTGTGCACATGATTAGTGACACACAGAATATTAAGGCACTCATAGGCAGAGCTGCCTGAGGGAATCCAGAGCAGGAACCAGACAGGGTAGAAGCCAAGTAGATAAAACATCTACAGCCTCCACCTCCTGTCTGTCCAAACAAACAAAAACCAAAGGCCCTCAGCCCACGAACTCCAGCTCTTATCAGATTCTGATGACATTTTCAGTCCTGTCAGCCTTCTCCCCTACACTGCAAGACACAGGAGGTATCAGGGAATTCAGGAGCTTCCTGGAGTTCAGGCTGTCACAAAAGCGTACCTGAATTGCACTGATTTGATGCACTGCTAGAGATTAGCTGCTTTTGGTCACTTCCACAGAAACCTATACAGAAGCTATCCCCAGACATCCAACAGCTCAGTATTTTGTTTCTGCCTACCTAAAACATACAGTCAACCCAGACTGTATTTTACAATGCATTAATTACATGGCCTGACAAAATTATTCACCTTAAACACAGGTAGGAAGTGGTGGTGGGAGTTTTTTTCTTGTCTTAAATCAGAAAGGCATATCCAGGTAAAAGCCTCTTACAAAGAGGGAAAAAAAAAGCACCTGTGTTTTCAAGGACAGCTTTTCCTCTTTAATAGAATGTGGAAGATGTCACATGCGTGTGACCACTGCCAACACATGCCACAAGGAGCCCTGCTCTGACTCAAAATTTCTCAGAAGGCAACACAACACCCAGAGGGTCACAACAGAGATGTCACACCTTTGTGCAAGGAGATGGGAGGAAGTAAGAGACCAAACCTACCACATCAGATGCCTCTTTCCTCAAACTGCTCAGACTGCTGGACTTCTGCAGTGTGGAAATTCTGAAACAATAACATAAAACCAAGCTCAGTTATTAGAATTAAACTTGCTAAGATAAAGACACTCAAAGAAATCAGCTTTAAAGACATCATTATGATACATGATGAGATATACTAAACCAAATGATATTTTGAATTAAGATGCAGTTATCAGTGCAGTAAATTCAGTAATCAGAGCCCATGCAATTTAATGAGATACTGTAAGAGCTTCCACACTGGAATAACTGCTGCTTTAGGGAATATGGATATGTGGCAGAAATTAAAATTATTTTCTCATTGTAGTCAACTGATCACCTTCCCTCCACTACCAAAAGAAAAAAAGCAAATCATGTGTGCATGCACTGTGGAAAGTTATAAATTTCAAAGTATATTGATAGTCTACCACCAAATTAGGGATGCTTCACAGTGTAACAGAAGTACCACGTGCCCAGATAAAGCATTGGAAAATAATGATCACGAAAGCATGGGACATAAGCAGAAATCTACCATCACCAAATATCATCTTGGATAAAATTAACTGACCTATTTACATATGTATGTAAAATAAGGCGGGTGTTTTGTGGGGGTTCAAGTTGCCCATCACATTTAAATATGTCCCCTGAACAGATTTGATTATGGCACTTACACTGGACTATCACAGAGATGAGTTTCAGGGGAGGAACCTGTTGATCTTCCTTCACTGTAAAGCAAAAAAGATATGAAAAAAGTCTGAGACAGAAATCCTATTATCTCAGCCTGCTCTAATTCTGTTTTCACTTCAGCTCTCATGGTACTAATACACAGCAAATTTTCCCCACTATGTTGCAAGTCTTGTAAAAGATAAAGGACAAAGGTGACCTCAAGAGCCTCAGGAAAAACAACTCTCACTGCAAGATGATGACAATACTGAACTATTCAGTTTCAATAAATGCAGAGGTTCCAGCAGGGTCTGTAGCAGCACAAGGAGTGGAGGTCACCATCTCCTGCTCACCACCCACAGCAGGGGGCACTTTGCTGCATTTTAGTGCTTGCTTTGGATTTTGCCAAGAGGAGACACAGGTGAAATCCCTGCTGGTGATGGCTCGAGCTGCATGAGGAACATCCACAGCACAAACTGAGCAAAGCTGGGCTTCTGGATAGGATCCTTTCCTCAACTGGAACTGGAAAAATCACACATCAAATTGAGCTTTCACTGATGCTTCACATTGAGACCGATGATTGTTTCAAGTCAACATCATCTCCTTGCTTCTGGATTCTTAGTGTTTGATACTTCTTAAGACAAAGCCAGGGATTTGGACCCAGAAGAAAAAAACCTAAGCACAGTCTTTATTGAGCTGTGAGTGCTTTTCTGTACTCCCTGCAGTGCCAGTGCAGGTCTGCTGGGATTGGGTTTCCTCCCAGGACAAGGAAGGTGCAGGAGTAGAAATGCTGATGAAAGGTGACAGCCACTCCTCACCCAGCAGCTGCCACTGGTTCCAAGCACAGGGACCCCTGGGTGCCACAGCTCAGCCACAGCCCCAGGCTGCCAGGCTGCAGCCACACATCCCTTGGGTTTCCTCCCCTCCTCAGGCTAGAGCAGGAAGCCCTTTTGTTCTGGCAGTGCCTTACAACATCTTTAGCAGCTGTGGAAAATGTCTGAGCACAAATCACCAGGGTTGACAGAGCCAGCCAGACTTCCATGATGCAAACATGGACAAAAATAATGATTCTGTGGCCTTCATTCATTAGATCAGCTTCCCTCTCCTTCTGTTCATTCCTTGTGAAGCAGCTGGTACAGACCATGAGTGCTACTACAACAGCAACCAAACCAGCCCTGGCTTACTCAGGATTTAATCAATGCACTTCAAGAACATTAGGTGGGTTTGCTGCAGCTAGCCAAGGGACTCCTAGCCTTGTTTACCTGGCAAATGATTTGATAATTCAGTGACTGACAGATTATTGCTCTCCTTAAATGTCACAGAATATTGGATTTATAATTGAAAAATACATGGAACCCAGAATACCTCATTTCACTGGCAGGATCTGGCCTAGGGTGTGTTTTCAGTCTCTCTGCAACAGTTTCTGAGCTCTTGGATGCTGATGAAAAGGAAGGGATTGAAATCTGTAAAATGCTGGTGTGGATCTGTAAGGAATTCTGAAAAGAAGGAAGAATGTGTGTTACAATCTTCTGAGCTGAAATTAAGCAATCATAAATGAAAAAAGAGTAACAGATAAACCATGAAGAAAAGGATCTGAAATAAGGTTTCAAAAGTGATTTTTTTTCATTATTCTAATAGAATGATTTACTCCTTGAAAGACGGCACTGCAGATAAAACATGAATCATTGCACAGCTAAGCTACAGCATAGACAAAAATCTCACAAGTCTCCCAAGGCTGCCTGCTAAATCTGTCTCTACCACAGACACCATGAAGGGTAGTCCACTTTTCAGGTTTAATCCTGTCCTCAGACACTCCGAGAATACAAAAAAGCTGCAAAACATTTAATTTAATTTAATTTAATTTTCTTCATAGTGTGTTCTTGCTGCTTAATTAAGCCAAGACCCTGATCTGACTCGGAGTTTAGAGAAGAGAGCTATAGTTTTTGTACTAGAAAATCTGATTGTAAAAATCAGAGATTGAACCACAACCTACATATAATTTAATTGAATGGATATTACAAGATATATTTAGTAAGTCCCAACATATTTACTTCAGGTTTGTGCCAAAGTAAATGTAGCTCCTAAAACAGCTATGTTTGATAAGAAAAATAATTTCTATGACTAATAGAAAAAGTAATTTAGATCTGTTCTCATGATAAACACACCTATTTCTGTCTCCTGATCCCATTTGAGGATTAAGAAGAATAAGTTTAATTGAAATTCCTCAACAGCTTTCACAAGAAAACTACTTTCCCCAATAGGATATGAGACATTACAGAAAACTGTGAAACCCAGAAAAAAATCTTTTCAGAAATTTGAGTTTTGTCATCTGCAATATGAATCCAGCACAAGCAGTGTTTTCAAGGAATGATGGTATTAAATCAAGCAAAAAAAACCCAAACCAAAACCAACCTACCTCTTCATGAATGTTCATATTGAACTCATCATGGATTGGAGATGCTGTTACTGGAGTTGGGGATGGGCTTTTCTCTGGCTCAGTCAGACTTGGTGTGTCCAATAAACCCACAGATACAGACCCTGAATTCAAGTCTTCACTTTCAGTTTCCTTGCCTGAAGGGAGAGAACATGGAAACTTGTTGGTTTTACCACCCTTGCTCCCACACAAGCTGCAGCCAGCGTGCTCAGTTATGGGCCAAAACTGGAAGGATTTCACGGCTGGGGTTTTTTAGGTTTTAGAAAGGGAGCCACAGCCAAGTGTCACTTGCCAATTCAACCATCACAACACAGCAGGGTTGGAACAGAGGGAGGTCAAAAAGCCCAGCAAACACCCTCAGAGCATTTAGTGGCATCAGTTTCAACAAGCTGAATAAACTGGAGTACTTCATTCCTGTCTGTTCTGGAATTTTGTTCTAAATACTTTGTTTCCCTTATTTGCCAAGGAAAAGTAAGAAGGTCCAGTCTCCCTAAAGCTTAAGATGTCTCTGTGGTATCTTCAACGTACCCTGAGGAAAAATGCAGCCCACTGCATTTAGATGCTCAGAGTCTATCACCAGCCTGGAAGTGACCACATCAGGTCTGCAGCCTGCCACAAACTGAATATGTCTCATTTAGGCAGTGCTGAAGCCCACATCAGTGTTGGTATGCTCTGCTCCTTCCACCCTGCATGCTCCTGAACTGCCTCAGTGCTACCAAAAGGCTGGGACTGGCTGTGAAAGGCAACCAATGCTTTCTAAAAGGTGAGCAAAAATCCAGTGTTTGTTCCTAACGACCTGAGGCAAGCACAAACCAAAGTCTGTTCACAGCAAAAACCTCTCGTGCCCATTTGTCACTGCCTGAAATCTCTGTCCATGCTCCATGAAGTGACCACGGAGCAGAGTTCCCGGAGAAGCAAGGTCTGTTCTAACACCCTCCTGTGCCTGAAGGCACAGCATTGCAAGAAAGGGCAACACTTATCTAAAAATTGCTCCCCCTCCAACACCCAGCATGGTGTGAACCCAACACAACAAAATCACATATTTTGCTTCCTCAGTCTTGTTGGGCTGTTGACAATCTTCACCCTCTGAAGGGGTCTGGAAACCCCACCAGTCTTAGAATATATGGAATGGGCCATTACATGTTGTGATACAGATATAGCTTCTGCTTCAGTCACACAGTTAGGCTCACCACCACAACACACCTGGAGTTTAAATGACAGCAGAGTTGCATTTTTTTTTGGGGTTTTGTTTTTGTTTTTTGGTTGTACAATACCTTTTTTACCTTGAGCCAGTATCACCATGTCTTGGACTTTCTTGTACCTATTCAGAGATTGCCGAAGCTCTTCTATCTTCCGGTCCTAAAATAAAAGGAAGTTGTGACTGTGCTTCCTCCCCAGAAATAAGAAGTACAAATACTAGATCCTTTAATTAAACTGGCTGTGAGACTAAAAGAAATGGTAAGTGTGGATGGGACAGGACTTAAGAGTGCTGAGAGGCTTTGAAATATCAAAAGTTGTATTTAGCAAAAACTATCATCTGGTTAATCACCAGAACTGTCCCAGCCTTGAAAGTGGATTTCAGCTCCCTTATTAAGTCAAAGGTAGAGCATAATAAATTTGCCATGTACAAAGGATTAAGAGCTTTGGTGATCAAAAGAAAACATCCTACAAAATGCACATGCATATGAAAGCATAAAAACTATGTATGAAAATAATTCATACTTCACAGAAAAGCCCTTTTGGAAATGCAGCCTGTGATCTGGCACTTGTATGGAGATCTTTACATTTGCAGAACACAGTGCAAATTAACCACACTGAACTCAACAGTGTAAGGACTCTGAATAGATACTGTGCACAGGCACAGAGCTCATAAATGCTTATAGCCCCTGAAAGGCATTGCAGTGCTTCTGACTGCAGAAAATCATCAACTTGTACAAATCTGATTTTTCTGACTGCAGAAAATCATTGATTCTTACAAATCTGGTTTTTAGTTGAATTGTGAAAAGCTCACACATGAGGGTTTTCTTAGAGATTTAAATCAACCTGATGAACGATTACTGAAAAAATAATGACTTTGCTACCTTCTCTTCATTTGCTGCCATTAGAGATTCTACCGCCTTCTTCATTTTCTGTACCTCTATATCTAAAAACACAATACAGTTCTCCAAGTCAATTTAAATAAAACAGTGTAAGGAAGTAAGAAAAACAAAAAATCTAGAAGCAACTCAGTAAGATCTGAAAGTAGATTGACATAGTTACAGACAAAACATAAGCCACTTTAATTCGTTTTTAGATGCAAACACAAAGAAGGAAAGTAGTTTTCTTCAAAACCTCTGCTCTGACATTTTTATCAAGGAAATTATGAAATCCAGGAAATTTCCTTCCTCCCCCCACCCCTCTCCAAGCCTTACAAGAATGGAAAACTCAAGAGTAAAACTACTGCTTGACTTTCACTTTCTCCATCTTTAAAATAACCAAATACCTGCAAAACAAGAAGTTCAAAATAAACAAGATACTGCATTTGGAATGCAATAAAACACATCCTCAGTAACAACAGTCTATGACCACCCCAACCAGCATCTCTCAAATCCACTCAACAAAGCCAGGGGATGAATGGATGTGATGAAGGAAGCATCGTGCAGTGATGCTCAGCCCTAATCCAACATGGATGGAGCAATGAGGAGGGCACAGTAGAATGACACAAGTGTTTGCTATGATGAGCAGTCATGCTGAAATATTACACGGCAGTTCAGGCCTGGGAAAGGTTCCTAACACAGACAACAGTGCTTCATCTATAATCCTTATTTACCAAGAAGTATAAATACATGGGAACATGTTCTGGAGGTGTTCTAGGCTAGGAATTCTAAAAGAATGGAAATAATCTCCATTTTTTCCCAAAGATTTACCTTGCATGAATGAGGTATAAGTCAAATTTCACTACAAATGTAGGCAGGTAGCCAAACTCACAGGCAAAAAAGCCCTGTTTCAACTTCCTAAAAATTCATGGAAAGCAAACAGAGCAGGAAAAACATTCTTCTCCTTAATGAAATACAAGAAGAAAAGAGGCAGCCTGGCTGGCTTTCTAGATAAAAGACATTTAGACATATCGGGCCAAACCAGCACCTGATCCAGTTCCAGTGATTTTCTCTCAGTTATGCTGGCCGAACATCTGCTCTGCTGGATTGCAACTGCATTTCACTGAGAGGCAATTGCTTTGTGAGCCCTCCTGAGACCCAATCTTCCTTTATCTGTAAGATTTTCTTCAGAAAAGTTTGTGTTTCAAGTGTGATGCACTCACTCTTGTTCTCCAGTTTTACTGTAAATGTAACTAAGGGTTATAGATGATGCAACGTAACCATGTTTATTAAAGCAGTTTGGCAAACACATGCAGAAAGCTACTCTGAAAAGCACTTCTGGAATGCAAATGCTCATGGAAAGACACCAAGAACCTTACTTTTATCTTTGAGCTTCTTTTTACAATTTTCATCTGTGTGGGGAAAACCCATTGGATTGGAAATTAGCATGAAGGTTACGACATGAAATAACTTTTAAGACATTATTGATACTTTATGAGTCAACTCTCCCTCACTTCATTCAGCTAATGAGGCAGATAATTTGTTATCTGGAAACAACATTTCTTAATATCAGTCCATGGCAGATAAAACATGTTTCATCACAGCAAAAGATCTTCTGCTGAGCTACACTGAAAACCATAAAGCTGAGGACCAGAGGGTAATGAGAGTTCAAGTAGTTCCCCAGGGAAAAAAAGCCCTATATAAGTAGTCATGAATGCAATGAAGTCAGACCCTGTTCACATTTAAATGTTCTTTTAAAAAAAATGGAATCACAGTTCATTGTGATCACTTTTAGTGATCTTAGGCAGTGGTTTTGAAAACACCATTTCATAAAATAAAATGTGACAATCTACACACAGCATATTCCTCCTCAGGTCAGGGGAGGAGACTAATCTCTTGTGCATTTCTTTTTCTAAAAAACATACTTTAAAAGCACAATTTTAAAATCAGCAACAACTACCAGTGAGATATATTTAGAATTGAAATTGCATCAGGTCAAGAAAGTCTGTGGAAAATTTCTGTGATGTGTTAATTAAAAATTGCTGGTTTTAAATAAGATAAGTCCTCAATCTAAGATTACCACAAATAAATACTAACAGTTTCTTCTTTACAAGCCAATAAAAGAATTACTCAACATGTAAAATTTTTGTGCTTATTCAAGCCTAATTAAGGTTTAGACTTAATGAGCACACAAATCCAGAATCAATCCCTGATTTCACCTACTTACAGCTAGGTCCACATCATACTTTGGTCTGCAGTATGACTTTTCCCTTTCCTTACCAGGAAGTTTCCTTTTCAACAAATGTTTTTGGAGTATTTGTAGAAATTAGTTTAAAAATTTCTCAGCCAGTATAAACTGTATACTTTGAGGCCCCATGCAAGCTATGTAAGGAGCTAATTAGGGAATTTTTTTTGGGTCTTTTTTAAATTTGACCAAGACCTTGCTGTGACAGAAAGTTTAGCACTTGCATCATCAACAACCTCTAAATATGTTTCAAGAGGTAAACATCAAGACAAAGTTCAGGAAAATTCAGGTTTTTATCACTTATTTCCTGTACAAGGAAACATGACCTCAGATGAAATGACTGAGAAAGACAAAGTGATAGAGTCTCCCTTTTTCTTACCTCTGTCCAGTATCTCAATCCCTTCTCCTTTCAGCTTGGAAACCAATTTTTCATGCAACCTTTTCACCTCAGCTTCCTTCTGCTCCAGTTTGTCTTTCAGAGCTGACAGCTCATCCTGTAAGGACACAGAGCCACTCAGTGACAGCTTCCACAGCCAGCTGAGATCTTTCTACAATCCCCTCCTAGGAAGCACAGTGGACAAGTCCTCAGCTGGTGGAAGTGACTGAGGGCCCCTGACATTTAACACTGCCTGAAGGTGCACCAAAGTGACTCTGAACATCCCAACAGACTTCTGAGCCCACAACAGAGCAAAATCAGGGGCTCTGTGGTCTGAAATTGTTGGTCTTGTGTATAATTGGAAAGAAACTTCACATTAAAATTTAAAGATGAAAGAGCAAAGGGGGGGAAAACCAAACAGTTTTCTTATTTGTTTAACCTTGGAGTGATAGAAAAAATGCAGGTGAAAAGGCTGAATGCTAACATTTCCATGTATTTTTTTGGTATTTATAGGGCATGTTGCATGTTCAAAGCTGAACAATTCCGAAATTGTGCTTATACCAGGCTGAGGACAGTTTCAGAAATAATCACTAATTTTATGGAAGAAAAATCAATCACAACACCAGCAAGCACATGGACACATACTGGAAAGCAGTTCAGACAAAAACGTGGTACCTCTGCCACAGTTTGGGTTTGCTGATCAAGCATGAGGAAAGAAAGCTTGGAGCTGAGATTCTTGGGAATAAGACAGATGGTGTTTGGGGGAGTCGGGGTGTATTAGAAAAATGCTGTCAAGTTTTAACTTAGATCTAACCATCTGCACTAGCAAGTGACTGGCACAGATCCATGCATTTAACTTTTCAAAATTTGAGTCAAATCCTACCCAGTTTAGTAACATGTTTCTTTGATGTCCGAGGATATCTTGTGCAACAGCATCATCAAGACAGGACCCTCACTGCAACTGTACCCAACACTGAAAATTTAATTTGTTCAGTTTGTAAACAAAGCAAAACAAGGCAAGACTCATCATTTTGGCACTTACAGTTTCTAAATGACATTTCAAATCCTTAATGGAATAAACCAAATATAATACTGTGGCTTAGGTATTTTCCTTAGCTACCCTCAGATGATCTGTTGCAAATACATAGTGATGTTTGCAACCCAAACTATGGCCCAGCTATAGAATTTACTGAAATTGCTTCCTGTTTGCTCTAAAACATCATTTTAAAAAATCAATCAATCTTAAAACTGTCGAGAAATCAAAGCTTTTTCCACAACAGTGGCTGGGGAATAACTTCGATTCTCCAGTGCTCCAAATTGGCACTGATTATGACGGATTTCTGCCAGTGTAGGATCCATGCTACTGCAAAACATGATCATTTCTTGGTCACTTGAGAAGCTGCTGTTATATCCACAGGCAACTAGAGCTGCATGTGGTTGTCAATGTGCATTTCTTTTCCTGAATTAGAAGTATGATATGCAAATTTACATGTGGGAGAGGGGACGGTATAAAAGAATCACTATTTCCCAGATAGTTTTCATGAATACCTTTTCTCTAAAATGGTGATAAAAAGTTCTGTTTGAATAATGGATGTAAGCTACAGACAAGGAAATCTTCCCTTGGAAGGGGAGTGATTTTAACCCAAGTCTAATGCCACTATGTGTAACCTATGCAAGGTTCAGAGCAGGAAAATCCTCTCCCCTGCAATTTAAAGCTCTTTACAAGGCTACAATACCTACATAAAGAACTCTGCACATCCAAGGAGGGAGGGCACACTGCCTATCAACATAGCAATTAATGAAGAACAGAGCACGACAGCACAATGCAGGACAGACCAGTAAAGGGTGGAACATGAAGGATTCAAAACAGGCCCAGCATTACCCAGAAACTACCACACCTTTAGCATCTGGCTTTTTTGCTCCATCCGCTGCTTTTCATACTGCATCTGACCCACTTTGATTTTCATGCTAGAAAGTTTGGCCATTAAAGACTGGTAACAGAGACAGAGGAGTGAGAGGAAACTAAAGGTAGAAAAGAGACAAGGCTAAATGGCAAAGAGAAGTTAGACGCTTAGAGAAACAGGCTGCTAGAAGTACTTAGGTGAATGCTTTTGCTACAGAAGTGGTTTGCTTTTAGTACATTTAGGAGAAAATAAATGCTGTTTTTAACCTGTGGCATACACCTTACATACTGCAACTGGTATTTCTTGACACACATGCAAAACAAAGGTCTAAACAGGTAATAAATTTATTGTTAGCAGCATGGTATGCTGCCCTTCATAAAAAAGCAGTGCTCAAAATGAAAACCACAGCATGACATTTAGGAATAGCACTGCTGCTAAGTGAGAACCATGAAACACCAGGACCTGAGAGTGCTCAGGATTTTGCAGGGTGCAGGCAAGGATCAGGGAAAAGAGTGAATTCCTAAAGCCTGTTTTACACCTCTCTCTGCCTCTTCCCCTCAGTCTCACTTACTTTGGTTGTTTTCAGTTTTTTCTCATACTGGAGTCTTTCATTGTCCATTTCTCCCACCCTCAACCGCAATTCGTTTATTTCCTGGATCAAATCCTGAGTGGAGGGGAAAAGACAACCAGAAACAACAAAGAACTTCAGTAAACAAAACAGAAGAATAGCTGTGACTGTAACAACAAGAAAAGCAGGCCTAAAAGGAACTCAGTACACAAAACCACACCACCCAAGTCCAGCACTAAGTCAAGCAACTCAGAGCTCCCTAACTATCCAGGGACTGAGTTTCTCAGTTTCTGTGTTACTGCACCGAATATAAGAGAGCAGAGGACAAAGGGAGACATAAATTGAAGTTGTGTTCCCTGTGCTTAGGGCCAGGAAAGGCCTCCTGCTTCTCTTTTCAGCTGCCTCGAGCCCAGTACTAAGGATGGGCAATGGAAAACAGTGGCAGACATCCTTCAACATGCAGCAGCCACCTCCTCCCCTCTGCAGCCCCTCCCACCCCAGGCTTACCAGCCATCACCTGCTTTTTCAAAATATGAAGTGATTACACTGTAAAAAATCCATATTTCCACCATTTAAAAGAGCCCTCTCACTGAGGGCTGAACAGAGGAGCCATCACAAGTTTCTACAAGCAAAGGCACCTGTGTTTAAGCATCAATGGCACCACTACATCTGGCCTTTCCAAATTCAGTCTGGCTTGGAAGAAACTCAGAGCCATCACGAACTCACATCTGAGCTCTTTAGGAGACCAGCTAGACCTCCTGGCCATCCTGATGGATCCTGCCAGGTTTGGGGGTCAGACCTGAGTGCCCCCAGCCCCCTTGGTCAAACAAACCCTGAGTGTGACTGCTGCACCAAGCCTCCTCATCCTCTAGGTCAGAGAATGGTTTCGGTTGAGAGGGGCCTTAAAGCCCATCCAGTTCCACATCCTGCCATGGGCAGGACACCTTCCACTATCCCAGGTTGCTCAGAGCCCTGTTCAACGTGGCCTTGGACACTTCAGGGATGGGGCAGCCACAGCTTCTCTGAAAAACCTGTGCCAGGAGCTCAGCACCCTCAAATAAGGAATTTTTATGGTCCATATGTTTGCTTTCCTTCCTACATCTGAGGCAAACCCTATCCATGAGAAGCAATGCTGTACATTGAGCTAACAGCTCTAAGCACAATTTCTCAGAGCTATAATTAACAGAGATTTATATTTATAAATTAACAAGCCAGCAGCTGACAGTTAGAGGGTATTCATGAGTCCTTGATAACACCTGCCTTTCAGCCCCACACCACACTTCCTAAGCTTACAAGCCTCTGGTTATTATTTTCTGTTTAATGAACCTGTTGCTAAGAGAGCAGCATCTGTATTTCTTCAGAAAGATCCAAGTTCAGTTCTCAGAACTACGATGAAAGTGAAAATAGTCAACATTTTAATGCTTTTAGTAATTATTACTTTTAATCTATAACTTTCTAATTCAGGTACACCTGAAATTCCTCGACAATTGATTTGTTTGGGGCTTTTCTCTCCTGCAGCATGATCCAATTTTTAAATATGCTGTGTGGAACTCACTGCTGAGGCTGTTCTCCACATATTTGTCACTTGAACTACAAGACTTTAAAATACTCAGTGTGACACAGAAAACAGAACAATCTTGCAACCAGATTGGAGGTGATGGTGGATAAATCACAAAGAATTCCCTGTGAGCAAGCCAGGGAATTAGTCTCTGGCTGCTGCTTCAAAGGCCCAGTCTGGCTATGGACTCCTTCCCAAATAAACTCCCTCGCAGGGTATTTTCTTACATAAACTCAGCCCAACTCAGACCACCCGTGTTCCTCAAGGAAAATAATGCTGGTGTCTGCTGCGAAAGTGGAAATACTGGAATAATTCAAAGAACAGAACAATTATGAATCTCTGTTAAGTACACAATTAGCTTTGAAAAGGCTGGGTGTTTGTGAACATCTAGACAGCAAATCCTAGAGCACAAAGATCTAGTGAGGCATCTGTTTAGACAAAGAATGGGGAATATGAGTAACCAACCAAGCTGGAATGGGAAGTTGCGATGACAGACATAAGTAACAAATGGATAATATGAAGGGTTTAATCAGAATGGTAATTTTGTAGGAGACAGTAGCTGCACAAGTTGTCAGACATCAAATTTTTTCTTTTCCCTAAATAAAACCAGAAGCAATATTCACAGTTTTGCTTTCCTAGTCTGGATATGAATCTTTTTCCATTTCAATCACTCAACATAAATGCCATAATGTGTTTTAGGGTCAAATATTTTAAATATTCATTTAAATATTTATCTCTTCTAAAATTATTGATAAACAGCAATACAATTAGATCAACACTGAATAAAATACTGCATACTTCTGAATAAGTACTGCCTCCAAAATATCTCTTAAGAGATTTTGTAAGGGCTGAGACCTTCCAACTAATTAGACATTCATATTTTCACTGAACCAAATGGAAATTAAGACATAATATCCCTTCCAGCATTTAAGACTAAGTGTTTTTACTGCTATAAAGTGTTGAAATAAAGAAGAAACAATATAATAATATATATCACACTAAATGACATCATTCTGGATTTCAAATGGAAGGAGAAACATTTTAGTTATAATTCATTAGTTGTGGAATAAATATGCTTGATATAAATCCATACAGCCCCTAATTACAGTAACTCCTATTTAAATAAAATTTAGGTTTTTTTTATCAAAGGCATTTAGTGTATTTCAAAGTATTTCAAAGAGGAAGGTCTTCATAGAAGATATGCACAGAGATAGAGATTTCTCTTGCATAGAGATTACAGATTTGCAGCTTGTGCTGTACTCCCCACACTGGAACCATTTTTCTGGGAACCTGTAGCTCCATGTCCACCTTCTTGGTATGCTGAGCTGCGCTATGAAGTTATGGACAGACTGCAGTTCAGGGAGGAAACAAAGAGGGAGTCCAGGAGAACTCTACAATATTCAGTAAAAATAAGGGTAGAGATAGAGGAAGCAAATCACTCAAAGCCCAGTCACGTTTGTTAGCAGTTCTGGAAAGCAGAAGAAACCAGAGGGTGTTTGCAAATGAAGATATAACAGAACCCAGGTCAGAAAGCACGTGCTCCCTGTGGTCATGTGGACCAAACCTTGCCTCCCCACAGCCATTTACTGCTGGTGCCAGCTCGTTGATCCCTCATTTGGGTTGCTTAGAGTAAGTGTCAGCCCACAGAGAGTTTTACTTGCTGTGTGCTGTAATTCATGAAAGAGCTGAGCTCTGTGTGGGCAGAGTCCCAGGAGAGCTGTGAGAGCAGCCAGCTCTTACGCACACCTCCCACGGGTGCAGGAGACCTTCAGTGATTCCCTCCACCCTTCCCCCAGCAATTTCTCTTGCAATGCCAGGCTCAGAGCTTGTCTGCACTACAAAATCAGCTGCTTTGAAGGCAGTGCTGTGATCCTGTCACATAACACTTGTTACCAACTAGAGGCAAAGGTAACAGGAAGCAACAGGAATCCATCCCAGAGCTTGGCAGTGCCCAAGGAGATGTGCTGCACTGCAGGAATGAACAATGCTGTCACTACCTAAAGAATGACTTCCACACCTGAAAGTGAAACAAGTCATTAGTTTTCAACCTGTGGCTTTCTTTGAGTCTGAAGATTACTTCAGACAGGCACAAAGAGCAATCCAAAAGCAAGACTGACTTTTGTTTTTGTGCTTGCAATACAATGAGGAATGGTGCTTTACTGGAAACTGAGAAATTGGGACACCACTGGCAGAAGTGCAAAGGGCAATTTTGTGTCCTGTCATGACAATATGTCTCTTTTCTTCTAGAAACAAATGACACCCGGAACATCCACAATCATAACAAACACCTGACATTTCAGCTCATTTATGAATCCAGAACTGGAAATTTTGACTGCTTAATAGGCAGGCTCTGAGGTATTTCAGATATGGGCTCTATCATCCTACCAAGACAGCTTAGCTGATACTTGCTGGGTTTGCCCACCTGCTTTGAGCCTTTCTGGCTTGCAACATGAGCAAGGTTCAGCTACACAGACCTGCAGCACAGAGTGAAATGCCTCAGGAGAGCACTGCCAGGGATGGCAGTTCCACCTGGCTCTGTTCCCCCCAGCCTCTGGTCCTGAGCTCCCATAAGGCTGGGGTCTGAAGCCAGGCTTCCCAAGAGCCCCACAGCAGGTCAGCTCACTCTCTGTTAGCAAGCCCAAAAGTTCTGCTCCTGTGCAGTGCCCCTGCATATGGGTGCTTTTTGTACTTGCCTCAGACATGCCTTACTCAGAAGGTGACAGTTTTATGTGGGTCAGGAGAGTGCAGTATGTTCATGATTTTATTAAAATCTAACCTAAATCCACCCCTCCTGAGACCTGACAGCCAGAATCAAAAACTGCCTTTGGAAATCTTTCTTTGTAAAACCAGAATTTAACAAAGAGAACACATTTTACTTTAAAAGGAACATGTTCTAACCTTAAAGATGAAATCCCCTTCTTGCCTGACGAAAAAAAAAAAAAGGTCCCAGAAAATGTTCAGGGAAGGTGAAGACACATAAAGCTTTCACAGTTTATCCTGTTGGGGTTTACTCACCTCTGTGTCTCTGAATCTGTCCTCATAGTCCAATCTGTCCTTCTCTACAGATGTAAGCTTTAATTTCAGAGTGGAAATCTCTGCCATAAGATCCAGCTTCTGAGTTTCAAGGGTTGTTCTGCTTAAAAGCTCCTGATTCAAGATAAAGAGAACGAAATTATTTACCCAAGGGGAAGAAACCAGTAATTTATTTTGACAGCTAAAGGTCTCCTTCATGGGGAATAGCATCATCCTCATCCTTGCACTATGTGAAGCCCTGAGACACAGTTATTATCCATCTGACAGATTCCAGGCACCTAGGATGCAGCTGGGATCACAGGGGCACTATCATAGGCGGGCTGCCAGGACAAGAAAAAAGCCTGTCTGTCATCACAGTCACTCTGGGCAGCAAGGAGCTGTGAGGGGAATCCACCCATCCTGCCAGAGGCTTTAATCTAAGGCTCTTGGAAGTTCAGTGGGGAAGGACTCAAAGGAGGGCAGAACTGGATTCCTGCAGCATAAAGCAGAACTGACATTACTAAGTGCAAAGACTTTAAAGCCAGTATGGTAGAAAATGATCCCTTAGTTAAGAGACATCAAGGGCTGCAACACGTTTAAGGGCACTGCTCTCACCAAAGTTTGTTAAGACAGAAGGAAGACAAGACAGCAGGACAGACATGGAGCTGTGAAGTACCTGCTGCAGCATCTCCTCTGTGGCATTCAGCTTCTCCCTGTGCTCCTCCAGGCAGAACTCCAGATCCCGGATCTTCTCTCCTTGGGCCTCCACCTGGTCTGTAAGCACACTTACCTGGAGAGCAGGAAAAAAGGGATGCATGTTTAACACCTTGCACCTGGCCCATATGTGTCAGATGAAGAACTGCAGGTGAGCAACATTGCTGGTTGGGCCAAAGATTAACTGGGACCATGAAGGGAGGAAGAGGAGGAGGAGTAGAGCTCTGCAGTGGACACACCACTTGGCAAAGAAAACAGGAGAGGAGGGAAGGCTCTCCTCTCACACTTACTAGAATTTCAGCCAAAGTTCTGGCAGACACATTGCAATTCTGCAACTCCCCTCCTCACTGGAGGTTTTCACAAGGGGTGGCTGCTGCATTTTACTGCCGATAATTATGCCTTTGCTGTGACAATACAGTAACTCAACCCATTAGCTCCTACCTTAACCACCACATAAACCTCACTGCTTATAATTTATTCTCCTTCCCAAGTGATTGCACACATCGTACCATAACAAGCACTTTCCCCTATTCAGAACAAAAAAAGCAGAGAAGGTTAAAACACACAGCCAGAGGCTGGATAAGACCAAGACAACATTTTTAAGACAGCAGACAGATTCTCATTTTGCCTTTTCTGAATGATTTTTTTCATTTTCAACAGGCTCTTCCTGCAGTACTGCTGGGAAGGAGGCTGTGCTCAGTGCTGTCACAGCCCCTAGGCTGGGTCCACATCAGGGGATGCCTGTGCAGTCCAAAGGGTTCCAGGTATTCCTGGCTCCAACAGCCAGAGGAAGCCAGCAGTCAGAGCAGCCAGGGCTGCCCCTGTCCAGCCCAGCAGCAGGTGAGCAGGAGCACCAAGGAGCTGCTTGTCTCCTTCTGCTGGCTGGCCAGTCCTGCAGCTTTTGTTACCTTTCCTAAGGCCAAGACAACTGTCTCCTCATGCAGACACTGTGTGAATGGCCCTGGGAAATGGTGATCTTAGGGATACACATGGATGTAAGTAGGTGGCTGCTCTGCAGACTTGCTCTGCTAACCAAATTTGAAGAGAACATATACGCAGAGAGAGAGACCTTTAGATTTTTTCCTGCAATCTAAATTCACACCTTTCTCTAATCTGGGTTAATTCTCACATACCAGCAAGTCTTCTGAACACTGTCTAAGACATCACAACTCCAAATAAATTCTCAGAGGTTTTATCACATACTTTCAGACAGTCTCGTGAATGCAAGAGCAGAAAAAAAAATATTTGGGTGAGAACTCACTTGCAGAACAAGAGATTCCTTATCATTTTCCAGACGAGCCAGCCTTTCTTGATAAACATCTCCATTCCCAGATATGTGTCCATTAGTCTGGAACACACAACAAACATTGTATAGTCAGCTATTATGCCACAGTATCATCCAACATTATCAAAACACTTAATGAGAGCATTTGGAGTCTGCACAGTTTAAGAACACGTTTGAAATATTCTCCAGCCCCCTAAGAGTTACAAATCAAATAAACTGTCAACAAAGGACACATGACCACCATTCAGGAGAGAATTCTTCAGGGGCTTAAAGATGAGAAAGGATGAACCTCCTGGTGACCCAGTTCTGCAAAATTCACTTACTGTGCATTCAGCATTTTGCTAACAAAACTTGAACTCATTGCTACACAACGCTAAGCCATACTTGCAAAGAGACAAATACCCTGAGACATTCAGCAAGTGAAAAAAGCCAAACATACAATCTACAAAATGTGTATTATGCTTCTTGCAGGTCATACACACAGTCAGAGACATCCTTTTACATCAGGCACATTCTACTGGGTATGGGTGAACGTCTGCACTCTAAACACATCTCTTTGTAAAGCTGCCTGAGGCTAGAGAGAAACAAGAATACATGTTAATGCTATCAGAGAGTTCAGAGGAATCAGCAACTTTCTTCATAATAACTTCCAATGCTCTTGAGCAGCGGGAAGGATTTTGTTCTATCCATATTCAAAGCTGTCTCAAAGCACTTCACGATCCAGGCCACAATCAGATCTTAGCTCAGAAAAGGAAGCCTTGTTCCCATCATGGAATAAACCGCTTAGAGGAGTCTGAGAAGCTGCTCTGAAATCCAGGGTGCTCAGCAGAGACACCCAACAACATTGAGGGGCCCTGATTTACTCCTGAATGTGTGATGAAAAGAAATTGTGTGACCGATCCTTGTGCTCCTGTGAGCCTGCAGCACAACCCTGCCTTGAGAGGCCACCACCACTCAGGAGCTCCAAGCCTCCAGCTCTTGCTTTGAATCTCTCCCCTGATTACAGAAGATACCTCAGGAAACCTCCTGGCTAAACTCTTTTTCTAAATTACATGTCTGGCCTTGGGTGGTGGTAGAAACTGCCTTGTTTGAGACTGAAACAATAGAACTCCCTCCTGCATCACTTAAAGATCTGATATAAAGCAAACAGGAGAAGGTAAAAGTATCTAACATCAGCATGAAATTTCACTTGATGACCATAATATCTCCTCCGAAATTTGCTCCAGCAGACTAAGAAAGGATGCTCTCTAGTAATTTGTACCAGTACCACATCACAATGATCTAACTTATGACCCTATATCTGAATTTTTCAGCAGAACAATACTAAGCCACCTGACCATGCGGACATTAAACCTCAGAGCAAAATTCCTCTAAACTTCTGAGTTTGCCATATCTTCCCCCAGACCTCTACCAGAATTTACCTCATGCCATTCAAGATCAGTGAGATCTTCCATTTTGTAACACTTCTATTCAGGTGAAAAAATTCAAAATGAAATAAACCTTTTCGCTGTTCAACCAGTAGATTATGCTTTGAATTTTGTGACCTGAGTTGTTTGTGAAAACAGAACTGAGGGTTTTGTCTACTTTTGCTGCTCTGCAGCTCCCTTGTCCTTTAAGAGCTCCAGCACATCTCAAGCACTTACTCAGCCTGTATAAGAACAGCATCTGTATTTTGTAATACACAACACATTTATCAGTCCAGTGCATGTGTCTGATGTGGGAGAGTGGTATCCATCCCTCCCTACAGGCAGCAGAGCTGCAACGACAGTTTTCCATGCTGCTGGGGCTAACACGGAATTCCCTGTCAAAGCACAGATTTGACTCCCTGCCTCCCAACCACCACATCAACACCTGAACTGCTGACCCTCCTGATAGCTCCAGTCAGCATAACCAGACACAAATGAACTAAACCCAAATACTGCAGGAAGAAAATGTGGGGAGGGAGGTCTTGGTTTCACAGCATGATTAAAATGTCTGTGAAAACCAACGAGGTGTGAAAGCAGAACGTTAGTCATTGTGCACAGCATCTTGCCAAGACACCTTTGTTGTTAAACTCCACTCACATTTCTCAGGAAAAATCCACTTGGCTCAGCTCACCAGCCTTGGCTTTAAAGCAGGAGTGTTGGGAGAGGGAGAGGTCAGGCTGCAGCTGCACCCTGCCACTAGAGAGAGGTGATGGGAACCCCAAACAGGACAAGTGAAAAGGCTGTTCTCCCACAAAACAAAAATTAGTGCTAATAGAATCACAGACTCCTTAAGGCTGGAAAATACCTCTGAAATCATCATCCCAACCATCAACCCAGCACTACCACAACATTCACCACTAAACCATGTTCTCAAATGGCATATCCACACACTTTTTAAATCCCTCCAGGGAGGGTGACTCTACCATGTCCCTGGAGAGCCTCTTCCAATTTTTAATAACTCCTTCAGGAAAAAAACTTTTCATAATATCTGACCTAATCCCACCCCAGCACAACTTGAGACCATTTCCTCTCATCCCATCAAACACTTAGGGCAGTTCATCTATTCTTTGGCAGAAACCTTGCAGAGATGTCCTGGTTTTGCAAGCTGTGTGTACTGGGTGCAAAGATCTCTTTTCTGGGTATTGCCAGTATTATTTTCAAAAATACAACCAGACCTCCTGTAGCACACCAAACCCAAAAAATTCTGTGTACAACACAAGAATTGTTTGCTTTTTGCCTGAAGTGTTGTGACTTCTGCATAATACCTGTGACTGACTCTTAATTTTGAGGTATGAAAAGGCAAGAAAGCCCCTGACTTTGCTTTCAGTGGAGAAAACAATGATGGTTGGAGAATGGATGACAGAGAAAGACCATGGCAGCTATTTCCAAGAGCAGCAGCCTGAGCACTGCTTACAGTGGTGCACAGACCCAGGACCTGTGCACACTGGACACACCACACCTTCACAGATCTTTGCTCTGGACTGTCTCCAAAGATAAAAAGTAGATTCCTGTCATTATATTCTTCCCAGAGAGATGAGGAAGGAAGAGGGGAGATGAAACAAATGAGAACAGAGCAATAATGGTAGTGAGCAGGACTGAAGAGAAATTGAGCAGGAATATGCTCAAACACTGGATTTAGGAAAGTAGTGCATCAGGAGATGGGGTGGAGGGAGCCCCAATGGGAAGGAATGGCCTGCAGAGAGGTCTGAAAAATGCCAGGACACCTGGTGTGTGCAAAACCTGGGTGAGCAACACTCAGTGTGTCCCTCAGGAGCATTTCTCCACCAGGGAATCTGCATCCTCCCCTGCGACTGAGCCCAGCACTCATCCTGCAGAGCAACAGCTCCTCTTTGGGGGCGGTGGGGGGGAAGAAAGGAAATAAAACAGTAAGAGAAGCAAAAAAGAAAAGCAAATATTTGATTGAACAGCAACTGCAAGCATATTTAGGGTACTTGGTAGTTCTGGATCAAATTGGTATCATTTAAGTCTATAAAGGATTAACACACTTTAGTACCTGTGTAAGAAAGGTTTTCTATTTCCCAAAGAAGGCTCTTTTCATCAGTAACTTAAAAGCTATCTTCAGTTAAGATTTTGCTTGTGTTTTCAATGTTAGTGATTAATTGCAAAACACAAACATATGGGAAGAGAATGCAGATTTACTAATACTGATTTTAATCCTAAAAAACAAAAGAAACGCTGTCACAATGCCACTGAGGCTTCACAGAAGTTTGAGGTCAAGCATTTACTTAAAATGCCTTGTAAGATCAGACCCAGTGCACTTATAAACTCCACAAGATCAATCCACTGCTAATCTGTTAAACACGTGTATAAAGCTTTGTCTGTAATCATCTAAGTGTAAAAAATCCACACTGCTCTGGAGGGAATTATTCCTGTAGCAAGTAGAAGCATCACCAAACTTTCACAGCTTGCCTGGCTTCAGTCTTTAATCCCTTTTCCCTGGAACTGAGTTAGAATTCCAAACCACAGGAACGTTTCTAGTGGCTGCTTGTTTAAACCTAATAATAAAAAAATAAATTAAAAAATCCATTTCCTCTCAGTTGCTGAATTCTCCTTTCAAAAATAAACCTCATTTTTAGCTTACCACAGCTGATACCCTCATTTTCCTTCATTTTCTCTTCTGCTTTAGAGATGGAATAAGCAGCACAAATCACACTGCTCTTGCTGTATGTGCAGTTTGGTTTGTATAGAAGGAGCTGCAACTCCACAGCATCATTTCCCTGTACAGCAGATTGCACTGACTGTTTTGACCACCACAGTCAAGTCAACAGTTGGGCAAGTGAGCCCTTCCCAACACCTCTTTCCTGACCATCTGGAGTTAAATTAGAGCTCATCAACATGCTTACATGGTTCAGATCATTACAATACACATTACCTATGCTCAGTTAAACAAAGCTGCTGCTGTCCTGCTTGTTCCCTCAGCTTTAGAGCTCCTTGCAAGAGGGCTCCTCCAGCCTCAGCCACCTCAGCATCAGTTGGTGTGCCTTGGGCAGAGCCTCTGGGATTCCCAAGCCAAGTACCCACTACCTGTGATACACACCCGTGACAGCTTTACTACAGCTTTACTCTCTTTTGGCATCAATCCCATCCCAAATTCACACTGGTCATACTGTCTGAGCTGGTGTGTAACCAGTTCATGTGGGAGCCCACCTCTGCCCTCCCAAACCAGCCTCTCCTGCACTTCCTGCTTCCATGCTCAGAATATTTGCAGCCTTTTCCACATACTCCAGCAGCAGAGCTACTACAAAGCTTTTCCTAAAGTTTGCAGGTTACTTCCTCCCCAGAGAATAAGAAAGGGAAAAATAAAAACCACCACACACCCACTCAAAGCCCCCCACATGATATTTTAAAAAATAAAAGTGAATTCTGAAAGAAAAGCAGCTGAACATAGCCCTTCACTGCGAGGCATTTACCTGAAACATTTTGTAAGCATAAATAACACGCTGCTGAGCAGGGAAGCTGAAACCTTTTCACAATATTTCTGTCTCCTCAAGAGCAGCCCAGCTGGTGCCTGGTGCAGGAGAAGGATGAGAGGCTCCCTCCCAGCGTTGCCCAGCTATGGCTTGTCACTGGGAGAAACGCAGGAGCCAGCACAGGCAGAGATCTCCTTACCTTATTTAGCCAGACGCAGTGCCCGTGAATGTCCCAGCTATACTCCATGCTGGTCATGACTGCTTTCATGCATTCACAGACTCCAGAAGCCGAGGCCGAGGGCTCGGGGCTCCTCGGAGCCGAGGTTAAGTGACAGCGGGTCCCCTTGCCCAGCCGAGGCAGACGTGGGAAGCAGCAGCGCTCCTCAGGCGGAGCGGAGCGAGCAGCTCTGGGGAATTAACACATCAAAGCCCGGCACGAAACTCCTCCAGCCCGGCACACACGGGAGGGGGATGCAGGCAGGGAGTGCAGAGCAGCATAAACCCCACCGGGAGCAAGGACAGCCCCACGCAGGTGGCATCCGGCCACCTCCACCCTCGCTCTTGTCACCAGCGCAGCTCCCTCCTCCGGACCCTCCCGGAAAGCATCCGACCCAACAGCACAGGAGAAAAAAGCAATTCCCACCCCTTCACCTGAGCACAAAGTAAACAGGAGGGGCTTTCCTAGTAATTGTAAAAGCTGCAGAACACATGCAACTAATTCACGTGTAGACACCAAGAAAAAAATGGAAGAAGTTGACTCAGCTGTGCCAGGTCTCACAAGGGGCTTTGTCTCAAGTTTATGTCCTACTTCAGAGTGATGTAAGAAGCAACAATAACAACCAACCTCTGTCCTCGGGTTCAGGTTTCAACTGACCCACTACCAGCAGCAGCATGACAAATTCTTAGTATTTTTGACCACAGAGCCCAGCTCTGACAGTCCTGCGATTATCTCAAAAACCAGTTTTATTATTATAATGAAACGTCTGCAACTACCATTGTGTTATGTTTGCCCAATTATCTCCTCATAAAAACACCCCAAACAATATTTGAGATAGCAGCAATTTTAATTAAATAATTTAGAAAATATATAAATAAGGGATAATTTGGTTCTAACAATAGTGCATAAGCAAAGGATAACCGCGGGGTACGGAGTGCAGGGCTTTTGGACCCGTGCCACCCTCTGTACGAGCTTGCCAAGTGAAGATTCCCCCCTTATATGCCATGTGTTAATACCATATTCTCCCAGTTCCGGTTCGTCATCTACCTATCTCCGCCCTCATTAACACCTTTACTGCGCATGCGCCACCACTCAGTTCGGTGGTCGCACCAGTCTTTGGGGGTCGTCTGATGAAGGCCTCTCCTCTTCTTCGATGTCCTTTAATTCACCTTTGGGTTACACATGCGCACTAAGCCAATACATCGTAAGCTAAAAGTACATATCGCTGTATCTACATATCGAAGCAATAAATCCCTTATAATTAGCATTTTTCTGGGACCCAACCAGGTTCTTGTTCATTTTTAGCATCTGTATCTTCAGTTTCTTCCTCCTGTCCTTGTGAACATCTGCCGGGGGGGGGTGGAGCCCCTCCTCTCCCTCTCTTCTTTTGGTATTACAACTTTTAACTATTTTTATTATTCCCAAATAGTAATTCTTATATGGTAGGCCCTGTCCTTGTGAACATCTGCTGGAGTGGGGGGGGGGGAGGGGGTAGAGTCCCTCCTCTCCCTCGCTTCTTTTAACATTACAACTTTTAACCATTTTATCTATTCCCAAATATTAATTACGGTACTAATATTGATTACTCTTTCAATTTTATCAGCACGAATCATACCTATTTATCACAATTGATAGAGAAAAATCTCAAAACCATGAATGCTGAATAACTCAGGAGATATCAGGAGAGCAACGGACAAGCAAAAGCTATGCTTTTTAAGTCAAACTGATTCATTTTGGATGGGAAATGGTGATTTTTGATGGGTTGTTCTAACTGTCAAAGAACTCATCCCTGATGCATGAAGATGTGACAGCAAGGCATACCCTACATGAGCCCGTATTATCTTCCAGTGTTAAAAACACATCAATCTGGATGATCACCTTTAGCAAGAAGCAGGGTCCTGTGTTTCCAGAAGCTTGGGAGGTGCATCTCTCGGGGACAAAATGCATTGCCAGCAGGGAGTGGATGATGACAGGCTGACACAGTATCACAAGACTCCTTTCATACTGCAGCTCGAGGAGAGATCCCAAACTGTTTGGTGGTAACACCCTGGTGCCACACATTAGCATAGGACCCTTTGATACACAAACTCAACATAAGCAGAAGCTGAATCAAATGACTGCACTGCACACCCACACCAGGATAATCAAACAACAAACTTGGGTTTGAAGACAGGATTTCTTTTTTTCCCCATGAATAAGAGATGATTTCTGGCTAACCAAACCGCTTCTTCCACTTGGGAATCACTCTTGCCCAAATAGGTCAGCATATCTCTGTAAGATTACAAAGCTACGCCTATCCAGCAAGGAAAATTCCTCTCTGAAAGCTAAAATCCCCTCATATTAACTCTCATTACTCCCAGCTACTCTCTGGAAGAACCAACTTAAAGGAAAAATGTCAAAATCTGCAGCTGGTCTGTGAGGCAGCAGCAACACATTGGATTGCATGAGCCACAATGGATACCTCAGCTCTAACATCATCCTCAGATGAGCTGAAAATGTTCTGTGGCCGGACTTGATGATCTTAAAGGTCTTTTCCAACCTTAATGATTCCATATGATTCAAGAAACCTTTGGAGGCCATAAAGTTTTGCTTGACTGTAAAGTCAATTTCAGAAATTCACCTATGGAGTGAAAATAATTATTAAAATATGCCGTATACTATATATATTTAAATTCACAAAGTCACTTCCAAAGCTGCACTTGATGTGGGTTTTAAAGAAAAAATATTGTTGTTATCCTGGCTCTTTCACTTCAGGGGCACCTCCTTTAAAGAGGACAAGGCACAGACCAGGACCCACATACACAAGTCATTTCAGAAGCATGGGGAAAATGGCTCTGAGGTGTGGGAAGGCACTGTCCACCCACTCCTACCCTTAACTCTTCTTTTTAACAAGACACAGTTGCTTTCCTCTTTCTGGAAAAGTAGTTGCATAAGATGTATTTTTTTAAAAAATGCAAAAAATCCCCCAGCCACATTCCAGAAAAAGTAATAACCAGAAGGAAAACTGTCTCTTGTTTGTTTCAACTGAAAAAAAACTGGAGCAATGCTCATGGTTGGAAGCAAGGTTTGCAAGAATTACTCTTCAAGAGATGGATCTATCAGCTTACAGCTGGACACAACAAGGCTGCCTTGGTCTTGGAAAATACAGAGTTTTGTTTAAAATGGTTTTGCTACTGGTGCTGATGTTAGAGATTACTCACACACTGACTGTACTGAAGCCAGAAGCTCCATTTTCACAAGAGTACAGCACATGCCTTATTAAGACGCACATTGAAATACACAAAATATTTCTGCTGACCAAGAGTATTCTGAAAAAACTCCAGAACTTTGCAATTGTTATGATCTGGCCATGGATTTCAGGCCTGGTTCCTAGTGAAAGCAAGGAGTCCACATATGTTCGAGCTCAGAAAGGTCTCAGTCCTTTTCCGGACTTGGAACAAATGGCCCTGTTTGTACTTTCACCCATGACATTCACCATTTGCACATGGAGACGCGAGCAGGGTTTCAGCAGCAGAGATCAGTTTGAGCTGCAATGACATGTTACAGTGAAACTGACTTCTTTGTGCAGCAGAGAGCTGCATGTACAACTTTTCCCAGCTCCCCTTGGAGGCCACATGATGGATTCTGTTGGAAGAGCTGTGCCAGATGTCCGGGCACTGTATGTGTGCTCTGGTGTCACGTGGCCATCTGGCACCCACCCGTTAAAAAACAAAAAGCAGCACGAGGTGTTTTAACGCACTGGCCCTTTTTTGAGTCTTTGCACACACACACACACACACACACACACACACACACTGAGAGGAGCAGAAAGGAAGAGGATCAAGGACACATGGCAACCCATTCTGGCATGGCAGGACTGAATGCTTTGCCCTATTTTACAGAAACTTTGGGTAACTGCTGTCATGCCCTTTTGCCAATGTGAGCACCAGTGGTTTGGCTGCAGGAGACAGGGGAGGATTTTTCTCCTGTGACACACTGTCTGGCAGCAGCAAACACTATTTTTGTTTTCCTCTGAGACACAAGAGGCTTGCTTACAGCCCCACATGTTCCACCATCCATCATGTTCCACCAGTTCCAGCATCCTAAGGGAATGCAACTTCATGCATGGAGGATTAAACTAGTTTCAAACAAACAAAGGTGTCTGCCCTTCCTCTCTAAGGAGGGGCATAGCTGCAAAAAACCTTCCTGCAAATCATCCAGGCACTTCATGTGACACCTCCCTGCTCAGACAGGGACTGGTGACACCAGTGACACCTGCAAATCCTGTGGCTGTAGCGCATTGTAAGTGTTAAGTTTTTCCTACAAGGGGCTTTAAGGATGACAGAGAATACAGGGTAATTATTTGAGGCAGAATAAGGAATAATTGAGGCATAGATGGAATAGCAATTTTCTGCAATCTTTGGTACTCAGAACTCCTGCACATCTTTTCCAGTGGCTGGGAGGCATTAAAGTGAATGGTACAACAGAGCCCTTCCTCTCCCATTGAGCCCATGGGTGCAATAAAAACCCACTGCTGTGTCACTGCCATCAGGTGATCCACATTGTGGATCTGAAGGGCCCCATTTCAGACCCCACCAGCCAGGCACCCCTAAATCACACATCTGCCATCACAAGGGGCAATGACTGGTCTCTACCTCATTAATCTCAGCAGGCACTGCAGTCTCAGCCATGCTGCTGGGCCCCTTTACTCCAGAATAACCTGCAGGGAGTCAGCACCACTAAACACGGCCTACAGATGACTGTGAACACCATGGGAGAGTGCAGTTTCCAAGACTGTTTATTTGGCATATTTTTTGTTTATCAAGGCCCTAGTTGCATGAAACCTGTGATGCCCACTGTGAGCAGCGAGCAGTTACAGCAATGTTCAGGGCTGTATGTCACACAGACAGGGAATGCTGATGTTAGCAGGAACTCTGCCTCTTTTAAAGATCTGACTTCAATGTCACTCCTGTCTCCTCCTCCTGATCTCAGCATTGGCTGCCACACTTTGACAGCGGGGGCAAGATCCAAATCCCACCGGAGGCAGTGGGAGAGCTCCCACGTGCTTCATTAAGTTTCAAGCATTTCCAAATGAGTAGCTCAAAGCAAAGATTTAAAAAAAGGAAAAAGAAGGCTCTTCCTTCAGATCTTTCTGCAAGGGCTACAGAAGCAAGTCCAAGGTGCCCATCTGTCCCTGCATTGCTGTGCTCAGTCCCTATGACAGCAGATGGCACAAAGGGTTGCCCAGTGCCAGCCACAGCAAACATGGCCCTGCACCCGGCAGCCCTCTGGGCTGTGACTGAGCACTGAGATCAATCCATTTGTCGAGATAAAAATGCTTTCTGCAAGATCAGCCATGACTCCAGGGAGATTGAGTCCTTCCCAGGGGGTGCAGTGCCCATCGTGGCAAGGGAGCAGGCGATGGTGGCCATCTGTCCCCACAGAAGCGGCACACAGAACACAGAGCCACCACAGTCCTGCAGCAGCCCCAGCCTTCACCAGGGCTGGCACCCCAACTTCAGCAGCACAATGTCACCTTAGCCAACACCCAGCGTGTGACACAGCAGGACCTGGCCACAGCTGCAGGATGGATTTGACAGGATATGTGGCAGTGCCCACCCGCCACTGTCACTGTGATAGCTGTGGTGAGGCTGGCTGAAAAACCAAAGTGTGACCTCTGGGAGCAACTCCTGATTTCCACTGCTGGAGTTTCCCCAAAATCAGCACACACACGGACCTCTGCAACACAAACCCTGCCACACACCATGAGTACAAGGACTCTTCCTTGGCCCTGCTTGGAAGTCACCAGTCGCAGGGCATCTGGAGGCAAACCCAGCAGCTTCTTCAAAAATGATGGTGTTTTAACTCGCCTTTTGCTAAGTACAACGTTTTATTTCCCAGGGCAGTCTTTGGGTAACCTACACTAGGATAATTGTTGATTTTTTTGGGAAAACTGAGTCTTGGGGAAAGAACTGCCTTCTCAGTTATATTTCTGTGTATTTTTAAAGTAAGGTGACAAAAACTCGCCAATTCACAAACACAGAAAACAGAAGTTTGGTTTGGTATCCAGACTGAAGGGATGCAAAGCTTACACTGTTCCACTATGTTATAAATCAGGTGAGGAAGCTCAGTAATAACACTAATCCCCACAGAAAAAAAAACACTGCCAAAAATGCTTTTTACTGAAAAGTATTCAAAACAGCTTATTTTCCCCCACGTAAGCATCTAAATCTTAAAAAAAAATCTTTCCCCAGCCCTCTAAGATGAAACTGCAGTTACCAAGAGTTGTTTGCTCCCTAGACTGAGGCACAGTGGTACATCAAAGACTGCAAAGGCCAATCCACTGCACGAGGCATTTGATCAACAGCTTTTCCAAGACTTCACAGGAGTACCTCCAAAACAAAATCTCTTTCCTGATATCCACTCTAAACTTTATAAACAGCTGTGTGAAACAGAGCCAGTCTACCCAACACCCGAAATGAGCCTGGCAGAGGCAGAACAAGGTGAGACTGTACCATTTGACTTTGGAGCCATTCAATGAGAGCCTCTGCCGTGGAGTCCGGGACCTGGCAGCGCAGCCCCTCCCTCTCATCCGCCTCCATCATCTCCAGCAAGCCCCGCAAGTCCTCCATGAGGTGCAGCACCCGCAGGCCCCCCATGAATGGGGAGGTGGGGGACTGGCAGTCAAAGATGCCATTGGAGTATTCCAGAGCCTTGGAACCTGCAGGGAGCAAAATCGCATGGGGTCAGGCATGGGAAGAGGGTTGGGTGCACCCCGAGGCTGGGGAAGGGCAGGGGTTGGTCCTGGCAGGGTTTATCCCAACCAAACTCAGCACTGGTGCTTGGGGAGGAAACTCCAGCAGGAACAAGGTGGGCTGGACCTAAGGGAATGGGAATGCCACAACCTGCCCGTGGGACTGAGGCATGGGCTGGGCTCCTGCTCCCTGGGATGAATTCCCAAGGCAGAAGGTGCTGCCAGGGATGGAACATCCTCTGCCAATGCCCTGAGTCACCCTGCAGGCACTGAATGATCCAAGTCACATTCCACTGATGGTGTCCAGAGGAAACCATGCCCAGCATTTTCCATGCAGGAATACATTATGCTCCTCCAAGGCACTGAAAATTTTTTAAAATAATAAAAAAGATGAAGATAAATTAAAAGACCCAATCACCTCTTTAAAACCAGCAATTTGACACAGTAGCACTGACATTTGCATGTTAATAAAGAGCAAAATCTCTCATTTGCATAAACTCACAGGATGCATATTTGACCTACATTAGAAGTTGCTATATATTAAGTTAGAAAGGAAACTATGAATTTAGGATTAAGGTTGATGTAAGTCAACCTAGCTAATTCCAACTGTAATTCCACTACACTGATTTGTGACCTTAATTCTGTAATACCTCACAATGAGACATGTTCATGACAGACCTTCATTTGTGCTGTCAACTTTCAGAAACTACAAGGATATGCCATATATGCACTTCTATGAACTTTCATTCACCCCATCTGGCAAGCCACAAAAATCCAAGTATTCTGCTAAATTCCCACTGAAAACAATAAAGAGAAAAATAACCTCAACAGCACATGAGCTGATATCCTTTTGTTACAATATTCCTTTATAGATCTACTCACAGACATGGGTAAATGAAGTCTGTGGTGACTTAAATCTTCCAACATCACATTTTGTTTTTATATTAAACCTCATCCTGCCATAACCAACTTGGGCTCTTGGAAACACAAATACATGATTGGATCCAAATACCAGTGTCTACTTATGGAAATTACTGAAGTCACAGCTTAAATGTATTTTTAGAGATCATCATGATCAAACTGAATCCCCTTTACATTTGCTCCTGCTATGTGTCCTTAATATCTTGAGGCAGAGAAGAGTCATTTTCAAACACCGCACAAACTGTATGACTATTTTTTCCCTAAGGAAAATTGCTTAAGTGGAACTACTAAAAATTTTATAACTGTGTTGCTACACTTGCAAGGGCATTTTTGACTGTTGACTTCTTGATCTTTCCCTCCTATGTGTTGGGTATTTATATTATTTTCTAACTCACTAGACTCAGCTTAAAAGCAGAGGTTGTATTCTTCGTAATGCCTCTCCCCGGGCAACTTACAATTTACAGGTACTTATAAAAAATTTCTAATGTTCAAGGCAGTTCCAAAATTTGGACCCGAAGCATTCCAATTTTGAAAAGAAAAAAAAAAAGAAAATTCAATTAATGTTTTAACTCTTCTGACCTGAGGGAAGTTCAGAGTAGCCATTATTGTCCTTGACTCTCCTGGTGCTCCATGCAGGAGCTGCACTGCATCACTCAGCCATTTCCAGCAGCCCTTTAGGGAGGGTAGGAGAAAACCCAATCCACGGAGCCTGTGAGAGCCTGTGCAATCCCGCCACTCTGATTGTTAATTCTAAGCTAGAATGGAAGGCACCAAAAGCAATTCCCAGCATACTCCCTTCTCTGTCTGGAACTCTGTCCTCCAGTGGGAGAAAGGAGGACCCAAAAAAGCAAAATAAACACCTGTCCCAGGTGTTTACCTGCTATAATGCCATCCATCTGCTCCAGGGCTGCAGCGAGCATGTCACTTGCATCACTCATCATCTTCTCTCTTCTCAGGAACAATCACCAGCTACACCATAAGGAGCAGTAAAACGTCAATCCTATGAGCTGGTCCAGAGCCTCAAGTCTGTAATTTAATCTGCAAAAGAGAATTTAATTTCACTGTGTGTTCTCTGAATTCAGGCATCACTGTTGTCAGATCAGAAAGAAGATTGGGATCATTTGCTGGCCACAATAAAACCCGGAGGTATTCACCACAAGGCATGGACTGAGATTGAGGAATCAAAGCACCAACCTGATGACCCAGTTTCTAGTAGCCCACAGCCTGCTCTGCCCACAGGTCCATGCCACCGACAGGGCATCCCACAGAACACCTCAGAAATCCCACCCTGGCACTTACAGGAAGCTCACAGAGAAGACACAGGCCTTCTAGCACTAAAAGGGAGCTGCAGCTCAGCAACAAACCATATGTGTGTCTGCTGTGATTTTCTCCCCAAGAAATAGAAAAAGAGAAGTCTGACCACTTGAGTGAGTTTTCTGGATGTCTGACAATCCAGAAGTTCCTGGCATGGAACTGTGTGCCTACAGGTACGATCTCTCAGGTGCCCACAGCTCACTCCTAGATGTAGTGTGCATGCACGGACATATCCCTGCTCTGAGTTTAGCAGATTCACATTGTAACAATGCAATCTGATCTCACTCTCAAACTTCTACAAGCCAGAAGTTGTCCCCAAAGGAGTATTTCCAGCAAGCTGGAAAAGCAAGCCTGCCCAACATGCTGCCTGTAGGTGAGCTAGTAAACCAGAAATCCTGATGGGCTGCAAGTTAATTTAAGCAGGTGCTTAGGAACTTGGCTGAAGCAGAGCTGCAGGGGTCAGGGACATTCCCAAACCCTCCAGCCCACCACAACAGACACACAAACCACCAACACAGCCCAGATTGCCTTGGCTTTAATCTGATACACATGAGACTGCTTTTGCTATAAATACAGCTAGGGAACAAAGCTAAACAAACACCAGGAAGGAAAACTCGCTTTTAACCTTCGCATGCCCTGCCATTTGTATTAGGCCGCACCACTGCTGACATTTGCCCCAACATGAGCAATTAAGAAAGTCGTTCACGGTATCTCTGGCATAAGTTCTGGAAAAGAGTCTACTAAAAAAGAAATCTAAACAAAAAAACTCGTTATAAACTGATTTTTCCCTCCTACAAATCACCTCATTGGTCTGACCCAGCTGGGAGGTGGCTCGTATTAGAGGCTGCCAGCCGGCTTTGCTGAAACGTTATCCTTAAAATGCCAACAAACATTTCATCTTCCACAACACCACTTTTATTACTTGAAGTAGGTCCAAACCCTAAGGTAACCTTTGAACAACAGCACAAAGACTGCTGTGCTTTTGGCAAATGCCTGGTTTTATTACGTGGTTGTCAGAGTCAGAAAGACCAAGAGAACTTTAAACAGTCAAATACCTTTAAGGGAAGATGTTGCAAATCTTAAAAACTGCAGTAGCATTGTAACTGAAGACTTTCAGCCTTCGAGAAGGAAGCCCCCAGTTCTAAACACAATGTAAACATTCAGCTTCAATCAGTATAAGACCTGCCAGAATATGCAGATCCTACAAGACAACTGGTTCGGTGCTTCCACATCTGATAAAAATGAGCAGAAAATGCAGCTTTTGCACACACATTCACTTGGACAACACTGAAGACAGTCTCTTTTTTTATCTGCTTAAGATTTCCTGGCTCTGATACCAGGTCCTGCTCAAATATGAGAGTCTATGAAGGCAGAGTGTGAACAATCTGCTGTGGATTTCCCTCCAAGGGCAAAGAACACAGAGAAAGCCCGGGGCTTCTACAGCCCCAGGCAAAACACTGATTCCTCACAGCTCTAAGTGGGAAAAGACCAACAGCACAAAGCAACCACAAACCCACAGAAGCCAATCAATGTTTGGCAATCAGAAGTGCACATGAGCTTTTCAAAGTGCATAAACACCTCATGGGGCAAGTGAAGAATACAGAGCCAGGCTCTTCTCAGAAGTGCCCAGTGACGTGGCAAGAGGCAATAGGCACATGTAAAAACACAGGGAAGTTCACCATAGGTTAAAAAGGGGAGAGGAAAAAAGACCCGAAATAAAAAGAAACCATTTTTAAAAGCCTTTTTACTATGAGGATAGCAAGTAATAGAAAGAGTTGCTCTTTTGGGGTCTCCAACCTTGGAGCTACTCACAGCCCAACTGGACCCCACGTGGCACAGCCTGTCCTAGGCATCCCTGCCTTGGGCAGGGGCTGGGCTGGAGATCTCCAGTGGTGCCTTCCCACCTCAGCATCAGTGAGCTCAGTGCAGCTCATGATCAATCATTAAACACAGTCCTGGAGGCTGGTAGGAAAAGCCAATGTAGGCTAAAACACACAAAGGAACAGAGTGCTCCCTAACCACATTTGTTCACAGCACACCCCTTGATTCTCACCTTCTGGCTAGGAAATACATGAAATGGAGACAAGTTCTGCTAATTTGTACAACTACAGCTGCTAATTTGTATTTGCACAATATAACCATGGCTCGTAGGCACAGAAAAATCACTAACCTTGCACTTCATCCAGGTACAACCACCCCTGACGTTTGCCAAAAGCAGTCCTTGCTTTCCTAAATAAGGGGTTTGTCCATGGTTGTTAGAAATCCCTGAGGCAGCCCTACTAATGGGAGCAGACAGTGGTACCAACATCATCCAAGAGACTTGCAGGTTACCTGCCTCTGCCTCCAAGGAAAGACACATTGGTTTGCACAGAGTTTCCTCCACTGCTACTCCCAAAGGAGCTGCACTGCTGAGAGCAGCAGGGAGAAATTTTAAGATAAAACTGAAGCAAAACCCTGCAAACACACAGACCTCCAAAAACTCTTCCACCACTCACAGAGCATCTGTTAGTAGCCTGACCAAGCCCACAGCTGAGAAACTTGAAGAGGTGAAATCAAAAAGAACAAAAAGCCCCCGAGGTGAACAGCTGGGGATGGCGCAACAAAATCCCACTTCCCTGGTTATTTGGTCCTAAAAGTGGCCATTGAAAACTAGCCTGGAACAGCACATCCTGCTCTGGCCATCTTCCCAGCACAGTGCAGCACATCCAGCAATCAGGAAGTAAAATTACTGTGATAGAAAAATAATACTGGAAGTATCCTTCCCTAGCAAAGGCATAGAATTATTTTTGGTCTTTGCACAACTACCACCAGCATGCAGGGAGGGGGTAGGCAGAGGGCAAAGAGGACCTCATACACCAGGGGAGCAAAGGACCAAACTGCATGGAACCAGAAAAGACAACAAACCCCAGGAGGAAGGGGTGGAAAGGGGAGATGCAGAGGGAGCCAAAGATACACAAATCAGCAATCAACAGCCTTCTGTGGGCTACGGGAAAGGGACAACAATAAAACACCAGCAGATTAATCCCTGTGCCTCCTGAAGGGCACCCTCTGACTTCCCAAACTTTGAGAAAAGCCTCAGCTGGCCACTGAGGCAGCAGAGCTTTTCCAGTATGTATGTTCCACTCTTTCCTCTTTATGGCTTTGGTCTAATACAAATAAAACCTAAGAGAAAACTTAAGGCTTTGGGGTTTTTTTTTGGCAAGGATTAAGGAAAGCTACACAGGTAACACGAACAAAAATCCATCCTGGAGGAGTGCAGTGGAACACCTTAGGAAAATAATGCATAGCTAATGATGACAAGCAGTTTAACTTCCCTTCATCCACAAAAGCAAGAAGGGGAAAAAGCGTAATTTTAACACAGATTGATGTATGGCACGGCAGATAAATGAGATATCAAGGCGCACACAGGAGACAGAAAGGCAGATGCATGAAATCCACCCCTGGTATAACGTCACTGACAACACACCTGAGAGGAAAGTACTGACAGTGCCCTGCCTGACAGACAGTTTAAAATAAGTTTTCTTTTGCTTTCCAAGAAAATGACAACACTTACCTTCCTGTGTGCACAACCAGCGCCGAGTGGGGTGTGGGGGGTTGTTTGTACAGAGGCAGATCCCCCTTTTAGAGCTCCCAGCTGAATACCCTGCTCATGCTGACAAGAACAAGCATCTCTTTGTCAAGCCTGTGTTTACAAGCCACCATTAAAAAACCCAAAAATAAAATACAAATGCAGCTCTCTCCGCTATCATTTGTGATTAATCTTATTACTAGCTGCCATTTCTACCTCATCCCTAGCTGTAACAGAGAAAACATAATGTGGTCTTACTTGTTTAATGTCCCTTCCTCTGGTTCAAACGCACCAGCCGGTTGCTAGGGCTGTGCTGTTCACTTTTCAGTAGGTGGAGATTTTTTTATTTTCATTTTTGAATGACATACAAACCCTCTGGCTACAGCGCTGGTGAAGACGTATTCCAAATGACTTAGAGAGAAAACAAAATGCTGCCCTGCAAATAAACACAAGGAAAGCTGGAAAGAAAACCCCAACAAGAGGCTCTGTGAATGGAACTGCAGTCTGCTGGATGCAAACTGGAAACCTGCCTGGATATGGATTTCTAAATCTGATATTTAATTAAGATGGCAGACTTCAAAAAGAAGGAAAAAAAAGTGCTTCAGCATTTTACATATGTAGGAAATGGTAGTTTTCCCACCCAGAGGCTGCCTCTTTCCTAGATCAAACAGCACACACAGAGGCATTGAGGGCCAACATCCTGGAGCCCATTTTTTTGTTATTTTGGGGGTGGTCTCATCCTGGATCTCCACCTGCAAAACACACCACACTTTAAAGCCCAGAGGTACTCAGACTTGAAGGGAATCAGCTGCCTGCTGGCAGGTCGCAAGGCCCAGAGGACACACCGTGCTCTGGATGTCACCCAGAGGACACACCGTGCCCTGATGTCACGGCTCTGAGGAAGGGAGGGCTGGCCTTTTGTCCCACTTGCCTTCCTCTTTGTGCACATGGGCTGCAAATGCTCAGTGTTGGGAAATAAAGCATCAGCTACAGATTATTTTTATGACATGATGCAGTAAGATGGATGACTTAAGTTCCCCAGCTCTCCCATTCACACATAACACTCCTTAAGCCAGGAAGTTTTCATACACAGAAATTAAAAACCTTGATTAGGGCTTGTTTCTGAGGGCTGTTAAGAGTAAAAAAAGACCCCCAGGAGCTGGCTGTCACCCCAGAGCAGCCTAACACAAAAGTAAAATAAAAAATTAAGAGAAACTGCAGTCATGTTTTCTGGGCAGAGTGGAGGAAAAGAACCTGTTCCACAGCAAAAGTAACACCCTAAATGCTGTCAAAATCCATGTCCTGCCTTCTGAGTGCTACATGGACCAGATGACTGCATGAGAGGTCTAAAGCAACTTCTGAATTAATCTCTTTTGCCTCACGACACTAAAACAACACATCCTTAGCAATTAACTTTTACAACATAAAGCTCTATTTCACGAAGACAAATGTCATTTTAGACACATCTACTTCTGCTTTTTCTGGCAGGCCAGAAGAGAAACACAAACACATGGAGACTTATTTACAAAATACATTTCAATCACAATTGCAAACAGTTTCAAATGAATTCAATCCAAATCCCTGGCACAGTTTCTCATGGGATGTTTTGAAGATGCTCAACTACAATGCCACCAGTCAGTAGCAGTTTACTAATGAATATATTTGGGTAATTTACACTATGAATCATTAACATTTCTTCTAATGTAAATGATGACTCCATTTCATTCCTTCCAGGCCTGGAAGAAGAAACTAAAAAAGAAAATGGATGCTAGCTGAATACATTGCTCTGGTGTTTTGAAAGAAAAGAACAAATTAAATTTTAAAAGTCAAGTTAGGAAATATTGGAAATACCTCAATGGGAATAATATAGAGAATATCTTTGTTTGAGGCAGGGAGGGGAATCTAGTAAGGTCCCAGATATGCTTTTAGCCAAGTAATTCAGACATTGTCCCCCTTACCCAAGGTCATCATGTGGAGCCAGGTGTATCCATAACATTATTATGGATAAAAACAACACAAATGTTGTCAAAGGCTTACTTTAAACTGATTATGTCTATTTATTTTTATAACTAAAATTGTTGTTGAATTTGCTGAGCTGTAGTCAATTACATCAAAGCAATACTGCTCTCCTATTACGCAGGACTACAAACAAAGCAACAAATGTCCCTTTGTTCCCTAAGCCTAGATCCTTTCTTTGTTCCCTGAATTTCATTATTTCTTTATTATACAACAAAGGCTATTTATTTCCTTTAACTGATAAAAATGAATGGAAGCCCACTGATGACAAAAGCCCATCCCATAAGTATGTAAGAAACATGTCGAGATAAAAGGTTTCAAGCTGTAGAAATTACTTTAAAGTACTTTAAGAGCACAAAACACAGAAGTCTTTCCAAAATATAAATGTTTATACCTGGGAAAAACTTACCTCAAATCACACAACTTTTACTACAAACCAGCTGAGTCACATTCTGCACTTTTCCTTAACATTTGTTAAACACTCTGGTCATAAATCAGAAGCTCAGCCTTGACAAGATAAGCATCCTTGAGATCCTTTGACAGAGATGCATACACAGCAAACAGCTTATGTAAACACCGAAAGCCTCTGAGTCAAGGTTTATGGCTTAGATTCATATCCACTTACAAAACAAACCCTTTATTTGGGTCTCCAGCACTGAAATCACTCCAGTTGCTTATCTCGGCTACCCTACTCCAGCAGCTCTTTTGTTGCTGTTGTTGCAATTGAAAGGAAATTTAGAAACCCAGGTTTTACACTGGCAGGTGATGTTGTTTTGTGGGCTCTGAGTGCTGTGACAAGGAGGCAGCTCCTTACCTGCACAGCAGCTGTGTGATGCTAATACCTGTCTGCACACTCCCTTCAGACTCACTTTCATTCTTTTCACACATGCAATCCAAGGTCAAATGAAGCCTGGTTAAAAAACAAACCAAAACAAAAACCACCCCCACAGACCACTTCAAGCTGTTCCTGTTTTACTGGTTAACTGGTTATTAGTCTTCAACTTCTCACCTCAGAAAGCCTGAGAACCAGTACATTATTTTCTCACTTGTTTTGCTTGGGTCCACTGATTAGAAAAACAAATGAGATTTTCATCCCTGACTCCAAGACTGCTAATTCAAGCAAGGAAATGCCTCACATTCCCCAGCAAGATGTTACTGACACACTGTGGCCACACAGGCTACTAAGCAAAAGGGGCACTGTTAGGCGACAGGCCAAAAGGTAGTTCTCAAAAACACCTTAAAACCCACCTAGTCCTGAGCACTGACCCACATTTAGATCCCATTTCATTGCTTGTTCCACTTTCTTTCAATGAGCTGCATCCAAAGGTCAACTTCACAAGCCTCCAGATTTGAAAGGATTTGGCTCTAGATTTTGGACCTTCATGTCCAAGAGTTTCCAGATGCACACTTTCAGAGTTGACACCCCACAAAGCAGAAGTGGAGGGCACCAGCCATAAAAAGTCCATGAATAAATAAAATACAATTAGCCTGAACAGTGTTTTAATAAGTGTCTGCAGAAAACAACAAAAAGTCCAATGCCTTGTAATTTTTCAGCTTTAACTGTTACAAATGGAAAATCTGCGTATGTATTGCATCTTTCCCCTTCTATCTGCCTCCGATTTTGCTGTGTTAAGATTTACCTTTCAGGAGTGTTACGCAAAACAAGAGTGTGATATCTGAAGCACAGCTCTGTGTGTGAGGATACTTTTGTTTCTCAAAGATTCATGATCTCTGAGAACTTGAGGCTGCCAGTCCCACCACTGCACCACTGCCACAACATGATTTACCATATCAACTCTCCTGGCATTTTAAGAATGACGCAAAGTAAAATTCAACTTGGTTAAGGAATCTTTTTTTTTGACATGTAATAGAATGGGACTGAATTTTAATGAGTAAAAAATAGGGGAAAAGTGAAAAACAATAAATTGTAGGCTAACTCGGATTTTCTCTTTTTCTCCTCAAAAACTTATGGACCTCTTCATCTTCTCCTAAACTGAAGCACTTTGCCAATAACTCACACTGGAGCTTTGCCAACAGCCTTTGTTTAGGTAGCACAATTGGAATCTGAGAGAGTCCACATCCAGACAAGCTGCTTTAGGCAGTGCATGGACTTTAATCACTATTAAAAATTGACATTCCTGAAATACTCAAAGTGGGTTCAAAACACAGACTTCAAATTTTGCATTAGTTCTCAGCTTCAAAAAGGGACAAGTGGTTCATGAGGAAAATACTCAGAAAAGTGTGTTTGTTCTCCCCAGACAGTGACCTCTGACGTTTGATAACTGCAGAGTGCTATCCCACTGCCAGCCAGAGCTGCCACAGACCCTGCAGAGCAAGGCACTCCTGGCTGCACAAGGATGGGATACCTCTTGCCCAGGCAGTGTGGCTCTGTGGGGATGCACTCACTCATCCCCTCAGGACCATGCTCTCCTTGCTCTGGGACACAGCCTGTGTTGACTGCCCAGCCCCAGAGTCACTTGTTGATGTTAGGGTGAAGAAGAAGTACACACCAACAGGGCATTTTCCCACCACTGCCCTTCCCACACTTTCTCTCAACTACTTCTCTTCCCCACATCTCTTCTCCAATCCCTAGGGAAAGCACAGCTCCAGGGATTTCAGTAACGCTGCAGTAAGCAAAGTTTTTTATTCCTTTTTATTTTCAGACAGGGAGCAGAGCACTGTTGATTTTGTCTTGCCTTTTCAACACCAAAATCCCAGTGCCAAGAGATGAAGGACAAAAGCTGTGTGCTCTCAGCTTCAAGAGAGGGCCTTTCTCTTCTGACTGCTGCACTGGGGAGTGGCAAGCAAACAAATCCCCAAACCCCCACTACCACTACAGTGCAGATTTAAGGAACCATATGCTGCCCTCATCATTGCTTGGCTGGGGAGCTGCGTGTCCTGCCTACCCTTGTACCAACTTTGCTCCTCAGCACAGAAGCAATTTAGCAGCCAGGACACAGGAAACAGCTCTTCTGCTGCTCATTCCTTTCTCCTGAAAGCCTACAGGTGGCTCTTAGGGGTAGAGAGGCTGTCCTCTCCATCCTCCTCTTGCACAACTGACACCTTCTCACCATCTCTTGCAAAAAGATGGTTTCAGTCTTGGTGCTCTGCAGCTTCCAGCATCACCCAACGCAAAAAAATCTCAGTGAAGCAGGGGCTGAGCTGTGCTTGGGGCTCAGAGTTCACAAGACAAAGACACCAGTACTATGTGAATTGAAACAACACTGGGGTGGGCTGGAGGGCTACATGGGTGAGGATAATATGCTCATGGTTGATACTGAAGGATAGGAGTGCTTCACCAGAAAGGCAGACGGAGGCAGCAGATCAGCAGCAAGCCAGAGCTGTGGCCTCTGCAGGAACAGAGCTTTAAACACAACTGGGCCCAGCCCTGCACTCTCCTCTTTCTCCTGCAGAAGAAGAGGAGAGAAACTGTGGGGAAAAAAGGCTGGAAAAGAAAGGGAATTCTTTTTGCTGCTTCCCATGTAAGAGAGAAAGGTCTAGGGATGGAAGGGAGCAGCCACTGTCCATCCCATGGACAGGCCTCTGGGCACATGTAGGAGGGGGGAATATCCCACCCCTCACCCCATCAGCAAGATGAGCACAAAGTGCTGGCTTTGCACCTGAGGAAGATGCAGTCCATGGGATGAAGACAAATCTTAGCACTCAGAAAAATAAGACATGCTTGCATCGCATCAAAAGATGTGTGATACCAGCTGGGGCAGAACTGCAGCTGCTGCAAATCTACATGGACTTCTCTGGGATAACAAGGTACTGAGACTGGAGTTATTTACTGCAGGCATTCTAAGTGTGAAACAATTTTTTTAAATTATATAGAACAACGAAAAATGCATGTTTCTTTAGATACAGCAATAAACTGTGGTTTATTACTGACCTTACCAATAGTGGGCTGCCTTTACCAGACAGGGTTGTAACACATTAAAATGGAGAAGAAGATAACTTGTAAGAGCAGTTTACAAGAAAATTTACAGACCAATTGCAGCCGTTCAGCGTGAATACACCTATAAATCACCTGGTCTGGGTATCCAGAGCAGTCTAATTGAAGCAAGGGGCTACAAAACCTTCTTTGTAGGCATAGGATCAGCAGTGGATGGGTTAGCACGCAGCACAAGTGGGGCCATGATCCAAGTCAACAAGTCTGAAGCAAACTTAGGTGTGGCTAAATCCCACGACAACAATAATATTGAAATACCATCACATGCAAGAGCTGAACTGCCCCTCTCCATTATTAAATATCTGCCACATGTTTAAGCCAGTCAGGTTTACAGACTCTTCTGGAAAGCCAGTTTGAGGGGTAAACCCTCAAACTCTCTGAAAACTCGAGGTCTTACAGAGGAGTCATTCCAGCAGGATATTAGTTTTCATAAAGAAAGAATAGCATTACTGAGGCACGTGGTTGCTGAAGGAAGTTTTGTGAACTATGAATATCCTGAAAGTTTGAACACAGAAAGGCCCTTATTTGACATGAAATATAGTAAGGCATAGAAGGGAAGGAAGGCATGGGGAAGCAAGATCACCTGACTTTAAAAAAGTCTGCATTAGAGAAAAAAAAATCCTGACTGTTTAACTGTTTCCACTCCCTTGACCTACAGATCTAATTAAAATAAGCCTTCAAAAACAATATTAAAAATTAATAATATTTTAAGATGTTTTTATTAAAACACTGAATAAATTCAAAGATGTTTTTATGACATTGAAACAACAGTGAGGCTGCTTTTGGTCTTTCTAAGTTGTATTGTGAGAAAGTGGCTCTTGTGTAACTTCTTAGTTTTCTAACTTTCCACAGTTTCACTGTAAGAAATTATATCAAGAATGGAACAATACATCTAGGATTAAAAGCTCCCAAGCCCGTTGTTTATACACATCTAATTAGCTCCTCCTGCACACATACACAGACACCCCTCCTTGAGCACTGGGAACTGCTAATATAATTCCTGCAATTAAAAACTTCAATGCCAGAATCCTTGTCTGCCAAAAGGAAAAACAACAACCACTCTCCTCCAGCACAGCTGGGCATGTTTGTACAGGAGTGGATGCCCAACCCAAAAACAAAGCTCAGCTCCAAGATCTGAACTCTCCCAAAGTTCAAGGTATTTATTAGAAACCTGCAATCCAGCACCACAGACCACCTTGGACTCCAGTAGAGCAACCAATGCAAATCAGAAGTTTGGGGAGTTTACACACTGTGGTTTTGTTCAGCCATACCAGAGACCTCTGCTGATCATGGGATAACAGTGCTGAACAAGTCTCACTCAGTAACAGCTTTTGCTTTGGTTTCCCCCTCAGAGACTGTATTAACTTTTGTTATGTCAGGGACACTGGCAGTGCAGAGAGATGGGTGAAGGACAACTCGCCTGCCACCATGTGAAAGCAAAACTAGCACAGAATAGTTCAAGGCCAACATTCATAAAGTCTTGGATGTATTAATGACCCTCAGTATTTCCATACAAATCTTCCTCTGAATACATAATCTCAAGATAAAGCTTCAAAAACCTTGAGGGATCAGATACACTTATAATGTTACATTTCTTTGAAGTACTTTTCCCTTTGTATTTTGACCACACTTCAAAGTTTTCCAACTTACATACAAATTAAATTAGACATCTGATGCCAAAAGAAGCAGACACTGAAAGTGTTTCACACTTTCCCAACCTTTGGGGGTGCTGGGGCAAGACTCAGTCTCATAGAAAGAAAGGTATATATTAACCATAGGCTGATTTTTACTACACCAGCTGGCCAAGGAGGAGTTCTTCATGTATCAAAGGTCTAACAGAACCAGGGTACACCTCAAGCCCACACCTGTGGCTGAAGACCCTGGTCCCAAAAAACAACACAAGTTTAATCTGTAGGACTCAAACTGACTTGCTGCCATCAAGTGGGAATTTGTGATTAATAGAAGCGCCCAGTGCAGGAAGGCAACAGGAGGGAGGAGGCTGGAACAAAACCAAGGTACACCAGCACTGGCAATACCCTTATGTGGTTTAATTGGGGTGAGCGGATCATCTTCAATGGTTTTCTTAAGAGGGAAAGGGAAAAGCTCAACCCAACTCCCAAACACTGAGAAAGTTGCCATGGAAACTGATAGGAGGTGGCTGGCAAGATGCACCAGGTTTTGTGCTTCCATCGAAGACCTTTTTGGAACCATTGGAATAAAAGAATGATCCTAGAACTGTCCTCTACTACCATGCCAAAAAACCCCATAGGAAACAAAGCAACCAGAGGAATGCAAAACCCCACCCCAAAGAACAGAAGTACATAAATCATTGCATTTTCTCATCATGAATAGCAGCTTCCTCAGCAACCACACCAACATCTGGGGCCAAATCCTTTGCGGTATATGAGGAGACACTGGAATTACCTGGAGATAATCCTGCATGTTCTCAAGCACTAAATGAGTTTTAAAATGTTGGTTCCTGCTTTATATATAACAGATCTATACAAATAACTATTTAAAACTATTGTCTCCTGAGCGTCCTGTTTTGGGGCTGAGTATTTTTCCATGTGTTTACTGAGCCATCACTGGAGGGACAGTTTCAGGGAGGTTATATTTAGCTCTGAAGGACTAAAGACATTTTTTCCCTGGCTAAAGTTAGGAAGGGATCCTCCCTTAGAGGAGGATCTTACACTAACTCTGCTGAAAATAAAAAAGCACTGAGACAAGTCTAGTTTGGGCTTGCAGAAGACACTGGTGAGGCCAAAGCCTCAGCCATGATTATCCTGCTGCTTGAAATGGGAAAAGTAAATCCAAAACTGGAACGAATGTTTGCTTTACATGTACAACAGAACTACAGTTTCATCCCTGTTTAGGAAAAGAAACATCCCTTATTTCAGGGTGGAATTGTCACACATCTTCACACAGAGTTCGTGTCAGTACAGCTCCTCTCAGGGACAGCTCAATGTTTATTTACCACTCCATGGAAGCAGCCTGCAGCAGGGGCATTTTGGCAGCTCTGCATGGCTGCCACTTCAGTCACTGGACAGAAATGGGGACAGCTCCACATCACAAGCACATTGAAGTGCTCACAGAAAAATCCATTGCTGCACCCACCTTACAAAACCCCTTCAGTTACCACCCTCCTTTCAGTACAAAACTGCCACTTACCTACATGGATTCATCCACTTCAAGATTTTCCTGGTAAGATACGGCAAAACCACAGACCATGGTGGTTTACCTCAGAGAGGTTCAGGTCTTGTTGATAAACTCTGTTATTTTTGCAAATTAATTCCTATCATAGAATCAGAGAATGGTTTGGGTTGGAAGGAATGTTAAAGATCATCAAGTTCCATCCCCCTGCCATGGGCAGGGACATCTTCCACTATCCCAGGTTGCTCAGAGCTCCATCCAAAGTGGTCTTGGACACTGCCAGGGATGGGGCAGCCACAGCTGCTCTGGACAAACTGTGCCAGGGCATCACCACCCTCTCAGGGAAGAGGTTTTTCGCAATAGCCAATCTAAACCTGCTCTCTGTCAGTGTGAACCCATTCCCTCTTGTCCTGTCACTGCAGGCCCTTGTAAAGAGTCCCTCTCCATCTTTCCTGTGGGCTCCCCTTCAGACACTGCAAGGCCACAATGAGGTCACCCCAAAGCCTTCTCTTCTCCAGGCTGAACAATCCCAATTCCCTCAGCCTTTCCTCCCAGCAGAGCTGCTCCATCCCTCTGATCCCCTTGGTGTCCCTGCTCTGGCCTGGCTCCAGCAGCTCCCTGTCCTTCCTGTGCTGGCCCAGGGCTGGATGCAGCCCTGCAGGGGGGGCTCAGCAGAGAGGGGCAGAGGGGCAGAATCCCCCCTGCCCTGCTGCCCTGGGTGCAGCCCAGGATGCATGCCTTAACACCAGTGTGCTCCCTCCTGGTGCACTACAGCTTTGGAAGTATTGAAATACCTTGGAAATCCTGCACTACTGAAATGTTATTTAGTGTGTTTCAGACAATGATCTCTTCTCTCTGGTAACCAGGGACAGGACTTGAGGGAGCAGTACAGACCTGTGTCAGGAAGTTTAGATTGGGGCTTTTACAAGCACAGACAGAAAAAGAAGGGAAAAAATGTCAGAACAGGTATCTCTGCATGGTAACAAACAGAGATCTCTGGCAGAGGAAGTATCTAAGTCATGCTGTTGGATTTTAGGATTTGTTTTTTGCCCTTTATTAAAACTTTTGGCAGTTCTAAGTTTCTGTTTCCTGCAAAAGTCTCAATGATCATAAATGCATTTAGGCCTCTCCTAGTATTTTAATAAAATATCAGTTCCTGCTCCTCTACTTGACTTGCAGGCAAAATCTGCCATTTTAAGGAGATAATCGTAAGCAGCTTTCTGAGAAATGTCAAGAATTCTAAATTGCCATTTCTGCGCTCTGGTTTGGGCTGGATATTTTTCCCTCTCCCCTAATATTCTATTTAAATTGTCCTTAAAAAGAAAATGGAGTGTTGCCCAAGATGTAGCAGCATGATCTGCAGTATTTTACAGATTGCAAGATCTTAATCCATATTTTCAGCTAATTAAAAACCTTCCAAAAAGGAGGGGCTTAATTCCCTGTTGCAGTATTGTGTCTAAAAAAATCAAGACTTGTGAAAGCAACATGAACAAGGCAATTATTTCCATGGCATCCTGTTTTTCTAAACTAAGTCTCAGTACCAACGAAACAAGAGCTGATGTCCAGTCACACTTGTAACCATTGATGAGGAGTGGAAGGAAGAGATTTAGCACAAGTGTGCACTTGGCAGGGAAGAAAGAGGTGTGAGTAAGGGACCTGGGATATCTTCAAACATTGAGTAAACAATTAATGAAGACAACCTGATCTGACCATGCACCTGAGGGCTTGAGGAGGAGACATTCACCACCAGCCTGACAGTGAGTGACCAGTGACTTGTGACCAGAGGGCTGCGCTCCAGCTTCCTAGGCTGCCCAGGGAGCTTGCAGGGGCAAGGAGGAAAACCAATAGATCATGGGACAGAGGGCTTCTTCAGGCCTGAAACCAGTACTGAGAAGCCATGGCCTGACAGCTGCAATCCTCCTTCCTGCCAGAGGAAACAATTCCACATGGTTGCTGGCGAGTTCCCATGCCACAGGCACTCCTCAGGCTGTACTCAGCAGTGGTTCTGGCAGCTGAGACCCCCTGCTCTGTACTCACACAACACCTTAACCTGTGGTAACCCTGCCCAAGAGGCTCCCCTGGTACTGCAACACTGTGGGCCAAGGCAGGAAACTTCTATCTTACTCAACAATTTTTAACTTGTACACAGCAGTGTGCCAATAATATGCTGTAAAACAGCCATTATTTTCCCAATTCCAGCTGCCAACCTCAAGAGAGCTAACCTGACTGATATGAAGACAGATATGAAGGTAAAGAAAACTGGGCATTAAATCAAAACAAACAGCTTAGCTAAACCAGTCACCCTGAAGGGCTTAGGTTAAAAGTTGCTCACCTGAGCTGAGGTGCCTGTTACTCTGGTCTTCATGACTATTTTAAGGGGTGAGCCTACCCAGGTAGAGCACACATTCAACTTATGGCAAAAGTCTTATCAGTGGGAACTTCTCACTTGTGGGAATTTTGCACTAGTGAGGAAAAAGGTCAGCACTCTATGTAGCAACAGCATCCAGGAATCTGAAGCATGGCTTCACACTGCTGCTAAAGCCAAGCTCAGTGCAAATGGATATTTAACTTGTGCCTGAGAAATTTTTATCTCATCAACAATCAATGCAATACTCCTCTGCAGATTTCAAAACACTCATTTCAAATCCTTTACAACTGGCCACGGTACAGGGGACAGAAGAGTCAACTGATTTCTCATTGGCACTCATTGGTGCTCTGTTGAAGTCAGAAAATACCAAGTAACAACAGAAAAAGAGGAACACACCCAGCATGCATGTCAGAACGCACAGGGCACCACAAGGACGTCAGCGGTATCTCTGCATCTGCTTGTTCCCTGGAAACTTCTTGTCCAAGAACTGTGACCCAGCCTGGTGCTCCTCTGCTTGCAAGATCTGACAATATCCCAGGATGCCGGTGTGGCTGCGGGCCAGCAACCTGGTGCTCCAAAGAGCCACATGCAAATGTCTGCTGAGGGTAACATGACCACACACGTTCCCTCTCCTGCTGTAACAACAGCAAGGCTCCAAACTCCTCCTGGATAACACAGGAGACAACGCAGCCATATCCCAGTGCTCCCTGGCGTGAATCATGGCATTCACTAGGGCTGTCACAACACTGTGAATTATACACAGCACACACCCTTAACAGCACAAACCTCAGAGCTATCTCCATGTTCTGTGGCAGCAGAGATTAACACATGTTGACAACTGATCAGATAGGGGAACCATTAGAGGAGACAGATGCAGCCCACTACTGCTGTTTGTTGTGTACCTACACGGTTTCTCGCTGTCAGAACTGACTGCACTCGTAGTTTCTCCTGATGCAGCAATGTTGTTGGGCTTCCCTTTCCCATCCTCTCAACCGGCAGCTATTTCAGTTGCTCAAACCAGTGCTGCCCCAGCCTTTAGTGACAGGGGGATAATCACTGGCTGACAATGTCCTGCTAACAGGAAAACACACCTTAATATTGCACCAAGAAACCCCTTGGCATCAGGCACCTGATCCAGGTGAGTGCTTGCAGGAACTATCTGGAGGACACAATACCACATTTGTGCTGGAGTGTGCACATCACTCCTCCCAATTCCCTGCCCAGAGCACTGCAGCACAGCTGGCAGAGATTCTGTGAATGGCAGCACAGCTGCAAAGAAGGCCCCTAAGGGAAATTATGAGATAGGCTACAGAGGAGTGGGAACATTCAAGTGTAGCTACTCTAGATACTCACAGGACGCAAAGGTGTTAAGTTTACACACAACACACTCCTTGATCAAAAAAATATGAGAAGAGAAGGTTTCATACAGATCTCATAGCAGCCTTCCATTATCTGAAGGGGGCCTACAAGGAAGCTGGGGAGGGAGTCTTCATTAGGAACTGGAGTGACAGATAAGGGGGAAATGGCTTCACACTGAGAGAGGAGGTTTAGATTAGATATTAATAAAAAATTCTTCCCTGTGAGGGTGATGAGGCCCTGGCACAGGTTGCCCAGAGAAGCTGTGTCTGCCCCTGGATCCCTGGAAGTGCCCACGATGGGGCTCTGAGCAGCCCTGGATAGTGGAAGATGTTCCCTGCCCATGGCAGGGGGTTGGAACTGGATGGGCTTTGATGTCCTTTCAAACCCAAACCATTCTATGATTCTATAAATTCCATTAGTGTCCAAAATCTTAAAGGGAAGCAATAAAACACCAGCACATTGTTGCACTGTGAAGGACAGGCTGGGAAAGGGCAACAGCAGGACAAGGGCAAGGGAGGAACCGTGGAAATCTCTGCTGAGGTCTTGGGAGCAAAATGCAACCAAATCCACAAAGAGGCTCCTGCAAGCACTTGCAAGCTGCCAATTTGCTCTGTTGCCAGACTATTCTGGGGCTGAAACACCGACAGTCAACAAAGCTCTTCCTCAGACAGGGATGCAGCATGCCCACCTATCAGAGCTTCATCTCCTGTTGTTAGGTGGGAACAGATACAAGGACACCAAGCTGCCGTAAGCTCGGTTTTGGTATTCCTGGCAACGCTGCAGCACCGGATGGGATGTACCACACTATTTTCTGTCCTCACAGGAACAGACAGCTGTTCACTGCCCAGATGGCAGAACCAGGATGGCTGCTTTACTACTGCCATCCCCCAGTGTCCCTCAGGCACAGTGACACCAAGGGCATGTCAAGCCTCGGCCGCTCGGCATCCAGCCAAGCAGGCAAACCAGCCAAAACACCCCTGGCACTGAGCCCTGGGAGTGGAGCCAGGAATGGTTGCCCAGTCCTGCAGCAGAGTTGAACTTTCCAAATATTTTGAACAGCTCCTTATCAGCAAAGCAGCTTTGCACCAGCTCAGCATTTCACAGTGTTTATAATCTGGTTCCCTTAAATTGGATTGACGGCCGAGCAGAACCACAGCCTGAAATAGCAACAGTCTCTCTGTTGGCACAGGAGCTTCTCAGCAAGACCCACCCAGCCTGAGATCAGCAAGTTGCACAAGCCCACATTTGATGTCAAGCATGTTTCTAATGTCACTGAAGTCAATGCTGCTGAGAACATGCTTAACACTGGATTCCTGTTTAACCAAGAGACCAAAAGAGGACCTCAAAATACAGATCCTGGCAGCTTTGTGCAATGTGTGGGAGCCATCAGTAATAAATAGCAGCCCTCTCCTCACCTCGACAGACTTCAGACCACCTGCCAGGCATGGCCTCTGTCACAAACACAACATGAGCGAATCTTCACAAAGATCCTGATCATTGTTGCGACAATCTGCCTTCCTTCACCACTTAGAGGCACCACCAGAGCACAGCTCTGGGGGGGTGTGTGTGTGCGTGTCTGAGACCATGGAAACACTGAAGTTCCAAAACTCACACCAAGTCTGCAACAAAGACATGTTCACTTCCAATACGGATCTTGCTCCACATCACTCTGGTTCAGTGTGACACCACCATCACATAGAAAGGTAACTTCTTTACCAAGATATTTCAAGGCAAAATTTACTTAGGGTTACACAGAGCCACTGTTACTGCATACAGAACACAAACCAAAAATCACTCAGTGAATCAGGGCAAACAAGTGCTGCTCTGTTGCACTGAGGGAGTTCACAGGGTGGGAGAGCAGGCTGTGTCTGGGAAAGGCAATGAGTCACAGAAAGCCTTCACTGAACTAAGCTCACCCATCTGCCCAGCATTCAGACAGCACCTGAGCTAAAAGTTAACAGCCTGTGCCCCTCATGGTGTAGAGAAAACAAGCACTGGCCACTGAGTCACCACCCCATGGGGACAACCTGCAGTATTAGCACCCTTAGTGTATCAGGGACTGACTTTAGCTACTGCTGCTTATATGACTATTGGTTCCACTGCTGTTACTTAAGAACAGTTGCTAAGGACATGAGGAAAAGCACCTCCTTCAGGTGTCAGATTGGAAGGTTCTCCAGACATTAGAGATCTTGGATGATGCCCACCTGCCACAGCAAGGATGATTCCACTCCCAAATTCTCATCTTGTCCCAGCCAGCGCTGCTCACTGTAGGTCTCAGAGGAACAACTTTATCTCTTTCAAATAGGGTGTTGGAGGGCATCAGCCTAAATCCCTACTGCTTAATGTACCTCCAAGTGGTGGGCACTGACCTCCTCAGGGTGTGGAAAGAAGGGTGTTTCCCAACTACCCCATTACACACCTCAGAAGAGGTGTACCACAGGACGATCAGGCCTTTGGAATATGGCAATTGTTGTGCTATCCTAGGGAAACAGACAGAATTCTCTGGCCTTACCATTACAGTAAACACTAGATGCTTCAACTGAACTTGCTCTCCCCTCATGAGGTAAGGCTATTTCCTACTTTCTTCCAGTAACTCAGATTTGTCTATGTCCTATTTTTGGTTTCCAAATTAAGAATATTGCTCATTACCAGATTATATGGCATTTATTCTGAGGAGCAAGAGATACTGATGCAGCTAAAAATTCAATATAAAGACCCTGTGGATATAAACCATGACATTTATATACCAGATTAATAAGCACTAAGAGGAATTTCTGATGTAGGGCACATGACCCTCCCTTCATTTCAAAAGCAATTATTTTAACACCATGTTTTCAAAGTGTGATGTGTCCTTGGAAACACTGGCAGATAGACAGCTTTAACAAAAAAGCTTCCAAATCCTGGAAGGACAATTTCACGTGCATCTCCGGTTTTGAGATAAGAGCATCTGGAGCGAGTGCGTGGGCTGGCCAGCAGATAAGCAGGCTGAGACAAACACCAATTTAATGCAGAGTGGGTCTGAGCCTCCATTAGAAAGAGGGGAAAGACTGGACACAGAGTTCCAGCTCCAGCCCATCTCCAGCAGCATCCAGTACCTCTCCCACTGCTGTCACTGCCAGGTTTCTGGAGCCTCTCACTGCTCAGAGTGGCCCTTGCCTTTCACACCTTGTCACCTACCCCTTGATATTCTCCAGACAGCTCAGCCTGGAAGCCACTTCCTTGCTCATTTTAGATGGCCAGCTTACAGCTGGAATCCCCCCAGAGAACACAGCCAGGCTCCCTAGTTATCACTTGTCAGACTTGGGCCGCACCACCTCAGCCTTTCAAACACAGAAGAGATGGGGAGCTCACCAATTTGCAGTGAGGAGAGCTGAAAAATGACAACAGCTGGCCACTGAAGACCTTAGTGCTTTCTGACAGTGGTTTGATGCCCCAGGGAAAAAAAAAAAAAAAAGCAGTCCCATCCAACCTCCCTGGGCAATCATCTTCCAGCCAATTGGTCCCTTCCTCTTAATTTCAAATACCTAAGGAACACCCAGAGATCCTAAAAGATCTCAACAAAATTCCTTGGGTATCAGTATGATCCAGGCAATTTGCCCTGGGCACATTCTTGGAGGTACTCACCACTTTTGAATGCAATACCTCAAAAAAATTACAGAACACAAAATTAAAACCAAAACAACAGAACAACCCCAGATGCACATGCAGCTCCCCACATGCTGAGCTGCTGACATTTTTCCTAAGCAGCTGAAACAAAAATATAGTGAGAGAAGCTACCAGATGACAAAGGAGAGACACCAAGACCTCACCACAAGTACTCATATTCTGGAAGCAAGGTATGACAGCCTTCACCAGTTGCTCTGCACTCACTGCTGCAAACTCCAGGTCCCAACTCAGCCCTGAGGGCTTCCCAAGCTCAATAAAGGAATAACATCCAGATTCATGAAAAGCCACATTCAGATCCTTAAAGAGTCAGCAGACAAGTAATCAGCAATTTGGGTGCCATGAGAAACAGAGGATGAAACCAGAGCCCTGGGAGCATAGAGTGGTTCAGGACAGCTCTGCCCAGCACTGGGAAGAAGCATGCACAAATGAGGTACCAGCTATATAAGAAAGTCAAAGAAAAATGAAAATAAAAGTACTGGCTGTGATACCTTGGTGCTGCTGTTCATCACTGAAGGTCTCATCTAAGGCATCAGGATATCTGTCCCATCCATCAGAAACAGAAAACTGAATATAATCTTGGAACTAAATCTTGAGCCCCTAAAAAAGTCTCTGCAAAGTTCTGCATCCCCAAAAAGAGCACATGGCTGGAGACAGCTGCTTTCTCCACCGCCTTCACTAGCATGGCATGCCCAGAATAAAGCTGTGTCAAACCAAGCAAGGTTTTTTGCCTGAAAGTTTATCAAACAAGGCATCTGAAGCCAGTCAGAAGGTGGCCAGGGAACCTCTGAGAGCCTGCAGAGAAGCAGCCAAGAGATTTTCCTAAGAAGATGAAGGAATTCTTCATGTGACTTCCATGCTCCTCTGCACCTAGCAGATTATCCATTTTCCCCAAGAAGACTAAACGGCCCTTAACGCTCTCCAGTGCTCCAAAGCAACTTTGTAAAAAGACAGAATTCTTGAAAAAAAGTTTTAACTAACTTCTACCAAGTAGGCAACAAAATTGTTACCATGACTTCCTTTGTAACAGAGTGCCTAATTCCACGGTTTACTGCCTACAGCATTCACGTTTTCTACATGCCATGCATTGCATGTGGAAATTAAGCAGCTCTAAATCAAGGTCTATAGCCTAGTGCAGTTGTATGAAATTATTTCTGCAAATGACATCATTCCAGACACCACTCTGAGCCAACAACTTCCACTACAGTCCCTGGGAGGGAAAAAAAAAATCTTAGCATGGCATGTGGTAGATGAAACAAGAAAGATCATCTTCTATGTGTTGACACAGTTCCCATTTTGAGGCTCACTTTTCCCATCTTAGTCTCAGATGGAAAACAAGATGGGGAAAAAATATTCCCAAATAATACAGAAAAGGTCTCCCCTGCCTCTGGTTTGAGAGGAAAGAGGAGGGAAGGAGGAGAGAGATCCCCCAGACAGCAATGAGTGACACCCCACAAACCTAATCCTATTAACATGCTGCTTCACCTTTATAAAACTTCAGACAATTCCTCACACACCTCCAACCACATCAGTCAGTGAGAAAACTTATTTAGGGATACAAAAACAAACCATCAAAAAACACCACCAGAAAATGCACTTAAGTAAGTAGTGAAGAAGGCTAGGAAAGATCATTACATTTACCTTTGTGTCAACCTGAATCAAACTTTCTTTTGCTCTATTAGAAGTCAGGAAGGTGGGAACTCAAATTGACCTTGTTTCTCTTTCCATGGCCTAAGCTCACTTGACTTCTTGTTCATTTTGCCCATCTGTAGAACACAGGAAATTATAATGAGAAGCTATTACACAGTGTTATAGGAATTATTCAATCCATAGCCACAGAGTTCTTTGAAGATGCAAAGCGCCAAGCATTATTACTAGATGAAGAAATGATGTATTTTCTCCCCCAAGCTATACAGAGGAAGAAAAAAGCCATGCAAACAGCCAACTGCATTCCTAATGAGATGCAATACTCAAAAAGTGGGGCATCTTAAAACAGATTGGACAATCTTTTTCCAGCTCACAACGATTATTCCCAATACATGAACCTCAGAGGATTATAAATGCAAGCAAAGAAACTTAGCTTTTGACAAGATTTCTGCAGACAAAATAAGCTTGTCTAAATAAACAGGGAAAATGTACATTTTTAGTCTTAAAGAGAGCAAAAAGAGTTTTTCAAAGAATAAGGGAAGAACTGAAATCAGGTTTGCAAGCTTTGTAAAGGATGAATTTATGTTTTTTGAATATAAAGCAATTTCCAGGACTGGGAAAGTCAATAAAATAAGAAGAACCGGATGGGAGGGAGGCAGGAAAACGCCGTGTGCAGCAGAGGGGTCACATGCTGGACAAACAGGGCAGGCTGCTCAGTGTTTACAGACAGATACATCCCCCCTCTCTGCAGATATTTATGTGTATTACAGAGCCACCATCAGAACTGTGGGTGAGCAGAAGTGCTCAAACCACTTTAAGTTCAAACCACATCACATGAAGTGTGAGGAGCAAAAGCACAATAAAATACTTTTTTTCAGCAAGCAGCAGTATTTCCTCTCAAAAGAAGGGAAGGAAAAAGACACCAGAAAAATCCCATCCCAGCCTGCTTGGGGACCCTCCCCTGCCCCAACCATGGGCAGTGCTGCACCTCCCATAAACATGCAGAGCAGCCACAGGCTTGGAGTTATTACTATTTTGAGTACAATTTAGTTTAGCACAACTATTAAAAGCCCAAGAAAAGCTGCGTGTGGGCTGGGCCCTGCAGGACAAGCCATCAAGTGCCAATAAATGGAATACACAGAAGTAGCCTTGTGCTTCTTTCCCTCCTGTATTCAATGTGACATTGAGGGTGGAAAACCCAACAAATACTGATTATTGCCTCTTGAACACAGGCACTGTAAGAGGGTGGACTGGATATCATTTCAGTGCTGCACATGGTGCTTTGTCTGAGCTTTAGATGCACCAAAAACTTCCTGCCACTGAGCACAGACCTAACTCAGAGCTGGTGGAGGAGGGTGAAGACAAACCTGCAAACCTGCAGGACTTTGCTAGGAAAGAGCAGGAGCTGCAGGGAATACGACTGACTCTGGCTACTCAGACTTAGCCAGGTTTCTGTGTCTTCATGGCACCACACTGAAGCAGCTGTTTCATCTAAGGCTTATTTTAAAAGCCTTATTTAGCTTTTCTGGATTATTTATACATGTGGCCTTAATGCAGAGCAAGGCTGAACTGGCAGCAGTATGTTTAACATGGAGGGAAGATGGAAATCCATGTTTTTATGGATAAATAGAGGCCGTAGGCAGAGGCACTGAAATTCCACTCTGAACACTTTGGTGTATTCTGTGTGGTGAGACTGGAGGTCAGACATCTGTGCTGAACTTGTGGCAACCCAGCAAAGAAGCCCATGTTCCTCTCCATCTGGGAGAAGCAGCCAGCAGCCCCAAACACAGTCCCCTGCCCTGTCATTGCTTAGTCAGGCACAGGAATTTCCTGCCACCTCGTTAGGAGAGGCTCTTATTTATCTGCTTAATGGGGAAAGCAAGCAGCAGCTGGAGAAATCAGGCTTTTCAGACTGATTGCTTGAGGGCAACAGGTCTGACTCCTCCAAATGCCAGAAACCTGCCAGTCCTGGAGCCACAGGAATGGAGAAGGGAGGACTGAGCACCTGCAACTTCAGTCCTGAATGGACATGGACACACACACTCACTCCCTCTCAGGGAGCAGTGGCACCAGTGACAGGGAAAACCAGGCAAATTTATGTCCCAGGGGGGGAATCAGCACAGCATCTGGGCAGCAAGGAGGGAGAGACTTCCAGCAAAGGCAAGACATTTGCATGGTGATGCCAGCAGATTGAAAGTCTCCAAACACACATCAAGCAGAAAGTGGCTGCTAGCCAGTGTCAGACTTTTAACCATGTTTTTACAGCCATGATGGATGCAAATCCAGCTGGAGTGTAATCCCACCAAGCCTGATAAGTGGTGATAAAACTGAACAAATGTGACCAGGATGGGAGACAATAGGTGACAACCACTTCCAGCGCCAGCAGACCTGTGATTAAAAACCCAGGGAATAAAAGCTTTTGGCAGTGGAGTTTAGGGCTTCTGACAAACAAGGAGCAACAACATCCACTTCTTTCCAAGTCTGGTGCAAGACCTTGGGCAGCAACAGTGAATCCCAGAGAGAGCTCATGCACAGTGATTTAGTGTGGGAAGGGTTGGAGAGCCACAAAGAAGTACTCCAAGGTCTATGGAGAGGGTAAGGGAGTAAAATAAGGGAAATGGTATTTTAAATGAGACACCAATCCTTACATCCTGTGGGACTGGGAGCCCAGCTGTGGAGTTACTGGATGAGCACATCCTAGCCAAGGGGTGCATGGATCAAGTGCTCGCTCAGCAATCTGACCCAGCTCTCCAGCTGGAATTTAGGAAGCTAAATCATACTATAATATCCAAAACAAAGTAGATGAGGGAAAACCATTCCCAAAACAAGATTGCCAGCTCTGACATGCACTAGGCTACTTGGATCAAATCAGTCTAGACAGAATGCAAAATGCTGCTCCTCAAAGCCAAAAGAATTGGGACATTTCCAAAGGATCTCACAACACATACTTTGTTTTGTTGAATGCATTTTCTCATAAACTTGCCCCAGTAATCTGAAAACCCTTGGCAGTTTGTCTGCACATTGCCACAGACCTGCTGAGTCAGACTCACTGCACATGCACAGCTGCAGCACTCAGTCACAGCACATCCAGGGGGATCTTGTGCTGGAGCTGAACCCTCCAAACTGGGGTGCACTGGCACTGCTTGAACCCTCCACATACCACAGAATAGTTCATTTCAGTTTTGCTTCTTGAATAATCCAAACATACTTCATTACTCTGCCACAGTCCACACGATAACCCTAAATCTACTGTCACTAAACACTGTTTCCACATTTCTCTGACACTAAACAACAGCTTAGACTGTGTTAAGTAAGGACCATCCTTTAAAAGATGCAAAACCACTGGATGTTTCCAGAAGCAGACTGACATTCTTCTACAACTCTTACTGGAAATCACATACAGCATCATTTTAATGATATTTGAAATGAAAGCCCAAAGGAGCTGTTGTGTAAGATATCAAAAAGCAAAAAAAGGAGCAAATAGTAGATAACAGACATCAGCAATGCAGTGGGTTTAGATTACTCACTCAGAGGAACAGACTTATTGTTGATCTCCGCTGTCACACTTGAGCAAGTACAACTGATCCATATAAACATCCAACCCTGAGAAAAAGAGAAATAGAGATTTTGATTAATCACTTAATGCCTGAGATGACTTAACAGTGATATCTTGTAAAAGTTTATTATCAAGTAACACAGGATACAGGAAGCACTGTGGATGATGTACATAACAGCATTTAAAAAAAGCTAATACCAAGAGATTAAAGGATGACAACTGATGTACAAAAAGGAAATGAGCTTGTTAATTCCAAATAATTCCCAGCAGCATTATTTCTCAGTATCTCTACATTACACAGTTGGCCTGTGCCTGCCCTTGACCTCCCCAGCTGATCACACACATATAGCACAAAACAAAGGTGAATAATACCTGGCAAGGCTTTCTTCTCACTACTGTGACCAAAACAAACCCAAACAAGCACCCAATGTTGCTGAACATTTGAAAATCAGGGTGTGAAGTAAAGCCATGAAGTCAGATCAACCCATAGCACTGAACCAACCCCACAACTCACTCCCAACAACTATTCCTGAGTCTCTTTACTGTGACTGTTTTGGTAAATCAAAGATGTTCTCTGTTCCTGTGGTTTGACAGGAAGTTTTAGTCTCGGATACTCCTATCTACAGACTGTGCACAAAAGAAGAGCTATTTGGTATGGGAAATCTGACAGAACTATTACAGGAGAAGGTTCTGGGTAGGCTGTGAATCTGAAATGCAAAAGGGAAGTTTGGAGAATAAAACTTCAGGCTAATAACTAAAAACTTCTAAACCTATGCAGTTACATGAGCTCCCATTAGAAGAGGCAGAAGAATAAGTGACTCAAATACAAATGCTCAGTGAAATATGGCTGGTAGAAGGATAAAAACAACCAGGAACACTCCAGTATACCCCCACCTGAGACACTTCACTGGCATACTGAGACACTGCTCTCCAAACAAAAATCATGACAAGAGCAAGAGCAGGAGTTTAAGACAAGCAAGTAACATGATTGGAAAGTAAAGAATCAGCTCAAAAATGTAGGAATAAAGGCACACTGACTAACTAGTTGTTGACTTGTAGCAACAAACTGCAAATATCCAAAGGTTATAAAGTGGAAGAAAGAGAATTCAGCCCTTGTATGACTGGGAGGAAAAATCCCAAATATTTTCAGGGCTGTACAGTAAAAAGCTATAATAGATGATCTCAAGGCACACAAATGATTGGGTGCTCGTTACTTCTCAGAATAGTTTTTTAGAGTACATTGAACAAAACCACCAGGGAAAAAAAATGACAAAGAACTGAGCAGGACATAGGAGCCTGTGCAAGCAGACTCTGTCACAGGACTGGGGCTCCAGGCTATTGCAACAGACTAATTATGTACTGAGCCCTGTGCAACATAGGGAAAAAACATCTGCCAGATGGAAAAAGACACAAAATGTGGTAGGCGGGGCAAAAAAAAATATTTGAGGTTTCTATAAAGGGCACTTCAGAATATCATGTATGAAGCTGCAAAGCCAGGGAAAAGAAGTTAGTTAATGGTGTTATTTTAAGACTGCGTAAAGTAATATGAAGGGCTGAAATGGAAAACCTATAATTAGATGGAGCTTCTCCCCTTCATTACAAATATCTGACTGGAGCTGAAGCTCCCAGATCGACAGGACCTTTGGGATTGCTGTTGCCTGGGCTGCCAGGACACACAGGCAGCAGTTGGGCAGGGGGAAGGAGACGTGGAGCACAGTTGCCATGGGATTCTGCAGCTGCACCTTTGGTGCGTGGGACTGACCACCTCTGCCTGTCACAGCTGGCCTGGCCCTCCTGCTGCAGCCACCAGTGCTGCCCCAACTCCCTCAGAGTCCTGCGCAGCACAGGAAAGCCCCAGCAGCTGTTCAGAACCAAGCTCCCTGCTGGGTCCATCTCCCACCACACTGCAGGAGACTCACACTCCCCATGAAGGTTGTTCTTCAGACTGACTTGCTACTCCCAGCACGGGTGGCAGCACCACAGCTATTCCCAAGCCTCTCCACCACCACTATTTTGGTATATCAAAGATGTTCTTTGTTACCGTGGCTTGACAGCAAGTTTAGTCATTTCCTTCTCCACACAGTCAGAGCTACACACTCAGCCCACACCTCGGGCAAGCTGTACGGCTGCTGGCTGGACTGATGAGGAAGGGAATGTGTCCCTGCATTCCTCAAAAGGGAACAAACTGCCTCAGACCCTGGCAACACAAGGATTCAGTTTGTTCCCAGGGCTGCTAGGGAAGTGGGCTTCATTTCCCACTCCCCCGTGTCCTTCCTTCCTCAAACTCAATTTAATTTTGACTAACAAACCTCTGGTGCTGGTTCTGGCTGGGATAGAGTTAATTTTCTTCACAGCGGGTAGCATGGGCTAAATTTTGGATTTGTGCTGCAAACAGTGGGGATAACACAGAGATGGTTTAGTTCTTGCTGAGCAGGGCTTGAACAGAGCCAAGGGCTTTTCTGCCTCTCACCCCACCCCAGTGAGGGGCTGGGGGTGCACAGGGAGTTGAGTGCAGGGACTGCTGACCCCAACTGACCAAAGGGACACTCCAGACCTTATGGCATCATGCTCAGTATATAAAGCTCAGGGAGGATGTTTGTAGTGCTGGCATTTGCCTTTGAAGTCACTGCTGCCTGTGATGGGGCCCTGCTCTTCTGGGGATGGCTGAACTCCTGCCTGCCCATGGAAAGTGGAGAATTAATTCCTTGCTTTGCTTGTGTGCACAGCTTTGCTCTCTTTATCCCAACCCATAAGCTTTGTCACTTCTACCCTTCCAATTCTCCCCCTGATTGCACCAGGAAAGGGGCGAATAAGTGACTTTTGGGGTTTAGTTGCTGGTTTGGGTTAAACCCCAACACTACCCTAGCAGACACCCTGCAACCCTAAGCTAAAGAAATCCCTCTTGCACACCCTCACCTCTGAAGACTGTTTACAGAAATATTTCCTATAGGACTGGCTGTGATGTTCATCCCAGCACTTCTCCACCCTGAACAGGGCACAGGACACGGAGATCCAGGGGGCTTCACCCCAGGCCCTGCATTGGGATGCCAGGAAGGCTGACAGCCCCCAGGGAAAGTCTGGAGTTCAGGACAGTGAGTGAAATCTGGGACTTGTTGGGACTTCTGGGAAAGGGTGAGGCTTTTCTGGTTTAACTGGAAGGATCAATTATCATCCAAGAAGAGGAGCTGAGGGAATAGCTGCTCCCATGTGTCACACACAGCCTGACCAGAGGGCACACTTGAGGCCGGGGACTCTCCAGCCTTGACAGCAAGAGCAAAGCCTGCCACCGAGTTGAATCCAAGTTCACTTCCAGTATGAAGAAAACAACTTCCCAGAAAACCACTCTCATAACCAAGAGCCAGTTGATGGAAAGATAATTTAACAAGAGCAGGACTAGGAAAATCAGGCAAGAGGTAATTGGGTTTTTGCTTTCATAGAGAGAACATCACAAAGTATAAACACCCTGGGGGAACCTCACCAGTATCCTCAGGAAAGAAAGGTGCACAATATGTTTTTTTTTCTTTTCCAGACTCTAATTTCTTAACTAGGAAGAAAATGCAAATCCTAATCCCACAATTTTACATGTTCAGCAGTAATATTTTGCCTTGCCAATCAAATGTTTTCTGCAATAGCCACCCATTTCTTTTTCGAATCCAAGATGCACAACTGCATGCAATTAATTACACACTGTGTGAATTTAAACAGAACACAGCCCTGTGCTCAAAGAACTGAAAAAATCACATGTTGCACTGTGGTTAGGGGCACAGCTTGACAAGAAAGGTGCAGCACTATTTCTTTGCTTTGTGACTCCTAGGAGCTTTGTTTCAGGAATATTTCCAGAAGAATGCAAGAGCACTGCAAGCAATTCATGTCTGTTCTTTACAAGATAAAAATAAATATCTGTTTTACCTAATCGTTTCTGATCAAGAAAAGCAGGGCTTTGAGATACAAGATCTGAAAGAGCCCCTCCTCTCTACAAAAAGCTAAAAAATTACTCTAAGATGGGACTCTAACTAAGCTGGATAGTCACAGCACAATTCAAATTACTGCCCCTTCCCACACACTTGCCTCATGTCTGTCTGTGTTTCAGTTAAAAAGCTACTATGACATTCTTCCTACGTTTTAAAAAGAAATTTCCACAGGCAACAGGATTCAAAATTACTAAGGAAAAATTATTAACATATACAATTCGAAGGAAGTCACTGATGCAAGCTGATTTGTATCCAGCTATCTTGCCTTGGAAAGGTGGGAGGAGGATTTAAAGCCAAAGAAGCAAAGCAAGCAAGAAACACTAACAGTTTGAATGATCTGGAGAGTTAATGGTTTTCCATGGAAAAACCCATTGACGCGTGTCTTACACTAATGGCACGATTTTTTGTAAAAGGCCTTTGGGCAAAGGCTGGTTTGAATCTGAATGGAAGCAATCAGGGCTGCAGCTTGAATGATTTCCTCACATCCCATCCATGTCAAGTATCACCCACCAACACAGCCTCCTTCACCTTTAAGTCACCCTGTCCCAGGATGCATTTTTCAGTCCCTGCAGACCATGTAGCAGATACCTTATTTATGCTGGGACAGGCTAGCTGCACTCAGACAAATAAGACAAGAACAGAAAACACAGATGTTTGAGCCCTTATCTTTATTTTTGGCTTCTGGAAGGCCACAGACATTTTGACACAGACAAAAATCACACAGCATCCACAGTAACAAGGCAGTCTGGTTTTGGGTCTTACTGCACCCACATTGAAACTCAAAACTTGTGCATTTACAAGTGCCAGCCTTGAGCTTAAAAAACAAGTTTTGATCCAAACCCAGGGGGTCTGGCACAACTGATCAAAACTAACCACATCATTAACTCCAGTGACCCAACCAGCTGATAGCTCACACAACATTTTCTACCACAAAACAGCACATTTGAAAAATGTACGTGCAAAGAGGTTACTGAATCCACACAGCAGTACTGGAGGATAGACAACATAGCCAACCACCACAGCAAAGAAACACTTTCTGGAAGCATAATAAAATAGTCTGAATAATCTCATGAGTCAGAGATGAATAACACAAGATAGACCATTCAATGAAGTACTTGTAAGACCAGCAGCAAGAACAAACTGCAGAAGGTTTAAATAAAAGCTTTCAAATCACTGACTGATCAGATATTAAGTGAAACTAGACGTGATTTACACAAAGAAAAAATATGACTAATCTTTGACTAATTTTATATTAATGACTGTGTCCATCTCTGAACTGGAGTGCTACTGCATGCAGTTTCTGTCAGCTGTGAAAATGCAGATGTTAGTTGATGGAAGATCCAGAACTGTCTCAAAAACATGGAAGACTATTTCATTCATTTAACTGAAGATCTCATGCCCCAAAACCCATGTTATCGAAGCAGGGTGATGATAAGTCTGTGGAATCAGATATGAGAGAATGACAGATCTGAGAGCACCAAGTGCTGTTGCTGTCAGTGTTCTCCCCTCAGAGTTGTGCCACATTTGCTGACACTGAGGTGACTAAAGCCATGGATCCTGTTAATCAGACAGCAGCCCAAAGCAGCAGAGGCTGCAAGAGCTCTGTTAGAGGAGACTGCTTTTTTCTTTAGGACAAGAAATCACAGTGAAGCACTGCTATCACTAAATGAACACAGAAAGATCATCAAAGTGTTTTCTCTCTCAGGCACCAATTTGGTTTTATTCTAGTACATATGCAAAAGAGCCAGGAAAAGCCTCCATGTCCCTGTTATAAATGATCAATTTGTGAGCCAAATTTCGAGAAAATTTGACAAAAAATTATTTAATAAAAAATAGAAAATGTGAAAAACTTCCCCACAACCAAGACAGCGTCAGCCCCGGGGACAGCCGCTGGGTGCACTCTGGGATCGGCCAGCCATGTGGCAGCATCTTCCCAAGAGGCACACCCCGAGCGTCCCCAGCAGACGGTTTATATACAGTTTATTCCGCCCGAGGCAGAGATGACCACATAGCTCTTTGTCTTTCTAGGCATGTAAAGTTGGGCCCATACATGTGTAGATTTAGACAAAGAGAGTGTCCAAAGTCCAGAGGAGATGTCTGGGCATTCCGAGGAAGAGCTACTCACATGTAGTACATGATGCCATCTCGGGCCCAGGTGCGATGCCCCGTGAGCTTCTGCTCATCACCACCCAGGAAATTCCAGATGATATCTCTGCAACTCCGGAAAGCAGTTAACATGTGAATAGCCTCGGCCTTTGGCATGGACAATCACCGTGGCTGGAATTGCTCTGTTCATATTGTGAACAGGGCTTGATTTAATCTTGACTCCGTCCGAGATCTGATAACATTGTGAAATACTTTCTGTCCCTGGACAGAAAGGGGAGGGGGTTTTCACCAACTTATGTCTTATCCTTTACTAATATTTTATACAGACATATATCTACCTCTTATAGCATGAATTATGTATGTTATCTATAACATCCCTGATCCCTTCAATCCTGGCACACTCCATCAAAAGCAAAAGGCACTGCTTTATCAATGGTGTTCATCTCCTAAACCTCACTGGTGTTACCATACTCTGCTTTCTGTGTTCCTTCCCAACTCTGCTCAAAATAAGCACAAGATATTCCTTGACAAAAAGGCATCAGGCTCTCACATAAGGTTCCCCATAACACTTTCCAGGAACATGCCTGCCCTTCAATTACCTTGAATTGTTCTGGGCATCTTTCACATTCGCAGCAATACTTTGACATTCCTCAAAGGAACTTAAGCAGCTCCAATCACCACAAGCTTACAGAACTCTGCTTTTGAAGTACACACAGCCCAGCTGTGCATTTCCAGAGCTGGGAAGTGAGGAGGAAGCACTGCAAGAAGCAAAACCCAGAAGCACTTACTAAGAAAAAGAACAAAATAACATCCTTTTGCTGCTGCCAAGAGGAGGCAGCTAAAGGATTAAAAACCCTAGAAATTAGGATCAACTGAACTAGATGTTTTGCCAGCTTCACAAGTAAGTTTTAAACCTGTATTTTGCTTTCTCTCAATGCAGACACTTGAATTGTTTCGGCCCTTTGATTTGGTTACATACTAATACACATGCACACAACAGGATTCAGCTGTTGTGCTTTCATATGCACTGCAAATGATTCTGGAAATAACATTTCTACTAATCACATTGTTCCACACAGTTTTAAAGTACATGATTGCAGAATAAAACCCTCAGCACATATTTCTGGCCTGGATTCTTAAGGAAATTAAGCTTATATGGTAGTGTTGTTTGTCAGTCCTCACCCTATTAAATTTTCAACTTGCTTGTCAGTTTTCACCACATTTGGCAGAAAGCAAAGAGATCCAAACAGATGTCACATTCCTACACCTTTGGGGGAAATTATTGTGAAGGTAGAGAAGACACATCCAAATCAGCCTCTCACAGGATCAGATTCTGCTGCAGGAACTCAGCAATTCCCTCCTTTGGCTGGCCCAGCAGCTGCTCCATCAGCAACCTCAGGGCAAGTGCCATGGCCACCAGTGGCAAATACAGTTAGTCCTACTTACTAATTTTATTCAGGAATCTGCTTTATAACTAACCTATTACAGCACTTTAGTTAAGGAACAAACAAGGATGTTGCCACCAATACTAAAAACCGTTTCACTAACAATTAGAGACCATTATTCTCAAAGGAAAAACTTCATTAGCTTTCAATCTGCCCTTTTTTAAAGAGGTCAGTGTCTTGCAACAACAGAAAAAAGCAGCTTTTTGCTCAGAGAAAGTAGCAAGGAGGCAGTTCATGAGACAGAAAAGAAAGATGCAGGCAGAGTACATGACTCAGGGGCTAAAGAAGATGCAAAATCATTTTCCACTTCCAGACCACCACTCCAAGTGCATACCAATTACACAGCAAGTTAAAAAGTCACCAGCAGCAGCTTCCCCCCAAGCTTTCCAGGGTCATAATATGCAAAATCACATCCACCACTTGTCAGAGGGCACTTTTGCCAGACTCCAGACAGGAAGACAGCCACAACAGCTCCACTGCTCCTGCAAACACCCCAGGTCAAGAACAATACACATCCTGACAGCAGCATGGAGAAAATGCTGGTCCTGCCAGGAGCACAGATGTGTCCTGTGATGAGAGGATCTCTCTCCAGTTGGGATAGTCTAACTCCACTTATTAATAGCAGGTGCTGGCATCCACAGCCCAGGGCTCTGAGCCAAGCACTGCAGTGTGTCAGGAGCAAGGTGGTGAGATTTATGGAAAAGAGCTTCCAAACACTGGGCCTGGGAACAAGCTAGAGCCTGGGCATAAAAGTAAAGTTACCCCACAAAAACAATAAGTGTTAAATCACAATGAATTTCAACCAATGAAATTCATTGTACCACATCCTGAAACAGAGACAGATGGGGTTATCAAGGCCAGACTAGATGGGGCTCTGAGCAACCTGGGATGGTGAGATGTATCCTCGCCCACAGCAGGGGGTTGGAACTGGATGATCTTTGAGACCTCTTCAAACTCAAACCAATCTATGATTGTATATCTGACCCCAGAAGACAATATCTTCACCTGAGAGCTTTCCACTCAGCTTAGTCCAATAAACTCTCCTACTTTCATCCACTCAGTTTTCACTCTCGTGGAAGAACAAGCCCTAGCCACCATAGCAGCCAAGCAGAAACCAGCTCAGTGAGAGCCACTTTCATATTTCACATGGAATGTGGACAAATAAGTATTTCATACTTAACTGGCTGGTTTGTTTTGTGGAACAGCAGTTGTTTGTTTCTTTAAGGAAAGAGGTGAGCTTTGCTTAGACTCCAAAATGAAAGGTCAGATGTGAAAGAACTACTTAGAAGATGCTGAGGGTAAACAAGTGCACCATTAAGTATTTGTTGTGTTAGTTCTTCATTTAGAAATCACCTAATAACCATCTTTCCCACAGGGAAGAGCTAATATTAGAAGCAGGATACATCCCACACAAGGATGCTTCTATTAAACATCCTTCAAACAGATGTTCCTAGAATCTAACAGTTCACCCAAACAGATTTTTAACTGCTGTGTAAAATTTGGGAGACAGCAAAAAAGACTTCAGTATCACTTAAACTGATTCTTTTCCAACAGGGAAACTGGGGAAGGGACCATCATCAGGAGAGGCGGTGGAGCACAGGGAGATCATTCCCTGTGCAGAAGGGCTGGGTGAAAGCCAAGTCTCTCACTGGAAGGCTGCAGGGTCTGTCCCTTTGAGCCATAGCCAGCAGCAGGTGCTGCTGTCCCATGGAGGGGATGGTGGAAGCAGTGGAGACGGGAGAAGGTCTTTCCAAGAGGTCTTTTCAGGGCAAGTCACCACCATATCTCTCACCTCCTGCAATCCAAACCCACCCACATTACTGTCCACAGTCATTTAGTCTCATTAGAGACCCCTCCACACACAACATGAGACTGATTCAATGATTGGGCTTCTGTCTCAGTTCCTTTTATCCTGAAATTTTCTCTAAGAATTCTATAAACTTATGAGTGGAGAAAACAGCCTTCCATAGCTGACTAAATAGTAAAATCCAGCTCCTGCTTTACCTACAGGGCAAGTCATCACTTGCAAAAACACTGCAACAACTTTGATTTCCATGAAACCCCTTAGCTGCTGAGCTGGAACACAGCCTTCACTTCCCACACATTCCTTGTTTACCATCCTTAGGTACCTGGCATCTCTCTAAGCCAGCAAAGACAAGGTCTAGGAGACATTGAACTAGCACCCTTTTCTAAATGTGGGGTTCTGCAGGTCAAGATGAGTGTTAAGAGAGGACTACATCAACACAGTGCTCTACAGATGAACCGGGAGAACCCAAGAAATGAAATGCAGAGAAGAGAAGGACAAATTGGGAAGATCTGTATGAGCTGTGTGTGCAGCACTGCACAACTTGCCACATGGAGATGCCTGCTCCCTCTCTGCTGCAGAAAAGGCATCTCAAGCACAGGGCTCCCAACATGCAACACCACATTGTTTTTAAATTCAGGATTTCCCCCCTGCTCTTCATGCGAGCTAGGGACCTGCAGGCTGAGATCACCCCCCTGCAAGATGGAATTATGGAAAGAGCTTCCCACAGGTCCTCATTAATCATAAATAAACCCCAGTAATCCTCAGAGACATGGCAGCAATGCAACTGGTGATAATGCATTTCCCCTTTCTGCTTTCATCACTGATTATTACTCATTAGGGCACTTACAATTTTTATATAGAGTTCTTTTATGTAGCCTAATTTGCTAAGAAGTAATCACTCTCCTCCTCCTCTGGTAATACAAAAGAGGGCTGTAAAGTGATTTCATTTGCTGTTTATTCCATTGCTCTCCTACCCAGAAGTTTCTTTCAGATGTTCAGTCTGAAGCCAGATACATTTGATCATTAGAAAATGTCTGAGACAAGCCCAACGTTTTACCCAGTTTTGTGTGGAAAAGATGAGTAATTTAGGAAGCTTTACATCTCTGAGTTTACTTCAAGTTGCTTGCCAAAAGAAATCCATTAAAGAAATCCTTCTTAAAAAAAAAACCAAACAAACAGCACTGTAGCACTGAAGAATTCAACCCTCCAGGCAGAGCAGGGTAAATGGAGTTTGCCTGCTACTCAGAATGAGCACAGGACAGGAGAGCAGGACAGACACCAGCACCACATGCCACAGGAGAGCAATGCACTTGTGTGTCTGCCCAGAGCTGGGGCTCCAGAATTACTGCCTGGTGATCACACTACAGCATGCTCTGGCTTCTGGCTCTGAGTTCAGGGCTCTGCTGCCAACCCATTCGAGGGCTCCAGCACATCTCTTCACCTCATTGTTCCACGCTTCCCTCAGGGAAAGCAACAAAAGACATCCTAAACCCAGAGCTGCTATTCTGTGTCAGACTCCATTCCTGTGCATGCAATCCGGACTTTAAAGACCCATCTCTCACTATAGCTTTTCCAGCAGTTTTTGGACAATAAATATGCTGGATGCTGAAAAGGTCACTGCTGAAATAGTTCTGAAATGGTGCACTATCTTGCACTGACTACCACTCCCTACAAGTTAGCTGAAAACAGGGAATATAGATTTGTATCCAGCCTTCCCTGTAATCCAAGAGTGTTCATGGCAGATGATTTTGCTTCTGGATGAGTCCAAGTCCTCGCTGAGCCCTCAAAATTTCCGTAAACACTCACCAAGGAAGAGAAAATGAATGACTGGATTGCAGCACCTCATGACACACAAACCTCAAAGCTTTAGCTGTTTAAAACCACCCATGCCAAGCAAAGGAATAGGCTGTAGTTACAAACTCCAAACAACAAAAATAGTACTGTTTAAGACAAAAGGGAGAAAATGTTTTTTTTTTTTAAAGTAGAACAATTTGGGCAGTTGGTATTTGCAAAAGTCTCCTTCTACACGCCTCTATGCTTCTGTTTCCAAATAGTCTTTCCATACAGTAATGAATTTTGTTTAATGACTAGCTAGGTACTGAGAAACTTAATTGTATTGCATTAATAATAGAGATTTTGACTTCCTATCCAAAGGCTCTACTACTTTTAATTAAACTTGTATATTGTAACTTTGTTAAGCTTATGCAACTCCAACACTGTGAAGTTGGCTGTAGTAAATGCAGAGGTAATACAGGAGCCTCCATAGGATGCTAATACAGAATTCAAAGTAAGCTTTGTTAGTGCAGACAAAAGCAAACAAACACACCAGAGCATGGGAGATGGTTTTTAAAACTGAATTTTGCCCAATCCATCCTCAGTGTGTTTTCAAAGGGTCAATGAGCCACTACAAGTCTCCTCAACTCCTTGTTCAAGACAAACAACAAAGTTTTTCATCAGATCTGCAGCAGATTGAGGACTGCAGCTCATTTCTCACATGGCAGCCATGCAAACCACAGGAGCCAAGTGAGGCATGACCCAAACACCACTGTAAAATCAAAGAGGGAAGAGAGCATTGAACAAAGATAGGGGAATCTGCTAACCCAGGCCACTCTCTGTCTGAGCATAAAGGAACCAGGTTTGAATCAAAGGACACTTTTTACAAAGTCATAGCACTGACTTAATGGAGCACTACCTAAATATCCATTTCCTCAAGCCAAGGCTGGATTAGTCCCAGAAACCCAAGTTCTGATGTTTACACTTGCATGTCATGAAAGCAGAGGGAGAAGGTACCAGGGCAGGGATTAACCAATTTTAAATGTTTTCCAAGTCCTTTAATGTCAGTCACAGATCCTTTACAGTCAGTGTTGTGGAGATGCAGACTAGTCCCAAAACCCAAGGCAGAATGATCCAGACATGCATGTACCCACTGATTCACCAGCTGGAGCCCTCTGCTCCCCTGAACAGCAGCAATTATCCCCAGGATGATGTCGAGGGGCAGAGTGGGGTGGGAAATGGAAGGAAGGTGGCTGCATGGCCACCTGAAAGCCCTCCCCAAGGATGCTGCCCTTAGCCTGGGCTGCAAGGAGAGGTTATCCCCATGGCCCACTGCCCTCCTGCTCCAGATTGCCTGGCCAGGGGGGAAGAAGGGCTCTGCTGCATGCAAGCACATCTGGCAGGCAGCTCCAGTGGGGTGAGATTGCTCTGGGACAGATGGGACAGCAGGGAACTCTGCTGCAACCCCTCACCAGTCGTCCCCCCTGCCTTTGCTCAATCTAAATTTGATGGAACTGATCATTTGGGTGAGGGCAGATATCAAAGCAAACTTAAAGCCTCATGTGGCACTATAGCTGCACTGGCTAAGAACCAATTTTGGCAAAGCATGGGGCTTTCTGGAAAGTGGAGCCAGGAAAACGACAAGTAAAGGTCATGTGATTGTTGCCACTAATCCTTCTCAGTAGCCATTTCATTACATCACTATTTTCCTAACTAATAAAGGTCAAACTGTATTTTTTGTTATTTTACATCTGTAGTTTCTCTTAAATTAAAGGTATTCTTAAGCCAAGAAGCAGCAAAAAGGAGATTTATTTGCCTTACAGATACTAGGGCAAACTTAGTTCAGAATTAAAAAAACAAGGAAATCATTATTTCCCCAGCCTCCTTAAAAAGGGAGAGAACAGTGAACAAGAAGCCAAGATTATTAGCAGGCAGAAGAAGAAAAAAAACCAAACCAAATTGAAGAACAAGAGCAATAAGAGCCTTTGTTCCCAGGAAATCCTTTTAAAGAATTGAGGAGACTCCAAGCGATGCAGCTGTACTTCCTGTGACCTGCAGCGCTCAGTTTGGGAACACTGGGAGGGTCACAGCCTGGGGACAGCTCGGTACAGCCCACGCTGCACACACAGAGAGCTCAGCACAGGAGCCCCTCACACCACCTGCGACACCCTGGGCTGCAGGGGCAGGGAACCACACAGCTTCGGAGCTGTCCTGCAAAGGGGACCTGCCCAAGTCACACGTGGTAACAGGATTCCCTCAGGACTCACAGCTGGGGCTGCTCAGCCCTTAGAAAAGGCAGCTCCAGGGAGACCTTAAAGCACCTTCTGGGGCTACAAGAGAGTGACTTTTGACAAGGACATGTATGGACAGGGCAAGGGGGAATGGCTTTAAACTGAAAGAATATGGAGTTACATTAGAAATTAGGAAGAAATTCTTCCCTGTAAGGGTTGTCCAGAGAAGTTGTGGCTGCCCCATCCCTGGAAGTATCCAAGGCCAAGCTGGACAGGGCTTGGAGCAACTGAGATAGTGGAAGGTGTACACTTGGCAGGAGGGCTGGAACTGGGTGTTAAGATCCCTTCTAACCTAGGCCATTCTATGATTCCTCTAGAGCAGAGTAGGCAGCAGCAAGAGACAGCAAAGCTCTTCAACAACACCCAGTAAATAAAACACCAGCTGGATACACACACACCAACCTCGCTCCCAGGGTCAGGTATTTGTAAGAGAAATATCACTATGTGATAAATTCAGTTCATGATGAACCACGCTGCATTAGCATTCTTGCAAGGAAAAGCATTTGGAGATGATACAAGCAGCTATCCACACAATACACTTCATAAAGCACACACAGCCCCAGGAACATCACTTGATGTATTATGGACAGGCAGAGCCACTTCTGGGGCGAGCCAGACTTTGAACAGCGGTGCAGCAGAAGGGGAGAGTACAGGCAAAGGGCATGATGGAACAGGAATGCTAAACTGCTGCAGGACTTAGATAAACAGTCTGATTACCAGAGAGTTTGTTTACACTGAAGAACTAACTCCAGCACTGTCCCCGACTTGCCCTCCCATGCACATCTTGAATTCGAGCACAACGCTTAACTTCAATTAGCAGGAGACACAGGCAAATGTTTGATTAAGCACATTTAAGCAGTGCCTAAGCACCACTGCAGGCAACCAACACTCAGGGATCCCAAAACTCTCCAAGTATTCCCCCAATATTTTCAACACAATTCCAACATAACCTGTGGACAAACTCAGAAAGCAACACAACATTTGTATACATATTTTTATATGTTTGTTTTAAAAGTTTAATGCTGTATATAATTACAACAGAGCTTTCAGACCCCTTGGGACTCTTAAAAGCACACCTACTGCTATCCAGAGCAGTATTCTTCCTTCGAAGGATGCCCAAGATGGTTCATGTTTGACTCATTTGAGAGGGACCAGCTCCACTGGAACACACAGCTGGGAACACCTCTCCTCAGCCGCTCACCATGAGAAGAGTGACCAGACAATCATTCTGTATTTTGGACACACAAGCCCTTCACTGCCAGCAGGAGTCAAGTTCAATTTATATGGGTGAGATCATTAGAGCTTAACTCAGTTCTGAAGGATATCAGCATGATAAAAAGGAGGAGAGGCTGCCGGTCCCTGAGGAACAGCAGGGGGAGGCAACAGTTGTGCTTGCCTATAGCAAGGAGGCATTTCACCCCAACTGAGACCCCTTGAGCTGGAACCCAGCCAGAAAGCCCAAATAATAGCCCTTCTGCTCACACAACCACCCCTGAATTTTGATTGTTCACAAGCTGTCTGGAACACAGTTTTAAACTCATTTAAAATACAATGAGGGGAAAATTTCCTGCTTCTCATCACTCAGAAAAGATATTAAAGCAATGTTTTCTTCATTCCCGCTTTGTCTGGGTTTCATTACTCATTTTCCAGCTTTTTTCAAAACTGACAAAATTTAAAGTACAGGGGTTTTATGTGTAATTTTTTACTTTGTCCCTGCACAGGATGTCATTAGAAGTATGCAATAATTAAGCACTGCATATGCACAGATATGAAGATTTTGCTTTTACCTTGATTAAGTATTTGCTTTGTTTCTTTAAATCATGCAGTTTGTGTCTTTTACAGGAAATTAAATTAACACAAAGTACGTTTTAATAATCATAAGAGCTTTCCAGCAATTCAATTTACAAAATGACAGACCAGCATTCTGCATCACAGTAAGCAGTTTATCAAGCTGTTTTGACAGCAGATCTTGTTCAAAGCCTTGTCCAGAAATGTAACACTACCTCCTACTATTGCAGGCGTGCACACATTGAAATCTGGAAGTCTGTCTCTCTACCAGATATGACCCAGCTAAGCTGCAGCCAGGACCAGCTCTCTGAAGACAAGTTAACACCAACCTGCTTTATTCTGTTTTCCTGAAAACGAAGCCAGCTCTGCACTGCCGAAGGCCCCAGCCTTGCGTAGGAGGGAGCCTGGCTGTTCCACTCCCAAAACCCGCACAAGGTCTTGGCAGGGACTCCCCAGCACAGGTCAGCTCACAGGATGCACACACGAGAGGAAGAGATGCAGGGAAAGACAGCATCAAGGTATGGAAAGGACTTGAAACCACAAAGTAGCTCCAGGAAATGCCCCTACCAAACCCATAAAACATGGCCAGGGCCAGCAGCCCAAACCACAGGAAAGGTCCTGCTGTGACACACTGACCTCTTCACATGCCTCCCCAAAAAGTGTTGCTTCTGCTCAGACATGACTTCTGTCTGTCCTCATACAGCACAAAGGCTTCAAGAAGCCAGACAAAAGCCCTGATAGCTGGATAGCAGTGAAAATAAGGAAGGCAACTTATCCCAGCCTCAAAGGCAATGAGTGGTGGAGTTAAGAGCTCAGTCTGGCCCCATCCACACAGCAGCAACTCCAGCATGAGCACAAGTGGCTTTTCAGCAAACTCTGAAACATGAAGTATACTCCAAACAAATATTCCTCAGGGCAGCAGAAAAACAAAGATGCACCAAGTGAGACTTATGGGACAACTACTTTCACACCCGGGTTTACGGGCTTTAGCCTATTTTTAGTAAGCTGCCTTTGCAGAAACAACATCTCTCCCGCCCTGTACATACACAGCTGGACATGAATCCCCACAGCCCGGCCGGCAGCATCTGCATTCAGCTCCACAGATGTGAACTGCAAGAGGAAGTCTAGAGGAGAAGCCTCCTCTTTGGAATTCCAAACACAAGTAGTTAATATGGTCCAAGTGCCAAGCAGGTGCCAAGTGCCAGGAGGCACTGCAAACCCTCCAGAGAAGCACAGTTCAAGGCCAGAACAAATTCATCTGTAAAATTACATTGGTCCATCTCTTGCCTCCACTGCTCCCAGCACACCTTCCTGAGCAGGCACATCTTTGTACACTTTTTGTTCTTTGAGAGTCCTAAAATCCTCATTGGGAGAAATCTGTCCACTCCAAAGACACAAGCCAGCAAAGCCCCATGACTCTGGGAGCTGTCTCTGGCTCCATCCAGGAAAAACCACTCCAGCCTATAATGGCTCCTTAATGCCACTGCTGCTGGGATGTCCAAAACACCCTCACCCCAGTGCTTGGAAAAGAGGGCTAGGGCCAGAGACAGTCCCAGCAACACGTTTTCACACTGTACTGGGGAATGCCAAGCTTCCCATTGAGAGTCTAGCCATTAATCAACCTCCAGCATTTCCTGAGCCCCATCAGAGGCTCTGCCACAAGAACAGGGCTGTCACCCTGGAAAGCTGCCCTGACCAGACGGCTGTCCCCTACCTTCCACATCCCTGCCACATGCTCCATGGTTGCAGAGCACCAGGAGGAAGCTGACATACAGACTGGCATACAAAATCCCATCATGTAGGCAAAGCAGCTCCAGTTTCGATCACACCAGCAGGACACACAGCCTGACCTCTCCCTCCTCCACAGCAAGGAGTTTGCAGGTTCACAGATTCACCTTGAGCAGCCACATAGATTTTTAGTTACTTTAGTTCATCTCCAGCACTCCTCTGCCTCCCTGTACCTGTAGTCCCCTCCCAAAAATCTGCCTCATTTCCCATAAACGCCTACACAGCGAGCTTGGCGTACTGGCTTGTCTCAAAATCTCATCGGGCCTAAAACAGGGACAGCCAACTTTCAGAGGAGGATTCATGCTTCATTTTTCATAGTCTCAAAGCTATGCCACATGTTGAGTCTGTGCTGTAACCGCCTGTTTATCAGGGAACGACTAACAGTTTAATTTGGATTAATTTCACGTTTGGCTTCTATCAGACCCAGCAGAACCTCTGGCTGCCCTCACACTTCTATATAAACACCAACAAAATCCAGGCATGAGGGCCTGATACCAGAGGAAAACATCTGCCTTGAAACTCTGCAGCACAGGCAAGACAGGAAGGACTGAAGGAAGGACACCACAAATTACAGCACTCTGAATTTCCCTGTGTGCCTGTGGGAGGGCAGAGACATGCACTGAGAAGATGGACCCCATGGTCCATCCAGATGGCACTGCCAGCTTCAAATGCCAGCAGGGTACCCTGCTCTGCAGCAGCTCAGGTGGGGCTCTCACCACCCAACAAGCCCAGTCCAGTCCCCCTACATTCCCTGGGGGCCCTGTTTCCCTGCCCCTCACTTCCATGCCCAAGGACCTGAGCAGCAAAAACCCGCCATTCCTTTGGTACCAGGGTGTCCTGCTCCCTTCCCCAGCCATACCCCTAACAGCTTGCCCAGACAAAAGGGACAACAGGACAGGCATCTCTATTTAGACCATCACTGGGTCTCCATCCCCAACCACCTCTCCCAAAAACATGTGGAATGTCAAACAATGCAAAGTGGAACTCTGACTAGAAGCAGGAATGGTACTTTCATTGGCTCTAGGAGGTTTTTAATGGAAAGCACTCCTATTTCTCACTCTGCTTACAGCAAATAACCTCACCCACAAATGGCTCCACATCCTAGGGCAAAGAGACCACAAAGTAAGGCTCAGAGGGAAGGTGACTTCCTTTTAACACAGACAGAGACAGACTCCCTGTTTTGCTCCTAAATGCACACTCTGCAGGAGCTACATGAACACAACTGGAATCTGAGGAATGGAAAAGTTGTTCCTCACCATGTACAAGAGCAAAGCCAGGCCTAATTACCACAGCCATAGAAAAATTATATAGAACATTTTTAGTAAGAAGAGAAATTAACTGCAATATCACAGCCAAATTCCAATTTAGCATCAGCAGTCCATCTGGATACACTGTCCTAAACAAATGGGTGGCTGATCCCAAACTACCACATGTGCTGTAGCTTCTCTACCCTTTCTAGTTATAGAATGAGCTGGGTAGGGAGGGACTCACACGGATCATCAAAGTCCAATTCCTGGCCTGCACAGGACAGCCCCAAAGAATGCCCCCGGGCACCTGAGGTTGTTGTCCAAACACTCCTGGAGCTCTGGCAGCCTTGGGGCCGTGACCATTCCCTGGAGAGCCTGTTCAGTGCCCCAGCACCCTCTGGGGGAAGAACTTTTTCCTGATATCCACCCTGACCCTGTCCTGACCCAGCTCCAGCCATTCCCCAGGTCCTGTCCCTGGTCACACAGAGCAGAGATCAGGGGCTGCCCCTCCTCTTCCTCTCCTGAGGAAGCTGCAGAACTGCTGTGAGCTCTGACCTCAGTCTGCTCTTCTCCAGCTGAACAGACCAAGTGCCCTCAGGTGCTTCTCACAGGGCTTCTCCTCCAAGCCCTTCATCATCTCCAAAACTCTCCTTTGGACATTGTCTGAGAGCTTCTTATACTGTGGCTCTCAAAACTGCAGAGTCCTTCCCCTCCAAAAGAGGCATGGAGATACACCAGCACATCAAGGCAACCCCCTACAGAAACATGTCCTAGTTCCAACTCCTGCATGTCCAGGTGCCCAGCCCTGCCTGAACAGGGCAGGCCCAACTCTGCCACCTGTTTTTCTGCTGCCATGGCCCAGAGTGAGGAACACACACACCAAGCACAACACCTCTTTTCTGACAACTGCATTTCCACACAGCACCAGGTCCCACCAGGAGCAAAATTACCACCTAGGAAAGAGTGTCAAACAGCTTCTCTGCACAGAAACACAACAGGAAAAGACATCTGTTGCAAGAAAGCTAAACACACAGCAACTACAGTTTTTGTTCATCATATCTCTGTGGTATTTTCACTGGTGAATGAAAAAATTATAATTTACAGCAAAAGCAAGATTTCCAGTTGGAGGTTATTTACTTTCACCTCCATCACCGCAGCCCTGGCAAGCCAGATGATGTGCAAGCCAAGCAGCAAGTGCTCACATGCTGGGAACTGTTCAAACAGGAATAATTCAATCTTTTTGTAGTCTCACCCTGGCTAATTTGCCACAAGCTGTCTCTTTTCAGATGCTACATGAAACACAAGGAAAAAACCAAGCTGGATTAAGCTGGTCCATTTACAATCAGTTCATCTACAGAGAGTTCAGGTCAGTTAATTTTCTATGTAAAACAAATTCATTTTTTCAGCTTCACAGGGTTTAAGGAACAAAAATTTATTGCAGTAACCAAACATTGCTCACCGGACAAACTTGCAGCGATTACTTAACTAATGCAAACGATTTTCAATCTGTGTGCAAGGAATGCGTGGGATAATTCCAGGGCACTCTCTTCCACCAGCATTTTACAAGTACTTTTTAGGTAGCTATGGAGACGTTACAGCCTTTTTCATTTTGCTGTCATAACTAGACAGCTATTGATTTCTTTGCAAAATTCCTTGGAAGAGAGGGGAAGGGAGGAGGAGTTTCAAGCACCGTGAGGTCTGAGAGCAACAAGCTGAAGAAAAATTCCGAACAGATTTCATATGGAGACATCAGCCCAGAGGCTCCTTGCAAAAGATAGCCTTGAACCTGGTCCTGCTTTGGTACTTCTGCAAAAAAGGAGGTAAATACACACACGTCACAGGGATTGTCTTCCAACAAGCTCCAAAAGGAAAACATTTCCAGCTACCACTGCCATCACCCTGCAGAAAAGAAGGCCCTCCCCAAGGCCAGGCTGTGGTTTTACTCAAACACAAATCTCTCTGGAGGCATGGAGGGCCTCCATCCTCATAGTCGTGCTGGGCTACAAGATGTTTCCCTCTCCCTCTGAGCAAGGTTACATGGAAGTCTCATCCCTGACATGCCTTGCAGGTAATCAGTGCCTCCTCTCCACCCCCAGCAGGCATTACAGCTTTGTGATGGACAGGATGGACGGCTCTCCATTTCACTCTCCTTCCAACAACAGCCCAAGAGCTTGCTGTGAGCTCAGCAGCTGATTCTGCCCAAAATGATGCCGAGAGAAATGCCTTTCACCCTATTGACCCTTTAAGAGAAATCATTCCTGCACATGCAGATTTAAGACTGCACACTGTGACAAGAGGAGACATAGAGAAGTCTGAAACATGAGATACCGACCTGGAAAACCCTGTGTCACACAGATAAGGACATGCAAATAATCATGGATTTAGGTCTTGCTCAGAAACTCCGTCAGTAATGAGAACAACAGATCAGGCTCCGAACAGATACTTCCCTTTGGATAAAACAGAAAGGAAAGCCTGCTCAACCAAAACATTTTTCTTAAATTCACCTTAGACCCAGCTGCAACAATGGAGCCAGAACCTGTACAATTATCTCTACCACAAGCTGCAGGAAGTTTACCAGCACCACCCTGAAAATAAATTTCAATCTTCCCATCTCCGTGCTGTGTTTACAGCCTCATGACTGCTCACCAAAAGGACACTCAAGCTCTACTGCAAATGGAAAGAGACCAATCTGCTGCTGCAGAACAAACCCATGGCTGCTCTGTCCACCTAATGGCCATCCAGAAATGCAGCCACATCTTCAGTGCTGCTTTTCTAACTCTTGTGAAGGCCTGAAAGGGAGGAAGAACTAACCATCCTCTAAGCTCCCCAATAAGCTGGCTGAGGACAGGCAATGCCATGGGGAAGCCCCAGGACTCACCCCATCTTGCAGCCAGCTGCTTCCAGATGTTTCCACCACCCCAACACTGCCAGCAGCATCCCAGCATTAGAGCAGAACCACAAATCTGGTCACACCAGCTGCCAGCAGCAAGCCATGAGACTGCAGTGTCCAACGCCATGGGGAACAGTCCCAGCCTCAGCCACTGCTGCTGGATGGCTGCACGCCCCCACCAGGGCACTGGGGAGGGAGGGGGGCACATCTGCACCCCAAACCCAGTCACAGGCTCATGCACCCAGAGAAGGGCACACACCTCCCTAGGATCCTTCACCAACACAGGCTCCAGTCCTCCCAAGGAGAGAGCAGGGAGTAGTGCAACTCCCCCACAGCATCCAAATTCCTGCTGCGCATCCTAAAGATAGTCCAGAAAATCCAGTTCTGTCCAGCACCATCAGAGACCATCAGTGGCCCTGCCCAGCACAAGGAGATCCAACACCAGCTCCACCATGAGTGAGGAAATCTCTGAGAAGATGCTTTTGGTTATGACCTGTTAGTTACATGTTTCATATCCAAGAGAAAATGGACACCAAGGTAAGTCACTATATGCTCCTTCTGGAGAAGAAAACAAACAGTAAACCAAACAAAAATTGTGTGATATAAAAAAAATCCAGCCTTTCTTCATAAAAATACAAAACCCAAATTTTTAGAGCCAATTTAAGCTCAGGCAAGAAATATAAATATGCATTTCTCAACTTTCCCCTGTGATGTTTCCTTTACAAACATAAAATAAAAGTGCTGTCACAAATTAAACCAGCTTTGATTAAGTGGAGGGGAAAAAATGCTGATGGCTCTAAGATCCAACTGACAAGCCTTTTCAAGTCTGCTCTGATGCAAAACCAACTCCCCAGGGATTTAAATTAAGAGTAAAGAAATATTTTCCTTGGCTTAATCCTGGTTTGGAAGCAGGACAGAGGATACTACAACAAAGCCAGCACCTGAATCCACCAGGAGCTACCCAGCTGCCACAAGCCTTTCCTGGAGACCAGCTGCTCAACACATCCCCCTCTTCTTCAGCAAGACCCTTGCTCCACTGTACCAACAGCTGTGGGCAGCAGTAGGGAACAAACTCAGTGTGCCCTGGCTGCTCCAACACCTCCTCCCTCCCTCTCTGTAGGCCACTAATGCCCTGACACTGCCTATGATGCACATCCAGGTCCAGGAGAACAGACATTTGAACTTGGATCTTGAGGGAAGTCACTAAGGATGGCTACTTCAGCCTCCAGCTGTATTGTGGGGGGTCCCCCTCGCAGCACAGAGGTCCCCAGGGTGTAGATCACACAACGGATTTGTCAGCTGTGGGATGGAGCACCTTGCTTTTCCTGGGGAGGACAAAATTTCTGTCTTGTTCTTCCAAAGGAAGCTCTGTGTACCATCCCTCCCCCACCCCTGAACAAAAGTCTACCAGAGATGCTTCCAGTGCACGAGGGACAGCAAAAAGGCTGAGCATCAAGGCCATCAAACCACCACCTCCCACATGTTTTCCAGTTTGGAATGCAGGTTCCAGCACCAGGAATGTTCCTTGCTCCCACACAGCCACCGCCTCACGCACACCCTAACCCTTGCCTGCCCCAGCATCCTGCACACAGCAGCTCTCAGAGACAGCACACTCCCCCTGAGGCTGGGGATGGACAAAGATTAACCCACCCTACTTTTAGCACAGGTCTAAAACCTAAACCGGGAAAACAGAGGAGATGGATGCTTCAAGACACGAGAAATGTTCCAAAATCATGCAAAACACAACGACACAGTGCTCACCCTCACACTGAGAAGATCCCAAGGCATTTGCTCCCTTTCCCTGTCTCCACAGCACTTCTTCCATAGGAGCAGCTCACCTGATCCAAGCCTGAGAACAGATTCTGACAGTCTCCACATGGCCAGAGGGATTTTACCAACCCATGGCAGCTGTGTGAGGACATGGCAAAGCTGCACAGAACCCAAGATCACAAGGGCTACAACCACATGAGATCATAACTATTTTTGGAAACATACCCACAGCTCAGGGTGTTTTAACAAAAAAGGTACTCTTCTCACCTGCACTTCAAGACAGACATTAATTAGCAGCACTACACTCTGCAGAACCTTAATTTGATCCTACAAACATCTTCACATGCCAACCTCACAACACCCAAAAACATAGAGACCAGCCTCCAAACAGGATGCAGGTCCTTCTCCCCATCCCTTTATACTCTGCATGACCTGGGCTAGTCTAAATAGCTGATTTCCTTAAACAGAGCTCACACCTTTCCCATGTTTCACAAAGGCTGTATTTCTGTCAAAACTTCTTACCAGGCTGTAGCTAATGAGTACACACACTCTAGAGAGAAAATGTGAAGTCAAGACTCAGCAAAATAGCCTCTCTGGATTACTCTCAACTCTTCGGACAGACTCAGCCCACAAAACACAACACAGGGAGCGAACCAGACCCACATGGCCACACCTGCTGACAGAGCAGATGGACAGCTGTGTGCACAGTTGCCACAGCACCAAGGAAAGGAACTGCCCTCCCTCATCCCCAGAACAGATCCTGGTGCTGGTTGGGTAAATGCATGTGTGTTCTTGTTTCTGACCTCCATAACAGAGCACAACAAGGGAAAGATTTGAGAATGAGAAGGCTGGGGGATTGGTTGTTTGGCAATTTGTTTGCTTTTACAGTTATTCTACAGTTATTTTTACAGTGATTTTTCTGTTACCAACCATAAACTGTGTGTGTTGTATCTCCCTTCACAACCACTGCAGTGCCCATGAACTATGTGAGGCTAATTCTACACTGATGCATAAAATGTACCCTGTTTTTCCCTATGCTTTTGCTTCAGAACTGATCAGTCTGAGGTGAGGGAAGACCAGACCATTATACTTTCCTCTTATTTTGATGTGTCTGTAACAAGGCAAGAAAGCAAAGTTCTTCTCCCAAATCCATTACATTTGGAGCCACGAGAACTGTTGGATTTCAAAGATGCTGATTCACACTAGTGGTTATCAGGTTTTTCCCATCTGTGACACAATTTGACAGCTGGCTGGCAGCAGAGAGTTCTCCACTTGGGAGTTCAGATGCTGCAGCAGCCGGCTCCAGTCTCAGCCTTCAGTTCTCCACTAATATTTAGGGGAAAGCCCATAAAGAGAGATGCAAGTGCAAACTCACTTTCGCATCAGCACACCTGACCTCAGAGACTTCTGTGCACAGGTACCATTTGGCAAGGGGATTTTATTCCTGCAAGAATTACAACACTGTGCCTGCTGGAACAGGGATTGCCATCAAAATGTAAGCCAAGGGCTGCTTAAAGTCACTGGGTTTGTTATTTTTATCTCCTCTTAAACACCACAAGCCAAAGACTGCTCAAGTGGCCTCTGGTGCTGTTCCTTGACACAACTTGCACTGCTTAATGAGGCAGAGGCACAGAAGGGAACAGGAGCATCCTCACCTTACCACAAACAATTCCCCCCAGCCAGCAGCTCTGGGGAGGAGCTCTCTCCACAAGGATTAGCTCTGTCAGCACAAAGGGACCAAGCACTCCACAGCAGGAGCTCAGGGACTCACAGCCAGCAGATACATTGGTTTGGCAAGGCTGGATTACACAGCCCAACACTGCCCAAGTTCTCCACCTGCCTCCCTCATTGCATCGCTCCAGGCTGGGGCAGTGGCTGCAAAGTGCCCAGCAGAAAGGGCCTGGAGGTGCTGGTCAACAGGAGCTGAACCTCAGCCCACACCCGCCCAGGGGGGCGAGAAGGCCAATGGCTGCTGGGCTGGGCCAGCAATGGTGCGGCCGGCAGGAGCAGGGCAGTGACCGTCCCCTGCTGTGGGCACTGGGGAGGCCTCGCCCCAAGGGCTGTGCCCAGTTCTGGGCCTGGCACTGCAAGATGGACTCTGAGGGGCCGGAGCGTGTCCAGGGAGGGGAACGGAGCTGGGCAAGGGGCTGGAGCACAAGTCTGATGAAGGGAAGCCAAGGGAGCTGGGAAAGGGGCCCTGCCTGGAGAAAAGGAAGCTTGGGGGAATCTTCTGGCTCTCTACACCTCCCTGACAGGAATGGGCAGCCAGGGGAAGCTGGGCTCTGCTCCCAGGGAAGAAGGGACAGGACAAGAGGAATGGCCTCAAGCTGTGCCAGGAAGGGACAGGTTGGACATCAGCAGGAATTTCTTCATGGAAAGGGTGGTCAGGCATGGAAGGGGCTGTCCAGGGAGGTTTGGAGTTCCCATCCATGGAGGCGTCCAAGCAAGGACTGGATGTGGCACTCAGTACTCTGGGCTGGGTGACAAGGTGGGCATTGGTCAAAGTTTGGGCTCGTTGACCTTGGAGGTCTCTTCCAACCTAACAAATGCTATGATTCTGTGATTAATGATAAAGATGACCCAGGCAGGAGCAGCAAACAGAAAGGCTTTGGCTACAACGGGCTGCAAAATTTGTATCTAAATATAGTTCCACTGGGGAAAGAAATCAGCTTTTTACACAATTGGTTTATCTTAGCCTTTTAACAGAAACAGAAGGCCAGCTATGGAAAAAGGAGAAAGCTTTAACCCAGCACACTTTCCTCGTATACTGCAGGGGTCACAGTGGAACAAAGTGCTCTGGAAGCTAAAGGACACCAGGAAATTGTACGTGTCCATAGCAAGAGCAATACACAGCCTGAGCAAGCGACTGTGAATCCAGTGTGATGACTGAACTATTAATTGAAAATTCCATCATTTAAGCACAAATAAAGTACTATTTCGGCAGCAAGCACTACTAGAAAAGTAACAAACAGCCACTGTCTTTAGTATGAGCTGAGTCAATACACAGGTCAATTTGTGAGAGAGAGGGGGAATAAAAAGGAGAGAATATAAAAATGCATCATTCCCTACATCTCAAAGTATGTTCCCAGCTAAGCACCCTCCCTAGGGAGAGAAAGATCCAAAGCAAAGATCCCACCAGAGACCCACTGAGAGATGTCAGGATTTATTGTGATCTCTGCTGAAGTCAATTCAAAATGGAAACACACAACAAGTGCAGGTAACAAACACATGGCAAGAGAAACACTGACCTCTAAGAGGACCAAGTTTTCATTCCGGATTAGATGCTGACTTTTCTAAACACAGAGAAAGAGATGTAATCTCTGGGGAATAGCACAGAGCTTTTTCTATGTGATGCAAAGGTTAATGCTTGCAAGCCAGACATCTCCAAAGGGCTACCTGTGATTTCTGAAGCTGTCATTAAATAATCACACTCAGCCAGGGTGGGAATTTATTGTAAATGATAAATAAACATGTGGGCATAAACACCAGCAAGTAAGCATGAGGCAAGGAAACAGCAGTTCACCTCTCCTGGGCTGGATTCAAAAGCAAAGTCACTAATGGGATGACTAATGGGATCTCACAATTACTGCTGGGGGAAGGGGATTCACTATTCAGCCTAAGTACAAGAAGATATTAAGTAGTTTTACTTATGAAGGTATTAAGAGTTTTTATGTATCCTTAATGCACAGCTGCATGCACACATTCCACTCAAGAGGAATGAACACAACAAAACTTGCCTGAACCTTCCAATAAACCTGTTCCTTGCTTCTGTAAGTTTAGAGATGTGGTTTGGCCAGGCAGAAATGGGTCAGATCATAATTGCACACTTGAAAGCAGCCACATCACTTCAGCTTTGCTTTGAAACCCTGACAATCACCAAGGTGAGTACAAGAAGAAGCTGTCTCAGATATACCAACCTAACTTGCACATCACCATTTAGCAGCTGAGGCAAAAGTTACCAGCACCTCCTTGAGGAAGGGCATGCAAATTCAGCAGTGGGACAGGGGCTTTACTGACCACCCCTAACACCTCAGGATGTTTTATCACCCACCTAAGTCCTGCCTACTACATGGCCCCTACTTTCTCTGTTGAAAACTACTGCAAAACAGCAGACTCCCCAGTCAGAGGCATCTGGGGGGTTTTGCACTCCTTTTGAACCACCTCAGGAGTCAGGGAAGTGGTTTTGGATGTTCCCTCCACCTTCCCAGAAGAAAGCACGCAAAGCACAACAAAGAAAATCAGTCAGTTCCTCCAAGGAGTTCACAGCAACTCCCTCGCGCTCAGCGAGCCAAAGGCCCGGTTTGATGCAATTGCAGCAATAAGAAAGTGACTAAGCCTTCACTGGTTTCAAAGCTCTTCAGGGGAAGGATTTCCACTTCCCTGAAAGTGCTCCTTTAGGTGGGGAAAGAAACATCAGAGAAGCCCCACTTGGATGCATTCAGGAGACCAAGCCTCCTAAAGGACACTGCACCGAGCACCTCCTCACTCACAGCTCTGCCTGTCCTCAGGCCACCCTGAGCTGGCCGGTGAGCAGTGACCAGACTTTGTCCTGCTCATCACCAGGGACCAACGGGACCAGCCAGGCCGGCAGCACCACCTGGGAACCTCAGTCTCCTGGGAATGGCTGTCATTTCAGGAATGTTAACAATTACCCTCCTGTGGCCACGGGTCACAGGCAAAGCCTCCCCGTGCACCTGCACAGACATTTCCAGCGGCTCCCCTCTCCTTCCTGCAGCGTGTGTCACGCTGCCCTGGCAGCACAACCCAGAAAGGAAACAGGACTCACATCTAAGGAGGAAAAAAGGTGAAATTCATGCTTCCTGCCCCGTGGGACAGCCCTGGCTTCAAGGTGCTCCACCCTGTGTGTCAGGGACAAGCAGAGCCTGGATCTGCTGCAGACACAAGTGCACAGGACAAAGCAACTTCAACATTCCTCAGCACAACCCTTACACCTAGATGCAGCAAATGGATGGAATCCCAGGGCTCGGGGCAGGAGATGGGCTGCCAAAGAGGGAACCTGCTCCTCAGGGCCCCCCTCACAGCCAGGCAAACAGGTGGGGCTCCCGCTGCCTTCAGGGAGGAGAGAAACACCAACTTCACCCTCCTGCCATGGGAACATCAATCCCCACGTGTGAGCGCCACAGCACAGCACTGACAGTCACTGATCTCTGATACAGCTTTCCAAGAAGCTGTGCTAAATCCAAAACTCCACTGGGATGGGTACTAAGCTTATGCAGGGAGTGCTCTGGCTCTTCATTTCTTAGTGATCTGAAGAAGTTCAGAGGCCAAAATCTTTGCCGCACTTGAAACAGAGAGTTGAAACAGATTTCTGCTTTCCTATTTTCCAGAACGCCTCCCAACCCAACCTGCCGTGCTGCCTCACTGAGAGCACCAGTCCTACCAAAACCTCTGCTTACATCCTTCACAAATGTAAATCCTCCAGATACAGCTGCTCCCTTAACAGACGCAATAAATGCCGAGCTGACACTCTGGGACATCTTCCTCCCCAAAGCTCCACGGTGTAAGCATGGAGAATATTCCCACTCCGTCACCCATTTCTGCTGTTTACTTTTCGGAATGCAGCGACTCCTGTATTGCTCAATGCGCTGCCGGTGCAATCGCACAGAGCCGACACACGGCGCTGCTGGCAGCGGCTGTGCCCGGGCCGCAACGAGGAGAGGAGAGCCTGCAGAGCCCGGAAGGCTCAGCGCAGCCAAACCCAGCCTGGAACTCTTCCTTGTGTTCCTCACTCACACAGGGAGCACACACGTGTTACAGCACAGCCAAGCGCCCAACAGCAAAGCCTCCCTCTCCCCAGGAACAGGCCCGGAGGTGCAAAGCAGCTTTTTACAGCTCCAGCTGACCCATCCACGGTGCGAGCGAGCACAGCGATTTCAGCTGCGAGAAGTCACGGCTCGAACAGAAACGTACCTCGAAAAAATAATTACAGGATGCAAGAACCCCGGGCCTTAAATCAAACCACATTTGTTAGCTCTAGATAAAACTCATAGCTGCACTTTCACAGCGCCAGTGCCTGAAGCGGCCTACTAGAGCCTGAAAAGATTAAACCGGAGAACACCAACCTCTCCCCAAAACTTCCCGCAAAGTTCCGTCAGGTCCAGCACAGAAACAAGGCACAGAAGGTCGGGAGCGCTGAAAGCACTGGGAGGCGGCAGGGGGACAGGGACATGCCGGGGGGACCACGGACACGCAGGGGCGGGACAAGAGGACAGGGACACGGCGGGGACAGGGGACAGGGATGTGGCGGGGCATAGGGACAGAGGCTGGCGGGATGTGGCGGGGCATAGGGACAGAGGCTGGCGGGATGTGGCGGGGCACGGGGACAGGGACACCAAGCGGGGACAGAGGCTGGCGGGATGTGGCGGCGCTGCCCCCCCGCTGCTCCCCGCTCCGGGCACACGCGGCGCTCCCGTCCCCGGGCCCGGGTCGGCTCCGGCCCCGCTGCCGGGGCCCCGGGCCTTGGCGGCGGCAGAAGAGCCGCCGGGGCAAGGCACGGCGGGGCTCATCCCGCCGGGACACCAAGTTGCCGCAGTCGGCTCCGAGCGGTCTCGGAGCGGGTCCCGCTAACTTCCCTTACCTGCGGCCGAACCGCGCAGAGCCCTCCGGAGCGTCCGCACCTCCGCCGGCTCCGGGCAGCCCCCGCCGCCGTCCCGCCCGCACCGCTCCGCTCGGTGCACGCCCCGCTCCGCCCCGTTCTGCCCGCGGCCCCGGGACCGGCCCCGAGCCGCCGCTCTGCCCCGCCCGGCCGAGGCACCGCCCGCCGCCGCTGCCGGGGCCGGCCATGAGGGAGCCGGCGTGGGGTGGTGCGAGCGGTCGAGTTCCCAGTTCCCCTCACGGGCAATCCCAGCATCGCTGAGGTTGGAAGGGATCTCAGAGATCACGGAGCGCAGCCCGTGACCGAACAGCACGGCGCGAACCTCACCCTGGTACCAAGCGACACGTCCAGGCTTAGAACACCCCCAGGAACCGCGACTCCGCCACCTCCCTGGGAGCAGCCCAGGGGGCTCTGCCCGGGACCCGGCCTTCCCTGCCCACCTCGCGACCCCGACGTGTTCCCGAATGTCTGCTGGGCTGAAGCGGCCCGAGATCCCCCGAATCGTTCCTCGGCAAGGGAAGGGGTCCGGCCGTGGCCCCCGAGGAGCGAGCCCGGTGCTGCAGCTGGCAGAAGGCAGCACCGAGTGACACCCTGGTTAAATCTGCAGTGCACCCGTGCCAGCGCTTTGCCTCAGCACTGAGGATAACCGTGCTGCAGGTTTTAATGCACTGATCCTTGCTACATTTGCCACGAGCGTTACTCTCTCATTTATACAGTGTAAGGGACTCGGTGCACTCCATCAGCAGCCTCGCAGCCACGCCAAAAACCAGCCTTGGCTTTACCAGCTCCATGGCAGAAAGGCCTGAGATGCTCTCTTTCAGGAGTGGAGCCATACAAGTAACAGACCAACAGGTTCAGCCAACTAACTCTCAGTTTTGTTTGGAGTTGACTCAAAGCTCTTCCTCCCATCCCTTCTCCAAGAGCTGGGATAGAGAAAACTTTTCATGTTTTGTTCATGGAAAAGACAATTTGCTTATGCTCTGTTTCTGACCATAACGTGCAAAGAAGTGGAAGTTTACATTCAAAATGGGAAAAGTATTGGTGACATGTTGAAAGCAAACATTTTGAATTCTTAGCAAAAGTGGGAAGGTATCATTTGCTTTTTAAGCACAGTTTGCAAAGAGGACAAGTTGATCCAAAGCACTTTTTTCTCTGGCAAGTTACCAGCCTATCACATTGTCCACACAGCTCCAGTGTGTTTCAGGTTAAACAGCAGGACCAAGTTTCAGACTAAGAGAAAAGAAAGGCAATTTAAAAATACCTGGGTTTCTTTGGTATCTTCTATTTCTAGTACCTCTGTTTCAAAACTTTGATGCCTACCTATGGTTTTAATGCTCTGCAGTTGGTCTTTTTGCCCATTTTCCTCAAATTTTCATCAATTGTGCAGCAAATGTTACCAGTTTGCTGTCAGCTGATGGGTGAGTGCTGATCACACTCCAGGTCACACAAAGCTGAATCATAGGGATCCCACTACAGCACTCCATCCTTCCTGAAATGGCTGGGCTTGGACTTGCCCAAGAACAAGCACTCAGAACAAATACAGATCCACTATTCTTCAGCCTTTGTTTTTTGGAACTGAATTTTCTGTTGATTGCATTTTTTACACTTTGAATTCTTAATTCAGAAAGTGAAGATCTTTATTTAAAAACCTAATGCAGAAGGGCTTCATTTGTCAGGATGAAGAGAGATCTCTGACATTTGTCAGAGAGAGATCTCTCTGAAAACAAATCTTAGCAGGCCGAACATTTCAAACAACTGATTGGATTCCTTCGTCAAAGAAAATACCTTTGCAAGTTAAGACAAATCTCTGATAAGGCTTTCTGGTGTGCTGATCTCTCACCTCCCAGAATAGTGTAGCCCTTTTTGCTCCAGGCTGGTTTGCAAGGAATGGTTGATTTTCTCCACCTTTATGAAAATGCAGCAACCTCTGAGAAGGCAAACAACTTCCTGGTCGCTCCCGTGATGGCTTGGGGAGGTTACAAGGAGTAAGAGCATTTTCTAGCATTCTTCATTCCATGAGGTGGTGAAGGAAAAGAGCTTTTCCCTCACTTTGCACTGGGAGCACGCACTGTCTCCGTGGTTACAAATCAATAAATGGCATTAAGCCCAGTATTTCAAGAGCTGTCAGAGGCATTTTGAAGGAGCAGTGTGCACTTTGTGACAGGATTTTCTTTGGGCAGTACATCCCATCTCCCACACACTCACGGCACGCTACAGCCAGGAGTAGTGTCCTAGTGCAGTTAATTTTCAGGATCAGTGGGATGAGCAGATGAGCTCCAAAATCCCTATCACAAAGCAGGTGATTTTAAGAAAAAATTCTTCACTATTCAGGGCCATGTGAGGCCCTGGCACAGGGTGCCCAGAGAAGCTGTGGCTGCCCCATCCCTGGAAGCATCCAAGGCTGGGCTGGACAGGGCTCTGAGCAACCTGGGATAGTGGAAGGTGTTCCTGCCCATGGCAGGGGGTGGGAACTGGATGATCCTTGAGGTCCCTTCCAACCCAATCCATGCTATAATTCTGTGATTCTATCAGTGCTAGCTCACAAGGAAGGCACTGAAACACAATATCAAGCCATGTGCATCACAGCCAATTCTTAAGAATTTCTTGTAAATAAATTCAGCACTTTGTTGGGCCCAAAAGGTTTTCTTTAGATCAAACCCAAAATACAAAATACAATCCCCAAAATACAATAGCTGAAAGAGCTGAGGTATCTCCTTCCCTAAGAACAATGGTTTCCCACCCAGGCTGTGCATGGCTTTCACTTCAGGACAGCTCAGAAAGTGAACTCAGTGAGTCTCTCTTTTTATTCCCAGCCAAGTATTAACTCCACAGCTGAGCCAGGGTGTTTTCAGGTCAGGGCTCCACCACTGACTCTCCTGGCACAGTTGTGTCAGTCAGGGCTATGAAAAGATCCTCTGAAGGCAGAGCTGTGCCAGCAAAAGCACCCTGTGCAGATGGAGGTATATGAAGAGAAAATGGTGCTTTTGTCCTGTGAGCTTCTTTCACATGAGGGAGCTGGAATTCACTCTCTCAGCAGCAGCAGCAGCACAGTTTTACTGTTAGAAGCCATTACCTTGAAAATATTTGCTCTTCTAACCAGCTATTGTAGCTGGGCTGTCAAAGCTGTCCTGGCTTTCACCTACCTGAAGTATCCTGATTGTTAAACACCCAACAGAGCAAAGTGCTTTGGCCTTCAGCTTTGGTGTGACGTCATGTTCAGTCCTGAGACAAAGCACTGCACAAACAATTTCTAGCTGTCAAATCCATATCTGAACCTTTCTCCTCATGTTTAAATTCCCCTCCAATCCCTTCCTAAAAAGGACAGGAGAGATTCAGTGCCCTAAGGATTCATAATCCAGAGCAGCTGAAGTACAAAATGCTCCCAAACTGTACCCCCAAAACAGTCAAACTTCTGACCTCGGCTGTCCCATCCCTGGCTCTTCCCACAGTGTTTGAAAACATGACGAAAAGCCCTGCACGCTGAACCTGCTGGTGAACTGATGGAAGAGATTCTGTCCTGTCTTGGCTCTGCTGCAGTTTCTGGTCTAAAGTTTCTCTGTCCTGAAGTTACTGGTTCCAAGCCCCCAAAAACAGAAGGTTGTTTAAGAAGTGACCAATCTGCCCCAGCGCTTGGGACTGTTTTGGGTACCCAGCTTCAGATGATCAGTTTTGTGTATTGGATCTGGAACCTTGTGTAATTAACCCCTGAAAATCAAGAAAAAGCAAACTCCAGTTCATTTTCCAGTGGACAAGGAAGCTTTCCATAAATTCTCATGTAGCTATGAGGATGAAAATGCAATCAGCTGCAGAAACCTCTCCAGCATGAACCTCAGAGATGTGTTAGTGTGGATCTGGAAATCACAAAAAGATGCTGCATATTTTATGTAAAATGTGAGCAAGAGAAAACCTCCTGACATGAGCAGGCATCACATCAGGCTCAGCTGGAGGAATCCATACCATGGCAACAGCTCAACTGCTTGAAAAGATTGGGTGTTCCAGACCACTGTCTTCCCATTAGTCTGAATCATTGCTGTCATCAAAAGCAGGACAGGAAAGGTTACGCTTTGAGAAAGTTTTACATTCTTAAATTTCTGCAGGCCTACCAAATGTTTTTTTTCCTCTCCCTGGAGGTCTCCCACTCACTAATTTAGGTATAAGTGCACTTTAACTGGGCTGAAATTCTCATTAGGTTCACATACCTGTACTTGTTACAGCATTCTCTCAGTTTCAGTATCAGCACATAATTGTTGCTTACACTCAGGAGAGGATTTCTGGTCAGTGCTCAATGGAGCTGAAGAGAAGCCCTTTGGGTACTCAAAGTGTTTAACCTCAAACACAGAACAAAATGTTCAGCAGAGGAGTCAGGCACTGGCATAAAGGTGCCAGCAATAACTTTTCCTGGTAGCCCCCACACTGGAATGTCCCAGATAAGCACCTCTTCACTGAAATGCACACACGTGGCTGGCACAGCAAGGCACATACCCGAGTCTGTGAAGAACAGCAAAGTGTTATCAGAGCAAAGCAGGCGTGCTGGATGCAGCAGGACATAACAACCCTACCAGAAACTCCCTTTGTAGCATCTGCCTAATCTGGAGGAGACCTTCCTTCTAGCCACAGCCAAATTCATCCTTTGCACAACACACACTGTTAATCACGGCTGACCTCACTGCCACCCTTCATCCATGCCTGGCTGCTGATGACATCCTACACCTAAGCTTTGCTCTCCAGCCACGAGCATAACTCTCACTTTTTAATTCCCACTAATTCTGAGCACATACTGCTTTCATTCCTTTCAAAATGTCTTTTCACATCCCCATTGCCTGGGGAATCATGTGAATATTTTCCTGAAGTTTCTCAGATACCCAAGCACATCTCCTAGTTTGTTCTTGGCATCAACTTTGAGCTGGTAATGAAGAACTGCCTGAAGTGCTGCTCAAGGCAGTCATTCCACAGTCTTGACAGAGCCAGGCTGACAGGCACTCCCCAAATCGCTCCAGCACCAGGACAGGCATGAAGCACCTTTCTGAGGGGAATCTCAAACACCATGGTGGGGCTGTGATGCTGCAGAGCAGCCAAAGGGTTCAAAGGATTCATTCCCCCCGAGCATTCCCTGCAGGAGCAGCTGTGCTGAGCGCAGATGTTGCTGCCCAGCACGCTGCCACAGCTGCAGCCACCCTGTGCAGCTCGCACAATGAGGCAGTGTCAGAGCTGGCTCGACCAGCTGGGCCCTGGGCTCAGGCTTTCAGTGGCCTTGGGGAGGGGAAAACAACGAGCTTCAGACATTCCTGAAATATTTGGGCTGAGAGGGCACCGAGGAAGGCAACAGCATCCTGCCCAGACGGGAGCAGGAACTGCGTTTGCTTCCCATCTCCAAGAGTTGCATTCACATCATTTGTTCCCGGACTGACCTCTCTGGAAATGCCTTTTGCTGGTGACTCACTGAGGTGGGAAGCCAAACCAGGCTCCCGGGCTGAGTCAATCAGGTGGCAGGACCCAAGCAAATTAATCACTTGAGATTACTGGAATCTTCTGCTCTGGAGAGACAAGAAGGGATAAGGAAAGTCTTAGGGGCTGACTGGAGTAGTCACTGAGCTGTCTCACTATATCAGTCAGGAGGGTGCTTGGCATGCTCCAAGCAAAGTGATAGACAGCCAAAAAATAGCAATTATTTTGTCCTGAAAGAAGAGACAAACATGGAAAATACAGCTCCAAGGGAGCACAAAGAAACGGTGATCATCGATTTAGGTACTATTGGTTTTGATCTCCCTGTCTCTGTCTCTCTCCCTCTCAACAGATGTGGAGAATAAAACTTTCATTCATGGAAGATACCTAATTTTTAGGTCAGAAAGGACATCAAAACGATCTTTATTCTCCACTTCACTTGTGAGCCCTGTCTTTTTGTGTTAAGGTTAAGTAGAAGAAGAAACAAAGGGATTTTGTTTAAGTGGAGAGTAAGTAATGTCTGATTGAGTATGGCTGATAGGAATAGTTTATAACTAGAACTTCACTAAGCCTATAAAATGAAAATATTTACATTATATACCTAAAACAAACTATTGAGGACCATCCATGAGACAAACAATGGGGTAAAACCTAAAATCACCCTTCCACATTCCTGCCAGAATGTGTGCAGGATGGACTGAATTTCAGTTGTCTGCCCATGAATTGGAGGAATAGCTGTCTCTTCCCATTGCAAAAGTGCCTGAATATCTCACTGAAGTCATTACACAATTAAAATCTGGATGTCACTAAATCAGAGAATGGTTTGGGTTGGAAGGGACCTTAAAGTCCATCTAGTTCCAGCCCCCTACCATGGGCAGGGATACCCTCCACTATCCCAGCTTGCTCAGAGCCCCATCCAGCCTGGCCTGAAACACTTCCAGGGATGGGGCAGCCACAACTTCTCCAGGAAACCTGTGCCAGGGCCTCACCACCCTCACAGTGAAGAATTTCTTCTTCTTTTTCAGATTGCACTTATTCAACAATGTCCCTGTTAAAGATGGTCAAACATTCTAACTTCCACCCTGTCGCCCTGTTCTTCTAAGTTCTTCTAAGCCTTCTGATGTTTACATTTTTTGTGATGGAGTTCTCATGCACTTTTATGTAAATAATAATTGGTTTTGCATTCTTTTCTGGAGGAGGAGAAATTTGATGAACTGTTGATTTGACCAGTGTCATTGGAGAAGTGGCAATTTCATCCTCCAATCCAGAGCCACTTTTCAAATTCTATATATATCGAAGTCAAGAAATATACTTCCCTTCTTTTTACCTTGGAGGTTCCAGTGTGTGTATCATTTTATTTCATGTCCTATTGTGACACCACCCCTGACAAAGAGTTGATTTTAACATTTTGAGAGAAACAGAGCAATGCATTTGGAATGAAGAGATGGATATTTAGGATTTTCATGAAAGCAAATATTCCAAGAACAGCAGCTAAGCAAAATAATATGAAAATCACAATGTAAACATCAAGCTATTTCATGGGAATGCACATGTGTTCATCTATGGGTTAGCCTGGAAAATGTGGTGGAGACCAAGTGAGGAGGTGAAGGCTAGGACAAAGAACACAGGAGTTCTGCCAGGCTGCAGGGTCCCTCTGTCTTGTTCAGCTGTACCTTCTGCATCCATTTAATGTGTCCTGCTGCCACTGCAGCTCCTGCACAGGGACAGGAAGAACAGCCTGGATGCAACACACATTCTGAGTGATGAAAGGTCAAACACGCACAGCAGGAAAAGGAAGGCACAGAAAGCAGGTGAGCACAACGTAAGGGCAGATAAGCAAACATGCATCCCAGATGAGATTAATGCAAATGTGCATCTCAGATGAGATTAATGCAGACATGCATCCCAGATGAGATTAATGCCATCCCGAGCCTGACCTTGCTGAGGATGGGAGCCACACCTCCTCTGGCAGCTCGGCTTCACTGCCGTACCTGCGGCGGTCAGGTCTGCTTGGCTAAATGCCCCCTGCTGAACTTTACAAGCCCTATCAGCTCATTAATGGCCAATTTGCTAATGCACAGGCACGAAGGATCCTGCATGAGTGGTCCTGTGTTTTGTCTTTGTGCCAAAAGCTCCTGAGAACTCCTTTAAAGACACAGTGGCAAGAGTGCACCAAGCAGGTTTCACCAAGGCCTCCAAGAGCAGAAGGTCTGCTTCAGTTTCAGAGAACAGCTGTGTCCATCTTCTAAAAAAGCAGCTTTGGTTCCTAAAAGAATAGTTTTCTCTCACAAAAGTTCTTTAAAGAAGTTTCAAATGTAAGTGATCAAAGTCAGTGCTGTGGGTATTTTTTCTAATCCTGGGTTCTGGAAAGAACTATTTCAGCATTTCCAAATAATTTAGTCTCCACTTCCCCTTACTCAGATTAATTGTTATGTACTTTCATACAGCACTGCTATATTTGTACACAAACCCCTGAAAATTAAAGGAAAAGAAAAGCAGGAATTTACAATATGAGGCCTTTAATTTATACACACATCACATGCAGGGGACATTAAAAGATGTTTCAGTTTTCAGGCATCTGAGGAATTATATTTTCCCTTTTAAGATTAAACAAGTCAGAAATAATCGTTATCTTCTGGCAAGTGTTTTTCAAACACAAAAGTCCCCTTTAATGTTTGGGAATCAGGGGTTTAGACTGGATGATTTTAAAAAATCTTGCCTTCTTTTAAAGCATATATCTATATTTCTACATATACAGAAGCAAACACAAGCTGGATTCATTAATAATTCAATAGCATATTTAATATATAAGCGTATTTAAAATAAAGTGTGAATTTTTTACATTGAGTATTAAAAGATAAGTTTAATATATATATTTTAAAATTAAATGAAATTCAAGGTGAAAATAATGAACATTTGCTACTAAAGTTTTAAAGAACATAAAATCAGCCCAGCTGATAGAATTGCCATATGAACATCTGGAAGAATTGGCTGAAGTGAACCAGCTTTTGATAAAAGGGATTTTTCTACATGTGCAGAAAGGATATTGGAGCTGAACAAGCTGAATAATCTGAAACAGAAATAGCAATAAATTCAAAGCTGAGAAACTAAGTGGGGACTACCCACAAAAAGCTTATGTTCCTGGCTGAATGGTGAATAAAAGCAGGGAATGAAAGTGCCACCTCTCCTGAAAATTAGGTTTTGAGGGGTACTGACCAGCAGCAAGCACTTTGATTCACCACCTGTAAATGATCTGTCTAAATCAGCTATGTTTTATGAAAAAGATACAGTGATGAGCTTTGCATGGGTTCTTCTGTGGACAGCATGGCTCCAATAGTCTGCCAGGTTAGTCAGGTTAATTAATAAATAGACATTGATACAGGGGCACGTCCCTGCAGGAGACAAACTAAACTGCCCCTCTCCTGCAAACGCAGCAGATCATGGGAATGTTCCAGTAACACAGGACAAACTATGTTGTGTTTCTTATGATAAAGTATGATGGAAAAAGGACTTAAAATGACAGGTCTTTCCTGTCCCCCATTGTCACTCAGCCCACAGAATCCCCATGGGCTGCATCAATCAGTGTGGGCCTCCACAGTGAGCTGCCAAAGCTACATTAAGTGTGTGGGGGCATTTTTAAATTCCACTTGTCATATTTAGCACATAGGAAGACATTAAGGCAAGCTGCCCTCCTGCTTCCCATGAAAATGATGCAGCTGATTGCTCCTGCATTAAAAAGCTGGGGAGACACATCAAAGGAGACCTGGGAGACTGACATGGGCCCCAAGTGACTTCAACCAACATGGGTTTCAGGCAGTTTCAAAACATTTATCTCATGCAACCCAAAGGCAGCCATGGCATTCCCAAAAAGGGGGTGTCAGAAGTGAGATCTTGCTCTGCTCAGAGCTCACATCCCCTTCTCTGCCCCAGGTCTCAAGACTTGATCAACCTGGAATTTGCTTTCCCTGGGAAGGCAGCTGGCACAAGTGCCGTGCAGGCCTGCCAGCAGCTTTTGGAGTGTCGCAGGGGGAAGCAATCTCTGTAAATAATGATCTGAACTTCCAGCATCAATACAGTGCTATTGTGAAATGGCTGAATGAGACTCCATGGGCTGTTGCTGTGGGGAGGATGAGAATGAGAGGAAGGAGCTTGGAAGGAAGCCAGCAGGGGGGACAAGCACAACACACTTCCAGACTGGGAGGGGTTGTGCTCATGTGCACCTCAGATGGACACACACCCTTTCCAGGGACTCCAGGACTGTGGGAAAAGTTGGTTTATATGTCCTGATGTCCCTCACAAGGCCTGGGCCAGGGGCAGCAGCTCCTCCAGCAGGGCAGGATAAGGAGGGGGTTGAGCACACAAAGATCTTTGAACAAAACCCAGAAACAAATCACAGCAAGAAGAGATGCCAAGAGATGCCAAATGGCAACCTCCAGTCATATTATGCCTGTCTTTCCCCTCCATCCCTCATTGTAACCTGTTGTAGGTATTTGTCTTAGATTTGAAGCCTACACAAGCAGCTTCTGAAAGCAAGAACCTACAGCTGCAGGACAGCAGAGTGCCTGTGTCTTGGTGAGGTAAATACTGTGCTGGTGCAGGAGAAACAAGAACATCTCTGTGACAGCTGAAATTTCCATCTGCACTCTGTTTGGTGAGGGCTGGTATCATTTATTTGTTGGTGCCCTGCAGCAGATCTGCCTCTCTGCTTGAATGCTCCCACTTCACAAAAAAAAAAGCCCCTCCATCTTTCTAGACCAACTCTGTAGCTGGCAGGAGGGGGAAATGTCAAGCTAGCACAGAATGATATTTAAAGAGAAGCATTACCCAGCAGAGCAGGCAGATCTGCAGGGGATGTTTCTGAACTGGAGCTAGGACAAACTCTGGAATAACATTTCCCTGTGTGTGCACCAGTGCCCTCACTGGGGATTCACCTGTCTCTGTGGCCATTCCTGCCTGTCAGTTAAACAAGAGGTTCCCCGTGGTGACAATGCCAGCCCAGATGCTGAGGAAGACTGCCACTGCTGTGATTTCTCTGGCTCTGTGACCTGGTGAGCAGGTGCAGCCGGAGGATCTCCCTCTGAGACATTTGGGTTCTGGGATAAATAGGTATGATTCATGCTGATAAAATTGAAAGAGTAATCAATATTAGTACCATAATTAATATTTGGAAATAGATAAAATGGTTAAAAGTTGTAATGTTAAAAGAAGAGAGGGAGAGGAGGGACTCCACCCCAACCCCCTCCAGCAGATGTTCACAAGGACAGAAATTGGAGATATGTTGCTAAAAATGAACAAAAAAGGAGTAGAGCCTGGTTGGGTCCCAGGAAAATGCCAGCTATAAGGGATTTATTGCTTTGATGCTCAGATGTAATAATATGTTAGTTTTAGCTTACAATGTATTGACTTGGTGCACATGTGTAACCCAAAAGTAAATTAAAAGACAAAGAAAAAGACTACAAAATCTTCATCAGACGACCCCCAAAAACTTGTGTGACCACCGAACTGAGTAATAGTGCATGCGTACTAAAAGTGTTAATGAGAGCAGAGATAAGTAGATGAGGAAGCAGAACTAAGAGAATATAATATTAACACATAGTATATAAAGGAAGAATCTTCACTTGGCAAGCTCGTACAAGAAGTAGCACGAGTCCAAGAGCCCCGCACTCTGTACCCCGCAGTTATTTTTTTGCTTGTGCACTATTATTAGAACCAAATTATCCTTTATTTATATATTTTCTAAACTATTCAATTAAAATTACTGCTATCTCAAATATTATTTAGTTTTTTTATGAAGAAATAATTAAGCAAACATAACAGTTCCTTGCATATTCCCAGCTCTGCTACACACACCGTGGTGAATCTTCTGTTCCCACTTGCTTTCTGTAATCAGGACCACCATCTGGTCTAATCTGAGCTCTGCCTGGTGGATATGTTCTGGAGGACTCTTTCAAGGGCAGCACTGCTCAGCTCAGTGACTGGCTGTAAACAAGGCACTGGAAGTCCTGACTTCAGGAATCTGTTTTAGTAAAGGCTGGGATTTTTAAAAGAATCCCTTAATCTGAGATATATCTCACAGTAGCTGTCTGGACAGTAATAGTTGATGAGGAAGAATGGAGAAGAGACAACTGAGATGGATATTACCAGTATGTCCAAATATTTTAAGGGTATGTGTCAAGAAGAGGGGAACAGGCTCTTTTCAGTGGTGCTCGGTGGTAAGACAAAGGGCAGTGGGCATAAACTGGAACACAGAAAGTTCCATTTGAACATGAGGAAACATTTTTTACTCTGCAGGTGACAGAGCACTGAAAAAGGCTGCCTAGAGAGTGGAGGAATCTCTTTCTCTAGAGACATTCAAAACTCATCTGGATGTGATCCTGTGCAACCTGCTCCAAGTGAATCTGCCTGAGCAGGGGGCTTGGACTGGGTGATCTCCAGAGGTCCCTTCCAGCTCCATCTGTTCTGTGATCAAGGCCAGGAGCAAAACAGAGGTTCCATCCCCCTGAGAAAAATGTGCAGAATCAGGTATTTCTATATACGCCCTTCTCCAAGAGAATTCAAGCCTCTCTCAGCCTGAGAGAGGCTTGAATTGATTGTTACATCAATTTGCACTTTGCACACCACAGGGAATGTGCTAAAATCACTCGAGGGAACAATTACAAGCCCAGCAATGACCCAGGTACACCTGCAAGAAGGGTGCTTTGACCACACAATTCTTTGTAGCGGGGTACTGAAGCCTCTGTGTTCTCTACTAACATGGAGGGACAGCAAATCTACAGCTGCCATTGGCACTCTGCTGCACTGCAGAATTACATTTTCTGTGCATCATTACTCGGGGATGAATATTCAGCTATAGAGAAGACAGCTGGGCAGGCTATTGTGAGACAGGAAATCCTATAGATAGCACAAAGCTCATCTCCACATGCCATTTTCTCCAAATACCTTCAAAAGTCAAGTCACAGTAAGAACTCAGACTCTCTGTCAATCTGATGAGTTTTAAATATAAACAGCAATTCATGTACCAGCAGTGCAGGGCCAATGTGTGCACAACTTCTTATTTTCTTCAGACGATCACAGATCAGTTCCATATGCTGGTTTTCTAGTCAGCAGCTGTGTCCCAGCTAGTGATTAAATTTCAATTAATCAAGCTGAAAAAGGGTGTGCGCTGTTTGCAAGTTCAGCTTCTCAGACTCAAGTTGGGTTCATCTCGCTTATTTTGCTTTTCAGGAAGAGCCACCAACAAAATCATCACTGTGAGGCTGCAGCAGCATTCCTTGTCAGGCAGGGAGAGCCAGCAGGAAACAACTGGCTTCTCCAGGCCTTGAAGTGCAGCCACTCCGCTGTTCTGTGATGCTCCTCGTTATTGTTTTATCCTAATGGTACACCAATTCATTAACAAAGTGGCAAGAATTTTCCATCCCATACCTGGGCCACAGCACAAGCTGTGATGCTGATTTCCTTATGGCATTAACTGTCTGCCCTCCCTGTACATTGCTCAGAAAGGCAGCCTCAGCTTGACAGTAATTACATCTGGTAATTATTAACTCTCCATCTGTGCAGCCTTCCCAGGTAGGAGAAGCCTTCCCTCAGCTTTGAGCACTTTATGATTGTTCTTACTGTAACAGTGAATCTATTCTTCTGAAGGAGAGGCCTTTGAAGTGTGGAGTGCTTTAGGCTGTGTTTTCACAGGTGGGAAACAGAGACAATGCATGAAGTCCAAAGGTCACCCAGGATGCAAAGCTGAAGGACTAAACACAGAGAACCCAACACCAGGCTCGTTGTTTAAAATGCACAATGGCTGAACTCAGTTTCCATGTATATGTGATGCAAGGCAGAATGACAATAGCAGTGAAAGAGCTCCCTCCTATTTTCCTTTTCCTTCATGGGTTTGCAACAGCATCTGCACCAACACCATCCTTGAATGCAAAGTGTGCCCAAGGCGCCTGCTCCAGCTCCTTGTGAGGCTGAGAAACAGATCTCAGCAGCCATTGTGAGACAAATGATGCTGTAGACACTGATGTTAAAGCAATGAAGTTCATCCATCTCCCCAGCCACTGCCAAGAAGCAAAGCTACTGCAGTCAGAACAGTTCACTCACGTCCCATACCCAAAATCATGGGACTTTATGAGAAACAGAGCTTTGCATGGTTGGTGGTTTCAGCCTTATCATGCCAATGAAATTAGCAAATAGGTTCTTGATGTTAGCTTCAGGGTCCTGGTTTTTAAACAAAAATCTGAGGAATCCCAGTCCCAAGAGTTTTCCTACCTTGTTTTGTCTCAGCTTAGCATTTTTCTTTCTTGCCTGCTCTCAGAAGCACCAGTGGAAGGGATTACCCTTTACCTGGAAAGTCTCAGAACCAAGAATTACAAATTACTCCTCTGCACAGCACCTACTGACTACCAACCTGCTACATAAGTGAGGATCCAAACCAGCACTATTATTTATTATTATTTAATATATTATTGGTTATATATGAATATATTAGGATGTATAATATATATATTTAATACATTATCTATTATTTAATATATTATTTCAGCATTAGTAACAGATTAAGAAGCAAAGACCTCCCTTTCCCAAACTCTAGGTGAACCCCACAGCACTGGGATTTGGTGAGCTCCAAACAGCAGTGACACCCATAGTATCTTAGCAGGGTTTCAGATTTGATGGCCTAATTCCTGTTCTCAGCATTACACTCATTTAAGTGATGTAATTCTGCCACAGCACTGTCAAATCACCCCAATCAAAAAGCCAGATAATGAGATTTTGCAGATTAAGTCCAGGTTTCTCATTATAAAGACTAAGTAGAAAGCCATTGGAATCCTCCTTGTTTCAGAAGGCAGACGAGGTGAGACGCTGAGTTACCATTGCTACACCACTTAGTGAGGCTGGGGGCAGGACAACACTCGACACTAAAGTGTCAGTCTCGTTGAGTTTGTGTCTGTTTTAATTTGGACTCATCGTTACACCAAGACTTGCTGCATGTGGAATAACACAGGTATGTGCAAGTGGTTGGAGAGCAGATATATTTGTCAAGTGTGAGAGGGTCAGACCCTCACTTCTCATGGAATTGTGGCCAGAGGCAGCACCTCACTCCATTAAACACTGAAAACACAAGCCAGGGGAAAGTACTAAACTGATCCTTTCCCACAGAAAGGCTTGAGGAATGTGTGGAGCAATCCCAGCTGGGTGACTCAAATCCCAACCCACCGTTAGTCAGAATTTTCCTCACAATTCACATGTACATAGAGATGTCACCAATTTGGAAAATCCACCAACTTCAGCAGCCAGTGATCAGTTTCAATTCTGTGAAGAGCCTCATTCCTCTTTGTGAACAGGAGTGTGCTGCCTTCCTCAGTCTCCTTCTAGCCCCAGGAATCTTTCCTTCATTCCTACACACAGTGACACTTTCAACAGGCAAGACTAGAAGACTTTTTTTTCAGTTTGTGGGCTTTGGGAAAGTGAATTCATCACTAAAAATGCCCAGCAAGGATAAGAATGGCTGTAACAATGAGAACCAACAGGCAAAGTTAAAAATCTGGAAGTGGTATCCCAAGTTAAAAGAAGGGGAGGCACATCTGCTCAGTAAAGTTTGCAGCTATTTTTGTGTGGCTTTGCTTAAGCTAAACGATGGCTGAATCCACATGTTTATCCTGGCTTTGCTCTGCAGCCAAGTTTCCTATTTCTATAGGAGAAGCTCTGCTCAGCTCACCAGTAATGTTTGTCCTGGAATTTCAGCAAAAGGCCCTTGAATTCCCAAGTGCTGTCTCTGATGCAGAAAGAACTCAGCAATTCATTAGTGTTTACACATTCTTAAGAAAATGTTACGAGTATTTTCCTAATGTCAATTATCCTGTGTGTTTCTTGGAGAAATATTTCAACTAAAATTGTTGTGTTAAAAATCAAAGTAGGTTTGAAGTTGAGGTGCAGATCCCTGCTATTTAAGTTTTCTATAATTTTACAAATATCTCAGTATAGTTAAGATGGTGTAAACATTTGCTAAAATTTTTTTTTTTGCCTGTGGCTCCACCTGTTTTTCTTATTTTGTCTCTTTTTTAACTTTTAGTGCGGAATTACTGTGCTGCCACGAGTCTCCACTTAACCACCAACTAATGCAGCAATTTAATTGTGGAGTTTAATTTTACCATTTACACTCCAAGTATAAATATTTATTTAAATGTGGGGATAACTCTAACAGAGCTAGACCAGAATAAAAGTTACTTCCGTTGAAGTATCTGCCAGATTAAGCTTTTAGGCAATGTTTACACCATCCTGGGAGTGCTGTGCGGAGAATCCCAAGCTGGATCTGGTGGTAGGTGGTGGGAGAGAAGCCAGTTAGGTTGGTCTGGTGGGCTTTGCTCCTGTAACTGGATTATTCCTGGCATTCACTGGTGTGCTGATGGTGCTGTACTGTGCCAGACACAACGAGCTTGGTTGGAACCAGCCCTGGGCTTTCTCAAGACAGTGCTGCAAGGCATTATCACATCATTAGTGGCATCAGGAAAGCAGGGATCTTTTCTGCAAGAAACTGCTCCATCATTTAAAAAATAAACAACACCCTTCCATTCACAGTAGGTAATTTTTAAGTGCTTGTTTATAAAAAAATATTTATCCCATTTCCAGCTCTATGGAATAAGCCATGTGAAATGTGAACCAATTTCATTGCTTTGACACAAACTTTTTGTCCAAATGCTGGTTTTGAGTCTGACTTTTTCTCTGAGCCATTACCTGTGGCACTGACCTTGAGTGCAGTATGTGAGTATTGCTGCATTTTGTTTTTGCTTCTTCATTATTAACAGCTGTACATGACTTTAACCTCTCAGTTCCTAAGACCTTAACATTTAGAAAGTTTGGATTATTAAGAGATGCATTACTGTGCCTACAAGTGACAAAGCAAGTTCTGTTACAATGATCTCATCTGCAGCCTGTGTGAATTAAATATATAAATATATATTGATTTATATGTCTAAATGCTCAAAAATCTGTGCCATGATAACTCCAGAGGAAAAACAAGGGAAAAAATACAGCCTGTCTGCAGAGAGGATTTACACCCAGGCCATTTTTCTATCTTGAACTTCAGTTTCAACAGCTACCTTGCAATTATTCTTAATATTGATCTTGGCCATGCTGAAGGCAAAGACTCTCTCTGAGTGCAGTGGGGTCAAGTGTGCACTCAATTTTTGTTAGTATAAATCAATTACAGTGTGAAAGTTCACTTGGGACATACTGAAACTCTTGTCAATTCTGGTCTGCATTCTGAGTGAAACTCAACTTCCAGAAGAAACAAAAGCAAATCCTCCATTTGAATTTGAAGGGTTGGAAGAGGCTTCCCAGGTTTTTTAATGACAAGGAAATGTGCAATCATTTATTGTTGTACACAAGATTATACTGGGTATTTCACAGAATTACAGATGACAGTGCCATAAAATTCTTTGCCCATCAGTGACCAAATTAAATTACCTATGAAGGCCTGATCACCTGGGAGGAAAAGACAATCTGGCCATCCCACACCCACATCTGTAACCTGTTAGTAGAATTAGAGAATCATTTAGGTTAGAGAAGACCTTCAAGATTGTTCAGTCCAGCTGTAAAGCTAACTCTGCCAAGTCTATGTAAGTGCCACATCCAGAGACAGCCGATGGATGCTTTAGGAACAAGTTAGAAGTTCTGTCCTGTGAAAAGCATCCTGCCATGAGACCGAAATGTCTGAACTCTGAATTTTTAAAGACTCACTCTCTATGAGAATCACAGAATGGCTGGAGTTGGACAGGACCTTAAAGCCCATCCAGCTCCAATCCCCTGCCATGGGCAGGGACACCTTCCACTACCCCAGGCTGCTCTGAGCCCCATCCAGCCTGGCCTTGGACACTGCCAGGGATGGGACAGTCACAGCAGTTCCGTAATAGACTAAGTAGGAAAATAATCCCTTTGGAAATATCTTCCCCTCCAGCTACTGTCAGGAATCGTTTGCACTACTTAAAAAGTTACCAACCCTTATCACCAAATCTGGAACACCAGAGAAGCGCCCATGATGAAAAAGTTTACCAGAATGAGTAAATACTTGGTTTAAATGCAGCAAAGATGGAGAGAGAGAGAGAGAGAGAGAGAGAAGAGCAAACAATCCATCCCCTTTTGCTTTATCCCAAAGGAGCTGAGGGAGCAGCATTCCACACACTCATACAAGTATCTTGTTTGCAGCATGGAATAGAATTGTATTTTAAATTATTTATGTAAGTAGTTGTCCTGACTTTCTGCCACCCACCCCCCTTACCCACTTTGTTTTTGGTGAAAAATTTATGTTTCTTGCAGCTGTATCTGGAGTTACATTCCATTTGATCTTTCTGTTTATCTGCAGGCTCCCACATCATGGGAGTGTTTCCCATGGCTATTTACCAAAGCAACTGTAAGAATCCTGTAATAATGACCTTTGATCTCTGACATACACAACACGTGTCTTTATACTGGAAACTTTACATTCCTTGCAGAACTTGGATACAAAATACAGAAAAATTGCCACAGGAGATTAATACATTGTTTTGGTTTTTTTTAAAGACAACCTAGGAGCAGGCAGTAAATTACTGTAATAAACCACAAGCAAGGCAGCCCTGACAACTGTTGTGATTTAAAAAGTTCCAAAGCTGGGGGTTCATAAAGGAGCACTGTCATAAAGACCTAAGTGGTCATGAGTTACAGAGAGACAGAAGATAAGGAACAACTCTGTGCTGGCTCCTCCAGCTCCACAAGCAGCAATCCACAAATCAAACTGAAATCTGCAAATTGAACCAGAGGAACCCAAAAGAGGAGAGGCAGCTCTTCTGCAACAATTTTCTTAGGAGTCAGCCTGTGTCCATTGCTGCCCCCAGCAGAAGGGGCATCCTGAACACCAGAGGGGCTGGAACACAAATTCCATGGAGAATGAAGTGTGGACAGCCCAGAGCTGTTCAGAGCAAATCTTTAGAAGTTGATTGTAGCGTGCTGGAACAACACTGAGCTCACCTGGCTCTTTGTTTGATAAGGGATTTAGCATCTCTTCAATGATACTGAAAGCAGAATCTGATACTGGAACTGCATCTGCAGACTAAAAAAAGTTATTCTTAAAATTCTTGAAGACCTGGCAAATCAAATATATATAAAGTCCAAGGGAAGAGGAGGGGCAGACACTGATCTTTTCTCTCTGGTGACCAGTGGCAAGACCCAAGGGGCTGGAGCTGTGCATATATCTGTAGGGGACAGGATGAATATTTTTGGGGAAAAATTAGGAACTCTGTAGTGGACAGGCAGGGAACATTTTGGAGGCAAAACTTGACTCCAAGAGTAGAGAATTAACACTTCCAGGGAAAGATGAGGTGATGAGTAGTGGGCATGTGGGGGAAGATGTAGGGGCAGGTCTTGAGAAAAGCTCCATTAAGTAAATACTTTGAAGTAAAAATGAGAGAATCAGTGGTGGAAAAGTAGGAGAATTTTTTCTTTCTAGATTGTGGATAATCAGGGAAAATATTTGGGATAAAGAAATGAAATGCATGAAGGAAGCTTCATGTTCCCAAGGGAATGCTTTAGGGATGTGCAGTTTCTGAACTGCACAAGTAGAGTCAGGCTCCCACAGAAACCTTCCAAAGCTGGAAGGGACAGGGAAGAAAATTCCAAGAGTGGTGTGGGAAGTGCTTTCTCCCAGGTCTGGACATCGTTGAGGTTGGAATGAATTAAAAGTATTCCTTGTCCCTCTCTTGTTCCCACCCAGGACTAAGCTGGTGCTCCCTGAGTGGCTGCAGCTCCCTGGATGTGGAGGGACGAGGTCTCTGCTGGAGAGTGGGAGAAATGTCCCTGCTGCTTGCTGGGTCCCTAGTGGGCAGAGAACTCTAATCTTGGCAAGATGGGTTTGTGAGTATTGAACCAATCTTACCTCCTTTTAAATTAGTTGTATCAATTAGTCATCAGCAGGGACCACTTTTAGCCAGCTTTAGTAGAGGTCTTCCCAGATTTCCGAGCCTTGTGAGGCGGGAGATTGAACTTGGCTTGGGAACTAAACACTTCTGAGTAATTTTCTGGTAACATCACCATGTTTGACAGCTGATCCTTGTGCTGAAAGGATCCCTCTTTCTTCCCTTCAGACAATTCCAAGGCTCACTGTTCCCATCTGGGAACAGTCCCCAGTCTGGATCTTCTCATGGAGTTTCCCTGCTGGGATCCTGCTCAGGAATCCATGTGGTACAAATTCAGCAATTCTTCTCACCCCTGCCTAGTTCTAATCCCAAAGGATTTGGTGTCTGCCTTACCCAGCTGGAGTCTGGTTCCAGCTCTGATCTTCCTGCTTCTGCTGGTTTCCACTTCCCAGGAATTCCACCAACAGAGTGACAGTGTTTTCCACCTCCTCCAGGGTTCCCTGTGTTGGGTTTGGGAAGAATATAAAAACCTGCCCCCCTCCAGGGCTTTACTATGAGGAGTTACATCCCTGGATTTGTTCATTTCCTAATATTAGCTCTTCCCAACAAAGCACTGGGCATCCAAACAATATAGAAAGGGATGCGCTAACCACTGGTCACCCCTGTGGAATGTCAGAGCTTGGAAACAAGTGCAGTTGGGGCTTTTCCTGGTGGCAGCCATGAAGTGTATTTTACCTAAGAGCCCCTTGCCACATCTTCCCCTGAATCCACCAAAAATGCACCTGTTCATTCTCCAGCTGCTTCCTCCCTCTTTTTCTTTATCCAACAGAATTTTAACAGGTGAATATTCCCCTCTGGAACAGCACCTTTCATTCCAAACCTAATAGCAAACAAATAATTTCCTTTGATCTTCATTACTAGAATTTCACCAGAAGCTGGTGCATGCAAAATGATCCTCTCCTGGCCCCTGCTGGATTCCTGGAGCAGGGATTCTTTCCCTCCTTCCCCTGCCCCCTTTCAGGCTTTGTTCCACAGCTTTTGCTTCCAATCCTTGGATCCCTTCCTCTCTCCAGGAGCTCCCAGCAGTTCCACACCCTCTTTTCTCTCATCCTGATTCTTTCTCCAGGAATGGATCTGTGCATTTCAATTCCCTTTTCCTTCCTCCAACAATTCCCACCAGTCCAGACCTAAAGCTGACACAAGGAGTGCTCGGTGGGAGTGCCCACAAATCCAAATCCAGACCTTGCCATCCCTAAACCAGCAACTGCAAACACAATCCTGGAAAATCTGCATTAATTCAAACCTAACATTTAGGACACACCAAATACTTCAAAATGCCCAAGAAACACCCTCTTGCCTTCAACTCCCAGGGGTTTTTGCTTTGAACTCCCATGGATTTGGGGATCAAGGGATTTCCCTGCAAAAACCTATGCAATGCACGTTGGAATGCCCAATCCTGTGAATCCAAAAAGTGTTGAAAGCTTAGTCCAACCTGGGCCACCATATATTTGTGCCAAATATCCCCCAAACCCTTGGGATAGATAACAGAACCCTCTAGTACTGCATTTTTTAGTGTGGAAAGCCAGGAATTACTTTATTATCCTACCGCCTTTTTAATGAGTTGTATCAATTAGACATCATCAGGGACCACTTTCAGCCAGCTTCAATTAAGTTTCACAGATTTCTTGTTGTTTTGATAATGAAATAGCCAAAACCTTAAGTTTGGCAAATTAAACCTGAAATTTTTAAATGAACAGATCCTGAGGGAACTGGTGATTTGCTATCTTGGATCTTATGTCCCTTCAAGGACATGTTAGATTTACCCACTGATTTCGGTGTCAAGGGAAACTCCAAGCTAAGAATAATCAAAACATGAACCAGTTCTCATGAAACTCAGCTTTTCAAAACTTTATTCAGGATAAAAAAGGATGAGAATGACCTTGGCAAATACAATAAAGAAAAAAAAAATCTATGCATATCCCACAGTGATACAGACCAGCAGCAAGACCACTTCTCTCATATTTCTGCTTTTTGCCTTCCAAGAAAGGGACTAAAACTTGAAAAATTGAGTAGTATTTCAACTTTGGAGCATAGTATTAAAGAACAAGTTTCAGAAACACACATCAAAAAATTCAAGACTTGAGGCAATTGTCAAATTAATAAAATTAGTAACAGTATTATCTAGTTGAGGTTCCTTAAATTAACTGTAGTATCTTTGCTTTTTAATTCTTGCTGAAAAATGAACCTTTTAAATACAAAGTACCCACCTGTTGTAGTGGCACAAAAGAAAACACAGTGAGCTATAACCTCAAATCCCTACCCAGTCTTTAAGAATTGCTATTGTTCATTGACACCTGTAGCTACCTCAGCACCCACAGTACTTCATACATGACTAAATACCTTCCAGTCACTCTGATGTCATCACCAGAACAAGGTTTTTAGTTCCCTAGACTCCCTGCAGGACACCTCTAACCTCAGCAGCATCTCTGCTGGTCAGAAGCAGAAGGTTGGGCACACAAGATGCCTGCAGCATCCTAAAAACTAGGTAAAAGGCTGCTGTAAAAAAAGGATATTAAATAATAAGAATTAAAGCTGTAGTAAACAGCTTCTAGGAAACAGTTTTAGACCCAGTGAGACACTTGAATTTGTTGTCAGTTTGGTGATTTAAGGCTGTTCCCATGCATCCTTCCCAAGCAAACCCTGGGGAGCTTTGCCTGATTGAGACATGGAGGCGATCTGGTGTTACTGCACTCAGAGCAGGGCTGCCTGCCCAAACCCCCTGGCAATGAAACCTGGGCTCCCTTCAGCCCAAATCCTCCTCTGGGAAACACTTAACAAGAAAATCTCATCCAGTTTTCACCCAGCATTTTCTTTCACTGCACAGGGCATGCAAAAGAACTGCTTTTGTACTCCTATGCCATCACCCAGTACTTAGGAGTAAATACAAAATTAACAATTTTTTTGTATCCCACACATTATCAAGCAAAAAATTCAAGGTACTTGTGAAACAGTACCCAAAGCCACCTTCTGTACTTTCTTTCATTGCCCAGGGATGAGAACTGTGACCAGATAGAAAAGTGTTTGCACTTAAGAGATTCCAAAATACAAAGGAAACCAATTTTTTTATCACTGTCTACCTCTCTGTTTTGATTACAAGGCAGTTGCAACACCTTCAGCCATAAATGTTCATTGGCATCCTTCAACTCAACAAGTACCTTTAAACTGATGTTGCAAAGGTTATGGATACAAGGCAAACACTCCTGGCCCTCAGAATTCTGTAAGGATTACAATTTGGCATAAGCAAGGTGAATAATCCAACACTTACTGTTTTCATAGTTCATACTGAATAAAATCCTGGGTATGCACAGTGTTAGGAAGTAGAATATTACTGCTACTTTATTACAGCACTAAGAAAAAGCATAAGTGAGTCTGTGCTGCCCTGAGCAGCTGCACTGTCCTCCCTGGACATGCAGCACGCAACACAGAGCACGAAGCATCATCACCTCTCCACACACAGTTTAGCACAGTTGTGTGTCTTACTTGCCAGAGAGTCTGAAAATATGAAGCATTTTTAATGTAAATGTATTTTCCCAGCACTGTGCATCAGCCACCTCTGTAACTTTGTCCTGTTCCCCATTAAACATTTTTTTCCTTCCCTTCTACACAAGATCCCTGAATAACAGTCGTGTTTAGAAGGAGAACCTCATGTCCTTGGCATAGCCCAGTTTGTCCAGGTTGGGAATGCAAGCATACTGGATCATTGGAGGAGGTCCACACATGAGGATCAGAACATCATTCTGAGGTGGGGGCAGGTGGTCTCTGATCATCTCTTGGTTCACAAACCCTTGGCTGTAATCCCAATCTGTTAAAAGAAAATGAATGTAGGGGAAGGGGAATGAGGTAAAAAGGAGGAAAGGAGAGATACAAGTCACTTTAGAAAGGAGAAATCCTGCTGATGAAGTTGTTCCCAGCTAGAACACCTACAGTGAGAGTAAGTTTTACTGGGATTCAGGTTAACCATCACATCCCCAGCCCTGGATACTGAACAAACTTTTGCTGCTGCTGACCCAAAGTTTTGGGCACCATAAGACTGACACTTTTATCCCAGTTTTGGTCAGGCTTCTCATATGACAGTGAAAGTCTGCAGAACTTTCTGAGTCGTGAGGAGGTCCAAGGAGGAACTTTTATCCCAACTGCTAAGATCAGCTCACTATTTCCCCAAAGAAGGAATGGCAATCAGAAATTGCAGGAGAACACTGATTGCAGTGAATGACACAACAGAAACAGAGTCTTCCCTCAACATACCAGAGGTGTACTCTTGGTCACAAGGAAGAAGAGGCACACATGGCACATAAGGCTTTTCCTTCTCTGCCCCAAACTCCCACTGAATACAAGTGTGAATCTCTCCTGACGTGGGTGGGCATGAGAAGGAACGGTAAGGAAGGAAAGCCACAAGAAATGACACTGTTTAGCCTTCTCTTCCTCAAGCTTGGGCAGGGATCTGTGCCCATGAGCTCCACAGTGCCTCTGGCACTGCAGCTGCCTCAGGGCAGGCTCCAAACACAAGGATAACACATTGTACTTATGTCTGTGGGGAAGGAGAAAAGAAGGTCAGCCTCCACAGGAGACAATGGTAAATCTGCAGGTGTAGCCATGGGAGGAACACTGCACTGCCACTGGCCTGAGGAGAGCTTTGGAAACACTTAAAGCTTGTGTGCATCCCTGCATGGAGAATGATGCTACTCAGACATTCACTAAGCAATGAATGCACTAAGAAATGAATCATGAAGCTCAGAAATACACCCATGGCACAGCATTTCTCCTGTAAAGCACATTGAAGCTCCTGAGTTTCACAAGCAGTGGCACTCCAGGTCTTACTTTCAGGCGCCGTGTCCAGTGTGTACCAGCACTTGAAGCGAGCGGGATTCTGCGCCTGAATCTCATCGAGCTCAGAACGTAACAGGATATCCTTCTCAGTCTGCAGGACAGGGAAAAACAGTGATCACACCCTGCATGTGAGTGCAGCCCTCACATGGCCACACAGCAGCAGCTACTGCACAGCCCTGAGAGATAGAAGAGATGATTCAACTCCATTTCCAAGGCTAAAGAGGCCAAACCCAAGTTATTCCCATGCCTAGCCTGTGGCAGAGCTAATAGAAGGCTCATAACTTTCCCAAATCCTGACCATGCAATGCCTTCCCTCTAAGAATAAAACAAAGCAGAACCATCACTTAATCAGGGAATCAGAAGAATAAAGCCCCTTTTAGCACTATCACATCATAAAACTAATCATGACTGCACAGAAATATCTCCATACCCCTTCATACTTTGCCATTCAGACAGGTTTTTTCACCTTTGTCAATTCAAGTCTCATCAGCACTGCCATATGGAGACTGCCTGGCTTTTAAAAAGCATGTAGAACGAACAAACAAAAGGGTATCAAGTTCTGGTTGGAACAATAAACATTACTCAGGGTATCAAGTTTGGCTCCTCCCTGATGCAGCATCACTGAAGGCCAAAGGAAAGCCTTATTTCCCTCAGAGCAGTTGCAGTCTGGGCAGGAAGGAAAAGGGCAGGGACTGAAAGTGCTGCCATAGTAATTTGGCACAGAGGTCACCACTAAGTCCGTAACTGTGGGGATAAGGAGGAATGTGCAGCAGCTATTCCAGAGAAGGTGCTATTCCTGGATCTGCAGCTGTGGGTGCTCCAGAGAAACTTCTACTGGCTCTAGCCAATTCAAATTGTGCCAGCTAGAAGCACAGTAGCCCATGTACATTGTTTTAAACACTTTAAAATATTTTAACAAATTGCTTCCTATTTGTGGAGTTACTGGGTGCAAGGACTCTTTAGAGCTAGAGGCTGATGTTTCCATAGGCTGCTGCTAACAGGGAGGGAACTGTTTCCCAGGCTCTCCCTCCCAGCTGCAGCGAGCTTCCCATGCTACTAAAGCAGCTCCTGCCCTGTGTTCACCATTCTGAATCATTCCCAGCAAATCCTGGCCCTCCTCCCTGATACCACTGCACTTTATGTCAAATCCAAGACCTCCAGCCAGCAGTAGAGAGCACTGGCAGGGCTCCTCAGAAGAGGGAATCTCAGCACTTGGATCATAGCTCCTGGGCAGGAAAACCTCAGGCTATAACTCAGCTATCCCAGAACTGCCTGGGCTGGAAGGGACCTTAAAGCCCATCCAGTTCCACCCCCCAGGTTGCTCAGAGCCCCATCCAGCCTGGCCTTGGACACTGCCAGGGATCCAGGGGCAGCCACAGCTGCTCTGGGCACCCTGTGCCAGGGCCTCAGCACCCTCACAGGGAGGAATTTCTCCCTCATATCCAATCTAAACCTGCTCTCTGTCAGTGAAGCCATTGCCCCTTATCCTGTCACTCCAGGCCCTTGTCAAGAGTCAGTCTCCATCTTTCTTGTAGGCATAAAAATGGCACAAATGAATGAGCACACACTGAATATGAGAAGAAAAATAGAGGAGAGCCTAATGAAGCTAAAAACCACAAGCATGAAGTGAAGCTCACCACAAATAATGACTCAATGCAAACACAAATATTAATTAGAGGGAGAAATTAAAAAGCAGAAAGCGTAACAGCAGAAGAACATCAGGCCAAGAAGGGGTACTGCCCAGCAGCACACCAACACTTGGCTTTTCCAAGAAATCTCTCTTGCAAGGATCCCATGGATGAGAGCTTCCCTCTGGCCAGCATGCAGGGTGCCACACCTCCAGGAGCAGGAGAAGCAGTGAAAAACTGACAGAAGGACTAGAAATAAAAGCAGACAGACAAGAAGGATCATAGGTCTGTAACTGAGGGAGCTGCTGGAGACCACAGTTAGTTTTAGCCTCACCCAAGATGTCCTCAGACAGAAAGATTCCACAAACACTGCTGCAAAGCTGGGGATTTGAAATTGCTGGAGGAAACAAATATCCACCCCTTTCATGTTTCCACTAAGAGAGACAGCTCTGAAAGTCTGCCCAAAACATTAACAACCTGCACAAAGGAATGCAGGGCTTTAACATTCATAAACTGGATTAGAAACAGAGCAATGAATCACAGGAAGGCAAACATTAGCAATCATTCTGTAGTAATGCTAAACCCTCAATTTATCGCTGTACTTTTATATGGGAGGTTTCCAACACTTCAGTTCACTGCTCCCCTCAGGGCTTGTGAGTGGAGTTGCTGAGTGGAGTCCTGCTAGGTAAGTAAAACACTACAAAGAGAAAAAAAAGGACAGAATTACCTGATTAGCAAACAGCAGCTGGCAAATGGTGGGGTCATCTTTGTCCTTTATGATTGCTCGAATGATCTGCAGCATAGGTGTTATCCCTGGGGGACAGAGGCAGGTCAGAGATGTGAGGATGGGGAGTAAAAGAAGGGACAAGTGGGAAAATGTAAGCAAATGCATCTAGCAGCTGTCAGAAACCACAGATGAATACTTACAGATACCTACCAGTGCCCCCTGCAATCATCCCCACGTACTTCACTGTCTTGGTAACTGGTTCAGCTTTCTTTTCTGGCCGAATAGCAAACTTGCCTGAAGAGAGAAAGAGATGGAAAACACTGAGGCAAGCAGGAAACACCTCCTGTTATCCCTTTTCAACACATCCTGCTAAGTTGACTTCATTTCAGCCCTGCCACTCTTCCCTCCCAGAAAAGGGAAAAGGTGAAGATGCCCTGAATTAGGGCAATCCTGAAAGGTGGTTTTAGGACATGAGGTGGTACCATCAGACACTGACAGGGGTTATGACTTATCCCTGATCACAGCCTGCATACACACTACCTGTATTTCAATTTGCTCACATCCCATACCCTCAGTGACACTCACAAGGCCAGATTCTGGAAACAGCTCTACACTAGGAATGGATCTCCTCAGAGAGTTCATTTCCCCTGAGCACATTATTTTAAAGAAAAACAAAGTATGTACCATGGTTTTTTTATTTTTCTCTTTTTGAGCCAAACACAACAGCGAGTCTGAAACTCCCCACAGTGCTGGGCTGTATTCACAGCTCTCTTCATCCAGAGTAACATGAATGCCACATACAAAGCTCTGGAAAACCATGTTGTCGGAGTTCTGCTTCACACAAAACTACCACAAGGTTTTTGTGACACATTAGTGACTGCATTATACTAATAGAAGATATTTTACATTGACATAAAAGCAATGCCTACTCAAAGTTCATTTTTACTTGGGAAATTAGCAGTGGGCAGTGCAAATAGCCAGTGGTTTTGTCAGTGTACCAACTCTGCCTATACAAGAATGGAAAAAACACATCCCTTACTTGAGAACAGCATGAATAAAAAGCACTTCTATAGTAGTAAGACATTTTTACTGTTTACTCTGGGTAAATGCTATATTCCAAACCAGCCTTGCCTTTTCCTTTGTACACAAGGAGGCCACTTGGTCCTCTGAAGTCAATGGTGTCCCCTATTTTCAGGCTGTCCAAGTATTGAGACATCTTCCCCCCATCAGGAAACTTGGGATGGACACCTCTGAAGTAGACCTGTTAAAAACAATAACAAAGCAATTCAATCTCACAGCTCAGAGAAGAGTATTTGCCCTTCCAATTTTTAGGTACAAGTACTCCTCGTGCAAAGAACATAATTACTCCATAAAGAAATGCAATGTCTGACTGACAAAAGATCAAATGCCACTCCTGCCCCAATTTTTGGACAGAGATCAGTGATTTTTCCACTGTAGTTCTGCAACACAGAAAATATTGCTAAAAATCGACACAATTTATACCCAAGATTAAAAGGGGCTAGAAAAATTAAGAAAAAAAACCCAAAACACTGATTCCAAAGACCAAAATTCTAAGAGGAAATCCAGTGCAGATATTAATATTTTAAATTCCTAACAGCTTTAAATGATAGATAGTCTAGCTACCAAGAGGCAAAACAAAAGTACATTACCACAAGAGTCAAAATCACATTCTTACCAATTAAATCAATCATTCCCACTGCCTGGATCAGTAATGATAATGATCCTCTGTCACTGAAATATTTTATGAAAAATCCTTTCGTTAGGATCTTTTCTCCCGAGAAGCTGAGAGGCCTCAGAAACGAAATGCAAACAATGATTATCTGCTGCTGTGGAATGTAACAGATGCATCTTTGAATGGTCTCATGAGGTTGTTTTTAATTAATGGCCAATCAAAGTCCAGCTGCCTCAGACTCTCTGGTCAGTTACAAGATTTTATTATCATTTCATTCCTTTCTAATCCTTGCAAGCCTTCTGATGAAATCCTTTCTTCTATTCTTTTAGTATAGTTTTAATATTTAATTTTATTTTAATATAATATACATCATTAAATAATAAATCAGCCTTCTGAAACATGGAGTCAAGATTCTCGTCTCTTCCTTCATCCTGGGACCCCTGTGAACACCATCACAATCATCACTCTCAGTGATCATAATGACCAAATTCCATTAGCTTCAGAAGCAGCTGCCCATTCAGGCAGGTTAATTCCTTATTCCAGAAGGATTAAAAAGCATATGAACAACTGCAGGTCTACACAGAGGGTGCAAATGATGCAGCATCTCATGAGACACCCTCACTAAAGAAGTGCCTGCAGAATGCCATGTGGACTTTTCAGGTACTAGCACATTCCTGAAGAGAAGCCAGCACACCAAACTTCACATAAAGGCACTGTAAAGTGGTTCAGAAGTTGTCCAGCTTGGGAACCGAGCATGACATTCTCACCTTGACAACAAGATCCACAAAGCCTTTGTCATCATCACTGGACACTGGAGTGTAAGGTCTGACAACCAGAGCTCCATCAATCCGTGCAGACAGGTAGATGTGCTGCCCTATTGCAGGGGAAAAAACCCAAAAACTAATTTTCTTTCAAAAGATTTTTCTTTCAGTGGATGTGCTGAAATACAGCCTCAAAGTTCTAACTACCTTATTTTGGGGCATCACTTCTTCCTTTCTCATTTTCCTGACACTGTCACACCTTGCCAGAGTTGTCAGCCATGGACAGATCTACCTGGAAGGACAGACAACTCCACTGCTAATTCTGTGTGTCAATCATAACTTATACATTTACCAAAGCCTGAACTGTACCCCAGATCTTTCAAAAGATGGGATTTGTCTGTCCTGTACAGGCAAATAAAAGGGACACAGGAGGGGAGAACTGTCAAATGTTGTTCATATATCTTTATTAATGTATTAGCTGTAAACTGCCACAGTTTAGTTAAAGCTGAGTTTGTAACTATTCTTGCTTTGACCACAGATCCCTCATGTCCTCCAGGAGCTCTCCAGCTGCCTTTGCTGAGGCTGCCTCAACACAAAGTACTTTTCTAACCCTGCTATTCCTCCAGCTTAACATGTGAATGCAGCAACCACGTTTCCATCTGCCACACATCCTCTGAGCTCTCTACAACAGTTTCTCTTCTCAATGTCCACATACTTTTTTTTCTGAAAAAAGCAAGAAAATAACTAACTTCTATGGAAGGTTTTTATATAAATTTCCACTATTCTGAAGACACCTAAGTGAAGATTACTTAGGAGAGGAAGGAAAGGTTTTGAATTTTGGGGCTTTTTTTCACCATTAGGTCAACAGAACAAAGCATCTCCAATGATGGCACAGCTCCTCTGCCTGTTATGGGAACACAACAGAGGGGATTTTACCAGGAACTGGTTTGCAAATGATCATAATGACCATATTACATTAGCTCCAGAAGCAGCTGACCCTTCAGGCATGCTTAATTCCTTACTTCAGAAGGATTACAAAGTGCTAGGTGAGGGAAGATGTGCTACCTGGTGACTTGGGGAATGAGCAACCATAACTCACCTGAAGTTGTACATGGACATCTTATCCCAGTAACCCTCCCAGCAGAGCCTACAGACATCATGCTAAGGCACACCTAGAGGGAGCAGCAGCAGGGAGCTCCTGTTCCTTCTCTAGGGCAGAAGTGGCTGCAGGCACAGACCACAGAGCCCTGGTGATCCCTGCACACTGTCAGCCTGGACATTGGGGCTGCTGCTGGGGCACACCTCACAAGAACCGCAACAAAGCGGAAAAGGTGCTTCTCCCAGAGATAAAATGTGCCTTATGCCCTCACCTGTTAGAGCTTTACCCCACCCTGACAGGACATAAGTTGGCAGCCTCTGCATGGGGCCACATACAACCCTCTCCTTCAGAATGAAGCTTTCAGTGGTTTTGGTGATAAAAGGAAAAAGCTGGTGCTGGACCAAACAACATCTGCCACCCAACTGCAGCTCTGCTGCTCCCAGCTGCTTTTCCATCTTCTGCAGCTTTCAGATCTCTATGCTTCCCAAGTCTCACCCTGCAAACCACTCCTCAATGATCACTGTGGACAAGCCAGGGAAAGGAGCTTTGCTTTCATGGCTATTAAAAAGATCAAGAGATTTTTAACACCCCAAAGAAGATAGAGCTTAACACCTGGAAAAGGTGCTGACAAGAACCACAAAGCACAGGAGCCATGGATCACTGCAGCAGCTTGTTAAAGCAGAAGTCCTATTAAACACAAGTCACAATTAAATGCTCTTTATATAAGCAGGAGGAAACAATGGCACTAAGCTGTTACGGAAGGCACCACACCACGTGGCAGGGCCTTTGGAAACAGCTAGCCCTGGGTGATTCAAAACTTCCATGAAATTCAGAAGTGAGAAGATCATCTGGTAAACCACATGTGTTGGAAGAGAAGTGGATGAGAGTGTGATGCCTCAGGGCACAGAAGGAGATTGCAGGGATTCAGGCCCACAGGAATAACACATGCTGGAGAACTGAGACTGGAAAAGTACAAGTGAAGACCTGTGTTTGTTCCACCACTCTCCACAGAAACAAGCTGGATGTTCACTCATGTACTCTGCACTTCAGAGCCTGCAGATTACTCACAGCACGAGGATAAACTTGCAGAGCTGTCAGTAACAGCTCCAGCCACATGAGCAGTATTCCAAATACAAAACACAGGGAAAAGAAACCCCACAAAATCTCTTACAGTGCAATTAATGCAAGCAACACTTGGATTAATCATAGGGAACATACCTAGAGGGAGACCCAGAACGTGCTCCATGGAAGGGAGAGCAAATCGAAATCTCCTTGTGTCATGACTAATTTCCTGAAAAAGGAAAATCAGAACAGTCACCTCTGCTGCTGGGATTTAATGTTTGTGATTTCACTTCTAAAACAAGATAATTCTGGCATCCTGCAGGATTAAGAACTAATGACACTTAACGATACCTGTGTGCAGATTAAGACTAAATGATAACTTTCCAAATATTATGGACATTTACACTTCCTTCTGTGAGAAGGCCACAAGATATAAATTAATTAGTTCTTCAATTCTCATTTCAAGTTTAAATATGCAGGAGTTCAAGGCCAAAGTATTCTGATTTTCATCTCTCAAATTCAGATGAATTAACCATACATGGAAGTAGCAACCTGGTTCCTTTTGCTATGGTAAGGTCCTTGAAGTATTTTCCCTGTAAAAACAGAATTAATCCGTAAATGAAATTGAAAAGAGCACTGTGTTTAGATATGAACAAAACTATGACAATATATCCAGTCCTGCTGGGATAAGTATTCTAATCTTTACTAGGAAAGTCACACCTTTAATAAAATTTTGGCAATAAGTATCTGAACACTATTTCATATATTATGTAAATTTTATGTTTCAAAAATCAGGTCATATTCATAGGAATGGAAAACACAGCAAAAAATGAAAAAGCAGGAAATATACAGCTTAGTCACTGGATGAGGCATTTTCTGTTTTTAAGGATTTTGTAACTCTTATTTTGTTTGCCTAACTGTTTTTAAAGTAACCAATAGAGACAAATTTGTTCCTTGCAGTTTGTCTCATCTTCCTGTGCTGTGGTCATATTGATGACATTTTCCTCACAGTACCTCATTTTAAGGCAAATCCTGAAGGAAGAAGGGAATGGATTGGCAGTCTCAGAAGGGCTTCTCTGTACTTATGTCTATTCAGGAGCAGTAACTGCCACTGAAAATTCCTTTAGAAAAACAACTAGTGTGGACGTAACACTGCTGCTGTTTCTGTACAGAAATCACAGCACTGTATGGAAATCACTGGCTTTTGCCAATAATGCTGCATTTTTACCATGTCTGCTGTCTTTAACAGTATGCAGAAAGAACAAAGCTCTGAATTCCCACTTAATCACCTGACCAATTAAAGTCGGGAGAGTTTAGCTGAAGGTGAGTAACACAAGTATTTTGGTGCATCATGAGGCAATTGTGAGAAACTAAGAGGCTCAGGGAATCCCCAACACCAGATCAGCATGCCTGTGCCTCTCTCTGTCACACAACCAGGACACTGAGCCTGTCACCCTGCAAGGTGTCATCAAGGCTGGATTACAGACAGCTTTGGATCAGGATCCACTTCCAGCACGAGGTCACTCCCCTTTGGCACTGCCCTAAGCACCTGGAAGCCCTTGGCCACACACTTCTGTCTCAAACTGCAGTGCCAAGGAGTTTTCCACCCTTGCCAAATGCGAAGTTGAAGAACAGTTTTTGCAAGCAGGTGCTTTGCAGAAGCCACTGAAAGGCAACAAATTAATTATGCACATCATGATAAAACCAACCAGCCAAACTAAAGGTGTTGGCTTTTTTAAGGGATGAACTAAATTAGCACACCTAACTATATTATAAAAGATTTTTCCTATGCTATGCACTAGGAAGCAGCCTCAAGACTCCTATTTCTCTGTTTGAGAGACAGGTGTAGCAGACCCAATTTGGACACATCACACAATCATAGAAGGATTTGGGTGAAAGGGATGTTAAAGATGACCCAGTTTATCCCCCTGCCATGGGCAGGGCCACCTGCCACTACCCCAGCTTGCTCAGAGCCCCATCCAACCTGGTCTTCAACACTGCCAGGGATGAGACACAGCTTCTCTGGGCAAACTGTGCTGGGGCCTCAGCACCCTCACAGGGAGGAATTTCTCGCTCATATCCAATCTAAAACCTGTTCTCTGTCACTGTGAAGCCATTCATTGCCCCTTCCCTGTCACTCCAGGCCCTTGTCAAGAGTCTCTCTCCATCTTTCCTGTGGGCTCTCTTCAGGCACTGCAAGGCCTCAATGAGGTCACCCCAAAGCCTTCTCTTCTCCAGGCTGAACAATCCCAATTCCCTCAGCCTTTTCTGACTTCATGAGAAGTAGGGAGCCTATAATAACAGTGTGGTTGCAGCACACCTGGGAAATGAATTCAGCAAATACACCTGGGAGATAAATTCAGCAATGCAGCCCAGCCCAACCCACAGGGAAGCTCTCAGTTCCCACAAACCTGGGATTCAAAATAACAGTATTTTTTTTTGTTTCCTTTGACAGAATCAGTCAAAGCCAAGCTACCAGTGCACCCTCTAAACCTCAAACAAAGCTCTGTTCCAGTCCAAAGTCTTCTGATAAATTTCTGAATAGCTCATAGCCTTAAAAAGTCAACACTAAAAATTTCCTCAGGTGTGACTTTACACCTGAGAAGCCAAGATATCTCTCTCATGCTTTTGATATTGGGTTTATCCAATAGAAACCTAGACTTTTCAACTTTGGTGGCTTTGACTCACTTCCCACAAGCTTAGTTACCAATTTCTGATGGCAAGATCCACCCCTGAAAGCATCATGACCTTCCTCTGCCATCCTACTTGAGCAAGCATTTAATTTTGTACTGGGAGACTTTACTTTTAACAGAGAGTAGAGAAGCTGAAACAGCTTGGGTACTGTCAAGACTGCATGACGTAAACACCTTTCTTCCTGGAAAACATTACAGTATATCAATCCAGTAACTGGAACCAGCATCAGCATAGTTCTGGCACCTGCTGTTGAATGCCACTGACCATGAAAAAGCTGCCTGCTCTGCCTGACAGCAGGACTTGTGTCCCTTAGCCCAGTCAGTTGTGCACAGTTTGGGAATTTCTGCTGACACACATCACTGTGAGTTTGATCACTTCCAAGCAGCATTCCCCACTCCAAGCTGTTTGCTTGCAGAACTGCAAGTTACACCACACAAAGAGCTTTTATAAAGAAGTCCTTTCCTCAAGAGAAGTGTTCACCCTGATGGGACATCACCCAAGGCTTCAGAAGCTGTAAGCATCTCACAGCGCCTTTGGAGAGGTCATGCTCAGCACTGCACACGCACCTACCTCCTTATCAATCAGCCTCAGTGCATACTTCACTTCTGGGTCCTTGAGGGTAATTGCAGGCTGGGGATTCCTGAAGAGTCTCATGAAGGTGGTGTAGATCAGCCATATTGGGTATGTCACAACCTGACGCAACTGCAGCAGCACAGAAACAGTGTCAGACACGTGTGCAGAACGAGTTATTTGGGTGACAGGGAATAGGGTACTATGCCATGGCACTACTAACCACCAAAAAGTTCATTTGAGCAGGAAGAGGAAGCATTATTTTAAAAAAAAAGAAATCCCAAACCCACAGATTTGCTTTATGAAGACTTAGCATCATTCCTGTGTTGAGGCACTTGCACACCAGCACAGGGCTAGCAGCTGGACACAAAGTGAGGCTGTGACAGCTCCATATCCCCAGGTGCCCTGACAGGGAGGCTGAATCCCCATCTCCAGCAGGCACATAGATGTATCACACGTGCCAAATACACACAGAATATCCTGAATTGAGAGGGGCCCCATCAGGATCATCCAGTCCAACCCACACAGGTCACCCCAACAATTCCTGAGAACGCTGTTCAAATGTTCCTTGTGCTCTGCCAAGCTTGGGGCTGTGATGATTCCCTGGGGAGCTCCAGTGCCCAACCATGCTTTGGGAGAAGAACCTTTTTCTAATATCCAGCCTAAATCTGTGGCAGAGCACACTGAGCAACACAGCCAGACACCCACAAACAGCCCTGACAACCTCATCCTGCTCCCATCCCTAGCGATCAGGATGAAGGTCCATGAGTAGGAATTCCATACACACACACCTGTACCATGCGGATCCCCCAGGAGCTGGCTTTGCCCCGGCAGAGCGTGCCCACTCTCCAGGCTCCCCAGCTGCTGCCATCCGGACACAGGGGCCACTGTTGCACAGACCCCTTCACAGGCCACCCCATAATTTGGGGTCTCACACGTGAGCACAGACCCCGCTCTCTCTCTGGCAGCTGAGCAGGGCTTTGCCAGCCATGCCACACTGCTGCTGGCACCTGGCACCATGCACACACCCTCCAGCTCAGTTTGGGGGCATTTCCACCACCACAGAGCCGTGCATGCAGAGCAGCACCCCTTCCCTGGGAAAGCAGCTAAGCTGCAGGACACAGCCAAGGGACAGCCCTTCCTGTGCCTTTACCATCATTTCCCCCACCTCTGAAACCCTATAAGACAGGAACAGATCATGCTCCAACACCCCTCCACCCTCTTTACATTGGGGCAGGAGAATAAACTGCACAACTACTTATAAAAATCCTCTCTGACTCAGTAATTTATTCTTAAACACTTCAATAGAGGAGAAGGGAAAAGCCTGACTATAGCAAAAATGGAAAAAATGCCCTCCGAGTTCTGCCTGCTTAGCTTTCACTTTCATTTTATTTTAAAGGGACCTGAACAATATTTTAGAATGGCATTTGTGCAACTGTGGCAGTCCCTCAGGAGGCTATAAAAACTTCCTACATTATTAATAATAAAACTGTGGGACAACATAAATTCTCTCTTCCTAAAGTGCTGCTGTGCAGGTTTAAAATGTATCATCACTGTGTACAGCCTGAGGGCACACCATGCCATACACACACTGCACTTTCCACTTTTACTTGGGAATACTGAAATAGCTCCATACAGGTTGTTTCTGAAGAAGCTGAAGTTTACAGGAAAATTATTCCTTAACTCTCATAGATCCATCAGATTACTGCAGCTCTGGGAAGAAATTTTGGTATTGAGTCACAAAAAAGGGCAGAGGGAGGGAAGCTGTTCAAGGTGACAGAGCAGCACGTAAACTCCTTAGTGAGAAATTAACAGGTGAGTGAGATCTGGAGGCAATAGCAAGCTGACTTTGCAGCAGGTGTTTCAAATGAGACATTAATAAGTTAAAACAGTTTCATTTCCAAATGTGGCTCTCTCAAATGAACAAAAAAATAGAGCTGCTGTTGTCAGGCAATGAGAAATATTTTTAACACAGCGCTAACTTCATGGAAAGCGATTTGTTATTCATGGTCAATTAGTGCAAAAGTCTCATGGGATTTGGCCTGGAAAGACAGAGCACACCCCCTAATTCAGAAAGCTATTTTAGTCCCTTACTCAGATCTATCACCAGGTGGGCAGAAAAAAGGGGAAGAACTGAAAGCTGAATGCTTACAAAAAGCCATGCTTGCTAAGGAAAACATTCTTTGGTTAAAAGCGGCCTATATACTCTCACTACAGGGCAGACCAAGATGTAAATGAAGATAACTGCACAGCATCAGGTCTCCAGCAGCAGAGAGCAACAGGCTGACCACAAGGCCTGGATCACTAAATGCCGACCTCGTGACTCATCACTTACAGCTGCACAAATCTTTGCAAGCAGACAGGGCAGAATTAGTAACAGAGCAGGAATTTTTATTAATGGAAAAAGGGCTCTGTGTGATAACAAAGAAAAGCCATGGAGACTGCAGTGCCGGGCGTGGTGAGCACAGCACAGTCCGGTGCACAGGCTCACAGCCCGACACCCCAGCACTGCCCTGCCCTGCAAACACACAAACCAAACCCTGCTTGGGCATGAGACACTCTGTACCCTCGGCTTCACGCACCCTGGTTCTGAAGTAATGGCAGCTAACAGGTTCCTCTCATCTGTTTCAGAAACCAACGAGAGGATAAGGGGATTCCTTCACTTGTGCAGGCACTTTTTAGCCTCATCTCCCCCGTTCAATGCACCTTACGAGCAGCTGCACCCAAACGAGCACATGTTGAATCCAGCTCCACTCAGCCCTCTCACAAACCCGAAGAAGAGAGTGCTTGAGCACCGGAGCAAAAATCCGTAAGAGGCAGCTGAGCAGAGAGGGAAGCGATGCGTGCGGAGCTGATAGCGCTGCAAACTCGCTGCCCAGCAAGCACGGCCATAGACAGAATCGAAGATGGTTTGTATTGGAAACGACCTTAAAGATCATCTCGTTCCCACAGTGTGGGCAGGGACACCTTCCACCATCCCGAGCTGCTCTGAGCCCCATCCAGCCTGGCCTTGGACACTGCCAGGGATGGGGCAGCCACAGCTCCGGGTAATCGGTGCCAGGGCCTCACTACGCTCACAGGGAAGATCTTCTTCCTCACAGCCACTGGAGACCTACAGTCTGAAATTACCCCGACGGGGAAAACACCACAAGCGTTCAGAGCCCCCAGCAATAACAACAATAACGAGAACGGATACCCGCGGGATTGGGAGGGCAAAACGCCCCGGCCAGACAGCCGGCACAGGCACCAACAGCGCCCGGGGCGCGGCAGCCGCGGGACTGCCCCGGAGCTTCCGCAGCGCCGCGGGGGCTCCGCGGGACTCCCCGACAGCGGGGACACCCCGGTACACCGCCCCGCCCGGCGCGCTGCGGGCGGGGCCGGGGCTGCGCAGGAAGGGACCCCGCTCCCGGCCGCCCCCTTGCACTCACCACGCTGAGTTGGGCTCCCATCGCTGCCCCGACACACCGCGAGCACCGCCCTGCTCCGCGATAAACCGCGCCGGGCCCGCTCCGCCCCGTGACGACATACACAGTGTTGGCCACGCCCCCTCTCCTGACGTCACGAACCGCGATGAACTGCGCCTGTCCCGCCCCGCCCAGTGACGTCACAAGCCGCGCTAGGCTGATCTCCGCCCAGTCTCACGACGTCACGCCCCGCCCCGCCATGGCCGCGGGGGTGTCCCGGCACTGCGTGAGGGCGGCGCGCCCTGGGCGCCTTCTGCGCTCTCTGCGCTTTGTGAGCTGCCTGAATAATCACAGACTGCCGTGGGTTGGAGGATTGTCCAGATCATCCAGTTCCAAACCCCCTGCCATGGGCAGGGACACCTACCACTACCCCAGCTTGCTCAGAGCCCCATCCAGCCTGGCCTTGGACACTTCCAGGGATCCAGGGGCAACCACAGCTTCCCTGGGTAACCTGTGCCAGGGCCTCAGAACCAGGGCCATAGGGAGGAATTTCTGCCCAATATCCAATCTAAACCTGCTCTCTTGTCAGTCTGATGCCATTCCCCCTTGTCCTGTCACTCCAGGCCCCTGTCAAGAGTCTCCATCTTTCCTGTGGGTTGTCTTCAGGCACTGGAAGGCCACAATGAGGTCACCCCAAAACTTCTCCAGGCTGAATAATCCCAGTTCTCTCAGCTTTAAGGATTAATTAATGACAATGTTTATCTAAAAAGCACTGGAACTGAGCTGTGCAGTAAGATACGGTTTCAGCCAGGCTCCCTTAAATTTTGGTTTACACCAATGTGTGAAAATTAGTGACTAATAACCACGTGTCTTTGTGTCTGTGCTAAACATGAAACACTTTAAATCTCTTTAATTAATATGTCTTCACATATTACATCCTCACAACATGCCTTCAATGATTCCTAGACACTTTCTCCTCACAAAATCAAGAAAGATGTTGCTTGGCAGTCCTAAAAACAAAATAAAATAAAAAAACATCCTCCCTTATCCCCTAGGCTCACACAGAGGTGCTGAGCACCTGTGTGCCCAAGCAGATATTTTCTTTCATCCTCGTGGTTTGCTGAGTGTGCAGCTGGCTCATCTGGCTGTGATGAACATAAGTCCATCATGATTAACTTATTAAACTTGGGAGTTAGCTCTGGGAAGTGAAAGAATATTAACAGACCAACCTAATGCTAAGAAGGTTGTTCCTCAGTCCATGTATGTACATTTAGCTGGAAGGAGGGACTTATTTATACCTGTGTTTTTCTGTGACAAGAGCATGTCTGGTTCTGTAATCCTCATCATTTTCTCTTTCAGGATGACAGCTCCTCCACCAGAAACTCCCCAGTAAGTGCAGGGATTGTAACTGACCACTAGCTACAGAGAAGGACTCCAGGACCCAGAGGCTGAGGCTTAGGAAAAGGGAGGTAACTGAGACAGGCACAGGGATCCTGGAGTTTGTTTGGAAAAAATCTGGCAGGTGAGGTTCCAACTTGAATATTATTATTTGTGGAAGGGTGGAGACCTCAGTGTACCCATGCTTGGCTTTCACTGTGCTCTGACCTTGCTGGCTTCCAAGTGACCAGTCCAGGCTGTGTCTCCACTGCTTTTCAGTGTGGGTCAGCTTGTGGAAACTTGGCAGCAATAGCCAAAGCTCCCATGGGAATGTCCAGCATCCTCAGTGTCTCATAAACTTTCCTCTTTCCATACAAAATGTGACCCAAAGCCCTGCTCTGCCTTTTCCTGGCAAAGGGCTGAGTGTGCTGTAGCTCTGCAGGGTGCTTGTTCCAGCTGGCAGCTTTTACTGAGTCTCCCCGAGCGAGCCTGTCCAGCCCAAACGTGCCCTTTGTGCTGGTGTGAGCTCTGCCTGCTTTGGTGTGGAAGCCTGTAAAACTCAGTGTTCTCACTCACACCTCTCTAGATTTATCAAAGAGGTTTAAATAACTCTTTATCCCCTCAGGGAAGTGTAAGAACCAGACTAGAGGTGACAAACCAACACTTATTCCTTGGCCACTGTGACCAGAAGAGTAAAATATTTAGGCCAGAAATGCACAGAGATGCCTACATGCTTTAGAAACATGTTTCATTCCCAGGATCTTCTTGATCCTTTACTTTGACAAAGGTCAGCATCTGATGTTTGAGGTGGTGGTTTTGTCAGGCAGAACTTCTAGAAGTTCTTTGCCCTCCTTTGGAAATGGTGGCTACGTGTGAGTGAGACAGCACCGAACACTGCTCCCATTCCCTTGGGACAGAAAAAGAGGAACAGAGCACAGAGGCAGCCTGGCCTCAACTCTTGCACAAAACCTACATCCGCTGCCCTGTGCAATGGGTTTGACAAAGCACTGGCTGGGCTGTGCTGCAGAGGAAGCCAATATCTATAATAACACCCATGTGGATACCAAGGCTGCTCTCTGCACACTCTCTTTTTCTGCATTAGACCCGGGAATGACCCAGATTCTGTGCTGATCTAATTTGCCTTTGATCAGTGTTTAGTTTCTGTCAGCAAATACACTTTTTCACTCTCCTCAAGACCTCTGCATTTTTCTTATATCAGTGTCCAAATCAAAAGACAGAAATTTTAAAAGACTTACAAGTACACAGTTTGTTGTGAAATTGCTGGTGATGCTACTGAGCTGTAATTTTATTAAAGATTAACTTAAAACCATTGAGTCCAGTGATGATGCTGCTTGTAAGTGAAAATTCCCTGGGCTCCCATCTGGGCTCTTTCTCCTAATGTGAGTAAAAAAGTTGAATTTTTTAATAGACAGAATATGCCCACTGGCTTTTGTATTTTAAATGAAAGCACAGAAGAAGAGTTTCTGCATTCAGTTGTTAAACTGGTGCAGTTGACAAATTCAGGACACTGGATTTTTGTCATTTACCTTGTTTACTGTTGCTTGTGGTCACAGGGGTTTTGAGGATGAAGAGACAGACAAGAAGGTTGACTCCATGATTAGAAGGCTTGATTTATTATATTATATTTATATTTTACATTATAACTATACTACAAAGAAATAAAAGGAAGAAGTTCTCAGAAGGCTAGCTAAGAATAGAATAGAAAAGAATGAAAACAAAGCAGCTATCCCGGACTCTCTCTGGGACAGCTCAATCCTTGATTGGCCATTAATTATAAACATCAGACATGGGCCAATCACAGATGCACCTGTTGCATTCCACAGCAGCAGATAACATTGTTTACATTTGTTGCTGAAACTGCAGCTCTCAGAAGAAAGAAATCCTAAGAAAGGATTTTTCACAAAAGATGTCTATGACAGTTTACCCTGTACTGCAATAAATACTAACCAAGGATGGTAAAGAAAATTTCTGTTGAAATTAAGGATATTCAGTTTTGAGATACTTTAATTTCCCCTATCATTGTCAAAATGAAGCTTCACTTTGAAGTGTTTTAAATGGGCTGCATGTCTTGTTCCCTATGCAGTTTTGTCTGTCTTCATCACCAGGGGCTTTATTTGGCCCTAAATGGATTCTTTGAAGGGGTTCATGGACCAGAGGTGCAGAACCACTTGTATGACTGGTAGCTAGCATCAAGCCATTCTGGCTTCTCTAAATACATATATCTAGTTTAGACCTAAAGCTATGCTTTTCAGAAATTAATTATGATGAAGAAGAAGATGTCACAAGTACCAACCAAAACCAATAAGCTTTAAACCATCTGAAGGTTGATTTAGGCACATAATAAATGCAAGCTTCCCAGGACAAGCGCCAGCACCTGCCACCACTTGCTTCCAGTGGCACACACAAAGTTCTGTTTCTAAAATGTTTCCTGCTTATATCACCTCCTAATATTAATAAGATCACACATAGCAGTTTCAGCAGTAAATAGAGATGCATTTGTTGGGGTTTTTTCCTTCACCACCTTTGATTTTTTTTTAATCTCAGAATAATTATCATCTTCCCTTCTACTGTCAAATAATAACTGGATACAGAATAACAGGACTAGAATGTCCTGTCCATTTCAAGGCTTTCAGACTTGCACTGCTTCTTTCTGAGCTAAAACTTCCTCCGGAGACATAAAATTCATTTGGAAAGTAATCCATGATGCAAGAGAAGGTGAGGCAGGAGGCTGCTACAGGTGCCTCTGACTTCCTGGTGTGAGTATTCTTGCACTGAAAGCGGTGTGAGTTGTGGTGCCGTCCTCAGACTCTTGTGGGAACTGGCACCTCCTGCCTCTCCTGTGCCTTCCTGCCAGGCTGAGTGACAGTCCTCAGAGGGCAAGAGGAGTGGGAGGGGAGCACAGCTCATGCCTTGGACTGCAGGAGGATTGCTGAGCTTCTGGCTGCCTTCTCCCTGCTCAGAGTATTTCCCAAGAGAAAAACTTCTTCCCAGCATGGCAAGTGGGTAAGAGACTATCATCCTAATTCTCCTCTAGCAGGCAGGGTAGGGGGGATGGGATATATTTTTCTGTACAAGGGTGAATATTACATGATATGCAGCACAGCAAGCACCCTCTTCTCTTTCTCTTTCTGTTCTGTTTTACTGACTCACTGCAGTGTAAAACATTGGTGAGGCTACTGAACGACTAGCTTAAAATAAAGGTGATGCTAAAATCAGATTGTGCTTAAATATAGCTGGTAACTCAGAATCAGTTCATCAGACATCATCTGCCTGCCCAGGACCTTGACAGATTGTTCCACTCTCATGTTTGCCCCTTGACATTGCCTTTTCCTTTCCACATACAAAACCCTGCCTTATGTATCTTTTGGTATTTTAAATACCAGCTTTATATGAAAAAAATCACTGGACTCAAATGGAAGATGTAGACACTGGCATAAGATAAAAATCTAGAGAATTGTTTCTATCTTCTGTTAACTATAAAAGCTGTTGTATGTATTTCACAACATTTGAACTAAGTTTTTTAAATTATTGGAAACTTCTTGTAAATGGCTGCTCATCAGGCAGTCCAAATGCCTTTCTTCTCTATATAAAGGTTAAAGGCTGTATAAAATTGCATATTGTTGAAAGGATGTCTGAAAGTAAATTTACTTTGGAGAAGGTGCTCAATCAGTCCTTATTTGCAGGGCTTCATGTGACCCATTTGCAACACCTGTTCTTCTTGCTCTAACACTGTTGACTTTCTCACATTTGCCACTGACCTTTAATTCTTTTCATGTCTTGAATAATTTGTGATTTATAGCAATAACGTCTTCTTCTTGGAGCATTGTTTTAGGTAGAATGAAGAATACGATGGAGATGTTAGATTCTTTGGCTCTAAACACGCTGCTGGTGCATCAATTGCTATTGCAAAGAGCCTCCCCCAGGTTTTCTCAGCTCTTAAAAGTGCAGACTGAGTGTTGTTACTGGGGTGGTGCTTTGCTCATGTGAGCACATCCAAGCAAGGCTCCAACTGGACAAAATCCAATTGGCCAGACTTCTCGCACAGAAATAATTAATTCTATGTGCAAGCATAAATCTAACAACTCAGAGCTTTCACACAGAGAAAAGATTGAAAACTGATGATAAAAATCTCTGTTTTGAGTCACCCATGCCATTGTGTTGAAAACCAGGGAGAAAATATGCAATACCATTTTCCAGAACAACTACATGCTGGTGTGTCACAGATTTGCATCAAGGTGTTGGGCATCTTCTCATTTGTCTCACCTTGTGTGGAGGCCCTGGAGGGGCTTCTCCTAAGTTACACCCCATTGCCTCCTTCCCCTGTTCCTATGCCTGAACATAGGTGCTCCTGAGGCTCTCTGCCCCTTTTTCGCTGATTGGGCCTCACCTTGATACTTGATGGAGACCAAGGTCAGCGATGTGGCCCCTGGGGGAGGGAGCAGCACCTTGGTGGGGAGTGCGTGTCGGGGAAGAGAACATCTCACGGTGTGGCTGAATTAAACATCTATGGATATTATGCAAAAACTTTTTTTGCTTCTTTACCCCGGACTTTACTAGCAGCAATTCACACTGCAACATATGGCACCTGAACGTGGGGCTCCCGGGTTAGACTGAGACCTCTTCTCCTGGAAAACATCTGCACTAGACCACCCCGAGAATTTTTTTACCCCCAGTGTGGTGAGCTTGAAATTTTAGTTCCTTCCTCCTTGTACTCTCGAGTGTTGAGAAGAGACTGGGCTAAGATGGAGACAACACACAGCCACGCACAACAAGAAGTATACCTCTACCTTCAAGAGTGTTTTCCTCATAAAGATTTTTGCTTTTCAGAGGAGTGCAAGTATTTTGTACAGTTGTTATTTAAGCATTTTCCTTATATTTCGCGGAACTTAGTCCTAACCGATGAATTCTTACAAGTACTTTATGAAAGGTCAAGAGCTAACACAGAATTGCTTTCTTTATTTGGTCCGCTGATAAAATGCGCTGTGAATCTTGGGGATGAACCCCGGCTGAAAACCGCTCCCCCGGGTTCTCCCGTCGGTACTCCTGCTGCCCAAGATGGTGGAGACCGCATGGCAGGGGCCGCGGGGTCTCCCCCTCCGCCCTCAGGTCCCCACGCCTCCTCCGACGGACGCGTTCACCGCGATTGCTATAGCACCGCAAGACGCGGCGGGGGTGGCAAGAGCCGTAGCCCCTCGCCCAGGGCTGCCGCCGCTCCGTGCCCCGCTGCGGCTCTCCCCGCCGCGGAAAGCCCGCGGCCGCCCCGCCGGCGCTCAGCAAGGCCAGAGCGAGCCGGCCGATGCGCGCTGTCCAGCGCTCCTGCGGGCCGAGGGCGGGCGAGTGAGACCGGCGGGCCCGGGGCGCCGCTGTCGCGGGGCAGGCGGACAGCCCCGCCGGGGATGGCTCAGAGCCGCAGTCCCGGCAGCGAAACCGCTGCCCCCTGCCCACCGTCACTGCTGCGAGAGCCCCGCACCGGCAGCGCCCGCGGACACCGGCTGAGACAGAGCCCCGAGGGGGCCGGGCCTGAGCGCCGCCGCCAGCGCCGGGAGCGGAACGAGCCTCGCACGGCAGCGCACCAGCAACGCCAACACAAACCCACCGGCAAAGGTAAAAAGGTCCTTGCCGTGAACGTTTTGGGGACAGTAAAATGGTTCAATGTAAAAAACAAATACGGTTTCACAACCCGGCATGATAACAAAAAAGATGTGTTTTGTTCATCAGACTGCTATAAAAAAAATAACCCCAGGAAATACCTCCACAGTCTAGGAGATGGAGAAATTGTGGAATTTAATATAATACAAGGAAGAAAAGGCCCCCAAGCAGCCTATGTGACAGGACCTGGTGGAGTTCCAGTCCAAGGTAGTAAACATGCACCAGACTACAAACCTGCAAAATATTACCTACATCATAGAAGTTCTCCACACACCCACCAAGGAAGTAGAACCCAAAACCAACAACCATCAAGCCCCAGCAAGAGCCTAAAAGCAAGAAGAGCACAGAACACAGGCGAGCTGTCCTGCATTCAGAAACCCATTTCAATAATGAAAGAACCTTCCAGTCCGATGATTCCCACTTCTAATACCCTTCCCCAATTCCTGTGGCCTTCCTGCCCCCCTCCCACTTTCCCCTTCTCCTTTCCATTGTCCTATTACCCCTTTTTTATGTTCTCACAAATTCCTACCACCCTTTCCGCTCTCCCATGGTCTCCCTCCACTAATCCCTTTCCCCAGAGTTCCTTCAGAATACCAGAGGGAGCGTGATTAGGAGGGAAAGACAGGAAAGTTTCTCTAAAGTAACCATCTTTTTCTTAAAGTAATGATTTCTGTTTGGAGTTTCCTACAGGCACACCACCACCTACACTGCCTTGTGCAGTCTATCACAGCCGACCACTTCACCACAGGAGACGGGAGCCCCTGCTGAAGAAACCTTTTCCTGACTCAGTTTCCTGAAAAACCGTGCTAAGAAAACGCCGCATCCCTCCTGCCAGCTCTAAAAGAGGGGGGACTGTTATGAACAAAAAAACCCCCTAAACTTCAGGACCAGCATGCCATGAGAAGCTACTACTCCAAACTATGGAAAAGAGCCCCAAAACAATGAGCCAGTATCAAGCTGAGAGCTGAGCCTGCAGAGATGCTGAGAAACCTTCGTAGCCCCTCGCCCTGAAATCTGTTTGGACACTGGAGACTCAGAATTGTTTGCATTTTGAAAATTGTCTTATAGGCACTTTTGACTGTTTTTGTCATTTTGTGTTAACTGAGTTGATCCTTCAGAAAAGCTTTCTTAATAATATAAAAAACAGGGAGTTGTGGAAGCCCTGGATGGGCTTCTCCTAAGTTACATCCAATTGCCTCCTTCCCCTGTTCCTATGCCTGAACATAGGTGCTCCTGAGGCTCTCTGCCCCTTTTTCCCTGATTGGGCCTCACCTTGATACTGCCTGGAGACCAAGGTCAGCCGGGAGGCCCCTGGGGGAGGGAGCAGCACCTTTGGTGGGGAGTGCGTGTCGGGAAGAGAACATCTCACGGTGTGGCTGAATTAAACATCTATGGATATTATGCAAAAAGCCTTTTTTGCTTCTTTACCCTGGGCTTTACTAGCAGCAATTCACACTGCAACAGCCTTGGCATGTGAACTAAGTTTATGGCCCTTTTAAAAGAGATACCATCCAGAAAGAGAAAACAAGGTGACTGTAAAAGTTGCTAGATAAGTTTTTGCTTTGGCAAGGGTATATTTGTTTTAGTCTTCAGTTACTGCATAAACAGCTGTACAGCTCTCTGTTTGGAAACTAAAGGGACAAGGAAAAGGAGAGGAAAAGTCCATGATGATATTGTAGTAGCACCTGGCAGAGATAAAGGACAGTAAAGATTTTTTCTTTTAAAATTTAGTGATTTCAATTTTGGGACAAGTTTCCTGAATGGAGAAATACATTTTCCTTATATTTATTGAACAAAAATGAGGATTAAAATCTGTAGGTACACTCTTATTGTAACCCTCTCCTGAATAGATGCCTTGAGCTCATGTGATATTTCATAATATTTTAAAGAAGGAAAGGTCAAACTGTGCTTTATAAACACAGGACAAATCTGCTAAGAGCAGACTGAGAACAAGTAGGTATTAAAGAGACGATAGATCTCTCCTAGATAGGTGACTGTTACCAGGGGAGTATACACACACTAAAAGTCCCCACGTATATAAAATACTGTATCTGAGGAACAAAATATTATAATAAAACCCAAGTGACACCCTCGTAATATTCCACATACCCTGGATGTTCAGCAGGCAGCAGACTCCTCTTCACCAGCAGTAGTTCCTTCCAAAGTAAAAACTCCACTAAACATAATATGATGGTTCTCAAACAGGACAAACTGATACAGAGGAGCAGACAGCAGGAGGGCCGAAGGGCGGGCGAGTGAGAACCGGCTAAAAAGGTCCTTGCCGTGAACGTTTTGGGGACAGTAAAATGGTTCAATGTAAAAAACAAATACGGTTTCACAACCCGGCATGATAACAAAAAAGATGTGTTTTGTTCATCAGACTGCTATAAAAAAAATAACCCCAGGAAATACCTCCACAGTCTAGGAGATGGAGAAATTGTGGAATTTAATATAATACAAGGAAGAAAAGGCCCCCAAGCAGCCTATGTGACAGGACCTGGTGGAGTTCCAGTCCAAGGTAGTAAACATGCACCAGACTACAAACCTGCAAAATATTACCTACATCATAGAAGTTCTCCACACACCCACCAAGGAAGTAGAACCCAAAACCAACAACCATCAAGCCCCAGCAAGAGCCTAAAAGCAAGAAGAGCACAGAACACAGGCGAGCTGTCCTGCATTCAGAAACCCGTTTCAATAATGAAAGAACCTTCCAGTCCGATGATTCCCACTTCTAATACCCTTCCCCAATTCCTGTGGCCTTCCTGCCCCCCTCCCACTTTCCCCTTCTCCTTTCCATTGTCCTATTACCCCTTTTTTATGTTCTCACAAATTCCTACCACCCTTTCCGCTCTCCCATGGTCTCCCTCCACTAATCCCTTTCCCCAGAGTTCCTTCAGAATACCAGAGGGAGCGTGATTAGGAGGGAAAGACAGGAAAGTTTCTCTAAAGTAACCATCTTTTTCTTAAAGTAATGATTTCTGTTTGAGTTTCCTACAGGCACACCACCACCCACACTGCCTTGTGCAGTCTATCACAGCCGACCACTTCACCACAGGAGATGGGGAGCCCCTGCTGAAGAAACCTTTTCCTGACTCAGTTTCCTGAAAACCGTGCTAAGAAAACGCCGCATCCCTCCTGCCAGCTCTAAAAGAGGGGGGACTGTTATGAACAAAAAAAACCCCTAAACTTCAGGACCAGCATGCCATGAGAAGCTACTACTCCAAACTATGGAAAAGAGCCCCAAAACAATGAGCCAGTATCAAGCTGAGAGCTGAGCCTGCAGAGACGCTGAGAAACCTTATTAGCCCTCGCCCCTGAAATCTGTTTGGACACTGGAGACTCAGAATTGTTTGCATTTTGAAAATTGTCTTATAGGCACTTTTGACTGTTTTTGTCATTTTGTGTTAACTGAGTTGATCCTTCAGAAAAGCTTTCTTAATAATATAAAAAACAGGGAGTTGTGGAAGCCCTGGATGGGCTTCTCCTAAGTTACATCCAATTGCCTCCTTCCCCTGTTCCTATGCCTGAACATAGGTGCTCCTGAGGCTCTCTGCCCCTTTTTCCCTGATTGGGCCTCACCTTGATACTGCCTGGAGACCAAGGTCAGCCGGGAGGCCCCTGGGGGAGGGAGCAGCACCTTGGTGGGGAGTGCGTGTCGGGGAAGAGAACATCTCACGGTGTGGCTGAATTAAACATCTATGGATATTATGCAAAAGCCTTTTTTGCTTCTTTACCCTGGGCTTTACTAGCAGCAATTCACACTGCAACAGCCTTGCATGTGTAAGCTAAGTTTATGGCCCTTTTAAAAGAGATACCATCCAGAAAGAGTTTTACAAGGTGACTGTAAAAGTTGCTAGATAAGTTTTTTGCTTTGGCAAGGGTATATTTGTTTTAGTCTTCAGTTACTGCATAAACAGCTGTACAGCTCTCTCTGTTTGGAAACTAAAGGGACAAGGAAAAGGAGAGGAAAAGTCCATGATGATATTGTAGTAGCACCTGGCAGAGATAAAGGACAGTAAAGGCTTTTTCTTTGTAAAATTTAGTGATTTCAATTTTGGGACAAGTTTCCTGAATGGAGAAATACATTTAGGAGAAGTATATTTATTGAACAAAAATGAGGATTAAAATCTGTAGGTACACTCTTATTGTAACCCTCTCCTGAATAGATGCCTTGAGCTCATGTGATATTTCATAATATTTCTAAAGAAGGAAAGGTCAAACTGTGCTTTATAAACACAGGACAAATCTGCTAAGAGCAGACTGAGAACAAGTAGGTATTAAAGAGACGATAGATCTCTCCTAGATAGGTGACTGTTACCAAAGTATACACACACTAAAAGATACGTATATAAAATACTGTATCTGAGGAACAAAATATTATAATAAAACCCAAGTGACACCCTCCCTAATATTCCACATACCCTGGATGTTCAGCAGGCAGCAGACTCCTCTTCACCAGCAGTAGTTCCTTCCAAAGTAAAAACTCCACTAAACATAATATGATGGTTCTCAAACAGGACAAACTGATACAGAGGAGCAGACAGCAGGAGGGTCCAGAATGCAGCACAAAAGTAATCCAATAAAATTAGGGCAGTCTAAGGTAAAGGATTGAAGTTTGAAAAACATCTCCAGTACTGTTCTGTGAGCTCACCACAGAACAGTGAGTGACTCACTGGCCCTGTCCTTGGGCCTTCATCTGAGCTGCTGAAGTGACTAGTTTTCTGTTTGGTGTTGGTTTGTAGGCTCTTTCAAGAAGGGCTTGCTCTTCATAAGACTCCAGAAAGAATATGGAAGCATGGCAGGAAATAAATAAAACTGCTGCTGTTGGTGGCTGCTGAGGCAGCTCCCTGGGACACTGAGCAAGGGCCACATTTGGGCTGCCCAGCCAGTGCTGACAATGCCCCACTGACTGCACAAGCAGAGCCTGGGTTTTGGGCAAAGGCTGAATGAAGCTCCTCTGTGACAGCCTCCTTCTTCTCCACCGTGAGATCTATGCAAGTACCTGTTCCCAGCACAACTCTTTCTTTACATTCCTGTTTAACCCTGGCAACGAACATGTCCTTGGCTACCAAACACTAGATTTTTAAATCTTTTTCCTTTCTTCAGGAAAGGAAACGTGTTCAAGCCCAGTTAAAAATTCAAGTTATCCTTTAGATTTCCCATCCACAGCTATCCCAAAGTACCAGAGAACCTGAGGAAAAATGGACTGTGCCTCTAGCATCACTCAGGAGCGCAGTGGCTCAGATCCACAGCTGCAGGCAGGCTGAGGTGTGGTAGCTGTTGTAATTATGGTTATCTGCCCTGCCCTTGTGCCTTTGCCACAATCTTTGTTTGCTCTTCCTGCTAGAGAGCATGGAATTTGCCACTGGCAGGAGGATGCAGCAAGTTATCTCAATCCTGAGCAGAACAGGAGAAGACATAACACTAATCAGAGGTTCAGAGCTGAGCTTGAACGTGCATTGGTTCAGTCTGGGAAAACCAGTTGTTAAAATCATGGCAGGTTGCTCCAAGAGCTCTTTGACAGAAATACTAATTGTTGACAGATTTCTGTACTTCTTTTCTGGAAAACATCTCTTTTGGAGGAGAATTCAAAATTATCAAGTGGTTCTTCTCTGGGCTTTGATGCATGTGTTGGTTTGTAACTGATTGATTCCACTGTTAGTTAATTAAAGATTAAGCCACCTCTCTTTTTCTCCACTCTGTTGTCCTGATCCCCTCTTAGTGTGAACATAACATACTTGAAACTGGAGCTACCTCTGGATGCTTCATCACAATAACAACCTGTCATGGTTTGACATTGGCCAAATACCAGGCACCCATAAGAATCATTCCCTCACCTCTCCTACCACAGCTAGGCAGAGGAGAGAAAAAAATGAACAAAGGGTTCATGAGTTGAGATAAGGACCGTGAGAAAACACTCCAAGGCCAAAACAGGCTCAGCTTAGAAGCACAAAGTGAATTATTACTAACAGAGTCAGAGGAAGATAATGAGAAACAAAATAAGCCATTAAAACACGTTTTTCCCCCAAGCCCCTCCCTCCTTCCCACCAACAGTGCAGGGAGACAGGCCATGGGGGTTTTTGGTTAGCTCATCACCCAAGATCTTCTTCTGCTGCTCAGGAAGAGGAGTCCTTCCCCTGTGAGACTGTGGGGTTCCTTCCCACGGGAGACAGTTCTCAGTCTGGGTCCAAATCTCATGAGAAGCAGTCCTCCCAAAACTGCTGCACCATGAGTCCCTCCCACGGCAGACAGTCCTCCCAAAACTACTGCAGTGGGGGTCTCTCTCTCCACGGGGTGCAGTCCTCCAAAGACAGGCTGTTCCAGCTTAGGATCAAGGGCCCCCTCTCTCCAGTGGGTCTTCCACTGGATCATGGCCTCCTCCAGGTATCCACCTGCTCCAGCATGGGCACCTCCCCCATGGCTGTGGGTGGATCTCTGCATTCCCCCTGGACCCCCATGGGCTGCCGGGGCACAGCTGCTTCACCATGGTCTCAACATGTCCTGCAGAGGAGCCTTGGCTCTGGCACCTGGAGCACCTCCTGCCCTGCTTCTGCACTGACCTTGGTGTCACCATCTTGTTTCCCTCGCATATTCTCACTTCCTCCTCTTCTCTGGCTAGGAATAGAACTGTGCCAAATTTGTGCTGATTTTCTTTTTGAATCTGTTATGACAGAGGCTTTACCATCACCTCTAACTGGCCCAGCCTTGGCCAGCAGCATGTCCATCTTCAGAGCCACCAGGCATTGACTCTCTGGACACAGTGGAAGCTCCCAGCAGCTTCTCACAAAAGCCACCTCTGTGCCCTCCCCAGCTACCAAAAAACCAGGCCATGCAAAACCAACACACAACCCTACCTAAATTTTGTTGATAGACGAATGGACAGACTTCTGAAAACTGTACGCTATTATGCAGGACAAGACTCCATTAAAAATTAGGGAAGGAGAAGCTGGGGTAGGTATGTGCATCAGAGATCAGTGCATGAAGGATTTTTATTGTATGCAGACATGGCCTTTAGAGCCTTACTTACACTTTGTCACCACTACCTTTATGCTGGGATAATCCCATGGCAAAGGAAAACATTCTGTGTGGAATCTTGCTTGAAGGAAGAAGGGAAGTGTTTACAAGATTGCTGCAAGAAAAGCATCATAGGGAGAATTTTTTGCTTCCTGTTCTGTTGGCAGTGTTGCTGCATGCTGGGAACAATCTCCTGCTTGCCTCTGGTTTGTGCACAGAATCCTCGGGAATGAAACACCAGCATCTTCCTTTTTGTTTCATTGCATGGAAAACCACAGGAACTTATCAACAACTTTGTTGTCTGACAGTCTAAGGGAAGACTCATGTTTCCTTACAGGTTACCTGCATTCTTTAAAAAGGAACGTGAACCATAAGTATTGTGGGTTTTACAGTGGCACTGACAGGAAGGTGTGGGGAGAAAGAAACTTGATGCTCCACTGATATCCAGAACATGGAGAGGCATTACAAGACTCTACAAGTGACTCGCAGAAATAACAGCACGTGCCTTTTTTGTGCCTTACATGCATTCCTCTGTATTTCTTGGCAGGAAGGCCTTAAATCGTGAACTTTCTAAGCTTTTCAATGAGATGTGGGATGCAGATGTTCACCGCCTTAGGCCTGGGAGAGACTATACAATTGATGTGCAGGTAATTGCCAAGTCAGGATTAAGAGCAGTGTGGTGCTGCAGGAAAAGGTGCCTGCAGAAGTGCCTTTTGCTTAAAAAGTTGCCCGTGCTTTGTCATGTCCAGTGGGGAAAGCATCCCTTAGGAGAGGGAACAATACAGAGAACACAAATGGTTTACACTTACCTGGACCTTGGTTACAAGTGGAGTCTTTCAGGTGTCTGTCTTGGGTCCTGTAATATTTCATCTCTCTGTCTGTGAGCTGGAGGAGGAACAACTAGCGTGCAACCCTTCCAGTTTTGCAGATGACAGCAAACTGTGGTGATGAAGTTGGTATACTCAGATGCAGGGCTTCTCTTCCACTGGACATAGGCAGGCTGGAGGAATATGCTAGGGAAGGAACATCATGAAATTCAACAAAAACAAAGGAACAGGATGCTCAGAAAAGTTGTGAAATCTCCATCTTTGGAGGCTTGCAAGACCCAAAGAGATGACACCGTATGAAATAGTCTGAATTCAGTGTTAACCACCCTTGAGCAGCACTGCTCTACCCTGTGTGTTTCAGCGTGTGAATGACAGCTTGTGTGTGGGGTGTGAGTGACTTGCAGTGAGGGAGAAAGGGAGATAGGTCCCAAGTCATTCTTAGGGGAATAAGGGAGGAATTAGAGAAATTCTTGTGTTTCTCTGGGAGACCAGGGAGTAGCAGAGAGGGGTGGGTGAAGATTTCAGGACTGTTGTTTCCAGTCCCAGGGAAATGTGAGAGAGAAGTGAGAGATTTCACTCCTTGCTAGCTCAGTGAAGTGCAAACATGACCATGTGTTTTGGCCACAAAATTGCAATAGGCCAGAATATTCACAATCCAGTTTTGTACTCACACAAGAACTCACTTTATTCTGATGTTACTCAAACATTTTATTCCAATGCTGCTTCATATTACACCAGATACTTTCCTGTTGCTGATAAACTTGAAATAGTGGTACCTACCTCAAGCCAAAATGTGTGTGGGGAAAACTTCTGCCATATGGTTTCTCCATTTGTCAGAACAAGGCTCTAGTACCTTTCGCCTGTGTTAACAAGCTGCTACTCATCTACTATCTTCTTTCTTTCAGAAACCCCTTTATGAAATAGAAATTTGAAAATTATCAGGAAAGCCTCCTTAAAATTGCAGAGACAGAAGGCACCCAAATCTCCTTATTATTTATTTGTGGTGGGAGAGACCACATTACTTGCTCTACATTACTACTGTTTACCATTTGTGATTTATATAGTATAATAGTACAGCTGGTTACTGAGCAGAACTGAACTATTACATGGGCCATTACAATCATCTCTGAGGAAACAGAAATTTCAGTCTCTTACAGATGTCAGAGATTGTCTTTTTTCTTTATGCTGGCAGTTCTTTAATATTGTCTCTCATTTCACAGAAAGACAGTTCCTAGCAAAGAATGCTGATGGCATTATGGGGTTTGGTTTGATTATCACAAAGGCAGGCACTGTTTCCTCTAAGGACATCTTACTCCTTGTTTTCCTCCATTTTTGCTAGGGAAAAGCACGTCCAACACAGCAAGGGGACAGGGCTGTCCAGGACAATGCAGCCAGACATCTGTTTCACAATGTAAATGAAGAATGCCTGAGGAGCATAAAAACTTTTGCAAGTGAGACCTGTTCTTTTGTTAATGGTGGATGTGATAAAAAAAAAAAATCTGTGCTGTATTTGATGTATTTGCCTAAAATATAACATTGTATATAATCTGGATGGTGGTGAGGATCATCAGACTGCAGGTCATTTGAAGGGAATTTTTGTAACAGTTCCTTGAAGATTACCTGTACCTGAGCCTCAGCAGGAGGATCCTTTTGTGCCTCAGGCAAAATCTGAATTCTCTGTCTCTTCCACTACAAAGTAAAAGGGATGAGACACCTACCAGCTCCAGAAGTGGCTCAAGGGAATCTCACAGGGTTCAACAAGACCAAGTGTTGGTACTGCACCTGGGTCAGAGCAGCCCCTGGGATCAATCCAGGTTGGGGATGAGCAGAGTGAGCAGCCCTGGCAGAAGGACTTGGGGGTGCTGTGGGTGAGAGCTGGCCCTGCCCCAGCCCAGAGCCCCCCTGTGCTGGGCTGCACCCAGAGCCCAGGGCAGCAGGGCAGGGGGGATTCTGCCCCTCTGCCCCTCTCTGCTGAGCCCCCCCTGCAGGGCTGCATCCAGCCCTGGGCCCAGCACAGGAAGGACAGGGAGCTGCTGGAGCCAGGCCAGAGCAGGGACACCACGGGGATCAGAGGGATGGAGCAGCTCTGCTGGGAGGAAAGGCTGAGGGAATTGGGATTGTTCAGCCTGGAGAAGAGAAGGCTTTAGGGACCTCATTGTGGCTTTGCAGTGCCTGAAGGGAGCCCACGGGAAAGATGGAAAGAGACTCTTGACAAGGGCCTGGAGTAACAGGACAAGGGGGGGGAATGGATTCACACTGACATAGAGGAGGTTTAGATTAGAATTTAGAAAGAAATTCTTTCCTATGAGGGCAGTTTGGACATAATGGTGAACAGTTTGTCCAGAGCAGCTGTGGCTGCCCCAGCCCTGGCAGTGTCCAAGGCCAGGCTGGATGGGGCTCTGAGCAACCTGGGATAGTGGAAGGTGTTCCTGACCATGGCAGGGAGTTTGAACTGGATGATCTTTAAGGTCTCTTCCAACCCAAACCATTCTATGATTCTAGGCATTGAAAAAGACACCAAATTAGTCTTTGCTCCCTTACTCACAACTTCCAAGCCCTGTCAGATAGCACCAGACCCACAGCTAGGTCTTGCATTTCTGTTGGGGGCTACACTTCAGCCATGTCTATGAATGTATGTTTCCTTCCCTAATTTTTATCAAGCTCAAGACATCTGATATAGGTTTATGCTCTATAATTCCTCTCCTGAAATAATGCCCACAAAACCTTGTGCCAGCATAGCTCAAGGTCCTAAGCTTGTGTTTATAATTGTGGTGGGCAGACGTGATTTGTTTTGGTAGAAGATCATTATTACTTCAGCCCTTGGCTCCATAAGGAAGCTCAGTGGCTGTTTATCTTTAAAAAGATCTATAAAAAGTACAGCAGTGATCTGGCCTTGAGTCACCTTGAGGCCTACACTTAACAGTATACCTCAGAGTAGAATCTGACATATAAAGGAATGGCTTTCTCTAAGGGCTGTCAAGACATACTCTATGGTGACTTTTTATGATGGCACTCTAATGTCTGGATCAGGCATATGAGCAGACTGAAAGTTTCTCTTTTTCTGCAGCCTTTATTTCCTTATTGGACAACTATGAGACATCAACTGGTGTAGCAGAAGTAGTGACTCCAGAAGAAATAGCTGAAAACATCTGTTTCCTTGATGCTATCATAGCAACAGAAGTCATGAGAGTGAGTAACACCGATCTTTTTTGTCACTGAAAACACTGATTAAAAAGTAAACTGTATAGGTATCTTGCTTTTCTACCTTTCAGCTAGCTCATGGCTGTCTGCTGAAAAGAAACCTAGCAAGGCCAAACCTTGCAGATTTCAAACATCAGCTTTATGACATCTGGTTCCAGCTCTATGCCAGGAAAGGAGACAGGTATGTTTGATGGGTGTGGGCACTGATAATCTCTGTGCTATTCTGATTTAGGCAAATGTAAGCCTGAGTGCCATCTGCTACCCATAGAACTGGAAGACAGCTTTAGAATAGCTTCAGAATGACAGAGAGTGGGTTTAGGTTGGATATGAGGAAGAAATTCTTCCCTGTGAGGATGTTGAGGCCCTGGCACATGGTGCCCAGAGAAGCTGTGGCTGCCCCATGCCTGGACATGTCCAAGGCTGGGCTGGATGGGGCTCTGAGCAACTTGGGATAGTGGAAGGCATCCCTGCCCATGGCAGGGGGTTGGAATGAGATGGCCTTTAGCATCCCTTCCAAATCAAACCATTCTATGGCTCTATGAAACATATAAAATACCTATATATTCTTTTTTTCTTCTTCATTACAGACCTGATTCTTGTGGTTTTGAACATGTTTTTGTTGGAGAAACAAGGCATGGTAAAGAGATCTTAGGTTTGCACAACTGAGTGCAATTTTACCTTCAGGAAAAGCGCAACCAGATTGATTACAAGGGATACGTAGCTTGGAAGAACAAAACCAGAGTAAGAACGAGTCTTTGGGGGCCTTTGCAAGTAAAACAAATGGATCCAGAGATAAAAGTTGTAATGAAACCAGTGTAATAATGCAATCATAGGCTCAGTGTTTTTAACAGCAATAAGTATATGCAGTACATAACTGTGTAGAAGAAGAATGAACAATGACATGTCTTCCAGCTTCTTTTTGTGCAAAAACTATTTTAAAAAGTAGTGCTGATGTTTACAGAATTGCAACACTGCTGAGGCTTAGTTGGGATAAATGATTGTGTATGCTCCAGAGGTCAGGGAAAAGGTTGTGCCCAGCTATAGCACCCAGGCACACCAAGGATGACTAAATCTTACAAAGCTCTCAAAAATCTAGAATCAGAAATTCTATCTGTCCAGTCACAGCTGTGTTGAAGATTATTCTGTTGTTTCATTTATGCTTTCAGCCTGATAAAGATGACCAAGTTTTGAGCATCCAGTTCAGTTGGAAGGGCTCAGTCAAGCCAGTGGGAAGCACCTTTATTGGTGTCAGCCTGGAGTTTGAATTTGCCCTTTACACAGTCATTTTCCTGCTGTCTGAAGAAAGAGTCACACGTGAAATGGTGAAGATAGATGAGTACAAGCTACAGATGGTTGTCTGGCGCCATGGGCACCACATTGGAACAGCATATCCAGTACTGCTCAGCACCACTAGTGAAGATTAGTGGAGTGAGCAGGAAACTTCTTTTTTTAAATTGAGGGAAAGCAGGAGTGTGGAGAGAGGAGGAACGGATGAGGGGTGGACAGGACCAGACAGCAAAGTTAATATGTTGTTTTACAACTCATTTCAAGTAAAAATTGATGACTCCATCTCTTTTGGTCTGCAATGGAATGTTTAATCAGTAGTGTGCTGTGACACTGTCTGAGAAACCATGAAACATACACCTGCTTGTCACAGACATCTTTTGTGAAAAATCCTTTCCTTTAGGATTTTTCCTTCTGAGAAGCCGAGAGGCCTCAGAGACAAAATGTAAACAATGATTATCTGCTGCTGTGGAATGCAACAGGTGCATCTGTGATTGGTCTTCTATGGATGTTTGGATTTATTGACCAGTCATGGCAGAGCTGGCTCTCGCTCTCTGTCTGGGCCAGCTGCTTTGTTACCATTCTTTCTATTATATTCTTAGCTAGCCTTCTGAGAACTTCTTCCTTCTATCTCTTTTAGTATAGTCATAATGTAGAATATATATAATACAATAAATCAAGCCTTCTAATTATGGAGTCAACCTTCTCATCTGTCTCTTCACCTCAAAACCCCTGTGACCCCAAGCAACACCTGCTCACATTAAATTGACATCTAAATTACATCAGTCTTCCCTTCTGCATGATAGCACTGTACTTTTCAGCAAATAATGGCATTTAGGAAAAGGTTCTATTAAAATTTATATACATATTTCTCTTAGTTTTTAGTCCCTGCATATCTAAAAAAGCAATAACCACACATTGCTTACACTTTACCTTCCAGACAGAAGCTTTGATTTGGCACAGGCAGAACTCCAGGATGTTTTAATCTCTTCTCATTCCATAAGAGGTTAATTTCAAATGCATTATTACAATACAATGACCTGGACACTCAGGGAACACATTTAGGTGAGGAGATGGTCATCAGATCCACAGCAGGCCTTAAAATATTTTGTTTCTTCAACACAATTTTCATATACTCCCTATGTATTCCTGAAACACCTGGATGACAGCTTCATGCTATAGGTCCTAAGAGGGCTGACTCGGAAAGATGCCCTCCCTCCTTGATTTGTTGCTTGTCAACAGAGAGGATCTTGTGATCCTCTTGAGTTGAGATTGGTGGCTGTCTTGGCCACAGTGGCTATGAAGCCATCGAGTTTAAAATATCTGGCAACAGGAGGAAAAGTGCCAACAAAACTTCAACCCTGGATATGGGAAGAAGCGACTTCAGGCTGCTCAGGAAGCCAGTAAGTAAAGTCCCCCAGTGTAGTGGTTTTGGTTCATCAATTTGAGATTTTTGAAATCTTGAATTTGAGATTTTGAGGAAAAAAAATGGAGGGTTTTTTTTTTCTCAAAATTTGAGATTTTGAAATTTGAGAAGTGATTTGAGAACCAACACACCTGGGAAAATGTTTTGAAGTTCCTGGGATCCATCAGTGCTGTGGTCACTTTTTAAGCACCAGCTCCTGAGGGCACAGGAACAGGTAATTCCTAAAAATTGGAAATCAGACAGATGAGGCAGAAGGCCACCTTGACTGTACAGGAATCTTCTTTTCTAGATAAGGTAAAAAAGGAAGGGGTATGCCCAGTGGAAGCAATGTCAGGTGATGTGGAAGGAGTACGGAGATGCTGCTTACCACTGCAGGGGGAGAACTTGTGTGGCCAAAGCTCCACTGCAGTTGAAGCCACCAGAAATGTGGGGGACGATAAAAAGAGGGTTTAAAATACATTAATGGCAAAAGGCAGTGCTGAAAGGACATCAGCCCATTACAGGATGAGGATGGTCACCTCTCAAACAGGGCCATGGACGAGACAGAGATGTCTAAGGCTTTCTTTGCCTCTGCCTTCAACACTGAAGATGGACTAAGGAGGTCCCAGCACCCTGAGCTGGAGGACTGTGACTATGAGAATGGTAAACTCTGAGTTAACCCTGAAGGTGTGAGGGATCTGCTGCTCCAGCTGGATCCCTATAGGTCTATGGGGTATCACAGGATTAATGTGAGAATACATAAAGAGCTGGCTGATATCATCATGAAGCATCTCTTGATAATTTTTGAACAGTCTTGAGAATCTGGAGAGGTCCTAGTTTTCAAAGAGGGCGTGAAGGATGACCCTGGAAGCTACAGGCCTGTCAGTCTCACTCCAGTGCCTGGTAAAATTATGGAGATGATGATCATTACTCTGGGAGGTACAGGAAAACACCTCAAGGACAACAGAGTCATTGGTCACAGCCAGCACATCATGAGAGGAAAGTCCTGCTTTTCAAAACCAATTTCCTTTTATGCTAAGGTAACCCACCCAGTTGATCCAAAACCATCAGTAGATGTAAACTTTTTGGATTTCAGCAAAGCTTTGGATATAATCTATCTCAGTGTGCAGCCCATAGCTGGATAAACACATCATGTGATGGCTGAGCAACTTGCTCATGGACTGAGCACAAAGAATGACAGTACCTGGGTGACAGCTGATTGGTGGCCTATCACTTGTGGAGTTCCACAGGGCGCCATCTTAGGCCTCGTTCTCTTAAAAGTCCTCATAAAAAGCAGGAATGCCAGACAGGAAGGGATACTAAGTAAGCTTGCAGATGATACAAAACTGGGAGGAGTGCTGACTCCCTCAAGGGCGAAGAGGCTCTGCAGAGACCCCTGGTCACCAATTGTGTGAAGTTAACAAAGGCAAGGGCTGGATTCTGCACCTGGGCTGGGGCAACCCTGGATGTACAGACAGACAGGGAATGAGAGGTTGGAGAGCAATGTTGTGGAAAGGGACCTGGGGGTTTGTAAAGCTCATCTCTCGGGGCCTTTTGGGTCCCATCTCGCTAGCTTTGGACCCTGGCCCCTCGCAGCCTTACAAGGACAAAAGTGAAAGACTTGAGGGGCTCTTCTCCTCAGGACCAAAAATCCCACAGCTTTATTGTGGAATTACTCCAGGGTGTCCAAGGGAGGCCAAGAGGACCAGAGGAAAAAGAGACCGATTGTGTGATAAGGGCGGATTTTAAACGCAGGAGAAGGGGGCAGAGAAGAGGGAACACAGCCAATGGGATACAAGTGATAGGAGGGACGAGGGGAGAGGGTGCAGAAGAGGGAACACAGCCAATGGAATACAAGTGATGGGAGGGACGAGGGGAGAGGGTGGAGAAGAGGGAACACAGCCAATGGAATACAAGTGATGGGAGGGACGAGGGGAGAGGGTGGAGAAGAGGGAACACAGCCAATGGGATAAAAGCGATGGGAGGGGCAAGGGGGAGAGGGTGGAGAAGAAGGAACACAGCCAATGGGATACAAATGATGGGAGGGGCAGGGGGAGAGGGTGGAGAAGAAGGAACACAGCCAATGGAATACAAGTGATGGGAGGGACGAGGGGAGAGGGTGGAGAAGAGGGAACACAGCCAATGGAATACAAGCGATGGGAGGGGCAAGGGGGAGAGGGTGGAGAGGAGGGAACACAGCCAATAGGATACAAATGATGGGAGGGGCAGGGGAAGAGGGTGGAAAGGAGGGAACACAGCCAATGGGATACAAGTGATGGGAGGGACGAGGGGAGGGGGTAACCTGGGCAGAGGCCACCACTGGAGCTTGAGGGGGGAAAAGACTGTGTGATATAAGAGGGGACTCCAATGAGGATACAAACGTACCATTCAGTGCAGAATACCAACCCAGTGCAAAACAACAACTACATAAACTATTTCGTGCAATACAACAGGGGTTGAAGGCCAGTTGGACATGGGCCAGCAGTGCCCTGGCAGCCAGGAGGGACAGCTCTATTCTGGGCTGGGGCAGCCTTGCCTTGAATATTTTGTGTGGTTTTGGGTGCCACAATATAAGAAAGATCTAAAGCTGTTTGAGAGTGTCCAGAGTAGGGTTTTGGAGATGGTGAAGGGCCTGAAGAGAAAGCCACATAAGGAGCACCTGAGGGCACTTGGTCTGTTCAGCTGGAGAAGAGCAGACTGAGGTCACAGCTCACAGCAGTTCTGCAGCTTCCTCACAATGGGAAGAGGAGGGACAGGCCCTGATCTCTGCTCTGTGTGACCAGGGACAGGACCTGGGGAACAGCTGAAGCTGTGTCAGGGGAGGGTTAGGGCGGCTATCAGGAAAAAGTTCTTCCCCCAGAGGGTGCTGGGGCACTGAACAGGCTCCCCAGGGAAGGTAACGGCCACAGGGATGACGCTGTCATGCGCAGGGCGCGACTGCTGCAGTGGCCAGGGGTTGGACCCAAGATGGCTAAGGGTCCCTTCCAACACAGAATATTCTGTGAAAATTTCAAATGAACAGAGAGCAAGGGGTTCCTATAGCTGTTGCAACATCTCAATGGGCAGATCAGGCTGGGATTCACAGGAGGAGCCACTGGAGAACAACAAGAGAGGACCAGCTGAGAGATGCTGATGAATGGGTTCAACCTTCCCTGCAGCAACAGGTCTCGTATAGGACAGCAAGAGAGGCTGCTGTCAAGTTCTGCTGTAAATTTGAAACAGATCAAGGATCAGAGGATCAGAGGCAGATATCAGGAATGTCAGGTACAGAACCACAGAGCTGTGACACAGCTGCTCTGGGGTGTAGAAACCAACTCTGGGGAAGGTCAAAGGCACTCTGTTTCCATCAGCCTGGGGAATGTCCCTGCAGCCAAGGGCCCCCAGGTCACGCTGCATGCCTTGACAACTCTTCTGAGTCCTGCTTCATCTTTGTGTAGGTGGCAGGGCAGAACTGGGAATAGAGCTGAGCCAGCAGAGCCTGGGAGGAGATCTCTAACTTGGTCCCGTGGCTCAGTTTGTTCCATATGTGCACTGCATAGGTGTTCTTAAGGAGTTTCTGAAGCTCCAAGGCACTGACTGCCTCAAACAACTTCTTCCAGTCCTGCCAGGGAATAGGATAAACAACTTCTTGGGCAAGAGCACTCACACCTTTGCAGCTCATGCTGGTGATAGTCCCGAGGGAGCACCACTTCTTGAAGACACGAGTTAGGAGCTCTGGACCCTGGTGCCCCCAGACCCAGCCATTGTAATTCTGCACAAAGTCCTGCATGCAAAGCTCCATGAACTTGTGCTTGGCCTCAAAGGACAGAAAGGCCCCATTCAGTTCATGGTCATCCTGAATGCCGAGGGCATTGGTGAGGTTCTGTAAGTTCTTAAGCACAATGAAGTCTGTATCCAGGTAGATGCCACCAAATTTCCACATGAGGACAATTCTGCAGGCATCAGAGAGGACATGTAAAAAATGAGGCTCCTGTTGCCGCTGAGGCTGCAGGAACCACTGTGCCAGAGGTGTTCCAGAAAAGAGCTCCTTGAGGTCCAGGGGCCGGATTTCCACATTGGGGAAGCAGCTGAGCAAGGAGAAAGCCCAGTGCTTGGGCAAGGAGGCGTTCCCTTTGGCCAAGCCTTTCATGAGCACCACGACTCTTGACGCGGGGTGTGTCCTGGCTGCTGACTCCACAGAGCACGAGAACAGGTAACTTGGGGAAGTTTGCTCTGAGGTCTCCACAAAAAACACATTTCCTGTGGAAGGAGAGCGCCCACCAGCAATGTCAAGGGGAGAAGGCACATAGTGGGCACAGCTGATCTCAGCAGACAAGCCGTAGGTGGGGCCGCTGCTCTTTGGGTCCTCCTCCATGCCCCAGTACAGCTTGTGGTAGGCAAGGGATACGAACACAAAGATGAGGATAAACAGGGCACAGGGCTTGTGGCTCAGCACCACCCTGGTCAGCTTGAGGAGGCAGCTGGGCATCCTGAGCATTCTCTCTCCAGCCGGAGCCTGCTCTCCCGAGACAGCCATCATGATCTGAAGGGGAGGAAAAAAGAGAGAAAACCTGACAGATGAGGCAGCAGAGTATGAGCCTTCCTTCACAGGTGTGTCCCACCTCCATAGCTGTGCACAACAAACTTTGGAAACACCATTAGAGAACTCATCCGTCACCCTCTGGAACTTCATGTCACTGTCAAAACAAGAAATGAGACACGTACGCAAAGCCCTGGCAGGAGGAAATGGGAATGTTCCTTGTGACCTCTCCTGGAGCCCTGTCAACAGACACTGTGTGGAACTGCTGCCCACTGACAGCTGGTTATCTTGAGGGGAGTTGTTTTCTCCTGATACACAAAGTGTCCTTCCCCCAAACCAAACACAAGCCTCAGCCTTCCAGTTGTTGAGCTGGCACTTGCTGCCTTTCCAAACTAACCACCTGGCCCTGCAGAGAGCCTGGCCCATTGTCCATGGCAGCGTAGCCTGGCAGGACAGATGGAGAGTGGGAAAGGAATGGATGCAGGGCAGCTCAGGAGGCAGATGCAGACAATAAGGTCAAGAACTGCCTTTGTAAAGGGAGTTCCAAGGCTGCTTCCCAACCCTGCACAGGTCACACTGGCTCTTCCCTGCTCAGTTCTTCCAGTGGATCCTGCTGGTGGACAGGCATTCCCTCCGCTCTCCTGCCCTTACCTTCCTTGCTTCTTCTGGCGAAAGGGAGGGTTGGAGTGGAAGAGATTTTTAACAAGGCAGCAACAAATAGATAATCAGTCTAGCTCCATCCTCAGCGTTAGCATCACCATTGCTGCCCTTGCGTCTCCTGAAATTGAGGGGCAGCAGAAGCAGCACCTCCTGTGCCCACCACTGGGCCCCAAAGGTCAATGGGCAAGAGCACATGAAGAAGCTGTGAGGAAGGTTGTGGCTTTTAGGACCATTGGAAATAGTCTCAAGTTGTGCCGAGGGAGGTTAGAGGGGACAATACTCAGAATTTAACTCCCCGGAAGAGTTACCAGGCATTGGCACAGGCTGCCCAAGAAAGCAGTGGAGCCACTGTGCCTGGAGGTATTTAACAGACATGTAGGTGTGGCATTTAGGGACTTGGTTTAGTGGTGGACTTGGCAGAGTGGGTTTTGGGGTTGGATGCAGGCACTCAAAGATCTCTTCCATCCTAAAGGATTCCATCATTTCTCCTGCCTCCCTGAGCTCCATCTCCAAAGCCCTACCCTCCAGGACAGAAAGGTTCAGGAAACGGGAAAAGCTTTAATCCAGCAGCTGTAACCAAAGTGGCAGGGAACACAAGAGAGCACCCAGGTGGCACGGTCCCGTTTGTCATTGCTCCTTGATCACTGTGCCTGGCTCACATACAGAGCTTCCCCTGTGGCCAGAAAGGACTTGTCAGCCACACTGGGAGGCATACAAATGTCAGAGCATGGAGCCACCACTCTGCACCAGGCACAGGGGGACACAGGAGAGGCAGCCAATACACAAATTATCAGCTCTGGATCCCCAGAAATTTTCTCCTCCCGCACAGAAATGCCAGCACGTGCAGCCAGTGCTACAGACAGCCAAAGCCAGCCCACCCTGCCTTATACAGACCCCTTTACATTCCCCACCCTCCGCACACCACAGCTGGGTTAACGCTGTAAATAATTTTTTGCTTTGAAAGCATAGGAAGAGAGAGCGGTACAGGCCCAGGGAGAAGTTCCTGTGCAGTAGAGGGGCAGGACAGCGCCATGTTTATCTAACCACTAGCAAGGTTCGAGCTTGTCGGAATATTTTGAGCAAAGGACGGAACTTTACTACCATCACATCTCTATAAAATTAGAAATACATTTCTACTTTTGGAGCAGACAGGGCAACGATTTCAATGCTGCAATAGCCAGTACAATTCTTTTACAAAACAAATACAGGAAGACTGGCTCTGTGTCTTCCTCTGAAAATACATGTGCCATTGTAAAGAAATTGCAAACTCTACTCACCTGTCTCTGCTTTCAAGACACCACAGAATTCACTGCTTAGCTGGAGAAGAGTTTTAAGAGGCTGATGTCTGTGAGGGCACCTACAACTGTGTGTTCTGGCACTTCCTCCTTCTGAAAAGAAATGGCAAGAGAAAAAGTCTGAATACGTGGAAAAACACAATAGATGAAGGATGTGACATCACTCCAGTGAGTAGCTCAAAAAAAGGATGTACGTAGCGCGGCAAAGAAGCCATCTAATTATAAAGTAATCATAAAAAAAAGGAGGAAAATGAAACCCCACTGTTGCTACACCTTGAGCTTTAGACTGTGGCAGGAAAATTTTGGGGTTTTTAAATTTTCTCCTCCTTTGCTAAAATTTCCCAGGGCTCACGCTGCTGCTGGGGCTGCCACAATAACTGAGCTGAGCCTTCCATAGAGCTGCCTGCTCCCACCCCAAGCCCTAAGTACAGGATGCCCCCTTGCAAACACACTCTTTTTACCAGATACTTTACTCGTTCATTAGGGAGTGCTCCCTCATATGCCAGGGACCTCAGGGAAGGACTTTGCCAAATTCAGGTGTCCCTCATTCTGTGACAGACACCCCTTGACCCTGTGATCAAGGGAGGCTCAATTTCCCTTGCGTGAGACTTGCTGCCACATTCATAAAATCCCTCCTTTATCAGTACAGCCACTCAATTCAGGGTCTGCTACAGTTCCTCCTCAGCTGCCTGAAACAAATATCGCTCTCTAGTGTCCCAGACCTCTCTCCTCTCCCCAAATCCTTCCATGCACAGCAGCACCATGGATGGACTCACGACAAGTCTCGTCCCAGCACAGGGACTCCACACCCACTCTGGGCTACCTGATCCAGTGTTTCACCACCCTTCCTTCCATTCTAACTTGCCACACTTCAAGGTTTGCCCAGTGTGTCTCCTGCCATCTCTGCATTGAACAGAGGAGAGTCTCACTTGTGTCCTTCACTCACCCATCCACCTTCAGCCAGGTGTTTCACACCCTGAACACACAGCCCAGCCTGCTCTAGTCCAAGACAAGTCAGCAGAGCTCTCCCAGCCTCTCCTCATGCGCTGTGTGCTCCAGTCCCCGTCTCACCTTGGTGGCCCTTTGCCGGATTTGCTCCAGTATGGACACGCCTCCCTCAGCTGGGATTCCAGAACCAGCCCTCCAGGTGTGTCCCACCAGTGCTGAGTGGTGGGCAAGGTTTTGCATTAGGGGTAAATGGATGACCCCACATCATCGACTGCCTACAACCTCAGTGCCATGTTCTGCTTACCAGGGGTCTGCTGGAATCCACCCAGCAGACAGGAGACACTCCAGGAGGTTCCTGGAGCACGTGGAAGAGAACTTGCTGACACAGGTGGCAGGCGAGCCCACCAGGAGAGGTGTCCCAGGGGATCTGCTGTTTGAGGAGCAAACAGAGGAGCACTGGGGGCAGGTGAGGTTGCCTGAGGCCATCTTGGCTACAGTGACCATGACAGGATTTGATTTCAGTTCTTGGTGAAGGGCGGAAGAAGTAGGAAGGGGGTCAGCAAAACTACTACCTTGGTTTTGTGGAGGACAGGCTTTGGTCTGTTTGGACCATGGGTTGAGAGAATCCCTTGGGAGGCAGTCCTGAGGTTCCAGGGAGCCCAGGAAGGTGGAGGTTCCTCAGGAAGGAGGTCATAGAGGTGGAGAAGGAGCCAATTGCAATGTGCAGGAAGCGGGTTCAGGGAAGGCTAGCTTGGATGAATGGCAAGCTTCCACTGGGATTCAGGGAACAACAGAGAGTTTAGCAGCTCTGGAAGAATGGTCAGGCAACTCAGGAAGACTACAAGGATGTCAAGGAAGTTAATCAGAGAGAAAATTAGAAAGGTAAAAGTCCAGCTAGAAGTCAATCTGGCCACCAGCATAAAAGTTAAGAAAAAATGCTTTTCCAAATGCATTAATAACAAAAAGAGACCAAGGAGATTCTCCATTCTTTATTGCATGCTGGGCTGGGAACATATCATAACCTCCAGGGATGAGGAAAAGGCTGAGGTACTCAATGCATTCTTGACCTCAGCCTTTAACCAAAAGCCCACTTAGCCTGTGCATATCCAGCCCCCTGAGCCAGAAGACAGAAACAGGGAGCAGAACAATGTCCCCACACTGCAGGAGGAAGTTGTCAGTGAGCTGCTGTGCTGCCCAGACATGCACAAGTCTAGGCAGATGGCATCCTTCTGCTGGGAGCTGGTGAAGCAGCCCACAAAGCTCCAGTCTCCATCGTTTATCAGCAGTCCCGGTGAACTGGAGCGCTCCTGGGTGACGGGAGGTTGGCCAATGCGACACCCCTCAGTGAGAAGGCTTGGAAGGACACCTGGGGGAACCAAAGGCCTGTCAGCCTGAGCTCAGTGCCTGGGAAGGGTATGGACCAGATTACCTGGAGTGCAATGACACCCTGTGTGCTGCACCACTGGGGGGCATCAGGCCCAGCCAGCACAAGTTCAGGCAGGTCCTGCTTGACTGACCCAACGTCCTTCTATGAATGGATGGGGAAAGGCTGTGGATGTTGTGTACCTGGGCCTTCTAAAGCCTTTGACCACTGCTCCCACAGCGCTCTCCTGGAGAGCATTGTCCTTGCAGCCCATGGATTTAACAGGTTCCCTGTTTGCTGGGAATAAAGTGCCTGGATGGCTGGGCCCAGAGAATGGTGGTGGAATTAATCCAGCTGGCAGTGGGTCACGGGTGCTGTGCCCCAGGGGCCACTGTCAGAGCCAGTCCCTTTTCATATCCTTGAGGTTGAACAAGATCTGAAGTGCCAGGTACTGCCCCTAAGTCACAGGAACCCCCAGCAGCTCCAGGCTGGGGCAGAGTGGCTGGGAAGAGCCCAGCAGGAAAGGGCCTGGGCCTGCTGGTCCGCAGTGCGTGCCCAGGGGGGCGAGAAGGCCAATGGCTGCTGGGCTGGGCCAGCAATGGTGCGGCCGGCAGGAGCAGGGCAGTGACCGTCCCCTGCTGTGGGCACTGGGGAGGCCTCGCCCCAAGGGCTGTGCCCAGTTCTGGGCCTGGCACTGCAAGATGGACTCTGAGGGGCCGGAGCATGTCCAGGGAGGGGAACGGAGCTGGGCAAGGGGCTGGAGCACAAGTGCTGTGAGGAGCGGCTGAGGGAGCTGGGGGTGTTTAACCTGGAGGAAAAGGAGGCTCAGGGAGCTCTATTGCTCTCCACACCTCCCTGACAGGAGGGCGCAGCCAGCTGGGGGCCAGCCTCTGCTCCCAGGGAACAAGGGACAGATGAGGGGAAATGAATAGAATGGTCAGGGAAAGAAGGGACGCTAAAGATCATCATGTTCCACCCTGGCTGCCAAGGACAGGGACACCTCCCACTATCCCAGGTTGCTTGGAGCCCCATCCAGCCTGGTCTGGGACACTTCCAGGGATCCAGGGGCAGCCACAGCTGCTCTGAGCACCCTGTGCCAGGGCCTCAGCACCCCCACAGGGAAGAATTTCTCCCTCATATTCAACCTAAACCTGCTCTCTGTCAGTGTGCAGCATTTCTCCCTTGTCCTGTCACTCCAGGCCCTTGCAAAAGAATGTCTCTGCATCTTTCCTTTAATCTCCCTTCAGGCAGTGGAGAGCCATGATTAGGCCACCCCAAGGCCTTCTCTTCTCCAGGAAGAACACTCCCACTTCCCTCAGCCTTTCCTCCCAGCAAAGCTGCTCCATCCCTCTGATCCCCTTGGTGTCCCTGCTTTGCACTGGCCCCAGCAGCTCCCTGTCCTTCCTGTGCTGGGGTCCCAGAGCTGGATGCAGCACTCTGTGCACCACAGTAGGTTCAGCTTGGCTACAAAGAAAAATTTCAGAGTGCTTAAGCACTGTGTGCCACAGGCTCCCCAGGGAAGTGGTGGAGTCAGCATCCCTGGAAGTGCTCCAAAAAATGAGTACACATGGCACTTTGGGGTACAGGCTTCTGGGTATGGTGATAGTGAATTGAAGGTTGGACTCCCTGACCTTGAATGTCTTTTTCAACCTTCATGTGCTTCTGAGTTTTTATTTTTGTCCCTGGGGACACTGCTCAGAGCCCTGCACTTGGTCCTTCTGTTGATGAGGACACGTCGTCCTCTGGACTTGCACATTGGGCTCAATATTCCGATGAAAGGGATGTAATCCTCCTCACAGCACTGCAGAAACAGGAAATGCTGAGCCCCTTCAGAGTGTGACAATGGCTGCTTAGATGTTGGTAACCCACCATAACTACTTCAGCAGAGCAAGGATATTCATAATTTCTGCCCCTCAAAGAACTGCTTTTGTCTATTTCTTTTCCTGAGGAGTCCCAGACAAGTCATCCCACTGCTGAGGATTTAGAAACTGTAGGAAGCACCATTTGAAGGTTTCTCACTTCAGAAGTTTAAAACAACTTCACAGTGAGCCACACGGGGATCTAAAGAGTTTTCTGCTTCTTGAAGCAAATTTCATATACTCTTCATCTATTTCCCCATGTGTAAGGATCTTTACCAGCCAGGGAATTCTGATCTGATCACCAGCAATCTTTGACCTTTGTCACTGACTGGCAGTGATTCACAAACGCAGAAATGCTACAGAGTGCAAGCCAAGGGTCCCTACAGCTGTTGCAACAACACAAGGGGCTGCTCAGGCTGGGATTCACAGGAGGAGCCACTGGAGAACAAGAAGAGAGGACCAGCTGAGAGATGCTGATGAATGGGTTCAACCTTCCCTGCAGCAACAGGTCTCATATAGGACAGCAAGAGAGGCTGCTGTCAAGTTCTGCTGTAAATTTGAAACAGAGAGGATCAGAGGCAGATATCAGGAATGTCAGGTACAGAACCACAGAGCTGTGACACAGCTGCTCTGGGGTGTAGAAACCAACTCTGGGGAAGGTCAAAGGCACTCTGTTTCCATCAGCCTGGGGAATGTCCCTGCAGCCAAGGCCCCCAGGTCACGCTGCATGCCTTGACAACTCTTCTGAGTCCTGCTTCATCTTTGCGTAGGTGGCAGGGCAGAACTGGGAATAGAGCTGAGCCAGCAGAGCCTGGGAGGAGATCTCTAACTTGGTCCCATGGCTCAGTTTGTTCCATATGTGCACTGCATAGGTGTTCTTAAGGAGTTTCTGAAGCTCCAAGGCACTGACTGCCTCAAACAACTTCTTCCAGTCCTGCCAGGGAATAGGATAAACAACTTCTTGGGCAAGAGCACTCACACCTTTGCAGCTCATGCTGGTGATAGTCCCGAGGGAGCACCACTTCTTGAAGACACGAGTTAGGAGCTCTGGACCCTGGTGCCCCCAGACCCAGCCATTGTAATTCTGCACAAAGTCCTGCATGCAAAGCTCCATGAACTTGTGCTTGGCCTCAAAGGACAGAAAGGCCCCATTCAGTTCATGGTCATCCTGAATGCCGAGGGCATTGGTGAGGTTCTGTAAGTTCTTAAGCACAATGAAGTCTGTATCCAGGTAGATGCCACCAAATTTCCACATGAGGACAATTCTGCAGGCGTCAGAGAGGTTGGGTAAAAAATGAGGCTCCCAGTGTCGCAGAGGCCATAAGTACCACCTTTTCAGAGGTGTTCCAGAAAAGAGCTCCTTGAGGTCCAGGGGCCGGATTTCCACATTGGGGAAGCAGCTGAGCAAGGAGAAAGCCCAGTGCTTGGGCAAGGAGGCGTTCCCTTTGGCCAAGCCTTTCATGAGCACCACGACTCTTGACGCGGGATGTGTCCTGGCTGCTGACTCCACAGAGCACGAGAACAGGTAACTTGGGGAAGTTTGCTCTGAGGTCTCCACAAAAAACACATTTCCTGTGGAAGGAGAGCGCCCACCAGCAATGTCAAGGGGAGAAGGCACATAGTGAGCACAGCTGATCTCAGCAGACAAGCCATAGGTGGGGCCACTGCTCTTTGGGTCCTCCCCCATGCCCCAGTACAGCTTGTGGTAGGCAAGGGATACGAACACAAAGATGAGGATAAACAGGGCACAGGGCTTGTGGCTCAGCACCACCCTGGTCAGCTTGAGGAGGCAGCTGGGCATCCTGAGCATTCTCTCTCCAGACGGAGCCTGCTCTCCCGAGACAGCCTGAAGGAAAGGAAAGAAAACAACCTGACAGACAAGGCAGCAGAGTATGAGCCTTCCTTCACAACTTTGTGTGTCCCAACTTCTTAGCATTGCACAACAAACTTTGGAAACACCATTAGAGAACTCATCTGTCACGATTTAGAACTTCCAGTCACTCTGAACATGAGACATATGCAAAAAATTCTGGGAGGATAAAACCAAACAAGCTGCGAACAGGACAGAGAACTGAGCTGGCACAATTGCGTTTGTCATTTTCCCCTTGATCACTGGACCTGGGTCACAGATGGAACTTATCATGTGCCCAGAAAATGGCTTCTTAGAGGCACTGGGTGGTAGCCTAATGCAAGGCACTGGGATTTGGGGGACAGAGAAGAGGCAGCCATTACACAAATGCTCACCTCTGGATCCCCAGAAAGTTTTCTCCATACACACAGAAATGCCAGCATGTGCTGCCAGTGCTACAGGCAGCAAAACCCAGCCTCCCCCTGCCTTATACAAACCCGTTTACATTCCCCACCCTCCACACCACAGCTGGGTTAACCCTGTAATAATATTTTGAACTGTAGAAGACAAAGAGGCACAGACTTGGTGGGACAGAGACGGTGCTGTAGAGAAGGCACAAAACTCACCTGTCCCTGCTTTCAAGACACCACAGAATTCTCTGCTCAGCTGAAAGGATGTTTAAAAAATTAAAGTCTGTAAGGATGACTACTACTCTATAGTCACTTGCTTTTTATTATAATGAACAGTGAGCACATGGAGAAAAAAAGGGGAGGATGTGACATCATTCATCTGTAATGAGTAGCTGACACAAAGGTCACAAAGATGCACCATGAACAAACAAGTTAGTTAAAAAGTAATTAAAGAAAAAGGAGGAAATTGAAACCCCACTGTTGCTACACTTTGAGCTTTAGACTGTGGCAGGAAAATGGCTTGATTTGATTCTCCTCCTTTGCTAAAATTTCCCTGGGCTCACGCTGCTGCTGGGGCTGCCACAATAACTGAGCTGAGCCTTCCATAGAGCTGCCTGCTCCCACCCCAAGCCCTAAGTACAGGATGCCCCCTTGCAAACACACTCTTTTTACCAGATACTTTACTCGTTCATTAGGGAGTGCTCCCTCATATGCCAGGGACCTCAGGGAAGGACTTTGCCAAATTCAGGTGTCCCTCATTCTGTGACAGACACCCCTTGACCCTGTGATCAAGGGAGGCTCAATTTCCCTTGCGTGAGACTTGCTGCCACATTCATAAAATCCCTCCTTTATCAGTACAGCCACTCAATTCAGGGTCTGCTGCAGTTCCTCCTCAGCTGCCTGAAACAAATATCGCTCTCTAGTGTCCCAGACCTCTCTCCTCTCCCCAAATCCTTCCATGCACAGCAGCACCATGGATGGACTCACGACAAGTCTCGTCCCAGCACAGGGACTCCACACCCACTCTGGGCTACCTGATCCAGTGTTTCACCACCCTTCCTTCCATTCTAACTTGCCACACTTCAAGGTTTGCCCAGTGTGTCTCCTGCCATCTCTGCATTGAACAGAGGAGAGTCTCACTTGTGTCCTTCACCCACCCATCCACCTTCAGCCAGGTGTTTCACACCCTGAACACACAGCCCAGCCTGCTCTAGTCCAAGACAAGTCAGAAGAGCTCTCCCAGCCTCTCCTCATGCGCTGTGTGCTCCAGTCCCCGTCTCACCTTGGTGGCCCTTTGCCGGATTTGCTCCAGTATGGACACGCCTCCCTCAGCTGGGATTCCAGAACCAGCCCTCCAGGTGTGTCCCACCAGTGCTGAGTGGTGGGCAAGGATCACTCCCCATGACCTTGCAGGCCATGCTCCACAGGCTGTGAGGACATCCCCTGGCTCCTGGTCAGCTTGGTGGTTCAGGGGATGACCAGACCCCTTTCTGCCCAGGTGCTTTCCATCAAAATGCTGCCTATAATTTTCATGGCCTTGCTTATTAAATTTAAAAGCCAAGTTAACCAATACAGGTTTTGAAATATGGAAACAAAAAATGTGTCCAAACAAAAATTGCAAAATGCAAAGACACATCTCACTGCTCAATGTAAACTCTGATATAAGAAAATCATCAAGGATCCCTTGTTCCAAGCACAAAAGGGATAAAACAAAGGAAACAGACGTAGGGCTGCCACCACAGATTATCTTGTAACTTCACCATGCAAAGACTGCCACCAGTCTGCTGGTGATGGATCTGCACATGCTCATGCCTACTTTTAGTCCACCCTGCCCTGAGGAAAGTGATTTCCTGCCCTATTTGACTAACGATGCTTCACTGATATTTCTGTGGTAGCAAAATCACAGACAGCAAAAAAGGACAACAACCCAAACTAGATGATAATTGAACGATTGACTGATGGTACAACATGCATTGTGCATGAAGCCAACTTACATGAAGCCAAAAAAGCATCCTGCATTCCTGTAATCCTTAACTTTTCAAATTGTAACAGCAGATATTCAGAAGTCCCTGAAACCTGGCAAATCATTCCTAATAAGAAAAAAACTTCATTACTGAGTGATATTTTTATAAAACATCACATGATCTATATGACAGTTGAAGGAGACAAATTCTTCCATAACAAATGGAAGAAATGCACTGTAAAAATTGTTTAAGGGCATGCATTTGTGATGCCAGAGAACAAAATGTTACATTCTCACTTTGCACTGAAAGCAAATAGGATTGTTTTTACATAATTACATTAGAACTGTGTAATTATCAGAGTATGAGTTCTGTAGAAGTTCTCAAAACCTCCAGGCCTAAATCTTATTATACCAAGTAAAACCAAGTGTTTTAGCCAGAGGTGATCAGCTGATTACAGGAAAACTACAGTTGTCCATATTGCAGAAGTGCAAGTGTTGTTTCAAAAACAGAGTATAAATGGAGGATCTTAATAAGGATTTTGCTATTGTTTCTCATCTAGGATTTAATTGATACAGCTTATACCTAGGTAATTAGGAGATTTAGCCTATGAAGATGGATAGGCCTGCAAATTAACAGAAAATTACAGGAAAGAGGGTGTAAAGAGATGATCTAACTAGTAGCAAATATATGTGTATCTACAGTTACATAATATACTATTAACTAAAATGGATTTGCAGTGTAATTCTTTGTTGTACCTCAGAACATGCAGAGAAACTGGTTAGAGATGGTTTTGCATCTTGGGCAAGATGCTTTGGTTGATCCCAACATTTTCAAGCAATAGCTGGGCCCTCTTGTGGCCAAGTCAACTGTTATTCCTGCAGTTCTGGGCACTAAAAATATCCTTCTGGACTTCAGGAAAGTACTGCTGGGGTAGCAAAACAGAGAGTGGATGCTCTTGCAGTGAGGGACCCAGCACTGGAGGAGTCTAGCCTGGGGCTGGCTGGAGGATCTGGTAGAGATGAGCCAGATATTGTCATGAACATCCAGTCTTCACGGGCTAAATGAAAGTACACTGTGGTATAGCTTCACTTCTTTCTTTGTTTTATTACCGCTTGTTCTTGTGTATTTTTGTCAAGACTTCAACTACTTTATGGCATTAAACTATAAAAGCTATATTTAAATGTACATCCAGCACAAACACAGCAACACAGCTTCATTAGCCTTGGAAAAAAACAGAGAGGAGGGGAAAAGGTCCAGCAAACCTTTGCATACCTAGGTAGCTGCTAAGAGTCTGGAACAATAAATATCATCCATCACAAACAGCCTGACAGAAGTATTTTGGGGACCCACCAGAAAACAGCTGAAGATCTCAATTTTCTCCAGATTTACATTACTAATGAGGGTAGAAGAGGTGAGATTTGACAATAACAGCATTCAGTAGGTAACTAATAATGCTGCTAGGCATGGAAACACAGAGTGATGCCCAACAGGGATGCATCCACCAGCAAATTCCCCTGGTATTTAGGGGAATTAGTTTTTAGCATTTCACCAACAGCTTTAGAGTTCCTCCTCCTGAACCCAGAGAGGACAGCAGACCAAGCACGTGTGAATGTTTGAGGTAAGAGGAGAGCAAATCTTGTAAATGTAGTATATTAGACCAATAAAATACTGCAGCTGAAGGCAGAGGACATTTAAGGCACCTGTCTCTTAACTGCATCTTCTGTATTTATCATGACTTCACCTTTTCAGAATGAACCCTGCAATATCCAATTCTCTTAGAGTGGGTTTAGAACTATGTTTTCTCCTGAAATAAAAGAAAGAAGCGTACACACCCTCTTGTATAGCTGTAATAAAATGCTGGATAGACACTCTGTGGGATAAGATGCATTAAAAGCAAGCCAGAGCAAAGAGTCAGAGAATGAGATTAGTAACTTTCTACCAAAAAAACCCCAAACAACCAGATTGTGGGAAGAAATGATATGGCAGTTTTGATAGCTGCTGGTTTCCAGATCACTGTACACAAAGCAGCCACAGATATGATGGCATCTCACTGAAGCTGTCCAGAAAAAGTATCTACAGGGTCTGTTATTTGCAACAGAAAGTATCAATGATGTATCTAGGCAAAGGCCACACACAGAAAATCGGATAACCAGACATGGCAACATCATTACATTTCATTCAGCCTCCCTGAATACAAGAAGCAGTAGCCCAAGATGAAGGGAAAATGGTCAGTACATTTAGACAGTCAGAAATTTGCAGGATCAGGTTTGTTAAGCAGGACCTGCCTCTGATGGACGTGTGCTGGCTGGGCATGGCCCCTTGGCTGGTCATGCTCAGTATGATCTGCTCCACAGCCTTCCTTGGCATCGAGGTCAGACTCACAGGCTTGTGGCTCTCCAGATCCTCCTTTCAGCCTTCTTGTAGATGGGTGTCACACTGGCTAACCCTCAGTCTTCTGGGACTTTCCCAGTTGACCAGGGCTGCCAGTAAATGATGGAGAGCAGCTCCGTGAGCTTGTCCACCAGCTTCCTCAGTTCCCTTGAGTGGATCCCACCTGGCCCCACAGATTGTGCAATTTTAAGTGGAACAACAGGTCACTGTTTCCTCCTGGATTACAGGGGTGTTATCCTGTCCCTATCTCCCAGCTCACAGGGCCTGACACCCTGATAATAACTGGTCTTTCAGTTAAAGACTGAAGCAAAGAAAGCATCAAGTACGTCAGCCTTTTCCTCATCCTTGGCAGCAATGTAATATAGTATGGAGAGTCACATGTAATCCCCTCACATGTAATAAAGGATGGAGAGTCTCCTTGGCTCTCTCTTATTAATGTATTTGGGAAAAAAAATGTGCTATCTCTTGTGGCATGTGCCAAATTAAATTCTAGCTGGGCCTTTGGCCTTTCTGACTTTCTCTCTGCATAACCTAATGACAACCTTGTAATCTTCCTAAATCACTTGTTCCTTCTTCCAAGCTGGTAAATATATTTTTTTCCTTTGAGTTCAATCAAAAGCTCCCTGTTCATCCAGGCCAGTTTTCTTCCCTGCTGGCTTGTCTTATGGCACATTGGGCTGGCCTGTTCCTGTGCCTTTCAGATGTTGTTCTTGGAGAATGTCCAGTGTCCCTCAGGACTGCCTCCCAAGGGACTGCCTCAACCCTGAGCAGGCCAAAGTCTGGAAATCCAAGGTAGAAGTTTTGTGACTCCATTCCATACTTCAAGAATTGAAAACTCTCATTTCAAGACCACTGTGCCCAAGACAGACTCCAACCACCTCATCTCCCACTAGCCCGTCTCTGTTCACAAACAGCAGGGCCCAGCATCCCCAAGTTCCTCTTACCTGTAGCCAGATGCAGAAATGAATTCTGGGTTGTTTCAAAGTGATCCCTGAACTCCTTTCCAATCTCCTTCACCTACTGACCTTCTGCCCCTCTAGCAGGCTTCATGTTCCTTCTGCAACTGGAAAAAATATTAATAATATTGGTAGCTTTACTATCTTTTGGAAATTGTTTTCAAACAGTGTTTTCTATAGTCTCATGGTGTTGCCATATTTAACTCGCCAGACTTCACGTGCCTACTTCATTTTCCCTCTGGTGATAGGTGCCATTTTGAAGAGTGCTTTATACTTCTCATACCTCTGCCAGCTATTACAGGACGCTGTTTGGCTTCATCATTATACACAAATTTAAATGTCAAGATCTCAGCTTGGGCTGTAATGGCAGGGTGCAGCTGAGTGACTTCCTTCTGCAGTTCTCTCTTCTGGACTCTGCCTGTTCATCTGATTTCCAGGAATGGTTATAAAGCAAAAACCAGAGACCAAGAGCCAAGCGAACAAGGAAATTGTTACAATCACTTAATAGAGATAACCCTGAAGTACCTATGAAAGAATAAAGGGGTGATGTTCATAAATGGCATATCCAAACAGAGCCTGGGGACAGCTTTGCTTCCCCTCTTCTTTCCTGCTGAGGACACACCAGCCCTAGGCAGAGCTCAGTCCCCAGCATGTATCACATTAAGACAGGTAACGGCACTTTCTCACAATAATCTACTTTGCACTATGGCCTTCCAAGATTGCACGTTTTGAGAGGAAGAAGGCAAAACAAAGAGGAGAATAAAAAGGGGGAAAAGAGCCCCACAGAGCATTACTCCTTACTGTGTGTCCTGAATGCCTCCAACACAAGAGCTCCTGGCACAGGAGAGCTCTCAGGCAGCAGAGAAAATAATCATCCTTCAGTCACTGCCCATGAAACCAGATCCAGAATTACCTTCCTGATCCTTCCATGCTCCTCTTCTGCTGCACTGGACAGTTCTGCATCTCCAGCCCCACCCCTGGCTTCCTCCTTGAGGTACAGCACCCATGTCCCAGCTAACCTTCATGAGCCCAAGGACAGCAGTCATGGCATGAAGTAAGCTGCATAAACACACAGTTTCTTTGAAGGGCACCATCATCAGTGTGGCAATGCTTTTCTCAGAATTGCCTGTCTCTTAATAAAGTTAAAAACTCAGAAAAATTTCACAAGGAATATACTCTTTGAAGAAAGAGATAAAAAAGTTGTCTGGAAGATGCAGAACATTTTAGTGTCTCCTCTGCTTTAATCCCTGTTTGTCTTTTGGTAAAAGTTTGCATAATTTAAAAGAAATAAAATCAATACAATTCAACAGTAAAAACAGAAGTTCTCAGACAAACCAGAAATGTGCATAATGTAATGGAGAACTATATTATGCCTCCTAAAGAAAGCTATGGGTCAGCTTGATAACAGAAATTTCCATTTCAGATTAATCGCTCTTCAGCTGAAAACAAGACAAAAACTGTCTGATGAAATTTTTTTCTCTCTCATTTTCTTTCCCCCTCTATTGAACAAAAGCCTTATTGTTCTATGAATTTCCCAAGACACCTTCAGCTTCTCAGACTGGCCACTTTGAAATGTTTCTACACTACCTGACACATCACCTGGCCAGCAGCCCAGGGAGCAGTCACCTCCCAGTCAGCTGCCCTTCCCTCCAGACTCTTTGCTTTCCTTGGGACTCTGAAAGGGTAACACACACTTTCTGTCTATACAGCTGCAAGAAACAGCAAGACCCCACCATCCTGTCTCAGCTTCCACCCTTTCTTAAAAACATTCAAGCAGAGGCAGTGTGCTGCTCTGACCAGCTGTGGTTTTGGTGTGCAATGGGCTGGGTTTGTCTAGTTTGGAGCTAGTTGGAACCAGCTGGAATCACAGCCCTGTTCCACACAGGTGAGCCCTGCAGCCCCTGGCTCCCCAAACCCTTCCAGTTCTGCCTCATACAGAGTACTTTGCAGAGTTCAAATACAGAGAAGTCTCTAGAGTTTTTCTTCTTCCTGTAAGGATGAAGCTTGGATTTGAATGTTGGATTATCAGCTGATGAGCTGCTCTTCACTACCTAGTGCAAACAAAACTGGTTAAAAAAGAAATTAGATGCTGAGGGTTACTGACGTCCTGAACTACTCATATATTTATTTCCCTTCCTTTTGTGGTAACATCGATTTCCAAAAACTACCTGCCCAGCTCTTTAGAAATTCTTTAAAGAAGGAAGATGAATGATCCCAAGTGCCATGTCATCATTTACCAAATTGAATGCAAAGGACTTGCCAACGACTTATTGATGGCTTCCCATCCCGTATTTTATTATTTGCTTAAACCTGTCAAGAGCTTATCCCAAGCAGCTCTTTAGCATGTACCAAAGGGCTCTCTACCAGTTAAACAGGAAGATAGGGACATCCCAGCACTGCCACACACCTGTGAAGACTTCCCAGAAAGCAAAGCTTTGTGTCACAACTAAACCAGCTTAATGGAGAAGTTGCCAACAAAGGGAAGATTACCTCAGTAATCTGAGGTAGAAAACTTTGCCTACAGAATAAATATGAAGCTTTCCTGAGCATTTGTTTCCACAGAACAGCTCAACTGAAGCACAGCTGTGAGATGGAGAAGTTAAGAGCACTACCTCTCCTTCAGCACTTTCCCTCACAAACAGCAAGGAAATAGCAATGATCTGATTTGTTTTTTTAAAAAAGACTGTCCACAGCTCCACAGGAGAGAAGATTGGAGTATTTCAGGCAGCAAAGAGGTGCAGCAGATTCCAACAGCTGTTTCAGCAACAGCAGTGAAAGCAGCAGGGAAACCACAGGGTCCTCTGGGGCACTGCAAACACCCCTGAAGCCAGAGAAAAAGCTCCATTTCTTCCCATCATGTCTGATGAATTCTCATCAGAAGCTACACAACAGCTGATGGTGATGCACCCCTGAGGTTCCACCCAGCAGTTTCAGCGGAGGAAATAAAGCAAGAGGAAAGACCAGAAGCCCAGGAATGACTGCCACACCAATGCAAACACGCAGCTGTGTTTGCCTGAAATTCACTCTCGTTTTTACTTTAGCGGTGCTTTGTGACTGCCTAACAAGTAAAGCAAACATTAATAAATTTCCTGGTCCTGTCAGAAAGAGGCGCTTTAGGACTTAGCTGGGACAAGACAGAGAGGACTTGGGAACAAAGAGGTATCACAGCAGCCAGAGACAAGAGCCAGGTCTTCCCTCACTGAAACCAGGCTGAGCTTCCCACGGGGCCAGGGACTGACCGGTTGAGTGCTTTTCCTATGGCACACTGTTTGGTTTTTTACAGTCCCTTTCATGTGGCACTTGCTGTGCAGGACCGTGTGCCACAGCAGCAATCCCAACAGGCACAAAGCAGCTCTCACGCTGCCAGAGCCCCATCCCGCTCCAGCCCCAGTGGCTGGTTACCCATGGCTGCAGCAATGTGCTGTTGGCTCAGCAAGGCACAGAACATTCATCCCAGAGTTTCCGGAGGCAGACAGGGCTGCAAACCACTCCAGGTGATATAAGACAAGTTCAGAGCATTTGCACACGGGTCAGGTGGAACACTGGGTTTAAATGCTTTGTTAAATATGGTCCTTGATATTGAGTCCAGGATATCTTCCCAGATTAACATTAGAAAAGATCCAGAGTCTTTTTGCTGCTGTTTCATGGAGAAGGTCAAATCCATGATTCCATTCCTACCTGCCAACAGGTTTCACCCTTGCTTTTGTTTTTCCCAGAAGGCCAAGATCTTTTCTTTTTTAAGCTTTTCCTTTAAAAGCCAATGGAAACATTAAATCTCAAGAAAATAAACAAAATCTTAAAAGCTCAAACTAGAATCAAAGCACAATTGTCAAGACAGACTTTTAAATAACATTTGGTACACCAAAATTAAACATACTAATCTTGGATCTAGAGCTAAGGCAATTTAGAAGTAACCAGTGGGTGTAATCCCCAACAAATACATTTGGTGTTAAGGCACCCTTAAGTGGAATTTAAAAAAAAAAAAAGGCTGCTGAAAGTTTACATAAATCACCTCCCAGTTACTGTGTTTCAGAGCAGCTAGAGACAGGCATTTTCTTCCTTTTGAGCACAATGGAAAATTCAAGACTGCAAAGCTTTCATCAAGAACAAATTAGAAAAAGCCCTCCTAGAACTACAGACTGCACAGATTGTCAAAGCAAAGCATCTGGGTTCTTTCCTTCCAAAGACCACACACAAAAGTGCCCTGCGCTGCACCTTCTGCTTCTACGCCTTTGCTCTTTCCAGTCCAGCATGTTTGCCACAAGCAGAAACTCTGAATTGCTACCTCAGGCTGTGGAGAGCTGTGGTCCAGGCTGTTCTCTAGGAATACTTGCAATGAGGCAGTGTGTAGCAGAGAAATGGCTCAGGACTCATGTTTGGATCTGTGCTTCTCTGCTCCTGTCCCAGTGCTACAGACTGCCTGGGAGAGGCTGCAGGTCAGCCTGTGTGAAACCATTGCCACAATCACAGCCTAAGGGGGAATCACTAGGCCTTTCCCAAGGCTGCACCACGCACTGTCCTTACCACATTTCAAATGTCTTGATTTTTACACAGCCTAGACCCAAGTTATAGTTTCCTACTCATTGAGGAATACCCAAACATATGGAACAAGGAATACCAGTATTGATAGCCTGATGCCAATACATAAGGAACATCAAGAGCTAATGCAATTGGTTCTGTTCACTTCTGCACACTCCATAAGAATATCCCATTTGCACTTAGCTCAAATAGGGCATATCAGGATCCCTGGTGATCTCCCTGAATGCATCCTTTTAAAATTCCATACTGTTCGTGCTCCACATGGCACTTACACAGAGAATTAACCTGCTAATCAAGAGCAGAGATTTCTAACACTGAAATTGTGACTGCCTGCTCAAATGAACAAAGGGCTAAACTACTGGAGGAAACAGCTGGAGCTGTACCAGGGCAGGGTTAGGGTGGATTTTGGAAAAAGGTTCTTCACCCAGAGGGTGCTGGGGCACTGAACAGTCTGCCCAGGAATCTGGTCACAACACAAGCCTGAGAGAGTTCAAGGAGCATTTGGACAATGCTGTCAGCCCAGGGTGGGATTGTTGGGGTGTCCTGTCCAGGGGTAGGACTCAATGATCCTTGTGGGTTCCTTTCAACTCAGTTCATTCTGTGATTCTACTCAAACAGAGGGCCAGCAGGGAAGTGTCATTTCTGCTCTGCAGCTTTCCCAAAGCCCTCCAGGGAGCTGTGCAGGTATGAGCTGCCCCCTCTGGGGCCAGGCCACCAAGGTGTGGGGCAGCAGGACCCTCTGGTGACATCTGCTCCTCACTATTCAGGGATACCTGGGATTACCCAAAAAGCCCCAAGAAGATTAATTTTCTTAACTTTACAAAATGCTGTTGCTAGTCTTAAGACCACTTGTTGAAATGCAAGATTCTGCAGGTCCTTGCAAGGATCTCATATGATCTTGATTGTTTCGTAAATGAAGGTTCATAAACACAATCAAAACACCGTGGCTTGATGTCTTCCTCAGACTTCTGTGCCTATTTCATGAGTGGCGAGGTAAGATTTACTTGTACCAGACAGACACAACAGCAGAGCAGCAAAGCCCCAGCAGCAGGTACTGCACAGCCAGCCAGCCCTCCCTGCTGCAGAACGCAGCATGCCAGTGATGTGGGAGCTGTAACCTGCCTCCCAGCTCAAAAAGGCCTGCGGCAACCTGAAGCCCACCCCTCATTTTCTTTTTTATGTCCCTTCATCCACCCCCTTCAGGATGGGCTGTGGCCCCCCTCGCTTCCTCATGGCAGTTGTATAATTCCCCAATTATGTTGGGGAAGATACGCTGTTCTGCTCAACACCTTCCTCCCCATGCTGCCAGAGCCCTTGAGCCCAGCACAGGACATTGGGGAACAGCAGCTTTTGAAGGATGGCTTCAGGAATCAGAGGTGACCACCAACCCACAAACCCTGTGCTGGGAGGTAGGACAGAAGATGGAATTGCACAACAGGGGAGAAAGCTCTGGTATCTTGCTTTCCACCAAAGAACACAGGACAATTATTCTCAGCACCCTGTCAAGAAAAGTCTCCCAACACCTTTTTTTGTAGACCATTTTTTGTGTCTTCTTTAACTGAAAGGAGCAGCTTTGTACCTCACAGCATTTAGTTTTTAGAAAGCAGCTACATAAACCCCTCATCAATACTTAAAATGAAAGGGATGGCAGAATTTGGCTGTGTAAAGCTGCTGGAAGGGGCAAAGAGACAAAAGGACAGATGCGAGCAGTGGGCGAGCTGGGAAACTGATACAGCTCCATGCCACCAACAGCTTCCAAACAGTAGTTTCCTGTTACTGTGCTTCTGTAGGAAGTCATGCGGGCTCTTGTGTGCTGGGGTATAAAAGTTAAGACTAAACACTGTCTTAACCCTCACAGCTCAAGAGAATACTGGCACATGGCTGGAAAAGGAGCTGCCCTTTGGTGGCACATCTGAGAAGACCATAAGAGCACAGAAGCCGGAACTCCACCTGATCAGGAAGTGAGAAAATTCTGTTAATTCACAGAATCACTGTTAACTACAAGGAAAGGTGGTCTAACAGCAGACTACACATTAATTTAGGAGACCTTTGTTTATTTTGGTGCCCTGGAGCAGGTTTCTTACAGACTAAGGAGCAGGTCACTTAGAACTGAAGCACAAAGTGTCACCTCTGATTTGAAATTATACTGAAGTCAATGTCTACATTTCTTCAAGGATCTCAGGGGTTGTTTTTTTGTCTCGCAACTTTCCTCCTATGAGTATTGAGGAAGTACTTTCTTATGTGACAGCGCAACTGCAAATTTGAACTTATTAAATATTGGGAGACAATTAACCTTGTATAGACAGGAGGTGTCATGCAATTGTACAAAAAGGAGTGAACATTTTCCTTTCTACGAGAAAAATCTAAATAAACATGACTTAATCCTTCGCTGACAGGGGAGTGGTTGGTCCACAATGCCATAATCTCAAATTCCACTAGACCTCATTTAAACTGTTGGGTGGAGTTCTCAGCCCCAGTTTAAGATTAATAATTAAAGTCGGTGAAGACAGGGAAAAATGAGTTACAAGAAGTGAATTGGTAGCATATCACCTGTTTCCCAGTGAAAACACCACCCAAAACAAGATCTATGAATCTGCTCTGGAACCTGAACAATGCAGCAACTTGAGGTGTTTTACTGTTAATTTGATCAGGAGTAAAACACACCCCCCTGATGAGAGCAGAGAAAGGAACCACAAATCCAGAAGACACGGTCCAAGGTTTTGACACACCTGGGAAGCACAACCCTTAGGGAGCTGCATAATAGCACAGCTATGGTGATTGACTGGGGGGCTGCCAGTGGAGACAAGAGGGGTGACCCAGTCTCTCCTGCCATCGCATACTGTAACTTGGGCCAAACCACCAGGGCACTGACAGCAAGGCACATCCAGCACATGGGTACCCTGCTCCTCTGGTCTCACCTCTACACAGGGAACAGGCACGCCTGCATGGCTTCTCATGGTGACTGTGACTGGCACAAAGGCTTCACTCTGTACTAGAGACCAAATGAAATGAAAGCAAGATGGAAGAATTACTCATAAATACCTTGTGCCAAAATATCTACTGATGACAAAGCCAAGTTGAGGTCTGATTGCTGCTTAAGGAAGTGGCCCCACTCCCTCCCTCCTCAGGCTCTTCCTCAGTGCTTCTCTGAATCTGCTGTAACCAGCCTGCTAAAGCAACAAAAGGCTGCTTCTGCTGAAGGTTTGAATGTTCTTCCTTGTGGCACAGACACAAATATTGGTACAAAAAGATTATATGGCAGGCATCCAGGAGGCTGCATCCTTCTGGTGTCACTGAACTTCAGTGCATGGTAACTTGGCACAATGATGCCTCTGAACAGGAAAAACTTCATTAGAGCCACATTAAAAAAAAAAAAAAAAAAACCAACTTCATTAGAGCCATAGAGCTTGGATGGAGAGAGCAAATGCCTCGAGAGTCAATAGAAATTGCATAGAGAGGAAACATTGAGGCACAGGGAGAGCTGCTCCCTGAACTGCACACCCAAAGCTAAACCTGGCAGGCAGACTGCTTCTCACTCAACTCCACACACTCCTGCCCTCAAGGGTAAGGGCCATTTGTGTGTTGCCAGACAGGGCACATGAACAAGAGAAGGGCATTCACATGTGCCTCACCAGCCAGTGTTTCCTCCTACAGAGCCACTGACTCGAGATGCTGCTGGTATTGCTACAAAACCCAAATGCAGGGGTATTTGAGTTTCTTGAGATTTCCTCCTCTGGCTTCCATTGCAACAAACCCCGTGGGTAACAGTGCAAAACCACCGGTTTCTTCAGAGTTAAGAAACATCCAGTCTATTCTGAGAAACCTCTCACGCATTAGAAGGCAACATGTTCACTTCACCAGGATGGTTCATTTTTAGCCAAAGCTTCTAAACTTGTCTTCTTTCAGCAGCATTAATAGTTTTAGGTTACTACAGTTACAAAAGTTCTGCTGGTTTTTTTTTTTTTCCCCTCAAATGCCTCTTTAGCGCATAAAAAGTTGGAGGTGCTCTCTTCTCCCCCTCCTACAGTACTATTGTGAATCCCCATCTTTCTTCCTCAGACCTTACCCCTGTCCAGACTCCGACGTTTTCCAGAGCACGTCTGCCCCGGAGCAAGGCAGCCAGCTGCACCCTCCCCGCTCACCAGTTCTGATGTCTTTCCACCCTCTCAGCCAAGCCAGACCTCTTAGTCACCGCTGGCAGAGCGGAATTCCGCTTTTCTTCCTCCCAGCTGACCCCTTCCTCTTCGTCCTCCCGACCTTCCAGCGTCCCACCAGCGCTGCTGGGGCAGGATGGAGCTCTTGCAGCCTGCGGCACAGGCAGGCAGGGCGTGCGAGCTGCCGCCCTCGCTCTCCCCTTCGCCGCTGCCCCCGACAGCGCTGCCCGCGCCACGCCAACCTCACAGAGGTGTGGGGCACCCGGGAGGGGCTGCCCTCCACAGCCCAGGCCCGAAACGCCGCCGCCGCTCCGGAGGGAGCGCTTGGGGCTGCCCCGAGAGCCCCGGCGGCCGCACGGAGCCGGCCCGGCGCTGCCGGGGTCCCGCTGCCGCTCCGACCCGCGCCTCCCCCGAGCAAACGCGCCCCTTTCCCCGAGCGGGACACGAGAGCCAAGCCGCCCAGCCCGGTCCAGCCGAGCCCCGCAGCCCCGGGCTCACCTCGCCGAGAGCGCGGCTCCGTCCCGCAGCCCCGCCGCCAGCGCCGCCCCCGCCGGACGGGACGGAGATGTCCCTCCCGAGGGTCTCCCTGACCCGACCCGACCCGACCCGAGGGGCGGCCCCGGGAGGGACCCGTCCCCTCCCCGAGCCCCGGAGCAGCGGCGGCGCCCCGCGGAAGGGCTCCACCCCCGGCGCTGCCGCTTTCGACCGGGCGCTCTGGGACTTTTAATTCCCACTGTACCACTTAAAATGGTCCTAAGGACTTTTTCCCCCCACCTCGCTCTCCCCTTTCTCACTTGCAGGAGTTTGTGCTCTACCCCGCAGGCAGGTAACCCGAGCCGTCCCAGCGCAGTTACACCTGTGCTGTCTCGCTCGAGTGGCGATGCGTGGCAGGGTAACCCACCCTGGCCAGAGACATCCCGGCATCAGGAGCCGCTAATTACGGACTGGAGGAGGAGCAGGGGAAGGCGAAAACTTCCCACACCTGTGGACGCCGAGGGAGATCATATATAAAGAGCACGCGAGTCACTAAAGATGGGAAACTGAAAATTGTAGTTAAAAAATAAAATTATAAAAAACCCCAAAACCAGCTCATACCTGAGCTGCTGACCTGTTGCTAAGCAAGTTTCAAACGTACCCTCAAGCAGGAGGAACTTTTCTATTAAATTCCTGGCAATGATTGCTTAACAAGTTCTCAATGAGCGTGAACAAAGAAGGGAAATTTGGGCTTTCATTTAGAAGAGTACTGTTGAGTGCTAGACTGCTGTTGGGTGGAGTAAATTGCATTGGAAGGTCACCAGAGATTTTGCGAAGCAGGTTAGGTGATATAATCAAGAATGGTTTAGACAGAGATATTCTACCTGGAGCAAGAGTTGAACACGAGTTCTTTAGGGATGCCTTCCAGCCCCGTGTTTTGATTCCCACGATATTTATGTGTTACTAAGGTGTTACAAATGTTGTACCTGCGAGAAACCTTTCTACCACAGAAATAATCACATTGTTGCAAACAAAAACGCTTTCGCTACAAACAAGTAATCTGAAATTGCATCTCCCCACCAATAATGCGTTATTTCTTTTATCAGAACAGGTCTTAATCAAAATTTAAGTTAAAAGAGATTTCAAGATATTTTTGTCTGTGCGGCTGAGCAGAATTTAAATTAATGAGAGTTGCTGCTTCTGAAGGTGTCAGTGCTCATCCTCCTCGGAGCATCCTGCTTGGATGCCATTCCTTGCCCGATCCCTGGATGGGAGCAGCCCTGGGATGCAGAGGGAGGCAGGATGGAGTTTGTGAAGCCCATGGGAGCATTCAGGAGCCGGCAGCTAGATCGTGGGGGCTCCTAGGGCAAGCACAGTATCTGCAGCATGGCCTCACACAGACACCCCGTGGGAAGGTGACAAAGGAGGGAAGGAGAGTCTGGAGGCTAGACCTCTCTCCATAAGAGTTCCAGAGCCAGCATTTATGTCCCCAAGGGCTACTACAGCAGGGATGATAAAAGTTTCTGGACATGGAGATGTATCCAACCAGCAGAATTCAGATCACCCATGTGCCTCAGGGCTGTTTCACCACCAGTTCCTGAAGTTTGAGGCGGGGCAGTACTCCAAGGATGCCATCCACACCACTCACAGGTCTGGGCTGGGTTATGCAGGCTCTCAGGGAGCCAAGTCGGGGCGTGGAAAGCAAATAATCTACCCCAAGTCCCCGTGGAGAGCATAACAAGATGTAAATCACCCTCCCAAAGCAGAGCAGTAGCATCATCACCTCTGAGCTAGTTCGACAGCTGCAAATCGCCTGAATGAAATATTTTCCAAGCTTTTGGTCCGGTTTTGTTTGATGAGCAGTTTCCTATGTCATCTGTCAGCCGCTGAGGCGACTCCCGTGTGACCCGGGAGGGAAAAGCCGCTGGGGAGGGGTTGCTGTGACAATACGGGCGGCTCGTCCTCGTCCCTGCCTCACATCAGCCAGCGAGCTGCTGGCCAGGGCTGAGCCCTGCGGCTGGAAAGAGCTCCCACAGGATTCACTCCTGTGAACGCAGCGAAGTCACGGCTCGGCTCTCCCAGGCCGGCACAAGTGAGGGCTCGGGAAGGTGGGAAGGGAGAAGGGTGATCCCGCCATCCTGCCACAGCAGAGAGGGACACGGCAGGGCAGGGGGGACGTGCCAAGGGCTGCCTGCACACAGCTCAGGGGATGGAAGGCAGGCAGGCAGCAGGGCCTCCCAGATGTTGCACGTGCTCAGCCCTCGCGGGATCAGTCTCCCAGATGTTTTACGTACCATTTCCTTGGAGGACAGGTTCAGCCCAAAGGGTCACAGAGCTGCACATTTGCCAGTGTGGTAAATGGGTATAACCAAGGGCACAATCTTGCCATTGGGGCTGTTTGTTCCTGCCTGAGGGCAGTCTCCTGCAGGCACAGCAGGTCTGCTGCAGCGCTGCTCCTGCCTTTCCATCCAGCAGCTCCTTACGGGGTCTCGTCAGGGAGCAGCTCATCCTGGGGTGCTGCAGGTGGTGACTGTGGCTGGGCTGAAGGACACTCACACCTCCTCTCCTCCCTCTCCTCCCTCTCCTCCCTCATGCTTTTCAGCCTCAGCTGTTGTCTTGCAGTCTCTTGTGACTTTGCTTTTAGCCAAAAAGAAATTTTCCCTTTGGAAAAGCAGATCAAACCCTCTTGTGATGCTGCCAGCAGCTCTTGTCTGGCCAGGAGCCAGATTGCAGACTGAGACCCTTAAAACACCTGCATTTTTTGTGCCATGATATTCCCAGTCAACCTCAATGAGATTGACACTGGAGTGTGTTCCCATTCCCAGGTTTTTTTGATCAAGTTTCTGTGAGAGGAAAGAAGAATAAAACCAGCGAGTGGCTTTGCTCACAGACACTCACACCTTGGAATGAAGTTCCTGAGCCTCTAATAAGAGCTTTTTTTTAAAAAAAATGAAACTGGCAGAAACAGAGAAATCCTTTTAGAGGCATTAGGACATTATAATATTTATTGATCAGTGTGCACCAACCCTGGTTTATGCACTCTGATACATTTTGCCAGTTGAGTCAAGTGTGGTAATAAACATCATGTCCAGCAAGTGGGTTAATAATGGAGATGTGATGTGAGAGACATGGGAGCACTGAGGGAAATTGGAATGGCTGGTACCTTCAGAGAGAAGGCAGGATGGCTGTTACATAATTTAAACCCAAAGTGAGGTGTTCTACCACCGACAAAAGGCCAGCAGCCCCCTGCTCTGCCTAGCAGGTCTCTGCTTCAGCTTTCTCCCCATTCCAAGAATCCCTAAGGGCAGCTCCCCTGTAACTACAGCTGGCAGCAGGGAGACCTGGAAACATTTGAGTACATGGAAATTAAGTACTTGTTTGTCCCTTTCTGTAAGAACCTGAGATTGCAAAAGCTTTCCCTGGCCCAAGCCCAAAGTTAGAGAGTCCTGAATTAATCATCACTGCCAAATTGGTTGTATCATATTGTAATGTGTCATGCTGATTGTACAAAATAATTTTAATTTATATCACATTTAAATAGATTTAGCCATATTCAGAATTCAAATGCCATTTCAAAATGAGTATTTGTTTTGAGTTGGAGGGAAAATGTTTGCATAGAAAATGTCAATTTTGTAAAATTTTTGTGTATTTTTAATTCACCTCACTATATTTCCTTTTAGTTTCAATACTCATTAAAAGTCACTTCTTCCTGCCAGAACCCCAGTTTGAAAGAAATACCAGGAAGCCCTGAATCACTGGAAAAATCCCAAAGTAACTCCACCAATTACAGCAATGGACAAATTTCATAGCTACTAATATGAACCCTGACCTGTAACGCTGTGGTCAGCCAGAGCTGCCAGTTCCCATAAATCAGGTGGTTCTGATTCAGGTACTGAGATCAAGTTACAAACGCCCAGCGTTTGACTGCCCCCACCCCTCTGCTTACATTCACTCGTAAACATTTGTTTCTTGTCAGCCTGATGTTACCATTCACGGTTATAAAGTGGGGTTTTCCTGAAAGAAGGGAAGCAGCTGCAGTATTTCCCAGATCTGGTGCAGCGTGAGACAAATGCTCTGTGCTTCACACTTAACCCGCCGTGGGGTGTGGAGGTAAATAATGCGGCAAGGATACCCTAAACCTAACTGGACACTGTATTCTATGTAAATAAAGGTAATTTTAAGCCTTTTTTCCTCCCTTGGTCCTTAAGAATATTTGCTATATTACAGCACTTCATGGCTCTTCAGATGTGAATCACTCTTTAGTCAGAGGCCATTTGGAAGTAAAATACATTTAGGACTACAAACAGATGCAAAAGTCCATTTTCTGAAAACATGCCTGGCTCATTATTAATGCAGGGCTGCTCTTCCAAGGTACTAATGCAAGAAAGAAGATGGTCTAGTCTGAGTGCTGGAGCTTTGTGGAGTTGGACATTTTAAGTTTAAATGTTTCCTCTTGAAGGAGGTGTGAGATGCAAAGCTGTGTTTCGTGTCAGGTACAAACAGGCGACGTGTGTATTTGTGAGTGCGAAATGTGTGGACACTGGCAATGGGAGAGCTGTGAATTCTAATAATAACTGAGGAAAGTAAAGCATGGAAAAGGCCTTTGAACGTATCTTTTGTTTGCAATTAACCCTGGTTGATTTAGGAGCATTGGAATTAAAGTGTTAAGGATGTTGCTTTTTGCTTGCAGTTAATCCATAAAAGGTTATGCAATAATAGTACAATTGAAGTACAATTTTAGAATATTACCTATATCCTTGAAACTATAGCTTTGGAATATATAAAAGGAAATATACTTATCTCACACCTTATTGAAGCAGAGAAAAACACCTTGAGAAAGGAAGATGACCATCACCTCAAGGATTTATGGTTTTGACCAAAGGGAAGCTGGACATCACTGTTATTAGATTGATAGTCTCTGCAATTAAAAGGTGGGCCCACATCTGGGGAGCTGGACTCCACCAGAGGGGATTTGTCTTTCTTCTTTTGGAAATTAGGTCACTACCGTCTGGGATGCTCCTTTTAAGATATATCCTGAAGAAAATAAAAATCACAATAGTGATTGTGATTGTGAGGTAATAATTTGGAATAAAAATTGCTGATGAGTTAAAAATTGGAAATAGAAACTGCTGAAAAAAGCTGATGAGTATCCTTATAAATACCTGTAACCATCAACTATCGGTGTGCAGTTGGAGGGAAAACCTCCCCCACTGTACCCAGCACTGTATTGCTCATACTTTACCATATTAAATAATAAATTGATTGCTGCTTGAATATTGGCATGGTCAAGCTTCTTATTCATAACAGAGGTGAGCCATTTTGATATGAAATGTGTACCAGTCTGAAAGCAGTGTGTGTGTCCGAGAGTGCAAGGCAATGTGTGTATTCTATTGCATCTGTTAGAGGTGGGGCAGTTATCTTCTGTTAATCGGGCAGTTCTCTTTATCTCTTCCACAAACCAATCCTCCCTCCAGGAGGTATCTTCTGCTAATGGGCCATTGAGTGACTGATAAAATTACACCATCCCATTGGGAGATGCTCTGCCCAAAGAGAAGAGCTAAGCATTCCTAACTGGATATAATCTGAGATTTTGGGACATCAGGGCAGCCTTTCCCACTGAATTCCCAGAGGAAGACCAGGACTATCTACACCACCACTGGATCTTCAGAGGAAAACTACACCCTTCTACAGGATACCTGCCCCAACAGAACCACAGCTGTCACTGTGGGAGCACTGCAGCCACCGTTTAATGGGACTGCTACCAACACCCTGACCCACAGGGTGTCAGGTTGTATTGTCAGTGTTGGTTTGTATTGCTGCATTATTTATTTTATTTTTTTATTCCCTAATGAAGAACTGTTAACCCTGCTCCCATATATTTGCCTGAAAGCCCCCTTAATTTCAAAACTATAACAATTCAGAGGGAGGGGTTTACATTTTCCAGTTCAGGGGAGGCTCCTGCCTTCCCTAGCATTCACCTGTCTTTTCAAACCAAGACAGTGTGGCTGTCTGAGATTTCTGAGCCACCAAAACTAGCTTGTGAAACGGGCAAAAATCCTCAGGTAGAGGAATAGGCCTGGGTACATTGCGTGTTTGTCAGCCAGATCACAGCAATCACTTAATAGATATTTTCTTTGTGTGTTGCAAGAGGTTTCATGTTTGGTGGCATCCCTCCTTAGGTCCACGCTGGTCTGGCTGGGCAGAGCTCCAGACTGCGGAGCCAGAGGCCAGAGCCCAAATCTCAAGGATTAGCAGATGCTTAAGCACTGACCTTGCCAGGTGCTAGAGCTGTTTTATGAGCCAAAAATCCCACAGCACTTATGCAAAGCAGAAACTACTCATCCCCAGGGAAATTTATTCTGCTGTGGGATGGGGCATGAGAGCAGGATCAACAAATCCACCAAAACACCAGGGAAAAACAGGTCCACGGAAGATTTTCACTCCCCCTGAGACAGCCAATGCCAGCACACAGCACTTACCGAGTTTAGAGTGAGTATTTAACTGGCGAAATAGAGTCCTTTTGTTCACACTCAGAACTGCCCATGTTTACTGAGGTTTTCCGAGTTTCCACCAGGCTGTGGGTGGCTGAGTTAGTTACGGAACATTTTCTGCAGCTCATCCTCTCCTTAGAGCTTAATGGTCTTTCAACAGCCCTAACGTCCTTCCCGGGCATTGTGTCGGGTTAAATGTTGTTTGATTTCCATTTGAAAAGCAGAATTGGTAGCACGGGTGTAATATTTGCCGTTACCTCCAATCATTCATCCTTAGCCACCCCTGGACTGATAAGGAAGGAGGAGCGGGCAGGGAAACCGGAGCGGTTTTCCATAGTAGCCATGGAGTCGGTAAACACGGCGGGGCTCTCAGACCTAGCCAGTGTGTAAGGCACTGCTGTGTTCACCTGCCAGCCGGCAGGGCTGCCTTAAGCCCACAGGAGGAGGGAAAACACCTTTGCCTACGGCAGAAGGGTAGGATTAGGGATTAATCCCACTGCCGTGACCGGGAAGTGCAGACAGTGAAGACAGGCACTTCGTCTTCCCGGTTGAAGAGCCTGGAGCAGGTGCAGCCTTCGGGCTGGTGGTGGAGAAGACTCCTGCTGAGGGGACCCGTGGCTGTGCCCTGCCCTGTGACGCTGCAGGGACCATGTTTTCCCTGAGGCTGCTCAGGGCTCGCCCGCTGCAGGCAGCTCCTCCAAGAGCTGTGGCAGTCGGGAGCCTCCATCAGCACTGCACAGTTTTGCTTTCCCTGCTTCTAGAGAGAAAATAACAGCCAATCCGGAGTAGGTGAACCAAAATAAAATGAAGTTAAATTAAGTAAAGCTAAGGGCAGCAGAGGTGTGCACAGTGGTAGTGGTGTTTTGGAGGTGGTCAGCGGGACAGGCCACTCCCGTGAGTGTCATGCGTAGGTGAAGTCCAGAGGATCTTCCCCAAGCTGTGGCTTCCATTTCCAAGGAAAGCACAGAAACTCACGCCCTCTCCAGGTTTCCGTCAAATGACCCTAAGGTGGCAAATGCCAGTGTGAAAAATGCATATTTAATGATTGTCTTTTTGCAAATATTAAAGTGAATATTATATGTGTTATGTTAGAAAGTTATGCTGTATAATTTTCTTAAGTAGTTTGTTAAATATAGTTTTAGGTTATAACATAATGTTAAAATAGAAACTATGGTATGTAAGATGCTTTTTTTTAAAGAAAGGACTCGCACCAAGATAGCGGCCACAGGACACGTAAGTCTTTCAGAGAAAAAGAATTTATTGCTCTTTTATCCAAAGAAATGAACTTCTTCCCACCTCGCTCAGCTATGAAGATGCCATCAGGATTCAGAGGAAGAAGCTGACACTGACCAGACAGAATCCTTTGTTTGAATGGAATTTATGCACCATGTATGAGATGTATGAATATGCAACAGGCTATTGTTTTTTAAGGGTTAATCCTTTGTTAACATGGGTCCTTTCTCGGGCTCATGTTGCCTAGAAAAAGGTACCTGGTCCGTAACTCTTTGTTTTTGTGGTCTCATGTTGTTCTAATCCAAATTGTCCAAATTATTATTACTCTAATTATATTGCTATTTTTATAACCATTTTATTATTATTATTGAATTTTTAAAAATTTAAAACCAAGTGATTGGCGTTTTTCACACCAGGTTGAGCAGGGGCCACAGCTCCAATTTTTGTCTCTGATGCAGCACCTGGCCCTGGGAGCAGTGACAGTGGCGACTTCCCTGCAGTGCATCAGCCCTGACAGCCAGATCTCCTGCCTGGAGCCATCCCTGCTGAGGGCAGTGCCCCTGAGCCAGCCTCTTTCCAACCCTTGTACTCTGTGAGGAAAGGAAAAGGAGCTCCAGCCCCTTCCAAGAGTGGCTGTGCTGGGAATACTCCCGGTGTGGATAGTAGGCAGCTGCAGCATGGCCAGGCTGGTCTCTCTCAGTGCATCCTCCCCCTGTCCTCCCTGCTCCCTAAACACTTCCAGGGCGGCTCTTCTCCAACCACAAACACCACAAAGCCTCCCTGTGTTTTACAGCCCTTCTGCTCTGTTCAGCTCCAGGGCCAGTGCTGTGGCCAGGCACTACTTGCTGCCCAGGGCTGGTGCTCCTGCCCAGGGCACAGCCACCCCACTGCTCCCACAGCTGGAAATGGCCCTGCCAGCACCCCTGGGGAGGAGAACCATCCAAAAACCATGGTGCTGCTGCTGCACAGTTAACCGTGGGAGCACTGGGATAAAAAATGGCACAGGGACCTGCAGGGGAGAGAGGCTTTGCCAAGGGCAGGGCACAGGGGCCAGGAGCTGCCCTCACACACAGCTTACCTGCTGCCTCTTCTGTTTGCCTTGCAGGGAGCTGCAGACCCCTGGGAAGCAGCTCCCAAAAGAGCAGGGAATTAAAGCAATCAGGAGCTGACCTGGGGCAGCCTCTCAATATGCCAGGCTGTGAACCATGACAGCTCCAAAGGGGCTTCCCAGTGCTGGAGTGACTGCCAGCATGTCAGGAGCAGAAGGCAGTGCTCTCAGCTGTCACGGTCACTGAGCCCAGAGGTGCCCCTACACGCTCCACTAATCTGTAAAACTAACAGTGGAGACCCCTCCTGCCCTCCTGGGGCCCTGAGGACACCTGAGACATTTCAGGCACAGGGGCATCTTCAGTTCCCAGCTGTTTGCTTCCAAATTTTAGACATTAAGGATTTCTCTCAGGCACCAATGGCTCAGTGCTGGATGCAGGTTTGTGTCCCAGCTGGAGGTCTAGAGGTGAGATCTGAGCCACCCAGAGGCGTTTATTTGTTTCCCTCTATTGGCTCACCCTCTGTTTTCCCCCTCAATGAAAGAATCAATCAAAAGGATTATTACAGTACAAAATAATATATGTTTGGATTTGCACAACATATTTGGATAATCTGGCCAGGGTTTGGCCTGTGTGCCCTGAGTTCCTGTGGTTAGCACAAAGCTGCTGCACACCTGCACAGTGCACCTGGCTAATTCTGCTTGTTCTTTTCCACTCCAGAATCCAGCTGTCCTACCTGCTCCAACAGGATTTTGTGGGGTAACATCACCCACAGGAGTCTGCCTAGGGAGTTGATCCGGTTGCTCTGTACCTGCTGACCCTTGCAAGAGCACCTCCTCAGCATCCCTGTGTGTCCAGAGGGTATCCCAGGTGCAGGGACAGGACATCTCATTGCACACATCTTTGTCCTGCACAGGACACCGCCCCTCAGCCCTTCCTAGAGCTCCCAGCTCTGCAGCTCCAGCTGTCCCCTCTGTCCCACCCTGCAGGAATGTTATGGGGTTCCTGGGGAGCGCAGCCAAGGAGTTCCATGGCACACCCCCGGTGATCCTGCCTGTCCTGCCACAGCAGGCAGATCACTTCACCTGCACAACTAAATGGCAGCTAATCATAGCATGGTCCACTGGCTGCCTGGTCAGGCTGCCCCTTCCAAAGGCCTTGGACAAACACCAGGTGTTTGGAACAGCAGTGGTGACTTCAAATGCCTGCCTTGCACAGCTCTTCATGGTGAAACAAGTGTGGGAAATTAAAAAAACCAAAAAGAACCCTAACATAATAAGGAACAGCAGCAAAGTTTTCAATTTCTTAAACCTCAAATCCCTCCCCCACTTAAAAGAAAAAACATTTTTTGTGAAGAAAAATTGAGGAAAGGCTGAGGGGCAAAAAAGCAGAAAAGAAAAGCCACTGATACCTGTGTGCCTGAGAGTTTTTTTGCAGGATGTGGATTTTGAGGGGTACTGTCTCAACCTGTGAATCACAATAAAATGCAGGGAATTTACTCTTCCTGCTTTGTCCTGAGAGCAGGGAGAGACAGAGAATTATTTTAAGCTCACTTGCACAATGATGTGTGGGCCTGCAGATCCCATTTTCTTCCCTCTCCAAATGATGCCAGGGGATCACCACACCAGGACTATGAGATCGTCTGGAAAATATCATCCAGAGCATTATTTATTCCCTGTGCCAGAGGGATATTTATAGATAAAGTAAATAATGTTGTCACAATCCAAACAAGTAAGGGAAGCTGCAGGGCAGTGGAGTGTCTCCTCCCCCATATCTGTGCTTGGCTTTGCCCAAGGAGGGCCCAACTGGGATCTTTTAAGTCCCTTCCAACCCAAATTATTCTATGATTCCATGATCCTTCCAAATTCAGGCAGTTTTGGAGAGCAGGTGGGAGCAATCAAACCAGTCCCTCACAGGACCAGCTCCCTCTAAGTCCCTTGCCCAAATCTGCTCCATAAAACCATGTAAATGCTCAAAAGGCTGTATATTTTTGACACAAAATAGGGTAATTTCAAAGGAGTTTCTCACAAGAAGTGAAACTCTTCCCTCAGCTGAGCAGTTCAGGTTATTATTCACTGTTTGGATCTAACCCACTGAACAAAGTACTGTCTTTGCCTTTAGAAAGGAAAATCCATTGAGCAAGTTCAGGCCAGCTTTCATTACAGGCTTCCTAAATTTATTCATGGAAAAATAAATATTTTCTTTAGATAGGCAGATAGGTACATATCTGTGTCTCCAAAGTGGTTTCAGGCTCTCAGTTTGTAAACTAATGGATATAATTCCTTTTGCAGCATTACCTAGTGTGGCTCCATGTTATTATGGTCATGGAAATGAAATGAAGAGCTTGCGGCTGACCTTTCCCAGCTCAGGTTTTCTTCCCAAAGGAAGTGTGCAGAATACCAACCATCTGGTTTATCCTGTATTTCCTTCCCATTGGAGGTTTATCTCATCATTCCCAGAAGTGAAGGAAATCCTATTTCAACACAGCCTCTTCTTGTTCGCTGGACCTGTGCTGGAATCACAGAACAGAATATTCCCAGCTGGAAGGGACCCATACAGATCATCAAGTCCAGTTGAGGGAGGGAGGTATTGGGTTTGGGGCCCTTGGGATGTGGCCCTTTGCAAATGACAGAGGAACAGTGATGAACCCCATGCTGGGGACATAAAGCAGGTAGCAGAGAGGAGAGGTGGGAGAAATGTTCACTGACGGTTTTGAAGTTTAAGCAGGCATCAGAGTTCTGTAATATGGATGACCTCATGTTTGTGTTTTGGTTTGGGTTTTTTATGCCCTGTATTTTGTACTGCTCTTCCAGAGTAGGGCTGTGACATTCACATTTCCTGAACAAGATTCCTTAGCCCAGGATTTTTCTCCTGGGAAGCTGAAAGACAACGAGAAGCCTCAGAAGAAAGAAAACCAATTCTTATATCATTTGCTTCTCCTGTGTTGTGCTCATGTGAGATGTGTTTAGAGATTGTTTACCCAAAAGTGATTGCCTGATTAGACTCTGGTGTGAGTTGTTTTGACTCATTGGCCAATTGGGGCCAAGCTGTGTCAGAACTCTGGAAAGAGTAATGAGTTTTCATTATTATCTTTTTAGCATTCAGTAAGTATATTTTCTATATTCTTTAGTATAGTATAGTATAGTATGGTATTCAATAATATAGTATAATAAAGTAATAAATTAGCCTTCTGATATAGGCTAGATAGAGTCAAATGCATCATTCTCTCCCCTCTTTGGGGTTGCCTGCATTTACAATACAGGGCAGTACCTTCAACTGGAGAATAACAAAATAGCTGTTAGTACCTCCTCTTCTAAAAAAAACCAGGCCTGCATCTTTCATGTGCTTTGGGCTGACTGTTCAGATGCAGCAGTTTGTGGACTGAAAGAAGGAGGACGTTGGAATTGAGAAGAAAGGATTTACTCCTTGGGGTTCAATTGTCTGCAGTTAGGGAGAGGAGAAGCAATTGTGAGCAATTCCAGTGCCTGACCAGCGCACAAAGCCAGTCCATCTCCCTGGGATCCATATTCCATTCTCCTGTAGTTAGGTGTCAGATTCAAGGAGCTGGAGTCTTTGTTCTTTTTGGCAAAACACTGGACTTTCCATAGGAATATCCAGCACCTTGTATTTCTGCTGGGTGACTAAATGACAGAAGATTCTTTCTGCAGGATCTTGTATGAAGTTCCATCTTCTCCTTCTCTGCAAATGAACTTGGTCCAGGCTCAATGTATGGATGCAGGAAGATGCAGGGGAGCAGGGAAGAGCTGTCACCAAGTGTGTCCAGTGCTTGTCCTGCTGTTGTCTCCTTCAAAAGAGAGTCTCAAATCAGATCCCACCACTTCCAGGATGTGCTTGGCACAAATTCAAGCATTTTGCTGCCTGCTCAGAATGCCAGCTTTTTCTCTTCTTTCTCTGAGTCTTGCAGTCCTGAAATGGAGCACCTCCCCTAAAACCAGCATGGAACACACCTGTAGCTCCAGTCATCTCTCTCCTAGGGAACCAGGGTGTGGCCATGGCGTTTGTGTTTTGCAGCCTCACAGCCTTGCCAGCTTTTGGGCCCTGGAGGCTCTTTCCATATTCCCCAAATGGATGGAAAATCAAAAACTCATGTATTTTGATGATGATTAAATACAGCTTTCTGATACTATGTAAATAATTTTGATACTTAGTCTATGAGTTACAGGCATTTGTAAAAAACTTCAGCCTTTGTTTCCAGCAATCCTATCCATCTGAAAGCATGTGCATTTCAAAGCAGGTCTTCTGTGTGGAAGATACATTAAAAATTAAAAATAGTGTGTTCTGCCTTATCTAGCCTGTTTTTTTTTTTTTCCCCACAAGTTCTTCAAACCAGGTAACAAAAATGGTTTAGTTCTATTCTGTCAGGTTTAGTCTGATTTTTAAAATCCTATTGCAGAACTTCAGTGTTTCAGGCTGAATGGTATCAAAAAATACTTTATTAGACAGGAGTGCTCTTTGGAGCTTCAGTCATCGGAATGTTCTTCTCAGTTCTAGCTTTTAACAGCTTGTTTCTATGACATGTAAACTTCTACCACTGGGATTTAGCATGCCTAATTTGTTCAGCATATAGATACCAGCTCAGTCAATAAACAACTCTTTTTCACTGTCATTTTTTCCACCTTCTTGAATCTTACTGCATTTTAGTATTTAATTCCAGGTAATTTTTCTTTTTAAACAAACAAAAAGCATGCAAAACTGCATTTCCTTGTGGGGCACATGTAGAATGCATCCATGTTATCAGAGTTGTAGGAACATGTCAGTTTCTACAGAAGAAAAGATGCAGCTTTTGCCTCAAGATCACATGGATTTACTTGAATGGTGGAGAGTAGATTTTATTTCTGAATCCCTTTAAAAAAAATTAAATGCTGTCCTGTGAAGCTGGATTAGCCCAGACTGAGACACCAGGCTGCAGTTCCCAGGATGGCCATACATACACAGGAATCACCAGGGTGTGTTTCACAGCTGGAGCAGGGAGAGGCTCGCATCTTTATCTTTCCTTCTTCCTTCTCCTCTCCTTTTTCCTTTGTCCTGCACTGTGATGGTATTTCTTTGTCCATCTCACTGTCCTTTTGCCCGTACCTGTCTGCATCTGCTGCTCAGTCCTTTTCCCTTGCTGTACTCTTCTCTTTATAACCCTCTGTCCTGCTGCCCATCCCTCTCCTTCTCCATCCCTCTGCTGCACCTTCTCCCCACATCCACCTGCCGTGGTCATTTTCTCTCTCTGTCCTTGCTTCCCTCTTTTTCTCTGTATCCCTCTGTCCTTCCTGTGTGTTTATCACTCTGTCTTTTTATTTGTCCTTCTTGTATACCTTTTTATTCCCTTGTTAGGAAAATTAATCCACAAACATCAGAGGTTAATGTCCAAAAAGGAGACAGAGGAGTCCTTTTTTTTTGTTTTATTCGAATAAAGGGAGAGGCCATGGGGCATCCCCTGGGATCTCTCAAATTTTTGGAGGATGCAGCCTCCTTTTTATCCTGGTTTCCCGGCCACATTTCCCTTCTCTCTTTCCCCATTGGCTGAGGTACTTGAGAGGTACAGACTCCCCAATACAGACACCTGATACTGAAGATTTCCCTCTAATGTATAACCTTCCCTTTTAATTTTTAATTGATACGGAATTTAGGGGGTTTTCTTCCTCATTGTTTCTTTCATCTTTCAATGTCTTATTTCATTGATCAGCAAACCTAAACTTTATTTGTAAAAGCAAATACCTTTTCTATTCATCAATCAGTGGAATACTTCAGATTGTTTCTTTTATCTCACAGTGCTAGTTTTATCTACCAGCAGACCCACAGCTTGTTTGTAAAGACAAATCTGCTATTCCTCTTACCCTGTTGTTCTGTCCCGCTCCCTGTGCCATCGCTTTTCACTGGATCCTTCTGTCCCGTTCCCTGTCCCTATTCTTTTTTAACCCCTCTCAGTCGTTCTGCCCATCCCCCAGCTGTTTTTATTTCATCTCCATTCTGCACCCTGTTCTTCCCTTTCTTCCTGTGTGCTCTCTGCTCCCATTCCCGGTTTGTCTGTCCCTGGTGCTCCCATGGCGCTGCTGGATGGGCCCGTGAGCGCAGGCTGGGATCCCGGGGCTGCAGCCGGCGGGGCCCTGCAGCAGCAGGGACGGGGGCAGGCAGCCTCAGCCGCTGCCCCAGCGCGGCAAGGGAGCGGGAGCCGCGGCCCCAGCCGGGCACAGTGACCCTGCGCTCCAAGGTCCCTTCCAACCCAGGCCATTCCATCATCCATGCAAACACTGCAATATCTCCATGTGTATGGAGCAAAGTTTATAAATACAGGGATGTTTTGATAACACTTGGGGTTTGTTGACATTTCTATTAATGATTGTTAAAATCATGAGGGGAGATAACAGGACAGATAGGAAAATGGAGTTTGTCCCTATACTTATTTTTATTTATTATTTATACTCATAGACATGTTTATCAGCTTTATATGGATATGTGTATTATGTATAATGTATTATGTTTATGGGTGAGACACACAATCTTTATGAATCTGCCAGGCTCTGGGGAGATTTATTTCCTCAGAAAATGATGATTCCAATGCATATCATGGTAGGCATTGGTGTAGTGTGGGATGGTACTGAGTATTACCTAAATGGGTGCTTCAAAGTGAGATACCTGCTCTTGCACCTTGTTAAAAGAGGGCCTAATTCTAGGAAATAAAACTGTTTGTCTGTCCCACATGAGTTGCAAATTTCTCCAGTGTTGTGGTGTCGCTCTTTGGTTTAATAAAGAGTGAGTTTTCTTGTAGTACTGACTTAAATAAAACAACTGCAAAATACTGACATAATTTAGTTCCACATCACAGCATTTTAGAGTTGCCATTTTTTGATTTGGTCTCACTCTCTCTGAGCAAATTTTGTAACAATTACAGTAGACATTTTTACAGTATTGAACACTTTTTTTCTTGATTCCTGTCAACAGTAACTTCTCCTGTACCATCCCTTGTGATGGTTTATGGGCTGTTTGGCTTTTTTAATGAAAATATTTACAGCCATTTTTGTCCACAGTATTTCTGCCTTTCACTAACATTTTCAAATTCATTAAACCTTAAATTTATTATTTTATATGATATATATGTATTTCTTTTTTTTCCTATGCATAATTATCTTTGTTATCTGAAACTTGTATTTCATGTTAAATCCCTCTTGCTCCTCATAATTATCATATGTTTTTCACCTTCAGCCCATGACCTTTTGGTGTCTTATTTATGTTGATATATTATGTGATTTGCCCAATTTCTTTTCATATAATTTCTTACTAAACCTGCCCAGAATGTACTGTATTATTGTGCTTGTGAAATTCTTCTGTGGGTAACGATGGACTCATTGTGTCAGTAAAACCTTATTCCCACAGAAAGTTCTAGCAGCCTACTACTCATTCCCACAGAAAGCACTTGGAACTACAAATGCAAAAGCTCGGCCCCAGTCCAAAGTGCTTTTCATTGCCCAGCTCCCCGCTGCCCCCGGTTCCAGGGATGCTGAGGAGCACCAGCAGATGGGGCTGGAACGCTGCAGAGCGAAGCGCTCCAGCGCAGAGGGAACAGCGGCACGGGGCAGTGTCGGTGGGTTTGAGCTCCCGCTGAACTCTGCTGCCCTTTGCAGAGGAGGAGGCCGTGCTGCAGGAGGAGCCAGGAGGCAGAGAAGAGGCACCGCAAGTTGTGGATTTGGAGCAGCTGGTGCCCGTGGGGGGCGTGTTTCACATCTCTGCCCTGCAGCTGCCGCCCCAGGCCCAGGACGTCGGGGACTGGACCATGGTGGAGGTGAGGGAGGGCAGGGGTCAGCCCTGGTGCCCCCGAGGAGCTGCTCCTGAGGTTTGTCACTGCTGTCACATGCACTGCACACGAGTTCCTGACAGCAAACTGACCAGGCAAGGTTTGCAAATCATCAGTTTTTCACACGTGAAAGGTGGAAGCACAGTGGTACCAAAAACCACTGCTAGTTCAGCTCCAGGCTCTTCAGGCTGGCTGAGGACTGTGGGCACTGGGTTCTGGTTTCCTCTAGCACTGACCTACCCCACAGAGGGCACTGTGAAACTGGAAACCTTCAATAAGCAAAATTCCCAAAAAGCCAAACGCAGAGGGCAGAACTGTGGTGGGCAGGGGAAGAGGTCCAGGATGTTCACTCCCAGCCCTTGTGACCTCCCCTTCCCTCTGGCACTGTGGGGACAGTGGAATTACAGCTGCCTCTGCCTCCCCTGCTCCCGGTGTCTGAGGCCGGGGCTCTGTGAGGAATGGCTGTGCCCCGCTGGGCCCTGCCCTAAGGGCGCCTGCAGCAGCACAGCAAGGGCCCAAGGCCTCCTGGTAGCGTGCTCTTCTCCTGCCTCCAAAGCTGGGCTTGGAAAGGTGCAGGATGAGCAAACCATTTTAAATGGGGGTTAAAAAGCTCTGCAGTGCTTAGATGAACTCAAAGGGAAAAACCTGCATTTTCTGATAAACCCCTTATCTGTCCTTTTCCTCTCTTGCCAAAGCTGCTCGATGTTGGATTGGAGGTGTATCCATATTCCCCAGGAAAGGCTGAAGATGGCACACAGGAAGCAGTACAGATCACCCTGAGGCTCCCTGATAATGTGATTTATTTTAAAGTGCCTGTGGTAGCCCGATGGGATCCTGCAGGTCTGAACTTAAAACATAAATTAATTTCAAATTTGAATAGGAATTTATACCTGAGTTGGATGCTTGTTACAATCTAGCTGTAAAGATAAGGGCCAGTTTGGAGCCCAGAAATAGGTTGGGGATGGCAATTTTAACAAAAAAAACCAACTAAAAATCTCCAATCAATTAATACTTTTTCAGTTTTGTTTACTTCAGCATTACTGCCAGAAGCCTTCCATGTACATCTTTCCATCCTCTTTGTCCAGGCCAACGGTGGAGAACTGATGGCATCAGCAAGATAACCTATGAAGCAGAAGAAAAGAGCATCACCTTTAGCATGGGTGACTTTTCTACAGTAGCCCTTCTGCAGGATGCTCACCTGAACCTGCCCTACCAGGCCTGGGAATTGCACCCTACTGGTGTGGATGAAGGACTCTTCACAGTTACTGCAGTCTTTGCAACCATTCAGATACAAATTAAGGTACTGTCAATAATTTTTTAATCAAATGTTTGCAGATAAAAAGCCCCATAATTATTGTCCCTGATTAAGAATTTGGGATGCTTCTACGAGAGCAATTTGACTCTCTCTTCCTTTCCAAGCACTGCACTGGTTATTTAATTTCAGTTATTTCCTATGAGAAATAGTACATTTCACATAGCACAAATGTGCATTTGCTCTGGAAAGTTTCAGTCAATGCTTTGCTGCTGGTTTTACCTTGCTGCATTCAAGCCTGTTGCACCTGTTAGAGAGCTGAAAAGTGTTCCTCTCTCCTCCCAGCTCTACCAAGAGAAATTCAGGGAGTTCTAGCAGCCTACGACTCATGCTCCTTGTTTCTTCTCAAAGTTCAAGCTACTCACTATTATCCATCTGTTCATTGGTGTATAAATCAGTACACCAATGCCATTTCTGATTCCTACACAAGGCTGGCTTTCTTCAGATCTGTAAATGAAAGGTCACAGCCCAGAGTAGCAGATGATGTGGGTAATACCCAACATAGTAAAAGTATCAATATTTGAAGCCTAAACCAGAAAGGAGCTTCCATGACCAGTAAGTTGCTTTCACTGGTTTGTACAACAGGATAATCAGTGTATGTTGTCTTCAGTAGTGGTGGAAGAGGAGGAGGTGCTTTCCCACATCACAGGGAAATGGATGAGTCCTCTTGCCCTCAGAGCAGCTTTGAAAAGAGCTGGAGTGAACATTTTCCCAGCAGAGTACTCTCCCAAGTATGTCCCTGTGCCCAGGAAGGTGAGTGCCAGAGAGGTTCCTGGTGGCTTTTCCCTGTTTTTCACTCAGGTCAGCCTTTGCTGCACTGGGAACTGCTGTGCTGCCAGCTGAGGCAGGACTGAGGAAAGCAGGCTCTGGCACTGCTGTAGCACAGGGAGGGGAGAGAGATGTGTTTGTCTGATTTGTATTGTGCCCTGCAGGCTGCCCTGGCAGAAGTGAAGGCCTATGAACAGATGGCTCTGCTGGCAGCTGCTTTTGCTTTTGCTCACAGCAAGTGGAATGGAGAAGCAGGGCCAGAGCAAGTTGTGTTCAAGGTTTGTGGAGTCCCAAACTTCCAGGGCAGGCCAGCACTGACCCCATCCCCAGTTAGAAACAATTAACTCACCCATGGTGGCTTCAGCCCCTGCCCCAGTTCTGTGTCGCAGGCTGCACCTGAGAGCTCTCAGGGGACACCAGTCTCAGCAACAAAGACACTTCCTAACGAAAATGGAACTGAAAAGTCACCAAGGGAAGCTTTAGCCAGAGCTGGGGTGACAGAGCTTCATGCTCTCCAGAGGCCCTTTGAAAATCAGCTATCTGCTCTGCCAGGTGTTTAAAGAACAGCTGGGACTTTCTTCCTGCCTGTAGGGTTTCTTTTGCTCCCTGCTGCAAAGGAAGCAATGAGCAACCTCTGCTGGTTTGTCTCCACCTGTGAACTAAAACACATGGTTAAAACTTCTCCCAGCCAGACAAACGCTCCCAGGTGTGGCTGGAGAAAGGCAGCACACCCCACTGTGAGAGCTGCAGTGGCTGTCTCACTGTCAGGTTAAATGCGTGTGACACTCAAATATTGGAATTTGTGCTCTGACAATGGCACAGGCTTCACCTCAGTGCATTTCTTCCTGCAATAGGCAAGTGAACATCTCACAGCAGATTCTGCCAAAGGCAACCACTGGTCTCTTTTGATGTTCGATGGTGAGAAAGTGCAACACCTCAAGCTCACTGAAACCAGTGTAGCTTTTTCAGAAGAGGTGGAAGAAAAGTCCGAATTTCACTCCACACTCTACCATATGGTCAAGGATTCTGCCAGCAATGAAGCCATGGATAAAGTGTAAAGAGCTGGGTGCCTGTTCATTGATTCTGTATATCAGCTGCTCCTTGATACCAGAGTCTTAGCATTCTCTTAGAGACTACTGCATGCTTTCCTTCAAAAATTTATTATCAAAAGCTTTCAACAAAGTTACATTTCAAGTCTTAAACCCTTTTCTAGTCAAAACATTGAAACAGGTTCTGAAATGCAAACAATTTTATCTTTGTTCAAGCAAAATTGATTCTTTATTCAATTGTGGCCAGACCACCTTGACATGTTTATTGTTAGCTACATTCAAAATTGCTGTTCTTTTGTAAACCTCAGTAGAGCTGAGATCCTTTTAGCTTCTTTTAAAGATGACTTTTGTCAGAATAGGAAAATTTTTTTTTCATTTCAAGTCATGCTTTAAAGAAAAAAACTTCATCTGTCCCCCCAAAAATACCCACAACCCAACAAAACAAACCCAGACAAATAACCTTAAATAAGGCCAGCTTCAGCTCCTGTCCTGCAGAGCACAGCCCTGGCAGCAGAGCCAGGGTTATACTGGGGGAGGGCCGAAGTGCCGCAGTCTTATGCAGGGCCACAGCAGCTGCTGCAGCGTCCTCCAGGCATTCCCACTGCACACAGGGGCTGCTTCTGCTGGCCTCTGCAGGGACAGCCCCACCAGGAAGCTGGTGAGAGCAGCCAGCAGGACCAGGATGGACATGGACGCCCAGAGGGTTTTGTTGGCGTTGCAAAAGGAAGCCTTGAGGTGGGACGCCCGCACTGACATCGAATTGTACCTGGGCAGGGCAGGAAAGCACAGAGCCCTTCAGGGTTTCCCCAAAACGTGCAACTCTTCCCACCCCACAAAGCCTTGGAGAAAACTAGATCCCACAAACATTAGGAGTGGCAGGTTGTTACTGTTTTGGGAGCTGTGCAGGGGGAGCTAAACTGTTCTGCATTTAAAATACAGTCAAGGAAGCAAATTCTTGATAAGCTGGCCCAGCTCAGCCATCCACCCATGCTCCCTGTTCCTCACACTAGCTCTGAAGAGAATTCACAAAAACTGCCTTGCAAGAGCAGCAAAAAATCTTGCTCCTAGAAAGGACTGAAAGTCCTGGCCTTTTGTTTGAACCCTCTTCTCAAGTGCACCTCCCAAACATGCCTTTAACTTGTGAAAGAAACTTACATTGACTCCAGGGTCCATTTGGGTGGGTGTTTTCCTTTTTCAGAGACACTTTCCTTCCTAGTTGGTTGTTCCTGTACTTCAGCAGGTGATTCCAACTGCTCATTCCTGTAAATGAGAATCAACAGCTCCAAAGCTTTGCCAAATTCACAACAGCTTGGCTTTATAGCCCTGACCAGGTGGTGACTTAAAAGCTCATTTAAAACTAAACCAGCACACCTGGGAGGAGGCTGCCACTGAACTTACTTGGTTTCAAAAGGCTCCTCTTCATACTCCGCCCAGGAATAGGTGCTGAGGAACCTCTGCAGTGAAGGACGCTTCTCGTTCTGCTTCACTCCTAGCCTGCCCCTGCAAGGTGTTAAACACATTTGTCTGATTTTCCCCAGCAGATAGAGAGCAGAAAAATCAGAAATTTAGCAACAGCCTACTCATTTGGTTAACCACAGACAAATAACTTACAAATTTAATTGCTTAAAATTAGGACCATTTAAAAAAACCCCAAATGAAATCAAACAAAACTACAGATCCAAACACTGTAGATATTTAGATTTCACATTTTAGTTCTAAAACAAGAAAGTTGTGGGATTTTTTAAAGCTCTCAATGCTCAATAAATAAAAAAGATGAGCTCACAAGGCTCATTTACCTATTATAGCACATAAAACTAATGTGAAAGGTATAGCCTAAACATTATTGTACCCCAAGATACTCCATAAACTGCTTACTACAGGCACAGTTAGAGTTGAAAAATATTTTGCCCCATTCAAAGACAAGCCCAGGTGACTTTACCAACTGCTTGATCTCCTGCTGAATCTGTCACTCCATTCATCCCCATCAGGTTCATGGAACTGGGCCTGGAGGAAAAATTTGCCACATTTACTGCACTGGCATTCTGATGCTTCATCCCAGCCAGTTTTGGGGAGGTGAAGCACCTCTGCATCCCTCCAGCGGCCCCTACTTACCAGTGGCACCCCAATCCCTGCATTCCCAGCGCTCCTGGGCACTGTTGCAATGCTAACTCTCCGCAGGGCTGACGAGGGCTACACAAATAAGAGGCATTACTGGCTCTTAGCAAGGCACAACTGGGTTACCCACTGAGCACACAAAATACCATCTGGTTTGTACAGGCTATATAAAAAAAGAGATGCTGACGCCTAGCATGAAGTGACACACAAAGAATCCAATCTCAAGTGCAGATCAATCAGATCTTTCAAGCAGCATCTTTCCACAGTAAGTGCTTTCTGCCCACCTGAGTGAGGCTGGCTGCACAGCTTCTAGCAAAATACCAACACTGAAGGTAACTAAATTCCCCTAACCTGGCTCACAGGAATTCCTACATTCAGCAGTTTGAACTGCTCCCATATTTTTGTGCTAAACCCTCCTTTAATTCCAAGAGAACCACACATGAACAGTATTTCTTAACCAGTGAGTGAGAGCCCAACCACTTCTCCTTCATCTTCTAAGGGGGACCACTTAGAAGGTTGGTGGGGTGCCTGAAAAGTAGATCCTCATGTTTGATGACACCAGCCTATATTTGTGACAGAAAAGCACCAAGTCAAGCATGCAGCAGAGCACCAGCACATAAAACAAAAAAACCCCACACATACACTTAAATTTTTGACATTTAATGTAAGGACCATTACCTTAAAGTTAAAAGGACCTGGTAGCTTCTTATTCATAGATTCATCTGTGAAGAGATCAGACATCAGAGCTTTACAGGAGGATCTTGCTGCTTACAGGAATGCAGCGAGTTTAATTTGCAGCCTAAGGTCTGACTTTCTGCAGTGTTTAAGCAAAGCACTCTCAGAAAGCAGAAATGAGGTCTCAGGAAAAAGCTTCCTATTTCATTAAATAAGTTCATAACATTCACACATTACCCATGCTCTGCAAGCATCAACTTCTGTCACTATCATCAAATATATTCCATTATTGAGGTAGTGTCCTGTTACAGGACTGTCTTTCGCAGTCAGGACTGCAATCCAAAAGGCTCCTGCAAGGATTTTATGGTGTGGAAGACTTCCCTTTTGGCACTTAAACATCACATCCTATTTTTCTGAAGAGTTTAATACTGGCAAAGCTACAAGTGCACAACACTGGCTGCAAACCTGGCAGCTTAGAAGGGGAAATAGAGGCTGCCCTGCACTTAAGGGGTTTGTAATTTCCCATGTAGAAAGGGTGCAGGCTGGAGAGAGCAGCCAAAGCTCAGCTATGTAGAAATAGCTATTGTGAACAAGCTCCTAAGCTTACTGCTCACAAGGAATAAGATTATCACCAGCACATGCCATGCACTTTGCTGAAAGTCAGGACATTCCTGTGTACTTGCAGTGGTCCCCCCCACACACCCTGAGACCCATGACAGTTTAGGTGCAAGTTTAATTTCAGAGAGCTGCTTTTAATAGTGTTAATAGATGGCTGTTCCCCCCCCCTCCATTTTTAGAAGAGATGACAAAACCACCATATAATTCTGTCACCTAAGATGTGGAGGGATTATATGACTACTCTGCAGCTATAAGGGCCTGTATGGCAGGTGCTAGAGAGGGGAAAGAGGCTTTTCCTAGTTACCTCTGTCTCCAAGAGAGCTGAAGGATCTCTCGTTCTGGAGCAGGACCTGCTTGAGCTCCTCGAGCTCGGCATGCTCTTTGGCGTACATGCGCTTCAGGTTCTCCACATGCTGGATCATCACCTCCACAGCCTTGCTCACCCGGCTTTCCTGAGGAAGCAGGGAAAGCAGCAGCTCTCAGGAACTGCCTCATGTCTGGAGATTTCCCCCTCAAGCATCTACTGTCTGCTAGCTCACTTTTATCCTCCCTTTCAAAGCTTCACTACAACCCCTGTCCTAGCACATGGTACACAGGTTTCATTTCTCTGGGGATCACTCTTGTAAAATAAATCAACCAATCTTCAGTTTGCCAGGCTCTTATAACTCATCATCATCACTTCCTCTGATCCGCAGTCTCAGCTGCCGCCATGCATTTGCTGATATTGCCAAGTCATTTTCATGCTGCTCTGGGGTATTGTACACAACTACACCTAACATTTGAGCAGGACTGTGTCATTTTCCATAGATTTGGCTGATTAGCTACCCTTTCCATAAGGCACAGAACCACCTTTGCAGCATCAAGGCCATTGTTACTACACTGCTTGGTATTCTGTACTTTCACTGCTGCAAAGTCTTTATTGTTTTTTTCAACCAGAACCTTATTTCTGCTGTGGGTTTTTGCACAATTCTAGTGCAGCATAGCTGCTCTCAGTGCCTGGGATTCCTTATAAGAACACAGAGAGAAGAGAAGGCCAGGACTAAGCTGTTCTGACCAGTCCACACTACACACACCAGATTCCCAAATGTAATCCTGGAACCATAAGCACATCAAGATGCGGCTATCCCTTTGCAGCTAGAAGCTTTTAGCTTTGTACAAAGCACTTTTAGATGGAAAGTGTTACCTGATTAATAGCTCCCAACATCTCTGCTCTGCTGGCAACTCGAGCTGCATATTGGCTAAGGAACTGCAGGCTTTTCTGCAGCTTCTTAATGATTTCCTGTGCCTGGTTATCTTCTTCACACAAAGGAACTAAAGCCTAAGAGCACACATTGGTAAGAAAATTGGTGTGAATTATTAACAGAGAATGAAGGTTGAGCTGATGACACTGAGGAGCTGCATTCAGGCCCACATCAACCTCCTTAATCAGTGTAACTTGGATGGAGACCTCCAGTGGGCAGAGACTGGAACATAAAAGCAGCTGAAGCAGGAGTCAGATGTTTGTGCAACAGAAAAATTCCCTGCTGCCTGAGCATGCAATACACTTGGATCAGAGTTACCCTTCATAATCTCTCATATTTCAACTGCATTCCTCCAGAACTTCATATTTGCTCATCATGTATCCCAGGCACACACCCCCAACTTTAAAGAGCTGTTTTAAGAGAGACACTCACATCTACTTATCCCATCTACCCAACCAGCCCTGGCCATACCTCTAACATATTCACAGCATTTGTGATCTCCTTTTTCAAGTTTTCTTCAGCCAGGTCTCGGGACCTCTCTTCAAGCTTCACTCTTTTGTCCAAGGTAAACAAGTCACACTTAAAACCTAAAGACAGCCTCAGAAATTCAGCCTGTTGTGGGAGAAAAGATTTCAGAGGAATCCAAGTGATGCAGACATTTAAGTAGATTTGGACACTGACACGACATTTGGGGCTATACCTGTGACCAAAGTTTAGGAGAGATACAGAAGAATAAGTGAACATGACCCACTTCCTTAAAGCAGGTCTTCCCATCTGTAGTGATGGTGGGAATGTTCTGCAGCCAGAAGAGGTGACATCCTGGCAGCACACTGTGCCATCTGTGCCTTTTGACAAAACTGTCTTAAATCAGCACATTCTGCCTGGGACGAGGTCACAGCTATGCTCCTTCAAGCTTGCAAACAAATGTCACAGTAGTGACAAGTCTTTGTTAAATTTTACAGATTTCCACCTTTCTCCATCCCATCTCCTGCAAAAATTTCCATTAGACTTGGAAAGATTTCAGAAGTTAGCCTACAGAAATACATCCAGTTTAAGCTGGATCATTCTTTTACGTAGGAGGAGTTTATCTACAAGATCTGATGTCTGAAATACTTCAGGATACAAGCAGTTGAGACTTACCTCCACTTCCTTCTCATTTGGAGAGTCACTGTAAGGGAAGAAAGAACCATGGAACAGACTGTGGCTTTAAATTCATACCTGCAGGCAATCACTGAAAGTCAAAACACTTACAGCTCATTTTGCTTGGTTTTATCTCCTTTAATGCCACCTGCAGTGGGTGAACTCCCTGAGAAGAGACCAAAAAAACCCATTTTCAGACCAAAGTGAAAAAATAGCCTCCCCAAACCAACCTGTGAGACACTTTTAAGCTTCCACAGAACCCCCTGTTCAAGATTTCCAGTGTTAGGCTCTCACCACTGAAGAGAACTCGTGTGCCTCAGGGTCTATTTGTTGTGAGGCACCACAGCACTGCCACCTGTACAAAGCCCCAAAAGTCAGTTGTTCAGGGCACTTCAGCTGGCATCTTATTAGCACAGAAATGGTTAATTGAAGGTTTTTGCTTCAGGATGCTATGCAATTTACTACCTCACCAGCTTTTAATGATCTCCAAAGGCAAAAGAGGAGGTGATTTGAAAAGTAGGTATATCTAAGGAGAAACAACATCCTGCTCCTCTATACCATGGATAGAACAGAAATGCTTCTTTTACAAATCTTTGGGGAGAACAGGAGTGCCAAAACTGTTTTAAATACCCCAACTCCTTTGCAGCTAAAAATTTTCCTCCTGTCTAGAGGAATGTGGAGCTGGTTAGGTCAGTATCTGCAGAAATCAGAGCAGCAGATTCTGCATGACACCACTGTTCTTCTAGTCATTGTGATCTCCAACTGGAGGTACCAAGCCCTAAAAACAAAAGCCTCTGATCACACTTGGTGTGGGACAGGCGACTCCCGGCATCTCTCTCCACAGCTCTGGACTTAGCTTGTGCTCCAGTAACATGAAGGTGTCCAGCAAAACCCCCTTACCTTTCCTGCTGGGAACCACAGCTAGCGCTTCCTCACTCCGCTCTTTGTTATTTTTCTTTTCCTGGTCCACTTCCTAAGGGCACATCAGAGCAGTCAGAGCAAGGGAGCAGCCACACCACCCCTGGAGGGGCCTCTCCCCTCCTTTGTTACTGCTCAGCCAACCCAGCTGGGCTTTTCACTGTCACCAGCACTCTTACCAGGTTTTGCTTCAAAACATTTTGAAACACAGGCTTGTGTTCTTCCGTGGCCAGGGAGTATTCCCTTGTGATCTGACTTGGTTCTGTGAAAAACATTCCCAAATCCAAATGTAACAATTAAGAAAGTACACCCAGCTTCCAACACCCACAATTTTAGCCATGGGCCAACCCAGCTAAAAAATTGCACCAAATGCCATGAAAGACCACTGAGAAAGAGAGGAGGCAGCAAAGAACACTATAAAGACACATAGGAAGAAGTATGATAATTATGATTGGAAAAAATCCCCATAAGAAGTGTTATATGTCTACAGCTGAGAATATAATGTACTTCCTGTAGTTAAAGATGCAGGAGTTACAGTAATATTCCCTTGGAGAAATAAGTTTTATTATTTTGCTACTGGCACGGAGATTTTTTTTGTTGTTGGTATGCTTGCTTTTTAAAGAGGCAGCTTTTAATTAGCATTTATACCATTAAAAACATTGAGAATATTTTGTTTTCTTCTCTGTTTACACAGCCACACAGCTATAAGCCAAAGAAATAGCACAGGGAAAAAAAACCCCAAAAACCCAAAACCACAAAAACTCCAGCTTTAGGTTGGAAGCCTGCAAGGGGAGATTTATCAGCTCTAGTATTGGGAACACTTTTCAGAGATGTGCAACAAATAGCTGGATTCTCAGACTTTAAAGCTATTGAGACTTCTTTAAATTTGTTCTGCATATCTGCTTCCTCTTAGCTAAAGGCACATGGATCACATGAAAATTAACAGTAGAGGGAAATTAGTAGAAAGAAAATGCTTTTAAATGAAGGGACAGAATTAGATTTCAGGAAGATAGTACTGAGGAAAGAAACTGTAGTCTTCTATTGAGGTAAAGATTAAAAAGATATTATAAACAAACACACACAGGTATTCTGTGCTGCTTGTTCAGATCAGCTTCACAAAACCAGCTTAAAATACAGTGTGTACAGACGCTCCAGTTTTGTTTTGATTTTATAGTTTTTCAGTGGAAGAAAACCATGAGAGCTGGTAAAAATCTGGTGGGTGTTTATGGCTCTAGCAAAGACAGAACAATATTCAAATGCCTCTAACCCTCATCTCACTTCTTGACCCATCCAGCATCTTGAGCAACAGCCTTGAACAAGAGGAAAGTGCTTAGTGGCACTGTTGAACTAAATAACTGTTTAAACCCATAAAAACATGTTGCTTTCTCTTGTCAAAATGGTCTGGGATTTTGTACCCACTTGCTGTTTTACCAGCTGAGCACACCCCAAGGCCTCACCAAGTTGTTTCATGCTCCCTTGCCTGCAGTGCTGTGGTAAGAGGGGTAAAAAACTTTATTCCTACTCAGCTTCACAGAGGCTTGAGAGCACTGGCAGGTGAAAACACTTGCAAAAATAGAAATTCTCATGTTGTTGCTCTTACTCAGCTTCCTCACTCCAAAGATGTGCTGGAAGCAAACCGCTTCCTCAGAGGGTGAGCAACAGGCAGTGCAGCAGCCACCATACCTGCCACGGGAGCAGCTGGCTCCTTACTGCTTCTTGTCTCTGCTGCCACAGAAGTTGGAACATCTTCCCCTCTCTCATGTAAGCCCTTGGATGAGCTTTCCTCCATAATAAGGCAGCCTGCAACACCAGACAGCAGAAACACAGCTTTCTTTGTTCAGTAAACACACAGACTTGGACACATCCAAGACTCCCAGTGCCCCAGGTTAAGGACTCACCTGGTACCAGTGCTGTGCTTTCCACTGAGGATGCAAGAGCTTCTTGGGCTGATGGTAAGTGATCACTGCCAAAACAAAAACCTTTCAGATACTGATCCACAGGATACAGATCTTAATAAAGTCTGAAATCTTGTGCAAGACCTGACCTGGATGCGATCAGCATGGCTGGTGGTGTTGACTCCTCACAATCAATCTTCAGAGAGAGAAAGAAAAGAGTGAGCATCAGAAGGTCAATGCCAATATAAAACTTGTATGTCAAAACTTTAACTTTCCCAGTTGTGCTTAAACTATTCCAGCAGTGAAGAACTAGCTGGTAAGTTCACAGATTCACCCACTAGTCTAAAGCCATCTCAGGAATGTTGTACTCAGAGAGGTGTTTTTGTTCCCCACTCTGTGGTTGGCTCCTAACTCACATCTTCAATGACCAACAAATATGTTACTGCACCACCAACTGTTCCATCTTAACTCTGTGCATCAGGAGAGGTCCATTTTCAGGGTCTGGAGCCCAAAAGCTACAAATGAGGTGCACAGAGCTTCACCTGGCTGTAGAGCTCAGACTCATTTGGTAAATATAAAAATGCCAATAGTCACAGCATGAGCAAGCAGATGGTTCAGAAAACTTGAGTGCTGTGTTGTACATCAATGTTATATATGACAATTACCCAGCCCCTTCAGAGGCCTCAAGCCTCCCTGGTGTGCAAGCAGCAGAGGAACAAAGCAATTAAAAGCTGGCAGTTTTGCTCATGTTCCTCTAGTTGCCACAGTGTGGTTTTGGACCTGAGCCTTATCACATCACAGACAAAACCAATATCCTCTTGAGGCTTTGAATTTCAAGGGAGGTGCTATTTGTGAAATATCCCTCTTCTGCATTTCACCCTAGAAACTCCAGCTCGCTCATTCAGTTGTTGGGTTGGTCTCTCTTTATGGCTGAAAATGCAGGGGGGGACTGATGAGGTTTAAAGGGTTAAGTTGGTAACGACTTGTGCTGAATTACACCCACTGTTGAAGAAAAGCACTGAACAGAAAACAAAACCAGCCCAAACCCCCTCCTCTCTGCAAGAAGAGAAGGAAGGAGGGCAAACAGCTCCCTACAGCAGCTAGCACTCAAGAGCACTACTAAAGTGTGTGTGGAGAAACAACAGAAAAACCACATTAGCAAGTGATTGCCTGTGTTCTGGTATCTCTCCTACCCCCTTCAAATGCCCTCAGAGGACACAGGAAACCCAGCAAATGAGAACAGGAGGTATCCAAGGGCCCTGGTCATTCCTAAGAGTGACCAACCGCTCCCAGCATTAGGAAGTGCCTTTTCCCTCCTCCCTGCCCTGTCAGAGCTGGGCTGCTCTTGCACAGCCCTGGCCCAGCCAGGTGGATGCTTCCCCTAATGCAAATTCAGGCTATTTTTATTATTGGTATTTGAATTCTCTCAAGTTGAGGAAGTGCAGCAATACATTTGCCTTGTTCAGGCCATTGGGTCTGCAGAAGTATTGGGGAGGGAGAACACCATCATGTTAGAAAGGTAAGAATTCTAAAGGGCTTTTAAAACTAACACACAGTGCCCAAGCAAACTGAAAAGCCCTTGCATCACCTAGAACTGAAATGACACATTATGCTACATTACCTGTACCTGCCCAGATGGGCACATGGTCAGTGATTTCTGTTTGCAATGAAGGAAACCCCTTAATTCAGTTTTTAAAACCCTAAGCTGGCTGTCAGGATTGTATACTCCCAGGGATTCCACAGAAAGGGGAAAAAAAATCCTAATTAAAGAGAAACACCACATTCTAGATTTCTTAATAAAATAGAATCACACAATGGTTTGGGTTGGAGGGGACTTTAAAGATCAAAGTTCCAACACTGATGTCCAAGGGACATCTTCCACTATCCCAGCTTGCTCAGACCAACATCCAACCTGGCCTTAGACACTTCCAGGGGTGAGGCAGCCACAGCTTCTCAGGGCAGCCTGTGCCAGGGCCTCCCCACCCTCACACTAAAATCTGTTGGCACAGAGTGTTGGAGAATGGCACACTCCTTTAATGAGGAAGAACAGCCAAAGAAGATCCTGAAGCCCATCCCTAATCACTTTTCCCACCTCCATCCCTCTAGCATAATTCCAAGGGTTCTCTATCTCATGAATTCTGGCCACAGACTTCTACAACTCTCCCCCAACAATCATTAACATTTGGAAGACCCGTCTGGTTTTCAGGATGTGGTACAACTTCCACATTTATAAAGCCAAACAAGAACAAAAAGCCCAAGTTTCATTTGGCTCTCAAGTGCTCCTTTATTAAGTAGCCCCTGAACTTCTACAGTGACATTGATTTGACACAAATAATTTGAGTTAATTACAAGCTGATCTGCTCAAATACATCTGCAACTGTGGAATAATAAAACTCCAAAGAAAACTAGGGAGACTTTTTGTACTGAACAAGTATATGCAGCTTTTCCTGTATGCCAGTGTTTAGGACAGATACTGGGCACAGCCCATTTGCCTTTTCTCTGGGGCAAGCTTAAACATTTTCATTTCCCCCCTTCAGAAAAGTGATAACAAGGATGGAGACATTTTTGAGCCCCGCTGGAATTACAGAAAGCCCCAGAGCAACAAAGCACAGATGTTTCACACACCTTTGCACAGCTGTGACTTCCCAGAAGGACTGGATAAAGTCAGAACCCTTGAGAGGATCCTCTTTAAGGGCACTTAATAGCAGCACAAGCTGGGAGTTCTTCACCTGCTCTACCCCAGTGTGCTGAAACCACAGAGTCCCCAGCACTCTTACTTTCTACCCACACTGCACTTTCTGCTTTGATTTACCGCTACAACCAGACCATTCTGTACTCACAGGTATCACACACCAGCCAGGTTCACCCCTGAGGCTGGCTGCTCTGTGGTCCCAAAAGGTTATTTCCAGGTTCACAGAAACCACTGATCAATATTCTTCCACCATTCCCACCAATACAGGAGTTCACAAGCTCATTAGGAGCCCTGTGTGGTGGAGCTGAGGTCTAGACTTCAATAGTGAGGATTGAGGCACAGCTTAGGTGTGCTGAGCTGCAGCTTCTCTTGCTGCTGCCACAGGGAAACTGCAGCTTGAGCTCTAGATGCAGGATTCAGGGCAGCAGCAAAGGCATAGCTGAGTACACCAGCTGAAGGAAAGCTCCCCTACAGCAAAGATGGCATTTTTCAGCTGTTACATGGTGCCTGTGGGAGGAAGTGCAAAGAAAGGCAGTACTCCCAACTGAAGCATCCTGTGGCTCCTTGCAGGTGGAGAAAAGGAGTGAAAACACTCCGTTCTTCCCTGGCAGAATGAACTGTTACTGCAGAACCAGCACTATCTCCAGCCTTGAAACCACATTTAAAACACTCCACAGCTAAAAGCATGACCCAGTTTTTGGGTCTTGTTGTTCAAGACCCAAAACATCAAGACATTTCATTTTATAACCAAGGTATTGCAGAAACATGCCCAAACAGAAGGGAACACCCCCCACAGCACCCTGCTGACTGGTGCCAGCTCCATCCACTGTGGAGCAGTGCTGATTTATAGCTGAGCCATCTGCACGTGGGTCTGAGCAAGGCACAAAATGCTCGAGCCTGTTCAAAACCACATCTTGGGCATCAGAGCCAGCACTCACCTCAGCAAGTGAAGAGTCCATCATTGTAATGGAAACAGGAAGGTCTGCATCAGTGTAGTCATCAGCAGAGCATATTTTCCACCTGGCAACACAGGCTTTATTTGCATATTGCCCAAACAACAGAGAGATAGAGTGCCCATTTTCCTTAAGCACATAACAACTGAAGTCACCACTCTCTGTGCAGTCAGTCAGCTGGTCTCTTAGGGAAGGAAAAATTCATCACCAACATCAATCCCTCCTCCCCCAAACAGCAAGCACCACCACCAGTCCTTTTCCCAGCCTCCTCCACACTGCACTATTCTACAAAAAACCAGTGGCAAAAGCTTTGAGAGCTGCTGAGTCTCTTGCTGCAGACTGCCTGCTTCTGCACCTTCAGGAACATCCTCAATTTTAAAATATTCACTGCAATTCACTTCAGCTTTCATAATCTCAAGCAGTTCAATCTCTATTTTAAAGATCTAAGGAGGCAGCTTGATAGGCAAGGACCTCAGAATTCCTACTCTAAGCTCTGCAAAACAAGAAAAGTGACTCCTCAAAGCCAATAGGATTTTGGCACCTACTGGGAACACCAATTGTTATATTGGTGTTAATTGTTGAATTAGAGTTAAACATGGAAGATAGACAAGAATGCATAAATCATGTCTCAGTTCTCCATCATGAAACAGAAACTCCATCAAGGTGTTTGGCTGGTTACCAGCAGTTCCAGTAAAGAATTCTGGTAGCTGTGAATAGAAGCAAAGTGCTGCCCTGGATCCCCATGGCCTGATCACCAGGTGTCCAGTACTCCCTCTAAGGGATGGCCCTGCAGCTGAACCCAGCACATGGAATCTGCTAGACCCTGTTGACTCTTCCCCCCTTCACCACAAAGGTTATTACATCACCTTACCTGCATCCTCCTGAGGTCACATCTGAGCTGGACATGTATCCCACATTGTGCCTCTCCAAGGTGCAACTGCCAGAGCTCTGCCTGCAAGGCTGGTACCAGCTGTGCCCAGGAGGGTTATTTGGACAGGAGGTCTCCAAGGTCAGAGCATCTGGTAAGGACAAGCATGAAGAGAGGTGGTCCTTGGCAAAGTTGGATTTAGTTACAAGTTTTTGGGTAACTCTAAAATAATTAAGAAGCAGACCAACCAAGCAGACATTTATAATGAGGCAACTTCTATCTTGGTAAGAAAGGCTTTGGTTGTGTGGCCTCAACTTGTTCTGTAGATGGAGAGTTTGGCAACATGTAGCCAAGAAATATTTGCTTCCATTCCCATAATTCCAGGCAATAATGCCTGGAATTACACTTGAACATGTATATTCTGTGTGAGAAGAACCTCTGTGTGGTAACAGCTCACTGCTGGGAGAAACATTTGTGTGTGAAATCCCAAATGCATCACCCTGCAACTCTGCAGCCCTGCAATGCATGGCTGTTAGTGGCTGCTTTTAATCCTCATGAGTCTTGAGAGATGCAGGGAGAAGTTCAAACAACTCAGGAGTGCAGAAAAAAGCAACTAGTACAATCTGCTGGGAAAGGTGGGGTGGTCCAACCTGGAAAAGAGAAGGCTGAGTGGACAGTGGCACAAGGCTGCCCCAAGCAGCTGTGGCTGCCCCTGGATCTCTGGCAGTGTTCCAGGCCAGGCTGGATGAGGCTCTGAGCAACCTGGGATAGTGGAAGGTATCCCTGCTCATGACAGGGGGATGGAATTAGCTGATCTTTAAAGTCCCTCCCCAAACCATTCTCTCACTCTATGCTTTTATTCTCAGTAGGTCTGTTACTGCTCAGGTTGCTAAACCAGGACTCAGCTCAGCAGTCAAGGAGCAGGACATCCCAGGATGTGCCAGTCAGAGGGAATGGGAAGAACAGAACTCACACCCTCTGGGCCCAGACTGACAAGCATCCTGTCAGGAATATACTTGGATGTATGATTTATACCAATAGTTCCTGAAGATTTTGGAAACAGTCTGCCAGGTTGACAGCCACCTCTTCAGGCCTTTCACTGCAAGCACTGTAATAATGGTTCAGATTCCTGGATTACATGCAGAAATAGGTTAAAGCCCACAACAGATGTTCCACATTCCAGCAGCACACTCAGCACTACTGAGACTGTTCTGTCAACTCTCTCTATTTCAGGTGACAGACAAATATCCAACACTACCAGGTCTTACCTAGCAGAGAGGAATTGTGCCTGCGTGAAGCACCCAAGGGCATTGCCCAGGGAAAGTCAGAGTACGAGGTGGGTCCTTCATTCCATGGTCTTTTGGAGCAGTGGAGCTGCTAATTAAAAAAAAAAAGTGCTTCTGTTTCACTGCACTGAATACATTAATGCCACCAACTCCCCCCACAAACAGGCATCTGCGTAATGTGACACCAACAGTTACACAAATACATCTTCTGTGGCTTTTTTGTCTAGAAAAGCAGAAGAACTCATATCTTTAATGGGCAGAACAGTTACAGGAAGAGGCAGGATAATGAAATTTTGCACTTGCAACAAAACGTGTTGGTTCAAGCTAGGTCTGGAAATAAATCCTACAAAACCAGGCAAGATGAGCCTGAGAGGAGAACCAAGTAGCCACTCAAATTCTGTGAAGGGGGTAAAAAGAAAAAAAAGAAAATAATCCAAAACACACTATTTCAGCCAAGCCAAGAGGTGTCATCTGAAGATGGCATCTGAGAAGACTCCTGAAACAACATGTGCAGAGCTGTTTTTGACCTAAGGTTGCTTCAACAATGAAAAATAGAAAAGAAACTGGAAGAAGTGCCATCTTCAGACTCTGATCCTTCTCAAAAAGCAATTTAGCTCATATTTGTTGTGCTTCAGAGGAACCCAGCTTTGCAATAAAGTTTGGAATATGTTTTTGTCCACATGTAAACACCTGCATGCACATACACAGATATCGAGCTCAAATTACTTTTAAAGAATTCTTAACTCAAAGTTTCTCATGAGGAACATTATTTCCCTGAGGTGATGAAGGGAAAAAAACCCACCCAAATAAACCCAGCATCCTCTTTTAAGAGGCTCAGCAATGATCACAAGCACACTTACCTTCCCTTTTACATGTGCAGCTATCGTGGGCAGCAGAGCGCAGTCAGACTCTGACTCTGCACAGCACTGTTGTAATAGAGAGAGTTTAAGGCAGGCAGGTAAGGAAAAAAAACTTTTAAAAAAAGTAGCACTACACCACTGATTCTGAGCAAAATCCAACTTCATCTTTCCAGCTGAACTACTTGCAGCTATCCATTGCAAAACTGCAACTACGAAATGCTGCAGCTGTTTGCCCTCGCCTTCAGCGTTTAATTCTGCAGACCCTTATATACAAAAATAAGTTTTATTCATGTGCAGATGGCCCAGCTTTGACTCTGCTCCTCTGATGCTCCTGTCACAGCCTAGGGGACATTTCAGGACCTTCTGTTTGCTGTTAAATACCTTGTTGGTCTGTGCTGAATTCAGAGTGCTCAAATCCTGAGCTATAGTGTTCCTTACTAGAGCCAGTTAGGAAAAAAGTCTCTCCATGATATTTCCCCCTCCACCCCCTCCCAAAGTTGAAGCAAGTAATTTTATTCAAAGCAAAGCACTCCAGAGTTAGGTAATTTCCAATGTATTTCTCCACAGAGGGCCACAAAGTTAATAACTGTTTCACTGCCTATTCCAGTGTCTGTATACTGAAAAAACCCTTACATTATGAAATTTTAACATTTGTTTTAAGCCTGTCTGCAGAGTGGGACAAAAATCACACCAGTGCATCAGTGAAGGTTTCCCTCAGCCCCTTTTGATACAATTACAACAATTGCTCACAGTCAAGACCAACACCACACCTGTAACATTTTTCCCAGAAGGCTGAATAAGGAAAATAATGTGCAGATTTGTACATACAGCTTATGTACATGTTAGAAAAGAAGATACCAGGTGCTGCCAAACTGTTTTCAGCTGGTCTCAGCTGTGTTGTCCTTCCACCAGAGCTTTTCCTGTGGAAGCCCACCTTTCCTGCTCCCAGCAAAGGGCACCATACCTGGCACAGCAATTCACAGAAACGCCTCTGCAGCAGTTCCCATCTCAGGGCATTAGCAGTTGCTATGAAGAAACATTTACAAGTCTAACAGGGCTCCTAACAACTTGATAACAAGCAATCCGAAGTTACAGCATCTCTAACTACTCCTTATCAGAATTCACTGGAGTTTGCATTAGTCTGGTTAAGCCTGCAACAGCTTTTTCACAGGAAAGAGAAAACACTGGACATCTTCATCTGCAAATCAAGTGCAAAGCTTCCGCACATTATTAGTGTTAGGATGCCACAGTTCCCTGTGGAAACAGATCCTTCACTTACAGCTTGGGGGAAGAAAAATATTTGTCCTTTCCACCTGACATCCTGTACAGAAGTTTTAAAGTCCATGGGCTTTGTATTTAGAAGCATTTTCCCCTCTTACTGTGCAGGTGGGAGGAAGTAGGGGGTTGGAATGGGTAGGTGGGGAGGAGACCACGGCCCAGCCCTTCAGTCAGAAGAGGCACCAGACCTGTCTGCCTTTCTAAAGGAACCAATATAAAGCATTTTTATTTTCTTCAGTGCCTGCCTTGTTTGTCAGCCCTGTTCTTCATAATGCTTTGCAAATTCTCTACACACCTGCCAGTTTGTTTATCTACAGAAAGATTTCTGTAAAGTAACTGGAGTAATTTAAAGCCAAGGTCCTAGTCATTTTCAGGGTGGTGGTCGTTCTTTGGTGGTTGACTTTTTTTGGGGGGTGTGTGGGGGGGTGGTTGGTTTAGTCACAGCAGTACCAGTCTCACATATCTGGGGTTCTCTCTTGATCTACTCAAACTCACTTTGCAGGAGATCTTCATCTATTCAGAGATGGAAAATGACAAACTATTTCCACTGTCATGCCTCTTGCTAAGAGCAAAATAAAGCAGCTGCACGGTTTGTGGGAAGCATGAAAGCAACATGAGCACACACACCTGAACACCACCAAAACACCAGTCAGAGTGGGGCAAGCACAGTTTGGGGCTGTTTCTGCCATAACAGTGCAAAATTGTGCCTTAGAGCTAAAGCAAAGGGTCCCAGGGAGTTTTTCTGGAGAGACAAACTGGCTTCACACGGAATTGTTTGCAATGCACACATACTTGTTGAGCATATATGGTAACTGTGTACCTGAGGGAAAACATTGAGGGCTTAAATCAGTCAAATCCCTTTTCTGTAAGAAAGTGATCAGACTCCAGGGTTAGGAAAGAAAAAGACCATGTGTTCTGGATTCAGACCTCTGCATTATTTAAATGCCCAGGTTATTGAGGTGCTGATGTCAGGAAGTGAGTCAGAAAGAGGCAATATGAAGTTTCCATGGTTCTGGGGTAGAAGTTGCACGTGTACAAGGCAGTGACAGGACTGCTTTCCACTGAAGAGAGCAGCCTAACACCACACAGCTAGTCAAAAACACAGAGCAAGCACAACCAGCAAAGAGCACAGAACGTACAAAAATCAAGTGTGTTTGGTTCAGGAAGCTTAACAAAGAGGGATGGCTTTGTTAGGTATAAGGTGGGGAACAGCACTTTTGGTAAAGGAGCACCTGTGCCATATGTGGAATTACTAATCCCCCTTCCTAGGGCTGGGGGTTTTGTTGGGAGCTTCTGAAGCTTTGGTGGATCCCAACACCCACTCCTTAGGATCCCACCTGCTTCTCAGCTCAGATGGTGGCAGATCTCTTCAAGGAGAAGGAAAAGTAGGAAAAAAAAGGGTGGTGGTGGGGGGGGGGGAAATCCCAAAACCACAAGCAAGATTCCACAGAGCATTTTACTGGTCAACTGCAGATCAGTCCTATTTTCCCTGGATGAAACTAAACCCTGAAGTACTTGCCCATGCAAAAAGTGAATGCTGGCACATTTCCAGAAGTTACTCACTTTTGTAGTCTTCCACCTTCTCCTGAAGCAATTGGCAAGTGCTTTCTAAAGCAGCATTCACATCCCTGAGCTTCTGCTGCTCAGAAATGGCTTCCTCCAACTTGCTCTTCAAGGATGCTGCTTCTTCACAAGCAGAGTGAAATGCTTCAGCTTGATCCTCCGCCTAAGCGCAAAACAATATTTAGAGAAAAAAGAAAGGAATAAAAAAAATAAAATAAAGCAGCCTAGCTAGCGCAAGAAGGCTCTACAGTTCATGTAAATGAAACCAAACTGCATCTGTTCTTTCTCAGGAAGTGATAAAGCTCCCTCTGAACTTCTGCATTTTTACGTTGGGGTGGACTGTGTATGGAAGCTATTTTTAGGTGCCTTTTTTTTTCCCCCTCTTTTCTCTTTTTTTTTAAAGCCACCACAAATATGCAATGCTGCCTCTTTCATCAGCAAACTGCTGTCACCACCCCCTCAAATTTTACTTCCTCTGCTGGTTCCACTCTTGCAGGGAGGCACACCATTCGGAACACGCGATTCCCTTCCCCAGGGCAGCCGCGCATCGGACGCAGGCCTTGGCATCTCCTGCTGCCCCACATAGCGGGAACTGGGCTGCCCCTTACCTGCTTACTGATGGCCTCATGTTGCTTGCTGGCTTTTTCCAGCTCTAAACACAGGTCTTCTGCCTGGCCAGCTGCCAAAGTTTCTTCTAGTGGCTGTTTGGCAGTTTCTACCTTGCGCTGGCTGCGGAGCGAGAGAGCACAAACCACAACCCATTAATGACATTTCAGAGCAGGCTGGCCTGGGAGGTGACACACTCTGGCTGCTGGGACATACACCAAAAGTCAGCTGTCACACACTGCAGCTCCCCAGCATCCAGCACCAGGGAATCAAACTTTTTTTTTTTACAGCAGGAAGGGGATGAAGGCTTTCTGTAATATTGTAGGGTACCACAGGGGAATCACCAGAGAACTGGTAAGAAGCAAGAGCTCAGTGGGGCAAGCTTTAGCACTTTGGACAACAGAATGCGTTTTCTCGGGGTTTGGGAGAAATAGTGGTTGGATATAGAGGCAGTCATTCTAGAAAAAGATACCCAGGAGCTATTACTGCTTCAATGGATTAATTTCCTCACGTTTGAGAGGGAATTTCATTTAACAGCAAGCAGATGCCATCAGAACAGGTGCTAAAGAGGATGGCTTTCAATCAAACCCTTCTTTTCCACTGCAGAAACCCTTGTCCATTTCCTCTCTAACTCACCTCAGTTTGGGGGGGGGGTTGGGGTTTGTTGCTATCGCTTTCATCACAATCTTGATACAAAGACAGCTTTAAGAAACCAAGCCAACAGTATTTTTATCAGCTCTTTTCCAGGTGGAGGGAGAGTATGAAATAGGTGGTTCAGTGGAAGGTAAGTCAGGCAGAAGTATGGTACAACTGCTCTGCATCAGCCCTCAGGGCTGCCAAGCCCTAGGAACCATCCCAAACCCAGGGATGCGGCTTGCAGCAACTTGGGATAGTGGAAGGTGTCCCTGCCCACGGCAGGGTCTTGGAACTGGATGATCTTTAAAGTCTTTTCCAGCCTAGGCCATTTTATGGTCCTATTTCTAAGATCACAACTCACAGAAGGAACCATATGCCAAAAAAAGTCACATTTTCGTATTCAATGACAACTCATTGAAGCTACACCCTTGGGGAATTGAGATAATGTCTTCCCTGAGCCTAGCAACTGTATCCCAAAGCAAAAATACCTGCAGACATATTTAGCAGCTCTCCTGCTTCACACAAACCCAACAGTTTTTTTAAGGGCTACACCTGCTCAATAGGCAAGTGCCCTCGTGCTTTAACTTCTCAGTCTGTGGTCTCCCAGGTGTTTTCAAAGACACCTTCAAGGCTGTACATCAGTTCACTCACAAACCTTAACTCCCACACAGTGTAGACCTTGTGCTAAAACCAGTTCTACTCTCCAAAACAGAATACCATTTCCTCTGTGAAAAAAAACTGTGAGAATTCAGTACTTTGTTCCACTAAAAACCCCACCCCAAAATAAGATACTAAACAGCTAAGCAACCCGAAAAAACCCCAAAACAAAATCAAACCAAAAGAACCACCAAACCAAAACACAACCTCCCCTCCCCAAAAAAAGACACAGATGCTTTGAAGGGGTACCTAGCAGAGAGCTTTTTTCTTAGGTGAAATTCTTCTGTCTTGGTCGTCCTCAGGTTGCCTGCCACTTGAACAAAATCCTCCTCTAAGGACTCATTGCATTTTTCCAAAAGCTGGAGTTTCTGGGTCCAAAGATGTCTTTTTCCCCCTAGTTCTTGCTTGAGAACCTGTGGAATTTTGAAGTTGCCATGTGGTTAGAGGAGGAACAGAGCCAGAGCTTTAATTTACATGGTGAGAATTGAGTTCCCTGCTCCACCAATTAATATCATCACCTACATCCCACACTATCAGAGTAAAGATAAAACTCCACCAGCAAGGTACCCAGATACAGCAACAACACCCATAGCTCTTAAGAGGAAGTTTTAATAAAGATCATCTTGCAGGAAGCTCTAAAATTGATAATTTAGGCTTCTGCAGCCCTTTCCTCAAAGTACAACTGAGTCCACTGAGTCCAAATCGAGTTTGTCTACAGCAAAATTAATGAAATAACCAAGAACCAATAAAACCTGTTTGCTGTACATGCTTAGCAGATTATCTGTGCCAGAGATGACCCCCACCATGAAGGCTTTTAGATTTACCTCTGGTTTGTTGGAGAGAAAAGGGTAAAAATTGTTAGGTAAGACTGAACTCTCTATTTCTCTGAACAGTGACTTGCAGTATAAAGTCCTGAGAAGAAGAATCCAGTGCTCTCTCTCTGCCCTTTCTCAACTGAACACATGAAAGAGTGTCCTCAGCTTTTAAAGAATGCTTAATGAGAGTCAAACAGAGGTCAGGAAAGAATAAAGTTTATATTCCTGGGATTCTGCAGCAATTCCAAGGGGAAAACATCAATCTTACAAATACAGGCCACACTATCTGCTTGCAAGTTGGAGTCTGATATTCATGAGCTTCAAATTAAAAAAAAAATAAGGCACATCAAGTATCATGCTTAAAAAAGGCCAAAAAAAAAGAGGCAGTTTTTGCTGATAGGGCTCCTAGGATGATGTGGGATGTGACCCACATCCTGAGGGTCTGTCCCTCAGCCAAGGCAGGCAGCACTCACTTGTAGAAATGTCATAATTTTGACACTTAAGCAGTAGAGGCTTTTCAGGGCACATGTACCAGTCTTCTCTCCCAGTAGAAGAGTGAAAAAGATTTTGATGTCACTACATATGCTTAGATATATGTATATATGCACACTTCAGGTTGGCTTTATATCTAATATCCCTTAAAATGTTTTTGAAAACACTAAACCCCAGCAAAACACATCCATAGTAAATTTCACAGGAAATAGTGGGCAAGGCTTCTGGTGACAACTTTTGTTAACCAGCTAATTAAATCCTGGACCATGCACTGTCTCTGAGACTGGAAGAAGCTACTTTGAATCTCTCTCCCTTTTTTTTGATCTACTGGTGTTCATCTGCATGCATAAAACTTCACACATACCTGGCTTGTTCCGTCTAGGGGGAGATAATTTTTGACATGAAGTCACTTCTCATCGCCCATGAGACCCCAAAGGATGGGACCTTTTATTTTTAAAGGATTTTTCTTTCTTGATCCTCTGTTAACTCAATTTCCAAATACATCACTCTTTAGGAGCCAGAGTAGGATTCATTTGCCACAATCAACTCCAACTCCTATACCAAAAGATTTTAGCTTCACATGTTTAACAGGAATATGATCCCAATGTGAACATAACTTCACAAGCCTTTTTCAGCTCTGACAGCTTTGCAGGAGGAGGTCTCCAGTCAAGATCAAAAAGCTATAGCAATTCACAAGCCAGCAGTTTGCTAGAGTCTACCCAAAGTCACATCTGGGTGAAGAGAGTGAGAGGATTGCACCTTCTCTAAGGAGAAGGTTTCAGGATTTAGCTGAAGTTATAAAAACCCTGGCTCCAGGACTGGATGGCTCCCAGTGATTGCTCCAGCCCTGCCCAGGAAGGCAGAAGAGGCCCAGCTACACCATTCTGTAGCACTAGAGGACAAAAGAAGGGCAGCTTTCTCCCCAAAGCAGCAACAGCCTCATGCAGCACACGTCCTGGGGGCACCTGTTGTCACCTAAGGGAGAGGAATTGTGGGGTTTGACATCCATTAGGGATCTGGGAAACAGCATTAATGTACAGCTTGGGCTTGTTGGAGCATTCTTAACAACTGATTAGCAGAAAGGAGCGGGTCAGACAAAAAGTCACATCCAATAAGATGCATGGAAATGGCAGAAATTGTGCTGTTACAGGGGAGAGGAGGAGGGAACAAAAGTGTTTGGTTGTGTCCATAGGCACTTGCCACTACATAGGGAAGATATTTTTACCAGTAGCTTGAGCAAAAGTCTGTGCTTGCAAGCCTCGCCAGAGGTATGAGGAGTAGGAGAAATACATTATGCAAGATTAAGTTGTAAAGCAAGGTTTTGTTGAAATTTTCCCTGCAGAATATTCCCAGTAAAAGCCAAACTCTTCACCATTCACAACAAATAGACCCTATAGAGGCTTTGATTTGGAAATTTGGTTATAAAACCTCCTTTGCTTTTTGACCTGGTTTGTCTTCCCTTTCCTTCAAGCAGAGTTTTAACTAAGGGAGCTCTTGCACAAGACAAGCCAGCAAGAGCACAGCATGTAAGTGAACAGCAACCATCCTTTTTCTCCTCAGAGAACCCCAGTAAAGAAGATATTTCTCTTCATGCAGCCATCTTTGGCCCACAGATGGACTCTATCTCCAATAATAAACACACAGCATGCAGCAGCAAGATACCCATATGAAGTTTTTGCACAGCCCCACTGTTTCACTAAATGCTTCAGATAAACAGTTACCACAAGTTTTTTTCCCCAGGCCTGTTGCATGTTCTCATCAGGATCTTTTATCCATTCTAATGAAGCCATGACAAGCTCCTCTGCTTCAGAGATTTCCTCTTGCTGAAAAAGAAAAAAAAACCCAAAACAACCTCCCCAAACTCCATGCACATCTACAACTCTGCCCAGAATTACACAGGATATAAATTAGTGTTAGAGTAGGTGCCAAGTGCTCTTGTTAAACTATGACCCCCTCCAATCTCAAACTATTCTTAGTTTTCCAAAAGGAGCAAACAATTTGATTATCAATGCCTGGAGAATTCCTAATTAAATTGCCGATTAAAGACAGCACCCTTATCCATGTAAGCTTTGCTTCTGACCAGGTTTTTCATGATGGTCTTGAATTTTTCTCCTGCATATTCAGACCCTTGCAGCAAAAGCTGCACTTCACAGTCCAGGGTTTCAGCCAGGGATGCCCGTTCAGTCCTGATAATCTTTGAAGAGATGGAAGAGCCAGCTAGTTTGTTTTGACATGCCCTTATTACAAACCAGCAGCAGTGACATTTAGACTTTCCTGAAGTACCCTTCTCCGTATTTACCAGAAGGGTCAGAGCTACCAAAACTTGGAAAAACTTTTTCAAAACCATCACATCAACGAGGATTTAAAAAAATGAAAAGAAAGCAAGCCAATTAAGCTGCTGAGTGATCCAGTGTAAATATCCCTGCCAGGGCAGGCAAGGGGAAATCAGTAATTAGTTGTCTTTATCCAGAGGAGTCATTACCAAGTGATGAGTAAGCAGAGCCCTTCCTTACAGGTGACTGGTGGAATCGTGTCTCTCTGCAGCTTTGAAGGGCAAACACAATGACTCACTGGGCTCTGGAGAGCTGCAATATAGGATGATACCTCACTCTTCAAAGCTGCCTAGCCAAGCCTACCTCTCCTTTCTGGGCCTGAAGTTTTTATCTATTTGTACGTTTTTGTTGTTGCTGTATGTGCTAACACTTTGCAAATGCACCTTCCACAAAAGTAAGCAGAAATCACTCAGCAGCACTTATCTGCTGTCAGCTGTGCTGCACAGCTCGTATCTGAAAGGTAAGCAGCACATAGGGAAGGATGGGACTCCATGGATTATCTAAGGAAATGGCAACAGAATAGCTCACCTTAAAACCAGAACCAAAGCCATATTTGTAGCAGGATGCTCTGCCTAAAGTCTTGTAAAACAGTTTCAGCAATACCCTAACTTGCAAAAATCATCAGTGGTGGATTTATAAGGGGGGGGGGGAAATCATGCTGGTGTTGGAGAATGCAAAAAGCAGCCTGATTCCTTGACCCCAAAATTAAAAATTCTGAGGATGTGAAGAACAACATTTCCTGACAAAAACTGCCATCAGTGAGAAAGTGGCAGGAGAACTCCTGACAAAGGACCCAACTGAGCTGGCACAGCTGGCCTGGAAAGATCTGAGTCAATCACTTTATACCATAAAAACCCAGCACCACTTTTAAATTAAAAGTCAGGGCTTCTGACACACCCCTTCCAGCAGGGTGAGTGTGGAGATCCCTCCCTCAAGGGAGGGACACGCCCTCAAAGTTACTCCTCAAAGCTGAAGAAAAGATTTGTCCACGATCATCAACATGGGTAAGTAATAACAAACTATTTAACAATTATTAGCTTGGAAATTATTGGTTTAATAGCTAGTGCACTGTAGTCATAAGTAAATAATTCTGATTAAGGTATTTTAGTCTAATAATGATCTTCTATTTACATAAATAATTTATTCATTTAAATATATTTGGTTTGCCATCAGAGATGCTTATCAGAGTTTCTTAACAGTACGTTAGATTAGGACCCAACAATTGTATCAAGATGCTCACTCTAATGCTGAATTTCCTTTCTCACTACAGTCAACTTCAAAGAAAAAGAAGTCTCCTCTCTTTCACAACTAAAAAAGAATCATTGTTCACGTCTGCTGTAGGCAGCACAAGAAGCAGACTGTCATTTACTTTCTGCAGCATAAAAGCCTTTATATATTGGAAAACTAATATCTTCCATCTGTTCTTCTGCCAGCTAAATGCATGACCCAAGCTCCTCCAGATTTACTGGGTAGAGCAGAGGGTGGGTGGAACTGGATGATCTTTAAGGTTCCTTCCAACCCAGGCTGTTCTAGGATACTATGAGCAAATATTTTATATCTACAAGTGTTTTGTTTGGTATCCTTTGGACTTTCTCCAAGGTGCTTGGAACAATATTGCAACCTTCTCATTCTGTGTTTACATGCTAGGATTAATGGCTTCAAATTCCAGAGTTACCTAATCATATGCAGGCAATGAGCTTTGTTCTGCCTCTGCTGATGCAAGACAACTGGGAAGAGATTAAATTAAGGTTTAATCCATACCTCAGAAGACTCTGCAAGCTCCAGTTCACAGCGCAGTGTGCTCATCCCTTCAGGAATATTGCTGTTAAATTTATGCAATGGTAAACTCAACCCATGCCTAATAAAAGCAGGAAAAAAAACCATATCAGTCTATTTTGGATTTCTGATGAACTGCTTTTCCTGGGATTTGGCCCCAGTACTCACGAGATCAACTCTTGCTGCATGTGTTGGATGTTCTCCAGCAGTTGTTTTTTTTCAGCTCTCAGTGTCTGAAACATCCGTGGGGTTTGGTGAGAGGCTGACTTTGCCATGCAGAATCAGCACAGGCCAAACCCAACCCAGCCCATACCTCTATGATTGAGGAATTCTCCACAATGGTTAACTCGAGTTCCTTGATGTCCTGCTCCTTCTGCAGAGATTTTTGAGAAAAGAACAACAAAAAAAATATATTCCATCCTACATCACAGCAGTAAAATGTATGGTTTAGCTTGAGCAGCAACCTGATCATGACAAAAATCGTTGTGAATTTAAAAGAATACAACAAGTTACCTTGAATTTTAACTAATAGAAAGCACTCAGATGACCTTTCCTACCTAAACTCTGAAATTAAGGAGAAAAACCCTCTTTTCCAAGTGTTGTACTTTCACATATTACTCACCTGGTTTCAGGTCCAACAGATTAAACTAGACAGAAATACTCTAGTTTTAACTTAAAAGATGACCTATATTATGTGCCAGCATGAGTTTTAATCCCAATTGACCCTTCAAGCAAGTTGCAATGTTTCAAGTTCACTTGTTTTTCTTTATTAGAGTGTAGCACCCTGTAGATTAAACACAACCCAACAGAAAGGCTGAGAAAGAGTCAGCCCTCATGGTAGGACTGAAGAATTAGTAGAAGCATCACCTTTCTTAGCAACTAGCAATTGGGTCCAGTCAGGTTATGCCATTCCAATAAGAGACGCTGCACAGACAGCAGAGAATTTATAAGAAAAAATAGGAAATTAGAGCAGGAGCTCTTGTCCTCTCACACTGCGAGTTCCTCCTACTCTCTATAAAAATCATTGAGTTTTTTGAAAGAGATGAAGTGCCCAGAAAGCTAGGCAGGAAAAGTGAGGTCATAGAACCAGATTATCCTAATGACAACAAGTTTCCATGCCAGTTTCTTCAAAATTATTCCAACCACTCACATTTATCCACAGGTAATCTAGCAGTCTACTTGCAAAATTCCCATTTAGTCAATAGACTAAGGGAACCTTGTTGAAAAAAATAATACTACAAAGCTCACAAAAGCTTTGAATCATTCAAGTAGGAGAAAGCTACTTAAAGATTTTAATAAATTTGTGTCCTTATGCTGTGTCTGGAAAAACAACAAACCAAAACTATTAAAGCACTCAGTACAAAGTTATCAGCTGGATCTCACTCAAGTTCAGTTCTCTTTATTATTTGAATTCACCTGCAGTCACTTTGCAGGGAGCCCAATAGTCAAATATTTTATCAGGAGATTTATAGCATGTTCTGATAAGTAGAAACTCCACTGGCATAGAAAGCTGTTTGCATAATTAATGAATCCAGAGAATGCCAGTACATTTGTATGGTCTTCTAGCTTTGTTTTCTAGTATAAAATGCATGTTTAAAAACATCTGAAATATTCACTCCTCAGTAAAGCCTAGATAATTGCACCTCAGCAATAAAATTACAAATTTCCTTTTCCATTGGGCTCCAAGTCACAATTTCTAATCTGACACAAACAATTTCAATAAAAGACATGAAGGGAAAGGCCTTCTGTAGCTCCCTGCTGAACAAAGTAGCCTTTAGAAGTTTCTGGACATATTGTCTGAAGTTTGCAAGTTTGTTTTAATAGGTTGTGACTAAAAAAAAAAGGCAAGCAAAATCCTGAAACCTTTAATTATGCTGACTCATAGGCAGGTCCTAAAGTAGAGCTCGCCTACTTTGAAGCCATTTATAGGATCAGGTTCTGCAGTGGGAGAAGAGTAGAAATCAAAGAGCCACAGTGAACACTACTGCCTTGCCTTTTTACAAATCATCCCATCAGTACAGACCAGAAAACTGGGCCAGGGGAAGCCGTCCCTGCCCATGGCAGGGGGTTGGAACAAGAGTATCATTAAGGGTTGTTGCAACCCAAATTATTCTGTGATTGTGTGGTTTTCAGTCAGTAATGAAGTAAAAGCAACTAACCTGGATTAGGCTTGCCTCTTTATTCGCGACAGTGCTCTCATAGACACAGACTTGCATCTGAAGAATGAAAAGACCAAAAGTAAACCCAGCCATCATTACAGACCACAATAAAAGTCTGTTCCTTTTTCCTACTAGGAAGGGAAAAAGAATATCAATGTTCCTTAGAAAAAAAATTCTTGTTTGAAAACCTTGTGTGGTGTTTGTTTAAAAGTACAGATCTTGTACCCAGCAAAGAGTGAACGCATTCTTAACTTTCAGTCACTTTTGTTTCCTCTCATCTGTCCAGGCCAATATTTTCAGTAACATCTCTCAAAGCACGACCTTAGTGTAATTTCTTGAATAGTGAGGGAAAGGTATCCAAAAAAAGTTTAACTTGGAGGAAATAATGAAACTGTGGATTGTTTCCATCAACCTAGTTTTTAGCCTCCAGAAAGGCACTTCCTTGGTGAAAGCTGTCACACTCTCCAAGCTACTATTTCACTGCAGTCCTTCAACACAGAGGTTCAGGACTGTTTGCCTTCCAGCAGCAGAAATTCACCCTTTGCTAGACCCAAGTAAAATCCAGGTTGACTTTTTATTCCTCTTGTTTTGAAATGCTTACTTGAAGCTTTGAAATGCTTACTTGAAGCTCTGCTGCATTTTTAGACAGCTCCGAAATCTTCTTTTGCAGCCCATCGGTGTCCATGCTATTCCTGATAATCTAAACAAGACACAGTGTTTAGGCACAGCTGAATGGATTGACAGCTTCTGCTTGAAGAAACCAGGCAAAAATGGCATCCCCATCCCTAAGCTGCTGCCCACCTCCAGCAGTACCAGCATTTGTGCACATACATTGTGTGTGCTTGCCCCACAAAAATGCTTCTGCTCCTTTTCCTACCCAGAGCACCTGTAAAAAGAGAAAACCTCAAAATGGGATTTATAACCACTGCCAGACCTGAGAGCTAAAGAAAAGTCAGCCCTGCAGCATGAGAATTGTTTTCAGAGAATTGTGGTTTAATAGATATTTGGACTAAGGAGCTTTGCAGAAAATAAAGAAAATCAGCACTTTTCAGATCAGTCTATCTTTGATTTAACCTGTTTCTCCATTTCCACCTGAAAAGTCTGTATAATAGGTTGTGACTAAAAAAAAAAGGCAAGCAAAATCCTGAAACCTTTAATTATGCTGACTCATAGGCAGGTCCTAAAGTAGAGCTCGCCTACTTTGAAGCCATTTATAGGATCAGGTTCTGCAGTGGGAGAAGAGTAGAAATCAAAGAGCCACAGTGAACACTACTGCCTTGCCTTTTTACAAATCATCCCATCAGTACAGACCAGAAAACTGGGCCAGGGGAAGCCGTCCCTGCCCATGGCAGGGGGTTGGAACAAGAGTATCATTAAGGGTTGTTGCAACCCAAATTATTCTGTGATTGTGTGGTTTTCAGTCAGTAATGAAGTAAAAGCAACTAACCTGGATTAGGCTTGCCTCTTTATTCGCGACAGTGCTCTCATAGACACAGACTTGCATCTGAAGAATGAAAAGACCAAAAGTAAACCCAGCCATCATTACAGACCATAATAAAAGTCTGTTCCTTTTTCCTACTAGGAAGGGAAAAAGAATATCAATGTTCCTTAGAAAAAAAATTCTTGTTTGAAAACCTTGTGTGGTGTTTGTTTAAAAGTACAGATCTTGTACCCAGCAAAGAGTGAACGCATTCTTAACTTTCAGTCACTTTTGTTTCCTCTCATCTGTCCAGGCCAATATTTTCAGTAACATCTCTCAAAGCACGACCTTAGTGTAATTTCTTGAATAGTGAGGGAAAGGTATCCAAAAAAAGTTTAACTTGGAGGAAATAATGAAACTGTGGATTGTTTCCATCAACCTAGTTTTTAGCCTCCAGAAAGGCACTTCCTTGGTGAAAGCTGTCACACTCTCCAAGCTACTATTTCACTGCAGTCCTTCAACACAGAGGTTCAGGACTGTTTGCCTTCCAGCAGCAGAAATTCACCCTTTGCTAGACCCAAGTAAAATCCAGGTTGACTTTTTATTCCTCTTGTTTTGAAATGCTTACTTGAAGCTTTGAAATGCTTACTTGAAGCTCTGCTGCATTTTTAGACAGCTCCGAAATCTTCTTTTGCAGCCCATCGGTGTCCATGCTATTCCTGATAATCTAAACAAGACACAGTGTTTAGGCACAGCTGAATGGATTGACAGCTTCTGCTTGAAGAAACCAGGCAAAAATGGCATCCCCATCCCTAAGCTGCTGCCCACTCTCCAGCAGTACCAGCATTTGTGCACATACATTGTGTGTGCTTGCCCCACAAAAAATGCTTCTGCTCCTTTTCCTACCCAGAGCACCTGTAAAAGAGAAAACCCCTCAAAATGGGATTTATAACCACTGCCAGACCTGGAGAGCTAAAGAAAAGTCAGCCCTGCAGCATGAGAATTGTTTTCAGAGAATTGTGGTTTAATAGATATTTGGACTAAGGAGCTTTGCAGAAAATAAAGAAAATCAGCACTTTCAGATCAGTCTATCTTTGATTTAACCTGTTTCTCCATTTCCACCTGAAAAGTCTGTAAGCAAGCATTAAAAAACTTTATCACCTGACAAAAACTGGTTTATAAAATAGTTGCTCTGATGCAGTAAAAAAAAAAAAAACCAACAGAACAGAGAGAAAGAATGAACAGCTTTTCTCTGAATAAAAAAAAAGCTTAGGGATTCTCTGCTTATGGAGCTGCATTCCCTAAAGACCTCCTGTAGGTCCTTGGCCAGTGTCAATGGATCCATCTGTGATGGGAGATGCCACCCACTGCATTTTTTTTATTATTTTTGTTACTTATTTTTGGTGTTACAGCTCTATACAAGATTACTCCTTTAGATTTAAAAGAAGAAAAAAGAAGTGAATATGAAATAATAAAGTGTTGGATGGAGATTGTTTCAATATAGAGTTTGTTTGTAGCTGTGGGAAATCAGAAATACATGGAATTTGCCTATAAATCTTGGAAAAAAGATGGTGGTGGGGGAGAAGTAGTTTGTCTGTCCCTACGCTTCCCTAGCCCCATATCCTTACCCAGCAAGGGGAAAATAAAAAGCACAGTGCAACCTCAAGATATAAAGTTTTATGGCAAATCGGCCTTTTAAAGTGTTAGATATTTTGGTAACCTAATTAGCATGCAAGGCTTCAAAGTCTGAGAAACATTTTATTTCTTAGTGGCAAATTTTAGCTAGGCAAGAACATGTCAAATGATTTATTTTACCTCTTCCTGGAGAGAAGTAACTTTGATGTTGAGAGACCGATTTTCTTTTTCCTGATCAAGTTTATAGGAATAAACAAACAGAAAAAGAGAAAAACAGAAGAGTTGGTTTTAGTATGTAAGCAACAGATCACAAACACATCCACAGCTGTGGTGTTGAATCCCTTTGTTTCAGAGAGCACACAGAAAGGGGAGAGCTGAGGCTGATGCAGCTCATGAGCCTTCACCAAGGCACAGAGAAGGTTTTACTTCTGATTTTTAACAGCCTGAGCAGCCACACCACTGTTACAGCAAGGTGTGAGGTGCTGTACAAGGGAAACAAGAAGGAAGAGCACCTACTAGCTGTGTGTTGCGGCAAAGAATCTGCTTTCTTTCCTCTTCCCACAAGTTCAGGTTGTTTCTTGCTTCCTCTAGCTCTTCTTCCAGGGATTTGATTTTCAAAACAGAGTGTTGGAGGCTGCACAGGGGGAAGCAAATGCAGAGAAACTTCAGCCACCAGGGACTTATTTTTGGCATGACACTTAACAGAAGAGCAATAATCAAGTTTAAGCCTATAATTTCTGTCCAGGAAGCAAATCTCACGGTTTTACTTCCTTTTTATCACCCTCTTCCAGTCTTACAGTGAGGGATGAAGCCCCATCCAAGACAGGTGGATGCAAACAAAGCCATGTTAAATATGTTAAAAATTTAGCTCATTACAGTTAAATATAGCGCATTAGCCGAGCACAAATTCATCTTTACAACACTTCATGGCTTATAGTTGGAGAAACCATTCAATTCAGTATTCAAGGATAAGCTCTGCACCATTTTCTTACCCTAATCTGATAAGCCCCAAACCATGTATTAAAGCAACAGGCAAGGCCCTTTTCCAAGCTAACTTGATCCTGCAGAGCATCCCAGAGCAGGTGGTCCCACAGAAGGGCACACAACCCTTGCCAGTTACCCTGCAGAACTCTTGCTTTAATCTTCCCTGAAAACCCTGGGAACAGCTTGGCAGCTGACCAAACCATATCACAGTGTAATTAATTAGGCCAGATGAACACAATTCAAAATGGGCTGGTACTCATGGCACTGATACGTCCTCAGGCTACGGAAAGGCTGGACAAGTGACACAACTCACGCCAGTCCACCAAACGTGTAACAAAATAGCTTTTAGACACTCCTTTCCCCTGTGCTTGGCAACAAGAATATGGCCTAGGATTGGAAGCCTTCCAGTGCTCGGCTCTTATCTTGCTAATATGGTGCCTTTTAAAAATATATATATTGTTGCTGTTACATTCTTTGCTTCAGCCTGAGGTTCTGTGTGCCCCCCCACCACCACGTGCTGCAGGAACCTGGCTCCAAGAGGAATGATTTTATAAGAACCAGGAGGGTTCTTATAAAACAGAACAACCAGGCGAGGCTAAACCTTACAGATGTTGCATAAAGGCAAGAAAACCACTGCAATGAAGCAATGGTGAGGAGAAAAGCATGAAAACAAAGCTGGAAGATCACAGCTCTTCCCATGGCAGGCCTGGGGCCATCAAAGTCCCCTACCTTTTTAATTGTTGATGTAGATGCTCATTATCTGCCAGGAGCTTGCCGTTGGTCTCATCCAAAGCTTCCAGGGTGAGCTGCAGCTTGTTGTTCTCTTCCTGAAGCTTCTGGTTGTTGTACTGCAGGTCCGCAAGGCAGGTTATCAAGCCAGAGGTCTCCCTGTCCCAGCCAGGCAAGAGTGAGAAAGGTGATTTCATCTACTTCAGACTTTTGAAGCATTCTACTGCACTGATTAGAGGCGAGATGAGAGCCTACAGAGGACTTGTGATGCTGCAGTGTCCAGTCATTTGCTGTGCACAGAGATAACAGGGCAGCTCCAAGTCTGTTCTCCAGTTTTATGGGTATCAAGAACTTTTGGTTTTAAGCATTTTTCTGCTCCCTACAACTGGAGTTTGCTGTCAAAAAGTGCCACAGCTGGATGTCTGCATGGGAATGCTTTAAGATTTTGCTAATCACCTGATCACTAGTGATGCTTCTGTATTCACTCTTCAATTTCTGGGTCCTTTCTTTTCCCCCAAGCCATCCCACACCTTATGCTTTCAACCAAAACTTAAATGAGGATCATTCTTTTGAGATCCTGAAAAAATATAGGGAAGCTTTAGAGAGCAGATGTTTGATTTCTGCCTAGGCATAAACTACAAATGGAGCTTCTGCTCTTTAAGTGCTTTGCCATTAACAATCCAAATCACAGACTTCATTGCTACTACTACAAAAAAACCGCAAAAAACCAAACAAAAACCCCACCCCAACAACAAAAATAACAAACTCCTCAACAAACTCCCTGTCATAAGAAAAACAACCCCAAACAGAATGCAAGATCAGACTTTCAGGTCATAATGTCTTCTTATCATCAGACAACTAAGAATTTGGTGGAGGGCAGGAACCTACTTAAATAGGGACATGACAAATATCTGACCACGGATTAAAAAGGCAAATGGACACAGAAGCACCAAGATTAAGTAGGGTAAAATACTGGTTGTCTTTCAAGTCTGAGCAGAAGAAGGTGACAGCATCAACAGCTCCTGCAGACTGAGGTAAGCATTAAAATCTCCAAGGAAGTGTTTCAAAATAAGGGCTCTTGGAATTTCTGTCAAGTGGTTCAAAGCCAGGAGTACTATATTCTGAGAAAGAATTGCTTAAATGGACTCACATGTCTGCTTTAGACACGTCACCCCCAAAGGCCTCCAGGCTTCCTGAGGTAATATTCATCTGGACATGTGACTTGTCAGCTGAAAGAGGTGAGGGCTTTGGTTATAGAGCAAGAAAGTGGAACTTTCCTGAACAGAAACAGAGTAAAACATTCTGCACCTTTAGAGATGTTTTCAGGTACTTGAGATTCCGGGTCTTCCGTGCTTGATGATGATTTCTCAGTAGCACCTTCTTCCCTGAAAGAAGGGAGCATCAAGGGTCACAAAATCAGCAGGACACCAGACTGCTTACCAACTTTGTAACACTTACAAAACTTTAGCCAAACCTAATGTTACGGACATGGTGTCCAAACACCACTTTCTTTCCAGAGCCACAGGGGAAGCTTATAATATCTTTTTTCCACAGAAGACTTATTTATCAAAATGCTGTTACCATTTTCTGTTACGGTCTTCAATCCACTCTCCCATGACAGCATGGTAGGTTTCCAGGTCCATGGAGATATCTTTGTGCTCTGGGTCAAGCTTGTTGCAGAGCTCCTCAAGACCACTGTCCTCTGAGTCCCGGCTGGTCGTATGTCTCAAATAATTGATTATCTCGGACACTGCTACTTTACCTAAAGCAGAAACAGAGGTCAAATGCCAAAGCCTAGCAAGGCTCCATAAAAAACTGTGAAAGGCCACGCTACTGAACTGCATTGGATCCAACTGCCCTCAAGAGCTGCAGACAAGCAACTGATTCCTGAACTGAGAGTGGAATCTGGGAAAAAAAAAAGTAGCTTAGAGCTCTTTCATTGGTTGAGATTTTTTTTTTTTAGTAGTGGGTTTTTGGTTTTTTGGTGTGTGTAAAAATCCAGTTTACTAGTTTTGTGGACTTCAGTTTAAGAGGAACAAAAGTTGACTCGTGATACTGATCCTTGCTCTCAGGGCCAGGCTGGATGGGGCTCTGAGCAACTTGGGATAAGGGAAGGCATCCCTGCCCGTGGCAGGGGGATGGAATTAGATGATCTTTAAGGTCCCTTCCAACCCAAACCATTCCACAATTCCAAGATCAGGCACCATGCAAAAGAGGCACAGACATTCACACATTTATTCTACATCTGCCACAACACAAGCACCTACACATCTCAGAGCCTGGCATCTCTAAGGGACCAAAACAAGGTCTGAACCTTGGAAATCCATTGAGAGGAGAACAAAAAAACAATGAAAAAACCCCAGCAAACCTGTGTGGTGGCTGTCACATGCCCAGAAGATGGTGGTCAGCAGGTTCTCGTCACAGATCAAGCTCACATCACACATATTGTCACCTTTGTACCACACAGGCTGCCTCTTTCCTGTGAGGAATAAATCTTATTGCCCATCTTTATTTGTTCATAGTAACTTTCATTCCAGATGACTGGAACAACAAAACCAGCTAACCAGCTTCCTTGCCAATAAAAGCAGAGCTTTTAGCACTGAACAATGGGAACTGGTCATAGCTGGGGCCTCTGAGCTGGGAAGTATTCCATGCATCTACTTTTATACATGTATTTTTGGAAAAACTTGGTTATTCTTTCTATGGCATAAACATATGAAACAGGATATTTTAAGAAACCAGGTATTTCTTCCCTCCCCCTCCAGATATATTCTAGAGAAATCATTGAGTTAAATTATTAAGAAAACTATCCCTAAAACAAACAAAAACCACAAAAAACCACCCCAAACTAAGAGCAAAACCCAAACTCCTGTATCTTCAAAAGTCAGCCTGATAGACCAATCATAGGCTAAATTAAGAGCCAAATAAAATTTGTCTATTAAAAAAAATGTTATAGTACTCGCCAAATAGTAGTCTCACTCTCTTAAACTATTAAAAATGTCTTAATCTCTTAAATAAAAAATGAATTAGCAAATCTGAAAAAGTTTTTGCCTTATTAATTATTCCCTTTTTACACTCAATTTTTTTAGAGAAAACTTAAGATTTACCTCAGCTCTTTCTGCAGCCTTATAAGATTTGAGTGCTACTAAAATGCATTTTACCACTTTAAGTGGTAAAAAATGTCATCTACATAGACTGAATGTTCAGATGTCTAGAATTCCAAATTAGGGGGTGTTTTTCTTCAGTGTTTTTACCTCTTTCACTTGAAGGAAATGCCCTTGGCACAGGAAGTTGGGCCACAGCACTTCCTGGCTTTTTCTCCGATGTGAAGAAACATAAATTGGGACTTAATGTCAGATACTTCTGCTTGGGCCGCACATCTTGGGGTTCAGCATTTGCTGAAGCACACGGCTTGCCCTGGGCATTGGCCTCCCTGGCTCCAAAGTGGAATGGAGAAGAGCTGTCCACAGGAGAGGAAGGCATCCAGGAGCTGCTGGATCTCTCACTGCCCTCCAGCACGGAGTAGGTTCTGTTTGCAGTCTGGTGCTTGGAGCTGGCCCCGAGACCAGGCGAGGACGCAGCGAAAACGCTGCCATGGTCAGGGCGGACCGAGGGCGAGCAAGTGCTCCCACCACTACTGCAGCTTCTCCCTTTCAGCATTTCTTCCGGATTTTTATTAATATTGCTCTGTGGGCTGTCAGAGTTCTGGGACTGGAACTTTGGTATCTGCAAGGCCAGGTTGGAGACTTGGTCCATCATTTGGATGGATTTGATCTTCCTGCAGATGCTGTCCACTGGGTTGTGGCGCTGTTTCTTAGCTCCACGTTTAGAAGACTTCATCACTTCCCTTCTCTTGACAAATATCTGGAAAGAATAGGCACAAGATACAAGAGTCTGGGTGATCAACACACACATATTTATGCCAACTTTTCCATGCAGCAGCCAGCTTGGAGTTTTGGCATCCAGGGGTTTGAAAACCCTCATTCCACTTATCAGCTGTGGCAGAAACCCTCAGCCAGAACATTTTGTTGTCAGGGAACTAGAAGTTGATGCAGAAATATTGGGGAAGAAAGACAGAAATACTTCCTGAAATTTCACTGCTTATTCTTAAATACCATAACTGTGGCAGAGAGGTAAGGGGGAATGAAAATAAAAACTGAAGAACACCCTGCAAATTAGCAGAGGACTTTTGAAATTTGAGGGAGCACTTTAATTGTACTGGGGGTGGCAGGGGTGAGGCAGAAAATGTGAGACCAACGAGACTGTCAGTGTTTCTGTGAGACCAAAAAACCTCTAAAATCTAGTGTTCCTTGTACTAAGCAGCCACAGCTGTCATGGTGCCACACTAGGAATTACACAAGAAATATGTCCTACAGAGGCACCTCATCCTGTGTGTATTTTTATTATCTAGTCTCCCAGGCAACATTTGAAAGGTATTTCCTACAAGATAAGCATGTTGGCATGTGACTAAGGCATGGGAGGTTCATTTTGCAGGGACAAATCCTCATTCCCCGTGATGTTCCCATGTCTACCCTGCACATTGCAACCACCTGAACTGATCAGCTGGGAGCTATAATATTAAATAATAATAACATAACAAAGCTGGGTGAAGCTCCCAACAATCAGATTTTAAGTCATCTTTTAATGTAGAAAAATAGATTCTTTTCCCCCAAAACAGCAGCAGGCTTCACTAACACTTAACACTTTTATGATCTTTTGAAGCAGGGAATAAAATTATAACTATTAATATAGATTGAAATGAACATAAATACTAAGTGTTTCATGTAAGCTAGTTTATTACAGGCTGCCTTCATGTCAGCAACTTAGTTCATATAAGCAGAGGCAAGATCTCTAGGTTTATTTTTCTAGCATTTCTATAAGCAGTAGCATTTACTCTAATGAACATGTCCTTAGCCAAAGGAATGCTTCAAAAAATAAGAATAAAAAGAAGCAATTGTAGAGAAGAGACTACTTTTTAACTATGTCTCACTTAAAAGATTTACTCCTCAAATAAATGCCAGGAAGCGGAAGCAGTCTTCTATATTGCATTATTACAGATGTATTATCTCTAAAGAGATAAATGAATTACCTTGAAATTAAAATTTAAATACCCTGCAATTAGTTTAAGACTTTTTTTAAGCACACAAGAGCCCTCAAGCAGATATAAGTAACATTCTCTTAAAGGGTATTTGATTTTTTTCTGTAATATACCAGTAAAAAAAATAACCAAAGCAAACAACAAAAAACACAGCCCGCGACCTTATACTTACACTAGCACGTGGAAAAAGAGCTTCTCTGCCTTCTCTGAAGGAGACAGCACAACTAATACAGCTCTTCCTCTGAGGAGTAGAAGCTGATTGAACTTCAGCGTTTAAATAAGCAGAGAGCTCTTCTGCTGGAAAATCAGCTTTACAAGGTACAGGTGCTACCACTCAGCCCTCAGCTGAGAGGGACCACCAGCTGCAACCAGGTTCTAATCAAGCTTCAGGCTCCCGCTTTCTGGCCTTTTTACCTTTTTTCCACATCTTTCCTGCTGCTGTTAAATTAATTGCCTGTAATTTCAGTGCAACTTGAAGTCTCCCTGCTCTTTAAATCATTGTTTAAAACAGCAAGGAATGTTGTGATATAGGTTATTGCTGTGTCAAAACTCTGGTTCTTGGGATGTTTCTCACTTCTATTAGTAGTTCTTTCCTGCTTTTCCTACCTACAGCAAAATTTCAAGCAGGAGGAGATCTCTCCTAATTTCTGAGAGGTAGAACAGGAAATTTAGGAGCTGTATAAATTTCATCACTCTCACCACTTTTGAAAAGAAGAAAGTGTTGAAGTCTCTTGAGCTGATAGTGTACTAAATAGTCTCTCTGTTAACTGTCATCTCTGCCCTTAGTTCTGTGAAAAAAAAATTATTAGGACCCTTAACTTATTAATTTTTTTTTGTATTAAATTATCAAGACATGCAGTAGAGCTTGCCTGTCTGAAGATCTCTCTGGCTCCTGCTAAATTACCCTGTAAATGCCCATTCTTTGATGGCCATATCTCCTTTCCAGCCTGCAGACTGGAGAAAACTGGTTTTCAGCTGGTCTTTTCACTTGGTGTTTGCCTCAGACTTGTCCATTGCTCGGAAAAAAACCCTGTTGTGCCATCCCATCAGTGGTTCACTAAACTTCAGAAGCAACACCTCTTTCTGAGATACACCTTTCAAAAATTTGTGGATTTTTACTGTTTCCTGATGCTTTCAAACACCCCTCATGCCACACAATATATTTAAATTCTACTTATAATTATTCCTTGAAGCTGCTTCTGTTTCACAAACATAGTTGTGAGAACAGTAGAACTTGGACCTGGCTGCAGCATTGCTCACACATTAGTCCTCAGCAAAGCCCCTGTTACCTCTCTTGTGTAAGACATTTACATCATCTCTGACAGAATGGATTTTCTACACCTTGTTCTGTACTTCAAGAGTTTTTAGCACGGTTCTCTTCATACAGTCTAGAGAAAAGACAAAAAGCTTCTCCAGCAAATCTGCAGTGCTTGAAATGCACCCACAGACATTACGGTGCTGAATGTGCAACTGAATAGTTAAATAAATTTGGGCCAGCAACTGATGGCCTCTAATCATGCACCTGGCTTACACCAGAGGGTATCTCTTCCCTTCAGAACTGCACCATGAAAATTCACCTTTCCAGAGAAGTTGAGGACATCCCTACTTATTGTAGGGGGGTGGACTAGATGACTTTTAAAGGTGTCTTCCAACCCAAACTATTCCATGGTTCTGTAAATTAAGGTCTGTTATGAAAATAAATAGCACATGAAAAACATGTTTGTGTGGCATAAAATGTATTGATGGATTGCAAATTGGATTGTTTTGGTCAACAGTTGGATTGCAAATTGGATTGTTTTGGTCAACAGGTTTTACAGGGCAAATATGGAGCTTGTACACAAATTTCCCCTTAGTCTGAGTGGGATATATGAGGTTAAAGTCCAGAATTAGCTTTGAAAGATTACAGAAACACAAAAAAACAGCCCAAAAAGAAGAGGTCATATGGTTCATAACCATGTCTGGGCAGGATCAGTTAGGCAATGACTCCTAAAAAAGGATTGCCTAATCTATTCTCTGAGTTTCTCAGTAATAACAAATCAACATCCTTCCAGGGCAATCTGTATTTGACTTTGCTACTGGTAGAAAGCTTGCCTTACTATGCAACTTACTGCAAATGAAATGCAACATGCTTTGTAATTTCCTACTTTGCAGGCTCTGCCATGACATTTCACAGCCTTTTATGATGCTGCAGTAGCATTTAGGAGCCAGAAGTACACTGTGCTAGGTGCTGCTCAGCTGCCAGACACAAGTGGGATGGATTTCCCAGAGAGTTACCAAACTAACAGGAAAAAAATCCCAAAGGAAATGAGAATCAGCACAAAGCGAAGGTCGTAAGTTGTGGAAGATTTATACCTTGGCAGCACCAGTGCTTGCTGACGTACGCAGTGACCACCTACACACACCCCAGCTGCACCTTTTCCTCAGGAGCAGGCCATGGGTCACTGCTGCCCTTACCAGGATACAATACTGTATCCTGTATTTCCAGGGAAATATTTGGGAAGGTGCATGGTCGTGATGCAAGTCAGTGAGGTAAATTTGACCCCATTGGTTAAAACTCCAGCGCATGAGAACATTTTCCCCTCACCTCAGCACTGAACTTCAATGCCAGAAATCAGCTTTGTATCACTTACAGCGTCAGGATATGCAGCCTGTGCCCTTTAGATCATCTCAAAAAATAAGAATAGGTTATGTTCTTTCTAATAAGGGGTCCTGCTGCTATAGCAAGCTTCCCTCTACTTTTCTCTCTCAGGGTATTGATTACATGCCAGAGCCACTTCCTCCTCCAGGTGAATCAGCTGAGAAATGGCAGCGCTGACAACGAGTGTTTGGTGCACAGCTCATCATCCCAAAGTGCCCCAGCTTTTTGGTGTGTTATGATCCATAACCCAATTATAGGCTGCTTCGTCTTTCGAGAGTACGAGCTCACATGTGCCCACACAGAGCCACAGCTCTTTTGTGAATGCAAACACTGTCAGTACCTGCACTGCCTTCCCAAAACATTGCCTCCTGTCCCTGTTTACAGATAAACTGTGTCCCATACACCATCCTGGAAGTGGCTGGATTTCTGGGAAGGGTGAGATGGCCACCTTTTCATAGAGTCATGGTAAGAAAAAGCTGTGAAGGGAGAAGCCAATTCTCTTAAATTTTGATCCCTGAAGTAGAATTGACAAACCCGGAGTTCTTTGTTCTGCAAGCAGACTCCTTACAGATTTCCAAGGAGAAGGTTCTGAAATACACTTTTGTTTGAAAATCAAAGCAACTTGGAGTCACTGGTCATAGTAAAAATAAATGTATTTAGAACTATAAGTCATAAAGGCACAGCCAATTTAAGGGAAAAATAAAAACCATTGGGAAAAAAAAATCGCAAAGCCCCAAACCATTATGGAAATACAATTTGAGGTTGGGTTCATTTCACCTGATGTGAAAGGTCAAGGTCGATTGTCTCTTGCTACAGGTTGTGACTAGACTCCCGACTTCTGGACGCCATGGTGGCACTGAGGCATCTGATGGTACAGCAATAAGACCATTTGATTTAAGATTATACTGTCAGGATCCTGTTTTTGTTCTTGAGCTGGTGGTCACTTGTCCCCATAACAAGGCAGTTCAGATTTTGATCTGCTCAGTTCAGCTCCCTGCTGCCCTTCAGGCAGCTTCAAACAAGCCCAAATCTTGACGAGGATTCCCATGGGACTCAGAATACAGCCAGGTTTAGAAGAGAGACTGAGACTCCAGCAACACCAAGTCAGTGTCACTCAGATTTTGCCAAATGGTCACAAGAAAAACTGAAGCTCTTTTCCTCCAGCGTGGTAGCATCTTTCTCCATGCCTCCCATTCTCCTCCTCTTCTCCCCAGTTGCAATGGGAGGGGCTGAGCTGCTTTACCCCCCTGTTTCTTTTGTATTCTCTTGTTTCATTCCAGTGGCAGGAAAAGCAGGGTTTCTTTTCAGTGCCAGACACATTTCCTACCACGAGGAGAAACATCCTGAAGAGATCATACTTCACACTGCCAACCCCAAAGGCAGGGGATTAATTTTCACAGGCTTAGCTGAATGTTTTGATTCCAGCCCCGTGGTCTGTGCATAACAGGAAGATCTGAAGTGACTCCAGAAGGCAATAAGGGAGTAGCTTTACCTTTTCCAAGCCTCTGCATGCTAAACGTCTCCTGGATGAAATGCACAGTCCCCTTCTAAGGTTAGGGGTTAAGCATCATCAAGAAATGTCTCTGATCTGTCAGAGCACAGGGAAAAGAGCAGGGAAAAGAAACTTCACAAGTGAAGTAGATGCAAGTAGAATCCCTTCTGCTAGGATGCATCAGGGCATGGCCTTTTAAAAAGGGTAACAGCAGCTCCCACCCACCACAGGAGCTGCTTGAGACCAAAACCTGAACTTCCCCCTGGTTTCTTGCCTCTACACCAGCACGAGCTGCAGCTGATGGCAGTTCTGTATATTCAGTGAGCAATTCTGGCGGCATGAGCAGGGAACAGAGTGATACCCCCCAAAAGCTGGCCAGCAATTGCACCTTCACTTAATAATGTGCTTTGGAGCAGTGTCCACAGACACACAGTAGCTGGGAGGAGTTCACAGTGAGCAGCAGCAGTGCCTGTCTGCACACTCCTCCTTGAACTCCACATCCATGAGCCAGTGTTTGCCACATGCACGGCCTAACCTGGATTTTTGTCACACCATGGGCTGGCCCTGTTCGTGACACTGCTGCAGTAAACTTTCCACTGGCCAATCTTCCAATCAGCAAATTTCTACCTCCCTGTTTGCTTTGCTTCTCCTTCTGCTTCCATCAAGTTTACAAAGGAAGAAGTACAGGAGGAGAGAGGAAAACCCTGGCTACAGCACAAGCCAGGCCAGGCATCCAGTGTGATTAACTCTTTGCCTGAGGACCAAAGCAACATAACTGCAATGAACCCAACAATCACCCAGAAGTAGCTCATGGAAATTACTTCCCTGATCCCTGCCTTTTTTCTGTTCACTGCTCCACTGTTTAACCTATTCAAGCCCCTGAGCTGGACTTTTACTCCAGCCAATCCATGGGACAGAAAAGTGTTTCTGACTATTAGGACTTCAGGATTTATTGGGTATTTTGGGTCTTTTTTGTTGTTGCTGTTGCTGAGCTTTATACTTTTACTTGTGTGCAAGAAAACTAGATGCAAAAGATCATCAAAGAATCAAACCACAGACTACATCCTCTGAATGTATGCAAGGAATAACTTCATCCTAGTGACACTGGGTAAGTCACTTCTTTATTGATGCTGGTGAGTAATTTACCAGCTTTTCCAGCTCCCACAATGGATGCTAATCTGATCTATTGTAGATTATCCTGGGTAAACTCTCACCATCCATATTAATACCCACTCTGGCTATGATTATTGATCATCCAGCAGGAAGGTGAGCATTGCAAACACACAGGGCTGATGCTGATGTATTCAGGAGGTGTTCACCTGTTTAATGGGGTGCATCTCCAAGTGCATCCATCCTTCAATCATTTCAATCAGGACTTCCTGCAAGGCTGCAGGTTTCCCCCAGGAGTCATCAGACTTTCTGCTTCTCCATCTACAGGGCTGACAAGAGATCCCTTCAGACTCCTCCGCCCCACCATGGAAGGGGAGGGCATCTCCACTCTGAAGATTTAAAAAGGGACCCCTGGCCATGCAGAAAGGAGATCTTGTGACACATCAAACCAAGGAAAGAAGACTGAAGGTTTGTCACCGAGATAAGTATGAAGGTAAGTGAGAATTTTTTGGTCTGTAGCAAACATTTAGTTTGCAATTAATGCTTTCTTTTTCATGTGAGTGCAATATTTAGGAACTGCAGGGGGGCTTAAGAAATTTTCCTTAGAAATAACCCAAAAGAAATACACACATAGATATATTATATGTATTTTAAACAACTGTATTAAAAATACAGCAATAGTACAACCTCTCAAACCCAGGATGAAATGAACCACTGTGAAACATACGGTTAGATTCCCTGGTGCCCATCACCGTTACCAATACATGAATAACAACATGGTCTGTGTGAACAAGCAGAGGTGCAACTTGTGCACAGAGGATTCATGCTCAGTGCTTCCATTTGCATGTGCTGCATCAGCGAACAAACTCCAAGAATCAAAAAAACCTGTCTTTTGACTTGTTTTAATCATGGTTGATATTGATAGGATGCTAAATTTAAAACATTTTCCCCCTTTTTTTTAACCTGAGGAACTAGAGATTTTGTTTCTTGGTTTCTTTGTTTGTTTGGAATGAAAAGCCCCCTACATTTTCTTGTTGTTTATGGTTTGGTAAAATCAAGGTAGATTTTATACCATCTTTACCCATTAGTTTGTACATTATCCTCATTTCTGGAGGATCTGATGTCCTTGTAAATAGGACCACAAAAGGTGCTTGCCTTGATGGCAGCTCTCACCAGGATGGAATAGATTTCAGTAAAAAGAATAAAGTTCAATTTAAGATTAATCTTCTGATCAGATCAGTGTGCCCTGAGCAAGAGGAGGTTGGCAGCAAGACAGGGACAAGGCAGCAGCTGGGAACACATTTAGACGTGAAGTTGGGAGGATGTGCAAATGTGAAAGACTCCTCCTGCACCTTGTGGTTCTCTGTTGCACACAGGGGCTGCAGAAACCCCCAGCGTCTGCCCTGGCACTGCTCCTGGCAGCGTCCTTTGTCACCTTTTCCTGGAGTGCCCCTCAGGTGAGCCCAGGCTGGAGCTCATGAAGCTCAGAGCTTGGAGCCATTAAGTATTTGCATTAATTAGCAATGGCATGGAATATTGACACGTCTCTTGTCCCTCTATTTTTTTTTTGTTTTGGTTTGTTTTGGTTTTTTTTTGTTTTGGCATAAAGGCTAATTTCCAAAGGAGAAACTGGACTCCTCAGGCCATGCTCTATTTGAAGGGTGCACGTAAGTCTCGAGCTCTTTCCATTTTGAGGAGATAATTTTCCCCACCCCACATTATTCCTTGGTTCCACACAAGCAGGAGATACTGAGGATGTTCTGGGGGTAGAAGTTTTGAGGCTTGCAGGGAGGATGGGCTAATTGCATGGTGCTAATTATGTCATGGTCACACCTTTGGTCCCTGTACAGGCCATTCACTTCCCAGATGGACTCAATGGTCCTTGTGGGTCCTTCCCACTCAGAATATCCTCAGATTCTGTACTTACTTGGAGATGTTGTCCTTTGATCCAAATAATCAAATATAACAGAAATATTAATATGAAAAATTGTATTCAGAATTGTTGATTTAAAATTAAAAGATATCAGGGAGGGCAGGTATAAAGAGAGGAAGAAAAAAAGCTCCTTGTAAATTAGAGAAAAAAAAAAGAAGGTTATAATCCTGAGAGAAATGCAAAAGGGAGACAATACAAATAACTGCAAAATAAAATAAATGTAAGCTCCAAACAACTGTAAAGATAATGGAAAGTTCTGGTGATATTAATACAATTATTTCTATTAATAAAAGTGAAGATTTTGGCCTTTTTTTTTTTTTTTTTTAAATTCTTCCAACTGAATAATGCATTGTATTACTTCCCTAGTGAGGTTTTATCATTCTTATTGATGCACAGGAAGCAATGTGATTTTATTTTGTTAGTTTGGGATTTGGAATGGGTTTTTTTCTTTTTTTCTTCTTCTTTTCTTTTCTTTTTTTTTTAATAGAATACAATTTAAAAGCCAATACTTCACAGTCCAGCAAAGAGATTGAAGGCTCTTGACCCTATACAAAATTGAAAAGAGTCCTTTAGGGACTATGAAGTAGGAATTACAACAAGTTTGGGGGCTGTTTTCACCCTTGTCTCACTGCTTTTGTAGATGGACGTCGCTTCATTGCAGATGAGAGCCAGAGGAAGGACCTGTATGACAGAGTGCAGCTGGGTGAGTCCATCAGCACAGGGCTGTGGAGCCCCTCCACCTCCCCAGCTTATGGGAGAAATCCCTGGAAATGGAAGGGGATTTATTTTCCTGGAATCACAGCCAAGGAAACAACTAAACCCCCCCCTTTTTAGTCCCTTCATTCCAACCAGCACACGACAAAGACTGATTTTCCTCTCTGGTGCACCTGTGTGATTTCATTTACATAATTTCCAGACTGACCTGGCTGCTAAGTAGGATTTTCATCAGTGCTTTTGACTTTCTTTTTGCATTGGAAAAAAGAATCAAATCAAGCTATTAATTGTGCTGAAGCGACAAATGACAGAAGCAGATGTCATCAATCCACACTAGGCAAGGTTTCTGGAGGGAACAGGATATTGTAAAAAAGTTAGGAACTTACAAAAGAGGAAAATGTTCTTTTTACCTTCCAAGGGATTTTGAAATAACCTCCCTTTTAAAAAGATAGCTAAACTCTTGTGTTAATTATTAGGCTGGTTTTGAGCAGACAATGCTATAGAATGAAGGAGAAAATAACTTCTTGTCTTTGATCTCTAGTTATAGAAATAATAAAAAAGCCAAGAACAAAGTAAAGAAATGCCATAAGATACTAAAAAACCACGCATCTCTGATTTTTCATTCTAGAAACACGCAGCCATAACACAAATCCTATATCCCTTTCTGAAGCTGCTGTGCTGTTCCTTACTTCCTTACAGAAAGAACAGGAAGGTAAATGCATGTTTTGTCTTACTCTGACTTTTTAAAAGTGTTTTTTCAGTATTTCATTTACTAGCAAATTAATCTAGAAGGTCTGTTTTGAACTGAGATATTGTTCAACAGAGAGCCCTGTATCGGAGTGCACATTTACACAGATTACAACATGAGCCACATAATGACAGCAGGTAAATATTCTGCTTTTAATTTTCTCTTTGAATCTTTTACTGATTTGGATTCAAGGGAATGGCTATTATTCAATTGAATTTTTCACCCCAAATCTTTCATGGAGCTACTTTTTCTACAGCACATTGTTTGCTTCTGAAAATTTTATTCCTCCACTGGATTTAGTGCAAAGGTTTAAAAGAATCCATAAGAGCCCCAGGAGAGGATCTGTTGGTTTCACATCACCAGGCTGAGACCCTGAACCTTTGCTCTCCACGTCCTCTGCCCTTAAATCTCTCACCTCTGCAGCTACTACAGGCAGAATAAAAAAATTAGCATAGTGCTTTGGACAAAATATGTGAGCACTTCTAAAGTTAAACCAGTGAAAGTGTCATTTACATGCCCACAAAAGCCTCTGCTGAAGGTGGATTTTTCAAAATTTTAGTGGTATTTTCCTGCCTGTTGTTGCTGTAGCAGGGGAGATGAACAGCAACAGAGAAAAAAGGGTGAAATATCTGAGAGAGATAAGCAGAACTGGCAGCTTGTTTGAAAAAAAACTAGGTGGAGTAACATTTCCATCTCTGTGGTAGGAAATAACCAGTTAAACCTGGGTAAGCCATGCACTTTCAGATCAGCTGATTTTACACCTGACTGAGGCAATGCACAAATAAAGAACAAATCTATTATTTTCTTCAGCATGATTTTTTTTGCCATGTGCTAACTTACTCCTCTGGACACAGTTTGTAGTTTTCTTCTTCAGCAAACAGAAAAATTTCCACATTTAAAAATGAGAGAAGACATGATTGTTTTTAGAGATGCTGCCTCTGTCTCACTTAGCTGAGCAGTCACACTGTGTTGAATCTGTGCCTAAGGCACATCCAAAAGCTGAAAACTTTGGCTGGCTGAACTTGCCTTCATCTACAACTTATTTCTCCCCATTGTGTCTTGTCTTACAGTGGAAGAAGAAAACAGTGAACACCCTGGCTACTTGACAGACAGTCTATTAAATTGGTGAAATTATTTTAAATGTCTTTAACATTTGTACAGCTTTGAACCTGAAAGTGTAACTTGTGTAAGTAAAGTGTTTCATACATTCTCACTGAAGTTCCCAAAGGGTGAGGTGTTTTCACATTGCAAAATTTTGAATGCAAAAGGATTAAAAGGTACTAGTTCAGATAAGGAAAGCATCTGTAAAGTTTCTGCTTTCTTTAGAGCACTTTGTATGTCTCATCTGAAATTTAAAATACATGGCATTGGCTCACCTGAAAAGATAATTAAAACTGTCTTTTTGGACAGCTTCATTAAAAAGCTTTTCAATTGTCATTGGGAAACCTTTTACCACCTTCCACTCAGCTGAATAGTGAAGCTTTTTGAACCCTGATAAAGACAGATTCCATTACCACTTCACTGGTGGCCCTGTAGGCTGCTGATGGTCAATAAATTCAGTGAGATATAAAAACATTCCAGGTATCTATGACTGCAAAACTGGTGAATTTTTTTCTTTTACATTTTTATTTGGCAGGTATCAGTCAGCACAGAGAATAGGCAGCAGCACTTATTGCCCCAGTCCACTCCTGCAGAAATACTCTGAAAAATCCTACTGAGCAAGTCCCAGCACATAAAGACAGTTTGGGGACAGGTCTTGCATTATCAAGGCCTCATTAAATACTGCTTTGTGATTGTACTTTTTTGTTCTTTCTTTCTGAGTTGCAGAACTGGAATTATGCATAAATCTGTTAATTATCATTCTGTGCTGATAAGGATGTATTATTTATGTAGTTCTGTGGTCTTACTGGAAAGCCCTCTGTAGTTCTGATGTAATTAAAGAGTAGCCACATGATTCCTGTGTCCAAGCAACTGTTTTATTTTTTTAACCTTCTAGTCATACTCTTCATGTTTTAACGTTAAATTCCCCTGATCTTTCTCATAATACTGCTGATTAACTCTTAACTCACACTAACTATGATGCTGCTTTACCTCAACACAAAGAAACACAGCTGATGGAATAGAGGAATTTATTTGTTTCATGGGGTTAGAGGCACTTTCAGTCATTGTTTATAATCTGTGTCACTCCACTGAGGAACTGGTGAAAGCAGTGTCCTGTTTTGTTCATTTTTAAGCACTGATATATCTTCCAATGGCAGTGCTTGTTGTATGACAGAACATTCATAATGAACTTCACCTCAAGATCAGTGGTATCCACCTGAATTCTTTCATTATTTTAGATGCTCTTTGTTTCCAGCATATTTGGAATATCTCAGGTGCATCTAAGTGATTTTCCAGCATGTTTTACAGTATCATCAGTGTAACTCAGACAAAAAAAAAAAGCAGCATGGGCTCAGAAAACATAATCCTAGAATGGCCTAGTTTGGAAGGGACCTAAAAGATCATCCAGTTCCAAATGCTGGGACACCTTCCACTAGAAAAGTGAAAAGTAGAGGAGTTATACATCCTTTGGTTTATCAGTGTCCTGAAATTTATATGCCTCTGCCTGTCCCAGTGATACAGAAACTGCACCCACGCTATTCCCAGCTGACTGATTTTTGTGTGTGCTCCTGATTTCTCAAGCTTAAACAATTCTTCACAAACATCATGAAACAGAATAGACCTTCTGCCTTGCTGGTGAGCTGTTTGTGAAACCCCAGTAATTTCCATCTGGAAGACAATCCCTTATGTAACAGATAGCTGCTACCAAGTTTGTCAGGTGTTGGGAATGTGTGGCACTTAATTTAGGCGACCTGTTGCTGTGGCTGAATGAGAAGCTGTTCCTCCAATGCTATAAATTCAACATACTGAAGTGTTCAGCTGTAGATAAATTGCCTTGTTACTAATGGTTAATCCTGGAATCAAGGCAGAGCTAAGACGAGTCCAAGGCGTGGGGCAGAGGTCACTTTGGCCACTGCAGGATCTGAATCTGAAAATTCAGATTGGTCCTACCTCAAATCTGAGCACTTTCTAACACCAGGAGGCTGCTCAAAGCATGTGAGTGTGCTGAAACACACACAGCCTTCCTGCTCTACAGCAGAGCTTAGAAATACAAGCAATAAGTACAGATTTCTCAATTTATTTATGAAAACATCAACTTTCAATCAATATGCCCATTATATGTTCTTTCTTTGGGACTCTCAGCCATTACATTTTTTGACTCTCTAAGGGAACTCTGATGAGGAGCACTTTGTGGAAGAAACACAAAATGCAGTTCTCCACATGGTAAACTGTGTGAGAGAAAAGATTTGCAGTATCTTTGCTTTCACCACTTTTATATGAAAAATTACTTAGTGTTGAATTACCTTTTAAATGGCTAAAGAAATAGTGACTCTTTTAAATTCCAAATAAGTTTTTACCATAAAAACTGAAACCTGACTTCTGAACTATTCTTTCAAGTATCTGAATCAGCTCAAAATTGGAAGTCCAGATTTAAAACTCATTTTAGGTGGTCAAAAATACAAATAGGCACATTGTCACTTTTATTCTAAGTGGCCTATTGTCAGACCCATGCCATCAAGCATTGGTTAAGTGTTTGAAAGATAGGAGCCTAACCAAAGTTGGACATCTAGGCTCCCCCTGGGATTGACAGGAAAGGTAAATACCTCCAAAGCTTACATTGTCCCACCTGCCGAAGGACAGGCTGAATAAAGTTCTGGAAATGTCTTTTCTTGAGCAGCATGAGGAATTTTTGATGCACAAACTTGAAAAACAAGAGATTGATCTCTAACCTCTTCACAACAAGATGTGCTTCTGAAGAGCCTTTTCAGGCACTCTGCATCTCTAGGAGCTGAAAACCTTCTAAAAGTTTTCTGTAAGGCAAATGAAATGCTTAGTTCTTGTTGTGAGGATCAGTTATCCCCCAAGAACTTTGAAGTCTCAAGTGCTTTTCAAAATGATATCCTGAAGTGTTTTAGCATTATTTGTTAGGATTAGGTCTCTTCTGGAAGAAGTGAAATAGAGCATGGACTAATGGAAATTACTGATCCTTGAATGTTGTCACATTGTGTGGCTTCTTGTCTGCAGGGGAAGGTGCCAGTCAAGCAAATGTTGTCATTCCCTTTAGCCAAATTACATTAATTTCCTCCCAAACTAGTTTGTTAACAAACTTAGAATCTACAAGAAGATGAAAATAAAAGAGACATACCAGAGGAATCAGAAAATAAATGGTCGGCTGTTTATTGTGGGTCTAAATGATGTCAGAAAGATGACTTCATTTGTCTCTAAAATTCAAATGCCCACTGCATAAGACTTTATATTGTTCCACAGGAAGTATGTTTTACCACTGGATTAAGACACTTCTGTTTGCTGTAAAAAAATGTTATGTAAGCTTACAATAAACAGCATCAGGAAAAAGAAAGACCATTTTCTTTTCAGTGTATCTTTTTAAACTCTTCCAATATTTCTCCAGTGCAACACATTTTTTGAGCTCTGATTTAAAGTTCATGTTAGTTTAGGATGGGAAAAGGGGAAACATAAATGAAGCAGAAATTCCTTTGGGATACCCAAAATGTAGCTATTTGTCTAGACTATGATTAATACAGATGATTCCACAGACAAAGGTATGATCTGCAGTTTGTATAAGCTCCTGAGGGGATTGTCTCATCCTCTAGTTTTATTAAGCCTGAAAAATCTCTTCTACCTCATAGGGGCACAGAAAAATTGTCATTTAAACTACTTTCAAGGTGAAATAATATTAGGCTTTCCAAAAGTGTAGCTCAAGTAACATTTAAGGTTCCCCTAATTACATCACACTGTCCTTAACACAAAGCTTGCCAAGCCTACAGGAGAAACTGTTGAGTGAATGAGGAGAGCAACCAGTTCAGTTCCTGTATTCTCCATGCTGCTTCTTCTTTCCTTGTGGCAAGGCTCCAAGGGAAAAGGGGGACTTGATGTTCTGCCTATCCCTTTCAGCTTCCTCATCCTCATCATATCTCTCATCCTCATCTTCATCCTCAGCTTCACTGTGGTGAGGGCTGGAATGCTGGGAGACAGAGGGCGATGGCGGCACCGATGAAGGCCTGGGGAACCTGAAACCTTCCGTCTGGCAGGGACAGAAGCAAGGTGAGTGTGTCAGCCGAGCCCCTCGATTGGTTTTATACAGCAATTTAAGGCTATCATCACTTCAGAGGAAGCCAGTGGAAGTCAGATGTGAGCTAGACCTGACCTGCAATCTAAAATTAAGCTTCTCTCAACCCAGATCCCCTCAGTCCTCCTCTGCCAGTAAATACACACTTGTATGACAGAGATGTTTACCTTGTGCCATAAACAACATCCTTCCAGCATTGCTTTTTGCAAAACATGGCTATCTTTACTGAGCCTTAAAACAATCAGCACAGGACAAAATCGTTCTGTACTCTGTAGTCAGAATATGCTTACTGAAATTCAGATTTCAATCTGAACATTCAAAACAGTTTTCTAGTTATAATGTCAGCATCTGAAAAACCAGCAAAGGGTTTTGGTCTGAACCTCCTCTCTCCTTACTAAAAAAATAAAAAGAGTTGCTCTTTGAGGTTTGGTTCCAAGTAACATTTTTCTGAGCAGCCTCCTTTCTCAAATTGGTGCTAATCTGGACTAGGCAAGAACTGTTTGAAGGTGTGCCTTTAAAGTGACCCCTTGCAGCTCCAGCCAACATACCATGTTCAGAAGAAGGCAATACCTTGCCTTGCTTCCCCTAGAACATCTTTTCCCAAGTCCCCTCTATTTGGTTGGTGCAGAACATCTCCATGGCATTTAGCAGAAGCAAAAAGGAAAAGCAGCCACTCTTCCAAGAGGAATTTCAAGGGTCAGTTCCTCAGCTGATGCAAAGTGTCATGATCCTATCCAGCTCAGTCTAAATCATCTGAAGACCTGTTCCTGTGTCCCACCTGGTAACCCCTGTGTTTGGATCTGATATTAGTAGGTTGTGGTTTAACCCCAGTCAGCAACTCAGCCCCACATGGCCTCAGCTCACTCACTCCTGGAGAGGCCAAGGAGGGAATCAAAAGGGGGAAAGTGGGAAAGCTCATGGGTTAGATTAAGACAGTTTAGTAGGGAAAGCAAAGGCTGTGCACACAAGCAAAGCAAATCCAGGAATTCATTCCCCACTTTCCATGGGCAGGCAGGAGTTCAGCCATCCCCAGAAGAGCAGGGCCCCATCACATGTAGCAGTGACTTGAAAAGACAAATGGCAGCACTCTGAACATCCCCCTTTCCTCCTTCTTCCCCCAGCTTTATATACTGAGCATGATGCCATAAGGTCAGTTGGGGTCAGCAGTCCCTGCTGTGTCCTCTCTCAACTCCCTGTGCACCCCCAGCCCCTCACTGACAGGGTGGGTGAGGAGCAGCAAAGTTCTTGGCTCTGTTCAAACCCTGCTCAGCAAGAACTAAACCATCCCTGCACTATAAGCACTGCTTTCAGCACAAATCCAAAACACAGCCCAGCTACTGGGAGAAAAATTGACTCTGTCCCAGCCCAAAACAGCATACTCCTGACTGGAGACTGGGTCTATGACTTGTTAAGCTTTTAACTAGGAGTTCCTAATTATCTTTATTTAAACCCAAACTTGTTAAATCTTTTCTCCCTCACACTCTTCCTCTCTCTCCTTGTAAAGCAGGCAAAATGGATTAATTTCCAAAAGCCGACTTTACCTTTGGTGGAGCACTTGGTTCCATCTCAAATTTATCTGGGAATGTTCTGCTGAGGGCCAAGTGTCTGGCATGCATGTAATACTGCAACAAAACAGAGAAGCCATTACAAGTCATAGAAATCTTGGGTAGATTTAAGCAAGGAGAGAAAGGAAAATAAAATGAGTTATCTTCTAAAAGATGGTGCTGAACAAAGGCTAAATGTGTTTTCAGATAAGCAGAATCCAGCTGATATCACTGCTTGTACTGTGAAGTGATGAGCCATTGATGACAGATTCACACCAAAGAAGTCTGGAGCAGAAGCTGAATAAGGCGTCTGTAAGATGTATTAAAATGGAAACTAGAACTTGTCTTGGTCAGTGTAGTTCCTACTGAGTGACAGGTATTCTTCATCCCTCAGGAAAGAATTGGGGTTTTTTTTAACAAGGAAAATTTACATTTTTAAGTGTGCATATGTATTACATAAGTTTTAGGCTCATTCAAAGTCACTTTGGACTGCACTGAAGCATGTGTAACAGCAACAGAGAACTAACATTTATGAGTTCACTGATGCCTGGTATTTAAGAATTTGACAAAAATATTTTTAGATCCACTGTATTCCTGAGTTTGCAGCACATGCACGGAAAAAATAGCTCGTTATATCTTATGCAGTGTTGGGAACCATATAAATACTAAGGTTCACACACAGGTATCAGAGCAGGAAAAGGTCCAAAATAGTTACAAAACTCATGTATGTGCATTCACTTCTTTAGTCCTGCAGAATTGAGAACAATACTTCACACTACTACTGTCTTCTGAATAGGTGGTACTGTAGTGCCCTGTATCAAATTAAAAACACTACTTTGCATTTAAAGTATAGAGGTAGTTAAGGAGTGCTGAGGAGCCACAGAGCCCATCAACATTTCATGGAGGATGGGAAGGATTTTTGAAAGTGTCCAGATGACTCAGGAACACAAATCCTCCTTAGTGTGGTGTTGCCAACACCACCAGATTTTTACATTGTGTTTAGCAGCAGCAAGAGCTCGGTGGTGTGACTGGATTCTGCTCTAACCTGTTCAGTCTCTCCTTGCCACTGGAGCATGGAAGGATTATGCTGAAATGTGCAGGCTCTGCCTTTATCCCCTTGGAGAGGGGAATTTCAGCCCGGGGCTGTGTCATCGCACTGCAGCACCATGCTGAAGGCTCTAGCCAGGCCTATGAGCCTGGAATTTTTAATGCCTCTTTCTCACACACCCTGCCCAGGTACTTCCAGTCCAGGAGGTCGGAGAGGCGCTCGGTGCGGTTCCTCTGGATGATCCTCTGGCGCCGGTTCTGCTGGCAGAACCCGTACAGGAACTGGGTCAGCTGGTTGCACGACTCATCCGGTGAGCGGAACCTCCTGTCCACGATGTAGATCCCTGAGGGACATGAGAAAGGCCGAGGTGAGTGGGACTGAAGATAGAATCTGACCTCCTACACCTCCAATCTACCTTCTGTCAGGTAACAAATGTTACATGCAGTATATTCTTTTTAATGTCAAAAGGCAGCTACAACTGGAACATTTGTTAGCATTCCGATGAAATGGAGAGATGCAGAGAAATATGCTATTTTTTTTAAACTTTAATTTTTTTCTACTTTTCAGACTGAAATTCAGCAAATTTTTCAAAACTCAGAGGCTTTGTTGATGATGTGTAAGTATGTCCAAAAAGGTTCTAGTTTCTGGATAAAGATATATCATTTTTCTTTCCCATAATTTTAAAAATACTGACTTCTTAAAGAAAGCATAATCAATCTAGTGCTTTCCTAGCTTGCTGTAGAATTCACAAGTGTGGATGGCCAGAATCAGGTTGTAGGAGAGAGGCTGTGTTTTCTGTAGAAATACAAGTGTTTCCATACAGACAGCTAACTCACATACATCATTCAACAGACAATTCTGGCAGAGAGAGGGCAGAGATAAACTTCGCCTCTACATTGTTGAGATTAATACTTTATTTTTGCCACCCTCCTTAAACCAGAGTGTTGGGAAGAAGAGGGTGCCAGACCTTGCAGCTCTCTTAATGGACATGAGAGATACAAAACTACCTTAACGGAGCGCTTGGAACAAGCACAGTCATTTATGCAACCCACACCTATGTTTTGCAGAGAAGAGCAAGTGACCTGCATTCTGTGGTCTCTCTGAAGGGTCTCAAAGACATGTTCATCCAGGTCGGTGTATCTAGATTTTGTATCTGGCTCTAACCTTGCCTCTAGGTCAGGCAAAGGTAGCTCCAGTGTGGGGCTGTCACTGCCTGATTGTGGAAACAAGCCCAGGTACTTGGAAAGAGGCCCTAGTTTGGGAATACACTCAATATTCACAGAACCACAGAATTATAGAATGGTTCAGGCTGGAAGGGACCTTAAAGATCATCAAGTTCCAATCCCTGCCATGGGCAGGGACACCTACCACTATCCCAGGTTGCTCAGAGCTATATCCAGCCTGACCTTGGACACCTCCAGAGATGGGGCATCCAGTCAGCCCTGGCTAAGCAAGGAGGAAAGGACAGGGAGGGCTGTGCCTTGCTCTGTATCTCAGGGAGGCCACAGCTTTAGTGACAGGGACAATCAACCCTAAAAGGAGGAGCTACTGAGGCAGAGGATGACTCAGGAGGCAGAATCATCCTGACATACCAGGCATTGGCATTCCAGTCATGAACCTGAGCAGATCAGTCTTTGAAGCAGATTCTTTGTATTTCCATGGCTTTTTTTTTTTTTTTTGAAGTGTACGTGGTAATTTAATGCTTGTTTGGGGAGGGTCATGTCACTGGTCTTGAATCCCAGATTATTAAGAGAAGTAGACTTTCCCAGCTTCTTTGGAAGACTTAGAGCGTTATAACCAGAGGCACTAAAGGGAAATGCTGGGAGACTCCAGACTGACATGAGCAGTGATGAATTTGGAAAAATATGGAAAAAAAGGGTTAAAGGGAGACCAAAAAAAAATAACCCGTAAAGGGTTTGGATAAATATGAAAGCTGAAATCATTTGTCCAACTCAACAAGATATTCAGAGCTCTGAATATATTCCCCTAATGCATTTCCTTGTCCTAGAGAAACACAAATTTGAGGGGTAACAGCATGGTTGCTGTGATTTTTGCTTTCCTAACTCAGAGGTGATATTTTGATATGCTGTTAAAGTTTTTACCATAAGCTTCTGGGTCAGCAACATGTTCCTGCATGAAACAGCCAAATCCAGAGAGGTTTGTGGTTACACTGGGAATGCCCATCACAGTACACTCAGCTGCAGAAAGAAACAGGCAAAAAGGGTTTCAGGACAATACACCTGCGATGGTTTCACCTTTATGAGGAAACAAAAAACCAAATCAGGCAGACAGAAAGCCCCATAACAATAAAGCTCTCTGAAAATGTCAAGTGAAAACTATAATAATGTTTTGTTGTGGATTATTGGAAAAAAATATAAACTGAAATTTTAAACACAAAATGTTTATGTTTGCAAACATAAATTTGTATTTCAGAGCAGCTAAACTGAAAACTTTCTGGGAGTGCGGTTTTGAAACAGAGAACCCCAATACATGGTCAGGACTATTTGGATTTTAAATTGGAGCTTAATGTAAACCTGTGTTCATTAGTTGTTCATAACTCTTTACAAAACTGAATCTCTTAGGGGCAGGAGCATATCAAACTTTGGATTTCGATAGTTTGCCAACAGGCCTCTACAGCAGGAAAAAAACCCCTCCAAAATAAAAATTCCCATCCCAAAACAACGAACCCCATGATTAACTCAGGACTGCATTCACAGTAGATGTGGAGCTAGTTTTACAAAATCAGAAAATGTATAGGTTTTTTGTAGTTTTTTCTGTCACATCCATGAGTAAGGATAATTGCTTACCCTCCTTAAAAAGTTTTTGCCAAGGAGCCTAAGCCTAACCTAAACCAGCATGCAGACTCTAGTCTTACAAAAGTGCAGAGACATCTACATGGCCTTCACTCATATGACAATAAAACTGGCGTCTATAAAATAAGTTATAAATATGCCTTTAAAAAGCAGTCTTTGTTTCTGGGAGACACAAATGGGTAATGACAAAGAGAATATTTTAAGTCAGAATCTATATGCTCTCTGCATTTTTAGAAATTTCCAGTTAATTTGATGAGATTCAGTACCACTGCATGTATTTCTGTTAAATAATAGCTAAGGTATTACATAATTCTCTCAAACTTGTTATCTTGGATTAAATCCACTGAACTATGTCAGCTGGCACCATCAGACTTCTTGCCCTGCTTTTTAATATTTACATTCCTGCACACCTTTTTTAAAAATCCTTCAACGAAGAATTAAGTTTTAAAAATTATTTCTTTGAAATAAAAAATCAAAAATCAAAAGCCATAAAAAATCAGAAGGTTACACATTAGTACGGAAAAGAGTAAACTGCAGGGACTGTTTTGCCAGCAGTAAGACCTTTGCATGGCAGAGGAAACAGAGTTTAAAGAGTTTTTGCAGCACTTCAGAAGGAACTGGCTGCATCAACAGAATGGGTGTTCATCTTTCTTGCTAGTTAAGGGTACACAATTCCTACCTGGAGTGTAGCCCCAGGGTTCATAGTATGATGGGAATACACCAAGGTGGCAGCCTCTAACAAACTCCTCATAGTCCAAGGGCAGCAAGGGGCTTGTTGAAGAAAGAAACTCTGGATGCAGGATCACCTGGATATTCAAAACTTACGTTAGAGGTGAAAGAAAACCATCATTGATATATTTCAATTATCAATAAGCTTAAGCACCTTTATTCACGCTGGTCTTTTTCTAAGTACCTGGGCAACACCTCCTTTGGTCATCCCTCTGTTACCTACCCCACTGCTCACACTACAACACATCCTGCCTGTGTGCACTCTTGTCCTGGAAATAGGACTGATGATGAACCCCCTTTTCACTGGACAGGTATTTAGCTTTATCTTTCTTCACCAAGGGGGTCCACATGTATTGAGAATTAGGCCTAAGGCTGTGGCATTTAGCAAGATTTGGTCTCTTGTACAATCGTTTGTAGGATTTACAAATGCCTGGAGTGACAGGACAAGGGGGAATGGCTTCACACTCTCAGAGAGCAGGTTAAGATTGGATATCAGGAAGAAATTCTGGACGGAGCTGTGAACAACTTGGGCTAGTGGAAGGTGTCCCTGCCTATGACAGGGGGATGGAATGAAATTATCTCTAAGGTCTCCTCCCAACACAAACCATTCTATGATTTTACTCGGATGTCTCTATAGGAAGAGGCCTCAGACAGACACAGCACTTCTGAACTTCACAGCATTCCCTGAGATAAAGGAATGTTCATTATAGTCAACAGATCTCCCAAGAATGGATGGAATTTTGAAAGCAGACACATTATAGCTCTGTCACCACAAACCTGTGCCTAATTAATCTTGGTGAAAGACACCTCTAAGGATAATTTATCTGCATGACTCTGCAGGGCTTGAGGTTACTGCCCCACATCTGCTGCTTAGTTGAGAAATGCCTTCAATGTGGTGCCCAGTCAGCTTCGGGAGGAAGAAACTGGAGGGAATGGTTTAAACTGCTCTGGGTTTATCTCCCGGCATGAACATACCACAGCCATTATTCAATGCTCAGGATATGCTTTTATCCCTTCTTAATAAAATTGTCATGCTACTCATTTGAGTAAACAAATGAATGTACTCAACCAGTAAATGGGCTGAAAGCTCATTTTGCAAGCTTAGTTGATCCCAGTAATTTCACTGGAATTGCTGAGGGTATTTTTCACATGCCAGCTGTGCATACCTGAATATGTTGTACCTCTCTGAAAATTACTTTCAATTTGAAGCTTACAGAATTTTTTAAAATAGTATTCAGCTCATAAAGTATTAAGCCTGTTCATGCACGAGGTAATTTTTCAATGGTAATGACACATTTCTACAAACTTGACATCTGCTGAGAAGCAGATCATCATGTCTGCTATGTTATATCCTATCTGCTCTGTAATGCCTTCAAGCAGTTAATTCTGAGGCATTTTTTACTACATCTGTACACACAGCATCCTCTCCCCTTATTTTTGTTACATCTCGTGTATTATTGCCGTATTATGATCCCAGAATTTATTGGAGTTAGTGCTCGTAAGTTAAGCCAAAAAGAAGAAGCAACTAGGAAGTATAAGAAAATATTTACTCAGGTATAGCCATGGGTTTAAAAAGAAACTGAGAATAATTGATATGTCATTGTTAGAGATACTTTGGATCTGGCTTTAAAGAAAAGTTTTACAAGAGGAAAAATTTGCAATTTTAGGTTCAACTTTGACTGGATAGATGTTGAGATAGTCATAGACAGAATATCAGAGATTGCCAGGAAAAAAACAACTTTGGCAGACCTGTGAAAGCAGAAGCTGATAATTTCTGTGGTTTGGCAAAGTAATCATGGAAATAAGGAAAAGATTCATTTGCACTAATTTAGTTTCAACAGGTGATGTAAACATGAGCATGGCATGAACAGGAATTCTTTCTGCTCAAAGCCCTGGTTAATGCTGAGTATCGGAGTGTTGCTCTTAAGAGATGAATCAATACTCCAGGAATGTCTGTGCTCAAACTTTGGACCTCCAGTTTTAAGCAAATGAATCTATGCCAGAGTTTTCTATCTGGGTGCAAATGACCCATGGCACTTTCTTGATTTCAGCAGTTAGCAGCTACTCATTCAGTGCAGGAGGCAGCAATGGAAACAGCTCCCTAACCTCAGATTTCTAACTGGAAATTAGCTTGGCTAAACAGCATCTGAGGATCTCTGCGCAGTGACAAGTTGTTATTCCTGGAAAGGAAGAGAGAAGTACTCTAGCAGTATAATACCACCTATCAAGAATTTAACTGCACTGCCCATGCTAGTGATGCAGACTGAGAACGTTCAGAGAAATCCCATTTTGGGTCTCAAATGAGGAGGCCAGAACGCACCTTCACACGGTCTGTGCGGTTGTTAAACAGCCCAATGCGCCGGATGGTGTTGAGGATTGGGTCATTGCTGTCATCAATCATGTTGTGGGTGGTCACTGGAGGCAGAGAGTGTCTCTGAGCACAGAAAAGGCAATCCATAAATCAGACAAACTCTTGGCAAACAGTCCTGTTGCCATTTCCTAAGGCTACTGGAAGACAGCGGCAGATTTTCTCATTGATGTAAATAAGCTTCATTTACCTCAAAATAAATTAATTAGTACTAACTTTAAGAAGGGCCCACCATTTAATTTTGAAGATTGTTAGTCAATGCTGTATCTCCTCAGCATTTGATTTCACATATTTAATAAAACTGGAAAAATCCAGGCTCAGGAACAACTCAAAGTTCACACTTGGCTCAGAATAAAAGAATTAGGAATGCATGTGACTGAAGCAATATCCATGGACTCCCCTAAAGGTCCATTTGGGTCATACTCTCCTTAAAAACAATCAGAGCTGATTTTAAATGTTACTGATGGGAAGTGCATTTGCTGAAAACTTCTTCCCAATGCACACATATTGCTATATGCCATACTCAATCCTTTCACATCATCACATCCATTATTTAGATTAGATATTTATACAAGTAACATATTTTCTGACCTGAGTTGAAAAGATGGCTCTTTTCATAATGCTTATGTCATCTCGGTCAAGAATCTTGTTCAGGTCTGGGATTTCTCCTCTGCAAAGGAAACACACAACCAATTTTACCAAATGATTCATTTACCAAATGATTCCTTTTTGTAAAGAAAATGAAGAAATGGCCAACAAGGTCTGATCTGAAGTTTGCTGATATCAACATGAACCTTTCCTTTGTTTTCATGGCCCTTCTATATTCACTATATTCTGTTCTCCCATATACTTGCTGATCTCCTAATTAGCTTTTGAAAAAAAAGTGAAAGAATTGCTTTCTTCTGTTTTTTGGATACGGCTTGTTTTTACTGAAGTTCCAGTCATCTCACCTTTGCTTTGGGTCATTCACTTCCAACTGTCTTCTGAAACTATGACTGAATCACTGACACACTATATGTTGTCTCTGGTGGGTTTTTTTAGGCTGAAGTAGCCAGTTTTTGACAGTGAATAAGCCTTTGTGTGACTTAGACATCCCTGTGTCTCATAAGAGTCTTTCCACTACAAGCTGTTGGAACCTTTATTTTTTTTCTCTGTGATTTGCCTGTTAAACAAGTATCCTGTTTATGGTCCCATATCTTCCTACCATGCCCTCCTATGGATGCATGAAAAGCAGACGAACAGAAATAGCACAAGTAAAGCCACCCTGAACATGAGGCTCTGCAAGGCAGAGCAAAGCAACTTATTCACTCACTTCAGCAAGGCATTGTAGAGTTTCCTTCCAAACTTTTCTTTCACAGACTGTGCAGTGTCCCTAGGAAGATAAATAAATAAATATATATATAAAACAGGAAAATCCAGGACAAAGACAGTATAAAAATGATTTCTGCTGCTGGAAATTAAACTGATAGACTGATGGAACCCGGGATGCAGAAGCAGACAGAGGTCTGGTTCTCAAAGCTCCTTTCTCCAGCCAGCAGTTGGGCTGATGGATTCCAGCAGAGCTGAGGATTTATCCTGCACCTACAGATGAGTGCACTGGGAAAGCCAGGGGCAGGCTTTACTAGGGATTCCTTCTAGCCCTCTTCTCTGATCAGTAGACCACGTGTCAGCTGTGAAAAAAAAGAGCATATATATGACCCTGTAACATGTCCATTAATAATGGACAGAGAGAGCTCCAGCTTCTCTTGACCTGGAAGAGAGAGGCAAGATATAAGAATTAAACAAATAGGGCTTTTCAAAGCAAGCTTCCCCCTTCACTTTCTGCCCTATTTCCCAACTCACAGACTTTTGGAAACAAGTGTTAGACTAAAAGGTAGCTTATCTTAGTTTGCAAAACAAAAAACTTCCTGAAAAGCTCAGGCCAAGTTTTAAGCCATTAATGAGGCCTGTGTCAGACAAATGTTATATTTTAGCCAAGGAAGAACTCCAGTGAACCCCTGTTTTGCATGCAAAGAGTAATTTTTATTATTCTGCCTGTGGCACAAAGTTTTGTTGTCAAACAGCTAGTGCACTCTAAATTTGAGTGAATCTACTGAGAGTGAAGTTCCACTTCACAGAACCTTTCCTGCCTTTCTGATTTCTAATTATAATTTAGGCAAAAACGAAACTTGTTAAGTGAAATCTTAAACTTTACCAAGCTGGGAATCCACATACATGTTTTTAGGTGCTCTTCCCCAGCTCACATAGACACAAGAGTGGATAAGTCAATTTTCGGTGAGTTGTAAAGCAGCCAAATATTAAGCCACACTGATCCAAACCCCAGCAGGATCGTTCCCACATGACTATGCTTTCACAGATTGCCATGCACAATATCTAAAATTTAACCCAGATGAGATATACTGCTTTTCCAGAAGCAGAGGAAAAGAAGGATTTTATATCCCAAGTCAGCCATCACATATTAATTTCTAAGTGCTGTATTCCTTTATAAGTGCCAACCTCTTCTTGTCTTTAATTTCTGTGGCATCCTGAGAATCATTTGATATTATTATGAAATACTGCTAGCAGGTGGGTTTATCCTGATTATGACCATGATAATGCTGCATACAGTGATGCAGAGGGTCTTCTGCTTTTCATAGAGAAGAACAGCTGAAAGCAGTCTTTTCCTATACAGAATCACACAGCAGTTAAAGCGAGGTGAAGGTTAATCCTGCTCCTGCTTTGCTTTTTTGTTTGAAATGTTGCAAAATAAGTAGGACTGACAATTTTCCTTTTATAGCTGTAAGTTTCACTGCTTGGTTATGGCCACTGCTTCTTGTAGTCCACATAGAAAATTACAGACAATTGTTGTCAACTGCTGATCTGCTGTATCACACAGTGCAATTTCCATATTTCTAAATAAAAGAAGATGTGTAAATAATTTCTTTTTCCCACAGAGAAGCTCACTATTAAAAATGAGCAGGCAGTCTTTATTTTGTGGGAGCTCTGTGGCACATCCAAAGGGAGTACCAGAAACATCCAGAAGACATTCAGAACACTGGATTTTCTAGAGCATTTGACTTTGTTGCTACAAAACAAGTACTGCTTGCTAATAGAATGACAACACAAGTTAACTAAAAATAACTGTGGACAAAAAAAAAAACCAGCCCTAAAAGAAGAAATATTTGACCTTTTTTATCTTTCCCATCTCTTTCGTCTTTGAAATACATTCTAGTTACCCACAATCCTCAGCTGTAGCAAAAAGAAGGAGCATTCTCCAGCTGAGACTTTTGCATGAGTCCCCATCAGACAGTACCAGGGTGGGAATGGCAATTACCAGAGCTGCTTCCGGACTGCTTGTCCTTTCAAGGTTTCCACATTGAAATTGTTGGTTTTTGCTGGCATGATGAAGAACACAATAACTGTAACATCAGACTTGTGAACCTACATGACAAGAAATGGAGAGCAATTTAAAATAAAAAATCTGATACAGGGTATCACAGCCAACTTTAAGAATTAGTCACAGGAAACGCCAAATGCACTTTGGCTTTCCAGGAAGGCTCAGATCTTGTAGCTCTTGCTACAAACAAAGTTTTGTCAAATCAGAGATCAAGACAGAGATGTCACCCAGTTTAAATCTGGGCAATCAGATCTTCCTGAGCTCTCATGGTTTAGAGAACATGGCTTTGGCTGAGCACATAAACTGCAGAAAAATAAAAGTCCTACACACTTTCTCACCTGACACAAACTGTGCTGGCTCAAAGTGAGTGTTTGGTTTACTACCTGAGGTATGCCTAGGCATGATATGAGGGAATTCCTATAGCAGAGAAAGAACAACCATTTTCTACCTGAAACTCGGGCAAAGAACCCGCCAGACATGCAAAAAGCCACAAATAACTTCTTGGCCATCTCTCCCATCCAGCTATTTCAAAGGCAGAAAGCACTCACTGTGAATTCTGACCCTTTACTTCTAGGTGGTTTCACTTGCTAGTTTTTCCTGTGCATGAACAAGGTTCAAAATACCAGGTCCATTCATTGCTGCATGAATGAGGTTTTACTCCTCTCAGCAACTGTTTAATGAAAGCTAAGGGTGAACTCTGTTCAGAGCTGTAAAAATTAAATTACTTTGAATTGCCTCCATTTCAAACTTTAGATACAAAACCATTCAGTAGTGTGCCTTCTCCTAGACTGACACAGAGGGAAATATATAGTATAGAAAAACCTATGGGAGTCATCTAACATGTTTATGTTAATTACTGTTCTTCCCTTCCCTCTCTTCAAAGTGGGCTCCAAGTCCATCGTGCAACAATCCCAGTGTGCATTAACAATCTCTCCCAACATCCATATTTTATTTGCAAAATTTTAGTAAGGTTTTCAAGCAGCAGAGGAAAATGTCTCTGTAAAATAAAACAATTTCATGCAATGGTATGTACTTTTTAGGTTCAGGCACAATACTGGGACTTGTTTAGGAAGTACCACCATTTCCAGACTTGTTGTTAGTACAGGTAGTCTACTATTCCCAATGGAATTACCTCTTGAATTACAGAGCAAGTGTTGTTAGAATGGCTAATCAGATGCCAGCATCCACACTGGAAGAATAATGCAATAAATCCAGGCTCAGCTTCTGGGAGAAGCAACAGTACACTGCTCTACAGAGCCTGGGAAAACTAGCCTGTTTCCTTTAATATCCATCAGCCTTGTTTACCATGGATGCCATCAGGAAGAATTTCTTCACAGAAAGGGTGATCAAGCAGTGGAAGGGGCTGTCCAGTGAGGTGGTGGAATTCACCCTCCATGGAAGTGTTCAGTAAACAACTGGACATGGCTCTTAGTGCCATGGTCTAATTGACAAATGGGTGATTGGCCAAAGGTTGGACTCAATGATCTTGGAAGTCTTTTGAAGCCCTAAAGATTTTATGTCTCTATGATATAAATCATTAGCTGCAGTAAGAGATTCCTGCAGTAGTTGCTCAGGTAATTCTTTCCCTCTTATCGCACAAGACCTTCCACGTTACCAGCACTCACAGGTAACAGCCATGAAAATGCCATTAACAGGTAGCTGATGTTGCACAGCACTGCCAAACAGCTGATTTCTGTTGTGGAAGAAATACTTCAGTTCTGTGAGGTGATCTGTGTGAATGAACGGATGAAGAATTTCTAGAAAATCCAGAGGCACTAAATGCCATAATAATAGAAGGTGGTGGTAGAACAATTGTACTTAGGGCTTTGAACATTAGTGATTCTTTCATCCCTGCTGACAGAGCAGTATCATAAATTTTATCCAGATTTTCCACATTATTCAACTGTTAAGAGTACAAAGGATAGAGTCTAGGACAACAGCTAATTGATCCTTGCCAAATGACTGAAAACCAATTAGCATTATTAGCATTTTTCTGGGTTTTATTTTCAATATATTAGTCTTTGGGACACAATGGAGACATTTTCAACTGTAGGTAGTAAGGGCTCTGCTCTGTGATTTTTAACAGGGCCTTGTTCTTATCTTCATTGAAGTACTCCATAAAGACATTTAGAAACATTGCACCAATTTTGTAGCTGAGGAAACAGAACTATAGAGACCTGAATGGCTTCCCATTGCTCGGCACCACACCACTGTCACTCTGTGAATTTTCATGCGACATTCCCACCCAGTGGGGTAGCAGAGGTTTAAAAGATCATGAACAGGTCCTAACAAATTAAGCAATTTGCTTAAAAGGATTTTAAAAATGAAGCTTTAAAGGCTTACTTTTATTTCCATTATAATAGGCAAGCCATCAGGGTAAACTCTAGAATACTATTTTCATTACTTCCCTCTAAAAACCAGGGAGGCAACCATGGATTAACTTCTTGAACTATGAAATCAATTATTTTCAATTATACAACCAATCTGTGTGAAATCATCATATATTCTGATGGTTCAGGAGGAGAGCCCTATGAAAACTGTGAATATCCCATAATTACTTCCCTATAAACCAGAGTATTGAAAGGGAATTCTTGTAGGTGACTTCCAGAGTATGGTGAGTTTGAGCATAAGCTCTACGCTTTCAACAGCTGTGTAAGCTTTCTTACCCTCAGCAAAAAGTTTAGTCTTGATAAGGCTTCTAGAAACATATCAGCTCCTTTGTTGGAAAACTCATATCTCCCAGCAATGAAGAAAAACAAGGTCTTGTCAAGATCGAAGTCAAGGTGGCTGAAAGCAAGAAAACAAACAAGAACAAGTATTTCTCGAGATACAATCAAATAAAACACAAAACAGCTTTCTATTCTGGAGGAACTTATTATCCCCAGAGAAAAATGAAAGTGAGGCTTTTCTGCTGTGCTTTAAATTGACTATCTTAATCTGACTAATTGCATCTTGGGTAAATAACAAACAGATCAAGATCTGCTGTCTGAAATCACAATCTGTTAAGTAGAGTCAGATCTGGTGTCTAAAATTCCCTTAGCTTCTGACTGAGAAATCTCAGACAGACATTTGAATAAGTTGGTTTCAATTATTTCCGCTCCTCTATGAAGTACTTGTTAGTCCTCCTGCTTTGGTTCTTGCTTTAAATAGTGTTGGACAAGCGTTGCTAATTTTTGAAAAGTAAAAGCATACCCATAGAAATGACCTCGAATGAACTCTTGGATCCTAGCCTTGTACATGGAATGCAAATTCTGAAACTCATGCATTGCTGAAAATTTCTTAATGTTCAAGCCATTTGGGGTGACAACATCTGGAAAAGCAGAGAAAAGGCAGAGGTAGACATCTTCAGAGTCAGAGAAATCTTTAAGGAAAGAACCAATGTGTCTCTCAGGTTTATGTGAACAGGTTATGTTTTTATGCTATTCAGGGGGAGGGAACAGCACTACCTCCACAAAGCTCTTGCATGTGGCTCTGCACTGTCTGCAGCATCAAAGCAGTCTTCACCTCAGCACTGTGTAGACCCTGCCCTTTTGTCCTGTCAAGACTCCAGTAATGTCTCCATTGAGCCATACATTTGTTGTGCAACTTGCCCTTTACCTTTTTATCCTTGATATCACTGTTGCGTGCTCGATCACTACAGACTGAGAGCCCTTGGAGGCAGAAATTGTGCTATGCCCTTGTTTAGTGCATGGCACAAGAGATATCTGTTCTATCAAAACTTCTGAGGATTTATCAAAAAAGGGAGCATATAAGAAACCTTTATAAAACAGCCTCTTTCCAGTAATCAGTTGCATTTCCCCTAAAAACATCCATGGAATAGTACACTTTACATTTTTACTGCTGCTCTCCTCCAAGATTCTAAAGGATCTTACAATTAAAATTTGTTAATTTCCAGCATTTTAAAGGAAGAGTTTTGGGATATACACAGAGGACAGGCCCTGAAATTCAGTCACTCTTAGCCTTCCTGGTAGATCACAGCAGCTATTCAAAGGCTTGCCCTAAATCCAGTCCAAGTAAATGGAAAGAATGCCATTTTCAGTCCTTTGAGCTGGATTATGAATGGAAATGAAAAGGAAGGCCAGTTCCTCAGCAGATGTATTTCATGGCAACTGACTGAAACAGACATACTACTTTATGATACCTGCCTGACATTATGCAAATGGCACAGCCATTTTTTATTATTTCCTGAAAAATTACAGTCTGCTTCAGCAATATATATGTTTCCCTGCCATGTAAGTGATCTGTGGTTAAACTTTCACCTGAAAATGTCCTGAAGCACTCCAGGTTAAACTACAACAGATAAAAATATAACCTTTAGTAGTAACCATGAAAGAGCAGAAGTCTTGATGGATCTGTTTCTGGAATACCAATTCTGAAACTAAAGACCAGGAAATCTTTACTTGCAAGGTACTGAAGATTTGACCAAACAGTCTTGGTGGACATGAGGAGAAAACTTGTGCTGTTACCTTCTCCTGCCCAGCACTTAAGAATTCTCTGAACAAAGACCTCTGGGGGGAGGTAACAGAGCAGAACCATCCTCCACTGTCTTTACCAACAACACACCTTCTCTTTTCTCTGACCTATTCCTTGATCTGTGTGGGAGAGCTGGCTCATGCAGAGCTTTGAGACGCCAGCCATCTCAAAGACTTCCCAATACAGGAAGAATCTCTTCCCCAGGTATTTCTGGCTGGCTGCATTCCACACTCACATTCATTTATCACGGAGTTTTGGAGAATCTCACCCACCAGCAGCAGCCTGTGCCTAACCTACTCCCGTGTCCTTTGGTTTAACTGCAGCTTCATTTATCCTTTCATGAGGATTGGGGCTCAATCCATCTCTTGTTTAAGGCTTTGAGATGCATGACAGACATGGTAGCCCAAAAAACCCAGTTTACTATTTCTGCTCAACACACAGGAATATTTTGAACATGTGTGAGGGATGAAGTGATGAAATAGAGTTTGGTCCCTATGCTGGCTTTTTTTTTGTTTGCTTTTGTTGCTGTTCTTGTTGTTTAATGAAATAACAATATTTTTGCTTGAAAATTTGTCCCAAGTAGGTCAAACCAGAATGTTTTGACTTCTGTATTTATAGGAAAGAAACTGGCAAGTAATTTTAGCACAGAATTAAGTTTTCTCATGAAAGGTCACTAACAGTTAGAGTTGACTTGTACTTTTTTCAGAGTTTCCATCTATGATTTTGATCAAATACATACAGATAGGAAGCCTAGATCTAGAACTCAATTGATACCTGAATCTCTTGGAATTTTGACTTAAAGTCTTCTCTACTGCTAATGAGAAATATGTTCCATATCTGAGTGAAAACATTAGAAGTCCCATTAACACCAGTTTTCAAATCACAATATAACTTATGATCACTGACAAAATCCTGCTAGATACGTCAAAGATACTCAAGCTTTTGACAAATATGGTTTGATAAACTGTTGATCACACAACAACTGCAGCAAGTGGGATCAGCATGATGCAAGCAGTCATTCTGCCAAGTTTAGACTGGCAAATTGGCCTTTGTCTCACTGCAAAAATTCTCTATGCAATCAGGTTTATTAAATTTTAAAGGGACTTCTCCAAGTGAGGAGATTTATAATTTAAATTATAATCCAAGTTTGATGTTAGAGAGGAGTAGCAGAGACAGCTCAATTTAGCACATTTCTGAGTTATTTTTCACTAACAATTTATTTGACAATTTTTTGTCTCAATAAATGCAAATAAAGTTTAATTCTGCTAATTCAGCATCCTCGTTTTAAAGGTTTATTTTTAAAGTGGATGCAGAAATGCACACATGCTTTCAGTATTCATGTTCCTTAGCAAGCTCAATGACCTACTGAAGGATTGATGGGCATTTCAAAAAATCAATGTCTATGCAGATTTCACAACTTCAGAGAGAATAAATAGTGTGAGAATAGGTTCCTGCACAGTTTATTTGTGGTCTTGGATTCAGAGAAACTGTCAAAGTACTTATTCCCATCAGAACATACTTTCCACTTAGAGTTGTCTCTTAGGATTTGGGGTGACAATTTCTACTGAATGTCTTTCTAGCTATATCAACATGAAGCATGACATCTGTCAGTAGTTTTTTAACCCAAACATTAAGTATATTTACTTGGTTTCTTCAAAGTTGCAAGAATAATCACAAAAAGCTCAGGCCTGTGAATCTCTGTGCATGGAATTCTCTTCAGCTTCAACTGATGTTTTATCTGTGAGCAGTCTGGAGATTTTCTTCCCCAAATTAAACTGGATTCAGACTCATTTCAGTCTCCTAAAATCCCAAAACACAGACTATGATTTTCAATGGTAGCTGTGGTGGGGAGAAGTGTCATGCCTATATAAAAAAAGCTTTAAAAGTCTGATTTTCAGAGTGCTCTGCACTTTGTAAAAATCAAGAACTTTCAGAGATATCCCAGTTTAAACGACTGAACTTCAGTGACTTTTAAGACATGGCTTTTGTGCTTAAAATAAAATTAAAACATAATCTAAATCCACCATCCTATTGACAGCTAGTCAGGAATGAGGCAAAGGATTCCATGAACAGCTCTTTTGTTTGGGTTCAGGAACCACAATGTGGCTTGAAGCATTGAAGTTAATCAGGATAACAATCCCAAACTATAATCAGCACTGCCAATCAACCAATAACTCTACGAAGAATAAGCAAAAAATCCCCCAAATAAAAAAAAACAAAAAAAATCCCAACTAAACCCCAAAAATAAAACAAAAAACCAAGCCCAAACAAAAGCAATAATTTGAGTACTGTTTTACTTAATATAACCAAGATACCAACACACCTGCTAAATAGTCTCCAAAACTGTTGTGCAGTTTTCCCTCATGCTGCTTACCTGCAGGAGTATTGGGGTTTATCCCTATAAAGCACTGAGATGATTTAAAGAGAAATTTGATGACACATCAAACTGGGATCATGACCTTACTCAAAATCCATGCATGGAACAAGACAAGGTTTCTAAGCTTCATATTTTATGAGACTAATATCAAGAGGAAAACCAGACAAATTATTGGGCACAGAACTATTTTTCAAACTTTACTCATTAGCCTAATAGAAAATATTTTATCTATATGAAGCTTGTCATTGTTCAGTTCTAAAAGCATGGAAACCCTGTCACAGACAAAATTCCTGAAGTTGAGGAGTCCTGGCAAAAAAAAGCCTAACATCCATGGAAAATTGGTTAATCCCTGTAGCATAGCCAAACACACCTGTACATGTGTTCTTTCTCTTCATGTTTGCATACTGCCTCTATTGTGTTCATTCAGTCTAAGGATATGTGGGCATTCTGATGAAATAACAGTAAAAAAAAAATAATTCAGGTCTTACCAGGGCTTTTTTTAAGCATATGTTCTGCTTCTGTAGCTGTGATCTGGGAGACTGTGGTGAACACATGGGCACAATGCACAGATGCCCGTTCCATACAATACCGATGGTAAATCTGCCTCTCTCCAGCCTCCTTGTCAATGTCAAACTGTTAAATAACAAAACCAACAAAAAAGACACCTGTATGACATGACCATCAAACTGTCTCCCTCAGGGAAGGTTTCTCCTGCTAGGCTCCTTTTTCCCATGGAATGAGAACCACGTGATTATGCTGCTGTTTTGTCATTCTGGTGTTTGAACTGTTTTATCAACTTCAAGGAGTTTGAAAGAGCAAGAGAGCTCTCAGATCCTGCTTGTTCCTCAAAGAATGGGAGCTCTGCCATGGAAGGAAATCTAGATCAATGATCCCATGGAAGGTAAGGATCTGTGGAATTTGGCCCGCTGGCTGGCAACGTATCATGTTGCAGCTTTCATGGGCTTGTTGGAAAACTTGGGAGAGCAGGGAGGTTGCTGGTAGCTGAAGGGAAGAGAAGAAAACAGGAATGGGGATGAGGACAGAACCTGGAGAACTGGCAGAATGGTGGGAATCACAGGTAGGCGAGAGAGAAATGGAGAGGCAGGATATAAAGACTCAGTGAAAATTCCCAGGGGAAAAAAGAAAACAGAAAATTATATATTTTCTGACACTCAGAGATATTCTTCCTCCAACTCTGCCACTGTTACTTGCTGCTTCTTATATTTCAGTTTGAACTCCCTTAACTTTTAGAGGCAGATGCAAGTTAAACTAGTAGATAAGACATTCCAAACACCCAAGCATTTCTAAAACACCTTTCAATCTTGCAGCTACCCTTTTTTTAACTTACATTATCCTGATGCAAAGAAAATGCACAATTCACTTGAGTCCATGCTTAAAGGTTCAAATGTTCACTAACAGCATCCACTGCAAAACCGCTACAACATAGTCTAAAAAAGGTGTCAATGCTTTCAATTAAATCACAATCCTCTTAGTCTTCCTTGATGTTTCACTTCTGGAAACAGAAGTCTTGAGTCCCTAAGGTCAACAGCATGGGCACCCAATGGCCTGAGTTTCATGGAGGGTGACAATGACTCTCAGTGAGCTCTGTCGTGATTGCCGCCTAATGCTGGCTGCACAGCCTGATTTTGATTGCATTTGACTGTGTAACTTTGACCATAATAGATTTAACCCCTATCACAGGCAGGGCAGACAGCACTTTCTATAGTTAGGACTGTGTGACCCCTGCCATGGCCAGCTGCTTTTAGCTTTACTTCTGTCAAAGTTCTGAAGTGCTATTTAGACTGTGACCTGTCCTGCAAAGCTTAATGCTGGTACAGAACATACTGTGAGAAAGCTGATGCAATGTGAACCATTTCAGGGATCTACAATGAAGCAAAAAACTTCTTATTTTCACTTGGATAGGTGTAGACACAGATGTAGATACAGATATCTTGTAACTGCTTTGCTGAGAAAATTAATTGCTTTCATTTGCTTTAATTCTGCCTCAGTGCTACAATACTAGTGGGAAAGTGCCTTCCACTGTGTTAGTTGGAAGTGCCAACCTAACCACTCTAGTGTGACCAAAAAAAAAAAAAAAAAGGACTCTTGAAAAGTCTCAGCTGAAAACTTCCAAAGAAACTAGATGCTTTATTCTGGTATTAATGATCCTCTATATCAAGAGCTTTTCTATATTTGCCAAATACAATTTACCACATAATGTGCTAAATATTATGATACCATTTCTTAGTTGCATCCTCATATATTGTCTTTTCTACATTTCCCATGAAAATTTTAGAGCATGAAATACAAAGGATATTTTCTCCAGGACATTCATCTCATTTACCACAGAAATCGAGTTGTAGAAAGAACACAAAGAGAAAAATAAAGGGGAATTCATTTGGCTCCTAAAGTGCCACAGGTCTCAGCATCATCCTTGGCTTACACTAAACTGATTCACAAGCAGCTCTTAACTGCATATTTGATTGTCTAAACATTCTGTGCAAAAAAGACACAAAATGGGACAGTTCTTTAGCATGCTAGACAAACACATGAATGGGATGGGCACAACTACACAGTCAGAATTATGAAAGTATTTTCAAACACATCTGGCTTTCTGTTAAAAATACTTTTGAAATTGCTAGCAAACAAATAGCTGGTCAAACTTCAAAGGCCTTTTGTTCTCTTTTTCCTTTCTCAGCAAGAATGGGATTTTAATTACAAAACATGATTAAAAATTAAGTTTGGGACATGCTCATCAACTGTTGATAAAGACTCCCTGTAAAAGTGCTGGGGCAAAGATTTATAAAAACATTGTTAAGCACTATGACTTATTTCTAGTTAACTTTTATTTCTTTGGTTTCATGAGAACACTTTTCATATTTAACACATATCAGTGCTTATTTCTTCATTGCTATTCATTTTCCCATCTTTTATAAACAGGAAGTATTTTATTTTGTGTATGCTTGTGGGGCTTTTGGCATGGTTTTGCAAAGGTACACAATTCCACATCTATTAGGAAGTACAAACAGAGGCCATGGGGTTCTCACATTTCATTTGCTATCACTCTCCAGCAGCTTCCAGCACCAATCAGTAAAGCAAGACCTTGACTTTTGCCCTCAGGGTGGAGTAAGAACTGTGCACTTCTGAGCAGGCTAGACAATCAACTTCAGAAAAGAGTCTTAGCCAAGTTGAAGGGCAGGTTAAATGAAAATTAATTGATGAGACAGTGCAGGTGACAAATTTAACCCACCTAGTCCTGTGCAAAGCTGAGCCTGCTCTGACAATCTCCAGAATTAGAGGCACTGTGGGGCTTGGGACAATATGCTGAAACCAGCAGGACACCTGGGCAGCTCCTCACCCCAACCCAAAGTTCCTGCTCAGCCCTGATCCCTGCTCTGTGTCCAGACCAGCTCAGGCACCTGTGAACTCTGCTCCATACCCCTCGTGTTCAGCCAGAGCAAAGTGAGATTCCTGTCAAGTGCGTCACACCTGCTTTTGTTTGTTTGCTGTTATCAGCAAATGGGAACACTGGCTAAGCCACAGATCACAGCTGCATCAAGAGAAAAAAAAAACCTAAGCCAGATGAACTGTTTACAGAACCCTTTAGGGTAGAAGAGGCTCTTAAGGTCCTTCAGTCCAACCATTTCAGTGATACTTAAAGGCCAACAGCTTCAATATCCACTTCCCTGTAAATTTATTGGAGGATCCTCTCCTTCCCTGATCAGTGGAAAGCAAGCAGATTATTAGAATTTGCAAGAGGGCAAGGATTAGAAGAGGAAATTATTCCTTTAGAAGGCCACCCTAATTTCAAAGCAAAAGAACATGTTCCACAGGTGCAATGCTTTGGAGTAAAATTTGCATTTGCTGCAGTGCAATTCTGAGTGAAAATTTTGGTTAATTTTTGTGGATTCTTCGGTTCATTTTCTATAGATCCATGTAATGAGCATAACATCCCATTGATCTCTTAAAATTCAACATGTTAGGGGGCACAGCAGGTAATCACTGAGCCTCCCAGCTTGACATTCTGAACTCTGAGTGAAAAGGAAGAGAATATTAAGCAGTTACGTTTCTTCTGGAAACAGTCACTGAAGTAGTAAATACAAATCAGCTGTTCCTACTTCAAAATTATAAAGATGATTTGCAAAGTATTTCCAAAACACAAGAATCATTTGAGAGTGGAAAAAGAGGAAGGACTATATTAGCTATCTAAATTCTTGTCTGAAAGAAAGACAAATTATTTGTCACAGTCTACAAAGAATCTCTAGATACTGATATTAGCCTATGGTCTCCTAATGAAAAAAAAAAGGATGGTGAAAACCAACACAAGTTAAACCAATACAAATTCAAGCTGGAATTAATATATGTAATTTTCCTAAATTAAACATTACGACACCTTTGCAGGAATAATACAGACTCACAATACCCTCACCATTTAAACCTTACCTCAAGAGTGGATAACATCACTGTAAATATTTTGTAATTCAAATAAAAGGTACAGGTTTGATGCCTGAGGACTTTAGACACAGAACGAAATAATCTTTCTTGGTCTTTTAAAAGAGTGGTACACTCAAGTTCAAAGTGATTCTACAGGACCAAGGAACAGTCAGAGACTGGTTTGAAGTTCAAATTCCTAAGTGACTAAAAGGTAGAATGGAAACATTTTTGCTTCCAGCATAATCTCACTGGCTGCTGCTGTCTAAATTAGGTTAGAACCACTCCCTTAAAATCCAGCTAACATCAAAATTACCTCCAATTGACTGTTGCCTTATGTAAAGAGAGCTTTCATTCTGGTATAGCTCTGCCAGGCCAAAAGAGAATGAAATTTACACTTCCTGGCTTAAATCAGCTTTCCATCAGCTGCTCTGCTGACAAAGTGGATTAGCTTTGTGTAACAGTGAGCTCGGTGACACACTGGACAGTACAGCACTAAGTGGAGTGAGACACTGCCAGCAAAAAAGCTCTTGACTATTCATTTTCATTGGAATTTTTAGTACTTTTCCTTTTAGACTTCTTGGGACAGGATTTTCCACCACTTTGCAAACAGGATTCAGCTGCATCTGCATGAGCTGAATGAAAATGTTCCAAGTTCTAAACAGAAGCGTTACACATCAGCAGGGCAACCTAAGGAAAAAGGCAATGAAGACTATGACTGACCTTTTTTTCCTTCTCCTTTTCCCATGAAACTCAAAGTCTTTTATTAGTAAGAAGCATCAGAAGCTGAACCACACAAACTTCTCCATGATGCCAGGCCAGTGGTCCCAAAAATAATTTCAGATGATGACCTCTCCAGGTTAAATCATTTTCCAAAATGAGCGGTCTATTCACCTAGGAACTTGTTTTGGATCATTGGCATGTAAGTCAATTTATGAAAGGCGCTGGTTTATTTAAAACTCTCGAGGCATGAAAGGATACAAGAAAATCCCCACGCAAAACAAGCAAATAACTAAATCAGTCCCCTCAAACAATAGGGAAAACAGTAACAGATTGAGAATGTTAATCTTCAGCTGAGAAGCCAATTCCTCCTGAAGAGAGAAAGGCTCCACAGACCCAGAGATTTTTCAAACATTATCTCACACACCAGTGTAAAAGCTGTACTGAACATGGAGACAATGGGAAAATGCCCTATTGGCTGGACTATTTAGATATACAAAAGTTCTTAAACTTCTATTGGGAATTAAACTCATTAAAAACCCTGCTTGATATTGAAATTAGGCAGTGTTGAGTTTGGAATAGTTCAAGACAGTAACCCATAGGTTTAGTGAGCAGTCCCTGGCCCAGTCATGTACCCAGGGCTCTTCAAATAATTAAAAGTAAATAAAAATAAAGACACTGTCAGTTACTGTACGTCACCCCATTTTGTTCTTTTGGTTTTCCCTCTCTTCCTTTCTCCAGGATGAGAGTGAATTAAATATGAATCTAGGTACTAAAATATGCACTAAATAGTAACACAAGGGTTACTTCTGGTGGCCACTGTGCTCCTGAGCACCTGCTAAGAGTTTAACACCCAGGTTCTCACTGGATCAGAGGCAGGTAAATTCCAGCCAGCCCAGATGAACTGAGTTAAAACTGTAAGAATATAAGAATTGTATAAGCTCATACCTTAACTACCGAATCATTAAGGTTGGAAAACACCTCTCAGATCAGTGAGTCCAACCTTTGACCAATCACCACCTTGTCAATTAAAGCACAGCCCTGAGTGCCATGTCCACTTGATAAGCTGTAATGCTGCCTAAGAACCAGGATTCCATCTCGGATTTAGGCAAAGAGCAGATGGCTCAAGAAGAGGTCAGGACTCACACAACGTTACAGTTTTACATCCATATAGCACCCTCCCATCTTCCAGCCATCCACAGCTTTCCTCTACTAAGATGACTGGGTTTGCAACCCCGCAGAAAATGTCCTCTTACAGATTACAGGCTGACATGTGCCCTCAGCTCATGGAACAGGGAGTTTTGGCAGCCCACAGCTCAGGACCCTACTGATCTTGCATCTTCTAGCTATGCTTATCTATGGGTATGGTTTGACAGTGCAGTGGGAGAGTCCTGCACTGTGTGGGCAGTGCAGAACTGCCTACCAGGCATTCTAACTCAGCATTTTGTGGACTGTGTTGAGGGCTTGAAACAAAGACATGAGGTTTCCTCTTTTCTCTGTATGAGCTGTACATGCCTGATTGCATCAGGCACAATAAGGCCACACACTTTCATTCTGTGCTGCAGCCATTTTTCTGTGACGTCTGGTACAACACATCCTGGCAGCTGCTTCCTGGTGGGAACTGTGTTCTAGCTGTGAAACACTGGTCAAACGTGAGAACTTAATCATACTTCAAAGGAAAACATTTATGCAATATCACTGAAACAGGAAACCCAGCTATTTTCGGGGTGGGAGGGGGTGAAATGCTCTAAAAAAATATTGCTTCCTCCAAAGATTAAACATTAGGAAGCCCTAAAGAATCTTCTTCACTAAGCAAATTGCTTGCTTGACCTAAATAGTTTGCTGCTAGAAGGCAACAACAAGAATATGTCTGAAGATCTAGCTGTTATTTAATTATGACTCGAGATCAAGCTCTTGTGTCTCAACTGACTTTTGGGCCAAGTTGACCTTTTCACAGTCAAAGAAGCCCTCACTAAGATAGTTAACTTTTCCAGGAAGATTTTTAGCATCCTATTGAAATATTAAACAATGGTATAACAGCTTGACATAATTTCCTCTGTTAGTACCTTTAATTGTCAACCCACAGAAGGTATAAAGCATTACAGCGTAGAAATCCACAATTTCCTTCCTTTAAATATTATTTACAGCCATTTAGAATTATATTTGAAATTGATACTTATGTTTTATTCCACATATCCTTAGAATAAAATCTGAATAGACATTTCTGTATTTGTGACATAGCTGATAGTTACCAATGGGATTTGTGAGGCTTTGCAGGATGGACAGTGCTGTCACACATAAAGATGTTTATGTCATGTGTGGACAGAAAAAAATTATATTAACACTATGACTAGTTTATAAATATATTCAAGTCTATAGGTTTAGTCAGATGTAAGATCATTAGAGTATCTTTTGAGTGCACAGACAAGGGTAAGGCCCCTGAAAGTATTCATAAAGAGAAAAAAACCCAGTTACTTTGAGGAAAAAAAGACTACTTTCCAGACTGCTTGCAGCTCCCTCAATTAACCAGAATCAAAACAAACCATTCTATATTATACACACAGACTTTGAGTGGGCAGGAGTGTCTGGACTCCTACACAGCAGGACTGTGATGTTCATGCTGCCTTATTAATGCACCTAACACCATAACTAACTTAGGAGTCTAGGAGAGATGATTTACAAGGGCTTGGAGTGACAGGACAACAGGGAATGGCTTCAGAATGACAGAGAGCAGGTTTAGATTTGATATAAGGAAGAAATTCTTCCCTGTGAGGGTGCTGAGGCCCTGGCACAGATTGTCCAGAGAAGCTACGGCTGCCCCTGGATCCCTGGAAGTGTCCAAGGCCAGGTTGGATGGGGCTTGGAGCGACGTGGGATAGTGGAAGGTGCTCCTGCCCATGGCAGGGGTCAGAATGAGATGATGTTTACAAAAAAAAAAGCCCAAATCATTCAGTGATTCCCTGTTTCTGAGTCAGGCCAGCAACATACAACTGCTTAGGCCTTGTTTTTGGAGACACAGCTCCCCAGCATGTCAAGGTTCAAACATCCAACTGAAAATTACCAACTGTGTAATCTTCACTGATTTTAGCCAAGGAAGTGCATGAAAAATGTGGTTCTTTTATGTACCTCTACCTTCACTAAGTGCTGGAATGGAAAAACCTCTTGAATTCAGGTTTGTCTGTGACCATGAGAAATCCAAGATCAGGCAAAGTACCCTAATGAGGGCAGTGCTAAAAACTTTTGGGTCCTTGAAACGTTTTGTGTTATGCTTTGAGTGGAAAGAGATCAGTGAAAATCAAAACCAACAGACCATTTACACACATTCCAAGTGTGAGTCTTTTGAACTCAGAAAGTACTTCCTACATTTGCCAGTTACAAATTAGGCCTAACCTGAAATGCTTGAAATTAGGACTCAATATGGTTTGTAGAAATTAAGAAGCAGACTGGGGGGAAAAAAACCTCAAAGCAATCATGATCCACTCTAACTCTGGGGTATTTTACACAAGAGGAGGGCTATTGGTTATTTCTTCTACTGTGTTACATTAAGACTTTTGTGAGGCTACACCTGAAGGGCCAGATGTTGGCTAGAACTGAATAGGTTTTACTAGTTTCCACTAAGCTTTCAGACCTGTCAGATAAGACAAAGGCACTCATGCCTAGACACTTCATGATCTTACAAATGTTGATTCTCATGCTCTGGAATCAACAACCAGCTATGGGTCAGTCATAAGCAAGCACACAAGACAGAATATACAATAAATGGTGTAACACCATTAACAGAAAGGGAGCCAGTAGATGATTAGCTAAAAAAAACAGAGAAGAATGAGAAAAATGTCTCTTACCTGGTCCAGATTGTTGTAAAAGTCAATATTGGCTGCACACAAGTATCTCCCAAGCAGAGTTGCATGGGTAGTAAAAATTGTGGCAACGGGAAGTTTCTGTGATCGAGACAGGATTAAACCCACTCCTGCCTGCCACTCGTGGAAGTGGGCAATTATATTGGGCTTGTCATCAAACTGACAGGAAAGCTGAAAATAAAAAGAAATCCATGAAACATACATTATCCTGTCCATCATCCCAGCCCCAGAGAACTTTTCTTTTTCTTTTTTTGGTGAAGCCTTTTGTACGCTTGCTTTCCTTCTTGGGACAAAACAGTACAATTTTAAGAGGACATGATTTCCATCAGCTCTAATCCTTAACCCAAGAAAAATGTGTGCCTCTCTAGCTCCTCAGAACAGACTTCTTTCTAGAGTGCCAGAAGGCTCTGGCAAGCACAGTCACTCAGACTCCACACTGGACGGCCCCACTAGCCCTCTTCTGGAAAAATATAGTTGAATGACCAGTCAACATTTAAGTTTTAAATACAAATTTGATTTACGTTGAGATCAACTTCCTAAAAATCTAGGTTTTCAAACTGGAGAATAGGAACCACATCCCAAGGTAGTTTTGGTGTGCAAATCTCTAGATTTAAAAACTGTACCTCTTTCAAAAACCAGGCTGTTAGTGATCCAAAAATCACAGCATCGTTGGCTTCTCGGTCATGAAAAGGGATCCCTATGTTGCTGACTTCCCAAAATTCACCTTTCCACTTGTCCAGGTTCCAAGCTGCTGATCCTATATCAAACAGTAAGACATAAGGGCTGCCCTCTATCAGCCATCTTCCAAAAAAGACCTATGGAAAAGAGGCAAGGATAAGAAGGATAGAAAGAAAAGGTTAAAGTGAGTGTAAAGGCCAGTTAGCACAACAATCTTCATCCATCACATCTGAAGTATTTCACACAAACAATGTATATTCACAGTCCTACAACCCAGGACTTGCAGTTTTCTTTGCAAAATACATAGAGTAATACTGAAGCAAAGGAAACTATAACCTTTAGGAACATTTTATTTTTAAGTCTTTCGTTTTAGATTTTCATTGCAATAGTAACTTCTTTTCTATAAAAGAAAAAAAAAGGTTAGGAAGACTGCACTTGATTGAATAAAGAGGTCTTCTTATTGAAGTATCTATGCCAGTTCTGTCCTTATTTTAAAGTTATCATTTTCTTTTACTCATATTTGTCTCCAGTCTTTTGTTATCTATGCTAGATTACTGGGGAGAGGTTTTGTAGGACTGATGCTTCGTGCCTGTATTTACCACAACATTTCTTCCTTCTTCCCAAGCAGCACAGAGGGGAAGGATTCCAATTCCATTCAGAAGGGTGGAAGGATCAATCAGAAGTGGAAGATCAATAAATCTCAATACCTAAAATCACATCAGGCTAAAAATGCAGCTTTCCTGCTTTGTCTCCATTGGTATAATTAAACATTTCTAAGAGTATTCACAACTTCACTGCCTGCACTGGCTTGCCCAATCCAGCTGGGCCCACACTAAAGTCTGAAAAGTCAAATAATTTCACATTAAACCTGCCATCAAAACAGCTGGGACCTCAGGGGTTGAGCCCAGCCCTGACACTGCAATGAGCTGAAGAGAGGTCAGGTCTTGAAAACAAATAAGATAAAAGCTTTTGGCCTGTTTTCACAAAAGGTACAAGGCATAACAAAGGCAGGTTTGCTCCTTTTTGCTCCTCATGTATTTATTTCAGACTGTCCAGATTTGCTATTCAGGAAAATGAGGTTAAAAAGCAGGGAACCCAGACTTCATCTAAATACATGGTCTGGTTGTGGCAAGGAACACACCTGACCTGAGAAGTCTGGAAGCATTCCTAGGTCCCCTGGCTTAAAACCTTCCATTGTGATGCATAAGCAAAACCCAGACATAAATGTTAATAGGATAAGTGCAGCTCCTGGAAACGAGAGCGTCATTATTGGAGATCAAAGCTATATTTGACATCCCTGGGACACATTTGCTGCTGTATATGAATACTTCAGCAGCAACATGCACGTGTTGGGCTGGCAGAGGTGGCTGATTAAATTGGATGTATTGCTGGAACATAAAGCATTGCAATCAATTTGCCCCAGAAGTCTTTAGCTGTTTTCCAGACACAGGAGTGTTACAGAGGCAACATGGAAAACCTGATCAGTGACCTATGAAAATCTGATAAAGATAAGAAATGGCAGACTGGACCTTTCAGTTTGAGCCCGTATAATTCAAGCATCATGTCAGTGTCCCCAACAGTGCCACCCTCCCAAGCTGTGGCACATACTCATTCAACAAAAGACATCTGCATAACAGGGCATTAGATCCTAAGAACAGCACAACTGCTCTCACAAAGGCAGACAACACATTGCCAGCGCCACAGCTAGTAACAACCCAAGAACTTCAGGAATTTCTACACTGAAGTGTGTCAATCCCCTCAGCAACAGTAAGAATCCTTCCCTACTGCTGCCTCTGATGCTCTTCACATCTGTTCAGCACACAGTAGGAGCAGACAATTTTTCCTCCTGCAAACTGGCATCTCTGAGAGACTCAACACTGAGTCAGAGTGCAGGCAAGTTCTACATCTCTGATAAGGACTTCAAGAAAGGAGGTCAAATTTAACATGAGTTACCCTCCACCCATTTTCAGGTAACCAAAGCTGCTTGCAGCTTAATAACTGCCCTTTAACACAGCAGATAATCTATTTCTTTTAGCAGATAATCTTTATAGGAAGAAGTTTATTCCTACTTCATTGTTGGAGAAAATGAGCCTCAGAAAGACTATGAGAGCACACAGAAAACACTGGTTAAAAATCATGTCAGAAAGAGAGAAAACCCACTTCTTGTGTTTACAGGTTTAGCCTCTCTTCTCAGGGAAATGACAACTGGTTGCACTGAACTGAGGAAGTGGATCCTTTGTCACCTCAGTGCTTTTCTCAAGTATTTTTCTGGTTTTCAGCTCAATATTTTTATGCTACATTGGAAAATCTGAGAGCTAATGGAACATTCTTCTCACTCCCATGCAAGAATGTGAAATAAGGGCACAAAGTAAGGTCATATTATATGTACTAAAATCTCACCGTACTTAGAGACCAGATAAATAAGTCATTAATCCAGTTAATCAGCCTTGCAGATAAATGACTGTTAAAACCCGTAATTGGATGAACTGGTTCCTCCTCAAAAATAACCTTTAATGAATTGACTCTGCTGTTCTAACAGTGGATTCCGAGCCTTTCCCATTGTGACATTGACCAGGACTGCTGTGTCAAGTGGAATGACAAGAGCATTAACCCAAACTTTAATCTCCTCAGAGTCAGATTTGTTGCCCTGAGAAGCAACAACACATCTGATTTACCTGACACCCTTGGCTTTTCATGGTGTCCATTGCCTTCTTAACTGCAGGGTTTGGAGGTTCAGAGAATTCCACCTGAGTCTTCACATTCTGCTCAAAATAGGGGCCAATCAGGAAATAGTTTTCACCCCATTCATCTGCTGTAGTTTTGGCTTTTGTCTGGATCACAGTGTAAATGCCTCCCACTGCAAAAGAAGATCACAAAAAACAAAAATTAGAAAGGGGCACAGGCTACAGATCTCTGTACTAAGCTCCAACCCATCTGTGGATCAGATACACTGCTAGTTAAATCCCTTCACATATGTAGGCTTTAAGTGAAATTCAACCTCAATCAAATAAACAGAAGTTCAGTCTCTTAAATGGTATCAGAGCCTCCCTGTTCAGTTAGGGGATTAAAATCCCAGGCCTCATACTTCCACTCTCCCTTGTCTGATCTTGATTCTGCTGCATCCTAAGCACAGCCTTCTGCTTTTGTTTTATTGCCTCAGTTATAATTTTCAAACCTATTTTTTACCACGTGGTAAGAACTGAGCTTGTTTGATGCAAATCACTAAGAGAATTTGAGAAACTGATGAATTTCATTGACTGGTGCCTATAGAAATGGACTTAACCCAATATCGTCAAAGCATACGGAGTTTTGATCCATTATCAGCCTTGAAGAGTTGTTAAAGTTGGAGGGAATGTAGCCTACACTGACTACATAAATGTCTGTAGCATCTTTCACCAAAATAATGTCTGCTTTCAAGGCAAATGCAGCATTCAAATGTGTAAGAGAATCCAGCAGCATCCCTTGCCAAGTCCATACAGATCTATCCAGTCTCGCACATGGTGTGCAAGAGTCCCTTAGCTGCTCTTGCTCAGAGTTTGCCATAGCCAGCCCTGAATTCACACACTCGCAGGACAAACCTCTCTTTGCCACAGTGCCCAGGGTGCCAGGCAGTGGACATTGCACCACCACCAAGTCAGAAGAGCAATAGGGCATGCTTGAATCCAGCAAGAGAGCAGGATGGTGAGGGAAAAGAAAACCTGAAGCCAAGCAGCTGCTGGACACCAGAGACAATGAGCGTAGCTCCAGCAAGGTGGGAGAGAGGCAGCACAACAGGTACAAAGAGCAAAAGGAACACCACAGAAGGGATTGTTCCTACATAAATACTGAATGCTGAAGCTTTGGAAATATTGGCAGCACTCCGGGGATGGAGATGGTGCTACAGCTTCCAGCAGTGACATCAAAATTACCTACGGAGCCAGCACTGAAAGCTGCCAGGGATTGAGAGCTGGCATGCTAGGCTCACCCTTTTAAAGCTATTGGGATATCCAGAGGTGCCAGTGCACCACATCCAATATAATTAAAAACCTTGAGAAGTTACCTAATTCTCCTTAAAAATCTGCCATTGCTATGTACAATACAGCAGCTGAAGTTGCTCAGCACTTTGGGAGATTGGTTCCCAGATTAATTAAGCTGCATCCCCTGACAAACACAGAAAGCCTTCTGCAAAGCCTGCTGTCTTGCAGCCCTGGGGAGCCAAATGACAGAGCTACAGTTTTAATTATACTCCTAGAAAATAAGTTGTTCCCTTAAATGCCTTTTCTCTACAAATATCCCATTTGTTTTGAATGCTGAAAGGACCTCTGGTCTCAATATTTTCATGTCTCAGAATTCTAGATATTTACAAAGAGTTAAAAAAAAAAGCAGTTTCAATCTACCAGCTTGCTAAGTAGAATTAGTACAATAAATTATTACCCTTAATAATTCAAGACCTAAGAAGACAAGAATCTTACAGATATCTGTTCCTAAATCAAGCTGTCAGTTCAAGAGTTTCACATCATGTAGCCATGGAATTGCAGAAGGAAACCTATGCCTAACACTATTATTCTCCCCTTCAGCAGGACCAGAAAGCTTAAGAAACTAATTTATAGTCATCATATTCTTCCAAGGCTGCTTTGGACAGTGATTTAGAGCAATCTTAGATAAATAACACTGTGTTTTCCCTCCAAGTTCCTCTGCTCAAGCTGAGAGAGTCTATTTGAGTAGCTTGGATTCAGATAAACATAAAATTTTAATTATATGAGAAAAATCAGAACATTCAACCTAAAAAGCAATAGTTACAACAATACTTCTGTTTTCATGGGGTGGTAAATTCATCATAGGAGCATAAAAGGCCTCAATCCAAAATAAGAGAAATATGAGGCTAGGTAGAAATATTAGCCATGAAACTGGCTGGTTTGAATTGGCAGGGATACAGAGCTTGGAATGAGGAAAGATTTTAGTGCAGAGCAGCCTGGTGATCCAGGAAAAAGAGAAAACATGACTTGCAAGATGAAAGACACTAAATAGCACAATAAAGCTGTATATGCCTAGAGTGAAGCAAAGCTCCTTCCCCCATCCTAGGAGCGTGGATCAGCCTCTTCCACACTGCAAAGGGCTCAACACTGGGACTGGCAACGTAACTGAGTTTTCACAGCCACGGATTTCAAGAGAGATGGGGAATCTGCAGCTCAAGGGCAGGGCAGAGCCTGGATCTTTGTTTCACACAGCCAGCATCTATCTGAGTGTTTCTTTTCATAAGGTTATCCTTAGGATCCCTGTGTGCCCTAAAGGGCCAAAGATGTATGGAAGTCCTCTTACAGGGAAAGAGTGGAGAGTGTGCTGTGCTCTGCTGTCGTAATCTGTTGCACAGAAAGGTAAAAAACAATTCAGGGCACTGATTTGCCTGAAATGCACTAAAAAGTACTTACAATAAAATCCAAGGAGTACATTTTACAGGCTGTTAAAACTCGTCAGAAGTTAACTGTAATAAAAGCAGTGCTACCTGGCCCCCAGACCTGCTTTTGTCTTCCCTGTTACTGTGGAAATATGACTCACAAAGCATGTCTGTGCATAAGGTTTAACTGACAGCGGAGGGAAACTGTAAGTGAAACTATGTATGTAGGAAGTGTTGGGTATAACTTAAAAAAGACATCTTGAGAAGAACAGAGCAATGTCTAGAATAATGTATTGATTTTTGAAATTACACTTCTCCATAGCAAACTCCAGGAACACATTATATGTCTTTTAAAAGCTAGTTTCTATATGCTCAGCTGCTTTGAATTCCCTGGAAATATCTGTGCCAGTAAGCAAAACATTACATATCCTACTGAGTAGCAGAGTAAGGGTTTACATATTCAGCTCACAGAATTCTCAAATTGCTGCAACAATTTGGTAAGCCTTCTTTTTCTTGTCTAATACAATGTTTTAGGTCATACTATAAACAGAAAACCTTTCCAACCAACAGGGATGTACCAAAATCTGCAGCCCAAGGGCAGGGCAGAGCCTGGATCTTTGTTTCACACAGCCAGCATCTATCTGAGTTTCTCTATGCTGCCTCTGAAAATTTGGACTTTGAAACAGGGTTAAAAAAAACAAGAAATGACAAAATGAGAAACTGATAGAGAATCAGTAGAGATCAGAACAAGAGAATTGGTTTGGAATATCACAGACAAGGGGAATTAGCAGTAAAATGTTGATACAGGAACAGTTTAATTTTCTGATGTTCAACAAAATGCTTTATTCAAATATATTAAGTTTTAGTCATTTTAAAACATCCTTGAAATAAATATATTTTTATTATTTCTTTTCAAAACATGCTTTTAACCTTTCTACCAATAAATGAAATCAACTTTAAAAGGAAATCAAAAAAAAATCTTTCCCCCATCAATCTCCTCTCCATTCTTCCCTTTTTTTTTTTTTAAGGGAAAAAATAAACTGGCACAGAAAGGGGAGCTCAGGAGCTCAGATATTTGGGAAAGAAGGATTTTGTTAATTTAAGGGAAGTTTGATGTCTTTTTACTGACTTCTTTAAAAAATAGAAGATAAAACCAAAACACCATCTCAAAAAAATTCCACAGAATTATTTTAAAAGTCTAAACCTTTTTATCTATGTTAACACTACCATAATTTGTCTAAAGGAGTTCTCTGCATCACTCCAGCATTTTCTCTTTTCCTTGTTTCAAGTCCTGCTGCATTATTTCTTTTGTACATTTAAAATCCAAGCAGCAGTTAGAGCTTGTCCTCCTACCCCCCCCAATGCAGAAGGACAGAATGAAGGAGCAGCAGAAACCAAAAATGAGGGAGAGAAATAGGAAGTGAACTATGGAAGTGAGACAGAGGTAAGTGGAGATTGTCACTGATCCTTTCTCACACACCTTTGGTACGCAGAGAGAGCATCAGGGTGATTCCAGGGCTCTGCAGCTTCTTTGCTATGTCCTGACCATGCCACTCTGGAGGCATTAAAGCTTCCCTGAGAACCATGAGAGCCACAGGATCCATGGGAGCAGTGTGAGCCCAGGCTCGGGACACAAACTGCCACAATCACTCTCACATCAATTGTTTCACCATTCTCCTCAGAATGTGTCTTTGATCTGCACAGGTGTGATAAAAATTTGGACTGAACTTGTTTCTAACATTTCATTGGAATCTGATTGATTGATTGTCTGTTGAGTAAAATCAGGCTGTAAAATGTGTCAGGTGAAAAACAACCAGCATCTTCAGCCAGCAGATATTTTTCCTGTGGTTTTTGGGCTATGTTTGTGGCCAGGACTCCTCAAAAGACAGATCTCCACATTCTCTGAAATTCTGACATTCCAAACATATTCTGAAATAATACTGAACCATTGAAACTTATGACAGATGTCCACAATTGAGAAGCTATTTCTGTGTGCATCATCCCCAGTGCACAGGATTTCATTTGGAATTGATTTGACATTGATATTCCAGCCCACTCTATAAATGCACAGAGCTCCAAGGCTGTGCTTATGCCAAGTTTATGCCAGCACATCCCCACTCCCCAAAGGGTGTTACTTCAGCTGAGTCACAAATAGTAATCACCTTCTCCCAAGGAAGTTTCATCATGGGAAGACATAGAGGAGGGAAAATGCTGGTGCTACTGACTTCAGTGGATTCAGGATTTAATTTCCAAAAGTCCAGTTTTTCACCACAGAAACCGAACCGAGATCTCTGCTCCAGGGAGAGCTGAAACAAGTTTTGTTTTTAGCACAGTCTCCATTCCAATGGGGAGGGAATAAAAATATTTGAGATTCATCTACCAGTGACTCTTGAGCTAAGCTGTTCACAGCTGAATGATGACACAAGCTGGCTGTTTGCCCAGCATTTTTAAGCATTCTTCTACTTTCTATCTAAAAGCTTTGAGTGGTACAGCAGGGGATACTAATCTAAATATCACTAGAATTATTTTCAACACATCTTTCTAGAGAAAAAGGTGGATCTTGAACATTCTCAACCCTTCTAACCAATGGGTCAGAACTTCCACCACAAACTCAACCCAGGCCCAAAATCTTCATAGTCTGGTAGCCACTTCTTTTGTGCTCCTGTACTTAAAGCTTTTAATCATCTTCATGCTATGGAGGAAAGAAACCACTCCTTTTTTCCACAGCTGTATGACCAGACCTTGCTTTACTAGAACATGATGGCCAGCAGAGAAAGAAAGAGTTAAAAATGCTGATCTCCCCCACGATTACCACCCAGATTTGTGACACTGCAATGGACTGGGACCCTTCACTGCTGGCATTTTCCCCCTTCTACCACAGAACACTGTAGATCCACTTCACATAGGGTTTTGCCTATCAGTGAAAAGCCAACTAAAGTGAGGGAAAACTCACAAAAAAACCTACTCATTTCTTATTTCTTTGGCAGAGGACTTTCAATGCCAGAGGATTTCAATAATGTTTTTGGTTTAGGTGGCAAGTTCCTTCTCATGACTTGGGGGAAGGGTGAGGGACAGTGACATTGAGAGATGAGCCTTTTTAATTTCCCATTTTCTCCTTCAGCTACCTTACCTTTGCTTGCTCAGATAGAGTAGAGTGGGAGCTGTAACTGAGAGGCCAATGTTTTGTGTCAGAGGATGTAACTTAGCACAGGCTGCAGCCAGGACAAAAAATACAAAAAGGACACATGGAGAAATAGAAGCTCTGCCTTGTTAGAGCACTTTTTAAGTTATCCATTCTTAAAACTAAAGGAGAGAAAACTCCCCTGTTCCAGCTGCTGACAAAGAAGAGATGAGACTATGGAAATAATGGATACTTGTAGATCTTTGAGTCCTGAGTTCATACAACCATCTTCTTCCCTACACCTGCTCCTCATGCCTCAGTAACAACCAGCACCCTCAGGAAAATGCCATGGAATGCTTGCTCCCCCTCTACAGAATCAAATATTCTCTGATTCACAGGACTCCCTTGCCAACCCTGGCTCTGAAGAAGTTCAGCTCTGCTCCTGTAAAGGTCATTGGTTACAGTGTGTGGGGATGGATATCCACCTATGAGCTCTGCTATCACCTTCCTCACAGGAAAGAGGACAATTCAGCCTGATTGTCAGTGCCACAAGAGAAACTGAGGGATTTTTAAGAAGCAGCACTGGCCAAGGAGGAAATGTACCCAAGCACCTGGTGATGCACCAAAATTAACACAAAGACTGGGACTCGATCCTGTGGGCAGCAGCAGCATTACACCTCCTCAGAAATGCAAACCAACTTCAGGCTGAGCTCCTCTGACATACCTTTGCATTGCCAGAAAGGAAGACAGAAACCTTTACATTAAATGCTCAAAATTAGCTTGTCAGGCAATAAATCCAGATAATGTTTGTCTTGCCCTCTATGTTAGGAACATGTGCAGCAGCACAAACACTAAAACATGCAGTAGAACTAAATCTCTGTGTGGTCAGTTTATTTCATCAAATAAACAACTCCTCCAGCTAAAGGAGCTAGGAAATATGCATTACAAGCTATTATTTCCTAAGCTTATGTATCTTCTGTGATGACTCTCCATGTATTTTGCGGTCTACTCTCTCTCACAGTGCCGTAACATTTTCCCAGAACTGTTTATAAAAGTTAGGTCACCAGGGAACAGTTCTCACCATGTGACTTAGACATTCAAATGCCTGGAAGATATAGAAAAAAACCCCCAAACCCTCAGTATCAAGAATTTACCCCAAAAATGGGCTGAAAAAGGATTATAAAATTATAATAAATTATATTATATTTTGCACAGATGTTTCTAGTCGAGCTTGGTTAATGGAAGCTTTGCAGAAGGTCAGATTCTAATGAAGAAATTGCTTTCCATTCCATGTTCCTTCAGCCCTGTCTGAATATATGGGCTTGGAAAGTGGTGTAAGCAAAGGCACCTTATTTTTAAACACACGGAATAAAACCGACTTTATTAATATTAATTCTCTCACAAAATGTGTGAATAGTAAATTTTAGCTGTGTCAGTTGATTTGGCTCCAGTGAAGTCAGCCAGAGCTCTATGGATGATTAAATGATTCACTACATTTTGTACATGCTCTGGGAAAATCTAATTGGGTTATCTTCTCTTTAAAATCTTGTGTGATATCTACAACCACTGGGTCCAGATGACTCAGAAAATATGTATGCTGTGGAGTTTAGAGAAGTCAGTGAGAATTCCTGAATTTCCTAGATTTCTGCTGCCATCTGCTTGCCAGAGCCTCACTTACTATGCACACTGCAAAAGTAAATGCTGCATGTTTCAAGTTGTGGCCTTAGTAAATTAACTCTAAAAGCTTGGCTGAAGCTACTGAAAATCAAGGCCACAGGGATTCAAACTGCCAAATCTACTCTGTCTCACCTCTAGGTATTGATAAGGCTCACCACCCTAAAAAAGCAATGTAAACCAGCAGAAATTATCACAGAACAGTAATTTGAGTTTCCCCATGGGGATAAACCCCAGTACTGCCTGTTCCTCTCACACACATTTCCTCTTTAAAGTTAACTTCTTGACAGTTTACAGATCCCTCTTCTGATTAAACTCTATTTATCTGCCAGGACAATAACACACAGGAGGTCCATCATTTACTCATACTAACTCACTTTTGCAGTGAAAATGGAAGCTTGCAGAACTACACCTACCTGAAAGGGGATGATTTGATGAATGGATTAGAAATGGAGGCAGGAGGATTTTTGCCTAATAAGCAGTGTGCCCTTTGCCTGACCAGCAGCAACCATGAACAAATGAAGCCCCTGTCTGGCACCACCTGTGTTTGCAAAGAGCAGTCCAGAAGAGTTTTCACTGGCACACAAAGGCCGCTGGTCATTGACTCCCGGGTTTTGTTCAGTGGCTGTACACAGCTCTATTTATTTATTCCTCTTCCAGGCCTGGCCTCTTCTCCACACTGCTCTAGAAGGCTGAGGGGGGGGCCGCTAAACTGCCGTGCATCTGATCTCTGTTGTACAGCTCATTTCCATGCATGACATTCCTAAGTGAATTTGCATGGAAGGCAAAACCTAAGTATGTACAAAGCAATTTAGATAGCTGCACACTCAGACTTATCACTTAGATGTTTAAACCCCCCCTCTCCCTGGTGGTGGAACACAAAAAGACACATAGACGTCCATCCCACACAAGCGCAGGCAGATGCAGCCCACGCTCAGCATGCACAACTACACACCTGCACTCCTCCCAATCCAGCAGCTCTGCAGCCCTCTCCAGTCTCCCTGTGAATGCCTTTCTGCCCCAGCCCTTCATCCCTCCCTCCCTCCACTCCTGAGAAAACAGCAATACTAACCCCCAAGTGTGGTACAAACCTTTGTTGGTAACCTCCCAAGAAATTTCAAAGAGCAACAAATCCTCCACGGGAAGGTCTTCATCCTCACACTGAAGAAGCCCATTCAGAGATGTCATGGACAGGGATCTCGCCAGTGGCATTTTCTTCAGCCCCTGAGTGCTCACCACACAGGCCACAGCAGTCAGCAAAGTCCAGGTCCCGTGGCAGTGCTCTGCAGTTCTGGTTAGAGCAGTCTGCCTGTGTGCTGGGATCCCAGGAGAAAATTATTCAGATAGCTGGGAGCTAATGGGTTTAAACTGTCTGACCACCAGCATTAAATTGGCTCAGTGAAATCCTCAGGGCTTGAGAAGCAGCTGCTGGGAGAGGTAAGAATTTAACACTGACCTGAGAAAGGTCTCGACTGTTTTGGGGCCACAGCTCTTTCTTTGTCTTCTCTCAGAAGGAGGTAAAAAAAGATTTTTAGCTCCTGAACCACAGCATTCAGTCTCCACCAGCACCTCAGGAACAGTTGACATTGGAGGGTTGTAAAGTCAGCACCGCCCTGAGCCAACTCCAACAGGGAGGACACTTTGAGTTCGCCACCTGATTTGAGTCCAGCCCCTGAGTCCTCCCCTCCAGACACACCCTCCCCTTACACCGTGGAGTTTTCCTACCTGCTGGCCGTCTGCAGGAGTTAGAGTACACTCATTTTACTTGATGTCTCTCAGGTTCCTTGGCCAGGTTAAATGCTGCTACCTCTTCTTTTTCAGTTCAGCAGTCTGTAAGCCCGAGTTTACCTCATCTCCTACCTCCACAATTATCTCCAGCTCTGCTCCCAGGACTCTGCATCAGCTGTTGGCTGCTTTAGCAGCTCTGCAGCCCTGCCAGCTTTTACAGAGCTATAAAGGCTCTACCCCTGTTTTGGCAAGCACTCTGCCCCTCCTTGCAGTCCTGTCCCTGATTTTCCACCTGTTTGGTTTTTTTCTATGCCACAGGTCTTTCCTGGCCTCTGGGCCCATGTCCTCCCCCCAGGGAGCTTAGTGAGTGCCACGTCAGGGCACAGCATGCCCCTGTCTTCTCCAGCACAGAGCTGGGATGCTGCAAGCACTGAACACACATTGACAGAGATGCTGGTCCCTAACTCACAGCCTGAGATCCTCACAGCTCCCCAGAGCAGCTGCCTGCTTGTTAGGTGCTTATATTACACATCTGGTTGAGAAGTCAGTGCTTCTGGGACAGCTGTGCCAGCTGGCTCTGTTTCTGAGCTCAGAGCACAACCTGCCCAAAACCCACAGTTCAGCAGGGAGCAAATCTCCAGGTGAGCTCCAGGACATCTCTGGCACTGTGGAGAATACCACTGCAGCAGCAGACATAGGAGGAAAGGCTCTGAGTTCACCTAAGGCAAAACAAGTCTGACAATTGGTTTAGGAGACAGGCAGCCCATCAGCATGGAAGTCTCTTAGACATAATACATAATGCATGGCACAGCTGCGCCTGCCTTAAAGAGTACCTACCCCCACAAGACTTGCTCTTCCACTTCCACACTCTGTGCCCTCTCTGCACCCATGGCAGTCAGACCCATCCCTGAGCTGGTGGATACAGCTCACTGGAAAAACCTAAGGGCACAGGAAACTTTTTTTGCAGAGTTAAGAAGCTGTCTCAGAAAAGAGCCTGGTAAGAGGCCAGGGAGATTCAGGGGTTTATTGGCTGAGTGTCATTTTGCTTCAATGGTTTGAGTTGCCCTATTCACCAGTTTCTAAAAGAAGAGGCCTGGCCAAGAACCATTATTTTTGGAGCAGCTGTGGCTTTTACTACCTGCAGTAGGTAGGAAACCAGTTCATCCACTACCTAAAAAAACATGCTATTTGAAAGAAAAACCAGCAATACATTAAGACTCACTTAATTTATGAACTTTAGATCTGTCCAAGTTACAGTTTATTCCTTTCCTGGGACATTCACGTTGAGGGTGAGGCCTAAAGCTGCTGGGTGCACAAAGGCCATCTCAGGTGAGGAGTGGAGAACAGAGAACAAACGAGCTGACAGATTCATCCCCATCCCACAGGTTCTCCTCACCCTGTGGAAATGAATACACAGCCAAACTTCTCATTTTAAAGGTGACAGGGGTGCAGTGTGCCCCTGGCACTCCTCACTGACTGCACCGAGCGTGATCACCCTCACTGCAAGAAAGCTGCCCTTCCCTGAGGGAAAGCTGATGGATTTGTGGGTGTGGGGGCCCCATCCCCACTGCTCCGTGGGGCCACTGTCCTCTGCAGGTCCTTACACAGCTCTCAAGGTGCTGAAATCAAAACTGTTCTCTTCACTTACCTCTCCAGGGACCACAGTATCACAGAATGGTCTGGGTTGGAAGAGACCTTAAAGATCTCATTCCACCCCCTGTCATGGCAGGGACACCTTCCACTAGCCCAGCTTGCTCCGATTCCCATCCAGCCTGGCCTGGAACTCTGCCAGGGATCCAGGCCATTGTAAAAAGTCCCTTTGCAGCTCTCTTGTAGCATCTCTTCAGTCCATAATAAAATCACCCCAGAGCCTCCTCCAGGCTGAACAGTCCATTCTCTCAGCCTTTCCTCATAGGAGAGGTGTTCCACCCCTCTAAAAAAACCTCTAGGAGTGATGCCAGATAATCAGTGGCACTGGTTCACTGACATACCTATGTCCCTAAGCATTCAAAAGACTGAAAAACATGCAAATAATTTTACAACAATGAACTAAAGTTTAGCATCAAATTTTTCAAGCTCCTCACATAATCTGTGGTTTTCAGGTTCTTGAGTGTCATGTTTTTCCAGCTTCTGTTTGTAATAAGATAATAATTCTTTTACTGTTTGAATTTAACAAAAAATTATATAATTCGTTAAACCTTGGCAAAGGAGTTAGAAAGAATGCTCAGATACCATGAGATAATTCCACAAGCACTGGCAATGCCATCCTTGAGTGAACCTGGGAGCAACTCACCTTTGGCAGTTTGGAGATAATGGAGTTTTTAACTGATAGAAGTGCTCAGTGGCACAGTGAACTTCAGCATTCCTTCATATTCTGACTACATTTCATTTTATCCAATCTGGATGTCTTAAAGAAGGAGGGGTTTTTTTCACACAATGCAATCCCAAATTCCTGCTTTTCTGTTAGTGAGGGAAAAGTATTTGAAGTGCCCAGAAAAGACAAGCTCCAACAGATAGTCCAGAAACTTTCATCCCTGCAAACTGCTAGAGGGCAAAAGGCCCTATTAATTATATTTATGGCTTGCAAGGGTTAACTGTAGGTGCAGCTGGAGTTATCTGGGTTTGGGGCCATAAAGGAGGCCATGTGTTGCTGTGCACATATAGTAAGACAAAAATAAAAGCTCTTCAGAAGAAAAGCTGTATTCTGACATTAAGAAGGGCAACCTTTAGCTGTCTCCATGTGAGGTACAATGAGGTGCAAGTGCTGAAATGGACACTCTGCTGCCACTAGAACAATGTGTCATTTTTGTCACAGAGGCAGGGAAAGGTTGTGACTATGATCATCCAGTTTGCTCCTTTTTCACCAAACAGAGGCCAGCTGCTGAAGTGGGGAGATGGAAACATACCAGAAAGACTAGTTTATAAAATATAATATTGATTAAAATATTTCCCAGAAATCTGGAAACCAGTGAGACTGGTTTTGAGGTGAGCCTAGCTTCTCATATTGTTCTTTTCACAAACTGTACAGATGCCCTTTGGTAATACATTATTCATTGTGTTGCAATTCTGCCAGACACCAGTTGTTACCCCACCAAATTATTTTTCAGCCCACAGAAGCAAAATAATTTTATTTGCAAGAATACTGAACAATAAGAAGGCTGAGTTTGCAAGGTCTTTGAAGAGAATTATACAGAGTGTGTGTATTGTTTTTCCCAAATTTCCTAGAGTTCTAGGAGAGAGCAATTCAGGGATGATGGTGTGCATTCTGCTCTACCTAAATCTCATTTTGAAAGTGTTACCTCTAGGCTGTTGTCTAGTCTGCACACTTTGATCCAGCTCCTGTTTGGGTAGAGCAAAGTTTTCTGCAAAAACTAACTCAATGTATCACCCCAAGAAGTAAGTTGTGGATATTATCTTCATACCACAGTCCTTCCACCAGAACCACTCCAGACAACCTGTTTTTTTTCTTGGAATATCAACCTCAGTCTCCCTGGCTGCAAGTGAGAAGTTGCTTGTAGGGAAAGAGACACTTTCCATGTGTGGAAGTTTAAGAGGAGATAATTGTCTAGAACTGGCTTGCTCTGAACAGAACTGTGGTTTCCAGGTTTGCCTCAATTAACTGTGGGGGAAAAAATCAGACATGGATGTTAAAAATGCGTAGACATTGAGTCAAATTGGAGAGGAGGGAAGGACAGGGGTTTGTAGCAGTCACTGATGCACACACACTGTGCTTGTGACACAGAGCAGTAGGTGGCACTGACGGCATTCACATGAGTTCTCCAGTGTCCCTGTCGTTTTGTCATTGCAGAGTCCAGGGGAGATCAGGGAGGGTCCCAGAAGTGCTCTAGGGACAGCCCTCGCTGCCTGCCTGGCAGCTGCTTCATCTCATTCCAGCTGAGAAGTGATGGCCTTCACTCCTGCCCTGTCTGTGCAAGGCCAAAAAATGATCCAAATCTCCCACAAGTGGAGAATTTTTCTTCCAGTTAGAGGACAGGCATGTAGAATAATCTGGTGAAACAGCCAGGAGGCAGAAAGGGCTACAAAACATTTGATGGGACACTATGGGTTTTTCTCAGTAACACTTGGTATGTGTTGTCCTAAATTAGGAATTTGGGAGTGCATGGACTTCAGGACACACCAAACCAAAGACATTCCTATCAGCTGGTCTGAGAGGCTGACATTCCCAGCCCTGCAGAATATTTTGGTCTCTATTGTTTCATTCAGGATGACAATGAGAGCCATCCTGCAAATATCAGCATGCCATGGGCAAGTTTAAGGTTAATATTTTTGGAATTGGCTTTGGAAAATTATGCCAGAGTAGCTTGGCCACTAAGCTGGATCCTGCAACTCGGATATAGAGGAGAATACCACCATCCTATTTAAAGTTTAAAATAAATGCAGTGATGAGCAGATATCCCTCTGAGGGACAGCACTGCTCAATGCATGATCTATGCTACAATTCATGTGTGCCATTTTCCCATGTGAGCAGAGATTTGGGAATGTTCCCTTTTGAAGTCACCTCACCCCAGGTACCTGAAGTGATCTCCTGCCAAAGGAAGGACATACAGCTCACATTCTTGGAGAGAGAGCAGTGTCTCTCTCTGTATCTCAGGTGGGCACTAGGCATTAGAACCTAAAAACATCCTTCTAATTCTACTGGGAAATAAATGCACAGGCACATGCAAACAATTTCTGAGAGACACCAAGATTTTCTGTGTGATGTCTGACATGGCTGTAACTTGAAAAATAAAATGTAAGACTAATACATTGTTTTGCCTCTTCTACTGTTTGGTGCCAAGCCCCCACCAATAATTCATATTCATGTACAAAGACACAAACACTTTCAAATATATACACACATGTATTTGCTTTGATAATTATTCATTTCCTGAGGTCAACACAGCCTTTCTATCATATTTAGCATAGGAATTTGTCAGTATGTTGGTGTAACTTGTGGTATCTTCTCCTTGACTGCAAGTTGTAATTACAGAGAGATGGAAGCCTGACTTACTAAATATATCATAAAATCACAGAATGGTTTGGGTTGGAAGGGACCTTAACAATCACCCAGTTCCAACCCCACTGCCATGGGTAGGGGCACGTTCCACTATCCCAGGGTGCTCCAAGTCCCATCCAGCCTGGCCTTGAACACTTCCAGGGATCCAGGGGCAGCCACAGCTTCTCTGGGCAACCTGTGCCAGGGCCTCAGCACCCCCAGAGGGAACAATTTCTTCCCAATATCCAATCTAAATCTGCTCTCTGTTGGTGTGAAACCATTCTCCCTTGTCCAGTCACTATTTGCTCTTGTAAACATATGCTCGGGAAGTTTCTGGTTTTGTCCTGACTCCTTTGCTTCCAATAGTTCTTTTTCCTTTCTGTTACATCAAAGTCAACTCTTCCCAGGTTTGTTTTTGGTCGTGATTTTTGGGGTTATTATTTTTGTTGGGTTGGCATTTTTTTCTCATGTTAAAATGCTCAGACTTGCAGAATATTTTGGTCTCTATTGTTTCATTCAGGATGACAATGAGAGCCATCCTGCAAATATCAGCATGCCATGGGCAAGTTTAAGGTTAATATTTTTGGAATTGGCTTTGGAAAATTATGCCAGAGTAGCTTGGCCACTAAGCTGGATCCTGCAACTCGGATATAGAGGAGAATACCACCATCCTATTTAAAGTTTAAAATAAATGCAGTGATGAGCAGATATCCCCTCTGAGGGACAGCACTGCTCAATGCATGATCTATGCTACAATTCATGTGTGCCATTTTCCCATGTGAGCAGAGATTTGGGAATGTTCCCTTTTGAAGTCACCTCACCCCAGGTACCTGAAGTGATCTCCTGCCAAAGGAAGGACATACAGCTCACATTCTTGGAGAGAGAGCAGTGTCTCTCTCTGTATCTCAGGTGGGCACTAGGCATTAGAACCTAAAAACATCCTTCTAATTCTACTGGGAAATAAATGCACAGACATATGAAAACAATTTCTGAGAGACACCAAGATTTTCTGTGTGATGTCTGACATGGCTGTAACTTGAAAAATAAAATGTAAGACTAATACACTGTTTTGCCTCTTCTACTGTTTGGTGCCAAGCCCCCACCAATAATTCAGATTCATGTACAAAGACACAAACACTTTCAAATATATACACACATGTATTTGCTTTGATAATTATTCATTTCCTGAGGTCAACACAGCCTTTCTATCATATTTAGCATAGGAATTTGTCAGTATGTTGGTGTAACTTGTGGTATCTTCTCCTTGACTGCAAGTTGTAATTACAGAGAGACAGAAGCCTGACTTACTAAATATATCATAAAATCACAGAATGGTTTGGGTTGGAAGGGACCTTAACAATCACCCAGTTCCAACCCCACTGCCATGGGTAGGGGCACGTTCCACTATCCCAGGGTGCTCCAAGTCCCATCCAGCCTGGCCTTGAACACTTCCAGGGATCCAGGGGCAGCCACAGCTTCTCTGGGCAACCTGTGCCAGGGCCTCAGTACCCCCAGAGGGAACAATTTCTTCCCAATATCCAATCTAAATCTGCTCTCTGTTGGTGTGAAGCCATTCTCCCTTGTCCAGTCACTATTTGCTCTTGTAAACATATGCTCGGGAAGTTTCTGGTTTTGTCCTGACTCCTTTGCTTCCAATAGTTCTTTTTCCTTTCTGTTACATCAAAGTCAACTCTTCCCAGGTTTGTTTTTGGTCGTGATTTTTGGGGTTATTATTTTTGTTGGGTTGGCATTTTTTCTCATGTTAAAATGCTCAGACTAGGTATGAATTCTTATTACATCTATTATCTTGAGTGACCTTGGAGGAACTGTTGTCAGGGCTGGCAGTAAGTGGCCACTGCATCATTTTACCTCTTTGGCTGCAAACCAAGGTTTCTGTGCTTTGAAAGACTACTGCAAACAGAGGTGGGTGCAGTGCTGAAAGAGGCATTTCCATTCATTCAACTGTGGAAGTATAGTGAGGACTTTCTAAAAAACAGGTTATGCCATGATAACCCTTAAAATTAAAATTTGGCATACTGAAATTTAACCCCATTCAACAAAACACTTAAGCATAAATCCCACTCTGTGCAATAGAGGCTTTTGAGCTAAGGTAAGTGCGGTCTTAACATCTTTTCTGCCTCCTTGAGAGCCGCTCTACTGACTTGAATGGACTTGAAATATATAAAAATAAGATATTTCTCCTTATTCTTCTGTCTTTTATCTTTAAAAACCCAACAAAACCCTGCAGCACACAGAATCAAACCAGTACAGAAGTAACTTTAAAGTTATTTCCTTCTGCACAGCAATTTGATATGGGAAAAACAAACTCAGAAAAATGAACAGAAGTTCAACAAATACTCTTCTAGACTGATCTTCAGTCAGAGTATCAGGGATTCCACTACTGTGGGTATGAAAATCAAGTTTGATGTGGTTCTTAGACTGATTCCCAGTGATACAGGGAGAGTATTCCAGTATCTAGTACTGGTGGGGACTGCTGAATGAACAGAGGCTCTGGAAATCATTGCATTTCTGTCTTACTGGCCAAGATACAGAATTAGCATCATAGAGAAAGCTGTATCTCAAGCAAAACTGCTTCCCTTTTTATATTCATTTAGTGTATCTCACAGAACAAGAATTATCAATATTTCCTTCCAGAAATCAGTGTTGGAATCCACCTTAATACTATTTTGACAGATTTTCTGGATTTTTTACCTCAGGTATTGAATGTGTAAACATACCTAACAATGTTGAAGAGAGAGCTATTAAAGAGAAGACCATAAAGAAAAAGGTGTTTACTCAGAAATCTTACTTTGCACAGCCCCTGCCTGGTCCTTGTTGCTTACGTTCACAGGTAAATTATTTATTCAGATATTGAGCAAATCTAGCCCTCCTGGGCCTGACCTCTCAAACAGAGCATTCTAAGTTAATGATTTGCACAGCTGCCTTGCTGGCACAGAATAACAACTCACACAGCAATGGTATCTCAGGAGCAGTTTATAAAAATGCAGTACACCACAGGGACTGGTGTGGATTTTAGGAAGGCCCTGGCTACTGTAGTCAGAAAAGCTTTGGAAGTTTTGCCTTGCATAAGGCTGGGTTCACACACATGCATTAGGGGAGAATTGTTTACAGAAGAAAGAAATGTCCAAAATTAGACATTGCCCTGGGAGGCCACAGGAGCACAATGTAAGGATCTGACTCCTAAATGTTTCTGGGCTACTTGTCCCACTGATAACAAGGAGTTCAGCATCCACATTCCACTGAGAGTTTGTGGCTTAATTGGTCTGACTTCTACCTGTAAATCAGGGGAAATAGCATTTCTTTGCAGCACAAGGCTAACATGAAGTGTGTAAATACAAGGTAACTGGAACTCAGTGAGCAACTGAAGTCACCTAATTACTATAAACCACAGTTCTAAGTTAGCTGGTATGAAAGTCACATCAACACTACAAGTCTTCAAAATACATTAATGAAACATTTCCATCCCTCTGCAGCTGTGTGTTCATTTTAACACTCACTGTTTAAATGTGCCTTCAATTTCCTGTCCCAATTTTATCCTTTGACTAATAAAAAAGTACATGATTTAACACTAAGGGTCAGTAAAGTCCCTTGTTGTCTGTCAATATGTACATTTGCAGGGTAATCAAGGTGACATTCTGCTCTCCAGTACTTGCAAAGGGGTCGAGAGCCTTATGGCAATTAAAATAACATTTCTGATCTTACCCTGTGTGAGTAAACAGAGGAGGTTGTCCTCACTTTCTGAAGTGTTTTGAAGCATTTCTTCTTGCTGGCTGCACTGCTCTGCCCAACAGCACCACAACATTCTCTGCTAGGCCAAGGAGTGACCAAGGTACCTCCTGAGACACAAGAATGTGACTAAAAACCTGTATTGCCTTTCTTGGGATAAAACAAGCAAAGTTTGTGGATCAATGGACTGAACAAACAAAGCATACAGAAGAAAACATGAACCTATTATATTCAGATTAAAACCCACAGATGTCCTATAGCAATATTGTTATTTAGGAATTTATATGGTTGATATAATACTAAATTGTGGATAGACTCCAAGTAACAGGCTGATATTGTATAAACACACAGAGGGAAGCTATTCTACAGCCATGCAGCTGCAATGAAAATAAAAGATTGTGTGCTAAGATTCCTAAGAGAAAATAACCACAATATCATTGTGGCACTTGCATAGGTTTTACAAGCATCAGTGGATGCAAGTAACAGCTGAAGAGCCTATTTGTAAAAGCTTAAAATGCACTAACCCAGGATATTCATTCCTGTTTAACAATTTGGAACGAATCCTGCATAACACCCAGAATGGCTATTCACTGCTGCCTAAATTTTTTAGAATGTTTCTTCATGATGTCATATCCCCAAAAGCAGAAGTTGAAAAAAAGGAAAGTAGAAAGAAAAAAGGGTAGTACAGTGAAATTGATGATGTGCAAGAAAAGTTCTCACCACACAAACCAATTTTTTCTTCATTCCTTTAGTTTCCTCCTTCACCTGTATCCACTTAGTCTTTAAACAGAACAGATTTTGTCATGAGTTCTCTGCTTGCTTAATGTCTAGGCACTAAAGATCTTGTTAAGTCTGTGATCACTAACAGAAAAAGCATCCCCAGTCCACCTGGAGGGGACTGAAGTAGCTGACAGACAGCAGGTGACAGAATCCCTCAGCTCAAGCACTAGGACCACAGATGCTCAAAATGTCCCTTTGGGTCTCCGTTTGCCAACCACAGAACAAGGTCTTACCCTACATTGTAATGGGTGAGGATGCAGTCAGTGAAAAATCCTGTTTACTGTAGCCAGATGACCTTCAAAAATCAATATATAACACTACCAGAAGGGGAAAGGGCCCACTCCCTGTTCCCTGAGACAGCTGATGCCTCTTGATGCACATCACTCAAGAATCCTGCAAGGTCCCACAACTTTGAATTACTTCATTGCTGAGAAGAGCGTAAGAACGAAGCCAGGAAGGAACTGTGCACGGTTCCGTACTAAAAGTGCTCAGGTGAATTTTCCTAATGGGTGTGTCCTGAAAAGAGTAGCACCTTGTGCCATTTACCTCCTAAATCCAGCTGATTATGAACAGTTCTTAGCAGGAACTTTAATCCATCCAGGTGTGGAAAGCCTTCCAGTAAGATCTCCACACCAAGCTAGGAAAGCAAAGAATATAATTTCCTCCCCCCATTGGCAAAGAAGGCTGGAATTTAGCCTGTAACTAAGAATAAAACATCTCCCGAGGTCTCAGGGATACCCTTTGTAAATAATGCTGCCAGCAGCATGCCACGCATATTGCAGTAACTACATGATCTTCACTGAATCACAGAAGTTAACCTGCAATATAACAACACTTGCATGATCTTCCCTTTTAAAAGGAACTACAAAAATTAAGCTACCTGCTTGTGAAAGTGTTTTAGTCCAATATCCAAAGCATTTTAATGCAGACAGAAAAGAGCTTTAAATTGCTCCAGCATAGTCTCAGACCATTTGTTATGAAACAAAACTTACAGGCCCCACAAGACACATCAATTTGATGCTGTCTGTTCCCAGGATATTTAGGTTGAGCAGTTCTATTTTATGGTTAATATTTATTCCATAACAGTAAGTGATTAAGAAATAAACTACAAATTTTTTTAATCTGCTCCCCCTCCAAGTATATAAAGCCTTTAACAATCATGCTGAAATTTAGAGATTTAAGACCCAACTTGGCTTGTCTAATAAACAAGACCAAAACCACAACATTCCAGTCTAGGTCCAGAAAAAACCCTTGAATTTTGGGTAACCAAATAGAAAATAATATTGTTTTTTGACTTATAAAGAACTAGGCACCATTAACAAGCAAAGAATTTAATCCAGAAGAGGGAAGGATCTATGGGACTCTTTCTATGCCAGTGGCATACAGAACCTTATGGCCTTATTTTTGGCTGGTGGCACAGACCCAAATGCTCATTCTGTTTCCTTTACTCATCAGTAAAACTATGAAGTTCTCTATCAGAAACAGGTCTGGGAATAAACTCCACTTATGCAGCACCCGGACTGAGAAAAGCCTCACAGCAAGGTGGTGCTAGTGAAATCCCATCAATTCACTCTTACTACTTTGTTTCCAACCTTTTAGAAGGACACATCAAGTCTACACTTCCATGCAGTCCGTGGCAAACACTAAAGGAAAATGCCAGAGTAAGGCAGATAATTTACATACTGAAAGAGTCACTAAGACAACAAAAGATGCCTGAAAATCGCTTTATTTGTTTGCAAGGTTTGTGCGTTACAGCAAGCATAAGCTTAGCTACCATGGACAGAAGTCTGGAAGAACATTTCATGTTGACCATTGAGATACAATGAGTAGAACCCCCCATCTGCAAACAACATGCTGTTTTTCTACAACATTGCTGGAACCTAACATTCAGGAGTTACAGATCCTTGATATCCTTCTGGACATCCCACAGTGTATCCGCACTCTTCCTCAGCTGGCTCACCTCATCGTCCTTCAGCTTTTGGTTGATGACACTTGTCAGGCCAGAGGCACTTAGGACAGAAGGAAGGCTCAAGAAGACCTCATTCTGAATGCCATACATGCCCTGTCACAAACAGAAGAGATCAGACACAGGCCTGTCACCACTGATCAGTGCTTGGTTTATGTTGCAGAGCTCAAAAACCATCATTTTACAACCTGCAGAAAAATTTCAGCCACAATGAATTCAAGAAAATAAATAGTACAGAGCTGTTTCGGACCAAATGCCTGGCAATACCAAACAGCTGATGGCGGAAACCCCACCTTCAAACCTCTCTCTCACTTTAGTTCTATACAGCAAGGAGTTGGAGATTCAGACACAGGATCAGGACAGGCCAACAGAGGGAGCTCAGAGCCCTTGCTGCAGCAGAGGTTGTGGAGCTAGTACAGACCACATGCAGCCAGTTACACCAAGCCATAAAAGGACAGTGGCTCGTGGAATCACAGCTGGGCCTCCAAGAAGTGTTCCACTTCTACACTGAAAACTTCTTTTCAACGAATCTGCATATGCTACACATAGCAAAGCTTCACACAAAGGTAGCTCTGCACAGAGAACTTCCTTTTCAGCTCCATACTTGTGACAAGAGTAGGCTAAGAGGTCAGCCTAGAAGAAAGAGCAATAGTAAGCTGCCATTTGAATTCAAAGTAGTATTTTACAAAGCTTCCTTTATTCAGCACCTTGCTAATAGAGGCTATTTAGCCTGTCCGAACAAAAAAGAGCTAGAGTGTCCAATCAGCCTCCAATTCTTACCTTTACCAGAGTAGCAACTGAATGAACCCGGTACAGGTTCTTCAGGATGGTCTCACAGAGGTCAGCCACACTAAAGCCAATAGCCCAGTTTGTGTATCCCTTTAGTTTGATCACCTCGTAGGCACTAGGAAACATTGAAATACAACTCCATTAAGATGTCTTCAAGCAAGTCACTGCAAATTACAAGTCTTAAAACCAGTGAATGAAAGCCATTTAAAAATTTTGAAACTCCTGAAACACACTGTATGTTTTGGAATTAAAACGTCCAAGTTATGTGTTTCAACATTAGAGGATAAAGCATAAAATCTACATTATTCCCTATGCATAATAAAGAATCCTGTTGCTCTCATAGGATTAGCTGAAAACAAAATTAGCTCCCATCTAGGAAGAGATCCTAATGTTAAGTAGAAAATGGCACCTACACCTGACAAGCTCTGTTTCAGTCAGGGGCACAATGGAATCGGCAAACATTTAGAGTCAAAGCACCACTACATCCTGAGGTTTTTAGCCAACATCTGCACACACTTTATCCCAGTGAGTGTATACTCATTTCACAAAAAGACTTAGCAACTTGTAGCCAGCTCTCCTGCATCCATGAGCAGCATTTTCCCCAATTCCAACACTCTGCTCACACAAACATGTTACCTTTTCTTGGGCTTGTGCCCTTTGAACAAAGTTACCCATTGAAGAAGTTCCATGTGGGAAAACAAGCACTCACAGCTCAAGTGCTCCAGCACTTGAGTGGGTTTTTTATGCAACAACCTGTCTCCCTGCAGGAGACAAACCTTACCAGCTGAAATCCTGCATTTCAGTGTTTAAAAAAGCAGTCCCACTCACTCAAGCAACCCTCTACCTAAGAGGGCATGAAAGCTGCATCAGAAGAGACAGAGTGCAGACAAACCATTGTCAGCACAGCATCCATCCACATTATCCCTCAGATCATCATACCTTGCAACCACTTGCTTATGGATCTCCTTCCAGTTCTCAGGATCTTTGTCAGTTCCTATGGCGGGGTTCAGCTCCTGGAGGGAAACCCCTGCCACGTTTATTCCACTCCAAACAGCCACTGCAACAGAAGCAGGACATCAGTGCCAACAGCATCTGGCAACTCCCCCTCTACCTTTTCTAGCCAAAATAATTGGAAACAAAGGAGAAGCAGCCAGAATCACAGCAATGGTTGAGGCAGGTTTTACATTTTTATTTAGCTACAGTTAAATCTCAGAACTCTGGGAGTCAAACATGAGACTGTTTTAGTACTGGCACTTTAACAAGTCACTTGTAACATGTGACAGCAGTCAGAACCTGGAAGTTTCTGAAGTCAGAAACATCAAATTCTAGTAAAAAGGCATATTTTAGCTACCTGGCCTTTTAGAACTGATTTTACTCAAAATGGCAGCATAACAGGGCAGCAATATGCAAACTTAGACTATCAAGACAGGAATATGCACCTGTCCCTGCTTTCTGAAAGCTCAGAGGCAGGTTGACTCTCTGTTTTTGGGAAGAAAGCAGGAATGTGGAGTTACTTCAAAGCTAAAGCAGCTGTGACCATGACACAGGATAAGCTCTACATGTGCTCAGCCAAATTCTGCTTTCATTGGTATAGGGCTGGCAACAATAACTGCTGCTGTTGATCAGACACTGTACTTTGATCAAATGCAATGCGACAAGGAAGAGGTGGCTCCCTTAGAAATACACAGTGTGAAAATATAAACAATGTACATAAATGTTCTGCTGCAGCATTTCAGACCTGGAATACATGAACTGAATTAGGACAGATAGTTTCAAAATGAGAAATCAAAGGAATTTATCTTTGCTTTAAACAGCAAGGAGAAAAGTCACAAAATAAAGTAATGGATAATTTTGTTAGCTTGGATATGGACTGCTAGAATAACAAGCTATGCTATTGACCTAGCAAGTGCTGATACTGCTTTCAGAGGAGAACTGTGCCAAAGGCTATGGAATAGTACTCCAAAAACTGAGGATAAAGAGAAGCAAGCTGCAGCTTTCACAACACAGCCTCACAAAACTGGTCTTTTCAGCTCAGGCTTCAATCACACAGCCACAATCACATTTATTAAATATGTGTATGTAGATTTCCTGTACTTCTCTCAACTCTAATCTTCATAAAAATACAGCAAAGTACCAGTTCAACTGCAGCTGTTCCTTCAGAATCCTTCAGAATCCTGTAAGAAACCTCAGGCCTCAACCTCTGCTATGGTTTGGCTCATTCCCAGGGAGATCAGAACTGCTCCTTACCACTGGAATCACCATGCTCTCCCAAGATCCAGCCATGGCAGCTGCTTGGATGGATCCCAAGTCTCTCGGACATCAGATAACGGAATCTGGCAGTGTCCAGATTGCAGCCACTTCCAATCACACGGTTTTTTGGCAGCCCACTCAGCTTCCATGTGATATAGGTTAATATATCCACTGAAAGGAAAAGCATGCAGGGCAAATGAAATTCCACTCACATCAAGAATGCTCCAAAAACTTCCTAACTGAGCATAGCAGGACAATCAGGAGGACTCAAAACACGGTTGTGCTCACTGATCAAGAAAGTTGGGATCTGACTGTTTGGGGGACTAAAATGGATGCAGTGCTTGAAACTTTAAACAGTAGCTTGATGGGTCCTAAGAAAATTTGAGGAAGGTCTTTAGAGATTAGATTCCTACCAGCTAAAGTTGGACACACTTTTTTTTGGTCACAGTTAAATCCCTAGGGCATTCAGAACTGGGACTGATCTCATGTGGCTAAAACATTCCAGCAATTTCCTGAATAAAACTTCCTTCCAGTTCACCATCACAACAACAGGTTAAACAATTTACAACCAAAAGTCTGAGATTTACATACTCTTTGTAGCTGGTAATTCCTTCAGTTTTATTTTTAGATTTGTGCACTAAGCACACTCTGCTGCACATCTACCACCCCTGCAGCATGAAAAGTCAGATGAGAAATGTGCTTTATCTGCATGTGTTTCTAAAAATACAGTTTTAGGAAAAAACCCAAAGCTAGGTAGGGCAGACAGAAGGATGTGAGCAGAGAGCTCTAATTCACAGCTCAAAGCAACAGCAATAACCAGGCTGCAGGAATTGACTCCAACTCTGAGGAGCCAGGCAGTTCTCAGGAGAGAACACGTTTGTGTACACAGATCTGAAATGCATCATTTGCTCTGCTCAGGCACCAAAGCACAGCTCACACCTCACCAGTGGCATGTTCCCTACAGCCTCAGCTGGAGCAGGGAAGGGCATCAAGGTTACACCCCTAAAGTTCCTTCTCATGGGCTCACAATGACCTTCACTATATAAGACTAGTGGACAAAACTCCACACACTGAGAAAACAAAGGATCCTGCAGCTGCTCTGCTGGAGAGAAGTCGACAGACTAAATTCAGCTTTGCTAGAACAAGAACAGCCTGATCTTTGTCTCAGTTTGGTTCTCAGGTAAGTGCTCAGAAGTCACTGTATTTGCTCAGAATACTGGCTGACTGTACACCAGACAATCACTCAACCCCCAACAAAGCATGCAGTGCTTCCACTCTGCCAGGTTTTCTTTAAAAGCAGTGTCACTTCATCACCACAGTTCTTCAGTAGTGGTTTCAGATGTTGAATTAAGCAAAGACAACCCTATAGGGACACCCAACAAAGCACATCAGAATATTTACAGTCACCTTTAGACATCCAAATGTCCAAGCTGTCTCAGTGCAATGAGATACTTGCAAGTGAACAGACAAATATGCATAATTAACTCTTTTTCCTGTTTTAATTGAACTGTGGAGTACAGACAGCCCTTGTTTCACCATAGGCTTCAGCATGCAAATGCTTTTTTCTGAAAATATAGCCACATCTACAGGGCAAGTTCTTCATGCTGAAAAACAGCCCTATCCTATCCAGACACAAAAGCTTCCATTAGAGACAAAATTAAACTTCCTACTGCTTAAGCCAAAGTATGCAAAGAACTTAAGTATTTATCACAAAGCACTCTTTTAAAAAGGACACCACGGCAAGTTCTGAATAGAGAGCATCAGAAAATACGGAGTATTTGTCTGTACTCTCAGATGTCCAGAAACAGCTATTAAGTTTCAACAATTTGTATTTGAAGAGATTTTCTGAGAACTAACTAAAGTTTTATCTTGTCAAACCAAATCTGTAAGTAATTAGGAGACAACTGCACTACCTGGATTGGAAACCACCAGGATGATGCAGTTGGGGCTGTACTTGACAACCTGAGGAACAATGTTTTTGAAGACATTCACATTCCTCTGCACCAGGTTGAGGCGACTCTCCCCCTCCTGCTGACGGACTCCTGCAGTCAGCACCACGATCTTGGAGTTGGCAGTGACAGCATAGTCTATCCAGAGCACAGGGGAGAAGATACAGAGTGTGTTTAAAATAATTCCAGTAGCATTGTGTTAATACAGGAGTTAGAGGGAGCTTCTGCACTGGGCATTGCATTCAAACCCAAAACCCAAGACATCAGTTTGAAAGCAAGCAACATCTAACATTGACCTGATATATAAATACCTGGGTGTTGAGAGTCCTTTTATCCATTGTGACTCTCGTTTCCACTATGAAAATAATACTATTTCTTCTACATACAGTTTCACTAAAATCAATTTTACTAAACAAGCCCCAAATTGTTAAGAGAGGTAAGAGAGCCCAGCTTAAGAGCCACTTCCATTATGGTGTTCATCTGCACTCACCCCAACTCACACACTTCATCTTTTTCAATGCCAAATCCTAAGAGTTCTTTAGGACTGCACAACTAATTCTCCACTATGAAGCAAAGTCACAAAATATCAGTGTTAAATCAAACAAATTGAAGTGCACCTTTGTCTGCCACGATCTTGTGAGTGTGAAGGAACACGCTCCCATGCTGCAGGTCCATCATTTCTCCTTTTAGTCTGTCCTCCATAACATCAACCAGAGCAAGCTCATCACAAAGACCCTAAAAACAACAAAATGTGGAGTCAATGAAACAGTTCACATGCATTTTAAACTTAACCCAGAGCAGAGCTAAATTACATTTTAAAGTAACACATTTCCCCTATCTGAAAGCATCTCTTCTCCAAATAAACCAGCACTATCTTGGTGTTCTGATGCATCTCATGAAGTCAGAGGCTACTATAGCACAGATTCACAAAACCCACTCAGACTTTCCAAAAAGATATCATTTGTGGAGACTTTGAGTGCGCAGCCAACCCTTTGCTAGGAAAGCACTTCTTAATTTAGTTATTATCTTTGGAAAAAGAGTTGCATCTTTCAGAGTTGTGGCAAACCCTCTAAATCTATCCGGTAAACAGGCCTGTTTTAAATATTTAAATATCTGAAAGAACACATTGTCTTAATTATCAAATAAGTATTCTCTTTCAATATGTCATCAGTCAATTCATTTCACAAAAATATACAACAGGAACAGACTTCCTCAATACCGAAATTGAGAGAAAAAGGATTCTTTAGCTATTTTTCTCTACAGGAGCTACTGTGTGATATTTATGTTGCAGAACAAATTTAGCTCCCATTTCTGAATCAGTATGGCAATATCAATGACTTGTCTCTTAACTGAGCAGGAACTAAATAACCAACGTGGAAGTTTTAGTGTCATGCAAATTTATACATTTAATACCACACCACGAAACTGAAATCAGTATTAAGAGCCAAGTATTTTGCACAAGTCAAACCCACATGATATTGGTCGGCAGTGGCTGAACATGAGACAGCCCAGCTGGCCAAAAAGGCCAAAAGCATTCTGGCTGTATCAGGGACAGAGTGGCCAGCAGGACCAGAGCAGTGACTGTCCTCCTGGTCTTGGCACTGGTGAGGCCACACCTCAAATCCTGTATTCCCTCACTACAAACATATTGAGGGGCTGGAGCATGTCCAGAGAAGGGAATGGAGCTGGAGAATGGAGCTGGAGCATCAGGAGAGGCTGAGGGAGCTGGGGGCGCTCAGCCTGGAGAAAAGGAGGCTCGGGGGAGCTCTAGTGCTCTCCACAACCCTCTGACAGGAGGGGCCAGCCAGGTGGGGTTGGGCTCTGCTCCCAAGGAAAAGGGACAGGATACACCCTGTGCCAGGAAAGGTTTAGATTGGATGTGAGGAAAAAATTCATCACCAGAAGGGTGGTCAGGCTGCCCATGGAAGCTATTGGGTCACAATCCCTTGATGTGTTTATAAAACTTTTAGATGTGGCACTTGGAGACACGCTGGACTCAGCAGTTCTGGGTTAATAGTTGCTCTCAATGATCATAAGAGATCTTTTCCAGCCCAAATCATTCTATTACATTATTCAAATTCAGTTACAAGAACCAGATGGTTTTATTATGAAAACATTTTATACTGCAGCTTATAGTTGTGAGAGAGTAAAAGCAGAAGCCTGACTCAAATAAACTCCATGTCATCATCCATGCTTGAAGAATTTGAAACCAGTTCTTATTCTGGGTTTGGTGCATGCTGTTCATTAACAGTAAAACTTTGTGCATAGATTTCTGACAAGGCAGTTTGACCCTGCTAAGAGAAGTGGATTAAATGAATGCAGAATTGCGGTTCAATTTGTGGTAACATCACCTGGCTCCTTCAGAGGTTACATCAAAAACAACTCATTTCAGACCATGACAGACAACCATGTGCTTAAAAATCATTGTATATATAAACCCACACAGAACTATCACTGTTTTTCCATTAAATTTCTTCTTATTTGTTTTAAAAACTATTTGCCACCTTCACATCAGTTTCAACTTAGTTTCACTGTGGCCTGTTCCTTCTGTCAGTTTTTCTTTGCTCAGAGGGTTCATGAATATCAGCAAGTGAAAGGCCTTACTTCTTTTAAAATATAATTAAACATGCATTAAAACATGCATCCTCAGGGTAATGCATTGGAGGGTCATCTACAAACAAATTACAGCTGGTTTAATACAAGCAAGATTCTTCATCTGACTGTGGAGCTACCTGATTTAAGATCTGCCCCTGCAGGGCATATCTGTTGGTGCCTTCTTTTGAAAACAAAAAAAGTCTGCAGTTTCTATCTGTCTTTTCAAATTTAATAAATTCACAATATTCTCTAAAAACAAAGTGTAAAGTACAAGACATCCTCATTGATTAATAAGGCTTTACTTTGCTCAAAGACTGCACCATGAGATTTGACAAACATATTCCACAAACCAGTAGCAGGAAAAGTCATAATAACCTCCAAGTTCAGCCCTCTGTTTTTAGTTATTTAAAAACTAGCTAACACCTCTCTGGAAAAAAAAAAATAAAGTCATATAAACAAGCAAAAAGGCCTTAAGAGAAATCAAGAAGCTGCCAAAGGGGATAACAGTATTTTCAGCTACTAGAGCACATATTCTTTAAAAGAATAAAAGCAAACACTCCTGATTGCTATCCTATATTTCACACAGATTTTTGATTTGTCCCCATTCTTTGTCCAGCAGAGCTCCCTCACCAAGCAAACTCCAGCTTTGTTGGGAAAGAATAAAAAATTAAGAAGAGAATGAGAAGTTTGGCAGAGGCTGCAGAGTCATTCCTACCTACATTTTCCCAGCAGCCTGGAAAATCATTCTGCCTAATGAGACATCTACCACTAAACACAGACAGAAAAGTGAGAGAACAAGGAGAGGCTGAATGCAGATGTCAGGCTTATAGGTCACTGCTTGCTTACCCGAGCTGCTAATGATTCATTCCTGTGCCAACCTCCCAAATGTCCCACCTTTTGCTAAGACAGGCAGTGCTAAGCCCGACAGCATGGGGGCTTGGGGAGCACGCTGTCCTTGAGCCGTACCTTTCCAAGGACGCTGATAGCAGCGGCCATCCCAACCTGGCCAACCCCCACAACCGTGATCTTGTTGTTGGGGACCTTGGCTCCCTCCGCAATGGGGCTGATCAGCTGGTCCTTCACAGTGGCCATCGTGTTCTGTGACGAGAGACGGAAAGATGTGGATCAGAGCAGGCCAGAGGGAGCTGAAGGCATGTTCTGAAGGGAGGAGTCACCTGCCACAGCCGGGTCTACGTAAGGCAGCTCCGGGCACGCCGTCCTTGTTCGCAGGGCTCCTTCCCAGCCACGAGTCACCCCTCACCACCCACACAGTTCTAGATGCCTGCCCTCCCTGTGCCCGGCCAGGGGCTGGCAGCACACCCCGCCACCGCCGTTCCCAGAGCCACCCGCCGGAGGTGAATTCCATCGCTGCCAGGCCCTGGGCATTTCACCTCTCGGCACACCGAGGCTCCGGGACGGGACTCCACGATCGAGCCGGGCCGCGGGGAGCGGGCTGAGATTCCCCGGCTCCTCTCCACGGGCCCCCGAGGCTGCCCAAGGCCCAGGGCCGCGCCAGGGCAGTCAGGGGCCGCGGCGGCACCGGGGCGCCCTGAGCACAGCCGGGGACCAGCCCGGAGCCACCACGCGGCCCCGGCCACCCCAAACCCTCAGGAGCCACAGCCCAGCTTGGGCCATCCCAGACCACAACACTCGGAGCCCGCAGCCCGGCTCCGGCCACCCCAGGCATCACCCGCTGGCCACGCAGGGATGCTCGGCCCGCGATAAGGCAGAACCCCGGCGGGATCAAGCGACGGGCCGGCTGGGCGGCCACCGAGCACCCCGTGTCCCGGAGCGGGGTCTCCCCGTACGCACCGGGCAGCGGGAGTAGCACAGAAGCGGCGAGGGGAGCGCGGAACGCAGGCAGGGAGCGCTCCGGAACGGAAGGGGCTCGGGCAACGAGCGCTCCGCAACAGAAGGAGAGCCGGAGCAGCTCGGGGAGTGCGAGGTTCAGGGCTCGGGGCTCAGGCAAAGACCGCTCCGCAGCGGAAGGGGCGGGCCCGGCGGCGCGGCTGGGGGGAGGCGGCGGCCGCGCTCAATCCCCGCCAAGGACGGAGCCTCAAGGATGTCGCTGCTCCGCCCCAGTCCCGCAGTGGCGCAGGGCCGGCGCTGCTGGCCCGTCCCTGCGGGCCCGTCCCTGGAGCTGTGTCCCCGGGACACCGCTGGGCGCGCCGCCGAGAGCAGCGATGCTGCCGGGGCCGGGGGTGGCCGTGCGACCTGGTGGCCTCGGCAGCTCTACTTTCACAGGGAACAACGGGGCTGTTGGTCCCTGGTGTCACAGAGCCACAGGCTTGGCCAGAATCGCTGCAATCGATTTAAAATATGGCAAAAATAAAGCATTTTACCTGATCTTTCGGGGAGAACTTGCTCAAGTTGGGGATAGCTCCTCAGTCAAGGGTATCTGACTTTTGCGCTCGCTGATTTCTGCCCCGGGCCTGACTCCGGTTGGATTTTTGGTGGTTGGACGAATTCCTCCTGGAGGCACGGAGCGATGCTTCGGCGGGAATAAGGGATGTAACCTGAGGCAGCCAACAAAGAATGTAACCTGAGCAGAGCCGCCACCACCGCGCCTCCTCCCTCGGCCTCGGCCAGACCCACCACACTCTTGCGGTATCCCAGTAGGGCATCAAAGATGGTAATTAACGTGAATGTACTTCAACGCCTTGTTAAAGAGTAAGCAAATCCGACGCTGTAAGTAGCAATAAGAGTCAGATGATATTTTCCTTTTCCTCATACACACAGAACACACAGACTGAAAATCTGGGTGTACAATCGGCCATTGCTGCTGAGCAGAGAAGGAAGGGGTTTCTTGGAATTCCTCCAGGACCAAAGCAAGCAAAATACAGGATAACAGCAAACAGTTAGTTTCATCCAGTGATCTAACATTACATCTTCCTAGCTGTAAAGGAAGAAAGTAGAAGCACAACACTGAATGGTATGCAATTAGTTCCAGTGGGGAAGAAACCAGAAAGCTTTAGGTTCCCCATCACAAATGATTTAGTCTCTCTCACAAGAGGGAAAACAGAACAGTGGATTTCAGAGTCTTCCCAAATAAGTCACTGGGTTAAATGGGACTAGGCAGAGAGCCTAGCTCTGCCTGCCTATGACTATGGCTGCCTTTTTTTTTATTCTGTTGTTGCGGCTCGTTTAAAGTTGTATCATTTTTTTTTTCCCAGATATTTTCCCAGGTTTAGTAATAACTGGATTAATTCCCCATGGCTCACCAAGCACCCAAACAAACGATGGTGTGAGCATGGTGGTGAGCAAAGGATGAAACCTGCTTTCCTGGGCAGCAGATCAGTACAGATGCATGCTGGCTTTAAATCACCGTCTAACCGTGGCCTACTTTGCTTCTACACATTTTTTTGACTTTACAAAAGGTCCCCTGCAGGGAAAGAAATGGGTTAAGCCATCCACATGACACTTCAGGTAGCAGCTTGCTGTAAGAAAATCAATTCAAGACTTTGAAATTACAGCTGCACTGGGAGCTGGAGGTAAATAATAATTACACAATGAAATGTAAGGGTCAGGAAATCTGTCTTCTATAATCACAACAGGAACATGCACAGCTGAAATTTAAGGAAATAGGGAGGAAAGGAGATAAAAAGATTCTGGAGATATTAGGGAAGGACCAGAGGAAAGTTTTTTAATTCCTGAACCATAACTAAGGTCCTTGTCCTGCCAGTGCCTGTTGTGAGGAACGTTCACCACCGCATTGTGTCTTCTTCGGGCAGGATCCTTCTCTCTCCTTATGAAGCTTCAACAATCAGTTATCACAGTAGCATTTGGAATTAGAGAGGGAAATGCCACATTCCTATTTGCAAGATAATAAAGCTTTAAAAGGCAGACAGTCGGTTTACCACAGGTTACAACAGCTCTTCTTTAAATCAGGCTTCATTTTGCATGCAGTGCTAAAAGCACAGAGTATTTAATCCCCTACCTGAAGTCCTTTCAATCAAAATAGACAAGGTAGGAGCAAGACAGTGGGTAGAAGAAAGAAGCTTATTCCCTTTTCCTGCTCTTAATTATTTACTTATTGTTCCAGATGATGGAGGATCAAGGCACAGAGAGGTGAAAAGATCTCCCCTAGGTCACATGGGAAATCTCCTGGTGACAGGTCACAGATTCAAAGTTCAGCTCCAGTTTGGCAACACTGGTGTTTTTGATGCAGCGCAGTTCTCCAGAAAAACAAACCCTAATGTTAAGGGGCATGGTGTAAATAAATTTGCCTGGTAACCTTCATACAATTACAACATATATTTTTTGCATACTTTTTAATCACTTCAACTTTTGGTTGTATAGAAAGTGTGTCATTACATGAGTCTGAGATACTTCACTACTTCCATCTGTCCCATCATCTTCCCAAAATGAAAGTAGATCAGATTTACCTGCTTTTTTTTCCCCCCCCAAAACTACCCTTAGACACGATTTAGAAAAAGATATCTCAGTCGAAAAACTCTGTTAATGGGACTGTTTCGCACAGCAGGATGCTGATGTTCTGATGGCCACGGTCTGATGACAGCTGTAGCCCTAAGTCATGAAGAGTTTAACCTAGGAAGGGAAGGAACCCTTACACCACAGGATAGGGATGTAGGGCTGATGGCAATGTGAAGATTTTCTCACTGTGTTAGACCTGGTGGATCTGGTCCTTGCCCTATAGGATGAATGTGTTCTAAGCATTATTGCACGTGGATGTCACGGAGGGAAAAGCATTAGATGTTCAGCTTTGCAATTACAGAGAACTGATTTAATCTGCTGGAAATTGTTAAGTGCTGTCACACGCAATGCTGGCAGATGCTGAATTAAAAATCTGTCCACCTATGTTAATTCTGTGCTTCTTCACCTGGATTTGCCATTTGGAGGAAAAATACATCACACAATAAAGAAAAATTATATTGGAGTGGCAGCTTTGCAGCTTCTTTTGCCCTGGTTTAGTTTGAAGGAATGGTTCCTTATTTTTGGCAGTGAGCCAACTTTCTGTTTAATTTTTGTTTAAAGATTAGACAGTGCAAACAGATAACACGCTCATAATAAGTTAAGTGCTTTAGAATGGAGTTAGTTAAAAAAAACCCAAACAAACACATCATGAGCTTGGGGGCTATAGTGCAAAAGGAGTGAAATGTGATTATCTCATTTAATGAATATTTTTTATGCCAGAGGAAATAAATGGTGATAAGTTTTAACAATTAGGTAAGTAATAGGACTCAGTTTGTAAGAACTAAACTTTGTTGATTTAATGAGCTCTGGCTTATTAAAAGGTTCAGGAGAAGCTACAGCTGCTAAACAAAGTGACAAGACAGAAATGGGGCAAATAGTGCATATGCAAGCAAAAATATATGAAACTGAAATTACAGAGAGACAATGATTTTTTTATTAATAGATGAATTTCCATACAATAAGGATGGGTGGTTTTTTTTCCTCTGAACTGGGTAACTGTTCAGAAAGCTTAGTAGTCCTAAGATTTTTATGTATGGATTTTGTGGTTTTACTTGTATGTCTGAAGCAGTGAATATGACCTTGTCAGACTAACACCTCTCCAGACACAGATGTAAGGTTGTGTTCATACTGGAGAGTTTTTTACATCAGTGCAATCACCCCCTTTAATCACACACAGAGTGTGGCATATCTGGCATGTAGCACTTCAACTGATCTTTGTACAAAGATTTTTGTAGTAGTCCTGTACAGCACTATTGTAATAGCAGTGAGGTAATAAGTAAAAATTGCCTGTAATACAATAATACATTGTTTTACAGTAGATTTTTCAGTAGTGCTTCACATAGAAGCACATCTTGTGCCTTTAATGACTTCTGAAGTAGTTCCACAGCTGTAGACTTGCTACCTCTTTAGGAGCTGATTCCAGGTTTCCTTGTATGTGTTGTACTGGGAGAAGGAACTCCCAAGTTATGTTATTTGAACACCTATGTCTGGATATTGCTTACAGTGAATTTTGCTGGAGAACAGATTCACCACTCCCACTCCCCCTAGATTTTTACTTACATGATCCCACAATTTACCTTGTTAAAAGTAATTCTGGAGACAGACTGAATACATTTTTGCCTGTTACACAGAAACCTGTCTGTGGTTTACATAAACTTCTCCAGAGCAGTCACAGCCTTGCAGCCAATCCACCTTTGAAGCAGATTGCTTATGTTAAGGGTCAAGGCTGACTGACCGCCCTCCTGTTTGGGAAGCATCCAGTGCTATCTGAAGAACCTTTGCTATATTGCACTCTGGACCCTTAGCACTGCCATTCACAGAGCACAGGCTCTGTGGAAAAAGCTGTGGACACAGCTGAGCTTCCAGAAAGCATTATTTGACATTTCCCAGTAATGAGGGAGGTTTGTCTCCATTGGTGCATCTGAGTCCTGTGTCTAGGGACAAGCTTTGCACTGTACAGTGAAGGGACTCATACTGGCAGGGATTTCTTGATGGAATTTGGCAGAATTCCTTTAATCAGGTGGTGTAAGAAAACACCTTACTCTTGATAGTGTTGGATTCCTGGGGAGGGGGAAGAGAACTGTTGGCAAACGCAGTGTCAATCTCCATCCGAATGCTAGGAGGCTCCTGGGAAGTGTCCTCAGTCACAGCTTGTTTCACCTGACCCTGCAAATCTGTTCCTCTGGTTAGAGGGACTTAAAAGGGGGAAATCATTGCTGGAAGTAGGGACAGGTGCAAGTTCTCTGTGAAGTGATGAGAGTTATGTTTTCCAGTAGTGGTCCTAAAGGGTGATGCACAAAAGGTGAGGGAATATATCTGTGGACACGTTTTGAATCTCCTCCTTCCAACTATAAAACACAGCTCAGTTGTTCAACCAATCAAGCTTCCACTTTGGTTTATAATGCTGTAGGCAACGCCTACTGAGACAGGAACTTTAGGATGACTACAACAAATATCTTTGATTTGGATCTAACAGGTGCCCACTTAAAATTTTTCTCCACAAAGAGAGCAGCTAAGGGTGATGTTTCCCAGCAGAGCTGGGCCCAAAGCTGATCTCGGTGGGATCAGGCAAGCCTCAAAGGGCTGCCCTCGACCCCTGCTTATCCCTCAGATCCACAAGCTTCTCTAAGCTTTTCCTGAGCCATTTCAGCTCATTAAATCAGCAGGAAACTATCACTTTTATTTCCTTGAAGCAGATTTTTGTTCATTAGCCAACTGTCTGGGCTTGGTGAAATGCCCAGCGAATACCAGACACAGCTCAGGAAGGTCTGGGACAAAGAAGCACAGGGAGAGTCCCTTCCTGTGTCATGGCTGGGAAACACTAAATCAGTTCTCTGCCTCTCCTGTAACTCGAGTCTAAGTTAAGCTCATGCTCTGAGCTGCCTTCTAGAGAAGCTTACATTTCCACAGACTGCAGAAGTAGCTGGGGGTGTGAATTGGCTTCACTCAGCTCAATTTAGTGTCCGTGAATGCCTCTTCTGTGCCCGACGCTGTAATTCCAACACTTCTTATTAATAGTAACCCATGCACGTAACCTGTTGTAAAATGTCTTGAATCAGCCCCAGCACTGATATGAGCTGCACTGGCTAGATAAGCACCACAATTTTTTTCCTTGACGTGTGCCAGAGATTTACTGTGTAAATTGTACTCCCAAAATCTCCATGTCATTGTAAACTAGTAGGCTCATGCTGAGACACATTCAGAAAGGCACAGGTTTCCTGCAGTTTGTTGATTTGCTCTTTAGCACGTTAAGGAAAGTAGGTAGAAATTTTTCCTGCCTGGATTTTAGTTTTATTGATCAGTACTTGGACTAGTAATTAAAATTAATACATTTAAAAGGATGCATGTTAGATTACAGGGGCTTCCAGCTTCCATAAGTGCAACTAGAAGTGGTTTATTTTAAAAGTTCTAAAAAATAGTAAAGCATTTTGCATTAAAACTATCCTGTAAGCAGAAAAAACCTGCATTTTGTGTGACCATGAATTGTCTTATTCTTTTATAACTTCACTGTGACTTCTCTGCCTGGCTGAGCTGGATCTATGCCTGAAAAATAGGGGCCCTTATCTGAGCTATTTTTAAAAGTTCAGAGAACTGAAGACAAGCAATTAATAAACATTAGGGAATAGGTGTAAAACCCCCCATTTTTTCCCAAGTCATCCCTCTAGTTACAGATTGGTGCTCTTCTCATCGTTGCCTTCACTGATCATCACACTCATGTATTTCTTCATCAGTGAGTAGATTAAAAGCCCTTTAAAATGATGATATTTCCAAACTTATTGTTTACTTTTGCTGATGCACCCTGTAGTCATTCACTTCTGCAAACCTATTCCTCATTGTTGAAAGTGTGATGCTGCTTAATACATTTCAAATGATATTGTGCCTGCCTACATTATATCACAAGTGATGTTCAATACCATTGCAGCTGCTGGAATTGCTTGGGGACGTGGTGCTCACCTTTCAAATCAAATAAACCCACAAAAGTAATCACATTCCACTCTCTCCAGTTGTTCCATTGTTACACGAAACATCATTAAACTGTCTTGACCTATGATAGGAGGTACACTTAGAGGGCATCTACAGCCCTATATCCTTCACGGAATGAAAGAACTTGACATCTGTCCCTGTTTGTACAAGGTAATTTTAATAACCTTTAATAAAATAAACAAGTCTTTGCTCTCCTGACTTCCAGAGAGCAAGTGAATGAGCTGCACAAGCATGAATGATTTATCCTCATCAATGCTTATTCCTGTTGTCTTTGCACTCTCTCTCTCTCTCTCCCTCTAATTCTGCCCATGCTAAAACTCCCTCAGATTTGGCAGTGCGGTTAGACTTTGAAAAGAGTTTCAGCCAGGAAGGCTTGTCTTTTAGAGCAGGCTCCTGTTTCTATGTCACCTCTGCATAGAAAACCTGCTGAGATCAGCCCAGCCACCTTGGACACCTGACATGTGTCTAAGGGAACTGTTCCACTATGGTATCATTGCATTGCTCCATATATTAAGTGCCCCTGGTCACAGTGTGGTATTCTGACAAAATTCAAATTGCTTTCTGACAAAATTCAACAGCACTTCTAAGAATCAGCCAGGGCTCTGCTTCATTTTTAGTAAATGACAAAAAAATACAGTTGTGACTTCTGGGCAATGTCTCTACTGCCTTTTACTGTAGCATTTGTGAACTGTAATATTATCTAAATACCCATTATAAGATGTTGGCACTTAAAGGAATGCAGAAAGAGCCCTCTTCTATTTGTTTTTGCCATGAAAAATGCCTGTGAGCACTGGCCTTGGGCAGCCTTTGCTCCCATGGATGGTTCCTTGGCAAAGGAAAACCACTTCATTGAAAGATCTGCCAGGCGTGAGGCTGTGATTCTGAAACCTGTTGTGACAGAAGCTGTCCAGGGCTTGCTCAGCAGAGAACTGTTGATCCAGGAATTTAGCTGGAGAAAATACAGCACCTCACAGACAGCTGCCATTCAGTGGCAGAATATCAGCACCTGACATGTGATCTGAGGGCAATATGACTAATCCTAAAATACAGGCTGAGAGGACAAAGTGCCTGAAGGGCTGCTCACCTCCCAGTGGAATTTTAGAGGGTTCTGGTCAGCTGGTTTAGGAAACTTTTCAATGGGGAATTACGAAAAGATGGATATACACATTGATGATGGGGTTTTTCTCATCTACCTTTAGATAAACAAAGCATACATTTATAGTTGTCTGGTCATCTTAACTGAAAGAAAAAAGACAAGTTATTTTGACTCATCTGTTCTAATCCACATCTGCCACAGAGGAAAAATGTGTTGATTCCTAACAGTGCATTTTCTTTCCCTTCACTCTGAAAGTGAATTGTTGGAGGGAAAAGAAATTCGATTGATTTTCAATCTGATTCAGTGAGAAAAGTGAGTAGGAATGTGTAGCAGGGGGAAAAAGAAGGTGGGGTCACTGTCTTGGGATTAGTCCTTCTTAGCTGAGCATAAGGCAGCCCCAGAGCTGCACCTTCAGAGCAAGAGGAAGGTCATTCCTTCCAGCTGAGCAGCAGGGGGAGCAGGCATGTGCTCCTCTTGAACCCCTGCCAGGTGCAAAGGAGAATTACTGCAGCCAAAACAACTGCCAAGGTCAAGTGACTGCTGTGTATTTATAGCAGCACCGAGTGCCCAGGCTAACAAAGGCAAGGGAGCTGGGCTAGGAGTGCCACCTCTAGCTCAGGTTCCCTCTGCTGCCCGCCTGCTGCATGTCTGGTCTGCTGCTGGGATGAATTCTGTCATGATCTCCTTAGCAGATGTGAAAAATTGAATCAGGTCAGGTTACCATATGAATTGGGACTCAGTGATCCTTGCAAAGACTGCTCTGTAATGCTGGGGTTGGCCAGTCCTTAAGGAACTGATGGCACCTCAGGATGCAAAATGACACTAGTGAAATCGGAAGAGAGACATTCTAAGTGCTTCTGGCTGTTCAGGGCCTCACACAGTGGCTCTGGAAGTTTTATTTAGACCAGGGTGCTTCTTCACTGGTGAAATGTCTTATTAGGTGTGATTTGGTGTTGCAAAAGGTTCTAGATATTTTCTATCTCAAGCAGGAAATAACAGCAACATCCCTTATAAAAGTAATTGTGAAGTACATGAACCACTGAGGCCGTTCACTTATGTAATTAATTCTGTGTGTCTCTGATGTTTACATTGTGCTGCCCTCACTGGCTCTGGGATAACCCACACCTATTGCAAGTATCTGGGTCAGGAAATAAAGGGTGCTTTCATATAAGCCTTTCTTTGCTGCCACTCCTTCTCAGAGCATGCAGAGCCTCCTGATTATTCTTATCCTTTTCCAGCTGGTATGAAGATTGAAAACCACAGTGGAGATGTCCAGCTTGCGCTTATCTATGGTTTCCTTCAGGTAGAAAATGAAGATCAGAGCCATACAGTTGGATGGGTTTCTTGGAATCTGTTTTTTTGAAAACTTTCATCCTCATATTTATGCTCTGGTATGATAAATTCTTTAGCTGGCCAGCTCAGAGTGTGCCAGGGTAATGTTTATTCTCCCAGCTGGTGTTTTTTACTCTTTGCTCTACTTGTAACTTCAACCGAAAAGCCGGTGGAAACTCAGACTGGAAGAGGAAGCGTTACTGCTGATGAAGATTTAAAGTATTTTAGGAGAAATTGACATGGCATTTTATGCTGTGGGATCACAGGATCTGACTCAGGTTTCCAGGCACAATCATGGCACAAGCAATGTTACATCATGGTGTCTCACTGCTACATCCATCTGCACCCTGCCCATCTTATCCTCCCCCTAAGTTATGCTTTGCCTTGTTCTCAGAGAAATCTACCCTGTCCTGAATTCTGTGTAATATTATTATATTATTATATTATCCCTTGTAATATTTGTGTGCTATGCATACCCAGCTCCAAAGTATTTGTAATGATCACAACTCTCCTGATGATTTTTCTGTCATCATTTTACTCTTTTGACCATGGAGCAGATTTCTATTTCACTCACAGTGTCAGTAATGTATATGAAAGGACTGCAATATTTAATTATTCCTGTTGACTCCAGATTTAAGTTCCCTGTGGTTCACCCTTCAAGCTCATCACTTCTCTGCCTGAAAAAACCTTAGGAAACCTTACCTAAGCACTGACTTTTCTTTCTTTTCCCTCATGCTCCAACTATTTTTCTTATCTGAAAGTGTATTTTTTTAAATCTTTAAAATAGACACAAGATTTAAAAAATCTTGTGTCTATCCTCTAGGTGCAGAAGAACATAAACCTAAGATGTTTTATAGACTCTATGGTCCAAAAGCACAAACTTAGAGTTAGAGCTTGAGGTTTCTTAAAAAGGGAATAGAGCATTTTACAGCAGGCAGATAAACCAACAGCAAATAAATGGCTCCAGATAGGCTTGGCCATCTGTGAGACAGCAGGACCAAGGATCAGTATAAAAGGTTTAGGGGTTGATCATTTATATATAATTGAATTTGCAGCCAAATGACGAAGAAAGCAGATTGTTATCATGAAACAAAAATCCCTCAGGACCTCTGAAGCATCGAATGCATAATTAGCATTGTGCATGACAGCCTCTCTTACTATTTATTTCCACTGTGTTTCATGGTCTAGCAAGAGACATAAGTAAGGGAAGGGGGGTAATCATAATCATAGAATCAGAGAACAAATAAGCCTCCGGCAGTCCGTAACTTAGGGATGGAGTTTGCTGCTAAATCTGTCATTTGCTGGAATTCACAGGGCTGAATTCCTAAAGATTCTCTGACAAGGAGTCCCCAAAGCAACACCAGCTGTAGGATGGGACAGTGGTTAAACCTTGGGAAGATCTGACCACAGTTGTTTCAGAATGAGCTCCAGATCTAAAGCAGACACATTTGGGTCACTTCAGTTCTGGCATCCCAGCATGGAAAGTGACAGGAACATTCAATTCAAGCTTATTCCTCAGAAGTCTTTTGTAACTGCATCTTCTACAGGTTAGAATGAGAGCCTAAAGTACACATGAAATACAGCAGAGAAAAATCAGAAGGAAAAATCTCATCTCATGTCCACATCTGCTTTGTAGTGATTTTACATTACAGGTAAAGAGAGGTGTATAAAACAACTTGTTTTAAATTTTCTTAACAGGGCATCTCCACTAACACATTTTTGGAAGTAACCATTAGGCAGACCCAAAAGCCCTGCTGTAGTACAGCAACTGAAGGGATGTGATCAGCACAGGCATTTGGAACTGCTGACTGACACAAACAAGCAATTCCAGTGCTTGTGCAGCTTCCAACCCTTCTGGGAGGTAAATCCATGTTCCTTGGCTCACATGACCCCTCACAAAGACAAAGATCCCATTTCTGCAACCTTGTTGTCTAAGGGGCTTGTAAACTTCTTTACCTTGGGTAGCACTTACCCTTATTTAGGTCATTTACCTCAATGGGAATCCTTACTGTAGTCTTTGCCTGAAATGAATACAAGAAATTCCTTTAGCAGATGAAAAGCATTTCATAGCTAGTCACTCTTGTATTTACTTCCTTAAAGCAGTTATAGTGTTGTTTAGACAAATATCTGCTAGCTTTCACAATTAAAGTAACTTGTCTCCTAATGTGTCAGTGTTTACATTTTGCCAGGAGCTATTCATTTAGATATTCTGCCAGTCAGGCAGAACTGTGCTCCAAGGAATTTAAACCAGGAAATTCAAGAGGAAAAAGTAACTGCAGAAAGCCATGCACTTCCTCTTCAGAGCCAGGGTTTGATGAATCCAGAAAAGGATTTCAAAACAGCATCTCAAAAAGGAATAGAAATTATCAACAGTGCTTAGAATACAGCGCTCTCTATTCCTGTATTGTGTTAGTAAAATAGAATATCCAAAAGCATTAGTAATCCAGAAATATGTAAATCAAATTATTAAGCGGTTACAACTGACTTCTCTTTTCACAGATGGCTCCACATCAGCCACATGGGAACTGTGAGTAGACTCAGTCTTTTGTAACTGCATCTTCTACAGGGCAGAATGAGAGCCTAAAGTACACATGAAATACAGCAGAGAAAAAAAAGAAAGTGGCAGAGAAAAAAAAGAAAATATGTCATCATATTTTAATTTCCCCAATCCCTCAGGTCATCTTCCTGGGGTTGACCTGGTGGAGTTGGATCTGTTTCTTCCCATGTAGAAAGTGAAACTTGGCTAAAAAAAGAGAAATATATATGTATTTTATATATATATATTTTAAATTTTCTTCTTGAGATTTCTTCACATAGATACACATAGAGTTTTCTGCGAAAGCGAAGAGCTGGAGAAAGGTTAAAATTTTCCCAGGATCCTTATCAGCACATAAACTCTGAGGAGCCTTTGTGTTTCCCAAAGTCCACAGGGAGTTTGCTTAGCTACTCCTCTCTGTGCACAAGGGCTACCCAGAAATATCACTATTCTTTTTACTGGAGATAACCTTTATCTCCCACAACTCAGAGGATGGCTGTAATTGCTCTGCTTGTTGGAGTCAACAGAAAACCAGTCTGAAGTTGTTTGCCCCAAGCCCTGTCTCCTCCAGCAAACAGAGCAGGGCACCAACCTCCTCCTTCAGCACTCTGGACTAGAGCTGGGAGGAAAAAAGCTCCAGTTCTTGTATCCCCCTCCAAGCCTGCTTCTTTTATTTTCTACCCTGCCTCCTAAAAGTTGTCACAGCTCCAAAAATGACCATTTTTACAGGCCCTGCCTGTGGGTGACTGTCACTCTGTTATCTCTGGAGAACTACCAGTAACTCCTGGGCGGTTCAGTAGGGAAGAGTTGGGTTCTCATAACCACTGGCTGTTTACACACTCAGTGAAAAAAGCACTAGAAGAGATTGGAATTTTTCATGCTTTCCTCCTGTGTGTAAAGTTATCAGTTTGCTTTCTTCATAGCTATCAAAGAGTCCATATGATAGAGATATTTCATAAAACGGACTCCATTCCTTCTGCAGCATTTCTCAGCATGCCTGGTGCTCAGAACAAGCTGGAATGAAAGAATAGGCAGAATTTGTCACTCCTGTTATCACAGGACAGCAATGGAGACATTGCAGGGATGGAACAGGGAAGGTTTGGGCTGGCACATACACACACAGGCAGAAGCATATGGCATAAACTGGGTTACTGGGGAGTACAAAGGAGGAAAAAAGCATAGGGAAAAAAGTTTACTAGTCTGTTGATTAGTAAAAAACCATTGCAGACACAGCTTGTCTCTTTGTTCTTCAGCCAAGGCAGGGCTCTGGTGACACAGGGACAGGCGGATGTGCAATGTCGGGAGGTCGGGTGGGGGTGTGTTATAAATGATCAAATCGCCAGCCAAATTCATCAAAAATTTAACAACGATTTATTGTTCAATTACAAAAATAAATAGAATTTTCGTGCAACCTCCACAATCAAGACAGCGTCAGCCCGGGATCAGACGCTGGGTGACACCAAAGAGTCAACCGACAAAGTGGCAGTATCTCCTCAGAGGTCCTTCCAGGGTACAGCTTATATACAGTTTATTCTGCCTGAGGCATGGATGACCACATCTCTCTATTCATTTCTTCGAACGCAAATCCGTTTCTTTAGACAGACCCGGGTTTGCAGACGTGAAGTCTGGAAGAAGGCAGAGCTGGTTTTCATATGTAATATCTTGATATTGGCTCCTGTAAGCCCATCATGGTGTGTCCAAGTCTCCTGAAATTCCCGGAATCATGAGCCAGGAAGGCCTCGATGTTATCTCCCAGGTGCAGAGTCTAATGATGGGCCAGGACAGTCCTATTCAGACGTAAAGCCAGCTTGATACCATCTTGGTGTTGCCCAGAGTTAGTTATAATTTGAATAGGATGCTGCTTCTTGGCTGGGGAGGTTAGTTTGCCTGCTTCATGTAAAATGTCTATTCTATTACATTTCCCACATTCTGTAAGTACATACATTTATTTATACAGCATGAATTAACTCTCATATATAACAGGTGGAACCTGGAGGATGAGAGCAGGAGGTGTGGCTGATGTGTGAGGCTCTGTCCCCGATTAGGGCACCAGCAGCGGTGCACGGAGACCGAGGGAGCCTGAGAGGGAAGTGCGAGTGCCCTGTGCCAAGTGAAAGAGCTGGGCACAGGGGCTGTGCCTCCACTGCTGGCACACGTGCCCGGACACCCCATGTGCCAGGACAGCCCATGGCTCCCTGGCATTGGCCCTTGCTGAATTCAGTGCCCCCTCCAAGGCATATTCCTCTGGGCTATTCCCTCTGCGAGCAAACGCTCCCCATGGGTTGGATCAGCACCTCTCTTTTTCAGACTAAGCCAAATCTTTAGTTTCTGCCTACCAAACCCATTCCCATTTTTTTCCTCATGGACTGGGTAAAATAAACAGGGCAGGAGACTTTCTCCTTTTAATGCCTTTATTAAAAATGATCAACTCAGGATGGGGTAGCTCGACGCATCTGCAGCTTCCATCGGGTCTCTCCCAGAGGGCTCACAGGAGAAGAATAGGCACAGCCCTGTCCTCTAGGGCAGAGCTGCAAATCCCATCCCCATGGGAGCAGTGGGCGTGGCAGATCTTGAAGACTGCTCTGCTCCCCTCTGGGATAGAGGCCTCGGGATGACTCCCCCACTCAGGGAGAGGGGCTACAAAGGTCTTCAGCATCTCTGCAGGCTCAGCACCTTGTTCCTCACACCCGGACATCACTCCAATTTCTCAACTTCATTTTGGCTCATTGTTTTGGGGTTCTTTTCTGCACATTTGGGGCTGCAGCTTCCCAAGGCATGCTGGTCTTTTACAGTTTAATTTGCATGTCCCCCCCCTCCCAGGTTTCGTCTCTCCTCCTCACGGTCCCTGGAGGTCCCCACCCATCTCTCCTTTCACTGTCACAGAAGGGCTGTTAACTCAGCCCGGCCAGGGTTTTCACCTGATACAAAGGAAGCTATCACCGACAACGACTCGTAATTAACATAACACAGATAGCGCTTCAGTAGCAAAACCGGTCTAACGTAGTTTTTGTAACTTGTTCCTTCACACAAAAAAATTGACAGTTTTTTTTTTCATAACACTGGGTATAATGAATTCAGGACAGCCTGGCAAAGCTAAAATATTTTTAAGGATGGCAAAATGGTTGTCTGTGAAGCAGCTCTGCAGTCTGATGGTTTTGCATGCAAGAGGTTCACCCACCAAGAAGGAGCACAGCACAGGCAGCTAAAGAGATGAGTGACTGCAGCTAAGAGGGAACATTGGCAGATGGTAGTTTACTCAATGTGCTTGGGACACGTTGGGATCATGTTGGAGGGATTTCTGTTTGCATCATGTCTGCTCTCATTAAGACTTGATAGACTTTTTCTTCCCTTGTGCATTTAAATTTTTCTCCTCCTGTGTATTTCAAGACAGCGGTGATGAAAAAAGTAGAACGTGTTGTGCAGTGGAAAACACCGGGGATGATTTGACTCGCATGGTTTCTCAGGACCAGTTTAGAATAGGTTTTGCTACCAGTTACTCTGCTGCTACCTTAGCAAAATTATCACCCCAAGGGGGGTTTTGCTCTTCCTGAGAAAGAAAATTTCCTCTCTGCATTTCAATGAAAAGCATTCAACCCTTTCTCTGCCCCCAGGCTGTTTCCTGTGCAAACCCTTAGAATTTCAGTTTCTTTTTGAACCAGCTACATTTGCATTTCACTGAGCCCTCTGAGGCATCTCTTTTGTCAGGGTGAGAGAGAGGGCTCTGCCGAAAAGGACGCTCTGGGTTGCACATCTGGAGTTGCCTGGTGGGGCCAGGACCCATGACTGTGACAACAGTAATGTCAGCCTTTCTCCCAGCCTGTGGCTCCTGTGGCAGGCCATGTATGTGCAGGTATGGATGCAGAGGTGATCACACGGGGCTGTTACCCTGGTCTGTGACAGGTATGGAGAACTCAAGCTTGCTGTACCATGCAGTTTCTGCATGGACAAGAAAACACTTGGAGCACTCTAATGTTGAAAATCCCCAATCCTGTTTAGGAGGTCAGGATGCCAGAACAACTGGAGTGCCTGATGTACCTGAGCCTGAGTGTGAGGGCCTCCAGCACGAACATATATTTAGCAAGGTGAATTCTGACCAGCATCCTTGACTAAGGTTTTCACTCTACTGTGCCATCTGTCTGTGTGCACTGAATAAGCAGATTTTCTATCCCTCATGCAGCTCTAAGATAGTTTGACTTTCAGAAGTAAATTGAAAAAACATAGCTGCCCTTGGGCATGGTGAGGTTTAGTGAGGTGAAATCATATCCATGATTGCCTGTGGTGGAGGAAATCCCTAAGTGGCACCGGGGAGGAAGGAGCAGAAGCAACCTGAGCTTTTTCTTTTATAAGTCTGGCTGGCACATGCTGGCATTGTGAAAAGCTTGTTAGTAATTTATATTTGCCTCTAGAGGCTTTATCTTTACTCCATTAGATTTTGATGTTGCTGTGCCACTTGCAGGTGGATGGTGAGGCCTGCCAAGTGTACAAAAGTAATTGGGAGGATCAGCACCATAGCAACATAGTTTGCATCACAGCAGCCACAGGTGTGCATTCCATTTAACACCCTCAGGAATCATCCTGCCACGAGGGGAGGTGATTTTAGACACTGACCTGGAAGCAGCACCCAGTGCCAGGGAATGAGGGAGAGCCTGTTTCAGGGGCAGATGTGGGCTGAGATAAGTGCCAAAGTTGCAGCTTCAGATGTGGGCAGTGCCAGTGAAGAGCTGGGATTTCACGTGTAGGATTCTGGTGTGGACAGCCAGAGGCAGATTTACCTTGGTCTGTGGACTGAGGACACATGTGAGGTATGGATCCTGCTTATGTCTTCCCTCAGCTCCCTCTCCACAGCCTCTGAAGCTGGTTGGCCCTGCAGTGATAACTGGGCTTGTTCTGGGAGCAGGTGCTGTGTAAGGCAGGGCTCTGCACCTGACAGAGGCTGGGCTGAATGGAGATGAACTCAGCAAAGCCCTTGTGCCCACATGGCTCTGCAAACCTCCTGAGCTGCCCCAGGCACACCACACCCCTGCTCTGACCCACATACACAGCAGCTCATGAGCCAGGGCCAGAAAACTTCCCAGGAGGAAAAATCCTGGCATCATCTGCGTGACACCCACCTTTAACACAGAAGAAGGGGTATTAGGTTGGGAGCCAGCATTTGTCCAGAGAAGGGGATCCTAAACAAGATGATGCAAGACAAGCCCCAGAGATGTAACTGTACCTAGGGATGGATGAAAAGTTCCCTAATCAGGGGGTGATTATTGGTAATGTTATAAATGATCAATTCATGAGCCAAATTTCGGGAAAATTTGACAAAAATTTATTAAATAAAAAATAGAAAATGTGAAAAACTTCCCCACAACCAAGACAGCGTCAGCCCCGGGGACAGCCGCTGGGTGCACTCTGGGATCTGGGATCGGCCAGCCATGTGGCAGCATCTCCCCAAGAGGCACACCCCGAGCGTCCCCAGCAGCCGGTTTATATACAGTTTATTCCGCCTGAGGCAGAGATGACCACATAGCTCTTTGTCTTTCTAGGCATGTAAAGTTGGGCCCATACATGTGTAGATTTAGACAAAGAGAGTGTCCAAAGTCCAGAGGAGATGTCTGGGCGTTCCGAGGAAGAGCTACTCACATGTAGTAGATGATGCCATCTCGGGCCCAGGTGCGATGCCCCGTGAGCTTCTGCTCATCACCACCCAGGAAATTCCAGATGATATCTCTGCAAGTCCGGAAAGCAGTTAATGTGTGAATAGCCTCGGCCTTGGCATGGACAATCACCGTGGCTGGAATTGCTCTGTTCATATTGTGAACAGGGCTTGATTTAATCTTGACTCTGTCTGAGAACTGATAACATTGTGAAATACTTTCTGTCCCTGGACAGAAAGGGGAGGGGGTTTTCACCAACTTATGTCTTATCCTTTACTAATATTTTATACAGACATATATCTACCTCTTTTAGCATTAATTATGTATGTTATCTATAACAATAACCTGTTGCTGTGGTTTGAATGTGCCTTTGTATTGTCTGTCAGTGTTGAGTTTGTGAGGTCCCCAGGACGAGGTGAGAGATGAGGAATCTGACTTATTATTCTATTCTATTCTATTCTATTCTATTCTATTCTATTCTATTCTATTCTATTCTATTCTATTCTATTCTATTCTATTCTATTCTATTCTATTCTATTCTATTCTATTCCATTCTAGAATGCTATGCTAAAACTATACTAAAGAAAGAGAAAGAATACAGACAGAAGGCTTAACAAGAATGATAATGAAAAACTCATGACTGATTCCTCACGGTCTGACTCAGCTGATGGTGATTGGTCATTAAGTAAAAACAAGTTGCATGGAACCAATCAAACATGCACTCTTGGTAAACGATCTCCAGGGCACATTCTGAAATAAACAGGGCAGGAGACTTTTTCTCCTTTTAATGCCTTTATTAAAAATGATCAGCTCAGGATAGGGGTGGTTCGATGAATCTGCAGCTTCCGTCGACTCTCCCAGGTGGCTCGCAGCAGGAGGATGAATCACAGCTTTGTCCCCTGGGGGCAGAGTTGCAAGTCCTGTCCTCGTAGGAGCTGTGGGCGTTCCAGATCTTACTCGGCTGCTCTCCGGGGGTCGAGGTCCCGGCTTTGGATGACTCTCTCACTCAGGGCGAGGGGCTCCAAAGGTTTTCAGTGTCTCTGCAGGTTCAGTAGCTTGTTCCTCACACGTGGACATCACTCTAATTTCTCAATTTCATTTTGGCTCGTTGTTTTGGGGTTCTTTTCGGCACGTCTGAGGTCTCCCCTTCTCAAAGCACTCTGGTCTTTTACAGTTTAATTTGCATGTCCCCCGCCTCAAGTTTCGTCTCTCCCTTACTGTCCCTGCCCCGGGCAGTTCTCTCACACCTTTAGTGTTAATACAAAGGCCTTTCAACTCGGCCTCGGCCACTAATACAAAAGGAGTCATTAGCGAGAACGACTGGTAATTTACATAACACAGATAACACTTTAGTAGCAAAAGTGGTTAAATTAGCTATTTGTAACTTGCTTCTCCACACTAAAAATTATCAGTTTTTTGTTCATAACACATTCCAAAGCAGCAAACACAGGAGAAGCAATCAGGTAATTATTGTTTACATTTCTCTCTGAGGTTTCTCAGCTTCCTAGGAGAAGAAATCCTGGTGAAGGGATTTTTCTAGAAAATATGACAGTGACATATCAGGGCTCCCCTTCTTCACAGCATCTCTGTTTCCACGTGGGCTCCATGTGCTCATGCATAAGTCCAGGAATCCTCCTTTTCTTCTGCAGAAGGATATGACTCTTTAAATTGTGTTATTCCAGCCAGGCTGTTGTCCAGCCTTCCATAGCAGAAAATGTTTGCTATTACAAAGTGGGGAAAAAAAATCAGGAAAGAAACCACCCAGTATTACTGAGGCCAGACATGTTGAAGATGAATATTTTTTCTAGTCCGTGGCAGGCAGTGGATTGGTATTCAGCCTGAAGTCACAGCTGGGCTGGGAACAGCGTGGGGTTGGAATGCCAGATGGAGCAATGCTGGCTGTATTGTCCAGACCTTGTTTGCATTTGGCCACTAGGCCTGACTTAGCTCTTTTCAAAACATTTGTTAGACATACTGCAAGTAATGTCCTTTGATTTTACATCAGGCATGAAGGATTTCATATTCACTCATTTTAACTCAACCAAACTCCAGCTTCTCCAGCATCACTGGTGAGGAGCTGCCTGAGCTGAGCAGAGTGAAACTCAGGATGCAAGGCTCCTTATCCCTGGAGACCTGGCTGCTTTCTCTTGCAGATGCTAATAGCAGCTTCTCCTCTTACAAAGATCCTCTCCCAGGAGGGAATTAGGGTTTCAACAGCATGCAAAGCAAAGCCAAACAGCTTAATAGTCTCATTGTCCTGTCCAATTTAGCCCAAGGACTACTCCAGCCAAGCAAAGCTGGGGTAGAAATACCAGAGGAAAGGTTAACATTTGGCAGCTTCCCCTTCAGCTTTATTGCTGTGTGAGGTGTGGTTATTTCAAATGACAGAGCTAACTCCAGGCCCAGCCTTGGGAAATGAACCTCAAATTTTAATTCTGCTTTGTAGTGAAGGATGTGCAATGGCACAGCAGAAGCTGGGATAACAGCAGCTCCACGAGTTCTATTTGTAGCTTTGAAAAATATGTTCCACTGAAACAGCCATGGACGCTCATTCCACCACCTGTTTTTGTGCTCTGATGCTGTGCAAAGAGCAGCACTTTGGTAGGATATCTGAGGGTTTATTTTCTCACCTGCTGGTATCAAGTATCTGAGCTAAAAAAAAGAGATGTACTGTTATTTGGGAGCAAAACAGGCAGTTTGAGAGGCAAAAGCAGCACTTGTGTTTTGCAAACTTTGTCAAGAAATGCCACATTTCCATACCAAGACATACATCACGTGAGTAAACTGAATAAACACCCTAGTCATGTTTTGTGATTGAAGTGTGTAATTTTCACAATCAAGATCTACGATATTTAGAAATCTGTAACTTTTCAGAGAGAAGGTTGGAAAGCACCCATGTGAGTTTCCTGTGCAATTGTTATATGCTCTTTCCTGTCAATAACCTGAATTGTTATTGCACGTGTAATTAACAGAGTGAAAGTCCTATTCTACAAATAATTGCAATGGATATGGTTAATAGGAGAAGAGTCTTGTTTCAGCTAGTATGCTTCTTTTTTTTCTCTCTGTGCAGAATTAGTTTAGCACTTAAATTGCCTATTCATAAATGAAAAAGGATGGAATCATAGATGTAAAAAAAGAAAGTAAACAGTTAAGGCAGCCTTGCCTACAGCACAAACATGTCTGGGCTGCCTCTTGATGAAGTTTCCTAGAGATCATTTGTGTTCTTAGGGTTTTATTTTGGTTCCTATTGCTGCATCTTTCTATTTTCTATCATCAATATATATATTTTAATACATCTTGGAAAATCCTCCTGAAAATTCTCCTTGTGACCGTAATTATTTGGCAGAGGTTGCAGCTTGTTTTGATCACAGACTACACAGAAACCTTTGTTCCAGTGCAGGCAATGAAATGTGGACTAAGTAATTGTTCTGGTGGCTTTAATGCTTGACATTTGTTGGGTGGAAGTAAAAGAAACTCTGAGTTGGGAGAAAATCCATGGGACATCCTGATCTCTAAGAACTGTGTGGATAAAGAACTCCAGGAGTCCTTTACTCTCTTGGGCAATGTTTATGTTTTGTTTCTAGTTTAAGAAGGGTTTTGTATGTTATTTATAAACTGGAATTTAAATTGTATCTTATGTACATATGAAATAATGTGGGTTTTAAAGAAAATAGAGTTCTATCTCATATTAACTGTCTGATGCCACACAAACAAAGCAGTTCAATGTTGGTCATGGCTTGCATTGATGGCTGTAACCCCAACTCTTTTGTGAAACACTGATGGGGAAGCTCCCTTTCCTGCCTTTGGAATCAAAAGGGGAATTAGCAGAGCAACAGGGAGCTCATGAGGGATGAAGCCTTGGTAAAACCAGCCTGTTTTCCTAGCAATGCCCCAAACACAATCCTACCATCACTCTGCACGTCCTCCTAGGAAGGTTAGAGGAAAGGGGAGTGGGCTGTTTATCAAAGCCTCTCCTATCTGCTTGTGGTAGATTGCTTTGCCCTTCAGTAACTGATAATTAAGGCACTGCTAGCCTGGGGCTATTTAGTGCCCTGGACCAGCCAAGTGGTGGATGAGGGAGGCATTTTGTTAAGGAAAATACACAAATGCACCTATCTCACAATCCTAAAGCAGCTTTACAGGTAAGAGAGACCTTGGAAAGACAGATACTTGCTAATGATTCTCTCAGCAAAGAAAAACCTCTACCAGTCGCATGGCTTTGTTTGTGCAGTTGTTGAATATTATCTAAATTACAGATAGGAGAGGGTGACTGGCTAGAACAGCAATCTTTTGTTCCAAATTCTTGTCTCCCTTGAGCCCTCCCTCTGCCCCAGGCAGCCAGGAAATTCCTGGCAAAATTTTCACCCCACTATCACTTTGAGTAGTATCAGGGGAGGAAACCACGCCTGAGGTATGAGGTTTGTCAGCTGGAGCTGCTCCAAAGCAGGAAGACTGCTGGGGACACACTGGGAGAGGGGACACCTGGTACATTTAGGGGCCTGTTCTTGCAGAGCAAAGTGACTACATTTGACAGCATGTGTTGTAAGACTTCAGATCCCGGGGTTAGCAGTATGGCATGGGATGAAGAACAGCTGTCTCTTGCCTCACCAGGTTTATTTTCCATTTACATGCAGGGTTGTGCCTTACCTTGCCTCTTCCTTTACCTCCAGTTTCTTAGTAGAGGACATAGCAATCAGTCAATGTAGTTATAATTATGTGAAGGAGGGGTAGAAGGAGAGGACTGAACATTCCAGACCATAGAGAACATTTTTTCCTCATATTACTTGTCTGTTGGTAATTACTAACCCTTTACATTGAAGGGCTTTCCAGTCACCTGAATGATTTGCATTCATTAAAACAGTGTAACATTTCCATTCTCCATGGTGGCTGCCTTTCTGCTATTTTCTGCACTCATATGAACAATCTCTGAAGTATTCCAGGTGACCTAAGGGAAAAAAAATTAAAACCAAAAATCTGAGAAACCATGAAAAGTCTTATTCTGATTTCCTCATGTGCATTAAATTGCACTGCTGCCGTGTCACTGAGAGCTGAGTTAGAAACAAAGGAGTTAGAGGGGCTCACTAGCAACACACAGCTGGTCCCTTTAACTTCAAAGGCATTTGCACCAGCATTTGACCTCCTCCTGAGGGCAAGGGAGGACAGAGCTACCTCTTTCACAGTCTCTTGGCTCTGCTTTTATTTACTGCAGATTTACTGCTGCTGGGTGGTTTATTTCAGTTGTGTGTTCACAGCTGTGCACACACAAATCACTCTCAACTTTCACTTCACACTGCTCAGACAGACACCAGAGGTCCTGCCGAGTGTTTGGGGCTCTGTCATGGATGGGGTGGAGCAGAGATCCTTCATTCAGAGCCCCTCAAGTCTCTCCAGAGGTCTGGGATCTCCCACTGAGCTGTATTCATGGCTGTGGAGCCAGAAAAGTGACTGGTTCTCAGTGCAGCCTGTCACTTCCCCTGCCTGAAATGAGCACCACAGGAGTCATTCATCTAAGATTTCCCTTCCTGCAGATTTTTCTTTCACATTGATGCTGGTCTCAGAGGTGTGATCAGTTCTGCCCCGGCTCCTGTTTCACTTGTGGTTAAACTTGTAATTTCCCTGTATTTTTCTGAAAACTTTGTTCCATATAATCTCCACTTTATATTCCAGTACTTGCTGTCTTTTAATCATCATAATTTTTTTCCAGCAGTGTCCTAATGACACTTATAAAATACAATTGATCAGAATAATTATGCTGTTGGGACTGAAGGGAGAGTTGCTCCTTATTTCTGCCTTTGCTACTGGCAGATATGGTGACCTTGTCCTTGGAAGCTTCTCTGTGCATTTCCTCCTCTGTGATGTGTTGGTCCTGATAAGATAAATTGCAAGGAAGTAATTCCAGTGGCCTGTGACAGCCAGCCCAGCTTAGGCTTCCTGCCAGGGTGTTGTGTATTTCCTTAGGTCGTGTTTTAACCCCAGATGGCGCCTCAACAACATGCAGCAGCTCCCTCATTCCTCCTCAACACTAGGATGAGGAGCAGAATTGGGGAAAAAAAGAAGTAAAATGTGTTGATGTAAGAGCAATTTAGTAATGAAAATAAAATATAGTAATATTTTTAATAGTAATGAAAACCAAGGTAGTAAAAAGAGAGGGAGGAATCAAAGGTAAGAAAAACAAGGAATGCTCAATGCAGTTTCTCCACTCCTGCTGACCAATGCTCAGCCTGCTCCTGAGCAAGGATTGGCAGCTCCCAGGCAGCTCCCCCCAGTTTTTATACTGAGCATGATGTTCTGTGGTATGGAATACCCCTCTGGCCAGCTTTGGTCAGCTGTTCTGGCTGTTTCCGCCCCACCCCGGCTTTTTGTCCACCTGATGGCTGACAGAGCCTGGGAAACTGAAAAGTCCTTGATTTACAGTAAGCACTGCTCAGCAGCAACTAAAACATCAGAATGTTATCAGCACTATTCCCATCGTAAATCCAAAACACAGCACTGTACCAGCTGCTAACAAGAAAATTAACTCCATCCCAGACAAAACTAGGCCTCCTTGTCAGTTCTTTCCAAGCAGATTCAGGAGGCGTGTTAGCTGTGGGCTGCCCCTGGCTGCTGGGAGAATTCCTCCCTCTCTTCCTGAGAGCTGCTGGAGAAGGGGAGGTGCAAGCTTGGCCTTTCTGGCTCAGTGTGAACAATTTTGGATGTAACCATCATCAGTTCTGCAGGAGTTTTAACAGCACTCAGCAAAGTACTTTTCCTTCCATAAAGTGCTTTAGCTCCAGACATGAAATCAGCTCCAACTATGAAATCAGCTCCAGAAGAAATTTGCATCAAGAGTCATCATCAAAATATCAGCACAGTGTTACCCACACCAGCAAAAGTAAAATGGGACAAGTGGAAAGAACTATACAGGTTGAAAAGAGGAACAGTTATTTTAACCAGTCAGTTTATAGTAATTTTTGTCTCCTTCTATCACCATCTAATACGTCAGACATTGCTCTGGCAGGATTTCCTTATGTAGACACATCCTTCCAAATAGCTCTAAATGGAGAGCTGAGGTTGCTGAGTAGCTGAGTCTGTAAAGTGCATGGAAGGCTGAAGCACCTCTATACAGGTGTGACTGCAAGGACTTTAGCTGAGTTCATCCCATCTGAGTTGTCATTTGTTCCACAGATGAGCTTCTCTCTCCTTTGCCTGTGCTCCTAATTCACATCTTAGTTATGTGGGCACAACTCTGTTTTTTTGCCCTCAGTAACCACCTGTCTTCTAACATTTGATGTGCCTTGATACTCTGCTACGCACAAGGAACTTTTTGATTCTCCTAAGGGAACAGTAGCCACTTTTAGCTCTTAATCAAGTGATTTTCTGGGTAACTGTCTCTCGTAGGCTTTTCTCTTTAGCTGTTTTGTGATTCATGTGGGTTATAGCTATTTCATTTGTTATCAAAGGCTCTGTTCTGATGCTCCTAATTGCATGTGTGATGGAAAATGCACACTGCTATCTCAAGGATGATGAGAACTGACAGCTGGTATCCAGATATAAGCAGAGCAGAGGTCTCCAGTCTTTCCAATTCTTTTTCACATGGCACAGACTGTATTTAAGCTTTTGGTGAACTGATTGTAAGAGGCAAGATCTCATTTGTGAACAGACTCTGCCCTGAAAATGAAAATGAAGCACATGCTGAACTCTGTGGAGCTGTAGTTATTCAGTTCTGTGACCAAAAAAGGAGGAATTGTGTTTGGAGTGAAATAAAAGATGAAGCCCATAAAGCTTTGTCCTGACATGAAAAATAGTCCAGGTTCTCCAAATGACAATGATGCCAACACAATTTTCAGGATATACACAGAGATAGATAGATAGATAGATAGATATAGAATTTTTCTTAAAGTCCATGGCATCTCAGATTGTGTGACTGTATGGGAAAATAATCTCACTTAAAGTTTAGGGAAAGCAAATGTTCCTACTGTGTAGGATCGGCGGGAGAAAAGCGGCACTCCAATATGGGTGATCAGCAGATCTCATTTATTGATCGGTAGCCACATACATTTATATTAGATTTAATGAAGTTCATACATATTGCAAAGCTGAGCTCAGGATTGGTTAGTTTACTTATCATCCAGCTACACCTACTTCCACATTCTTTTGGGTTTTTCATTGCAACTATTGAAACTATTCTCCCTATTCTGGCAAGACCTTACTCTCCCCCATCCTCATGTTGCAGCAAGGTTATTATGGCCTAGTTTTGTCATTGGATACTGACTGCTGACTCTTAGGCCTGTGTCCTTCTCAGTTTGTTAATGGTGCTGCGTCTACGTGCCCTCTCTCAGCTAGCCAAATGTCTACAAAGCTCTCTGCATTTCCCCCGTTTTTCTGTTGAACAAGCATGGTCTGATTAAACGCAGCAGACACCATCCTTTGCACCATATTCTGTAAGCATATGCAAAAACACAGCAAAATTAATATTATTAACAAGGCTACAATGCCTACTACAATGGCAACCTTAACAATAGAGCGTATCCATGATCCTAGGCCTAAAGATTTGAGCCATCCATCAATACCAAGGCCCGATTCTATTTGCAATTTCCCAGCTAACTTTCACAATTCAGAGAGCTGAGCGTGTATAGACTGTGCATGGTCAGAAAGGTTCATGCAGCACATGCCCTCGAATTCCTCACAGCCATGGCCTTGTGCAAGTAACAGAAAATCAATTGCAGCGTGCCATGACGAATAGAATCAACATCTAGCAAAAGGCCAGAAATTGCCAAAGAGGTGACATTGGCTTGCCTAGCAAGCCAACATCCCATTTTGTTTAAGGTGACATGAGCACCTGCTGCTGATACACCTGGAGCCAAGAATGATGCTGCAATTATAGCTGCTGGGGACCAGAATTTTGCATCATCTCTGCAGTCTGCAGCAAATGCATGGATCATTCGTTTACTCCGATGACGGCGGTGGCTCATGTTTAATATCATGGATGTATTGGGTGTAAGGAGAGACAACCGCCCAATTGTACATGGCCCCCCTCTCAGCATCAATGGGATTCCGGGCCAAGCACGGTCCCCACATATTAAGAAATATCCTGGTGGCAGTTGAATAGGGTTAATTGATGAGATTGACACAGTCTTTGTGGTATAATTGCACCAGGCTGTTGCATTATGGTAGACAGCCATGCTAGAAGTTACAATAGTGGAATGGTTCTTGGCTGACAGCCGGCTCTTATAGAAAAAATTAAGACATGCATCTGCCATAACTGAACCTAACAGTTCCAATTCTTGGGGTTCCTGCGGTGCTACAGGAAAACGAGAAACCCACTGGTCCCAATGATCTACACTTGCCCTAGCATTGTTAGTCTTGCAGGTGGGTACATGTGAAGGGCATGGCCAGGGATCTGCAGGTAATCCGACTAAACAAGTTGAAAATGGATTACCGGGAGAAGATAATGACAGACAAATAGCATCCTGATTAGTTAACTTTGCCAAAGTAACCCAAATGTTAGTCTTAGGCTGAGCTATGGCCATGCGGGGAATTCCTACCCCTCCTCCTCCTATTGTGCCTTCTACGTGGCTCATTGTTTCTACTAGGAGGAGGGAGAATGCTAAAATGATGACACAGCTCTTCCATCTGTGCTGGCAGAACCATCCACTGCCCTGGCAGATTGACATGTTTACTACAAATTTCCTGCAAGGCTCTTGTCTTGACTTGGCTCTTAATCCTGCTAGCTTGCCGCTGTACTTTCCATCTTGCTCCAACAATCTCCCTTCCCTGTCGGCTATTGGAACCGGGATGGCCCAGATTTAGCCTCTCTAGGACTGTAAGACAATCATCCCACACTTTGTTAGGGTCTTGATCTCCTGAAATCAGACCTATCACATCTAACCGTGACAGGGGAATACCCCAACCACACTTAGATTGTAAAATACAAGATAGAGATTGCCCTAAAACACGCTCTACTATATGCTGAGTTTCCCACCTAAACCATGCAATAATTTTCTGTTCTGGAGATTCATATAACTCTAACCCCCGAAAACCAGGTAAACCTGTAAACCACTTAAGTTCTCTTTCCCAGGAGGAAAATTGCCTATAAATGCACAGTGCCTACACCACAACTCAGGTAATTGGGTCTGATGTACCCACTTAATTGTCTGACACTTCCCAGAATAGAATAATATCCATGCAGCACAATGGCTATCTTGACACTTAATACAAGCTAAATCTCTAGGCCCTTTAGCTTTAAATGCAGAAAGCAATGAATGCAAGCTTAATATGTTGTTTACAGATTTGCACTGATCAATTGCTCGGTCAATAGCATAACTACACTGTCCCTTTAGCTTAAGAAATATCGGTTGAAGGATGATCAACAGCTTCGTCTCCACTCCTCGACGGTCTTCTCTGCTCAGTCGATTGAGTTGTTCCATCCAACACAGCTGCTCAGGTCCATTTAGCAGGCACCCACAGAGATCCTGTAGGGGTAGAAACACAAAGATATCCGCGGCCCCAATACAACACTTTAGCAGGCCCTTGCCATTGCCCTGTCTTAGGATCTCTATAGTTGACCCACACATCTTTCTTTTCATTATCTTTTTCTCGTACATAATGACGAATTACAGGAGGAACCTTGCTTTCCCCAAAAACACACAAATTATTTAAGACAAATAAACACTTTAACAATCTTTCTTGTGGCTCTCTAATATCTGAGTATTTACCCAGATATCTTTTCAAGGTACCATTAGCTCTCTCCACAATTGCTTGCCTTGTTGGGGAATTAGGGATGCCTGTCATGTGTTCTATTCCCCACATTTGCATGAACTCCTTTATTCTCCTGCTGCAATTGGCAGACCCCTTATCAGTTTTGATGCGCTGTGGCACTCCCATCACTGCAAAGCAGCTACTGAGATGCCTTTCTACCTGCTTTGCTCTTTCACCAGTCTGTGCTGTAGCCCATATAAAATGACTGTAAGTGTCAATAGTAACATGCACATACTTCATCCTCCCAAATTCAGCAACATGTGTTACATCCATTTGCCAGGTATCATTTGTTTTCAGTCCTCTTGGATTGACTCCCAAACCTAACCCACAACCCCCATTATGGTGACTACATATGGGACAGGCTTAAACTATTGCCCGTGCCTCTTCCATTGATATCTGAAATTCTATATGGAGGCCTTTTGCATTTTGATGAAACATAGAATGTGCCTCTCTGGCTATAGTCAGCTTGGGGATTGGGGTTACCTGTGTAACTGAGACCAACTTATCAGCTCGTGCGTTACCCTCTCCTAAACCAATATCCCACTTGTGACTTCTGATATGGATAACAGAGAAAGGATGCTCCCTCAGCTTAATCACCTTTTGCAACTGTATAAACAACTCGTGTAACCTCCTGTTCTGAACTTCTTTTATAGAGGCATCCTCTATTTGCTCACACACTCCTGCAACATACAAAGAGTCTGTTACTATATTAAGGGGCTCGGAAAAGTACATCATGGCCCATACAACAGCCAACAATTCCATAGTTTGTAAAGTATCCGAGTCAGAAGCCTGGAGAATCTGGTAATGCCATTGTCCCTCTTTCTGCCAGGTCACTGCAGCAGTTCTGGATTTTCTCCCTGCATCCGTGTAGGCTGTTGTAGCATCCGGCAGGGGCATCTGTGATCTTTTTGGGCATTGAATCCAACCCCACTGTCCTATCCAATTCAGTGGTATATTGGGGATATTATCAGTGGCAACCACGCTCCCAGCTCCCAGCAGTGCTTCTTCTAGTTCCATACTGTTTTCCAAGTACCAAGTTAGTGTATCTTTTTTCATTGGTATCCATATCTGATCAGGTTTCTTTCCTGTAACCTGTAACGCCCGTTCACAACCTTTCTTAAGCAAAGCAGCCAAAATTTCGATTTTTTGAAGAAGGGTTTTATGCTGTTGAAGTGGAAGAGATATCCATTCCAGGGCCCACATCTCCCCGTTTTTCTGTTTTGCTGAGTAAGTGCCCCAGTAAATATTTTTCTCCAGACCAAACTGTTAACTGTATGGGGAGGTTAAGATCACGTCTGTGAACACTGCCCTGTGTTACACAGTCCAGTATCTGTTGAAGTGTCTTAACCTGTTCAGAGGTTATATGGACAGGCTGTGTTGGATCAGTTCCTTTTAATAAAGGTCGGAGTTCATCTAATAACTCATTTGGGATACCTACAATAGGACTCAGCCATTGCAAATCTCCAAGTAACTTTTGAGCATCACGCAATGTTTGTATTTTAGTATTCAATTGCAGTTTCTGGGGGGTACCAACTTGATTAGTAAGTGTCCATCCCAGATATTTCCAGGGTGCAGATAGTTGAATTTTTTCAGGAGCTACAATCAATCCATGGAATTTTAAAGCATTATGTATTTATTGAATTTGTTGGCCTGTAAAAGGTTGCAGCTGTGCAAATAAAATATCATTCATATAGTGATATATCATGGTCTTAGGCCAGGCTTGTCTGAGAGGTTGTAAGGCATTGTCTACATACAGCTGACACAAAGTGGGGCTGTTGCAACATCCCTGAGGAAGAGTGACCCATTCAAATCTCTTATCTGGCTCTTCCTTGTTTACAGCTGGCAAGGTAAATGCAAATCTCCGAGTGTCTTTGGGATGTAGAGCAATAGTAAAAAAGCAGTCCTTAAGATCTATAATCAAAAGCGGCCAGTCCTTTGGCAACATAGCTGGGTTAGGTAAACCTGGTTGCAAAGCCCCCATGGGCTGCATTTGTGCATTCACAGCCTGCAAATCCTGTAGTAAGCGGTACTTCCCCGATTTCTTTTTAGTAACAAAGATAGGAGTATTCCATGGGCTTGTTGACAATTGTAAATGACCCTGTTTATATTGTTCATGCACTAGGATATGAGCTTGTTCTAGACTTTCCCTTTTTAAAGGCCATTGCCTCACGCACACAGGAACGTCCGTAGTCCAATTTAGTGGGATTGGGAAAGTCCACGCAATGACCATTAGCCCAAAGGGTGCTCATTTGTCAGCACTATTCCCATTTGAGCCAGAATATCCTGACCAATAAGGCATTGTACAGTAGGAGGCAAAGGTACAACAGAGAAAATATTCTGTAAAGTTTTTCCATCAATAGTCACAGATAACATAGGTGATTTTCTTGCAAGCATTAGTCCTCCAACCCCAGTAACTGCCATTGTGGTTGGCTGTAATGGGCCAGTTATGGGGCCAGAACTCTGGGCTGGTAATGCTAGAGTCAACACCAGTATCCAATAAACCTTGCAAGATTTGCCTCTCCTCTAGGTATTGTACTATTACAGCGTGTTTTGGTCTCTCATTCAAGTTCATTATTAACAAAGTAAGTCCACCAGTGGAGCCAAAACCTTGTTCTCCTCTGGACTGTGATTGACGAGGGGGTATCGTTTTAGTCAGCTGCTCCAGTGGGACCAATTGAGCTATTCTCTTCTTGATTCGTATCAGTGGAAAAGGAGTATAAACCATAACACAAATTTCCCCGGTAAAATCAGCATCTATTACTCCAGTTAAAACAAATAATCCCATCATGGTGGCTGATGATCATCCCAGTAATAAGGCCCCCACAGAGTGTCCATTAATAATAATTGGTCCCTTTATTCCGGTGGGAACCTTTTCTGGCTGAGTGGTCGTCAGTGTTACTGTTACTGCAGCTGCCAGGTCCAGCCCCAGGCTCCCGGCTGTGGCTGGCTGCAGGCTCCCAGCTGTGGCTCGTAACTGAGACAGCAGCTTCCAGTCTAAGGCGGTAATTGCTGCATGGTAGCCGCCCCCTGCTAGGGGTTTATATACTACCGGAGAGGCCACATCCATAGCTGCTTCCATAGCCTCTTTGCCCCCCGCCGCGTCCATGATATCTTTAGCTACCGCTGCCCACGCCTCCTTTCGCTCCCATCGATGGCCCCTGCTAGATCAGTCTCTGACCCAGGGACAGGCTCATTACTAGGAGGAGGAGATGGAGGGTCTGGCCAGGACACAGGTGGTGCAGACGGAGCAGTTACAGCACACGCAGGGGAGGAGTTGTTATTTAAAGAGGAAGCTGACGGCGGTGGCAGAATTACAGCAGATGTCGCAGGGGGCAGGGGACATTCTGACCAATCCCCATAACTCTTATTCTTATCATACGCTATGTTGGCTTGCTGTGCTGCTTTCTTCTCTGCCTGATATTGTAACAATTCACTATACACATTTCACCAAGGCTTTCCCATTTTTCTGGCAGTTTTATTATCATCTATAGTTTCCTCTCACAATTTATCCCCGAACTTTCACCACTCTGCTAACTCATGTACTGTGTGAAGATTTTGAAAGACCCCTAGGGACAGCCCGTAATCTAACACAACAGGGAGCTCTTTCTGCAAATCTATGCCCTTAACTTGACGCTTTTGTAAAAAGCTAGTAAATAAATCATGTGCCGCTTGCCTTTCATTTTCCATTTTGTCATCAGCGCGTGCTGTTGCAGCACTTACAAGGCCATCGGCAGCATGTATCAGCTAGGCTCTTCTATAAGGTCACCTAGGGCTAACAGCACCCTCCTCTGTTTCAGCAGTGCTTATTCGCCGTCCTGGCTGCGATAGGACCCGAACTAAAACACCGATCCACCATGGCTCCAGGTCCCATGTAGAGGTAATCCAAGACTAATTCCAAGAATAACCCAGGAGTAATCCAAAAGTAGTCCAGGAACAATATAGGAATAATCCAAGAGCAATTCAAGAATAATCCAAGGATAGCCTGATAATCCACAAACTATCACGTCGACCTGGTCACCATATTTGTAGGATCGGCGGGAGAAAAGCGGCACTCCAATATGGATGATCAGCAGATCTCATTTATTGATCAGTAGCCACATACATTTATATTAGATTTAATGAAGTTCATACATATTGCAAAGCTGAGCTCAGGATTGGTTGGTTTACTTATCATACAGTTACACCTACTTCCACATTCTTTTGGGTTTTTCATTGCAACTATTGAAACTATTCTCCCTATTCTGGCAAGACCTTACTCTCCCCCATCCTCATGTTGCAGCAAGGTTATTATGGCCTAGTTTTGTCATTGGATACTGACTGCTGACTCTTAGGCCTGTGTCCTTCTCAGTTTGTTAATGGTGCTGTGTCTACGTGCCCTCTCTCAGCTAGCCAAATGTCTACAAAGCTCTCTGCACTACTGTGCTCTAAAAAAGACAAGCTGGAAGGCAGACAGTGGTTCAGCAGTTAAAATGAAGAGACAAAGACTTACTGATTCCTTTTCATATCAGAGTGAGAATGGAGAAACCCACCCAAACGTTCATCCCGGGTCACAGTGGTGGGAATGGCTGCTATTCCTGCAAGGAGTCATTGATTTTGCTATTGCTATTTGCTGTAGCCCTGGGTACATCCCAGGCTGCAGAGACACCTTGCAGTCGCTCTTTCCCACTTGTCAAGCTGGGACCTGCATCCTCCTCATGTGCAGAGAAGATTTAAGACAGAAGAAATATTTCAGAACTTTGTTCTTGATCCTCAAGGAGTTCAGTGTACATAGGAGGGGATTTCCAGCAGTGCCTCCAGGCATTATGAATATCTTCAGTCTGTGGAGTCAGCTCTGCCTGGTCCTTTTCTCTGTCTCCTCCCTCCTTTCCTCTGAAATACTGGGGGACACAGCAGGACACAAATTTCATTTAAAGTCATGTAATGTAACACATGTGTTCACTACTTTAAATATTTTGGTAAATACGTAGCTGGCATTTTTACCAAAGCAGAGCTTAGATATTTTCCTGTCTGAGGCATGGGAAGCTTCAATTTAAACTGGAATGTTTATTTACTTACATACTGTCTGTGGCAGAACAGTTCAGACTTTCCAAGTCAAACAGTTTTCATGGTAATTAGTCAATTTATGAAGCAGAATTATGGTTTTTTGTGTTCTTAATTGGCATGTTCTAACCCACCACAGTTGAACTGGTCTGTTACAAAACCAACCCACTAAACTGTGAGTGGTTTTATTACTTTACCCAAAAAGACTATTTTGGGATATGGCAAGTTTGCTTCCCCATCCATCCATATATATAGATATATAGATATATAGATATATATAGATATGTAGATATATAGATATATAGATATATAGATATATAGATATATGTGTGTGTGTGCGCGCGTGTGTGTGTATGTATGTGTGTGTGTGAAGTGTTTACACACATACAACAAGTTTAAAGAGCACAGAAATGCAGTTTAGGAATTTGTCTCCTGTCTGTTGTGTTTAAGTTCCAATGCAGAAACTCATCTAAGTCATCTCAGTCCCACTGGGTTTTATCATTATTTTGTCATACGAGAAAGACTGATTCTGATCCATATGCAGCAAGTTTGATTTCTTGAAGGAGTCTTGATGTCAGTTTGGGTGGGCTTAGTGCCTACTCAGAGATCTCCTTTGTGGAGGAGAAAAAATAAGAAGGAGGAGGCACAAAGTGCTGGGGTAAACTGAAGAGCTCTTTCTAAAGAGTTGTTCTGGTGCAAGGTGTGTGGTACTTTTCACAAGATTCCGCTGCTCTCAGGGGTTGTGCTCAGCAGGACATACAGACATGACACATGCCTGGCAGACATAGCAGCCCTGAGATGTAATAAATGACTCCTGCCATGTCATCACACAGAAACTACTGCTACCAGAGCCAGGCTGCTGTGGAGATCCTGACCCTGCTGGTAGCCAGGTGTGACACTTTCCTGCTTGCTTTCAGTCCAAGTGCCTTGGAGTACTTTACAAACACACATTATTTGTGCCTCACAGCACCTCCTGAGCCACTTCATATCACCTATTACAAGATAAGCAGTGCCACAAACAGGAAGGAAAAAAAAAATAGTTGGTGCTGCCAGCAAAATTAGCTTCCCAACACAGAGTAGGAGAAGCCTGGTTTTCAGTGCTGTGCTGCATTTGTTTGGGTTGGACATCTGCTGTGTCCCCAGATACAGGCACCACAAATGAGCAGCTGTATCTGCAAGAGCTGGGGTTCTTGCCTCACTTTACCTGAAGTTAAATACCTGCCAATAAAAAAGCCCCAAACCCTTGCTCAGCTCCCAGCCTCCACAAAGCCTCTGGAGTGGGCCTGGATGTGATGTTCAAATAGCTCCATGTGGGTGCTGAGACATCTGTTACAATTTTTGTGGCAACAAAGCTTGGGTAATTTTCAGCAAACAAGAAAAAGGGACAAAAACCAAAACCAAAACCATCTCTTTGTAAAGCTTTTAAGATGACTGTCAAAAGAGAGTAAGATGCATATAATTTACATTCTTTTACAGGATTTATTTTGTTAAGATTTCAGGTGACAGCAATAGATAAAGAAGGGCTCAGATGACAAAGGCTGAAAGCTCGTCTGGAAATTGGAATGGACAATGGACTGAGTGAACACCAGATATTTCTATAGTTACATGAAAAATTATGGATAAACTAAAGCTGGACAACCTCCTCTCATACTTGGAGCAGGATCTGATGTTTCCATCAACCTGGACTCCAGGAAAATCATTTTACCTTGATGCCATGTCATGTTTGAGTTGGCATCTGGGCGAACCTTGTTTAGAGAAGATTCTGTGGGCTGGGATGGAGTAGGACAACTTTCCCAGTGAAGACAACCTCACCTGTGGTCATGCCAGAGACTCCTGTCCTTTCAGCATCCTCCTTTCCCTGTGGAACACTGGAGTGTGGGGAGCTGTATTGGATTAGCACAACTCCAGCTGTTGGCAGCGCAATCTCCTTTGTAGGGAACGCAAGGAAAATCTCATCTAGAGCCAGCCAGCAGTGGACACTGGCTGCTGCTGACTCTGACTTCAGAGGAGGGAGTTTTGGAAGGTGGCATAAGGCTTTGCGAGACAATATTCAGATGAGAATCTGGCAAAGTGTCATTTTCATCCCTTTCACAATCTAGCCATCCCCCGATGGCAAGATAAATCTACTAAGAAAAGAGAGAACCTACAGATTTATTTTCTTGCTGCTTATTCTTTTTTTTTCTTTTCTTTTTTTCTTTTTTGGTGGCAAAACCAAAGCAAAACAGAACAACACCACAGAAGACAACATAGTATTTCTAAAATGCTTTGCCTCTGCTCAGTCCATCAGTCCTTCACACAACCTGATACTGGTTCCTGTGAACATGGGGTTTGGCTCTGCTTGGTGGGAATGCCATAACCACAAATGGAGTGGGGAATTCACAGAAAATTTAGCTGCTCAGGCCCAAGGAGTACACATGTTTTATAACAATTCAGTTTTCCATGTGCAAAAAGAAAAAAAGTTCTTATCCACATTGCTGATGGCCCAGCATAAATAGAAAAGGGCAAATACTGTAAAAACATAAAAATTCTGAAATATATAGACTATTGATATGGTAATATCAGCATATAAATGCTTACAAAGCTGGTTAGCTGACAGAGTTAAAGATAAAATATTTTGATTAATTGCTCTGTAATTAGCTGCAGCAGGGAAATGTATCATTATCATCAAGATAAAGAACTGCAAGAGTCAAATAATTTTGGGGAAAAATAAAAGCTGTACTTTTCAACTTGATGGATCTATTGTACTTAGCAGCAATGGTCCTGATTCCTAATGGATCTTCTGTTTATCACAGTACAATTGATATGGAATATCTGCAAAAGATACTCAAGAGAGGTAGAAAATACATAGTAATAGAATTAGCACTACAATAACCTGTGAGGGCTAAGCAGGATTAGAAACCCACACAGAATCACAGACTCCCTGAATGTTTGGGTTGGAAAGGACCTTAAAAATAGTCTCATTCCACTCCCTGCCATGGGCAGGGACACCTTCCACTAGCCCAGGATGCTCAGAGCCCCATCCAACCTGGCCTTGGACCAGGGATGGGGCAGCCACAGCTGCTCTGGGCAACCTGTGCCAGGGCCTCACCACTCTCACCGTAAAAGCCTGACACGAAAGTCAGTTTGCTGTCCTGGAGTTATAAATTGACAGAGAAGGAAGAGAAAAGGCAAATCTGCTCCAGATTAAGTCATTCCCTATCCAGGAAAGGATTTTTATAGAACAACCTCCTGCCTCTTTTTTTTTTTTTTTTTTTTTTTTTTTTTTTAATTATCCAACTACACAAGATGGCCACAGCTTTATTTTGAAGAGGTAGTTTCTAGCCTCAGAGTCCCTCCCTCCTTCTTCAAGGGAATGAAATCAAAACTGCTAAATGCCCAGATAAATTTTATCAATTGTCAAACTAAGGGCAACAACTGAAAACAGTCTTAATAAAATTGCACTATTTCTAGAGCTGCAGACTGCTTAATGACTTGAAACACCAGGAGCTGATGATCAAGATTGAAAATAAAAAGTCCTGCTGGGATGTTTTACCCTGACTTACGGCATCTTCTATGCTCAGATACCACTTGTTCTATAACCCTACTGGAAGCACTCCATATCCCTATTTTTCTTTAAAAAAAACCTTTCTTTTTTATACTGTCTTGGAGTGATTTATTATGATAGTGTCATATACCAAGCCTGAGCACTCTCCAGGGTGATTTATCTGGCTGCAGTTCTCTTGCTGTGTAAATGTGGGTGCCATGAGAAGAAATCCTGTTAAAAAGCAAAAATTCGTATGAAACAATTAGTTAGGAAAAAAGGCAAGGGTATAAAAGTCTGACTCATAAGTGCTCCACCTTATTGATCTGTGCTATAGTTAGAAAGGAGGTTTTAGAGAGGCTGGTTTTAAAAATAGGCAGGAGAGTGGGCTGAACCCTGACAGCACAGCTCTGCAGAGAGCTTGCAGCATGAGACTTCCAAATGCACTTCCTTATTCCCCATCCCTGTATACTCCTCTCTCAGTTTGTCCTCCAGCAGGCATTTCCAAGGTGTTCTCAAATGAAGTGCACAAATGAAAAAGGACACACATGAAAACTCACAGCAAATCCTCCTGTTGGGCCTGTGCTCAGTCAGCCTGGGAGGAGCTGCTTTTTGCTACTACAATGTCTAAAAACAAGGCCAGTATGCAAGAGGAGGCTGAAAAAAAGAAAGACTTGGTATACCTGACTAATATCTACATTTACTCTAACAGAGGCATATGAGAAAGATACATTCTTATTTGTAAGAATGAGTCATTTTCTAATTGCCTCAGACTAGTAAGAAACACATAAGGATATGTGTCATCAAGGTCACCTTTTTTAAAAATACTTCTGAAATGTTTGGCAACAGCTGCCTTCAGAAAGAGCCTTCAGGAAAATCTGTTTTCAAACTGGGGTCTCTGGCACTACACCTGGATGTGCACATACATATGTGGGTGTACTAAGAACTAAGAAAAGCAAGCATGAGGAGGTTGTTTTGTTGGCTAATTCATGGAAAAATCAATACTTTCACTGACTCTTTATGCTGGTTTGCAAAGTGAAAAAAGTTGGGAAGTTGCAAGGGCTCTAAGCCAATATTGTGGGAATCCATAAAATCAGAAGATTTTAGGAAAGTGGCGAAAAAGACAGGCCCCAGAGACTTGTGAGAATAGAGAAATGCTAGAGCAGCAGAAAAGAGATATTGGCTATAGCGAAATCGTGAGAACTAGAACAATAGGCCTGTGTAACTTGGCTTTCTAAATTGCAAAAAGTATATTTTAAGTATACATTTAGAAGATTAAATATGAATGGGGCTCCGTGCTTTGTCTTTTATAAACGAGGCATTGTATGAGAGAAAAAACTGCTATTGTTCTAACCACGGCTACGTGTGCTTCAGGTGATCAGATAGAACTACTGTCAATATGCTTTTGCTCTATGTGATTGGCCGAAACTTGGACTGAGATTGTCTTATGACATGTTGTAACATTAAGTTTCCTTGGCATACTGGATGATCAGCGAGCAGCTCGCATCTTTCCTCTCCATTGTCGTAACAATGTAATGGGACTGATGCCAGAAAAATAAAAGCTCTTAACCTGATCAAAGTAGCCCCGTCCTGTTCGCGTCTGTATATAAACTGCTGGTGTTCAATATGAGCATTTTTTAATGTTCCCAGGTGGGCCAGGACTTTAGAAAAAATAATTGGCAAGGCACTTTATTTGTGGAATGATCCCCAAGGGATAAAGCCAGGGCAGCAGGAGCTAATGGACATGTACACAGACAGCTGCCAACAAAGTTTTTTCATGTTCTGCCTGTCAGAGGTTCAGTGCTGAACTCCAGGGGTTTAAAGTACCTTTTGTTCCAAGCCAGGCATCCCAGACCTGCACAGTGCAAAATCATAATCACATTTTCCCTCTGATGCCCATTTCTCCAATGGTCCCAATTCATAAGCACACACACTTCCTCTGAGGGGAACTCAGGCTGTTGAGGAATTTTGGGAAGAGAGTGAAGCCTACATAAAAGATGAAACACAAAACAAGTATGGAATTTACACAGCAAATTTGCATCAACATTTTGTTTTTTATCAGAGTATTGAGAGTTTGGAAGTATTCAGTGCAAAGGAATCACTAGTGATGCCCTCCATATCATGGAAAGCCTGGTGTATATTTTAATGCCGGTACCAGAAATAATCTGGGAAGCGCCATTTTGCATACTCGACTTGCAGGGAGTGCTACTTTTTCACTGAACTACTTGGGGAAAAGAATAGGAGATTTTCAGGCATCAGGGTTTCAACAACAGTTGCTGGGTTAAATGAATGTTAGGAATGCCCTCCTTGGGGTTTGTGTTTCTTATATAATTAAGAGACAGAGTTACCTGAAATACAGGCAGCCAAGGCAGTCGTGTAGTAAAGATGTGAAACAATTCCTAAAGCAAATGTAACAATGATCATGATAAAATACTCACTTCTACCTTCTTAGTATTGACTGCAGATGAGGGGTAGCTGGTATTAGCAGGAGCATTTTCTCTCTTCATCTTGGCCTCTTTGCCCAAGGGGGCCATGAGTAACAAAAGCAGGTGAGAAATAATAACCAAGCAATACTAAATCCTCCTCATTTATTCACCTGTACTCGTATGTGAATCTTGGTGGGTTTAGGAAAAAAAAAGCAGTCATTCCCCAAATATTTGTGAAAGGAATGCAAACAGGGCCCAGTTCTGGATCATTAAGAGCAGGTATATGAAGTTTTGTAGTCTGGAGAGAATTGATGTGCCTGCAAATGTTTCAAGTGCCCTCATCTGAGGTGTTACAGGTGCCACATTCAGACAGCTCTGCTAAACTTGTATGGCCACACCAGAGCATTCATAGGATCTAAACTGCTTTTAATCCATGTGTCTGCTGTGAATATTGTATGAGGAAATTGTGGTTAGAGGTGTAGCATTCATGTACCCAACTAAACTTGGGGTGGGACCTACAACTGAGTTTCAGGTCAAAGATATTTCAAAGAGTGATTGTCTGACAAACTTCCTTTGCATTGACCAAATTAGAAAACCCCAACACCCTCTAGTGTAGTTGCATTTCTCTTCACAGAGGCACAACTTCCAAAGGATATTTCTGGGATTCACATTCTCTGAACCTCAGAGAAAGAAAAAACAATTCTTATCTCATTTACTGTTCCTGCGTTTTGGAACAAGTGGAATGCATTGAGGAAGATTTACCTGAAGAAATTTGCTTGATTGGATTCTGGTGTGAGTGTTTTGATTCATTGACCAATTGAATCCATGTGTGTGCGTCGGAACTGTCAGCTGACAGTTACTAGATTCTGTGCAGTTGAGTTGAGATTCAGTTGTGAGATTCAGCTGTGCAGATTCAGCTGTGCAGATTCAGTTTAGATGTAGTGTCATATAGTGTAATATAGTATAGAATAATAAAGTATAATAAAGTAATTAGTTCATCTTCCGATATCAATGGAGTCAGATGCGTCATTTTCTCCCCCTCGTCGGGGTTGCCTTGATATACTGTACTCTAGTAATTGCCTTTTCAATCTACATGCAGTAATCTTTTATTCCTAATACACAAGAGCCCCTTTACTGTCTTCATGGCTGGAAACCTTTTGACCAATCTTGAGGCTGACTCCCTCCCAGGCACCAAAGGGAATGTCAAGCCTTGATTAGCCCAAGACTTTCTGGGCTGGCATACTGGTTTTTGGAAAGACTTGCAGCTCTTTGTAGTAATTCAGCAAGCTGTGAAGCTATGGAGGTTCTGGAGGCTTAAAAAGCCACATTGAATTTATTCTTGAATGAGATGTTCAGTTTTGCCTGTTTGGATTTACTGGATTTGGATGCTCAAAATAAACCATAATATTAATAAACTCTACTATATACTGGGCTGAAATGTAATGAGTCAGTCCTCAATTTGTTTTCAGTAGAGAAGGATTTAGGATTAACACATCAATTTAAGCACATCAATTTAAACATTCTATACTTTTTAACTGTGTACCTGTGTAGAGGGTACTAGTCTGGAAAGGGAAGGTGAGAATGGATGTTTTCCTCAAAGAATGAATGAAAGCTTTCCAAAATTCAGACTGAAATTATATATGTCAGTCCTGAATCTGTCACTGCACAATTGTGCTATTTCATTGTATGTAGGACACAGGAATCTCCAATGTTTCTCAGGAACATTTTCCCTCTAAAATACATTCACTTCTCCCCTTTTCACCAGCTGCATCTTGACACCAAGGTGAAAAAAAGAGCGCTGTCGTTTTCTCTGAGGCGTTCTGGTTTCAGGACCTGTCCATGTGTGATTTTCTGTGTGTAGCACTGACATCTACTGACCGAGCTAAAACCCACAGCCTTAGCGCGTGGGAACCGCTTCAGCGCTGCCTCTATTTTAATGGTAATAGCAAAATTTGGAGCTTCGTCTCGTTCAGCGACTCTGCATCCAGACCCATGGTGTGACATTAGGGCAGTTTTCCCAAGAAAGCCAAGCAGAAACTCCTGTAGCAGCATCATCCAGGCATTAGTGCACAGTTCACTGTGCTCATCCCTGTACATCCGGACTTTATTATCCCAGACCTTTGGGACTGTAGATCACTTTAAATGAGCTGTACTCTCGGCAGGGGTGTTATTTCATGTCAAGAACAGCATAGAAATCCATGTTTTATGAAATTCTGTCCCAAGGTTGCACTGGAAAAACTGACACAAGCAAAATTTACTGATCACTGAGCTGATACCAGCAGATTTTAAGGATCTGATTCAGTTTTAGCAAATATTTCTCTCATTGTTGTGTTTGCAAATAAATAGGTGGAAGGAAATAAACGGTGGAAGTGGGGAATGCAGATAGCAAAACTCTGTCAGGTTTTCTGGTTAAAGATTCAGAAGAAGAATTGAGATCATGCAGTGAAAATGGGGACCTGTAATGTGGCTGTGAGTTAATGAGTCTCACCTGTTCCAAAGCACCCATGTAGAAGTTTTTACATTCAAAGCCCCTCTGGAAGCTGTGAATGTTCCAACAGGTGTCTCATATCTTGTTTAATTATCTACTGAGTCTATAATAATTAAACAAGATATGAGACACCTGTAGGCACAGTTTTAAAAAATAATTTGAAGTGCCTTTTCACTTTATTGCTTTATAAGAAATAAGAAAAATGAGCACCCAACCCACCTTTGCTATATTCTATTACTTTGTACAGCCTGAATCTATTTTGAAATGAACAAGGAACATACCAGTAACTCCCACGATACTTTGTCTTGACTTGTTTTAATATTTAGAGAGAAGATCACCAGACCAAAAATATCTGGAAAGATGAGGAAAAGGTTTGTGAAACTATTTATGAAACACAGTGGTCATATTAAAAAAACCTATTTCTATCCTCATGCAGTATAATTTAGTTTGCATTTTACAGCTATTAGTGCCCAGTGCTTTGAGGCTGGGTTGGGATTTTCTCAGTAAAGAGAACATTTGGGCAATGCTCATGGGGTGGGATTCCTGGGGTGTCCTGCACAGGGCCAGGAGTTGGACTTGATGATCTGGATACGTCCCCAAACACTCCCTGAAAGTCTACTAAGGCCACCAGTAGATGGTGGTAACAACACAGTTTCTTGGTTGGTTGGGTTTTTGATGTTGTCTGGTTGTTTGTTGTTTATTTGGTGGTTTTCTTTTAGTTTTTCTTTGGGGGGGGGGGGGGGAATTAGGGTTTTGTTGTTGTTGTTGTTTTTGAGGGGTTTTTTTTGGGTTTAGGTGGGGGTTTTTTGTTTTGGTTTTTTTTTTTTTTTTTTTTTTTTGCTGTTGTTGTTTGAGGAAGGGATTGACAATTTTGTGTGCTGTCCAACGGGCTCCAGATGTGAACCACAGTTTCATTGCCCAGCAGTAGGAAAGCACTTGGGTCCACCTGAAGCAGGCGCAAAGGGCTGGCTTACAAACCCTGTAGGTGTAGTTCTCATTTCAGAGCAGCTATTTGCAAAGGAAAGGGGTTGTTTTCCTTGCTTGCTACAGATTATCTTTGTTTTTCTTCTGTATTTAAAGGCTGGAGGTTTAAATTTGTGGTTCAATTCCCACTTTAGCAGTAGCACCCACATATTGCAAGGGTGATGCTGCAGCAGCTTTGGTTGGTATAAGTTTTAAAACCTGGTATAAGTTTTTTATAAGGCCCAACCAAATTCCTTTTTGAAATGAAATTTTAAAAAATAATGTAGAGGACAAGGTAAAGATCTTCCTGTTGCTTGAGTATTTCTTTGTCTGCAGCATTGGTTTGGTTCCAGTGGAACAAAATTTAATTGAATGCAAATGTTTAATTGCATTTTGACCACTTCCCTGTTCTTGCATACCTTAAACAGTCATTTCAAACAGAAAACTCACCAAACCAAATAACTCAATCTGTGTCCATTGGACCAATGTCCAAATACTGTTCTGTCTATGTATTTTTTTCACCTTTGCAACCAAGTCCTTGCACAAACAGCACACTACTGACCAAGGTTTACCCCCACAAAAATCATACTGGAATGTAAAATTTGAATTCCCTCTCTGTCTAAATTAGCACATATATTTGCTGGTAAAAGCATTTCAGCTGGTGTAACTACTTAAAGTGTTCATTCCACTTAACAATAAATTTGATGTTGTTGTAGCTGAAAGTGTAAGAGTTTGAAGGAAATTACACTGATTTATGATTAATTGCAATCTGAAATGAAGACTTACTTGATTATTGCACTCACTTGATTAAAGAACCATATTCTACAATATTCACTACTAGTTTGAACATTTATGAAGCCTTCTGAGATTCAGTTGGTAGAGTGCATTTCTCCCAGAACATAAAAGCTACTTTATATAAAATATAAAATTCTATCTTATGCCATCAAATAAAATATCTGACAAAGAAATAACCTTATATAACACATACAGTTGTGGAAAGTAGAGGGCTTTTATTCCTAGTTTGAGGCAATTGTTCTGCGCATTTCATATTTTTGGAATTGCAGGATGTGCTACATTAGCATTCAGTTGTTTTATTATCATGAATCTTACACCCCTCTGTGTGCAATGATTAGGCAATGCTGTGATTTATTGGAGCCAGGTGGCCTGCCACCACAACTAATTACCACCTAGGGAGACGTTATAGTCCAGGAAAATGGCTGTCTTCTCAGGTGTTCCCTTGTGCCCTTTTCCTCCCTTTTTTCACCAGCCTGGGTCAAGAGCTTCCAAAAAATTAGCATAAATCAGGGCTGAGTTTGAGACCCAGAAAACCTGAGCTACTGGACATGAACTGAGTTGAAAGAGCAATGAGTCAGGCCCTTTTTGTGTGCTTCACAGCACAGCCTGAGCAGCTGCACTGCTCAGAAACATGACTGAGAGCAGCTGTGCACATTGGTCTCTGTGCTGCGCTGGGGCTCCAGGATATTCCCTTTAATCCTCCCCATTAGTAAAAAAATCCAGCCAGAAGAGGTTAAGAAGCTGTAAAAGACGCAAAGCCTCTTGTCTCCAATGCATTCTTTGTGGTCTATTTTTACAGAAATCTCTCTTGGTTCAAGCTGTCCCAAGATTAATGGTTCAGGGAGGGTTAGTCAGACTTCCCGGCCATGGAAAAGTAATCACGCCACTCAGGCAGCACAACAAATTGATAAGGTGTTGTGGGAAGTGCTCTTTTATATTCTGGCAGCCTGGGCCCCCAGCCTGTGTCAAGTGTGCTCAGAAGATGCCACAGCCACTCGGCCTGTGTAAATATCTGCCACAAAACCTCTCCCAATAACGTCAAAGCAAACTCACTCCAGGGAAATGAGCCCTTCCTGTAAATAGCCGTGAGAAAGCCGCTTTGTTGGCTGATGAGGGTATTAAACACTTTTCCTGGAACATTTACACCACAGCTAATAACAAATAAGCCAGAGTACACTGAAGCTTTATAATTTGTCATTGCATTTGGCAGGTAAATTAGAGTTTTGCACAACAGCAGCAGCTCTACAAGCTGAGAGAGAGTTTGCAGGTTCAACAACCAGCGAGGACCATCTTGATGCTGCATGTCTGTAGCAGATAAGAGGCTGTGGGGTGACAGCCCCTGGGGATGACCCTTTAGCAGTGTCCTGCACCTCTCTGGTGAACCACACCAGGTGTCACAGCTGGGCTGGTGCCTGCTTCGTTGCACTGACCTTGCTCTGCAGTGCTTATCCCAGAGCTGCTCAGGGTTATAAACTGAGTGATAAACCTCTCTCTCCTACTCTTTTAGAGAAAGTCCTCTTTCTCTTTTAGCTAACCAGGCTGTCAGAGGAGCTGTTGCAAAAGCAATTTATTCAGCTCCAACCACCGTGTGGCACTTTGCCCTGACTCTAAGTAGGATGGCAATTGGAAATTGTGTCTTTTATTACCTTGTCCCATAGATTTTATTCAATCAGATCCACGATTTAACTCTTTGAGTACCTAATGATGCTGGTTGGCAAGTAGCGATGGTTTGAAAACCCCTAAATCTGTCTCGCTGCTTTACAAGGGAACTTGAACCTGAACTCGTGGTTTCAAACTCTGTCAGGCCTGGTGCTGTGATCCCTTCCCTGAGATGGCTGTTCTGGTGCCCAACCATGCTCTGGGTGAACAACTTTTTCCTGATGTCCAAGGTAAACCTTCCCAGACACAGCTTCATACCATTCCCTCTGGTCCTGTCACTGGTCATCAGGGAGAATGGCGCAGTTGAAACATACCACAAAAATTCTTTGCATCAAGTTGAATGATCTTTTTTGCATAAGTCTCTTTCCTACCCTGGGCTGCTCCACAGCTGACTGCTCACCAGTTTCTGCCCAGGAAGGTTTTAATCTGGTGGTTCACCCCCTCCAAACCCTGTTTTCCTGGTGTTACATACAAGAACTGGACCCTGAGAGGTGGTGAGGACAGCTCCAGAGAGCCCCTCCCTCAGCCTTATCCATCATACAGAGCCTATTTATAGAGGGAGTCCTCTGGTGTGGTACATCCTTGGAAGAAAGTATTTGTGTGGATATCATGAATTAGTTACAGTTGGCACAGAAATTGCTTTTGGAATATTAGCTGTGATTATGTTTGATTTTAAAATTTCCTTCCTTCCTTCCTTCCTTCCTTCCTTCCTTCCTTCCTTCCTTCCTTCCTTCCTTCCTTCCTTCCTTCCTTCCTTCCTTCCTTCCTTCCTTCCTTCCTTCCTTCCTTCCTTCCTTCCTTCCTTCCTTCCTTCCTTCCTTCCTTCCTTCCTTCCTTCCTTCCTTCCTTCCTTCCTTCCTTCCTTCCTTCCTTCCTTCCTTCCTTCCTTCCTTCCTTCCTTCCTTCCTTCCTTCCTTCCTTCCTTCCTTCCTTCCTTCCTTCCTTCCTTCCTTCCTTCCTTCCTTCCTTCCTTCCTTCCTTCCTTCCTTCCTTCCTTCCTTCCTTCCTTCCTTCCTTCCTTCCTTCCTTCCTTCCTTCCTTCCTTCCTTCCTTCCTTCCTTCCTTCCTTCCTTCCTTCCTTCCTTCCTTCCTTCCTTCCTTCCTTCCTTCCTTCCTTCCTTCCTTCCTCCCTCCTCCCTCCCTCCCCTCCTCCTCCCTCCCTCCTCCCTTCTTCCCTTCTTCCCTTCCTCCCTCCCTTCCTTCCGCCACTGCTTTCCTTCCTTCTCCATGCTTAGCAAAGTTATCTCCTTGTTGTTTGGAAATAATTCTGCCTCCATCCTGATGTAAAGCCATATTTTATGTTTTTCTTGTGTCCACTCCTCTTTGAACGATCTTTGGCCAAGTGATCATGCTAGTGAAGTGTTTGATATCAAGGCAGAGCCTTTCTTTCCTTTGTCAAGCACTGGAAAGGGCTGCCCAGAGAGGTAGTGGAGTTGCCATCCCTGGAAATGTTCAGGAAATGACTGGATGTGGTACTCAGTGCCCTGGGCTGGTGACAATGTGGTCAAAGGTTGGACTCCATGATCCTGAAGGTCCTTTCCAGCCTAAATGATTCTGTGATTCTGTGATTTTTTTCAGACACTGTTGCCTATTTCTTGGGCAACGTGTGAGAAATCTGATTCTTTTATTTCTTTTAGAACCAGATTGAGCCTCTATTACCAACTGACTTCACACCTCCAGTACCAGGAATATGAGTAGCCATGAAAAATAACACAGATTTGTGCTGGTCAGTTTTAGGGACAGGTTCTATGAAGCTGCCTAATTTTCAGACAGATTTTTTCCTTTTCTATCTATTTTTTTTAAAGTTCACTGGTTTGCATCGAGGACAAATGACCATCAGAACTGGTCAGCAAGACAAGAAATCCAAAAACCAGACTTTAGATATGATGCAATTAATCTATCGCTATTAAGGCAAAGTTCTGGATTATTTTTATAAGGAGGATGAGAATAAACGGAATGTTTATTTAATTGATGTTTTGATTACAGTGGCTTTAGAGTGCAGACAATAATTTTCCTTCACAGACCTTGAAGCTTTAGTGGTGCAACAGAAAGGGAGATGTGGCAAGAAGCTGAGGTTATAGAGTTCAGCTCTAAATATTCTTAAATATAGGGAGGCTCTATTGTTGTGGAATTTCTGTACCTTGATTTTAAAAGCCTCAGTCTGACCATGAACTAACATGAGTATCAGCTTTGGGACTCAGACCCAAAATTATAACTGGCTGCTTATCATCAATGGCTCCAGCTTTAATTTGCCGAAACAAGGACAACTGGGGCCTTTATCTCTGTTTTCTTGCCCTTCCTCTTCCCATTTCCTTTTGCCTTTTAACTTTCCTTTTTTCTCCTTCTCAATCTCATTCTCCTCCTGTCTCCTTTGCTTTCTGCTTTCTCCTTTTTCTCTTTCTTCTAGAGGCAATTTTTGTATTATTACTTTTTAAAAAACAGATTAACACTTCATAGAATCATAGGATCACAGATTGATTTGGATTGGAAGGGATTTTACAAATCATCTTATTCCACTCCCCTGACATGGGCAGGAACACCTTCCACAGTGTCAGGTTGCTCAGAGCCATCCAGCCTGGCCTTGAGCAGTCCCAGGGATGACAAATCCACAATTTTTCTGGGCAGACACACTTGGTGTTGTCATTGTGTGCTTTGTGAAATTTCTGCATATGAATTTACCTCACCACACTACAAGAAACACAAGCTTCAGCACCTGTTGTGACTTATGATTTTTCTTTTTCCCAGTCCTATTTTCCTGCTGATGGGTTAGCCTACTCCTAGACAAGTTTTAAAACTCTCAGGGATGCAGCTGTTGAAATGCATGTTAGCTTAATCAAAAAACAAATAAACAGCCCAGATGTGTGGGAAAGGAACCAACCGTACTCACTGTGAACGCAGCAGTGTGCAGGATGGACATCTTTTCTCTTTAGTTCCTCTTGTGATTCAAAGTTGGGTTTTTTTTCACCCATGAACCAGAGAGTAACATTTGATCTCAGTTTGACTTCTGAAATAGGTCACTGTGGGGTTGGGGAGCAGAGATACGCAGAGATGATGCATCTGACTGGAGCTCAGTTTCTTGTGGCTAAGGCAGAGCAGATAGGAAAGCATAAATCAAAATAAATATCTTTGTCCCTACTGTGGTTGAAATGGGCTCCTGTGGTATCCAGGGACAGCAGAGGATTTGGAAAGAAAGGTTGCAGTGTGATAGTATTTTTCCCTTTGTGGTTTACTCAGAGTCTTGCATGGGAAGATGGGGACCGGCTCTGAGCACAGATAATTGGGATGAATCAGTGTTTCTAATTCCACCCAGGATAGCCTCTGTGAGAACTGGAGAGGTTAGCCCCAAAACACAGCACTGGTTTGGAAACACTGCTGCTTGTTTCAAGGGGAGCCAGAGTAAATAATGTGCACAAACGTGACTCTGGACTCTCATAACAGAGAACAACATTAAAATTATTTAATATCCTCTTCTTTTTGTTTTATAAACAAACTAGATTACCTTGAGGGATGAATTAGATAGTAAGAAGTGCAGTGTGGGAGAAATCTCTAACTTCTGACTCTGTTAATGGGTTGGTGCATGGACTTAAAACTTGCAGACTGCGAGATGGCAAGTTCAGTACCACTGTTTCTAGAGAAATGAGTCCAAAAATTATTAAAACAAATGAGTAAATGTCAAAACAAACAAATTGGACATAGGTCCTGATGGGTTGCTCCCACAAGGGTTGACTAATGTCATTGTGAGGCCACTCGCAATTATTTTTGAAAAGTTGTGACAATCAGCAGATTCCTGCTGATTGGAAGAAGTAAATGTCACCTTTATCTTCAGGAAGGGCAAGAAGGCCCTTCTGGTGAACTACAGGCCAGCCAGCCTCACTTTAATCTCTGAGAAGGTGATGGAGCAACTAATGGAGCAACTAATGGAGCAACTAACTGATGGAGCAACTAATCCTCCACAATTTTTCAATAATTTGAAAATTATTTCCAAACAAATAAAGGACAAGAAGGTAACTAGGAATAGTCAGGAACAGATGTACAAATCATGCCTACCAAGCTCATAACCTCACAGACAAACTGGCAAAGTGAAGTTTAGATAGGTAGGCAGTGAGGTGACCTGAAAACTGGCTGACCTGCAGGATCAAACACTTGTCATCTATGACATGAAGTCCACTCACTACTGTTATGCACCAGGAATTCATACTGGGGCCAACACTGTTTTCAAATTCTGTTAATGATGTATAAAAGTGATGATAGTTTGATTTCTTTCTCTTATTGCAAAGAAAAATGATCATGGATCCTGTTTTACTTCCAGTTGCAAAAGTCCCCACAAAGTTTCACTGGATCAAAGGCTGAACTGAAGATATCCAACTAAATCCATATTGCCGTAATTATTACACTCCAGATGAAAAATTTCACCTCAGCATTGAAAAGTAGTGGGAAATTTTTTTTATTTTCATAAACCAGAGAGGGTTATATGTGCTTCAACTATTTTGTTTCTTACGACTGCAAAAAAAAACACCCATAGAAAAGTTGAAACAAAACTAATGTAAGGAAAATTACTCTGTAAAGCAACAATGTGAGATTTTTTTCCCTCTCAGTGTAAACTATACTAAGCTCACAGGAAAAGAAAAAGATTCTTCAGTAATTGTAAATATAGCCTGCAGTAATCAGACTGACATATTATATCTATCCTACCATGGGAAACAATACTAGATAACTTTGAATTGCAGTGTGGTTTGTTTGGGGTTTTAGCAATAATTTCAAATGTTTATTAGGTGCTCCAGTTCTCGGGTACTCATAGTCCCCTGCTTCTTCATGGCCTCACCAGCTGCAGGGTGACTGCCCCTAGCTCAGGAATTCCCCTTGCTGGGAGACTCCAAGCTGGTGTGTCCTGGTAGAAGAGGACTACATCAGCCTGGATCCACATCTCTCGGATATCCAGAGGATATCCTGCCTTCTCCATGCCTGGGAGGAAGGTGGATAGCTCTAGAATAGAGTGAGTTGAAAGGTCATCTGTGAAATCAGGGGTTTATGGAAGAACAGAAAGTGAGGCAAACCAAGAGTGGAGGTGCACCGATATTTTTGTGCTTGTGTGAATGCCTGCCTGGCTATCTGTCCTGGTTTGGGGCAATTTTGGGAGAAAAAGAGGTCAGGGACAGCTGGAAACCTGCTGCAGCATCCTCAGGATTTAGAAGAACTTGAACTTCACTGATGGTGGTCAGTCAGTCCTTCACACATCTGTGGTACTCTGACAGCTGTAGCATTTTCATTGGGAAACTCTGAAGGGAAGGGGGGTCTCATCCCCAGGAAATGTTCTGTGGCCTCATTCCTCTTCCTAAGCCATTAAAGGGACTTCTTTCAGAAAGAAGGAGGGATTTTTCCCTAGTTCCTGCTGTGTCAGTGAGTGTCCTGGCACACCTGAGCATGGGACATCCATTTAAATGGTTGGAAGAATCAGTACTCCCTGCTGGATGTCTCTAAGAAGACTCTGAGGGAAGGCATCCCTCTGGCAGACGGAGGGACTCAAGGAGCTAGTGTGTGACAGCAAAGCTCCTGGCCATGCAGATGGCTGAGGAGATGCTGCTGTGATGCTCCGTCCATGTCTGCTGGAGGGAGCAGCAGCTGAGGTGCAGGCAGAGGCTGTGAGCCCGGCTGCAGGTGCTCAGTGAGCCCACAGCTGTGCAAACAACATCACCCGTGCTCCCACAGCTCCCACAGAGTGAGCAGGTACACAAACCCTTGGATTTAAGGCTTCAGGCCAGGCAGGATGGGAACTGTTTGCATTTGGCTGGGGGCACAATCAGAGCTGCTGAGACCAGAGAGGATCCACGGGCTTAGACAGCCCAGCTGTTAAACTGAGCTTAAGCTAGCTCAGCTGGTCAGAACCTGGTGCCCATGTAACACCAAAGAGGGTTGATCCCAGATGTATGGGCCATGCACTGAAGAGCTGGACTCAATGATCCTTGTGGGTCCCTTCCAAATTGGAACATTCTCCAATACTGTGATCTGAGGGCCCTGGTAAATAAAAACTGAATCTGGTCTTGTGATGCTTCTTTACCATTTTTCTAGCTTTCCATCTCAAAATAGGCTACAAATTCTGTGCTAAGAAGCTCCATGATTTAGGTTATACAGCTGAGGCTGGGTCCTTACAAGTTCATCTGATAGTGACAGAGATTTTTCCATGCCTGCATCAGAAAGTGGCATGTACTTCTGAAGCACAGTCCTTCCCTGAGCCTTTCCTGGCACTCCCTGCCAGAAGGAGTGTGAATCCCATTGCCACAGGGTTTTTTGCCTGTGTGACAGATCAGTCATCTGCTCAGCTCTGGTGGTGCAGATCCCGAATTTTGGGTAACTTCAGCAGAGCTGCTCAGAAGAGACACATGCAGCTGAGGTCAGAATCTCTTCCGCTTAATTAAATAAATAAAGGTTAAGTGTCCTGGAAGATCCATTTTCCAGTGTCCTTAACCTTCTCTTTGCTGGTGACCTCCTTATTTATTTATTTACTTATTTTCCAACTGAGCTTTTCATGGCCATTTCATTGACATAAATTTTCCAGCTTTTTTAATACAGAACATCTGTGGTCCCTATGCAGTGTCCTCTATAGGTCATGGGAAAGCTTTATCTTACTAATAAGCTTCATTCCTCTATATATTCAAGCCCAATTGATGGGGCCAAGTGTGTTTATAAATAAATATTGTCTTGTAATGACCGTTTCCTTATGTCCCAGAGGAACAGAGATTTTGTCCTTTCGAGCTGGCCAGCTGCCTCCTTTGTAACAGTGAGAACAGTTTTCCCTTGTCTGGTTAACATTTGATTTATGTGGAAATGAACTCCCCAAGGTGACAGGCCAGGGATACTGAAGAATGCAATGCTCCCAACTACCCTTTAACAGTCAGGGAACTCTGTTCATCCACCCACCCTTCATTTTTCTCTTCATCAAACTAAATTATGGTTATATTTATTGAATCTCTCTATTGTCCCTGACCAGCTCTGTCTGCCTCAGCCAAACAGGGTCAAAAGCATGAGGAAGGCAAGCAAGTTCTACTGGAGCTCTGTCACATATCTGTCACTAAGAAAAATGACCACTGATGTAGGACATGGTTAAATTATGGAAGAATGTGTTTGCTGGGAAATGGAGAGCGTGGATTACCAAAATGTATGGTGGATGATTGGCTCTTCTTTACTGATGAGAGCAGCAAGAAATATGCTGCCATATGGCTTCTCCTTTGCACAAAGTGTGATCCAATATCTGCTTATGACTGAAGGATGATACTGTGCCCAGGGCTTATTTCTTAACTCTGTCCCATCAGAGACAAATATGTACTTCTTACACAAGCCTTGATCTGCTCTGCATCCTCTGCCAACTAGGCAGCAGTGCAGAAGAGGTCAGGACTTTCAAAAGAAAGGCTTTCAGAAGAAATCCATTGGGGACTTCAGAAGAACAACACATGAGACTTATGTAGGATATCTGTTAATCTTCGCTTCTGAAATTGTTCCTTGAGCTACATAGACCTGTGTTTATGTGGAGATATACACACAAAGAATGTTTATTCTGATTTTCCATTCTCCCAAAACGTTGTACTGTGTGGAAGGGAATGAATGCCTGGGGATTTCTAGGCTTTGGTTTCTGGTAAAGCCAGTCTGATAAACTGTCTGATCAAGCCTCCAGGCTTGATAAATAATGAGAATACACTCCCATGGCTGTAATTTCATCCTACCCTGTAGTCTATCAGAAAGGTAGGAATGAGGAAAGAAAGGTAATTTTCAAGAACTTCATTTTATTATGCAGAAAAATAATCCAAGTATTATCCATCTCCCTTAGCATGCTGGAGTTTAGCACTTAGTAAAGAAAGGTTATATCAAAGTAGGACATGTATTTTGGGTATTTACGTGTTGCTTCATTTTTGTGAGAAATGCAGCTTTGACTGATGCATGAGGGATTAGACCGAGCCTCCGTTTCCTGTACTCTGGGACATATTGCATGGGAGAATTCAGCAGAAAACCAATTCCTGTAAATTTAGTTCTGACATCCTTATCATGTTTTCCAACTCCTCTCATACAGCACAGCAATGCATGTCAGAAGGGGATATGTGCACTGTGGTCTGGTTTTGATACCAGTGAGATTTTGTATTGCAGTCCTGGCTCTTCTATTTCAAATGGCAAAGGGAAAGCTGTACCACCGGGAAAACAATATAAAATACTGTTTGTGGATATTTAATTTCAGGTTTATGAAGTAGGAAAAAAAAACAAATCCAAACAATCACACGCCAAACCAGCAAAATTGATCTGTTACTGCTGGGATCTGTTCTTTTTTTGTTGTTGTTATGTAAACTGCATGACGGCCTGGCTTTCCAACGGTGGGAAAATCTCCTGAGAAGAAACGTGTCCCTTGCTTCCTCTGGGAATGCTCAGTACCCTGGAGATTCTTCTTGCTTGACATTTTGTTTCCCAAGTGACTACTGAACCTTTGCTCAGAGGAGATAAGTCATGTTTCTTTCCCTGGCGACAAGAAGTATGTGTAATTATGTAGTTGTAAGGCTTAAGGCTAAACTGATTTATGACAGTGGACATGCAGGGGGTTGTCCTTCCTAGAGCTTTCCTGAGCCAGACTGAGCTGGGCTGTGTTACTTTGGCCGTGGTTTTGGTGGCAGGTACCATGGCAAGCTCAGGAAATCCCTGTTCAGTGGTAGGCCATTGCCCCTCCCTGCTCTCATACATTTTCCCACAGCAAATTTGGGGACCAACATACTTGAATGCAAACTAGAGTGTACTTCTCATGTTTTTGAGCCAGAAACAAACTTTGTTTATAAAATTGAAATGGATATTTGTCCTATATTCTGGAAATACAGCAGAGTTAGTGTGAATAAAAGTTATAAAATATGATGAGGTTGCATCTGGAAAACTGAAATCCTCCACAAAACACCAGATTCAGATTATGCTCAGATTATGTCAAACAAATGTAGCTAACCTGAACATCTTCTTTGCATCTGATAGTGTTTTCAGATAGGAGCTGCTCACATTTGGAAGGCACTTTGCAGGCAGGACAGTTCTAATAAATGCACACAAATAATCCAAACAGTCTACTTAAATTTATTTTAATTGTTCAGTGTTCGGATCTGGCATTTCAAACAGCACCAGTCTGTCCTGCAGTGTCTGGAGGTCTGTCTCCAAAAGGAGCCAATTCTCTGAAACCAGTACTGAACTGTGAGATATTATATTAGGGAACACCAAATCTGGTTTTCTTACTTGATAACTGATGTATCTTTTGTTCTTTATTGAGGTTCCATTTCTACATAATCTTCTTCTCCTTTTTTTTAACCAGAAAATGTATGGAACAAAAGTAGCCTGCTGCCATATGGAAAGGGCAACTAGAACCTTACTGCTGTTTCCTTTTCCTTCAGAGGTTGCACTGAAATGTCTAAACAAAGATATTTGTGTTTGTATGGAAGTTTAGGATTAAAGATCTCTCTGGGGCTGAAGGCACACACCCACATTGCCTGGGAAGAGCTGCTTCAGGATTAGGAAAATTCCCCTGCTAGACAGATTTATGCTCTGGAGATCCTGCCACATTTCCCTTTGAATGCTCTTCCTGCCTGGACTCTTTAAGTAGATATTTAACTGTAGGATCCTTAAGAATTCTCCTAATTTGGAGGGGGCTTTCACACAAGTGTATAGGGATTGCTGAACTGTTTAGTATTTCAGAGCTGCTCAGGTGTTTTACAGAATCACAGAATGCTTTGGGTTAGAAGGGACCTCAAAGCTCATCCAGTTCCATCCCCCTGCCATGGGCAGGGACACCTTCCACTAGACCAGGTTGCTGAGAATCCCATCCAGCCTGGCCTTGAACACTTTTTGTCTCAGTAGGTAACAGCATCCCGAGTGTTTTAATTTTGTTCTATTTATTCATATTAGCAGGCAGAACTCTACAATTCACAATTTCTTAGGTACCTATGTCTTAGCAAGTGATTCCCAAAACAACAACTGGAATCCAGCACTTGAAGATCTCCCCTTCAGAAGCCTTTGATCTGAAATAAACCAAAACCATATTTACTTCACCAGAAAGAATAGTACATCTACTAAGAAATGTTTTTAAAACTGTGACCAGCTGACATTCACTTCTGCTTTCCTTAAAACTGTCTGTCCCTTAGTTTCTTCAGAGCACTCCCACATTAGCCTGGTTCCCTAGAGGAGCTGTCTTCTCCTCCCTTAGATGACAAATTTCTTCAAGTCTGCTGTCTCTGATACCCCTGTTTTCCATCTTGCCTGGCCATTGTCTCATTATAATACTCCATGTGTGCCAGAGATGGCTTGTCCTACCATTCCTGGGTTTTATTCTTCCTTTTGCCCAGCAGCCCTTTGTTGAGCTGGTTCACTGGAGTGGCCAAGCCAAATTGTTTCAGCACTCACACTCCTCTGTTTACCACAGAGAATCCATGTTGTCAGTGCTCAGAGTGTGAGCAAGAGCCTCACATGCCATAATCAGTGGCTTAGTAGGAGGAAAAGCAAAAGCCAAGGAATGGAAGCAGGAATCTGATTTGCCTCTGACAGCCCCTTGAACTGTGCTCTAGTAGCTCTGAGCAAGCCTTCCCTGGGGGCACATCAGGCACAAGTGCTTTGGAGAGCAACAGGATCGGGGCTGATCCTCGCTGCTGTTGCTGGGAGTTCGCATGGTCACGGCTGTGACCCAGGTGAGAGCGAGTCCCTGCCTGGCTGCAAGGGCTGCACGTAGCTCTGTGCTGGCTGCTGATTTCCATGACCAAATACCATATCCTGCACGGCATGTGCAGCTCCCCTGCGGCCTCATCCATGGCTGGGGAGCTCCCTAGGGACACAAATGGGCACTGAGAGTAAGTGCTACCCTTTAAAAGCTCACATCTCTGAGGGAAATCATTTGGCAAGCTCTCTGAGTCCTTTGCTAATGAACATTTCACCCCTTGAAACGTATTTTTGTCCTCTTCCGTGTGCATGGTGCTGATGGGTCCGTTTTTGTGGCAATTTTACCAAGCTGAAATGCCACAGTCTCTTGATGATTTCAGGTACCAAATTATTGTGGGCAGGTTTATCAAAGGGAGGTCTGGAATCTGTTGCTACTAAGCAAACCTCTCCCCTTTTCACAGCAGGAACAAAACATCAACAAACTTTGGATGTGTATTTGCACACACATTTGTACATGCACACATTTTTCCTCCGCAATTTATTTCCCCAGTGTCATATCCCAAATGACATTCCCAAAGTACCCTTATGAAATGCCTGGAAATCCTAATGGGGGTAAGAGCTCCCAGCCTTTCTCCACCACTGCATGCAAATGTAAGTAAGTCAAGTTGAAAATTGCCAAGAGGAAAGTGACCATGAGAAACTCACTAAGACACTTGACAGAAATCTAAACCAACACATTGGAAAGAGTTACAAACAAAAACCGGTCTCACAACCAGCGCTCCTCCTGTGACATCATGTCACATTAATCACTGCTAGGTTGACCTAATAAGGATGAAAATTCCCACTTCAGAGCCCGCTCTCCCAAACAAAAAAATGCATTTTCTGCTGTGTCGGACCTTCCTTAATGTCTGCCAGAAGAGATGGAATTGGAAGTTTTGCTCAGATGTCAGTGCAGTTAGCTGAGCCCCAGGGTGGGAGGGAAGTCCATCATATTGAGGGCCTTTTCTCCCTAAAGCACAATGGAGTCTCTGAGAATAAGGATTCATTCCATAAATATATAATGGAATCTTTTGGCTGGAAAACCAAAGTAAAAATAACTTGGAGAATCCCTACTGTCAAATCTGGCAGTGCTTCTTTAAATATATAAATGTGTGTATATATATATATATATATATATATATATATATATATATATATATATATTTCTCCTTTGATTTGATAATGTGCCCAAGGAGAACTTAAGTTGAAGGATTTTACTGAGGAATTAATAGTTCTGTGCTTGAAGTGGAATAGGAAAGAATGTGTTGATATACACAGATGCATGGTTTTGGAAAGACTAAGGAGTTATCACCACTTGCTGGCAGTGGATTGCAAACACTGTGCAAGTTGTGACTACCTACTTAAAATGATTTTTCTGTTTTGTGGGCACCACTAAGAGCCTCTCACTGAGCGAGCGCTCAGATGTTGGCATCTGAAATGACAAAGATATGATTGATTGCATGTTTCCATGCTAAATTTTCGTGCTTGTACATGTCTTGTGCATGATTTCAGGTTAAACATTGCCACCTGTAAAGTCTCTGGCACCTCTGTTTTTAAGACTGCTCCACCTACCATTCAGTACATGGTCAAGAAATTTTTATTTCAGTTTTCTGGACTTCTTATTTCTCTGGTTTTGTGCCTTTCCTCTCATGACCGATATGGCAGAATTAGGACTCATTGCCTGCTGCTTTTTATCTTTAGTAGAGTATTGAATTGATATTTGAACAGATTATTGTCCCTTAAGGAAAACACCCATGACTGGTAACGCCATACTTGCTGATAATATGAACTGAAGGATATTCACATCTTTAAAATTAGGTTAAATTTAATATTTTATGGAGCACATTCAGTCTTGTATTCAATTTTTCATGTGGACATTGACAGTATAAAGGAGCTGACTATAAGGAAAGCTTCAGTCCAGAAATTTTATTACTCTCTTAATTTAACACAAAATATTTAAAGAATGCAGTGAGATTTTGTATAAGGAAAAAATAGCACATGCCAAACAATTTAATCTGATCAGCCAAGAATAGTATCTGTTTATAGTATGATTTAAAACTCCAGCTAAGGCTGAGCAGACAACATTTATTAGCACTTGATATATTTTTGAAAAGCTGCAAGATGAAAAGCTGACCACCCAAGGGGAAAACAATTGTCACTTGCTCTCGCTCAAACTCAGCAGAGTTTCCTTCAGTGTGTGTCACAACCCTTCAGTTTTGCTTCATGTCCTGCCCTTGACTGAATTTGGAAACCGTGACAGTCAGCAGAAGCAGCCCCTTTCTGACAGACCAACCAGATGACCCAGAATGAAAGATCTAACATCAAAAAATACACCCTGAAGGACAACAAGGCTGGGCCATGGGAGGATGCAACCAATTTTCATGGCTATTGTGGTTACAAAAGAAAAAAAAAGCACTTGAGGAAAGCAGTGATGTTCCCTGGATGAGGAAGATGCTGAGCCCCAAACCACAATACCCTTTTGCAGTCACTCCAGTGCCATTCCTCAGTTTTATGGTCTCTGTAATAGACCTCAGACCATAAAATCAAGAAATATAATTTCACTTTGGCTCACACAGAAGCTGGTTTTCTCATCCCTGCTACTAAGCCAAAATTTAACAACAGCAGGAATCCAAGTAAACTCCTGTAACAATGAGATACTCTAATTTTTACAAATTGTCCCCAGGGACATTTGTCAATGCTGTTTGAAGAATCCATAATTAGCACTGAAATGCTTTTGTCAAATCAACCATTTGGGGATGCCTAACTCTGCTGGGGTTACTGTTCCCCCATGTTTGTTTGTCTCCTCTGTGGGAGATTAATTTAAGACTCAGAGGAAAGCTTTCTCTTGACCAAAATTCATTAAACTTTCTCTATCCATAAATTTGGAGTGCAGCAGGGACCATTAGATCATCTCATCTGACATACTGAGCAATACAGGCCATGACATCATGCACAGCTACTCCTGCACTGGGCCCAGAAAAGTGTGCAGAGATTAACAAGTATCCTCCAGAAAACTCCAGTATGCTTGTGCTGGGAGTGATGTCTTCAGATAGATAACTCTTCCTCAGGGTACAAAAAATAGGTGTTAAACTTTTGTTAAAGGTGAAGAGGGAATCCAACATGATTTTTTTGCCTCTTTGAATTTTTAATAACCTAAATGTTCAAATAATTGGTAGCAATAACTAAAGTATGGACTATATTTTCCTTGAATGGACATTTTTTGTCTTCCTTGCATTGAAGTGTGTCTTAATGAACATTCCCTTCACTGCTAGCTAATAGCTCATCCATGTTCTGAGAGTCCTCAGCCAGAAACTCCTTGAATACTTACTATTTTTAAATATTTCTTTTAATCCATGCCCTTGGTGGTGGGTCCTGACTGTGAGTGCCTCAATCCCAGTGGCTGTTTCTCTTGGACAGCACTGATCTTATCTCTGCAGGCTAAAATTTCTCTTCAGCATCCAATAAGGGAATATGGGAACATATTTTATCTTTACTGTCCAGTTATCACATGAGAAATCTCTTTTTATTTTTTTTAATGTTCAAAGAATTCTTAAGGGAAAATAGAAAACACAATTCAGGGAGATAGGATTATTAATAGGAGAAGCATCATTAATATGTTAAGGGTCTTAGAAAATTCCTGTCTATCATCTTCAATTAGTCTGGATGTCATGCAAACACAAATATAGGGAAAAAATATTTTAATACAAGCATGTGGGGGAGAAAAAGTTAACTCTCACCTGGCTATTCAAGCACCCCTCCACCCCCCAGTGTTTTGAAAACACCAGGCCCAGCAGAGGTTATATTTTGTGAAAATAATGAAAGCTTTGTCCCTTTCATCATGTAATATCGAATAGTTTTTCTCCTGTCTAAGCTCCCTTCTGGTCTTGGCCCAATTACTTTTGCAGCTTGCAGCAAAAAACATTTGCTAATAATAACCACTGGAGTGCTTGGAAACTGGTTTCACAAAATGTCCTCAGTCTCTAGTTTGTGATGAAAAAAAGGATGTGGAGAATTCAGCATCTTTTTTATTTTCAATCAGAAAAAATAGTGTGTCCATGCTGTTATCCAGATTGCAAAGTAAAAGCATGATTCCTGAACTTTATAAAGTGTAGATAAAGGCTCAGACTTCTATGAAATTCATTCACGAAGGCTGTGAGGCAAAACCTCTGAAATGACCCTTTGGCCTGGAGTGACACATGGCCTTAGGGCAAAGGGCCATGGCACACATGAGATGTTAACTAAATCTGAATGTTCCTCTGGCTCTCACTTTACAAGGTCCTGAGTACCCCAGAAAGCCCAGAAGGAAGGGTAGCCCTTCTGAGGAAAGAGCCAGGCAGTTGTATTGGCCAGGGCAGATCGCTGTGGGACAACGTGCTCATGAAGACATGCTCAAGGGGCAGGGCTGTTTTACAAGGCCAGAACTGTTTTACAAGGCCAGAGTGATGCCAGGGGTAGCAGAGAGGTTCAAGGTGTGCCTTGCAGCAGGGCCTTGCCAGTGCTGAGCTCCAGCTTCTGTCCCTGGCTCGCACCAGATTTTGCAAAAGAGAGTGGAAGAAGTCGTGAAGGTGACAGCCATAGAATCAGCTGCCAACAGGGAAAGTTTCCCCCAAATCCTATCACTCAGATCTTGGCTTCAACCCTGGAGCATTAATCTTTATATACCCTGTGAGCACTGTCTGTGTTTGTTTGCTCTGTGTCCCCACCACGGTAACTCTGAATCTTCTGGGTGTCCCAAACAAGGACAAAGGCTCTCACTGCCATTTCTTTGTTTAAAACAGAGAAGCTCCTTAGGTGAAAGCTAGGAAGAAAAAGTAAAGTGTAATCCCAGATATTATGCCTGTCCTGGAAGGACTTTAAAATTACTTTTCTAAGCTTAGAAAACAGTTTCGCTCTTGTGGTAGGCTGCACAAAGAGCCAAAGCATATTAAATTCCACAAAATAAGTGATGCCAGGTATGCAGTTCTAGTTACACCACGCTGCACAGGGATGGGAATGGTAGGGACACAAATAAGTGTGAAGGGATGACGTTGATACCTTATTTAATCTAATTTATTAGATTATTATCAATGAGATGGACAGTTAACTGCTGACATGAACTGTCAGCACTGTTTGGTAGAAATCTCACCATGATCCTTAACTTGTCAGGCTGTATTGCAAACAGAAGGCTTCAAATTTAAAATAAAACCCCTTTCTGATAAAGCTGCCAGGGAGAATAAATAATTAAATGCATTGAGCTGTGGTGCTACCAGATGATGCCCTCTCAGTGGGTGATGCTGTGTCTGAAAGGAAATGCAATGATATTGAAAGCTGGGTCTGAAATCTGTACTTTCAGTCAGGGAAGCAGCTCCTAGGCCAAAGACCCCCCTCCTGCTCTCCACCACTGGCTGCCTCTGTCCCTGACCCCTTCCAGGACTGCAAATCTTGCTCAAGAAAGGGGCTTTGCACAAAAAGATTTTCTGCGGAGGAGGAGCAGCACATATGAACATAACATTCATGGCACAAAGCTCTGCCTTATTTATCTGTTCAGCATCCTGGCATATGACTGAGATGTCTTAGTGTTATTACCTCAAAATACCAATATCCCTGCAGTAGTGTTCCAAGAAGCAGAGTGTATTAGGTGTGAAGCAGAGAGAGCCATGAAGATGAAATAAAATTTGGAAGGAGAAAAATGAGAAAATTATTCTGGGCAAAAAAAGAAAAAGCTCATTTGAAATACTGAGAGAATAATGAGGTAATATAGGTAACATAAAATTATTATTCAAAAGGACCATGGAAAAGGCTGAGATACAGGAAGGACCAAGAGTACAGAAGGATGAATGAAGAATACACAGAAACAAGAAGGAAAGGAATAGGGGAAAATCAGAGATGGAAGAAATAATTAATTGTTGGGGGTTAGGATTTTTCCTTTTGTTTCTTTGTCTTATGGAATTTTTTCCCATCTGTCACTGAGACATTAATGACCAGTACTTGAGAGAGGCAAAAAGGTGGGGGAAGCATGCAGCTGGCTACTCTCTTACCTGGGAAGTTTTCTCTTTGGAAGGGCAAAGATACCATGAAATTTTGGCCGGGTGGTGAGGGGCTGGGCTGGGCTCCTCTCGCTCTTGGCATTGGAGTAGGCACAGCCGGTCTGCAGTCACTGCCCAGAGGATTCACTGCCACAATGGAGCTTTTGTCCTTACATTGCGTCTCCTACTGTGGGTGAGCCTTTGCTCCTAAGAGCAGTTGTTGGACTGGGACGTTACTGACACCCAATCTGACTGGAAGGGGCCCTTACCATCTATTTGGGTGCTTCAGGGGAGAAACCCAGGACCCCAGCCCTCTTCCCCTTCCCACCTGCATGCCGCAGCTGCTATGGGAGGAGCCTGGCTCTCCTGCCCAGTCCCACTGCTTTCTCCTCTACACTCTAACCCAGCACCCCTGCCTGCCATGACACCTGCTACAGCTGAGGAGTTTCTGATACATTTCCTTGGCTGCTCTGGTGTCTGCTCATCCCTGCTGTCCCAGCCGCTGCCCCCCGGTCCCTGCTAAGGCCCATTTTCCCCACCCAGCCCGCCGCCATTACTACGAGCTCGTGCACAGCGCCCCCTGCAGGAATCAGCGCACCCACCCTGCCCGGCTGGGAGCCAGCAGCGCCCCCGCTGGCCGTGACTGGAAATGCAGCGAAGGGGAGAGCGCGGCGGCTGAGCCGGCTGCAGGTGCGCCCCTGGTTCTGTTCGTGTTGCTGCTGCTGTTTGTTTGCCTTGCTATACAGACTAGTAAAGAACTGTTATTCCTTTTCACATATCTTTGTCTGAAAGCCCCTTAATTTCAAAGTTGTAATAATTCAGAGGGAAGGGGGTCATATTTTTTCCATTCCAAAGGAGGTTCCCACCTTCCACAGCAGACACCTGTCTTTCAAACCAAGAGATTATTGTAACTCTTTTTATTATTATTTTGTATAAAACCTGCTTTTGCACAGCATCTGACTTAACCATGTACCCAACTGAGAACCTCAGAGAAGTTCACAGTCCTGGAAATGGAGGACAGAGACAAATTGTAATACAGTGCTTCACTCTGACTCTTCTTGGAAGCTGCAGTTGATCATAGTTTGGACACACAAGGGACAGATTCATTTATCCAGATGTTCACCATCCACCCTTCCAGAACATTAATGGGCAGGCCAGGGAATGAATGCTTTTAGCAGAAACTTCAATTTCCTCTGCTGCTTCAGATGAAGTATTTTGTCAGTTTTTGTTCTGAAGAGCATCTATTCCAAATGCAGGGAGTCCACACCTCAGAGCAATACCCCTCCATGCCACCATCCAACACCTCGTGAAGCCTGAAATCATCCATCCAAAAATTGCTCCTTCAAAGAGAATGAGAATCCAGCTTTGACTATTTCACCATAGAGAAAAAAACAAACATTTAAATGTTTGAGTGGCTTGGAGGGTCACAACAAGGATAGTAATTCTCTCGACCACAGACATAAAACAATTTCTGCCAGACATTTGAACAGGAAGTTGTCCCTAGTTATGCTTACTCATATGGGAAAAAACATGTATAAATTTAGGTTACCAAATGTGACAGAATTAGTTGTCTTACTTTTATGTATTCCTGTAGAAAAAGTCTGATGACATATTTGGGAAGACTCCAGGTAACAATTTCCCATTTTAATTTGAAGAGGAAAGCTTCTTCCCACCAATTCTCAATGCCAGATCATATAAAAATACAGGTGAGGCACTGCTAAAAACCCAAGAATTCAGCAGCAGCATCCAATTCCTACTGAAAAGCATTCAGATAGTTTTGAAAATACTATCTCTAATATTATTGGCAGGCTTCCCTCTCATTCTCATTCATGAGTTCCCACTGGCAAAAAAAAATCCTTTTTCTGGAGGATGCAGACTTAATCCTATGAAAAGTAAGTGAAACAAATACATGTGTTTCCTTCATGTATGAATCTATCAGAGACAGCAAAACAGGATTTGGTCTTCTTTCATGATGAGAATGTTAAAGAGGCATCTTCTTTTTCCAGCTTGAATAATTTCAGTGAAACAGATGCCCAGGTGGCAGCCAGGAGGAATGGGATTTCTCAGCTTGACCTACAGCTAATCTAAGATGTGTGTTCTCCTGCAGCCAAGGATTTCACCCTGAGAAGAAGAGCAGCACTCCATCATTTTACTGCTTTTCCTGCCTGGAGTGACACCAGCTTTCCTGTGGGATGGACAGGTCACAACACCTGACCTGAATTTGCTCTCAAAATGCCCTTGCCACAAACCAACAAAAAAGAAAAAGCCTGGGAAACCAAAGGTGAAATGGTCACTCTTCTCCAGTGAAATCCTTGAGGAATTTAGTTACTCCCTTTAGGAGAACAAGGAATTCACACAAAAAGATCAATACCCAAATGTCATGCACAAAATCCGTGGGAGCTGTTGAATACAGAAGTTTTGTGAAGCACTCACTTGCATAGGAAAGCCCCACATTTTGTGACAGCCAGCAGAAGATGAGAAAGAGACCCTTGATAGGAAAAATATGATTAAAAAAATCAGCATGCCATGAAAACAAGTATAAATACACATTAAATTACATGAGTGAAGTGTGTTTTCTTTAGTATACATGCCATTTTTTATTAATTCATACACTAAGTGCTAAGGTGTTTTCTAATGCCATTAGGTGGTGCTTTCAGTAAGTAATGGAATAAATAGTTCTTGCGTGGTTTTCTTCTGCATTGTGTTCTCGTTTTCTTAAGTAAAAGGAAACTGAAGCAAAACACCACAGGTGCCTACTCCTTCTGAAGCCCAGTGCCCTAGCACAAAGCTGTGCATCACGTTTCTGAAGCACTCTGGCTCCCCTCGGGTGTGATAAACTGCACTTTGGGCACGATGAGTGAGGAGTTGGTTCTCCTCATGGAGTTGCTCCTCCGAATGGAGTTGTTTCTCCTCATGGAGTTGCGCTTCCTCAGGGAGTTTTGGTGGGACAGCTCGCTCTTCTGCAGGGTCTGGATGAGGATGGAGGGCTTCTCATCGAGCTCCCGGGCACTGCAGCGTGGTGCAGCCACTTTGACGGTGTTGCCGAATTTGGAGTAGTCGACAGCATACACGCCTTCCTCCTCCGTGACAATGGGCACGAAGCGGTGACCCCAGAGGATCTCCTCTGCCACGTAGGAGGTTCTTGCCTGTGTTGTGATACCCGTGGTTTCTACGACCCCTTCCAGTATCACAATAAGCTCCAGGTCCTGGAGCGCCAGGTCGGAAGCAGAGATATCATAAAGAGGACTCCGCTTGTCAATGACATGACAAATGATCAAGGGAGCCACCAGGAAAATGTTGTTGCTTTCGATGGGGTTATCCACGGGGATATCCACCTGGTGAATGGGTATGACTTCTCCTTCAGGGGTCATGGTCTTCCTCACGACCTGGATTCTCACTGAGGCGCTGATGATCATGCTCTTCCTCAGGTCCCCCACGCGGAACATGAAGCAGAGCTTGCCGTTGCGGACAGCGATGACTGCCTGCCGGCTGAAGATCAGCGTCTCGGCCCGCCGGTGAGCCTGTGCCGTCTTCATGAAGATGCAGCCCAGCATGACGGCGTTGATGATCAGCCCCACAATGTTCTGCAGGATCAGGACCGTGATGGCCAGGGGACACTCCTCAGTCATCATCCTGCCCCCAAAGCCAATGGTCACCTGGACTTCGATGGAGAAGAGGAAAGCGGATGTGAAAGACCTGTAGGGAAGATTGCACCCAGTTAACTCTCAGGACACGGAGCACACACTGAGAAGCTATTAACAAGTACTTCCAGAAACAAACTTAAGGACATGTTTGTATGGCTCTAGTACACATAAGCCTCCTGTTAACACCAGCCAAAGCATTGCATGAGCCTGAGCTCAGAGCCTGAGCTCCTCAAAGACCATCTGGGTGACCTTGAGTAGCTCAGGGAATCTCTGTCCAGGAGCACAGGCTGCCCACTGGCTTAGTGAACAGCTCTGGAACAGCTGGGCTTTCCACCTTCTCCATCCCATGAAGCCCTTGGTGGAGAAAGGTAGTTTTGGCAAGCATGGGCAATCAGCTGGCACACGGAGATCCTTCCACCAGCCTGTGCAGGGAAAGGAAACAGGGAAAACTACAGCACTTCACTCATGCTACCTGAATTGTGACCCAGAATTTCCTGGTGGAGGAAAAGGGGCTTTCCCAGATTTGTGACACTTCCCAAACCCTTGCTCGCCTTATCAGTGAGCAGGATGAGGCTGCAGAGAGAGGCCAGTGGCCCCCAGATGCCCCCTGCACACCCTGGAAGCAGGACAGTGCTGTGACCCAGGGCTTGGGTTCAGCTCACTGCCAGGGCTAGACCAGCTGGAAAATTTCAACACAGAAGTGGGATGGAGAAGTGTGGGTTTAAGTTAAATACCCTAAAATGCTATGGTGCTGGACATCAGCAAATGCTGTCCACAAACTTCCCAAAATACATTATTTATAGTAGCCACAAAGTCATATCCCTTGTATATATCAGGATCCTTAACTTCCTTTCATATTTATTTATTCCTTTATTCCTTCCAGATACATCCTTCCAGTGTAATACAACAAATCTGAAGCATCCAATGCTTAACAGGGCCATACCAGTAGAAAATATATCCTGCCCATGAAGATGGGTCTAAATAGTTCATTGTCTTTCCTTTGCTTTTCAATTAATCTGATTTTAATTTTTTTTTCTTTTCTAGCCATATTTTCACTGGGGTATCGAAGCCACATTTAAATAGCATAGGCAATATCAAGGATAATTTTCTGGGCAATAAGAAAGTCCATCTTTGAGAAAACCAGCCAGTCTCTGCACAGGTATCTTTGAAATAACTTTCTTGTTTTGCCTTTTCTATTCTTAATCACTAACAAATTCCTTTGTATTGAGGGGGTTTATTTTGTATTTCATTCTGAAGAAATCAGGGACAAAGGAGTTACTTAATAGAATCCATGGAATGATTTCTTATAATCATGAATATTCACTTATTTGCAGAATGCAGCTTCTGGATTCAATTTCAGTCAGCTCAATTTAGCTTAAAACTCTGTCCAGTAAGTAGTCTGACTTCCCTTAGCAACACCCTTCTTTAAAAAAAAGAAAAAAAATTCCATCTTTTTAACAGTGGAAGTAAGTGAAAGAGCAAGTTTGGAAAGCATTTTAACCATGTGAAATGGGAGAGAGAAAGTGCAAATCACACTGTTCCCAGGTCCTTCCCCTCAGAGCTGTGTAGCAGATTTCCATTTTAGATAATGTTTGCTTTCTGTGGCAAAGAGATGTAAAGCTTAGAAATTTCTGCAGTACTTTGTAAAATGAAAGGGCTGTGCAAGCTCTAGGCACTGGTTAAAATTTACAAAGCCAGGTTTTCCTGTAAATAGGTGATGGCACCCACCCAAGAAGCTCTCCTGAAATATCTGTGGGCCTAAATCTCCGGGAAGAAGGCTAAAAATTTTTTGTCATGATCATGTCACATTCCAATACCAGAAGTATTTTATACCCAAAAACTTGCCATTCTTAAAGATGTCAGCAATCACATCATTACTTCATGACTTTGACCAAAGGGGTCACCAGATTTCCCTAGGAAAGGAAGAGTTTTCTCATGGCTTGGACATGGGCACTGGAGCAGCTGTTGCCTGGACACCCAAGAGGGAGGGGTGTGTGTTCTTTGGCATGGGCTAAACCTGAAATTGTATTGATTCATTCATTTTGTTTCCAAGCAGACATCCTGGAGATCCACAGGCAGCTATGGAGAGGGAACAGGGGCAGAGTCCTGGCTGTGGATGTGGCATGAAGCCCTTGGCCCCCAGCTCAGGATCTGCAGGGTGACACAGCAGCCATGCTGAGGGAGCCACCAGCCACACACAGGGATGTCCCCTCAGCTGACCCTGGAGAGCTGCAGGGTTGTAGCTGTTCACTAATTCCGGTTGGACAGATCCCACAAATCCCAGAAATGCTGGGGGTAACGATCCTGCGGGTGCAAGCTGGGTCATTACATCTCATTTCAGAGGACACTGCTTGTGGCCAGACATCGGAAAATAAACAAGACAGCAACCCCTGCTCCAATTCCCCCTAGCCTGGTGAAGGGAAGCTTGGGAAAATCCCCTCTTCTTTTACCTTGGAAAACCCCCATTTAGCAAAAAAACTGTCAAAACAAAGGGAGAATTAAATCTCTGCTACTTCAGGTGCCAGACAGAAAGGCCCTTTAGACTTGGTGAGGTACCTCAAAACTTTCTGGAAGGGAGAAAAAGGAAGTGGATTCACTGATACCTCAGAGAACCCTGCAGCACCCAGACCCCCACAGCATTGCAATGTGTAGAGGCAGATGATCTGGGGCAGCCTGGTGGTACAGAACCACCAGGTTCTATCTAAAAAACTAGTGTTAAAAAAGCAGATTTAATTGATGAGATCTTTAGGTTATCTTACAGCTTACCCCACTTCTAATTCACAGTCTTCTCTTCCACGTATGTTTGTGTCAGCTTATCAGTGCCCTGACAATTGTCATGGCTTTGGGGACACTTCACCAGGTGATATTTAATCCAGTCACCCCTTAAGCTTTCACTGTCTGACACAAATGCACAGTGTGGAAAGTGTTCCTCTGTCCAACTGCTGGCCTATGGGTTCACCAAGATATTTTGAAGCCCCACATATTTAACACTCTCCTGAGAGTCATCTCAAAACACACTCAGTTTTGTCCTAAGTGACACATTCCTGGCACCTCTGACTGGTGTCCTGCCTGACACCAGGGCTGGTTCCCTGCCTCTCGGGCACTGCTCTGGAGGTAGCACCTGGCCAACGCGGCGCTGGGGATGCTCCCGCTGCCGTAGACAACGTTACAATACATATAACACATACCCACTCTTGCAGCAGGCTCTTATCTCGACAGGCAATCGAGTTACCCACAGAGTGTGGAGACACATGAAAAGCAGCAGGTCTCCCTCTCTTTCAGATCCTGTAAGGAATCAAAGACATCTACAGTACAGTATTTTCCAAGCCCAGGAGGCTTGCTGAATTTACGCAGTCTAGAGGAAAACACTGCACTTTTCAGCTGTCTCAACCAAACCCAACAGTTCATGTAAACCAAAAGCTGCACTTCAGACAATGCCAGGACAGCTGGGAGCTCTGTCCCCGCCCTTCCTTCATCCCACCAAACTCTACTTTACCTGACACACGTCACGCACGGCGTCCACTTCGTGCTGTTCAAAGGGTTTTCTGTGCTCGGGTCCATGTCGCCATGGGCAAAGGCCACCAGCCACCACATCATGGCAAAGAGCAGCCAGCTGCACAGGAAGGACATGGTAAAGATGACCAGAGTGTGACGCCATTTCAGGTCCACCAGGGTGGTGAAGATGTCCTGCAGGAATCGTCCCTGCTCACGGATGTTCTTGTGGGCCAGGTTGCAGGCACCGTTCTTGGCGATGAAGCGGGCTTTGCGAGGGCGGTCGCGGATGCGCGGCTTGCGCAGGTTCTCGGCAGCAATCCGTGCCAGCACATACTCTTCAGGGATGATACTCTTGCGAGCCAACATCTTCCTGCCACCATAGTCCACTCAGCAAGATGCAAAATGGGGGGTGGTCCTGCTAGCAAGTATCTGCAGGGCTTGCTTTACCCTGAAAAAAGAGTGAACCTGGTCAGAGTTGTCACCTGCGCAAGAAGCCCCGATTAAGGTACCCCACTACATTAAATGCTGGTTTTACAGTGCCCTCTCTCTCAGACCACCATTTTTATATGAGCAGTTGGTATCAGCTCGTAGCAGATATGAAAGATGCTATCTGGAGACTCCTTGCAGGAAGGGAGGTTGCACAGCAGTCTCACAAAGTCGCTGTAAAGTACCGTGACAGACACCAGCTCGGTTCCTCAGGCTGTTTCTCCGTGAGACAGCAGTGCTCAGATGCGTGACCGGAACACGAAGCACTAAGTTATTCGCATCCTTCAGGACCTGAAGAATCAGACGTCTGTGGTTGGAGTCGAAGTTAGTCTGTCGGGAGCCCCTGCCTCGTCCCCCTAGAGCATCACAAGAAGGAACTGAGCTGGAGGCGCCGCAGGCGGGGAACGGGACTCCTCGGAGCAAGCAGTCGCATTTTTCCTCGCAGCTCTCTTTCCCTTCCGGGATCAGGCGGGGAAACCCTCCCTCTATTCCCAAACTTTGTTCCCAAACGGGTGACAGAACAAACCCACGGAAAGCACGGCACCCCGGTGGCTGGGCCGTCCCACCGGGGGAGGGCAGGGCTGCCTGACCCCCCGGCGCCTCGCAGGGTGCCCCCGCCCCTGGCCGCCATTCACCGCAGAACTGGGCGGGACGCGGCCGGGCCGGGCGGAGCGGGGCTCGGGCTCGGGCTCGGGATGCAGGGCCGGGGCTCGGAGCGGCTGTCAGGATGCGGAGCACGGGCGCACACGCTCCCTGCGCTGCGCGGTGCCTGTGGACGATGGGTTGAGGGGGGTTTAGGCAGGTTCCATCCCATTTAACAGCGGGACGAGGTGCTAACGCTGCTGGTCTGTGCCAGTTACCCACAGCTGCGCGCCTGCTTACTTCCCCCGGCAAGCCAAGAGTTGTGCCTTCCTAACTTTTCTCGAATCTGGCTGAGGCAGAGGAAGCCAGGCTTGTGCGTAAGTGTTTGGGGGACCAAAGCCAGAATCTCATTACCTTTTCATCATTGGATAAACTTAATTACCTGTCTCTGCAAGAAAGGAAGGAAAACATTTATTTTCATGGGTCACAGCTCTTGCTAAGCAGCGTCAGGCCCGTTGTAATGGTCAGCTGGGAAATGGGCACTGGCAGATGAGGATTTGTATTTGGGATGGGTGTAGGAAGAATTACGTACAATGACAACCTCTCCTCCACCTCCCCAGTGACATCTCTGAAGTTCTTTCTCTTTCCCACTGGTTGAGGTTAACAATTTTGGCCCATTTGTTTAATGGAAACTAGCATTCTTGGAAATTGCAGCTTTTTTTTTTTTTTTTTTTTTTTTTTTTTTTTTGTCCTGAAGTCTTAGGGTTTGTAATGGGAAGAATAAACAGTGCATCAACTTTATGAAAATATCTACATTCAGATTTTAATGAAGGAAAGTGCAGAGATATTGTCAGATTAACTCTCTTGTATCCAAGGAGTGAGAGAGAGAGAGAGAGTGTGTGTGTGTGTGTGTGTGTGTGTGTGCAGTAAGGAGGTTCCAAACTTTTCTGTGTATCACTCAAGTGAATCACCTCTAAGGTATAAAATTTCCACAGAACAAAATACCTCACTCCTCTCTGTAAATTAGGGAAAAGCTCGACAGGGCTGGTGCAATCAGGAAGGTTTTAAGCATACTCAGGCTTGGAAAAACTGAGAAGGCACATTTGACAGGCAGTATAATCCTCAGCTTGAAGATATCCACCCTGCTGAACACATGCACGTGCTCAACTTTAAATAGATGAGTGGTTCCTGGAAACTTCTCCAGCACTGGCCTTTGCTAATACCACATACTCAGTAGCCAGAGGAGAGACAGACACAAAGCCCCAGTCATATTAGGCAATTAGCTAAATATTTATGTGTGAAATTAACTTTAGGCAGATGGGAAGCTGAAAAATCAGGGTCTAAGCCAAATGCCTAACCAGACTCTAAGTACAAACACATAAAATCACTTGGGTGGGTATCTGCAGGGTCAGCATTGTTGGTTTGTGGCACTTCTTGGGCCGGGCTTGGAGAACTTGGGGAATTAATCCTTCTACTAATGAGGTGGCAGAGACAGCTCTAGAGGGGCTGACTCATTTGTTTCATGCAGCCCTAAAAGTGTATCTCACTTGGATGTAACTATTGGAAATAACTGATTTAATACCAGTTCCCTTTCCCTTTTTCCCCTTTCCCTTTTTCCCTTTTCCTTATTCTCTTCCTCTGCCCTTCTCCCATTTAGCTCCTGTGAAGTATTTGTTCTGTTCTAGGGCTAGAAATAAGATTGGTGTTCCTCAGTACAGCTGCTAGGTGCAACTCAAAAAACAAAAACCAACTGTCTGAGAACTGCATGGAACACTTTCCACCCCTCACTTCTTCATGAGATCCTTGAATTGTATGACTTTGCTTCTGACACAAATTAGCTCATGCCACATGCCCAGTTGCACAGTTTCCTCTGAAGTCGGGGACACAGAAACACCAAGAAATGTTGTTTTATTTACTTGCCACTTCAGAACATAAACCCATGTGTGTGGCTGTTATCAGCCTCATCCCTTCTCACCCAGCCCCTCAAGCTGCTGCTGCGCTCCCCACCCCATCTCTGCTGGTAGTGAGTGCAACTGTGTGACATATAGTTAGTGTGTGGATTAGCAGCTAGTTTAGAAAAATGGATCAATCATCTTTGAGGGCAGATGGGAGCAAGGAGTGACATTCCTCGAGCTACTCAAGTGGAACAGAAACTGCTGCCAGCGCTGGCACTATCAGGAGTTCCCTGTGAGCTCTCAGGCCCACGTGTTCCCCACTAACCTGCTGGAGGTTTCCTCCCCCTTAACTGGGCACCATGCAGAGGCTGAAATTCTTGTAGCTGAGATAGGAAAGGATCCATCAAACACACACAAATATCCTGGCACAGCCCCAGTATGGCTGAACAAAAGTTATGATCCTTTCACCCACCATCACACATTGCAGGAAAAGTGCTTATCTTTTCCTCTCTGCCTGTTCAATACTGGAAGAGATGCCTTGCTCCTCACTTCTATTGGAGATGAGTTTTGAGGAAGCCTGCTGGGCCATGACCACCGGGATGTGAGGATCAGGAGCTCTAGCCATGACTCTGAGCACAGAATCCATTTCTCCAAGTTCCAGTCTATGAATATGCTCTGGAGAGTGACAGCTGCTAAAACTCTTCCCCTCTGACCTTTTAAATACTTGCTTGGTTGTCACATGCAAACTTCAGTCTGAGATTTAGTTAATAGCTGGGAAAATCTCCTAAAACGTCTCCTAACCCATATGGTAAGGAACAGAGTGTCTGAGTGTTGTGAACACAGCCTTTTCAGGAAAAAAAAGATCAGAATTGATGGCAGTTTTAGGTCCAGTTTTCTTATGGGCCTTCATGTGTCTCCTTCTTCCTGTTTCATTCCCCTCCACCCACAAGCATTACTGATATTATGGTAAATATCACTTTACAATTATGCCTATCTAAAAATCAGGATTAAATAATGCGCTTAGACATGAATCTGAAATTTCCACATTATAGCCCTGTCCAGCCCTTTCAGAAAATCCTGCTTTGTAATAAGTTTTGTTTGAAATTCTAATCTTAGCTTAGAGATAGGATGACTTTGCAGGCGTCCAGAGATGTCATGCACTTAGAGCAAGGCTTCCACAGAGACACAAAGCTGATAAGCCATATTCGGACAGCGTGGGTGAACTCTTCCCTACATGAGCTGGCAGGACATCCATCAAACATGCAAGAGCAGAAACTGCAAACTAAGGGCATCTGTTACCCTGAACTAGCTCTTTCTCCCCCCATTTCATACAAGAGCAGCAGGACAAAAATAGTTTTTGTCATCAGAGTACATGTAACTAGTGCCCCTTGTCCAGTTGCATAGTGAAGTTTGTTCATCACGTGTCTTTTCCTGGAGTTTATCTTAAGGCTCTGGGAAGAGCAACCCCAGTTTGGGACTGTTTCCTTGTCTCCCCATGCCATAGTTTATGGGAAAGCTGTAAATCAGTTTCTAAGTGGGTTGAACATGGTTACAGTGAATCTCTAGCTGTGTTCCTAGAGTGTGGTGTCCCTTAGGTGCTTCCCCTCCCTGGCTCACTGGCTTTTTCAGGGTTAAATTAAAATTATGCCAGTGACAGAAGAGGGATGCCATGTCTCACCTTCAGATCTTATCACACAATATCTGACAACTCAAAGTCCTCAAATCTCAGATGCTCTGGTGGGACATGAAGAAATAGATGGCCCCAAATCTGAATGATTCAGCCGTGAAAATCTGCAGTACTCAGAGATTCTTAGGCTCCCACCTTCCTGCCTCTGATGGAGGAGTCATATTGCTGAAAGACTAAGGACCTAATGTGGCTGGTAGAATAAAAACACATATAACCATTGAATATGGAAGATTATGCTGCCTTGGGGCATCTGTAGCTGTGCTCTTGAAGAGTGGAGGTTCTGGACCATGTCATTTACACGAAGCTGCATTAGTTCCTTAGTTACATGGTTAAATATTTTATTGCACATTGAAGTGATATTTATGGATATAGCCCGAAAATCCTGAAATAAATTAAATGGAGAGTTAAGAAATGTCATGGTAATAGCTATGAGGAACTCTTCTGGGCAGTCTTAGCTGGGACTGTTCATTACTTATACCTTTAATCCAAAGGTTGTATAACCATGTAATGTATTTATGTATAAAGCAGACTAATATACATACATGGGAATGAATAGCAGCGGCCACTGAAATGTGCAGTGTGTTGGATGCCGTATTATTATATAACAGATCATGGGATGAAAATCCCTATGTTCCATGAAAATGAAAGGAGGCATCTTGCACATGTTGAAGGACAATTACACCTAATAGAAACCAAGTAAAATTACATTTTAAATAATTGCTTGTTTATGGTGTTCAGAATGTGGTATATTATATTAGAGAAATGAGCAGCGCCTGCCAGGAGTGTCTCTTCTGTTTCCATGGGTAATATCTAACAGCAGACAAATGCTATCAATAATGAATAATTAATAGTAACTGTAGTAAATAGATTTTCTAAAAACCTCTCTTCTCTTGACAGATTACACCTGGAAGTTTCTTGGCTTCATTCAAGCCAATACTTTAAGCTGTGCTGCCAAAACAAAACAGCATCAGCAAGTTGCTAATTTGTACAAGTCAGCACACTTCTGCCTCACAACAACTTTTTCATCATTTGAATACCTGATAGTCTTTCCCTACAGTTCTGCACAGAGGTCAATTCTAGTGGAGAAAAAACAGAGCAGTGAAAAAAAACAATGTGGAAATGATCGGGATGTTCGCATGGCAACGAATAATTTGATTTACAGTTTTGTTTTCAGACTTTTCTTAGTAGTCTCTTAGTTTTGTCTCTAAAAGGATTTAGTTTCCAAAGAAACTGAGGAGTTCTTCACACGCCACCATGGAATTCAAGACTAAGGACCTAATGTGGCTGGTAGAATAAAAACACATATAACCATTGAATATGGAAGATTATGCTGCCTTGGGGCATCTGTAGCTGTGCTCTTGAAGAGTGGAGGTTCTGGACCATGTCATTTACACGAAGCTGCATTAGTTCCTTAGTTACATGGTTAAATATTTTATTGCACATTGAAGTGATATTTATGGATATAGCCCGAAAATCCTGAAATAAATTAAATGGAGAGTTAAGAAATGTCATGGTAATAGCTATGAGGAACTCTTCTGGGCAGTCTTAGCTGGGACTGTTCATTACTTATACCTTTAATCCAAAGGTTGTATAACCATGTAATGTATTTATGTATAAAGCAGACTAATATACATACATGGGAATGAATAGCAGCGGCCACTGAAATGTGCAGTGTGTTGGATGCCGTATTATTATATAACAGATCATGTGATGAAAATCCCCATGTTCCATGAAAATGAAAGGAGGCATCTTGCACATGTTGAAGGACAATTACACTTAATAGAAACCAAGTAAAATTACATTTTAAATAATTGCTTGTTTATGGTGTTCAGAATGTGGTATATTATATTAGAGAAATGAGCAGCGCCTGCCAGGAGTGTCTCTTCTGTTTCCATGGGTAATATCTAACAGCAGACAAATGCTATCAATAGTGAATAATTAATAGTAACTGTAGTAAATAGATTTTCTAAAAACCTCTCTTCTCTTGACAGATTACACCTGGAAGTTTCTTGGCTTCATTCAAGCCAATACTTTAAGCTGTGCTGCCAAAACAAAACAGCATCAGCAAGTTGCTAATTTGTACAAGTCAGCACACTTCTGCCTCACAACAATTTTTTCATCATTTGAATACCTGATAGTCTTTCCCTACAGTTCTACACAGAGGTCAATTCTAGTGGAGAAAAAACAGAGCAGTGAAAAAAACCAATGTGGAAATGATAGGGATGTTCGCATGGCAACGAATAATTTGATTTACAGTTTTGTTTTCAGACTTTTCTTAGTAGTCTCTTAGTTTTGTCTCTGAAAGGATTTAGTTTCCAAAGAAACTGAGGAGTTCTTCACACGCCACCATGGAATTCATATCAGAGAATTTGCATAACATATTTTGATTTTAAATAAGGCTTTCAAAAGATGCTACTTGAGGATGCAAATATGCAGAGTTAATTGTTGCTTTTAATCACATTTATTGGGAGAATCTTTGCTCCAGAGAGGTTTTTACAAGTGGCACTGTGGTTTCAGTGGATATTTTAGAGTTGATTTTGACTGGCAGTTTCACACTGAGGACATGGGGTTATAGTGCTTCCAAGGGGAATATACGCCAACTTCTGACATGGGATAAGGGAAACATGATAATGAAGACATGGCCCCTGTCAACAGCTTTTTTTATAAAGGTAGTTGTTGACTCAAGTTATATCTCCATTTATTTTTTTGATAAAATATGTACAAGCATTCATGTAAAATGCTCGTGTGAGATTTCCTTCAGCTTTTCATGATGCATTAACAAAATTGCCTGTGAATGTATTGACATCTTTACACAATAAAGCACAGCAGTCCATTGCTTTGGGAAGCAAAAAGAACACACTCAATTAAATGAAACAACTTATTGTACAAGGAGTTTTTACTACTTGACAACATTTGAAATTGTATTTCTATTTTAAGAAAACACAATTCAAACTTATTGCTCTTTGCAGAGGTTTTATATGTAATGAGATGCAAACTTCTTTGGGCTATGTTCCTGTTGGTACTAATTGAGTTCCCTGGAGGTGTATGAATTTATAGCAGAGGTGTTCTGCTATAACAAACCTAAAAGAGGCTTGTCCAAGTGCTTGAAAAGCGTTGGAGAATATATTCTTTCAGCTGACTGATACAGCTGGGAAAAGCAAGCACACTCCTGCAAATAAAGAGCTTTTTCAGGTCTGCAGTGAGACTGGAACTTATAAGCACTTAAGATACCTCTTGTATGTATCACTTGGCCTAACGAAGCGGAGATCTCTCCCTGCAGAGACTTTGCCTGGCTTATGCCCCTGGCTTAACAGATCTATCCCAAACTGCTCAGGGGAAGTTCTAGTGTTTCCTAGCATGATTAAGTTTGGGCTCAGTAGAGGTTGTATGGGATATTTCTACTTTAGAAGAAGCAGGGATGAGCTATCATGAGCTGTGATGAGTTTGATGAAAGGCCACATACAGGAAGGGAGCAGTTTGATCTATGTCAGCCCTTAGACCTGGCAGAATAAGGAGCAGCCAGAGATACAAGCAGAAGCCTCAAAGGTCTATGACACAAGGAGATGGTGAAGAAAAAAGAGCAAGGAGGCTGTGGAAGAGAAGAAGGGCCTACCAGGAGAAGAGGCAGTGTGACAAGAATCAAAGAAACAGTCTTCAGCTGATATTTCCTTTACTGTGCATGTGACAGCCTTAGGAAACGGCTCCCAAACAGGACACACTTCAGACCTTTACATGAAATCAAAAGAAATTTGTTTCAAAGATTTCGTCCCTTCTGCAGCCTTTTCAGTAACAAAACAGCTGTGCAACCATTGGCATCACCCTCCTCCTTTAGAGGAAAACACAAAAAATGTTCAGCCTAAGCCCTTGGGAGTCTGTACCATCATGTGGACAGCAGCTGTAACAGGAGATCTCCTGTGTCTGCAGCAGGTGGTTTATGTTTGTTATCTTGTAAGATTTGTGTATCTCGATTAGGATTAATTCTTTAGAAATGGGATTGTGCTTTTAAACCGGCTGGGCAGCAGTGGGACCCACTGCAGCAGTCACTCAACGCTTCAGCAGTGGTGAGTCTAACACTGGGGCCAATATTCCTGCACTCCTCCCTCCAAACGAATGGAGCATGATGAGGTTCTCTCACCCCATCCTGTGTCCCTTTTCTCACATATCTATTTTCTTTTCCACCTGTTCAAACAGCAGAGTTCACTTCTAAAGCCAGGGGTGAGCAAAGAAGGTGCATCTCACACCCGTAATGGCTCTGGGACAAACCTAAGAGAAAAGAGGTGCTAATTATTGGCCCCTCTTAAGTATTACAAGACACAGTCCCAGGCCCATGGCAACCCTTTAATACAATGGGAACAGGGATCTCATTGAAGTGGCTGGCACCACTTAAATCAGGATTACATTGTTATCAAAGACACACAGATCAACAAAACTTTTTGTGACCCTTCAGTCTGACAGCATGGAATCCAATTATCCAATTATCTTTTCACTGAAGACAAATTTAATCAAGAATAATTTTGGCCTTTTGGCTGTGAAATTTGGATAACAATATGTACTTCTGCTGCAAGCATCTGTTTCTTTAAAATGTATTTTATTTGAATGACAAAGGTCAGCATGGGGAATTAATCCAGAAAAGAAGAAAAATGCTTTCACAGTGGTAGACAGGGAAATCACAGAAGTACTTCCCCTCATAAAATGTTCAAGACTGAGCTCTTTTGTTTAGTTGTGTCACACAGCTTTTATTTTCAATAATTCAGAGAAAATAAAAATTTCCAAAAATCAATTTTAAAAGATAAACCACTGTATCATTTTTTACACTGCAAGACTAAATGAAAGCCCAGTTTCAAATCCTACAACTTCTCCAAAATGATTGGGGTTTTGGGGGGAAAGGTGGGAGGGGCAAATGCTGAGCCTTAGGTTATTTTAATGCACTATAAATAGGCTTAAGTGCACTTAGTGTTCTTCCTAAATGTTGTAGCAGCAGGTGAATAAGAATCACCTTGAATATTACCAGTGAAGCTGATCTCTCAAGCTGTACCTCTGAAAATATGCCTGTGAAACTCCTTCTGGGTGTTTACTGCCCATGGGTCAGTATCAAACTATGTGCGAAAGTCAGGTGCAGGCAACCTTTGCAAAGCTGCCTGATGTAAATATATGTCTAACTTCATCTACATTCTTGAGGATATAGCACTAATTTGAAAATCACACCTCCTTGCATTAGGTCTGATTTAGAGGTAGGCCACAAATATATAAAGGAAAATAAAAGTTGTCCCCAAATTGAACTTGAAGGACTAAAGACATATAAAACAATTAATGGTTGGCTAATTACATGCCATTTTAAGAAGAATATTTTAGTAGACATGATTAAAGGATTGGCTATTATCAAGTTTATAAATTCAGATAAATTTTAATACAAAGTCTTGAGATACTGTACAAAATTCCTCTGCAAGCCTATCAAAGCATGCATAATCATAGAATGATTTGAATCTTTAGTGAAAGTTGGAAGAATGAATATGGATTTAAGAACTGACTGTACGAATAAACCATTGTTGCACTGAAAATAGTTCTGTCATGACTGAAGTGTGTTTACTAAAGTGAAGGGCAGGAAGAATGTCCTTATTCCTGATGAAATTCCTTTCCCTTATTCACTGCCGCTCTGCTACAACTTGGAGAGCAAAGTTTATGCCTTTGGAATGCAGCAGATTGCCCCAAGTGTTATGGGCTTGGATGTTTTTCCTAATTTTTCTCTCTGGGGACAGAATGCATCTGGGGAACCTCTTGCTTCCTTGACGAACTGCACGATTTGATTGCTGGTTTCAGCATAACATATGCAGTTTATAAGATCAGTGCATTCTTTTTCTCTCTTTAAACAAAAATAAAGTCAATAAAAAGTCTAAGGAAAATGCCAAATTCTCAGGAAGTAAAAAGTTCTCCCTCCACGTGTGCATGTGTGTGTGTGTGTGTGTGTGTGAAGTTTAATAGCTTTGAATAAGTGACATTTTTATTGCTTCAAGGCATACATACATTGTAATAGGCTTTATTATTTTGAAAGATGGAAGTGTGAAGAAAGAAGCTCTAAAAAACAAAACAAAACAAAAAAGATAAAAGTGATATTACACTGAGTAGAAAATATTTGCATTTCTTCTGTTTAAAAACAAGCTGTTAAAATGCATTGTGTGGCTGTTCACATGTCAGCCCGGACAAAGGAAGCAAAGATGCCATCTTCCTGGGAAAGCAGGTTCTCAGGAGTATCGTATTCCAGAATGTTCCCTCGCTTCATGACGATGACCAGGTCTGCAGTGAGGATGGTGTGAACCCGGTGCTGCCACGAAGAAGAGCAAACAGGTTTTCATTTGGATAATTCTCTCTAATGGGCCTCATGCAAGGCAAACCTCATCAGGGAAAGGCTGTCCTTGTTTACAGCAATATTTGGAATAGATCCTTTTACTTTAATCTGAAGAGTTCTTCAATTATTTTACAGCCTTTGCCACCAAGCCTGAAAATACTTAAGCATGAACTTCACTTTTTGCCATTATGGACAACACAGCTGTTGGAATAAATCCTATGGCACCACTGAAATACATCTTCCCCTGTGGGAAATAGGTATGAGAAGCATCCTGCACTGTCAAGTGGCTTAGCATCCTGCTCTGCTCCTTGTTCTCTGCACCCCAGCAGTCTGCTCTCCATCTACCTCGGGGCATTCCTGGGCTATTGCCTTCTGTAAATCCCTCTGAGATTTAATTTGAGCGTATTCCAGGCAACAGTTTAATCCCATAGGCTACAGGTTTGAAACCAGTTTAAGCTTAATTTCAAGGCCATATGAATACAGTCAGGTATAGATGGGATGAAGTCTTAAAGGTGTGATATTTAATTGAAAAGGTTGAAACTCAGAGATCACTTTGTAGGTTGCATTCCCTTGACATGGTAGTTTCAATGTCAGCTGCATGTCTAAGATTTACATATGATCCACATAAATAGTCATGAAATTAAATAAACCCAGGAACCACACAAGAAACACCTTTTTGCACTGTCCTCTCAGAAGCTGTGCAGTAGAAAGGAAGCAGAGTGAAAGGAAACTAAAGAGGTGAAAATAACTACCAAAGAGCCAGAAGTCCTGCGAACAGTGTGGACTGAGAGAGTCTACTTGTGAGTCTTCACCAAAGTGGTGAACAGGCCGTCCTCTTTGAGGAGTAAGTTTGAGGCAGTGTCACATTCAACTAGAAAGCCCTCAGAAAGGACTAGGACAATACTGGCATCCAAGATGTGAGACACACGATGCTGGAAAAAAGAACAGAAAAACAGGTGGATGAAGGAAAGATCAGCTGTAAGGGAGGAAAGGAAGGAATGAAGCCAGCTCCATGAGGAAAGCTAAATATTAATGTGTGCTGTTTCACTTGAGACACTGATTTTGGAAAGGCAAAGCTAAAGAAAAGTGAGATTCCAGCCAGAAGGACAATAAGCATGGAACTGAAGGACAACAATCTCACCACCAGAATCTTCAGCATTTACACAGCCAAGAACCTTGGAGCACATTGTAAATGGGCTGGGTTAAGTGGCTTGCTTGACACAAACTACTCGATGACAGGCTTGAAACCAGAGTCCAGGAGGCCTGACTGTAATCTCTAACCACAGGACTCCAGATTCCAGACAAGGCAAATGAAACAGCTGTTGAAACACGTATTAACCTCATGGAAAAAACCTCTGTTTGTTGACTAATGCTGCTGCCACAGGCGGAAATATTCTTAAAGGTGTCCACCATATCTCTATGCACAGGTATGTATGAAACATGTATGGATATAGGGAACTTCTGAGCACTAGAAGTGGCAGGAAAATGGGAAAGAACATCATAAACCCCTAGCTGAAAATATATTATTCTGGGGGGTAATTCCCATTGACTCTGATGCTTTAAGTTTTAGCTTTCATATATTCCAGATTCTGTACTGCCTCGGTGTGTAACTCTGAACTTCATATAAAGTATTAGCAAGTTCTCTTCACAGTTTAGCCTGACGAAACAATCCTTTTCCAGCCTGAAAAGTAAGGACACCGTTGCAGCTTCAGGCCCCAAAAGTACAAACAATAGTGAATTGAGGAGAGCAATCTGGGAGGATGGAACTGCATAACCTCAAGCTGTTACTGGACAATTAACCCAAATATGTAAATGGACCAAAACTTATAAAAGTGTGAAAACTTGTGACATGATGTCCATCTTGGGTAGAGCCATGTACAGGCTCTTGTACTGCTCATGGTGTATCCTTTGAAGGCCTTTTTAATAAATATCTATCCTATTCTTTAACACTGTCTAGCCTCTGGTAGCCTCTTTAGGCATCAATTCCAGTTTTTAAAACTTTTATTGTAAACCCAGCCTTTTATTCCAAAAGAGAGGAAAGATAACCCAGCTTGAGAAACCACATCAAGAATATTATGAAATCTCAACTCATAAATTTGTGCTGTGTTTGTAGGCACTAGCACAAGAGTGCCTATAGAGCAAGCCTTCAGAGGCAAAATTCAAACCTAGATATTGATGCTACTTTCAGTAATGGTTCAAACCATGTGTTTGCTTTCAATTTTTAGTGAGAATGACTTCAAATTTTGTTTGAGACAGTGCAGATGCTGAAGTTCCCTGTAAAGTCTTTGTTCAGATCCAAGTGTTTCAGTTTGATAGCAAGACGGCATTTACTGCAAAATTTCAGGTTGATAGTAGATGTCTGACTTGTTCTGGTATCATGGGAATATTCTGGCATCGTGGTTTAGTTCTATTTTGTGATGCTTTTAGTTTTATGTCGTGATGTTTAACTGGTGAAGGGCAAGGTTAACTGCCTGAGGAATGAGGAAAAAAGAGCTTTTTCTGGCTTAATACTTACCGCTATTGTAACAACAGTGCGGTCAGCAAAGGCAGTCATCACAACCTTCTGCAAGATGTTTTCCTGTCAGAGGAAAAGGCTCACTCCAGTTACTTCATCCTGTTACATTCTAATTCATGTGTTTTTAAGCGTATTCCACACTATCTCTTTCCCAGCAGGGAAATGTCACACCTGTGAAAGCAGGGGTTCTCTAAAGCATTTCATTTTATCCTGACAAACAGAAAAACTGCCAGATTTTTCTGCAACAGAGATCTCTCACTTTGTGGCTGATACTTAGGGAAGATGCTTTTCTCCTGGTAGATCCTTAATTAGCTAATTGCTGTACTCACTGTGGCCATGTCAATAGATGCTGTGGCTTCATCCATGATGAGGATGCTGCTCTTGCGGACAAAAGCTCGGGCCAGACAGAAGAGCTGCCTTTGCCCCACACTGAAGTTTTCCCCTCCTTCTGTGACCATGGCATCTGTAACAAAACCAGTTCCTGTGAACATCTGAACACCTCTGAAATGCTGCCCCTGAGAGCTCTGCTTGTGCACTATTCCAGGGCCAAGCAAAATCCCAATAAAAGCCAATAATCATAACCTTGACTGACCAGTGGGATGGAGGGATACCAAGAAAAATGAGCACAGCCTCTTGGGAAAGGAGAAATATATCACTAAACAAACAGTTGGCACAAATTGTTAGAAAATCTGGTAGGTTGCAGGGTAATATCTTAGTAATATGAAATATACTTAATATGGAAATAAATATGTGACTTTCCTTCATGAAATGGATCTGAAATGGTAAGAAAAATACTCTCAGAGTTTACAGCTCTGGTTGTAGAGCCAGATTCTGCTAAAGGAGGTAAAATTGTTCTTTTTTTCTCCTTACTAATTATCGCACTGTGATTATAGAATCATAGAATATCCTGAGTTGGAAGGAGCCCACAAGATCACCAAAATCCAACACCTGACCCTGCACAGGACAGCCCCAAGAATCACACCATGATGCTGAGGTGTTGCAGGATTTTTCCACAGTGCATGGGAAACCAGACTATTCTTCAGCTTTTCAATAAAAATATTCTCTCTACTATGAAGAGTGTCTGGCACTCCTACATGATGATCCAGAGTGTCAGATGGGATGGATCTGTTTATCTGTGTGCATGCATGATTCTATTACTGGCCCATGATCCAGAGATTGGTTCAGACATACCAAGGCCTCCTGGCAATGACTTGACCATGTTCTTCAACTGAGCAATCTCCAGAGCTTCCCAGAGTCTGTCATCGGTGCACTTGCATTCAGGATCCAAATTAAAGCTACAAAGAAAACCATAACAGGAGTCTTGTTACCACAATTACTTTCAGGTTTTCTGCAAATTAAAACCTTGGCATTGTGTGTTGCTTGGCAGGCTGTGCAGATGAATTGGGCTGGGCTAGGAGGGTTCCTTGGCTGTTCCATCTTCTCCTGTCCCCCAGCTCCCATGACAGGCAAGCTGTGCAATGCTGCCTGCCACCCCCTGATGGCATACACCTACCGGATGGAGCCGCTGAACAGGATTGGGTCCTGCAGAATGATGGAGAGCCTGGACCGGAGCGTGTGCAGAGGCAATTTGCTGATGTCTATCCCATCAATCACTATCCTCCCTGTGTCAAACAACACACAGAACACCTGAGGGAATTGCACAAAGCACATGATGCACAGGTAGCAGGCAGAAAGGTGGAACAGCCCCTCTGGGCTGGTCTCTGGATGATGGGACACTGTCTCTGTGAGCTCTCAGCACTGTCAAATGCATCGGGAAGGTGAATGTATCTAATTACACAAGCCAGGGATATCCCAGTTTATTAGTGACACTGCCACCTTGCTCTTTTCCTTTTTCTTCCCTCCACCCTCGCTTAAAGGAAATTACATGTCTTCCCTTCTGTGTGACTAATGATAGAACCAAAAGGATAATTTATTATGGGTCAATTACAGCCCAACAGAGCAAGAACAAGCGCAACTTATGTTGCTGTGCTTTTCTTTGTTCCCCTTGAATTCAACAGTTGCTGAAGACATTTCCTTTGAGAAGGAGCACAATTTCTTTTGCATAATACATGCATGTGTACTGGGAGGTGACAGGGAAGGAATGGGCCAAGGCAAACTGAATGAGGATATGGTAAATGCTATTTCCATCAGGCACTTCTGCAATTTTCATGTGGATTGCTTCCCTAGGCAGCTGCACTCGTCGCTGGGATGTACCTAACATTGATTTCATCAGTTCTCTCTCCCAGCAGTGAGAACTTAACTGTGAACTGGCAGGCACATGGATATTCAGAGCTTTGTACGTATGTCCCTTCTGTCATTCCCATTGTCATGACACATTTTGTAGGCTGTTCTCTGTGACCCTGTTCCAGTGGAGGACTTCATTCCTCCCCTAGCTGGACTACTTCTATTATTGTAGTTTTATGCTTTTACTATATGGCCAGAAGAATCAAGATTTTATCTGTAAGGTGCAAAGTCGAATTATTTTCACTCTTCAGGAAATCCAAATCAGGTTATAGGACTTCTGCTTGAGACATTGGTGGTTGCATAAACTTAAGCAATTCCTTTTCTTCACAAACAAGGATATTTGAGTGGGTTAGCAGAAGATGAGGTAGAATAAGGAGGGAGAAATTAATATGGCATGCCTAGGGAATAGGGAAATGCATATTTGATAGAAGCCAGGGTGCTCAAAGAAAAGAGGAAATGAGAGAACCTAAGGGAAAAATTAAATTTGGGAGGAGCTGGGAAACTGGGAAAAGACTGAGGAATGGTCAAGTAAGACACAAGAGAAATGGGAGGTTGTTTGAACATCAGGCAAGAGAAGGGAAACACTAAAGAACAAAGCAAAAGTAGGAAAGTAAAATAGGACAGATAAAAATTTAGGGAGATAATGAAGACCTAAGGAACAGCATAAATGAAATTTTGCCTCTAGTAAAGTTACTCAAAATCTTATTATGTAACTTTTATTAGAGTCAGGACCCCACCCAGAAGTGGATCAGCATGGAGGCCAAATATGGATCCAGCTGGGACAGGGATGTGCACAAAGGATAAAGAGAGCTTGATTAGAAAAGGCTTAGATGTTCCCATTGGGAAAAATCAGGGATACAGGAGAAGGAGACAAAGAAAATATACAAAAAGAAGACTTAAGCAGAAGGAAACTTCAAGCTGGCCATAAGCATAGTTATTGTTTCTTTGCAATATTTGTATATCCAGGAATCATGGTCATGAATCATAAGCCTGTGACCATAGACATGTTGAGGCACAGAACCACAACAAAAGCAAGTATTAGCCACATCAGATTCACTTATCCTCCCACATCCTACTGGGCTTTCTCTGGCCAACATTCCAAGCACAATGGCTAAATTAGAAACATGGAAATTTTTGAAACAAAAAGATGTCTTTCTAGTGATTTACTATATTCTCTCAACAGCACACATGTATTTGTATCATGCCAATTTGCTGGGACAGGTAAATGCTGCAGGAGTGAAATCATAGCAATATATTTACACCCCTTGGGTCAGATTCTGCTGCAGATATGGGAAAGCATAATAAAATAAAATAGAATAAAACAAGGGAATGGACTTGTTGAGTTCTAGTTTCTACTCTGCTAATATTTTTACAGCTATAATAAGTTAATGCAGTTATTCTTCAGGCAAACATTTAGACACTCCACTCCGGAGAGTTACATTTTTTTGTCCTGTCTCAAAAATTGCATATTGTTTTGTCAGACCATACACAATTTTTTTTTCAATTAGAAATATAATCCGTGCACAACATTTCCTGGGAGAACCAAGTACTATTCACAATAGGGCACTTTGTGCTTTGAAGGATCAGGCATAACATTTCTAATCAAATATCTTCTGAGCCAGAGAACCAGGCTATAAACTATCAAAAAGGCTCCTTTCTTCTTCTCAGGAAATAAGGGGGTAGCAGCTGAGGAATGACAACATATTCCAGGGAAAATGGAAAAAACTGACCATCAAAAATGTCCACCATTCTGAAGAACGCCAAGGACAGGGAGGACTTGCCACTACCAGTGCGACCACAGATCCCAACCTGCAAAAAATGGAAGGTGTCACTTACTCACAGAGTACTTACTCACTTACTTACACCTGCAGTTCTTTTGGGAAAACTGCATTGGATTGTACTGCTGGTGAGTAGAAAGGTCCTTCCCAAAGGCAGGTGGCACACCAGGGAAAACAAAAAACAGCACGGCAAGCATGTTCCCCTTTTTTGCCTCTCATCATGAGGACTTGTCCCGGGGGCATTTCAGCATTTTGACATGGATGCCAATGACACTCTGAGCTGAAATGTGAGATACTCTTGTGTTTTTACACAGGTAAGTCTGATATCTTTCTAATTTATCTGCCATTTAGACTTACTTTTAAGCAACGAAAATGGACTTGGGAAGACATGGGATAGCCGTAAGAAAAATTACTCCCAGCCAAGAATAATCTTTTATCAGTCTAAGTTTTTGATCTGTGCCCAGGGACCTCAGAGAGGACTGTAAATGTATATATCAGATAATGCAAGTTGTTAATCTTGTTCTTCTGGCACTTCAGAAAGGAAAGCTCAGTAATGAAGAATCTGCACCAGAATGAGGATGATGGGCAATTGCTGAGCATGGTACCTTTTGTCCTGGTTTGATATAGGCCTTCACATGCTTCAGAACAGGCTTCAGGTTGTTTTCATAGCGAACACACAAATTTTCAATCTTGATTTCCCCCTCCTGGGGCCAGTCTTTGGGGACCTGAGAGGGATCTGAAATAGTTACAGAAAAACAAATGGAAATGAGTGCTGCCAGAGGGTCACCCTTTAAAACAGTCACCTTTCCCCCTCTCTCCTGCCCGGGCACCTTCCTTTAAGCCACTGGAGATACAGAGTTCCAGTTCCCTGCCAAAGGGAGGCTGAGCTGGGAACTGCCTGGCAGGCACTTGGCTTCCATATCTCCACACGTAGGGAGAGAGGGCAGATACTGAAGTGTCTCTTGGCACTGCAAGAGGGAGAAGCCAAAGGAGCAGAGAACGCGGCGTCAGGGCAGTGTTAGCGTGGCCTTGGGTCAGTGACCGGCACAGGAAGGGCAGCTTGAGGAAGGAAGTTGTTACTGCCACACAGCGTGAGCTGTTGACATTATCACAGCTCTTGTTTCATCCTGATTTGTGAATACACAGCAGGTTTTGTCTCTGGACTAAGGAGCTTGGCTTTCCAGGGAAGCTTCTTGACCTATGAGCCATTTCTTGCACTTCAACCACTTCTGAAATAGCAATCAAGGCCAATTTGAAGTGTGTGGAGCACAAATTCCAACGTGCAGCTCAGAGAAGAGTTGCTGAGGTCTGCTTGCCAACGTGGCCCTATCTTTAGCCCCCATCTGCTAGAAAGATCAGAGATTTTGAAGCATGTGACATTTCTAATTTTTATCCTTATTTTTGTTTTCTAAATAACTTACATGGATGTTTTGCTCATCTCATCTATAACTGTGGTATTTTTGATTGTGCTACAGAGTCCTGCTCTGTCTCCCTGGCATTTGATGGGATTTTTTTTTCATGTTGACCAATGTGAACAACATATTTTCACAGCTCCTCTTAGCTATCCTTGTCATTCACATGAGTGGCAGCTCCTACACCTCAGTGAGAACAGATTTTGGCCAGAGAGATGTGTACATTTTGCATGGCCAAGTCTACCATTCTTTCACATTACCATGTAAAGCCCCAGAAAGATTAAGAACAATACCCAGGTAGCCTTCGTAGTTCTCCGACTCCATGTTCAGGAAGCTGTGTACTTTTTTCACTGCACCCATCTGCACTTCCAGATCAGCCAGATTCCTCACTACCCAGTTCAGGTAGTTGGTTATCTGCATCACAAAATGAAAACAAGGACAGGGTTCAGCCTTCTTTTTGTTCATCTACCAATCTGGAAATAAAGGTTTGATACATTTGTGAAAATCTTGGCCTGATTCAACACAGTGGGTCTCTTTAACATTACAGCAGTTCAAGACTCAGTGCAACAGCATCAAATGCATAAGAAGCCAGTCATACTACAACACAATAAGCCCTAAGACAGCAATTTGGTGCTTGGTATTCTCATCCTTATTTTTTGAAGGAGAAGTATGGAAAAGTTGTACCTAAACTCTGACTGATTGAGGGAATCTCTTGTTTTCAACATCTAATAATCAGCACTGAAAGGTGTCTTCTTTAAGCACACAAACAGAAAAAAAAAAATCAAAATTGAAAGTGCTGTTTGGAAATATTTTCTATATTGTATATTCTAATCTTTCAAAAACTGCAACTAAAGATTTAAAAAGTTCACTATTTGCAAATATATTGAAAAATTTTATGATAATTTCATTTCTATGTATTTAGATAATCCATTTCCCTCTGCAGAAAATCGGAGAAGTTTTTAACATAGAAATATATGAGGGGGAAAAAGTGTTATCAGTTCAGCAATATTTCCTTCCTGGTTTTTATTCTCATTTGTAATGAAAAGGATTTTATCAATAGTTAAATCAATAGTAAAGGTATTACTTGTAGTAGATAATAGTTGATTATTAGTTCTCTAACAATACTCAGTAGCTTAGAAAAACTCTTTTCTAGGCAGGACTTACTGTTTAAGGCTGAAAATTGTAAATCTGTTTCCTAAGTCTGTATTTAGGTGCTTCTGTAAAAAAGAAGAACTGATCTTATTAGGAAGAGTTGACTGACAAGAATCCTTAAAACTTGAGATATTTTATGTACCTGAATGAAGTTTTAGAAACTTAAAAATAAAAACACTCTATGCAGAAACATATTCAGAGAAAGGCTTTGCCATTTTTTCTGGTGAGTGCCGAATACGGACTTTATTAAGAATAAATCACCCAGTCTCACTTCTTTACCATTAACCTAATATCGATGCAGTAATCAAACAGTAAATAATTTTCAATGAGATTCAGCAACAATTGTGGTTAATTTAGAGGACTTGACTGCTTGCTTTATCCTTTAGATAGAGTTCTTGATGGGGCATTCTCTCTTTTATGTTCAGATACCTGCTTATTTAGTGTCCAGCTTTTAAGTTAGGAAGTTACAGAAATGGGAAAGTTTGCAGATAAGCAAACCACTGTGTAACTGCTGCTTGCAATGGCAGGATGCTATCCTAGGTCTGGCAGATTTGATAACACAACCTGGCACCCAAAACTCTGCCCATTACCTCAGGCTTCATCACAGTTGTGCAAAGGAGTTGGCAGGGTTTATAAAAGAGGAGAGAATAAATTCAGGATGTCCACTGTAAACACAACCGCAGTACAAACAATTTTTATCTCATGTAAGTCCAAATGTCAGCCCTCTCATAGCTGCAAAGAATTATTATTAAAAAAAAAAACAACAAACTATGCCAGGCAAGACAGGTAATGATCCAGCTGCCTTCAAAAGTTCATCAGGGTTATTGTGGGCAGGAGGGAGACAGGTGATCACTTGGTGTCTAAAGCTCTTCTTCACCTGTTGTGCCAGACTTCACCACAAGCCTGTTTCACACCAAGGAACTGTTTGCAAACACAGGCTAAAAACAAAGAAGCCAAGGCTGATGCAGACATCCTGACACTTCCAATCCCTGCTAATGAAGCAGCATTACCAGGAATGTTTTCAGAGTGAAGCTGAAGCCCTGGGACTGATTTTCAGTTGTTGACAGATTCTCACATTGTTGCAACAGCAGCACAGAGGGGATGTAAGGTCTCCCTAAGGCAACTGCTGAGGACTTTCTGTTGTGGCCATGGGCTCACCAGCATTTATGTGCAAAGATCTCAGGGTTAGACCCACACCTTTATCCCTTCCTCATACCAGTGCTTCAAAGCAGACAGATTTTTGCCATGCCAGTCATGGTTTCAAAAGTTCTTCCTGCCACTATCATCATCCTGCCTTTGTCCCCACTCTCATGGTTCATTCAGTAATATTTTGTCCCACCTCTTGTGCTTAATTCATGAATACTTCTACTCTCTGTGGTGATTGTCATTCACTCTGTGCTCATGATGAATACTCAGCCTCTCTTGCAGCCAGGTACACTAAAATACTGTTCCTTCCCACTGCTAATGACAGTGACAGAATGAACCAGCTACTGGACCACCACAACCTTAAGTCCATCTCCTCTGCATGCCTACTGCTACCTGGCATGATGAACCATGCCCACAAATGTCCCAGTCCTCAAATCCATTCATAATTGCATGGATAATCTTGGGCATCTCAGTAATTTCCCTCCAAGGGCAAAACTGATAATTCTGTTTCTTCAGCAATTATTTAGTCTTTGGTTAAAGATTACCCAGATGATGACAATCTGTGTTTCCTGGCAGATTTTGCCATGTAGAGGTGGAAACAGCTCTGTGTTGTACAAAACAGAGTGCACAGCAGGTCCCCTTACGCATTTTTAATTTTCCTGCTCCACTTGGGAGCATACAGGGCCTGGGAATGGCTGTGTTTTTTTAATTGGCTCATAAAATCTGAAGCAAGTCCAAGTTGCCCTGAGCTCTCTCAACTTTGGCTTGAGTCCATTATTTGCCGGATTCTTTTTTTTCGAGATTAAGAAAGCTGGGAGATGACAGTGTACACATAAAACTATTATAAAATTAATGTGTTGGTCTGGAAGTTCTTACATTTGGCCTTGGCACGTACCGTCAGAGCATACAGGAGACCCAGCCCCACAAATCCTGAGTGTGGCCCTTCGGTGATGGAAGTGACAGCAGCAGTCAGGACAATACAAGCACCCAGATAATCCTGGAAGGAGAGACAGGGGGACAAAAAGGAAAAAATGCAGCAACAGAACATTTCTTTACCTGTGGAGCAGTTCTGTTTTACCAAGAATTATTTATATAATGACATCTAGCCCTTAATTTTGGTTTGTTTTTTTTCGCTGGAAGAGGTCATGGTTGTGATGCCCAAACTGAAATACTCAAAGCAACTTGCTGAACACTAATGAAATAGGCCAGTAACTGCTGCAAATTCATTTGGGCTAGGACATCCCATGGTGTCAACCCCAAAAGGAGCAGGGATCAAAAATCTAATAGGCATATTAAAAAAAAAAAATCATGAGAAGGATATAACAGTGACACCCCTAATTCCCACCACTAAAACAAATCAATTCCACTCTCTCCACTCTCCTTCAGGTCTTCTCAACCTTGGGTCTGCCTCCTCAAGAAAGGAAGTATCACTGACTTCACAAAGTCCAGGAAGGCTTTTGGTAGAAGAATTTTGGTAGAATAGCCAAAGGTCATGCACATGTTTTATTGGCAGAAGCTTTGCAGGAGCTGGAACCAATTTTCTTGATGTTTACCTCAGGTTTGGAGCATATGCCACATGTAATCTTGTGGAGTCAAGGTGCTGATAATTGGAATATAGTTGGTATTCCCACTCTCCCACTGCTGCCTGCATTACATTTACTTTGGATCACATTTTCTATTCATTTTTCTCCTCCTGTCTGATAATACCGTGTCAGGAATCTTTCCTTCGGAGATTTGAAATGAGGACTGCCTAGTTCATCTGTCTGGAAAATTATGAGCAGAATACAGACTCAAATTTTAGGGGAGAATGGAGTCAAACTGACAGAGGGGGGAGTTAGATTTGCTATGAGGAAGAAATTCTTCCCTGTGAGGGTGGTGAGACCCTGGCACAGGTTGACCAGAGAAGCTGTGGCTGCCTCATCTCTAGAAGGCCAGGCTGGATGGAGAACTGAGAAACCTGGGATAGTGGAAGATGTCCCTGCCCATGCTACGGTTTGGAACTGGATGGGCTCTAAGGTCCCTCCCAGCCCAAAATCATTCTGTGATTCTGGGATTCCGTGACTTACACCTATGGAGCATAATGGTCTTGAGTCTCCATCATCTGCTAGAACAGGACTTAACAGCTGCTATTAAATCTCATAAAGTTTTTAGTGGTCTTAGTACCACTGTGCCATTAGGCAGAGCTGGATGAACTACTCCTTGGCAAGACCACATTATTTCTAATGCTCTCATGAGGCGAAGTGTATTCTTGGACCAAATTCATTCTGCATGCAAGCAAGTCGAAGACTGTGAGACATTAACAAGCTTCTTACAGGATTGGCTGTTGCTCTGTTATTTATCTGTCTTAGATTTGTAAGCAATTTCAGCTGATCTTGGATGCTGTAAGAAGCTGAAAGCTTTGAGCACAAGGGAAAGCTTTGCCATCATAAAAAATGGAGAATAACTTCATTGCTCCAACAGGAAAAGGTAAGTATACAGCCTTTGATGTGAGGATTAGCCATGCTTGTTGCTATTTATGTCCAGCAGAATACGGCCACTGCTCTTTTTATTCATTGCTCTTTCTGTTTCAGATGAATAAGGGAATCACAGTTACTTTGCTTGCCTCTCCTTGCCTTGCAGATCAGGAAAGTCCCTCACAGAGAGCCCCCTCAAAACCCAGGAGCCTATGTCACTGTCATTGGCTGCATTGTGCCCTGCTGTCATTTTCTTTCTGGCATCTAGTTATGCTATATTTCATTATATCAAACAATAAAACCACAAACAGTATGGCCCTGCAAGGGTTTAGCTTACAGCTGTGGGATTAACCCTGCTGCTGGAGAGATACTTCAAGACCTGGGGGATAATTGTGCCTAAAACAGCCCTGGCCGAAGGATGGCACGATTCATGAAGCCACTGAAAAGCCATGCTCTGCCTTGAAAGCAGTTCCTGCTGTGGCAGGTCTGTGGATGCTGCACAGTAGTAGAAAGTCTTGTTTGAAGTTATGTAAATGTTTGTTCTTGCACTCCCTTCAGACGCTAGACAGCACAGCAGCAGAAGATGAGGCAGACTTGTATTTTCTTACTCCTGTCCAAGAAAGCATAAAAAACCTTCTGGGTTTAACATAACAATCCTGATCTATTTTAAGGAACTGTGTGTATAATCTCCTTGCGAGATTAATACTCGTTATTATCTTCTCTGCATCAGGAAAAGTCTCTGTTTGGTTCCAAGGTTTCAAAACCATGGCTGGGACAAAACTGAACGTACCGTCCTGACCTCCAGCCATCTGTTGGCAGCTGACAGAAATAAGTAGGCAATGTTGTTTGTGTCCGTCAGCTCCAGCATACGTTGTTTAAATCTGGCTTCGTGCCTGTCGAGACCAAAGTTGTTACATTACAACACATTACCCACTCACACACAAAAGGGTAAAGCCTTAACTCTGCTCTGCCTTCCCTCCCCCCAGCCCAAAACTTTTTGCCCTTCTGTTTTTGCCAAAGTTTGGGTTAAAAGCTCTTCCCTAAGAATGCACATCTCCTGCCACAGCTCCCCAGAGCCAGAGCGACACGTGGAGTTGGGATTTTTTTGACAAGAAATTCTGCTGGACTAGGGTTTGGACCAGAGAATGTCCCCTCAAAGAAATTGCAATGCCAGGGTGCTGGGACAGGTTTTGTTTCCCAGAGCTGATCCACCTTTTATAGCTGTGGATTGTAGTCCACTCCTCCCGCAGGTGAGTGCTGCTATGGCCCCTCAGCTCCTCCTCACAGGTCGCTAGCAAGGGCAGAGGGCTCACCTGTCAGCTTAAGTCTGATTTCAGAAGTTACCTGGCCAGCTGCAGGGCTCTTTAACAGGGGTGACATCCCTGAAGTTTCAACTAATATGAATGTAGACTGATCTGTAAATCAAACCTTTCAGCTACTCAGCTCAGTTGTTTTCTCAGCCAGTCACACTTTGCCTAAACAACTGGGAAAGTACAATCAGGGAGAGCTATAGATCACCTCTAAATTAGAAAAATGAGAGGTGTTGCCTCCACTGCAACTTGTTCCTTTCCCCCCCCCACAATACCCATCACATTTAAAAACCAGTGCAAGGATGCCAGAGTGCTGAAGAGCTGAGGTACATTTGGGAGGGCAGGGGGAAATTTCTGTTGGTGCTAGTGTATTAAATTCATGGTGCCTTGCACAGTCAGATGGAAACCATTTTGTTTGAAATCATAGTCTACTGTCTGGTGAATACCCTCACTTGATTAAACCAGCTGAACTTCAGTCAGCAGCTTGGTGTCTGTTTTATCTTCCATTTCAAAGTCTCGGGGCCCTGCTGTGAAGCACCTCTAATGTCTGTTCTTCCAGAAAATTCCTTTTCTTCCTTCTATTTCCTGCTGATATTTTATTTCCCTCTGCACAGCTTATAAACAGGACAAGCAATCTCCCCAGAACAACTGGTAACAGTAATGATGCGATGTGGGGAGGAACAAGGATGCACTGACTACTCTGCTCATCTGCTTTCCTGGCAGCAAAACTCCTTCTCTCCTAATGGAAAATCTGACACGCTCAATCTGTATTTTCATCCACGTTCAGCTCATCTTCTGGGCACTTTCAGACTTTTATCCTGTCAGATGACGAACAGCAAAGGTCACTGAGATTGCTCTCTGATCCAACTGTACTGCTTTGCGGTAAGTTATGTGAGGAGCTGCTCAGTTTTATCCTAGAACATACTGAACCCAAACTGCAGAGAATGACTTACAGCACCAGCAGTAAAAAGAAATTTACAGACAATAAATGCAGGAGACTTCAGGTTTGGTTGGCAGTGGAGCACAGGCAGGGAAATGAAATGGCTTCAACTAGCACCAGAAATCCTGAAAAACTCAATTGTTGTGGTGTCCTCGGGTGCCTTTTGCTCTCTGCCATCCAAGCCCACATTATCTTTTTGTGAGGCAAAAAAGAGTTGAACCACTCAGAAAGTGCTAAGCTCCTTCAGCTTCCTCAGGAGACAACCTCAGGTTGATAACCTTCCTCAGGTGATAAAAGGCCACTCTGAACCTCTTGAGAAGTAATCAGCATACATCGGCATCAGGCCCTAATGATGACTTCCTGTTTCAATACATCATTCTGTTGATAAAGCTAGCTAAAGCATTTCCTGTTGACCACTGGCTCACACCTCTACAACACAACAGTGGTTTTGCTTGTTCTTCCACAGGCCTTACTGCAACACTCTGTGCTAACAGCTGAGGTCCTAAAGCTTAGCTTGATGTGAGGAAACAGCCTCAAGCTGATCAAATAGGTGTGGAAATGTCATTGCAGTGGGATCTGCTCTGGTTTGGAATTCTACATAGTGCAGAATGGGTGCAAGGTGCACTTACCAGGAAAAAACCTCAAGCTGGCACTTTGGCAGTCAGCACCATAGTGGAGTGAACATAGGAGAGTTTGGCCTATATTTCAGGTAGTAGAGAGAAAATGTATGCATGGAAAGCTGGAAAAACTCTCTGGATCTTACAGAACTGATTTTCCAGTTTTGATTTTAAAAGGGAGGTTTTGCAATATTCAAATCAAGTTCTGTTCTGCTGCAGTTTTTCTTGGAAACTGTCTCAAGTTGCACACTGCCTTTCAGCTGGAGAGTGCCATAATGATGTCTCCTTGCTTGGGTAGTGGGTTAAACACAGAACCCATTCAGGGACACTTGGATATAGCAGGAGGTTTGAAGGAGCAGTACCTCTGCCTGCTTGGCAAAATACAGCTCCCTGCTGTTCAAGTTAAAGGCATGGTTAAAATAGACCCATTAAAAATTTAAATATCCTATCCTAAAAATATAATCATCTTTAATTCAGTGGAACACCAATACATGTGTTACTGAAAATATGCAAAATGTTTAAGAGGCAAAACAACACGAAAAAGAAATCATTATCTTTTTTCTAAATAGCTTAATAAAGTTCTTCAAATTCAACAGTTTGCCCTCAGACATGCTCCAAGGAAGCTGAAAAGGCCAGCCTGACCCTCAAACCTCCCTCTAATAACTTGTCTTACAAATTTTACCCAAATGCTCTGATGGTGGTAAGGCCTTCAGCTGTCTCACAGAAGTGACACAGCAGAGGGAGCTGGGTGCTGTCATCAAGTTCCTGGAGGTCCCTGGGAGTACAAAAAAACAACAGATGCCCATTACAATGCAAACATTTCTGTCTGTAGAAATTTTGTTGCACAGCAGACAAGAACAGACATTTTATGTATTGCACATATTCTTTTCAGGATCACACAAAATTTCTATAGTACAGAAAGACACTGGCATGGAAATATAACATTCCCTTTTTTTGCCACGGAAGCCTTTGAATCATCTCCCTGCCGCCCTCTCCATCTACTTTTAGTCACTTTAAGCTTCTATTTGCCCCCCAGGAATAATGACATTATTATGTGTCTCCCAGATAAAAACCTGCTATCCATTTTAGACTGATCCTTATTACATTTTATTCTCACAGATTCTGATATATTTATAAAATTAAATTAAATTCAAAACCATTGGTTTAAAACTTTATAGCATGTTATTTGTGACTCTTAAGTCAGATATGTAATAGGATCTGTGTATCAGGAAGTTTATATATTTTATGACAACAGCTGGCCTAACAAAAAAAAAGCTGTATTTCCAGATAAACCTGGCCTCATTTTCCATATCTAGAAGTACCACAACATGCTGAAAGTAAAATATTTCAGATGACAGCAGATCTTCTCTTTGTGCTGTTAACATTGGTTGTAGCAGAGACAGCACTGACAGAGAAATAATATGGGTGATAAATTTCCCTAATTACTCAAGAATGACACTTCCAAGACCTGCATGGAGCAACAATATTTAGGTCAAAAAAGTTCCAGTCTTTTAAAAGAGGAACATTTTCCAAATCACAGAAAAAAAATACATCTTTCTGTAACATTCTGCCATTGGCATAGCAGCCAGTTGTACAAACAGAAGAAAGTCCAGTTCATTAGAGATTAAAACTTGCTATCAAAAGCCTACAAATTTTGCCCACTGTATTAGATAGGCTAGGAGAAAAAACTGCTTGATGTTGCTGAATGTTGCAGTGTGCAGAACTGAATTTGCTGCTGAGGTTTTGATGATAAATATCTTTCCAGTTTATGATGGAAAATACACAGAAATTTTTGAAAGACGTAATGGAAAATACAACAAAGAGTCAAAGTGCTGCAAGAAATATTGTAAATATTTGCATTTCTAAAAATTATTGAGGCTTATATGCCTGCACAGGACTGCATGCAAGTGAGTTGCAAATACTGGCTGAAGCTATTCCTTCATCCTACATTTCCCAAGGCTAATTTTTAGGGAAATTGGATGTTTTCATTTCTACTGTCCATCAAAATAACACAAATCACATCTCAAGTGATTTAAAAGAGTTTAATTTAAAAGAATAATTTGAGAGTGAAAAGCAGGTCTCCTGATTTGTCAGCCACCTTGAGATCTGGTGTACTGCTACACACAGCCTCATTTTGGAGGTTCAGTAGGGCAAGAACAAGGTTTCTGAAAAATCTCAGAGAAATTAAGCAACTTATTTCAGATTTAAACATTTCTGCTTTGTGAATTCTGATTACAGAGTTTTCTTCTAAATAAATCTTGGAAGATTCTGTCTGATAACAAAAGACTAAGGGATTGAATTTAAGAAAAAACTGGCCTCCTGAAGATGTTTTATGAAATTATAGAATAAATTTAGCACCAGAAGCATGACTCTCATTTTGCTGAAAAAACTGTACTCTTTACACCCAGCCAAGCCACCCTGAATATGGAACACTCTACAGTAGAAATTACTTTCTGTGAAGTTTTTTCCCCAATATGAAGGAAAAACCATGATGGATGTTAATCCAGGGAGTTATTTTCTGTTGTCTACTAATGCTCAAATGTCAAGGAGGAGTTTTGACCAGATGCAAACTCAACTGATTAACAAACTTCATGTTCATCTCACTCTAGAGCCAAAAAAATGCATTCAGTTGGTGTTACTTCCCCAAATACCCCATTTATAGCCAGGTCAGTTGGAAATATTCCCGAGTGCATGTCTCAAACTTATGCATCAGGATCAAAAGCAGGATGCCATGGCCATTCTCCCCTTTTTTAGCTCCTACAACCTCATATTCCATCCCAGTTCTTATGTACAATATTTCATGGAGGAAACTTTCAGGACGGTTCTTTAATACATACTTGGAAGCAACCCTGAAGTATTTCTGGATGAAATAAAATGCTATGCCCAGGGGCACAAGGGCCACAAGGAACCATGGAGTGGCATAGGAGATCATCCCAATGGCTGACAGGCACAGTAAGGTGGATCTGGTCAGAGACTCCAGTGTGGGAGGGATGTGCTAGAGGAAAGTGAAAAACATCCATGAAGAAAAAAATCCTGGTAGCACCACTATACACCTTTTCCTATCAGAAAAGTGAAATAATACCACTAGATACTCATTGATGTTCTCCTAATATCAGGAGTCTTTCTGTTTCTGTGGGTCTCATAGCCGAATGTACAAGAGTTAAAAAATGAGTCAGTAGGTTTCTGTTTTCTAAAGGTCAGAGTTTTAAAGATCATGGAGAAATAGGAGCCATTTTCACTTCATTTATATATCAGGCAAGGAAGAAAAAATTGTTCTTGATATGCCAGATATTTAGAGAAGTAGAATGCTCTGTCTCAGAGTCTCACAATTTATATTCCATATTCCCATCAACCTTACATCCAGGACAATTTTTATTCCATATTCCCATCAACCTTACATTATTGTTCATCCAAAAATTTTAATGCACAGTCGTAGTGAAAATTCTTCCTTTCCCTGGATGCTTTAAATCCACAAAGTCTGCCAGCCATTGTGGAACATTTATTTGTCACACCTACTCCCGATATTCAAAGTTGTTATATTTTACTGTGTTTCCTGTTTTGAGTCCAAAATCTGATGTTTTCTTAATCCAGATCTTCCAACAGAATCAACCACTCTGCATATGAAGAAATTAAGAGCCACTACCTCCCACTATGTTTATTTTAAAGGTTACTTGCCCTCATTACTACAAATGTGTGTACTTTTTAAGTGTCCCTATTATCATTCCCAGAGCCTGGTATTGCTATGCCTTTCTCTACTGAATATTTTAATACATCATCTTATTCAGATCTACATGAAAATTTGCAGTCAGATAATAGAACAGAATATATTGCTGCATCTACCTGATCAATGATATTTGTGTCAGCAGAGAAGCGATTCAGAATTAGGCCCAGTGGAGTCATGTCAAAGAACCTGTTGGATAAATTAAAACCAAAAAGTAACCTGTAGAGGAATTCCAGGTTTGGATTTAAAGTCCAGTCAGACAGAACACAGAGCTGTGTACAGCCATTGTCTAAAACAAAGCAATAAATATGAAAAACACGCCAGATCATCTTATCTGCATCTTGACTGTCTAAATGCTTCTTTTGGCACTTTCCCCTGAAAAAAACCTATTGTCTTGTGTCCTGATCTTTCCTTCTTGCTCCATCAGGATTTAAGATCTCTTCAAAGATCACAGCCTGTTCTTGGCTGCTGCTCAGCCTCCTTCTTATGGCCACTAATCCCAGATGTTTCGTGGAAGCACTGTGATAACTTTACTTGTTATTCAGGAATCCTTTGGCCATTCTGCTGCCTATGAGACCCTGGGTATTGTGCACAGAAGAAGCCTTGGTACCCACATGGTTTGACACTATGGCCATTGCTGAGAGCTGGAGCTGGGTGCCCTGGAGCCTGAACTGCCCTCAGAGCTGTCCTTGAGCCCCCAGCCCTGAAGGGGTGCCAGCTTTCTGAAACATTTCAGCCAGATAAAAAAGAGGGACAAAATTTCACATGTTCTCTCATGGAATGTTTCCCCCCCATGGTTATCTCACTAATTATTTTCCATTTCTGAGGCCTTGAAGGAAACAGGTCAAATTCAAGTGCTTTTCCTGGGAGTACCCTTGCAGCTACAAAGAGGACAGGTTTTGACCATGTAGCTTTCCAGGGACATCATTTTTGCTGTACCTGATTGGTCCAAGAATGATCTTGTTGAGGAGATTGTGGTGCAGGTTCTTGGCTGCTGTGAGGCCCATCCACTCCACAGTCAGGGATGTGATGAGGCAAAGGACAATCCCAGCTCCAGAGAGGATGCTGAAGACAGCTACATGATAAGTCTAATGGAATGACAAATACATCAATCCTAGAAATAAACACCCATTTTTCTTTTCTGCTAGGAAGTTCCCAAGGTACCTGGTGCCCATCAGCTACTATATCATATCTCTTGTATTACATAATTATATATCATCTTTGGGAAATAAAAGAAATATGATGGAACAGCAGTGATGGAACTGCAATTCATTAAGTCCACATAATTAGAAGTTCTGGCAGGTCTGAGATCCCTCACTCTATTCTACCCCTCAAGACCTTGAAATTGTAGCTCTTAGAGCTGTGAAGACTGATTATGTGGAAAAAAGAAAGGATTGTTAGCCAAGAAACAGGGAAACCGAGTAGAACCTCTCAAGAATTAAGGCATTTGAGAGATGTTGGAAAGTCCCACTTTAGTAAGTTCAAGCACTATGAAATTCACAGGGCAAATCCTAAACTGATCTGCCAGGGTTATAGCACATTTAAGCCTTCTGAAATTCTAGTAAGTGGATTCCATTAGATATTGTACTTGAGTCAAATTTACAGCTATAAGTAGATTGTACTTTAGCAGAACAATTGAAGACTTCCATCATTACTTTTCTGGCAGGAAAAAAACTACTTGACAGCCAGTACTTAGGAAAGTGGGGTTATTGATTTAGAAGACCAGTTGCAAAATCTAGATGGAAAAGTTTAGTATAAGGCTCCTTACTTTGAAAGGTCAGTTATTTTTCTACCCTCAAATATTCTTCTATTTGAGTTCTGAATTGTCAAAATTATTGATAAAATTTGAATTGCTTTATTTTAACATTAAGAATCCATTCATCCTGTATAATAATCTACCTGTGATTTCAATCCAGCTGGCTTCTAGATGAAAAGCAAAAAATTACTTTAGAACATGGGTTTTTTTTCTTTTTTTTCCCTGTCAGGCTCCAACATCTGGCTCACCTTCTCTTTGCTCTTATCCTCATCAGCATTGCTGGCTTCATTTGCATTGTCCATGGATGTCCACGTAGCAAGCCAGTAATCTATGGCCACAATAACTGAGTGTTTCAACAGCTTGGAGAAAATCATCAGAAAAAGCAAGAAAAATCCTCCAGAGGTTAGATATCTCCAACAGGTTTTCCATGGCATCTTTGTCCTGAGCCTCAAGACAGTTGACATGTTATCATCTTCATCTTCTTCCTCTTCCTCCTCTGTGACTCAGATATTTGATCAAGTTAGCATGGATTTAATAATAACAATAGCTTGTTTCACTGGATTTGTTGGGCATTTTTTTTCTTCTGCTTTGAATTTAAATTTTAAAGTCAAAATTCAATTTGTCATTTAAGAAGAGCAAACACTTGGACATATTTTCATAAGACTTCTCCTGTGCTCTTCAGCTATTCTATAGTTTGCCAGTCTTTGACCTGTCATAGTTTTGTTAAGAAAAAGTTTTTATAAACCACGTCTTCACTACTTATTATTTGGAGTAGAGACCAGGCCTTTTCCAACCTGTTCATCAGCTTTTATTATACAGTCAGAAGAGCAATTTGGAAGATTTTAGAAAACCCTCCAAACTTTTCCATCCAGACTCTTCATCATCTGTTTGCATGAACAAGTTCAATTTTCCCTTCAGTCAATAGTACTAAAATGATAATTGATCACATGCTATTGAAACACAAATGGTGGAAGACTTCTGCTGTGGAAAAAATATATTTCAGAGAGGTATAAACATGATTTTTTTTTTAATCGCAGATAATAAGAATATATATCTCACAGCCCTGCAGGAGGGAAATTTCCCCAAGGAAAGGAAATGTTCACATGCTCTTGAAAGCTACCACATTTTTTTTTCCTTTACAATTTTTAATGTTGTACTTCTATCTCATCCCACAATAACTCCAGGCACTGTGAGTTAGCAAAGACATTAATTTGTTTTGATACATCCTTATCTCTGCATGATGTTTAGGGAAATATATGGAGAGCCCCTTGAACAAGTCCTATTGTAAACAGGTCAAAATGTTGGAATTTCCACCATTATTACCAAGTGTCATCAATAGAGTTACATTTTGCTGCTAAGAACTGCCAGCTATTAAAGTGGAAAGGTGATAAAAAATGGTATTAAATAAAGTGAAATTGTAAAACAAACCTTCATCTTCATCTTCCAGTTGTGACTTGGATTCTCTGGGGTACATAGCCCTTCTAAGGGTTTTTCTCTCAAGAGTTGTCTGATCAGCTTCCATATCCTGGAATAATTAGGTTGTTGTTGTTATTATTATTATTATTATTATTATTATTATTATTATTATTATTATTATTACTATTATTATTATTACTATTATTATCATTATCATTATCATCATCATTATTATCATTATTATAATTATTATTATTATTTATTAATAATAGATTTTATTCATTTGAAAGATAATTTATTAATTTGAGAGCTTAACTGTTCAACAATTGTAGTAGCACTTGCAGTAATCTCAGAGAGACTTTATATGGATCATTTAACTTACAGAATGGAACAAACACAGTATTTTTCAATTTAAATTTCAGAGAATTCAACTTTGCCCACTTCTTTCCCTCTCTCTGCCATTCTTTCATTCCCTCTCTTCTGGAATGGAAAAAACTTCAAAAATAGTCTTTAGAGAATCCTAAATGTTCATGGCAATAAGAGAATAAAAGGATAAGAGATACCATAAGAATTTTCTGGGTCCAACCCTTGCCCCACCAAAGGATCAGTTTTGCACCACATTTCCAAGGGTTTCTTGGCTAAGATGTGCTTACAAACCATCCATGATGGATATAACACACACTTCCTGGACAATCTATTGCAGCCCCTAAAACTCCTTACAGGTCATGTGGTTTTGCCCTAAAGTCAAGTTGAAAATGTGTTTCAGACATGGTTTGGGATTCTTTGAAATTGAATGACAAATATTTCTTTGCAGAAAAGTTATCCTTCCCTAAATGCTCTATTTACCTTTTCCAACTCTTGATCTTGGCGATTCATCAGAGTTTTCCAGTGTTCATATAGCTCAACATCCTTGTTTTGGATATCCTTTAGTGTCCCTTCTCTAAGCACCATTCCATCCTTCATTGCTATGATCTAGGGGAGAAAGCACCCAGCCCTCAACAACACAGATACCATAATCACTGACCTGGATCCTATAAGATATGTCTCACGATTAGTGACAATACCATTATGCAAATTTCTGTCTTAATTTTATTCAGTATTTTATTAATAACTTCTTAAGTTTTCTGGCACAGCTCATAAACTGAAACTTGTATAAGTCATGCTTTCCCGCACATCAGAGAGGAAAAAGCATTGAAAAGAAGCTGCAATTAAAACAAAATTCTCCAGGCCTTTTAATGAACAAAAAGCCCTCTACTTAAATAATGTAAAAATAAAATAGTTCTTCCACTATAAAATCTGTGTTAGCTAAAGTGGCAGCTAGCCACATGCATACAGAATTAAGGAGGGACTGTGTTCCAGAGAAAAGCAATAATCCCATTAAATGTTATGGTGTTAACTTCAGGAATTGCCGAGACTGCTTAGAGTAGCAGGCCTCTGAATAAACCTTCAACTCTGCTGGGAATTTTTCAATTTTTCAATAACATCCTGATGCCTGCTTCTGGCAATCATCCTTAGCAAATTTTCCTCTGGTACCTCTTCTCTTACCCAGTCAGCATGTGGTAGATATTGTAATTTATGTGTCACCAGAACAAGAGTCCTCTTGTCTTCTTGCAGAAACTTCAAAATCCCTTCCTGCATTAAGTGATCACTTAAGTGAATGTCCAGTGCAGAGAATGGGTCATCCTGCAACCATATCAAATAGAAAAATATTAGAACAGGATACAAAAGTGAGGTTTATCCCTAAAATAGTATTTTTAAAATAGGAAGCATCTGTCTTTACTGATGTTTCATCTCTCTCTAGTAACTAGGGCCAGTCAGAGGGCTGTGCTCTAGTGAGCTGGAATCCACTGCTCTTCAGTTCACAGCAATGGACTCAGTTTCATTTCTTGTGTCTGGCTGTGTGTAGTGCTGGTGCCTCACTGACAGAGTGCAGGAACACCAGAACTGAAATTTCCCATCCAAATTTGATAATGCCACAATCCAAAGGCAAACTTGGGCCCAATTTTGGTGGAAAACTGGCACAGGAAAATTAAAGCAGAGTTAGCAACTCTTCTCACTCTCCTCCAAACTAAAATACATATGTGCTTGGTCTTTACAGTGAGTGAGTGTGGCTGGAAATAAGGCAACATTCAGATAAGGATATCAATATGTAAACACTTTTTCTTCAAGAAGTCTCTCCTTAATTTTGAAGAGGCTCAAACAGCCCTTCCATTAACCTCCTGAAATTCCTAATATGCCTCGAAAGTAATATCAGAGAAGGGAAAAGCTGTCCAACTCCACAGCACTCTGCAGGAGAGTGCTGAGCCCTCAGACTGTTTATTACGGCTCCTTATTAGTAATCCTGATGATTTCTGTGGGACTCTGCTGATAGTAGGTCATCACTGAGAGCAAGAAGGAGTTAAGACAATCTGTTCCACTCTTCCAGTGTAAATCTGTGCAGAAATTCCTACCTTCATCAGTCTCCCAGGATGTTTTGATGCTGCCTCTATAGTTTGGTTTTGGAGTTGAATAGAAGTCCCCATAGGTCTTTTAAATATAAACTAAATGTATGGAATTACAGTTTTTTACTAACTTTGCATGCTCCATGTGAAAAAGCAAAATCTTACCAAGAAGACAATGTTCGTGTTCTGGTAGAGTGCTCGAGCTACACAGATTCTCTGTCTTTGGCCTCCACTTAAATTAATCCCCTAATGATTCAAATGGATCAGAAATAGGCATCTTTGAATAAACATTATGACAGGCCTTTGGAAATGTGATTTTTTTACAATTATAGGATTTATAGTAAATAAAAAACTTCATTAAAATGCTAATTCTATTGATAAACAAACATAGTCCTCATATAATATCAGAAGAAAAGTTATTATTCATGCATAAGTGTAAATGATGAAGAGCTGCTCTGAGCACAGTAGGCTTTTTAGATTGAAAATGTAAACAATACCAGCATCGAATTCTGCAAACAAAATATGGGAGACTTTGGTCAAGAAATCCCATTTGAGAAATAGCTGAAGAAGCTGAAGAGATTTCAACCTTTTGGGTAGTAACCCTTGGTGAATTACAATTATTTACCAGTCTGGCAGCCCAATACAGACTAGAACTGTCTAAGTGACATCAGGGAGTGTCTTCTTAATACAAAGGCCAAGCAGAGATTAAAGCATTCACATGATTTACCCTTTCTCCAATTTCTGTCTGGTCACCAAATGGCAGTAAGTCAATATCAGGTTGCAGAGAACAGGCATCTGTAACAGCCTTGTACCTGGAAAAACAACGTGGTCATTGCAATTGTTTACCCAGACACTCACTCTGCTAACACAAAAACCTCCAGATAGATGTCACCACAAAGCTTTTATTGCTCAGTGATGGCTGGATAATTGTTAAAATAAATAGGGCAAAATTATTATTGAGAAATAATCCTAGAGCATTGTAAATGAAGCATTGTAAAAAAATTACATCTTTATTAGAAGCCTTTATTGGCAAGACTGCTTTTTAATTATGTAAATTATTGAAAACATTTCTCCCTATCATGGAGTTGTTTTGTTGGACTCCAGTGTTTGAAGACATTTTCCATTGAGTTTTTATTCTTCTCCCTTAAATTGCCTCTTCATTTTCTTTGGAGTGATGTTACAGGACACAGGATCCTTACAGTGCTTCTGGTCATACCAGAACCAGCAAACCACTTGCAAAATTTTGAAAAAATTTTGGTGAGATTTCTGGGTCTGTAGCAGGTGATCTGCTGATGAGCAACTGGGATCAGACTATATGAGTGATGAAATTCAGCCTTGCCCCTTTGAAGCTAGTGAAACAAGCTGATAGATTCAGTGGCTGAAGAATCTGATCCCTGAAATGTTGGTGCTTTTCTGGATTTGGAAACATTTGGTCATGGTTAGGTTTTATCAAGACAGAATGGAGTCATACATCTCAACACAGCACAGACTGAGAGCAACTGGGTGTATTTTCAGTAACTGAAAACAGAGAGAGTGTTGCCTTTGAAAACATCAGCAATTTGTTTTTCTTAAGTCCAGTCACTTTTTCAACATTTGTTAATTGGCCTTTTAGAAGGCTAGAAGAAGCAGGTGCTGGATAGGCACAATAGAAGCTGTGCACCTCAGCTTTCACACTTCCTTTTCCTGTATTTCTAAAGGAAGAATTAAGGCCATTCCCTGGAGCCACCCCATCTTCATAAATGCTGTTTTTGGAAAGTGGCTGCTCCACTAACTTGATCACAGCAGGATTAGCACATAAACTCAGTGGAAACATGCCTAGAATCCCTGTTTTCAGAGTCCTTTGGCAACAATGGGCTCCATTAAGCAAAAGAAGATTATGTAAGTAGTCTCCAGAGATGGGATTCTTCTCACCTTGGAAATGACACATATGGCTTCAGCTGTATTCTATGGAGAGCCACTGCCACTGTGGGATTTCTCACAAACATCTTGGACATGTACTCTGGTTAGAGGAGCATCCTGGCTTGAACCAGAAATCTTCCTCTGAGTCAGGTCAGCTAATTCCACCACAGGTTTAGCATGCAGTGATTGATATTTTCCAGAATCTACAAACATCCTCCAGAAGATGCCAAAAAGCCCTCTTTAAAAGGAGCTGCCAGATGTTTTTGCAAGGAGGTGGATATTTACCTCTGCTTATTAAAGGGGCTGCCAAAGATGATGTTCTCCTCCACGGTGGCATTGAGCAGCCATGGCTTCTGAGCTGCGTAAGCCACAGAGTACCTGTTCCTACTGCAGACAGACACAGAGTTTTAGTAAGAAACAAAGTCCTCACACTATAAAATGTCTGATAATCAGGTTTTTTAAAGTTAATTTCATGAATGTGCATTCAGAAAAACACAGGGAAGCACATAAGCAAAACAAAAAGAAGGGAAGAGTTTTAAATTCAATGCTTTTGTTAGAACAGCACCCACTCTCTCCCCTGATGGCAAAATCTACACTCTGGGTTGCATTCTATTGTACTATAAAAGGCTGGTACCTACCTCAGTCTAGTAATTGCAATTCAAGTCCAAAAGCAAATTATAAATGATACTAGAAATATTAAATTCTCACAGGAATAGTTATTTAGCATTATTTTATCTAACATGAAAACACTGAGAGAAAAAGCACTGTTCAAATGGCATTGGCACACTTGACTTGCTGCTTTCTGAAGTGTGAGATTATTTTATGTGGCCACACATATAAATACTTTTTCCTTTCAGTTTATTAGATCCTCAATGAAATTGCAAAAGAGGTCAGTTTAATACAGATTGGGAAGAAATCACGGGTAGCCTCCCAAGGATTTATTACACATACCTTAAATGTGTCTAAATGCCTATTGACATTTGCCAATAGGAGCATGAATGTTCTTTACTGCTGTCTGTTTTTCCAAGGTACAGCAGCAAAAATGGTCATGTAATTTCAGAAATTTTTCTGAGATGCCCAAGGTGATATGAAGAAGGAGGTGTGAACTGGTACCAGTTCATGGATCTCAACACTTACAGAATCATGGAATGGCCTGTGTTGGAATGGACCTTTAAGATCATCTTGTTCCAACCCCTTCCATGGGGTGGGATACCTTCCACTAGCCCAGCTTTCTCAGAGCTCCATCCAACCTGGCCTTGGACACTTCCAGGGATGGGGCAGCCACAGTTTCCAGGAGAGATGGGGCAGCCACAGCTTCTGAGCAGTCTGTCTCAGGGCCTCACTACACATACAATAAAGAATGTTTTTCTAGTATCCTATCTAAATCTGCTCTCTGTCAGTGTAAAGCCATTCCCCTTGTCCTGTCACTCCAGGCCCTTGTAAAGAGTCTCTCTCCATCTTTTCTTTAGGATCCATGCTGGTTCTGGAAGGACACAATGAGGTTCCTTTGCTTTGTCTCTTTGATGGTATTGCTTCCACCAAAACATTTGCTTAGCTTCCTTTGTAAGCATGTAGGATTTACTATTGAGAGAGGGGTGCTAAGGCAGGAGAAACAGCTGGTCAGCAATATCCCAAAACTTCCAGGAGTTTTAGCCGTTCATATGCACTCATACAAAATACATTCTCAAGATTATGGGGCAGCAAACCATGGTGTGGCTCCCCACCACAGCTCTGTGTGCCACTACCTCTCTCTCATTTATGACATACTTTTAGTAGAGCTTGTCCTTCTTCTAAACCTGGAGCTAGGGGTGGAGTCCCTGCTTGGTTTCAGCTGGAGCTGAGCTGGCTCCCTCTGTGTCCTGCTCCATTGCATGCCAGGTTAGGCACCATGGGTAACCCAGTGCTGGGCAGAAAACTCAAAAACATGTGGGAGGAGACACCTAACGATGCCTCATACCTAGAGATTCTGCCTTGCATAGCAAGGAGCACACTGAACTCCCACTGTTGTCAGATAGGAGCTGAGCATCTCTCAGACAAGAGACAGAGGTAGTGGTTCACTGGCTGGAGAAGTGTGGGATCCACTGGATTTGCACAGTCTATCAATTAATCCCACAGGAAACAAATATCAACATGGTAAGGAAAAACAGCACAAAGATGAGGATTTGGGGAAATTCTGAAGAAATTAATGATTGTTTTATGATATACTAGAAAAGAAATAATACCTTCTGGATGCTTCAAAAGAAGGTTCAGTTTCATTTACACTGTAAGTTATGGTAAATGACATTTAGTAAGCAGGAAATATAAAGAATAACATTTTGTGCTAGTTTAACACACAGTGAACCTGGAGTTAATGACATACTTTAAGAACTCAGCATAAGTCTGGGATTTTATGTTCTTGAATGGAAAACATATAAGGTCTAAGCAAAACCATAATACTTCTTGAAATGTGACAGTTTCATATCTACAAGGCATAGTGGCTAAACAGGCAAATTATGTTGTTAGAAAATGTATTTAAAATTAAAATTGTATCATAAAACCTATTAAAAATTAAAATATTAATATTGCATGGCAAGCAATAAGTTAGCTTCTCCACACAGTTCTGCCAGTGGCCTACAGAAGTTGATAACTGATGTCAAATTTCCACTGGAGTAAAGATGAGCTTTGCAGCTACACTGTAGGATCAGAACAGATTTTGAATCTCTTTGTAGCACTAAGGCTGCATAAAGCTGTGCACAGCCCTACAACATGTAGGTTTTCCTTATCATCCTCCACTTCTTAAGGATCATATTCTTAAGAAATACATTCTGAAGAACATTCAAATATTAGTAATGACATGAATGATTTTGCAGTTCCCTCTTTTTGTTAATTGACTTTTTAACAGTGCCAAGAGCCTGAAATGGCAGGGAAAGTGGTTTTGGACCAGCAATGATGCTCATTCCAGGCATGGGGATGCATCACTGCAAAGTGCAAAGCCTAAAAGAGATTATAGCAGGTAAATAGAAACAGGCATTAGAAGGGGGTAGGAAACTCATGCTAAAATATTATTTTCCTGACTTAAAAAAAAAGCCATGAACAAACAAATCCTTTTCTTTCAGGCCTATGAACACTCCAGATGAAACACTTTTATGTTGAAACAGAAATGACTGCTTGACTGCTGGGTTACCAGTAGATGCAGCTGCAATCATTAGCAGGCTATCCAAGTCTAGAAAGAGCATAAAAATTCTAATAGCAAGCAGAGTCCTTGGAATGCCAGACTCATGGATTAAGCATCTTCCCGAAATCACAGAACTGAGACACGTTGTTTTCTGTGCCGCACATCAGCTTCCTGAGGACTTGGATAATTCAGGCCCCCTAAAGTGCACAGTCTGTGTTTTCTTAATACACCAATTGCCAGAGAAGGTGCTGCATCACAGCACCTGAGACATAGGTCTCAGAAGTGTCAGAGAGCCACACACTGAGGCTCAAAACAGACAGTCCCTCACTAAAACTTGGTCTCTTATTCAGCAGAAGCTTCCTCTCTTCTTTACAATGGAAAAAAAAGTCACAAGAAAGCAAAAGATGAAATCTCAGAAGAGATTGAAAAGGGACTGGGAATTAGGTGAAACCCTAAACTTGCTCTGTTCAAGACTTCCAAACTTTTATTAGGAGAGCACTGCAGTGATAAAGAGAAAATGCTTTCAGGTATAAGTTTGGGAGCACCTTCTGAACTACAAGTCAACAAAAACTGAGCACAAGCCTTGCAAGACTCCTTGCAATTCCATGCCAGATTTAATCTGCTTGCCATGATAACAAAACAGACTTTCTCAATGGGTAAGGGCTAAGTTTAGGAGCTCTGTTTCTTAAACCTTTTCTCGTTGGTTAGAAATTTCACTCCTGGCTTAGCTTGACAAATTATGAATGAGATTTCTGTGAGAACCCACATTCACCAATAATCCCATGAATAAACACAGAGAAGACCTTTAGTGAGCTGGGACCTTCACAAACAAGGGGATTAAGTATTTGGTTTTATACTTTATTTCCTTGCTGAATCTGAGAGAATGATGTGATTGCAGGGCATGGGAGTGGGCTGAAATTGAAGCTCCTGAGATTTCTAAAAAGGGCATTTTATTTGCCTGAGGGGATTAGCATTTATTTCCTCTAGTTCATTTATTTATTGTAATGTGGCTATTTATACTGATTTTTAGCTGCACTATAAAATATACATATTACCCATAATGGGGTGTGGTAAGTTCAAGTCTGAAATGGTAGGAAGGGCCAAACTAATAAGTCATTTTTATAGGATTTTGAATATATAAGATGAAAAAACAAACAAACAAAAAAAAGAAACAATAGAAATCAATCAAAATCAAGGTTTTAGAAAAAATAAGAGACCTCTTGTTGAGGTTTAGACACTTTTATGGTAACATAATATTTTAAAACAGACTACAGCGTGTCTGAGCAGGCCCTGATTCCCTCATTCTACAAAGTAATGAGGGAGGAGAAGGAAGATGCACAAAATCTGTGGGATACCCCTGTACCCACAGAATGTACCATTTTCTCTGCTAATATAGGCAGGAAATTGAGGCAAGATGAGGACCAAGCATCTACACAAATTCCATACAGGAATTTGGAGAAATTTAGGCCTGTCCCTGCAACCAGAACTGGTAGTTCTGCTGGTTTTGGCCACTGACTTTTGTATGGATGATTTTTTTATCCCTCCAGTGCTCATTATGCCCTTCAGTGCTTTCTGTGAACTCCTGTGGTTGTAATCTTTGGGCGAGTGTTGCTCTTGGCAATCTTTCTGAGGGGAGCACTGACTTTTCCTAATATTTGTCACATCCTTCTGAATACTTGAGGACAAAACAGGACATTTTTTAGGATCTATTTAACAGTTCTTGTGTTTCCCGAGCTTTTCATTTAGTATACAACAAGCTGTTTGCACAGAAACCATTTCAATGTAAAAAATGTAGCAAGTGAAAGTTTCCACTTAGCTCCTGTTGGCTTGGCAGTCTGAGAAGATTGTTTGGCTTGATGTGCATGAGGGGAATACCTGTCTCTACATGATTCCCACAAATTATTAAGAAATAACTTAATAATGAATAACTCTCATCTGAAACAGACTTGGCTGAATTACTACACACAGACAGCCCCATGCACCAGTGTCTAACAAGCCTCTCAAGCTGATTGCTCACTGGGAAAACAAAAACCCAGCTCCATGTCTAAGGAAGTCACATTTCTGGGCTATGTTTCATATAAGTGGGGAAAACTGAGACCCAACTCATAAGATTTGCCCTGGCCAAGATTTTTTACAGAAAGATACATGGCCATGCTTTATTTTCCTGGGATGCCAAGGCAGTGACAACCTTGGCAGCCGGACCCACAGCTCTCACAACAGTCAGACTCCACAGCAACAGGGCATTTGAATCCCAGTGATGCCTTGCAGAATTGTCCCAATACAGCTGGGGCTGCAATCTTATCTATGCTTACAATTACTGTGTTGTTACAGCTGAATTTGTAAAGGAATTCACTTAGCCTGCATTTCATCCCCGGATCAGTAGCTGAGTTAGTCATGCATGGAGAATCACAAGGAAAGGGACTTAAAAGAGTAAATAGGACCTTTATTATGGTTTTACAAAATACAGGAGCCACTTAGTTAAATACCTGAAATCTCCTTCTGTATTCATCTGTCTGCCAGGCAGTCTGAAATTACTAGCAAAATATAACCATGTTTACATCAGCTATATCACAATTATAGTGTGCAAGGAAAAAAATCTGAGGTGTTGGCTAGAACCTGAGTTTCTTGGTGTTGTGGTGATGTACAGACTTTTAATCAACTGATAGCATGATTCTATCTCTTGAGCAATATTAAACTTAATTTTTTTCACAATTCATAATTACAAAGCATTTCATAAGCTGTATCTATTATGTTTCTAAGATTTCTCATTTTTCTAATCTTTCCAAGGTTCCATATCTTTATCTAGGAAAAATCAGAGTCTTTCTCAAAGACTTCTTTCAAAACAATTGTGAGAATCATTTTAAGGTACATTCTACTTATTCCTTTTATTTTTTTAAACTACTGAGAAAAACAATGCCTGATTATGGTATAAAAACCTTCATTGTATGTCTCAAAGAAATTAACTGGGGTAGGTCACATCTTTCTTCCTTCAAAGCTTAAATTCATATATAATTAAACTAAATTTAGTGTAGCCTTGGCTTCAACTGTACCTGCTACTCCAGTGAGATCATATGTTTAGAATAGCAGAAAGTGAAGAATAGCTAGAGAGCAAAAATGCCACGGATACTATCACAGGAAAAGCAAAAAACATCCAGTTTACAATATTGCTGAAAGAAAAATATGAGAAAGGAGGTTACAAGTCAAGGGATGGGGCAACAAAATATTTGTCTCTGTGACAAAATTCCCTCTTTTCTCAGCAAAAAGATAATTGAGAGGAGTTTGGCTTGATAGTTTTAAAGAAACAGAACTGACCCTTAAAACCAAAGGACTAGTCTTGGGGTTACAGCTCCTCACTTCCACTGTCTCTGCCCTGCCTAGGCTTGAAGATTGCTTGCTGCCCCACTTCATTTCTGGGGGAAGTTCTCATTCACTGGTTCTGAATCCAAGGACTGACAGGGGGGAGTTCTGGGCAGTTCTCCTTTCAGAAACAGATTTTGCTCAGCCTTTACTTTTAAAGTGTTTGGTGTGCTCAGTCTGCTTTTTGAGTGTATTACTCTGAAGAGTGACACTGTTCCATAGGTGAGGCTTGAGTGGGTACCAGGGAAGAAGAAAAGCATTGCTCACATGTAATTTTTTTTTTCTGTCAGCATTAGCAGCAGGTCTGAGAGGAAATACATCCTTTCTGTTAGGCTGGCACCCCACAGGTTCCACTGGGCTGTAGAAGCTCCACACTTTCACTGGTGGGTACAGGAATGATGTGATAATGCTGCCTTCAATTATAGTGAGTACTGAAGCCTATTTGATAAAAGGAATAGCCTATGCTTTCTATCCAGGTCATTTGCTAGGCCAATGTATTAGATATTAATCACTAGACTAGCCTCTCTCCCTTCCTGAGACACCCTGCTCTGCACATGATAAAACAGTGAAAAATACCTCCTGAGTTTGCAGGTGATGCATTCCAGAGAGGATCTGGGTGATGATAATCACTCAACATGCAGTTCTGAGGCATGAAGTTTACATTTCTCACAACAAATCTCAGCCTTCTCCTTAAATGAATACAGCAATTAATAGCTATATAAACATACTTGCTCCAGTGAACTTTTCCCTCTAGGGTCTGCATCTCTCCCAGTATAGCAAGGAGAAGTGAAGACTTTCCACAGCCAACTTGGCCCACAATCATTGTCATCTGACCTATGATAATAGTAAAAACAACAAAACACTTTTTAAAAAAAAAAAAACAAAACAAAAAAAACCAAACCAAAAAACAAAAACTCTAGTTCACAAGGCCCAGCTAGATTCAGCTCTAGAGCACTCAAAGTGATTAAATAATTTTTTTAGTAGGCAGTATTCCATGTGTTCATCTATGGAAACATTAATGGACTGCAGTAACACACTAATCTCCAAAGTAATTAGACTTTTGCTCTTACCTATATTAACATTTGTTTTATGGAACTTATGAAAGTTATTTAGGGTCAAACGATATACGGTGGGGAGTGATTATTCAGCCTGGAGTTTCGTGAAAATTTGGACCAATCTAATAAATTAACTGAAATGAATTTGGGCCAATCTAATAAATAAACGGAAAGAAGACCCATTGCTCTTCTCTGCTTTGCTGTACTTCCCCTTCCCCCCCACAGAGACCCTTTCCTACCTCCAGTCCTACTCTGCAGTGATGATGGTGCTTCTCAGATCTTCCCATACACTGATTGAACTCACTAATTCAATCTAATGCACTGGTGCTGGCCAGTGCATTTCATAGACTCACAGAATGTTTGGGTTGGAAGGCACCTTACAGATCACCTCATTCCCCCCCTGCCGTGGGCAGGGACACCTTCCACTAGCCCAGCTTGCTCAGAGCCCCATCCCGCCTGGCCTGGAACACTTCCAGGGATCCAGGGGCAGCCACAGCTTCTCTGGACAGCCTGTGCCAGGGCCTCACCACCCTCACAGGGAACAATTCCATCCTCATATCCAATCTAAACCTTTTCTCTGTCAGTGTAAAGCCATTCTCCCTTGTCCTGCCACTCCAGGCCCTTGTCAAGAGTCTCTCTCCATCTTTCTTGTAGCCCCCCTTTAGGTATTGGAAATTTTCCAGTTAAGCTTCTCTCCAACTGGGAGCCAAGGGTCTTATTCCTTCCAAAGGAGGCAAACTCTGGCTCACCCAGCCTGTGAACCCATGGCCTCAGACTGTAAACTCCTGGAGCACAGACATTCTGCTGGTGACACTTAATGCTACATGGAAACAAATCATACAGTCTTGGGGATTACTAAATCACCATGTGACAGCAACCTAAAGTAATACTCTATTTTAAAACAAGGCCCTTGATAGGGGATCAAAATAGAGCATAAGACTATTTATTAACATGAAATGCCAGAAGACAGTGTTATGAATACTACAGCATTATCAACAACAACAAAAAAATATTGTTGTTATTATTAATAACAATAAAAAATATTAGTTGCTACTTTTCACACTTTTTATGCAAGTATTCCAAAACAAACCAGCATTTTGTAAACCTGTGGAATCCCTAGCCAAAGACATTGAGGATGCAAGGAATTACAGGAACTCAGCTAGATAAAGAAGAATCTATTAAGAAACAAAATAATTAAGGATTTCTTGACAGAAAAACTCCATCTTCTGAATGAAAATAGTTGTGAACTGGAAGACTGTAATGTTGGTAAGTGACAGGAAAAGTATAATATATGAGTATTGCTGAAAATAACACTGAGTTAGATGGATCCTTGGTTTGAATGAGTCTGGAGTTCTTCCTCTTTCTTTTTTATTCAATTTCTCTACTAAAAATAATAATGATATTTTTTCAACCATTTTTTCAACAATTTTTTCATGTTTATTCTAACTCTTGACTTAGTTTGTGCTATTATAAAACTATATAAACTATATAGATATATAAAAGCCACAAAGTTTATCTAATGATATTATTATATAACCATACAGCTCATGACCTTGTATACATTTTAAATTCTATTTTTTCTTATAAAATTCTAAATGTGTACCTTTGTGCACTTCAAAACATCAAGAAGTGGAATTACTAACAATTTGACATTATATATTTCACATTTAAGGTGTGCTTTCATCTTACCTGTTGGAATTCTAATGTTTATGTTGGACAGTGTAGCTAAACCACTTCCCCATGAAAAGTATCCATTGGTCACCTACAAACAATTAGCAGATATTTAAACATAGGAAGGGAAAAATTAGAATGATTAATTTAGACCTAAAATACCTTAATAAAATAAATCTGTGACTTATGAACATGGTGTAGTATGGTTGTACACACAGAGATAAAAGCTAAGTTTGTAAAGATTGCCAAACCTCAAAAAATTGCGAGTAAGAAAAGATAAATGTACATAATGTGTGTAAGGCAAGAAAGGAATTATCTTTAGCTGAGCTCTATTTACCAAATACTTTCATTCTGTCAAATATGAGACTAAAGACTTGGACATCAGATTCATAATACCTCTTTGTTTCCTGAGAAGGCTGTAACTGGAATGAAATAACTGTAAAACCTGGTCTGAAGTTCACTCTTCTCACTGTAAATTTGGCTAGAGTGCTAACTTATTTAAGGGCTTGCTCTTGTCATTTGAAGCAACAGCAGCACCTGGGCACAGCACCATCGGGTTCTGTTGCAGGAGGACCTGCTCCCTATTTTCATGAGGAAAAACATTTTCCAAACCACCTTAATGGCCACATCATCGATCTCCATGGGCCGTGTCTGCTTCCTGGCTGGCTGCTCGTAGCTCTCGAGCTGATACCTCAGGGGCTGCCTCCTATTGATGGCCTTGGTGTGCTGCACAGAGAGAAGTGAAAACATGAGAGAAGTTGGAATCCTCATGAGAAGACAGCATTTGATGCCCTGTAAAGCAAACAGTCCATTCCATTTCCTACCACCATTCCAGCTCAGGAGAAGTAGTCCAGTGCTTTTCAATGTGATAATACAGATAGAACACTGTCATGCACACATTTCACATGTTTTAAACACCCTTAGCTGAATCACAGAAAATATTGGGATTTTTTGCTTCCCATGCATAACCATCCCAAATTTTGTCTCTACCATCCCTCTCAAACCCTCTCCCCATCATCTACAGTCTCTATAGGACTAAACAAAAGGTGGACAGGACAAATAAAATAAAAGCTGAAACAATCTCATTTTTGTTTCTTTTATTATCATTGTTAGCCCAGAAAAACAAGAAAGGTGTTGTTTCAGGTTGGCAAGCTAAAATAAAATTTATTTTGTGCTAATCCTCTTTTTCTATTTCTGTCTTCAAGTTTCAGTCACATTTCAAATTGTACAGTCAGTTTGAATCTGTTGAAATATATAGCTTTAGAAAAATGTCAAAATGAACAAACACCTTTTCCCAAATCATCTTCATTTGTCTTTAAATTTTACTCAAATCAACTCTATGTTTAGTACTCCAGAAACAGCATTTTGGAATTAATTACTAATTCACAAAGTTTGGTGTTGTTTTTTTCCACCTTTAATTCTGAATTTCCCAAAGCAAGAATTGTTCCTCCCTAAGGATGCCCAGTATAAGATGGATTGTATGGGCAAAGACAGTACAAACCCCATAACCACAAGATATCTTCCTGGGTCTTCTATAAAAACAAAGAAGGTTGAATTTTAGTCATATTTAAATATGTTGGTGTATGATGGTTGATTTAGGTTGCTTTTTTTTACTACTGACACTTCAGCAATGCTTAAGTGTGTTTGGGGACCCTTCATATCATAAAAACACAGAGACTAGGACATAAAAGAGGCAAAACTGGTAAATATTAGAGCCAGGCTAGGAATAAAACCTCCCAGCCTCTGTCAGCTTGGCCACTGGCCTTGTATGGGGCTATATGGCCTCTCTGCTTTGAAATTCAGTGTCATAAAGCAGAACTTACAAGTCCTGTGTGCTTCTTACAGGATTCATAAGGTACAGAGCTGTCCCCCCCTCTCCAGCTGTCATCTCCAATCTCATCACTCAGGAGAAACTCATTCAGCTTCTGTACACTTGAAAGAAAACAGAGGACAGTGAGTTACATAAACCCAGGTTTCCACGAATACATTTCCTTTTTTGTGCAGTCACGCCAGCAGGATTTATCAGAAATGTTCCATAAGAAGTTCATGGGATACTTTCATCTGCCACCCTGATGGCAAATGAAGATTTATGTGTGTGGAAGGACAGATGAAAATAATTAGGCATTGTACTGGTAGCTGGGAATGAAGAGCAGAACAAGTCATGAGGGTGCCAAGGGAGCTCCGTGGGAATGGTTTCTCTCTTGGCAGGCTTATCTCTTCTGTGCCTTTCTCAGGCCATTGCAGTCAGGGTGCAGAAATAAGTCATTCACCCACCTCCATCCTGGAAATGTCAGGGCAGTGGGTGCATCCTGATACAGCTTTTGCATCATACAAAAAAAGACACTAAAGCTATTAGAGACTGTCTAAAGCAGGTGATGAGGATGGTGAAGGGTTTGGAAGGAAAACCATATGAGGAACAGTTGAGGTCACCTGGCTTGTTCAGCGTGAAGAAGAGGAGACCAAGGAGAGACCTCACAGCAGTTCTGCAGCTTTCTCACCAGGGGAAGGGAAGGGGAAAGTTCTGCAGCTTCTTCATGATGGGCAGTGAAGAGGCAACTACCAAACTCTGCTCTCTGTGACCAGTAACAGGACTCAAGGAAACAGCATGAAGCTGTGTCAGGGAGGTTTAGGTTGGATATCAGGAAAAATTTCTTCACCCAGAGGGTGTTCAAGCAGTGGAACAGGCTCTCCAGGGAAGTGGTCACAGCTGCAAGGCTGACAGAGTGCAAGAAGCATTTGAATACTGCTCTGAGGCACAGGGTGGGATTCCTGGGGTGTTCTGTGCAGGGCCAGGAGCTGGACTCAATGATCCTGGTGTGTCCCTTCCATCGCAGAATATTCTGGGATTCCATGGTTCTAGACACAGCATGCACACAGGGGCTGAGTACTGCACACCTCAGCACAGCCATGGCCAGCCCTGGAGACACACAGCAACTCTTTGCTTAGCTCTTAAAATTGTCTACTGGGAAACACAGCACACAAGTTCAATTCGTTCTCCATCACAGGGGGATTTGATTCTCTCTTTCTGTCCCCCTTCCTTTCAGAGTGCTGTAAGCACCTGGGTCTTTATCATTCCAGGGAAGGGATGAACAAAATCACACACCAGTCATGGTGAAGTTATTACCTTGCAAAAACTAAAATTAAGGTGCATTGGGACAGAGACTGGGAAAGGAGAAGGACATATGCCTTCAGATAAGAGATTTGAACATTAATCTGCAAATGAGAAAGTAGTCCATTTCAAAGCCTGTCTGTGTATTTTATATTAAATTATCAATACATCTTCAAGCCACAGAGAGACAGGTTAGCAAGAAAGCACTGCTATTGTCATTATTTCCTCCTGCCAGCATGCCTGTTCCTGTGTCCTCTCTTGAACAGAAAATTTATGTGTCCCATAAATTCTGATATGTTTCCATATCAGAATTTCAGTCTTACATAAGGGGGTAAGCAAGAATTTATTTTCTTGTAGAAGATACAAGACCTTGTTTTGATCATGCACCTAAAAGCACATCAACCCTTATTTTGCATTTGAATGAAGAACCCTCAGAAGTTTTAGTGGCATTAGAACTACTCTTGAACAGAAAATTGAGATTCTGACCAAAGTATAAGCTCTTAATCCCAAAAATAATAAGCACATATTTGTGTATGTATTTGATTGAGGATAGAGCCATGGAGTGGCCAAACACACATTCTTTATCCTTCACTTGGGGGACAAGATGTGCATGGGAGAAAGATGTTAGGAAATGAGTTTGACAAAGGATGCAGTTTGTTTTGGCAAATCTGGTCTTTAAATATTGCCCTGGGGGTGGCCAGCTGTGTTAAAGAAAATGTACACACCATTTTGATATTAGGGCTATGCTAAACATAGTACAGAGATGTAGAGGCTTGGATGATTTATAGAGGAGCTGGGAGATTTTCCACTACTCTGAAATCATTTTCAACCTAGGGAAAACATTTCATGTGGCCCTGCTCCTGCTGCTGCTTTGATAAAAATAAACTTTGTTAATTTTTCTGTTTGTTTGCTTTTTAAAGTCAGTGTGGCACTGGCAAAGGACAGCTGTGGAGCCTGAAGTCCCCTTGACTGCTGCTTGGTATTACCATTACCCACTAAAAACAGACAGTGAGAGCAGCAATACCATTTCTTTCCAATGTGCCTCAGCCTTGGCACAAAGGAATGATGTTTCTGGGTGGGAAGGTTAGTTCTGTCTTCACATGCTGCTAGTGCTTGGCATCTGACACTTTGCTGCCAGCCAGGTGTCATTTTGCACCTCTTGGGACATCTTGGCGGTGTGTAGGTCTGCATAACCACACTATGACTGTGACTCTGTCCATACAGGCCATAGACACAACACCCAAAAGCTGAAATTCAACTTATACACCAATCTGCTCCTTCAAGATTAAGTGCCCTATAGCCCAGCATGAAGGAAGCTGCTCTGTTGGGCTGTTTTACAGAAATAAATACCTCAACAGGATGCAGCACATCATTAAATTCTCACTTAAAGCCCAATGTACTTTATGTGGAGGTAGGGTTTAGCCAGTTACTCTTCCTTGCTTCAGCAGGGCTGGTCTTGCTAGAGAGCTTCACACCAGGCTCTCTCACCCACTCAGTGCTGACAAGAGCCCAGAGAGTGTGATGGAAGAGTGGTGGTGGGTGGTCAGATTGTGAGAGGAGGAGCATCTCCCAAGGAAGGACAGTGAAACTCTGAATCCCAAGTGCCAAAGTTAGTGAAATTGTAAAAAGAATGGAACATTAAGAATCGTAGAATTACAGAATGGCCTAGGTTGGAAGGAATCTTAAAGATCACCTGGTACAACCTCCCTGACATGGGCAGGAACACCTTCCACTAGTCTAGCTCGCTCAGAGCCCTGTCCAACCTGACCTGAAACACTTCCAGGGATCCAGAGACAGCCACAGCTTCTCTGGACAACCTGTGCCAGGGCCTCAGCACTCTCACAGGGAACAATTCCTTCCTCATATCCAATCTAAACCTTTTCTCTGTCAGTGTGAAGCCATTCCCCCCTGTCCTGTCACTCCAGTCCCTTGTCAAGAGTCTCTATCCATCTTTCCTGTGGGTTGCCTTCAGGCACTGGAAGGCCACAATGAGGTCACCCCAAAACTTCTCTTTCCAGGCTGAACAATCCCAATGAACAATTCTGTCAGTCTTTCCTCCCAGTAGAGCTGATCCCCTTGGTGACCCTGCTCTGGACTGGCTCTAGCAGCTCCCTGTCCTTCTTATGCTGTTTCTTTGTCTCTGTGTCATGCAGTAAAAAGGAAGGGTTACTGATTTCTCTCACATCTTTAGCATCAGAGTCCCACCTCACAACACTCTTCCATGTGAGCTGGTAGGAACAACTTTTTCTGGTACTGAACGTGAGTGTTCAGGAGTTGGAGGAAGGAGAAGAATCACTTACCTCACAATGGCCTTGACTGCAAAACGAACCACGGTGGAGAGCAGGAACAGAGGTGTGACCAGGATGTGGAACAGTGACAGGGATGCAAATGCCTGGGCGGGCTGCAGTGGCTTGTCACTGGTGTATGCATAAGTCACAAAGGTCTGTCACATCAGGGAAAGAGTGTGTCAGGACAAGGACTCTTAAACAAGATGGACAAGGACAGCAAGCAAAATATTTTGCTCAGCTAAGGCTAATAACTACCTAAGTTCACTGGGAATCAGGATAAACTGAAGAGAAAGGTGTGTTCTGTTAAAACGAAATAGATTTTAAAATCTTGCCAGTGATTTCAAGAGGTTTACATGTTGAAGAATGAACATTTTCAATTTTTACAATTTTTCAATTTTCATTGTAAAATCTAGCATTTGATCACAGCTTTGTAATTGACTCTAGGGTTTACAGGAAACACACAACCCAGTAAAAAAAACCCAAAACATTAAGAATCTAACAAATTCTAGGGTTTTTTTTCACAGATGCAGAATTCTGGTCAAAAATGTTCCAATTCTTGTACACACTCAGCATACTCTGCCCCTAAAATTTGGTCTATGAGAGCTCCTTACTGACCAGCATGGCATAATTCCTCTAGTGCATGAGGCTGAAACTTAAACCTGGACAACAAGCAAAATTTATTCCTCTTTAAACTGCAGAGTACCTTTTCTTGAAAACTTTAATGGTGCCTCATAATGCATTTTGAAAAAGTAATTAATTTTACTGCTAAAGAAAAAGAAAAGACACTCAAAAACCCCTTTCAAAAAGAGCTTTTCAAAATGGGTTTTCAAGTTGCAATGGTTTTTTTTTCCTTTCTTTTTCTTTCTTTCTTTCTTTCTTTCTTTAAAAAATTCAAGATGTAATGATTTTTCTTTCTTATAGGAAAAAATTATTTTTCTCTTTGGTTTTACCAATCCAGCTTCTGGGAATGAAAACTTCCAGTGAGATGTTCTCCTACAGTTAGCAGAGGCACCTTAATTCATCTGCTGGTTTTATGAAGAATAGGTTCTACAATAACAATGGTGCTATTTCTTCTTTTTACACCCCCTCTCCCCACTTTCCTCTCCCTTTATAATAAGAAAAACTAAAAAAAATCATATCTTACTGCAAGAACAGCTGCTATTGGTATGGCTGCATTCATAAAAACTGAGAAAGAGAAATAAAATAAGCATAAGATTATAGGAAATAAGAAAAAACAATTTTAAAGTAACTGTATGACACTAAAATAATCCAGTTATTTCCAATTCAAGTAATTAAAACTCCCAAAGGAAAATTATTCTGCAGGAAGAAATTTCCTTCCCTGATAGTCAGAAATCTTAAACACACCAACAAATAAGCCATAGAATTCTCTCATTTGTCTACTAAGCTGGGATAAAAATCATTATGTGCACAATTAATATGAAACACAACTAAAACATTACTCAACCTTTCTACATTGCAGAAAACACAATTTATATGAAGAAAATATAATTTATCTTTGCTGCTGTCAGAGCTGCCAATATTACCTGGAGCCTCCTTTCTATAAAGCAACTCCAAACTGTAATGTCACAATGATGGTAATAGAAAACTTACTGCAAAAAAACCCCAACAATATGTATTTTATCCTTTTGAATTTCTGTGTTATGTATTTATCATGCCTTTTTATTTTAATGACATTACACACAGACAAAAATGTCACAGGCACAGATTTATCTCTCTTTAACTGAAGTTGGGAGGAATGTTGACATGAAAAACAGGATAATTTTCCAAGCACTAAAAACACAGCTACTTACTGGAAAGAGATGTATGAAGTGCAAAGGTTTTGAGACTGGTGAGCTCTTTCATTCTCGTTTCTTCCACACTTGTACAAAATATGTGCTCCCAGGCATAAAGCTTTAATAGCTTAATGCCTTTGAGTATCTCATTGGTTTTCTTTAATCTCTCAGTAGAATAGTCCTTCGATTCAAGGGAAAACCAGGGAAAAAATTTATATCTGTTTGTAATCTTAATGACAACCCTCTTTTCCCATCACTTCTGTTGTTAGATTAATTTAAAAAAAATTTTTTTTCATTTGTGATTTTGTCCAGGTCCCATGCTAGGAGGAAGAACATAAAATTTCATTTTCTTTGGAGGTATTAAAATATTTACAACCACTAGGGGAAATGGTGTCCATAACAATAGACAGAAACCTAAATAGGTGTATTTGCTGATGCAAGAATCATTCTGGGATCTAGTTGTAAAAATAAGTGAGATATTTATCAATGTATTTAGCTAAATTCCCATCATCGGAAAACAGTAATGGTAAATTTTGGTAAAATCATAATCCAAAAGATGTTATGAGTCAGAGGAAGTCAGAATAGAGCAGTAGGAAAGTGAGATTATTTCCGAAACTATGCAAAGGTAAGTCCTCTGTACAATTTTTACAAAAATGGGCACAACTCAACAGGATTGAAGTGTGCTGGCAATCTAGCACAATGCATCCATGCATCAATAATTTGCTTATTGAATATTAAGATAAAAAGGATCTCTAAATATTTGGCAATTTAAACATCAAAGGCTTATTTTAAAAGTTCAAGGGTCACAGCAAGAAAGTTAAAAATTAGACAAAAGAGCAGAAAACATTTCTAATTGGTGAACTAAATGAGGCAGAAAAATAAACTTACAGCACTGAAGAATTTAGATATGAATATATAATAATCCAGTAGTGCCAACTGATTTTCAGAAAATACCAAAGCTTACGCAGAGAGTAAAATGTCTCTAGACTTTACAGACGGAGGTTGTGCACATTCTTTAATACTTTTCTGCAATAATTTATCAGTTTTTTGCACTGTTTCCTAACATCCCATGAAATACAATATCTGCATGTGGGAATAACACCCTTTAATGGAGTGGAATTCAGACAAAATTGTGCTAGTTGCATTAAAAATACTCTTTGCAGAGAAGGCAGGCCAAGGCCCACATACTTTTCTGAGATTCTCTTCTGACAAATTGTGAGGAAGGAAGAGACACTGAGCCACAAAAAAACAGGGAGGGACAGTGCGACTGAGGGATGGCCTGCCCAAATGCACACAGTGGTTTTCATTAACTAGAAGAACAGAACCCAGAAACCCTGTTCTCATTTCTGGATCACAAACATCACTGAAATAATTCACTTACAAGAGTGCTCTTCTGAGCCTCAGCCAGCTTGGTGGCTATGAAGTACTGGATGGGAGCTAAGAGCACGATGACAGCAGCCCCGACCAAGGCACTCACTCCCAGCAGGTTATAGAGGAGGATCACACCCATTATTATCTGTGAAGAGAAAAGCAACACAGAGAAAAAAAAAGTGGATTTCAATATGCCAGAACCATACCAAGAGAAAAATGTTTGTTCTTCTAATAAACACTTAAATGGTTCATAGGAATCAGCTGAGCCCATACTTCAGGAGGTCACATTTGGAAAGTGTGGGAAATAAACCCAGAAGGCTTTCTTTTTGACATTAACTAAATAGTTTGTGTTAGTGCCTGGTAGTTCTAATTCCTGACTGGGTTTCCACAAAACTAAAGGAGCACTAAAATGATGGTGCTTGCCCTGAGGCATTTTACAGGGCTCCTGGCCTCATGTCCTGTTTACACTAGAGCTCCTTACCTCACTCTGGAAGCATTCAGAGGTCTTAGGGCTGTCATGGGTCACAGTTGCATTGTGTTGCACTGTCCCTGTGCAACTGCAGGCAGAGGGACATCGCAGACAGGCACTGAAGCACGAAGCAGATGTACCAGGGCTGACACAAACTGAGCTTGGGCATCAATACCATGCAGCCCTGGAGGAAAATGCTGCCTTAGCCCTGCAAAGGGTTTGGGAACACTTCCTACAGAAGGTTACCTGGGAATGGCTGTGGTGTGACTCCTGTGATTCTGGTTCCTGAGTTAATTCAAGCTCTGCTATATAAATATTTCTATTAAAAGCTCCACTTTGGGATAGAGTGATGTCCTCAGTGATAAGAGGGCATACAGAATTAGTTGCATATCTCATACTTTATCTCTTAAACAAGTCTGTCTTTAAATCTCCCTTCTTCTTTTACAATATCAGAAGTAAGAATCAATGGTGTTTAACATTTTTAAAGCAACATTTAGCTTTTCAGGCTCCTGTACTGCAAATTACCGTACCTAGTCACAGCAATCAGATCACCTATTCATTTAAATAACTTTCAAGGTATTGATAGCAACACTTCCATCCACTTCACAGGATGTGAAACAGTGAAATGAAACCATATATATTATTTCTAATTTCTGTTTCCATGTAGCCTTTTTTGCCTTTTTTCATAAACTATTTCATGACACTCTAAACCCTACCCAGCCCATTAGTAGTAGTAATTAGTGACTAATAAAATAGATTACTGATGCAGTTTCAGGAAATTCAGCAAAACAGATCTACTATAAGAGTTGGTTCTACCCCTTAAAAAAATTCTTTAATGTCAGTGGGATCACTGCCAGGTAAGGACCATGCCAAACACACCCTGAGCTAAAACTCTGAAGACACAACAAGAGTCCAAGCTTCAGGGAAAATCAGCATGTCTCAGGTCATTTAGTCACTGGCATTTTTGAAAATTTCTTTCGAGCTAAATAATCTCAACTTTTCCTTCCTACAGATCTGCCTCCATTTCTTTCCCAGCCTTGTTAAGAAGCAGTTCAGTGACTAAGTTGCTTAGATGAGGGCTCCTCTGAGCATTGTTAGTGTTCATGTCAGTCATGGAGCAGGATTCAATTGCTGTTGGTCCTGCCACAAAACCCAGTTACAAGTGGACACTGCAGAAGCAATGCTTAGGGCTGATGCCAAGTGGCAAAATAAAAGCAATGGATTTGTGTCAGCAGTGGAAGAGATATGAGCAGAAAAAAGGATTGCAGGTCCTCATTCTTCAAGTCACAGACATGGAAATCCTGCTGAAAAAAACCTCTCTCTTCATTGGCCCTTGGAAAGATACCTTTCCAGCCCTTTCTGCTTGCTAATCTTAGTGGGAAGTGCAGGTTCCCCTCTGGATTTTGTAGCAGTGTCCCAGGCATACACTCTCCTCAGCCAGGCTGGAGTATCTCTGAAATCAGACCCTAACTTGGATGCTCTACCTGAACAGGCATTGCCCACAGATTGGGGCACAGGAACAAGAACCACATTAATTGGTTGGTTTCTATGGCAACCAAGTTATTGATTTGTCCCAGTGTCATCTCTCCCATGGACAAGTTGGATGTAGAGAGCCTCAGGATCTTATTATATATCATTGCCTGTAAGAAAGGGGGGAAAAAAGGAAGTTACTAAAATGATGTAATTATAAAAGAACAGTAGTAGTGGGGTGTTTCAAACTGCATCATCAGCCTTTACCTAGGACAGCCTGTCTCCTAGTCTCTCACCTGAGACAAAAGAGATGGAGACAAAGTGAGAGAAAGCACAAGAGAGAGAACTGACTTTAAAAAACTCCAATTCCTCTTAAAAAGGTTTGTTGCTTAACGCAGACCTAAAATAGAACAAAAAATGACAACAAAATATCAAAATTTAAGAAATTGGCCAAAGAACCTTTCTAACAAGCATTTGGTGAGCCTCCTTTCCTGTGACACTGTCTGTCAAAGAGATTCTTGTTTCTGATAAGACAGGTAAATTCATGCTGTGAAGTTTGATCAGAGTGGGTATGTATTTCTTTGGGTTCCTCTCCATTACCTGGCCATTCCTTTCCATAAATTTTGTAGGAGTTCAACAGGGTTTAAAATTAATCAGGGCTTACATCTACTGAATTTTAAAGGCAAATATTGTGAGCCCAGTTTGCAGTTATGATCAAACATCAAATGCTGCAGCTCTAAGGAAGTTTTAAAAATAATTTGTCCTTTTTGACCCATTTTATTCATTAATAAAGTATATCCTGTAGAATTAATCAGAAATGTCTGGTGAACTATATCAGCTCCATATGCTCCTAAGAGTCCCAATTTTGGTAAATGGGAGTCACAAAAAGGAGTCAGATAAAGGAAATAACCAGGAACTCTTTCATCCCCAAGTCTGTACCATCTATCCTGGGAGAAGGCAGAAAATGTTTGAAGCAGCTCCATCAATCAGAGCAAGTACAAAAAAAAAAAAAAAAAAGATTCCATGCTGAGATGATATTCCCATGGTTAGTTACATCTGGCAAAACATCAGTTCCGGCTCCTGGATTGCTACTGCTGCCTGTGGAGTTTGGTCTGTGCAGAGTCCTGCTACACCCCCTCCACGTGCTGGGTTGTGCTGGCTCCAGTCCATAAACAAGGCTCTCACAGAGGGTTAAGGGATGCTGGGGTTACAGACACAGCCCTGCAAATGAATCACTCCCACCCCATCCCACAGGGCTCTGTGCTAAAGGGCATAAATATCCAGAGTCACCACTGCCGACGCACGCACAGCGTTCCCATAAAAAAGGATACTCTGCAGATGGCTCTGTCCACAGTCAGCAGAAGCAAACTCATAAGCAAATGAACAAAGCAGATGCAGAGCCAAAATGACACTGCTGATCTTCATCTATCTCTCATTGCCTGCAAAGATGTGTCTTCATATGCATGGGTTTTTATGGGTGTTAAACTTCCAACAGGTTAGAATGATAGGATTAGATTTAGCAAAAAGAATTGGTGCCAGCAGTTTGCCAGCTACTTTGTCCAGTTTTCTGTATAAAAATACAGCACATATTTTCTCTGAAACCATAATTTCAAGCTCAGTCTTCAGAGGAAGAATGAGACAAATGAAAGGACAAAGCTGGAGCTGTTACTAGTGAATCTCCTGGCAGATCATTGCTCACCAGTAAGGCACCCCGGAGGTTGATGCCAGTCTCTGTAGTCACATAGTAGGAGGCCTGCAGGAATGTCCTCTGCAGGATAAGAGCCAGGAAGAGAAGGACTGCCAAGACATAAACATTCCTGAGGAATTCCTCCGATGAAAGGTAGGAGTTTGATGGATCCTTCACCTGAAAAAAAAGGAAAAAATTATGCAAGTGCCATAGGAGGGATTGTATATTCCTGAGAATCTGGAAACAAGCAAATTTAATCATTGCATTAGAATAAAACATATTGCTGATGTTATGGGAAAGTTATAGAAATCATATTTCTCACTGAGCTCTATATCAAAATCATTTGGATACAAATTTAAAACTCTGCTCCTGTTCCAAAGATGGAGGATTGAGACATTTTAGCAGTTCTAAAATTATTAATTTTAGCAGGAAAGGAACAATAAGATCACCATGTCTGCCATGTCTTTAGTTTCCCCATCAAATTGTGGTGATTTCTAGGATAGAAATGCTACTCAGTAGAAAATAAAGCTCATTCCACCTGCCCCACAGAGAAGCTTCAAGAAAATATTTTTTTTATTATATGGGATTAGTTATTTATGTTGCACTTGCATATTATGGAAAGAATTCCTTCCACAAGTATACTCTATGATACCCATAAATTCTGAATAACATTAGACTATATATACCAGTATTCCACACAAAATGAAATTTAAATACCTCAATATGGAAGAGAAAGAAAATTTTGATTAAAGCCCTTTGTTTTCATTTTCTAGTTTTTGTGTTCACTGTTCTGCTCTGTTTCAGGCAGAAAAGGAAACAAATGTACCAAAATACTCCAAGGAAGACTGTTCCTTTGGTATTTCCGACCCAGCTGGAAGCAGGATGTACTGGAATTCTTACAGGGGAAAAAAAATGAAAAAGAAAAAAAGAGAAGGAAGAAGCCTGTTCTACTGAAATATCCAGCCTGATTCTCAGATGAAAGGTGTAGGCAATATAAGAAAGAAAGCAATCTGCCCAAGACTCCTTGAAAAAAGGTTTAAGTGCATGAATGGTGAGATAAATATATCTTAAAACCTCCCTTTTAATATTCTGCTGCATATAACTTCCCCTTGTTTTCATAGTAGGGATATCATTAAGAAAATAACATTTGTAGATAGGGTTTTTTAAATGTATATAGAGTTCTCAGGAATTAAGGCAGAATAAGCATAAAATTAAATGTATTCACATTAATTAGAACTAGAGAGAATTTAAAGGAGAAATGTTTAATAGCAAGAACAACCAAGATAAAGTTTACCAAAATCCATGAACTAAAGGCACATGCATTCTGAAATGTATCCAAGAGAAACAGTGACTGTCAGCAAGCCAAGTGCTTTCAAAATCTCCAATGATTTCAATCTTCCCTTCAGCCAATGCTCATTAAAACTTTAAAAAGCCACAACTGAAGCCACTACACTGAAGAGGACAAAAGATAAAGGAAGCAGACAAGGTACAGATTCCTAATTCTGAGATCAGAAATTATTTTCAAGCTTAAATACTTTGTTTGTTCACCATGCAAAAAAACCCAACATTTTTGAAGACACAAAAACAGGCTCTTTGCCTCATAACTCTGTGGCTCAAATCCTGCAGTGCAGGTTCAAGGATGATAAAAAGCTTCATTTAATAAGCTGTACAATTAAACTCTCCTTCAGTGCAGGAAAGTCTCAAGCCAAATTGGGACCATCAGTCAAGAAAATTAATGTCAAGAATGAGCAGCCAAGAAAAAGATATGTAGATAGTGATGATAGTCAAATACTTTATCTGGGGAGGAAAATGCTATTCCATTACATACCTATCTGCTCATTCAGAGATAAAACAGTCAAAAAAACTGTATGGAGATGTATCTCTGTCACAAGACAAATGCAGGAAAATGTCTTTTTCTTTTCTTCTCTGCTGTCAGTAAAATAATTTTACCCATATCTTTTCATTAGTTACTCATAAATTCTTTTCCTTGTGATAGAAAATGTTCTGTATCAGAGGCTTGCTCAGCATTTAGATGTGATCCCTGAAAGTTCAGTCTCAGTGAATCTTGAAATGAGCACTGAACTGGCATCTCTTGTGCATCTCTAGTATCAGGAACACCATTGAGTAAAGTGGATACTTTTCAATTTCTCAATATGCACCAACACAGTTCATCACAGCAGCAACCAATACAATCAGCCACAAACAGGGAATGGCTACTGTCAGCTTCCTAGTATAAAAACAGATTTGAGAGAAGTCAAAACTGTCAGTGAAGTATAAACTGACAAATGCACAGGAATTAAGCAAAATTCCCAGGCTGGATGCATCACTGAGGTACCACCAGTGTGTGTCCTGCCTGAAAGAAATAGGCACAGTTGAAGAGGAACAGAAAAAATTGTTCCTTTTTCCCAGAACTGCTGGGATGACTCCATCAAGACAGACAGCTGGGGAGCTGGAGGGAGCCTCCATGACCTGTGTTCCATTCCTACCCAAGTCTCTCATTGTTCAGGTTTATAACTTGACTGTCGCTCAAAACAGAAATATTCAATTTGCTTGAGAGAAACAATGAAATAACACAGTGATGTCTAGAGACCTATCAAAGCATGCAGCCAGCTGTATTAAACACCTGATATTACTCTTAAACTACTGCCAGAGCCTTTCAATCCACATTGTCAGGTTACCTTTTCTGTGGTGTTTGTATTATTGGTTGTATTCTGGAAGCCCTGGACAATGCCAGAAATGCAGAGTGGCCCAGCAAAGCCCAGCAGGTCGGCCAGATAGCGGAAGGTGCTGCTGAGCAGGATTGGCCGTCCAAAAGCGCTGTACATGGCCAACCAAATGGAGGGACTCCGGTTGGGATGGTCCTCCACCTTTTTCTGGAAACAGAAACAAGTACCCAGTGAAATAAGAGAAACCTCCCAGGCTTTATATGGCATCATTCCTGTCTGGATGCCCAAAAGGTTCCTGAAAGGTGGTTTAGACCAGGTGAGGCGGCAAATTTGCTGTAATTATTGACAGATTTCCAATATTCTTCACAGCAAATTCCAATTCTGCCTCTCCTTGGTAACTTTGGTTTCTCACCTCTATATCCCACCACTTTCCTCAGCCTGTGAACACAGGAATGCAAGCAAAGATTATCATCCTGGCAGGCAGCCATTGTCCCTTGTCCCATGTGTGCTCAGGAAAGGTCTGACCTTTTAGCCCTTTGCTCACGTGGGTAATCCTGGTTTCACAAGCTGTAAAGGCTTCTGATTGCAGGAAAAATACATGACAATTACAAGAATATATTTTAATTTAATTCATCTGGAATTTTTTCCATCTCTTGGATGCATTCCAGGATGACACACTCCAACCAATCAATGATAACTCTGCTGAAAAAATGAAAGCAGCAGACCAGGATTGGAGGTAAGATTAAATCAACCAAGGGTCCTTTCTAGCCTTCAGATCTGTGAATTTACACAGTATCACAGCTCTTGGCTAAAACACCAACCAGCAGATGTGGCTTTGTGTAATCAGAAGGGTTCTGATATCCCTGAGGTCCTTTCAGTTTAACAAAGGAAGAGTTTTACTGACCAGAGCCATGCTCTGCAGCATGCTTCCTTGCACTTCAGGCAGCAGCTTTTGACACTTTAAACATGCATCTGTCATTTCTCAAGTAGCACAGATGCCTGCAAGCTGCGAGCCAAGCCAAGCTCTCTTGAGCATTCACAGACACATTTTAAGCACAGCCAAGCAACAACCACTCCCTGCCCCAACAAGTTCACCAAAGAAAAAGCAAACGTGCCTGTACCCTGCCTGGCTGCCTCATGTCTTCCCCCCCCCCCCACTTTTCTTAGTTTTTCCCATTTGTGCCATTTCCACAGTGAGATGGATTGTATGCATGGTGCCAAAAATGCGCAGGTGGATCAGGTGGCTGCCAGAGACTGGGCCAGGCTAGTGCCAATGAGCTTAGGAAGGAGAAATAAGCACCATGGGGTCAAAGTAGAGCTACCATTTCACAAAGGGAAGAAAAGGAAACTGCTTCCTCTGAGGAGGGAAAGAGCACAAGGGCCTCGTGTGAGTTGCCCAGACAAAAGGCCCTGAATCTGTGGACTAATGGGTTTTGAGTTTGAGTACCCTAAAAGGATTAATCACCATCTTCAAATAAATGATTAATAACTTCAACAGCTTGAGAGCAGCTAAGCTAATTTATTAGGTAAATGGCTGCCATCTTTTGGGGAAAAAATTGTTATATTGTTCTGGGCATTCAATTAATAGTAAATTTGTTAAATAGCAATGGTTAATCCTTATTTCTCTAACAATTTATTAGCCATTTTTACTGTTACTGCAATTCACACATTGGCCATCACAATATGAAATCTGTTTCCTTTTCATTGAAAAAAAATGCTATTAAATTATCTAATTTATTGCTAAACACTGTTTTTTCTTCTTTTTTTTTTAATCAGGACTTTGTATTAGCTGAAGCATGTAACAGGAAGAGGGGAGAAATACCTTTTTCCAATAATTTCTTCTCCAGAATGGTCCTTGAGTGTTACAGGCTTGCATAGAATGTTGCAGTATTAATTAACCAGTCTGGGCTGCTGCTCTCAGCTGCACCACTTGATTTGGTTTTCCTTGTCTTTGTCAACTTCCTTTCAAATTCCTGTAATTTTCTCTACCTTGGGCACTCCACAGTTGGAATAAAGGGCAGTGAGACAGTGCTTTGTGATAAATCAAGTCACCTGTAAGGTTTGCCTCAGTAAATATGGAAGTCTGACTGTTTCCATTGTTCTGGAGCTGGCAGTATAAGCCTGGTGCTGAAGGGCAATGCCCTGTCCCTGTGATTGATAGTTAACACAATTTCATTCCTCCTTTTCTTGGCCCTAATAGCTAAGAACCATAATGGCACATGAATAGCAGACATAGGAAACTAATGGTCCTTGACTTTAAAAATTTATTTTTCTATTAAATGCCCAAAAGAAAAGGTTTCTATTGACCATCAGGACAAATTATACAGGATTCAGGCAAATGGGGTAAACCAAATGTAATATTAATGTGCTAAATCTATTTTTGGATATGTGATATACAATGCACTGATATGTGGTGTGAAACATTTAGCCTGCTTCAATAGAAACTGAAACAAAAGCCAAGCAACAGAGGGAGGATCACTTTTTTGGGGGGGGGGCAAGGGACGTAAATGGAATTATGTGAGAACTGATAGTATTATTTACATTTTCATAGCATGCAGAAGAGATAGCAAGACAATGTCAAGTGAGCTATCTCAAAGGCATTTCACAATACAGAGTATTCAAGGTCATATTCAGCATCTTTCATTAAGGTGTGAGAAGAAGAGTTTGGGAAGGAGCAGGAGTTTTCTCTCTGCAGGGCTATGGAGCCCAGGTGAGATCTGCAGGCACAGGCTGGGGTAACCCCACCTAATCCAGAGGAGGCTGTGGGGCTACCCTCACCCACAGAAGATTAGTGTAAAATGCACACTTGGAGCAGAGACAGTGGCATATCACCTCCTCCACACTGCAGACCACACTCCAGTCTGAAGAATTTTCCTAATTCTGTGGCTGTTTTCTGGCCCACCCAGGCACAAGCCAATGCATTCCTTCACAGGAATGAACTGCAGTGAGTCCCACTGCCTGGCTCCATGGATTTGCTTTAGCCATTTGGTTTACTTTAACTTTATCTACAAAATACCAGTTTACTTCAGGGTTGCAGCCTGTTTTTGAATAGTAGCATAAATGTGCTAGAGGCTGTGGTAATCTCAAGGCTTTAAACAACTACAGAACACAAAATACCTGATGTAAGGCAGCATCAGAAATGTAAGTGTGGCTGCATATGTAACATTTATGCAAGTGTCTATATGTGCATGACATGCACTGAGGGAAGCTACACACTGAAAGTTTGTGCTCATGCACATGAGAAATGCACATTTATCTTGCCTTTTGGCATCTGAACTGCATTTTTGTGCAGGCACAGACAGTACCTGCAGATGTGAAGGAGCTACAGACAAATGCTGGCACCCAGCTGTCGTGCCTGTCAAGAACAGCACAGACGCAAGTCCTTGGGCCATGGAGATGCATATCCCTCTTTTGCCTTTTAAAGGGGTTTAGGCACCTTAAGAAGCTGGTCTAAGGGATGCACATCTCCTAGGTTGTTGTGTAAAGCTCAGTTCCAAAAACTCAGTAGTTTTCTGCCTAAAGCAGCAGGATATTGATCTCTGGTCTCTGTAATCCTCAGCTGCAGAAGGAAAAAGAAGCAACCTATATCTATTAAGGTAAGAACAATTGTACTGATAATTGTTTCATCTCAGAAGGCACAGAAAGGAGCCTGCAGCTCCATTAGCTGCTGGGAGCAAAGAGCTGCCTAAATGCATCCACAAGTTTCCCTGGAAAATCCTGCCCTACCCAGTGAGTTTTCCCAACCACACTGTTTGTACTGGGTCTGGCTGGGATGGAGTTAATTTCCTTCATTGCAGCCTGTATGGTTCTGTGTTTGGGACTGGTGACTAAATCACTGCTAAGACACCAGTGTTTTGGCTATTCTTGATGTGTGGTTTTGGCTATTTTTCTGTCTGGGAAAAAAAAAAGGTAAAAATGAGTGTTTCCAGCTGAAACTATGGACAGAATGTCTTCCAGTTTCAAAAGTAGCTAAGATTTAAACAAATCTTTCACTGTTAAAATCTAGCAAGTGATCAGTCTGTTGTGGTTTTAGTTTCCAGTTGCATTCAGTTTGGCAACTTTCTCCTGCTATAAATTCACTTAAAACCAAACAGTAACTATTGGATTGGAACTTCCTATGCCAATGTTTCACCTTGGAACAAACAGTCCTAAGTTAAAAATTCCTAAAATGAGTATTTAATGAAAGCTGAAGAAATTCAAAGTGACACTTTGGCTTTCTAAGGCCAAACAGTGACATGGACACCTGTTATTACCTTTTGTTCCTCATAGGCTTCTTTGAGACAGACATAATTTGTCAGTGCTCTCATTGCAATTGGCAGCTTCCCAATGGCTTTCAGGTCCACAGGTTTCTTGTGAGCAGAAATTATGAGAGTGTTCATCCACCAATAAGTTGCCTTTGAGAGCAAATTGACAAATGGCTGCAGGAACCTCACCCCCAGATCCTGCAGATCCTCTGGAGGTTTTACTTTCTGAGGATTCATGAAAAACACGTACCTCTGCAAAGGAGAAAACAGACAAACATGGGCTCAGAAATTATCTTATTGATAGTAATTTTTTAGTAAAAACTATGTGTAAGACAACCACAGTCTCAAATTTGTTTTTAAAGGTAATTATATGTGGAATTTGTGTGTAAATAGGAGCATTTCCATTTTGACAGATAACTGGCAAACAATTGAGCAACATGGGATGTGGGCATTGTTCTGAACCCTATCAGTACCACCTATCTCAAGCTGAACAACAGTAAAAATGAATTATTGGGAAATAATTTTATTTTAAATTGTCATGGATAAGAACTTATGCTAACTTAAAGATTCACTACATAAACAGTTTGTTAGCACTAACACAGCACATATTTTACAGATTGCATCCACCTATACCCTCCTCATGTGCACAAAAATGCATCTATCTACACAAATATGTGTGCACTTTGTGTGGATAATAGATGCACACAGGCACGCACACACACCAAGCCCAGGGGATACGTCAAGGACATACATTTTAAAGATATTTAAATCACCACTGATATCCACAGAATTAATCAAACCTTTACGGCTAAGCTAAGCTTGAGCCTAAACTTGATGCAAGCCAGAGCTCCTGGGACTAAGGAGACATCTTCACCCCCATGATGCCTCTGATATTTTTCTAGATCCTGAGGAAGAAGGCACATACCCTGACTCGGATGACATTGATCTCCACAGCCATCAGCAGCCCATAGAGGATGACCATGATTCCAGTGATGCAGAAACGCAGTTGAGAAAAAGGCACCCCGTCCTGGCAGTATCTGACAAGCTTGATGGTTTTGGTGACAAAGGCCATTATCCAGTAAAGGAACAGGGCTGTAAAATGGGTGTAGGTGCATAATTTAAAAATAAATTAATAAATAAGTGTAACTACAGCATTTTAGCTTCCATGGCTTGATATGGTGCAGGCACAGTGATCCTCTACGTCACCAGCCACTGTTTTCTTTCCTGGGCCACAACCCTTCAAACAGATGCACAATGGCAGATCTTCACACAGGTACAAAACTCCACTGAAGAGGACTTAATCTGAAGGGGAACTTTGTTATTATAGTGAAGGAAAAGGCACACAACTTGACAAAAGTCATATTGCCTCTTAGAAAAAGCAGGGTGCATCCCAAGTGAGAATATGGAAATGTGCTCATTTGGAAAAAGAGTTTATGGAATTTAGTGTTAGCCTGCATCCTGGCTGGTATCTATCAGGGCCCTGTTCAGGTGGTTGAGTTACAGATAATTTGGACAATGTACTTGTAGGAAACATTATTCTGCCACATCTGGTCTGACCATCTCCTGACTGAGAGAGCAGATGGGATAACCTTGAAATCAGCTGCAAAAGATGTTGAGAAAGAGCAGCATCTGCACAGGAGTTTGTGGTCAGATCATTATTCAAAGTGGCCTTTTGAAACAGCCCTTTTGAATGCAGACAAGTTTTTCCCCAAAATTATCGCCCGTGTTAAAAAATACCTAAAATCTCATGATAGAAATGACACAGGCATGCAAGGCTTTCTCTTTTGTAATAATTGTAAAAGTAGTTTTCAGTGTGTACCTTATGAAAGGTGCAATAACTTCTACAATACTACCAGTTGTAAGAGTAGAGAGTTATTCCTCTCTGTTTTAATATTCTCACACATTCATCATCCTCCTCAACCTACACAAGCTGAGTTTGGCAAAAAATACTGGGATTTGTAAGAGAACATAAATATCAGACACAGACTTACTTACCCAGCAGTAACTTTGGAAAGTTGGATGTTTCAATATTATGGTAATATACTATGGATACAGTGGCAGCCACAAATCCCATTATAGCTGGTAGAAAGAGATGCAGGTGGCGAGATTTCATTTGTCTGAAAATAAAAACAGCATAAAATAGTGAGTTTTGTGCCTTCTTTTCACAATTGTGTGAAACCATAAGTGTTCTGCTAATCTATTGAAGAGGACAAACATGAATTTCTAGAGACAAAAAGATTTTTGTCCTCTTGAGTGCTTAACTTTGATCAATATTTGCTTGCAATTGTAGCTTGAGAGAAGAATAAATGCTAACAATGGCTTCACCTTCATCCCATTAAGACCTGGGCAGATCATGGAAGGATTCTATGAACTTTCTGGGGGAAAACCTCCTCATGCCTTACTAGCCAGCCTATCAGACATTAACATTGTTCATTAACAAATGCAATTAGCATGGTTATCCACCAAACTCTGCCACTTACGTGTCAGAAACAATCCCCTCTGCTATTTCACACACGTGCACGAACAGCAGGGTGAACGTCAGGATCCACCGCAGGTTGTGCCCAGGGAAGTGCAGCCAGGTGTTGTGGTGAATCTGTACTTTGGAGCTCTGGCTTCCCCAGCCTGGGAAATGATAGCAAGGAAAGAGAAAAGTTATTTCACAGCAAGTCATTGACTGATCTGCTTATGAGTTTTCTGGGCCAAACTTACATGCAATCGATACAAACCCCCTACAGGCTACAGGGCTGTTGTTACTAAAAAGATCACCCAGGAGTGTCTCAGTTGCCTAATAATTTAAATAAAACCCTGAAGACAATGAGACAACATTTTTTCCAAATTACAATCAAAGAAAAGTCCTTCCTGGCCAAGAAAAATTATAAGAAAATAACAACAAAAGAAACCACCCCAAGTGGCACCCTCAGACAACAGGGACTGACAGAGCTGAAGTGATGGTGTCCTCATGTCTTTCACAGTCACAGAAAGAGTGGGAAAAATTTCCAACTGATATAAAAGTTGCATCCTCAAATGTAGCCTCAAAGAGGTGCATTTACTTGAAACAAGTGACATTTATTATCTGTTTCAGGCCTGGTTGGGAGTACAGTCTGAGTGGAGGCTGAACAGTGATTTCAGCTTCTCTCCCTCAGGTGTAGCCCAGCCTCCCAGGCCTCTCCATTGCTGGCCCCTTCAGAGCTCCCAACACAGCTCCAGAACTCAAATTAATCAACAGATTCAACTTCAAGCCTATTTCCCTGTCATCACCTCAGATGTCACCTGCCCTTTCCAGGCAAAATCCTCTCTGTGGCCAGCAACCCAGCAAGAGGTGGGGCACAGAGGATCTGCGGGAGGGGACGAGGCCTGACCACGGCTGGCCTCTGGTGTGGCAAGCCTCGGCCTCTGCCTCTTCCCGCACAGGTACAGGACTGTCCTGACTCAGTGGGCCCAAAAGTCCCTCTTACTGTAAAGCAAAACCTGGAATTCCCTGACAGGTTTCCCAAAGCCCGTAGAGAATCCCAACAACGGCACATTTTGGGGAAGTAAAGAAACCAAACAAAAGGAAACAAAACTAGCTCAGTTTAAAACCTAGGATGGGCTTTTGCTACACAAGGATGCAGTGACTAATCATGCTTGGAAGCTCACCAGGTGACTCAGGAACACATAAACCAAAACCTAAGTGTATTCATTCTTGGAAACTGTCAGCATTTCACCATTTCATTCTTGGTTAAGACACAAAATTCTGCAAGAACAGATTATTCTCTCTTCTCCATAGCTATCTCAAGCATTTTCTATAGCTAATACTTTCCTAATCTAATGTGGTTTTCTTTGACCTTGCTCTTGTCTTTCCCTCTCTCAAGATGCTTTTTATTTTTTCTTTGCCCACACATCTGCACAAACACAGCTTATGACCAGATTTCTGGTTTGGAGTCAGTCTATACCATGGAATCCAGTTGGCTTTTATTACTCTGTTCAACAACTATTTTTCCTGATAATTAGCATACAAAATAGAAAACAAAGAATTACATATTTACATAAATAGCATACAATTAAAAATACTATACTGTTTCCTAACATGGTTACGAACTAGAGGGAAGTTTCAGCGGCTGCAATACTATTTCAAAATTAAATGGCTAATACCTCTAAAAAAATTGAAGCAGCACTTAATGTTAGAGCGTTCTAAAATATTATCTTTGCCCTCAGACCTTGCTTTGTACTTCCATCAAACATTTCTGCACAAAGCCCTGTACTTCAAGGATGACCTGCATCTCACCTCAAAGGAAGAGCCAGCACTGAGGTAAAAATTCCAGCACTGTTGGAGAGAGTTTCCATAACCCTGCGGTTTCTTTCTAGTCTTTATAATTTGTTAGAATTTGTTTCTTATTCTCTTGCTTATTTAATTAGTTATAGTCACTGGATCATGTCACAGTTAGGTACAGAGTGTCTTAGCCCACAGGTTCCTATAGCATTTTATTCAACTGCTTTGAAGTCTTTTTGCACAATGGAAGCCCTTAAATCTCATGTCCAAATACAGTCCCAAATTCAAATCTTCCTTGTGGAAGAAATGTATTACCATGCATCTGCACATGCACCACCAGGAAAGCAACATGGAAGAACTGACATGGCATTTGTCATGCAGTTGTCAGAAGTATATTTGTTTTCATTAATACTTTTGATGGTTATTCAAGTCTCATAATCTCCTATGATCAGTTAGAATTCCACTGTTTGACCTCTCTGGAAAAGTATTAAATTTTTTTTTCACCACTGCAAATTAACTGGGATAAAAAGACAGTTGTAGAAGAAACTAATCATTAGAGTACTAGCTTAGATTTTTTTTTTTACAAGACTATATGAGTTGAGCCACTCCACTATCCTACATTCCTCTAGAGGAATTTATCATTTCTTTTTTTTTTTTCTGTTTGGGAAAAAAATCTCAATTGCTCTACTTTTGTTTACAAATGTTAGCAAAAAAGCAATTGTTCTATATTAAATATTTCCTACACCTGTCCTAGCACTAGATCCAATGTGAACATTTTGGATTCTCTGTAATTAATGTAAATTCAAGGAAATTCAGACCCACTGCCCTAAGTCTTCTAATATCTAATAATAACAAAGGTTGCAAGATGCCAATTTCAAATCTGAAGAAAACTTCTGCAGAGAGAAGTTTCACAGCAAATTTGGATCTGATCTCTCGGGTTCTCATGCATCTCTTCATGCTGATTAGTTCAGATTTATATCTAAAATTCCTACATTTCAGCAGGTTGGCCTCACATCCTCTGGGTGAAGCCATTCTTCCTCTTCTTTTTTCAGAATTCATAAATACAAAGCATCCAATGGTTCCACCGAGCCCATGCAAATATGACTGAGTATAAACATATGCTCGGGTGTTTGTGGGATGGCAGAGCTCCACGGAATAACTCACCAATGAACAAAATTGGGAAGGTGATAAACAGCAGGAAGACATGAGGGACCAAGTTGAGGGCATCCACAAAGCAGACATTCCTGAGGACACCAGCACTGATGTTGTAGGCTGAGGCATTGTCGTTACCACAAAATGCGAGTCTCATCTCTTCTGGAGGGTCTGGCTACTACAGAAATGAGAGAAATGTTGACTACCCAGAGTGCCAGCATTCCATTTGGCTAAAGACAAAATAAATATAATAAAGAGAAAGGGAAGGAGCCCACTGAACAATCCCTAGAGAATAACACAATTGTATTTTGAAAATTATTTTCGGCAATGTCAAATACAAGTACATTAGAAGGCTGTGTTTATATGACATTAGTATTGTTTGTATTTTATAGCATTGTTTATGTTTAGCGGCATTCGTTATTTAAGTGCTATTTTTAAATACATTATGCTATAACTTCTAGCGCTCACTATAGGCACAAACAGTATGCTACAATAGCTCTGTGAGAATATAAAGAAAGAAAGTAGAAGATTTGAAAAATAAGTATCTCCAACAATTTGTTGCACTGCATTCCCAATGCAAGCTCTGAACCTTTGGTATTTGTGATCTGGCAGCTTTGCACTCACTAATATTTTGTATTTCTTCGTTGTCACATAGAACAATGGCCACAAACAGGAGACATTACAGAAAAATTACGAACTCTTAACCAAATTAGGTGGTACTGAAGATTGCCTAGGCAGTAAATCAGCATTTATGTTTGATCTTGAAAACTCTTAAACATGTGCTTAGACTCATCCCAGCAGTCTCTGACTTACATGCCTTTTAGTGAGATTATCTTTGTACACCGTGATAAACTCCTGTGTTCGTGCTTGCAGAGCACAGGCCATAGGGTGACCCAGAGTTATGGCCAGGTTCTGGCTTAAATCAACCTGTGCATCATTTATTGTTTCAGTCTTCTTTACCAGAAGATGAAACAGACTGCAAACAAAGCCTTTCTTTGCTCATTTCTTTGCCTGAGACTTACACAGAGCAACATAGTACTGTAGAGTAAGTTGTGGAAACTCATTTATCCACATCCTTTCTCAAATTTTACATTCTAAAATAGAAGGAATGTATTAAATTCAGCAAAGCACCTGTCTGCAAGAATGCTGGTATTAATGGGTTTTGCAGAATGAGAACAAGATAGGGATGAAGAAAATGTATAAATGCAGTTGAAAAACAAGAAAAAGTTGAATAGGGAGAAAAACACTTCCTTCTTTCCTCATATAGTTATTAGTTCTGTAAATTGCTTAAACAAGGTAATCATAACAAGGTAAGCATAAACTACACAGGTAGTCCCTTAGAGACAGAACAAACATGCAGATCTTCACAAAAATATAGAATTCAAACAAGCATTTTAAACCTCTGCTAAACCCCTTGTTAGCTTTTAAGCAAGTTCTTTTTGGATCTGAAAATCACAACCTATATCAAAACACATCAGAGAAGAGGAGTTTCTTTGAAAGGAGTGTGATAAATGCACTCCCTTTCCCAAATATATCCACAGTTTATGGCCCAGATTTACCAGAAGTTAAGCATATCTCGCATTCAGGTACTCACTGTGAGGCAAAAGCTGAGGGTCAACTGTCTCAAACTTCAGTAACCACCATCTGTTAACAGTCCATGTGCTGTAACACAATTTGATGGAGATTTTGGCCCAGCCTCTATAATGAATAGAGTGATATGACCACTATCATTCCATAATTTTTTTATAGCAAAATACATTCATAAATGCATAAGGCTAGTAACAAAAAATAAACATTCTGTTAATCGGGATCTGTCTCAATATATCAAGGAGTTATTAGCAAAACAAATAAGGAACTTTAAAAAAAAACTACACAGAGGTTGTTCGGGTTTAATTTGTGAAAGCTTGACATGTCTTCTTTAAGGGAAACATAATGATAATGGTAATCTCTTGAAAATCAGAAGTGCTGTTTCCTCATTTGTATCGAAGGTCAGAAGTCCAAGGGGGTTCTGCTGGGAATTTTCCTCCCTTTCCCACAAGGATGACTCTCTTCTGAGGCAGCATAAGATGCTGTTGTGGTCTGGTGGTTGGAGTGGTATTGAAAGGCAGGAGAATCCTGGGTTCAGATGACCACTGAATCATTTACTCCCTGTGTAACTTTTGGCTTCTAGTCAAAAATCAATCTGGGAGAAAGGATGAAAACCACATCCAAGGGATGCTAAGGGAACTGTTGATTTTTTTCCCATTTTTCTGGAAGGGAAATAGAATAGAGGCAGCAAATGTTCAAGTGAAGGACTATTAACTGCAGGAAGAGTGTTTTCTCTTAACTGGAGACCACCATCACTTTGCAGAGTTTACTATCACACCTCAAACAACAGTTGCTAAAAGCCCTCATGCAAGATGCATCTTTGAAGAATCACATCTGAATCTTCTGATTCTGAAGAATCACAAGAATCTGTGCTGGGCCTAGTCCTGTGATGGAGTATCACAAACAGTATAGTATGGAGTATCCAGTAACATTCTTAAAACCAATTGTCTTTTGCACATTGCCAGGACTGAGAAAAGAACGTGGTCCTATTAATTAATATTGATATCTAGAGACAGTGCCCATCATACTGGTGATCTTTTGCAAGAGAAAGTAAGGGCACTCTATTCACAAAACTTCTGTTCATTTCAAAAAAAGAGAAGTAGAATTTAATTGCCTTCTCTTAAAAAAAATAAGAGAGAAAATCAAGTCTAGGTTGGTTAGTTTGCAAAAATTCCCAGAAAATAAAGAAGATTACATGGCAAATGAAATGAGATAGGGCAATTGACACAAAATTCCTAAGATTTTTTATCAGAAAACCTCATCATGAATCAGTTGATCCAGTGACCATATTCATTAAACTTCCACAGGCTTAAAATCTATGAAAATATTCTGATCAGTGTGGTGATGATGTGCTGCTCCAATGTAGCTTTGGCCTCATAAAATGCCAAATCATAAAATGTACAACTTCCCTGTTTAGCAGCACTCAGCTCAGGACACACATCTAGTACAGTTTGGCACTGATAGGGAATAGAGGAGATAAGAACTGTGGAAGAATTAATAGTCCAGTGAGCCTTCCTTCCTCCCTTCCCTCCTTTCTTCCACCCATTTTTCCATTTCCACTGTGCTGGGAACAAGCTGTGGCTGGAAGTGGAGGACTCATATTCTGCATCTGTTGGCATGTCCCAAATTTCATAACACCTGTTGCTGGCAGTTCTCTGAATCTTCAAGAATGGTGTATGAAAACACCCTGCACTACCTTAGAGCTCCGAGAAATAATGTCATCTCCAGTGTGCCTTGTGGAGAGACAGGAATTACTCCATCCTTTCCTTCCCATCCATTTCTGGTTCAGAAGGCAGATCCCACACACCCTCCACAGTTTTGTTAATCAAACCACTGGACCTTACTCTGTTTTCTGGAAAACTTAGCTACAGAGGAGATTCTGGAGGTGGAGACATGCACAGAAGCATCACCTCATGGAATAAATCATGTAATGTAGTTCCTGCCTCTTTGCTCAAGTTTCCTAGATAAGGGAAACATACTGGATGAAGTTTTGCTGATATCAAAGGAAGGATGCTTTGCATTTACAGTCAATGCCCTTTGGTTTGAAGCTGAAATTAGCCATTGCTTTATGCAGCATCAGGGCATGCCTCCAGAAGCTCATTTCCATTAGCCTCAAAGTTTAACAAGCTGTGTTCTTCTCCAAAGAAGGACAGAAAGAAAGCCCCTAAGGCAGAAGAACAAATCCTTGATCTCTCTGGACAGTACAGGGTATTTTTCAACAATGCTTTTGCCGTTCCACTAAAAATAACAGGAGTTGGACCATGACAAGTTTTCAGATGCAATCTCTCATCCAAGAAAACAGTGCAGCCTTCAGTCTTTTTCAAATAAAAATTTGGTAATATGCAAAATTTCTTGTGCCCACGCTCAGATCCCATGGTTGGAAAGTACAGTGTAGCTACAGAATGACATTTTTAGAGCTGCAAACAGAGTAAGCTTCAGACTAATTAAAGAGTCAAAGTTGCACTTTTAAACAGCATTTCAGTACTGTAATTTAAAGAGATTCTAAGAATTTTAAAGAGTTTTAAAAGGCCTCAGCTACACTGACTTTTAATGAGTCCTAGTTTTGAAAGCTTTCACTCATAAAACTGAACCTGGAAATTAACATAGTTTGAAGATCTTGATTGCAGTTACCCAGTGAAAGAGTGAAAAGGCACCATTCCCCTCTTTCTGCACAAATGTAAGATTTCACGAAATGAAATAAAAATGTGAAAATTAAGGACAATAAATAAAAATAAAAAATGTAAAAAAAAAAAAATAAAGCCAAAACATGAAGAATTGAAGAATTGCAGTTGTGCTTACTGCTGTAACTCACTGAAAACTGTAGCAGGAAAGGAAGATGGAACACTTCTATGACTGACCACTGATCAAATTTGGTTCTCTGAATAAAAATTAAACTATTAAACTATTCTTCCCTTGGCTTTTACTCAATAGTAAGCAAATGCTGGGCTTCAGTCAGAACTACATCTGTAGAGAGGGAAAAAGAGGTATCTTGCCCATGTGAGGAAGTGCTGTTTGTTTCTCTCCATGCTGAGCTTTATGCAAGTACATAACTAAATACACTGAATACTTATTCTGTATTTTCCACCAAAAAAATGACAGAATGTTAATCATACAGAACAGCAAAACCTGCAATGCTGAAGGTCTTTGAATTAGATCTAAGCAAATCAGAATACAGAGATCATTCAAGTTTTCCCACCCTGTGGTCAAAGGTGATTTTCTCCTTCCCAAAGATGAGGAGGCAGACTTTTTAGGCCACAGTAAGTATGTGTGGAGAGATCAATGAGGTAAAACTGGGCTGCAGAGCCATAGGAGGAGAAATTTGAAGAGATTTCTGTTGTAACATGGATGGAAGAGATTAAAGCCTTTAATGCTCAGACTCAATGCATTTCAGCTGCCGTCCTACACCTGCCAGGACCCTTCCTTGGGAACACTGGAAACAGCACTGCCTGGAAGGGTACACAGGTGAATTAAGCAGCAAAGCCAGATGGGTTTATCACCCTCTGCAGTCTGCCTGCCCTGCTGTGGGCTCACAGTCTAGCAGAGAGCCACACAAGCATAGTTCAGTCTCACAATTAACAGTCCTAATCAATGTGGTGCTGTTCCCAAGATAAGAAGCCCTGTTCACATCAAGCTCAACATCAGAGCTGAACTGCTGCAGTTGTCCTACTTTAATTCCCAAGCTGGCTAATGCAGGACTGTCTCAAGGACATAAACACTGGAGAAATGTCCACCAGCCTCTTAGCAAAACTTTATCTGTGAGGCCCAAAGGAAGGGACAGGCACTGGAAAACAAAGACCTCTTCTCCTATGCATTGACCTTTTCTCTAAGCTCACGCTCAGGTTGGAACCTTTGGAGCTGAAAGCTTCTCTACAGGAAGATGGCTTTGAGTGGCCAACAGCAATGTCTGAACAAAATGGGAACAGTCTAACTACCACATTGAAAACAGAAATTGTGTAACCTAAAAGTGAATACTCTGGAAAAAACAGATGAAGGGTTAGAAAGTTATTTAGAAATTTGTTGGTCATCTGCAGTTATGAACCACTACTCATCAGGTAGTAGCAGCTGTTCAGAATAACTGTTGAGGGACTCATAAACTAATTTTAAAAGACAATGTTATTCGTAGTCATTGCAAAAAATGGCTTTACCAGAGAAAGTTTCACTTGCTGTTGAATACAGTAGGCCAACAAGTTATGCTGGGGTAACTGCAGCAACGTGGGTACATCACAATTTGCTTCACTGCTAATTAAAGCAGGAATGTTACACTTTATTATAATATTGCCAAGCATGCTAGGTTTAATCTATCATTTCAGACATGGAAATGTAGTAATGGGATAAAGATCATCTGATAACAAGCATGGGCCATCTGAGGACACCAGCTACATTCAGCAACCCAGCAGGAGTGCCAAGTGCCAGGTATTTTTTTGTTTTAACACTTGTAGGCTGGAAGGCCTTCATCTTTCTAAGTTACTGTCAAATTATTCACTTTAACTTCTGTCTTTATGAACTCTACAACTCATCAGAGATTTTCAGAGGTGGTTTTTCCTTCTCCCTTTGAGAATGGCCTGTGCAGAATAGTCAGTATGAGCTAAAGCCATCAGCCAAACTTCACAGTGGAGGGGAATGGAAAGTACAATTAGGAGGATGGGCCCATGTTGGGACCAGTGGAAGGTAAATTTCAGCTCTCCTTTACACCATTTGGGAATCTGATTCCCTGTTGGTTTACTTTAATGAGGATGTGAACTATCTGAACAGCACTTCACCCTTAAGTTAAATAGCTAAAAAACCCTCATGTCCTTTAAGCATTTAAATTTTTATGCTAGGGTCCCCATTACTGGCAAGTTAAGACTTCCTGGTTTTAGGCTAAGGTGGACAGACACAGTCATAAAAGAATAAACAGAAAACAGAACAAAAGTGATTCATGAACAAATATTCACTGTGAAGAGAAGTTTTGGGAAGAAAGAAAATAGGTCAAAGTCGTAAACATGGAAATGACAAAACACTGAACCTAAACACTCACAAATTTCATTTTAACAAGCATAAATGGGGATTCTCAGGGCACTAAGCCAGTTCATGAGATATATTTTCCATAAGCAATTCTGAAGAAGACAATGGGAAAATGGTAGATAATCTAAATTTCCATTAAAATTATGAGAACATCCTCACCAAGTACAAAACTATAAGAATCCTAATTAAAGACATTTTAACTACCTTAAGGGTCTTGTAAAGTGGACTTTAAAATCTTCATATTCAAGAGTTTGATCTTACCTGAATTATCACTCTGATCGTCATGCTCTGCAAGGTACTTATGACTACAAAAAAAAGAGTATACGTACACTCCTCAGGTGGAGCTTGTTTGGGGGAATAAGAATATTTTGAAAACATTTATTGCAGTAGTTCTGTTGTCCATACTTAAAAAAAATATACAAATTGATAGTTTCACTTCCTAATTAAAATATATCTGTTTACAGAGCATACTTGTGTCTGAGTTCAGGTCAAATTTCATTTTGGTCTTAGATAAAATGTGCCCATATATACATATAAACATGTATGTATATACATATGTGTATGCATATAGGTGCAGGGTGAAGAAAATACTCAGAGTTTTACAAAAGTACTTAGTTCTTATCTTCTGGATAAATCACAAAAGTAAAATTTGTCTTTCCTTCTGGAATTTCCCATAGTAAATTTTAACTAAGGATAAATGATTAATTTATAGCTTTGAATGGAAGGCCTAACTCTGAGGTTTTCCACAGATTTTAGGTTAGTGCTCTGAATCTTTCTCCTTTCTAGGTTGAACCCTTCTAGTTTGCTCTTTTTACCTTCCTAAAAGCACTCTAACCCAACCCATGTGATCTATAGTCTTGCAAAGAGTGCTGCTGAGCTAACAGCAGAAAGCACTGTCCCTTTAAAATCTATTTTATCAAAAATTACCCAATACAAAATACAATTTTCTTTTTATTCCTTATTTAAGCTGTGACCACCTATGCTCCACAGACCCCTTTTCCTTGCTAAGTGCTGTCCCAGCTCCCCTGGGCCTCAGAATGATGAATTACCTCTGGTGCTTGTCAGCATTCGCAGCCCTAACTGCCGTGTGCCACAGCCTGATCCAAACGGCGCTGAAGTCAATGCAAAGAATCTCATTGACTTTGGGAGCCTTCTGGATCAGGCTCCAAACACAGGGAAAATCACAACAGCAGTGTTGCTAAACAGGCTATTGGCACTGCAAAGCATTTCACACAAACATCTGCAGTGGTCTCACACATCTAAATACATCGCTTTTTTTTTCTTTCTTTTTTGGAAAGCTTCTCCACACAATGCGATCCCCAACACCAGCATGCTACACTGCCTGCTGTAAAACCTTCGACTTCACATTGCCAAGACAGGACAGTTTTAAAAAAAGAAACATAACCCTGTGAACAGCAGCAAAGAAAACATCAGCAGGAGGGGACGGTAAAGAGAGAATGCCTGCGAATGAAAAAGGAAAAAGAGATTGGAGTTGTAATCCCAGGAAAGAACGAGGAGCAGCCCTGTCCCACAGATATAAAGGGAAGGAGGAGGAGGAGGGGTGGTTAGTGGGAGATAATGGGGGGAGGGTCATCGCATGCCCCGTTTGGTTGCTGAATGTTAGATCAAACTCTGCAGCTTACCTTTGTAAACACAACCCCAAAATACCAACCCAAAGTGTCACTCAGTTGTGCTATGTGATCAATATCATCTCGATGGCAGGATTTTCCTCCACTTAGTGAAGCCGCTCCAAGCCCTGGAGTGGATTATTTTTAGGCTGGTGATGGGAAGATCAGCTGCTGCCTCCTATCGAGTTTCCAAAGCGCACAAACTCTTCTTGCCTTTCTCATACACTGAAGGGGGCAGGAAACTGGGAAGAGACAGGCAAGCAAAAAGCACCAATTTTTCACCTCCTGAAGCTACAGTCTCCTGGGATTTCTTCTGCTTGCTTTTATTTTCATTTTTCCCTCTCTGGAGCAGTAAGATTCCAAGAAGATGCATTGCAGCACATGGACTATTGGCAGATGGCTATTCTGAAGTAATTGATTTAGACAAGGTAGTCTAACTTTTGGCAGGCTTGCAGAGATTCAGCTTTTGATTTCTATATAATTAATCTTGGATAATTTGAATTTGACAACATAATTTTGCCTATCTTCCACTGTATTAAGTGGAAAAGTCTACTCAGATATTTTACTTTAATTACTTACATAAGTCCCTCCAGATCTTCTGCTTAAAATACTGACCAAATCTCACTTTTTGATCACACAGGTCTGCTTCTTGTGAAATGCCTTTTTAAATACTTGAAATAAAATTCCAAATTAATTCAATGCTCATACCAGGAATATAGTTTTCTACACAATAACCCTTATTTACATGGGATAACATTTTTTAGTTGCAAGATCCATTATATATGTTTACTTAGAGGTGAAGAAGTCCCAAGAGAGCCCACATGTGGTCAGTTAGTTTGTTTGCTCATTTTCTCACAGCACCATCAAACAAAGATGAACCAAGATTCGGATTTTTCCATTGTGACAGTTTCACTTGAGCCTTACAATTTGAGGCCATAAATTGCAAAGATCTGGGACTTGTGGTGCAGCACCAGACATGTGGCAATGCAGGGTGGTTTTGAGTACAGCTGTTGGAATCGCAGAATAGCCTGAGCTGGAAGGGGGACACAAGGATCACCTGGACCAATTCCTGTTCAGTCATTCAGTACTGAAGCTGGAGGCCCTTGGGACAGAATTCTGCTTAGACCTCACAGAATCCAGGGATTGCATCTAGATCATTAGAAAGCACATGGTTTCCAAGGGATTGAGGTCAAAGATGTTTCCATATTTCCATGAACGGGGTTACAGAGAATGTTAAGCTGAGAATGGACTTGGATGGCTGAGGCCAAACACTGCAGGATTTATCAAAACCTTGGCAAACCCAGACTGCTCCTTTTTCTTTGATGTTTCAAACCTGACTGTTGTAGGGATAAGAAATCAGAAACCTCAGAGCTAATTAGCACCTTTTGTTAGCTCCCATTGATTTGAAATACCAACACAGCTTTACTCTTCAACAGAGCTCAACAGTCCTCCAAGGCACTTTAAAATCTTCGACTTGTGTTTACTTTTTTTTCCCCTTTTATTTCTTCCCTTTTCATGTATGAAATACTTTAGAAAAAAGATTATGGATTGAAAGTCTCTGAGTTCTGCTATATATCTATGTTTGTTAAAAAAGATTTTTTAAAATATTAAAATGTTTTAACCCATCTAATCATCTGAAATAGCATTGTCATGTAATATTTTTGAAAATACATTTAATTTCTGACAGAAATGAGTAACATTTATGGCCACAATTTTCTTGACCAAAACATGAATATTTAGTTCACTGTTATTCAGTTCTGTCTTTTCTACAAAATTGTTTAAACCATTTTGGAAGGAAAAGGAAGGAAAAAAATAAGGCAAAATGAACATGGAATCAGTCAGCATGTTTCATTTTGCTGTTTCTAAATGGGGCACTTTCATTTCTCTACATGACAAGCTAAAGTGTTTTGAAATGTATTTTAAAAGGATTAAGAAAAATGAAAAGCTCTGAAATGTTAGAACAGTCAGCCCTGATCTGGCATTTTGTATCAGAGCTTTTCGATTTGTCAGGGGGAAGGAAGGGGGATGGAGAGGGAAAAAATGGTAATTACAGGAATTCAAAATGTTTCAGGGAATGTTTGGACGTTTAAATGAATGGAAACAACCACAGGCCGAACCTCAGGTGACCCCACATCTAGCACGTCACCAGCTTTCCCAGGCAGCCTCCAGAAGACGAGATCTGGTACCGACATCTACCCAGGCCGAGGCTGATTCAGCTGCAGAGGTGCCCGCGGTGCGGGACGGAACCGGGCACCGCACCGCCAGCACCGGGACTGCCGCCCTGGCAGCGGATGCGGTGGCGGAGGGAGGCATTGCGGGGAGGGATGTAGGGAGGATGCGGGGAGGGATGTAGGGAGGATGCGGGGAGGGATGCAAGGAAGGATGCGGGGAGGGGATGCAAGGAAGGACGCGGGGAAGGATGCAGGGAGGAATGCGGGGAAGGATGCACTCACCGGCGGCTGCGCAGGCTGGTGGCCCCTCGCCCTCGGAGCGAGGGGAGTGCCTGACCATGGCAGATGGGCAGCTTAAAGGCAGAAGCTGCTTCACCTGATGGCTTCGCAGAGGGAGAGGCAGAATGCAAAATATTCTAAGAGGATCTTAACAAAACCACTGAGTTTTGGCTCCTTTGTTCTGTGAAATCCACGGCCCAGCCGGTACTGATTTCCACACCCTGGTGGGCTTCCATCAGCTTGACCAGCTGAACCCAAAAGAACCAAAATGGAGGAATAACATGTGTGGGAAAAGGTTTTCATAAATTGGGACTCACCAATGTGAGGAAAGTGACCCAACAGGCGCTGCAGTGTGGATTTCTTTGCCACAGGTCCTGGCTGAGCACTCTCCACCTGAATTGTCTTGGTTTATTTAACTCACTAACCAGGAAAGAAAGGTGGCTGCACTCTGGACCCTGCTCACACAACAAGCTGTTCTGGTTCCAGCTGCCAGCAGCTCTCTCTGCCGTTTCCCATATTGTGGGCCAATCCATAAGCGCCCTTCTACAGTATTTATGGCAATAAAAGCACTGGACCATAAAGAATTTCCATTTATTAGCCAAACTCAGGGAGATGCCTGCAGGCTCCTTGTCTTTTCCATTTCTTAGGTGAAGAGCTGAGATCACCATCATTTCATCCACTAAAGTATCTGTTTTGGAGAAAACCTCTAATTGCGCTGAACTGGATAAATTCCTTGACTGATTTTAAACCAACTTACATAATTTATACCAGGTCTTTATGCTAATAAAAAATTCAGAGTCGATTATATAAGTTATGGACTATCAAGTCTTTATTTTGCTTCTAAATTTGTCACAGTGACAGAATCCCCACAGTGCTGTGTCAGAACTCATGCCACCATATAAAAAGATCAGACTGACACAGCTTTCAAGATTAATTTTATTTACACTTACAACCCTACTTTAAAAAAAGGCTTGCTGTTTTTCTTACTTTTTCTTTTAATTACACATTGCTCATTTTATCTGAAGAAAAATTAATGGATCTAACAAGACAATTGTAATGAAGTAGCAAAGACTTAATTTTTTATTTAATTTTTTAAAAATATCATAGAAAATTCAGTCTGTTCTTTGGATAAATTCTCTGTCCATTTAAAGCATTTATTGTTATTAAGGGGGAAGGGGGGAAGCAGTAGAAGCTTAGTATTATTTGAAATATTTTCCACAGCTTTTTTTAAAAGTTATCATGCCTGGTTTCTATGGGGAAAAGTGTTGTGGAAAATATATACAGCAAAATTTCAACAGAGCAATCTAAGTAGTGAACAGCTCTATATGGAGAAGGATGAGAAAATCCCAGACCTCAGAGTTTATCTCTATAAAAGGTGCAGAAAGCCACAGGCCTTGAACAGGGATTTACAAAGCTTCTGACCTTTGAGGGACAACGGTGCCATGGTGGAGTCAGAGGCACCAAATACGATGCTACCATTTGCCTGGGTAGCTCTTGATCTTGGCAAAAGTTAGACCCTGCACACAACACAAATTTCCAGATCTCCAGGTTTACCTGTTCTGTTTGACAAAGACTGCTTTACTGAAAAAACAAACAAACAAACAAAACAACCCCACAACAAACCACCAACACAGGCAACCAAACACATGTGGTTTGCATTACACTATTTTTTCCTTCAAAAACTCACAAAGTCAAAGAGCTATTCCTTTCATATTGACAGGCTTTTCAGAGCTGTCAAGGATAATGCAAGATCTCCACATCCTCTGAGAGTAGGGGACTTGCATCATAAATATCATAAAGTAAACTTTATGTACTACAATTTAGATTCTACCAAACCCATAGACCCACTTGTACAATACATTACAATGATATTGTAGATTTTACATGTATGTCTCTGTGTGAGGAACTGGGGAAAAGGGGATTCTTTTTGTTTTTAAATAATCACAGAATCATTAAGGTTGGAAAAGACCTCCAAGGACATCAGGTCCAACCTGTGACTAATCTCTACCTTGTCACCCAGCCCAGAGCACTGAGTGTCAGCCACATCCAGCTGTTCCTTGGACACCTCCAGGGATGGGGACTCCCTCCTCTGGGCTATATTGGATTTGAATCCTCTAGGCTGACATTGGACAATTCAGACCATTCTTTTGTATTGCCCACAAAATCTTCATTAATTCTAACTCAGCAAACCCACCAGTCAGATTTTAAACCCTCTGCAACTAAATCAGAACTAATGTGAGATCAGGTTCATTTTCTCCCATTAAACTCAACAAGGCACCTGCATTGTTCAGTCCCATTTACAAATGTTGGCTTTTAGACATGTAGTAGTCAAAAATAACTTAAGTGTTTAATTTCAGAGTGAATGCCTGAAAGGGGCATTAAATACCAAACACAGAACTCACCTCACAGAGGATTAAATGGCAGGTGCTTGACTGCTTATGTGTCTGCCTGCTACTAGGCTCCCTATATAGCATTTAGAGAAAAATACATTTTCAGATGATTATTCTTTTCATTCTAAACCAGATATAGAAGACAGTGGGAACTAATTCCACCCTGGATATGACTATCTCATCCCCTGGGGAATGACAGTGTCTAAATGGTTAAAGTTTTGAAAACTTTACCTGTATCTTTCTCTTTTTTTCTTCTTTTGAGGTATGGAAATAAATTTTCAGCCTGAAATATTTTTGCATGTATATTTTAAAAGGGAAATAACCATGACAAGTGTCTGGTAGAGGCCATCCCCACCATTTTTACTACACCTGGTAGAACCCACACAGAATGTCTCCCACATGCCTTTCCATCTCTCATTGTAATTCCATAAGTTTTCCTACTTGAGGCCTGCCACATTCAATGCTGGTAAAAATGTATAGCATAAGGAAAAACAAATAATCAAAACTATTAGAAATCTCTTTGATAGGAAAAGATGAAATTAATCTGCCTATACTAACCCTGAAATCTGACATGTGTTGCATAGAAAATATAGTTTGCCTTTTTTTTCTGTTATTTGTTCCATATAGAATACATTCTTTAAAAATACACTACCTTAAGAGGATGTATGTAATCCTTAAGAAGATTCTTCTTTTTTTTTTTGCAGGCAAGATATGTAGTGCAGTGCCTTGCTTTCAGAGAAACATTCAACCATAAAGGGTCCCACATCTGCTTTTTATCTAAGTCCTCATCCTCTATTCTCTGAAGCTGCATATCTGTGAGCTGGAAGCTTCTTAACATATCTCTGTTCAGGCTTCTGGGAACAGAAAAGAATTTCTGCTCAGATTCATTTCCATAAAAAGAACAAACCCCAAATACATTTAAAATCATTGTGATCACACTTCATGTTGTATTTCAGTTAATGATTGGTCATCCAGGTAATTCAACTGCTGCAGATCAAGTTCAGGATTAAGTTGAGGATTTATTGCACTCTGCCTTGTCCTTTGTATTATTTGCTACCCCTGTATTTAGCACAAAATACTGATGTCCTGGATCTCAGATCTTTTCTCGTTTTTCTACCTGATGCCATCTGCTACCCTTGCTGGAAAGCAGGGAATGGTAATGTAAATCTAAATTCTATTTTGTAGTGCACAGAACTTTATTAAATGTCACTTTACAGGGAATGGTAATGTAAATCTAAATTCTATTTTGTAGTGCACAGAACTTTATTAAATGTCACTTTACATGGATTAAAATTGGGAATAAAAATTAATCAAAATATCAATATTAAGTTAAAATTACTCATTTACAGTAGGATGTGCCAATGGCCCAGCAGTGGAAGAGAGTGTCTTAGCAGAAAAAATTTGAAAACAAATTAAAACGTCCTAAATTACCCAGCAATCAGCATACTGCAGAAACTTTATGTCACAAGGAATGTTGCAGCCAAAGCACTTTCTGAAGCTCCTGGGTAAGGTATATCTAAGGTACTTGTGTAATACTTCATCACAGGCCTGTGACACCAGTCTGACAGCGTGGTCAAAGGGTTCATATAGGTGTCCTAGGGTGACGTTATGATGCTTGTATCCCCATTCATGTGTTCTGTTAATGTTGGATATTATGTTCTGTACCTTTAATACTGGCTCTGAAGAGTGAAAGTTTTGGTTTGGTTTTTTCTTTACAGCCTGGCGAGACACAGGGACACTGCTGCTTTTGCTTTTGGCTTTGCTCGCTTTCGCTTCTTCCTTGCTTTGCTTCTGCTTTCTTTTTGCTTTTTGCTTCTGCTCTTTAGCTAAACAGTCCAAATTTCTTGCTGGACTGTTTCCCCTTTTTTTTTCAACCATCTGAAACCTGCTCTGGACTGGGACCTGGAAACACCGAGAGTTTGCACCTTGTAGCTGCAGCAGCTGCTCAGCACTGGAGGGACTGAGAACAGAGCAACCACCCCCAAGAGAGACTTTCTGAATTTGTCATCTTTTTCCAGAGTGGTGTCATCTGGTATTGTCCATTTTGTGTGCTGGGGGGTGCTGTGACTGTGAAATAAACAGGTTCTTTCCACTTCTCTTGGAGGAATTCTTCCCGAATTGGTTGGGGGGAGGGGCCCTGTTCTGGAGGGGCCCTCCTTTGGAAATTCTCTACCAAATTTGCCCTAAACCAGGACAATAGGTAAAGAAAAGATGGGATAAATTCTTACAACACAATTGGTTCAGGTCCAAGACAACCACAATACCATATGGTACAGAAATTATAGAACATTATACTACCTTTGTGGTGAAAACAGCAGTTCCTGGGGAACAATAGCAGCAAAACGCCTCCCTGAAGTGCACAATGATTCTAGGCAGACTCTTGGCAGACAACATAAGATTTATTAATGTGACTTTAGGGACATTTACATCAAATTTGCTGTAATAAAGCAAAAGGTCTGAGAAATGTAAAAGGGAATTAAACAGACTTTTCATCATTGTTCACTCTCTTTTACATCTTGTTCCTGCAGCAGTGAAGAGCAGGAACCATCTCATTTCAAGTGGCCCAATGGGTTCTTTTGCATCTTTGCATAAGAAATGCTGGCACACTGAGGCAATCTGGCCATCATCAAAATAATATGACCAAATCCACCCTAGCCAAATCTTCACTTTGTGAATTGGTATGTAAATGGACTGCACTCAGCTGTTCTGCTGAACTGATTCTTCCCTGCTCCCAGTTATCTCAGGAAGACCCTGCTGGTCTATGTGCAATGCTGTGTGTAATGTGTTAAGCATTCTCACTCTAGCTGCAATTAAAAATGAACCCCATCTGTAAAATCCAGACCCAAATGCAGTCTGTAGATGCATTATCATCCAGCAGCTTCTTCAAATTACAGGGTTTTATCTGCAACGAGACTGATTTTGTGAGCCAACTTGCATCAGCTGATTGCAAGATGGGGCTGAGGATGTCTGAGAGAAGTTGAACACAACTGGGTTTAAATTTGAACCATAAGGCAACAGCCACTAGTGGTAAGAATCATAGACATATGACATGTTGTGCCTGAACAAATTCAATTATATCCTCAGGAGATCAAACTCCCATTTCCCTCTTCAGAAAATTCTAGATGGAAATAGTTCATATGTCCAATACTCAGTTCATACATTGTAGGGTGCCCTGAGCAGCTGATGTTCGTGTGAACTCTTTTATTTAGACTAAAACACCACAACAAACTCACTTTATCTGTTGCTATGGCAATACTATGTTGTTGGAAAAAAGTACCTAATGCTATCGTGATTCATGTCATTCCACAGAACTGAGAAAGAAACTGTGAGAAAAAGTGAGGGGAAAAGAAAGGAGAGAGATTTTAGAGGATGTCTCTGGGAATATTTGTGTCTTTTAGGGAAAATACAGCTGCACATCCTTCTTACCTTCACTGAGCAGACCCTTTGTAGGTGGCTTCATCAGAACTGGATATTTGGCTAAATCACTACTCAGCCCAGGTAGCTAGTGCTTAATTAAACTGGTTCAATGCTAGTTGATAGGAAAACCACAACTAGCAGAATTGGTTGGAATTTTATTTTGAAAAGTTTTTGTTATACTGTCTTACTAATTAAAAAAAGAAATAAGAAGTATTTATGTTATGTATTTACTTTTTACTTACAAAAATACAATAATTTTTCTTATTTCTACTTTTTTCTCCCTCTTTTATTTCTTCCCTCCTTTTAGAAGCAAAACACAGAGGAAGAAACTGAAAAATATTATTTTTCTGATGTTTTTAGGGTCCATAGTACCTTGTATTTGTAGAGATGACAATTATGATAACATTGTGAAAATTCTTATGTGTCAAAAAATTATCTTTCTTTTTCCTATGACATTTCTTTCAGCATTTTCAAAATGCAAAATCTGAGGCTCCACAGTTTGAAAGTTTTAACTTATCTTCTTAAGAAGCAGTGCTAACAGTGTTCCTACTGAAGCAGGGAGGAGATGCAGATTCCTGAACTCCTGAGGAAACTTCCAGAGCTAACAAGAGATATATTAATTGAAGTAATAGAAGATGGGGAATATATGGAGTGATTATTCATATATGGAGCAGGGAATATATGGAAGCAGTTATTCAATGTATTAAACATTTTATTATGTCTGGGGAACCCAATTAAGTGGGATCCTGATAAATAAGTTGAAATGCTATTTTCTAGTGGATATTTTACCACAGTTCTGGACACAATTTGAACAGTAAAAACCAAGATTCTTGTTTAGAAAGCTTTCTCTCCTGCAAAAAATGCATTTCAGCTTTCACTAAGAAAATTTGCAAGGGTGGAATAGTTCTCTTATCAAACCATTCTGTGTTTTGATATCACGTATCACCAGTAAAAGTGCCACTACAATTTTGAAACAACCTTCTTTTCACACTCACTTTGAAGCATTCAAATCTGGTACCTGAACAAGATGTACCAGTATCCAGGCATCTTCCATCTACATATGGAGCTGAGAGAAGAGTGACACAAGGGGAATGACACCTGTTGGTCTGAAAACAAGAGTTTTTAGTAGAGAGGAGGAACTTCCCGCTGTGTCACTAAGAAACACATCAATAAAGACAGAAAGTTACTGGTTGGAGCTGTGGAATACTTGATATGGGAAAATGGGAACACACACAGGAGGCAAATCAGCCTGAAATTTAACCAGGAGACAAAAATAATTGATGGAGTCATTGTGTGCTTGTGTTCAGTGTGGCTGTGATCAGTGCCATGAGGAGCTCTGGCTCCAGAACAGCATCCCCTTGAAGATACCTGCACTTTCTGTCTCAGTACAACTAAGCCAGCCTAAGAAAAATACTTCCATGTCAAAGATTCATACTTTAGATAGTTTGCATAGGTGGTGAGGGCTAAAGGAGATGTAATGCATTTCAAACACTCTAACAGGTAAGAGATCTAATTGGCACCATTCACAGCACAGGTCTTTGCAAGTGCTGTGCTGTCAACAGTTACTAAAGTTTTCCAGGAATCCTTTCCTTAGAGACAAGGCAGAGGTGTGATGTCTGATTGTGGTTTAGAGTATGATTTGAGGTTACATAGTAGTACAAATTGAGATTTGAGTCCCCCATTACCAAAATTTCCTGGATGGGTTTCATTTTGAAAAAATGACAAAAAACTTGCAAAGGCAAGGATAAGGGTATCATAATAGGGAAGATGATAAAATTACTAGATAATGCCTGTCTCTAAAATGTAGAGCTTTCTGTGTCCCACTCTTTTGCAAGACCTAGCAAGGAAAAAGTCCAGGGCATGTGAGTTACTCAATGTCATCTTAGTCACCTCTTGGCCCAAATGGTCACCTCAGCCCCCTGTTTCCCCTCAGGAGGCACTTCAATCAAAATTGCATGACTGAAGCTGATCACCACAAATCAGAGTGAAATCCATCAAAATTGCATGATTGAAACTGCTTAAAACCAAAACCAACTATAAAATCATTTTATAGTGAATGTTCAGTGTCTTCATTAAAATAGTAATCCAATTACTTACTCCACAATCAGCACAGTACTACTTTTGGGTAGGGTTAATTTAATGAAAAATAAGAATTTATCACAGATGCCCTATGGCCTCTACAAATACATATTCAATTACTTGTTTTCCTGTTGTAGTGCATTTTTATACTTTGAAATAGTTTTGTTTTGTATCCCCATATTTTTCCCAAATGGTTTATCCCAGACTGTACCCCCCTCCCTTTACCTGTGTTATCCCTCTCCCAGGATGAGATGGGCGGCTGTGGTGAGCTGGGGGTCGGTCTCTTTCTCTGGGCAACAACAGACAGAACAAGAGGACACAGTCTCAAGCTGCGCCAAGGGAGATACAGGCTAGAATTAAGGAGGAAGTTTTTCACAGAAAGAGTGGTCAAATACTGGAATCATCTACCCAGGGAGGTGGTGGAGTCACCATCCCTGGATGTGTTTAAAAAAAGACTGGATGTGGCACTTGGTGCCATGATCTAGTTGAGGTGTTAGAACATGGGTTGGACTCGATGATCTTGAAGGTCTCTTCCAACCTAGAAATTCTGTGAGATCGTTCCCAAACCCCCACCCTGGCTCTCTGCCAATCAGTCAGCATCCCACCCCTCCATCTAGAAGCTTCAGTCCAGGTCGTCGAGTGTTTAGCCAGAGGCTAGGGGTCAGCCCCCCAAGCCTCGCCCCATACGCTGTCCTAAATGTCTATCCCCCAGTATCCATCCCTTAGGGTCATTTATTGGTTAGTAAAATGTTATCTACTTTCGGTTTCCACCTCCCTTTAAACGTAACCTTGGCACAGCACCTGGGGCTCTCGGCAGGAGGCCCCCTGAGGTGCAGGAGCTCATTTGGGACTCCTGGAATAAAAACCTTGGACTAACCCTCTGGTAAGAGTCGGCCCTTTTATCTTCCACCGATGTCTCTGGTGTCTCTTCTGCTCCAAAGGCAGCCAGCCTAGGTGCCCTCAGTACCCTCGGGGCACAGGAGAGTGTCTCCCCGCTGTCAGCCGTGTCGGGGCTGCCTCCCCTGGTGTCTGCCAACTCGGGACTGGCCAAAGGCCCCTGAGAGGCTCACAGAGGGACGGAGACATTTTCCCAGCAGCAATTACAAGTGAAATTGGGTGCCTGGGTAGTCCAAAATGAGCATTTGCTGGCTGCTGAGTTGGACTGTGAGAAAATCATCTTCCAAAACTTTCTGTGGTAGTGACAAAGGAAGATTGTACATGCAGACCTGAGCTCTGTAATGCTCTCAGCAGCTGCCTTGAGGCAAGTGAGCCTTAGGAAATGTGACGCAAAATGTCTGAGAAGACAGCCAGGCCCAGGGGGCACAGAGCTCCGGGAACTCTCTGGCTCTGCCGCCCATTGCGCAAGCCATGGAGACCGGGAAGTGCATTTCCCAATAGCTGGAATTCCAAAGGTGGGATCAGGAGCCCCTGATCTCTGCCTGATCTTTTGTACAGCCTTCTGCAATTCACATGCTCATAGAGAAATTATGAAGAGGATTATTTATCCAGCCCTGCAAACTCCTGCTCGGCTCATGATTCCATCCCAGGCCTGCTCTGTGGGTCCCAGCCAGCCATGAGCCCGGACACAGGAGCTGTCCAAAGAACAACTCTTCACTTCTTTGTTCCCATCCAGCTTGAGGCCTAGGCACAGGGAGGGTGCTTACTTTGAAAGGAAGAGGAGTGACATGCATGCACAAGGGATTCACCTCCTTTAAAGGGAAACCACCTACTGCAGTAGACCTGTAAGAATAGAAATTCTGACTCAACATAGCCATAGAAGAAGCAAAAAACATAATAATTAGAAACTGCATGCTGGAATAGCATAATGGCAACAGCAGAAGCCATTCCTTGTGCAGCAGATTTAGATAACTGCCTGGAAAGCTGTATACAGTAAAAAGAGTGATTTTGCTGAGTTCTCCTCAAAATGAGGACACATTTTGACATCACTGTTATAGTAAAAAGGGTAATTCAGTGCAACTCTGATGATGATTCTCTCCGTTGATTATTATTTGTTGCTCTGCCACATGGTGTTCATACTGCTCTAATAATGGCACTAGATAGTACTGGTCCCACCAGCTGCCAAAATGACGTGTGAACACTCCTTTGGGTTGCTAATTTTGAGTTGCTCAGGGTTACACCAGGCTGTGCTACAGCAGCAGTTTCAGAAGGCATAGCAGACTATAAGCAGTGTGAATCTATAATTAAACCTACTGCTTTAGACAGATAGAGGTATAAATTCCTCTAGACTGGGCCAAAATAAAGCTCTGTTGTGATTAGTCCACAATTTTAAATTGTGGATCTCTCTCCTGCTGAGAGGCAGCACACAAAGCTTTGCACTTGGCAGACCAAAACCATTAGCAGCAGCCAGGGATGTTCAGTGTCAGGCAAAAAGGAGGCACTATATACACATTCCTGTGCTTTGAGTGAAAGAATTTGTTAATATGTAAAATAAACATGCATTTCATAAATAGTTTTGACATATATTGTGGGCAAACTGCTGCAGCAGATTGAGGATGTTTATGCTCTCAGCCGGTTTAACGACGCAGTGCTCAGATAAAATGAGTGAGCTGGCTGCTACAGTGGCAGAGATTTCTAACAAGAAATATATTAAGAGTGTTATGAAACACATGATAAATAGAAACACATGTATGTGACAGCAGCAGATGAGAAAGTAGAACAAGGGGTAAAAGAATAGCCTGTAGTGGTAATGAAGAACACCATTCCCTGGACACTGTTCCCAGAACATTGTTCTCAGCAGTAAAATTGAGTCATGTGATATTTAGGGCAAGCCCAAAAGGCCTGCACTGAAGCCCACAGGACCAGATGACTTCAGAGCACAAGATACTCCAGCATCCTCACAACAGGATGGCAACAAGGCTGCAGCCTTTTGGTTCCCCATTGGCCTGTTGAAAAAACAGATAAATTTCAAGCAAACAAGTTAAAATGGGCAAAATCAGCAACTTTTCAAATGTTTATGGAGGCTGAAGTAAGCAAGAACCCTAAACAACAGACTTCCCTAAAACAAACACTGACTTCTAAAGGTTTTCAAAGATCCATCAAAGCCCCAATTGTTGTCAATCAAGAATAACACCAAAAAAACAGTGAGCACATGACAGACAGTGTCCTTTGCTATCTGTGTTGCACACAAGTGATCCTTGCTGAGGTCAAACACACATGGGGGCTTGCAGCTGTGATATGGGACTGTGAGTGAGTGAAATATTTGAGGGAATGTTAGTGCATAACATCAACTTACACAGAGATTTTATAAATAGGTAAAAAGTTCTCTTTCTCTAAATCTAAGATTTTGTTATATTGAATTCCTCTTTTAAAATATTTCCATGTCCCTTGATGTCTTTATCTTTAGCATTTCTAACAGCTGGCCTGAATATGCCATGATGTAACTCAGGCTTGTAACTTGTCAAAACAAGCTATTGACACTACCAGGAATTTTTTTTGCAGAAATCTTTTACTTGTGTGAAAATAAATATCAGTTCCCCTCTCAGTTTCTACATAAAGAGCTCCATTTCGCCCACTAGTTCTTCACAGTTTCATTATAAAAAGGAAAACCAGGCAGGATTTTTGGTCTTTTGCTTTACCTGCTGCTAAAAAAATTCTTTACCAGAATTTTTTTGGGGTTCATTTAGAATACCATAGGCTGGTTGATAGAGAAAATATATAAGAACAACAGGCTACAAAAAAACCAAAAAAAAACCCCCAAAAAAACAACAACAACAAAAAAAAAAACCCAAAAAACCCCCACATTTGTTCATGCATGGAACAGAGATTTACTTTAAAAAAAAAAGAGAGAAAAAAGAAAAATCACCCACAAAATGCTGAACCATGAAATTCCCCAACTCTATAAGAAGATACATACAATTTAGAGGAAAAAGAGTGAAAAAACATGAACTACAGAAAGAAAATATCATTCCTGTATTAAGACTCTTAAGTAGGATGGAAATTTTGAAGATTTTAGGGAGAATCAAGTTTAAGTTGCACTGCTAAAGAATATTTTTTTTAAAACAATCAAGGTAACAAAGACATTTGCAAGTCTGAATTCAGGGGAAAACTTTTTCTGTTTGTAGATCTGGTTAAAGGTTTAACCATGTCCATGTAATTAGGACAAACTAACATGGCATCTGAAAAAGCTGAGTATTTGGGGATACCTAACACTGTTAAAACTCACTTTCCAGCTGGGGAAAGCTGCTGATGTCCCCTCTCTGAGGGTAATCCAAAGCTAAGTTGCTTTCAAATGTTCTCTCCAGGTACTTTCTGAAGGACATTTGAATTGTAAACTTTGACTGTACAAAGAACCTGAGGTATTCAGGCTTCCAGATCATTGCTCATTTGGACACCTGGATTTATGCAGGATGAATCTAAATCATAGTATCAAAAATGATGTGTATATGTAAATGTCTGCAATATTGACTTGATTTGCCAAGGTGTTTGGATCCTTTTATAGTAAAAATAAATCAGCGTCATTACTGGAAAAATTGATAATTTTTGCAGTATTTTATATCCAGACAGGTAATGTCTACACTATCTGTCAGATAGTCTTGGTAAAAAAAAAATACTTCAGAAGTTTGAAATTACTCTTTAATATTCATATTTCAATTCTGATTTCTCCTGTGTGCTAAAGGAACACAGTCCATCCAGCAGGCACTGAATTAAACATCAGCATTTCAATCTGCTGCAGCAAAGTAGTTTGCTCCAATTAATTTCTGAAGAAAGTCCAAGAAATACACCAGTTCAAGCATAAACTCTAAGCAATCATATTCCTTCCTGCCTGCTTTTCAGAAATTTCAGACCCTTGAACAGTTTCTTGGGTAACATAAATATGGTAACATTTATTCACCTAACTCTCATGTGTGGACAATCTGTGTCAGCCCAAGAACTGCACAAAGCTTCCAATAACAGGAATGGGTAATTTGAGAGATTTTACCAGGCCCATTCCCTGTTTCTCTAACACTGGTTTGACTTCAGAACTGCAGGGATTTCACTGGAGCTATCCATGGTTCAGAAAAGGAGATTTGGAATTCTGAACTTACTGTTGCTGCAGAGAGGCCTAGAAAGAGCAAATCCCAGTTCACCTAGAAAGTGGAACCCAGAACTTCCCACTACAGACCTCCATTGAGCGTTCCTTACCTGTTTCCATAGCATTCATTACACCAGGTATGCCTAGGAAAAGACACAACCCTGCAGCTGGGCCCACCTGCACTGCTACTTATGGAGCCTGAATTAGACTGCATGCACATCAAATTAAATTCCAGACCCAGCTGGGCCAACAGCAGTTTGGCCATTGTTTTTTTAATGCATTTGGCTTTGACCCACGCTCCACAAGGCTGCAGTAAGCTTCAGAGAACCACTGTGACATGCTTTTCCTGTCTTTTCACAATAGAAGGTGTGGATGTCAGAAAGGGCAGAGCAGATCTCAAGACTGGCAATTTGGAAGAGCAGGGCTAATCCCATGCCAGGCAGTTCAGAGGGTGTTGGTGGGAAAGCAGACCCCAGCCATCATTACTGAGAAGTTTCTTGTCCAGCCATGCCTAATACACGTTAATAGCAGCTCCAACTGCAGAAGATTTCCCTAATTACTCAGCTAAGTTCCATGGCATGCTCCCTGATAGTTAGGTTACAACCTCCAAGCATTAACAGCTCAGCACACACCTACTGAACACCTCTGGGCTTGTCCTTTTGTTCTTACACATGGACATGAATGAATGGACTTCTCTCTTCAGAAAAACAATAATCTGACCGTTTATAGCAACTGAGTGGTGGCCAGAAAGGAAACTCACAGATTTTACTATTCCCAATGGAGTCATATAGCATGGAACATATTTTTTAAATAGCTTTATTCCCACAAATTTTACTTCTATACCAGCATTTCCTTGAAATTACCCAATTTGGCTCTTCTTGTTCAGGGACAATTGGGAATGACAAGATGGGGATATTAGTGAGGGGAAGTGAACATGTGCAGTTCCAAGACCTTGTGCCCACCATGGGATGTGGGAATGAGTGCTGCACTAGGTGGTGGTGAAGGAAGAGCTGAAATCCCTTCCTCCACACTGGGAAACCTGATCCTAAACCAGGGTACATGTCCCAAAGATGCAGAAAGCATTATATTCTTTGTTCTGTTCTCCACTTGTCTATTACTAGAATAGCAGAAGTTCTTATCTCCCTGAGTGCTGTGACCCACATAGTCGCTCCAGGAGCAAGATGTCAGTACATACACAGAGAAAGGAGTTGGGATATATTTAGCTGAGTAATGTGTGCTCAGAGCTGAGTTTCATCCTTGGATGCTGGAGCAGGTGGCTGATGAACCCTCTGAGCCAGGCAGTGTTACTGAGACCAGATAGCATAAAATGCTCCCTGGGTTAAAAACAGGGAGAATGAAAGGAACAGCTTTTCCATCCTGGGGACTATCCCCTCTGTCTCTTCTGGCAAATACTGAAATATAGCAACAGTTTAGGTAGCTGGAGGCCTAATTCAGAAATGCACTCTTGATCTGAACTAAAATATTGATACTGATGCATTTGAACCATTAGTCAAACACTTTATCCTGGGGAAAAAAAAAGCTGGACTAAATAATCAATAAATTTTGGTGTGCACATAAAATTAAAATAAATTGTCATAAAATAAATTAATAGTCAATAAAAATTTACAGAGAATGAGTCAAACCAGTATAACTTCAACCTACAAACCCAGAACTGTGGCTAGGAGGAGATGGAGTAGATGCCCTCGGTGTTCAGCTCAGTGACTCTCCATAGCTTTCACATAAATAAACTACAGGACTGTGGTTTTCACAAAACTATTTAAATGTGGGGACAGGGCTGGTTGCTGTAGGAATGACTGCAGGAAACTTCCTTGGGGCACACACAGCCAGAGGCAAAGGCAGAGGGTTGGAAGTCTCTGACTATGCCCCAGCTCTTGCAGAAACAAACCATAGGTCAAAGCAAGCCAGTGGCTGAATTGTGTCAATGTTGCACAAGAAAAGGTAAATGACAGAGGTGTATAAATGAGGAATTTGAAGCAGTAATCCTTCTGCTTCACTCCCTTGCAATATCCTGTTTAATTCTGAGCACTACATTATAAGCAGCCCAGAGAATAACAGTGATGATGGGAAGTCTGGAAGATCTGAACCAGAAGAGTGAAGCCACGGGTCTGATCCTGAAAAGGAAAAGTCCGAGCTGAGATGGGGCCTGTTTTCAAATAGGCACATGCCTCTGAATCTAATCTCCAGATGTGGTTTGGATAAGACAGGAATGAATGGACTCATATTACAGAAAAGAAGATTTACTAAAGATTAGGAAAATCTTTGCTATCATACAAATCTCTATATTGCCTGGACAGGTTATCCAGTTAACATCACTGATAGTATTTAGGATTGGGTTACATACATGTCTATGAAAAAGTACAGAAGTATTTGAGATGCTTGTTTGATGACTGTTTCAGCCTTGTGAGTGAAAGATTTGGTTTCGATATGAAGAGAAAAATAATTGAATCCATTTTAATTATTTACAGACCAGTAAAAATATTCTTACTAGCTGAACCCCATCTAGTATGGCATCTATGATATGTGCCAGATGCCCTAATATCATTTCATTTCTCTGTAAATGGAAGTGGAACCCAGACTCAGATCCCTGCTTGGGATATTGCTAGACTGTGGGAAGAGAACTGAACTGTATTATGTAGCTGAAGTATTATTATAGATAAATCATAAAATTTTCACAATATGGTGAACCAAATTACAGGTGGTTTTAATTTCTTCACTGTGGTCAAGAATGGGCTGTCCAGACAGGTGGTGGAGTCAAGAAACCACTGGATATGGTACTTAGTGCCATGGTCTCATTGATGTGGTAGTGTTCAGTCAAAGTTTGGACTCAATAATCTTGGTGGTTTTTTCCAGCTTGGTCTGTTGCGGGCACAGAAAACTCTGACAGAAGCACAGAGCTAATTGTGTGGGAGTTTGAACATGGCAAAGGTTTAAAATCCCAGAGTTATAAAGATAAAAATTAATTTAAAATAAGTACATGGAAAGTGACCGGCAGGAATCACACCCCTCAGAACCTTAGAGCTACTAATTTCACCTTATTAAAAAATAAAGAGGCCTGAAAGGTGCTGCCTTGATCTGCAAAGTAGAAGAGCAAGCTCTCTGTCTCTGCTGGCTCTTTTGGAACACTTCAGAAAGAACAAACAACCCCCCAGTATGAATATTCTTCTTAAACACGTACCTACTGATAAATGTAATGGGAATGTTTAGTTTGGCAGTGATAGATAACGTCCTTTTGCTCCACAAGACATCTTGAATAACCAGAGGACATCAGTCACCCACTTGTGGCACGTTTTCACCACGGACTGACACAGGACTGAGATCCTGAGTCTCCGGGAGTGACTTTGTGACTTCTTCAACAGCCTCCACTTTCCACTCAAACCCCAAATTCCCCTGCAGCCTTATGTCAGCAGGGGATTACTTTATTTTGCCCATTCGGTTTCTATAAGACAGTTGGAATAGCATCACCGTGTGTTTTTATGCTTTAATACATTTTCAGGAAGTGGAAAAGAGAAGCCAGGAGCACTTTCCAGCTCCCCTTCCCACCACGAGGCTCCGTGTGGCTGCTCTGCCCTCTGCCGGAGCTGCTCAACAGGGAAGGGAATGAGGCTGGAGAAACCCTTGGAATCTGGGGACGGAACCAAACCCGGAATTGTTTGGCACGGTGCCCGGGCTCAGCTCCCGCGGCCGGGGCTCCGCGGACCTCCCTTAGAGCCGCGTCCTGTGTGCCCGCAGGACGGCAGCCACGGCCTGCGAACGCCCGCAAAGAGCTGCAGAACCCCAGGATTGTCCTATAATTGTGATTATAGTGACCTCTGGAGATCACCCTGTCCAACGCCCTGGCCAGGCACGGTCACCTGGAGCAGGTGACACAGGAGCGTGTCCCGCTGGGTTGGGATGTCCCCGGAGAGGAGGCTCCAGCCCCTCCCTGAGCAGCTGTTCCAGGGCTCTGCCACCCTCAGTGTGCAGAAATTCTTCCTCAGGCTCAGCTTCTTGTGTTTAGTCTATGGCCAGCGCTCGTCGTCCTGTAACTGGAAAGAGTCTGGCACCATTCTCTTGGCACCGTTTGAGATATTTACATGTATTAATGAGATTCCCTAGCAGTATTCTCTAGACTAAAGAGATACACACCGCAGAGGTTCGTCCATCCATCCATCCATCCATCCATCCATCCATCCATCCATCCATCCATCCATCCATCCATCCATCCATCCATCCATCCATCCATCCATCCATCCATCCATCCATCCATCCATCCATCCATCCATCCATCCATCCATCCATCCATCCATCCATGAAAGCAGGCACGAACCCCGGGCTTTGCAGGATACCTTGTGCCAGAAGAGCACCCTCTCCTCCCTGAAGGCTGGATGATTCCCCGATCCCCCCTCGAGCCCCCCACACGGCGCGTCCCTCGCTGTCCCCCCCGGCGTCTCCCCGCCGCGCTCCCCACACGCATGCACGGCAGCTCAGGACTACATTTCCCGGCATGCCCCAGGGGACGGTCCGCGCGCGTGGCAGGGCGCGGCGGGAGAGGAGCAGAGCGGGACAGGGACAGAGACACGGCCATGGATGGAGGCGAGGGGCGGCCGCAGCCCCACCTGGCCGCGCTGGTGCTGGCGCGGGGCGGCAGCAAAGGGATCCCGCTGAAGAACATCAAGCTGCTGGCGGGGGTGCCGCTCATCGGCTGGGTGCTGCGCGCCGCCATCGATGCCGGCGTTTTCCACAGGTGCGCATGCGCCGCCCCCCGGCGCCTCCCGTTCCCCCGGCGGGTTCTGGTTCGGGATGGACGGGCCGAGGGGTGCTGGTTCGGGATGGACGGGCCGAGGAGACGGGCCGAGGGATCCTGGCCCGGGGAGGGGTTGGGGAAAGCTGCTGCTTCCTAAAGAGGGTCTTAGGGATGGATGACTGTCAGTGTCTGCAGAGAGGGCTCAGAGCAGGGACCAGGCTCTTCTCCGTGGGGCCCAGCAATGGGACAGGAGAAGCGTCAGGAACTAATGCCCAGCAAGTTCCACCTGGACAGGAGCAAGAGCTTCTTTACTGGAACAGGCTGCCGTGGGAGGGTTTGGAGTCTCCCTCGGTGGAGATACTCAAAAGCTGCCTGGATGGAATCCTGTGCAACCTGCTGGAGCAGGGAGGTGGGACCAGCTGACCCGCTGTGGTCCCTTGCAGCCTGACCTATGCTGTGACTCTGCCAGTGAGGCAGGATTGATCCTCACTTGAGACAAGGGGGTGCAGTTACTGTGGCACCGGGTTAAGGGTCAGGCAGGGCAAGCACCCTGTCAAGAACTCAGCTGTCCCTTCCTGCTGAGGGTGAGCAGCAGAGAAATGAAGAAATTAAAATCTTACACAGTAAATTGAAATTAAAGTTTTTCTGATGTATGGTTCGGTGGCCACGAGCTAGTGATGTTGTAAATATTGATGGGTTTACTTCATTAAAGACATCTGCATTAAATGGGGCTGCCAGGCGGGGTGTGATCTCCTGTGAACTGCTGAAGTACAGGATGACCTTGGTTCGTTGTCATCTGGGTACTCAGGACAGTGTGCACTGAGCTTGGCATCTTCAAGGATAGAGACCCCACAGCTCTTCAGTTCCTTCCACTGTGCTCACCCAGAAAAATTTTCCTTATTTTCTCTCTCCCTGCCCAGCAGTGAAATCCTTGCTGAGATGTCTCGTCCAGCATCTCCTGGCACATGTGTGCTCCCAGGCCCAGTCATCGTGCTGGCTCCTGCTGAGCTTGCTCCCATTTTTCCCTTTTGGTATCAGGGTGCCCACAGCTGGACCCAGCACATGAGAAGCAGTCTCACTCAAATGTCAAGTTGAAGGAGATAATCTTTTGGGCCCATGTGACACAGAAGAAAAGCCCAGTTTGTGGCCAAGTGCCTGAAACTTCGGAAGCATTAATTAGAGCTAGATAGAAACATGTGTTGTTGGTGTTGAGAATAGAGGCATTACAGATTCCTCTGCAGGAGCAAGACTGAGGATTTTCTACGCATTTGCTGGTAAATAAAGCCATGGTTAGGATGTGCTCATTGTGTATGACACTTAGGGGCAGGTTCCCAGTGCAAACCTGCTGCATAATGCTCAGAACAAGTCAAGGAGAAATGGAGCCTAGATAGATCCAGAACACTATATCTCATAGCTGCTCTGTCATTATTTGGTCTGGAAAACCTTTCTTGCTGTATCTGAAAAGTAGAGGATGCAGTACTCTGTTTTATTTTTAATAAAGAAACAGACAAGAACATTTCTGATTACTGAGAGTACTGATAATTTCTTAATGATTGTGAATCTGTACTGCTGAATGACCTGCTGTGGCTTCTCTTTGGCATCTGAATTTTCCCAACAGGAAGCCAGTCAGGGTTGTGCAGCCTGACTTTGAGGCATGGCAGGTGCAGTAGGTGGACACGCACCAGGTTTGCCTTGTCACCTTTGGAACAGCTGTGCAAGTACCTGTTATGCAGCAGAACTCTGGTGGTTGAATGGGGAACGTGTATTTAAGTTCACCATCCCAAAGCAGTTTCTGGAAAACACCTCTTGTGTTGTTTGTTCTCATGGGTGTGACTTGACATTGCTGTCGCTGTCACACATATTTTTCTGCTGATGATTCCACGATGTCTTTGGGGGAAGAAACGTAACTGCAGCACCATTTGCTGTGGACAGTGCATTGAGAATGCCACGTTGCTGGGAGAGGAATGGTGACTTTTCATAGCTTTTGTTTTTACACCTCTCATGCTTTTTTATGACCACAATGACAGCAGTGGCTTCACACTTGCTCAGTGTTTGTCATCACATGATACTCAGAATTAGCCCTTCCTTTTGTAAATGTTTATCTTCCCTGAACGATTGCAATCTTGTTTTACCAGTACTGGAAGTTTTCTGTGCCAAAACATATGGAACTTGAACAGCTCCTTTTCTGGGAGTGTATGGACCTCAATTAACACATTTTGACACACTTGCAGCATAAGCTAATCTTTTAACTTTGTGGCAGTTTTACTTGTCGTAAGCTAAACTCTTACATGATTTTGAATGCCACATCCAACGCATTCACAATTCATGGATTTGTTAACGTGCCATACAAATTCTTTGTGCTGGTACTGGATTTTTCCGGTAACACTTCTAAATTTTATGTTGCTTAAGTTTCCTGCATGAAATGCAACTCAAGATTCAGATTTTACACTCTAATGTTTTTTATCCCAATTGTAAAAAGCTGTTTGTTGGACTGACTGGGATAGTTTTATTAATACAAATACAAGAGCTAGTTCCTTCTATTGCAAGGTGTAGTACAGACATAAACAAGCTGGGGTTTTTTCAGGTTAAATTACAACAGGCAAGTCAATAATGGTGGGTTTTATTCTTTATATTCATTTCTGCCACTGTCTGCCAACAGCATATGGGTTTCCACAGACCATGATGAGATCGAGAAGGTCGCCAAGCAGTTTGGTGCTCAGGTCCATCGCAGGAGCCCCAAAGTCTCTCAAGACTCCTCCACTTCCCTAGAAGCCATCACAGAATTTCTCAATCATCATCATGGTAAATCAGGAATGAAATATGCTGAGCTTTTATATCATAGCCCCAGAGGGATGATGCACTTAGTATTTAGAAATATAAGTAAAATAAAAGCAAAAAAGATTCAGATTCTCAGATTCTTTTTCTTTTTTTTTTTTTGGTGTGTGGTACTTACTCATACCATACTTTGCAGTTGTGTGTTACTAAAGATGTGAATTGTTTCATAAATGTCTCTTTGTTTTTCTTTAGAGGTTGATATTGTAGGAAATATTCAAGCAACATCTCCCTGTTTACATCCCAGTGACCTTATAAAAGTGGCAGATATGATCCAGAAGGAGGGCTTTGATTCTGTCTTCTCTGTTGTGAGGAGGCATCAATTCAGATGGAGTGAGGTAAAGAAAGGAGGTAATATTTATATGTTTCTGGTTACAGTTATACTTCACTCTTTTTTTCAAATTCTTGCTTTTCATACCTATCCTATTTTAGGAAGTGATGTCTGAGGCATAGACATAGTTCTCTCTGAGAAATTTGACATGGCTTAGAAATTCCTTCCAAGCACTGGTGTCTTGATATTACTGAGCATTGTTCAGCCTTTCTGTAACTGTTTTGTAGAAATTAAAATTATATTAGCTTGTCTATGCTGAAGATACGGTTCCAAAAAACCCTTACATTTTAGCTTCTTCCTAGTTGGTATTCATGGGTATTCAGACACAACTCTGAGATCCTAACTAGAAAATTGTTTGTTCTTGCTATGCAGCAGCTGACAAATGACAAAAATGTGAGATAAAATCTTGGTGAGAATGGGATGACAATCTCTTGGCTTGCAGACTTAGGTTTTGTTTCATCCTGATAATTTGGCTGCTGACTTACGTCACATTGCAAAATGCCTTTGAGTCATGAGTCTTGAACTTGTGTTGGTTAGCTTATCCAGAACAATGTGACTGTTTTTCCCAGAGAAAATATGCCCCTTAGCTACAGTGGCCAAGATGACCAAAGACTGACATTTTACAAATAAAGATTGCACCTTGGTTTAGCTATAAAGCACCTTTTGTCGTGGTATAAAGAACTATTCCACACATTTTATATGTTGGCTTTGTTTCTGTGGTTTAAGCAGAAATTTTTTCTTCATTTTTAAAAAATTGTTATTTCAGGTCACTCTGGAGATTTGGTGTTTTTTCTGGTTTGTTTTTTTTTTAATTAAAGTTACTCAGGCATTACAGTTACTTTGTTGAGATATAAATTGCTTCAGATTAATTTTTTTGTGAGTTTAGAAAGCATCATGCCATAAAAGAGCATGTGTAATAAATGAGGCTTGATCTTAGAGATAAGTTGAAATAAAAGTTAAACCTTTGTTTAGAATAAACGCTTAAACATTGTCATTGTTCCCCATAAGAGGAGAAATAAGTGACACTTTTTTTTGGTGCAGTATAAGAGGAATATCAAAAGCATGGGTGGCAATTTCAGGATTCTGTGGATTGCAGTTTAGCAAGCCACATGCACATCTTGAGATGCTGGAACAGACAAATGTGAAAGAGTGAATCTCATGTGGATTCTGCCATGTGGCTTCCTGAAGTGGTTGTGTCCCATAGGCAGGTTGTTAAATAAGAAAGCCTCGAGGCCTACCTAAAAAAAGAAGTAATTCTTCTGCACAAAATGACATCCAAACGTTATTAATGTGTTGAGAGATAAGGAATTATTCAGCTGCAAGGACTGAGGGGAGTTGGAAACACATTGTCCCAGCATGAGCAGCTTAAGGATAAATGCAAATGGCCTTTCAGGTGTGTGGTATTTTAGGTGACAGTGATTCACAGCAGCATTATACAATGGTTTTTCTTTTTATTTTTGCATACAGCTTTAGAGTACTGATTATGCTAAAAGAATTTCATGGGGTTTTTTTGGTGTAGCTCTGTAGCTTCTTCTGCATTAATGTTTAATATTGATAGACCCTGAAAGATAAAGGTGTCTCTAACTGGAAGTGTTCACTTGAGTGAGCACAAAGCTTTAGCTGGTTATGAAACACAAGGTGTGTGTGTATCTACTAAGGCCTCAGGATGTTCTGGGTTTTTGAGAATGCCTTCTAACTTTCTTGTGGTTACTGGATCATGAGACCTGGTGAATTTTAGCTGCTTTGTACATCTGGATTGAAGGGACTTAAGGACAAAAGACACTGGTCCTTGATTTGGTTTCTTCCGCATGTACAATTGTCATTGGTAATAATATGGGATCTTTTGGAATGGTGTTTCTGCAGACAGCTGTTTGTTTTTTGTGGACACTGATTAAACCACTGATGAAGAGTTAATGCATATCCTTAAATAGGATGTATTTTGGGGAAGTCCCAAGATGTTTTCACAGGCAAAAACTATTCACATATGCTCTTTTTTCACCTTCCAGATTTCAGGCTGGTCCTTTTGGGTATCAGAGTGCATTCAGGCATTCCCATGTGCAGTAGGAGTTGGAGTACAGGAATAGTATTTCTTTCACATTGGCAAGGACAGTCTGGTAGAATGTCCCTCCTACTCCTTGTGGGAATGAGTTTTGAAGCAAACAACCTCTTGGGTTTTTGTTGTTGTTTCTGTTTGGTTGGTTTGGGTTTTTTTTTTCTAAAGTGGTAATGAAAAGTTTCCTTTTCCACTGCTAGATATACAGAGTAGTCCTCCAGTTTATCCAAAGTTCCAAAAAGAGAAGCAATTCAGTGGTTCCCCAGAGAAGTTGTGGATTCTATGTCCCTGGAAGTGTTCCAGGCTGGGTTGGATGGAGCTCTGAGCAACCTGGGATAGTGAAAGTTGTCCCTGCCCATGGCAGGGTTAGGAACTGGACCATCTTTAACATCCCTTCCAACCCAAACCAGTCTGTGATTCTTTCTAAAGTTAAGCAGAAAGAGGCAATAATGAGAGAAGTTGGTGACTGGATTATACCCTTAATTTTTCAACAGAAAGTTATTTAGGTTGTTAAGTGGCTCTGAACAGAAATTATTTAAAGCTTTTGTAATTGTTTTCCTCTGTTAACAGAAAACAAGATGACAGAACCCCAAAACCTGAATCCAGCAAAGCGGTACCGGAGGCAAGACTGGCCTGGGGAGCTCTATGAAAATGGCTCATTTTATTTTGCCAAGAGGCATCTGATTGAGAAAGGCTACTTGCAGGTTAGTGCTTCTGGTTTGTCATGCTCTTCAGTATAGTAAATCTACTCTTGCTGTAGAGGGTTCTGAATTCAATACTCTGTTTTGATTTCTGATGCAGTCAGCTGACCTCAGAACAGTTTACTAATTATTTGTAGCTTAGCAGGGCTAGTTATAGCTAGGGCAGTTCCAGTAACAGCATCCTCCATAGCAAATAAATGTATGCAAATGTCTTTTATAGCTTTAACCTTAAACCAATACAATACTGAGTTGAGTTTTGCAGGAGGTCACCAGTGTATCTTAGAATTCATTTTAGTGCCACTAAAGGTGTGAAACTGAGCTTCATGCAGTGTCAGAGCCTTGTCATAATCTGTAAATTTCTATGTTCAGCTAGTTTCATCTTAAGCCAATTTTTGTACTGTAACTTTAACAGTCTTTTTCCCTTTCCTGATGTTTACATCCCAAGGTAGTGGTTCAGGACAACACTGGAGTGTGGTGGGTATATTTCCCTTGGAAATTAAGTAACAGTAAGCAAATAATAAAATAGCAAATGCTGAAGGTATTACTATTTTGCTGATTAAAAGAGCTAGTGAAATTTGTGTGATGTAATTGCTATAATGCATAACATCTTGCACACTTTCTCTAGTTGTAAAATGGAAATAGTTATTAACTATTTCTTCAATAGTTATTAACTGTTCCTTCAAATGGTTCTGTGTCACTGGCAAAAACATAATTGATGGTTCACTTTTATATAAGCCATGGTGACCACTCTGTAACCAGGCACTTGGCTTTCATTGCACAGTGCTAAATTGTAGAGTTTTGTGTTTGTGTTGACCCAAGCATAAAATTTGAGTGGATTTTATTTCCTTCAGGGTGGTAAAATGGCCTACTATGAAATGCGTGCAGAGCACAGTGTGGATATTGATATAGACATTGACTGGCCTATTGCAGAGCAGAGAGTGTTGAGGTAAAAGCACTTTTTATTCCCTTATTTCTTTGATGCTGCTTGCTTCAAAGTGTGGTCATGTGAATTCATAATGCATGGAATGTAAGCAATGGAGATCAAGGATAACTGGGCAGCTTTATTTCTGCCCAGGATTTTTTCCCCTCTCTATTGAAATCAACTGAATTACCTTTGTTACATGGTGGGATTTTGATAGTTTGATTTTTTCCTTAAAGTTCAGCTTGGTGAAGAGTGTAAGCCCTTCTATACCTCAGCAATGTGTTAGCATCATCTCCAGCTGGAAAGCTGAGGTGCCCCAGATTCCCATGCTCCAGTCCACTATAACTGATGCCCAGGGATGGGAATGTTTGTATAGAGGGCATGAGCTGATTCCACTCACCAGCTGCCTTTTCTTTGCAGCTACACTAAGGAAATAATGGATGGAAATGGAGTATATTTTCTGTGCCTTTTTCATACTAGTTTTTAAATGGATGACATAAATGAGCTGTCTTTTGGATGGTTCTGTTAGTTTCTTTGAAGAGGGACAATATACTTGGAGAGTGGTGATGATGATGAGGAAAAACATTAGAGAAGAAGGATTTCAAAGCTGATTCTTCTGTCTGAAGGTTACAGTTGTATGGGAAATACTTGGGGTTTTGAAGTGTGCAAAAACTTCCATCCTAAAAAGTTATTTTCTTTGTCTAGTTTTGGATATTTTGGCAAAGAGCCACTAAAAGAGGTGAAGCTCTTGGTTTGCAGTATTGATGGATGCCTGACCAATGCTCGCATTTATGTGACAGAAGATCACAAGGAAATGGTCTCCTATGATTACAGAGATATTGTTGGCATTGATCTGTTAAAGAAAAGAGGAATCCAGGTAAGCGCTGTTCTGAAGAGTGAGCCTTCCTGTCTCATGTAACCTGTACATTAAAAGATTTTTAAAAAATATATCCTTGCAGCATAGAAGGTGAAGTTTTTTCACAGTGCTTGTGGTCAAGCAACATAATATATTGGTTGGAACAAATGTTATCCTCAGAACCCCCAAAGGAAAATAAGTGTTTTGAGAAAGTTTTCAATCACAGTAATTACAGCATCTTTCTCCATTTCACAGAATCAGAGAATGGCCTGGGTGGGACCACCTGGTTCCATCCCCCTGCCATGGGCAGGGACACCTTCCACTATCCCAGGTTGCTCAGAGCCCCATCCAACCTGGCCTTGGACAATGCCAGGGATCCAGGGACAGCCACAGCTGCTCTGGGCAACCTGTGCCAGGGCTTCACCACCTTCACAGGGCACAATTTCTTCCTTTTATCCAATCTAAACCTCCCCTCTGACACTTTGGAGCCATTCCCCTTGTCCTGTCACTCCAGGCTCTTGTCAAGAGTCTCTCTCCATCTTTCCTGTGGGTTCCCTGCAGGCACTGGAGAACCACAATGAGGTTCATCCCAGAGCCCACTCCTGAGAATTGGAGTAGATGTTTTTTCAGCAGTCCCTCAGCTTCATTTTCTGGGAAGCCAGAGGGGTAGGAAGCTTGTAATCACTGTTTTGTTGCTTGTGGGAGCCCATTTCCATACCATCTTTGACTTGGAATGTTTCATTGAAAACCTCTAGGTCTTTGTGCTGCACTTTATTTCTAGTATATGTTGCTGATACATTCCTGCCTTTTGCTCATCTTCCCTTCATTCTGTACTTAAAATCAGTGTCAAGCATTTGTTTGTATTTAAAAGCAATTAGGAAAATAAGCTTGTCTACATCTCTGACAGAAAATCTGAAGGATTTGCATCTGAGATTTCTAAAAATCCTGCTGCAATTATCTTCTTGTTTTAGCTTACCTTGTGCACCATTCCTGAAATTTCGAATTTGGAATGAACTTCCAGAGATAAATGTGCTGTGCTGCTTCAGTCTGTGTAGTGTTGGTTTGATGCTCTAAAATGCTGCTATAAATAAAGTTATGTTATTAAGTAGAGGGGCCAAGGAAAAAACTTCATGTTTGGCAAATATTTCAGAAATCTTTCTTGGGAATTCTCTCATTCCACACTGTGACTTAATTAGATCATACTACAATAGATAGTCACCATGCCACCATACTGTAATATTTAGAATTTTATTTAGTACATGTTGCATTTAAAAAGACAAATGTAAGTTATTTTTCAACATCAGGGAGGGCTGCAGAAAGGTATTTCACATTCCTAAAGGAACCTCAAGACTCTGTAGTTTTGGATGCTAATCACTTCTGCTCTGAGTTTTGAAAATCAATCATTCAGTGCTTTTCCAGAGAGAGCTTCTACAAGCAAAACTTGCTTTTTTTTTGTGATAGAAAATCAACTTATATGTCATATTTCTTTGGTGTAGAACTTACTCTAATCTTATTTCTATAGGTTCAACTCATCTCTGACAGAGATTGTTCAAAAACACTGTCAGCCATGCAGCTGGGATGTGTAGCAAAAGTCAGTGTAACAAATAAACTACAGGTTCTGAAGGACTGGCAGGAGGACATGGGTTTGAGCTGGAAAGAGGTGGCTTACTTAGGTCAGTTCCTTTTCTTTGGTTTATTTAATTTAAATAGCATAGACAAATGGAATCATTGTACTGCTGTTGAGCTTCAAACCACTTTTCTCTTTGTAAATACACTGAATTTAATGGGATTGCTGTGCACATTGCAGCACACAATCACCAAAAGCAGGTGTTTTATGGCCTGTTAGGGTACAATCTAAATAATACAAACATTGATGAATCTGTGTAATTTGGTAAGGGAAGTTTTCACTGTTTTTCCAGTGGGATATAGGAGAGCTTTTGTTTTTAGGAAACTTTTTGATATCAAATTGTTGATAAGCATGCACTTAGAGCTGACAATTTTGATCTCATTCTAGTTGATTTCAGGAGGATATTGTATAGATTATGTTCTGAAATGGTAATCAGAAGTGGACAGAATTAGAACTGAAAGCCATGTACTTCTGTGCTAAACTGTTTTTCAGTGACAGGCTAAGTGAGGAGTCCTGCCAATGCTTATTCAGCTGCTCACATAATTTTACTGCTGTTAAAAGTAGCATTGTCTTGCCTGAAGATTGTGACGTGTGATCATAATTTATATGGATCACCAAGATTTTCCAACACTTGACCTGCATGTGCAAAGTGCTGTTGAGCTGCTGAGATGAACATTGTGACCAAAAAAAAAAAATTCAAAAATCAGATCACTGCATACCCAGAAAAACACTGAGAAAAATACTGATTCTTTCCCTTCTGTGATATTTGGCCTTGCCTGTCATCTTCCTCCCCAGGAAATGAGGAGTCTGACGTGGAGTGCCTGAAGCAGGCAGGCATGAGTGCTGTGCCTGCTGATGCCTGTGCCACTGCTCAGAAGGCTGCTGGTTACATCTGTAAGAGCAGAGGTGGCTGCGGAGCTGTGCGGGAGTTTGCAGAACACATATTCCTGCTCTTAGAGAAAGTGAACTCTGCAAGGAAGCAGCTGGAAGAAATCAGCTCAGCAGGGAAGGAAATGGGGAGAAATGAGAACAGCAGGAAAGGAAATAAGGAACTGATGGAGAAAGAGTAACGCCGTTGGCCAGTCCTGCTTTTCTTCCTCAGTACATCCATATCCCAAAGGAATGCTTACCTTTCAAATTTTACAGCACAGTATAGTTAAAAAGGTATCTCCCCCTAATTTCAGGTCCTACATTCATGATTATATGCTGAAAATATGATCATATCCATGATGATTTTAAAAGCCATTTAAGTGCAATGGGAGGAATGCTACTAGAGAGAGTGCCCTGTAAATCTGCTCCTAATCATGACACCTGTCCTACAGGAATGACACCTCTTTATTTCATAATCTGAATGTTTTCAGGGATCAATGATTTTGCATGACTTGAAGATTTGTAATTCAGGCCTAAAAACCCCAAAACTTCTGTCAGTTTTGCTCATGTGGTTTGCATTTCTTTTATGAAATGCATGGTGTTGAGGTTGTGTGATTGCATTTTACAAGCTTTGTCTTTAGCAAGGAAGAGTTTTAACATGTGCTGGAGAAGTCAGGTGTAAAATACTTATCAATAAAACTTCCTCCTCTATTTTTAAAATACAACACAGTTACTGTAAAACAAGTTAACATTCGTTTAAAAAAGCACTTTAACATGTGTTCAGTTTGAAGCTCATAAATAATATATTCACATTTGGAATTGTGCGTCTTGGAATCTGTTTATTTTGGGTTTTATTGAAGTGCCTAAATTAATATTTTGCCAAATTTGGAGTTAAATTTCCCATTGTCTTTGAGATCTTTGCAGAAACTCAGTTTCTTTTTATGAAGACTATATTGCAACCTCAAAAGAGTTAAAGCCAAATAAAAGTCTTTAGGTTCATTGTATGGAAAAGTAGCTGCTGTTAAATAAAAAAAAAAAACAAAACCAAAATCTAGTTGATTTGGGTTTATATAAAATATATATACAGACTACTTTTAGCATGTTAAAAGTGCTTTACATGCTTGTATTTATTGAAAATAGGATTTGTATTGTACATTACAAATTCTACTGTATATATCAGAGTAAAGTTCTGGTTCGGGTTATGCTAAAAAATAAAAGTACCCATGGTACACTGGCAGTTACAAGTGAGGTGAATGATAATGGCCTGTAATTTTATTTTGTTTCTCTGCTAAATTTTGCATTGTATAAATAGTTATACTCCCAGTATATCACTTGATATACTGGCCTCTGATAAACTTTGTGTTTACTTCCTTTCAGAAAGCAAAATGTTGAACTGAAATTATTTACTGCCACTGGGAATTCAGGACATCCCTCTGGGATGTTCAGAGCTACTGAGAACCCCTGGGGGGCTCGGAGGTCCTGGAATGTTGCCAAAAGCACCTGGTGGCTTGACTTTGACCCTTTTAGGGATCTGCCACCTGTTTGTGGGGACATGGGAATCACTTGGGTTTGAATGGTTTGTTCACAGGGTGAAAAATGTAGATTTTAGGATTTTGGTACAGGGGGGTTTGGGAGACAAGATGGAGGATTCAGGCCCCGACCTCGTGGTCTTTCTCCTTCTTCTTGGCATCCATCTTCTCGGTGATGTTGGCACTCACAGATTGGTTTAGAGTACAAGATCACTGTCTAACATGGGTGATGGGCATTGGAAGGTAATTGTAACTATGTTATACGTAGTTTTTACTATAAGAAGACACGGCCGCCCCGTGGGCGGGCAGAATGCCTCAGACGATCCTGCTAAGCTGACCTCGTGAGGGCAGGAGAAAGAATTTTATAGATAAGAGATAATAAACAACCTTGAGACTGCAAAATAAAGAGCCCTGACTCCTTCTTTAAGCGCCGGGCTGGGAAAAGAAACTTTCAAACCATTCTCAGGGTCACTCAGACAAACTAATGATCCCACAACTGCCTATCTATAGTTAACAGATAAATGGTTTATTGTACTAATCAGCTCGAAGTCACCTAAATTTAAGTGTCTCAGTCATGTTTTAAGGTTCTGTGCTGGATAAATCCCATGGACTTTGACAAGAGGGGAGCCACATTTTGGACATCAATGTTTTCACTTTGATGAGTTCATGGTATAATCTTACATTGGAAAGAATATGAAGGATAAAAGAGCTCTAGAGGCTGTTTACCAAAAAAAATATATGGGATATGCAGGATCTGCTTCCTGAAAGGTTCATATTTGTATTGCCCACACTGTAGTGGAAAGTCTAATTATAGGGTAGGAAAAGGGATGCCTTAATTACTCCTCTTGATTTTATAGAAAAGCCTCAATCATATGAAAGATTTAGGGGTCAGAAAGGCAGAGACAGTGAGGGGTAACTCTGTTACCTTAGAGGTGAAATCCCAAGTCCCAGGAAAGGTCCAAATGTGTAGAATATTTTTCCAAGGCCTGTTCCAGTACATGTGACACCACAACTGCCTTTGATTAGAGGGGTATTACTCATTCAGAGTAGATTTCAATGGTCAGTTTTGTTATTCTGGGATAATTCTGAGATCATCTTTTGGCCATGTGAGCTCTTGTTTTTTTGCTTCAGTTAACCTAGGTTATTTCAAAGAAGATCTTAAGTAATATGAGCTGCTCTGTCATGATTATGTGAAATGGAAAACCAGGAAATTTGTAAATATTTATAATAAGCTGTTATGAAAAAGTAGCTGATTACCTCAAATTTTAAATAAACAGCTTTCTTTAGTCTTTTAAGTAGAGAATGGTTATGGTCTGGCTTGTGGTGAGTTTCTCTACTGCAAGTCATACACTCCCAAGTTCATTTGCCCCACAAATGATTTATGATGGCAAAGGTGGACAGATTTAGTGCCCAAATTAATCCTTCACACCTTCACCCACTTCTGACTCTCATTATTTATTTTTATCTGCTTGTTCTCCTATACAGTTTCTCTTCCTCTCCAGTTCCTCTTTGGTGATGCAACAAGTTCTGACTTTAAGTTAATTCAAATCAATATGAATCACATATATCTCAGCCTTTTGAAGTCAGAGATATGTTTTAATGCTTGCTGATTTCAAGATTTTAAGACTTTTAAAACTTGATCACACATTTTAGGTAACTAGTTTTTCCAGAGCCTATGTGGGGGAAGGTTTTTGGTTTTAATTAATTTTTTTTCTGTTAGTGTGGTCTTAAAACGCTATTTACCTTTTGCAGAAATAAGTTTAAATTAGTCTAATTCCACCCAACAGGACCAATTTTCCTAATTATTACCATTACAGGAGCAGTAATGCTGTACAGAAGAAAAACACCATTCTGTGTGAACCTGATGCATAAATGGGTTAGAAAAACTTAGCAGTAATACACTTGTCTGAAAAGTCTTTGGATCGTGGGTTTGTTTCTCTCTCTCTTGTTCTGGGACAGGTTGGTCTATCCCCATTTCTGATTCTAGGTATGTTTATGGATGTGGCTCTGGTTTAATAGAGAATTCCCCCTTCTGTGGGGGAGGCACGAAAGAGAATGAGCAGTGAGCAATGTGAAGGTGATGATACCAAATTATTCAGGTTAGCAAAGAGAGGGTCTGGTGAAACTGAGGAGGTATATATAAAATAAGCTGAGCTTAACTGAAAAACAATCCTAACTTAAGTGTTAAAATATCCATTTTCACAGAGCAGAGCAGAGCAGTTATAATTCAGAAAAGTAGTGGTTTGAAGTGTGTGCTAGCAGTTGAAAAAGCAGAAATTATTAGAACAAGAATATATAGCAAATGGGATAAAAATAATTAATCCACTATATAATTCAGTGATTTGTGTGTATCTTGAATACTGCATGTTTTGTTTATTTTGTGTTGAAAAGGCTGTAGCATTCCAAAGGGAGTAAATGTGGGAGGATAAAATGGACGATGTAAGAGAGGAATCAGGTTCAGTTGCATCAGTAGCCAATCCAGATTTCTTCAGTTTGGAAGGAGGATTCTTCAGTTTGGACTGAAAGGAGTTGTGTTAAAATATCTGTAAAATTAAGGACAGGAAGCCATGGAAAGGCCACTGAAGAAACTAGCAGTGACCAAAATCAGGTGCCTGAGGAATATAAATTTACCATGTTGTATTTAGTGGTGCTTTCCAGTTTTTCTGTGGCCTCAGCACATTTGCTGCTTGTGGATTTCCAGAGCTGGACATGGGTTACAGACATTTAATGGACCTCAGAATACTTAAAACAGGCTTGGGCCATGTGTTTCATGAATCTGTCACTCAATGCAGTTCTGGTTCTGAACCTTGGATTCTTCCTCCTATTTCTTATGTAGGAAATACCCAACTGCATTGTATTTTTTTCACAATGTATGTTAGTAGTTCATTCTACGTCAGTGTGTAGCTCTGATACAGTGAGCAGAAGAACATGGCATTTCTATTATCAATAGGACTAATCTAATCTTTAAAAATTAAGGAAAATAGGGCAAAAGTACACGCAGAATTATGTAAGAGTACAGGTACCTTGGATTAATTAGCGGTCATTATTATCTGTAGTTAGAGATACAGTAAATTGCTGTGGAAGTTCTTGGCCAAAATGTACTCAGAGGTTTGGAGAACATTCTGGAAAATACCATGTTTTTCCTGATTGTTCACATGCTTTGCAGGCAAGTTTCTGGCCTAAATTGAAATATATCTGGACTAGCTAGGGCTACTCTTGTATTAAACATGGAAATAGTCTCTCCAGGGCTGTAACTTTTATCTGAAGGTGTAGTTGCACACCTGTTTATGGTAGCGCAGTAGGTACAGTAGCCTGTTTATGGCTAGTACAGTAGCAGCAACCCATGTAGGATTTTGTTTTTACTGTCCCATGTAGGAGGACGTGAATATATGGGTTATAAATGGATGAGGCTTTAAATATATTTATATATATACCTGTACTTAAATATCTTTACCCTTGACTAGTCCTAGTTATCCTTGATGGGCTGCAGCTGCGATGTTCTTCATTGGGCTGCAGCTGTAGTTTGTCAAGGTAACTAGGATAAAAGGGGAGTGGGCTACTTAGTCAGGCAGAACCATGATGGAGCTCTGACTAAGGAAGATCTTGTTCCTGTGCTGTGAAGATCTGCCGCCCACAAGACAACAATAAGAGGTACAGGACTAATGAAATATGTCAAATATAACAACTTGGGACTTATCTAATATGGACTTATGGAATATGTTAAATACAGCAATGGAATATGATAGATATAACAATATGGGATTGGACTTATGGAATATGTTAACTACAACAGTCCCACCTTTTTTCCTGGTTACACTCTGTCCACAGCAGTTCAGACTCAAGTTGGGAGGGGATCAGTCACCACTAACTGATCCTTCTAAGCAGTGAGGCCCAGCAGAAGTGTTTCTATTCATCAGGTAAAGCTTGCTCTAAAAAGCTTCAAAATGGGATGAAGTATCTCAGAATCACAGAATAAGCTGAGTTAGAAGAGAACCTTCAGGATCAGGAGTGCAGCTCCTGGCCCTGCACAGACCCCCCAACAATCCCACCCTGTGCATCCCTGAGAGTGCTGTCCAAACACTCCTGGAGCTCTGGCAGCCTTGGGGCTGTGACCAACCCTGGGGACCCTGTTCAGTGCCCCAGCACCTTCTGGGGGAAGAATCTTTTCCTGATATCCACCCTGACCCTGCCCTGACCCAGCTCCAGCCGTTCCCTGGGTCCTGTCCCTGGTCACACAGAGCAGAGATCAGGGCCTGCCTCTCCCCTTCCCTCACAAGGGTGCTGCAACTGCAGCGAGGTTCTCCCCTCAGTCTCCTCCAGCTGAACAGACCCAAGTGGCATCAGCTTCTCTTCATTCCCCTCACAGCCCTTTACCCGATTTAGACAAATATAAAACACTCCCATTCATGTCACTTAATGAACTTTAAGTTTTCCTGAATATATTTATCATGATCTACCTTTGGATCAATTCCATTCTCTGAATGCTGCCTCTTAAAGGACCTTAAGGAGCTACACTTATCTCTGCCTGGAGTCTAAACTGGTTTTATGGGCAATAGTTCTGATAACTCACAAACAGGCCCTGTACTTGGCTTGCCACATCAGTGGATCAACACTTGGAGCACTTTGCTCAAACAAAGCAAACGTTTGATTTATTATGGAAGTCAAGAGGTTTTAAGGGGATTTGGGGGTAAACTTGCAGGCAGTGCATGGCAATGGGAAGAGCAAATGGACCAATGCTCTGCACTGCCTCTGAACTGCTGCCCCTGCTAGCAGCAAGGGAGCTCGGGCTACTCCAGCCAGGCTGCTGTCATTGGTGTCAGAGCTTGGGTAGCACAGAGACACGTGGCCTAGCTCTGATCAAGTCCTGCCAAGCCTTTTTTTTTTTTTTTTTTTTTTTTGGTTAATTTTAATCTATGTAAATCTGTTATTTGGCCAGTAGGCCATGCTGTAAACTGATTCATTCCTCATTCTCCCAAAGCAGCTAGAGAGCTAACTGCACTTTGAGCACCACACTGTTACCTCCCTGGTTGATGGGTAGGTTTAAGTAGTTTAGCAAGCTTACCTTGATCCACAAGGCAAGTCCTCATCCTGTCCCTTCACACACAGTTCCACGTTGTGAGTATGATGTTGATATAAACAATCCTTTTTCTGTGTATGCATACAATGTGTGGTGCCACCGCTGCTTACAGCAGTCTTAGTGCAGCTAAACTCACTTGCAAACCTCATTTCCCCAAGGACCTTCTGGCTTTTTTCCTATACTCAAACGGCCAGAAAAAAATAAGTCTCTAAGTAAAATTTTCAGTTATTTTCATCAGCTGATCTCTTGCCACTTATTAATAGCGGAAGAACAACACCTGAAAGGAGGGCAGCGGTGGCATTTTGGGGGAAGAGTGGGTGATTTTAATGTCAGAAGAGCAAAGTAATACATCAAATGGTTATTTTTATAGAGCAGGGCATCATCTCCCTCAGGCTGTGTTGAATTGGTAAGTGGCAAAGGACTGCACACAGACTTTTCTCCCGCTCTCCTCAGCACCATAACTTCTGTGTCTTTGTGCAGGTGCAAAATCAGTAGGTGTTGATGCCAGCTTGCACAAAGCAGGTATGAAATGAAGTGGCTGCCTGGCAAGTGTGATGTGTGTGGCTGGAGGCAGATGAGTGTTGATGAAACAGAGTCGTTTCTGTACCTCAGAAACAACACACCCAGGAGAGGAGCTTCTCTCACATACAGGAGCTGTGTTCTGCCTTGAAACTGTGTGGTTGGGTACAACACTCCCTGGGATGTGGATACAGACAGCTGATTCTTGAAAAATCTGTTTTATCAGGGCAGAGCAAATAAATAAGTGCTGTTTGGATTAAGCTGTCTCTGAGTTGTGGTTTGGTTTTGTTGCTCAAGGAGTGGGAAGTAAAATACTTCTCATCAAAACACTGGAAACAGGAATTTTGCAGGAAGAAAATCAAATGGAAAATAAACACATTTATGGTTGCTCAACATGTAGTGCTGAAATTTATTTGGATTTGTATCAGTTGCATTTAAAACACAAAGACTCTCTGGTACCTAATCCAGAAATAAGTTACAAAGAACTATATAGTGTTAGAAAAGAAAAGAAAAAAAAAAAAGAAACACTTTTGTAAACTTCAGATCTTCAAATGATGAAGTTTTCAACTTAATTATCAATAGCAATGTCCAATAAGATAGGCACTTCCAAACCATGGTGTATTACAGAAGGAGCAAGTCTGGAACCAAATTTTTGGTAATTTTCTTATGATGTGTTTTTAGATTTCTTATACATTCAGTTTCTTGCAAGTTTGTTTTTTGTTTTTCTCTTCATATTATCTTGGGTAAAATTCTTTATTCAGGTTTACGAAGTCTGTTCATATCCCCGTGGAGCAAAGAAAATAAATAAATGATGAAGTAGATTTGGTTGTCAAAGCAAGGTATGACACCTGACTCTGAAACCATGTACACCTGCCCTCTGAGAACTGAGTTCAGCTCTGGCACTGTGTCAGAACTTTCCTGCTCTCAAGAACCCATGTTTACAATCCTTCCTATAGGAAGCATTATAAACTAATGGGAACACCCATTCAGACCTTCCCACCAACTGGTTTGTGCATGTTTGTTGATAACTGGATATTGTTCTTCCCAGGGACTCAGCACTCATAGATGAAACTGTTTGCCATCTTGCTGAGTTTCATTTTCTCATTAAATATCTCCTGAAACCTAATATTCTGCTTTGGAGTGAAGTAGTTCTTCCAATCACCAACAGCACCTAGGAAAACAGGAACAGAAAGAACAGTGAAGTGAGCAATATGTGGAGCAGAAAATTATTTTAAAACAGCCTGGTTTTGTTAATGTTGCAGTTGGCACACATATTAATATATTCTTAACCACAGTCATTGTGGTAGGTCAGGATCATAATTCTTCCAGTGATACTCTGGTGGAAAGATCTGGATCATCATCCATGAAGGTTAATGAACTGTCATCCTCAGAGCTGATTAGTGCCAGCAACACAAGTGGTGGAGGAAGAACAGCAGTTTTCCAAGGTGGAATTAGAGCTCCTGGTGATGTGGGCAGAGGGACATCTTGCCATGCCTTAGTTGAGTGTAGTTAAAGGTCTCTGCCTGGGTTTTTTTCACAGTCAGTAGAAGAAATTGTAGAATCACAGAATGGTTTGTGTTGGAAAGGACCTTAGAGATCATCTCATTCCATCCCCCTGCCATGGACAGGGATGCCTTCCACTAACCCAGGTTGCTCTGAGCCTCATCCAGCCTGGCCTTGGACACTTCCAGGGATCCAGGGGCTGACACAGATGCTCTGGGCAACCTGTGCCAGGGCCTCACCACCCTCACAGGGAGGAATTTCTCCCTCATATCCAATCTAAACCTCCTCTCTGTCAGTGTGAAGCCATTCCCCTTGCCCTGTCACCCCAGGCCCTTGTAAAGAGTCTCTCTACTAGATGGTCTTGTAAATAGACTAAAAATTCAAAGATTCATAAAACAGTTTGGGTGGGAAGGGACCTTTACAGGAAATTGTAGTCACCATCCAAACTTATTAAATGAGTGGTAGCACAAAAGCCACTGACAAAAAAAGATTCCTAGAAAAGGAGCCCAGAATGGCCTGACTAATTAATCTTGTCCTTATACCTGCTCCTAATCTCTAGGAATTTTTATGGATGAGATGTCCAGCTACTTAAATGCGCAGTTGAATATTTCTGGGTGGCCATGGACACTGGTGATCAGAAAAGTGTTTCAACTGTTACCCAGTTCAAGCAAAAAGGAAATTGTTTTATAAACTGATACATTTTTATGAGACAATGCTTACAGTTTCCCTCCATGTGCATGTTCTAAAGACTCTGCATCCCAAACCTGACTAAAATAATAATCATAATAATCTAATTTTCTGACTAAAATAAGATTCAGTATGCTGTCCTAAAGGACAGGAAAAGAGAGCCTGAAGCAAAATATACACATATAACTCTTCTGTAAACTGGCTGAAACTAGCTAAATGTCTGGGATTAGCAAAGGAGCTACTTGGAAGTAAAAATGTTGGGATTTTTCAGCATTTTCATCATATCAATCAAAGTTCACTGATTGAGAAAAATGCATCTCTTTTTTTTTTAATTGACAGATTGTATGTTGTCATTTGTTTTTGCTAACTGGTAAAAGCATTGTGAATTAATAGAAGGTAACATTTCCCTGATTATTAACTGAAACAACTCTTAGTTTTAAACTGTCAGCTGTTGTTCAAAAATTAACTAAATCAAAATAATTTTAAAAACCAGTGGGTTTGATTGACTTGTTATCCAAACCTGTGAAAGGTTCTAAAATGCCAGGAGCAAGAAAACAGCTCCTGAGGGTATTTTAAAATGACATCTAAACTAAGAACTGTGGAAAATTTTCCAAGGTCTGGAAGTTACCTATGACCATTCTTTTGTTGTTGTTGTTGTTGTCAGCATATTCCTTCCTCAAGAATATTTCAGTAAGATAAGGGGTGATAAGAACAGACCCATTCAGAAGGAATGTGTCTGGCTCTTTCTTGTTCTAGTTAACTAAGTGACCTTGGCAGGTGATTTCAGAGACGTTTTAAAACACCAAGGTGGTCAACTTTTAGATTAAAAAAAAAGACAGATAAAGAGTATTGCTGGGTGAGGCTTTCCTTTTGACTCAACAGCTCCCACAGAGCAATATTACTCAGGCTATAGTTCAGACTCCTCTGTGCTTCTCTAGTACAAGTGTGAATTTGCAGCCAGAGAAGTTAGGAAGTAATTTTTAAGAGGGCTTCAGGTCGAAGAATCCTGTCATCACTTCCCAGTGCTGACCCAAAGACTCCAGGAAAGACCTGCACTGCAGTCTTTGTCTGGATTCCCACCTGTTTCTCCCATGTTAGGCACAAAGGAATTTACCTTTTCGGAAAATCAGCTTCCTGTTGGATGTCAGAGCACACACGGTGTGACTGGGGTCGCTGTTCTCCTTCTCTGTGTCATTCTTCATCTCTGAGAATGAGGACTTCTTGCAGATGTCTTGGATATCATCATCACTGACATTTAAATTCAGGAACAGAGTAATTTCCTTTACAACCTTAGGGAGATCCTGAGGTATAAGAAAAATACAGCTTTTATGTTTCTGGGCTGATTATCAGAATTTTAGCTGATTTGAAAATTATCCCTTTTATTACATAATGAGTTTGTCACACATTTATTTGCTTTCAAGCAAAGCTAAATATGTCACTGGATTGTGCAGATGACAGGTACAATAAACCTGATTACTCTCTTAGCCATACTCACAGAAATTAATAAATAAGTATGTCTTATCACACACAGCCACTTTGTCAATTTTATCTCCCACTTCAGATAAAATGTTCTCTTGTCTCTCAGAATTATTTCCCTGGAAATAGAAGAATACTCAAAGCCCAGCTCCAAGTAGCTTATTTCATTGGACATGCTGTATCTAGAGATCTAACAAGTGACTCAGCATCCAAAATGGTTTGTTTATATTCCCAGTAGCTGAAATTTTTTCCCCAAAAAATGAACAAACCTATTTTCATGGAGACACTAGAAAATATTTTCTATTCACCTAAAAATTTATTTTCTGAAAGCTAAGGTATGTTGACATTTTACTTATTCCTTTTTAAGAATAGTGAAGTTTTCCCCTATCCCTACCACCTCTAATTTCCTTTTTTTGGGAACACAAGTCCCAAATGCAAGTAGTTCTGTTGTCTTACATCACTTTTTGAAAATTTCACCTGAAATGTCAAACATGGCAAATTAATGTGTGATCCTCAATAGATGTCCTTGGTTCCATAGGACATAAAAAGGGGAACTTAAAGCTCTGCCTGAGCCTGAGGAAAATTGTCTGAGTCCCATTCATGCATCTAAGAAATGCAACTCTCACAAGATTTCATGTTTATATAATTTGTGTAGTCAGAATTATTTAGTTTATACTAAATTCCATGCAAATTAAAAATATGCCCAAAGATACATGTTCACATTTTCCTTCTTTCTCCTTTTTCCTTGTATCTTCTTCTTTGATGTTTTAATGGTGCTAATTTACAAGTAATGCCTTTTGCACCAAGAGCAGAGAGCATATTTACCTTCTTCATGTCTTCATAGAACAAAAAGAGGATATTTTTCTCATCTTCATGTTTTCCCAGCTTAGGAAATGATCAAACCAGGATCCACAGACAACTGAAAGGAAAACCCATTTAAAGAGATCCAGAAAAACTTTATTCATAAATAACTGTGATGCTACCTCACACATTTAGGGGAATAATTTGTATCCATAATCCTCTAAAACACAAGCAGTTCTTTGTGTCAAGTGATGCAAATTTACAAAAGTAACTTCCAAAGAGGTTTCCATTCTTGTTGGAATTTGTTTTCATACCAGATACTATTCTGAGATATGATTCTGTAGTGGAAGCAGGCTCCAGATCTAAGGAAAGGCCAATAATGAAGTAAAATGTACTGGCCTAACAAGATGTGAACATCTCACAGATGACTGACTGCATTTCTGTGGTCACAGAGATCTGATCACCTCAGCAGGAGATGAAATGAGCAGGCTGGCAAATGGAGCACACAGTTGTTACCTCTCTTTCATCCCAGCAGAAGGGAATCTGTATAATTTTTAAATGCTGAAGAAGAATTACTTAAAGAACCCATGCAAATGCCTCATTCAGCCAGTGACACAGATAGAAGGGTTTGTAGCTGATTTGTTTTGTCTGAATGCTCCATTTGCTGAACCATGGGAACACAGCTAAATTTCAACTCCTTTAAAAACCAAAATTCTGACCTCTCCATTTCAAAGGCAAGATGAAAACCTCTTGCAGGGCAAAGAGATGAGGCTTGAACAGAGAAAGCTCAGCAAGCATTCTGCAGAACTGTGACTTTGCTTTATAACCACCACCAGCAGAAAATTCTAATCTTGTAATGAGCATAATTTTGGTCACAAACTGTGAGTTGTAATTAAGTATAAATTAAAATTAATAGCTATAATTAAGCTGAATGCTCTAGTCTGGAGCCATCTCCAGCACAAAAGGTTGTTTCTAAGTGCAAGGCATGTGTGCTCCACAGTGTGCAATTAAACCCTGCTGCCCTGGCCAGCTACTCTGGGGCTGTGGCCAGTGATAGCACAATCCTGGTGGCTTCAGGAGAGACTTGGAGACTCCAGGGAGTTCATTACAGCTGTCCCTGTGTGTCCTAACCCTTGTTTTGAATTGATATGAACTCTGCAAGACTACTGCAGGATTTGGATCAAGCAGCACAACCTTGAAATGTTTCTACTAGGAGCAAAAATGACCACCTTTCCCTCCACATCACCTCTTACCTAAATTTCTCTTTAACCAAAATAGTTATCTATTTATGCCACACATAAGCACTCAGAAAATAGAAGCTGGCTAATAATTTATGGGGAAATAGGACATGCTTTAAAATCATTGAAGCACAGAATTCTTCAGATTGGAAGGAACCTTAAAGATCATTTAGTTCCAACTCCCCTGCCATGGGTAGGGACACCTTCTACCAGAGCAGGTTGCTCATAGCCCCATCTAGCCTGGCCTTGAATAGAATCCTCTTTCCTTTTTTTTCACTACTGTATATTCAGAGTTGATACCAAACAAGCCAAGATCCTGCAAATCACTGAAGCATGTGCCTTAGGGCTGCCCTGGACTCAGAACACCAGATCTGAGCCAAAGCCTGGAGGAGGCAGTAAACAAATTGACTCCTGGAGCTCTGATATGAGTCCGTGATGACTGCAGGAGCACTTTTCTTTTGGGGTTTTCAAGGTAATCAATCATTATTGCTGTTATCATCACTGTGGTGACACATGTCTTCAAAGGAGTAATAAAACACTAAATATGGGAGTGGAAAATGTGAGCAAGGTCCTGTTGCCAGCTGCCATCCCACCACTCCTGAAAAATCTCCCTCTTGTCCTTGGTCTTTGGACCCCATTTCTGAGACAGCACATCAGGGAGAGTGTGTGCAGAAGGGCTTCAGGAACATGTCCCGGCTCCTTTGTTGGGCTGCCCAGGGCTGTCTCCCAGCCTGGAGAAGACACCAGACCTGCAGTCACAGCTGTCTGCTGTGGTGACAGTCCCCTCACATGCTCTGCCGCCAGCCACGGCCCTGCTCCCCCAGGGCAGCAAAGAGCAGCAAAAACCTGCAAAGATCTGTGCTGGAATGATGCAGCTGCTTCTCAGAATGACTCATTGCAGAGCTGTAAGGAGCATCCTATTATTTGCTCTTGTTTAGCTTGGCATTAGGAATTTTCCCCACCAACCCCATATAAATAAGAAGTTCAATAAGGAGTTTTCACACAGTTCAAATTTCCTAAGTCATTCTGTGCATAACAAACTAACGTGAACTGCAAAGAGAAAACATTTAACCTTACCATTGCCTTTTAAGAACAGGTCAAAGAAAGCAGTCCAGCTGTCTACAGTGGGAAGGTTTGGGTTATCTCTGTAGTAATGAAACATGGAAACCGCAGTGTCTTTTGGGTTTCTGCTGATGTAGATCATCTGCAAATGAAGAAAATGTAGTTATTAATGATAATATTCTCCCTTTATTTAAGAGGAGCTCTGTGTATAAATAGAGCATTGTCATAGGCAGTTTGCAGTGTCAAAACCCTTTCCTTTAGGATTCCTCCTTCAGTGACCATGCCATTAAATTAGAAATCTCTGCTTAGTAAGGAGTCCATAGTGATTTGCAAACAATTCCATGTGGACAGAGGTATGTTTGCCCTGGCTGGATAATGTTTATGTTTTATGAAAGAGCCTGTGTTAACTTTAACCGTGAGTCAGCATATTATCTCATATATCTCACATAAGAAAGCATTTACTAATTAGCATTCAAAGGACAGCTGCAAAATGTAAATTCTGGCCTTTTATTCAAATCAGCTTTGTCCCAAAAGTCTGGATCTGAGTGATCCAGAAATTTTTGATTTTGAATATAAAATCTGAGACCCAGAGCTAATTTTTTTAATCTCCCACATTAGCATAGGAGGAACTGGTTTAGTAGGTGTCGCTGCCCATTGCATGGGGGTTGGAACAAGATGATCTTTAAGGTCTCTTCCAATCCAGGTGATTCTGTAATTCTATGAACTCAAAACTGTGCTCTGAATCTGCTTCTCTCATCTCATTTCTCCTCTGTTTGCCCAACGCCTTTATGGGCTCTTCAGAAAGCTCCAGCAGGATGGTCAGAGTTCCTTTAATCCCAGAGGAGCCTGTAAGTAGCCAAGATTTTCTAAGAGAGTAGGAAATGAGGTCATGAGAACACCCCAATTACTAATGAGAGACTTCTGATCAAAAAACATTGATGTCCTATTTTGTGTGGTGCCTGGTGTAAAAATCACCCCATGGGAGCAGTGGGGCAGGAGCAGAACCCAGTCCTCAGTCCAAGTCTTTGCTCCTGCTGCCTTCAACTGGTGGTCAGCTGTGTCTCCAAAATTCACAGCAAAACACTTCTAAAAACTGTGAATAATTCAAAAATTACTAAGGATCAACAGGACAAAATAAATTCCTAGTAGACTTTCTACTTATTTTACTGCTTTGATATAATTTTGCCTTACCTTGCATTTCTTATTCTTAAAATTTGGAGGCAACATGTTGTAGTCTAAGTGTGTTGGGATGATTCTCTTTGATGAGAGTTTATTCAGCTCCTCCAGTTGGGAAATGTCTCCAAGTTCAATGGGAGATGTCACTGTGACTTGAGTATCGTAAAGCTTTGTTATAACTCCAGCAAGCCAGTGAGTGCCTACAGAAGAGGAATTTTAAGTAAACAAAACAAACAATAAAAAAAGGATGAGTATTTATTACTGTGAAACATGCATTTTTCAAACAGAAACACCTTGCTAGTGAACAAGTTATATTTCAAATCCTACAGGTTCAAGAAACTTTACACGACTAAATAATCCATTGGCCCCAAATATATAAACACTGAAAAAAATAGGGCTATATCTGAATTACAAGATAACTCTGAAAGAAGTGTTATTATTGGTACCAAAACTATTCCATTAGACAAACCGCTGTCAGCTGAGAGGTGGCTATATTGTTTTTATAATTTATTTTAGAATAACCTGTTTGTTTGGGTTTTTTTTTTCCATACAATAACTTGAGTCTGTATATTTCTGAAAGTATTGATTGTCCAAGAGAGGTGGGTGGAGAGAGGATAAGAAATCAATAAACCTACAGCCAAGAGGCACACAAATAACTTCATATAATTCTTGACTTGCTCATAATTGAATGTAGAAAGTCCTCAAGAAAATCTTTCAAGTACAGATTTTGCTTACAGGTAAGGAATATATATTTGTTTTCCAACATGAAAACACCTGAGATTGTTTTCAATTACAGAATCAAAATGTTGGGAAATAAATGAATATTTCTCGTAATATGAACATTTACTGACAGAATAATACATTCACATACTTAAACATCCTTTCCTGTTTCTTTCACACAGACATTTCCTAAGTACTTTAAACAGAGCACATGAAACACAAAATCAAGACTTCTTGAAATTAACATTGAAAATGAGAACTTACCAGATTTGGGATAGGAAACCAAAAGGACATCATCTTCTCTAGCATCAAAAGAATCCAAGGATTTTAAAAGCTCTGGAGAAGACCTGGTGGTAAAGGGAATCCCCTTAAATGTGTGTAGGAGCTCTGCCTCGCCTGAGCTGGACATGGTTGCTTAAGTCTTGGGTTCCTGCTAATCAGATAACAGGGATAGGAGGAAGATTTAAATGTCACTTCTTAGTCAGGTGGCTGGAAGTGACAAACCAAGACTGAGCAGCACAAATCTCATGTTTATATACTTTGCTGCAATGCCCTATCAGATACTGATTTGTTTTTTCAGGTAGTTGATAAAGGCAACTGAAATATTAGAGCTAACTTAATAAATAACCAAAATGCTGAGTCATAAAAAATGCATCCCATTTGTCATTTATTGGCTCTCCAGATAAAGAAATGATGTAATGGTCAAAATTTAATTGTGAAAAATAATGACAATTAACATTACATTAAAATATGTTTAATATGATTATTCTGTAAGTTATATTTTGTTGGGAAATATTCTTGTCTTCCAAGGAAAAAGCTGCATCTTAAAATAATGTTGATTTTTAGACAAACAATGTCTTTTTTATGTGAATGAAATTTTTTTGTTTGTTTCATTTTATCAACTATACAATGACTTGAAATTTCAAAAGTGCAAATTGATTCAAAGTGCTTGAATCTGGTGAGGCACAATCATTTTTTAAGATGTTATATGTCTCCATAAGATGAGTATAAGCAACAAAAATCCCAAAATGAAAATAGATATTTAAATAGATGTATTTTTAAATCTTTTCACAGAATATGCAGATTTATCAATACAAACATCCCTTGCAGGAAAGAGGCAGTTCTCCACTAATTATCTGTTTTCAAATGTTTGGGTTTTTCCCATTTGAATCTGTGAAAATTATCATTAATATTTTTCAAAGAGAAAACTTCACTTTTGTTTAATGTGACCTTAAGCAATGTGAATGTATCACAGTAAAATAAATAGCTCAGTTATTAACTAAAACATTTTAGAATGTTTAGTATTTTCAATTTTCCCTTCAATGGCCACAAATTACTCTTTTTTTACATTCTTTTCTTCAAAAATCCAGCGGCTTCACTATTCCTCTTGAAAGATTCCTCCAATATATTCAGCCAAGGCCCTTTAATATCTTCAACTCAAAAACCTCCTTGGAGATCTTTAAAATTAAGCAATGCTCCAGGAATTTTCCAGCTTTACCAATGTTCTTTTTTTATCATAAATAACAACTTGGGTTTGGTCAGAGGAGCTGATTCCCAGATGTACTCCCATGAGCCCTGGTGAGAAGTTGATAAATAGATCTATTCTTCCAATAAACCCCTGAGCAGCCAGGATTGCTCACAAGTAAGAACACTTACCAGCTTCTGTGCTTGCTTATTTCTAATCCAATTTCCACAAAAGCCAGCAATATAAAGTTGATTTCCCCCACCCCCATTTCCTTTCTCAACCTCAAAGAGAAGTGATTTTCTCACCTGTAAAGTTGTCCTTAAACATTTATCATCTACAAAACATGACCTATGGAATCAGTAAACTCTGAATTTCTCTCCTGCAGGGCCAGGTGGGGTTGAAAATCATGGAAAATACACTCTGGAAAGATGTTCCCTATTGCTAAGGACAAGAGGTGGTGTGGAATCTTTCCAGAGAGTCAGTGGGACTACAAGAAACATTGGATATAGGTGCTCAGGTAGGAATTAGGGAATCTCCCAGAGGAGCTCAACATTTTCCTCCTGCCCCAGACTAAACACCTAAGCCATTGCTTCACACCTTAAGATGTGAATACTCAGAAATCTATCTCTGTCAGCAGATTTCACTTTGGTTACTTCAGGTATACAAACTATGTCCAAAGGCATAAAATCCCCTGTTCCTGTGTTATTCTGAATGTGCATATTAATCTGAATTTACAGAGAGAGATATTTCCAAGGTTGATTTTGTGAGTCATCATTCCAGTTACAGGCACATAGCACAAGCTTGTAAAACTTTACTGCCTTGGCAATAAAGTAATGGCAGAAGTAATCTCATTGTAAAATGTTTTGCATATTTACCATGCTTATTCTTTTTCATTTCCTCCTGCATTCCTGCTAAGTTTTGAATCAGCGCATTTGCCTCATCTAATGACTTGGACCTGAATTAATCATTCACAACAGAAACTGCTAAGGTGTAAAACAGAAGCAATACAGTAGCCAGGAAAATTCCAGTTCTTTTAGCTCATTTCAGTTGCTTTTTGTAGTAGCTTATCTTTTAACTGTGTGTAATGCAATCCAGGGGAAATGAAACTGAAATTTTTCTTCCCCAAATGCTGCCTATACTTGTAAAATAAGGCCTATCCCTGCAAAGAAACAATATCCTGAATTGCAGCAACTTCAGGAACAAGAGAGTATTTGGCACCTTGCTGGAAAAAGCTATTATTAAAACCATGCTAACTACATTGCCATAAAATACTTTATTATAGCTACATTATACAAAGAGAGCACAGGTTTAAAGGAGACCATGCCAAACTCTCCATCCAAGTTTGATTTTCTTCTTTATCAATGTATGTATATATATATATATATATATATATATATATATATATATATATATCTGTAAACATGTATATATAGACACACCAGGACTGCAGTACCTATTGCCTGACCTCTGCACCAGGCTCTGAGGAGGCTTTTCCCAGTGCTAAGTTCTCCTTGTTCTGGTCTCTGCTGTCCATGCTGATGGAGTGCACATATTACCAGCAGGTTTCACAGGTATTTTCTTTCTGGGGAGCAGTGCCAAACTTGGATTTTGGGGATTCTTCATGATTTGAGACAAATGTAGCTGGGCAGCTGGGCACTGCTTCAGTCCAGCTCCTCCTGTCTCCATGTCTGACTTACCTTCTCCCATCTAGATCCTTGTCGGGTGAGAAATTTCTTTTTTAATGACTCTAAAATTTTGACTGTTCTGTTCCTGCTTCTGCCCTGCAAGTTCCAGTTCAGACTCCCCATCCTCTTCCCTGCTTGATAAAAAGAAGTACCATGTACATCTCCTTCAGCTGAAGATTTCTCAGCTGGGGCCAGTCTGTTCCCCTCCAAACCCCTCTCAGGCAGCATGTACTAAAAAGATATTGTGATATTGTGGAAATATGCGGGCAAAGCCACATGTTGTTTGCACAGATGAAAAATTGGGTTTACATCCACAGGTTTCTGAGTGTTTTTTAGCTAGCACTCTCAAGCATCAGGTTCCTCCTTTTTTTGGAATGTCCTAAAGCTGTGAAATATTTCAGTGTTGTGGTAATGAATGAGTAGCAAAACTGATGCAGTCAAGAACTGAAATGTCTCCAGTTCACCATTGCTCCAGGTCTGATGAGCCCACATGTCCCTAAATGACAAAAGATTTAACTTCACCTGATGCATCTGGGAGTAGAATTTCCCTTGAAGGGTTTCTGTGAAATCCCTATTTATCTGAATGTTACAAATGAAGTGTCTTGTCTAAGTTTATGGCTATTTAATAAAGACAGCCTGCAAAATGTTGGATGCAGCACGAGTGCTCAGAGTGTTTGGGAAATTGGGGTCCTTCGGTGTCTGGATGCTGAAAATTTAGGAACCTCATCCTGGGCTTCTCTGTAGTTGTAATGAAACTCAGTTGCAGGATGGGTTTAGGGCTGCCCACAACACATCAAGACTCTGCCTTAGTGTACTCCCAGCTGGTCCCAGCTATCAGGGTGTGTAACTTAGCCAAGGCTGCTTTACAAGAATGGGCTGTACTGGATCCCTGTACAACTTCCAACTTCCTACAGCAGTTCTCTTCCTGGTAGAGCTTCCCTGCAGCGTCTGAGTGCTCTCAGCAAAGCCTCCCCTCATAAACTTGTATCTCAGCCCTAATCAAGAGCTATGAGTTGACAGCTCTGATTTCAGAAGTCTCTGACTCCACAGGCAGTGCTGTCTGAGGCTCTGGAGGAAGTCAGCCCTGTGTGCCAGGCAGTGTTTATGGCATGGCAGATGATAAAGTTCCCTGACGTCCCTCCATCCCTCACCACAAATGGTTGCCCGTGGACATTTCGTGCCTCATGCACAGCAGATACAGCTAATTAGAGCTAATGACAACAGTGCCACTGCTGCCAGCAGAGCCCTGCCCTGGCAGAGGGTGGCAGGTCAGTGCCACCTCTGAGCTCACTGCTATCTCCCCAGCTCCTGCCCTGCAGCTGCACATGACCACACCTCTGGGGCGTGAACACACAGAATGAGGACATGAAGGGGAGGCAGGGGGACACGTGGGCAGAAAAGGAAATCAAATGAGGATTTTAACATACACTGGTCCAAAAAATAATGATGCTGTGTGCATGCAGGGGGCCTAAACCAGGTAAGCCCTCTCTCTTATCTATCAGGGTGGGGTTGCCTAGTGGCATTCTTGGGAATTCAGACAGAGAGGACAGGCCATGGAGGCCTGATTAATTTTCTACTTATCTTTATTGACTAATTGGCACAGGAATTAATTACAAAAACTAATGAGTCACCCTGTAATTGCTGGTGCACAAGCACTTCAAATGGCTCTAGAAACTTCACTGGTGACTTGAAATGGTTTCAACTTCTTCTGATTTGTTAGTGTAACTGGATAGAAATATTTTGAAGCACATATGCAATAATAGGCTTAAGTATTCTATGGGGGCCAGAAAAATTCCAGAAAGAAAAGCCTTTTGATGTGTGTGTTTTTCAGAGATCTACACTACGTGGACCATCACTGCGCACAGCAAAAAGGCCTAATAGCAAATGCTATCCTGATGGTCCACACAGTGCCTTTAAATTCAGCATCTAGCTGGACACAGCTACATCTATATATTATCCCTGATTTCAAGGTTCTTTAAGGTCTCTCAGTCCCAAGTTATTAGGCATGAGCTGTAAAATGCTACAGGAAAATCAGGAGGCGATAAAGAGGATCTGGGAAGCACCAGAAAGAAAGTTGACTTTTTCCCAGCCAGCACCGGTACAGCTTGATCTTGCCCAAAACTCTTAGTCACTCCTGGACTGACAAATTCATTCCAAAGTCCAAAGGGAAGTTATTTGGCCAGTATTTATAGCACCTTTCTGTGATTTGTGATGGGAACAGAAATCAAAACTCAGGCCAGATGCAGACTGGATAAGTGAAACATAAATTTCCTGTCAATTCTCTGCCTTTGTGTCATTCAGTGGCTGGGTAATATTCTGCAAAGTTTATATTTCTTCTCTCTTGTTATGAGTTGGGGTTTCTTTTATACATTCTGTGTTGCATGAACTCCTTAAGCATAGATGTCTTAAACAGGAAAGAGAATTCCTACTGCACACTTGTGCTCTCTGACAGAGCTGGGATGTAGCTCAGAACAAGGCAAAACCAAATCAGGACTCTCTGCCACACAGTATTTTAGTCTTAATATTAGACAGAGTGAAAAAAAACCCCAGCTTTTTATAGTTCTAAAGGAAGCTTTCAAACAGATGTTGCACGGCTGTCCAGCCCTTTTCCTGGGATGGAGCACAGCCCATAACTCCTCCCATCATTAGAGATAGCATTTTGGTTTAGACTAAAAGGTACAAATGGCTTCATAGCCCCTGGAGTAGAACCACAAGTCTAACACACAATGTAATTTCATCCACTTGCACCTGATCAGATATCAACAGCCTGTTGCACAGAGCTGTATTTTCCATCTAATCATGTTTGAAGTCTTCATTTGAAAGGACAAGGAAGTCACTTGGGCCATTTCCTTCCTGGTAGCGAATAATTGTCAGTTATACTCTGTGTCTCACTGCTAATTTAGAAAAGAGATTTTTCCAAATGGGAACAGTCATGAATCGACCTACCTTGTTTTTTCTATGCCTTTCTTGGAGGTGCTGATATGTAAATGGCTTAAAAGCCATCATTTGTCTTACCTGGATTTTCTGTGCACACTCATCCTAAGAGAAAGTATGACAAGATTTACAACATACAGTGCAGAAGACTTCAATGGGTCCCAGTCTCTTTGGAATTTGTTTCCACCATAACTCTTGCAACAAGCAGGGAAAAAGGGGGAGGATGACTGTGGGTTTGGGTAGCAGAATGCCATGAGGAGTGGGCTGCTGGCTGTCAAGGTCCAGGGGCTAAATACGTGCTGCTCTCAGAGACCCCAGGTGTCATCAGGATCCTGCTGGGCTAACACAGCACACAAACCAGGACTGGCACAGTCTGCCTGTGCACTGTCCATGACAGAATTACCCTGGGAATTGCTGCCTGGAGTGTGTCCAAAGGGGCTGGAACATGTCCAAAGAAGGACAATGAAGCTGGTGAAGAGCACAAGTCCCATGAGAAGGAGGGAATAGCCTTTTCTCTTTTAGTCTGGAGAAAAGGAAGCTCAGGGTGACCTTGGTGCTCTCTAAACACCCATGAAAGGAGGTTGCAGCCAGGTGGGGATCAGTCTCTTCTCCCAGGTAAGAAGTGGCAGGACAAGAGGAAGTGGCCTCAATTTGCAGCAGGGGTGATTTAGATTAGATAATACGCAAATTTTTTTCATGGAACAGCTTATCAAGTAGTAGAAGAGGAACAGACTGCCAAAGGAGGTGGTGGAGTCAGCATCCTGGAATGCTCAAAAAACATGGATGTGGCACTTGAGGACATGGTTACTGACAAACATGGTGGTGGTGCTAGGTTGATGGATGGACTTGATGATGCTAGTGGTCCTTTCTATGAGTCCAGGAACCAGGCTGATTTTAGGCCAGTTCAGCTCCTCTCCCATGAGTTGACATGCTCATGGTTGTAATCTGCAGGTTTAACAGCCCTTTTTCTCTAACAGGTGTCTGAAATTGGGAAGGAACATTAAGTTGAATCCAACTAATTAACTCCTGTCTGGTTATTAGATATTGTTTCCATTTATTAATCTATATTTATAGACTATATAAATTCATTTAAACACCAAGTCCAGTAGCTATTTTGTGCATTTGAGTTTTTCCCTCAAAAGAGACACCCCAACAATCCCACCCACCCTGTGCATCTCCTGGAGCTCTGGCAGCCTTGGGGCTGTGAGCATTCCCTGGGGAGCCTGTTCAGTGCCCCAGCACCCTCTGGGGGAAGAACCTTTTCCTAAAAGCCAACCAAACCCTCCCCTGACACAGCTCCAGCCATGCCCTCAGGTCCTGTCCCTGGTCACCAGAGAGAAGAAATAAGTGACAACTTCAGTAAAATAAATTGAATCAAAATATTGGTGGGGGTAACAGCCACTGCAAGATCTTTCTGAGTGGGTGTTAAGTGCAAAATTTCCACGTAAATAAGAAATAAGAGAACAATCACTCCAAAACCAACTACTCCACCTAGGTCAGTTTTTGTTTTCATTAGCAATTCCATTATTTTCTGCAGAGTATACAAGTAAATGCCAAATGTTCACTGACGCAGAGTGGAGTGTCTTCCCTGTCACCACTAATGAATTATTATTTTCAGCCCTGAAAGTCTTGGATAAGGCCTCCAACACCTTTGTAACTTTTACAATGTAATTAAGGAGTAATGTCTTGTCTGCAACCACATCAGAAATGTCATGATGTAACTTAGCTGAAATAATGATCCTTGTTTTACATTATTGAGAAATCAGGATCCAATCCAGATTAACAAGGCTAAAAAACTTTTTAAAAACTGCTGAGCCAACATCCACATCAACCTTTAAATTCATGGATCTACATTAGGACCTTCTAGATGTCATCCAGGTCCCCAAGATTAATATTTCACATTGTCTGTCTCTCTTTTTCCAGAGTTATCGTGCTGTAATAAATTGCGTGATTAAGATGTAATATAGGGTTATCTGTGTTTTCTTTTTTATTTTTCATCTTGTTGACTCGCTGGCTGTCATGCAGCCATCTTTCTGCAGCCAGCTCCAGAAACTTCCATTCACAACAGAAACTCCTCATTTACCTGCCTGAATGCATAATTTCTTCAGATGCACTTCAACCAGCAAACTTGTGCAAAATTCTCTCTTGCTGTCAGCTCAGTAACAACTTCATGAGTTTGTTGTTTAGGGGATTTTTTCCTGAAGAAATGAAAATGCTTCTGAAGACCAACAGGTTAAATGCAAAATTGAGCTAGTTAGTGCCAGCATTAGAAATCTGGAATTCTGCTTTTCACACAATTGTCCTCAATTTTCTGCATTTTCAGATCCTTATTTCTTATATTCGTACCATTCTGTTATCATTATTATACAAAGAGAAAGAAAATGGAGCTGGCTGAGGGATAAAAAGAAAAGTTAATGGAAGAGAAAGAACATGCAGTTCATTTCTGCATATTGGATTGCAGTCAGATTCCTAAAATTATTCTTACAATAAAATAAAATACAGACAGCAAATGTAAATATCAAAATACAGCCTCATATTTCTTCAAAGTTTCAAGTGTACCCAGCATGTTCCCTCAAATCCTTACACCTAATTAAAAAAAGATTTCTTCCTTTCTTGCATGAATGTAATCTAGGTTCAGTCCTGTGTTTTGTCCTTAGAAAATTGGAAATAACACTGAATTTATTGGGAGAAATGTGTTTAGCATGGATGGCAGGGTCTGGATTTTTCTTTACTATGTTTGACTGATGGAAAAATAGGTGGGTTTTAGGATAGGAATAAAAATATTAAATGTTACCAGTTGCAGTAATGTCACTTTGCAACAATGGTTGATGGCTGAATATAACATGAAATAATTATGTGCAAGACTTCTTTAAAAGTGTATGCAGAAGTCACACACATCTATGAAAGACATGACTTTAGAATGGGGAAATGAACATATGAATATATGAAATGAATCTATGTAAATGTAATCAGTATTTTCTTTTATTCTGAAAATCAGAGAGATGGTCAAATAAATATTTATGGTTTGTGCAAACATCTTACAGAGTTAGTAGGTCTATTTCCTTTACTTAAGCTTGTAAAGTGATTTATTCTGATGACAGTGAAGGATCTGGCAGCACAGGTCTGCCCTCATTATCTGGCAGCACAAGCAGTGGCTACATCACTCAACTGATGAAGATGGATTCAAATCTCCAAGATATTTTAAATTCTTTTTGATGAAATGTGAAAGAGAAGTGCAGCAGAAAAATGGTGCAGCCAGCCAGTATCATGCACCTTAATGCAAAATAAATGGTTATTAATTTTTGAGACATAAATCTAGAGGTGTACCTTTTGTGCTGGATATTTTGCCACTGTTTGGCTTTAAGTGAGTAGATAACACTTTGATTGATTTGAATTAATTTCTAAATAGCCCCTAAGGTATATGTATGGCATTTGTTTGCTTAGTGAGCAGAGACCAGTTCTATCATAAAGGCGTATTTCTGCTGACCAGCAACAAATAGTATAACAGACATTCTTTCTTTAATAAATGCATAAAATGTGGTGTGGCAAACATTAGGGTGAATGCAATTCCTAATCTCTCCATTTCGAGCTCTGGAATGTGATGATCCTGGGTTTGGATAACAATAGAAGTACCAAGTGATATGATTAAGAAAGTCAATTTAAATTCCTGAACGTGTGTTTGTCTTCTGAAGCTGAGGAAGTGAAGTTCCGCCTCTGACTGACACTTCTTGCTGCTGTAGAGGCAGATCAGAGCCAGAGGGTTGTTAGAGGATGTAAAATCAGGCACTTCAGCTGCTACATCTCTCCTCCTTCACTCAGCACCTCTGAAAGTCCTTGTGCTCTTTCGTGTGAGGAAAGGAATGAGAGCTGCAAGACCCAGGGATGTACAAAACTATTATAACTTGCCTGGAGGTGTTGGAGAAGTGTCCAAGGCCCCAAGGCTAAGTCCCTTTGTCTATTTATAAATGAGCAGGTGCAGAGTCAGTGAGATCTCCGTGGACATCCACAGCACAAGCAGGCTGTGAGCTTCTCCAGAGAGCAGCTCGTGTGCAGTGGGCAGTGAGAGTGGATCAGCCCATCCTCTTGCTAGCCAGGAGAACTCCAGATTTAAGATCAGCAGACAGAGGGAGAAGGATGGTTCAGCCATAGTCCTGCTTTGGAAAGATGCTTCCATTCCCTTCCTTATACCTGAGACCTTCCCCACCAGCGCGTCCAGGATTCCCATTTCAGATCCATCAGTAGCCTTCAGCTGTCACTCACCTGTCCACACCAACCTCAGCCACACCTCTGTTCTTCTCCCCTCTCTTTCTGGTTACCTGCAGACCTCATAATCCTCACCTCTTCTTTTTCCTGAACCCCTTGCCAATAAATGTACACTGGTATGAATTTCATTATTTAAAAGCTACTTCAAGTTTTACATAATTGAAGACATCTGGACCTGACAGCATTTATGACCCTCTCAAACAATACTGACAGAGGCAGCTTGTGGCTTCCTCTGTCGGGTTCCTACCTATCACCTCAGTGTTACCCATGTTCAATTTATATTGATAACATGACGTAGCCCTTTGGACTATTCAAATCATAGGAAAAAAAAGCATAAAAAGCACCTTAAAATGTCTTCCTGCACATATTCAGTGTGGGCATATTGAACAGAATGTGTCTGTCTTGGTTTTGAAAGACAGGTGTCTGCTAAAGAAGGCAGAAGCCTCCCCTAAAATGAAAAATGTAAACCCCCTCCCTCCAAATTGCTATAAATTTTAAATTAAGGGGCTCTCAGGCAAAAAATATGGGAGCAGAAAATAACAGTTCTTTAATAGGGAAGAAAATAAAACGATAAAATAAACAATGCAGTAAACCAAAACAACACTGACAGAGTCAGAACACAACCTGACACCCTGTTGGTCAGGGTGTTAGTAGCAGCCCAATTGGAAATGTGGCTGCAGTCCTCCTGGAGTGTCAGGTGTGGTTCCGTTGGAGCAGGGATCCTGTAGAAAGGTGTAGTCTTGCGCTGAAGATCCACTGGAAGGGGCAGCTGTTCCTCTGGGAAAATCCAGTGGAGAAAGCCTTGCTGGTGTTCCAGAATCTCAAGATTATATTTGGGTCGAATGCTTGGCTCTTCCCTCTGGGTGGAGCCTCTCACAATAAGATGGTATAGTTTTTATCAGTCATGCAGTGACATTCAGTATTCTGTTATCAGCAGATGTCTCACCAGAGGGAGGAGTGGTTGTGGAAGAGATGAGGAAAACTGCCCACTTAACAGAAGACAACTGCCATACAGATGGCAAATGGAATACAATTTGCTTGGCAATCCAGGACAGTGTCCAGACAGCTTTTCAGTCTTTTTCAGTGTCACTGTGTTGTTCCTGCCCTGAATGTGAAGGGTTAACTATGCAACAAATGAGAAAATTGTGACTGTCTTAGATTTGGGGATCATTATTAAAACTCTAGAGAATGAGAAACATTGACAAGTGCTTTGTTTCATTTTTCAACCCAGAAAAAAACCCTAATTTAAATGACACCATTTTTAGTTTTACTCTATAATCCATTATTATGCAAGCAAACTTCAAGAGAACAAAGGATTTAAAACACTTGGAATCAATATTTAAATTGTATTTTTGTCATACACTGAAAATATAAAGGATGGTGCCCTGTAGTACAGGATCATAGGCAGGATGATTTTGTGCTTGAAAAGAGCAAGAAGCTTTTAGGATCTAAGTCCTGTATGATCTTCTGGAGGATGCTGCAGCTGCTAGCTAGAAGATCAATCACTTGACTTATATTTGATTTGACAGCTATGAATGCTTTTAGAAGCAGAGTCTGGTGGGCTTAGAATGGTGAAAGTGAAACATCACACATCAATGTAAGCTTAGGAAAATTGCATGAATCAGAATTTACAGGGAACTAAGAGAAAAATGTTTCATACTGGGTAAGTGGGTTTATTTGAAAAAATTAGGAAAAAAACAAAGTTAAATATTGAAGAGTAGAAATACCAATATCTGAGTTATTACTTCTTTTATATTAGAGCAAAATGCACCATGGTGAGATCAGACTCAGTAATCCAGATTCCTTGCTCTGGAGGGTTGCTTTGCTATTAATTTTTGTTTGTTTGTTTTTTGTTTGTTTGTCTGTTTGTTTTCAGGGAGCTCCATTTGTTTTACTGCTTGTCTGGAATGCAATGAAAACTTTTTGAAAAGCTGACTGGTGACCTGCACCAGCAGATCTCCAAAGCAGAGGCATCTTCCAAAGCCTACTGAAATAAAAAAAAAAAAAAAGCTCTCATGTTCATTTGATCCAATGGAAATATAGATCTGTACCTCCTTTATTTGGAGACCATCCCCTATAATTCACCAACTCAGGCTGACCAGTCCTTTAAGTGCTCAGTCCAAATAACCTTAATTCTCTTCCCACATAATCTGAATAGTGGTCTCCCTTCATCCATCCATGGCAGTCCTGTCTCTGCCTCCAGAAAGAAAGTAAATCTCCTTTTCACTGACATCAGTTCAGGCACCAAGAGATGTCCAGCCAGCCACCAGGGTAACTGAGCCAGCTGTCTGACATATTATTAACATAACATATATTTTAGTCATCAGTTATCTTGAATTATTTCTACCTGAATGTCTAACTTCAGACATGTCTTGTGCAAAGCTTCTTTCTGAGCTAACATGCATTGGGCTGATGGCATTGACTGATGCCATTAGCAAATGAGCCAAAGGAGCACCAGGCCAGTTGAATTATTCAGCCTGGCATCCAAAGGCATACACATGGATAAAACAAGCTCCTGGCTGCCTAGTGCTCTGCCTGGCATCATTGTTTCCCGAGGTACCTATCTCTGAGAAGTGCTTCTCAGAAAGCAGGAGCTCAACTGAGGGGATTAGGTGATAATGACAATCAGTTTTCTTCCACTTGAGCCCATTAGGAGAAATCATGGAGGCTGGGCCTTAGCAAACACTTTGTTTGCCATGGTTACTCCCTACACTAAAGCTTATAGATTTTCTAAGATATCTGCTTTACCCCTTCAAAATAGTCCCTGGCTGCCCACACAGCAGATTGTGCCTTGAGGCATCCAGCAAGTGCCAGAGAAGCTGGGAAAATTTTATTTCCCATCTATCCATCTCCTGCAGAAACAAATGTTTTAGCAGGAAAACCACTCAGCATTTAAAATATTAATTCAGGTTCTCTCCTGCGTGAGCCTGAAGCATTTTGCAGGCTATGGATTTTACTGGACTCATGTTCAGGGCTCTCAGGTTCAGTCCTTGACTCAGGAGAAGCTGGATCTTTGTTGCCTTTCCCCTGTTTGCACAGCAGAGGTGACACAGGGATATTAGCACAGAACTTCTCAGTCAAAAGATCTCAAGTCATCAGGTGTTATTCACTTCAAAGCAGTGGTTCATGGTACCTTGTTATCGCCTTTCACAGACAAAGCTGAATTTGGGAAGTTAATTTGTCAGGTGGATGTTTATTTCTGTAACACTAGTGGGAGAGCTTTGAAGTCCTAGCTCTCTTCTCCTTTCCCTACTCCTACTTTTAGAAGGCTGTGTGTATTCTAACTAGATGTAATATTGATCTGGTAAGACACAGAATAAAACCCTAGCAAAACAATCAAGTGGAGAGAAGAAAAAGGAAAAAAAGAAGTGGCCTGAAATTGCTTACAAGTGCTTGTCATATTTCTAATGCTTTTCAGTAACCTAAAGGACAGTTTTGTCCTTTGTTCTCTTCCAATTTTTTTTGATGTGCAGGAAAGGATGCATGTATTTGGAATAAATCAGTTACCTAATTATCATTTTTAGCTAAAGCCAGGCCAAGGTGAGAAGAAGCCAAAGCATTTCTGAAAAGCAAACAAGGCAATTTGCAAACCCTCTTTAAAATACAGGAACAAACAGCCAGACACACCGAGTTCATCTTGCCCAACTTTAGTGTCCAAGGGGACACTAAAGCTCCCTCTGTGATAACGGGGAACAGCCTGCAAGGTGTGTACAGAGGAGATCCAGCAGGGTCACTCCCAGCAGACTTTGCCCAGGAATGACAAAGGCTTTAAGGATACAGTTCACTTAATTTAGAAATCAACAACAGACTGAGATATATTGTGCCCTAGAAATGCAAATTTCTTTTTGCTGACCACATTTTGGGGAATAGTTCAGATAAGGACTGGGTTTAGATTAGATACTTGCAAGAAATTATTCAGTTTAAAGAGTGTGGAGGGCCTGGCACAGGTTGCCCAGAGCAGCTGTGGCTGCCTTATCCCTGGAAGTGTCCAAGGCCAGGCTGGATGGGGCTCTGAGCATTCACCATTCCATCTGCTCCACATCTTTAGTAAAACAGGGTATATCTATCCTAAAGACAGGTGAAACCTGTACTCCCTAGTCTCTGATTGTCCATCTGGCAACATATTTGTATACACAGATTTTCAGGACATCAGACTTGTTGCACATCCTTGTTCCCAGAAGGGATGGGACTACCTGTGTAGCTCAGGAGACAGATAGATTATTTTAATCTATAGGTGTAAATACAGAGGGAAAGTCTGCAGTTTGTGCTGTCCAAGAGTCGCAGCTATTATTTGTCCAGAAACTCCAAGCCTTCTCCCTATGAAATCACACAGGATAACAGTTCTTTGCCTCCTGCTATTCCCCTGCAGAGGAGGGAGGGGTAAATTCAAATCTGCATCCATATGAGAGCATGGAAAACCAGACTGCAGTCTGGTTTTAGATGTTACAAAAGTCTCAGACAGGGTAGTCACCTCAGACTAGAAAGTTGCTAATTTTCCTCTGTGCTTAGAAATCTCTGTGAGCAGTTTCCCTGAAGAAGCAAGATCAGCTTCCTGCTATCAGCAGAGGGGACCTTGACCACTCTGCATGAAACAACCACATCACAACCCAGATAGGCAAGACAGTGCATTTTCAGTCAATTCCTTTCCTTGAAGAGGCCCTTTACATTTTGTGTCGTACACCTTGTACAAACAGAATGAAGTAAAACCCTGTGTCCTAAATAGGGGTGGACTTCAGAGGCATCACATTTACTGAAACTCAAAAGGAGGATCACAAATCAAGGGGGGCTGTGCTGACCTGTGGGTGCTCTGTAGTTATGAAAGCATTGTCCTTGCATCACCAGAGAAATGAACTGTGCCTTTACCTGTTGCCATCTGACACATACAACTCAACCATAAATAACTAACTGATGCACCCATTGAACTGCAGGTTTCAGGTCTGAGTTTCTTTCTGTGCCCCCAAGAAAAGCAACATCATCATCATTTCCCAGACTCATGGGAAAAGTTAATTGACTGCACCCCATAGTTGTTCCCTGTATCTTTATTTCTTCATTTTACTCGGTGTGTGGACCCTCCTAGTGGTCTGAATTGCAGTAGAAAGCACAGGAGTGACACCACTGAAGCTGTAACATGAGCCTGGATATGTACAGTATTTTTTCCCCCTTGTGATGGCCCTCATGGATGAGCTTGCAGTGAATTTGTTTGATCCTGAGCTCTGACTTTTCAGGATTCATGGACACTGGCATATGCAGTCATTTCAAATTGGCTGGTGGGCTTAAAGCTCACTTCATTAGTCTCTAACTATAAAAAACTGCACTTTTTTCATTATTTTGCACTAGCTGCTGTCTTGCTTTTTGGGAACTGTGGCAGGCAACTCTAGTTCTTGCTTTCCTTTGTGTTATGTAGCTGAATCAAGGGAATTAGCACAACATGTGGCACTGCTTCAGTATCAGTCACTGAAAGGAAAAGCTTGGTTTCTTCAACAGCCTGTGTTCTGTGTGGCTTTTAGGAGAAGCATTTAAAAACAGGGTTTGCCAAAGCCTGTCTGGTCTCACTTCTCACCATGCGACTGCAAGAGTGGTTGGGGGGAAATTTTATTTTAAAAAGTTCAAGCTAAAGCAGTGAAGAAAAGGAAAGAAGGCAGAAAGCAAGGGACTGTCCTTATCCTGACATGTGGAAAAATCTAAAAGTAATTTGGTGAGGTTGGAGTGGAAGAAACTGTCCAGGAAGGTGATGGAGTCACTGTCTCAGGAGGTGTTTAAAGAAAGACTGGACATGGCACTTACTGCCATGGTCAGGTTGATAGGGTGGTGATCAGTCACAGGTTGGACTGGATGGTTTCAGAGGCCCTTTCCAACCCAAATGATCCTGTGATCCTGTAACTGCTAAACCAGGGCTGACCCAAACAACTGGAATTACACCAGGACCCATAAGTAGGACTCAAGACCCTGACTGAAATGATATGCATACAAGTGATGATTTATTAGATAACATCATTGGTTAGTACAGAAAAAAAGATGGTGTAGAAAGCAGGTGGAGGAGGCACATGCTCATGGAGACTTAGAAGCAACTGAAGATCAAAATTTTCCTTCAACAGACCCAAGCTGGGACCCTAATTTACTTGGGCTGGAGAGCATTTAGCAAGGTACCACTGATGGGTATTATTTGGTGTAAAGCATGCTAGACTGAAAGCCATGAACTGGTCAAAACTGTGTGAGGTAAAACAGGACAGGACTGCGACTTTCATAGAATGATGGAAGGTGACTGACAGAAAATACAGTAATCTGGATCCTGAGAATCTAGAGGAGGCTGTGCAGTTAGAAACTATCTTTACAGTTTCTATAAAGATAGAAATACAGTTTCTATATATAGAAATTTAGTTTCTTTGTAGCACAGTCGGCCCCAGATATTAGAAGCAAACTCCAGAAAATGCAAGGACCGGAGTGGTGTGACTCAGGAAAGCTGTTAGATGAAGCTTGGAAAGCATATTTAAACAGGGATAGGTCGGGAAAAGGAAATGTGACAGCCTGGAAAGAAAAGGTAGAGCCACGAAAACCTACTTGGAACTCTAGAGGGTGCTAAGGGACCGCCCAGCAGGGCAGGAGGCAGAGGAAAGAGAGGCGGAACAAGGGGAAGGGGAGGCAGGAGGCTCCCGTCGCTTCCCGGCCAACGATTAGAGGAAAACCAGAGCGCACGTGTAAGAAAAAGGGGCTTGGAAGCGGGAATGGCCGCAGGCTGGGGAGCTGGACCCTGCCTTAGAGGCTGTTAACCGAGAAGATGAAGATTGAAGGGAAACGGGGGATTCTCCCCCACCTGAACCCCTACGACTGGAGAAAGAAGTGGAATTTTTGAATAAGCGCAGGGGCAACTTATTCTGTATTGAATACATGTAAAGGAAAACTTAGTAAGGATATGGTAAATGTAAATTGGTAAATTGTAAATTGCAAATTGTTAATAGTTAAATGTAAATTGGTACATGTGGTAAATGTACACTGTGGTAAATATAACTGGTGCTACAGAGAAAAGTGAAACTTGGTCATTTTTACAGCCCATGAAATTTAAATTAAGAAAGAACTGCACTACTCATCAGTTTCTATACCTGCTTTAATGCCCAGTCCCCGTGTTGGGGAGAGAGTAATGGTGAAAATTGGATGCTCAGATAACCTGGGGGGACCTGGGGGTCCCGATGCAGAAGCTGGGAACCTGAGAAGACCTGTGGGCTGTTTCTCCAAACAGCTGGACAACGTGAGCAGAGGATGGCCGGGATGCTTGCAATTGCTGCAACTGTTCTCCTGATCCAAGGGACCAGGAAGCTCAGGGCTGGACAGCACATCACTGCTTTTGTCCCTCACATGGTGACATCCATATTGGAGCAAAAGGAGGGGCACTGGCTGTCCCATCAGAATGCTCAGATACCAAGTTGTGCTCTTGGAACAGGATGACATGGAGTTAAAGATGAGAGCAGCCATGAATCCAGCAGTTTTCCTTGATCCAAAGGCAGTGGGTGAGGGAGGCCTGACACAGGATTGTCTCCAAATCATGGAACAGGTATATTCCAGCAGAACCCATTTGCAGGATGAACCAATAGGGAGTCCTGATTCAGAATTATTTACAGATGGTAACAGTTTCATAAAAGATGGGAAATGGATGGCAAGATAGGCAGTGGTGACTGCCACTGAGCTATTAGAAGCTCAGTCTTTACCAATTAATACATCAGACCAAAAAGCAGAGATAATAGTACTAGAACAAGCATTGAACTTGGCAGTGGACAAAGAGTGAGTATCTGGATTGATCCTAGATATGCATTTGTTGTGATTCATGCCCATGGAGACATATGCAAAGGAAGAGGACTGCTGTTGGCTCAAGGATCATCTATTAAACACAGAGAACAAATTTTACAACTTCTGAAAGAAGTTAATAAACCAAAGGAGGTGGCAGTGATGCATTGTAAAGCACTTCAATTTGGACAAACTAATGTTAGAGTGGGAAACCAACTGGCAGACACAGCAGCTTGTGGAGCAGCTGAAAAAGGCATTCCAACCTTCTTTTTGTGTTAGTGCCACAAAAATAAATTGACATAATTGAAGGCTAATTCTGACAGTGAAGATCAATATTTAGAAAATATATTAAAAGCCACTAAGATCCAAGAGAGCTGCTGTCTTGCTTTTGGGAACTGTGGCAGGCAACTCTAGTTCTTGCTTTCCTTTGTGTTATGTAGCTGAATCAAGGGAATTAGCACAACATGTGGCACTGCTTCAGTATCAGTCACTGAAAGGAAAAGCTTGGTTTCTTCAACAGCCTGTGTTCTGTGTGGCTTTTAGGAGAAGCATTTAAAAACAGGGTTTGCCAAAGCCTGTCTGGTCTCACTTCTCACCATGCGACTGCAAGAGTGGTTGGGGGGAAATTTTATTTTAAAAAGTTCAAGCTAAAGCAGTGAAGAAAAGGAAAGAAGGCAGAAAGCAAGGGACTGTCCTTATCCTGACATGTGGAAAAATCTAAAAGTAATTTGGTGAGGTTGGAGTGGAAGAAACTGTCCAGGAAGGTGATGGAGTCACTGTCTCAGGAGGTGTTTAAAGAAAGACTGGACATGGCACTTACTGCCATGGTCAGGTTGATAGGGTGGTGATCAGTCACAGGTTGGACTGGATGGTTTCAGAGGCCCTTTCCAACCCAAATGATCCTGTGATCCTGTAACTGCTAAACCAGGGCTGACCCAAACAACTGGAATTACACCAGGACCCATAAGTAGGACTCAAGACCCTGACTGAAATGATATGCATACAAGTGATGATTTATTAGATAACATCATTGGTTGGTACAGAAAAAAAGATGGTGTAGAAAGCAGGTGGAGGAGGCACATGCTCATGGAGACTTAGAAGCAACTGAAGATCAAAATTTTCCTTCAACAGACCCAAGCTGGGACCCTAATTTACTTGGGCTGGAGAGCATTTAGCAAGGTACCACTGATGGGTATTATTTGGTGTAAAGCATGCTAGACTGAAAGCCATGAACTGGTCAAAACTGTGTGAAGTAAAACAGGACAGGACTGCGACTTTCATAGAATGATGGAAGGTGACTGACAGAAAATACAGTAATCTGGATCCTGAGAATCTAGAGGAGGCTGTGCAGTTAGAAACTATCTTTACAGTTTCTATAAAGATAGAAATACAGTTTCTATATATAGAAATTTAGTTTCTTTGTAGCGCAGTCGGCCCCAGATATTAGAAGCAAACTCCAGAAAATGCAAGGACCGGAGTGGTGTGACTCAGGAAAGCTGTTAGATGAAGCTTGGAAAGCATATTTAAACAGGGATAGGTCGGGAAAAGGAAATGTGACAGCCTGGAAAGAAAAGGTAGAGCCACGAAAACCTACTTGGAACTCTAGAGGGTGCTAAGGGACCGCCCAGCAGGGCAGGAGGCAGAGGAAAGAGAGGCGGAACAAGGGGAAGGGGAGGCAGGAGGCTCCCGTCGCTTCCCGGCCAACGATTAGAGGAAACCAGAGCGCACGTAAGAAAAAGGGGCTTGGAAGGGAATGGCCGCAGGCTGGGGAGCTGGACCCTGCCTTAGAGGCTGTTAACCGAGAAGATGAAGATTGAAGGGAAACGGGGGATTCTCCCCCACCTGAACCCCTACGACTGGAGAAAGAAGTGGAATTTTTGAATAAGCGCAGGGGCAACTTATTCTGTATTGAATACATGTAAAGGAAAACTTAGTAAGGATATGGTAAATGTAAATTGGTAAATTGTAAATTGCAAATTGTTAATAGTTAAATGTAAATTGGTACATGTGGTAAATGTACACTGTGGTAAATATAACTGGTGCTACAGAGAAAAGTGAAACTTGGTCATTTTTACAGCCCATGAAATTTAAATTAAGAAAGAACTGCACTACTCATCAGTTTCTATACCTGCTTTAATGCCCAGTCCCCGTGTTGGGGAGAGAGTAATGGTGAAAATTGGATGCTCAGATAACCTGAGGGGACCTGGGGGTCCCGATGCAGAAGCTGGGAACCTGGAGAAGACCTGTGGGCTGTTTCTCCAAACAGCTGGACAACGTGAGCAGAGGATGGCCGGGATGCTTGCAATTGCTGCAACTGTTCTCCTGATCCAAGGGGCCAGGAAGCTCAGGGCTGGACAGCACATCACTGCTTTTGTCCCTCACATGGTGACATCCATATTGGAGCAAAAGGAGGGGCACTGGCTGTCCCATCAGAATGCTCAGATACCAAGTTGTGCTCTTGGAACAGGATGACATGGAGTTAAAGATGAGAGCAGCCATGAATCCAGCAGTTTTCCTTGATCCAAAGGCAGTGGGTGAGGGAGGCCTGACACAGGATTGTCTCCAAATCATGGAACAGGTATATTCCAGCAGAACCCATTTGCAGGATGAACCAATAGGGAGTCCTGATTCAGAATTATTTACAGATGGTAACAGTTTCATAAAAGATGGGAAATGGATGGCAAGATAGGCAGTGGTGACTGCCACTGAGCTATTAGAAGCTCAGTCTTTACCAATTAATACATCAGACCAAAAAGCAGAGATAATAGTACTAGAACAAGCATTGAACTTGGCAGTGGACAAAAGAGTGAGTATCTGGATTGATCCTAGATATGCATTTGTTGTGATTCATGCCCATGGAGACATATGCAAAGGAAGAGGACTGCTGTTGGCTCAAGGATCATCTATTAAACACAGAGAACAAATTTTACAACTTCTGAAAGAAGTTAATAAACCAAAGGAGGTGGCAGTGATGCATTGTAAAGCACTTCAATTTGGACAAACTAATGTTAGAGTGGGAAACCAACTGGCAGACACAGCAGCTTGTGGAGCAGCTGAAAAAGGCATTCCAACCTTCTTTTTGTGTTAGTGCCACAAAAATAAATTGACATAATTGAAGGCTAATTCTGACAGTGAAGATCAATATTTAGAAAATATATTAAAAGCCACTAAGATCCAAGAGGGATGGTGGGTAACAAACAGCCAGCAGGTTATAGTTCCACTTCCTGTAAGGAGGAAAGTAATGGAAAAGAACACTGCAAATCCCTCAGGGGAACTGAGTCCCTGACATCTAGTCTCCAAAATTCTGTACTTAATGGGACTGACTGAAATAGAAAAATCTGTAACAGTGCAATGTCCACTTTGTTTAAAAACCAATCCCATAAGCAAGAAAATGCCACCTCCTGGAACAGTTAAAGCTTCACAAGGCTTAAGGGGAGAATGTTGCCAGATGAAGAATTGTTTGCACCTGGTGGGTCAAGACAATGATCATTCCTGAAAAACACTGGCCTATGGAACTGCACCATGCCCATTCTGTAGGAAGAGGAACTGGAGAGGAGCCAGCCCAGTTCACCAGGCAGCCACCAGGAATCACCAAAAAGACCCCCAGGACAGAAAAGCACATCTGCAGACAGGAGGGAAAGTATGTTAATGATTTTGGGGAAATGATTATCAAATGTATGTTTATTCCAGGAAAATCAATTAATATGTGTGTAAAATAAAGCCTCTAAATAGGAGCTTTTTCTGTACTCAGCATGCACAATATTCCAGAGGCTATCCCCACATGCATCCAGCCAAATAAAGAATGCCTGCTTCTTAATGCTACATCGGTGATAAAGAATTTGTATTTTTACCTATTTTTTGGTAACACTGGAAGCAGTGTGTTAATAGCAATGCCATAGAAATTGAAGAAGAGTAATCAAAGTTTCAGTAAGAATTAATGATTATATCGTTTTGGAGGGGCCACTGTTTCATGTCACATGCAGCTTTTTCTTTAGGGAATTTTTTGTCACTTTTACTGCTGTTTCTGCATTTGGATCATCCCAGAATTTGAGATTATCATATGACTGAATTTCAGCTAAAATCAAGTGATGATCTATTGAATTATCACACTGATAATAAAAAGCCCTTGATGGTTTGTACTTCTTTTCCACATTGAATCCCACCAGTTTCAAAAGCCATGCATACAAGAAAAACTATTTTACAGTTCTGCTGGGACTTTTCTTCTAAGACTTTTATAATACACGAAAGAATTTAGGAGAAGGAAACCAAGAGACTGTTGGTCAATTCCTATATAAATACAATGTCAGTAGGTCACGTTTCTTTCTTTCTTTGTTATTTGTACATTAGAAACCTCCTGCCAGCAGACATGGATGGATGGATGGATGGATGGATGGATGGATGGATGGATGGATGGATGGATGGATGGATGGATGGATGGATGGATGGATGGATGGATGGATGGATGGATGGATGGATGGATGGATAAACTACTGCTAAGGCATGTTTATACTGCACCACTACTTTTATAATTAGAGAATGGCAAATGGATTTTAGCCTGCCTTGGGAGAAAACTGAGTTCATGAATCCATTGGTTCTGCTCTGCAACTCTAAAATGCACCACCAGGGCTAATGATTCACCAATTTAATGTGAAAGGGCTGTGATTGCAACAAGGGGCACCATGTCTCACTAGCTGCTGTCCTGCCTTCAACAAACATTTATGCACCAGTCCTAGGCGGTTCCCAAACACAAATAGTTACACATTACTGCAGAGCATTTTTTTCTGTCCCAGCTATTCAAAAGAGAAAGATTAGGAGAACCCAATTACATGACTGTTATAGCACTGTGCATAGCCATGAGCACTAACAGAAATTTTAAGCAATTCTACAAGACAGAGAAAATTAATGGGTCATTGAATGAAGCCTGTGAATATAACCAGCTGTAGGATTAATAGTATCCAGGACAGGAGAATCAGCATGTAATCCCTCTGCTGCAAGGGATTGAGGGGGATTTAGCTGGCTTTGCAGGAAGTTTGGGAGTGGGACCTGTGAGTGAACAGGGACCTGTGAACAGGGACATGAACGGGTAAGAGGGATGATGGCAGAACCTTAAAATGGGAGGTACAAGAGTTGCTGCATATGAAAAATATATATATATATTGCATATATATACACATATATATGTTTATATACATGTAACTGCATATATATATATATAAAATGCTGGATATAGTTATTATATGGCAAATTCTTTCACTTCCAAGTCAGTAGATTGGATGGTCAGAGGTAGGACAATGTGAGTGCAGGAGCAGGAAAGGTACTGGAGGATGGAGAGGAATCTGAACTCCATTTAAACAGGTCAGTAACATGACCTTCAACACACTCCCCTCAGGGTAGGGGCGGGGAGAGAAATAATTGGGAATGAACAAACTCAGAGACCCTTTCTGCTCGTAGAAGGGAAGGGTCAGGCCTGCAGAGATCTCATGATGCCCTTCAGTGAACTAGTTAAAAATCGAAAGTAAGAACCTGTAGCCACTGCTCTTCTCCTGATCAGACTGGAAGGATTTAGAAATCCCTTCAAAAGAGGAAGAGAACCAGGCCAATACAATAACAAAAAGAGACAGGTGGAAAAAATCAGGAATTGCCAGTGATAAAAAGGAAAAGAGGGAAAGCAAAAACCTGAGGGGCAGAAAGAAGCAGAGTGGGAGGAAGAGATTGGACTCAATACACAGCTCAGAAGTTGCTCCTTCTCCTGGCCACTGGACTGGTGAAGATGAACAGAAAGTAGAAAGGACAAGAAGACTCCAAGCAGCTTGAAACACCAAGAGGCCACAGAACCACCTTACAGGGATGCATAACTCAGACATGATCTACTTTGTTGTAGGGAGTTTCTTATGGGTAAGTCATCTTTGAATTTCCTCTTCATGGGGTCTCCGCTTGGCTATGGAGTTACCTTGCAAAGATGGAGGGCCATTAGGAATAATAATTTCCCAGATATTAGAAAGAGCTGGATATTTAAAAGGCACACACAGAGAAGATAATATTTGCTGCTACTGCAGGGATGGTAACTCAGACATCAGGGTACCCAAGGAATAGGGATGAAAAGGGTAGGAGTGCTGAAGGGACAGAGCAGTTTTCAAGCCAGGGTGGGTATAATAGGAAGCAGGGTATTTAAATGTTCTTAATATTTGAGCATGGAGAAGGATCTACAGCTGGAGAATGACATGGCTTGTGGTGGAGGAAGGGAAGGTTGTGGTGACAATGAAGTTCAGAACAGTACTAAATAAGATTTTAAGGACTACCAGAAGTTAATATATGAAACAATGCTGTTGGTAAGAGTAACTTCAAATCTACAGCATAATGTACAATATAAACAATGGAAGATAGATAACAGTACACCCTTACCATCAGAGATCCAGAGTCATAATATAAAAGATATACAAGATGCATTTGACAAAGATTTAATTCACTCTAGCTGTGTCTTTGCTGCTTTTCTCCTTCTAGCTCCCCCACGTGAGAGGTGAGGAAGGCTGCCTTAACACTGAACTGTTAAGTATTTGTTAATCTTGCTCTTCTTTAGAGAAAAGGCAATACTGGACATGGGTGTTATGACCTGATGGTTGACATTTTCCAGAAAATCTTATTTAGTTGTATTAAAAATTCATGTAAAATCACCATTACTGTCACTATGACCTGTATCAATTACTATTTTTATTGATCAACGTGCTGATTGTGTGGTACTACTCCTGCTGCCTATTTGCATTACTGCAATAGTTAAGAGCCTTCTGTAATTTCAATTGACTGGGATTATGAATTTAGAATCAAACTTTTCTTGAAAAAATGGTTTGAAATATACCTCTTTGGTGAATATTACTATCAGTGATATAATTTTTAAGAATAACCAAAATGATATATTGACAAAAAAGAAAAAAACAAACATGAATGCAGATCTCTAAGGTTTGCAAAGGGAATTGGGCAAGGACAAATATCAGGAAAACAATCAAGATATAAAGGCACCAGAAGGGAAATTCACCCAACAGGGATGTTGATGAGGTTGGACAGCTGTGTCCTCCACAAAGCACAATGAGTATTTCATCATTGTGGCATCTGGGATCTGAACAGCAAGTGAAGAGCATGAAGGGAGAGGAAGGAGGGTACCATAAGGATCTTTGCCTTTATTTGGTGTTCTGTGGATAACTATTTCTTGTATCCTCTTCTCTTCAGCTGCTCAGGTACAGAATGGGACCGTCTGTGGTATATCTGGTAAGATAACATTTTTACTCTAAATATCTCCATCTCTAGACAATTCCAGTAGCAAAGGATGTGATTAAATGTAACCTGCTCAAGAGTGATGCCACCCCCTCCTTTTTCCTGGGATTCTCTAAAGCTTTACAAGAGTAAGGCAACTCCTCAGATATCTCATGCCTTTAACAAAAGTTGACCCACCAGCTTCCTTTTTATTCCATATATTTAGTCATATGAACACTATTAATAAAGTATTCATGGCACAATATGCCTTTCAAAAGACTGATTTTTAAAGTAAGTTCTGTTTGATTTCTTAGTTATTCCCACCAGGATGAGATTAAGAAGGATGGTAGTTGTTGAAAATCTGGAGGGCTGATAAGGGTATGCCAGAAGATTCCAAGACCAATTTTTCCTCTCTGCTTGTCACTCATGACGAGATGTCTGGCATTCCTAGTTTTGGTCCCCTAGTACAAAACAGATGTTGGCAAGCTGAAGCCAGTCCCCTGGAAAGCCAATAAAAAGAACCGGGCTTCTTCAGCCTGGAGGAAGCTAAGGGGATAAAGCAATTGCAGTTTTCTACTACCCAGGGGGGATCTTGAGAGAAAATAACGACAGAGACTTCTCAGAGGTGCTCAGTAGAAGCACATAAGGCAGCTGACCAAACTGAAGACAGGAAAATTCTAATTAGACAGGAGAAAAAATGCTTCCCCCGACAATTGTGCAGCACTTGAACAGGTGCCTGGAGGGAATGATGGATTTGCATCCCTGGATACTGTCCAAACTCAGCTGGACAAAGCCCTAGGTGACTTTGTTAAGCTTTGAGGTTAGCCATGCTGTAAGCAATCAGAGACATTAAGAGGTGTCCTGTAAACAAAACCTTTCTGTCCTAATTGTGTGTGCCCTCCCGTTGCAGGCTGGTGCTGGTGCTCGGGGGGCTCCTGCTGCTGTGTGGCCTGGTCTCTGTCTGTGTGAGGTGCTGCTTCCAGTGCCAGCAGGCAGGGGAAGAGGCGGGCCCCCAGCCCTACGAGGTCACCGTCATCGCCTTTGACCATGACAGCACCCTGCAGAGCACCATCACTTGTGAGTTGGCCTTGCCCCATGCTGGGGACTTCAGCACCCTGTGAAGAGAGGGGCTGCACTGTAAAGCCCAGCTGGTGACACCCTGGGGCTGGCAGAGGGAGGGAAGTTCATGGCAGGATGGAGGGAAAGCGACCTCTGTGTGTGCTGCAAGCTAAGATGTCAGCTGTGAGACATGTTTGGGTGGAGTAAGGGTTCAGTGGCATTTCAGGAGAGAGGAACTATGGGATGCTGCTGGCGGGATTTCACACACATACTCTTTTAGGGAAGACTGAAGGAGCAGGAAAAGGAAAACATTCTGGCTGTGGGAAGAGAAGAGCCTGTGCCCTGTGGGTATCCTTGCCTTCCTCTAACCACATGATGCTTTCAGGGTGAGGCAAACTGCTTTGGTCTCCTCTCTTCCAGCTCTCCACTCGGTGTTTGGGCCTGCTGCCAGGAGGATTTTAGCCGTGGCACACTCCCACAGCGCTGCCCAGGGCACCCTTCCCCTCTCTGCCCCTGACACCCCTCCCGTGTATGAAGAAGCTCTGCACATGAGCAGGTTCACCGTGGCCAAGGCGGGGCAGAAGGTGCCGGACCTGGACCCTGTGCCGGAGGAAAAGCCGCAGGCACCCGCCAAGGGCAAGGACGCCCAGCCAGCCCTCCCAGGACACTGATGGATGTCTGCTTTTACTTGATAGCAAAAAATACAGGACAGCTGCATGCAGAGACTAATTCAGGTGGGCAGGGCTTTGAGAATTTCAGATTAACTTCCTTAGTCAATTGAGAAAGGGGGGGTGGTGGGGGGGAGAAGCAACTAAAATTCAAAATATTTTCAGATCTAGCATAGTCTAATGGCTCTCTTTGACACCTCCTTCAGATAATTTGCATTCTCCAAGCCCATTCATTACATGCACACAACACTAGAATCACACTTTGCACAAATAAGCAGGCAACAGGATCAAGGTGCTGAGCAATTTTGTAGGCTAGTGATCTGCAGGGGGCCTGCAGATGCCGTCTCATTCCTCGTGCCTTTAGCCTAAGTTACCTCAGGATGGCAAGAGGTCTTCAAAACAGAAAAAAAAAAAGAAAAAAGGAAAAAAAAGATATTTGCAAAAGTCTATTACAACCCAATATTAACATCAAACTTCTGGAAATTGCCAATCATTTATAGTAAATTAAAAAAAAAAAAAAAGAAACAATCTGCTTGTAAACAAAAGACAGCATAGATACAGACAGTATGTACACAGTGTGCTCTTAATGCCCTGCAGGATACACAGAATGAACAGAGTCTGGTTCTGAATGGGATATATAGCAATTCTGAAATGGTAGTCACAAGCTCTTATATTTGAATTAAAAAATATTATATATGTACCAACAGATCAAACAAGGGGAGGAGCAAGAACACTACCTCTGAAATAAAGCTCAATCATATTTTCAATGCATTCATATAGTATCATTTATTAATTCCTAATGTTGCTGTCAAAATCAGATCAATTGAAGCAAGACAATGAACAAGGACAATGTTGGACAAGGTCCAACTACTAGGACCAGGTCCCAAATATGTTTAGGATCCGAACTGCTGTTGAGATTACAACCATAGAAAATTTTAGAGAAGGTTGATAAATTAGCTTCAGGGACATAATAAAGCTAAATTGAACAACCAAAGCATCTTTGATGATGCCCCAGACCTTGACCAGTCACTAGAATTTTGTATTTAAAGGAATTTAATGAAGGTCTTCATTTTGAGGTCAACAACTTCTTCCTAAATTGTCTAGTCAATATTAACTGTATCATTAGCAAGTGATAAACTGGAATGGAGTAAGTAAAGAAGTGACATGTAAGTTTATGTCCCTTCTGGTATTACACCTTTCTTCAGTCTTAGAATTGTAGAATGGTTTGGATTGGAGGGGACCTTAAAAATCATCAGGTTCCAACCCCCTTGCCATGGGCAGGGACACCTTTGGCTAGACCAGGTTGCTCAGAGCCCTGTCCAGCCTGGCCTTGAAATAATAATAATTATAACTGCTTGTGGAACACCTGCTGGAGTCACCTCTTTTATTAGCTGCTCTCTGAAGTGCTGTTCAGGCCTGGCTGCACCAAGCTGCAGAACATTTCCTGGAAGGCTCTTGTTTACTCCACAGTAAAAGCCTGAAGCAAGGCGAGACATTTGAGTCTGCTGAACATATGTCAAATACTGTCAAGCCCAGAAACTCCCTGGAAATCTTCATAGTGCTTTCCAGGGGGAACATCCAGCTTATCCTGCCTGCAAACCTGGAGCTGTCCTGGCATTTAACATGTAATGGTGACTCTGCTCTACAGGGCAGCAATTCTGCCTAGAATGCCCAGTAGTCCCAGTGCAGGAGCAGTCATTAAAGCATCTTTCAATTCCTGAAAACCTTTCCTGCAGTCAGGCTCAGCTCTCTCTTAGAAAGGGGCTCAGGACTGGACAGACAGCCTCTTTTCCTTCCTGGACTGAACTCCTTTGTCCTTGTGAAACAGTAAATATCCTAAAGCACAAGTCCTGGTCTGAGGTGAAGCCTTTCCACATGATGTTCCCTGAGCAGCCCCAGTGCTGAGCTGCACCAGTGCCTCACCTGCAGGACAAACTCACCCAGCTCATTGTGCCACAGGAGCCCACAGCCACACACTTGACACTGGGGATTCAGCCTGGACTGCAGCCAGAGCAGCACCTTTTGAGTGGCTTCCCATCCCTTCTCTTCTAATGCTAACACCATCAGATCTCTAGGCACATGCATACATTCCTTCCAATAATCAAGACTATTCCACAAATAAAAAAATAAATTTAAAAAAAAAAACCAACCAAAAAACCAAACTAGCATATGGCGGGTGGTCCATTGCCTTCCTTTTACAAAACAGCATTCTTTGCAAAATGGTATTTGTAATTTGCAGTCCCATTAACTGGTCACTTTTCACAACCATTAAGTTTATGTATTGGCCACCAATGATTACAATATTCAACAAGTTGTTTTCATGTCAGGGGGTCACCCCTCCCAAACCTCCAACTTTTTCCAGTTCCTTAGGACACAGCCCAAAGGGGAACACTTTGGGATTCCTTCTCATGGGAGCTATGAAGATAGCCCCACTCCCATACTTACCATCTTAGGAAAAAACCTTTTAACACCTTTAAAACCTTTTACAAGCTTTCTGTAACTTCTTACAATCTTTTACAACTTTTTAGAGCCTTTCCCAAAAACCTCTGAGCCTCACACTGCAAACTTTCTATTATGCAACTTATGGGCAGGAAAAATACCTTAAAATAAAGTACCTTAAGTAATGTTGTATTCTTTTTCCCACAAAGGGCAGAGTGATCTACTCACCAGACCAAGAAACAGGAAGATCTCCCTGAAAATATTTTGGTGTGCACTGGAGCGCTGATGATTCCTCTGGTCCACTGAGTTGGCACCTCTTTGTCCCATCTGGGGTACCAGAAACTGGCACCAAAAGCTGGGAAATAAACTCTTTAACCAGTTTGTTAGAGTAGAAAGCCAACGTACCTTTATTCAATGTTTAGGTACATGGGGATATCTCCACAGAACATGCCAGTTATCAAACCTTTAACGATTTATATATTTGAGCAAACAAACAAATTGGTGTTCATTGGCTTACAAGCTAGAGTTCTTTTCACTGAATAGTATTCTATCACCTATTGTTATTTATTTATTGCTTCCAATGCAAATTAGTCCACATTTTTAGTCTTTTTATTATTTATTTCTTTTTCCCAGATAATCTCAGTAATTGTCTTTGTTAGTTTCTCCTTCATCTCCAGTTTCTGTATGTCTTTGATTGTAAATTCTGCATTCCTTGTGTCCAGGTCTCAACAACAAATTTCTCTCTCTGGTTGAAGAGCACTGAAGCATGTCAGTCCCTAAATTTGTAATTTGTTTTTCTAACACATGGGCATCACCCATAGCTTGCCTGTCATCTGTTACCCAATTCACGGATTACATCTCCTTAAAGCAATTCCCTCCCCACACTGCTGCACAGGCTCCTTTTAAAATAAATATGAACTTGTTTGGTAACAGTGCCACCCTTAGGTTCCCCTAAAACACGGAGTACTTGAGAAAAACCGGTTTTCAGAAACATCCCACTGGCACCACTGCTGCTGTCGCTCCTTTGTTTTCACAGGAACAATGATGTCCCTCCCCAACAGGCCACTCCCAGTCACTGGCTGGAACAAACGGATCTCAAACTCTGCTTTGCGAGTCTGGGCTGTTGTCCTTTGCTGCTGCTTTTGATCACGCAGCAATTGTGATTGTGTCCCTTAATCTCCTCAGAACATCATTTGTATGCCTTTAACCAACTTTAGCTGAAGCTGGGCCATACAAGAAGTATGGTAAGGAAGAACAGCTTTTTAAAAAAAAAAAATTAAGAAATTGTAGAAAATAGAGCAGCAAGACAGCAGCCCAGCATGGACCATACAGAGTGCTTTCCTAGAGGAAAGGAAAACATTTACACAATTAGACACTGTTTACTGTGAGTGACTAACCCTGTGCCCTCATCCAAGACCAACGTGCCCATACTGGCTCTGAAGGTGCTATAGATCCAGTGCCAAGAGAAACTGGTGACCAGTCACAAGGGATACAGCAGAGACACCAGGCAAGGACTGTGCCATGGGTGGCAGCAAGCAGATCAGAAGCATGAGTGCCCTCAGCTATGCCATCTGTGGTTTAATCACCATTCAGACCACAAAGCACAGATTTTCTGACAAAAGAGACTTTGATATGCAGAGTCCACACTTATTATTAAAAAAAAAAAATTTAAAAAATCAGTCTTTAGAGGCATAAATTACCCAGGGGGAGGTAATAATGAAATAAATGTGCAAAGGAGTCCAGAGTTATAAGAAGGAGGACTGTATATTACAGCACAGGCTGCAAACCCTGCCCCCAGGTTCTGTGCAAATATTTTTGTCTCCTGCTCCTATGGCTGCAGCCTTAGCAACGCTTGGGAAATCCCTTGTAGAATGTACCCACATGACCTGCAGACACAGCAGTACAGTATGTGCTCAGAGCTGTGCTGATACTCTACGTTAAGAAAAAATATATTGTTTTGACAGTCCTTGAAGGAGCACTTTATGCTGGCAGTCCAGGGGAGGAAAATTAGCCAACACCATTTCCAGTTCCTCCCTCTGGCAAGCGAATCCAGAATGTGGGGTTTGTCACATGCCCATGGGCTGACATTTTAACAACCCTAAGTCAGATGTTTAGGTGTTTGTCACTGCTTCTGCATGTATCATCTTCCTGCCTGCTTTTCCAGTGACGTTATTGTTATTATTGAGGCTGAAGGAGAGAGCTGGGAATTCAGTGCCTGACAAAGTGGAGAAGCAGGAGGAGCGAGTCTTGGGGCTGCACATCCAGGGCTGCACTTCAGTGAGGAGGTCACCCAGCAATCTGCTCACAGGGCCATGTCTTTGCATCAGAACAGGAAAAAAACCTGGCACTTCTCTCTCATTTGTCATGAGAAATTAAAACCAGGTGTTACCTTAGCTGCCTTGGGAGCAGTCCTGGGAATAAAAACAGCAATTCACAGGATAGGAGGAGTTTGAGATCAATCTGTTTAAATTGCCAGAATATGTTGGTGGCTTAGGTGAAACAGGCTAGAAAACATCCTCTCTTTTGTGCTTGAGGAAGAGGCATCACTACAGACCTTCAATACACCTCAGCAGCTGCTGTGCTGCAGGCAGTTAGGAAGCAAGGAGGTCAACCACAGGCTTTATATAAAAGTTTAATGCCATGAAACCAGAATTTCCCTTGGGTCTAAACCCTGGGGTTCCTTCAATCCAAGCTATTTGGTGTGGGACTGCAAAAAATAATTCCTTCCTTCTGACTCACCCCTCTGATCTCCTCTGACCTGGCAACCACGGAAGAATGTTTACATGTCCTAGGACAGACAGAAACATGTTGATGGTGCTTCCTGTACAAACCTGATGCACACAAATAGTGAGGGCTGGGACACACTGGCTGGTGACATTCCCACTGTGGGCTGCTTGATCCTTAGGAGATTTGGGCATGCACCTGCTGGAACTGACCATTAGCAGGAGGTCACACTACCCCGCACTAAATAAAAGTATTTGGTATAAAACAGGTACCAGTAATAAAAGCTTAGAAAGTAAAGGACCTGCCAGAGTTATTTGCAGACACACTTCAGGCATCCAAAAGTAGGTGTCATGATTCAGGTGAGAAAAATCGCACCCCAATACACCTTTTCCTACCCCTGTTCATCCTCAGGCAAGACATGGGGTTGAATTAGGAAATCTGTGTCTTTTACCTCTGCCTTTGGTGTGGCCATGGAGCCATCTGGCTGTTCCACCCATATTCTGCTGCAGCTAAAACACCTGCACAGATAGATCAGCCTGCTTCCTCTAGGTAAAGCATGCAAAGAAGAAATAATTTAACACAATCCAACTCATTGTCCCTAGGGTAGCAGCAATTGATTTTTATCCTGATTTGAGCATGCTGAGCCATTCATTAATACCTGCTCTTCTGCTGATCAGTGAATAATTGTGATCTACTCCTAGGGGAAAAAAACACAGATATTTTACACATAAAAACAGTATGTGCCAGCTGAGTAACTGGGCCGAAATTGTCTCGCTGTTTTGGTTGTCTGCAGACCTTTAAGTGTCTGCTGTTTGCAACACGCATCTGGTGTGACACATCACATGACAGGCTCTTTGCCGCCGAGGTGCCACTAACAAGGCAACAGCCCCGATCCAGCAGCCACGGGGACGAGAACAAGCGATTATTTTTGTGTGTGCGTGTCACACCTCGCAGCCGCGGAGAGCGCAGGTGACATTCACTCGGACCAGCGGGGGCATTCGCTACACACACCCAGGGCGGGTGCAGTGCCCCGGTACGGCTGGGGCCGTGTTTACAACCCTGAGTCACGCTGCGGAGGACGGGCGGGCGGCGCTCTGCTGCCTTTAAGCTAAAAAACAAAAAAAATTCGTTTTTTAAATATTTATTAGTTTGCTTGCTTGTTTGTTTACGCATTGCCGGGCAATAAATCAATGCACGAATGGGACGCGCCCTTCCCTGTCCCCTCACCTCTCCCCATCCCGGGCACCGCGGCGCCTCCCCGTGACGTCAGAGCGCGGCTCGGCTCGGGGGGCGACTCCCGGTGACGTCACGGCTCGGCTCGGCGGCGGGGGCCCCTCCGCGTGACGTCACCCCGCGGGGGGTCGGGGCGGTGCCTGGCGGTGACGTCAGAGCGGCGCTGTGTCGGGCGGCTCCCCGTGGGGCGGAAGCAGCCGGAGCGCGGCGGGCGGCGGGGCCGGGCGGAGCTCTGTGCGGAGCGTGGCTGAGGGGGAGGCAGCGCAGCAGCAGCCGCCGCCGCCGCAAACGCGAGCGGAGGGATAGTCCGGCGCCATGAAGTTCCAGTACAAGGAAGACCACCCGTTCGAGTACAGGAAAAAAGAAGGGGAGAAGATCCGGAAGAAATACCCCGACAGAGTCCCCGTGAGTGTGCGCTGCCGGGGCGGCCATGGCTGCGAGCCCGGGCTCGGCCGCCTTTGTTTTCCGTGCCGGCCGGCGGCTGCTGCTCGCCTTCTTTTGAAGGCGAAAGACATGAGTTTAGTGCAGATGATGGTGATCTCGCTGCTTTGATTCAAATCCTCGGCTGTTTTTCTCCTTAGTGCGAAGCTGGGCCTATTTATGATGCGCGGAGGGCTGCAGTGTGGGTGGGGGGTGGAATACACCTTTTCCTCTGGGATCCGCAGTAACTCCAGTGGGAACGCTGCTGATCTTTTTCTGGCATGCGTGGGGTGGGTGGGGAAAGAACTCACCGTTGTTTCTGTGAAAATGGCGATCAGTGAGTGGGCTAACCGGGTGCTCTTCATACTAAACATGCTCTGCATCCGGGTTATCTCTGTTATTTTTATTTTTACTTCTTTTGCATGAGCAAAAGCATGATACTTCTCAACCCTTTTGCCCTCCTGTTTAATCATCCTGTGGAGAAAATGTCACTTGGAATGCAAGGTCATCTAGCTAAATTTTGCTTCCTCATTCTTAGGCCCCTTTGGAGTGCCTGTGGGAAACTTCTAGCTTCGTAATTCTGAATAATTGTTGGGATGAAAAAAAAAATACATCTAATTAAGTGTAGAGTGTGTTTTCATTTTTAATAAACGTTTTGCAAGTATTCTATCCCCACTGGAGAGGTCTGCCCTCGGTTTACTGCACAGGTGTACTGCATTCAAAAAAACTGGGATCGCCCTGTAAAACTAATGACAGAGAGGGAACAGTTATACTCCATATTTTCCCTGCAGGCTAACAGCATGCTTTATCTTGGGAGGGACCCTCAAATAGACTTGAAAAAGTGTTTGGAAGTCAGTATTTGGGTGCCTTTGTTCTCTCTGTTTTTGGGAGGCCTGGCATAGCATAGGTTGAGCATGCAGCTTGAAGTGTGTGGGGTTGGGTATTTATGATGAGGGCTCTGAAGTGTGTGGGGTTGGGTATTTATGATGAGGGCTTTGTAGGTCGGCCAAGAGAGAAGGTGTGAATTGAGGATTAATGTGGCAGATTGCACAGCAGGCCATGACAAATGTGTCAGGAAGAACCCTGTGGGGAGCCCAGGACGAGGCCCAGTCTGGCAGGAGATAAAGGAGGTCAAGATAGGGGGGGCATCAGCAAAACTTTGTGAAGAAAACCAGGACCAGAATAACAGGGTGTGCTGGAGTTAAGGATCATTGGAATGATGCATAGCAAGGCCCAGACGTGAATTATTAGGGATAGCCTCTTGACAGAGCTGCATACAAAGAAATGAATGCAGCACTCTGTTCTTCACTTCTGGGTCTGCCCTTCCTGACAGCAGGATCCTTGAAGATGTCATCCTTTTGGCTGCCTACACTGCAGTGCCGTGATACATCTCAGCATTTTGATGAGATTTCACTGCCCTGCATTGTCACAGTCACCCCTCAGCAACAGCTCAAACGTAGATAGTCTGTATTCTGCCCTTAGGATTTTCCTTGTAGGTTTTTTTAGGTATGTGAAGGGTTTGGTTCTTCAGAAGAGACAACCTGCATTATCCAGCAAACTGACTGCAGTTGCCAGTCAGATTAGCAGAGCACCTCCATTCCTTCTGTGCATCTTTGCAGGAGGGAGATGTTTCTTAACATCTCTTAAATCAGTAGTGATCTGATTTAAATCTTTCCTAGGGGCTTATAACACTCACCTTGTTCTTATAGGCATGACTTCTTCTCCTTTATTATCTAATGATGAATCTACAAGCCCCCTCCTTCCCCCCACCAATTAGGGCAGTCACAGCAAGCAGTTTGGCTTGTCAGTAGGTCTTTTTAATTGGAGGCAAGGACTAAAGGTTTCTCCCCACTGCAGTTTACTGTTAGATACTGCTTTGTTTGGCTGTGCTGGTAAAAAGTGTGAGAAGTGCTGTTGCTGTTCAGTGAGATTGTGGTACTGTCGTTCCCTCACAGCATTTACCAGCTACATCTTGTACAGAAATGCATGTCCTACCTCAAACTGCCTGAAGGAGCTTGAGTGCCTTCTGCTAACTTAGGTACTTGAAAATCTTGAAGTAGCTGAGGCAACCATGTTTCTATTTTAAAATGAAACCTGGAAATTTCAGGTAGTTTGGCTGTGCTGGCCACATTGGAATGGAGCACAGGGAAAAGATGTCCTAATTGGTACCTCTCTGGTGTGAGATATGTTGCAGACACTTGGCTCTGGAAGGATTTAGGTTAGCACAGCACCATGTCCAGGCTACAATACACCAAGCTCACGATAACATTTTGTTCTGGTGTCTTACCAGTGGGGCAACATCGTTTTGCTTCCAAAGAAGGCTTAGTCCACAGCAGTTCAACCCTTTCTCTTACTCAACAGCTGTATTTGCTGATTTGGGTTGCCAAAGAACAATGGGAGCATGGAACCCTTAGAAATTAGTCCCACAGCGTTTCAGGTGGAACATTTACTAGTATAGGGCCTAATGGAATTAAAAAGTTTAGAAAGTTCAGAAAATCCAGCTTTAGATTTAGTTTGGGTGGTCAGAATGGCTTCTGCAGAACAGCAAGCCACATAGATTGAAACATGATGGATCTTTTACCAGTTCAAAAATATGTATCACCAAAAAACCTGCTTTTTTTTCTGCACAAACACAGTAGTTCCAAAGGTTTCAATGGGAAAGGAGATCAGGTCACTTTGGAATAATTCGTGTTTCTGAGGTAAATATTTTGCCTAGCTCTGCTAACAAAAATTATCTTTTAGCAAAAGACCTCTTGGTCTGTTTGATCTTAAAGCTGCTGAGCTTTGTGTTTTTCTGTGTTAGAATATAAAGAAACTGGTATTCTTGTCAAGAGATCTCAGTGGGTCCAGTTGCCCAGATGGTAGGCTGGTTTTAATTATTGTATGTTTACTTGACTAAGGAAATGTCCATAGCTATGTGAAATATGGATAATAAACTTAAAGGATATGAATTTCAGAGTAGATGATAACTCCTGAAGAACTGGAATTTAAAAAAAAATTCCCCAATGAGCTGTAGTTTCTCTTTAATTCTTTGCTTCATTCTAGAGCACTTGGTGTTGGTGAAAGTAGAAATTAGGATGTGGGACTACTGGGAGTAGGGCTGATTTTGTGCAAGGCAGTTTGGAACTGTAACCTGGAAACAGTTTAACTTACTTGTGTTCATGTATTAGCCTCCTGACAGCTGCTTCACACAAAATTAACCTGAATTGGGAACATCGAGGTGTCCTAATTATTTTTTTTTCTTCAGCCATTATGGTTTATTTTTATGTCTGTTCTGGACTCTTTTTTCACTCACCATGCTTAATGCTGTAGGCCAGGGCTCCCAGCACAGCTATTGGGAGTGATTTTAGGTTGTCTTCTGTTCTTCTTTAAGTCATCTCACCTGTGTGTTCTTTAATGTTGTATATTTGTTACAGATTATATACCTAAAGGCCTGGTACCAGAGGGTAATATTCTTATCCACTCACACTTTTTGGACCATTTTGGTTTATGATACTCATCATCTGTTTCTTACTTTCTCTCTCTCTCTCTTTTTCCAGGTAATTGTGGAAAAAGCACCCAAAGCCAGAGTACCTGACTTAGACAAAAGAAAGTATCTTGTGCCTTCTGACCTCACAGGTAATAATGCCTACCTCCTTTCTTCCTGATTTTCAGTGAGAGGGTCTCAGAAGTGCTTTTTACTCTGTGATCAGCGCAAAGAAAATATCCAGACAGGCTCAACATCTCATTTATTTGCTGTCCTTGTTATATTTACACCATATAGCCTGGATTACAACATTCAGGATCTTTTGAGGTATCTCACTAGCTTAGCTAGCGTGTCACAGCTGAGTTCTAACCATGACAACAGTGACTAACTAAATTGTGTATCATGGGCAGTGTCATGGCCAGTCAATGATGACCTAGCTGCAGAGTTGCTGGAGGCTGTACTCTTGTTGTAGGAAGAGACAAGTTCTTGCAATAGTCCCATCCTTTTTCCACCCCTGTAGCTGTAGTCATAGCTACAGAATTCTTTTTTCTGAATGGTCATGGTGATCTTGAGTGTGATTTCATCTGTTTTTATTTAAGAACACGAAGAAGAGCAAGAACATGAGTTAAAGGAACAGCATTTCTTCTTCTTCTTCTTGCAGTATTTAATGGACTGTGAAAAACTTCCTTGTGCAACATAGTTCAAATAAATAATAAGAGGGTTTTTTTTCAGGAATGATATAACCGTTTACTATGGCTAAATTCTCTAAGGTGTCTGATCTGTAGGATTTAAAGGTTAAGCTAGTTAAAGGTCTTCCCACCAATTCCCCTCAGTAGAGCATTTCATACCATAGTAGGTGGAGTGTGGATTTAGAGGGGACATAGCATGGGGTGTGTTCTTGAGAAACTGCCAGCTCTGAGTGGATTGGCTGTTCATGTGGTTACAGTCATGAAATTACTGCTTTCTTCTCTTGCCTTTTTCCTGCAGTGTTCATGTTCCCTCACTTTTTATATACAGCATGTGACTTCCACCACCAAAAGAAAACAGTCATGGTTAGGGTTAAAATATAGAAATAAACAGCAACAACAACAAAAACAACAAAAAAAAAAAAAAAAAAAAAAACAAAACTCCTCCAACATTCCTTCTGCATCTAAAGGCATTCTTTGTTCCTCTTCAGTTGGTCAATTCTACTTCTTAATCCGAAAGCGGATCCACCTGAGGCCGGAAGATGCTTTGTTCTTCTTCGTCAATAACACCATCCCTCCCACCAGTGCTACCATGGGCCAGCTGTATGAGGTAAGCCTGGCCCTTTTCTCTTGCCTTTCGTTGGCAGGAGCAATGTCCAGAAGTGTCAGTGGTTTCAGCTTGGTCATAGATGCCTGAACACGGGCACCCTCTTGCCCTGAGCTGTATCCCATCACCTGGTATGGGGAGTTCCATCTCCCACTTACGAGCCTGGGGAGCCTTATCAATTCAGCTGGTTGTTTGCTGTTGAAAGGGTTGTGGCAAATAATTGCCCCAGCAATGATCTATTGCTCCTACTACTTTAACAAAGTATTGAAATAAACCACTTCCTTTTCACAGATTGGGGCTGGGGAGGGTGGTGAACATAGGTTTTGCTGTGTATGCAAAAGAGATCTCCTTTTAGCTAGTAAAAGGGCCAGTATCACTGGGCCTCCATCTGTCTATGAATACTTTCTTGGGGAGCACTTATTCTTTGTCTAGAATTACTTTTTCCTTGCTTGTACTGTGTAAGTGAGGATTACATAGGATGCTGCGAGCATTGCTGCTCACTGTTTCTACTCAGCAGTGTTATTTGATCAATCTTAAAGGCATATTGGATGCCTGTATTTCTCAGCTCTATAGCCATTATATCATGGGTGACTTGCAGCCTGGATTGATTTCTCCTTGATTTCTCCTTCTGCTGGGTGTTTTATTAAAAGATCTCTGGCGTGTGCTGTGAGTCTTGTTTGGCCTGTCACTTTTTGACAGTAACTGGATACTTCATCAGTCTTTGTAGTGATGAAGATGATAAAAGATAACACAGGCAGGGTGCTTTCCAAATCTGAACATGTTGAAGGAAAGGGTCTGACTGTCCAGAGCTGAGGTCAGATCTCTGTTGCTGTCACTCCACAGAATTTTTGTGTCAGTGTAATCACTTAACATATCATTCATATGTAAAACAGGACTTAGAAATACAGCCACTTGTCAAAGTGTTCTGAAAAATTAAAAATACCATCTAGAGGTGATTTTTGACTTGTTAAATCCTTCCAAGTCTCTCTCTCGGTCTTAAGACCGTACCACTGCTGAGATACTGATGAACAGTCAGAGCTGTTTCTATTGCATGCTTGGAATACAGCCTGGCTGTGGCTCTTCAGGTAAACTCCCTGTGTACAGAAATGTGTCCTGCTGTGTGTAGAAGCAGAGATGTGGCCAGAGTTCTCTTTGGTCTTGGGAAGCGAAGCCTTTGATGTAAATGGAGAGGGGCAGTGAAAGAGAAGTTACCTGCTCGTGTTCCGATGATCTCTGGGTTGGGCTTTCTCACATGCAGCGAGTTCCCAGCCTTGGCTCCTCACTTTTGTCCCTTTGTCCCCTGGCAGGATAACCACGAGGAGGACTATTTTCTCTATGTGGCCTACAGCGATGAGAGCGTCTATGGCAAGTGAGCAGCAGCTCCCCAGGCATGCAGGCTGGATGGACTGATGGACTGGATTAGCAGGGAGGGGGTTGCTGGAGAGGCAGGAGGAGGATGCATGAGAAGAGAAAAAGACAACTGGAAGTGAACCACATGCACAATGTCATCAGCTTCCATGCATTAATTATCACCATTATTTTTTAAATTGAGGGGAGTCTGGGTAGGGGGACAGGGTGAACTTGAAAACTAAGTTGAGGTTCCACACTGGGGGGTGGGGAGACTCCACTGTCACAATTCTTCTCTTGGCACAGCTGAAAAGTAGTTAGTGATGGAGGCTTCTAGACAAGCCAGTGTAGTGAAGCTCCAGGAGAGTGGGCAGGATGGCCATTTTCATGTAACCCTTTCATTGGATGAAGAAGGCATGCCATGTATTGTCACTGACCTTGTCCTGTCTTGTCCATGACCCCCATTTAGTGAGCTGTGAAATACTTCATTCTGCCCACACAAGGCTGTCCTGTGCTGACACCTCACTCCAGCTACTACCTGTGAATTGTTCCGAGGGTATTGTGTTTCCCATCATTTCCATCAGTACTAGAAGGGCTGGTAGCTCTGTCCATCAGTATTAGAAGGGTTTACTCTGAGGGCTGGGAACTCCTCAGCTGTGAGACATGAAGGCTGGGGAAAGGAAGGAAAAATTCTGTAATTTTTTTTTTGTTTGTTGCTTTAATTGCAACTGCTGGACAGAAAAATGACCCTTTTGTTCTTTTCAGTGTAGTCAGCTGATAAACTCATAAGCACAGGGCTAGAAAGGACCTCAAGAGCCCACAGCAGCTCTGAGACAGGACTGAGTATCCCAAACATGTCCACCATGGCTGCTCATCAAACTTGTTCTTACTGAACTTCACTGAGGAAGATTCTGGAGGCTGCTGAGATTGTCTGTTCAGTTCCTAGCTAGCCTACAAGTGAGATTGCTTTTCCTGATACCTAACTTTAGCCACCCTTGCTGTGCATTAAGGCAACTAACTACTAGTGGTCTTGTTTTTGGTGAACACAGAAAATTATCTATCAGTGTTGTACTTGTACCAGTCTTCTGCAGATTTGAAGATGGCAGAGTTCCTGTGGGTTTAGCCTTCCCTTCCATGTCTCATCCCTGTACAGCCCTTGCACCACGTGCACACGCGTAGGAAATCAGTCACTGCCACGTGTGTTCTGCTGGCTTTTTGTGATTGGGCCACAGTGCCTCTCTGTGCCACAAGAGAGGCTCTTTTAGACTTGAAGGGAAAAGAGAATAGATTATCTGTAGATTTTTTCTTATTTTGTTTTAAGCCAGTGTTGTTCTTAGGAGGGTGTCAGATGCTGTGCGAGCCTTATGCTGTCATGCCAAAGCAGTTTCTTCTCAGTGGCAGGAACAGCAGATTTTCCCATTACTGCCGTAAATATGATGAAGGAATAGGTCTTGGAGAGTGAGCTGACTTTCAGGAAAATTCTGAGGTCTTATCTAAAAATCAGAGGAGTAGGCCTGAATTACTGTAAACATTCCTACATTTAAAAGAGTTACCAAGAGGGAGGGAAAGAGAAGAAGGGTGGATGGAGAATACAAGTGAATTCCAAATTAAGTTGAAGGCGTTTGCTCAATTTACTTACATGTAAAGTTAGATCACCATTCCCCATTTTCCTTAGGAATGAGAAATCAAGATGAGTGCTCCTCTGATTGTGGGGAACAGGAAATCAGGTTTCATCCTTCTCTGACTGTTGTTACATGGAGGTGCATGAGGCAGGAGAGCTGATGGGAGTGTCAGGTGGGAGTTACGGGCAGAACTGTGTGAAGGTCAGGGAGGGCAGCATGGTGGGGTGGGAGGGTTACTGCCTGTGTGGGTGGGAAGTACCAGAAGAATGGGAGAGAAGGGAGGAGCCACAGAGGATGCAGAGAGAGTAGCCATAATAGGCAGACAGAAAATGAGGGTGCAGATGATGAAGTGGTTGGCCTAGTATCCCCAGTATTACATACTGAACTTCAGGTTTGCTGTTCCATCCTGTGTTCATCTGGAATAAATGTGTTTGGATGAGTTGTGCCTACTGCCAACTTGGATAACTGCACTCACTGCCTGCACTGCTCAGTCCTCTCTTTTAGATTCACTCTCCTTCAACTACCAGGCTTTCTTCACATCCTTTGGTTGCAAATTTGCATCAATCTCTTGTTTTAGGAAGCTCTGAATATTCTGAAGCAGAGGACAGACCCAGGAGGCTTTCTAGGATAAAAGAGAAGTCACAGGCAGATGGTGTGCATCTCTCTGCTGCTGTCCCACTTGTTCATGCCAAGCACGTGGTTAAGCACACTCAGGGGAGAAAGAGTTGGCATCTGGGATGCTTGGTTTTGTGTTCAGTCCTCCCCTCCTGCTGCTGGGTTTAAATGACACATGGGACTAATCACAACTGTTTGTTACGTGTAGAGTTTACCATTTAATTTAGTTCTTTTACAGTTCTTTCAACTGAATTGTGGCATTTCTGTTTTTGTGCTAGTATTGTACAAGGTAATGATGGTAATTTTTTTGTGTTGGTTAGCTGCAGGTTCTTGTAAAATAAAGTTCAGACTAGAGCTTAATCAACTTATCAATAAAGATGCATTTGAAAATCACAGATTGGTCCAAAATGGGGGACTAGCATTTCTTTCCATTGTGGACTTGTAAATGAAGGGATGACTTTGCCAGAACTTTTGCTGCTACTTTTTCCCAGAACCCCAGGTTTACTCTCTCCTGTCTAGCAGGACAAGTCCATCTCTCCTATTTTTGGTGATATTGTCACATACACACCTAGCTGTGTCTTGCTATGCCACTAGTGGGACTTTTAATTAGACCTGGATGATGTAACAAAGTCTTAAGATGCATAATGAATACACTGATGTATTTTCTGCCATTTTAAGGCCTTGATGGGCCAGTGATGGGGCGTCGGGGGCATCACCAACCCTGCCTGTGTCTGCCAGGCACCTTGGGCCACCTGTCCCGATGCCCATGGCCCAGGACTGTATCTATCCTAGTGCTGTCCCTGTGAGCCCCTCAGGATTGTGTCCACCTCTCCTGGCATTGTCCCTGTCAGCCCCTCATGATTGTGGCCACCTGTGCTGGTGCTGCTGCAGGAGGGCTGGCCTGCAGCTGCCCTCAGCCCCACACAGCCATGAGCGCCCTGAGGCCCTGCCCTCAGCCCCACACAGCCATGAGCGCCCTGAGGCCCTGCCCTCAGCCCTGCACAGCCATGAGCGCCCTGAGGCCGTGCTTTCGCCAGGCCCTGGCAGGCCAGTGGGATTCCTGCCTTGTCACCTATGGATGGGGCTGGTCACCACCTCTGGCTGTGCCCCTCTGCCTCTGGTGGGTGCAGAGGATAAGTCCTATATGCTGTGCCAGCCAAGTCCCTCATGTAGCCAAGCATCTGTCCTGTGTCACTGCAGCCCAGGCTGAAGTGGAACTCACTGTGGGAAGAAGTGAGAGAGGCTCAGGGTGCCTGCCATGCCACAAGGTCCTCTAAACATAGGAGAGCAAAGATAAGGAAATCTGGGATTCCTTGAAAAAGAAGCCTGCAGTAGTGACAAACGAGGTTGCTTTTCCTTGTGGTTATCTGTGCATGAGGGGGAAGGAGTCCGGCTGGGAGCTGGCAAAACCAGCGGGCGCCACCATTTGTTCAGCACTGTGACTCCAAGCCAGGCACTGGCAGTGTGTGAAGAGGAAAGGGATGCATGCTGTCATCTGGAGAAGCAGTGACAGACGTGCCACTTCCTACCCCTCCCTCCTTCCATGTCACCTGTGATTTGTGTGGGTCCCTCTGGCTGAGGGAGCAGGAATGGGCCATCGTGATGCTCCAGGGGCACCATTGGCTCCGTCCCTGTGCATTAAGTGAGGGAGTTGCTTGGAGTGATAAAGTCAAGAATTACAACATTGAAATCCACAGGCATAAAACTTGCTATATTTAATAGGACCTTCTCTTCCCGCTGCATAGAGAGGGGAGCCACTGTGAGAGCTTCTGTTGCTGTTACTGAGGGAGAGAGTAATTCATCCTGCATTGGAGCCTGCTCACAGCAGCAATTTCTGAGCTCATATCCACCACTGTGACTGAAACAAGCTGCCCCTGTATGGCAGAAGGGTGCTGTGACTACAGCCAGATGGGCACAGATGCAGCTAAAAGCATACACTATTAGCTGAAGTAATTTGAATTTCAGTTTCAAATACAGTAAAGATTTTTCTGTGTGGATTGCGGTATTGTCTGCTGGCTCAGGTAGAAAAGTGGTATAACGTATATCTAAGTAGTCATCTGCCACTCCCTCTCTCACCCCTTTCCTAGGAAAATGGTGCCACAGACGTTTGTACCTGCCATGCTACTTTGCATGTTTGTATCAGTGCCATTGCTGAGAGTCGCTAACACAAAATGTGCAGGCCAATGCATTGCTGAATGTAATTTACCCAGTCCAAATGTGGAATATTAGCTTGTGCTCCAAGGCTGTTTTATTTATAACCTTTGTTTTGTGGGTTATAGAAACGATATTAAAGCAAGGCCTGGGGGAAATTATGAGCTCAGCTGGTTTAGAGAGGTTAAATAATAATACTCTGCCTTGGTCACTAATTGCTGCACCTGGGATCCTTTCTCCAGTCACTCTGATGCTTTCCTTTGAAGAAAATATTTTCCTGGAGCAGAGACTACACAAGTTAATAGATCAGTTATTTTGTGGCCTTACAACATCACTATGAAGAACATATCTGGACTAATATAAAATGTCCCAAGTTATGCTAAACACTGATGTTTTCATTTTCATAAAACAGTCATGTCTGAGATGAAAGAAGCACTGATTAAAACAGAAATAAGAGTACCAGAGGGAGAAAGTCCATCTCATTGTTGTCACTCAGTCTCAGATGAATGCTTCCCCAGGGTGAGGCACAGAGAGTGACTGGAGAGCTCATTGCTGGCATGTCACTTGCAGGGCTGACCCAAGCACAGCACAGCTGACCATGAACAGCAGCTGCCCCAGCCCCTGTTGCCAATCTTTAGGAGGTGTTTGTGTTCCTGGAAGCTTGCAGGCGTCCCAAAGCACAGCCCAGGCCTGGATATAGGTGTGTTACAGGAATTAGTTAATATTCTACTGAAAAAGCTGGATCTTGCAGCACCTTTCCCTAAAGGAAGGGTCTGATTCTCCCTGATTTTGCACTCTGGTCCATGCCATCTGCACGTTGTACTGTTCTTTGGTAATTAAAGATTGTTAATGAATGCTAAAAACAGTGCTACATGGAAGCAGGGGGAGAAGATTGTTAATGAATGCTAAAAACAGTGCTACATGGAAGCAGGGGGAGAACATAAAGGTCCTAACTTTCAAGTGAGGACATTGCTAGAACTGCAATAAGCTTGAATGTACTGAATTATTAGCTGAAGGAAAAACTGATCTGATTCATTTCCTGACCACTCTTTATTCCCCCCATATCTGGGAGGAGTCTTTGTCAGAGCTCGGGACCCTGTTTTGGCTTTTTTTCACAACCCTCTCTTTATCACTTGAGCTGCCTTCTGCAGTGTCCACACACCATTCAGGGAGATCAGGAGTTCATGGTGTATACACTTGTACAAAGAGAGTTCTCCTCCTTGGTGTAAACCCTTTACCTTTTCTTTGCCTCTTGTGTCCTCCGGTATCCTGCTATTCCTCCAGTAGCACCTGCCCTTTTCCCAGCAAGATTAGCAGGAACAGAAAGCTTTCCCCACCCTCTGGTGACCCTCCAGCCACCTTCTCTCTCAGAGATGACAGAAGGCTGAGATGTTCTCTCACGCAGCAGCTATCCTCTGTCTCCATGACCTGGGGTTCAAAAACATTTTGCAGCCAGTGAGCAGGGCTGAAAATGCCTCAGATCCCACATCATTCCCGCAGTGGATACACACCTGTGAACACACCACCTCACCCACACACCAGAAGTGTGGCTGCTTCCTGTACTTTATTTCCTGTACACAACACCATGCTCATCCCAAACACACCTGGAACACAAACACATCCTCCTTTTCTGCCAACCTCCCACCATGGAGTGGAAATGAACAGTGAAACACAGGGTGGAAAAAATGCATGGAGTAATACACAGTCATGGGCTGCGGGTAATTACAGAAAACTTGCAGGTGAAAATGGAGGGAAAAAAAGAACCTGTAGCTCTCAGAAAAGTCTACAGCCACTAAAGTGCCTCTCATCTATGGAGTGCAAAGGATGCCAAGAAAGCATTGTGTCACAGGAAACCCTGAAAGAAGGAAGCCCACTACATACAGACATATTTCAGAGGTGGAGAAATATGGAATTCCTCTCTTTCTCTTTGCAACTAAAGGTGAAAATTAGAGTTTGAAAAAGCAGGACCCTTCTGATTAGGACTGAATTGTGTTGGGATGAAAAGAGGGAGGCAAAGCTGGTGTATTTTCAGTTTGTGGAGTGCAGATGGAGGTAGTAGCATGGTGGAACAAGGTGTGGGAGGGGAGTGAGGACAGATGAGTGAGGAGACTGCAGGATATAGATGAACCTGGTAGAATTGTGTGGGAAGCCCAGCACTGAAGTAACATTGATTTCCAAGGCAGGAGTGAAAAGGACTTAAACTAATGCCAAAGGCATTGCAGAAAAAGCTCCTCCAGATTAGGTGGGTGGTTGCTCCAACAGGCATTCAGGCTGCAGGTACAGGACATCCTAAATGCTTTTGCCTGTTGTCACATAGAAAACTCGTGTCAGAGCAAGGGAGGGAACAGCTCACACAGGGAGGACCCTTCTTTTTCTTTAAAGATGTTCTGAGCCCAAGAGCAAAATGAGCATATGATTGAAGGAGTGGTATCGTTATGTAGATATGCTGGCAATCTAATAAAATATTTAGGAAAGAAAAAGTAGAGAACAATGAGTAAAACAAGTCTTTTAGAATGGTAGCCAAGAAAAGGCAGGACTGAAGCTGCAATTCACTATGTAAAAATGTATATAATAATGATGGAGAAGGTGGTAATACAAATTCCTATCTGAAACAAGTATTGCTCCACTTTCCAGTTGCTGTTCAGATGTAACATTAGAAAATTTCAGATCTCACTCACTCAGTGCATTTTTTCCAAGGAGCATACAGCAGAAAATGAGCAGTGACAGGTCTGATCATATTTCATTAGTTTGCATGCTATTACTTCACACTTATATACAAAGGTCCATATGCCAGTCTCAGTTCTTTCAGAAATTATCTATTCAGACTCTCAGTGGCCCCATGGGGCAGCTCTTAGTCTCAGCCTGCTGCTGGGGAAATGGAGGTACAGACATGTGGACTGGCTTGCCTCAAGGCCATACAATGAAACAGAGTCAGAAAAAAACCTTGTCTCCCTGATCTCTAGAACTTCTAATGACAAGCTTCTGCTCTTTACACAGCACAATTTGAAATGTGGATTCTGTACATTCATAGATCTTTCATTAATGAAAGAACCCCCGCATTAGCTCTAAGAACACAGTGTTGTAACATTTTGATGTTCTGCCATTTGTGGACTGAAAAAGCTCTGATTTCTATGCCAGAAGCAGCAACAATAAGGTAGTTCCTCCTCTTGACATACTGCCAAGGAAACACTGCTGAATTGTCTTTGAGCAACAGCTCTCTGCAAAGCTCATTGATACATTTATCTGTGCCTTCTTTCTCTGGAATAAAATAGAAATCACAGTGCAGGCCTGGGGAAAAAAAGGCTCATTTTCTTCTTGTAGTTTAAATTTTGTTGGATCTTTGGCAACTTAAAAGTATTTGGGATCTGGTCCCCTATTTTACTATGAACATGTTTTATAAATTTTGCAAATTTTGACAGCTCCAGAAGGCAGAATGAAGTGGGTATTTGGGACAATTTCTGAGCTCTTGAAAAATCACAAAGCCTCTGAGACAGGTTCATATTTCAGCATTTTCTTTTATTGTAATAATCTCATATTTTTCCAGAAAGCAGAAAACATACACAAGTAGGGCATCCCCTGTAGAAGGAGCTGTAATTTGACGTGGTGCGCTCACACTTCTCTTGACTCAGTTGTTGTAGGCCAATTGCTCCCATAGTTTGGGCATTTTCTCTGCTTTCTGCAGTTGATGTTGGGTTGTCCAAACTACAAAATTACAAAAATCTCCTTTGCAAAGAATTCTGGGTCAGAGCCTGCTCCCCAGGGAGAATCTAAGCATGCCACCTGGTCTAGCAGCCTATGCTTGAACATGATCATAAAGAAACAATTCTAAAAGGAAAGTAAGCTGTGCTGGGCAAGTAAGATTGAGATAGCAACAAGAAAAGAACACCGCTCAGTGACTTAAAATCTAAGCTTTGCTTGCTGAGGGAGATGATTTGGTTGGCAATTTCTAGCTGTGAAACACAAACACACACGCAGAAATAATCCAACTGAAAACTCCATTTGTGTCTGTGAGAGGTACCAGGGCAACAAGTCTGTACTGAGCAGGGTTTCTGTAGCAAGGCTACAGGCTGCCATGTGCAGGAGCTGCCTCACAGCTGCTTCCAGATAACTTTGGTATGGATGTGAACAGCCCAGGATGCTTCAGAAACCTCAGCCTGTCGAAGACAGTCAGAAGATGCCCAACAGAGAGTGTGACGCCCCTGCTCAAACAGATTTAAGAAAGAGCAACACCCAGAGCAGGGACACATCTGAGGGACTGTGGTTTGTGAAAAACATATCTGAGCAGAGGAAAATGAGCCAAATGCATGGATTGGCAGAGAGAAACCACTGCATTCCAGCCTCAGCCTTTTGCACTGCCCACCACATTGAAAGGACTGGGAGAGATTGAGTGTAATGAATGGGAAAAACAAGGTAAGTTGGGACCAGGAAGGTCTCAGCCTTCTTGGGAGTGTTGTTGGACTGAAATTGAGTTGGAAGGAAGAGGGGAAAAAAGGTGTTTACCTATGTATTTGTTTAATAGTTTCATTTTTCTTTTTTTTTTTTCTCAAAGGCCAAGTCAGTAATCAAAAATTTGCTCTAGTTGATGATAAATTAAATTAAATTTTCCAAGTCAAGACTGCTTTGGCCATGGCAAGTTCCCTCACTCCACCTGGTAAAACTGTCCAAGAGCAGCCTGCTGGCACAGCTTGTTCATGTACCAGTTCCAACTCAAGTTTAACCTTCTGTGTGATGGGGTTCCTGACCTCAGCAACAATTGTTTTACTGCCTAATGTAGGTGGCCAGAAAGTCACGAATTTCATCATTTTCAGGCAAGGCTGCTTTAGATTTCTCCACGTGTTAACTAATGGTCCTTTCTGGTGTCACTAATATGTTGCAGTGATGTAAGGTTGTTACCAGTTCCTCTGTGTTTCTTTCTGATCTGTACCTGAATTATTTGGAGCAGCGAGGACGTAGTTCAGAGCCTTGACTGAGCTTCCCCCCCCCACTCCAGGTGTTTGTGCTTTCCTTGTTTTCTCTAGGACTTACCAGATTCAGGTGTCATTTTGTCTGAGTGATAGTTCTGGGCAAGTTGCATCACATGACATGCCTAACTTCCATTTCCAAAGGATCTCAAAGCAATCTACAGAGATTGATACTAAAATGATCATCCTGGTTATGGAAAGGCAGCTGTTCTTCAAGCTGCAGAAAACAATCACAGATCAGCTACCTACAGAGTAGAAAAAGCATTAAAACCTCAGGGCTCTGAAGCAGAAAAGGGGGAATACTGTCTGCTGGAACTGGATCAATACTTGCAGAAATACTGAAGCTAATTCATTCATGAGCACAGTTTGAAAATAATATTCTGTTTCCAAATGGCATGGTTTTGATTGGAAAAATGAAAGATGTAAGCCATGCATAATGTGGGAGTTTTGAAAGCAGTAAAAATGAAAGGCTAACTTACGTAAGGAAATAGCAGAGAAAAAATATATAGGGTGGCTACAATTTGGTGATTGTGTGTTTTCTGTGGAGTTTTGTACTGCCTCTTAAAAAGTACAGAAAAAGAGATGGGTTGAACTAGTCTAACCTAGTGTGAGACAGAAAACCCCCAGTTATTCTGGTTTTCTACTTTCAACAACTATCATAAGCTTTTTCTATTAAGAACTCATGCCTTAGTCAAAGGACTCAAATAACCACTGCTAATGTAAGATATTTATTTTTCTGCCTGGTGGGGTGTAGGAACTGTAAATCTCCAAAGCGTGGAACAGAGATTAAAAAGTCATCAGGTGGGACAGATTCAATAATGTTAGTGCGGGACCCAAGACCACAGCATTAAGTAGGATTCACTGCTATGAAATTTAGACAAAAGCTTGTCAATCCTGTCAATTCTGTGAAAGTATTTACAGTGTAAAGGAGAATAACCATGTCCTTCCAACTGGATAACAATGACAAAGTAACTAATACACTTCTCTGGAGCAAGAAATACCAAGAGCCTTTAAAGGTTAGGAAAGAGCATCAGTGGAGCCTTAAGAATTTACACTGGAAGAAAAATATTAGCTGCTTGTTTCTGCTTTCACTGGCATTGCAGAAAAGCTCCAGTTTGGGTTTTATCAGAGCATGCTCTGCATCTAAAATCTGAGACAAGATTCTGCTCTAGGCTACATTCCTGGCACTGAGATTGGTACAGTTGCACAGTAACATTTTGCCTATTCTATAAACACCAGCTTAAATCTCTCTCCTTTCCTGGCATCAAAATGCGTAATTTGATAAAATTAGCTTTCCTTCAAGCAATTTTTTTCCTGATGAATGTAACACCAATCAAAGGCATTTCATCAAAATACTTGGGAATTTGAAAGAAAAAACAAACAAAAAACAGAGCAACAAAATTTATTGGCAGGTATAACTCACCTACATGCTTTATTTGATGTCAACTGACAAGACTCCAGTCCAGAAGTAAGGAAAGAAAAATTAAAAAGGTATTTTAATTAATTGAAAATATTAAAATGCATGTCTGCAGAAACATTACATATAATTGGAAGTTTATTTCAAACACATTACTTGCTGCTAGTTAATTACTGTTGCAAAGCATATTTTAAAGGTTCAAAGTGCTAAGAACTGCCAGATCTGGCAGCATCTGCTCCTGTAGGAAGTTGATAAGACAGGGTTTTTTTACACACATGATATTTTCTTCTGCTTTCCAAACTAGCTGCATAAAATAGGACCTATTCTTAGAAGTTCTCAGCTGAAAATCAGCTGAAAGTTCCACTCCAAACCACAATAGTGGAATTAATGGATATTTCCCCCCTCTAATACCCAAAATGCTGGCAATGCAAAAGAAATCAGATCACAGTGAAAAATTCCCTTATTCCTCTGTAATTAATATTATTAAACAAAATAAACTAGAGATACTTTTTTTTTAAAAAAGTGCTGATTATGTAAACTTGGGGGGTTTTTTCTCCAGGTTTTTTTTATCTGACACTGTGTACACAGCAGAATTGCTTTCAATTTGTATAAAATACCTTAAGAAAAAGCTTAGTCATTTAACACCCTGAAGGCAGCATAGAACAGAAAGCCAACAGGGTTTTCACCAAGACAAAAAGCAAGGCAGATATATTTAATATTCTCCCTCATTTTTTCTGATGAGCAGCTCAGCAGTGTACAGTGCCTTTAAATGAAAGCTGTGCTGTAATATTTATTTTTTCTTTAAAATGTGTACACACTGATTTCATTCCATAGCCCAAATAATTTCCCACATCTCCAGTGCTGTCAGTACAGTTTATAAATCTAGTAGTTGATTATGGAAAAGTCACAAACTTGCAGAAGTAACACAATCCTATTTCTTTCATGCCTCAGACTCTATAGGGAGAACGGGACAAAAATTGCATGTGCAGAGAAAAGACTTGTATATTCATGAGGAGCTATCATACATATTAAACAGGAGAGTGTTCCTCAGAGGCTGAAACAACACCCCAGGTGAGAGGAATTTAAAAGCCAAGGATCCTGCCTGGTTTGCTTTACATTCTGCTAGGAAGAAATATAGAAAACAACAGAATTTATTGAAGTATTTGGAGCACCTCTCTTGTTTTTCTCACATGCTCTGTTGGGTTTTGTAATTCAAAGGGAATAGCTCTTATAGAAAACTAAAGAACATAAAGAAGTAACTTTTCAAATTGTTTCTGAAGGGGTAACAATTTTAAAATAACTAAGGTATTATAAGAATTAAACATTCTTTCAGATACCTATGAAGAATGCAGAAAAATAATAAGCTACTATTGCATAACTTTAATTAACCTTACACTTTTTTTAATACCAAAGGGGTACTAAAGATGAGATTTTCAGAAATATTCTCTAGGCAACAACTGTTTTGTCATCTAAAACATTCTGGGTGTTACACTAGCATCTCAATTTTCTTGGTAAAAACCAGCTTTATTTCTGTAACAAACATACTTTTTCCACCTAATTCTAATAATTTATTTTGTGACTGCTTAGGTCACTGTTAGAACCTAACAACATAATCATCAGTATTTTAAGAAATACTGTCATAAAATACCACCTGATTGTCCCAAAAAAGTCATCACAGTCATCCTATCATGTAGTCAAGGTGCTGTTGCACAGCACAGAACATTTTCTGATTGTGGCCTACTTGTCACGAAAATTTGAACTATATTTATCTGTCTGCCAAATCCCATGGGAAGACGTGCTGGATGAGGTGTCTGGCAGGACTTCTTTAAGGAGAGACCTGTTCTGGAGGAAACTGAGCAGGGGACAAACAGACCCCTCCAGGGTGCTGCAGGGCACATGAACCATGACCAAGGTGGGCCTTAGGACAAAGGGACGGGAAGATGAAGGGCTGCACTCATTTGGCTACAGATAAAAGGTAAATTTGTCAGTCCTTGATCCCTTGGGGTAGGAAACTGTTCAGTGGCTGTGGCTGTACTTCTGCTGCAGTGTTGTTGCAAAGTATTTTACGCCCTGCTCTCCCGACTCTGGTCCTGCCACCATTTTGCCTTTTTATAAATCAACGTGTTATGTTTGCCCAATTATCTCCTCATAAAAAAAACCAAACAATATTTGAGATAGCAGCAATTTTAATTGAATAGTTTAGAAAATATATAAATAAGGGATAATTTGGTTCAAATAATAGCACATAAGCAAAAAAAAAAACAAAACGCGGGGTACAGAGTGCAGGGCTCTTGGACCCGTGCCACCTCGCATACGAGCTTGCCAAGTGAAGATTCTTTCTTATATGCCATGTGTTAACGCCATCTCCTCCCATTTTCGGTTCGTCACATTTCTACTTCTGCCCTCATTACTACCTTTGCCGCGCATGCTCCACCACTCAGTTTGGTGGTCGCACAAGTCTTTTGGGGGTTGTCTGATGAAGATTTCGTAGTCTTCCTCTGTGTCTTTTAATTCACCTTTGGGTTACACATGCACACCAAGCCAATACAATGTAAGCCAAGACTAATGTATCACTACATCTACATATCAAGGCAATAACTTCCTTATAATTAGCATTTTTCTGGGACTCAACCAGGATTTGCTCATTCTTAGCAACTGCATCTTTGGCTTTTCCTATTGTCCTTGAGAGCATCTGCCAGGAGGTGGGGGGTGGAGCCCTTCCTCTCCCTTTCTTCTTTGGCATTACAACTTTTAACTATTTTTATTATTCCCAAATATTAATTACGGTACTAATATTGATTACTCTTTCAATTTTATCAGCACAAATCATACCTATTTACTACAAATCCCCCATTTCTCTTTTTGATCATTAATTCCTGCTGTATTTAAAAAGCTGTGCCCTGATATCCCTTATATTCCTCAGAATTGAGATTTTCTCATTGTCTCCTTTCAGCTTCAAACTTTTCCTTTTTCTGTTGATTCTGGATCTAGAGACATTGTTATAATCTGCATCCCCTGAATCACTGAATGAATTAGTCTAATAAAACACAGAATCATACAAGGCAGAAACAGAAGTCACAGAATTAAACATAACAGCATGAACCCTAACTTTTTCCACCAAACACCTCTAAAGAGGTTATCTCACCAATCTGCTTTCAAGATTGAATTCCACTTTTGTCCTGGCACATGAGCCACTCTTTTAATTTCCTCTACAAGTTCTGTGATAGCTTCCCCATAATCATCAATTTCTACGCAGCACTCAGATTCATTAAATCTCCCACAAACTCCTCCTTCTTCTGCTAACAGATAATCTAGGGCAATCCTGTTTTGGTACACAAATGCCCACATTTGTGTATTTTGCTTGGCCAACATTTTTAAAACACCGGAGGTGTAATTTGACACCACCTCCACTACTGCTTGGAGCCTTATTAATTGATTCAACAGGTAAATTGGGGTCTTATATGCCCATGACTTATCCTGAGCCCATGTTGCTGGGTCATAATATGCTATAATTCTTTCTGTAGGCCATTCATCCTCCCCCCATTTTTGGTTCCCTCCTGCTGTTGGAAAATTGAAATTCAAATCTCTTTTATTCCGCTGCAGGGTTTCGTACAGTGGAGTTCCTAACACATTGCTCCTAGACCTCAGTAGAACAAAGAAGGAGGGTTGTATTACTCCCAAGGTACAGGTTCCTCTCCATTTTTGAGGTAACTCACTGTACGCCCGTTCTCTACAAATCCAATATATTCCATCTGGGGCTTTCCATTTCTTATCAGTTTTCTCTGGTTGTTCCCAATAAGGCTTCAGGCTGTTGATGGATTGGTAGGGGTTAGCTCCAGGACTTCTGTACCAACATAAATCAATCTGTCCATCCCATTCACAGGTTTTTTTTTTTATTGGTCCCCAATATCCAACAGGGGTTTCAGGTTGCCAAAACTTTTGAACGATTATCCACATTGACTAATGTGGATTTACAAGGAGTATGCCCCACTATTTATTAAATTTTCTTTCCTTCTTGAGTTATACAAATGGTTCCAATTACTTGATGGCTTAAAATCCATCTTTCAGGTCTCTTCAATGTTCCAGAAATTTGGGTGTGGTTCCATGTTAAAAATGGCTCTGGAGCTAAGCTCTCACCTTTCCACGGCCATCTTTCAGACATTTTTAAACCTCTACAAATCCAACATTTGGATAATCTCAGTTATGTAGCAATCTCTTGCATCAACTCCACAAACAGATTCTTATTGGAGGCTGGCAGGTCCCAATCTTTGTAGTGCTGTTTAAGCTGTTTATACAATTCAGCCAATTCTTTTGACTCTTTTCTCCTGTTTTCTCCTCTATTCCCCTTGTTTCTTTCTCTTCTTTGATTTTCTCTTTCAATTTTTCTCTTAGTACCCGGATTCCCATGCCTATACTTGGATCATTTCCGTTATTATCTCTTTCAAAACAAAAGAATCTTTCATACTGAGGGCAAATCTGATCACCATGGGGATAAGGAGCTTGTCCATTATATCTCAAATTTTCTCTACCTAATACATCTTTTCATCTTTAACACAAACATTGATAAAGCTGCTGCAATTGTAGCAGGCAGAACTAACACATGGGTGTGTCACAAACACAGATTCCATCTTGTCCTTAATCCACACAGGGTGATTGCAATAGTCACAAATGTTGAAATTGCTGGGACTTGTTTTTTGCCTTATTTGCTTTTTCATTGCTGAAACTCTGTCCAGTGTGGCTTTCTGGCTTTGGCCAACATCTCAGGGTACCAGAATGATCACAGTGAAAATAATCTTTAGGAAATCTACCTTTCTACCTTTCTCAAGGCCCCTTGGGTTGCAGCCAAGGGCTGAGATGCCAGTCTTCTCGGTAGCAAAAGTAATATCCAGGGATCTAGTCACTGGTTCTTTTAGTTTCCTTGGCACCCATAGCCCCACAGAGTTTGCTTGTCTCCTTTTAAATGCCATTTCCCAGTTATGGCTGGTTAAGAAAAAATAATTAAAATGAAAAGAACAGGGAAAAGGTTGGGCCAGAACACTATAAATCTATATTTTCCAAAATTTCAGGGATGTGCCAACCACAATAAGATTTTACTAATTATTTTCTGCTTCAAGGGCAGGGAGTGCATTAAGTCACCGCCTCCAATAGACACACTCGTGGGGCCAATATGCCCTTGGAATGCACTTATGATGTGGCATATAGACTTCTTCTCCACAACAACTATCAATTATGAGACACTGGTCTATAATATAATGAGTTGCTCGTTCTCTTATTTGTGCTATAGCCAATATAGCAAGAACTAATTGATCTAAGTTCTCTATTAATCCAATTGCTGCTGAAAGGGTCCTGTCTGCCAGTTTCAAAGGTATTCAAAAAAAATCACTAGCAATGTGTTCTATAGTTATCTGGCTAAATACATAACCATAACAAAACAAGCAAATCAATTGGCTCTCCTTCTCTTCCCTCTTAGTTACTCTCCACCATGAGTTAAAGCAAAGTGTGCAAACAATATATATCCATGGATGACACCCTAAGCCATGTTTACTGCACTCCCGACGTTTTACTTGTCTCTGGACTCTTTCAACAACAGGTGTTATCACTCTCAGTTGCTGGGATTGCAGTTCTGTAATCAATTCTAATAATGTTGCTGGTGGGTGACCCCGGAGGAGATCTTCGATCCTTTTAGGCCGTTCACACCGATTAAGAAAGTCTTTTATTCTTTTCCGCCAGCGTTCTTCTGCCTCTGAGCTCAAGGGAATTGTGGTCGGCAGCCACTCCAGGATGCCTAGTTCCTTCTTAATAAATCAGGGTTAATAAAGATCAACTTAAATCCCACCATATTTTCACATTCTTGGAATTACATGTTCCAACAATATTTTAGCCACCGTTTGAGCTGTAGCCCGAGCTGCTGGAAATGCTTCAACTCACTGAGTTAATTGATCTACTATAACTAGCAAATATTTCCACCAACCCACTTTAGGCAATTCTGTAAAATCAACCTGGATCTTTTCAAATGGCCTGTAGGCTGTTTTGCATCCTCCAGAGGGAGGGTTCCTCAACACCTTCTTATTTACCTTTTGACAGGCATGACACCCCCTGGGTAATTTGTTTTCCAATTTCAGATATCTTTATACACCCATAAAATTTCAAAAAGCGATCACAAATGGCTCTTGTTCCCCAGTGTGTCTGTCTATGCAAGTTATCTAAGATCTGACGTGCCACTGGTTTTGGCATCATAATTCTGCCATCAGGAAAAACTCACTTTCCCTCCTTAAATGTTGCTCCTAATTTCCTTACAGCTGCCAGTTCTGCTAGTGGAAGGGAAAGTGTCCCCCCTGCTGAATTTCTATTTCTTGTAAGGTCATGATTTCAACATCTCTTTTTCTTGAGCTCTTTTTGTTTCTTCGTTGGTTAAATTATTCCCTCTGACTCTAATATCCCTCCCCCTCTCTGGTGTCCCTTTACATGAACTATTGCTATTTTCTTTGAGCCTTTTAAAGCTTCAAGTATCTGAATTATCAATTCCCCATGTACTAACTTTTTCCCTTGAGTGTTTATAAGTCCCCTTTCTTTCCAAATTTTTCGAAAAGTATGGTACTACACTAAAAGCATATTTGAAGTCTGTATAAATAGTCCCTTCTTGCCTTTTTAGTATTAGTAATGCACGGAGTAATGCATAAAATTCACAGGCTTATGCTGACCAGGAGGGACTAAGGGGACCAGACTCCTTTACTCCACGCTCTTTCCCACTTCACCCGAATGCCAACCCGTATCATTAATTTCTAGATTATCTTCTTCAGTTAAAGAATAAATTTTAAGTTTTCCTTCACAGGGTTTGATCTGTAAATTTAAGGCTATTATTAGATCTCTGCCTAACAAATTATTCTCGGCCCCTGGTATCAACAATAGACCATTTACTCCAAATTTGTCATCTGTTTCAATTTGCACCCCTTTTATTATACGAACGGGAAAAGCCTCTCCCATAATTCAAATTACTGGAACTCGCTCACAACTTATCTCACATCCCTGGGGTAATTTTGCCACTGTCGACTGAGAAACTCCTGTATTTACTAAAAATATAACTTCTTCGCTATTAGGACCTACTTTTAGCTTTATCAAGGGCTCTTCTGGTTGTATTTCAGACCTCTTCATTGAACAGAACTCCTGACTTCTCTGATTCTCCTGAGAAGTTTTCTCATCTTGCTGTTTCGTTCTGCAATTTTTTTGCAGGTGCCCCTTTTTATGACAACAAAAACAGATAGGTCCTGCACCCTTTAAAGTAGGACAAGAATTTTTTAAGTGTCTTTTCTTGTGTCAGGAAAAATGTACAGGTCCTGTGTTCCTAAAAATAGATCTTGACATCTGCTGTTTGTTTTTCCCTGCAGATTTTTCTGTATTCAAAGCTGCCTGCATTTCTTGAACTGCTGCCACCAAAATTCTGGCATCTATTTTCAGCTTCTTCTCATTTCTCTTTACAAACACCCTTTGTGATTCTCTCAGTAACTCTTGAAGTCCCCTGTCCTGCCAGTCTTCTAATTTTTCTTGCTTCTTCCTGATGTCACCCCAAGATCTCGCCACAAACTGAGTTTTTAACAGAACCTGCCCTACTGCAGTATCAGTATCTATACCTGAATATAATTGTAAGTCTCTTTTTAATCTTTCTAACCATTCTGCCAGAGACTCATCTTTTTTCTGAGGCTCACTCAAAGCTTTTTCTATAGTATGTCTCCTACTCACTGCCCTCCAAATTCCTTGATTTTTTTCCCTTCGGGATCCCCATTCATCCCAAAACCATATCATCATCCCCAGTGGGCTGTCCTGAGGAATGCTCCCTTCCTGAGAACCCCCTCACGGGTCCCAGATATCCCAAACTCCTGCGTATTTTTCACACAATCCGCAGCCCCTGGGTCAAGGAACTTACTTTTTCCCTGACCCATTTCTGGCGGCAACAAACTAAGAGATCCCCGGTACCAAGAGAATCTTAGTTTTCCCCACTCACCTCGTGGTTCAACTTTCTCACTTACTACTCTGTTACACTGCCTTTCCAATCTACTTGTTCCACTCCTATCTCTCCCTCTGCAATCTATTTGTTCCACTCCTATCTCTGCCTCTTTCTCAATCTATTAGCCCCATCCTCTCACCATCTAATCACATACTAAATTGTCTGCTACCAACCCCTCCAAGGAAATTGAACCTATTCAATCACTCTCCTTCTCAGTCTCCCTACTCCCTCCTGCCCAAGGACCTTCCCACAGGTGCCTGGACCAGGGACCCCCTCCTCCCCCCTGTGTTAAACCCTCCTGGGGTCCCCACCCGTTCACTTTTCTTTCGCTTCCCTCCTTTTCCAGCCAGCCTCCTCTCAGAGGGCGCGAAAACGCGGAACTGGGAGGTCCCACTCGCGTCGGGGGTCCAGGACTTTCCCAGCCCCAGTCTCAGATACTCCACACACACTCACACATGCATACAGCCGCCCCAAGACCCAAAACCCCGTGGTACTCACAGCCTCCTTTTCTCACGAGGGTCTTTGTGCACAAAGCAGTTTTATATGGGTACTTGTCTCTTTCCTATAAGCCGGCACCGATGGGAGCTTCTTTTGCGCGCTTTTAATAACTAATTTGCTTATGCATTATTGTAATAAAGACTCTCTTTTCCCAAGGGAGAGTGGTCTAGCCTTGGGACTACTTAAAAGTCTGGTGGGGAGCTCCTTCCCAGAAGCTATCCACCTCCCCGGAGTTGAGAGACTCCCGGGTTTCGGCGCCAAAATTGTTATGTTTGCCCAAATATCTCCTCATAAAAAAAACCAAACAATATTTGAGATAGCAGCAATTTTAATTGAATAGTTTAGAAAATATATAAATAAGGGATAATTTGGTTCAAATAATAGCACATAAGCAAAAAAAAAAACAAAACGCGGGGTACAGAGTGCAGGGCTCTTGGACCCATGCCACCTCGCATACGAGCTTGCCAAGTGAAGATTCTTTCTTATATGCCATGTGTTAACGCCATCTCCTCCCATTTTCGGTTCGTCACATTTCTACTTCTGCCCTCATTACTACCTTTGCCGCGCATGCTTCACCACTCAGTTTGGTGGTCGCACAAGTCTTTTAGGGGTCGTCTGATGAAGATTTCGTAGTCTTCCTCTGTGTCTTTTAATTCACCTTTGGGTTACACATGCACACCAAGCCAATACAATGTAAGCCAAGACTAATGTATCACTACATCTACATATCAAGGCAATAACTCCCTTATAATTAGCATTTTTCTGGGACTCAACCAGGATTTGCTCATTCTTAGCAACTGCATCTTTGGCTTTTCCTATTGTCCTTGAGAGCATCTGCCAGGAGGTGGGGGGTGGCGCCCCTTCTCTCCCTTTCTTCTTTGGCATTACAACTTTTAACTATTTTTATTATTCCAAATATTAATTACGGTACTAATATTGATTACTCTTTCAATTTTATCAGCACGAATCATACCTATTTACCACAAAAGGATGCACTAAGCAATAATCCTGGGGAGGAAAACAGAAAAAGTGACTCCTGAAGAAATTGTTAGAAGCAATTCACATTTATTTTCAGCTCAGCAGGGTAGCAGGTTCACTCCTTGGCAACTATTTACACAGCAACGTAACACTATGAGCCGTGCTTCAGTTTTCTCCAGGTACAAACATAAACCACAGAAGAATTTAGGTCAGAAAGGTCCTATGGACATGATCTGATCACTTGCAAAAATAGGCCAGCTTCAAACTTCAGGCTAGCTTTCAGCTTTGGTGCATGTCACCAGTGTCACAAAAGAGGGAAATAAACTCAGAGCTTGCATGAGCTCACAGATTACAAGCTCACCTCTCCCTAGGACTTCAAAACAGCAGTGACAGTGCTCAAGTACCTCTGAAAATGACTGAGACACTCTGAGAAATCTCTCATCCCCCTTCTCCTCATTTTGAAGAATGTCTGTCACTAGGGGAGGGCTATGAATGTGAACATCACCAGAGTGATGCTGAATGGAGCCAGGAGCAGCACTCAGGCCTCCTGTGGAAGATGCATTCATTCCTTGCAGTGCAGCAGGTGGCACAGGAGCAAGGAGCACAGCATTTCTCAGAGAAACTTCACAGGAATCAGGCCTTAGCACAGCTCTCCAAAGAATACTTCCTCAGACAAGGTCCACAGAGGTGACTGAGCAGATTTCTCACAGATCCATGGGGCAGGGACTTGACAGCTGGAAGCATGGATGGCACCATTCAGCAGAACAGCATGGGTCTGTACAGGGCTGGTGGACTTGACCCTGTGGGAGACAGAGCACACAAGCAGGGCAACACCACAGAGAGATGCCCACTTTGGCAGGGGGAAGAACATCTCATATCTTTGGAGGGAAGAGACCTGCTGCAGTTAGACTTTATGAGGTGATGTCAGGGAGGATCCATCCTGGGACACTTGTGATGCCTGGAGCTCAATGTGAGACTTGCAGTTCACCAGTCTCACACTGGGCTCTCCATTTCCTATCACTGAAGAGAAAAATGTTCTGTTCCACTAAGGACTTTTTGCTGTTCTACTAAAGACATTTGGGACAGAAAGTATAAAGTATCTCAGTTAAAGTATCCAGTTAAAAACATCTGTATGGGTGTGTGAAATGTGGAAGCCTCTGCTTCATTAAGGTTATTCAATCAAGGTCTCATTCAGTGGAAGAGAGCATAATGAGGACAAAATTAGGAAAGAGAAATCCACAGACACAAACATTCAAAAAATAACAGACAAAACTGCAAAGACCAAAAGTCTTCAGCTACTAATTGATGGGCCATCAAAAGCCTCCAGGCACAGCTTTGGACAGGAGCACCCTGGGCTTTGTGACAGATAAGAAAGGTGGGGTGAAAGTGGAGCAAGAGGATTTGAGTATGTTCAAGGTGGGCCTCTGTAAAACTTGTTGGAGAACTTTCAGGGGACGAGGAGGAAAGAGAGGGGAGGAGGTGAAGCAGGGGATGGGTCTGGGCCTCTGGAAGCAGGTAATGATTGCAGGCATAATCACTGTGTCACAGTCCTTTGCTTGGATGTGTGCTGTCTCTGGTGGGACCTACAGACAGGAATGTAGCAGCTGTGTCCATTAGCCTGGGATAGAGACTCCCAGGCCTACGTGCACCTCACTGGGCTCTGGCAGCTGGGCAGGAGGAAGCCCTTAGCTGCATGGCCCTTAGCCATGGCTACTCTGAACATCCCTTAGCAGCCATGTTCATTGCTGGCTGACTTCTGTTGAATAACAGGAGACTTTTCATGGCAGAAGGGAGAAGAATCTAAAATTCAGGTGTTTTACCTAAAAATACAAAGGAAACACCATTTCATCACTCAGTTTTGAGCTGTCTTCCCAGGCCCTGTCCCCATGGGTGTCCCTCTGTAAACCAATCCAGTGGGATTTGGTGTGTAGTACCTGGAAGAAGTCCTAGAAGGGATGGAAAGGTAGAGAGATCAGTAGACTGAGAGAAACCAGGTCGTCATGGGTTTTGAAGGGTAAAGAAAGAAGCACTGTGTGAGAGACGAAATTTTGGGGCCATTTCTGAATGTGAACACCTATTCCCTTCCTTCCTACAGGGACCTGCTTTGTGAGACTTGGCATTTCAGAGTGCCAGGCAGCTTCCCCACCTGTGGGTTCTGAAGGCTGAACTCACGACAAACAAAACTCAGCTGAATCAGGCAGAAAGAAGCAAATCTCTATTGCAAAGTATCTAAGGGAAAGCCTTGTCTTTGCCAATGCAAAGGAGGTGGTGGGTGGGTTCCAGGAGCCTTTTACACTCTCCCTTCCTCCCAGAGGGAAGGAGCTGCCAGAACTGTGCCTGGGACTTGCTCCCACTTTGTCCTGCCTTTGCCCCTGCAAAGGCACCCACCATTTCACTGGTATTGCTGGTCACCAGGAGATGAGCTCCCTGTGCCCAGCAGGATTCCTGGCTGGAATTCCAGTCCGTCTTCTCCTTGGAGAAGGAGTAACACCTGCCTCTGTAGGTCACCCACTGCTCAGGGCAGCATGGACATGGTCAGCCTGAAAAAGAATCATACACGTCTCTTCCCACTCATAGGCATGCCCAGTTCCTTACAAACACATTTCACAAATGCGTTCTTTCGGAAAATTGTTCTCCCCAGTTACAATGATGCCATCCCTGGAGCTCTTCTGAGACTGGCAAAGAATCAGAGTCTCAGAAGGAATCTGTGAAGGGCATCCATTATCCAGATGGAAATAGGCATAAGAGCAAGTCTTTTTTTTAAGAGAAGAGGTCCACGTTCTTCTTGGATCAATGAGCCGATATCAAGAGCTCTGCTGTGCTCCCTGACAAAGTTCTACAGGCAAATGAAGTCTTTTCAGTGAAGGAGATTTATTTACCCTTGGTAATAAAATGCCCTGTTATTCCCAGCAATGTCATGAAGAGGATCCCTAGAATCACTGCAATAATCCAGCAGGTAGTAGATTGCTGCAGTCTGAATTGCTAGTGAAGTCCAGGGTAAAGAAGCAAAAAGGGCCTTTGTATAATATCCACAGATGTTTAATTCAGCCACACAGGGTGAGGTGTTCAGAGTCCCAGAGCACCCATGTGTTGGGAGTCCAGGTTCCTCTCTGTCCCCAGAGGACCGGGCTGACCCGTGCTCTCAGGCAGTACCAGGATGATGGCCATCAGGGGAATAGGAGGGAGTGGCTCAGGGACATAGGAACAGGGGAAGGAGCCAATGGGGTCTTAACAGCTTTTTGAAGGGAGATTCTTGTGTCTCCTTAATTTCGGGGATGCTCCCCAGGGCCTCCACAGTAGACAAAACAGGAAAACCTAACAAGAATAAAAAGAACATAAATGTGAGAAAGGTGAGGTTTTCTTTAATGGGACCAGCTCTAAAAATACATTTCATGTCAAACTGCAGTGTCAGTTTACCTCAAGCCTGCACTCATGTCAGATTCCAACAATGTCTGAGTCCAACAATGTCTGACAGGGTTCTTTTTGATATTCCACACATTGATAATTTAACCTTTAATTACAAATTTGCTTATTTGAAGACGTGATGTTTCATGAGATTCTGATTTAGCAGAATCAACCACAGCTATGTGTTGGAAGCACAATACAAGAGCAAACTAACAGAATGTAGCAATTTCAATAAAGACATGAATCACAATACAAATGTGATTCTTACTGGCAGAATTTATGGTATGTTCATCATTGCAACACCGGCTAGCACCAGAAAGATATATGTATCAGGGTAATCAGGCTATATATATGTATACACACTGTCCCCATGCTGGTCTGGTTTACTCATAAAGACATTCACGCACTTTTGATTAACTCATGAACAAAAATTCGCACAGCCAGCTGATATAATCAGTTGATCCACCCAACTGATACAAATATTAATAAAAAAATTCAGTCACTGCATACCTCATCAGTACATTGCACTTTCCTTTGAGAGTCCCTCCCTTGAGACTTACCCCATTACAGGGGCTTATTGATCAGTCACAACTCAGCTTTGCATCTGAAGGGAAGTCCAAATACCATGAGTGTTTTGATACAACACCAACAGAAGTTCTTAGATCACTCTGTTGGAGCTGCAAATCTGCAACTTTAACCTACCTTCAACTGCTCATCCTGCTCATCCTGCTCAATCTCAAACAGCAGGACAGAAAGGAAAACTTAGCGTACAAATGCACATCTCTCATTCAGACATGAAATCTGCTAGACTGCTTATTTACTAATGCATGTATCTTTTCCATTATTAACAGACTTCACTTTTATTCTTGATGTCCCCTCTGTTCTTTGTATTTGCTGTTTCTTGGCAGTTCTGTGTTTCACATTCGGAGAGAAGTGCTCCTTTGTATCCCTGCCACATGCTTTTAAGTGTTGCTTTTTTAAACTTTGCTTTACTTGGAATTTAGAAGTCCCATCTGTCACAAAGCCTCGACATGGATCTGGATTTCCCTGAGGGTCAGTTGAGCTTTCCTCACAGCACTTTGGAATAATTTTTAATGACAGAACATATTATTAGCAGAAAAGTAATATACATAAGGAATGATGTCATACATCAGCTTTTTGGAATACAAAATTGTTTAAGCAATGACAGTAGCTCACAAAGAGTCCAATCTTTAGTGATTAAACTGCTGCTCTGATGGATGCTCCATAAATCATTGAGGGAAACTTGCTTTGACAGGGGAGTGAAGTAATATAGCATTCTTCACATCCCATAAATAAGCAATTTAGGTTTGACCAAGATGAAAAAGGTGAGAAATTAAATTTTCTCACTTAGCAAACAGGTAATTCTAGTGGGATAATTTACAGATTGCATTTCTCTTTCACTGCAAGCACCATCAATGAAAGCAATGCAGGTGTGTTTTGTCCGGATCAACATCCTTAATTATATAAATTTATTTATTTATATTAACAACACAACAAGACACAAGAGTTTGAGAACTGAGACAAGAAAATTGAGGGGGGTTACCTTAACTCCACAGGAGGAAGCTGAAATGTAACAGTAGAACAGGTGGTGCCTGTGTCCTATTCTCCATATGTGACTCTGCGGGGTGGCAAAGCAACCATTCTGACTGAAACAGGGCAACTGCAAGATGAGAAATAATTATTGTGGTGACCCACACAGGAAACTTGAATTCTTCCACTCCAGAACAAAGCTCTACCATTTCAGATTTGTAGTGACAACCATGGCAACCTGTTCCTGCCATGGTTGCACCAAACTCTGAGCTATTTCTAATGTCATCTTCATGGAGCAAGAGAATATGTTGAAAAAGTTCAATCCATGGAATCCATTACTAAAATCATATGCTTGTACAGTCAGCCCTTTTCTACAACAACAATTTCACTGACCTGTCCACCAGTACCAGCCTTTCCACTCAACTCTTGGATTTGTGTAGAAGAAAGTTGCTCACATTTGCTTAAGGCTAGGTCAGGACTTCAGACAGAAAATAGAAACTATAGTATCTTCAGAACAGGAGACTTCACAAATCACTAATTATGTTAATTCTGAGAATTATTAAAATTTGAAAATATAATTCTATTAAAATTTGTGTGATTATTTTTACTTTATAGGCTACCAGGAATATGCATGCTTAATTTTCAAACATATAAATATTTTCTACACCTTTTCTTAATTTCCTTTCCTTTCTTTTACTTCTTATACTCCATTCGTTTTTAAGAAAACAGAGAAGAAATGGTAAGGGCATGGTCAGTAATCATGAGATGCTGGAGTTCCTGAAAAGAAGAGAAAAATACAAAAACAAAATCACAATCAAGCCTGAACTTTGAGAAAAGACTTTGGTCTGCTCAGAAGTCTGTGTTCATGGGAGAAATCCTACCATGGCAGAGATTCCTGTAGAGAAGAGAGACTCAGGATGGGACTGGTTTTCAAGGAGCTGCTCCACTGAGCTCAACAATGGTCTGTCCCAAAAAAGCAGGATACAAAACAAAGGTGGCAGCAAATGTCTTCAAGACAGGGAACTACAGGACAGTCAGCCTGACATGAGGAACTGATATTTTAAAATAAATCTTTACAATAAACCTTTGGCTACTGAAAGAAACTCCTTGGGCTTGGACAGGTTGCTCTGTCTTGTGCTGTGTGGCCTAATAAGGTCTAAAGGAGATTTTTCACAGCCTTCACATCCCAAGATCTCCTCCTCCCTCCCTCCCTCCCTCCCTCCCTCCCTCCCTCCACTTTGTGTGGTGTGTAGTTTAAGTGGCTGGCAGGTCCACACCAGCTTCAGGGACAGTCCTGTAGGAGTGAGCTGTAGGATGCTGTTGACCTATTTTCATAGAACAGTTCTGTGACTTTTGATATTTCAAACTCACCCAGACAGGGTAGTGATTCAGGGGGTAAAACAAGCTAGTACAGTTCCTCCTAGAATCAATTGTGCACACAGCAGAAATCATACAAAGGATGAACACTGACTGAACACAGAACTTTATCCCTGTTTTACAAGTTTGTGGCTCATTGTAGGCAGATTTTTGACATAAACATCAGACTTCTCCCACTTGCCAGGAAGCTGGATCTAAATTCTGCCCCTACATCCCTGATTTCTTCACTGTGCTGCTGCAACTGATTGTATATTCTATGAAAAATTTTAAATACAGAATGCAGGATTTAATTCAAAAATATCAATAAAATCAATAATTCAGTGTAAGAGATTAAGTAACTACACCTATTAAACCTAACTCCTCAAACTAAATGCTCTTCTCCAGCTTGGAGCTGAAGTACATTTGTTCCAAAAATACACATTCAAAAACACCCCTTTGATCACAGACAATTCAACTTGTATCTAGCTTATCTTTTTTTTCTCACAAATGGTAAACCACAGTAAATCCATCCTTTGAAAAGATAACACCAGCTCACAGGAAATGCTTTTTCTGAATACATTAATTTAAACCGGGCAGGAAACATCAGCTTGTCTTGAAGACAGGCTGAGGTCAAGAGTTGAGAGCTGCAGCTCAGCTGTGGACATGCTATTGATGTAAAGAAAAAAGCAACAATCGACCACGACCAGGCTCAGGCATAAATATCTAATTGCTCTCATTCTTGTTGCAATGATTCAGGTGGAAAGTTAAGATTTCTCTGGTGGCAACTGCTCTGCTATAGCCTTTCAACATCAAAATATTCTCTTCTTACCCACCCAAGCATCACCCTTCACCTCCATGTACTGAATTTTGAAGAACTAATCATAGGAAACTGATCAAATAAAAAAATATTTCTGCAAGGTCACATGGGAGTTGAGCACATCCACTTCATTACAGTCACCCAATCAAGATCCACTTAAATGCATAAGAGCATAATAAGCTACAGAGATAGAAATCTGGTGCACATGAAATAACAGAGGGAGTATTTTCCACATAATATCAGAGGATGGATGTGAAATTCTGCATTGTTTTATTTCTGAAACTGTTGTACATTGAAAGATTAGCAAAATGAAAAATCAAGACAGGCATTTTTTCTTTCACCCCTGCATTATTTATTTTGGGTTTAACATCAGCATGAACAATTCTTCTCAGTGATCCTCATGAATCCCTTCCAACTCAAGGCATTCTATGACTCCATGATTCTGTGAAGGAAAATGCCCCTTGCAGAAGGCAGGGGCTGTTTAAAAACAAGGCAAGAGGAAAACACTAGCTCACCTCCTCCTTTTATCATAGATAGAAAGACCGGTAATCCATCCAAAAATATGAGAGTAACAGGAAACTTATGTGAAAAAAGTAGCCCTTTTTCTGTCTTGGACAGTTGGGGGGGATGTGTGTAGATTATTGCTATTTCTTGATGGTGCAGCACCTGCTATAAATAAAACCACAAGCTGTAGGAGGTAGCACATAAACCAGTGCACTCTCACATTCTCATGACTAAACCAAAGCCCTCACCAAAAATACAACTCTTTGAATTCAGAAAAGCAAGAGTACTGCAGTACTTCTCTTCCATGTGGCTGAACAAGATGCAACATGCCCACTGTGGCACATAGAAGATTTTGCAGTTCAAGGACTTTCAAAGTTCATATTGCTCATATGTGGTTTAAAAAATTCCAAGCATGGTGAAGACAAATCATACCAGGAAAATTAAAATCTGTGCCTCCTGTCTGTTGTCACTTTTTGGACCACTTTTTTCACTCTCTGCCTGCTCTGGACAGGATTTCCTCATCCTTAGGAGATCCGTTGGATCTAATTCAGTGTCTCACTGAAAAGGTGATCAGATGCCTGAAGAAGACAGGTAGGAGATAAGGCCTAATGTGCAATGAAAGGTAAGCTACATTTAAGAAGAACAGAGAAACAATCCGCCAGAAACTAATTAAATTATGCAGATGGCCCTGTCATCTTTGAGAAAATTAAATATAATAATAAAAAGGCAACATTTTTGATGGGAACAAAATATTCAAATTAAACAACTAAAACAAAGTCTATCACTAAAAACTGAAAAGCCATGATTCTCCATAAAACAACAAAAAAATTTCCACCAAGTCCTCAGTGGGTTCACTAAGGAGAAATTGATGCATGAGTCTACATTGATCCTAAAATGGAGACTGCTATGTGGAAAAGATTTCTGTATAGGCTACTTTAAAAAGCAGGGAGAGCAGTTAAATTAGGGTAACTCCACGTGTACAATTACATGATGCCAGTATAAAATTTATTATAATTTAGATTCAGTTACTTCCAAACCAACATAAATTAACCAGGGGAAGGCAAATCAGAGTAGGAATGCTTACATTCTTAGAATGAATAAGGCCACTTTATTGAAGGGAAATTAAATCACATCTTATCATACAGCAGGAAAAGCCTTTCTGTGGGCAAATTCATTAGCAGGGTCTTGGCACAGATTTGCTTGCAGGGGAAACCACAGTAGATATTTTGTTGGAGGCTGTGAGGTGCTCAGCATCTGAATTCCCATGGATTGCCTTGATCAGAGCTTTCACAACAGAAATAAAATATGAGCATTTGTGTAAAGCCGAGCATTGCTTTCTGTGCTCTGAGAACAGTGCTGCATTTGTTACCTTTAGCTCTCTGTTTAACAAGGCTCCCTGTGCATTATTTGTCAGGTCTGCAGCAGCACTGGGGATGCTTTCACAGATCTGGGATTGTATTACCTGCCACACACCCACCTTTTACAGGCAAGACCTTTCTGAATACTCACCCTTCAGTGGGAGGTTTGAACCAATCAAATGCTTTTTTAAATGAATAGTTTATTCACCAAAGATAACTGTGAATTTGACCTAATTTACTAGGCAGGTTTGAACCTGTTTTCAAGTGAGGGAGAGAGAAAAGGATGTTATTATTTTACCATTTGGAGAAGAAACTATCTCAATTCTCCAGGTCAGATTTAGAGCAACTGGTTTATGAAGATCCAGGTGGCAATTAGACAACACTAGGGGAAAAGTCAGAAATCTGTCTGCTTCCTCTTGAATGGACTTTGCAATGTCCCAGTGTGTAGTGGTGACACATGTACTGTATGAACTCACATTACATTTATTTATGGAAGCAAACATCATTTTCTACAAAGCCTAAGTGACATAGAAAGAACAACTATTTCATTCATGTCATTTTGCATTAAAAATAGAAAACTTCTTACCATTGTCTTTGGAAGAAGACCAACAAGTTTTGATGGAAACCAGAATGGAAAGAGTCATGCTAAGTGGAGGGATGCTGAGTGAACACTGAATCCACTCTTCACACAGAATGGTAAAATTATTCCTTTAATGTGTATTTGGTCTTTTTTCACAAGGACCTTTAATGCTCAAAGTGCCAAAATAGTAAGAGAAAAAAAAACCCTAAGATACTGTCAACTTTAGAAATAGAAGTGAGAAAATTTGTTTCACAGACTGGTTCTGCTTCTTTTTAAATGAAAATAAAATATCCACAACTTCCAGTGCATAAATTTTTATGATGTCTGTATGTCCATTAAAATCAATGATCAAAAACTTTCATATGTTGGAGTACTCACCTGACCTGCACAGAAAGCACACTCTCCATGAAGATGTGTGACATTTGTGTAACAGCTTCTGCATCCACGGACATGAAGGGTTTTGTTATTGTTGGGCAAGGAGGTGTGGGGATTGGTTTTTTGTGGGTTTGTGTGTTTGAATACACTGCCCATGCTCCCAAGGGAAGCTAGAGTATAAAGCACTGGAGAAATCCCAGCGAATTATAGAATATCACCCCGGCATGTTCCCCAGGACATCTCCTCTTTCAAATACCTAACTAATGCATTTTCCTGGGACAGAAAAGATGGGAAAAAATTTCCAGAAGTCTCATGGTGGGTTGACTCTGGCTGAATGGTACGTACCCATCCAGACACTCTATAATTTCCTCTTCTTAACTGGACAGGGGAGAGAAAATATAACAAAAGGTCCCCAGGTCAAGATAAGGACAGTGAGAGATTGTTCACCAATTACTGCTATGGGCAAAAGAGACTCAAATTGAGAAAAATTAGTTTATTGCTAATCAAATTAGGAAGTATAATGAGAAATAAAACCAAGTCTTTCAGCATCTTCCTCCACCCTTCCCTTCTTCCCAGGCTCAGCTTCACTCCCAATTTCTCTACCTCTTCTCATCCAGCAGGGAGAATGGGGGTTGTGGTGAGTTCATCTCACATTGTCTCTGCTGCTCCTTCCTCCTCAGGGGGAGGACTCCTCACACACTTTCCCTGCTCCAGTGTGGGGTCCCTCCAAAGGAAAGTAGGTCCTTCAAGAATTTGTCCAACATAAGTTCTTCGCAAAGGTTGTTTTTCATGAAGTGCTCCAGCATGAGTCCCTATCCATGAGGTGCAGTCCTTCTCCAATGAGGGCTCCTCTCTCCACAGATTCTGCCAGGACAGATTCTGCTCCAGCACAGGCTTCCCATTGAGTCACAGCCTCCAGACATCCCCCTGCTCTGGCGTGGGCTCCTTCAGGGGCTGCAGGTGGATCTCTGCACCCTCCCTGCCCTCCAGGGGCTGCAGGGGCTCAGCCACCTCTCTCTGGGCTGCACCTTGGAATCTCAGGGTAATCCCAGCTCTGGAGCAACTCCTGCCCTTCCTTCTGCCCTGCCCTGGGTGTTTGCAGAGCTGTTCCTCTCATATTCACACTCCTCTCTTTCACCTGCTGTTGTGCAGTATCTTTTACACTTTCTTAAATATGTAATCACAGAGGTGATACCAGTGTTGCTGAAGGGCTCAGCCTTGACCAGCAGCAGGTCCATGGTGGAGCTGGGGGAAGCTTCTGGCATCTTCTCACAGAAGTCATCTCTGCAGTCCACCCCATCACCAAAACCTTGCCACACAAACCTAACGTTCCTTTAACTCAAGTTTCTCATTACATTTTCTACAGCTTCCTAAACACACTTTACTCCCAAATGACCACTGGCAGATTGATACCAACAGGTTGATTTAACAATAATGATAACAGTTTCTTGTGTCTGGCATGGAGATTTTATAAATGTTTGAAGAACAAAGGGATCCCTTCCAACACACGCACCTCGTTCTGAGCTTGCAAAATATTTAGAAAGGGAAAACTCTGAGAATTTATTCTCTTTTACCAAAATATGAAAGGACCCTTCAGAGGATTGTGTATTCCCTCACCAGGCTGTGCACATCAACACCAGCAACATCAGCATAGAGTTCAGGCACCACTGGCTCAGGCACCTGCAGCACTGTGTGCCCAGTGCTGGTCTTCATGGCTGTTTTCAGGGAACACAAGAGCTGTGCTGGGGAAGGCCGGTCAGCTGCACTCCACTGCCAGCAGGACTTCATGATGCAGTACCTGTAAATCATGAAATAATGAAATTATGCCTTCATGCAAAGAAATATACCTTAGATCTTCCCTTTGGATACTTTGTTCACTTCAGAGAATATCCTATCACTTAGAAGAGAAAAATCATTTCCCAGTGGTGGTGTACCTTGCAAGGAAGCACTGGAGCAGCAAATTGCAAGGGCACTTAAGCAAACAGAAACAAGCGTCATTTCCAACAGAAGGACAGAAAGCTTTTGGCCACAGAAGTTTTATGCAGCAGAACTCGGTAAGGAGATGTGGCAGACACAAATCTCCTCAGCTGACAGATTACTCTCAGTATAGTCTAGACTTAGAAATCTTGTGTAAAATCTCATTTTCTATGTCTCATTTCCATTTAGCTCTGCCAACCTCATGTTCAATTGTCCATAAAGCAAGTGGCTTACATGGCTTGCTGGCAGCTCGAGGGCTGCTTCATAATGTTCTGTTTCTGCAAGTAAGATAAGATGTCAGACGGTGGCACCTCAGGATATGGCGGAGCACCTGGAAAAGCAAAAGGAGCAATGGTGGAAAACTCTATGGCAGTGGTTGCAGACAGCAGCTTCTGTGCAAGACTGCCTCCTTTCCCTACCAAAATCTAGGGTTTTTCCTACCACAATTCACAATAACAGAAGGTCTAAAAGGAATTGATGAGACTTTGCAAATTGGAAAAAACCAGGGTGCTTATTTAAATGGCCCAACTTTACATTCTAAAATCAGAGATTTTGGGTCTTGTTAATTTGCTGCTTCATTACGTATTTTCTTTTATTAGCATTAAATCTTCTTACCTAATGTAATAATTTCATACAGTAGAATTCCAAAAGACCATCTGCAAGAAAAGAAAACAAAGTGATGTTGTTTGCTGGCTTAAATACACAAAAACTAGGCATGGACTGCAGACAGGAGAGAATGAGCTGTAAAAGTGGAGTGTTATGCTGAAACTAGATCTGCCTTCCTGTGAATTTCAGGACATGAAATGATATATAAAGGAGTGAAAGAGACAGGTGAACTTCTAGTCCCAAAATGAAGCCATACATGTCTGCCTTGATGGTAGGGGGCTTGCTCAGGAGCCTCTCTGGCGCCTGCCACTTGACGGGCACTTTCCGTGTGACTGAGCTGGCACCGTGTGTGTGAGTTTCATAGGCCAGGCCCAAACCACAGAGCTTGGCAGTGAAGTTGTGATGGAGAAGGACATTCCTGGCAGCAATGTCACCATGGAACAAGTTCTTTTCTTCAAGATAAGCCTGGAAAATTGGAAAAGAAAGAAAACAGGAAATTTAATTGATACAAATTTTCACTAGATTTATGCTTGTCTTCAACACTGTGGAGTTACATGTGCTCACCAACATAATGGAAGCATATTTTCACAAAGCCTTTATTCTCAGTGCTTAGGCCAAGAAGAATTAAACCACCACACAAACTTGTGTTGCAGTCAAGTAAGAAGAAAAAAATGCAACCAACCTGAGCAGACTTACCAGAGCTGCTGCAACCTGCTGTCCAACCTCATATACCTGCCTCTCAGTGAGGTCGTAGGGAACACCATCCATTGCCATTACATCCTAGACACAAAATAAGGGACCTTGGTTCAAACAAATGCCACAGCAGTAGGATTGTGGGGAATGTTTCCTTCTAATCTATCTAATCTTATGCTCCTCCTTCTCACAACTGCTCATAAATTGACTGAAATGTAGGAGGATGTGGATGGGTGATGCTGAGAGTATGTTGAGTAAGACAAATATATTAGAGATACCAGTGGGCAAATTGACACGTGGGGAAAAAGTTAAATGTTAGACAGAAATTGTCAGAATGACAGTGAAGAATAACAATCCACATAGGTGAATGAAAGATATATTATAGATTAGAATGATGAGTAGAAAAGCACATTTCTAACATATGAATTGGCCACCTGGTATGAGACTAACAGTCCATCTCTCCTATCACCCTGCTAGTAATAGTGAGAGATGAGAGAGAGAATAAGGTAAACACACAATGTTCTTCCTGTGCCATTTTTCAGCTCACAGACACATTCTACTTAAAACCTTCCTTAGATGGTTATGGTTTCAACATGTTCAGTTCCATAACTGACCTCATATGGACTGTCAGTATCCACAGCAGTCAGTGGCAAGACATTCCATTAGTCAAATCTTCAGATCATGAAGAATCAGGTCCATTTGTTTGTTTTGAAGATGACACGTACTAGCTTTATTTCCTACCACCTGGACCTTCTGCTGAACAGCACAGGAAGCAATCCTTCTCTCTTTAGAGTTTCAGATGTAGGAGAGTGATGGATGTACACAGTAACAGCAGAGTTTTGTTTCTGTGCCTTTTGTAACAGTGAGTCATAGAATCAGAATATGCTGAAGTGGAAGCAACCCACAAGGACTAGTGAGTCCAACTCCTGGCCCTGCACAGGACATCCCAACAACCCCGCCCTGTCCCTGACAGTGTTGTCCAAACATTGCTGGAGCTCAGACAGCCTTGGAGCTGTGACCATTCCCTGGAGCACCTGTTCAGTGCCCCACCACCCTCTGGAGGAAGAATAGTCTCCTGCTATCCAGTCTAAACCTCCCCTGATATTTGGGCTCTTTTTTAGCTCGAGTTAACATTTTCAGAGAACTGCATATTTTCATACTGTCAGACCTCATCACACCAGATTTTACCACTCATCAGCAATGGGCAGATATGAAGCCATCATTCACATATAAGAAACTTCTTCCTGTACATTATTTTATTTTTAACTATGCTGAATTTCATCTGTTCTTTTTATTGACAAGTCTCTCAATCTTGGAAGACTGGAAGATTCTTCTTCAATTCCTTTGGGTCTGCCCTTGGCTTAACTGGCTGGAATCATCAGCAAATATCCTCACATCATTGTCATCCCATTTTTAGTTATTAATACTAATGGAATGAACAGCACCATGTCCTAGATAGCTGACCTCCCTTCAGTGTAAGTACCAACCTTTCATTCTTGTATTCTATTTCCTGTCTTTTACCAATTAGTTATCATCCCATGACCTTCCCCTGTGTTGTAACTGCTCTGCTTTCTTAAAAGCATTTGGAGTGAGACATGATTTAAAACTTTAGAAATTCAGGTGGCTGTATGAATTCATTCTCATTCCAGCACCTGCAATGCCCTTCAATGGTCTGCCAAGTAGGAGATGTGTAGAACTTCTTTGGAGCATGGAAATAGTTTTGATTGATATAGAGGGATGCATGATGAGATGAAAAAAAAATTATGACTTATGGATAGATATGTACCTAAGGAATTTAAGAAGCTATTCGGTCATCATTTCTTTTGACGCACCTTCCGACATGTCCACAGAAACGTCAGCAGGTTACCAAGAGACACATCTTCCATGATCATATAAAGTGGGAGCTGGTCTACACAACACCCAACCAATTCAACCAGGTTCTCATGATGGCCAAGATTTTGATGGAACTTAATCCTTCCCAAGAAATCCTTTACTTTCTGGGGACTAGCTGGATCTGAGAGAACAAAAGAAAACAAATTAAAAGAAAAACAACAAGAAATTGAAGCAGCAAAGAACAGATTGACAGCTAAAACCAATATGGTCAGCAATCTTTAATCCTACCAAGACATTCCTATAAGAACATCTTGGACTTACTGTACTGAACATAGCTTGTTCTTGCCCAGTACTGATGGCAATGCTCTGCCCAGCACCATGTCTGGGATACGGAGACTGTACCAAAGTGGATCCTGACCACAGGCCATACCTTGCAAGGCTTTCAACACCACAGCCTTAGTCTTCACAGAGCTCCCAGTTTCCAACTGTGCTCTGTAGATGCTCCCATAGGCACCAAGTTTTATCAGCTCCAAGCTGTCTGGTAAGAGTTTCTCTCGTGGTATCTCTAACTCTTTTAGAGTCAAGGATGCAGAATTTAGCAGGCTCTCCACAGAGCTCTCACTCAGCTGGATGTAGCGGTTCTCTGTTGAGGAGGGTTCCTGCTGATTCTTTCTTGTCACTGACAAAAGCAAACACATATGATGCATAAAAGCAGACAGATAAACTCTTGTAATAGATGCCAGTGCTCATGCTTCCATGCTCTTTAATTTTTGCTCCACAGTGTTTCAGAAATCAGGGCAAAATAAGGAACTGTTATTGTATCCTACTTATCCTGGCCCTTGAAGAGGACAACGAATTTATCTCCCACTCTATTTGATGAAAAGACAGAACCAGTCTAGAAATTTTGCCCATATTTAATTACATAACCTTTATAGATAAGACATATTTGGACTTCATTCCCATGTGCTCAAGCAATGAACATTTTCTTTTATTACCAGTTCTCAATTATTTCTCTTAATATAGGCTCAAGATCTGTTTCCCTTTACATACACAAAATCAGTTCAGAACTGTATATTCATTTCCATGCAGCCACACGTGTACCAACAAACCGTTCCCTACCCCCTCACCAGTTCTACTTCACCCTGTTCTACTATCTACTACCAGTATAAAAAATGGATTAACTATGTGTAATCTACACCAAATTACTATAATTCATAATTACCCCAGTAAAATTCTCCTTGCAGCAGCCTCCAGGAGCTGTTACATAAATACACTTCGCAGCTCTTGTGATGTTACCACAGCATGTTAAACAGCCCACATGGCATGATGCTTTAGATTTTCTGAGATCCATCTATACTACAGCTTCCACCACTGCAGCTGCAAAATGAAGTAAATCAGTGTTCACAATTTTTCTAATGTTTACTGGATTGCTGAATACCACTCCGGCTCCTTAGAAATGGTTCTGCCTAACAGCTCAAGTGATGGGGAAATGGAATTGACTTCTGGCTGTATTGGCCATATTGTATTGGCTGAAACCAGTACTCTTTCCTCTGGTTGAAAAGCATTTTTTTACCTTGGGTTCCAGCTGGTGCTGTTTGCTTCTGCTTTGCTCGCAGGCCACGGCAGTGGAGCCAGAGGATCACAGTGAGCACAATGACAAAAACTCCCACCAGGAGAACTGGGACAACAATCACTTCTGTTTGATATTCACGCACAACTGCCAGCAGAGAAAGAAAATGGAAAACCAAGGAGTTGCGACATGGTTATACAGAAACAGTGTGCTGTAGCAACAATCCATTTCAGTAATTTCCAACCTCAAAAGTGTGTGTGCCATCCTCTGGAATAACTGAACACTGTTAGTGCTGCCACCTTATTTTTCAAAGGTGCTGAGTACCTAAACTGCATGAAATCACTAAGACTCCCACACCTAAGGTCACTTATTTAAATGCTTTAACATGCAGGCCAGGAATTGTAGCCATTTGAAGTCACATCCACCAGTGAAACAGAAACAGTACTGGCAGCAGGACAGCAGGGAGATGGGATGGGCTGGATATTGCTACGTCATCATGTGCAATTACAGCTACAGCTCCTTCCAGTAAAATTACACAGAGCATTTTAAAGGAAACTAGGTGTGGTCACCTTTGGAATTTGACTAGAAGACATTGCAATTAGCAAGGCTTCTGAAGGTAACTATCTATCTTTCTCAGGTCCCCAGATTTGGAGGTGGTTGAGACCATTTTTTCCACTCCCAAAGATGGCAGAAACTCATGAAATCAAAATCCCACAAAAATGGTCCTTTGGGAAGCTGCAGGGAATCTTTAATGAGTGCTGTACACCTCATTTGAAGTAGCAATTCTCTAAAATTATGTGGGATTAATCCAGCCACAGGGGCTTCATCCCCATAAACATTTCTTCCCTGAAACACAATGCAGGGAAAGCTCCATCAAATCTTTCTGTGTGGGCTGGGATGCAGTGGAGGAGAAGAAAGGGCTTGGCACACTTTTTTGTGAACCTGGCCTTCCTGTAAGCATGTGAAATCTTATTAAAGGAATGTGTGAATCTTACCACATAGCTTGTCATTGCTATTGCACTCCAGCAGCATCCGTGAGAATCTTTTCACATCCCCTGCCATGTTCAGTTACAAGCAAGCAGGCCTCCAGCCCCCACTTTCTGCACAGACATAAAGAATAACAACAACGTTTATTGGGAGAAAGGATGATGATGAATCAAGAAGTGAAGTGAATAGGGAGATTTCCACCCCTTACAATCAGTGGCTGCAGGAAGCAGCACTGGGATTTGAAGGCTTGCAGAATGACACAGGACATCCACTATCACATCCTATGGATGATGAACTGCATGACCAGAGAGAATTTAGGGTTAAGCTTGTTCTACAGTGCCCCACAAGCAAAGGAGAACCCCTAGTCCTAAAGGCTGACATATGTACAAAAATCCATAGATATGAACCTAATTATATTTAAAGAACATCTAATACCCTCCTAGCTAACACATTTTTAAGATGCCAGAATGGCTCAGCATTTTATCTTCTGGTCTATTACAAGTGAACACATCAGCAGCATGCAGAGAAAATGTCATTCTTGACTACAGTCCTTGCCACAACTCCTACTGTTGCTGTACAAAGACAAGGAGAAAAATGAGTTGTCATTAGGGCTCTCTGGTACCAACTCCTGAGCACTGCCAAGTCTGTAGGTATTCTGAAGCACAACATCTGCAATTCTTCTGCATTTGTAGCTGAAAATCCATGGCCTGTACAAGCATGCACCTTGTTTAGTCACTGCTTCTTATAAACATTGCCAAAATGTAAAACTTAACAGCTTTGCAAACAGTATTATCTAGAACATTTTATTGGAATTGTGACTTCTGTCCTGTAAGCACCTACTGTGTTTTCAGCTATGAGTTTTAGGCATTTAATTTCAATGGCAAATATAGGGCATTGATTTTATGGAATTTGGTGATGAAATGTTTAACAGTTTGTTCTCATGCTTAAAATTAATAAGTGAAATTATCCTTTACCAGTTGCATGTCAGAGACAGCAGAGAGAGGAAAATGGAATATACCTGTGCTTTAAGGTATCACAAAAAGTCTGGTTTTTTATTTGATTTCATTCTTAATGTGCTAGCAGATTTCCCTGGTTCCAAGGTTGGCTACACCAGGAATCCAGTCAAAGGAGTAATAACACAGCAATAATGCCAAGCTTTTCAGGTACACTCTGAAAGCAAGCACACTGAAACAACCCACCTCAACTCTAACACACACACACACAAATACACAGGATCAGTCCTGGCTTCCTTCATTCTCAGGTACACACAGAGCTCAGGACTATTAGCCAGCAATCATACTGTATAAGTCATGAACAGTCCAAGCTCCGTCTTAAAACTTGCCAATGGCTTTGTACAGGTGCTTACCAGAAATGCACACTGACATTTACGCACCATTCATGCACAGGCACACGAAAGCACATACACCCCCATTTGTGCTTGCAGAGAGTGCAGCAAAGATCCATGGAAAAATCTCTGACACAGCAGCCATGTCTACACTGGTCCCTGTCTGTAAACAAGATTCCTCCCTACTCTTTATGCACCTCCCAGCAGCGATGCCAGCGGGTGGCACTAATGCTTTCCAACCACACTCAGGGCCGAACCATGGGATCCAGGAATGAAAACACTGGCAGTCATTGGCACTTTATTTGCCCTGGCACTCCCATGTGCTGCAGTTTCTTATGGAGGTGTAAGCACTGGAAAAGATTGATTACAGAAGATTGATTACAGAAGCCCACTTACACTCTTTCTCTCTATCCTCTCACAATACTCAGCAAGCAGAAAAAGAAGTTTTGCTCACTATGGTAATTCTGAAGTGCCTTTCAGCGCTACTCTTCAGGCCACGACTAAATAAATTCCTGTACTAGGCTGTTTCTGCAGCTTACTTGTCTAACAGTAACATCACTGCAGTTCTTACACAACTATCCTCACAAGGAGGATGGTAACTCAGAAATCCACAGAACTCACATTTAATATTTTTGCAAGGGGAGATACACAAAAGTTATGTGGAACTAATGTGTTCATGTGCATACTCAACACAGAGCAGGACTACTGACAGTGCTCAACTACTTATTTTATTAGATGAAGACATTTTTCCAGTACCAAGACAGGATAAAGGAAACAAAAATATCTTAAAAGGTTCAAAATCTGTACCTCACTGACATTCTGATTTTCCTTGCCTGTGGGTTAACACTGTACCAAGATCAGTGCTATCTAGATCATGTGCACATATACACTGTGTTACTTCAGTTTAGAATTTGCATTAGAGAATTTGTGCAATTTTAACTAAATGTCAGCTTATTTATTCCACTGCATTTTTAAATATTCTTTTACACAGACTGAATTCCACTCACTGGAATTCATAGAATCATAGCGATTGGAAAAGATCATTAAAATCATCAAATCAAACAGTCAACCCAGCACCACCACCATGTTCACCACTAAACCATGCCCTCATGTGCCACATCCACAGGCTTTTTGTACATTTCCAGGCATGGTGACTCCCCCAACTTCACTGGGTAGCCTTTCCCAATGTTTAATGAATCTCAGCAAAGAAATTTTTCCTGATGTAATATAAACATCCCCTGACACAACTTGAGGCTGTTTCCTCTTGTCCTGTCCCTTGTTCCCTGGGAGCAGAGCCTGATCCCCCCCCAGCTGTCCCCTCCTGTCAGGGAGTTGTGCACAGCCAGAAGGGCCCCCCTGAGCCTCCTTTTCTCCAGGCTGAGCCCCCCCAGCTCCCTCAGCCCCTCCTGGTGCTCCAGCCCCTTCCCCAGCTCCGTTCCCTTCTCTGCTCCAGCTCCTCAATGCCCATTTCTTGTCCTGAGGTTCCCAGAAGTGCCCCAGGATCTGAGGTGTGGCCCCAGCAGTGCCAGCCCAGGGGACAGTCACTGCCCTGGCCCTGCTGCCACACCATGGCTGGCACAGCCCAGGTGCCATTGGCCTCCTGCCCCCCTGGGCACACCTGGCTCCTGTCCAGCCGCTGTCCCCAGCACCCCAGGGCCTTTCCCAGCTTTCCAGCCCCTCTGCCCCAGCCTGGAGCTGCAGGGGGTTGGTGTGACCCAAGGGCATGACTTGGCCTTGTTGAACCTCACACAACTGACCTAAGCCCATGGATACAGCCTGTCCAGATCCCTCTGCACAGCCTTCTGACCCTTCTGAACCCAAATTCCGATGTCAAAGCTAAATATACGGTGAAGACCACAGTACCTAAAAATAGCAGAAGCAGCTGCTCTTATATACAATGAAGACCACCGTACCTAAAAATAGCAGAAGCAGCTGCTCTTAGACAATGGGACAAGGCAAAACCTTAGCAGAAGTTGAACTACAGTCACCTGCACTTAAAAACTGCCCTTAGCAGGCTACTTGGTGCACTACACGTGGCACAGCAGTTCCATAGCCTGGCAGCAGTGACAGGTTAATTAGCCCCCATCCCACACCGACACTGGTCCTCTGTGCACATTTGCCAACAGGATGAACACTTGGGGAAAAGGCAGCATTTTGTTTCCAGTTGTGTTTGCTTGCCAAGCTGTTTTGCTGCCCTGGCAATTAAAGCACAGAGGGCAACACAGGGACAGGAATAAGCAGCTAGAAGGTGGCAGCTGTGGGAGCTGCTTAAACCAGTTCAGAAAACCCAAATAGTGAATGTGAATGTAGATGAGCTGAATTAAGTGTTCACCAATGCCAAAAGAAGGGATTATCTCCTGTCTTTGCTGTCTTCTTATTGCTTGTTTTCCTCTCAGCTGTGCAATTGATCACACGGTAAATTGATTCAAACCACTAACCAAGCAGGAAAAATCCACTGTTCTTTTGCCATGGTGATTTCCTGCCATTTTAGTGACTGGTATTAGTCAGGGGTGAATAGCAAATTCATCTAAAGCTGCAGTGTGAAACCACTCCGTGTGTCAGCACAGATCCACAAGCACTGTGCACCACCAGAAGCCTTACCATGATTTTTCCAGTCCCCTATCCTTCATTCTCAGATGGATACTGTCTCCTTAGCAATTGCAGAAGCATTCACATAATTGTAAAGCCCTAAAATCATCAATCCTCTCTGACATTTTATGGCCTTGAAGTTCTCATTACGTTATTTAAAGTGCCAGGACAAAGACTTAAGGAGCCTGAGTGACAAACTTTGTGGTGAAGACTGAAAAGACATATCAAGACTTCAGACGCCCATGGAATATATGGGAACAGACAGCTTGAATACTGCCCACACAGAAGCTGCCTGCTGCTTGCTCCTGCCATGTTCAGGAGAGTTAAGTTGTCCATATTCACAGCAAATATACAGTTTTGCCCCTGAATATGTCTAATTTGTAAGCTACAAGCAGTTCCCATCATCAGTACAAACATGTAAATCCTTGTGTAATGATTAGCTAAAGGTCTAAAGAAACAGCTGATTAATTAAATACAACAAAAACAAAGGCTAAGATTCATCTAGATCTTCATTAGACCCTATAAAAATGCTATGAGCTGACATGGATTTAATGCAGTTATTTCTCCAGACATCCTGTCCCATGTTAACTGCATACCACTTTATTATAAAAATATTCTTACACTTGTTTTGCATGCACCAGTTGGGAGGACCAGCTGTAATGTGACGACAGGCACATAAAGAACAGCTGAGTAATTCAGTAACTTCAGTCCAGCACACTGCCTGACTGATAAAAGACAAATCCTTAAACGTTGTGTCTTCTCAATTTCTTGCAGTGGCAAAACCTTGCCCTCCAGCTTTGACCATTACTATTTCACTGCTGCTTTTATTATTTCCCTCCTCTTTTATCTGACCTTTAAACATGGTCAACAGTCAAGGCTTTGGCAACTGCTCTGCACAAGCGCACTGTGCTGACTGTGCAGCAGGAAGGGAGAGGAGCTACCATGGAACTGCAGGAACCAAAACAGCAGGAAACCACAAGTGTGGGCAGTTGTGGACATTGAATGTCAGAGAAGAGGGAGGAATAAAGCACCACTGTAAAGCAAATAGTGAAAAAGAGATTTTTTTTTCCCCTGCCACGTCCACTGTTTACTAAAAGCAGCATCCAAAACAAATAAAAAATTAGCCCGACAGGTTTCAGCCATCCATTTGTTAGACTGCATATTCTGTCTCTTCTGCCAGCAGAAGACCTTAGAGACTATTTCCAACAGCCTGGCAGACCATGTCACTTTTGCAAGGTTTCCCTGGCCTATGGAGTCACCTCATCTCTCACTGCAAGGGACCTGTGGGTCACCAAGCAGCATCTTCACCTGCGCTGAATGGGAAATTCTGACCAGCCACACCAGAGTCCCTTCTGTCCTTGTGAACAAGGACTAAAAATTATATCCTGTGGCTTGCTGTAGCACTGTCTCAGCTGTAAAGATTTAGTATTATAACTCACTTTTGAAACAGCTGGTAGCTGTAACACTCTGTAAGAAAACAGTGTTTCAAAAATCAGATACAGAAACACAAGATTTTCTCTTGGTCCAAAATTAAAAGCAATACTTGAATATCAAACCTAGGCTAGCTACAGAAGCATATTAGGGAGTGGAAGAAAATTTTGAAGAGCTTGACCACAGAGAAAACAGCAAATAATGAGGCCCATGCTGCTATTTGAGCGGGTGGTTACTTAGAGGAAACTTGGCTTCTTTTCAATATAGCAGGAAAAACAGGCAAAGTTAACAGTCACTACTGCACTGACAAATGAGTCAGGAGGACTCACAGCTGCTGGAATTTTTAGCTTTATGATAAAAATGTTAGCTCTAACTGGCACCATTTCAGTGGAGATATGCAAGTTCTTACGGTGCTAGGTTTTGCTTAGATCATCTACAAAAATTAGTTTATTTGTGCTGCATAAGGAAATCTAAGTACAGAAGTGTGAAATGGTACAGAACCTGAATGAGGATTAAGACAAAGATATTTTTTCTAATGCAGACATGGACTACTATAATTTCTGGGAAATTAACATATATCTTGAACATTCCCAATGTCTCCCTGCTGACTGAGCTCTGATTTTGCTGGTAGCTGCCTGTATTAAGCCTGTATCAAACCCCAGCACAAATACAGAAATTCTGAAAAACTGTGACATCAAAAGCTATGACAGAACATGAGAAGAATGAAGGATTTTTGTTTCAAAGGACCATGCATACATATAGCTCTTGTTGTGAAAAACCAATTGTGTGATAAAAACACTGTATGACATCACACTGCTGCTTAATGGTTTCAGAAATCCAACATAAATCTGGTTTCATAAATTCACAGCCACCTGAAGCTGTGTAGACAACTTTAGTTTTGGTTTCCCAAGTTCTGGATGTTTCTTGGTAGATTTAACACAGATTTTGTTTGTAATTTAATCAGTAACTCATGCACACACAGGTAAACACATGAAAATCTAGATATCTGCACCACTTTGGGTTAGAGATCATTGCATTTCAATCAAGCAACAATGATGGGAGTAAAATGGTAATTAGTTCTGAATTCAGCCCTAGGCATGTATTACTTAACTAAAGACTGGATATACTTATACACACATGCATAGCATCATCCTGTTTCAGTGAACTGAGGCTAATTTTATACAAAAGTTAATTACTTGATTAATTTCTTCCTCTTTAAAAAAGGCCTGTCAGCCATTTCATTCAAATCAGACAGTATGTAGAGGACATCCCTCTTTTATTTTTTCCTCAAACCCCAACACCATTATGATCACAGAAATGGCTGTAAGTAGCTTCACTACCAGCAGTAAGCACATGCACATATGTACGTGCACACACACAGACATATAAACTTTACAGTACAGCCACCTTCTAATTCAGGTCACATTTATGTTATTAAAAATCTTTTAAGAAATTAATATTCATGGGCTGATCTTCCAGAAGTGCTTTCTCTCACTTACCTGAGTGACACCACGTCCCTTGCCCTGCAGTTGTCTTTTCCTGAAGCTCTCCTGCTGCGGGTTCCGTTTGTGAGGCCACTCCCAGTAACTCCTATGATTACCTTGGTAGGGTTGTAATTCTTATGATTAAGCTCCTCCTCACTGATTTTTCTACTCCAGTCCCACCCAGCTTCGGCTCCTTGCTGCTCTAGGTCTCCCCAGCTGTCTCCCCAGGGATGTCCAACACACAGCTGACAGGAAGGCACACACTTGCAGAACAGGTCTGCCTGGCTTCCACACACCAGCTGCTCATGGGCTCACTACAGAGACAGGCACAGCAAAGAGCCCCCGGGCAGGCACCTGCAGTGGGGTTTGAATACACCAATACAGATCAAGAGGGACAGATTATGTAATCAACAGAATTCATACACTTCTGGCTACAGGTTCATGTTTAAAAAGAATGGGCTCTTGGAACAGAAAATCTGTACAAAACCCCCAGGACTGCAGAGGCTGAAAAAGCATTCCATCAGGAACACAGTCTGCAAATGAAGAAAGAGATAAAAGACTAATGATATGAAAACATGCTACAGCAGACAGCAGAAACACAGGGTTTTTCACATTCTGCCTTGCCCCTTAGTGTCCCTCCAGCTCGGACTGTTAATGCATTCTGCCAAAACTTTGGAAAGTTCTGGCAGAATGCATGGACAGACAATATTCCTAAACTTCCCTGTGACCTTTTCCTGCCATGATGCCCTAGGGGTCTCCATTGTGCTCTGCTGGTGTCCTCAGCAGCCGTGAGGTCTAATCTTCATCACACCTCTGCATTTTAGTTCTGGGCACTTTGCTCCCAACCAATCCATGTATGCAAGCCCCAGGTGTTCGTCTGCCCTCGCCTATCACTGATAAACCTTGTATTAATAGTTTCAGATTCCTGAGTCCTGCTTATGTGAGTCTACACAAGATTATTTGCTTATCTACTTCACAGGAGTGAGAGGCAGTTGCATTTCAAGAGTAAACAACAGTTCTTGTTGAGAGACAAACTTCATTTCACACTCAGCAACTCGATGCAGGTGGCTTGGGGAAGATGCAGCAGATGATGTGGTCTCTGTCAACTGTTTTGGCCAAAGTCATCTACTCCTATTAACATTTTGTCACTGCATGTAATTATGTTGTTGTGGGGAAAATTTTAGTTGTGGCACAATCAATACCTTTAGGTATCAAAAGTCAATAGTTAATTTAAGAGAGACTTCTCCTCAGCATTATTATTCCAGCTGTCATTAAACCATGTGTGCAAAATGGTGAAAAGCAGGAGTGATTTTTTCATTGCTTGATCTCTCTACAGACACTGGCAGGAGTGGGCAAAGTAGTATTGGCAAAATAGTCCTGTGATATGGATTTTTATCCCTGAGAAACCAGGGGAGACATTTTCTAAAATGAAAATTTTCTTGAAATGGAAAGATCACTACAGCTGCAGAATGTAGGCTTAGACTCTTGATTTCAGCTTTCCTCTCATGCTGGTTTAATTTGCATTGACTCTGTAGTGTTTTCTCCATGAAGGAGCAGGGGATCTGTCTTATACCTCATTCTGCATTAAATAGTAGGTAAAATGCAAATAACAGTTCCTCATTTAAATGAGTTCCTTACTGAAATGAGTTGCATTCCATAGGCACCCTCCTCAAGGGCACCTGGAGGAAAACCTATTCAGATTCCTGTTTAAAAATATGACAACTGAAAAACTTCTTCCTTTCAGTTTCTTTTCTACACCTCCCTACTGTGGAAGAGAGTGTAAAAGGCAAAGGGTTAAATATTCAGGGTAAGCATATGCAAAAGCAACAATGTCTGCAGCTTTAAATTTCCCCCACCAGTGTCTCTGTTGTGCTCCCAGTCTGACTGGTTGGATAAGATATTTTAATGGTTCAGAGTTCAGGCTTCAGCCTATATAATCCTCCTCATTCATCAACAAGCCTTTCCCCCTGTGTAGTGAAGTGACGGAAGTCATTTATTGTCCTGTGAAAAACAGACTTTTCCTGCTATGTCTTGTAATGTATGTGCATCCACAAAGAAAACATTGTCTGTTTAACATCCCCTATCCTTCTCTGTTTTTTCCTTATGATTAAGCACACTGAAAGGCAGCAGACTGGCAGTTTTATTAACATAACCATCCTCTTTATCTCCACGACAGCCAGAGCACACGTAGAAACCATCCTAACCACACACAGCTGCTGCACCATAGCCTCAAGATGGGTTCTGGGACTAAGCAGTGAATTTATTATTTTCACCTTCTAATATAAGACTTAAAACTGTGGCTTATAGCTGATAGACTGTGACTGATCTTTTGGTCAATGTAAGCCCACAGAGGTGCAGAAACTCAGAAGCTAAGGGGCTAATGTGTAAGTCTCAAACAACAACAGCCAGGCAGCTGCGGAGCCAAGCAAGGATCGTTGGTAACAACACACTGTGAGAAAGAACAAGATGTGGCTGGGGAAGGGGCGATGCAGAGGAAGGACAGCACTTTTCTGGGACACACACCCTTGATGTAGTTTCTGCAGATAAGTACAACATGGCACAGCAAAGGAATGATCTTAAAGCAAAACAAAACCTCCCATCATTATCCTAAGCATCTGCTCTGCCTCATAAGCTTTGACTCTCAAAGTAGCAGGTTTTCTTAAGAAAAATTACAAGCCTATTTTTTAATGGCCATTCTGTTGTGATTTTCAGTTCAGCCCTGCAGTATTTGTTATGTGAAATTTCCAAAGGTTGCACTGTAAGAAAATAAATAAAGTAAAAAAATGAAATGACCTAATGGTTAGGCATCAATCTTCATCAGCCAGCTGAAGGTCCAGTAATTTGCTTGCACTTTCTTTATTCAGGGACTTTACTCAGCTGCTTTTGAACCCCTGCAAAACTTTAGCAACACAATGCTCTGTGATAAAGTTGCATTCATGCAACTTAGGTGAGTAAATACTTCATTTTATTTTGAAGATAGAGTCTCAGCTTCAAACCAGCTACTCAGTTGGCAGTGAAATGAGTGGTGATTGCAAGAGATGAGCAAGTCTGCTGCATAATGAAAATACTAATATACCAAATAATTTAAAAACAGGACTAAGTTTGTGTTTGTGAGGATGAAAAATGATAACAAGAGACTGCCCAAACCATTCAACGTTTGGATATTGATCTGGAATGGGACACGACTTGGACCATGGGATAATTCAGAAATGGGACTCTGCTATAAACCAGATAATTCCTAGATATTAACTCTTGACAAACCTTGAGTCTTGTTGCTCTTTCTCCAGCAAAAATCTAACCTGATTTTGCCTAGTGCTGCAAACACCTTTTTCATCTTTTTTTGTTTCAATGAAGCAATGATGCAAAGATCATAGAAACACAGAACAGTTTGGAAAGGACATTCATAGACCAGGCAGTTCCAATCACCCTGCCGTGGGCAGAGACACTTCCCACTAGTCCATACAGCCTGACCCTGAACACTTCCAGGGATGGGCATCCACAACCTTCTCAAGACAGCCTGCTCCAACTTCTCACCACCCTCACTGGCAAGTATTTTTTCCTTATATCCAATATAAACCTACTCTCCTTAGCCCTGAACCTGCTGTTCGTTGAGCTGTCATTGCGGGTCCTGGTCTGATGTTTCCCTCCATCCCGCAGGCAGGGAGAGACTCCCTGAGAAAAGCAGCAGAAGCTCCACGCAGCTTTAAACTCAGGGGTTAAGATGTACCTTCTGCGTTAGTGTCAGGAGAGCCCCTGAAACCACCGCAGCCCATCTGGCGCGGCCGCTCTCGCCGCCACGGTAGCTCCTGCGGCCCGGCGCGGCGGCGTGTTGCGGGGCCAGGCTGGCGGCGGAGGGCGGCCAGGCGGGGCTGTGGGCACGGAGGGCGCACCTCCCTGCGCCGGGGCTGGGATGGCACCGAGCGGGCACCGCCCTGCTGCGCCGGGGCTGTGGACCGGAGGGGGCATCGCTCCGGGACCGGAGCGGCACGGAGGGAGGCCGCGCTGCCCAGCACGCCCGGCCCGGTCCCGTTTAACATCCTCTGTCCTTCTCTGCTTTTTCTTTATGGTTAAGAACACTGAAAGGTAGCAGACTGGCAGTTTTATTAACATAGCCATCCTCTGTCTGCAGGACGGCTGTTGCACACGTAGAAACCACCCAGACCACACACACGGCTCAGTTGGATGGATGGACAGAGCCCTATGAGATGACGTTTAATAAGTCCAAGTGCCGAGTCCTGCATTTTGGCCACAGTAACCCCCTGCAACGCCACAGGCTGGGGACAGTGTGGATGGACAGTGCCCAGGCAGAAAGGGACCTGGGGGCACTGGTCAACAGCCGCCTGAACGCGAGCCAGCAGTGTGCCCTGGTGGCCAAGAAGGCCAGTGGCATCCTGGCCTGTGTCAGGAATAGTGTGGCCTGCAGGAGCAGGGAGGTCATTCTTCCCCTGTACTCGGCACTGGTGAGGCCACACCTTGAGTGCTGTGTCCAGTTCTGGCCCCTCAGTTTGGGAAGGGCGTTGGGAGGCTTGAGCGCATCCAGAGAAAGCAACGAGGCTGGTGAGGGGCTTGGAACACCCTGTGAGGAACGACTGAGGGAGCTGGGAGTGTTTAGCCTGGAGAAAAGGAGACTCAGCGGTGACCTTATCACTCTCTACAGCTACCTGAAAGGTGGGTGTAGTCAGGTGGGGGTTGGTGTCTTTCTCCAGGCAGCAACTGACAGAACCAGAGGACACAGTCTTAGGCTGTGCCAAGGGAAATATAGGTTGGATTTTAGGAAAAAGTTTTTTATGGAAAGAATGATAAAGTACTGGAATTGTCTGCCTGGGGAGGTGGTGGAGTCACCATCCCTGGACGTGTTTAAAAAAAGACTGGATGTGGCACTCGGTGTCATGGTTTGCTTGAGGCGTTAGGGTATGGGTTGCACTCGATGATCTTGAAGGTCTCTTCCAGCCTAGTGATTCCGTCTGTGATGCCGCACAGAGCCGGCCGCGGCGGCGCTGGAAGCCATGGGCAGGCGGGACACGGAGCCGGGACACGGTGCCAGGGCACAGCCACAGCCACAGCCCGGCGCCGCGGAGCGCCAACCGCGCTGCCCTCCCGGCCGCCGAGCTCTCCCAAGCGATTGTGTGCATGAAACACAGAATCAACCGAGCTCGCGAGCCCGGGCAATGACCGGGAGGGAGGGGCGGGCTCGGCGGCCGGGCGGCGTTTGGTGTGCCGTTACCGCCCGTCCTGTCCATGAGGGTGCCCGGCGGCGCGGCCGCGGCGCCCCGGGGGACGCGGCCCCGGCGGCGGCCGAAAGGTGCCCGTGGTATGGCACAGCACCCCGGCTTGGGCTCTACAAGGGGGATGGCCGGTTAACCTCAGTTTTACCTCGTTGTACGAAGAGACACTTGGAACACCTAGCGTCCGAGGTTTGGCGCCGGTTTAAAATGCTGTAAGGCCATTACAAACCACCGGTCGCGTTTCTTCCGCACATATCGGCAATAAACCCTGGAAAACAGATACCCACTGAGCCTGAGAAATCATAGGATAAAAACTCTGCAGTGTGATGTATAAAGTCACTACACTGAAGCTCTTCCGTCTCTTTCTTCACAGTTCCGCCCATCCATTGATGGTTTTCAGAAAAGGAAATTAAAGGCAATACTTTGTGTCACATTTTCGGTGAACACTAAGGTTCTAAAACTCTATTTTTGCTCCAAGCACTTTTACATCCTAGAATTTCATTCCCTACAACTAAGCAGAACTTAGGGAATCATAGTCACTTATCTGCCTCTATGGTGACAGAACTTAGTGTTTGTCCTTAACCTGTCTGGAGCCTGCAATTGTGAAATAAATACTGGGTACAAATGGGGATTTTACAACTAACTTTGAAAATAAGGAGTTGCCCTGGGTCAGAGTATTTGGGAGAGAAGCTGGAAGACAACTGTAACAGAATAATGAAGTTTGCTAGTGAAGGGTTTGACAAAATGATCTTTTATTACTGATACCAAAAATCTTTATTTTGCACAAGCACAGCATATTTTAGCTTATTCTTTCTGCTAATTTCAAAATGAGTCACAAGTAATATGCAGCATACAGATGACCAGTAACCTTAAAGTCAGATTCTTACTGAATTCACAAGTAAATCTAAAAGTATATGCTTTTATTTTTTTATTGCTATGTTACTCCGTCTCAACTATGAAAATCAACTCACTTTAGAGTAAAATAAAGTAGAAAATTCCTGGTTTCCTTATAGATGGCTGAATCAGAATCTCAGGAAGGAAACTATTATAACAGGGGACAAATGGTGGAGAACATTAAAACAGACATGGAGGAACTTCTGGAGGAAATGGAAAAACTGGCAGGTACAGGTCTTTATTAGGAATTATATGGATTTTTGTACTAAAGACACTGAAGACTTATTTGTATATTTATTCTGTAAACTTCTGCGTGATAGAAATGTAATTAAAACAATCACCATCAACTAATGCCTTTCTTAATTGTGAAAAAGCATGCAAATAATTTAGGTGGTTCAGATGGCTCAGAATTAAAAATCAATAGTTGATGACGCATGCTTAGTTCAGAATGTTGGTTAAAAACAGAAATATTACTAAGGTCTTTGATGCACAATTGTTAAAATATAGTCTATAAAATGAGACTTAATTCTAAAAAATGGATACATATCACCTCTCAGATCAGTGTACTATAGTGAGTTCTTGGTAAAATAAAAGAAGTAAGTGTACATTAGTACATAAGTGCTAAAACTATTTGCTCAGCTTTATCAGATACTCATTGTTTCAAAATCAATTCCATTATTTAAGGTACTGATTATTTCAAGATCAATTTCATTACTTAAGTTGTCCTTAAAATATTTCATCTGTGTTGCAATCTCCTTGATCTTATTCTTCCTCAACTAACACAAGCTGTAACCGGTCTGGAGGGAGGACTCCTTATATAATATTCATATATTTTAAAACACTCTCTTGACCCTTTCCCTTTGATTACCTGTGTTGTTGCCATTTTTAGGTGAAGTGTCCATCCTTGTTCCATAATTTACATCAGTGTACTTTCATTATGAACTATTTTGAGACATTTATAAGAAGTAATACTGAACACTCTATTAAATCTAGTATTACTGTAGGCAGTTCCCATTTTATTTTCCAGCCTTCTCTGAAATCCAAACTGATAATAATTAATTTTATTAATTGAATTTGCTTATTGAATTTATTTATTGAATCATTCATTGCTTTTTCCTGGCCAGAAAATAGTAATACATGTTGTGTTTGCAGTGCGTGCAGCCTGGATGGCTTACAACTACACAGCCATCCAGACCAATGCAGACCTGTCCAATGCCACACAGCACTCGGAAGATGTCGTCCTGATGTGCAAAGAGCAGATGGAGAAGAAATGGCTAGAGGTGCTACTGGAATCTAGAGGTGAAAGGAAAAAAAAGGAATAAATTGAACTTGGTCATGCTGCCAGAATGACATTCCTTGGAAATCACTTAAGTTCTTTTTTCTCCCAGCTGCAGAGGTTTCACAGGCACTGTGGGAAATGGGCTTTCCTCTTGCTAAGAACTACTTATTTGTGAATGTCTGTGGAATTATTTTAATGAGATTAGCTTCATAGAGTTGAAGGTAAAATGCAGCAATGTGTGTATTTGCATAATGCCCATCAGTAATCCCTGTAGAGTTTGCACACACAATTGACACACCCTCTGACCTTTTCCCTGGAAGATCACACTCCATGGTCAGCATAACTGGAATTCTTCGAAACCTGAACAAACTGGGGGGATGGGGAACAGGGCTGCTGTAGAGGACCAGCCTAATGGCATTGCACTAGCCCATGCCTTTCAAAGAAAACTGAAGAATTGCTTACTTTCCCAAATGAAACACAGGTTAAATTCTAGATCTGCAGATAGCTTTAGATGGTTTTATTTAATGTTATCATCTAGGTGTTCAATTACATAATTTTATTATTTAGATAGATCATCTATAGTTGTTGCATCTTCTTCCATTAGATTTTTAACCATTTCTTTGAAGTGATGTCCCTAGAAAGAGTGTTCCTCTCAAACCCTCTGAAGGTGGCATGAAATAAATTTTTTTTACCATTATAGACTGCAGTGAGTGTGGTGGCATTGCTGCAGAAAACACTAACCATGTTATAAAACATGCTTTTCTCCATACATTCTTACTGTAAAATATTAGAAAAGGACTAAAAAATTTCTTCTTTAGTCAGGATGTGGATTAAGAGCAGCACCTCATGGTTTGTGGTTTTACATAAATGAGTAATTTACCAGAGATGGAATTAACTGCAATAAGTTTTAAGGATCTTCCCTTTTATTAAAATCAGTCTCTTTTAAATAGAAATTAACCACCATGCAGCGAGTGAGAGCACCTCCATCTCCTCTGAAGAGGTAATGATTTAAATCACATCTAAATAATCCCTGAAAGTTTGCCAATGTTTAGGCTGTATATTTCTTTGGGACTGGTTGATCTAAATTCAGACAAAATGTTTATCCACTGAAGTAAAAAATATGCAGGCAATTTAACTTTGGGTGTTTGTTTTTTTTAATACCAAGTATTTCTAGAGATACAAATGTTAAGAACAAACTTTGAACTCTACACTTGACTTTCCCATGGGTAGGTCTTCACTTCTCCCCAAGATTTGCTTCGCAGTTATGTGAGGATTACAAGAGGAAAGTTAGGGATAGGCAGCAGTGCTTATTCCTAGAAAGACTATACAGCAAGATATTTATATTTTTATTTTGCTATTTTTATCCTTTATTTATTTACTGGGCTATTACTCACAATCTACCCTATTTCAGCCCCCCTCGAGCCTGCAGCAGAACCCAGAGAGCCCACATTGCAACACCTTCATTTCTTGGCACAGGGGTGTGTCGTTGAATTTCCAGAAAAAATTAAGTGGAGGAACAGCCCCATCTAGTGCTCACATAATTTAGAAAAAATATGCCCTTTTGTTTTTTAATACCAAGTATTTCTAGAGATACAAATGTTAAGAACAAACTTTGAACTCTACACTTGACTTTCCCATGGGTAGGTCTTCACTTCTCCCCAGCAGTTATGTGAGGATTGTTAGGGATAGGCAGCAGTGCTTATTCCTAGAAAGACTATACAGCAAGATATTTATATTTTTATTTTGCTATTTTTATCCTTTATTTATTTACTGGGCTATTACTCACAATCTACCCTATTTCAGCCCCCCTCGAGCCTGCAGCAGAACCCAGAGAGCCCACATTGCAACACCTTCATTTCTTGGCACAGGGGTGTGTCGTTGAATTTCCAGAAAAAATTAAGTGGAGGAACAGCCCCATCTAGTGCTCACATAATTGTACAGTAAACTAGATTGCTGACAACTCTTTTTTTTGTGATGAGAAGTGTCAGCAGTTGTGTGGGGTGTAATGCTGCAATGCTTTTACCATTCATGACACAGCAAAATTTACTGACCTTAGTTATGCACTGCACCTGTTGGCAGGTCAAGAGGCTGATGTCCAAGAGTAACCTATCCAAGAGCCATCAAGTGGAGCCATAAATATTCTCAATACTCTCCCTTGGAGTATTGAGAATATTTTAGAGTATTGTTTCCATTAACAGTTTCTTACCAAGAAACAGATGAGACTTGTACAAAGCCTCCTGTATAATTCTGATGGAAATGCTTCTGGTTCAAACTGTGCCCTTCTTTCCAGTGTAAAACAACTGAGAGTGCTGAAATGAGAACATTTCACACTCTGGAATCTTGACCTTGTCAGAACATGTCCTAGAGCTCTGTTTAGAATATTTATTTCATTTACTACTACTGTGCTCCAGTTCTTTATTATAGCCCAAATTACCTCAGAAAGGCTCCAGAATCCATATGAGCTGTTTTACCTTTTAGCATATTTTCAAAATTTCAGTCCACATTATTGCAGCAGTTTTTCCTGAAATTGAATCTGTAAGACAGATTTATTATATGTATGTATATATTTTTATATGTATCTATATATAAAATATATATAAAATTATATGTAAATATATCTATTTACACATACTATTAAAATAATGATCTTTTTTCTGAACAAGAACTGTATCACAGGCACTACTGGCATGAAAGTGGCAGTGTATAATTGATTAATTCTAAGGACCTTTGTGGTCCTACTCAAGTCACTATTTACAAGTCAAAACTTACAGCCAAACATTGAAGAATAATGTATTTTGACACTAGTCAGAAAATATCATGAAGCTCCGAGTCTTTTCTATCACATTTTAAAACCTTAAGATATTAATTACGTATCTCATCAGCTGGTGGTACTAAGTCATCAAGATCTATTTTCTGTTCAGTGCATCATTGTCCTGCTCTAGGACTCAAAATTCAGTCATAGCAGCCTTGCTCCATTATTGCAAACAGCACAAAACAAAGTTTAAGCTACCACTTATTTGACATGGCCCCCAAAATCTTCTAATTCCATTTACACCTGTGGAAGGATCCCACTGCCACTTGGCTCCAGCAGATGAGTTTCCCTACAGCTATGAGGACTTCAGAGCATGGACTTTCTCTCTACAGATTCTCTACAGAACCACAGCAGTGCTGAAGGCTCATTGGTTCTCCAAAAAGCCAAACCAGCAGAAAGCAGAATGATGTCCAAAGCCATAGCTTTGAACTCAGGATCTGCAAAGAGACTGTAAAAAATCCACAAGTAACAGAGTCAGACATCCACAGCTGATTTCATAGGCCTCATAGCAAACTATGTAGCACAGGCTTTATTTCCAGAGCTTTTTCCACCAGAAAGTGTTTCACTTCCAAGGCACTTGTTGCACCTGGTAGTTCTCCCACAGCAGCAGCACTGTCTGAGACAGAAGCTTACAGTACACCTGTCTCTCTCACCAGGCTGTGAATGCCTCGTATTGCAATTATGTTCAAATGAAACCATGCACAAAGGAAGGCCTACAGAACTGTCTTCTTCCTTTCTTTATCCTCCTCAAAAGTTCACAAGCCACAGGGAATGTTTTTGCAGCACATTAGCTACTCTGCAAATTCAAAAACCATGCAGCTAAATATCTTTTTTAAAAAAAATCAAACCAACACAACAAAAACTAAGCTCTCATCTGAAATTCTGCTTGAGGCAAATAACCCATAACCTTATTTACAGCACAAGCACCAGCTGCCAAGAGAAATTACCCTCATTATTGAGCACCAGGTTTATATATTTTTTCTGGCAAATTCAGCCAACAAGAGCATAAGAGGCCTAGTAAAGGAAGAACTTATGTACAGCCCAAGACATCTAAGATGTAATTTCAGTAAATGCTTTAAACTTTGCTAGAGTTAAGCTTACATTTTCATAACCAGGGAACTGAGAGATGAAGTAGGTTATGTCAGTCACTGGCTTCTGTTTTATGCAAACATTCTTACTAGAGGCAGGACAGAAATAACAAATAGAACTCAATGCTAGGACATTACTTGCATCTCTCCCTCACTTTCTCCATTAGTTAAATAAAAAAAAAGGCTAGTTAGGTACTTTTGTTAACCTGATTCAATCTGACCTACATTTTTGCAGAGATTAAGAAAATTCTCTTTAGCCTGTCAAATCTCTCAAGGAAAAACACCTATTGAAGGCAGTTAAAGTAGTTTTTATGACAAGTTCTGCAGTAACATTTCAGTATTTATGAATATCTTGCATCTCCTTATTATGGTGAAATTATCAACCTCTCCCCAGTATGCCTGCACATTTAGTTTGGAGCAAAATTTAAGCCTAAAAAAATTTATCCTACTTAAGAATTTTTTTAAGGTATCATTACTTATCTTTTCCTCACCTTATTGCATTTTATTTTGTGCCAAAACAGACATATTTCTTCATCTTCCAAGTGAAGATTTCTTCCTCAACCAAGCCTATGGCTTTCACTTCACAACCATTAAAAGGTTCCTAATCCCTTGCAATTCAGGCAGCTGTAAGCAGTGCAGCTCAGGCACCACTCAGCCTCTTCCCACCCTCCTTGTCCCCAAGGCAAAGGCAATAGGATGCAAGGGCCCTTCCTCACCTTCCCAGAGGCTGGAAGCAAAGAGCTTTTGAGTGCAATTATGCCCCGCACTCTCTGCTCAATTCCTGAAGAGTAACAGGATTATTTGTTTGAGAAACAAATATGCTTATCTAGGATTTGGGTAACAGCTACTGCAAGACAGTGAGAAATGCTGGACTAGACAATGAAGGACACAAGATATGCACTCAGATTCAACAGCTGGAAGCAGACTGGTAACACCTGGAAGACAGACAAATTTTAGGGAGGAACATTAAAACACCACTGACATTATAAGATAGCTGAGTACTTTGCCCATTAACACAAGATGGCACAGGTACAGAGATTTTACTGGTTTGAAATAAAGTGGAGAAGCCAGTCAAACATTATTCAAAACAGAAGCTTAGATAAAGTGATAGTTACTACAAAAGTGTCCTTGAGCAGTGTCTCAAAATTTGGATTCTACTGTTTACACAACACAAAAGCCTAGCAAAACAGATGAGAAAAAAACATTCCAGGAACTCACTCCACATCCCCCAAAACTCCTGCCACAAGACAGTAACAGGAAAACCCAACTATTAAACATCATTAGAGCCAAAGGAACAGAGGGAACACTAAGTTATAGCTGTTTAGTACAAAACTTCTGCAAAAAAATCATGAAAGTATATCCACATAACCACGGTCCACTATCATCCAGCAAGACAACCCAAAAAGGCAGCTCTCTTTCACATATAAGCGCTGAAGGAACAAGATTAAAATAATGAATTTTAAAAGAAAACATGAAAAAACACTCTAAACCAGATTTTTTTTGGTAGTTGAAATCACTTTTATTTGTGAGGAACGTCACCCATGCTGCACAGTTTCAAATAGATCTTAACAAGGAAAGCGGAAGTTTGTCCTCCCCATGTCCTGCAGCGAACAGGACTGGCACAGAAAAAAAAACTCACACTTGGGAGGTTTAGCACCAGCATCCAATACAAAAAGCATTTTATTTCAATTTTAGTTCTTTGGTTGTTTATTTTTCCCTTTTCAGTTTGATACCAAAAGAAAAATTGAAAAAATCAATACTAGCAAAACATTGAAATTCTAGGGAAAAAAAAACCCAAAACCAAATAGCTCCACAGTTGCTGTTAAAACTAGGGAGGTTGTTCTTTCTGAATCTCGCTCTCTTTCTCTCTTCATGCATCTATCTTGTAGGCGTTCCCTGGATCTCAGCTGCTGTAAATTTTCTTTTACATCTTGGTATTTCAGATCTTTGCTTTCGTCATTACTGTTGACAATTTATTGCTTGTGTGTTTCTTTGGTGTTACTTTTGAGTGATACTTTAGGACACCTGTTGAAGAGCCACATGGTAAAAAAATGCAGTTTAAGTTTCACTGTCTCAATAAATAGACAAGATGTCAAATGAAAAGAATTATAACAGGCAGGATAATTGGCTTATCAACAACTGGCTTATCCTGTCCATAATCAGGAGCTTCCTAAAATAAAATAACTCATCAGCAGATGCTGTTACTATACAGACCAGAGAGCTTCCTGGAAAAAAAGAAATCAATTATAAAATAAAACTTACTGCTTTTCTCTTCTTTCTTCCCTCTGCCTCTGCATTTGTCACAAAGTATCTTGGTTTGCCTCTACAGCACTCTCAGAACTTATCACAAATATCAAGCCCTACACAAGGGGATGTAGCCAGAATCCTAGAAGCATACACACTCTGCTTTCATTGGGAAACAGAACTGTCCAAATTCCTTACCTGAGCGATGGTAAAGGCGCCTGGGGAGCTGGACGTTACTCAGCACCACTCTGCTCTGTCACTGGAGCAGGATTTTCAGCAGGTGTTTCAGTTGTCTTTGCCTGAGACAAAACAAACTCTTATTATAGGCAAAGGCTGACCTCCACACCCTTCCTCTCTTCAGCAGTACAGCCAGCATAATACAGGTTTTAAAACAATCAAGAAAAACACATCTCCAGAAAATATTCAATTTTAGTGTATTTCTTGTAATTGAGTATTACACAGCAGATTCTGTCAAGAGAACACCTGAAGTAGACACTGAATGAGAAAAATCTTTCCTCATTAAAGTAGAATCTGTGTTTGCAAACAGTTTCCTGAAATTATCTGGTTCAAACAGTTCAGTAAATGGATCTAGAGCTTTCAAATCCATCTCTCATGCTACACACAAAGTTAAGGTTTATGGAAGCAGGAAAACACAACTGCTTGCACTTCAAAAATAATTGTTACAGTCTGACCCCAATTAAGAACTATCCGGAAGCACTCCCTATCCTACTGCCTTTTAAGTTCTTTTTAAGATCAAGTGCTTATTCTCAAAGAGGGTCAGAAGAAGCAGGCAAGGAAATCAGCATGTCAGATTTGGTCATCAGACTTATACAGCACATGAATACATTTATTAAAAACTCACAGGGCAGAAGGTCTTGGGCATTCACCCCATTAAAACCTTTGCTATATACAATCATTAAATTGTTTGGGTTGGAAGGGACCCTGAAGATCACCTCATTCCAACCCCCTGCCGTGGGCAGGGACACCTTGCACTATCCCAGGCTGCTCAGAGTCCCATCCAACCTGGCCTTGAACTCTTCCAGGGATTGGGCAGCCACAGCTTACCTGGGCAACCTGTATTGGTGCCTCACCATCCTCACAGGGAAAATTTTTTTCCCTCATATCCAATCTAAACCTACTCTCTTTCAGTTTTAACTCATTCCCCTTTGTCCTGTCACTCCAGGCCCTTGCAACTGTCTTGCTTCCTCTTCTCCTTCAGGCCCTGCAAGGCCACAATGAGGTCCCCCCGAAGCCTTCTCTTGCCCAAGCTGAGCCAGCCCAATTCCCCGAGGGTTCCCTGGCAGGGGAGGTGCTTGTGCCTCCAAGCAGCTCGCTCTCCGTACCTCCTTGCCCTCCTGTGCCGGGGCGCTGGCTGGGCGCGGCCGGCGTCGGTAGTTGTAGGGGCGCCGGTAGCCGCGGCGCAGCGGCTGCTGGCTCATGGCACTGGCCTCATGATGGTTCTCCTTGTTTTCAGCCTCTCCAGTCGCCGGGGCAGGGCGTGGGCGAGGGGGCCCTCTGAGAGGGGCAGAAAGAGGTGGTAAGAATGAAATCAAGAAAGGTTGAACTACAGTAATTTTAGCCCAGCAAAACCTCCCAAAACCAAGTATCATCCTCAACGGTTTTGAGTTCTAGCAAACCATCCCTTCAGGGTTTGGCTGGCATATGGTTGGAAAGGAAAGACAAGGAAAGTGGGTGTCTCTTCACTGCTGAAGCTACATCACCATATTCTGCTGTCTATCCTGCAACGAAGATGCAGCTAGCCCCTTTGAATTGCTAGGTAGCAGAAGAAACAAGCCAGTAGTGGCCACATAGGCTGATAGCACTGAGTTAGCTTTGGCATGGCTAAATACCAGCCTAGTCCTATTCCTAATTAATGGTGGAGTCCTTGCAATCCTCCTCCCTTCTACCTGAAAACCGTTCCTGGATCTTGGCTCTTTGCCTCATGTTGCCCCTCTTAACCAATTAGGAAAAGCACCTATCACAGGTGAGCTGGACCTGATTAACACTAAGCTATCAAGTCCCTGTTCTTGATGTATACAAGAGCATTTCACCTGATTTCTAGTATAAACAATGTTTATAAACTGTCAAAACACAGCCAAAATCCAGTTCCCATTAGCTAATCCACAGCCACCTAGCCCCAAAAGCCAATTTAGCCTTTCCAAAAAAACATAACAAAAGTGCCAGTGTCACTGGATTGAGTGCCTGTAAACAAAAGCAATATCTGTGAACTCAAACAGAAGCGTTGTACACTGATAGACTGTATGATTCCTCTCACAGGAAAATTGCATCAGAAAATAACAAGTTTCCACTAGTCACGGACAAGTTACTCAGCCTGTGATTCAACCCCATGACGTGCAAAAGCCTCACTGGACTTGCTATGGCACTATCTCTGACTGCCCAAAACTAATGAAGACTTTCAGCAATTAAATTTATTCAGCTTGAATGCCAACAAGCAGCAAGCATCAGTAGTATCCCATTTCCCACAGTCCTAGATAAAAAAGCCAAATTGAACATGAATATGCATAAACAGAAAAGCCCAATCAAGAGGTGGAAAGCTTGTGGTTTTAGACCCAGATTCCAAAAGGATGGATCCATTGTGCATCGAACAGGGAAGTCATTACAATTAAGAACAATCTTGTTATCCCTATCAAATTCAGCTTGTTGCTACTCCTGCACTGTTATTCACCTCCTACTTTTTGATTTGAACAGACATGCACATGAAAAAATGGGGATTACATAATTTTTATAGTTCATCTCTAAATTCTGTATTGGAATTTGACTTCATAAGCTACTTGATAAACAAGGACAATATGATGATGGGCAACTGAGTGAATGGCAGACAAACTAGCCCCTTGAGGAGCTTTAATGGCCATTTGTCCAACCCCCTTCAACTAGATCAGGTTGCTCAGAGCACTCTCCAACCTGACCTTGTAAGGGGCATCTATCACCTCTCTGGGCAACATTTTCAGTAGAACACTATTTCAGTGTTCTACAACACTCATAGTAAAAAAGTCTTCCTTTAATTTATACTAAATCTCTTAGTTTAAAACCATTACCCCTCATGCTAACACAACAGGCCCTCTTAAATTAATCTCCATCTTTCTTATAAGCCCCATTCAAGTACTGGGCAGTCAGCTCCCTCAGCCTGCTGGCCATGCTGCTCCTGCTGCACCCCAAGATATGGGTGGCTTCTAGGCTGCAACTCCACATTTACCAGCTTACACACTCAAGTTTTCATCCACCAGCACCCCTAGCAGGGATACCAGATAAAGTAAAAGTTATTACTTATCCAGAAAAGTATGAGTGTTCATCTGGGAGGACATGGACACTGCAGCTCACTTCAAGATGCTGCTCAGTTGTGAGAAGTGATGGGATGCTAAGAATTCTTTGCCCTTTCTAGGCCATTATGATTCTGAACATACAAGCACATGAAACAAATTTCTCCAAGTAATTAAAATGCTTCTCACTGTGCCTACCATTTGCATAAGTGCTCCCCCACTTGGAAGCCTGTACAGAGCACAAAAGCATCTGAGTGACTGAGCAGAGGAACTGTACACACCTGCGATAGCGGGGACGGTAGGTAGGATTCCTGTGCACTTGCTGAAGTTGTCCTCCTTCTGTGACCCCATCCTTGATTTCTCCCTCACCACCCTGCTACCAAAAGAAAACAAGTGTTGTATTTGACAGGCAGTATATTAACTATAACACTGAATGCAAGCTCAAAACAAATATATCAGTACAGAAATCCCAGCATATTGGGTAAAAAGAAGCAGCAGATTCTCAAAAGGCTTAAATTTGGGCAAACTTAAGATAGGACAAAACAAGAGCCATCATTGCTGCTCCTGCTCCTCAGACTAAGAAGCTGTTCTTAGAAACTTTCTCTCTGAACATATTAACTGCATTTCACTACATGAAATGCACTGTAATGGGTACATGTTATGGCAAGGCAGCTACTGATCAGGACAATTCTTTATTTGAAAAGCTAACAAAGACATCACATAGAAATTTGCCACAGACCACTTCACATTCTACACAAAGCCCCATTCCACAGGGAACCCCCCCACAACAACATCAAGAAGTTTTAAGATAGAGTGTTTGATGTGATGTAATACAGTTTATCAGTCTACACAGTCCTTTCAGTCTTTCAGAGATGCAGTGGTTATCTTTCCCCTTTACTTGTTAATTGATAAAGCTGCACGTTGGTTTGGGTGTTTTTTCTGGTTTGATTTTTGTTTGTGATTTGTGTTTTAAATGCCAGCCATCAGTAATGTCTGTTTTAGAAAATGTTACGTGAGTTAGTTTCTTATGTATTATTCTTCCCTTCAAAAGAAGGAATTTAACAAGATACCTAGAAACAGAAGTGCATCTTCTGCATCTGATCCAGCAGGAAGCAAAAGCTGTGGCATCCTAACAGCCCTTAGTAGTCTACCTTAAGTTTGACAGGTATCCTTCCCATTTTGCACAGCCATTTTAACCACCATGACCATACACAATTAAAAACCCTGCAATCATCTGTGATGTTCTCTCATGTATAAAACTGATCAGGATAACTAAATATCCAAAGGAACTAGGATAGATAGTAGGAACAGTTGACAGCAGTTGAGGTATAACTGAGAGACTAAGAACTCAAAAAAATAACACTTCTCAGTTTACAACAGCCTTATACTGCTTATCCACTTTGCAATATCAAAATGTTCTGGTTTTGTCAAGATGCCTTGTACACCATAACTTGAAAGTTTATTTAGACCTATGTTGCATGATCAGAAGTGCCTCAGACAGTCAAGTGAGAAGCAGCCCTGCCAGTACCGTGTGTGGCAGTAGCAATGCAGGGAACTGGGACTCACACTCCGAGGTGGGCCCCGGAACCGGCCAAAGTAGCCCCGTCGATAGCGGCGCCGGTCTGCAGCGTAGCGGCTGCCTTCCACAGGGACTCCATCTGGACCAGTGACATTAGCCGCTTCTGCACCCTGTAAGGGCAAAGGAAAGGTAGCCAGGGTGGTGTGAGAAAAGAACCACCAGCTACAGGGAGATGAACCAGGACAGAGGCTTTTTTGCATAAGGAATCACTGTAACTTTGAACTTTCTCCTGCACAAGGCAAAAGGAGGTTCGTTATTCCCAACCCCTTAAACAAGAGAGTTATCATGAGTTAAGAGACTGAAATCCTATCCAACAGCCTGAGTTCAGAGGAGGAAGCAAGAAGGAACTGACAGTCAAAAATAAACCTCACAAAATATTCAGGAAAGTAGAAGCATAAGGAAATTGAAAGTTCTTACAGTTATTAAGCTATCAGACTCTAAGACAAATTGTTCAGGGCAATATAGGCCTCAGTTCATAATTACTGGGCAGGCTGTAGGCTTCCCATGTTCTCCCAAGGAACAACTGCAGATTCCAGAAGCACTAGGATGCAGTTCCTTAGTAGTTTTGATACATATCTAGAAATATGCCTTAATGACACCTTTAAAAAACAGATTTCCCCCAGAAAAGCTATATGAATGCCACCAACCCAGTGGTTAACACATCAGACAGAGACATCAAAGACACAGCTAAAGCTGTGCGATATTATTTCTGTTGGACCACACCCTGTGGCTCCATGATCTCTCACCTTCTCTCCCTCAACCACATCAAATTCTACAGTCTCTCCATCACCAACGCTGCGCAGGTACTTCCGTGGATTGTTTTTCTTTATCGCCGTCTTGAAAGGAAAATGCATAAAAACATATTATTTTATGTCACTTATGTTACACATTTTTAGCCCCACAGATGAGGGAAGGGCAGGATTTCTCTGCTACAATTCCAACTGTACACACCTGAGCAGTCACTGCACTAAGGTATTTCAATTAGACTGATGTCTCATTTCACAGGCCCACCAATACTCAGTTCAAGGTCTTCTCTTCTCTCACTATCTATAAATTCATTAATCACCTGCTGCTCCAGGATCTGCTCTGTCCAGCACACTGGATATGGAAATTATTTCAAATCTCTGCATGAACAGAGTTCATACTCAGTGCCTGATTTCCTCCAAGCTGTACCAAGGCAGCACTAGCAGCAAGTGTGATCCCTGCCTTCAGTCATTAGGAGAGCTGTAGACCATCTAAAGAGAACTCAAGACCCAGAGCATTTCTGTAGAAGCATATGGTATCATGGCAAGACATAGCAACTAGAAAAGAATTACTGTAACTCTGGTGTAACAAATTACCATTTTATCTAAGCACTGTAAATGAGACCCCAAATATTAGGTGAGTCTGTAATAACACAGAATAGTACCAGAACAGACACATGGAATCTTAGCCATCTCCGCGACAGAAACCCCAAAGTAGTACAATAATAGCTATTAATGATATTACTATTATTGTTACATAAAAATAACAACATGGGTTTGGATCAAAGCCAGTTATACACCTCCTCAGACTCACAGGAAATACTCAAAACTCCTGGAGCAATTTTCAGTCTACAAATACCTTGCTTGTACTCTGGAGTATTTCTAGGACTCCACAAAAGGCTTTTATCAAGACAAGCCTATGGTCTGTTCATTAGGCAAGGCTTTGCAAACCAGAAGATGCCAGGGAGAAAAGACCAAGACATGCATTGTACAAGCTAATCCAGTCACTATTTTCTCACTGAAAGATTATTATCTTGCACTAGATTATTAAAGACCAATTTGCATTCCTGATGTGGGAACCTTTAGTTAACATGAAGGAGGGAGGTGCAGAGCCAGCAAAGAGAAACACACATGGAAACACAGGGCATAAACCTGGCTTAAGAAATTGGATGTGGGGCAGAAACAGGAGAGCCAGTTGTCCTGTCTGTCCGCAGTTCAAGAAAAACGGCAGAATGACCATCAGTGGAGCTGTTACCTTCACATAGCAACAATATTTAGTCAACAACAGCCCCAAAATATTTCCAACTGAAGGAAATACTTATTCAGTTAAAAGCTCATCTTGACTACTCTAGGAAACCTACTTTCCTTGCTGCTGCAGTCTCCTTTGTGTTTCAGGCCACAGACCAGCATGTCCTTCTAGCCATACCTTTCCCTATATCCTGCAGCATCCCTGAACACCCTAAGAAAGGATGCAAGAGTGTACATACTATAATTGTCAAAGCAAAAATATTCCAAGAGGTTTGGGGTTTTTTAATACAGAAACAGAATGACCTGTTCAAGTCAATTCCTTTGGGAATTACTTTTGCAAGCAGAGTCTCCACAATTATCTCAAACAACTTTGTTTGCTTTCTGCTGACTTTTTAGCGTAAATGTCCCACTCCTAAAAATCAGATCAAAGTGTTTGCTTTTCCATAAATTTTATATACTAGCACTGAAACCCTTAATCTGCAGCAAAGTTATTGATTTAGTACTATTTGTACTGAAACAAGTACTATTTGACTAAAACTTTTAAGACTTGTGCTTTGCATGTGACAGAGATGTCAGTAAGCTGTATTTCAAACTCCTTCTCCTTCCCTGTAAGTGCAGAACAAGAAAGGACTAAAAAATTTCTTTTCAGCAGAGGGTATACATAAGATAGATGAAGCTCCTCAAATACCCTCCAAAAAGCATAATGAAAGATAAAAGCAACAGTATTCCACATGTTCTGTTGCCAGCTTTATGAGCAGAAACTTCAAGAATCCAGATCTGCAACTGCCAGCAGAAGGTAGAGGCTGCAGTAGGCTGCAGCTTGTTTTATAAAGGCAATCAGGACATCTTTAAGTAAGTCCTAGAAATCCAAGCAGAAACTCTAAAGCTTTACTACTTCAGCTGCAGATAAACATCACTGAAATAAGCCTCTAACAAGCCTAAGCTCTAAGCTTGATGAAAAGACTTACTCTGTGTATCCAGAGGGAAGAGAGCACTATTCTCCCTGTTACTGTTTACCAGCATGCTGCAGGCGCCAGGTTCTCTGATTCAGAAGACAGATGTTTCATATTAACAGACAACACTCAACAACAAAGCCTTTCCTTTCCCGGCAGAACACTGATGAACAGGCAACCAGAAGAGCCTCCAGAGCTAGTTCAGGTTCTTATTTGAAAGAGTTCTTTCCATATGCTCATACCACCACATCATCAGCACATCCAGCCCTGTCCCAGTAACAGCCAAAATTTGTTACACTGATTCCTGGTGCAGGTACTTCAGGCTGTGCATGATCAACATAATCCAGTGAAGTGAAGAGAAAGATTAACTCCTCACAGCTCATTGATTTCAACCCTACCTAATTAAATGTAACTGCTCTGGCTGCTGACACATTTCCTGTTGTTAAATTGTGAGACACACTGCAGCCCATGAGGCAGATGGATCCCTTCTGCTCACAGCACCTGTAGCTGACTGACACAGTGCTCTGGGCAGAACCTTGCACCAACCAACCAGACAGGCATGCAAAGTGAAGAGCTGCCCTTCCCAAAAACACTGTCTGGGGCCCCTGCAAGACAAAGGGTTAACTCAAAGCAAGCCATGCATGCCCTAAAAAGAAAAGCATTTTAATCTGTACTAGTTATAAATAGCATCCAATGGCCAGACACCAAGCACTAACCCCCATTCCAATCATGAGATCGGCAGCTCCATGCAGGGGAGGCAGGGAGAAGCTGTATCTATTCAACTAGGTCAGCCTTATTCTGAAGGGATTATGAGTGTAATCCAGCCCCTCCCAGGCACGAGGGCACTATCAGCGCAGAGGGAGCTTGAAGCAGGATATTTGCTCACAGCATAGATTTGCCTCCCTCCTCAGCCAGCCTCATCAGGAGCTCTGGCCAGAATGTTCCAGGCTCTGGGAGCGAGCACATCCATGTACAGGATGAGGAACATCTGACTGCTGCCAAGCCAGAGGAGCACTAGAAGCCTCTGCCATGCTCAGCCTGCCAAGAGGGTTAATCTGATGCAGGCTTGCACATGATGTGGTATTTCTGAAACAAAGCCAGTTTTGCTCACACCAAAAGGATTTCAGCCACAGGAGCTGGGAAGTGCCCACACACTCCACACACACTCACCAGTCTACATTTAGGGGAATAATCTCCTCTACAGGTGAAAGAGACAAAACAGCACAGATAACACTACCTTTCTGTTTGGGTCTCAGCTGGCAGCCCTCCCAAGCAGAATAACACTGATCCACTTTATCTGTCATCAGCACAATAGCCATTTTCCAGGATATTGTCTCACAAGTATCAAGGAAACCTCATTTGTCTTTAAGGCGGTGCTGCCTATCCAGAACATGTTTCTCTTCCAGAGCTGTTCCCACCCGCCTCTGGATACAATCCCACCAGACCACAGATGTGTCAGCATGCCCACAGCACAGGCTGCTAAGGAAGGAAAATGACCATCAAAAATCCGTATATGCACTGACAGCTCTTGCTCTCAAGCCCACCAGCTGAACAAAGAACATGTACTGTGCACACTTCCCAACATCATTTTCTCTCATAACAGGCACCAGATTTATCCTCTTCCAGGTCCAGCTAGGTTCAGATAATGGGTGCACACCCTAAGACCCAGAGAAACAGCTACCACTGTTACCACAGTTACCACTATTTAGTCATCAAGACACAAGAACTAAACTGTCAGTGTTGACTCACCAGCTAAGGATATATGCACATATCCTCATTCTCAGTGTCCAGCTCTGGGAACAAACTTCCTGGTTACATTTGATAGAAACGCTGTCACACCACATGCTTTCAAAGATCACATGAGCTTGCAGACATTTTATACGGGACAAACTCTAGGGGCAAGATTGCACTTTCTGGTGAATGATGCAAAACCAGATCTAAGCCAACTAATCATTTGACATCAGCATAGAGACAGCATCCTCTGTCTTGCCATTATTTGCCTGCAACCTGAGAGTCACAGTATAAACTTAGAACAGCTTCCTGACAGCTCAAGGAAAGGTAACCAATACCGAGCCGCTGGGCAAGCTCTCTCTGCTCGGGCATACTTGGCACACAGCCTTCCTCCTCTTCTGCCTAAGAGCAGCTGCCTTGTGCAGAAACAGCCAATGGCAACCCAGGCTGGTCAAGAGCCAGACTAGATCACTTTCTCTCCAATACCAGGGAGGGCAGACAGAACAGACCTGCAAGTGAAGAGGGTAGGAAGAAACAAAAGGCACAAGGAACATGAGGAAACAGGGGAAGGACAGACAACAGCAGCAAGGTATTCACAGAGGAATCATCTCACCAAGAGGAGACAACCAAACAAAAAACACACACAAAAAAACCTTTAGTGTTCAAATTAGAGCAGACAAAAAGGGTTAAGAAGGGTTAAAATACCTAGCCCTTCAAAGAGAAGGAAAACAACCTAACATTTCTCCCTGAAAATTTCAACATACACATCTACTCAAGTTATCTGCAGAAAATATTCTAAGGAGAAGCCAGGACAAGGTTGTGTAGCTGTTGCAGGAAGCTGCATTAGAAACCTACCATGGCACACATGTCTAAGCACAACTCCTGCTATCTTACCTGATGAACAAACACATCTTCTTTGGTATCGTTTCTGTGAAAAGAAAGTGAGAAGTCATAAGAGTTTAGACTAAAGAGACTTTAATAGAAATTCCTGGCTTTTCAAGTGAAACCCTCCTTCTCCCAGCCTGTAGCACATGCCCTGAATTTCATACATTCTGTCTAAGCCTATGCTACCAAAACCCTGCTCTGAACTTCTATGGTCATTTGGTTGAGAACAGAAACAGCTCCCAGGCCTTCAAAAGGGTGAGAGGACAGGAGAGGTTCTCTGTAATCTTCTGGCAAATATTCCTTTTATGTGTCTTCTTTTATGCAGGGCAGGATTGATAACTGCACTGCTTGTTTTTCACTACTCTAACTCCCCAAAAACACTTCCAGAGGGACTGCAACCTGAGCTGTTACCCCAGAGGTCAAACAAGACTATCAACAGGACTGGCCACAGCTGTTGAGAGATCTCCTTTCAGTGAAATTCAAAGCAAAGAGGCACAAGAGGTGTTAGGAGAGTCCACCGGAGGAGGACCCAGATATGAATGTGAGGTTTTCTGGATTAGGCCAGACACTTCAGGCTTCCACATACAAAACACAGAGATAAGTCTGAGACCTTGAATCTGTGTTCCCATACAACAACAAAGAGCCTAAGCCCTACCATCTGTTCACTCAATTCCTTCTCAACAAACACAACAGGTGGGTCAAAGAGTTTGTGAAGATAATGCATAATCCCAAATTTGTTGTCCTGAATTGAAGCAATAGTAGACTTCACATTAGGAAGAAAGCTTACAAGCTATTACACCACAACCAGGTGAAAGCTCTTACATCAACTTCTATTACAGATTTTACAAGGACTTCCTAATTAAAACTCTTCTTCTAAGCTTATGGAACACTGGATAATAACCTCCAGAGACTGAGATTAATACCACACCACTGGCTTCAGATCCATGAATGTGGAGTCTTTTACCCCTTTCTGCACTGTCCAACTCACCCAAATCTGCCTGATGTGTAACAGCTCAAGGACTTGCAGAGTGAAATAACTTGTCAGGTATGTTTTTTGGAAGACAAGTGTTCAGCATGCAGCCGTTTCATTCCTCAAAAAAGGACACAAAACATTTAAACCTCTAAACCAGAAAGATATTTCAGCCTTAAAAGCCAGAGTTTTCTCCAGTAAATAGGATGCATGGGTCTTCCACATCTAAGGATACAGGTGACCACCTAGAGATGACCAATCCCACCTACAGCTGTTTGGATTCTCAATGCTATTCAGAGGTTTGTTCGTGCCCAGAGAAGAGGAGAAAAAAACAAAAGATAAAAAGAGAAAATTTCTATGAAACCCAGGCCTGGCATATTTTCAGTGAGATACTATCAGAGAATCTCAATGAGTATCCACTGGAGGTATTCTGACCAAGCAGTTAACACTTGAAGTTTACCCAAAAGTATTTCTCCACATCCTCCTACCTTTCTCAGGCCTTTGAAAAAAGCTAGGCAGTCACTAAAGAGTATGTAGCTCATTAAGAGTGGAGTAGAAATAAACATGAGAAACAGATAACAGACCAAATTTGTAGAGTTTGACCATTTCTGTTTTCTCCCCATACACATAACCTTTGACTGGGGCACTGAGGTGCTTAAGAAAGTTTGGTGAGTGCCTGGCCTAAGCTGACTATCAACTGCATGAGCTTGTAGTCAGGTCCTGAGGTCTCTGTTGCAATCAGTAACACGTGGCCTATCTTGTGTACTAGAAGTCTTAGTACAGCACAAATGCAACTATCAGAATTTAAACATACCTGTTGATAAAGCCATATCCATTTCTGACATTGAACCACTTGACTGTGCCAAGAACTTTGGTGGCTGGAAAGAAAATTAAAGAAGTTAATCTAAAATATAAGGAAGTACAATAACATTACACAAATACTTTTATAATTGCATATGAAGTTGCAACCAGACTTATTCTGTTCCCTTAACACTCAAAGTGTGCCCTTATCTCCCAGTTCAGTTCATTCTAATGCAGTAACAAGACACAGTGCTTTAACACACTATTCTTCAGTCAAGGGTTTACCACACACCACAAAACCTAGCCCTATTTTCAGAATAGAACATCTATCCCTTTTTTTATTCTCTATCCCAGAAATGGGCAGCAAAGCTGAAAATCCCACTGCAGTTCATAAGTTCTCCTCAGGTTAGTAGCTAGGCATGAAATAAACCTGAAGGAAACTGTCTACAATTCCTTTCTTTTACTTACAGTTACCCTTCTTTCTTCCTTGGAAACCAGAACTGCCCAAAGAAGCAGTATCAAGTATTGTGCCACCCTCTCAAGTGGAAAGGCAGCACATCCTTATTCTGGAAAAGCTCCTTCTTGCATTGTCAGCATCACACTAACCAAGTAAGACCCCACAAGGGTTTTGGGGTTTTTTTAGTACTCCTACTGCTAGGATGATCTGTGATTGTGATGCCTTAAGTTTTAGCTTTAATATTTTTCAGATTCCATACTGTCTTAGTAACTCTGAACTTCATATAAAGTGTTAGCAAGTTCTCTTCACAGCTGACTTAGACAAAACAATCCTTTTCCAGCCTGAGAACTATCTTCAGTTTACACCTTCAGGCCCAAAAAGTACAAACAACAGCAAATTGACAGAGCAATGTGAGAGGATGGAACTTCATAACCTGAAGCTGTAATTGGACAATTAATACCAATATGTAAATAGACCAAAACTTATTAAAGTGTGAAAACTCATGACCAGTCATACATCTTGGGTAGAGCCACAGCAGGGCTCTTGTACTGCCCAAGGTGCATCCCTCGAAGGCCTTTTAATAAACACCTGCTTTATTCCTTTAACACTGTTTAGCCTGTGCTCCAGGTTAGCCTCTCTAGGCATCAACTGTTTAGTTACAAAGTGACCAACTTCATGTTCTGTGACTTTCAGTATCAAGGCAAGCTCCTGTCTCAGCAGTAAAACAGTATTTACTTAGAAGCCACACTGCAGTGTTTTATAGGACCTGGCAAAACCTGTTTCTCCAACTTGTAGGAATGTGTAGGAGGAACTTGACAGTGATGGAGGCAGTTCAACCTCTCTTTACCTCACAGCAAATGGATGGACACCATCAACTTGTACTTTTCATGCCCCTAGTTAAAGGAGAGTTTTAGCCTCTATAATTTAAGAGCTGTTACTTGTTAACACAGGTCAATTACAGCTACTTAAGCAACTCGTGTACTTACTTGAAAAGGGTCTAGTCACCTACAGACAACTGCTTGCTAAAAACCTCACATACATGTTTTGGGGGTGGCAGGAACTCAAGAGGCAATAAAGGAAAACAGACTAGAGAATCTCCAGTTTAGAAGTCCACACCACTCTGCTAGAGGCAAGAACACACTGTAAATTGTTACCTTCATTTACTCTACACCTATATTCTTTTCTAAATATTCACAAGGAGATGACAGAGCCAGCCAGACCTTTGGGCTCACGGCCCCTCAAGTAAGAACGTCTGACAACAGCAGTGCATTGTAGCACTGCTGCTGTTATTACTGCCAATAACAGGCCCTTTCCCATTGCCCTTTTAGAAGTGAAGTTTTTGGTCTTCTTTAATATACTTTTTAGTAGAAAGTGTTCTTATTCAGAAGCAGTGAAGTCTTAACATGACTGAGATATCACCTAGAAAAAGGACTCTGCCTAGTAAAACATGCATTCCCAAGAATTCTTGTTTACTGGAACAGAAAAACATCCCCTCAGTGCCAAACACTGGTTCAGTAAACAGTGTTCAGCACCAGTATTTATAGCTGTGTTTTTAGGTTTAGTTTCATATGGACATCACCACATACAGACACCTTCCGCTACCACAATGGCATTGGCTACAAGAGCTCCCTGCACTCACACAAATCAACAGGAGGGGGACAGGGGAACACAGAAATAGTGCCAACGGTACCTGCAGGTTTCAGCCTGCTTTGAGAAACAATGCCAGTACCACTGCTTCCCTCAACATCATCCCTTCCCTCCTCTGCAAAACAGCTCTGGAATCTGTTAGCCTACTTGAACCAGATTAGGAAGAAGCCTAGGAAACATGACAAAAACCCTCAGAGGGGTCAAGAGGCTGGGGAAGGAGAGGCTGTCAAAACTCACTCTGTGGCCAGCTAGCTGCTGCTAAGTGGAGGAGTATGCACACAGTTTAAAAACAACATTGTTCCATGGGGAAGACTCCAATATATTCCTCCTAAAACAGCGTGCTAGCAAAATTAGACATTTACAGTCTCCCCTAAGTATCACTGTGGGCCAAAAAAACTTCCAACAAAAGCATGACACTGTACTTCCATGGCACAGTCACTGGTAAGCCTGAGCAGGGAAGTCTGGCAAGGAGGAGGACAAGCCCAGAGGAACACACAGTAACCAGCTAAACTGATGAGTCACAGAAGGCAGTTGATGTGCTGATGTACATCCCACCAGCAAGTGGAAGCCCACACACTTCTACAAGATGCTGTCTTCTGACACTATCACAGGAAAAAATCACCAGCCACTCCTACCCATGACAAAATAGCCTTTTAACAAGGAGAGCCAAAGCTTCCTGTGACCGGGCAAAAAGAGAAAGTTGAGTAACCTTTACCCATATTCCTAGAAGCCAGACATTTGGATGCCTCAAGCAAGCATAAGATTTTGCTTCTAATGGGATCTTTGTAAAAGAAGGCTTAAGGGAACATAACTACACAGGCAACCATTAACAGGGACATTTGTAGTGGACTTTAACGTAAGTCCATTTTCAATTAGCATTTACAGTGATCCTTTTCCTCACCATTCCTAATAAAAAGTTTGCCTAGCAATAAGGTCATTTTACAAAACCATCACCACAGTGGTTTTCATTTTCCTGCTAGTTCAGGAAAGGCACTTCTACCTTCACTTCCCCCCAATCCCTTCTCTCCAAGCAATAGGAATAGGTGAATAAGATAAAAGCATTACCAGGAAAGAAACAAGCCACATTAAGGCAATAAGCAGCCAGATATACCAGCAGATATGGATGTGCTGATTCCTGTGTACTAATTACAGTCAAATGGGGGGGGGGGGGCAAAGAATCACACAAGCTGTGCCTCCAAGCTCTGCTTTGCTAGAATTCTTTCTAACTCCACTCCAGAGACATCCTTTACCTGGATTCTCTTTCTTTCTTGCAGCAAGACCTCAGTTCTCCCCTTCAGAAAAGAAGGTCCTGTGTATCCTTAAGGAAATCTGGGACTCTACACTCTAAGTCAGCTTCAACTTTGCCTTTATCAAGCCCTCAGAAGTTACACAGTTAGAAACAGTACACCCCTATCGGCAGCAGCCTGCAGATTTGAAGTCCTGTCCTTTCCAACAGGTTGATCCTATTTAATCGCAATGAAAACGAGTCACACTTGCTACGCACCGGGCTTGAGCACAGAGATGGCAACATGACATTTCGTTTGCCTTCTTACTGATAGTAAAGTAGAAACCAAACCCCGCCCCTCCAAAAAAAACCCTCAAAACAAACAAAACCTACTAAACCTGGAACCATTACTAAAGCAAGATTCTTTATGAATAGAAAAGTTGCTCCAGGACCTTAACATTAAGGAGAGGCACACAGGGTTTCCAGCAGCCCTTCCCGGGGGAGATGCCGCCGGCAGGCGCCGGGACGGGGCTGAGCCGGCTGCGCCGCGCTCGCCGTCCCGCACGCTCCGGGCCGATGAGGCACACACGGGCTCCCGCCCAGCTCCCGAGCGCGTCACGGCCGGCGCTGCGCGGCTCCCCCGGCCTGACTCACGGCGTGGGGCGGGGGGAGCGCGCCGGGCCGGGCTGCGGGCGGCGGCCGCCGGCGGACCCCGTGCCCCGCTGCAGGTGCGCCGCGAAGTTGGGAGCAGGGCCCGGTACTCACCCAGCACTTTCTTCGCCGACACGGCCGCCGCGGTTGTGGCTCCGGCGGCGGCGCCGGGGGCCGCCTCAGCAACAGCCGCACTCGGCGCACCGGCGCTGGCGGGGCTCTTGGGAGCGGCGTCCGGGACGGCGGGCGCGGGCGGCGCGGCAGACGCGGCCGGGACGGGCGGCGCGGCGGGCGCGGGGCTGGCGGCGCTGGTCTCCGGCGCCTCGCTCATGGTGCCGGGCGGAGGTGTTGGGTGCTCGGCCGCACTCGGTCTTACTGCCCCCAAAATGGCCCCGCCGAAGTTTTAACACAGTCAGTGGGGGCCGGCGCGGCACGCGCGCTGCCTCATTAGCATTTAAAGGGGCCGCGCCGACAGCCAGCGGGTGGTGTCGGGTGCGCGTCCCGTCCCGTGGCGGCGCGAGGAAAGAATCTCCAATCTACAACTTCTTCGTGAGGGGAAGCGGAGGGGCAGGCTCTGATCTCCGCTCTCTGGTGACCAGGAACAGGGCTCAGGGAACGGCTGGAGCTGTGTCAGGGCAGGGTCAGGGTGGATATCAGGAAAAGGTTCTTCCCCCAGAAGGTGCTGGGGCACTGAACAGGGTCCCCAGGGATGGTCGCGGCCCCAAGGCTGCCAGAGCTCCAGGAGCAGTTGGACATCACTCTCAGGGATGCACAGGGTGGGATTGTCGGGAGAGGTCTCGCGCAGAGCCGGGAGTTGGACTCGATGATCCTTGTGGGTCGCTTCCAGCGCAGGGCGTATTCCATGATTCGGGGACTTGGCATTGCACGGCGTGGGTGGGCGCTCTCCAACCGCTTGTCCCTGTCTGTCCGTGGCCACACGTGCACATAGGTGTGTGTGTGTCCGTGTGTCCGAGTGTCCATGTGTCCGTGTGTGCGGTCCCTGAGGCCGCCCCGCTCGGGGCGGTGCGCGGGAGCGGCGCTGGAGGGAGATTGCGCGGGGGTGGCAGCGGGGGGATTTAGGGAGCGGGTGCTCCGTGCGAGGTAGGAGCGCGCTGCTGAGGGGCTGCGGGGTGTGTGCATTGGCGCGGTCACCCCTATTTCTTCCCACTTTTCTCCCGTCAGCACATTCATTCCCGCGGGTGTCCTCCAGTTCCCACCCTCCCAAGGCATTTCTTTTTCACCGCTGCTGTCCCGCTGCTGCCTCGTTTCGCTGCCACTGCCCGTACCTCTCTCGGCTTCTTGCCTGTGTCCTCTTCCTTTTCCCTGTCCTTCTCCCAGTTTTTGTACAGCCTCCACGAGTGTAGCTTTGGTGATGTTTCTACTCTCTTTTGCAGTTTGCACTCACCAGCACCCATCTTTATTCCACATTCTCCCCATTTAGTCCATCGTTTTCTACCAGATGCCTGAACTGGAGCATTGGGGACATGGCCTTCTCCATTTCCTCCACAGGCAAGGAAATAACGTGTTTCTGTACACACCAAGTATTTCCTTACTTCTGTGTATACCTGAACACTCAAGGGCACGGTCCTGTTTATTTTTCCCTTTATCTGCCCTCCTGATCTCCACTTCTCAACAATTCCTTGACAGTTCTTGCAGTTAAAGGGAAGGTCTTTGGAGAGCATCCTTTGCTGAACATGCCTGAGACAGCAAAGCCAGCTGCTATTACAGTTCTCACTGCATCCCTCTGTACACTTAAGAGACAAAATTTTTTTTTATCCCAATGCTGTGTTCATTACATTACTTTAAGAATATCTCACTCTGTTTCCTTTTTCATTTTTCAGGATGAAAATTTCTAAGAAGGTGCTCATTGGAATCAATTTCAAGAGGACAGTTTAATTATGTTATGGAAAATGTGTAATCAAGACACTGATGTGCACTTGATACATCAAATTTATTTTCAGTGAAGTTGTTAGTTGATTTTTTCTTCCTCAAGTTAATTTTAGAGTTTACTGAAAAAAACATTAATCAAAAAAAACCCTACAGTATACAAGCTGTGAAATATACTGTGACAGAAAATTGGCAATGTTTTCCCCTGGGTTTTTTATTTTAATGTGGAAAAAAAAATTATAGAGTGATCTTATTTTTCCTTTTCTAGCTTCCAATTTATAATACATTTCCTCTGCTTCAGTATTCAAAGTAGTTTCAAGAATTATATTGGAAGAAATCAATCCACCAACTTAAGTAACAAAAAGTTTTGCATGGGCTAAGTAATTTCTGCCTCTCTACATTCTCTGAATATTTCCCATCAACTTGTTGTAAATTACTGTTTTATAGAACTTAGAGCAATACAGAATCACAGGTTGGTGGAGATTGGCTTGTCCTTCATGTGTCTGGAAATCCAGGATTAGTTGCTCCCTACTTTTCCCATGGATCTAGGTGAGGCTGACTTCCTTCCTAAGTAAACTGGAAGCTCAGACCCCTTAAGTGTGGGGATAATTACATATTTCTTAATTAGATGATCACAATGAGCTGGTTTGCCTCCTCACTTGGTGTGCAATTATTCAACATATCATGTAGCCCTCAGACTGGATGCAGAATTATTCATTCCCTTCTTTCTCCAGAATCCTATGGGGATTAAACCAACTCCAGTGAATTTGGAGTGCTGAGAATTGGCAAAAGCATCCCATAAGATTTCTGGATCCTTTAGGTACAGCTTATTTGGTGATTTATGGATAAGAATAATTTTTTTCTATTTACAAAGTGTCTCTTCAGGGGCCTCAGGCTGAGCTGAGAAATCTGAGGGGAAAAACAGGATTATGAAGGTTTTACATGGTAGGGGATATGCAAGGTGCCTGCAGGTCTGGAGCAGGACACACTGATCCCATAAGGTAATGGAAAGACAGATTGAACTACCAGATTCTGCAATTACAAACTGTGGTGTTGATCAAAACATAAACATTTTGCAGATACAAATCAATTTCTGTAATTGTATTTCTTGTGGAAAACAAACAAACAAAAAACCCCTTTCAATAAAGAAGAAAGGTTCTGTTTCAACAATTGCAAAAACTAACATTTTAGCACAGCATTTCCAAATAACTTCATGTACCAAAATTTTTTCAAATAATATACAAATATTTGTATATATAATATATGTGTATTGTATATATAAAATATACTAATACAAAAATAATGCTGAATTCTTTTTCTTTTCCTTTACAGTATAGTGTGTAATACATATTACATTTTATATTGTCAAGAGCTATTTCTCAAAGAACACCTTGAATATTGGGATGGAGGCAGTTTTACAAAATCAACTGAACTGTTTAAAGGTTGGGGGTTTTTTGAAGACTTTGATTGAGGGGGAAAACCCCAAACCTGACACTGACTTTATTGAGAAGTATCGTGACTTCTTTAATATAAAAGGAATCAAAATGGTTTCTAGATTAAGTATCTGCAGGGTCCAGCAGTCAAATGCAAAATGCTGCTCCACCAAGCTGAATGTTTCAGAGTAAGACATAAGGGGTAGGTAAAGGATAAAAAACATTTCCCATGAAAACAGTGGGAGGTGATGTGGGACAAGGTAACAAAGTTACTGGCAGAGGAGCTGACAGTTACTGTCACTGTTGATTTCCATGGTGTTCTGCAAGCACCTCCCAGCCCCCTCTGAGAAACACCAAGGTGAGCCTGGGAAATAAAACTTCCAGTGGACAATTTATGAGAGAAGTCTGTGAAATGTGAATTCTTGCACTAGTCGAAAATTTGAAGAGAAATAAATTAACAAAATACTTCAAAATTTGTCAAAGGATCCATTTGGATATGTTAAGTGGGTGTATGGTGGTCTACATACATCTGTTCCATTGTGGAAAATGGAGAACAGTTCATCCCAAAATAACCCAGAGTGTGGCATTGACCGGGGAATTGATGGAGTGAATTCACTCTATACAGAGGATGTGTTTCAAACTTGAGGTACCCAAGAATTATTGTTCATAAACAATTTTGGATCGTTCCAGATGGAAGGATTTAAAGGACTGCCACAAAGTTTTGTGTGTTGGAAAACACAGGAAAAGCTTCTGAGTGAATGAATGCTGAGTAGCTGGCTGGCTGTGATATATGAAAAACCTGATTCCAGGCCAGAGCTGAAAGATATGAAATTGGAAAAGAAAGGTGATGATGATGATCCTGTTCCCTGTCTGCTGCTTTGTGTCCCTGCTCCTGCCAAGGCTCCTGGTGTCATCTGAAGGGTTAAGGTGACATAAGGCAAGTGCACAGGAGGTCGTTCTAGCAGAGTGTAAGGTATAGCTGGAAGGACCTGATGAAGACTATTAGCTCTCTGGAGCGCTGAATTGTGCGGTGAGAATCACACCGGCTCCCGGACCTTTGTTTATTTACCACTATAAAGAGACTGGATGCCAGCCAGCTGCTGGCTTTGTGAGGAGGCAAAGAAACAGGATGAATGTGTTTGCAAAGGGCTTTGCAAGTGGTAATTTAGGGGATAGTCACAAACAACTGTAGTACCTAAATTTCACCTCAGAAATCCCTTCCCCAGCCTCTCACGCTGACCACAACGACTCGAATAGCACAGAAACCACACACAGAACTGCACAGAATGTGTGCCTCCACTGCGGAACAAAAACGGAGACTGGCAGAGCCCCCGTCACCTCCCTGCTTGGTCAGGGCAGACAAGGTGAGCTGCGAGCAGCCACCAGAGATCTGCGGGGAGCCTTGGTGGGCGCTGGGCAGCTGCACGTCAGAGCCCAGGCAGGGGCTTGGCGTGAGCAGCTCAGCCCAGAACTGCGCACGCTGCCTTCGCCCCTCCAGCACCTTTCTTGGAAATGGCCTTTCCCTTTAATTTCATGGTTCTTTCTGAAGCCATTGCCGGGCTGTGCAATCCTTTCCAAACTGACGGTCTGTGTAGCACTACGGAAGGCGCGATGACGGGAAGGGGCAGGGCCAGGACGGACACTGGGGCCAGGTCGGCATCGCAGCGCGGTCGGCGTCAGGCAGCCGAGAGGCCACCTTTGTAAGGAGCGAGGGCCTTAGGGGTACCACACCAAAGATGGCGGCCCAGCCGGAAGCGGCTTCTGCCAGCACCCAAGATGGCGACGAAAGGCTGCAGATACGTGATGCCGCACCAAAGATGGCGTCTCACTCAGCAGTTACTTCCGCCAGTACCAAAAATGGCGGAATAACTCGGTGATCACGTGATGCCGCACTAAAGATGGTGTCTCATCCGAAAGCGACTTCTGCCAGTATCCAATGTGGTGGCACGAGCAGGAAGTCACGTGATATCAAACCAAAGAGGGCGTCTTAACAGGAAGTGACTTCTGCAGGCACCCAATGTACCGGAGTGCACCGGAAGTCACGTGACATCACACCGAAGATGGCGGTCGGCACTAGGCTTATTTGACCTTCCAAAGATGGTGGTGTTTTGCGCATGCGCTTTGGGTGGGGGAGGAAATCGCGTCCTAGAAGGAGCGCGCGCCTCACAAAGATGTCTGTTCAATTGCCTGAACCCCACCCCGCGCTTCCAGCGCGATTTTCCATGGCGTTTCCCGGTGTGGGGACACGGGCTGTGGGGCCAGCCAGCGGAGTGCGGGGACACGGGTGCGGGGACGCGGGCTGTGGGGACACGGTCTCTGTGGGGACGCGGGCTGTGGCCCAGCGGCGCCGGGAGCAGGCAGCAGGACGCAGCTCCTCTCTCGCAGGAGGTGCGAAGTGGCGGCCGGAGCTGGAGGCAGGGTTTGCCAGGCAAGGCCAGCAGGGATAATTCCCTCTGCCAGCCGCTCCCTGGGCGTGCTGGGCGGATTCCGGCTGGGGAGCTGGGAGGTGTGGGGGGGTGTTCATGTCCCCAGGAGCTGCTGAAATGGCAGCTGGCAGCAGCCTCGTGCGTCTGTGTGGAACCAGGCATAGCACTGGCAGCCGGTGCGAGCAGGGAAATGAACATCAGCAGGCTGGAAACAAGTCACAGAAATGGGTTAAAATGGGATGGACTTCTCCCAGGCATCTAAAAATAAAAATCCTTTTGGTTTTGCTTTAGGAATTCAACACTGGAGTGACTCCCTCCCTCCCAGGCAGACTATAGGCTTGGATTCTTCAGGTGGCACTTGCCAAGCACTGGAAGGGGCTTGGCTGTGCAGGGAGCAGAACATTTAAGGGCAAAGCTAAGCTAGAGATGTTCTGGTTGCAGAAAGAGACTGCAGAAAGATCCTTTTGGAAGGGACAGTGAACTTTTCCAGCTGTGCCAAAATGAGCCAGTGGGATGTGAAGATGTGGGACAGTCTGGAAGGCTCCTTGTGCCCAAAGGATCATGGCACGAGCCGCACTAAAAAGTCTGAAGTAAATCTTGGAGTACCTTTTGGTGGCCTGTTGAACTTGGAAGAGATATTGAGTGTGGAATTGCAGGGAAGCTGCCCTTGCTCCAGTGGTTGGAGGGAGAAGCAGTGGCAGCTGTTTGCTGGCAGCTGTTTGCCCACCTTCCCCTCAGTCCCCTGGAGCTCCAGGTCACCACACCACCTTTGCTTTTCCAAGGTTTTTTTTTGCTGAAGGGTTTCTAAATGAGGCTGTGGGCTTTGCTGCAGTTGGATTTTATTTCTGCTTGAGGAAGTGTCTCGTTGTAGAGTCTGTGATTTACCAGTCCCCATACCAGGTTCACTGCAGCAGAAACAGGCACATAAAGCCCAGAGCCTGGACTGGGGTGCTCCAGGCCCCTGCCAAGCACAGGGGTCATTGCTTGGTGCTGATTCTCCAGTCCTCTCTGCTCAGGCCTTGTTCTGACCTGCTCAGCCATAAATGCCATTGCAGGAGGAGCAGAATATCCCACAGCTCCTGTGGATCACTTGTTGCACTGACTTTGTGCTGCAGCCTAAGGGGCCTGAATTGCCTCCAGGCAGCCAGGATTGTTCCCAAATGCCACCCTCTGACTCCATAGCGTTGTTTTCCTCCAAGCCCAGGGGCTGTTTCAGTGGTGCTGTGTGCTCCTCTTGTCTTTGCCTGCAGTGAGCCGCTTTGTGTTGCAGCTCAGTGAAGTTGAGTTTGGTGTTTATGGTGTGGGATTTTTGTGTGTGATAAAAGTCCCTGTCAATTCCCTCTGGAATGGCTGCATCCCTGGATTGTGACTAACTCAGCTGTTCTCCTGCAGCAGTTCTCTGCTGCTCTCAGGAGAGGATGGAGCTGAGGGTCCTGAGCAAAAATGATCCATCAAAGCCAGGGCAGTGCTCACAGCCTGGATCTGTCCCTGCTTTCAGAGTTCCCGTGACTGAGGAGCAGAAACAAGGAAAACAGGCTCTGGTTCTTTGCTCCCTCCACCTCAGTCCTCACAACTTCCCCTGTGTGCTCCATGTCTCTGAGCAGCACACCTGGACAGCTGCCACCACTTCTTTACAAATAAAGGGCAAAGGTGCAGGGGGGGCTTTAGGAAGTGCCAATCCCTGATTGTGTCTCCTTGTGCTTGCTGTAGTTCTCCTGCCTGGAGAGACCTCCATGGCCTGGGGTTTGTCTAAGAAAGTGATCTTATTAAAATTGTCAAAAACAGATGTTTGTAGACATCAATTTGCTGATGGGAAACACCATTTTACTTTTGCCTTTTCCAAGTTTTTTCCAGGTGCTGCAGAGGATGTGCATTTGTATGCTCAAACTGAGCCAGGAGTCTGTGACTTCCACAGGGGACTTAATTTTCTTTTCTTCCTCTCTTTTAAGACAGGAAAAATCACCAGTTGCCCCAGCAATGCTGAAATCTTTGGTGTTTGAGCAGCCAAACCCAGCAGCTTCTGACCCTGCTGGCCTGCCCCTGCTCCTGCCCATGCTGTGAGGTAGGCCAGAGGGACACAGGGTTCCTCTTCTCCTCTCTGCTGGGTTTAAGCCCCTAGGGCTCACTGAGGCTGGGAATTGCATCCAGAGCGTGTTGAGGCTCCTGGTGCTTGGGACTGTGGTGTTTGGTGTGCAGAAAGCATCCCAGGCTGACTTGGGTCTGGACGTGCATTTACAAAGTTTCTCAGAGTGGGAAAAGGCCAGGAGGGTGCTGGGAAGGGCTTTCTCCCAGGCCTGAGCATCCTCAGAACACCTCAGGGACATTTTTAAATGTTTTTTGTCTCTCGTTTCCCAGCCTAGGGCTAAGCTGGAGAAAAGGTGGAGAGTGGCAAGCAGGAGTCCCATGTTTGGATCCACCCTTGGATTCCAGTTCTTTCTGGTGGGTCTGTGCTGCCCAAAGTACAAAAAAAGGAGATGTTGGAGTTCCTGTTTGTTCACCTGCTGAGCTTGGAAGAGACTCTGAGTGTGAAATTCCAGGGAAGCTGTGCTTGCTGTAGTGACTGGAGAGAGATACAGTGGCAGCTGTTTGCTGTGTGCTGGTTTCCCACCTTGGCTTCTGTTCCCTGGCACTCCAGGTAATCCCACACCACCTTTGCTTTCCCAATGCTTTGCTGAAGGGTTTCTGATGTGGCAGTGAGCTTTTCTGTACTCGCCATTGTCATTATAGAGCACGACACAGCACAAAGTACCACAACTCCATCAGAAGGGTGCAAGAGAGATTTATTATAGCAACATGTTGCTTTTATACTCTTGCAAGATATTTACATTTACTCAACATACACATTCACTGCCCATTGGTTATAAGAAAGAAACAAAGTTCTCAGTAGGTGAACAAGGAGCCATGTCATTCTGTGAGCCAGCTAGGGTCCGTATCTTTTAACTTTCTCTCCATCATGTCTCCATGGTGACAACCTTGGTGTCTTCCTCAGGAGAGATATGGGGCTTTCCTTATCATCAGGAAGCTTTTGCTGGCTCACAAGAACAGCACAGAGTGTCTTTCCTACAATTCCCCCTTTTTGTATTTGACGCACAAATACAGCTGCTAAGGACTTCTGCAGAGCCCTTGCAAAAATCCAAGCAGGTGGAGGATCCATTCTTCCTTCATTCACTTACAGATAACCAACTTCTACCAACTCTACAACACACACCCTCACAACCTGACACTCATATACAAACAAGGCACATAAAAACAGATCTTCAAATACCATTACAGACCTTGCAATTTCCAGATTACACATTTGTAGCAAAATGACACCTTCACCTTCAATCAAATAACTTTCTCCCACACAGAATCAGAGACCAAGTCATCTGCCTAGTCACCACTTAGAACCAAGTAGCATCCACTTAACTTTACAACTGGTTGCTGCTATTATAATGAGCAACCAACCTAGATGCTCAAAGTGTGGACTTCAGCTACTAATTCAACCCCTATGCAAAGGCAACACTTCTCCCTTAGGTACATCAAATTCCCCTATTTTGGGACTGTCGGTGCCCTGCAAAAGGAAATGGTACAAGACACATCTCTGAGTACTAACAACCTCTCTATAAGAGAATTCAAGGAAAAGAAGCAAAAGTAACATCCACTAACTTAAATTTTGGATTTTCAGCGTAAGCCTATAACTCCCTTTACTCTGTCTTAAATTACCATCTTTACCACACATTTCTTGAGGGTCCATGCTTCCAACCACCTAATAACCAATACAATTACTTACTCATTTTGCTTCCACTGTAGAACCACCCATCCTGTCCTTTTCTGTGTGCTCCAACTAAGGTTTAACACAATGGGCAGAGACCCAATGAGGGCCATTTTCTGTTAAAACACATGCATATCCTCTTCCCCATGTTACTAATTCCATTAGGCCAGTCCACTTTCCCATGATTAAATCTTTTACCCATACCTTAATACCTTAAAGTTTAGCTGGTTTGAATTCAAAGAAAAAATGATAGAGTATAGGAGACACTTGTCAGGTAAAGGATGCAGAAAGTTTAAGACATAGATGGCTTTGTCTAATCTCACTTGAGGTGACTCCGTCTGCATTCCCCTTTTTTGTTTTCGTACCTGGCGCTTTAACACGCCATGAGCACGTTCAATAATTGCTTGGCCTGTTGAAGCATGAGAGATACCAGTAGAATGACCAACACCCCAGGCACGAAAAAACACTTGCAATTTCTTTGAAACATACACCGGGCCATTATCCGTCTTTACGTGTGATGGAATGCCTAAGATGAAAAGGTGTGGCAAAAATGACTAATAACATCCCGAGCTGTTTCCCCTGCCAATGCTGAGGCAACCATGGCATGAGAAAAGGTGTAAATTGTAACGTGAACATACTTTAAACGGCCAAATGCAGGCATTTTTTTAACATCTGTTTGCCATTCTTGCAAAGGGAGTAAGCCTCTAGGATTAGTACTGTAATATTGTGAAACACAAGACATATGACAATCAGGGCAAGAAAAAATAATTGACTTTGCTTCACTATGTGATAATTTAAATTGCTGCCGTAGTGCCTGAGCACTCTGATGAAAAAATTGGTGAGACAGAGCAGCTCGTTGTAACACATTAGGCACAGTTTTTACTGCTGAGGTAGCCACAAGGGAATCCACATAGGCGTTACCTTCAACAAAGAATCCAGGTAGCGATGTATGGCTACGAATATGCATAATAAAATAAGAATGCTTTCGATTACAAATAATGGTCCACAATTTCAACAACATAACAAATAATGGTTTCTCCTTTACATTATACAACACAGCTTGATCCAAATGCTTCACTAAATTAGCAACATAAACAGAGTCAGTAAGTATATTTACAGAACTAGGAAATAAGGTAAAGGCCAAGAGTACGGCACAAAGTTCAATTAACTGAGGAGACCTTTGTTGAACCATTACTTCATATTCCCAGCGGTCATCTTTTTTCCAGGCTACAGCAGCTTTTCCAGTTCTTCCTGATCCATTTGTAAAAACTGTTGTACCTTCCACTGGCACAGAAGAGCAAAGTTGTTTCCCCTGAAAAGGAATCCTCTCAGTGAAGTTCAAAGTAGGATGAGAAGGTAAATGATATGCTATTTTACATGTAAAGGAAGATAAAGCAGATTGCTGCTCATGATTGTTTTGAAAACACCACTCAAAATACCATTGTTGTACTGGTATGACAATAGTTACAGGATCATGGCCTAAGATTTCTGCGACCTTTGATAATGATGTCTGCAAAAAGCTTATACAGACCTGGAGCTGTTTTTCGGGACCTGAAAGACAAAAATATCCACTCCAAAATGGGAAGATAAATTGCATATTTATCATTCCATTGACACAACAATCCACATGGTATTTCATCATCTCTCAAAAAAAAAATTGCACACCAACAGAAACATCTATCCTGGTAACAAATTTAGATGTTAAGGCAATTCAGCTTCTTCTACAGCCTTTTTTGCTGCAGTAGTCAAATGTCTCTCATCAGTAGAAGAAGTTATCCCTGATAGTAAGTCATACAAAGGTTGCAATTGATGATTGGTTATCCCCAAGTATGGCCTAAGCCAACCTATTGCACCAACCAATTTCTGTATGTCAACAGCGGTCTTAATGTCCAATTTTACATGTCGAGGCACAATTTATGTATTGGTAATTATCAACTGTTGATTGTGGTCACAGGGGTTGCAGGATGAAGAGACAGATGAGAATGTTGACTCCATGATTAGAAGGCTTGATTTATTATATTATGATATATATATATTACATTATAACTGTACTACAAAGAAATAGAAGGAAGAAGTTCTCAGAAGGCTAGCTAAGAATAGAATAGCAAGAATAACAAAGATCTGTGTGTTGGCAGAGAGCAAGAGCCAGCTCTCTCGTGAGTAGTCAATAAATCCAAACATCCAGAAGAGACCAATCACTGATCCACCTGTTACATTCCACAGCAGCAGATAACCATTGTTTACATTCTTTTTCTGGGGCCTCAGCTTCCCAGAAGGGAAAAATCCTAAAGAAAGGATTTTTAGTGAAAAGGATGTCTGTGACAATCAACCCCAAATATTTCCAAGGCATCTGTCATTGAACTTTCTCCAGGGCAATAACCAAACCAACTAGAGTGTACACATTGTCTAGCAGTTTGAGGACATTGGGTCTTCATATGCCCTGATTCTTCACAAGCAGAACATCTGGGTGAGGACTTCATGACTGTTGCCAAAGCAGCCATTTTATGTTCAATCAAACCAACCTTTGAGCAAGCAACTACAAGATCAGACAGCGAGGGATCTGCTGGTAAAGAATCAATAATTCCCTGCAATCATCATTACATTTTCCCATGCTAGCTGTCTGCATAAAATTTGCCTCAACTTATCATCCTCTACTTGCTTCTCAAGGGCTGCAGCAACCCTCTCCACAAACTGCAGAAAAGGTTCCTTCACCCCTTGCTGGATGGTAATATACCTTGGTTTAGGAGCTGCCATTTCCATTGTTTTAAGTAAGGTGCTCATACCCAACTGCTGGGCCTGTGCAAGAACAAGGGGGTCCCATCTTGCCTGCAAATCCAGGTTAGAGAATGATCCATTACCCAGCAAGGCATTAACTGCAGCGTGATGTGGATCATGCTGAGGTAACTGCATATTGTCCAAAGCTACTCTTTCAACCATTTGTTTCCAGGTAGCTTGAAACAGCATACTGCACTGGCTGAAACAGAATTGTAGCAAGGTGAACAATATCATAACGTGCAAGTACATCAGCATTTAGAACAGGAATCACTTGCATCACCTGTGAAGAGTTATCACCATACTGATCTACTTTTGACTGAAGGTCCTGCACACCCCTCCATGCAAAAACCTGATGGCTATCTTGTTGTCCTGAATTAGGAGCAGCTTTGAAAACAGGAAAAGCCACAGGCCCACCAGAAGCAGCAGCAGCTATCTCCATCCTTTTAGGTGGACCTATTTTCTCTAACAAATTCCAGTCTTCCACTTGAGCTGCTTTCATTCTCACGTGCTCCCAAAATTGCAAATGGTGTCAAGGAGTCACAGCCACCTGGCAGGGAGGCAGAGTCCAAGAAACAGAAGGCCTGGATCTGCTACAAGGTCTAACAGAAACAGATTTCTGCGTCTTTTTAGGTGCACTTATAACTGGCAGTTCATCGTCAGAACTATTACTAGACAAGGAAGGACACAATGTTAAAGATTGCATTTGTTCAACAAGTTTGGGGGGGTGGGGAGGCAGACGGCTCCACTGGGGGTGAAGCAGAGGTAGACGACTAGAAGGGGGGCAGAGAAGGGGTGGATGGCTCAAGGGAATATGGAGAGGAGGCAGACAACTCAAAGGAGGGCAGAGGAAGGGTGGATGGCTCAAGGGAAAGCAGCCGAACCACGGGAGGGGGGAGCAAACAGCCCAGGAGAGACAGAAGGGCCAATGACCCAGCCTGTTTTTCACGCCGCCTCTTCTGTGACTTCATTTTTGCTAGTTGCTGTGCAGGCGTAAGATACTCTGGTTTAGCACTCAGTTCAACCAACTGCCGAGCAGGTGAAGTATACACAGGTTTAACACAGTCTTTTGGAGATAAATACCGAGGAACAGTCTTAGCCTGCCGTTTCATTCTCACAATAGCAAACCCAGGGGGAAGCTCCACAGCAGCTGCAACAGCCTCCTCAGGGGGAGATTCACCAACAGGTTCAGCCTCATCTTTCTGTTCCTCTACTTCAGTTTCTTGCTCTAATTCCTCCCCTCTGTCTTGTTCTGTTTTCCATTCCTTCAGTGCCTCATACAACAGTCTCCAGGTAGTAGCCAAATCAACAACCATCTTATCCCCCTTAAATATCACTTCCCATAGTCTCTTCCCAACCTTTTTCCATGCCCAGACACTGAAGGCAGTGTTGGCATCAGCTTCAAAGTCCTGTGATTTACACCATATCAGTAAGCTATGAAGAGCATAATCAGAAGTTTGAGCATTTTTCTTTTCAGTAAAGTTTTCCACGTGGACAAAACAGTCTTTTCCTCATTTGATAAATTATTTCCCGTTATTTTTCCCAATCTCTCACCTCAAATCAGACATCTGAATTAGGTCCAAACCTCTGCAGCGTCTTTGCTGCCTTCACTCATTTTAGGGTACACTTCAATTTTTTCTCTCTTTTTCTCTTTTTTCCCTCCTTTTTTACAATCCAGTTGCAATCACGTCAGGGTCACCAGATGTTGTTATAGAGCACGACACAGCACAAAGTACCACAACTCCATCAGAAGGGTGCAAGAGAGATTTATTATAGCAACATGTTGCTTTTATACTCTTTGCAAGATATTTACATTTACTCAACATACACATTCACTGCCCATTGGTTATAAGAAAGAAACAAAGTTCTCAGTAGGTGAACAAGGAGCCATGTCATTCTGTGAGCCAGCTAGGGTCCGTATCTTTTAACTTTCTCTCCATCATGTCTCCATGGTGACAACCTTGGTGTCTTCCTCAGGAGAGATATGGGGCTTTCCTTATCATCAGGAAGCTTTTGCTGGCTCACAAGAACAGCACAGAGTGTCTTTCCTACAATTCCCCCTTTTTGTATTTGACGCACAAATACAGCTGCTAAGGACTTCTGCAGAGCCCTTGCAAAAATCCAAGCAGGTGGAGGATCCATTCTTCCTTCATTCACTTACAGATAACCAACTTCTACCAACTCTACAACACACACCCTCACAACCTAACACTCATATACAAACAAGGCACATAAAAACAGATCTTCAAATACCATTACAGACCTTGCAATTTCCAGATTACACATTTGTAGCAAAATGACACCTTCACCTTCAATCAAATAACTTTCTCCCACAGAGAATCAGAGACCAAGTCATCTGCCTAGTCACCACTTAGAACCAAGTAGCATCCACTTAACTTTACAACTGGTTGCTGCTATTATAATGAGCAACCAACCTAGATGCTCAAAGTGTGGACTTCAGCTACTAATTCAACCCCTATGCAAAGGCAACACTTCTCCCTTAGGTACATCAAATTCCCCTATTTTGGGACTGTGATTGCCCTGCAAAAGGAAATGGTACAAGACACATCTCTGAGTACTAACAACCTCTCTATAAGAGAATTCAAGGAAAAGAAGCAAAAGTAACATCCACTAACTTAAATTTTGGATTTTCAGCGTAAGCCTATAACTCCCTTTACTCTGTCTTAAATTACCATCTTTACCACACACATTTCTTGAGGGTCCATGCTTCCAACCACCTAATAACCAATACAATTACTTACTCATTTTGCTTCCACTGTAGAACCACCCATCCTGTCCTTTTCTGTGTGCTCCAACTAAGGTTTAACACAATGGGCAGAGACCCAATGAGGGCCATTTTCTGTTAAAACACATGCATATCCTCTTCCCCATGTTACTAATTCCATTAGGCCAGTCCACTTTCCCATGATTAAATCTTTTACCCATACCTTAATACCTTAAAGTTTAGCTGGTTTGAATTCAAAGAAAAAATGATAGAGTATAGGAGACACTTGTCAGGTAAAGGATGCAGAAAGTTTAAGACATAGATGGCTTTGTCTAATCTCACTTGAGGTGACTCCGTCTGCATTCCCCTTTTTTTGTTTTATTACCTGGGCGCTTTAACACGCCATGAGCACGTTCAATAATTGCTTGGCCTGTTGAAGCATGAGAGATACCAGTAGAATGACCAACCGCCCCCAGGCACGAAAAACACTTGCAATTTCTTTGAAACATACACGGGCCATTATCCGTCTTTACGTGTGATGGAATGCCTAAGATGAAAAGGTGTGGCAAAATGACTAATAACATCGAGCTGTTTCCCCTGCCAATGCTGAGGCAACCATGGCATGAGAAAAGGTGTAAATTGTAACGTGAACATACTTTAAACGGCCAAATGCAGGCATTTTTTTAACATCTGTTTGCCATTCTTGCAAAGGGAGTAAGCCTCTAGGATTAGTACTGTAATATTGTGAAACACAAGACATATGACAATCAGGGCAAGAAAAAATAATTGACTTTGCTTCACTATGTGATAATTTAAATTGCTGCCGTAGTGCCTGAGCACTCTGATGAAAAAATTGGTGAGACAGAGCAGCTCGTTGTAACACATTAGGCACAGTTTTTACTGCTGAGGTAGCCACAAGGGAATCCACATAGGCGTTACCTTCAACAAAGAATCCAGGTAGCGATGTATGGCTACGAATATGCATAATAAAATAAGAATGCTTTCGATTACAAATAATGGTCCACAATTTCAACAACATAACAAATAATGGTTTCTCCTTTACATTTATACAACACAGCTTGATCCAAATGCTTCACTAAATTAGCAACATAAACAGAGTCAGTAAGTATATTTACAGAACTAGGAAATAAGGTAAAAGGCCAAGAGTACGGCACAAAGTTCAATTAACTGAGGAGACCTTTGTTGAACCATTACTTCATATTCCCAGCGGTCATCTTTTTCCAGGCTACAGCAGCTTTTCCAGTTCTTCCTGATCCATTTGTAAAAACTGTTGTACCTTCCACTGGCACAGAAGAGCAAAGTTGTTTCCCTGAAAAGGAATCCTCTCAGTGAAGTTCAAAGTAGGATGAGAAGGTAAATGATATGCTATTTTACATGTAAAGGAAGATAAAGCAGATTGCTGCTCATGATTGTTTTGAAAACACCACTCAAAATACCATTGTTGTACTGGTATGACAATAGTTACAGGATCATGGCCTAAGATTTCTGCGACCTTTGATAATGATGTCTGCAAAAAGCTTATACAGACCTGGAGCTGTTTTTCGGGACCTGAAAGACAAAAATATCCACTCCAAAATGGGAAGATAAATTGCATATTTATCATTCCATTGACACAACAATCCGCATGGTATTTCATCATCTCTCAAAAAAAAAATTGCACACCAACAGAAACATCTATCCTGGTAACAAATTTAGATGTTAAGGCAATTCAGCTTCTTCTACAGCCTTTTTTTGCTGCAGTAGTCAAATGTCTCTCATCAGTAGAAGAAGTTATCCCTGATAGTAAGTCATACAAAGGTTGCAATTGATGATTGGTTATCCCCAAGTATGGCCTAAGCCAACCTATTGCACCAACCAATTTCTGTATGTCAACAGCGGTCTTAATGTCCAATTTTACATGTCGAGGCACAATTTATGTATTGGTAATTATCAACTGTTGATTGTGGTCACAGGGGTTGCAGGATGAAGAGACAGATGAGAATGTTGACTCCATGATTAGAAGGCTTGATTTATTATATTATGATATATATATATTACATTATAACTGTACTACAAAGAAATAGAAGGAAGAAGTTCTCAGAAGGCTAGCTAAGAATAGAATAGCAAGAATAACAAAGATCTGTGTGTTGGCAGAGAGCAAGAGCCAGCTCTCTCGTGAGTAGTCAATAAATCCAAACATCCAGAAGAGACCAATCACTGATCCACCTGTTACATTCCACAGCAGCAGATAACCATTGTTTACATTCTTTTTCTGGGGCCTCAGCTTCCCAGAAGGGAAAAATCCTAAAGAAAGGATTTTTAGTGAAAAGGATGTCTGTGACAATCAACCCCAAATATTTCCAAGGCATCTGTCATTGAACTTTCTCCAGGGCAATAACCAAACCAACTAGAGTGTACACATTGTCTAGCAGTTTGAGGACATTGGGTCTTCATATGCCCTGATTCTTCACAAGCAAGAACATCTGGGTGAGGACTTCATGACTCTTGCCAAAGCAGCCATTTTATATTCAATCAAACCAACCTTTGAGCAAGCAACTACAAGATCAGACAGCGAGGGATCTGCTGGTAAAGAATCAATAATTCCCTGCAATCATCATTACATTTTCCCATGCTAGCTGTCTGCATAAAATTTGCCTCAACTTATCATCCTCTACTTGCTTCTCAAGGGCTGCAGCAACCCTCTCCACAAACTGCAGAAAAGGTTCCTTCACCCCTTGCTGGATGGTAATATACCTTGGTTTAGGAGCTGCCATTTCCATTGTTTTAAGTAAGGTGCTCATACCCAACTGCTGGGCCTGTGCAAGAACAAGGGGGTCCCATCTTGCCTGCAAATCCAGGTTAGAGAATGATCCATTACCCAGCAAGGCATTAACTGCAGCGTGATGTGGATCATGCTGAGGTAACTGCATATTGTCCAAAGCTACTCTTTCAACCATTTGTTTCCAGGTAGCTTGAAACAGCATACTGCACTGGCTGAAACAGAATTGTAGCAAGGTGAACAATATCATAACGTGCAAGTACATCAGCATTTAGAACAGGAATCACTTGCATCACCTGTGAAGAGTTATCACCATACTGATCTACTTTTGACTGAAGGTCCTGCACACCCCTCCATGCAAAAACCTGATGGCTATCTTGTTGTCCTGAATTAGGAGCAGCTTTGAAAACAGGAAAAGCCACAGGCCCACCAGAAGCAGCAGCAGCTATCTCCATCCTTTTAGGTGGACCTATTTTCTCTAACAAATTCCAGTCTTCCACTTGAGCTGCTTTCATTCTCACGTGCTCCCAAAATTGCAAATGGTGTCAAGGAGTCACAGCCACCTGGATGGGGGGAGGCAGAGTCCAAGAAACAGAAGGCCTGGATCTGCTACAAGGTCTAACAGAAACAGATTTCTGCGTCTTTTTAGGTGCACTTATAACTGGCAGTTCATCGTCAGAACTATTACTAGACAAGGAAGGACACAATGTTAAAGATTGCATTTGTTCAACAAGTTTGGGGGGGTGGGGAGGCAGACGGCTCCACTGGGGGTGAAGCAGAGGTAGACGACTAGAAGGGGGGCAGAGAAGGGGTGGATGGCTCAAGGGAATATGGAGAGGAGGCAGACAACTCAAAGGAGGGCAGAGGAAGGGTGGATGGCTCAAGGGAAAGCAGCCGAACCACGGGAGGGGGGAGCAAACAGCCCAGGGAGAGACAGAAGGGCCAATGACCCAGCCTGTTTTTCACTTCGCCTCTTCTGTGACTTCATTTTTGCTAGTTGCTGTGCAGGCGTAAGATACTCTGGTTTAGCACTCAGTTCAACCAACTGCCGAGCAGGTGAAGTATACACAGGTTTAACACAGTCTTTTGGAGATAAATACCGAGGAACAGTCTTAGCCTGCCGTTTGATTCTCACAATAGCAAACCCAGGGGGAAGCTCCACAGCAGCTGCAACAGCCTCCTCAGGGGGAGATTCACCAACAGGTTCAGCCTCATCTTTCTGTTCCTCTACTTCAGTTTCTTGCTCTAATTCCTCCCCTCTGTCTTGTTCTGTTTTCCATTCCTTCAGTGCCTCATACAACAGTCTCCAGGTAGTAGCCAAATCAACAACCATCTTATCCCCCTTAAATATCACTTCCCATAGTCTCTTCCCAACCTTTTTCCATGCCCAGACACTGAAGGCAGTGTTGGCATCAGCTTCAAAGTCCTGTGATTTACACCATATCAGTAAGCTATGAAGAGCATAATCAGAAGTTTGAGCATTTTTTCTTTTCAGTAAAGTTTTCCACGTGGACAAAACAGTCTTTTCCTCATTTGATAAATTATTTCCCGTTATTTTTCCCAATCTCTCACCTCAAATCAGACATCTGAATTAGGTCCAAACCTCTGCAGCGTCTTTGCTGCCTTCACTCATTTTTAGGGTACACTTCAATTTTTTCTCTCTTTTTCTCTTTTTTCCCTCCTTTTTTACAATCCAGTTGCAATCACGTCAGGGTCACCAGATGTTGTTATAGAGCACGACACAGCACAAAGTACCACAACTCCATCAGAAGGGTGCAAGAGAGATTTATTATAGCAACATGTTGCTTTTATACTCTTGCAAGATATTTACATTTACTCAACATACACATTCACTGCCCATTGGTTATAAGAAAGAAACAAAGTTCTCAGTAGGTGAACAAGGAGCCATGTCATTCTGTGAGCCAGCTAGGGTCCGTATCTTTTAACTTTCTCTCCATCATGTCTCCATGGTGACAACCTTGGTGTCTTCCTCAGGAGAGATACGGGGCTTTTCTTATCATCAGGAAGCTTTTGCTGGCTCACAAGAACAGCACAGAGTGTCTTTCCTACACCCCATTTATATGGAGGATCCGTTTCAGAAAATGTCTCAGTGTCTGGATGGATTCTAAAGTCCCCCTGCCAAGTTAATTGCAGTGAAAAAAAGGGAAAAGAAGCCCAGAGCCTGGACTGGGATGCTCCAGGTCCCTGCCAAGCACAGGGGTCATTGCTTGGTGCTGATTCTCCAGTCCTCTCTGCTCAGGCCTTGTTCTGACCCGCTCAGCCATAAATGCCATTGCAGGAGGAGCAGAATATCCCACAGCTCCTGTGGATCACTTGTTGCACTGACTTTGTGCTGCAGCCTGAGCCATGTGTCCTAAGTGTTAGGTTTGAATAAATGCAAATTTTCTAGGATTGTGTGTTTGGAGTTGCTGGTTTAGGGATGGCAAGGTCTGGATTTGGATTTGTGGGGACTCTCACCGAGCACTCCTTGTGTCAGTTTTAGGTCTGAACTGGTGGGAATTGTTGGAGGAAGGAAAAGGGAATTGAAATGCACAGATCCATTCCTGGAGAAAGAATCAGGATGAGAGAAAAGAGGGTGTGGAACTGCTGGGAGCTCCTGGAGAGAGGAAGGGATCCAAGGATTGTAAATAAAAGCTGTGGAACAAAGCCTGAAAGGGGGCAGGGGAAGGAGGGAAAGAATCCCTGCTCCAGGAATCCAGCAGGGGCCAGGAGAGGATCATTTTCCATCCACCAACTCCTGGTAAAATCCTAGTAATGAAGGTCAGAGGGAGTTTTCTGTTTGCTATTAGGTTTGGAATGAAAGGAATGAATATTCTAGAGGGGAATATTCACCTGTTAAAATTCTGTTGGATAAAGAAAATGAGGGAGGAAGCAGCTGGGGAATAAACAGATTGATTTTTGGTGGATTCAGGGGAAGATGTGGCAAGGGGCTCTTAGGTAAAATACACTTCACGGTTACCACCAGGAAGAGCCCCAACTGCACTTGTTTCCAAGCTCTGACATTCCACAGGGGTGACCAGTGGTTAGCACATCCTTTTCTTATTGCTTGGATGCCCAGTGCTTTGTTGGGAAGAGATAATACTAGGGAATGAACAAATCCAGGGATGTAGCTGTTGTCATTATATTGCAAGGGTTCCACATTGCTAGATTTTCATACCTCCCTGATGTTTCTTGTAGGCAGCTCCTCTAGGCACTGACTCTTCCTTGTCCTCACAGCAGCCAACTGACTCCAGTTCCCCTCAACCAACCAAGCTACTCTTTTATAACACTCTTCTCATTGGCTTCAGGTGTGGCCTGTTAAAATCAGGCCTGCTCCTAATCCTTAATAATTGGCTCAGCTGCAACTCTTTAGGGGGTAAGATTATATTCTATACTACCTTTATTTACTTATGGTCTTTCCCCCTACATGTAACTCCTGCTAAAAAAGTCTTTGAGGCCCAGGTTTTGATATTCACAGTAAGGTTTTATTGATTGGGTGGAAAGATTCAGATTTGCTGGGGTTCCTGTGTTCACTTCCAGCTGCTTCTCCTCATGAGATCTGGGAATAAGGTTTCCCAGTTCCAGTGGCCCAAATAGGAAATGCACCAACTCCAAAGAGTGGGATTCTGGATATGCTTCCTTAGTTTAGCCTGGAAAGAGAAAGGAAACACAGTTTAACTCTACCCTGAGTGTGTCCTCTTTTCTGTCACATGGAGGGAGTGTTGCAGACTGATGAGAAGAGTACGTGGTGTAGGGCTTAGGAATCATTCCTTTTTATTTTGCGTCCATTTCTAATTCCCGATGAATTTCAGGAGGGGTGGAATCCCCTCTCTGTTAAATCAGTGCCTTTGAAGATGATTTGAACAGACACACAAACCTTGCCTTATTTTGGAAGTCTTAGTGAGGAGAGGCCAAGGTTAGTTGCTTCTGCCTCTTGCAGGGTTGAGAATCCCACCAGTTCCATAAATGAAAACAACAGGATTGGTGTTTTGAGGGTCCCTTGGTAAATTGCTGACAAGGAAAAGTCCCACCAAGGTCTTGTCTGTGGCACCTGGAGCTGCCCTGGCCACAGAAAGGCTCCAAATCCACTGGTATTTGAAGTGAACTGTGGCAGAATGGAGGAGCAAACACTTGGCATTGATTTACTGCAAGAACTGGGTTTCGGCAGCAGCAATCAGCAGAGCTGTGGTGAGAAACCTCTCCAGTGTGTGCTTCTATGCAGCTCCTGCTTCTGCCCTGGGCTCCTGGCATTGCTGCCATGGGAGACAGGCTCCTTACTCTTACTGAAATGCAAAGCACTGGAAATGCCAGAGATGAAACGTTAGTGTGGAGTGGGAAGTGGGAAACAACTGCTCACAGCAGGGTGACCCAGTGAACGGGCACTGCCCAGGGACTCACAGGGAGGAACATGGCAAGGCCCCACCACGGAGTCCCAGCTCTACTCCACCCTCAACCCTGGGCTCTTGCCAGATCAGCTGCTCCTTCTGATCCTGAGCAGACGCAAATTATTCCTATTTGCTTCTCAAGGAAAAGGCTGAGCTTGGTGTCCTGCAATAAGCAAAGCTGAAGGGTTTGTCCACCAAGAGAAATGGTGATTTACAGAGCAAAGCAGAGTGGTACTCCACACAAGGGATTTGGGATGGTCCCAGTCCATAATCTTTCTGTTCATTTTCTTTTGGATGCTGCAGCCTACTGTCCTGAGGGAGCTGCTCCTTTCCATTTCCATTTAATTTTCTGTGTTTCATTAATTCTCTGTGGAAATCTGCTTTTAATGAAAAGGCCCAGGAGGATATTTATGACGTCCCACAGGTGTGTGCTCAGACCAAGGATTGTTCTGGCTGGCAGAAGCTGCACCAATCTCCCAGGAATCTCAGTCTGGATTTGTCTTTTCTCCCAGTTCTCCTTGGTTTGGGGGTGCAGTGCAGCCCTGCCCTGTGTATCTCCTAGAAGAGTTTTGGGGTTAAAAATGGGGGGGTATTTTGCAATACATCTCTAGAACTCAATTAAAAATAATAAAACCGTATCAATGTGGTTTGGGCTGGTTCATTTGCATTGGTTAATTAAAGCAAATCATTGAGAAGGGGTTTGAGCAGCCCTTGGTTGGAGCTGGCAGCTCTTCCTCATTGTCTCTTCATTCTCTGAATTATTTCTTAAGCAGTTACTGCAATCAAGATACACAGTGAGGAGAAACAACACGGATGCCCTGCTGGATTGGGAAATCCCCATCTCCTCAGTCAGAGGGGTTGAGGGGATGGGCAGCTGAGCCTCAGGCTGGGATTTGGCAGTGGGAATTCAGTGAGGTGGGGAGAGGGGACATCCCCCAAAACTGTTTAAAGCCAATTCTGCTGGGTTTGGGTGCCCCCACCCCCCAAAATGATCCTGGTTAAAGGGAACTTGAGGAAGCAGTGGGATGTGCTGGGGGGCTGTGCTGGAATCCCCAAACCCTGGGCAGGGACGGTGAGCAGTGCCAGAGACACAGGAACACTATGGAAGGGGGGCTTCCATATTTCCAGCCAGGAATGCTGGGCAGTGCCAGGTCCACAGGAACACTATGGGAGGGCTCTGCTGGGATCCCCAAATTCCAGCCAGTAATGCTGGGCACTGCCAGCTCTTTGGGACACTACCTGATCCGAAGAGTTTTCCCTTTTCTATCGTGCTCAGTACCTGGCACTTCATTGGAGTCCCACAGGCCAAAAATCCCATGGGAGCAGCTGGAATCACAGCCGATCACACAGAAGCCGTTTCAGGATTGGAAATTATCTGTTGCACAGATTTATTTTTCCCAATGGGTTTTTAATTTAAAGCAGAACACTGCCCGTGCCCCGACTCCCTGTCTCCTGACCCCATACCCTTTATTTTTGGGCTTTCTCCACGAGAATTATCTGCCTAGGCTGGATAAAAAGTTCAAAACAAATTCCCCCAGCTCTGCGGGGCCCGGCGGGGTCTGGGGTGTCCCGGAGCCCCGGCGGGATCGCAGCCGGAGCAGGAGCGGCAGCGCCGGGCTCGGCCCCAGCCCCCATCCCGGAGCGGCTCCTCCCGCCCGCGGCGAGCCCGGTGCCCATCCCAGAGGCAATCCGGCCCCGGGACCCCCCGCGGACACGGGCAGGACCCGGACCCGAAGGCCCGGTCCCAGGGCCGGTCGCAGTCTCGGTTCGGCCCGGGTGTGAGGGGCGGGGCTGTGAACGATGGGCCCGGCCCGGTCCCGGGCAGGTCGGGGTCCCTGAGGCGGGGCCAGGGTGGGGCCGGGCCCGGCTCTGGCGCGCGAGGCCCCAGGGCGGCTGCGCGGGGTGAGGCCGAGGTCATTTAATGCCCGGAAATTGCTTCGGCCGCCATTGGCTCACCCCGAGCACAGTGCGGGCGGGAGCTCCCTGTGCGGGCATCGCAGGTGAAGCGCTGGGGCTTCGGCATCCCCTCCTGCCCCCTCCTCTACCCCTCCTTCCTTCTCCCCATATTCCTTTTCTCTCTCTCCCCCTTTCTCCCTCTTCCCTTTCACCCCAAAACCTTTCCCTCCTTTGTCCCCAAACCCGACCCCTTCGCTCCTTCCTCTCCTGTCCCTACCTCGCTATCCCCTTCTATGCCCCTCTCCCCCTCCTCTGTTCACCCTCCCTCTTCTCCCTGTGAAAAATGCCATAGACTTATGTTAAAATTTTGGAAATTTAATAGTAGTGAAAATAGTAAAAAAATTAGGACACTAAGAGTTTGGACCATCAAAGTTAGGACAATAAAAGACAATAAAAAGCAAAGAATTACAGACCTCCGGGTGCTTTGCTCTGTCCCAAAGCATGTTTTGCTAACAAATTATTAACCCTTAAAAGCAACAGTCTATTGCATATTCATATATCTCATACATAATTAAAACATTACTTTCAAGCTAAGGGTGTTTCTGCTTAATGTCAGCTCCCCCCCTCATCTTGTAAATTAATCGTCTAGGTGCCTCGAAGTCTCGGCTATCCCGATAAGGAGGCAATAATTCTCTTGAAATTTTGGTGTATTGTTACTCTTATGTCTGTGTGAAGAATTTCTCGATTATCTTACCCATTCATTGAGCTAGTTACAAAAAGTATCTTACATCACATAGTTTCTATTTTAATATTATGCTATAGCCTAAAAACTATATTTACCACACTACTTTAAAAAGATCGATTGATACAACATAACTTTGGAACACAACACATAGTATTCCTTTTAATATTTGTGAACAGCCAATCATATAATAAGCATATTTCACACCCCCACCTGGCCTTTCCCTTCCCCTCCCGCTTCCCTGCTCACCCCGACTCCCCTCTCTATCTCTCCTCACTCTCCCCATCTCTCCCCTCTCCCCATCCTTCCCTCTCCCTCTTTCCCGCAGCCGCGGGGTGCTGGAGAATAAAGCCCAGAGGGCTGGAGTCCCTCACACGGGGCCGGACCCGCTCGGCGGGTCTGTAGTGCTGTTCACCCACAGCGCCGGCACTCCGGCTCCCACACAGCACACTGGGGGGCACCCCAATCCCACCACCCCCTGGGACCCCCTCCTCCCGCAGGAGAGGGCCCTCTCCAACCCCCCCTCCCATCCAGGACACCTCCTAAGGAGGGGGTCCTCCCTAACCCACTCCCATCTCCTCCGGAGGAGGGGGTCCCCCCTAACCTACCCAACAGCCCCTCCCAGGACCCCCTCTGGAGGAGGCCTGCGGCGGGACCGGTGCTCGGAGCGCTGCGCGGGGCTCGAGGCGCTGAGACCCGGCCGGCACCGGGATCCGGGCCCCGAGATCTTGGTCCGGCTCCTGCCGGTGTCTGCTGGGGGACCCCGGGCGGAGCCGCTTCTCCCTCGGCGGGCGGGGTGCGGGATTTGGGCTGGGCTGAGGACCGGGATCGCCGCGGGCGGGAGGAGCCGCTCCGGGACGGGCGCTGGGGCCGGGTCCGGACTGCGCCCGGTGTGGGCCCGGGACCCCGCCGGGGCTCGGTCCTGCTCCAGCCGCTCATCCGACACCTGCCGGGTGAGACTCGATGCTCTCCCTCCTCTCCCCCACTTTCTCTGTGGCTCGCACTCCCCGATGGAAAAACCCGTGGGTTTAAAAAGCCAGAGAAAACTGTTTGCTCTTTATTTCCGGAGCACAGGAGATTCTGAGTTGGAAAGAGCCACGAGGATCATCAAGCCAAACGGTGATGAGTTACTGATCCATGTGGGGGTTGAATTCAGAATCTTGGCCTTGTCAGCACCCTGCTACAAGCACCTGAGCCAATCTCAGGCTCATGGGGAATGTCCTGCCTGGGATGGGGATGGCTGCTGCTAGCTAGGGAATTCCTATGCAAACGTAGCTCCTTCTTTCCTGCTAATGCTGCTTTACACACCAGCCCCTAGACTGGCTCTAGAGCAGAACTGGCTGGTGCCTGACATGACAGCACAAAACTCTTCCAATAACCCTGGTTTCCTGCCCTTTCCAGGATTTACCCAACAGCTGTAAAGGTGCTCATTCCGCGTCCCTTTCCAGGGAGAAATGAGCAGGCTAAGTCTTGAGGGATCACTTGGTTCATGGCCAAAGTTCTTCTGGAGAGTGCCAGGGCTGGTCCCAGCTGCAGAGGGGCGTTTCCTGCACGTGAGTGTTCACAGCCCAAAATCACTGCAGGTGCTGAGGCTGGCGCCACTTTCCTGGCCCAGAGCTGCATGGAGGCCTTGGTGACTCCCACTCCCTGCCAGGAACATTGCTTGGTGTTTCCTCAGTGTGTCCCAGCTGGCTGGGAATGTGGGGCAGGAGGAGGCCGGGAGCCCCAGGAAGGGAACCAGCCCCTTGTGTCCTCGGTACCTGCAGGGGAGGAGCTGTGCCTGCAGTGTCCTGCCTGTGCCACACACACACCCCGGGGATGGGCCCTGGGATGGACGCGGATAAAGAGCTGCCCACGGCTCCTCAGCCAGGGGCTGCTCTGAACAGGCACCTGGAGATGCTTCAGCCCGGACAGACCCCCTGACACCCCAAAATTATCCCGAGGAGCAGCTGGCATTACCTGGGAATGTCAGCACGGGGTGTTTGCGGAGGGGCTCAGACAGCAATTCCCAGTGCCAACCTCCCGGAGCTCCTGCACATCCTCAGGTATGTCTCAGCACCCCAAACCCTTCCCTTCCATCAGCAGTGTTCCCTTGATGTCCACTACTGATCAACTAGTTTTACCTCAAAACGTTCCTTCTTTCACCTAGAGATTACCTAAAGGTTTACCCCCAATTTTCCTTTTTCTGTCCACTACAGATTATCTCATTTTTCCCTCGAGATGTTAATTCTCTGCCCTACAGATTATTGCAAGTTTTACCCCCAATATTTTCCCTACCTGTCCACCACTAGTTGTTGCCTGTTCACCTCAGCATATTAATTCTCCATCCTGGAGAAAATATCACTTTCTACACCCAAAATTTTCATTATGTGTCTACAAGTGATTACCTCTGTTTTCATTCTCTTCCCTGGGGATTATTTCACTTTTCCCCTCCAGGTTTTCCCTGTCTGTCCACTTCTGCTTCCCTCATTTTTTACAAGCAAGTGTTAATTCTCTACTCTGGACATTACCTCACTATTTCCCCCCAATATTTTCCCTACCTGCCCAGTTCTGTTTACCTCCTTTTTACCTCAAAATATGCATTTTTTGCTCTACAGGGTAACTCAGATTTTATAACCAAAATATCCATTTTGTACCCTATATACTAACTAGATTTTAAAACCAAACCCACACAAGTTATGTTTGCCTTATCCCCAAGATGTTAATTCTGCTCCCTACCCATCACATCAGAGTTTTTCTCAAAAACATTTATTGTTCTGACATATTATCTCAGGGTTTACCTGTCACCTGCATGTCCACTCCCAATCATCTCCTTTTACCTCAATATGTTCGTTCTCTGCCCTACAGATTTTCCCAAGTTTTACCCCCCAAAATTTCCTTGCCTGCGCCCAGTGCCTGCCTCAGTTTGTCAGTGTTCACTCTCTCCCCAGAGATTTACTCAAGTTTTACCCCCAAAATTTTCTTTACCTATCTACAACATATTACCTCATTATTAACTAAAAATATTCATTGTCAACATTTAGATTATTTCAAACTTAGCCCCCAAAATTCCCCTACCTATCCACTATGGATTCCCTCATTTTTTACTTCAATACTGATTTTCTACCATGTAGCTTTTCTCAGTATTTATCCCCCAATTTTCCATCTGCCTACTACTGATGACCTCATTTTTACCTCAAAATGTTCATTCTCTGCCCTACAGATAATTTCTTATTATTTTTACCTCCCAAAATTTCACTACCTGCCCATAACTGATTTCCTCATGTTACCTTACTCTGTTTGTGCTCTCCCCTAGAGATTACCTCAGATTTAACCCCCAAATTTTTCTTACACAGCTGCTACTCATGACCTCATTTTTGCCTCAAAGTGTTCGTTCTCTGCTCTAGAGATCTGGTCAGGCTGTGACTCCAAAATTTTCCCCACCTGTCCACTTCTGAGTACCTCATTTCTACCCCAAAACATTCATTCTGTCACTTACAGATTACATCAAGTTTTACCCCCAAAATTTTCCTTCCTGTAAAATACTGACTCCTTCTCTTCCCTAAACATCACCTCAGCTTTTCCTCAAAATTATCCCCATACTTAGTCCCTGTAGATGAACTCAGGTCTTCCCCCAACTCTGCCATGAATTACCTCCAGTTTGCCTCCAAAGTGTTCCCTCTGTTTCCCAGAGGTGCCCTGATGACACCAGGGAGGTCCCTTTGCCTTTCTCCTGCCCCTCTCCAGACCAAGGTTGCTCCTCTGCTTGCTCTCTCTGCCCTTGTTCCACACAGAGGGGCATAGAAGGGGAAAGGTTTCAGAAAACTTTTCTGCTATTAATTAATAATTATTTCCAATTCCCCAGTGAGAAGAACATGAACTCACAGTCATCAAGGCCTGACAGTTCCCTGCAGTGAGAGCTCAGCACATGTCCACAGAGGCAAGTCCAGCATCTGAAAGAAAGAAAGAAAGAAGAAAAAGGTGATTTATTCTGTTTCAAAGTTATTTCAAGTTCTCAAACCCAGACCAACCGTTGCTCTTGATTTTGGCTGGGTAAATCCTGAGCAGTGGGCACAAGTCATGTCAGTCATGATGATGTGAGTTATGCTTTCTGGGGGAAATCTGCTGATTTCCAAATTTTACTTCCTACCCCATGCCTTATCTGCATAGGAGAAAACCTCTTCCATGAAAGGATTTTGATCCATCTAATCCCATCTGCCCAGGCTGCTCCATGAGGATGTTGCCAGGCTGGGGCAGCACAGGCAGATGCAGCTCTCAGCACTCTCTGCTCCAAACACAACTCTGGACTCCTTTGCAAGCAGCTTCTGCCATGAGGTTTTCTCCAGGAGAAATCAAGGAATTGCTCATGGCAGAGTGTAGATGAAGTCACAATAGAAATAAAGGATAAATATTCCTGTAAGAGCCCTTGGAATCTGCTGGGCTGAATTGGGAAGGGGACATTCATTCCCTGCATTGCAAATGCACAACAACCTCACACACCAAGCACAGACTGTCAGCTGGGGTCTGACAGCACCACTCTGACAAACCTCCTTGTCCTTCTCCCTTTCCGTGACTTCTGCCTTCAGACTGAAGCTGACAAGCCCAAAAGCTCTGTCTGGTCACCCAGGAACAAAAGGATCTTTGCATGGATGAGGCACATTCGCAGCAAACACTTCCAACATGGCATAGAGGCACCTCTGGGGCTTGTGTTGGGGCTGGCAAGGGCTGCAGGAGGACACAGCCCCCAGCTGGGGTGGCAGTGGCAGCACCAAATTCCCATGGTTTGATGGCACAACAGGGAGACAAAGGCTAGCAATGCCCATGGGAGCTGCAGGTTTAATTCTGCTCCCTGTGCTGCCACATCCCAGCAGGAAATCTCCAGCGGAGACAGAAAATCCCAGGATGCACAAAATGCAGCATCTGTGCCCCTGATCCTGCTGAAACTTAGTGTGTGGGGCCAAACCCCTCCCAATAAACACTGAGCTGCCCTGGATCAGTCCCAGACACTGCCCTAGTCCTCACCTCCCACCTGCTCCTGGGGCTGCCACCACATTCCTGACAAGGTGACAAAGGCCCCTCTGGACAGGGCTCTCTCTGTGTCCCAGGTGTTGGGGACTGCAGGGACCAGGGCAAGGACAGACTGAAACCAGGACAGATCCCTCTGCATTTGGGGCACTCTGGGGACAAATGGGGGCTCACCCCACACCACGGGCAGCACCTGGGGCCTCCAGTACAGGCCAGCTGTTCTGGAGCCTGTTGGGTTTGGCTGCTCAAACGCCAAAGCTTTTGGCAAAGATGGGATGAGTTAAGTCTTTTTCCTGTCCTGAAAGAGAAGAGAAAATGGAAATTAAGTCCACTGTGAAAAGCAAAGGCTCCTGGCTTTCCCGCTTCTGTTCTGTTTGCTCACTATAGGGTTTTACCCATAAAAAATGAGAGGTGGCACCAAATACAAGTGCCCTTTTTCAATATAATTTTCCCTACATTTTTTTCATATACAAAAAGGATGCCCATTTTTTCTTATTGCATTATTTGCCTAATTTTAACAGAACCATTTTCATTCCAGGCCCTGTTTCTGAGTTATTCCATGCTTTGCCATTGGACTTTGGACAAAGGAGGGGGAGGATCTGTTCCACATGTGTGTCATCCAATGCTCAGCTCAGCTCCAGTGCTTTCCTTGGGAAAGGATGTACTGGAATAAAAACAATAATCCTGGCCCACATGGTACCTGCCCATGGGAGGTCACTACTGTGTTCCTGGCAGAAGGAGACCTGGTGGCAGCTGTACTTCAATACTTGGCTGTGTTGCAGCAACATGGAAGGGCTGCACTTGAGCCTTCCCTCCTTTCCTGTTCTGGGAGCAGGAGCATTGGTGTATGCAGGTGGGTTTGCCCAGAAGCTGTGTGTGAGAAGAGAGGACATTTGTCAAGGTCCAACCATGATAAAGATCCTTCTCATATCAACAGCAAAATCAAAGATTTTGAGGAATGATTGATTTTTGAATGAATGAATGAATGAATGAATGAATGAATGAATGATTTTTGCCTGGCTCAATACCCATCTGACCCTTTACAGGACACTGATAGTTATAATATTACCTGCAGTTTCCTGGAGCCATGAAACAGCCAATACCTGCTGGGTTTTATTCCCTGACAGCACATTTGGAAAGAAACAAACTGCAGGATACTCTTGTCCAAGCAAGCAGTTGCTTTCCTTCCCCTGAGAGAGCTTTGAGGTGCTTCTTGGAGTCATCCTGCTAATCTGGGCTGCAGGTAATGCCACAAAAAGGTAATTGACTCTCAAGATGCATTTTGCCCCCTTTTGTATAGACCTGTTTAAAATGAAACATTGGGAGGGTTCTGGGGGGTTGTTTTCCAAACAAAAGCTTTCCTTCAAAATAAATACACAAACAAACCCAAAATTACTTGTTTTCAAAATGCTGAAATGCAATACTTAAGGGCTGACTTTTCAGAATTGTCTTCTCATTTCTTTGTCCATTATTTCTTCCCAATTATGGTCTGAGCTGACTATTCCACAAGTGTTATGTTTCTCAGTTAATTATCTTTCTCAGTTAATTCATCCCCAAAGCCTTCTCTGAGGGTCCCTTGTCAAAACTTGTAGCTCTTAAGTGAATTGAGTACACCAAAGGTATTTACTCCAGGGCCAACGAAGAAGCCATTCAGTCAGAGCCAGTAGATGGCAGTGAAAGATAGGGAATACGGAAAAAAATCCAACCTGTAACTGGGAAACAGCCGGTGGGTTCTCCTTTCACTGCAGAGACTTCCCCAAGCTGGTGCCATGCGCTGTTTCCATGCACAAAGGAATGGTTTCTTGGAAAGCCCTTTTTGTTTTGTTTCATGCCTGTTTCCTGGGGGCTTTGGGCACATAGGAAACACCAGCACTTCTGCCCAGTAAATTCATATTTTCACTATTTGACCCCACAAAGAAGATTCCCCAAAGAGGAGTTGCAAGCACAGCACCCAATCCACAGGCAGGATCACACACGAGCTGCTGGAGGTCAACTCCTCAGCAGAAACTGTTGGGGGTGATCCAGAAGCTGCACAACAACTGATGGAGAAAGGGAAGAGTGGAATGAGCTAAGGAACTGAGCACTTACTCATCCCCAGTAATGTCTGGGCAGCATTTGGATTAATAAATTGAATTGTACAGAGAAAATCATCCTGGGACCTTGAGCCAGTGTGGTGGTCGAAGCCCAAACTGTGCACTTTGATACAAAGCCAAACTTTCGGGAGCAGAACTCTGATCCACCTCTCACCTCATAAATGCCCTCTGATTATCACATGTAGCATCATGCTCCAACCGTTGCATAGATCATAGTTTTATAAAGTGCAAGGAAAATTATCACAATTATTATATAATAAACAGAGAATCAATATAGTTACTGCAATTAAAATATATTAGAAGTCTAAATATATCCTGTTGATCCTTTTCCTCTCCTTTTCACAACCATCACCACTTGAGAGCCTCAGAAAAATTTGCAGGGGAAAGTCAACAAGTTCCACTCCCTTGGAGCTTAGAGCTGAGCTAACTTCAAACTCGAATAAAATCACTCAATTTTCTTTTAAGGCTGAGAAATCTGATAAAACCCTGTAACTGGGCCAATCAAGAAGCTCTTGGATGGCAAGGAAAGTCTCAGTCATGGCAGCTCTTTAAGCCACTCACTGGCAACCATCAGTCACACAGTTCTGTGCCCATCCCAGACTCAGTAAAAATCTAATATCTGCTGCCCATGTGATGTCTGACCAGCACTTTGCATTGTGCTCGTTTAAAACATGAATTGCAGTGTGTAAAGCAGGAATGCACTGGCATAGCCAGACATATATTTAATACCAGCAGTGTCTTGTCTCCTGTCACCAGGTTGTGTTTGTTCTCTGCTGGGGATGTGGCTTTGTTTGCCAGGTGCTTTCTGAAGTTTGGGGATCAGCAGGGCTCTGGAGGAGTGTTAAAAGTGAATACCAGGCTAAGGTGTGGATTACAGGAGATCCTTGTGGGGCTGGGCTTGAGGTTTGCATTTGAACTGGATCTGCCTGAGGTTAAGTGACAGTGCAGGAACAAGGGCTGCGGCTGAATGGCAAATCCTACCCTGAAGGTTGTGTAAGTGCCTGGACAGCTGCAGGGAAATATCAAAGCCATTGGGTTTTGGTCTCCATTTCTGTACATTTATGTTTGTGTTATGTACAGACAGAGCCATTCAAGCCTTCTCTGGAGGCAAAGTCAGTTTTGTGGTCCCATCATAAGGTGCAAGGGCCTTATTGACTCGTTCCTGACTTGGGAAGTGCAATGAGGAGGGCAAGGAGCGGAGATGGAATGGAAAGGTGGAAGAGAGAGCCCAGCAGGTCTGTGTTTCCTCATCTTGCTGTCCCTGAGGAGGATGGCATCTGCTTCCCTCTGGCACAATCCTCCAGGAGGTGGCTCCCAAGCTCTCCCTCAAGTACAGAGAGGCATACCTGGACTTCTCATGCTACAGCAGGGGCAGGGGCCTTGGCTGTGGCTGCTCAGGTGCCCGCAGGAAATGTCTTGTTAGCATCTGAATATTGTAAATGCTTCATTTTCTTATGAGCTTTAGTGAATAATAACAAAAGCACATTTCCTTATGAGCACTTTAGTGTTTATCTACCCTACAGATGTGGCTGATGAGGTGGAAAGGAAAAGCAAAACCAAACCCAAACCCAGCTGAAAACAAAGCACTCTCAGTCAGTGGAAAACATTTTCAGAATTGTACTTGTGTGTTCTGGTCCTGTGGCCAATTTTCCCACCTCATCTCAGAGTCCAAAAAGCGCAGCTACAGTTAAAGCAGAGTTGTGCCTGACGCAAGCAGCTTGGAGCAGTGCCTGCTCTCAGCGGGGATGGGTGGGTGGCAGTGCCACAGGGCCACAGATCACTCTTAGCACTGTGCAGGACAGGACTATAACCTGCTCTCCAAGATTACTTTGAGGGAAATAATCTCTCAAGGCTTTTCCTACTACATGCAAAAGGTAAACAACCAAAAATGATGAACTCTATCAGAAATGTTACAAGCCCACCTCATCATCCAGGAATGAACACAATCATTAAGTTAGGCAAGGAATTTTTTAACATGTCACAGGAGAGGGGACAGTTGGTACTAAATCCAATTAGCAGAATGATTTAATTCAGCAATTTAGATACCACATAATCACTTAAGCTTGCAGTATGTAACTAAAATGTATCTTTACTAAAATTTTAAAATAATAAATGGACAATCCATATCAAAATTTGGATGGAATGTGTAACTGAGGCAAGATAATCTCAGTTCTTCAAAGTGCCATTTGGGGAACTTACCATCAACTTAAATGCACATGGTATATTGTATTTACTTAAATGTGTCTTACCCTTAAAGATGCTTAACAAGTCAAAAGAAATATTCTCTGAAGTTGGTGATGTGAGCTATATTGTTTGTAACATGAATAATACAGAATTAATTCATTCATGTGAGAGTCGTGAGATCAAAGCTGCTGATGTTTCTGACTCTCCTTCCTCTCTGTCTTTGCTGCCCAGCAAGGCTTCCCTGCAGTGTAATGGAGTTCTCTGTGCCTGAACTGGTTCTGTCCCACTGACCCCCTGAGAGTGGCAGTGCACAGTGTGCTGATGTGGCTTTGTTCATATCAGCATTAAATTCCTGCGTGGCATCTGCTGTGACAAGAGACAGACCTGCTTGAGAAACCACAGGTACCAACCCACCTTGGAGAGTCTTGCATGGGGGTGAGTTCAGTACAGGGGAACTGTCTGAGGCACTCCATCCTCGGGCTCTCCACCCTCACCATGTGTGGGAGGCACTTTCTAATTATTTTCTGATACCAATACAGAAAAAGCATCACAATGGCCTTACATAACTACCTGGTCTCTTCACTGCCACTGAATTTCAGGAGCTTGCAAAATATCTTCTCTGTGATTGGCCCTTTCCTTGTTTCACCTTCTATCCCATTGCAAGCACAAGTTTTGGGTTCCCCTCCCCTCCACAGACTGGGCCATCCGGCTGTCTAAGTAATCAGTTCCAAAGCTTTGCCCCCAGCCTCCACTCTGCAGCACCTTCCTTGCCTTACATCAACAGATTCCTGATGTAAGGCAAGGAAGGTCTTGCCCCAGCAGCTCAGAAGCCCCAGTTCTTACTGGTCTCTGGGGAAGTTGTTTGGGGTCACTGCCAGTCCTGGCCATGCTGCTCAGAGCAGCCCCAGTGGGGCAGGGATCTCTGCAGGAGCGTGTGCCAAGTGCTGGCCCCACACTGGACACTCAGCATGGCCACCCAGAGGTGTGCCCTGACCCTGCAGCTCCTGGCTTATCCACAGGAGTCAGGCACTAGTTACCCTGGCAAGGATTTAAAAATATAACAAAAATCAAGACAAACCAACCAAACAACCAATCAAAAAAAAAAAAAAAACCCACAAAAGAAAAAAAAAGGAGTGGTACAATCTTGCCGTTTAACGGGGACTTTCAATATCAAAAAACCAAGGTGCTGCCACTGCAGTTTCCTGAGACCCCAAAATGCATCTCTGGGAGCCACTGGCAAGTAACACCACAGGGGGGCTGTCCCTCTGTCTTTGCTGACCTGTCTCAGCAAGTGGTACCTCTCTGTCCCAAGCTGGGATGTCAAAAGCTGCTGCTGTTCAAAGCCACGTTGTGCAGGCAGCCCACAGGTCTCCATGCAGGCAGCCAGAGGGGAATGAGCCTATGGCAGTGCTCAGAAACACTCAGCACCTTGGTCCCAAGGTTTGCAGTTCATTCTTTGGCAGATTCCTGCAAGCTCAGCTGATTGCCAGATGAGTTCTGGACAAGATGGAATAAAAGCATCTCTGTCTGTGAACTGGAAGGAGGTCAGCAGGTCCTGCAATCACAAAGCAGTCTCTAGGTTGTGGAAAACAGGTAACATAGAGAATGGAGAACATGAAGGAAGGGATGAACTGGTCTATCTCCAGCAAGGAAAAGGCAGTACTTACAATTCACTGGCTGCTCTGCACATTGAGTAAATAGAAAAAAAGCCCAAAGTAAATCCAAACAACCAAACCACAAAAAACTCCCAAACCAGACAATTTACCTTCAAGAGTGGCTGTGGATTAGGCGCTGAGTGTTCTCTAATTTGGTGAGCAATGCAGGTTCTTACTCAGACCCAGTAGCAGACCAGCACTGTGAATATCACTGGCTCCCCTGGCCTGATACTGTTTATGTCCTAAACTCTCAGCAGAGTTTCATCTTGACAAAATCAATCCAAGGTCCACAGATTCCTTCCCAGGTAGCACTATCCATGGTATGTTGTCCTGTCATTTCCCTTGCCATGAGAATGAACACGAATTTGTTCAAGACATTTTGGAAATACCCCCCATATCCTATTCTCCCCCAAATGGTGATTGTCCAGGCCCAGGGGAGAAGCAAACTGGTCTAAAGGAAGCCAATAGAATAAACCTCCAAAAGTGATGAATTTTTCTAGGGAATAGAGGTGGGTCTCATTCTTCAGCAAATCTGTGATTTGAGTGGAGTGCACAAAGAAAGAAGGCACAGAGAGAGAGCAGCTGCAGTGGTGGGAAAGTGGCCCACAAGAGCTACTTTGCCAATTGTACCTCAGTGTGGCAATACCACATCTTGCTGGTGGTTTCCAAGAATGGCCAGAACACATATTTGTATTCCCAGAGCACAAGGAACTCCTTAAGGATTGCTTCCATGCCAGCTGGTCTGACACACAGATATATGGAGGAACACTGTTAAATGTGTATGCTCAGAAATACGCACCTGGGAAGTGCAGCCTGCCCTGCATTAGGAGCCCTCTAATCATGGGTAAAAGAGAGCAATTCACTGCCAGAGTGTGATGGGGGAGTGCTGGTTTGCAAATCAAAAGCAAAGGGCTCTGAATTCACACTAACCCAGAACACAGTTCCAATTTGATATGGAGTCGGTTTCATGATGAGGACAGTCACATATTGGAGCAGTTTGCCCACAGCAGCTGTGCAACCTGTCTCCTGGGAGGTTGTCAGCAACATTCAGCAACCTGTCCCAAGTTCAGTGCTGAGCCAGAGATGGGACTGAAGACATTTGGAAGCCCTTCCTCCCTGACTGATCCTGTGCTAATCCCCTTTTCAGCACAGCCATTCAGAAATTGAGGGGCTCTTCCTGTATTATTTAGGCATTTTTTGGGCACAAGGACTGCTCCATGAGCTGATGAAGCACAAGAACAGTAACCATTTCCTACTCTCACCTATCCAACTGCCACAGCAAGGCTTGGGCTCCTGCAGCCGGACAGACAGCCCTGCCAGGGCATATAAATACAAGGGAGAACCATTTGGGATTATCTCCTGATAAGAGTCTGTTCTTTGGCTGATTTGATAACCAGAAATTGGCACTTGCATCTGCCTGGAGTTGTGTGGTATTACAGCTTCAGTGGACACCTACTTTCTCAAAGCTTCAAAACATTTGCTGCTATTTCTAATTCTAATTAATTCTAACAAATGCTGCTATTTGCTATTTGTCAAAGCTTTCAGCTCCTTAAAATTCTATCAGTGCTGTTTGCCAGTTTTTATCAAGCCTCCCTCCTTGGTTTGGTTTCTCCTCATGGTGCTGCTGAGAAATGGTGGAATGCAGGTACAGCCCCAGGCCATGCCAGCTACATCTTCACTGCTTTTCAGTGCCAAAGGGTCCCTTAGGTAAGTACAAATTCTGCTTGATGCCCCTTGATGCTCAGTCACACTAAGCAAAGTTTGTCCCTGCTCACAGCTATGCTGTAAATATGTTGCCTCATGACAACTGCAGTTCATAAGGTTTCAGGCCAGCCCTCTGCAAATGGTAACCTCAAAGGGACAGCAGCCACAGATGTATCACTGCAGCATAAATAAATTCATACAGAAAAAGCCTTCCCTAGAAGAGAAAGATCAAGCATTCAAATGTTTCTCCCAGCGCATGGAAATGAAGTTTAAGATCTACATTAAAAACCAGTTGATGAAAACAGTTCAACTTTTTCATTTAGTACTAATGCAGTGTTTGTCCTGATAATATCATGAAGCACCACCACTTTAAACAGGTGAGGTTTCACGGATCTCTCCACTCTTGGAAGTGTCTACATCCTAACACCATGCCCAGTGCAAAGCTAAACTCTTGCTATTTACCGGGATTTAAAAGGGACTCACAAAGCTCCAGCTGCATGTAGCACCCCACTGCAAAACCTACTTGCATTTGCCACGTTTTATCTCTGCCAGGGCAGTCAGATTTCAGTGTTTTCTGCATACAGATTGTAGAAGTGTCTATCACCATAGTGCTTCACAACTGATCTGGTGTTTTACCTTGCAGGCTTGGAGATTTCATGTGTCAAGATGATCCAGCTGAAGTAGCAAGTGACCTGAATGTTCAAAGAGTTCTTGCCAATGTCCCTCATAAAACCTGAAGTAAACTGCTATGAAATAAATGAACATTTAATCACGTACTGACTAGAGTAATAAAAAGTGGGAGGATACCTGTGTGTCTTGCCGAGGGATTCCTGTTCAGACTTGTAGATTTATTACAAGCTTAAGTAGAAGGGTGGCAGTTCATTATTTATTGATTATTTAATAAGTTAGGATCACAGAAGTGTGAAACACCTGCAAAAGCACCTTCCAGAGTTCTGACTGGTGTCCTTGCCCTCAGGGACAGCCCACTGCCCACCAGGACCCCCAGGCCCTTCTCCTCAGAGCTGCTCTCCAGCAGGTGACCCTCAGCCTATCCTGGTGCCTGGGGTTATTCTTCCCCAGGTGCAGGACCCTGCATTTCCTTTTCTGGATTTCAGACAGCTCCTCTGGCCTTCCCTCCACCCTGCTGAGGTCCCTGGGAAGGGCTGTGCAGCCCCAGGGGGATTGGCTGCTCCTCCCAGCTCTGTGCTATCACTGAGCCCCCACAAGGCACTGATGAATATATTAAACAATTAATCCTAGGGGACACCACTGGTAACAGGCCTCCAAACAGATCCTGTGCCAGTGTTTATGGACCTCTGAGATCTGCTGTTCAGTGGGTGTTGATGGGGGAGATGGAAGAAAACCTTCAGCCAGCTGTCACAAACAGCACTGCATTAATCACTGCCAGTCAACAAGAAAACTCAAAGGCAGAAAATATTCAGATATTTTATTTAAGAAGAAATAAAAAGCTTAGCTGCTCACCCATGCTATCTGAGGATTGACAACACCACAGAAAGCAGCATTACAGTGGACTCTGTAACCCATAAAAGACAGTTTCCTCTTCTTCCATGAAGATTTTGCTGGAATGTTTTGCCAGGAATTCCTGTGCATGTCACCTCCCTTTTTTGTAAATGGCACAATGTCACCCATGTCACACTCCTGCTTGTGGCTCTTTCACACAATGCAGGTTTTGTCACTATGAATTGCAATGAAAGGCACAGATTATTTGTGCTTTGACACACATTGAAATAGTAAAAGGTGCATTCTGTGTATTTAAGAGATTAACAGACTTTATTGTTTTCTAAAATATTTTACAATACAGAGACCCAAACCACTAATTCCTGACAATTTTAGCAACTGTCCTGTGGATGAACAAATACGTTGGTAAGTTTTTGTTGACAGACATATACATACATCCACCTTCTAAGCTTGCACATTTGGATTCACTGAAAATGATGACTAAATATATCTATAAGCTCAAAAAATGACAGGGTCCAAAATTACCAACAGTGTTTTATAGTTACCTCAAAAAAGATTTGTTAATTATTTGTTCATTACAGTGTAGCTTCCTAACATGGCATATCTACTTACCTGATACTTAGTTTTAACACAAATCTGCTGTAGTTTTACAACCCAGTTTTCAATGTCACAATTGCATATTTGATACGATTACAGCTGGCCAAGTTGTAACTGCAAACAAATGTAGATTTTACAGTGTTCTGCTACAACAATCCATGTTTGGACTAAAGCTAGTTTATACTTTGACTCATTAATTTATCCACAAATACTGATTTTGAGTATATTAGTGTATTTACTGTACTTCTGAAAAATCTTATCACAGAATACTTTGTCTATGGTGCAGTAATGAATATGGCAGGAAAGCAGATTTAAATATACCTATAATTTAAACTCTTATAATAGCCTAAATCTTATTGACACCAAAAGGCTTGATAACTAATAGCCATGCTCTTCATATTTTGGAATATCAAATTATATGTACATATACACAACATAGATAGGCTATTAATAAAAGCATTTAGTCTATTTTACAGTCTTCTCTGTTCAAGATAATCAGCCTTCACAGATTTAACATTTCAAATCACCCAAAAATCATTAGCAGTTAAAAGGAGATTTTTTTTCCCCTGCAAACATGTGCTGGAAATAGCCACTCTTCTGGGGCTTATGCATAATTCATATCTCTCTTGAATGCCACTTATGATCTAGATGGAAAACTCTTAGTTCAAGTGTCAACCCACATAAAAAACATTTGTAATAGAATCCCAACCCACGACACCTGCAGATATCTCTGCTACAAATAACCGTCTGTAACAGGTATTTATTAAATACAGTATTTTGTTTTACAACTCCATTTACAACTTCAAGCCATGCTGACAACACAGAAAGATTACTACAACATGGAAAAAGCTTTCATTCAGTCAAGTGGTAACTAAATCTATGTCATAATTTAAGTATTAATTGATAAAGCATAAAAAAGGTGCTTAACTACATAGCATTTAAATAAAAAAATACTGCATCTTTCAGACATTATCATAGTTAATTCTTTATTTGTTTTTATCAATTTTTAAAATTCAAGTTGCAAGTTACTGAAGGTCACTTAAAATAACTGATTAAACAAAAGTGAGCGTAAGCCACATACCTGGGGTAGGATGAGGCATAAGCATAGAAAATGCAAAAATGTTTAGGATCCACAATAACAGACCATGTGGGAAGAAAAAGTTTAAAAAGTATTTTTCCTATCATACTATTTTTTCAGCCTTACTCCTTTCCTTTGCATTGGGTACAAGTTGTGAGAACAATGTCAAGCTTTTGTCTTTCATTCAGCCTTATTTGGGTGTCAAGCTCTCACCTTTTCATTAAAATATATACACTCTATACATCCATTCAGTTTCCTCTCACTTCACCTAAATACACTGTACAGGCCTACAGAGCTCTTGTGACACTTCTGTGTTTATTTTGTCCTTTGTCACTGGATTGGTTCCACATAGTTTGCTGGGTATAAACCAACTTGCCCATTGTCCAGGCGTCCTTTGCACCAGCCCTGCTCATCCTCATTCTCTATTTTGGTTAACTCATCCCCTGAAGAAAAGAAGGAAAATTTTCCCCAACTCAGTGAAAGTCAAATAAATGTTTCATTAGGCTTATTGTCTTAAGGTTTTAAGGGAAACATGGAAGAAAATGCTACAAAGATTAAATAGCTCAGAATTTGTTTGCTAACTTCCAGACTATCCGTTCAGACTTCATGAACTATAAGATAACTTCATTTTGACTGCAATGCACATCTGATATTCCACATCCTCAGGGAATACTTTGACTTTTGAGAGCCTGCAGACTCCAAGATGCTCCATAGGAGCAAAGGAAGCTCCACCTCAGCCAGGCAAAAAAGGCCACATTGAGTAACAATTATTTCCTCTCGTGCAACTAAATTGTGTCAAATGTTTTCCCTAGATAAAACTGATGTGTGTTTTATCTTAGCAATAGGAAATAGATGATGAAGATATTAATCACTTATTATAGTCTCAAATAGAAGAGAGCCTTGGTGTCATTTAGGAGAATATAAACTAGCCTACGGAATGTAATTTTTTTGGCAGAAATAGACAAGCTTCATATTAAATCTTCTCAAGATACTTATCTTTATAGCTTTTCTCTTCCATAAAAAGGTTAAAGTTTCATCTCTAGTTTTTATCAGACAACTAATAAATACCCATTGTGAACAAGTGTTTGGCATTTCAGACTCTATTTGGTTTATGGAAATATGTTACAACTTTTCCACTTTTTCTAGTGCTGCAGAATGGGAGTGTACAATTTCCAACCTTCCATGAAGTGTGTGTTAATAAAGAGTGGAAACAAAGAGTACTCAAATTTCACATTTCAGTGACGGTATGGCCTAACAAATGCATTTGTATCAAAGCTTGGGCTTGGAAACTTGATGATCCTGGAGGTCTAAGAAAATACTAACACTTTTAAGTGTCATCTGCACAGCAGTTACAATGAAACCACTGTGATGATAAAACCAGAACACACAATAACATATTCTGACAACATTGCAGGGACAACCTTTACTGTCACTATTCTCAGCCACTGAAGGCCACAGGAGGGCGAGACAGACATATTGTAAATAATTATGTCCCATCCTCTTACATGCTTATAAAACCTCTCATAGGATATGAATAAAGTTATTCTTGCTCTTTGGAAGCCTCCCACAGCTGTTTGCCAAGAGAAAAAACACAACAAAAAGCACCAGATGTAAAGGTACTCCACTAAAAAAAACGAATTTCATGTATTAAAGTGAATTTAATGGACACTCTGCAGAGCATACGTCCTGGTTTGAAAAGGAAGTGAGTTTTTTTGAGATGTTTTGTTCAAACCAATAGGTGCTCAGATTTGAATATTGGCACCTGGTGTGGCCACTGAGGACATGGATGCGCCTCTGAGCACACAGGGGTTAAAAGCAGAGAACTCCCAGGGGGAAGCTCTCGTGGGTTCCCTCGGTGAAAGAGGTCGGAGCTCCCCTGCCATGCAGCCGGGTGTGAGGTAGGCCGGGGTCCTGGGCAGAGAGGGGAGGTGAAGGCCCCCGCAGGATGGAAGGGTGCTCGGGAGGAGCACCGAGAGGCATCGGGCAGCCACCACCCCCACCTCAGGAGAGAGAGAGCTGGTGTCTGTGCCACCTTGAAATTTGATAGCAGGCTGGCCAAGGAGAGGAAGGTGGGGGGTGCAGTGAGAAGGTGCCCGGCAGGGCAGTGTGGGAGTTCTGGACAGGCAGAGCCTGAGATTTTTAACCCTGTTCTTGGATGATGGAAACCTTACAAATGCTGATCCTCCTGGAGTTGAATGAGAAGAGAGATAGAGATAAGAGGAAATGGGCCACGAGAGAAGTTGAAAAGAAATCTAGGTGGGAGGAGATGATGGAGTGGATTTGGCTGGATGTTTCTTGTATAGCCATGGACAGAACCATTTTTCCTGTGACACAGAGACCACATTTAGGGGGAGGCAATGGCTTGGAGCCAAGAGAATGCAGTGATGTTATGTGAAGGAGTGCGTGAATAGAGACGACAGGTGAGGAGGGTGGTGGTGGTGCTCTCCGTCTTCAGGGAAGAAGATGATCTCTGTTCTCGAGACCCCTCGGCCCCAGGGGGTGAAATTTGGAGGGGAAAGGTGTCCTGAAAGTGAGAGACTGTGCTTTTCTTTGGAACTGGGCAAAGCATCCTTAAAAGGGGAGCCCTAGAAGCAGCTCTGGTCCATGCGCAGTGGTGAGAGCACTGGGCATGGAAGGAAGATGTCATGATGGCAAATGATCTCCAGGCAAGGCCACGTGTGACAGGAAACACAAGAGTTTTCAACTGTGTTTCCAGGGGAAGCCTATGGCACAAGGGGGACTCCTCTCTCCTTGATTATCTAAAGGGTGGTGATGGACTGAGAGTTGGTGATCTGAGGGGTGGATGTATTGGAAATTTGGGGGTGGGGAGGAATGTTTCTGGAAGGTTTTAATTCTAAGTTCTGTGCGTGTTTCTTTTTATACATAGTTGTAGGTTAATAAAGTTTTTCTTCTTTATTCTTAAGTTGGAGCCTGCTTTGCTCTATTCCTGGTCACATCTCACAGCAGACACCAAGGAGCATATATCTTCATGGGGACACTGGCATTGCTCCAGCATCAAATCGTGACAGCATATATATTCTGTAACATGTATTTAGAAGCATTTTGTAGGTAAATTCTTTGAATACCCAAGGAAATCCTATCTGAGAATATCCATGTACATTTGAACAAATCCTTAAAATGTATTAATCCTCTGTTGACAGCTGCTTAGGAGCCTAGGGATATCTACAGAGGAACACAGGATTGAGTACATTTTAAATTGGCTCCCACCTGACCTAGTGAGTTCGTTTCCTTAGTTTTTCATATGTTCAATGTAAAGCTAGTCACACTAACACTTCTGCCTAATAACTAAGTAGCCACCCTATTAATTCAGCATCTCTAAGGGAATTAATGGTCTAGCATATCAACCTTTTCCTACAATTGTATCAATGACATCATTTGGTGTTGTAATATTATTTAATGCTCTTCCTTCAAAGTACTGAACTCTTTTTAAGTGAAGTCTGCATATATCTTCACAGTTCCTACCTCCTCTGCTTTATTTCCACAGACCTCACACAATGAGAGCCACTTGGTTCAGTGGTTTGATGCAAGTGACACAGCTGGTACTCCACCTAACTTTGTATTTAACCATTACAACTGTGTATATAAACCATTATATCTATGTATATAAACACTGCATGGTTTTGCCAAGGAGAGACTCATTACTGTAAACCCTTGCTGCTTCACAGATACCAGAGATATATTTCAAGAGGATTAGCATGCTTCCATCCCCAGCTGAGAAAAACGGAGCAGGTAAAGTTTACAGAATGAAAAGTAACTTTTGGCTTGTGTGCATTCCACAGAAGTCCCAGATGTTTTGTTACAACTGAACTTCTGTCAGGGCACAATATAGCAAAGATCATGGACAAGTAACCCATTCCTCCACTCTGGAAGCCTACAATACTTGTCTACAAAGAAGAAAAGTCAGATGTTCAGTGGTTTTACTAAAAAAAGGAAAGTGGTAAGTTAAAGGCACAGCACGACCACCTGAGCTGGGGGGTGTTTTGGTTCAGAAAGCACAAACTGCATTTAGAATATGACACACTATTCTGAGCAGCCCCTTCATCAGCAGAACAGACATCCTGCAGTTCCCTGATTAGCTACAACATGGACTGGTTTCCTAACTGTAACCCCTAACATCCACCTAAGAACCACAGCAGGTGGTATAGAAGAAGCACTAACTTTAAGTAACCTTAGTTGAAAGGGAGGCAGACAAAAGCTTTCTGGAGTTTCTTTTCAACACTTGAATCCTGTTTTTCTATTACAATTAATCTGGTAATTACAGGAGATGGGAATAAATGACAAGCAAATAGGAAAAGAGACAAACTCAAAGAGTGTCTATCTCTCTCATTTGCACAAAGTGAAGTTCTGCTTGCTTTTGCTAAACTACTCCTGCAATCTTGTTCTTGAATTCCTGGTTAGAAAATGTCTCCTGCAATTCTGGGCAAGACAGCTGAACAATTGGGTTGAAAGTCATGAACGGGGGGGGGAGATTTCAGCTGAAGGAAGCAGCACCTGTGGTGTGCAGCCATCACACCCTGATGTCACCTTCCCGTGTGTGGAAACAGTGTGTGATGGGTCTCTCCCATCAGCTGCATCTATTCTGTTCTCTCCTGTAACAGTGGGGGGAAAAAAGGGTTTAGGGCTCAAGAGAGATACAACACCTTAAGAAGGAAGAGGTGTACTAAGTGTACCCTAATACAACACAAGACTGAAAAAACCCAGGTAAAGATAACCGCTGTGCTTAACAGATACTGAAGAGGTGCGAACAGAGACAGTTTAATAAGTATCTGTCCACGGCTAGATTTTCAACCCTAAAAAGTTAGCAGAGCAGAAAGTTGGATGCTAAAAATTGGATGCTTTCCATTTAAACAGAGAAGGTATCAGTTGACTTGATACAAGAACAGCTGCTGTGGTATTTTCCTTTAAAAAACAACTCTGTAGGGTTGGCATTTCCAGACAGCTAAAAGCAGCAGCTGTTACTGTCACCAAGGAAGAAAAGGGAGAGAGAGGATTTTCAGTTCTGCAGGTAATTTTGTTTCACTTAGGATAGGAAGAAAGGAGCATCTCAGAGGCAAACCAACACATTTCAAAGAGCTTAGGAGTCAGTGCTGCCAAACAGGGGAGACCAAAGAGCACTGTTACAAGGGATGATGGTTAGATAGGATCCTGCATGTGGAATTGCACATCCAGAGAATCCAGAGAAAATGAAAGGTGAAGAAAGAAAAAAATCACCTGCCTTTCTCCTTTTTGCTAAATATTTTAAAGTGAACATTGCAAACTTACCAGCCTTAAAGCTGAGCTCGTCTTGCTCTTGGCCCTCATAGTCATAGAGTGCACGTACTCTCACCTCCATGGCAGGAGGGGTGTCTTCATCAAAGGGATTGGTGTCTCCATTTGCATCAGTGGAGGAGAAGGGGTTGTTGGACTCTTCATCAGACCAATCTGTAGGGTAGCTTTGGTTTTTCTCATAGCTGCTAACACTGAAAATCAAATTTGAAATTATTATTTTCCACTTTTAAAATAGGAGACTAGAAATACCATTAAGACACCCCTAAATATGATTAAACTCCACTCTAAAGCCCAGCTTTGAAACTTTCTTTCTGGTATCTTCTCATCTATCTTTAACTTACAATGCCTCATTAAAAAATAAAAACATTCTTGCAAAGCATTTAAAAAGTTAGAAAAAGGAAAAACTAACACACGTCAATCTCCCCACAAACTCAAATGACTTCTCTCTCAAAAAATCCACATAATCCATGGGATTATTTACTCTGGAAAGGTAAAAGGGATGCCACAGTCAATGAGAGGGATTATCTAGTTTAGGTAAGACATTTAAATTGCTTTGCAGAACCTTCCTCCCAAACCACTGTGCACCTCTACCACAGCTTCCAACACTTTTTCTACATTGTAACCCACCAATAAAAAACTTGATTATACTGCAACAACTTGATCATTTAAAGGGAAGTTCACTGTTCAGCATGCACATGCCAGTTAAGAGAGTGGAATATCCCTAGAGTGTACACTGAAGCAACAGGCAGCTGCTCGAGAAGGTCCTAAACAAAAAAGAAAGCATCTTAAAAGCAGATTTATTCAGTGAGAAGACACAGAGCAGTAAAGCTCCAGAAGCACTTTCACTAGAAAAACACATCAGTTTTAACATTTTATAGGACTGGGAAAGGAAGGAAAAAAAGCAACAGCAGTTCTGTTAGTAACTGCCAATAACCACAGTAGTTTGAAACCAAAGATCAAGCAACAGATATGGCATCTGTTAGGAAAGACAAGTTAGGTTACAGTGTTGCTTACACAACTGCTTAAAAACTCATCATGCACTGACCAGCGTAGTATTATAGAAACCAAAAGTAGAAAACCCTGGATAGAGAAAGTGCAAATGTGAAAACAATTAAAAAACAACATTTCACCAACTTTTTGATCTTATTGTCCTCCTTTTCACTGACAGTACTCCCAGTATCTTCTTCATCTTCAAAGGGATTGTAACTTGATTGTACTGACTGCACTGTGTTACTCTGGACACTAAGACTGCTAATTTGGAAAAGAAAAAGCATTATGGTGACCCTATCTGTATAAGAGAACACTGTCACTGGTGTCCCACTAAGCAGTTTCTTAGCAGACCCCTCCTTCAGTCAAAAAATTTAAAATAAACAACTAAATAAAACCAAAACATCTATCAAATGCAGCAAAAGATCAAGAAAGCTTGGAAAGTCTCACATATGGAGCATTCCTCCACAATTAGAATATCTTTTGTGGACCACAATTTCTTTTTTCCTACTGCCTGCAATAAAAGGCAATGCAATTTTTCTGGCCAGCTTCATTCCTTTTTAAAGCAGTTGATGTTACAGTTCTGTATTAATCACATCCAGAATTCTGATGTGACTAAATGTTTTGCAAACTAAGACCTCAAAGTATTATTGTCATTTCTAGAGATGGGAAGGTAGGAAGAGACCACCAGATCAAGTACAGAAAGTTCAGTTTCTCATGAAGCTTGGTTTCTTTCAGCTCCCAACGGAAAGAGAGCTACAAAATGAAGAAAAATTTCCAAATTAATTTGTGAAATGCAGAGACATCACTAAAAATGCTCACAGATAATTATCATTTGATTGGACAGTGACTTTTTGATCCTGTAGAGCTTAGTGCATTTGAAGGCAACAATCTTCCAATTAGTGTTTTTAGGCATAAAAAAAGCTACCTGCTATGTTTGTTAGGCTGTGAAACTTGATCTCCTGTCTGATTGATGCCAGTCAGAGTCACTCCATCAGAAGCCTTCTTCTTTTCTCTTCTACTGAGAGTACGATTCAGGTCTGCAGACCACTCCTACCAACGAATGCAAAACGTAATTGACGAATTAAATCGAACTAGTAATTATCACATTTCATTTTCAGACTGACTTATGGAACATACATCTATATATACACAACACTATCAATAATTACTAAAGACAAGTCACTCCAAACATTTAATTTACAATTCTCATCTAGTTCCTACTCCAGTAATGCAAACAGGCATCTGTGCTACTCACAAAATCCCAGTTACCTGCACTTCCCTGTTTAGTATTCTGAGTCCCTTGAAAAGACTTAAAATACCAGACATGTGGCACACAACTGGAGCAATCAAAAGAGCTGGCCAGTACAGATATTTAAAAGATGTACTGTGAGGGCTCACAGTTTCAAACAATGCCAAGACATCTGGCTTTAAAAGATAACTCTAACATTCAATTTAAAAAGGCATTGTAAGACAGGGCTTACTCTCAAGAAGAACTCTCAGATGACTTACAAAGAAGAAGCTAATTTAAATCTGAGCCTAAGATCTAAGCCCTAAAGGTACTTCATTCTGGATTTAGTGAAATTCATTGTCCTAAAAAGCCATATATAGGAGTTAAGGCTCAAATCAACACAAGTATTGACAAGACTAATGATGCCCCTTGCAGACCCTTCTTGATGTTTTGAACCATTCAGAGGCAGATGGGACAGGCATGGTGAGACCTAAACACAGCTCCTGCATCAAGTCAAAGTTAAGCTTTGATATCCTGTTATACTATATACGCTATACTGATACAAAGCAGGAACCAACAGAAAACAAGCCGGATGTAAGCAAATATCCTATGCTGAGACATGTTTCCTCCTAAGTCTTAAAAGTAAAAAAAGTCAGGAGAGAGTTTGCTGTACAAAATATGGCATTTGAGATAAGTATTTTTATCAGGAAATGAAAGTTTTCAGAGTTGCTATTACTCCCATGTAGCATAGTCAGTCCAGTGCATTCTGCACAGTTCTTCAAATACCTCATTATTTTAACCTTGTAAAATACATATTGGATTTCTGAGTTACCACAGTTAAAAGACCACTGACCTATGTATATTTGCAGTTTGCAATGCAATTTCATAGTCATTTGATCATGACTTTTTTACTTACGTCATCCTTGTAGCATGTAAACAAGAAAAAACTTGATTAGGAAAACAGAAACAGGAGCATTTAATTTGTTAATTATCATGTTTAAGAAAATTGTTAATTATAATGTTTAAGAAAAAGTAATTTCCCCACACAGAAGTAACTGCACTTCAGAGTTTCAGGCAAAGAAATTCTACAGGACTGTTATGAATTTTCTTCCTCAAACCTCCAATCTAAAGTTACTCAGTATTTTCAAAACAAGTGCTATTATCCTTTATGGTTAATAAGGGAACAGTGAAACACTCCAGAGTTTATGCTTCCACTCCATTATTTAAATCTCTAGAATTTATTTTAACTAAACCCATGATTCTGGTCCAACTCATTCCACTTCTAGCTATCATACATGAGTAGTATGATCTGCACTGACATATTTTTGTACATATTTCTTGTAGGCTATGGTAACAGACCACTACTTAGAAAAACTCCTTTCTTTCAAAAATGGCATCCAGCAATAAAATGACTAACTGGGTAAAGGTGTAACTTTTTTTAAAATAGAGCAGTATTGAATTTTAAGTATCAAATTTCAAATTTTGAACTGTTTAGTTCAGACTTTTTCTGAGTCTTTGCAGCATATGCTACAATTACCTGCTAACAGCAAGGAAATTCAAACTGAAGTCTCCCACTAAAGGGGAAAATAAAACATAAAGGATAACATATGCAGGTGTCAGAGATGTATCAACTAAACAATGGCTAAGAACTTCAGTAATCACTTAAGCTTAGAAAAAGGCACTGCAGTTTACCCATTTTCTCTTTAAATAGATGCTCAACATAATCACCTCCAGAAGTTGTGGCGGAGTGAAAACTGAGATAAGAAAACACTATGATTTGCAAAACAAAAAGATTCAGTGTTGGAAGCTCAAAGTTAAGAATTACACCAGAAAGATATATTACAAAAAGCAAAGAGGAAAAATCTAGACAAAACAATTCAGTGGTTTAAGTACTGTGACCTTACCTCAAACTGAGGCCAATTCATTGACATCCCTGGACCTTGATTAGCTCTGAACCACCGCAAGTCTTCAACAGCATCTGCTGTTTTGATATTCTGTTCCAGCTCACGGTAGATATTTTTGTAACTGAAAAACAAATTTGTCTCCTAATTTAGTATCACATTTAGAATCATGGCAAATCCCTAAGCAGTTTTTAAAAATATCTATTTTAAAGTTCACAATAGTATTGAAGAAACTTATAGCAAGATAGACTTTTAAAAACTCACAGATCTGTTAACTGCCTGTAAAAAGGGAAGAGCAGTCCAACAAGTAAATTTGCTCAAAGTTCATCACACCATAAAATCCTTGTTTACCAGATTTTAAAACTACGACTCTTGTGTAATTTAATTGGCTGTCATTAAAAAATATATATACATAGGACTGTATTTAAACAACTAAAATGCAGTCTTGGAAGTTTCTTGAACTTCAAAGCTTATCTACAAGACAGTAGAAATTGGTTTTGTGCTAAGTCCACGGGACTCTGTGAAAACTTCTGTTTTAATCCAGTGAGGATTGTAAGCAATTATAAAAATACAGCCCCCAAACATGCAGCAGAGGTAAATGGCTTAAACATTTTCCTGTGCAGGTATAATATCTGAAAACTGCTTTTACTGGTTTGGGTACTGTCCGATTTTACTAACTGTACTATTTGAATCAAACACTGTGAAAAAGAACCTTACTACTTTTTCCCATCTCTCACCCTAGTTGTTTTTCATTAACAGAGCAGAAGTCATGTTGCAGACAGAGCTCTGATCCTAGACCATGCACATGCTAATGTGCACGACAGTACATTTATATCAAAGCCACCAATATGGTGCAGTACGGAACTTGGGAGTTTAAAAAAATCTCAACACAACAGTCACAAGGCTTAAAATAAGAGACACAGAACTGCTATTATATGATTTTATATATAGTTAATCTGCTGTTATACTCAAGGTAGAGTATTTGTGAAAATCCTTGCAGACCAAATCACACAAAATTTAGAATTCATTAGTGCAACATTGTCAAGGAGTCAAACTTTCTCAAAATACACTTCTATGTTTCTCAATTTCTATATGATACTAGACTGCTTTAACATATACACAGTATGGGTTTTTTCCTACATCAGCAGTCATTTCAACGTATTTAAGCAATAGAGAGGCATGTATTTTGAGAAAGGGAATATATCATTACCATCCATCAGTTAAACCAATAACAAACTTTAGGTCTCCATCTCCGGAAAGCATGGCAGGCTATCTTCTGGACTATGCTCTTTAGCATCATTAGAGTTAAAAATCAAACTTTCTTTTCATGACTAATTCTACATCTTTTTTTTCTCTGTACTAAAGAGGCAAAGATAAGGAAACAGATCAACAGTTACAGCTGCTTTTTCCCTGGTTTCGCCCTAATAATTCTGTTCTTTCTTTGATGCTTATTATGACCACTCCTGGAATTCTAAGGATCTTAAAAGGAAATCATTGCCTCTCCACTTGGTCATTTTCTGTGGTCTTCCCCCAACCTTGTCCATTTGGTCAACTATTTCTCATTTATTTATGATTTGTTGTTTCATTTAATCTAATGAAACTGAATCAAATGGGTAGCAATTCTATCATCTATCCACTCTGACAGTAAAAAGAATCTATCTCCCACATCAGTTCCATAAGAACTTTGAAGCCACCCAAAATGGTAATGATGCCAAAGAAAGCGGTTTTGCCCTTACCTATTCCTTGCCCTGTTTTTGTTCTTGCCTCTGTGCCACCCTCTTTCCTCATGCCAGCATTAACATTTGTGTGACAGTATAGCAAGCCAGTCTGGGACACTTCCCAGGTTAAAATCAGTTCTTCCTTTTCTCCATGCACTTGAAGTGCTAAGCAGAGTGCACGTGACCTCTGCTGTTAGAAGTGGGATGTAAAGTACTGCCATGGTTACAGCACTCATTGCAAGGAGCTCCCTAGCAAAAGTTTAGCTTTCTTGGAATACAGTGAGGGCTCGGGCAGAAAGAAAAAAATACAAAACATGCTTGATACATACGACAGAATACAGAGCAGACTTTGAAATTAAGGTGGACAAGAGTTCAGCAGTGGTTAACTTACGGATCTTAAATTAATCTCCAGATCAAGGTAATTTCATTACTGAGCTCTAATATTTTAACAATAAATGTATTGACTACAAATTTCATGCTGTCCTACACTAATAAATTCCAGTTTGTTCTCTAATAAACATGTAAGACACATAATAAACCAAGACCTTTTTCTCCCAATCTTTGATCCAGCATTTTTTGGTTCTAAGTGCTGAATCCCTTCTAATTGGACCCTATTTGATTATAAAACACCGTAAGAATGAGGGTCTGTTGTTTCTGGCAAATGTTAGAGATAGGTGCTGATCTCATTTTAGACAAAACAAAGAATTAATCTCTTTCACTTACACTTTTAAACTGAAGCAACACATTAGAAAGAAATCAGAACTCTGAACTCTGATCTACTTGAAGCCTTTATTACTTTCCACAGAAAAGTATATTAAGCATTAATTTTGAAGTCTAGCAGTTTTACCTTGCAACGTTGGACAAGTCGAGGTGTTTCTGGACTTCCAGTAACACTTCTCGGAAGAAACGCAACCGCTTTTCCTCAAACTGCTGGCACTGCTCAAATACCTGCTCCATGTTCTCCATATACTGAGGAGTGGCATTATCTAATTCTTTCAGTGACTTTTCATACTTCTCTTTTGTCTGGGGGTACAAAACCAAACTGTTAGCAATATTTTTTTATTAGTGCCCTGCAACACAGACCTGTCAATGCAGTAATGGCTGAGGTTTAGACCACAAGTTGCCAGGCTGCAAACTCTTCTCATGACCACTGTACCCACCTTAGGGCACAAAGAGAATTATCTAAGTAAACTGCAGAAACAGTTACAATAAACCTCCAAGCCTCTTCTCGGGCTTTTTAACAGAAACCATGACAAATGTTAATGTAACTCTAAAGTTAAAAACCAAAGGAGTTACAGAGTAAATCAGAGCAGGAAGTCTTTCAAGTTATTGGAAGTTTTTGGAGATCTTTTAAAGTGCTGTCTTTTCTCCTTTTACATAATGTACTGTGAGTTATGACCAAAACCCCAAACATTGTGTACATCCTTGTGAACATAAATTGCATATACTGTGAGCTCAGCTAACAGATACAACCTCAGACTCTGCACTAATTTACAGAAGTAGTCCACAGGCAGGAATTAAAAGATCCCAACTGATGGAACATAACATTCCAGATACCAGAAAAGCATTCTCAAGGGCAAAAGACATCCTTGAGGAATCACACATTAAAAGCCTCTCAGTAGCAGCATACTGAAGAGATAAAGCAAACTGTGTAACAGAACAGCATTTACTTAAGTGGATTATATCAGTTTCATTTTTCAAAAATGCATTCTGCAGTCAAGAATGATGACATACTTAGTTGTCAGCAAGTTTCAGGCATCTGTCTCTCAGCTTCTTCAGTGAAATAGCTCAGCCTTCACTAGTAAATAAGTAGAACTCTGCCCTAGAAGTCTGCTGGCTTATTGTGCTTAGCTCCCTGCTGAAAGTACTTAAATTAAATAGAGGCCATACATTATTCATCTTCAGAGAAGAAAAATTTGGCAAGAACACATTCTTGGGAGAAGATTAAACTTTGGTACAGAACTGGAACTGACTATGCTATGTGAACTGGTGTTCACAGCACATTCAGGAGGAAAAAAGAGCTTAAATATGCACAAGCTATAGGCGTGCATAAAAAACAACAAAAAACCATTCAGTATACCTTTAGTACATCTTGTTTGCTTCTCTCCACTTTGTCTTGTAATTTCTTGAGTTGTTCGGGATTCAGTGCTGGATCAGCTTTGCTGTTTGTTTCTCTGGATATAGCCAGTTTCTCCTCCTTGCAGGCAGCATGGTAAGCTTTCTTTGCAGCTTCCACCTACAAAAGGGGTTTGAGTCTTTGCATCTGGAACAGTCTACAGCAACCATAAAAACTTAGCCATAAAATCATGTTGCAACAAAGAAACGGCCAGATTTTGTTTTCAGGATGATTTTTCTTTTTTGGGGGAGAGGGGGAAATTGTTTTCATTTAGGCCAAAGAATGAAAAACACATAAGAATCAACATAAGGAAATCATTGGAGCATTCTTTCACCATACAAGAAATGTCACTCATACAGCTTAGAGAAGTGTTGAACAGACTCAACAAAAGCTTTAGAGAAAGTCCCCAACTAAACACTTCTCACTCATGCCCATGTTCACCTGCTCCCCCTTCTTTTACAACCTGTTATTTAAGAATAATGTTATATGAAGGGGGGGGAAACCCACAAACACATTTTCCCTCATTTATGTGAGCAATTCATAACTTTCAATGAAATAAGACAGTGTTAAAATGATAGCTTAAATTTCACTTTCCCCAGATTTTCACTGAATTCACCAAGATTAGGAGAGACCAAGAGAAAAATATATTTATTTTCAGAAGAGGACAGAAAGCAAGAGATCTTTAAGAGAAAGGAGGGTCCAGCAGAAAGAATAGGGAGTTTACTCCCTTATAGAGATTTGAAACATTAGTATATTATACCACAGGATATCTAATACATAATCTACTGCTGTACCTCTTTCAGCTTTTTTGCCCAGGGTTTCTGAGCTTTCCTAAATCCATCTTCTGCTTCTTTGGTTTCCTTAAATCCTCCCATCATTTGCTTATGAAAGGCTTCCTTCTGCCAGTTCTTGATTTTTTCAAAATCTTCATTCATCAGTGAACCTTTTACTTCTAGATGTAGTTCACTCACTTTTTCAGCTTCTGACATAAAAGCACACCAAGCCCTTTCTACTGTTCCATACTGTGGGCCTAAACACAACAAAAAGTGTCATTCTCAGTAACCATAACCCACATGGAACTTATATTCCCAAGAAACTACCTGAAACTATTCAATTATATTTACTTGTAAACAATGTTGATGCAAACCTAGAAAAGGGAACAATTTCTTTTCAAATACATTTAGAGTATTACAAACTTTTAAGCCAGAAAAAAATAATATTAATTTAGTCTGGAGTCCTTACCCTTGTACCACAATTCTCAGTATTCCACATGTGAGCTCCCCTTTGAACTGCCTTCAGTTTCTCAACATACTTTTTGAAGGGTGTATAACCATGGAAGGATAAACTATTCCAGAATATATCAAATAGCATCACCTTAGCCTTCCATTAGAGCAATGCCTAGGTCTTTAATGACCAGTTTTTCCCCCACAGTCACTGCCCCCTTGTTATTCAGAATCCCTTTTCAAACTGTACTGGTAATTATCGAGAAACAGACAGTTCTCTAGAACATAACTCGGTACTGGAGACAAGATTCATCTGCTTCAGCAAGAAGCAAGTGAACTTGCAAAATAGCGGGGCTTTGCTTGGTTGGGTTTTTATCCAAAAAAAAGCTTGGTCATTTGTCACATTACTGAGCCTCTTGCAAAAACTCCATTATAGGCTAAAACATACAGTATTTCTACTTTGTACTTACCAAAACAAAGATATACAAAAACATTTTTTTCCATTTGAGAAAGTTGTCAGAGTTCAAACTCAGCATTACCTTTCTCCACAAGTTGCTTCCACCTTTTAGCCCATTCTGTGAGCTGCTGAGCATAGACCTTCTCTATCCGTGCCCGTTCATGAATACAGTTCATGAGATCATTGCAAAGTCTGTGGCCATCATCAATTCGTTTTACTGTCCTCTTGTAATTTCCAACCTACCAAGAGACAAAGACTTAATTTCTGCTTTAAAGCTCTGAAAACAAGATAAATGTTTAATTAACAGAAATACTGTAAACTAAGAGTAAGATAATACAGCAGGAAATAATCAATTATGGAATCAGGTTCATTCATCTTAAATCAATTAATAAAACCTAACTGAAACATTAATTTTAATCATAAAACCTAACTGCAACAATGCAGCAAAGGCTACAAGTTGCCCTGTAAAAGAAAGTTGTTAAATTTAAAAGTGAAAGCTTTATTATATTTTATTAAGTCTGCAATGTAATTTTGGGCTGTCACCACAATTGTTCTGCATTATTATTTCTTAGTAATGCTCTAGATAGTGAAGAAAATTAAGAGAAATACTAGAGTATTCTCTCCCTCTTCAATATTCATTATCAAGTACCTAATACCTTAATTTTATGCTGTGTTTAATCTTTCAGGATTAATAAAACTGCAGAGACAGGCAAAGGAGCATTGCAACATATCTATCAACCATAATAATAGTTTTTAAGAATGCAGTCACTGCTGAAAAACCAGATAGCAATTATTTTCAAAGTGTATTCTAGAATTCAGCAAGGGAAGATCCTGACAGCAAGGATGTGGAGTTACCATACTTAGAATTGTAAATACTAAAGAAAAAAAACAAAAAAAAACACAGTTTCCTCAATGTACAACCTATAATAAAATGAGGACATGGAGCAAAATGTACACGATATAATGAACATCCATTTTATAAGTAACACTGTCCTTTCACTCTTGTGCACACAGCAATGTGGAATAACAAATCTAAATGTCTGAAAGGGAAGAAACCCTTACACTGCTCCCAGAGTAACATTTCCACTGAATTCAAGGTCACTCAGGCTGGCTTTTGTAAACATTAAACAAGACCTAAGAACTCTGTTAAGAGAACTTGCACAGGCTATTAAATATCACAGCCAATTTCTTATCTGCCCAAACCACCTGACTGAAAAACAAAGATTAGCAGCAAGGCAGTAGATTAAATATTCAAATACTCAAAGTGTGTTAGTCATTTTTACATTTGAATCATATCTGCTTCACATCTGACAGAGAAAAACATCCAACTTTTAGGTTCACATTTATTCAGAATTTTGTCAGCAGATGCACATGCAAGCCATTTGCTTGAGAAAAATGGTATACAGGGGAATACTCTTAAAAGTGGAAAAAAAATCCCTATACTAAGTGCTGGATGAATAAATGACTATACTATAAATACAGACATTTGGTAGGTCTTCTCATTAAATCCAGGGAAAAAAATAAAATCAAAACCGTCAATGACATGACAAAACCATTTCTCTTAGCGGCTCCAAAGAATTCATCTGAACATGTTTTTTGATTTGGACTAGATACATTTCAACAGATCAAAGGAATCTAGTTAGCATCTAAGTAAGGCATTAGTTAGCAGTCACTGATTTGTCTAAATCACGTAAACAAATGCATACACACACCCCCTGCCCATTTAAACATAAGCCACAATATAACTGAGGATAAGAAGCTACCAGAGAGAGTCGATGCATCCAGGTCAACTGATTGCATTTATTACCAAGAAAGCATGAAAAATAACCTTCTATTTTCAGGAGAAATGGAGACGTAGGCAGTTATACATATGTAATCAAAGTGTTAAGGGAATTAAATACCTCCAAGAACATCTACAGTCTTTGTAATGAAAGACAAATCATTCATCTGCTCAGAATTACTCCAGCTGTAGGTTCACAATCAAGCAGACTATCAAAACACGTTATGTTAGCTCGGCACAACTACTGAAGCCTTATATTAGCATCAATTTGTGTCTCCAGTTATGTGCCCAGGGATTTATGTCTGTAGCACGAACATTTCCTTTAATAAATTCTCACTATTAAATTAGCATTTTAAATGGTAATATTGAATGAGAGCTGGCTGCCTTGTGGTATATTTAATCCTTTCATTCTGAGCAAACTCTAACCTCATGGTAACATCAAGCAGTTGCCAAATTTCAGGCAGATATTCAGAGAACTGAACTGAGTTCACCTGTGACCATTCACTGTTACCACATAAGGGCACCTTTAAAGAGCTGCATGCACACCACAGATAATTCACCCATCACCTCCTCCTCACAGGAGGACTGAAGGAACTTAGCATCACAGTTTAGAATCAGTATAAAGAGGAACCAGGCCCACAATACTAGAAAATAACCTGGTATTGCAAAGAAAGACTTTTACACTGAAATTTGCCCCATCAGGAATGCTAGAATTTTGGAAATACGGCATTTTTAATGTGTTCCATGACAGAGAACATAAGTCATATAACTTGGCATGTAACATTCTGAAAACCTAGTGGCTTCTTTTAAAAATTGCATTTTAAGTTAGGGACACTGCAATGAGACATTTTAGAGATGTGGAATGTGCAGCTTGTCACTGTAGGACATAAGATTTGAGACACAAGGTCCTTAGGCCATAGAGCCAAGTAAAGGGAAAATAATTTCAGTCTTTAGGTTGTCAAGGAACTACTAGATTAACTGTAGAGAAGTTAAAACAATAAATAAAAAATCTAGAAACACACTCAAGACACCCTGAACTCTGAAAAACATGATCTTATACATTGTTTATTCAAGACTCTTCTCTCCAGTTTCTGAGGTAAATGGTAAATTCTGCAAGACTTCCCCCTTCCCCTTCACAAGAAGTATTTCAGCAAATTAAAAATGAAGAATTCTTTTATTTGTAGCAACTCACCAGGAACAACACAAACAAAAAAATCCTGTGCTTCTTTGTTTCAGCCAGAGCCATTTTACATAATGCCTGGCAATTTTCAGACTTCTCAATTAGCCCTGTACAGTACACGAACATACACGATTTTGCTAGTTAGAATAATTTCCTGATCATTCTGAGCATTGCACTATTTCTTCCTAAACAGACAGCAGACAACTAAGATACGAATGAAGTTATGATATGAATTTCTAAGTCTTCATGTCCTACACATAAAATATTTGTTTCAGAAAAGTAACTTGGAAGACTATAAACTTTCTTACCATTTCAAGTAGAAAAATAGGTATTTAAAAACTATACCCCACTTTCATTTTAGCATCAACCATTCATCCATCTGAAAGAGATAGTTTATTACATGATATCAAATTCACTTGCTGTTTACCCTTAGTCACCAGAAACACTTCAAAAGGAAATAATCAAGAGTTTATTTCTTAAAAATACCATTCTAATGGTCACTTTCTGGAAAAATTGTGATTCATAGTTTTGTGTCACTCTTTCTACCTGTTCTAATTTGAATTAACCATCAGTTTTAACCCTTTTCCACTGCAAAAAAACCACTGAGTTTTGCTGCTAATAAATCTCAGTTGATCCTATTTTGCCCCATTTATCTCTTACAGGCACTATAGATGCTGTCAGGTCTCCATGTAGCTTAACCAAAAAAGCATTCCTTCTGATTTTATAACTTTCCCTCAGGCATGAGCACAGCAATGTCACCTCAAATCCTCTGCCAAATCTAAGATTTAGGGAATCTGTAAGGTCCAGAAAAAACCACAGAGGCACCCTCTGATGAGGCACTGATCATCCTATAGTTGGCAGTTCAGGCAGCTTGCATTTTACCAAGGGAGCCAAGCACTGCCACTGATAGGATCTTGAGTGGGAATTTATCTAATTTATCAACTTCATTATTCTACAATTTCCCAGCACTAAACACAAAGGGAGAGCCTTAAATTATGTAGGCTCCTTCACCTCAACTGTTAGACTCTTTTTTTATTTTAAGGCATATTCATGGAGCAGCACAAAAGCCTAGAGTGTTAAACACACCTTGCAGATTTTTCTGGTACACTGAGAGAAAAAAGAAGAGTATTTTCATTTGTTAGCAGCCCAGAAGGTGGCAAACATTCAGCTATTGCTAAACTCCTGTTAGGTAATTTCAGCACACCACGACAAACATTATACCAAAAATACTTCAGGAGTTTCAAATGCCTGAAGATAGATTTGTCAACTCTTTTTCCAAGTTTGCAGAGCTTATTCATAACAAATCAGCCTTTATGAACTGGAACCATTCAAAAGAAACTCAACAAGGTATTTTTAGGGACAAATACTCCTAGGTATGAAACAGAATAATAAGCTTTAAAGGTTCATAGTCAAACCCACACATACCAATGGCCAACACAGGGACACACACTATTTCCAGCATTCCATTTAACCATGAGGAAAATTTCTTTCCAGCTACGTCACACGGGAAGTTTCCAAACATTTCAACCAGCTTAAACATCTACAACCACTGTGTGGTTTTTATAAATAATTATCTTGGTGCATAATTAGCACACACAGTCCAAGTACCTATGAGCATTATCTCTGAGTAAGTTTAAGTTTGTGCATACAAATTCACCCCTGGTTACAAGAAAAATCCTGAGGAAGCTCTTAAACACAAAAAATCTTAAGCCAAATACACCAGTAAAGCAAACACTGGCAATATAAATGAAAAATATTCCATTGTTCAAGGTTAGGAGGAGATCTAAAAAACAACTATGTGACAGTGATCTATTGCAGAATCCAAATATTTTTATCCAGAATGTTGCATTTGGGTCTTGCTTTGCTTGGTTGGGGTTTTTGTTTTGGGAACGAGTTTTTTAGTTGTTTGTTTTGTTCGTTTTTTAATGTAGTTAGGAGGGGGCGGGGGACAATGGCAATGCAAACAAGAGGCTAAATTTAATTCATCCATGCTACACAGCGGATCAACTTCCACTTTGAGAGGTTGAAAGTCTTACATTGCTAATGGATTGTCAGCAAATCCTTCAGAATGCAACAAAAGCCCTGTGTTCAGCACTTCAGAATGCACACCAGGTCCTCTCTTCCAAGGGAATCACTCACAGGGCTAAAATAATCCCAGCTGCAGGTTTAGCAGCTGTTCAGTGACTATTTCTGTTTGGGTAAGTAGGTGTTTGAAACACCCCTGCAATAAATGGGCTCCATGCTGCTGATGTTAGCAGAAAGTCAGGGAGATAAGGAAGCACACACAGTCTCTGAGGGACCTAGAGCTCATTTAAAGTAAGTGCCTCCACAGGCAAGGGAGCTGCTCCTTTTGATGTCTTACGTTGCAAAATATGCATACACTTCCACTTTGATCTCTAGGAACACTCACTCATTGGCTTTCTTACCTTCACAGGTATGTAACTGAACAAGAGCATTGGTCTCATCTTGCCCAAGGCATTTTTCTTTTAATACATCCCTGATAGTGATTACCAGCATAAGGCTGGAGCTTAATAAACAGAAAGCAAACTTTATGATGCATTTTGTTAATTATTATACCAAATTCCTTCGTAGACATTCCAAACTACTCCACCAGGACAAGGCCAATAGGTCTCATGCCCACTTCTCATGATTAACTAAAGCAACACAATGTTGGAACTAACCAGTTTTTGGACTGGTCTACTTTTGGATGCAGAAAGTGCCCTAGATGATTATGATGCATTTACAGCAGTCACGCAAATGCTTAAACTCTGTATGATAGCTGAGAAAGAAATAGAAAGGTTTTCAAACTGTACATTTTCCACTTTCCCTTGGAATACCCGCTGCCACCCTGCTTCAGGCAATCAGCAACAATCTTTGATTACCCAGAGCACATCATCCTTGTCAGCCAATCAAAACAGATGAAGGAATCCCCTCTTGGAGCATATCAACAAGATTCCTCAGTCTCTAGGATTTCCACACCCAGAGAGAGTCATGAGCTTAACCAGACTCATCAAGGTACATTGAGGCTTGACGGAAAAATAAATTAGGAGAGTGAAATTTCCATCTCTTAGGCAATTTAAGACACTACTACGACTGAAACTTTGATTAAATTCTCCAGTGCTATTGTGGGAATTACCCTTCAGAAAGTCTTTTCTTAGTATTTTGCAATTCTTTGTTCTCTAAGCAAGCTATATTAAAACACATACAAAATTCTCCGACTCCTAAAGTACTTCTATTGACTAAACACCTAAAGAAATTAGAGGATAAGAAAAGGATTTGTTCTACTGAAAAGGATTTGTCATCCTGCTAGAAGACAAAAAGCCTTAAAGTCATATCTTGGTTTTACCAAATATGAAAAATCCACTTCCATTTAATTAAGAAAGCTGCTGCTATTTCTTTGGCACACTTAACAAACATGTATAATTCTGAAAGCCTGTTTTTTTCACTCATATCAGCTGTTCTGATACAAGATACTACTCCTTCCTAAGCCTTGACCTACCCACATTTTTTGACTGCCAGATCTACAGTAAGCCATCACCATGAACACAAGTTCAAACAGCAACTTCTCCAATTCCCTTTCAACAAGACAGCAATTTCCCAACCACAAATCAGAACCTGATAACAATATCTATGTTGTAATAAAAACTACTAACCTTTAGAGGAAACAAGTTACTATTTGTATTGTATTTCCAGCACTGAACTTAACTCTAAGTGCCAGAACTGGAAATTTCCATGAACAGTATTGAAATAGCAACTAAATAAAAAAAGTTTAACAGATGAAGTAACCTGCATTGAACTGCTCCATGGACAGTCTGAGCATATGCAACCAGACAAGGTTAGAGAGTAGTAAATCTACCACCAGGCAACTACAGACTCCAGATTTACATTTTTTAGTAAGAAACCATAGCAAGGGCAGTGACATTTCCAAAAGAAACCAAAGCCTTCTAGAGTCAGCAAACTGATAGAGAACAAAGTGTTTCACGTCCTAAAGACAATGAAGTTTCTGTCAACAGCAATGGCAAAAGCTTTGAAGGTCACTTATCAACATTTTATTAGGTACGGTTCTCATCAGCTCAACAGAACAACCAACTTTCAACAACTAAAAATGTTTTATTTTCAACAGATATACAGTGAGCAAAAACCAGCTTTGACAATCAGTCTTTCAGCTAGGTCCCACAGCCAGCCACCTCACTCTTTCCCAAATGCCTTTAAGAAAAATACGGGCTTTGCAGCACAGTTCAAAGGTAAATAAATCTGAACTATTTTGGAGTGCAAGGGAACAAACTCGAAAGCTCACCCTGCCAGACTGACACTTCTGTGCCACAGCCAAGTTCCAATACATTCACTGCTTGCAGCTGTGGCGCTACAACATATCAAGGTGGCTTTTAACAAACTGAAAACTGACTTTAAAAACAAAGAAAAAAAGTACTTTGTCAAAAATCTTGAAAAACCTCTAACAATATTCTAACAAGAATCTGTAGTAACAAAACAACATCCAAACTGATTAGGAGTTCTTTACTTCCTGTGACGTGAGGCATGAAGCACTCAGCTGGCATTCTTGAGGCACCACAGCTTTTCTAATCAAATCAAACAAAACACATTGATCAAAGCTGTTTAACCCTTTTGAGAAAGATTAAGACCAGAATTCAAAGTTGCAGTCTTCAGAAACAAACCAACCAATTCAGAACATATAGAAAAGGATAGGTTTTAGACTAAATAGCAGTAAAATTTAGTTTAAATAGATGACTCCAAACCAGAAGTATCATGGGATGGCTTGGGTTGGAAGGGATGTTAAAGATCATCCAGTTCTATCCCCCTGCCATGGGCAGGGACACCCTCCACTATCCCAGCTTGCTCAGAGCCCCAACCAACCTGGCCTTGGATACTGCCAGGGATGAGACACAGCTTCTCTGGCAAGCTGTGCCAGGGCCTCACCATCCTCACAGGGAAGAATTTCTTCCTGATATCCAATCTAAACCTACTCTCTATCAATGTGAAGCCATTCCCCCTCGTCCTGTCACTCCAGGCCCTTGTCAAGAGTCTCTCTCCCTTTTCCCTGTGGGCTCCCTTCAGGCACTGCAAGGCCACAATGAGTTTTTCCTGCACCCTTCTCTTCTCCAGGCTGAACAATCCCAATTCCCTCAGCCTTTCCTCCCAGCAGAGCTGCTCCATCCCTCTGATCCCCTTGGTGTCCCTGCTCTGGCCTGGCTCCAGCAGCTCCCTGTCCTTCCTGTGCTGGGCCCAGGGCTGGATGCAGCCCTGCAGGGGGGGCTCAGCAGAGAGGGGCAGAATCCCCCCTGCCCTGCTGCCCTGGGCTCTGGGTGCAGCCCAGCACAGGGGGGCTCTGGGTTGGGGCAGGGCCAGCTCTCACCCACAGCACCCCCAAGTCCTTCTGCCAGGGCTGCTCCCTCTGCTCATCCCCAGCCTGGATCCATCACACACAGGGATGTGCCCAAGACAGGGGCAGCACCAGCACTTGGTGTGGTTAAACCTCATGAGATTCCCATGGGCCGCTGCTCAAGCTTGTCCAGGTCCCTCTAGATTGTCACTGCACCCTCAGATGGTGCCATCTGCAAAGCTGCTGAAGGTGCCCTTGATCCCTCTATGCCATTAATGAAGATATTAAATACTGGTCCCAGTATGGACCCCTGAGGGACACCACTTGTAACCAATGTCCCTTGGGATTCTGAGCCATTGATTGTTGCCTTCTGGATGCAACCACCCCAGTAATTCCTTTTCCATCCAGCAATCCACTCACAGAATCCATGTCTCCCCAACTTGGAGAGAAGGATGTTGTGGGGGACCATGTCAAAGGCTTTACAGCAATCCACATAAATGACACCTGTACCCTTTCTCTTCCCCACTGATGGAGCTGCTCCATTGGAAAAGGCCACAAGGTTGATCACGCAAGATTTGCCCTTGGTTGTCTCAAATCACCTCCCTGTCCTCCTTGTGCCCTATCAGAGCTTCTAAGAGAGTCTGTCCTACTGTCTTCCCAGGCACAGAGGTGAGTTTGACAGGTCAGTAGTTACCAGAGTCCTCTTTCTTACCCCTTTTAAAGCCAGGTACAATGTTTCACTCCTTCCTGTCACCTGGAATTTCACCTGACCTCCATAGCTTTCCAAGCACCATTTTAACAAGAACAATCTTTGTGGTTATACATCAAAAAAGAGAAAGCATAGAAAAACCTATAAAGAAACCAACTGATTGCTATACAGAAGTCTAACATTTCCTTATCCAAGGATAAAGAAAGGTATGCTCATGCACTAAACATTAGTCTACTCACATTGCTTATGAAACAGACTGCAGTCCTGACCTTTTAGAAAGAATACACAGACAAGTCCAAGGAAACAGACTTAAGTAGTGGTATTTACAAAATGATGTAAAATAAGTCACCAATAGCACAAACACAAATAAGCCACGTATAATAAGCACCAAATACATTTAAACAAACATTCAAAAAGGCCCTCATTTAAGGTAATTGCAATTTCTGATCATTCTTTAATGGATTTAGTTCTTTGAGTTCAAATTTGTCCAAAAGTAATCATCCTAGTTTACAAAAAATTTAATTCTTATTCACTCAGCTTTTATGCTTCCAGACATGATTATTTGATGGAAGACAACAGCTTGGTACAGCCAGAAATCATGTTCTACTGCCAAGTATACGATGCAAAACACACATCAAAATATCCCAACACACATCAAAATATCCCTCCAGAATTCTTTTTTCCTGCCTGCCTCCTGATTTTATTTTGAAACACTTCTAGCAAGCAAGCCTGCTCAGGAAGCTGCCTCAGCATAAAACAAACCACACAGTAAAACTGAGGTTGGAAGGACCCTCTGGAGATCAGGTAGCCCAGTCCCCTGCTCAAAGCAGGTGTGATAGCTCAGATTGTTCAGGATCGCAGCCAGTTGAGAGACACCTCCAAGAGCAGTTCTCAGGGTCCTTCTTTCTACCCCTTTTAAAGCCAGGTACAATGTTTCACTCTTTCCTGTCACCTGGAATTTCACCTGATTGCCATGACTTTCCAATTATCATTTTAACAAGAACAATCTTTGTGTTTATATATCAAATGGTCCCACAGCCTGTCTGCAGTCATCCTACAGAGCACCCCTACAACAAAAAGGGTCAAGGCTTAAAATACAGTGACTTTAAAAGAATTTCTTTATAAATAAGACAGATATATTTAACATAATAGTAATCATCTCCTCAAAAAACTGTACTCAACAGATCCTCACTAGCATTAGGCCTTTTAGAGAATATACTGAAAAAACATGGGAGATCTGCTTCAAAATGTAATATGCTGTCACCACAAACAGCACAGTTTAGCAGTCTAGAAAAGCTTACATTTCAAAGGAAGTACAATATCAGGTCACCAAAATCAAGCTGTTTAACATAGGTCTCTTGTAAATTCAGACAGGCTCCCCAAGCCGTTTTCATGTTTGCTATAGTTCAAACTCAAAGAGCTCCCTCTCAAATGGCAGAAGTTTGTCCTACTGAATACAGCTAATTTGGACAGTGTACTTACCTCCAATTGTGTCAGCATTGACACTGCCAAGCCTTTCTTTTTACTCAAAGAAAGAGACTTGTTTTTGTAAAAGTATTTCTGCTTTATGAATTTTCCTTTCTTCAGGAAAGGAAATTATCACAGCATCTGAAAGTCTCTGTCAGATTGGGGCAGTACAAATTGCTGATATTACAAAGTACTTCATATTATCTTTCTGTAAGTATGCTTTTACACTGAGATAAGAATAACTTGTCTCAAGAAGAAGAAGTATAAACTTCTATCTAGATACAAACAGGAGACAGGTAGTACAGTCATACAGTATCTTACTTTTGTAATTTATGTACACTTACAGTAGCTTGGAACAGTTACTTCAGATTTAACACTGATCATTTTAAAAGCTACTCACATATGGCCTTCCTTGACAATAAAAATTGACAAAAGTTCAATTCTGAATTCCATACCATACCCAAGTGGATGATCCTCATGTGCCTATTAAAGCTCTCAAAAGAAATAGGTCAAAATCCAAAAGGTAATTTTTACCCTGAAAGCTATTTCTGCAGATCACAATAACCCATTGTGTGGGTGTGTGTCTTGCATTGCAGCTCTCTCCACAATTTACAGCGCACAAAAATCAGATTTTCTACAATACAAGTAAAAAATAAAATCAAAATATTGAACAGAACATTTGGATTACCTCCCAGAAGCTATCACTAGAAACTTCTACTCCAACGGAATCATCATATGAGCCAGACATTGTTATATATGAAGAGCTTGTAAGTATTCAGAGCTTAAACACCTTCAGAATCTGTAAAAAAAAAGAAAAAATATTATGAGCATTATTAATGGAGTTTTTAAGTTATGAAAAAAAAATTATCTTAAGTAACTTCGTTCAGTATTTTGATATCTAGAGATGCCAAATAAAAAAAAGAGGTAACCACACAGGGCATTTTGGAACAGAAAACTTCTACCACACAGTTTGTGGCTCTTATCCTGACATTGGTTGTCCAGAAAACACTCAATGCATCTGCTTATATCACATTTCACTAGACTCTTGAGTTCATTTAATGATAATTTAATGATAAATTATAATTTAATGATAAAATTTCCTATCATAACCAAAAGAAAAGATTGAGTAGTGAGATGCTTACTCATTAACTACTCCACTTTCAAATCAGCTGACTTTTGCTTCTGCAACAGTAACCTGCACTGAGTCCTATTTCTTTTCCACGGGAAATGTTATACAATGAAACCCACCAAAAATATTTAAGACCAAAATTTGTTGATTTAAAGAAAAATAAATGTCCTCTTGTCATTTTTCTATTTTAGCAAAACAAACAAACAGAAAATCCATCAGCTCCAAATTCTGAGCTTTATTAGAAATAAGTCATTGCTTTAACAATTCGGGCATTTTCACTTTTATAGACACAGCTGCAGTGAAGAAAAATATAATCTATCCTCATTGAAGCAGATGACTTTATGAATGACTAGGTATGAAAAAGGTTAAGGTTACCCTAAGCTAACATGTAGGATTAACATCAAAAACCTTACTGAGACAAAAATCCAGGCACTTGCATCCACAAATGCAGTTAGTGGGCTGGAGACCAAGAGGTAGGAGAGAAAGGAAACAGCTGCCTCTCAAAACACACACACAAATCCCTGTCTGATCTCTGCAGATATTTCACCAGGTTCCCCTGTTTGGATGTCTCCTGACAAGTTTATCTCTAACTACTACCCGGGATATATACAGGTAAATAGATTTTACCACCTCTTCTGGGATAAATACTTTTATCAGTAGTCTGTAAGTTGAAGCTCCCTCTCTTTTTTTTTTTTGCCTGGTCAATCTTGCTTCCCCTAAAGTACCATGGCCCCTCCAAAAAGGGGCTGAAAACATCTCCAAATCTGACCTTGCTGCCCAGTGGTTATGACAAGCTGCTGAGAGAAACAGCACTGGAAGCCTCCCAGGCAAGGAGAATTCAACACTAAATTAGCATTTCTGGGATACACTGAGAATAACCACGCCATAAGGGTAGGCACTTGCTCACCACAAAACCCAGCTACTGAAACAAAATAGTTCTTTGGACAGTTGCAGCACAAATATAACAAAATCACTCTGGCTGGGAAGACAAGATGTTTCTCCTTATCAGTTTTTCACCCAATTCATTTCCATAATGCAATTCACAAAAAGCTTACATAACCGTAACGCTAAATATGGAACTAAAAACCACAACAGGAACATCACAATTGTTAGAATTCTATTTTAAAAGACAGCCAAAATATATTAAGGGTTCTACAAAATGGCAAACTAGAAAGGAAAATCATATAGAGGCAAATTATTTTTACATATTAGTATATCAACCTTTAAATTATGTTATTAGTAATTATAAAAAAAAAATAGCTTTTCCACCTGTGCTTTTACTGAGTCAAGAAGGAAAAGTTTAAACACTATGCAACTGTCAGTTTCTCTAGCAGCACACTTTTACATGGAATGTGTTTCTTTCCAGATAAATTTTATCCCTTAGAATTTTTACAATACATTGAGGAAAGCAAAGATTATATCTGTGGTAACACAAGTGTATTTTTCCACATCCTTTTTAGACAGCTATAAAGCAGTATAAGGAGGAAACGAAACTGCAGTAAGCTTGCAACTAGCTGGATCAATTCATAAGAATAGTTTAAAATTAAACAGCCAGGCATGCCATGCAGAACAAGGCAGGAATGAGGTTCCGAAGGTTGTCGAAAAGGGTGAGGGAAGTTTTTCTCCTCTACAGCAAGATCTTTCAACCAAAGTGTTCACTGCCTTTTGGAAGAGATCTGTCAAACAGCTGCAGAGTTCAGCAACTTGGAAAAAGAAACTCTGAAGTAGAAACTTAAAGTTTCAGCCCATCCCATGCAGTCATCCATCCCACTCTCCTGAACCACAATAGCAGTATTTTTCCCTCCAATTACAGATAAAAAAAGACAATGAAAATGTTCTGAAGTAATTATACAGCGTCCACTTACCTTTAACAAAATAGCTTAAACTATATCATTCCTATAAATTTACTCTGAAAAGTTACATGGAAAGATTGAATAAGCTCAACACAGGAACATTTTCTTAAAAGAAGGAACAGGTTGTGGTGACTACGTTTTAAAAAAACCCTTTTATTCCTCCTCAACTAGAACTACATAATAAATGGAGTTATCCTTTTTTTCCATAGAAGCATTAAAACGATCAGCACTCAGGAAATACTGATGGAATTAAGGTTTTAATATGCCAAATACTATGCTGTGAGAAAGTATGAGCAAGCGTATTTAGGGAAACATTGTGAAGTCATAGCAACAACTGGTACAGAAAAACACTGTTTTAACAGCCCTACTTAAAAATAAACTGTATACTGAGATAGGAACATTAAGTGGTGTGAGTCATGCTATCCTCACAAAACAGAACTATTACAGAAGCCAGGCCTTTAGCACATTTTTCGTCAGGGTTTGGTCCTCCTGTCCTCCAAGTGAATTTGCAGAGGTTTCACAAGTAAATTTCACTGCACTTTTTTTTTTGTTTTGCAGGGTCATCCATTTTAAAGAAAACCTATGAACAACTACAGATGTCACAAAAATCTAGAAAATTTAGATGGATACACCAAGAAAGATGAGTTCTGTACAGATTCTCCACAGGATTCACCTGTATCCACAGAGCTGGGGGTTCTTTGGTCAGCTGGATTGCAGCAGAACCAATAACTCCATAGAAAGCACAGTGCCCACACCCACTTCCTATATTCTCACAACAGTTTGGCTTCATCCACTCTTTTTCTCCTCATTCCACAACTCCAGGCACATCTCTTTAGTGCCTTTTCCTTGTCCCCCAGCTGCTAAGCAAACACTAGCACAGTGCTGTAGCCATCAAAAAAAGCAACCCAGAGAAAGCCTTACCAGTTCAGAGCCCCTGCTGCCTTTTGTCACAAGCACACTTTAGCCACAAGAGCTTATACAGGCTAAAAATAAGTCACAAAGTCCAAGTGCAGAAAGTAACTCCATCCTAAACAGTACATACTGTAATAGCTGCGGAAATGATGCAAACAAACAAGGCTCCAGTTTCTTGGCCCTGACTTTTAAGCAATTCTTGTAAATTAGGATACATTGATCTTTGCCACAAGGAAATGGACCTCAATAAATAAATGTGGCTTCTTTTTTTTTAAGCTTCCTCTTAGGGAACATTTTTGCCATGCTTTACGCTACAAACCTTGAATTTCTTCCTCACTGCCAGTGCCCCACTGCGTGAAAAGAAGTGCTATAAACATCCTGAGGGCTTAACACACAAGGATTTTAGAAAATATTAACTAATAACGAGCAAGTGGACCTTCAGATACCACACAAAAAAGCAGCTGAACACAAGATGCTGCCTCTGCTCTCAAGAAGTTGGTTTGGATATTACTTTGAAAGCAATTTGCAAAATTCCTAGCTTTGTTCATGTTGAAATAATTGGGGTTTTTTTCGATGCAACAAATGCACACTGTTAAGAAGCTAAAATAATGCAGTGAATCTCAAAATTTATCTTAAGGCATTTTTCAACAGGAAGATGGGAAAAAGCTTTTAAAGAAATCCTTCAGTTAAACTCCCTCAGGCTTTTAATAACAAATAACTTTGATGAACTCTTACAGTGAAACAGGTAGGGTTATTTAAAGTGAGATTTTAACATTCTGACTTCTTTTGGAAGATGATGTTTATTTTGAAAATATATTTCTCTATATATTTATATATATAGTGTATATATATATTTACATATATAGTGTATATATACATATATATACACTATATATTACTATACTCAAAAAGACAGCCTTAAAAAAATAAAAATCTAATTACAGTCCCATGTACAATAGGCTGCTTTAAAGCATCACTAAACTGTGGCCCTAGGTGACAAACTGGTCCACAACAGAGAAACATCTCAGAGTGACACAATCTTCCAGGCATGATCAGCCCAGGTTGCTCATGGCATTCATACAAATGGATCTTGAAAACCACCAGGGATGGAGACAGCACAACCTCTCTATGCAACCTATTCCAGTGATTAACTATCTTCGAGATAGAGAGGGAAAAAAAATGAATCCATACTTAGAAAACCAAATGGTGTTGCCATGCATTTTCTCCAAGGACTCCAGAGATGCAAACTGAGACAGAGATGGTATATCAGCCTCTAGAAGGGAAAAGCACCTGGTCACATTACCTTTTAAACTTATTTTTGGAATGACAGCATTTGTTGCCATGGATCTGACTCATCAAGATTCCAAGTTTCATGACTAAGGAGTGAATTACTTATGTATAAGGACATGACTCAACTTCCAATTAGCTGCTCCTAAGAACTTTCAGCTATAATATTTTTTGTTATTATTCACTGAAGTCTCAGGTTTTGTTCCACACAGAAGGAAACAAGACTTCCTTGTACAGAAATAAATACAATCTATGCTTTAATTGTGAGCTACTGTGGTTTGCTACCAAGTGTACCTGTCATGAATATGCCCAATTGCATTCTCTGGTTAAATAAAGCAATTTAGATCTTACCTTCTTTTCTATTTTGTCCAAAGAACTTGCTCTATAAGAGTTCTTAGTTTCTTTAGGGTTGGAATCTGTTTACTGTTTACATAGAAAAAAGTGACATAACTTCTTTAGCAATATTGTGAAGTCATGTAACAAAAGCTGTTAAGAATCACAGCTACTGACGCTGTAAAGTCCATGAATTAATATGAAAAGTAAATACAGGAAAACAGAATGGTTTGGTTTACACATTCAAGTGGCACCAAAAAACTCCAGCCCACGGGTGAAGGGAAGAAATGCATCAAACCACGATTAATCACTGCTACTCAATGCTGTGAAGTCTTCTAATTGCAATCAGTAGACATGACTATATTTTATTAACAGAAGTCAGGCCATAGATTTTTAAAGGTAGAGTCTCAAATTGATGGCTTGGGCCTAGCTCTTCTTCAGTCTATAAAACAGGCAGAATAGCACCCTCCTCCACAGGGATTTAAGATAATCCCTTAGTCTCCATCGAGAAAACAACTACAGCAACAAACACTAGAGAAAAGGCCATAAAAGGAAATTGAAACACTGTTTCTTGGGGAATTCAGCCTCTATGTTATAGTTGGCAGAGCCTTGCACCAAATGATTTTTGGAAAGAAGTTGACAGCAACCTATTCGGTGAACCGTGAGCACTGAAGGAAGGAATCTAGGAAATGCATGCTGTTACAGACTCTGCAAGCTTATTTCCTACCAGGCACACTCCTCTGAGACTGAGAAATCTACCCAACTAGATTTTCTAGTTTGGGTAACTGAATAATTTGCCCCCTAGACATTTTTCAGTTAGCAAATAACATAAAACGACATTAAATAATAAAAACCTATCAGTTCATAGTCATCATTCATAACCCTGAGTAACATAACCCTCTGCACTTCTCAGTTAAGGAAATCCTGGGTTTAAGGTTGCTTGGTCCACAACAACCTCCTTTGGTATTGGATTAAATTTGCCCATGCCCACGCCTGTAAAATGCTGAATGTGAAACCACTGAAAGTAGCACACATTCACTGCCCCAAATATACAAGCCATGAACACACATTCAAGCCATAGTTTCAGCACACATCAGAAGATCACTAAAGAGATTAAACTTCTGTGATAATTACCACATGTAAAAAAAATCCCCCACAACTCTAGAGAGGAGACAGTCTCTAAAATTAAACTCTTCAGGCACATTAACACCGAGAGATACAATCTCACAGCAGATACATTTCACATTGCATAATAAAAGGAGTAAAAACAGTCATTTTGGTCATTATGGATTATTTTATTAAAAAAATGAAACTTGAAATTACTGATCAAACAATTGGAATAACACACAGCACAGAAGTATACCTGAAACAGGAGGCAATGACCCAACATTCTCAAGAAGACTCTTAGCCTGCACAATTTGTTTCACCCATGTAAAGTAAAACCTCATTCTCACACTCCAAAGAAGACTGGCAGAGCCCTGGAGTTAGCAGCTCTTATCTCCTGTCCTCCCTCCCCATAATTAGTGGCCAGACATGCTGGTTAGACATGCTGCTGTTACACACACTGGTTTTTTGCACATTCATGACCTAACCATCCGTAAGAGCTCCCACATGCTGCCAGCAGAGCCTCCCTCTACATTTTTCCAATTAACCAGGAGATACTTGAAATAGCAACATTGACTTTGGGGAAAAATTATTTTTTATTCTCAGCTTGACAAGCCAATGCATGTAGGTGTATTATTTTAATTGTGCAATTTTTGTTCTAACTAGGGAAGCTGTTAATTGCCTTCAGAGGCTTTGCAGAGGTTTTTATTTAGACACTGACCACAGAAATTATTAACATTGCAAAATACATGCTTTAAATGGCATAGATATACCAGCTAAGATGCAAAGTTGATGAAGTGATGTGAGGACCTTTAAAATATTTGCATCTATTTAAAACAAATCTTAACATTTTCAGACTATACTTTATTTTTAATGTGGAAGTACGAGGGAAAAATCCACGTTAATGTTTTTTTCACTGCAAGGAAAAAAGTGCATAAAATTTGGCTTTGAGTAAATTTTACTGCCAGAAAACCAGCAGAAGAACTCAGGATTATTTGTCAATTAAAATAATAGTAAAAAATATTCTTTGATTTTTCAAATCAGAGGTTTCCTACTGTTTAGGATCAAGTGATTAAAATGATAACATGCAGGAAGAACTTTAATTTAATTACAGGTCTTCACCCTTTCAGAATGTTCACTTTTGTAATGCCTGTGACCTCACAAACTAATTTATATGCCTTGTCAGTCTCCCAAAATGAAATTAACCATAATATCTTGCCATCGCTCCTAAATAAATAAAATTTATGTAAATATGCTTTTACATTTGTTTCAAAAAAAGCATGAAGGCAGCAAAAGACCACATCTTCAACTTGCAAATTACGTTTTGTAAGCATTTAGTTAGCAAGAAATATTTAACTGTCCAGATACTTTTAAAAATAAATAATTGACCCCTTAACTGACCCTTTCATTCCCTAATCTAGTGGAATTAGATGGCTTGCTATATACACTCATAATGAAAACTTATTTTCGTAAAATGTCAAGGGAAATGTCTAGAGCAGATATATTTCATATTTAGTTTCTGTAGAATTTTACAATGCTGCAAAAACAAGGAGAGTGCAGAGCAAGATATTGATGGATACTCCAAGAGAGGAACCATGAAACAGCATTTCCAGCTGCACTGACAAAACAGTTGCAGAGAGCAGTGACACACACACAAGTGCTCTAAAATGGCCTATAATTAAGAAGCAAAATAGAACATTAAAAGAAGCACTGCCTCAAACATCAAAACTTACTTATGTGACCCCCCAGCATGAACACTGCTCTACTTCAAAACAGAACCTCACAAATGGACATAAATAAAAAGCAATACAATAACCATTCTAGAAATGGATGTGTTGCGGACAGCAGGCTGTATGAGCCCAGAGCCATCAGTTTGAACATGATAAACACACTCCCTTACATTCAAACATTGCAAATCATCACACTCAGCCAAAAATACTTTTATATCAGCTGTGACACAGTAGAGTACATTTTGGTAGGAAAAAGCAACTATGGCAGTTGTTTGCAAAGTCATTCCACATTCTGTTTACAAGCTATTTACCTGAAAAGGCATGCCTTAATTCACTTGTATTTTTTCCAGCTACGGATCTGGGCAGCATAACTGCACAGATAGCCACAGTACCTGCACAGCACTGCCCAACCTTCATTTCCACAAACACAATTCTCTCATCAGCGTGTACTTCAGCACTTCCTGTGGGCTGATGAAAACCTTGTAGCTCAAGCTAATGTCTTTCCTCCCCCCTCCACACTGCAGCACTCAAAATAACACAGGGTTTTCAGTCATCATATGGTTCTGTATAGCTGCAAAGCTGAATATTTGGTGTAACATAACCTTTAGGTAAGACCATGGGTGGTCCATTTTAAAGGGAAGTATTTTTAATTATACAACTGGCTTCAGTGGAAGAGAGTGTTTTTAAATATTTCAGTGAAACACATAGGCACACTTTGCAGATGCGTCACTTAGGAAACAGATGTGTTGTTTCAGTGTTTCAAGTCAAAAGCTGTACTTTTCCATCTCAGGAAATACAGAGCTGTAGTACTAATTAATGAAATACTGACATGCATTGAATAGAAGTATATCTAAACCCCTAGATGAAGCGGAAACAGGGCAGTCTTCATGAATCTGAAGGTTGCACTGAGGAGATAAGTTTCTTTACTTGAGTAAAGAACCAATTCAGATACCTCACCTGAACTAAATTCAGCCTGGTCTTTAACACAGACTTGTTTCCAAAGCCTAAATCACTATTAGAAACTAAATCTGTGCATTAACAGCATGCCAGAATAACCTATTTTCTGCTTATCTTAGAGAGATACAGATGACCATGACTGGCAAAAACTAGGAAGGCTGACTGGGGCAGGAGAACCTGCATGGGTGAACCCATGAAAATCTGTGAACTCTTCAAGTACCAGTGAATTTTTCTGTCACTTTTTGGAGACATAAATAAAAGGAAAAGGAGAAGTGATGATTTCCTTACCATGGATAAAGAGAAAACACAAAGAATAACAGACCTTCCTATGGAATGTTTCAGAAAGACATTGCTGAAGGTGAAAGAGAAGACCCCCAGACACACCCAGACAGTAAAATAACAGACCACAATGTGCTCATGTTATACTTGATATAAACAGTACAGAAACATCACATTCCCACACAAAACTCCTTGGAGCTGAATGGATTGTTCTCTAGTAAGCAAACCCAAACCCAGCAATTTTCTAAGCTAGAGCCTCAACACAAGTAGCCTACAACACCAGAAATTAATTGCTAGTATAGCTTTTGCTCAAGGGACAGCCAAAGCTGGCAAAGAACTGTACCCCAGGACTTGAACCCTAAAGCAGAAACGAAATGACCACTTCCATAACTGTTGGCTCACATCAAAGCTGGGAAATGGCTTTAAACAGTAGTTTCCATAATTACCAATTTTTTTCTGCAGGCGTTATTCCCTCACTGCCATAGCCATGCTGACAAAAAGCAGGTCAAATCATCATGCAACATTTTTTGACTCTCAAAATACATTTAAAGGGTAGTTCAGCATTTGGGGAAAACACTATCAATGTAAAAACTGCTAAAGAAGATGGCCTTACAACTTAAAAGCAACATTTTCAGCTGTGACAGTCATCAGATTATGTACCATTTCATCAATTTCATTTTTGGAACTGATACAAAATGTACAGACCTCTTCAGAATACAACTCGTAAATGCAGAAAGAAAACAACCACAGGCACATTTAACTTCAGCTATCCTTCTTTACAGTAAGTTAAATAAGTAATTATTCATTTAGGAACAATAAAAGATCTGTTTAAGTGTTTAAAATCAATGCTATACTGTAACAGCACAAAAGAGCATGTGACTGTATTTCATATTTAAGATTAAATAAGATTAATTCAGATTTTAAAGCAAACTGAATGCAGCTTCGAAAGAACTATTAGGAGAATTTAAATTGCTTGATGCGGATACCATGGGACAGAGAGAAACGGCCAGTGTTTCTCACAGCGGCTTGTGAGAGGTTTTAGGGAACTGGAAAGATGTGATAACTTGTTTACTATAAACAATTTGCAGGTCTGTTTTTCTACTTTATTTTTCTGTTCCTCCTAAGGACAGTGCATGAGAAAGATGTTTCTGTTAGTTAGTCAATAGAATAGAACCTATCGTACTACTCTACAAAAACCGCGCGGCTCTTTTGAATAAAGCCTTCTTTGCCTTTGCTGCGATCCTGCCTCTCGCCTGTTCCTGCCCCAACCCCGGCGCAAGAGTGACAGCTTGGCTGTGTTAAAGTTCGAGAGAAGGTTACTCAATACTTAGTTTCATTAACATGGTCACTGACAAAAGAAACTCTTGAATTCTATTTAAACAGATTTTCAGCTCAGTGAATCTGAGGTAAACTTTAGGCAGGTCTTCTCATGTTTCTAGGCAATTAAATTTTCTGGTCCTGAAATGGCAATTACTGCAACAAGGTCAGAAGACCTCTACTTACCACTTAGTAATCTATAAAACATTAGCTGCTAACTTAGTAGAATTAAACATTCTTTAAAAACATGTAATTTTTTTTTGTAATAAATATAATGAACTGGCTCCTTACCATGTACTAAACTCATTGGTCTAAGCTACCTGGAAGTATCATACTTAAATATTAGGATCAGAGATCATTTGTTATGGCCTTCCCTGTATATGCAATTTGACAAGCAAAGAGAGAAAGGGAGGGTTGTTTGTTTTGGTTTGTTTGGGGCTTTTTAAAAACACATACAGTACACCTACATCTACTTTAACCCTAATGCAACTGAAAAATCAAGAGTTTTCAGTGTGCAAAACAAGGAGCTGCTTTAAAAGAGGCACATGAGATCCAGGTTGGGCAAGGGACAAGGTGAGAGTTTTTCTTTGTTTCACAAAGGTTTCACTAATCTTATTAAAGGTTTAGAAAAGAAAGCACAGCAGAGCAGCCAGGCTTCCCCATGATTTTCAGCAATCTGGATACATGTTATGTGACCTTAAACAGCTCTCAAACACAAAAATCACTCAAATGTAGAATCCCTAAACATAAGAATGTGAAATGAATGCTTAAATTTGGTCAACTAACCTCACAAAGAGTAGTCTTTTCTACCCTGCTGCTATTTGTCAGAAAAAGGAAAGCTTTTTTATGCCATTTAAAATTAATGCTTGACCAAAGTACAAGTAGGTCAGCTATCGACTCTGCAATATAAATTGGACTGAAGTTCATGAAAAGTGGGACAAGAGGCCCCACGAGCTGACAGTTCTTGCTCACACCATCACCATTGTGTTTCTGCAGTTAATAAAGCTGCGCCATCACTGACTGTGGAGCACTGAAACAGCAGCATGTAACCTGCATATGGGAAACAATCAGGAGACGGAAAAAACAAAGGTAGATAACCCCAACCAAGTTCAATTTAGTGCTCTCTCAAGGGCAGAGTCTGAAAAACCCTGCTGTTGAAAATTCAAGCACACAGGACTAATATCAAATAAGACTAAAGTTGATCACAGTATTGAAACAATGTCATAGTAAAAGCAGGAATTACATAACTGCCTTTTTTGTCATATATGCTGCTAACTTCAGCATTTTAAATGGCTACACAAGGATCCTCAATCAATTGCTACTAAAGGTACAATAACACACCTTTTTTCTTTTTGAATTTAACTCATATGTCAGTAACACCCACACTCACAGCTGAGAAAAGCAGGCACAAATAGCTTCAGAATAAAGTGATCAAATTTCTTAAGCTATTTAGTTTACTGCAAATCATTCTACACATGATCACAAAACTGCTTAATATGAGACTCCAGAAAGTCTGGAGTCATTGTATTCAAATGCAACACCATATTTTAAGTGAAAATAGAATTCACTTGGTATTTTTGCATGATGCATAATATCACAAAGCAATCTCAACAGACCAAAGTCAGTATCATCTAATAAAATCATTCTGAATTACAACATTGAACTTGTACATACTCAAAAGGAAGAGCTTGAGCTGGATTTCTAACAGGTACTTTGTGCATAGACCATATATGTAATGGTCTATATGCACAGAAATATATAAACCCATACATAAACTAGAGTTTTAGCCTAGAACTGTTTAACATACTGAGATTTTCAGCCATCTTATAAAAGGCACTACCATGGTCCACCTCCAAGTGATCTTGTGCTTCTGAGTTCAGCTTGAATGTCTCACTAGATTCCATCCCAGATTTGCCTCCCAAGGTTTGTATTTAAGCTGACAGCTGGGATATCCCCAGGGCCTGTCCAAGGCCAGGGTGGAGTGACAATGCACACAGACAGAACTGCACCATGACACTGTGGGCAGGGCTCTGTGTCTCTGCTCACAATGATATCTCAGCCAGTGCTCTACAAAATAGTTTGTGGTTACTGAAATGAGTCACCTGTCCACGTATGACTGCCATTATAAAGCCACATCTCCACATGGCTCGTCAGTTAAGAGGCTGAGCAGCAAAGAAATCAAAAAAAGGATTAAATGATTCAACAGCTGAAACAGCTGCAAGATGAAAGCTTCAATTATAGAAAAATACCTTTTAAGTTTAACTGAAAATAAGATTTCTATTTCCCCAAGAACAAGAAAACCAAGTGATGTGCTTATTCAATGAATAATCGAACTATCTTTATCTTATGGTAGAATAAAATAGATATATAAGACTTGGAAATACTGCAGGGAAAACCATTAGACAATTAAGAGAAAATGACTGAAATTGCATATATTTCAGTCAAAAAGATATTATCTATAATATTTATTATATTTATTATATTTAATATAATATGATATTATGTCAGAAAGATATTATTTATAATATTTTACAAGGAACACGTATGATCCTTTTCATAATCACACTCTTTAGAGTCACAATTCAAGTCAAGAGCATTTCAGCTGAGAACACCTGTGAAACTCAAGGACAGACACTTCTCACTTCTGGTTCTGAAGGCTTAAAGCCTTTATACATAAACATTGTGAGAAAAAGTAGGCCCGCCTCCAGGAAATCTAAACCCACAAAGCTAATGCCCCCTCTAGTAATAAACAGTATGCATGGTAACTCCTTGGTCACTTCAAGCTTTCTGGAGAAGGTGAGAAGTTTCTCAAACCCACGAAGAGGATCCCTCCAGTAACTCCAGCCATGAGCTCATCAACACTTGTTCCTAATAAAGGCAGTACAACAGCTGAAGAGTCAGGGTCACAAAGAACCTTCACACAATCATGGCTCAAACCACAGCTGTTTCAAAGTTGTTTTGTCCTTACTCCTAAAGCTTAAGGGTAGAGAGCACATGAAAGAAAAACTGTAAAAAATATTTTTTAAAAATACTTTGGAGTATCTACTAAGGTTACCTCAGAACGGGCAAAGTCATGTTTAAGACAGATGTGTAATTTAAAAAGAGAAGACTAAAGGCACAAAAGAGAGATGGTGAGTATAGCTGTAAGGGTTTTCTTGTCGTTAAGTATTATTAACCTGTGGTACAATATCTGAAGGATACACAGACAAATACTCCTATAGAAGTTTCTTATTCTCCTTTTGTGTTTAACTTGAAATTCATTTTATACTGAAAAAACTCTGTGCAACTGTCCATATCTGAAGGATAAAAGAGCTGCTTCACCAATGCAAAATATCTAGTTGATGCATCAGTCACCCAAAATTATAAAAATAGATTATACACTTTAAAACCAGTTATATTTTATTTCTAAAAAATAGATTTGGTAAAGAATGTGCTATGTAGAGTATTCAAGAGCTTAATAACATTGATTCATTAGACAACATGCATTTATTCTCTATCCCGTGACTTATGAAACTGAAAATGAAATTTCCAACTCTTGGCACCTTCCAACAAATTGCCTACCTTTTCCCCTTATAAGAATTACGAAGAATTTGAATATTCACTATATTTCATGGGAAAACACCTTCATATCTACTTTATATTTATCACACTATCTTAAAAAGCCTGTAGCCATAATTCCAGCTGAAAATGTCAATTTCAAACCAAGGAAGGCTAAAGTTTATTGATCCTGTCATGGACCAGTGGCACTTTAGCATCGGAAATTCTGCTCATTTGAGTCTGACAATTGATGATCTAGTTAACTTGACAGAGGACAGTCTAGCAGACTTTGTTTTCATCAGGAAAAAAATCCATTACTTTTCAGGCCTACAGAAGGTAAACATTAGATCTGTTTGCATTTTTAATGCCAGATTTTAATTGGGAGTTCAACACAATAACTGATGAAAGTGGGAAAAGATGAGGATTATGGTGAGGGTCACAGGATCCTGAAAACTAGTCCTGGGAGAAGATGAGTCTGGATTACTCAATATCTCTACAAAGAGTGTTAAAAAGCCACACTTCTCTACAGTAATCAGATCCCACAAAAAATATTTCAGCAGAGTATTTGTCAAGTTATAATGATCACAGAACTGTGCAGCAGCCTGACCTCTCTAGTCCAGTCTTTCATGGGAAAGGGAGCCTTGTTGAGATCACCCAGCACCCTGTCCAGTCACAGCTTCAAAGTGCTCAGTGGTGGGGACTCTACAATTAATTATCTACCAATTCACAAGACATTACTCCTGAAAGAAAAAACCTAGAGAGTCATTCTTATGGCCAGTTACATTTCATTTCCTTTTCTACCTTCTGCACACACACAACTGTAGTCCTTTTTTCTTTTTTCTTATGCTGAAGTACAAGGCTACACAGATGAATCCTGCAACCAAAGCCATTCACTAATCCTTTAACTATGAATTCTAAAATGTGAAGAAAAATTTTATGGTACTGGTACAACACAAGAAGTTCACACTATACTGAATTCATGTAATGACATAGGTCTTTCACTGTGGTCCATTTTGCATGACATACACTGCAGATACTCAGGTAATTAGGCTAGAAAAAAAACTCATTTGGTACACACATACTCAACAATTAGTCTTTGTCCTGGCCATGGTACATCCTGGTATAACTATCTGCTCATTATCATATGAACATATTTTTATTGTAACATCCACTGGCATGAGACAAAGCTCTAAATCCAAACTATTTCAGACTTGCATTTCTAGCACAGACACCTAAAACTCCTTTCAAAGGAAGGCAGCTGTTCTTTCAGAAATATTTGTGTGCCTGTTCTTATTGATACACAAATTGAAGAATTTTAACGGCACCAAACCAGTCCAGCCAACATTTTGTTAGAACTAACATCCACCTGCAGTTCAGCTGTAAGAACTTTTTCTAAAAGAAGATACAGCAGTTGCCACACAAATCTTCTGTTGATCTTCACTCTGATGCTCTCAGTAAGGATGGTACCTCTCAGCCTGGTACCAACTGGAACAATTTAGAACTGCAGCATGACTGTTATGCAATATCACAAGAGTCCTACAGTTTTTTTCAAAGTTCTCCCTGGATGCTTGTGGGAGAATACATGAACTATATCCCTACAACATTCACCAAATAAAGACGTTTCTAAATACAGCCTTTTCAACCTAAAAATAGTACAGCAATAAAGAAGGCCATTTGAACAGGTTTAGTGCTGGCTCACAGCTGTGACTAAGTCCTAGCAAAATTAGCTTTAAAATTACTTTTACTAACTCCCCCATGGTTCCAACTAACAATCAAAATGCATCACACCACTGCCCATTTTCTGGTGTCTGGAAAGGTGAAAGTCAAAGACAGCACCAGCATAGACAGGTTGAAAAAAGTTCCTCCTAATGTCACTGATACAAAATAATCAGGACACAATTACACAGGAAGGGTCCTTTTAGCTATGTGAAAAATTTCAGCCTCAAGGAATCCAATATATCCAAGAACAAAGCCAGCATTTTTGCCTATAAGATAAAGGCACTGAAAGCTTATCCAAATTTTGAAAACCTCTAAATTAATATTTTACATTCCTCTAGCTAAGGCATTTCAACAGTAATATTCCAGAATATATTCAACGATTTCAGGATTTGGAGGCAAGTTACTTCCATAAGGCTTACTCAGCCTAACACAGATAACAAGTAATTCTGTTCTGAATTCCAGAGAAAACCAGAAGGAATCAAATAACAAATGTTTAAATGAATTTTCAAATACCTAGGTTCTTGCTTGAATATTTAAGTTTCAGCAGCCTAGCTTTAGACAAAACTCCTTTGCATTTTCATTCTATATATTTGACATATATATGCCAAATCCCTACTTGTACTTGTCTTTCACCTGAGATGATTCTCCCACCCCCTCTTACGACAGAAAACCAACTGGGGAACAAGATATAAATGTCTTTTCAAACTTATGTGGTTGGACTTCCAGGAGCTCTTTCAGTATTCACAGCTACATAAATTCTAATGTCAAAGCCTAGGTGCAATATGCTATTCTTTGCACATTCCAATAATTCTCTTGAGCCACTTCAGCTGCATAACTAGAAAAAGTAGCTCAAATTTAATTCATTCTGGGAAGCAATGTGGAGATTCCTGGAGGATTGCAACAACAGCTGACAAAGCAATTTGACAAGAGCTGTAAGTTCCACACTGCTTATTTCTCCCAATTTGCAGGGTTGAACACTGCACAAGTTAATTGGTATTGCATTACAAAGAGTGTTTCATAAGATTTTCATAAAAGCTTTTTTTTTTCCTAAAATGAGATTGAATAACTTTGTTCTCTAACTATTCACTGCAATAAAAAAATTGAAGGATTAATGTGATATATTTTTCCTTGGCAAATTCAAAACATATTTTGAGAAGCGTGTTTATAAAATCTTCAGCTTTGAAGAGCCAATTTGTACAACAGATTTTGATGGTATTTTTCCTACCTAATAAATTGCATCCCAGTGAGTATAGATAAATTAGATGCTTTACACAACCCTGAAAATTACAAAAAACCCAAGCACACTATAAACTTCAAAACTGAAATACTAACATGATTCACAACTCATATCAAATCATATCAAAAGATATTATACTGGGATAGCAATATTCACTCAGAAAACATAGTATTTTTATCTGTATGTATGAGATAATCCATATGTGAAATAAATACTGCAAATGCAAAAAAAAAAAAAAGAAACAAATAAAATACCTTTAGATGTACTTGAAAACTTCCAAACCTGTTAATTTCTTTCTTGATGCGCAATAAGACACCTTTGCAGTGACATAAAAGCTTCTAAAATCATTACTGTAAAACTAGTAATTCTGTTCAGCAACACATTAATTACATGCTAAATTTAGTACTACTTTTCCTTAATTGCACAAAGTGTTTCTGCAATGCCTAACAAGTAGAAACAAATGTGCTTCCTATCCAGCCTCTTTTGCAAGAAAGGGGAGGAGGGATAAAGGGGAGATCTCCAATCAGAGTTTTAGTTTCTATACAGGGCTAGTAAAAAAACCCCAGAAAAGTGGATCTCTGTAGAAATAGGAACCATATCATATTTTATCAGACTAATCAAAGTATAAAGCATAGAAACTACAGGTTATCTTACACAGCCCAAAATAAATTCAGAATCACTGTATGATACTTGTTTCATCTATTTGTGTTTATCAGTTACGGATCTGTTTGGGACTGACCTGACAAGGATTAGCATTGCACAGCACAGATTTTACTCATGGCACCACACACCATGGGATTTACATGCTACCAGAAACTATGGAATAGCCTACTCTAAACCAAGAGCTAAAAATGGAGTCATTTGATACAGACTAAACCCACATATTGCTCTCTGATCTAGGGATGCAACAAGCCAAAGCAGAAGCAGCTGCCTATATACTACTTTGGACAAAGAATTTCTTAGACAAATTCAAACCAATTTTATCATCAAATCTCATTTCAAATAAATTTAAAGGTTCACATACAGAGCACTTAAAACTATATGGATTGTCCTTTAATTTCTTCAAATTTTTGTGTACGAACATAACTAATAAATTTGGTCCTAGCTCAATGAAGAGACAAGACATTCATAATATCCCAGGCACCTTTACAAGTGCAGACAGCAATTAAACAAAGAAAACCACAAAATGTTCTGTAATACTGTTCTAAGATGTTCTCTGCTAACTAATCTAAGCACCTGCTGAAAGAAAAATAAATCTGGTGGTATAGTAGTAGTTCACTCAGAATAGCCAAGAAAACAGATTGGACAGTATCACAGAACAAAAGCAACCTAACTAAATCTACTTCTCAAATTCCAATAATTCTAAAAAAACCAAAACCAAACCAAATCAATCAACCCAAAAAAACCCTCAAAACCAACAAAACCCAAACAAAATCCACCAAATGAACAAAAAATCCTCACAAAACCAAAAAGCACAAAAAAGAAACACTCAAAAACACAAACCCAAAGAGGTTTTAATAGGGTATGGAAGCAGTTTTTTAGTCTAGGAAATGATAGCAATGGCATGGGGTTTTTGTACACCCAGATTTTACCCTGGGAGAATGAAAAAAAAAAGGAAATAAGATATTAACACTATAAAAACCCACTTGATTCTTTCCACAAAATTACATAAAATTTGGAAATTAAATATTTATTTGAAATTCAAAGCTATTTCTTCAACACTTGGTTTAACAATAATGTGCCAACAGATAATTCTAAATCATCTCCTAGGAGTTTCAAAACAATTATTGAGCACTCACTTTTTTTTGTGTAAATACTGTATTTCATTACATAAGAATAAAATATCAGCATTAAACTTTAGAAACACCTACATTATTTACAAGTGAATATTCTAAAAGTAAAAAGGGAAGGACTTTTGGCTCCTTTCCACTTGGAACTTGTTTAAGTTTAAAAAGTATTTCAATGTCTTCTTCCACTCCAAAATATTTTAAGAAAAAAATCCAGAAAACACCCACAAGTTTACCTTTAAATTGATTAATTTTATACTTATTTTCTATTCACCCATGCATTTAAAATTGGTAAAAATCAAGAAACAAGGTCAAGCATATCTGCATTTCCCTTAACTGTAGACAGTGCAAGGGTAGAGTGTGAGTGAAGAAGAGTCATATCTTTCTGGGTTGTATTTCAGCAGTTCAGGAAGCACAGCTTCACCTGCCAGGGCAAACAGCAATGTTGCATTTATATCCATTCCATTCCCTCCCTTCCTTTATTCCACCTGACCACCTCTGGCAAGCATCTAATTATAAAAGCATCTGTTTACATTCAACATTTACTTTACAGGTCAACTTTACAGAAATCATTTACTGCACTCCATAGCTCAATACGCAGCTATTCAATTTGATCACTTTGTTATGGCACAAATTCATTCCACTGACAGTGATTGATATTGTTTGTGCCACATCCCCAGTCATCCCTCCTGACCTATCCCTATGCCATCAATTCTGTTTGGGAAGTCAGGTGCTAAGCTTTATCCAGCTGAAAATGACTCGGCAAAAATACGAAGTTTCTTGCTGGACCAAAGAATCAACCCCAGACACAGCACAGCCAGACAAACACCACCACCACGGGACACTTAGCAAGAACAAACAGCTGAGTACCAGTGAAAAACTGATTTCCTGTTTTAGTCACAACAAAGACTATCACTGGTTTTGAAGTAACTTATCACTGTGAATAGAAGCAGCAACAAAGTTTGGAGCCAGTCTAACAAGCTACAAGACATTATGGTAACACAAAGAAATAGGCAAGTACACAGACCACACACAAGATACCGTTCAGAAAACGCTGGCACCCTGAAAGAAAGACAAAAAGATTTTTTCATTGTTTATGTGTAAGCAGCAGGCATACAAGTAAGAGATTATTGCCTTTGGGAACATAAATCAAGCCCATTTAATAACACTGCAACTTCGCTGTACATATCACACAGCTGAAGAGCTTGTATGTGGTTATGTAGGAAGAGAGGACTGGTCAAGAAAGGAGTGGTGACACTTCTGCAATAATATTCATTATTCATTTGAAATATCAGCAAATTTAAAGAACACTTAACACTCTACAGAGTCTCTGCACCACACCAGCACTAAGTGGTATCCACCAGAGGCCACTAATGCACACTACACAACACAGCACACACACAGCTCCTTCTGCAACAAGCTGCTGTGGGAAGGAGAATGGCACATTATTACGGGGCCCTCTGGTCCCACCCATGTATGTTGCATGTTTCACCTTCCCAACTGCTAGATTTGTATGGGATTTATAGGTGACACTGTCCTAACTCAAACAGCACATTTCATTCCCCATGAAGGAACTCCATGCATCCATACCCCCAAATGAGAATGGATGACAGAACTGAAGTCATCCTGTCCTGAGAAGCTCAGCTTTGGCAACCTGATAAAATAATATTACTTCAGTATTATTTTAATATTACTATATAATATGAGAATAACAGATAACTACACAAGACTTTTTTTAATAGCTGTCCCCAAAGCCACCTTAAAAGAAGAAAACCACATTACCTGCAGAAACACCTCTATTTGAAGTGGAAAAGAGGGGAAGTTCACAGTAACAAATATAACAAAAGCTAGAAATGACAGAAGATACCAGAATGAACACATAAATAGTTGTATTGGTAGACTGCAAATATATTTAAAGCTTCTTTATTATCCTTACTGTAACAACCTTCACAACAATGCTATCGCTCACTTTAATGTAGTAACAAGTCAGAAGACGAATGCTGAGTGCTATTATTAGCCTTCAAATTAGAAATTAAAAGGACTTAGGAGCCCAAACCGGGTTTTGTTCAAGAATTTTTAAAATACAATTTGGGATGCTCTAGCAGGCTCAGAACAAAGAAACACCCCAACAATGCCTGGGCACTCCCTCCTTCATGCTCCTGAAAAGAGCCTTCCCCCCCATCCCTGGAAAATTACCTGATGTATATGAATACCCTCCGGGTCCCGGCCATGCCCCTCCTGCCTACTGCATAAATTAACCTGTCCTGGCCAGAACCAGGATAAATCAATTAAAACAGAATGTGTGAGATTCCATCTGAGCATACCAAGTTGATAATTATTATTGCATAGTAAAAAGAAAGATACTATACAACCAAATCCTTAGCATCACTTTCTTTTTTATGAGAATACCATCCTGAGTGATGGTTTAGTTATTCTGATCAAGATACAGAATAATACAAGCTCAGTCTGAAGTTACATTGAAAAGACAGAGTCAAGAAATATTACAAAGCTGGATGTGTTAATCAAGCTACTGCTAAGCTATTTACCATTATTATTGGTGACCTGTGAACAGATCAGGAATCATGACTGATTTACTGCCCAGACAAATTTTAAAAAAGTCTGAGGAAATATAAAATAAGACCAAAATCAGTGCTGATAAACCTTTCTAGACGGTTTGCTGAAATGAGCACAACCTAAAGATCCTAATTTGCAATGCATATTGGGCTGTACCAAGACAAAGTTTAATTTCCCCTATCTCATAAATATGAACTAATATTTTAAGCATCAAGTTTGAGGAATTCTGAAATGGAGCAGAACAATCAGCTGAAGGTGCTCAATTAATTTTAGGACATAAATAAAATGCTTTTAGGTAGGCAGCTAGAAGTATATATTATCTGATTATACATCAGAGAGATTACCCTGTTAGGGGCAGCAGGACTAATTAGCTAACTGGGCACCTAACAGGGTTCTGGTAGTCTCTACACCCATTTTACCTAAAGGGGAAATTTTCTCTGTGGATGTATCAAATTCCAACAGGGATCCATTCACACAAGTCCTAGGGATGGTGTTTTTCAGAAAAGATCAGATGATTACAAATGGTTCTTTCCTGGATTAAGTCTATTAATCATTCCTTTGCATTTCTTATGCATACTATTAGCAACTGGATAATCAACCTAATTACATCCTTTAAGAGAAGCAGCAATTAAAATCTGTTTAATCAAATAATAATATCTTAAAACCAGGATAAATCAATTAAAACAGAATGTGTGAGATTCCATCTGAGCATACCAAGTTGATAATTATTATTGCATAGTAAAAAGAAAGATACTATACAACCAAATCCTTAGCATCACTTTCTTTTTTATGAGAATACCATCCTGAGTGATGGTTTAGTTATTCTGATCAAGATACAGAATAATACAAGCTCAGTCTGAAGTTACATTGAAAAGACAGAGTCAAGAAATATTACAAAGCTGGATGTGTTAATCAAGCTACTGCTAAGCTATTTACCATTATTATTGGTGACCTGTGAACAGATCAGGAATCATGACTGATTTACTGCCCAGACAAATTTTAAAAAAGTCTGAGGAAATATAAAATAAGACCAAAATCAGTGCTGATAAACCTTTCTAGACGGTTTGCTGAAATGAGCACAACCTAAAGATCCTAATTTGCAATGCATATTGGGCTGTACCAAGACAAAGTTTAATTTCCCTATCTCATAAATATGAACTAATATTTTAAGCATCAAGTTTGAGGAATTCTGAAATGGAGCAGAACAATCAGCTGAAGGTGCTCAATTAATTTTAGGACATAAATAAAATGCTTTTAGGTAGGCAGCTAGAAGTATATATTATCTGATTATACATCAGAGAGATTACCCTGTTAGGGGCAGCAGGACTAATTAGCTAACTGGGCACCTAACAGGGTTCTGGTAGTCTCTACACCCATTTTACCTAAAGGGGAAATTTTCTCTGTGGATGTATCAAATTCCAACAGGGATCCATTCACACAAGTCCTAGGGATGGTGTTTTTCAGAAAAGATCAGATGATTACAAATGGTTCTTTCCTGGATTAAGTCTATTAATCATTCCTTTGCATTTCTTATGCATACTATTAGCAACTGGATAATCAACCTAATTACATCCTTTAAGAGAAGCAGCAATTAAAATCTGTTTAATCAAATAATAATATCTTAAAATGTCTATAGAATGCTAACGTATGATCCACATACCAAAACTGCCTATTCATTAAAGCCATCTCCAACACATGCTCCTGAGGATACAGCCAAATTTGCAGCCCATGGAGGACCCCACAGTGGAGCCATGAAAGCCTAAGGGAGACTGTGACCCCTCCCACCATGGATAGCCCAGGCTGGAACAGGCTCCTGGCAGGACCTGTGACCCTGTGTGGGACCCACACTGGAGCAGGCTGCTCCTGAAGTACCGACTCCCTGGAAAAGACCCACAGCACAGCAGTTTGAAGAACTGCAGCTTGACAGAACTCATGTTGGAGAAGTTTGTGGAGAGCTGTCTCCTGTGGGAGGACAGAAAGAGTGTGAGGAGCAAAGAGTAGCTGAGATAAATGTGTGAAGAACTGACTGCAACCCCCATTCCTTGTCACCCTGTGCCAATCAGGCAGAAAAATCAGGAGTGAAGCTGAGCCTGTGAAAAAGGGGAGGGTTGGTTGAAGATGTTTTGAGCTTTGGGTTTATTCCTCACTACCCTACTCTGATTTGATTTAAAATGAGTTATTTTCCCTGAATGAAGTATGTTTTGCCCATTATGATAACTGGAGCATGATCTCTCTCTGTCCTTATCTCAACTTGTGAGCCTTTTGTTATAGTTTCTCTGCCCTATCCAGTTAAAGAGAGTGACAGTTGTTTGGTGGGCAGCTGGCATCCAACTGTGGTCATCTCACCATAGGCCATCAATGACACAGGAACAGAATAAAACTTTTTTTCACTTAACTTCCCATTTAGAACTCTGTTTGCTTAAGACAGCATGGCAGTGTGCTTTGGGAAATGCCACTACAAATCAAAAGTTATTTGGTTGATCATTCTTTATCCATATGTGCTGGTTGCTACTACTTTCAGTTGCACCAGCTTTTGAAAACAACAAAAAACTCAACTCTCAGAGCCCTAACATAATAATCAGTGAGAAGGCAATACTCCCAGGTGTGAGCGTAACAGTTTCTAAGAATTTAATTGCACAAAAGAGGGAAAGCTAACCATTCAATTTATTTCTATCTGTATCTGAATGACGCTAGACTGACAGCATTCTTTATATGAAGCTCTCTAACACACAAAAACTAATGAAAAGCTGTGTAAAGGAAATGGTTACCCAGTTTCTCCTACATAAAACAGCGTGAACAGTGTTAACATTTTGGAATGGAACCATAATCTCACTCAACACATCAAGAACTTAGGAGTAATTTCCTTCAATGAATTCCCTCTAGACCTTAAAGCAAGCTGTTCAGCAGCATCTAGAAATTAAGCACAATTATATGTTGACCAGATATCAGATTACTTTGAGTACTTAGATTATTTCACGTAATTGAAAAACGAGTTTTGAAGCTTTTATCTTTAGCTACTAAGGGATGCAGAGAACCTGAACACCTTGGAAAAAATGTTTTTGAGAATATTATTCAAGAACTGTGGAAGTAAGCATGCCTACAAGTTGATGTTGCATACATGTGGTTCCATTAAATACAGAGTTCATTTAACAGATCTGTGCCTGTTTATTATCCATTTATCATTTCTCCCAAAAATAAAGCAGCATTGTTCCACTCAGCAGGGAGGTAGGTATCTGTCAAATTGCCAAGAAAGCCTTAATTAAGGGAGAGGATGAGAGGTTTAAGTCAAACCAAAACTACGTCCCATTTGTCCTTTGACTTACTGCAATTTATTTATCAAAATCAGTATTTCACATTACCCCTTTTAAAAAGGGCATATTTACCCTGCACCTTTACTTTAACCTATTAAGGTAGAAATTAGAAAAAAACCCAGCTCATTATATTCTTTGTCATATTACTTTAAAGTTAATCAAGTATGGCTGCTCTTCTGCTGTTGAGAATAAAAAAATATTTTAAAAAATTCTTATTTTGATATTCACCTACTATTGCTCTGCCAGGTAAGAAGTTCTGTGCAAGCTGGCTTTGTAACCGAAAACCCTGGCTGTGAGATGCCAGGCACAAAAACTCTGCTAGGCCTTCTGGAGCCCAGTCAACATACACATTTTGTTGCTACAATCACCAGGTGGCAATAGATCTGCCTGGTATGTGGGAGAGATTAACGTACAATCACACATGAAAGTCAGACTTAAGAGCCCTGTTTGTGCTACTCATGCACAAAGACACAGTAAAATAAGACAAGAATATCACACTCCTGCAACAAGGACTTCAGGATGAACAGTGCAGTAACACCAAGGTCAGCCAGTTTTATTAGCAGCAAATGACTTATTACTTTATATCAAAAGCTAAGAGCTTGCAAGTACAGCAGGATTCTATGATGCATTAATCACAACAGGCATAAGAAGATACTTAGAACATACTTTCATATTCACAGTGTCACTTAAAGTCTGAGTGGTGCCCATTTTCAGGGCATATACTATGTTACAAGTTTATGTCAAAAGATGACATAAAATCCATCCTGTTTGGTTTCAGTAGAACTCTGTCAAAGAAATATTTAATAATACCATAGAGATTTCTCATTCACACTATTTCTGCTGTTTATACTGTCATTCACTGCTCTAGGGTATATGATAAAAGGCAAAGAATGTTGTTTAAAATTTTTGGTCTTTAGATGCCTTGGAATTAGTTCTTTAAAGCAGAGTCCTACACAAGCAGAAAGGATTAACGATAAGCACTGGCCCAAAGCCAAACAGTTTGAGATTCAGGTTTCCAATACTACCAAAATGTTTACAATACCTTGTGTAAGCCAGAACAGTTTTAAATATTTGCATAATCTAAAAACTTGAGCCAACACACCTTACTAAAGCCTAAGAGACATTTTCTTTTTGCTTTGGAGCTCATTACTGTGCAGTGTTACAGTAGCCATGTTAGTTCTACCCCTATTTACTAATTAGGGCTGGGAACCTCCTCAAATATTGACACATCCTGTCCACCAAGATCCACAGGTCTCTAAGCAAGTGCACCAGTGGCTTAAGCAGAAGCCCTCACACTCCAAGGAGCACTCATCAAGACAGATTCTAGACCAACACCATTAGAGAAATTTGTATTATTCCCCTCCCCTAAGCAAGGCATCTTAAAGGATAACACATAAAGGAACAACATTCGAGTCTTGTGACATATTGGACTATGGAGACTGCGAACCAACCACAGGCTACAGCAGCTCCAGGTTATTCTTCTCAACCTCAGTGAGCCAAGGAGCCACGTAACATTCATATTAAACACAGCATTCTATTCAGTCACAGAACACTTAGCTCAGTTTACCTCAGCACAGTTACATCACTCTTGTAGTTCCTACTTCTTTTCATCTCCTGGGAAGAGTTCATTGTTACATTAAGTCAAAAATCAATAAATGGGTTGAGGTGAAAAGAACAGTGTCACCTCTCGAAATTCTGGGGATTATGACAGAGTTTGAATTAAATCCCATGTTACAAAGAAGTTGTTAATCTCACAGACTAGTCTTAAATTCAAGCATTAGACACTTCATTCCAGGCCTCAGGCAACAAGAAAGTCATTAAATCATAGTATTTTTTAAAAAAGCAGAGATTCTAAGAACTAAAAAGGCACTCATGTATTAGTTTATATGGATGCTTTAAAAATATATTAAAAAAAAAAAAAACAAACAAAACCAAAAACTACCTTCAGTCTGTATCTACTCTTCTCCTGGCTTAATGCATGCGAAGATGCAGTTTTTCCAAGAGCTGCTACAGTAAGAAAACCAGACACCAAGTCAGAAACAGAAAGCTACCTTTTAGCGACTTTGTATTACAACACAGATTTGTACAAGCACAGGCAACTTTTGACTGGCAGCACTGCTAAGCATTTCATCCAATTCCTGCAACGAACACAGAATTATCTTAGCCTTCATTTATAGGCTACCCATTCAACCCACAGTCACATCCAGGCTCATTTTAACCACCATCAGGGGAGCACAGGATTGACATGTGGATATCTTAAAGCATGTAGCTCACTCAGCTCTAGAGCAGGAAAAGGTGTCCATATGCTCCACAAACAGATCACGAGAACAAAACTTCTCATTACTGACACTAAATCATCCCAACATGTCACCTGGTAAAAATAACAGGTTCACTGATTTCAGACCAACATTCAAGTGGCTTGTCACAAGAAAAGAAAGCAGACATCTACCCACGAGAAAGAGATATCATCCAGGTATTTTCTGAAGGCACTGTTTAAAAAACATTCACAGACCACAATGATCTAGGCCACAATCAAAAAGCCATTTTATTATGATAGTATTTCAAAGGCATAAAAAAGGGAAAAATTGATCCAGATTTGTAAACTACTTCCCAAAGGAAGTCTGGAGCACTTTAGCACAGAACAGTCACAGCAAGGTGGCACCTGCACACCTCTTCTGCACTGAAGCTGTGGTGAACAGAGATCAGGGATCTCTAAAATGATGCTGCACTGTGCTCAGCAGACATGCTCCTTATGCTAATATGTGCTCCTGTTTAAGCTGATTCATCCATAAGAGGCAGAATATAACTACTATCTTTGAAGGCAAATTGCAAGTTTGACAAAATATAATTTCAGGCAGGTACAGGTATAAAACAGAGAGCACATGAACGTTCAGTGTTAATAATCTTAATAGTAAAGAATGCAATTAACAAGTTTTGACCAACTGAAACACAGCTGGAAAACTCTTTTAGTTTGAGAATGATCCTTTTATTGCACTAAAACCAGAATGAAAACTCAGTTGCTTACATAATGCAGCCTTCACTATGGCTCTTATAATAATGCATTACTATCATTTTACCTTTTAAAAGGGAAAGGATTTTGGCTTTAAAGAAGAGCAGAACAGATGCTGGCATTAAATCCCAATTAGCAGAAGGGAATCCCTCACCCATTCCCCAATAGCAAGAGAGAACTGTCTGGTGACAGCCTTTTAAGCAGGAGGTTGTACAGCACAACAGAATCAAAAGTGCCTTGCACATCCATGGCTTGTTTTTTTACCCCAGTCTGAGTCAAATGATCAAACTTACACAAACAGGTACAGGAAACATAAGGAGTGGTGAACTAGCTTTAAATTATCCTAATCTACGTTTTTAATCAAGTAATTCAAGCATTTAAAACAGCAAGACTGCATTTAGTTTTCAAAATGTTCAGTTTACAAAGGACAGCGTATGGCACTTGCGTCTTTTTGGATTCCTTTAGTGCTCAGGCAAAAGGATGACTAAATCTATCAGCTTCTGAGTCACTCCAAGCAGAGACAGCTGAGAAGGACAGATACAGCGAGCAAGGCAGACACTGTACCCATCCTGTTCTTCCTAACCAGGTAGCCTCAGTGCACATAAAGAGACGTCTGTCTCTCACACAGACGTTTCGCTCTGGGACATGAGGAGATTCTTTCCATAGGCCAAAAATGGCAAAGTCAAGATAGAAGGCGGCAACGGCAAGACCAAGAAGCTTGACTGAGCTGGGCCATTACCAGTACTCAGAAGGGCTTGAGCTGCCTAAAAGCTCACTCTTCCCCGTAGAAACATCTCCTCCCACCAAATCAGCATCGTTACCTGCCATCATCCGGGGCGCCGGGATTTCAAAGCCTCGAGTCAAAACTGCTCAAGTTTAGGACTCCATCCTCACCTTCCTTTTCTCCCCAAACCAAAGCTGCCACCGAGTCGGTCACTAAACTTCCCCGAGCAGGGAGCTCTCCCCTCCTACAGGAACCGAGCCAGTGTCGTCATCCCTCGCAAGCCCCGGCCCTGCCCTTCCCCGCCTGACGCCGTGCAAGGAGAGCTTCACCTTCCCCGCGCCTGCCGCAGCGCCGTGGGGTGGGCGACCCGCAGCCAGCGGGCTCCCCGGGGGTCGTGCCCCGGCCCGGCCCGCTCGGCCCGACCCCAGCACGGGCAGCCGCCGCCGCGACACCGGCGGCTCCCCCCGCCCGGACCCACCGCCCGCCACTGCCCAACGGCTCCGACGGGGATCCCAACCCGGCCGCCAGCTCGAGCCTCTCCCGAAAGCGGGGCCCCGGGGCGCGGAGTGGCCCTCACCTGCAGCGCCGGGACCTGCCCGTCGCCCGTGCCCGGCGGGGGTGGGGGTGACGAGACGGCGAGAGCGCGGCGGAACCGACCCGACCCCTGCGTTCCGCTCGGCGCCACCGCCCCCGCCCGCCCCCTGGCGCCCGCCCAGCCGCCTTCCCATTGGCCGAGAGCGCGGGCAAGCTCCCGCTCTGCCGCCGTCTATTGGCTCTCTGCGACTGCCAATCAACGACGTTTCCCCGTCGGGGGCGGTGAGGGCCGGTGCGCGCGCTCGCGGCCGGCGCGCGCTCCCCGGCGGCCGTCGGAGACAGCCGGAGCCACGCGCGCGGCCCCGCCCCCCCGGCCCTCACCCCCGTGGGCTCCGACCGCCCCCGGCCCGGGATCACCCCGGGGGGCTCTGACCGCCCCCGGCCCCGGCTCACGCCGGGGGCAGTGGCTGCCCGGCCCGCCCGGCCGCAGCGTCAGCCAGGTGTCCGAGTGTAGGAAACCGTGACAGGAGCACTGCGGAACGTGGCAGGGCGCGGCGGGAATAACACTGCGTCCGTGTCCCGTTTCCACTGCGGGGCACCGTGAATAAGCAGATGTTGTTTCCCGAAGCGAAATGCGAGCGAATTGACAGATCCCGGGAAGCGTCCGGGACTTTCCGCGCCCGGCAGCGCTGCAGGCGCTGATTCCGCTCCGCACAGCGCGGTGCGCTCCGCCGGCACAGCGGCACCGGGAGCGCCCGCTCGGGGCCGGGCCGGGCTGGGCTCGCAGCTGTCCCGGGCACGGGCTCAAGGACAGGGGCCACCTCTGACATGGCACTGCTGGTTTGGTTACACCGCTCTCCGCGGAGCTACGCGGTTCTCGCCCAGTATCAGAACTGGTACTCGCGCCTTCGCCTATCTTTCGGATTTATTTGTTTTAGAAAGAGAACTATTTCAAGTTCCAAGCAGCAGCCACCACGGTGACCTTCCTTCGTCCCTTCAGCCTTTGCCTTCGCGCTAGTTTCTGCATTTCCCTCCCATTTGCCCTTCTCATCACTGCTGTGCCTCCGGCGCGGTCCCCGGGGACAGCCTGGTTCGCGGACAGCAAGGGCTCTGGATCATTGGGTAGGACTGCAAAACAGTACTTTCCTCTTGGCCGTGTTTCTTATGCAAGTTCGCATATAATCAGATCGACGCCAAGTCTTCCTGTACTCTTTCACTCAGTCTGTGACTCATTAACTTTAGTTCACTTACATTAGTTGAGTAGCATTGTAAGACCATAACACCGGGTAAAATTTATCTTCTGAGTGTCCTTGATGAATGGATTTGAATTAATTGCTATTAACATTACTGTGAAATTTGGCCAGGTTGGTAAGCTTCCTAAGATTGAACATGATTTCTCCTTTCCCTAGTCTCCCTTTCCTCATTCTCCTGTGTTGAAAGTTAATAGTTCACATTTGAGAGGAGGAATCTTGTAATTTATTGTTTCTCACACTTCTGACCAGAGCTGCACTTTAGTTTTCTAGTCTCTCTCATTAATGTGAGATCAAGCTTTCTTTACAGCACACTACAGGGGACATACACAATCATAAATACAGCTCTTTCTAATTCTAAGGAATTAAGCTTCTGTTTTGCCTAGAGCATTGTCAAAGCTGGAAATTCTCCACGCCAGAACACTTATGACTTTCTTCAAGCTAACATCAAAACAGTCATTCATCTCTTTGTTTGCTTAAATAATGCTCAAACTTGTTTAAAGATGGAAGAAACAGACCAGGAATTCAGCGTAAATCACAGAACAGAGCTCATACTGTGATGAAAAGGAATTCCAGTTTGTCAGAGGACAGAACCTGCAGCCTGGAGTGGACTGGCACAGAAAATCCCCAACTATTCCACACAGAGTTCATTGAGTGCTACCACCTTGTGCCCCAAAACCACTCCCTGTGCACAAACCCTGTGCTGATTGAATCTATGCTAATCCCTGTGAAAACCAGGGTCCATGTTCTTATCTCAGGCCAGTTTGGGCACAATTACTGTAAAAGGAGTAAGAAATGTATCTTCAAGTCCTGAGTCTGGTGACACAAACTATCAGACAGTCTGTTAACAATGAAGAAAATATTCTTCAAATCAGCTATTCCCATGTATTGACTTAGGTAGGCTGAGGTATTGCTTAAACATCGTATGTATATATACATATAACATACAATTATATATATTACATTGTAATATGTACATGGAAATTGTATACAATGTATCACTCTATTTGCATATATTTTACTGTATTTCCATATATACACTTACTATACTTTTTATATAGATAATATGTAATATATATAGAATATAGAATATACATACACACATATAGGTACAATAAATTTAGCCCTTGTGTCATAGTGGAAAGGCAGTGCGTTATTTGGGAGTCACCTTCATATGGAATTTCAACTGGTTCTGGCTTCCAAGGGAATGGAGATTGATCAAAAATTAGGAATTTATACAACATTTTTGTACAAACAACTGGACTAAGATTTGTTTTTCAGTGTTTCACTTAAACATCTGTATGATTCAACTACCATCTTTATAACTGCTATGAAATAAATTTATAAATGCTATTTAATAATAATTTTGGAGATAAAAAAAATCAAGACTATTAGCTGGAAAAAATAAAGGCAATTTTTATGAACATCTTAATTTAATATTTGGAAGTTTCTCAAGGCGCCACTTTAGGGAAAAGTATTTTTGAGCCTGCTGAATATTCTTTTCTGCTTGCAAGATGTTTTCTATCCTTTTGACACTCAAATGAAAAATGCCTAGACACCTTTGGAAGCAGTAAGACAATAATGTTGCCAGAGTTTTGAAAATACATTTTTAACTGCCAAGTTTTTACCCCATTCCAAGTGTATTATTTGAAACAATTTGGAAGCAACATTATTAGAGTCACCTTAATGTACTTTTGGAATCAACACTATTGCTCTTCCTGTGAAGAAAGCAGAATTTGTCTGCACTGGGGTTAATACACATGCAGGTATAGTAATTTCACTGCATTACTTACAGTAACACAGTTTAATGTCTGTATAAATATATACAGGGCTTGAGGCTACATGCACTGAATAAATGCATATATGCACTTGAACAACTGCTTGGGGAAATACACCTCCAAAGGTTAATAAAGTACAATTTCTTTCAATTTATCTAATGTAAATTGGCTTTATGTATATTTAAAGATTACGTTTTGGTCATAGTGAACTAAAAGAGATTAGCGGCCTAATTATATCTATCATCAGTGATGCAAGATCCCAGCGAGATGACACTATTATGATGGCATAAATAATTTACTTATGTAAAGAACCACACTCCACCATATTAATAATTTTGATTTTGGTACTTTGATGTTTTTTTCCTAAGTATTAAAAAGCAGTTGTTCTCTGTACATTTTCAGTTATCATAAAAATGTGACATCCAGTGAAAGATTACCTTAATCTTTTTCCTTAGAAGAAAAAGACAGTCTCTCCAGCCCCACCAGTGAGCATTTGATTCAGACTGTCAGGAACAGGACAGGAAGTTTGGGGGGGGAAAAAAAATCCTCTCATTTTAGATAAGTATCCCACGATTATTTTTACTTCTAACACAATCTATTTTTAAATATGCTTCTTGTTTCTTCTGCTGTCCTCAGAAATTCCATGTGTCCTTTTAGGCACTAGTACTTTCCCTGTAAAGAAATTCTGTCTCTTGCCTTCACTCAGAACAAATTTTGTGTTTCTTGACTGCTGCCATAACATTTCAGTATTCTCTTCAAACTCCTTCTCTCTTGCTAAGAAACTCCATGGGTTATAATCTTTATTTACACTTCAAATGTAAATTTAAATCCCATATTTAAAAACCAAAAACCATATTTTGCTTGCAAATGTAATGCCATTAGTGACTATATATGCCAACCAATGACAATAAATTTCAGATTATTAAATTTAATTCCACTCAAATCAATGAATTTCATGTTTCACTGCCCAGCCTTCACTGGGAAAGAACCTTTCAAATAAAAGCCATGTTCTCGTCTGAAGTACTTTTTTTGTCTCCTTGTATTTCATGAGTGTTTTTAATTACTGTTTCATACTGTCCAAACTTTTCTAATTTACAGCAATTGTCTGTGACTACCTCAGATGTAAATTATTTACTTTTAATAGGTACAAAATTGCAGAATAATTAAGGCATACAAGACTTTCTGTCAATAGCAAAGGTATCAACGTGACTGTCATTACTGGGAAAGTTCAAGTATGGAGAGCTTGCCTAGGCAACTTAAAAAAGGTGGAAAAACAGAGTTTAGCCCACGCAACTTCCTACAACTCAGTATAAAACACCCAATTTTTCTAAGATATTAATTTATGCTCTTATTTCCTCTTAATAATGGAATTTTAAACAAAATTGTGGCTAAAGTCAGCTTTTCCCAGCTATCCGCATTTGTTTTCTGCAGAGAAGACAGGAATAAAGTTTCTGTTTGCTTTGTTGGCTTTTTGTTTTAAGAAGCCACACAGGTCAGCATAAATGGATACCTCTGCACCACAGGGCACAGAGTCCTTCCCACTGACCCAAAGGCTGGAGTGAACTCCTGTCTCAAAGCAGGCACGGGATGTAATTCTGTAATTTCCATCCAAGACAACTGAACAGCAACTGCTTGAGCAACAGCACCAGTTTAGAGTGCCACAGTAAAGCCCTTCCTCTACCACAGATAAATGAGCTCTGCCTGACATATTCTGCTGATGAAATGCAGGGCTATATATCTTCTGTGAATTGTCTATTGTTTTGCTGAGTTTATAGCAGGAAGTGAATCAGGAGACAGGGACATTTTAGGCAGAAGTCCTATTGTAAAGCCAACAGTTGTGAAGTAACTTTAGGAATAATACTGTTTCTTTTATACTAATTAAGTTCCTCAAGCCATGTACAGAAGCTATTCTCTGGGAATCTTATTAATTCCGTCCATGTCAAAGAATTGATAGGGAGAAAGGTTAGTGCCCAGAAAGCAAGCCCCACTATTCAACTCTAACAATAAACTCCTTCTACACTGATGCCATTATAACAATTCCTGTAGCTGTTTAGAGCTCGTCCATTTAATTCTTCACACAATACTGTCCTTATGCCAGGGAGCACTGGAGCATATGAAGAACAGTATTTTAGGACTGAGACACACATTGCTCTGCCTGGCAAGTTATTATACTAGCTAAAGTCAGAACTTTAGAGAACTGTTATTTCTGATTTATTTTGCTCCCCAGAAAGCCAAAACGGTTTCTCTGTGAGATACATTTGGAGGATGAATGGACCAAGGCCACAGTTAGTTACTCAGAACTAAGAGCTTGTCTGCTCGCAGTCACTCGGATTTAAGTCCTCTCAGTCAGAGCTGAAAGAGGCTTTAACCTTTTGGAGAATCAGAGTCCAGCAAAAAGAGCTACCTTACCTCTAAATGAGAGCATCCACATGAGGTTTGTCATCTTTTATTACACGTCAGCATCACTCCTGTAGTGAATTCCCCTGAACTCCTGCAGCAGACACCTGCCTCAAGCGGGAAACACATCTCCCTCATCACCTCAGTTCCAGCTCTTAGCAGAGCATGCTCCAGGTTCCCACCAGCCTGGGCACCACTTGGTACCATTAGTTCTGTCCTACTACAGCAAGAGATTTAGTTGAAGATGCAGAAGTGAAAAGGTTAAGATTTTATCTCTGAGTAAGAAGTTAAAGTTTTCCCTTTCAGTTTCTCTTCCTCCTAACTCGATTTTCACCTTTACCTTTCAGGACCAGGCATGAACCAGCATCTCACAGCATAATATCCATATATCATCCTCTTCCTCCTCCCACAGTACTATTAGCTATGACTGTTTTTGTTTCCTTGGCACCCTTCAAGTCTGCAGAAAAGCTGCTTTATGCACTCATTCCAGCTAACACAGATTCTTTCCTTACTTAAATTCCTTCTGAGAATTTTTCAACAAGCCTTAAAAACAGACATTACGTAGCAACAGAGCTTCCTAATTTTGAGTTTTTCAAGAACATTTCACTGATGTACACGAGGCCTCAAGTTCTGCATAGAAAAGGAAGAATTGCTGGTCACTTACAGATTTTTTTCCAGGGGTTTCTGTTGTGGTTTTAAGCCCAGCTGGAGATGAAACACCACCCAGCCACTCACTTAGCTCCCTCTCTTCCCCTTCCCACACTGGTGGAGTGAGGAGGAGAATTGAAGTAGAACTTGTATGTTGAGATAAGAACAGTTTAATAATTGGAAGTAAAATAAAATGAAGTAATATTGGCTAGTAGTAGTAGTAATAATAATAATAAAAATCACAAGTGATGCACAATACAACTGCTCACCATCTGCAGACCCCCCCCTTCCCAAACCCCAATCACCTGTTTGTTGAGTAACTCCCCCAGTTTAGAGACCGGCCATGACATTCCATGGTGTGGAATATCCTGGCCAATTCAGGTCACCTCTCCCAGCTGTGCTCCTTCTCTCTTCTTTTTGTGTACCTCCTCACCGGCAGAGCATGAGATGAGACAAAAAAATAGTCCTGGACTTAGGATAAACACAACTTGGTAAAAACCGAAAAATCAGTGACTTATCAACACCATTCTTATTCCAAACCCAAAACACAGCACTGCAACAGGTACTGAGAAGAAATTAACACTATCCCAGTTGAAACCAGGACAGTTTAGTACTGATAACCAGAAAACCAATTGTAGTCTATTAGAATTCTATGTTATTTCAGTTTTGTTCCTTAAAACTCCTTTTACATACATATGTTTTTCATGTTAGAGGGGAAAATATAATTAGGCTTCAAACTTCAACTTCTGCAAAAAGCCTGTGAAGAAAATTAAATGAGGAGAAAGAAGTCTGATGTATATAATCACTAGACTATTGTTTTTAAAAAGAAAATGGAATGAGATCAGGAAGAGAGGGTCACTGCATTTGCAGTGTCTTTAAATTCTTGTTCTTTAAAGAGAACATTGCATGACTAAATTCATGTTTGGGTGAGCAAGATAAATTACTAGTAAGACATTGGTTGGAGATATAACTAAAATGTGGTATCAACATTTGAAATCTTAATTCTAGTTCTGAGATTATTTACTACATGGTCAAAAATTCCTATCAGGTTTTTATTTTCCTTTTCCCCCCTAGTTAGTAATATTTCAATGCTTTTATTTTGAGTTAGTACTGATAATTTACTAGATATTTTACAAAGATGTTTCATCCTCAAGGGTTTGAAATACTTTATTTTGTTTAATGTATCTGCTATACACTGGGACGGAAATCTTTGAAAGCAAGAGCAAGATTTCCAGTCCTGACTTTTCAAATATTGAATATTGAGGATGCAAGCTTAGATGAGCTGACCCTTTCTAAGCCAGCAGAAACCCCCTAAACAATTACATAAGAATATCCAGTATATTACATACTATTATATTACATGTATATTAGTAATATTACAGAAAGTGCCATTACAATTTTGTGTTGTTAATGTCTGTGCTGTAATAACACCACTGCATAAACAGAGTACCACCAACAAACCAGTTTGGAAAACAAAGATTATTTAGATGCTATTATCAGTAATGGGTCATTGTGAAATAACACCTAAAAGCATCCCCTGGATTTAGTCTCCATAGCCTTCCACAGCAATAAATCCTAAAATCCCAGACCTGGTTTTGCTGTCATGTTAAGCCTTCCCAGAAAGGAGTGCTACTGTTGCAATACAAGAATACCACAACAACACATCCTCTGTCCCAGCCACTACAGAAAATAATCACAAGCAGTGAGAGAAAGCTTCATTTTCCTTCTATCACAGTACCCTTGTTATGTTACCTGTCTGCCAAAAATATAATCATACTACAAAATACTATTTACTACAGGCCCACAGTCCCTAGGGCTGTTACTACCTCCCACTTTATCCCTAACAGGCACTTAGGGGTAAAACCGGAAACATCTGCCCACTAAATATCAGTAATTAAAACAACACTAGGATGATTAACATATCTGACTACACCTCTACTTAAGAGCAGCTTGCCTGTCAAGGCTCAAATATACAAGCAAGACTCACAGTTAGGAATTAAGAACAACCAAATCAACCCTCCAACACTACCACAAATAAATCCCACACCAAAAAACCCAAGCAAAAACCCCAACCACAAAAGATGAGACCTGGAATTTAGGTGAGCTTTACAATCCTGCAGTGATCATCTTACCTTACACTTATTTATTTCAAGAGTCAACTAGAATATGCTTTTGTAGAGGCCAGTGAGAAGATTCAAAGCTGATGAAGAGAGAATCAGTTAGATTTTATTTTAGTGGAAAATACAAGATTAATGAAGATTGCTTGGAGTTACTCAGCCTACAGATATCATTCTTTACTGCCAGGATAAACCCCAGATTCTGTGTAAGGGTATTGGTCAGGCCAGCCCACACCTGCCCTTCCTCCCCAACACAAGTTGCTCTGGCCAGACTGTGTTCAGCTGTCCTGGAGACCATGGTTTGCTGCACTCTTCTAGGAGGATCTTCCAAAACAGGTGAAGTGGTGCAGTTGCAGGTGGTCTGGTTTAGGTGCTCAAGAAACTAAAAATTTTGGGAGAGTTGAACTTTACAAAAAAAAAAAAAGGAAGCGGTGGGGGGAAGGAGGAGAATAAAACCAACCAACGCATATTACCATTTATAAATAACCACCCAATATCTTGTTTAACGTCAAGTGGAAGCAACAGCCAATCACAGACCCCACTAGTTTATTCATATGCTTTGCTGTTAGAAGACTGAAATACCCATTTTTATCTTTTGCTCCTTAGTTTTGGTAGCTAAGTTTTGCATCTTAGTTTTGGTAGCTTATCATCACAACTGTTATCATAGCTACCAGAAATAGATTGCCATGTGCAACAATATCTTTGTAAATTAAATATACAAAAATATACAGATATTTGACTTGTATACATGCATAAATATACTGAGAGATTCTGGTGTAAATAAAGATTTATCATCAGCTTCAAGCAATGAAATTTATCACAGTATCTTTGTTCTGTCTGTTTTCCACAGACATGCACTATCTCAAAATAAAAATTAATGGCCAGTGAAACAGTCCATCAATATACCATTGAAATACTCCCTCAGTCCATAAAACTTCCTAACTTTAAAGAGTTAGGAGTTCAGAACACTTAAAGGAAATAAAAACCCCCAACCCTCAGCATACAAGGACTTGCTTTTCAATTTTTTAATACTGGTTATAAATCAATAGCTGCATTAACTGGCAACAGCCTCAAGTACATGTACTGCTATTTTTTTCTACTTGCTCTTCTTTTACTACAAGAATCTGAACCATCACTGTGAAAATATTAATGTTTACCACCATCATCCTTTTATAGCATCCACAGATCATTTATTATAGGCAGGAAGGGATAGGCTACTAGAGGAAATAAATACTCTCCACAACAGCAAGGAGTTTCTTTCAGAATATGCATTTGAATTGCCACCTTTATAAATAAAGTTCTTGATCATTATTGAGAATTAGTTTATACAAATCATATAAAGAGAACTGTATATACACACACACTCTATATCTATTGTTGTAATAATTATCAGGTCAGTATATGCCTAGTACAGTTCCTGAGTTTTGAGCGTTTGTTTCACTTTTCAAAGGCTGTTTTGTCTTCGCTAGTATTTCCTACATGCAATGTAGCAAAACATAGGAATCTGTTCCAAAACTTCAAGTTATTCTTGATGTCTTCCTACCAAGAGTACAGCTGTTTTATCTGTCATCACTTCCAGGTGGTCAGGACAGGCTTTCCCGAATCTCTTGCACGGCTTCCTTTGACCCCCGTGGGCTGCCCAGGACGACCCCGCAGGTCGCGGTCAGTCCCGTCGCTCTGTGCCATCTCTTCATCATATCTGCCGGAAAGGAAACCCCTTCAGTGCCTTGTGCTGCTACACAAACAGCTGTGGGCCCCGTACATTCTACTTCTACATTCTATTCTGCTTACTGTCTAGAACTGGAGAGCAGAGCAGAGCATACAGCTTCATGCAGGCATAGCATGACATGCAGCTATGAGTCTATGAATCTATAATTTTACAATACAGATCATCCTGAAATATCTTCAGCCACAGTTTGAAAGAAACAAGCCATCTGGCAGCTTTAGTTAAACTCCCAAGTTTGTGAAATTTTGTGCTTGTGAAGTTCCCCATGTACTTCTGCAGGTCTGTGGTTAAGCAGAACATCAGCCTGCTGCAAGTTCAAATAACTCCTGAGCTATTGCTTCAAAGGGAGGATTGTTAGCTGCAGTGTTAAAACTCCCCTGTTGCATCACAAAGAGAGAAGGGAAAGAATGAGGTGAACTAAACAGCCATGAGATCAAACAAAATGATGATGATATATTTGTAACACTTAAGCACAGTGATGAGTGGTTCTGTAAATATCTAAATCCATTATAGCCTCAGACAACCTCAGCATAAACTGAGTTGACATTTCAGCTGCTATGCAAATTCCAAGCAGAATTTGGTTATAAATAGGTAATTGTAATTAACAGAAGATAATACTAAAGAATGTTGTAGGAAAATCATAAAATATACTTAGTTATACTGTTTTATAGGTATTCATAGCTACCATGTGTATAACATTCATTAAATCTTAAATCCTAATTCAGACCACTTATATTTAACTGCTTTTACTAGTATAGAGAAAAAGTATTTAAAATGAGCAAGAACTAGTGGATCAGCTGTGTACATAAAGGACATTCCTGACATACTGAGCAACTGCACCACTAGTGCTAGAGAAACTATCCAAACATTTTCTCAAAAAAGATAAGAAACTGTGTCAGCAATACGGTATTCAAATCAGTGTTCTTCTGCATAAAACCAACCCATCTTAGATAAATCTTAGAGACATTCCAATATAAAAATCTTAGTTTCTTTCATTACTCTCCTTATAATACCGATTGAGGAAATTAAAAAATATCTGACAATTCTATGATTTATTATTACATTAATTATTCACAGGACTCAAGAGGCATTATTTCCATGAACTGAAAATTTGCATCAAACAACTTTTAAACCAGAACCAACTATTTTAAGTGCTTAAGTACCATGTATATATTAGCCTTCATAAAATTAAAGTTCTGCACATGTAGAAGACAAACATTCTCTTTGCTTCTGTCCCTCAGTTCTAGCTGTTAGAAGCTCAGAAGGCACAAGCAGGAGTTTATCAGGCAACATTGTCTCTGGACATGAGGCAAGGGAACTCTGCTTTAATGCACTCCCACCTCCAACGCAGCTCCAAAGAAATGAAGTAGTACTTTGTGCCCATTTTTCATATTAGAATGAAGTTTACCTTATCTTTTTGGTCTACATTACACATCAAAAAAATGAGGTGAAAGAAAAACATTGGCCTTTCTATGAAACATTGATAAAACTTACAAGACTTCATAATTGCCCAGAACCTCTTTTGGGGGAGATTTATTCCATTTGCAGTCAGGAATTTCCCCATTAGGCACAGCAATGTTAAGCGTGTCATTAATAAGATTATACTTCAAGATGCGATCATTAGCGGTGCTAGAGGTAAGAGAAGGGGAAGCATTAACCTACAAAAGGGAAAAAAAAAGTCAGTATCAGTTTTTGGAGTGCTCTCCAAACAGCATGATGTCTGTGTGTACCATACGGGAAATTGAGCCTTGGTGGCTCAAAGCACATCTTTCAGTTCCTCAGGCACTGGAAGCAGTTCCCCACTGGGCATTTTTCATTTTACTTGGACAGGAAAGTACCGCTCTGTTAAGTGTCTGCCGTGTCAGCCTGAAGATTTCTGTTGAGGTGAGATTCACCAGGGTCAATCAAACAAGACAGAATTTTTATTTAATTTTCTGTTTACATGGTTACAAACCCCATACATTTGAGTCCTTAAAATTTGCCCAGTTTACATGAGCCACTGTTGCCCACAAAAATCTGTGGCTCTCTTCCGGTAAACAACTTTTCTCTTAAGTTCTTACCTGAGTTCTCCCATTATATTGTGAGCTGGAGAGTGCTCTCTGTTCAAAGCACTACATTGTATCTTGTTTTAATTAACCCTGGGATTCATTTAATGTATTTTTGTTCCACATTCATTTTGAAGAAGTATTATCAGAGAGATAAACAGAATTTTTTTAAGAAGTTCACTTCAAATTAGATTGAGAAGGAAGAGGGATGGATAAAATTTATATTGAACATACAGAGCTAAAGCATATATACGAAAGAGAAATTTATGTAAAAAAATAAAAAAGCTTTCCAAATATCCTAATTATACTTTGTATGCCCCTTTTGTTTCCTCTTAATCTGTAACATTAAGGCCATGACAGCATTTAAAAATTAAATTTGATGTTTTGCTTCATCAAGTCAATGCCCATTTTTCAGGTACTGATCCACTATTTAACAGGGCTGCTAACATTCAGACTGACTCTGAAGTGCAGTTGCATGAATGCACTGGATTTAGAAACCAAAACAGAAAGCCACAAACAAATAGAAACACCAAAAAAATATGAAAGAAAAGCACATGCTAGCTTGGTCATCACATGACCTATGTCACTGTCCAGTGTTTTTCTTAATCCACTTACCCGACAAACAAACAATACTAACTAGAAAGAGGAAAGACTACATTGAAACCTACTTAGTTTTATTCTGTGAAATGAGAAGGAAGTTTTTTCCCTGTATTTTATAGAACTTTACCTCAATTAGCCAAGGTTTAAGCTTGTCATCAATGATAATGTCATATCCATAACACTCAAAGCAGTGTTTATCATTATTCATTACAGGCTGGGGAAAAAAGACAAGACAGTAATATGTATTAAAATCTACTCTTCGGTAAGTAACACAATTACCTACTTTCTCTGCTAGAAATCACATATAATGACACTACGAATCTTCTACAACACTTTTCAGTATTGTAACTCAAATATAAGCTTGCTAACTAGTAGGTTCAAGGTTCAGCATTGCCTCTTTTTCTGAGGTTGGATGTAAATATTTCAATACTAATGATTGCACTGATGCCAAGTATTGAGTTATGTTAATTTTCCAATATGTTTCCATAGTGAAAATAAGTGGTTTTATACTTTGCAAAAGTAATAACTACATTTAAAGCCTGCATACATCAGGAGAAAACAGAAAATTTGAAAATTTGCAGCTTCATATAATTGCGAATTCTTTAAACTTTAGGAAAGAAATTCAAAGACATTTCTTTTATTCTGCTTCTGTAACTATGCAGAAATTTTAGGTCAAACAATTACAAAATACATTTAAAAATTTTAATTACTAAAGGTAACTATAACCCCAAAGCCAAGAGAGACCAAGAATCAAGTTTGCTTAGATTGACCTATGTCACTGTCCAGTGTTTTTCTTAATCCACTTACCCGACAAACAAACAATACTAACTAGAAAGAGGAAAGACTACATTGAAACCTACTTAGTTTTATTCTGTGAAATGAGAAGGAAGTTTTTTCCCTGTATTTTATAGAACTTTACCTCAATTAGCCAAGGTTTAAGCTTGTCATCAATGATAATGTCATATCCATAACACTCAAAGCAGTGTTTATCATTATTCATTACAGGCTGGGGAAAAAAGACAAGACAGTAATATGTATTAAAATCTACTCTTCGGTAAGTAACACAATTACCTACTTTCTCTGCTAGAAATCACATATAATGACACTACGAATCTTCTACAACACTTTTCAGTATTGTAACTCAAATATAAGCTTGCTAACTAGTAGGTTCAAGGTTCAGCATTGCCTCTTTTTCTGAGGTTGGATGTAAATATTTCAATACTAATGATTGCACTGATGCCAAGTATTGAGTTATGTTAATTTTCCAATATGTTTCCATAGTGAAAATAAGTGGTTTTATACTTTGCAAAAGTAATAACTACATTTAAAGCCTGCATACATCAGGAGAAAACAGAAAATTTGAAAATTTGCAGCTTCATATAATTGCGAATTCTTTAAACTTTAGGAAAGAAATTCAAAGACATTTCTTTTATTCTGCTTCTGTAACTATGCAGAAATTTTAGGTCAAACAATTACAAAATACATTTAAAAATTTTAATTACTAAAGGTAACTATAACCCCAAAGCCAAGAGAGACCAAGAATCAAGTTTGCTTAGATGTCCTCTAGAGAACCAGGAGCTTTCCAGCATCTGCATTATGCATTATATATGCATTATATAAACATTTGCAGTATGTACGGTATAATACTTTCTTCTATGTGAAGCTCATTAGGTCTTTTAGAGAAAACTTCGTGAAGGTTTCTGAGATGTTTTTCCCTTAACTAATAATGAAGCTTTTCATTTCTTCAGGGACTGAAAGGGGGGAGGAGGAACAAGAATCTAATTACATGTGCCATTGTCAGAAGGACAAAGGAATAACAGATTTCATGCTCTGTAATTTTTACCACTTCTCCTCTTCTAAGGTTCTGCTAGCATTTGATTACATCCCTTTTCTTTCCCCAAGTACCTTCAGATATGATTGCACAGCAGAGGCCAGGTTAAGGCATGCTTCCCCAGCTCCCACTGATCCTAGCTGCTCGACCTTGTCCCTGTTTCTCGTGCTGATTCTGGTGTTCATCTGCTCCTTCTGTGACTCAGCTTATTCCCCTGGCAGAACGCCAAGCCATCAATAAAGCAAGGTGGTAATTGTCAGTGCACAAGTGAGCTGATTCAGCTATAAATGGTACCAGGACCAATCCAAAAGAGAGGATAAGACAATGTACTTGGGACCAGGAGAGTCCTTGGCAACTCAGTTACCCCAGCTGACTCCCAGAGTGGTACCTGCCCTGTAAGGTGATCACAGAATATTACCCCAACACTAGAAAGTCACTCAAGCAGAGAACTGGCTGCTGCTTCTTTTTTTTTTTTTTTTAATAAATTCATGATAACTCTGTGACTTATGCAAAAAGGTAGTGAAAGTACATTATGTAACTCTGATGAACTAATAGCCTTAGGTTTGCTTTGATAAACTGTCCTCCAGAGGTTTTTTTTTCTTTGACACATTTGTTATTGGTGGAATGACATCACACATTTTGGCAGAACTTAATATTATTCACAAGGGCAGTATCAAGTCATATTAAATAGTTCACAAATCCCTCAAGGAAAGAGATTTATTCACTCCTTCAAATATCCACAGACAGATGAACCCATTCACCCACCCAAGATTCAGTTCCTTCATCTCAAGAGATATCAAGAAATCAAGAGATAAGAGAGCCGCAGAAATCAGCATCAACACCATCACTGAAAGAACAGAAAAGATATGCAGGGGTTTGAATGGCAAGCTGACTTCCACAGTTATGGGAAGCCTGCTGCTGGAATGGTTATGGGAAGCCTGCAGCTGGAATGGTTATGAGAAGCCTGCAGCTGGAATGCTATCACTGGTAACACTCACCGCAACAGCCTTCAGGGACTGCACAATGATCCAGTGGATTTCATCAAATAATTTGTTGGTGACTTCCTTTCCACGGGTGCTCTCCAGGTACAGGCGTAAGTTACTCACAGTCCACTTGCCTCCATGGATATGGTTGTAATCATCCTGAAGAGTTAAGGAGTTTACTCAGTCTAAGATTTCAAAGTTGTTCAGCAGGTTTTTTCTCATCCCCACAAAAAGTCCCCTTATATTTACAAGTACTGCTCTAAAAACAAACCTGGCTAATTGCTCTTGCAGCTTCATGAACACCTCAACTTTGAACTGCCCTCTACATAAACAATTGCTTTTATTATAGCTTTAATATGCTTGTATCACACATCATAAATAAAGTAATAAATCTTTGTTAGGAGAAAAAACCTGGGTACTTGGACAGTTTTATAATAAAGTATGAGTTATGACTTGGAAATAGAAGTTTTAAAATGTGAAAGAACTGAATGTTTTGCTCCTCTGGGGATAAGGAAAAAACAATTAATGAGCAACAGCAGAATTTCACTGAAGGTAGCTGTTGTAAAATGCAGCACTTGAAAGTGTTTGTCTGTGTTTATTTATTTAAAGCACAACTAGTCTGTTCCTTGGTATCTTCTTAATGGTGCCACTGATACCAGTTACATTCAAGAACATAGTGAAACGACACCTGAATTGTTTTTAAAAGGTAAAATTTTCAAGTAATTCAGTACAAAACCCCACTAAGTGTTACTGAAAACGAACAGGGGGAAACAGGAGGTTACCTTATGTTGTCTTTTCAGAGGCTATCAAGGCTGTGCATTATTTCTCTTTAAATGGAAAGACAAGAGCAAAGCGAGGGGTGTTCATACTGATGGAAAGGCACATGTTCAGCCCTCAAGGAACTCTCAAGACAAATGCTTTGTCCCTTTATAAAGTGTTCTCCTCAGAGCATTTCTGAAAATTATTGATTGTATGCCTGCTAAATTACAAAACACAGAATGCATACAGCAGAAAAAAGCTCTCAGAAGAACAAATTCTGTCATCCTCTAGGACAAGGGCAGAGAAGCACCTATCTTATTATCAGGCTTTCTCCCATAGCTCCCCCATTAGTAAATCTGGAGAACTGGACAGTACAAATAAAGACCTAAAACATGGTTGTCAGGATTTGCTCCATGGTAAAAATGTCATGACACCAGATTCCAGCAAGGGAACAGAGATCAAAGTTTCAGCCCTCTTTGCCCTTCAGAACAAGTACTCAAATCAAAACACATTGCAGCTGGGTAGAGTTTACATAATTACAGTTGTTTCATTAAAGACATTAAAACTAAGTGAAAATAATTATGTCTAAGAATTATTGTTGTTTTGTTTGTATTACACACACATTTTCCAGCACCTCATCATAATTTTTATAAATTACTGACAGCTCAAATTAGTTACAGTTTTAGAAGACTAAAGCTGTACAGTCTAAAAGCCCCCAAAGTTACAGGCACATTTAAAACAGAACAAATAGGATGTGTAGCATTGCTTTACATTAAACTTCCTTTCTGCCTTTCTGCAAAACTGAACAGACATCAGTGGTTTACAATCTATAAAAAGCTTTTCAAACATTCTAGTAATAATTCCACATTCTTAGGCTGCTACTTCTATACCCATTTCTGTTGTCCTTTATTCTAAGTGGCGTCACCACCACAGTCACTTCTCTTATCTGGGAAAAATCTTGAAGGCCATTCTTTAACTGGTAGAGAAGACGGAAGGGTGCACAATAACAAGGCAGGCAATGTACCACGTGCCTCACATCTTCTCTGCTACTGGCAACACCACCATGATTTTTTTCTAAAAGTTGTATGGGACCTGCTTTCACCGTAAGTAATTCTCACTGTGCCCCGTCAAACCAATACATGCTTGAAGCACTTCACAAATCAGCAACTGAGCAATAAAATGTTTGTAGTACTGAAAAATGGCATATTTTACCACTTACCCTGGTTAAGAACTATCAACATTATCATTTACATTGCTGTTGCCGCAATATCCAGACAAAAACAGTTCTGCTATGCTGCACATCTTATGGAACAGTAGCAGAGAACGCATATTAAGCAAGGTTTCAATTTAAACTATATTGCATATATCTTGTGTATGAGTGCATGTGTATACCTACATTAATATAATCAGGAGTGTGTGTGTGTGTCCATACGTATTATTTTCCATACCATTAAAATAAAGCTTCTGGCATTAGGAAGTGCAACAATAGAGTTCTAATGACTGTACCAGAGGCATGGTTTGTAAATCACAGACATCCGCTAAAATCACCAAAGGGACAATCACTATCAAGTCATTCCCTGACGGAACAAGGCTTGGGAAGTGACGCTTCATCCCTATCTATGTCACCTGTGCCCCACTAACCTTCCCTCCCCACTGCTGAATTTCAGCCTACTTCGACTTAAGGAAGGGCTGTCAAAGCTCTCATGTTTCCACATGAATATCAATGGCAAATTACAGGACAGAACTGTTCTTCAGGCAGAGCTCCAGCTTTGTCCATGAAAGAGGAAGCCACCAGATGGCCAGGCAGCACTTATTTATCTCAAGTTTGCAATTGCATATTCCCTTTGTTTCCCACAGAAGGGAGGCAAGGGCAGGAGGTTGGGGGAACACTAGAAGAAGCTGGAAAATCCTGTGATGGATAAGTGCTGGAAAGAAGAAATTGAATTAACAGCCAAAGAGAGAAGGAAAGAGAAATGAGGAAGGGGATATTAAACCACATTATAAAGCACATATCCACATGATCCAAGCTCATTAATTTCATTGTTCAATTCATACGTGAGCATGTTGGCTTTTAAATTAAAGGAGACCCTTGCTCTCAACTACTGTGAGTCAATACTGAAAATATCATACCCAAAACAGATCTGCAACTCATTATCTTGACTTCTGATTTCTGGTTTCCTAAAATGTCTACATTCTAAAATGTATTTATTCCTAATTGCAAGGTGAAGTATTTTAATTGCAAGATGATGAAGAGTATGACAAAACCTCTTGATTCAAAGTTTCTGGGACAATTAAAGAAAATCAGTCTTGCTACAAAAGAGCATCTAAGAAATCAGCACACTTACCCCATGTTTCTGAATGGCAACGTTTGTAAGATGTACAAACATGTTATCCAGTTCACTTGTACTTGGTGTGTATTTCACTGTGCAAAACCGGCAAAACCCAAGCTTATACCTTAAATGCAAAAAGTCATTAAAATGTGTTAAATCCCTGTGAGAAGCAAGGAAGTGAGCATCCTAGGATACCAGTTACTGGTTAAACTTCCTTGTGCAACATGCACAACATTATTTTGACTACACTGGACATTATTTCTAAACAAAATACAGAGACATGTAACCTTACATGTAACATCTCAGTGGACGATAGGTAGACACCAAAACATAGAGACGAAGATCAAATTTCTTTCCACCAATTAGTAAGGGATTGTTGATGTACAGTGAAATCACATAGGCTTCTTTGGAAGACTGAGACACAAACCTGAAAGACACAAAACATGTCTCACAGTATGATATTTGCAACAATACAATCCCTGAAGTCTTTTGCTTCTTTAGAAATGTTCTGCAAATTTCGAGTTGACTGAAATCTTGCATCTTTTGCCAAGACAGTGTATAAAGTTTTGGAGGTTAATAATACACACTTGGCATCAGGCCTTATATATATAAAAAAAAAAAGCTGAAAATACTGTAGAGATGACCAAGATCAATTACCCGTTAAAACTCACACAGTAGCTGACCAAGGCATTCACAATGCAGCTCTACAAGCCAGTCTTTTTCCCTTGAAGAGAATTTAGAGCTTGGCAAAGCCCAGACAAGCAAAAAGAATGTAGTGCATTACCTTCATTATTCAAGGTCTTGTACTACTGGAATATTTGCATTTCTGCTTGGTGTGCAACTGCAAACTACTGTGAAAAGTTAATATAACTTTCAGATTGTGACATTCTTCAGATTCCAATCAGACAGGGGGAAAAATCCTCAAATGATACTCAGCCAGTCACTTGGTCACAGGAAAAAACATTAGTTGTGTGATCAAAACTCCTAGTCAGAGAAAAACATAAAATTGCTAACCTATTTCACCCATTTGGAAGGAGATCATCAACATGACGTGTATTATTTTGTGTTCCAAAAGGAAAATACATTTATTTCATAGAAATACATTCTTCTTTTGTACCAATTTAAAAAGTGATTTAATATATACTAAACAATTATTGAAATTGCTGAGGGGAAGATTTTTCTCTTGCTTCCTGTTATTTAATACTGTGAAGCAGAACAATTTCTTTCTATGCAAGTTTTCCCCAACAACACTGAAAGCAATTTTATAAAGAATATTAATTGAATAGTTCTGTGTACCTCCTCATACCAAAACAAGTTCTATTATAGCCTGTTGAAAGTGGAAGCCAGGTAACAACTGAGATTAAATGCAAACCTAAGTATGAAATAACAAAGCAATCATAATAATAATGTCATGCTTTTCCCATGCATCAGACAATCAGCATATTGATGCAGTTCACCTAATTACAGAAAGTACAATAAGGGGTTTGGTTTCAAGAACTTACGAAGATGTTTTGCTGTCTCGAGACCATTTTTTTATTTGGGAGAGTTTGTTGATTAGAAATATTCCTTTTCCTTGAGCTTTGCCACAAGGTTTCATAATCCATGTGCTGGAGGGATTCTTTCTGAATTCTTCAACAAAGAGATTATAATCGGCAGGAAGCATAAAAGTCACAGGAACAAAATCTGCATTAAGGGGGAAAAAAGGGTGCACAATTAAAAACACTATCTGATAAGGCTACTGACACGTAAAGACTAAAAAAGAAAAGTTCTGTATTTTCAGTTTTCCAGTCTGGCATGATCCACCTTCATTATGACTCATGTTGCTTTTTATCTTATTTACATACTAGTTTTTACTTAAACAATTGCAAAATGTTGCACGATGCTAACTTCAAAGTAATAGATTCTAATTCATGTGAATAGATTTTCTTCTTCCATTTATATGCTGTGCCATTACAGTATTAGATACCATTTCAACAAAACAATTAAAATTTCTCAATTTCCTCGATCAGCTTCCACCATTCTTTATCATGCTCTGTGCAGGCAAAAACCCCCTTTGGCTGCGTAATTTTTATTTCCATGTAACTCCCATTATTCTTATTTATTATATCTTATTCTGAACTCCTATTATTCTTCTTTGCTCCCACACTCAGTTTTACCATGATTACTGAAACCTAAAGAAAAACATTTTTCACTTTTTGCTATTAAATTATCTTCCATTCCATTCTTGAAGACCTGCCTTCTTACATGGATGAAGTGTTTTCATTTCACTTTTCCAAGATGTAATTCAACTCCACATATCTCACTCTGTTTCACTTCAATGCTTTCTGACTGCCAAACCAACTCTGCTTTCCTCATTCCTGATCTATTCTTGGTTTAGTTTTGGGGTTTGAGTTTCTTGGGTATTTTTTTTGTCTGGTTTGCTTTTTATTTTATTTTTTAGCAATCATTATTAGTTCCCCCACTTCTCCCATATTTCCCTTCTGAGGTGTTTGTTCATTTATTTCTGTCTAGAGCCTTCCTTCAAAAAGGTTTAGTTGTTGCTCCATTGTAAGATTTTCCCATAATAGTTTTTCACTTTTGAATTAAAGAAACTGCAACTGTCTCTCATATGAAGTAGCAGAGCCTTTTGGTTTCACCACTAGCCTAACTGCGAAGTACCTTAAACCCACAATTTTCCCTCTCCAAAATAATTGTTGAGAAATCCCAAATGAATCAAACCCAAAAGAGGAACAGAGCACTTCAAGGTATCCACTTTAATGCCATAACACTCCAGAGGTTCAGTGCTTCACACACAAAAAAGCTGGTTCTCTTCCAATTATTGACTCTGTAAGAAAAGAGCTGAACGCTGAAAATAAGAGCAACATACCCAAATAAATATATTTCCCATTTTCATCCTTTTCTGCAAGAGGACTTCCTTCTTTCTCAAGTTCTTTTCTGTATCTCTTGATATTCTTTACCATCAAATCTTTTCTGGTCAGTTCATAGTGGTTTGGGAAATGATTGACAATTTGGTCATCAGAGAGGCGGTAGCCAGTTTCCACACTGAACACATTTCTGATTGTTTGGACGCTCATCCTGAAACCAAAGACAGACACCAAGTGATTTCCCTCAAGAAACACACTTCAGGACAACAAATTAGAGATCTTTTCCCTCCAATTTCTTCATCTTTTCTCTCTCTCATTTCTCTTTACATTTAATATTTTGCTGCAGTGACAATCCAACATATCCTGAAGTTCTATTAAGAAAGCAAATGAAATCCTGCTGAAGGTTTAATCAGTACCTCCACTACCACTGAAATTGGTGCAGGAAGTGAGGACAGAAAGATGACAAGTGGGTCCTACTGGACTCTGGCTTGTTGATAGTCAGGTCAATCCCCTGCCAGGCCTAAAAATGACTGAAGTGCACCCAATGCTACAGAATCCTCTTTCTAAATCTGTTACTTCACACTCTTGAAACTCACCTTTCCTCTTCAGAAAAACCACAAACCCAACCTTACTGACTGCCTTGCTACTTGGATTACAAAAGGAATTCAAACATATCACTTGAAAACTGGTTAAGGGATCTTGCTAGAAACACCTGTGTCGTTTAGTTATATACCAGATGAAAGTGCTGCAGTAACAGAGTCATGAAATCAGTTATCAACTACATTTTTCACAGAAGGTAAGAGCAGGGACATAAATGCAAAGAATTTTCCATATTAGATGTCTCTACAAAAATTTAAGAATATTTCCTGAATACTACCAATCTGCTACATGATCATTTCAGAAAGAAAAAAAAATAACCCAAAACAATACAACACAGCAATTTCCATGAGTGTTTCCCCACACTCCCAACTGCATTCCAAAAGCATGAGCAGATTCCTGCCCATTTAGATTCCTGTCCATTTAAATAAGTAGTTCACAAAGGGTACATCTGGCAGCACAAACTGCCATTCTGATGTATTGGAAAGGAGCATCACAAATTGTTTCATTTATTTAAAGAGCACTGTTTCTGCCCATTAATAGATTATTGCATTCTAGGAGAGCATTTCATGGGCTTATATTAGACAAACACCAAATGAGAAGATCATTTACTCTCCTCCTTTTACCACAATCTTGGTCTAATTTCTCATTCTCTCTCAGTATTGAAATGTTGAATAGTTAGCCTGAATATAAATCATTATCATGAAGAGAAGGGAAGTACAGTTTATTACAGAAGTTTGGACTCTAGTAACAGGGCAAGCCTCCATAACACTGATAAAAGAAATTGGGAATTGTAGCATACTTACCAATAAAAATTCCAGTCTTCATTTTCTGCCACCTGAATCCATCCTCTTTTTTCAAAGTTGTTTATTAGAACAGATTTTTCTATGTCAGTTACCCACTTTACTTTTCCTGCCATTATCCCAAAGTGGAATCAACCTGTTCACACAGAAAATTTTAAAGTTGAAAATAGGGGAGGATACAGGGAAGTAAAAGCAGAAGAAAAGTGGTACCTAGAAAACACTTCCACATAAGCATTATTAGCTTAAAACCCAAGGAAAAGAACACCTAGGCTCAGACTGAAACCCTGCACTTTTCAGCTGGAGAACTGCACACAAGGACAGTGGTTACAGGGAAGGTTTTCACACTTCCCACCTTTCATAAATAGGCACAAAACCTTCCCTTAAATATACTACTGACAGAACCCCCCTATTCTACATTGAGTAATGTTTAAAGAACCAATACAGACATTGCATTGTTTCTAACTTAGGAACATATATTTTTGCTTTCTTTTGAAGCAGGAAAGTTCATCTGGATCACGTGGTGCCTGTAGAATAAAAACCCATGATTCCAAGAGAAATCCCTTACATGCTCTACCATCAATCAAGACTTGCAGTACTTCAGGGGAAGGAACTAAAGTTACTGACCTCGCAACTGGTATCCTCCTTACAGGAGGATTTCCTTAAACGTCAGGCTGTTAGAAGAGTGCTTACGAATTGCAGTTCAGCTCCTGACACCAGATGTCAGTTTCTACATTAAATCTCTCACTTGCCCAGGTCAGCCTTTTGTTAGGATCACTCGACCATTCCGGCAGGAAGGGACCCCAGCAAGTCCCCTGGTCCAGCCTCCTGCTCAGCGCAGGGTTAGCTACAAGGTGTGGACAGTTTGCTCAGAGCTTTACCCATTTATGCTTTGAAAAACCCCAAAGACACAGCACAGCTTCTCTGGGCATCCCATTCCACTTCCTCACAAAGTGGGGGTAAGGGGTGGCTCTCCCTATATTTTTATTATTTTCCCTACTTTTGTTATTATTACTTACATTACCTTCCCAAGAACAAAACTTGCCATGCAAAGGAGTGGGAGGGAGCTGGGTTATCACACACCCACAAGCAACACCATCTACTGCCCTTTCTACACACAACTCTCCATTGAAAAATAAATTAAAACATAAAAGCACCTTTACGAAATGTAGCAATGTAATTAATGAATGTTAATTCAATTTAATATTAATGCCATTTTTGCAAGTAACATGTTGGACTGGAATTCAAGGGGGTCTTCATTTTCCAGGACTAGATATGGGAATGTACATTTGCCACCAAGCTCAGGCCCCTATTGTTTCTCTCTGGGAGGTATAACCCTTATAATTCCACACAGACTATTTATCCTGTCAAATCCTACAAAGCCAAAATGTTTACTAACAAACTGCAATTTTAGAAAGTTTAGGACACATATTTTTATTCATGTTGGTAAGCAATCTGAAATCAAGGTTAGATAGAAAAGAGTATACAGAGGCTCAGGGTCTGTCTTCTTGTGTGTGCTTTTATACAATCCCTAGTTCTACAAGGTCATGATCTTTCCCTGGGCCTTCCAGATATTACCAGAACAAAAGTAAATGAAACAATTAATTTATTTGTACTGAAGTTTGCATAACCCATGATCAGTGACTCAGTAATACTACACAGCACCTTGTTGTGGTTTTAAAAGTTCAGGGATTAGTCTGCTTGTGATACAACTGTCCCTTCAAAAGGAAATGCATTAAAGGCTACAATGGTATTAACCAACCACAGTGTAAAATTTTCAAAAGGCTTTAAACCAACATTCTTCACATCTCCAAGCTACCCCAAGAGGTTCACCAAAATTCAAACCTAACATTACACCTGTTTCTCTGACTTCTTGAGCGATTCACACACAGGAAGGTGAGCTGAAATTAAGCCAGAGCTGAACACTGGAGACAGCTTCTACCAGAAATCAAAAGAAAAATTACAAGAGCATTCTTTTCCTGTTTTGGGATCTTGGTGCCTCACCTACCCCTCCTGCTATAGAGGGATTGAAGGCAGACTGAAAATTCATCCTTGGCTTCTGCAGAATTTAATCAATCTCAGATGATGTTTAAGTGGCCCATAAACAAAATCTTCCAGTTTTGTACAACTTGATTGCCGAAACCCACAAACAAGAATGCACAACAAATAATATAATTTTAATACAATGTACTTTTCTAGAGGAATCTTCTAATTTGGAAATAGGTATTCTAGCTAACCTGATGAGATTGCACAAGATAGTTCCACACATTCACACATTCAAATCACAAAAGATGCATGCATTCAAACTTCTGGTCAGCTGATATCCTTAGTTTACAAAACATCAAAGAAGAGCTGCATAACACAGCCATAGCCTACGTATTTGTATTAAGTCAAATCCTTCACAAAACACCAGAGCTCCTACTCAAGAGACAGCAGGCATGTGGCAAGAGGCACAGCAGGCCTGTCACTTCTCCAAAACACTGCCCAGACTGCTCTCACGGGCAGCAAGGAAGCCTGGCAGCAGCCTAAGCCCCAGGTGAGACCTCTTGCTCTGGTACAAATTGATGAACTGAGATCCAAAAGCAGCCTGGCTGGCATCACCGCCACTCTAAGGAGCCAGAGGTGCTGATGATGGCAGACTTCACACCGCAAAATAGGGGTGAAGCTGCGCCTCCGGCACCCGACTCAGCAACCGCTGCTTCCTTCCAACAGTACAAAATGTAACTGTGCTTCATTATTAAGTTTACTACTGGAAAGTCCACTTTGGCTGTGCCATCAGAGGCCAGGAGGGCCTGCTACAAGATTCCCGAAGCGCTAGGGAGGAGAAGGAGCCCAAGACTCAAAGAGCCACACGGCTGTGTGTGAGCAGGTGTGTTTGGGGTGATGGAGGGGTGTGCATTTCTGTGTGTGGGGTGGTGTGTTTGGGGTGATGGAGGGGTGTGCATTTCTGTGTGTGGGGTGGTGTGTTTGGGGTGATGGAGGGTGTGTGTGTGTGTGGGTGGTGGTTTGGGGGATGGAGGGTGTGCATTTCTGTGTGTGGGGTGGTGTGTTTGGGGTGATGGAGGGGTGTGCATTTCTGTGTGTGGGGTGGTGTGTTTGGGGTGATGGAGGGGTGTGCATTTCTGTGTGTGGGGTGGTGTGTTTGGGGTGATGGAGGGGTGTGCATTTCTGTGTGTGGGGTGGTGTGTTTGGGGTGATGGAGGGGTGTGCATTTCTGTGTGTGGGGTGGTGTGTTTGGGGTGATGGAGGGGTGTGCATTTCTGTGTGTAGGGTGGTGTGTTTGGGGTGATGGAGGGGTGTGCATTTCTGTGTGTGGTGTGGTGCTTTTGTGTGCATGCGTGGGCTGTGCACATGTGGGGATGTGTGTGGGGATGTGTGTGTCTGTGTGTGGGGGTGTGTGTATGTGCGTGGGGTGTGTATGGGCGTGTTGGGGTGTATGTAGGAGAGGTACGGGGCTGCGGAGAAAGGGGATGGGACTGGGGATGTGTAGAGGCGCTGTGGGTGTGTAGGGGGGATGTCGGGGAGGGGACGGACACCCACGACCCGCCCCAGCCCCGCGCTCACCTGCCGGCGGGAGCGCGGCCGCCGCTCCCCTCAGCCCGGGCCGTCCCCGCCGGACGCCACCATCGCCCCGCCCGTTCCGGCCGCCGCCCCGGGGCGGGGCTGTGGGGCCGCCGCCGGCCATGTTGTGCGCGGGGCGGGCCGCGAAGTACTGCGAGGCCGGGGCCGGCCCTCCCCCGAGGGACAGGAATGTGCTGCAGTCCCCCACGGGGAATCCCCGAGCCCTGCCCCGCCACCTTAGGGTTGTCCCTGCTGTCTGGGGCTGTTTCGGTCTAAGCGTCTGCGACTTGGGCCTGCCCCATCGTCGGGAAACAAGTCCTTATCGAACATAAGTCCATGAGTAAGTGGGGGTTTGTTAAAGGCTCTAACAAACATCAGTCCATGAGTAAATTGGGGTTTGTTAAAGGCCATAGTGTGACAAAACCTTCTCGGATGTTACCAGAATATAAAACTGCCAGAGACACAGATGCCAAAGCTCAGGTCCACGTTTGAGCCTAACAGGTGTTAAAATGTTCCTCACCCTACAGCTGCAGGAATAGCTACTTTCCTACGGATACTGTTCAGAGGAAGCAAACAATTTTTCATCGAAAAATTTAATCACAGAACCCCAGACTGGTTTGGGTTGGAGGGATCTTAAAGCCCATCCCACTCTACCCTCTGCCATGGGCAAGGACACTTTCCACTACCCCAGGTTGCTCTGAGCCCCATCCAACCTGGCCTTGGACACTGCCATGGATGGGGCAGCCACAGCTTCTCTGGGCAACCTGTGCCGATGAAAACGAGAAAGCAACAACGTGGTCAACAACTCTAATTCACTCAGTGAGAGCTGAGTGAGAAAAATAGTGCCTAGGAAGTTACGGTTTTAGTTCCTGTGCAGAGAAGCCTGATCTACGCATACAAAAATCCTTCCAAAAAGAGATTATTAAGACACCTGCCATATGGGAAGGTCACCAACATTCTGTGACGGGCTTGATTCAAAACAATAAGATACTACAGAGTGAGCTCCAGAGATCTAAGAAGTCTTTGGGAGAGACAAATAACATCTAATACTTATTTTGTCTCTGTAAAACAAAATTACTCATTAAAAAATCGATACATTAAGACAGTAGCTGAAATAAACAGTTTGCAGTATGTTGGAGTACAGCAAATTCATAAGAGCCTTAATTCCCCAAATAATCTGAGTTGAATAAATATACATTATGATTTCTTGGGTGATGCTATTGTAATAGGCTGTTTCAAGGATGCAACTACAAGGAAAGAGTTAATTTAATAATTCATATAACCATAGCTATTGAATATTCCGTAGTTTAGCTATGAAAGCAGCTGCAAAATGCAGTGTCACGTGCATGGCCACGTGCAGTGGAAATTTCCTAGCACAACAATACCTCTGGCAGCAGAAGAGAGCAGCCTTCACAGCCCTCTTTCTATAGAGAAGGTATGTCTGCTGTGGCAGCTGACAGCTAGAAAAGTGAGCCTGAATCTTCATGCTGGTCAATCCTTTTTGTTCCTGCACCCATCATACTTCAGAGGAAAGCTGAAAGAAGTTCACTTTCTAAATGTATTAAATGTTTCATTAAGGATAGAAACAGTTGTGTTGATGGTTTGTTTTTTTTTTAATTATAAGAGTTTTTTAGCTTAATTCAGCAGTTTTTAATTGATGTTACAGTTCCATAGTATTAGATGCTGTTTTGCTGTCTCTCTGAAATTTACACTGACAGTATGACATCACAGCTAATAATAGATGCTGTGGTTTTCAATATTAAGGTATCTCCACTTTTTAACATTATTGTTAAAAAAAGGGAAGTGGGGTGTAATTTGAGAGCAGCTCGGTGGTGCTTACTATTATTGTATCAGGAAATGCAGTGGCAGCCCTGGTGTGCTATCTTTGTGATGGAAATGACTCCTATGATGACATTTGTGTATTTTATTTTAAGCTTGAGGCAACTCACGGGGTTACCTGTATGTGCAAAATTCACAAGTGTCAAAGAGGAACTATTATTGATTTGAAGTGGTAAATACCAGAATGGAAATATCAGAACTGGTGAACAGAAGAAAGTCGTGGCAAGCAGTGACAGTGCAGAGGTTAATTTACCTTTTATTATGTTGTACCTTCGAGACAATTTTCTTCCAGCATGTGCGAATGTAAACACAGCACAGTCCTTGGCATGAGTTGGAAGATAAGCTTTGTCATGTTCATTTTACACGAGTAAACCTCTTGTACGGTGCTTGAAGGGGGGAGACAAGGGGGGTTCTACTGCACAGTGCTGAAAGAAGTGGTTTGCATAAGACACACGCACACAACACAGGCAAACACTTTTATACATTTAAAAACAGCCAGGAAAGTCTTAAGGGCATCCCAGCTCCAGGTGGAGTGCTCTATGTTGCTGTTCTGCTTCTCCTGGTGTTTACCTTCACTCAGAGAGATGAAATCATACTATAAATAGAGGGCAAAGTCCGCTCTCAAACATTACCTGGTGTAGTCTGCTGTTTGGCATGACAATAAAGTGTGGAGCAATAGCGGGGCTGGCTCTTTAGAGCTCTTTTGCGGTACACTGTGCTCTCTAGTGATGGGTGATACTGACTGAATCACAACACTGCTATCACCAGCACAAAAGAAAAACACCGAAAGTCCCATGACCTCACTAAACCTTTTGGGCAAGATGTCAGTAGCGTTTCAGCAAATCTCTCTCTCTCTAACCTCTCAGTAACTCTGCATTGGCTGTGCTGCCAGGGCTTCTGTGCTCCACTCCCTTTTCCTCAGGTGCCCTCGAGACAGTTGGGGATGCAATTTTTGTTGCTAAACTGAACTAAGAGGAAAGCCTGCTCCTTCCTGTTTAAAAGTGAACACCACCACATTCCCAAACCAAAGCCCTGTGCGGGTTCCAGCACGCTCAGCGTGCTGAAAAAAACCCACATGGGCCCACTGAGAGACAAGGGCAGACATTTGGAACAGGGCTCCTTCTGCAAAAGGCGTCCGCAGGGCCTGCTCACGCCACTTGGCATCTGCATCGGTGCGGCAAAGCTCACGCACGCCGTGGTGGCCAGGGGGCCGTGGTGACCAAGTGCCGCGGGGTGGTCAGGCAGGCATCCATCCCACCACGGCCGCTGTCCCACCGCGGGGCGGTCCTCGCCCGGGGCCATCCCGCCCCACCGGCTCCCCCCTGGGCGCAGGGCGCAGCCAGCCCCGCTCCCCCCGCGGCGCTTCCCGCGGCGTCCGCAGTCCCCGCCGCGCCGCGGCACACGGCACCGTCAGCAGAGGGGGCTTCCCGCGCCCGGGCGGAGGTGGCGGTGTCCCGGCGGGGCGGGGCGGGGCGGCGCGGCCGGGCCGGGGCGGGGCGCGGGCGGACAAAAGGGCCGTCGGGCAGGATCACCGCCGTGAGCGGCCGGGGCGGGGGGCGCGGGGAGCCCCTCTGCTGACGCTGCCGTGTGCCCGCGACGCGGCGGGGACTGCGGGTCCAGGTGAGCGGCGGGGGCCCGGCGGGACACGGGCGGCGCCTTTCCACGGGGGGAGCGGGAGGAACCCCGCCGGGCTCTCCGGGCAGACCCAGGCTGCGCTCCCGGGGCGCTGCGGGGTGCCGAGGGCTGCCGGAGGTGCCGGGACCCCCCGCCTCACCTGTTCCCCGGCCCCGCGGCGTGCCCCGGGACGTTCACGGGCAGCACCTCCGCATCTGCGGCTCCGGGAGGCGGGATCGATGCCCTGCAACAAACGCAGCGGGCGGGGATGGACGCTGTGCCCGCGGGCGGGAAAGCGTGCGGCCCGGCTGCTCAGCCCCGGCAGGGACCTGCGTCCCTCCGAAGGATGCTGCGAGCACCCGTGCACTTTGTATCAACTACGGTATTCTAAGCAAATGAAGAGCGGAGTGTGTGTACTTTCACTCTTAGCAAAGCAGGAAATAAGCCCTCAAAATAAGTCCAAGATACGTAGCAAAATATGCCAGAGTTAAACATAAACTATCCCGGAATAACTCGTTTACCATATCTGTGTACGTTTAAAACGGTGCTGTTGATAACAGGAATGATCTGCAACAGCAGAGATAGATATAGAAATCTGTACAGCAGCGTATACTCAGTAATGTTTAAGTCATTTCACAAGGAGTGATTTCATCAGCGTGGTGAGTTCTGTGATTAAACAGATTTGGAGGTGTTTAATTGGAAAGTATTAGCCTGAGGTTGCTTCTCAAGGCTATAGCAGAAAGACAGACACATGTATAACAGGAAGACACAGTAGATTCCATTGTCATTTTCTGTCACAGGTACATGGACAAAGTTATTTTGAATTAAAATATTGTGGACACATTAATTTTTTTTCAGTTAATGCATGTCAGCTGAATGAGAGTTGGCAGTATAATGAAGAAGAAAATCAGTCTTTATGCAAGATGTTTGCAAGATGTAAAAATGTCACCTCTGTATAGACACAATCTCTCTGAAAAAAGAAATTTAACAAAATTGCTGACTTCTCCTGTTTGGTAGGTGTCTGTGGTACTTCTTTTTAATGATTTCTGTATCAATAGGCTATTGACCATAAGACTAGAGCAGACTAAAAAAAATTGAATGTATTCAGCTTCTGCAGGGTAACAGCCTGCTGGGCAAAACAAGAGCTGGTGGGAGTAGAATAGAAACTGTGAGCTTGACACAGTACAGGAAATCTAAGTAAAACTACAAACAGCATAGCATTTGAGTTCTCTGTACTGATGTTCAGAACAGGGACAGCATCAATACTGAGATAAATTTGAGTTCTTTGATTCACAGTCACATTGTTCTTGCATACCAACAGTTTCTCTCACCTTCCCAATGTGGCAGCAGTAACTGGGGTTCCAGAGACACCTGTAGAAGACACCACCAAAGGTCTTAGAAGATGATGAGTTTTCTGACCACAAGTCCAGTAAAGTGTCCCTAAATGGGACAGGCTGGAGGTGCAAGGTGACAGTGTGGGTGCTGTGCTGCACAGTGCTCAGGGGACCAGGAATGGAAAATGCAGCCCATGGCTCTCCCAAGTGTGCCAGCTTTTTAATATTATGAATTATCAGGTTTAAATTAAAAATGTTATTTGGTCCATTAAAGCTCAGCATCTGTCTCAGTATTTTTATAGGTTATGACCTTGGTGACCAGCATCCTTGAATTCTACATTTAATATCAAGGCATGAATCCCATAATCTACCTGCTGAGGATGCAAGCAGGTTCACTGCAGGTACTTTACCCTCCAAGTGGATGGAGTGGTTGAACAAGGTCTCAAAAGTACATCAGATTTTAATTTTTAATGTGATTGAACACATCTTAAGACTCAGATTTTACTATGCAACTGTATTAATAATTACGAGTTTTGCACAAACTTTTTTGAACACCAATAATAACTTTTCTGTCTGAATAGTTTATTTTAGAAGCTTTCAAAATTAAAAAATCTAAGACAAAATTTTGGAGTAAATGTGAACAAAGAAACATTTTTCCATTCATAGATTATTGAACCATATATATTGTCATACTTACCTCCAACAACTTGGCCATACAATTCAATAATCAATTTTAAGCAAGTTCTTATTATTATATAAGAATCTTGACCTTTTGGTGAGACAAAGAAGTACAAAGGGCAGAAGATGTTTTGAAAAGGAAATGTAAATGTTAAGGCAGAATCTGACTCAATCTAAACCTTAACTCCTTATCAGCAAGTAGATATCCCTGAGATGGGTGGTGGTGTCACAAAAAAACCCCAGAACAGAGCCTGGCAGAATATGTGTGTGGTTTTGGGTATTTTATTAGAATGGTTTCACTGTGGTATCAATATATTCTTGTCAATGTTCTTAGCTCTTCCCATGAAACCTCTTGGGAACTGAATGGGTTCATTTTGATAGAAGCAGACACTCCTTGTTTCTTTTTCAGTGTAGAAGCCATTGAAATAGATTTGTGAGAACTGAAGGAATCTATAGACTCTTCAAGGAAAATGATACTTTATAGACTTATCAAATGACGGCTTTTTAATGCAGACATACCCCTGCTATCTACTCTTTAAGGTGGAAATCTCTTGTTCTCTACAGTCACAATCTCTGTCACAGTAATGACTGGTGCTCTCTGAGTGCTCTAACAGACAACATGGAAATGCTGATGATACATAAAAATCTTGAGGTTCTTGAAGTCTTGACTCAATCAGAGCCCCTTAAACATTTTCAGTAGAGACTGAAATACAAAATATCTGTATGTGGTCTTTGCTGTAAAAGGTTTCCTCCATTTTAAAGTCTGCTGTATGCATTTCTCTTGCTACTGAGGTTACAGAACTTGCTTAGGAACACAGTTTTTATGTTTAAATATAATCAAATGCTTAATTCCTATTCTGTTTTGAGGTAAGAAAATGTCTGTTACATTCCCAGTGGAGGCATGTTATCATATTAACTTACTGAGCATAAAACCAGAAATGAAGTAAAATGTAAGAAGTACAGCGTGTATTTTTTAGATTTAAAAGTGTCTCTTAATAGCTGTTTGAGGCAGTATTAAGAAGTGTTTTGTGTAAACAGTCTCCAAGGTCATTCATGTTAAGCTGACTGAGAACATGGTAGGAGACAAAGAATTAATTTATCTTTGCTCCTTGACCTAATACTGATTTAAAGAGTTCATCTAGCACCCTGGGTTAACTAACCTGCATAAAATGAGTAATGATGACTTAACCTCTCATCTTTCTAAGAGAAACTCAGGTTGCTGATGGTTACATTACAACGTTTTGCCCTGAGCTGTGGTGGTTCCCAAAGCAGGTGTCCCTGTGAGGGAGGGGCAGGGATCTCTTGGTGCCCACGGGCTGTGCACTGCCCATGGCTTACAGCATCTGGCCTTCAAGGGAAGAGGGCCAGAAGTTGACGGAGGTCACAGGAGAGCCTAAAGAAAACCAAACAAAAAAATGCCTGAGATTTTAAAAGTGTATATTCCTGCAAGCCAAATATTGCTGTTTCTCTGAAACCTTACCTAGCTCTTGATCTTCAGTTGCTATGTCAGAGACTTGTCCTTGTAAAATAGCACAGAGATTTGTGCTTGAAGCCATGAGGATGATGTCACGTTTTGAAAGAGGTGGCTATGGATTGAAGATATATATGCAAACAACCAAGCCTCTATTTGTTTTTCATTTAAATTTAGTTTGCATGGGCAGCTGGTAGAATCTGAAACAGTTTGAGATAGGCTTTGATACAGTGGGGGTAAAGGATGAGGGTCCTGTCTGTCAATCCATATTTATGTAGGCAGACACTGGGAAGTTTGAGCCTGAACACTGGAATTAGATTATCAGTAGTGGTTTTCTGTTTTCATAACCAGTTTTAAAATATAGTAGATCATATATTGGTATATTTATAGCTTTACAGTGTCACATCTGCATAAAATATGTCAGGTTGTATGTGTAAGACATAAAGTACACATAAACTGCATTGATAAGTTGTGAAATATATAAGGATAATATATAAACTATAACATGCATTCAGTGCATTGTACTAAAGAATCATGGTGCCTGTCTTAAAATCTGTTAACACAGCAAATCTAATTGAACTGACTACAAGTAAATTTCAGATCCTTTTATTTTGCCCAACTCACCTGCTGGCTTGCCTGGCTTAGCAATGTTCCATTTTCAAGATTTTCTGTTCTCTTTTGCTAGATTAAAAAACACCCTCACAAATAAAACCAACCTGACTATGCAAAGTAAAGACATCATCAACATAATCTTTCTACTGAAGATGCTTCATTATTCAATCAGTCTTGTATTCATAAACTGCCATAATTTGCATCATATAATTAGGCATTTGGAGAGCTGTTTTTAAAATTTGTATCTAGACCTCTTCATAAGAACATGAAGTATGCATTTGACTTGAAATACATTATTTATTCTGCTGAAGGCATTTTACCATTGAAACTAAGCTTTAAGCATGCTTAGTCAAAGCTTTACAGGGAAGCTTGAGCTTTTTTGATCTGGTTGCTTGTTTGGAAATGATCTCTGTTGCTGTCATGGGGTAATGCCAATGCAACACCTCCTCAGAGGTGTTGTGAGGTGGACACTTACTGTCTGAATCACAAGCAATTACTCACAAACATGTACAACCTCTTTGGTTTCTGTAAACCAAAATTAATTTGCCTTTTCTTCCTGTATAAATGAGAGAAAGAAGGGAAGGGTGAGGTGGGTGGTAGAAGATTAACACATCCTGCTGTGGAGAAGGATACATGCTCCTCTTGATCAGCTCTGCACAGATCCAGACCTGAGGAACACAACAGGTCCATATTAATGTAGCTTTTGTGTGCCTTTATATATTACACCTGTACATCCGTATTTTTAAATGATGACAGAAATCAGTAAATGGCCTGAAGACAGCTAATTCTCAAGAAGATAACTGCTAAGCTTTGCTCTGAATCTAAATTAGACCCATCCTGTACACCTTCAAGACAGTGACCCTCCCAGACTGCCTTTGCCTCAGTACTGCCCATCCTGTAAAATATATTTGAGCACCCCTGCTTGCTGGATGGGCCTTGCATTGAGGCAGCTTGGTGGGCAACGCCAACATACAAGGCTGCAGCTGAGCTGTGGAGAGCATGACCCAACAACTCTTTTTTAGCCTGTGGGAGGAAGGCATTATCATGGTAACAGGTGTGAGGTAGCATATGTTGCACTTTGGGCTTTTGTTGTGGTATTGTATGGTTTGTTTACATGTGTGAGTTCTGTACTGTGTTGACTTATTATAGGTCTTTTTCAGGACACAGTTTTCATCTCACACATATATAGACATTTCCGTTGTATGGTCCCGTGAATGTGAAACTAGCATCAAGTCTAGAAATGAAGAAAAAAAAGAGAAAAAGAAAATACTTTTTTTTTAGTATTTTTTTCCCCCTCACTATGTTGTTGTAAAAGCTAAAAATAGTAGTACATGTGCAGGAGACAGCTGACCTTTTATGCTTGGGTCTTAATACATTTTATCCACTATAGCAGTTATTTTACTAGATAACTTTTAACAACTTTCTGAACTGTGAAGAAACACAATTAATAAATTTCCATTGGTACCCACAGGCTACAGGAGTACACCACTACATCCCCAGATGTTTACTTTGCACGTGTGAACCAAACAGTTGGCTTGTTAAACCTCCAAAAGTCCAGCACTGCGTGCTTTGACTGCTTCTCTATGCAGGCTACTGAGATTAACTGCATCCAGAGAACTGACACTTTAATTGTCCAAGGGAGTACTTCAGCATCCCTGGGATCCTCCAAACCCTGCTCTGCCATTCCCAGTTTCCCATTCATGGATCTACAGGACGCCTTGGAGCTCCTGCCCAAGCTCTGGTGGAGTTCTCAAACTAGGAGCTGCCCTGGGTCACCCAGGCTGTACTGCAGTAGTGTCACATTGGACCTTGCACCAGAAAGGGACAGGGATGCACTTGTGGGAACGTGATCAGCCCTTGGCCACCACTATACCCAGTAACCCACTGGTCTAGATGTTGCCCTGGGAAATGGAAGTTCCATTCAGGTATCTGCTGCAGTGAATATGGAGTGATTTAATGTGATACAGCTTCACTCCGGTGTGTGTATGAAGCTTTGGCACCTGATTCAGAGCTACAAAGCCCTTGGGGTGACTGGGTATCTGGAAATCAGGTATGGTGCTGGAATGCACAAAGTTCCTCTATGGACATCCTTTTTTCCCTGATTTTTTTTTTGGATGTAAGAGAGAGACACACAGCAATACATAAAGGAAGCATTTAAAATGGGACAGGGCATCTTTTGCTGTCCAGGATCACTCCATCAACAAAAGGGATCAGCCTTTTAACGATGGAGCCAGGAAGCAAAGAAACCATGAAAAAGCTGGCCAAACCCAATGCCAGATAAAACCAGAGCATCTACAGAAGGTTGTAATTAAGTTCCTCATCAGGCAGAGCCTTCCACTACAGCAAGTGTCCAAGGACTGTGTAATTGGAATAATCCCCATCCACAGCTCTGATGTTGTTTCCCTTGATAAACCAAATAAAACAATCCTAATGACTACAAAAACATCAGCTCTACTCTCCAAACACTGCTCTCTGTGTTACACAAATGCTTGCAATATTACACAAGCCACATGTGCTGAAACCTGTTAAATTTTGACATTGATTTTGTGGTACTGTGAATAACTTCCCCATTGTACAAGCAAGCAGCTCTACTGATTTTACTGGTTCCTACTGTCTGCTCCTTCATGTGGAAAGCTATTAATGGGTTTAAATCTTTCTTATATTCTATTTCTATGGTGAGTTGCTTGTAATTTCCATGGTAGTAGCCTCCAGCTGAAGAAGATGTGTAAATTTGGACCTGAATTAGACTTAGGAGAACCTGTTCAAGTTTGTTTTAGGGTTTCTCCATGAGTTAGAGTGATTTAATGCCAGGCAGATTGTTGCAAACAGTGTAGGAAAGCATGTTGTACTAAGTGAAACTACTGAGAAACTATACTTGTCTACGGTAGTTATATTTATGGAGATTTTCCAATTTCTGGGTTGTTTTGAGCCAGTATAAAGTAGCAGCCATCTAAATGCTGCATGTTTGAATTGCTGGACATCTGCTGGGTCACTGAAACTTTCCTTTGACTACTCTTAAAATAGTAATCTTAGAAACACTCATGTTCTGACTGGAGAAGTAAAAAGAGTAACTTTAAGAGCACTGTAAACAATTTCCACCTAAACTGAAAAGACCTTGCATAATATGAAGCCCTGAGGTTGTTTCATGACTTGTTGCAGAGTAAGATGTCTCAAATCAGGAGAACCTCCAGGCACTTTCTCCTCTCCAGCTACCCCAATGGAGCACCAGAAGAGGAAACCTACAGTAACCTCCAGACAATTCCAGACACCACAGAGCAAATGGAGTTTGATATCAGGTATCACAGTACATTAATACTCCTTCTGTCCTCCCCAAGTATGAAGTGCCAGACTTTCCAGAAAACTGCTACGCCAAGTAATCATAGTGCATACTACTGTAAAAGGGAATAGATGCAAGTGTAGATAACCTGTGGTGCTTAACACTGACTGTGCAAGATTATGCTGCATTAAATGTCTGTAAGTTTTTATCTTGCACAGGGGCACAGATATGGCTCTTTATTAGAGACCCACCTGTTACAGCAAGCAGCTGAAGAAGCCATTTTTACATAATTCTCCAGGCGCCACTTACAACAAACTAGTAGTGCTGCCTTGGGTTTTTCTTAATCCCATACATACATTTTTTCCAGTACAAGAGTCAGGGGTTGCCTTTCTCCCCCATCTGTGAAAATTCCTTTATGTGGTTTTTATGGTGGTTTTTTGTAGGTGGACTGCCAAGCCCAAGGGTTTTTTTCAGCAGGCTCTAGAATTAAGCTCTTAAGCCTGCTTACTATTTAGCAGATCTGGTGAACAGATCTCAGTAGAAATACAAATTAAAATAAAAATGTATATTCATATTATTTGTCTACCAGAACAAAATCATGTGTCTAAGAGAAGCTAAATCTAATGGGAAATTTTCATCAGGAAAGCATAACCAGTGCTTAGCATCAGCATGTGCCACAGATGTTGTTCAAGTTTCTGTGTATCCCAGGACCTCCTTAAAAGTCTTAAGGTTTTGATCAGTTTGTACCTGGGCACCACCCAGTAGCTGGAGACCCACACTGCACAGTGGAACTCATTGGAGTAAATCTGTTGGATGACAAAGCCAACATTTTTGTAAGATGAAATATCTTGCAAGGTTTGAAGTGAAGGCAGTTTCAATATTTTGACTTGGTGGGGAAGGGAGCAGGACAATCAAAAACCCCAAACCAGAATCTCATTGTCTTATATAAAGAAATGAAACACCTAAAAAATCAACATGTTTTTTCAAAAGTGCCAAATATGCAGCTTCTTATGAAGACATCAAAACACTTCATGTGTGAGCCTAAAATAATGAATCAATAAACCCATAAATAACAGGAAACAAACCTCCTGCAACATTGCAGTTTTACATTCCCAGTTTAGCCCAGTTGTTGGGGGAATTACATTACCTGACTTTTGCAGTGCTTTTAGAGAATTGCTGTTGCAGGGTTCTCCTCTAACGTGCACATCCTGCCTGCCTTGCAGCTCAGCTACTCAGGTTGGCCATCAGCTGGCCCTGATTGGAGATGAATTTAACAGGAGGCACCACAGGACATTAGAAGAAACACTGCTTCACCTGGCACGAGTGTAAGTTCCCTTATTGGCAGATCCTTTTAATAATCATGTTAGACAAACAAGAATGTTTCTGTACACAAAATAAAAAAATTATTGCTGCTACTGCTGCCTCATACAGAACATAGAAAAGCAAAGCAGCTTGTTTTACAAGGAAAAGTTTTGTAATAATGTAAAGTGTAAGTTGTTTCAACAGACTACAGCCATTTAAAGTCAAAAGACTTAAACAGTGTCTTGCTATTTCAAATTCCTCAGATGCACAGTAATTTTAGACACAATTTTAAGCACAACTGAGTGATGAGAGTCTTGCAGCCCAGTGTGGGATTTACATGTTACTGCACGTGCAATAACTTACCCATGAACAGCCAAGAAAACATAGCTGGAACTAGTTGGAACTGCCTTTTATCTGCTGTGAGCTGAAGGGTTGTTAATAACTACCTGCATAGTTAACTGACATGCTGCAGTGACCTGACATGAGATACTTAGCTGTGTCTGAAGCCTCTACCTTACCTTCTCCTTGCTTCTGGGAGGAGATGGTCACTCATTGCAGACCTACCAGAATGCAGTTCAATTACAGCTGTGTAAAATAACCTGTAAATATATCTGTATTTAACATTTGTATGCACCTTCCACCTCAGCAAAGCTGGATTCACACTCCAGAGACAGCCTGTGGCAGTGCTGTGTCAGTCTTGTATTGCTGTCCTGATTCATCAGACATGAACATCTCTTGTTGGGTTATGCTCTTCTAAGTTTGAAACAATCACAAAGATTGTCACTTTATCTCTTAATTCTGAACTTAAATTATCTTTAGATTTCAAAGGTCTTATTCCTAAATATTTAGAGAAATGTATATGTACGCATACACTTTCAGGAAGGAATATACTAAAGATTTTTGTTTGGGGTTTTTTTGTTGCTTTTTGTTTCCCAAACATTGCTGTTTTATTTGCCACTTTTTAGAATAAATGTTATATCCCCATGCTTTGTTTTGTTTAAATCATCAGGGTTGCTATCAGTGTTTTCCAGACATGGAATGTTATTAAAAGTGTTATAAGAAGCTGTGGAGATGTGAGCAGTAACTGGACAAAGCAGATCACTGGCTATGGAGGCTGGGTACGCTCTCTCCCTTTTCTCCCACCTTTTTGTTGGCACACAGGCAACAGGAACACCTGACCCCCTTGTAATGTCAGGGAGTGAAGTGTATCATGTATCAGCTTCAGGCTGGGCTTTATCCCTTAGTTTGTTGATACCCCCTCAATGCCCTGGTTTTTTTCTTTTTAGGCTGAAATTTCTCATTTAAAGACTACCGAAATCTCACACAACTCATGGGGTTCTGTTCAGAGGGGAGGCACCTGCCACTATCAGATGCTGGAAGGGTCTCCCTGGGCAGATGAGCAGAGCTGCTGCCAGCAGTACTTACCCAGAGAATAGAGGAGGATTCTTCAGTGGCTGGAGCCCTCAGTAAAACTGACCCCCTTCTGCATTTCTGCAGCAGACCAGACCGTGCTCTCAGGCCCACACTGACCTCCCACATGGGCACGCTTTTAGTTTCCTTGCACCTTCTTTTTGCTGCTTGTTATTTCTAATGAAAACCCCTTTCTTCCCACAGACTTGCAGGCTTCCTGTCAGGTGCCTCTGCCAGAAGCTGGTGCCTGCAGCCTTGCTTGTTGCTGCCTTTTGGTGGACCATGAATTATGGACTGTAGAATTAGCACACAGAATTACCACAGGAGGTCATTGCTGGACACTGACCAACATCACTAACACCCCAGTGGTGGCAGCTGGTTTGTTTTTCAAATTTACACTGATAAAAATCTCTTTTAATATTTAAGCCTAGGCAAGTGCTGGGTCACTGCTTTTTCGTATCTTTTTTAAAGAAAAAACTTTTAAAATAAGGAGGTTGTTGCTGGATAACTGCCTGACTTGCTAGTTTTGAAATGTGACTCCAGGCAATTAGAAAGTCTGTCTTTTTTATGTTTATTTTAATGCAATACATAGTGTCCATTTCCTATAAATGAGTTTGTTAAAGAGATTCTGGATGTGAAGAAAACTGAAGGCATGCTGGCCATCCTTTAAATTTTAACACTGTAAAAGCAATAGTAAAGATTAAAACCATGATACTGTTTTAAAATTAAATTGTTGCTTCAAACTTTTTGCAGTGTTGTCTGCTTTATTTTCCAAGACTCTGCTGCCACACATTAATGGCAGTATCTTCTGCCCCTTTTCAAAGTAAAACTAGGAGCTGCCCAGAACAAAAGCCCAAGAGCTGATGGATTCTGAGAAGGAATTTTCTCAGAGGATGCATGTCTTTTTGTGAGGCACGTGCTTGGGGGGACTGGAAGCCTCAGGGGAACATGAGCACAACTTACAGGATGGAGATGGCTGAGGTGTCACCCTCCTGGAATCCATGGGTGGCAATTAGGGCACAGCTGAGTTTTTCCTCTCTCAACATCTCCCATTTGTGCCTGGTATTCTCTCTGTATCTGAGTGCATCTTCTCTTTTTGCTCTTGAAGCTGGTTTGTGATATCCAGCTATAGACTCTCTCAGTGAGAGAAAACGAAAGTGCAGCTTTGTGGTTTGGATATTCCCCTCAGCATAGGGGATACCTGTTTTTTGGCCAGACAAGCAACTCCTACCCTTAGTGTATTTTTAAAACAGGAAAATACAATATTCAATGGATTTGTGATCTAAGCACTCATCAGAGAAGTTGGGAGTTTCAAGTTCGAGTCTCTGCTTTAAATCAGACAAGGAATTTAAACCCCTCTTTAGTGAAGACAAATGCCAAATCAAGCCAAATTTAAGCATGTTGAGGAACATGCTTCCTCTCTTTAATGAACGGTGCCTAAGTCCCATTATGATGCTAAGTGCCCATCTCAAAAAATATTTCTGGGAAAAAAAAAAAGAAGCTTCACTAAACTATTTCATTTCACAGTTTCATGCAAAGGATTTTGAAATATCTTTGAGCGACTTGAAATACAGAGCAAAAGGAAAGCAGGCAAAGAAGGAATATAAAGGGTGATGGCTCCAGCATACCCCAGAAATTCAAGCAGCAGCAGCAGCAGCATATATTTCAGTGTCACATTTTTCCAAAATGCTCTCAAGCCGCAGCATTCAGCAATTCTCTCAATTCATCAGCAGGCAGGCAAGTTTTTTCTAGAAAAGCACAGTTCAGACACCTGGAACTGGAGTCACACACAGGCCAGAAGCTGGCCCACATAGCCAAAAAAACAGACTAACGTTTTATCAGTGAATTGACTGCTCTATTGAGCTCTATTAGCAGTGTGATAGAAAAATATGTTATTATTTAGTAAAGGGTAAAATTTAACAGGAGGGTCTAATATTCATATGTAATGAAAGTACCAGCTGTGAAAAAATTTACTCTTCCCAGCTGAATCAATTTAATACTATCAAATAATTATTTCTAGATAAATAACCTTTATGCACAGGGGAGCAATGATGAACAGGAGACTCTTCACTGCCTATTTTATCCAAGAGCTGTGTGGGGTGACTCTGCTTTTTCCCACTCTTGTGTTGAATCACAAGAGAGGGGAATTTCATCATCCAGCATGCATGGAGCAAAACACAGTCTCAAGGAATACAAAATTCAATCCCAGCAAAGAAACAAGTGAAACACAAAGCAAATGGCATCCAAAGCCACAGCAATCAGCACTAACTGGAGTAGCAGGGAGCAGTTGGTGCCAGGTTCCTGTTTCACCTGTGGAGCACAGTTAGTTAATCCTTTAGTCACAGCCCTACAGTGACTCAGGGGACCGAATGTTCTGTTTTTTTTCACTGCACACTTCCTGATATGTGACAGCATTTACGGCACTTGATTTTCTTCCACATCCTGTTATGCTTGTTCATAGGCGAAGGAGCCACACTGGTTTCTCACCTCTCAAATACTCAGTTTCCAGAAGCAGAGGGGATAGAGGAGCAAGAGCATTAAAGAAATGCTCTGAGATCCAGGATTTGTGATTATTTGGGCACTTTCTGCCCAGGCACTGGCAATGTTATTGCACACGTGAGGTGAGGCTGTGCTGACGGGCACCACACAAAATCAAACCCTGAACACTCTCCATACAGAGGTACAACACCTCCATCACACTTCCTCTGTCCCTAGGAATTGCAACATCAGCACAAAAGCATGATTCCCGCTGGCTTCTGGTTTTGGAGACACAAAGCTCACTGAGGAGCAGCTTCAGCTCAACCACTTCACAGAAGAAAAGCAAACACCCAACAGTGGTGATGGGTCCTTCTTCCCACTAATTAAAAAAGACCCACAACATTGGAATGCTCTTACGATACAGTTTTCCCTTCAGCATTCTTCAGCTGACAAAAGTGCAAAGGTTATCAATGGTTTGCAAACAGGAGATTTCTAGCATGGATTCCCCGAAGAGCTTTAATTCCCAGAAAAGTGTACAACAAAGTGAAATGAGGGGGAAAAAAAGGAAAAAAATTATGGTAAGAACACTACAAATAGAAAACAGGTCTCCAATATTTCCTCAGAAAGGTTAAATAATTAAAAAGAAAGTCCAGAACTTTCAAAGCACTAAAATCAGTGCCACCAACATACCATGCTCAGTTTCACGTATCATAAAAGCTGGTTTGAAAGCCATCAACCTTGCATTTGGTCCTACAAGGTGTGGTCAGAAACTTCTAACACAGGACAATCCAGTGTTTAATAATATGAATGGGATTTAGTTGCAATATTCTAACCAATAATTCCAACTGAAGATTTTGGTATGCTTTTCTGAATAATTAACACCTGTAACACAGGAACCTTCACTGAAATAATTTTCTTTACAGTTTTTCCAACCTTTAATAATCAGCCTCTAGCAGTCGAATGGTGGAGCTGAAAAACTCTGTAGTACTTTACTAATTGTTAATGTTTACACATGCTAAAAGTGGAATTTGTACTGTGAGGGCAGGCACAGCTGCCAGCTGCAGTCCACAAAAGAACTGTTTAATAATACAGTCCACTTAGCAATGATAATAAGGGCCAGTGTTTTTAATTCACTCTCCCTGTCATAAATGTGAAGTTACAGAATGATTGGTACTGTAATTGGAAGTTCTCCTGCATTTCATAATACATAATTGAAGATGCTGTCAGTCATTTGCTTTAAGTTATATATCCTAATTTTTTTCTATGTATCTGTTAAATACAGCATAAAAATACCAAAATAAAAAATACAAACTGGGTAACGGGAAGCTCTTTCCAAAAGGGTTTGGGACAACCTGCTGATCTTCAGCTTATCATTTCCTGCTGCCAGGAAATGTACATAATATTTTTGTAAAGCTTTTTTTCCCAGTGAACATTTCTTGTGTAACTTAGCACAACAAGTGTGGTGTTGGACACTGGAGGGAAAGTTACTTCCATCCACATGTGGACAGAGCCAATAATGATGCACCCCAAAGCATTAAAAATAGCAAGAAAAGCTGAAGTTTATTTATAGTTTAACCTTACGAAAATAATGTTTCTAGTAACATCATCTGCCTCACTCAGCTGCTACCTGGCAATGCTGACACAAAGTAAGAGAACTTTACATAGATGAATACCCCACAAGCCAGCTGAGTAAAAAACAGGAACATCAGAACACTGAAAGCCCTCCCAACAAATAACTCCTCTAAATGCACCCTCCAGCCCAGAGCAGGCCCCTCCACAACCTGAAGCCAACAACCCCTGCATTCCTGCAGATCCCTGCACCGGACAGCCAAGGCTACCAACTGGAACCTGAATCCACACCCAAAAAACTCCCCCAAAAAACAACCAAACAAAACCAAACAAAAGAAAACCACCCAAGAGGGAAAATTGTTTGCAGGATTGAGGCCAAACTGTGCTACTTGGCCTGTTCATTGACAGCTTTGTAGTCCCGACACAAATGGGAGAGCCAAACTTTGCTCTCCCCTTTCCACACCTGAGGAATTCAAAGGAAAATGTTCGTTGCAATTTTGCACATAGTGAGTGCTCTTTACATCATGAGAAGCCACGTTTAAGACTTCCTCTTTTGGGAGCACAAAGTTTTAAATGAGAAAAAAACTGAGTTGTGTGGATTTTTCTCAAAAGGTTATTTAGGTCTCCGCTGCTTCCTCATCTTCCAGAGCATCTACATGTTTATATTGTTTCCAGGCCTTTAAATTACATTGTTTGAGAATGGCTCCCAGTTGATTCCCAGGCCCCACTTCATATGTGTAAGGAAATTCTGTTCCTTGCTTTCTTTCGTACACTGAGTGCATGGTCTGCTCCCACAGAACAGGTGACACCACCTGCTTCACTAACAGCTTCTGAATGTGCTTTGAATGCATGTACTTTTTGCCATCGACATTGGAATACACACAGAGCAGCGGTTTCTGAATTTCAATCGATTTTAGAACTTCAGCCAGTGGCTCTACTGCTGGTTCCATAAGTCTGGTATGAAAAGCCCCACTGACTGGAAGCATTTTTGTACGTTTAAAATAATATTTTCGGGCATTCTCCTGCAAAAACTCCAAAGCCTATAAAAGAGAGAGAGAAGTGAGTCTTGCACAACAAAGGTTTTCTCAGTCACCCCACAAGAATCACCTCATCAGACTTATTGTGATAAAGGGATTCCTTTCCCTACCCAACAACTGAACACATGCAGGAAAAAAAAAACAACCCACAGATCTAATAATTTTGTTTGGACAAACTAAGGCCATACATAACACCCACACAGAAGCGCAAAGTAAGAGTTTTTAAAAAGAGAAATGCTCAGCTCAAAGGAAGGAATAGTTACTCTAAAGCAATACCTGTAAGTGTCCTGCAATGACTCTGCTGTCTGGAAACAAATAGTTTGAAACTGTGCACACGGGGTTCTCTATACCCAGCGATTCACAGTGTTTACGGGCTTCCAGGCAGGCAAATTTGTAATTTGCCTCTCGCCGGCCGACAACCGAGAGCATTCCACTGGGGACAGCTTCCGACGCCCTTTGCATTGCTTCGGCGCGCACTTTCACCGCGTACAGCGCTACGGAGAGAAACAGAGATGCGGCGTAAATGTGAGCGCGGGCACCTGTGCGCAAGAAAGGGCAGTTGTTCACTCGTCGTGAAACGTCAATGCTTTTAATGCCGGATTACACACGTTAAAGCTAACAGTCGAAGTAGAAAGTAAAACTTCTCCTCTAATTAAAAATAAAAAGCGGGAAGGACACAGTGATAACAGGCAACGCTTTGGAAACAGCACGGGCCCGGGCTGGGAGATCCTAGCAGGGAGTTCCGCACGTCCCCCAGGCACCTTCGGCAAAGCCCAGGGCTCCAGCGAAGACCAGCGCCGCGAACTCCCCCACGCTGTAGCCGGCGGTAGCCACGCAGCGCTCCACGACCTGCGGGGACAGAGAGCCGAGCGCCGCCTCAGCCGCACTGCGGGCAGGCCCGAGGTGCCGCCGCCCCGACCCCCCGCGGCCCCTCACTTCAGGCTGCAGGTGGTTGAGCTTCTCCACGGCGGCCAGGGAGGCGACGAACACGGCGGGCTGGCAGTGCTGGGTGCGGTCCAGCGCGTCCCGCGGCCCCTCCAGGCAGAGGGAGAGCAGGTCGTAGCCCAGCACCTTCTCGGCCAGGCGGTACATGTCCCGCACGCCGGGGTACTGCTGCAGCCCGCGGCACATGCCCACGAACTGGCTGCCCTGCCCCGGGAAGAGCAGCACCGTGCCCTCCCGGGGGCACCGCCGCTCCCGCCTCGCCGCCGCCGCGCCCGGTTCCGCGGCCTCCACCGAGCTCTGCAGGAGGTCGCTCAGGGTCGCCGCCCGGTCCCCAGCGCCGGGGCGGGAGCTGCCCCACCGCCGCGCAGCGCCGCGGAGGCCGCCGCGCCCGCTGCAGCCACCAAGCCGCCATGGCGCCGCGGCCCAGCCGCCCATGGCCACCGCCCGGGAACGGGCGTTGCCACGGGAACGGGGCGGTCCCCGCCGGCAGCCGCTGCCGGGCCGGGCGCCGGCCAAGGGGACGGGAGGGAGGGGGGAAGGGAGGAGGAAAGAAGGGAGGGAGCGAAGGAGACCGGTCGGGCCGCCCCGGCGCTCGCCGCCCTCAGCCCCGCGCGCCGCCCTGGGCCCGGCTCGCGCCAGGCGCCTCCGCCCGCCCAGCGCCGAGAGCCCGCCCCGGGGCGGGGGAGCCCGCCCGGCCGGCCCCGGGGGCGGTGCTTGGCCACCCGGGCAGAGCAGGCGCGACCGGCGGCAGCAGCAGCACGGCACGGGAGGAGGTAACGCTGGCGCTGGCCGCGGCACGGCTCGGGGTGGGACGGGACGGGACGGGACGGGGAACCCGAGAGGCGGCGCAGCCCTGCGGCGGGGCCCGGCTGCTCGCCGGAGGGGCCGCCCGACCCCGCCCCGCCCGGGTCCCGGCGCTCCCGCAGCGCTGCCACCGCCGGGACCCCGCTGCACCCCGGGTGCCCTCGGCTCCCCCGCGAGTCGGCGGAGAGGGTTGAGGGAGCGATCCCGTTCCCTGCTGCTGGCGACAGCGCCGTCCCTGCCAGCCGGGATCCCCGGGCAGGACGGGACCTGCGGTGCCGGCTGGAGACGGGCGGGGCGGGCCCCACGCACGGGTGGACAGGACTTGGGCAAACACTCATGGCTTTTCCGTGCCGGCGTTTAGCATGGAAAGTGCTTTAAGATAAACCAAACCACCAAGCTGTGAAGCTTGCTCTTAATTTCGATCCGGCACAAGAGGTTTTCAGTGGCTGGTAGCTGTGCGCGCACCGCAGAAGGGCAGAGCCCATTCCTCCGGTCCCACCGGGCCGGCGGCTCTGCCGCGCACACCGGGCACGTTCGCTCTCGGCACTCGGGAGGAGTTTTCACGCTGCTGTTTAATTAAAGGTATCTTCTTTCAGTGTCGCCGAGGAACGTTTCTTTAAGGGTGAAAGAAATGGCTTTGCTTTTCAATTCCGAGTTTTTGAGTGATACTTGTAAATCAAAGCCCAAAATGCACTGTGATGTAATTGGAGCGTTCAACGCTAAGATTACTTGTTTAAAAGCCAAAGTTGGCGTGCCGGAGTTGCAATTGTGTAACGACTTTGCATGAAGTAAGGTTGTGAAACAGTATCAAGCATTGAGTCAGAGCAGCTCAGTAAAACAGACTGTAAGTCTTGGGAGAAAGAAAATGTGTCATAATAGCAGGAAATTATGTTGATTTTTTATTTTTCCCACTTTTCTATTCTCTGTGCAATTTTGTAAGATGATTTCTTCCATTCGTGTCAGCCTCCACCTGGAAGTGAGCTGCTCAAGTTAGCTGAAATGTATGGGCAGTAACACAGGAGATATCTGACATATATGTGACCATATCCCAGCCCGTGGCTGCCTCTACCTGTAACATAAGCATCAATGAGAAGAGATTGTGAGAGTAAATGGCAAACTCCCAGCAAAAAACCTTGCTCCAGTATGCATTTCAGTTCCCTGCATGTGAATAAATCATAGATTTATTTGCACAACTTGTGCTCTTCCATGTTGAAATCTCACTGGGGAGTGAGATTTTTGGTTTCCATCTGTACACCTGACATTATAGTCTTCAATAAATACCATATTTTTAAAAATTCTAAATACATATTATAAACACATATTATACATTTATTAGATATTTATAGTCTATTTAGATCCTATAACATTTTTTGTTTGAATTGTCTCTATTACTCGAGATAAGATAGCCTGCTTTCTTTTTGTGGTAGCTGTATTTTTTGTCATAGGCTGTGATACAAATTTGATTTTAGTGTTGCAGCTTCCCAGGAATTAAACCCACAACACATATAAATAATTTATCAATATAAATTAAGTATGTTGTCTTTAATTTTTCAGACAGCTATGTTGGGAAGAAGCCTTCTTCCTGGGGAAAATTTGCATGCTGCCTCTCAGACCTGGGCAGAGCCTTATTTGCCTTTAAAAAAATGTATGGTAGAGGATGAGAGGGAGAGTATGTGTCTTGGGGACCCCCTTCCATGGTATGGTCCCAGCTTTGTCAGTGCATCTCCAAACACTGGGCACTGGGAACCCCAGGGCTGCCAGGGTGATTTAACCCTGCTGGGAGTTTTTTGTTTGTGTTTTAATGCGATTTTCAAGCCCCATGTGATTGGGTAGCCAGCCTCAAGCTGCACATGAATGGAACTAATCAGAAGTTTTATCAGCACAGGGATGTAAGAAAATGGGATGAAAGCAGTTCTCCTTTCCTACCTTCCTTCTCCTTCCTGCTGACAGAATGCCCCAAGGAGGGAAAGGCACCTGTCCTTCAGAGACCTCCTCAAGGCAAGGAAGTGTTTCAGTTCATTTTTCATCAGGCTGAAGCAACTCAGCTGCTCCGTCATGATATATCTAATCCCACCTACAGAGCAGCCTATCCCTTTCTTTGGGTGCACAGTGTTTTTTCCAGAAAGAGGACACAGAAAGCTTCTGGTAGTTTTTTCTTCATGTTATGCCACCATAGAAAAACAGCAGAGAGAAGCCCATTAGGCAGCAAGTTTAAATACTGCAGTTTTCCCCCTTTATTTCTCCTTTTACTTCATGTAGCTGGAACTAACTTTGGATGTCAGATATTTTGAATACCTAGAATAATAATTCTAACATGTATTTAAAGCAAAGTAGCCCTCACTGCTCTGCTGGAGCTGCCTGAAGTCACACTAGGGCTAAACAGAAAAGGGGTAGCATGATGAAGAATATATTGCAGGGCAGAGATAAGAAGTGGAAAAGAAGTAAACAAGTTAAGTATGTGTGAGAAGAAAATATTTCCAACCTTGATGGTTCTTAGAGGCAGATATCTGCTGGGTACACTGCAGATATCATTCACAGACATCCAGCATCCTTCAGTATGAAAATGAGGGTGCAAGAATGTTGTGCAACTCACCCTGGAGCTGGGATACAATTGGGAAAGTAGTTATTATTTCTAGGTTGAGTAATGCTGCTGCAGCCAGTGGGGCTGTGTTAGCAAGTCTCTGGTGTTCAAGTTCTCACCGATTCATCTCAGATCATCAGCTGTACACTGAAAGGAAGGCAGGGCTGATGAACCTCTGTGCTCACATTACTTTTAGAAAATGTACAAGGTGTTCTGTAAACATTGCACAGCTCTTGTACTGCACAGGTAAACAAAGACTGCAACACTGCCCAGTGCACAGACTCTCCAGTGCATCTTGGCTTTTACTCATTCTCTTGCTAAAGACCTGTATCAGGTAACCTGACACAGACAGACCTGGCTTTTTCCATGCTGTTTTCTGATTTACCTGTGCTTTTTTATGGAAAGTTGATACCAGTATTTAATTTCTTGGGAATGGAAACACAGGAACTCCCACTGCTGATGCACAGGTGTGGTCTTACTGCCAGCACACCTTGCTGCATGGTTTCATTCCTCCTTCTCCTTGCAAGACAGAGTATTTTGCCATGCTTGGGAAATCCTGAGAGATACAACTGGAAAATACAGCACAAAATTAATTAATAGCAATAGTCGTTAAAAGACTGGGACACTAAAATTCAATTTCAGCCAGTATGTTCAATCTCTTCATTTCTATATCCTCCCCTTTGCTGTGCATGAGTGGCTTCACTTCTCTCTTTGCTTTGCGCCTTCCCTGTTTCTATTTGCCTGTCTGGTTTTCGTTCTCTTAAGAATTATTTCAGTGTTCTTTCTCCAATATGCATGGGTACATCATTTATTCACTCATTTATTCACAGAGCAGTATTGTTTCAATTATATAGCATTTAGCACTTTCAGACTTTGTTCCCTGGGAGGAAGTTGACAGAACTCCTGACAAAATCTGTTGCTGATTGCTATGAGGAGACCATCCATATATTGTTAACATCCAAATAAAGCATAAACCCTTTGGGTTCTTGCTTATCACTTTTGAAAAAAATAGTATTTGGCAGCCACTCTGGAGTTGTACATATCACAGCATGTGTAGAGAGCTAAGCCTGGCTTCCCTGTAGGCAAAGCAAAAGGGTTAAAAATTAGTGGGATCTTTATTAACTTGCAATTTCTAACTTAACCTTTGGGAATTACTCATCTAAAGGCAGCCAAAGAGAATCATTGTGCTCAGAGCTCTTGTTCCCATCACACCTTGTTGCTCCTGCACATGGCACTTGCTTCACATCCCAGTGAAAGCAGAGCCTTTCATGCTGTCAGCAGGGATGACAAGTAGTGCACACAGCAGCTGGCAGCCTGCTTCCTTGGGAAATAACAGCACAGATCGTAGTGCAGGAGAACAGGAGAACTCCTCTGCTCCTCTTAAGATGCTTCTCTTAAGTGGAATCCACTAGGCAGGAGTATGGCAGCAGTGAGCCCTGCAGATTTTTCTTTCCTCCCTTGTCCATCCTCCACCCATGACCCAATTTGTCCTATCACAGCAGAGTACCACATTGTCCTCCTCTTCCTCCTTTTCCCCAGCCTCAGTTCTGAATTCTTCCCTGCTTTGCTCTTTTCACCCGTTCAGTCTTTTTTTGGTTTTTGACCTTGACTTGTATCTCTGATGGCTTTGTCTGCTGCCTTTTTGTGTATATTTCTATTCATTGCCCACTTCCCCCAAGCCCACAGCCTAGGCCTACCTGCCCCTTCATGTTTACCCCTCTCAACCTTCTCATCCTGTGTGCCTTACCAGTCCCTCCATGCTCAGTTTGCCTTCAAAACTCTGCTCTGCTTCTATCATCAGGATTTCTCTCGATCCTATGCAAACTGCATTGTGATCCCAGCCACTGAAATCTGACATTAAATCTGTGTGGGCAGAGCACTGAGTGCAGGGACAAAAACCATAATGCAAGAACTTTCTTGCTGCCCAAGCTTACCCTGATCTCCAAACAGAAATTCACCTGGTCAGAGCTGTGACAACGCAACCTCATCTGTGCCATTTCCTATCAGTTTAAGCACATCTGTCACAAGTAGGATTCCCTCTTCCCCACTCCCTGCCTCCTCATCCCAGCAGTCATGACTAAAGCAATAGAAGCTTTGAAATCCAGGGAAACACAACAGCCAAGATAGTATCACTATGGCACTTTTCTCTGACAAGCATCTGAAATGCTCATTGATCTAAAACTTTATTTTTTCTCCTGGGCCTTCTGCAGTTGCTCTTTCCCCACTGCTGCAGTCTCTCATAATTTCTCTCCTGCATAACAGATGAACAGGAATTGGGTGTATTTGCCTACTGTATATTTGAAAAAAACATATTTCAGTTCTGCCCCTTTTTTTATTGTAGCTCTAATGTTTACATTTCAGTAAACTAAGCACAGCTCTTCTGTAACATTTGGCCTCTGGCCAGAAAATCTGCAATGAAACTTTGTCCTCCTTCCTTGCTTGCTGGTTTTCCTGTTGCCTGTACCCTAACTAAAGCAGCATGGCCCAGCAGAGCAAAGCATTACTTATCCCTACTTCTGTAGGCAAATTTAATGGGCTTGACAGCAACAATTGCTGCAACTGATTGAATGCTTCATGAAGGAGCCAAAGGTGTACTCCCATGTATCCAGATCACCTTCCTTGTTTAGCAAAACATCAGTTAAGTACTGACCTTCTCATTGTCCTTCCTGGTGTTTGTGTTCCATGGCAGCTTCTCAAGTGTCTGCTACTGTCACATCCCTCTGGCTCCCATTGAGCATCCTGCAGACAACATCTCATTATTTTGCTTGAGCACAGGAAAGCACATGCTCTTTTCTTCCTTGGCTCTGCCACTTCATTGAGGGAATAGGCTTTTTGGTGAATACAGAAATACACACTTCTTACTGCATTTATTTATTTTCCAAGTGCAGTTCATATAACATCAAACGGCTTTATTCCTCTGCCATGCTTATTAGTGAGCATATTTCTGTAGGTAAAATTCATTAGTCTCCATGCACTCAGCTGAGAGAGAAGTAAAGGCCCCACTTCCCTCTGGCTCCCCCCTCCCCAGGGACAGATTCCTTTACAAGTACAGGTAAGATTATGGTACAAGATCCATTCATTTCAGCTGTAGTCTCTCTCAGTGACAACACTGAGCTGTGGATCAGATCTGACATTTTTAAAATCTGTTAGAAATGGAAACTTTTGCAGTTGCATTTTAAAAGTTCTCTGTGAATCAGTGTTGGGTTTTTTTTTCAGGTTCACTGTCTCAATGGAAGTGGTACCAGCCTGGGCCCCAGCAGTAGGTTTCACACTCCTGCCACATGCAGGAGGATTTTTAGGAGGCAATATAACCAAAAGGGAAATCCCAACATGGTATCAAACTCTACAGAAGCCATCCTGGTGTCCACCTAACTGGATGTTTGCTCCTGTTTGGGGAACTCTCTATACATCTATGGGGTATGTTTTTCACATTGTATTAAGGCACTGGCCTGATCTCAAAGTTGCATTTGGTATAATGCTGGACCAGAGGATATGACTGTACTCCTGTGGCTTTATGTTTATAAGAAACTGTGTCAACCTGCTTCTTTAACAGGTAAAAACTTGTTTTGGGAGTCATGTGTGGGTTTGATAGGACATTTTGTATGCAGAAGTACCCGCATCAAAAGCAGCAGCTTGAAAAGCTGCCATTAATTTGTTTTCCTCATTCATTCTGAGGGGAAGACGTGCCAAGCTGGAAACAGCAGAGCATGGCAGCACTGGGATTTCTTCTAAGTATATCTTTCAATAGTTTTAAGAAAATTTAAAAAAAAAAAAAAGGGGTGGGGGAAATTAGGATAGAACTGTTCTAACAGAGCTCAATAATGCAATGGATGAAACTGAATGCTAGACTGGCACTCCCATGTTCTCTCATTTTGGTTTCATTTTCTTTCCAGAAAAGCTTTGTCATTTTTATAGCCTCATGTCCTGTCCCTCCCCACCAGACTTCTCTTTTCCTTTTCCTCACACAGACTACTTTTTAACTTATTTAAGTAGAATACTTGTGTATTTGAAGAGTTAACATTTGAATGAGATCATTACTGATCTGTGAATAAAAACATGCCTTTTATGAGAAGAAAAAAGAGCTGGGTGGCTTTCCCAACTTCCTTCAAGTTGATTGCACAATCTGTAACCCTGTGTCTGGATTCCTCACCACAAATCTGGGTAGCAGGTTAAATACCTCAAGTCCAGATTGTGACAGTTTATAACTTATTTTTGTAATAGCAGAATCAGTGTATCCTAAGGTGGATGGTCTTGCTCATGTATTATACATCCAGCCCAGTGGAAAGATCATAGTTACTACCAGCCTTCTCTTTTCCATCATGCACACACATTCCTTGAATGACCAAGACATTTCATTCCTCCAGAATCTCTTAAATACATGGAAAGCAACAAATAACTAGCAGCAAGATTTAATAAGCTTACCTGTCTTTCTTGACACTTCGCTTCTTAGATTTGTACATCACAGTATTGGTCTGAAGTTGAAGTCCACACTGTGCTTTGGAAATCACTTAGGAAATGGAAGTTTCTAATGCTTACCCTGCCCCAACTTTATTCTGTTTTCATTGTTCTCTGCAATCAAACTGCCAAAATAGCAAAGCTGCATTGTTTAGTCCCTGTGAAAATAATGAAAGTGACCCAAGGGTTCTTCCTGCTTCCTGTACTGAACTGTGCTTTGGGATCCCACTCAATGCCATTCATTTCATCTACTTAAAAACTGGGGATGGATTTATTTTTAAAAAAATCTTTAAAGCACCATGTCCCAATACCAAAACAAAGTTTCTTCACTGTTTGCGTCTTAGACTTGTTTCCATTTCGACATGGTATTCTTTTTAAAGACAAATGCAGTAGGTTATCTGCTTCTATGCACTTAAAATAAGAATTCTGGCATGATTGGAATTTTTCTCTCTCCATGTTATCCAGAGCAGCTGATCAAAGCCATGCTGTAAGTTACTTTGCCAAGTAAGGCTTAGATCTCTCAGTCTTCCAAGTTAATCTAGACCCTGGCATTGAACTTATTTCATGGATCAAGAATGTGTGGTAGCTTTAAACAGTGTAGTGAATGACACTTCCCCTTTGCTTTCTGCAGATATGGCTCCTACCTTGTGTGGAAGGAACTGGGGGGCTTCAATGAAAAGTCAGTGGTTCCTCTGGGTCTGTATGCAGGGAACCTGGCATTAAACTGGGCATGGACTCCAATATTTTTTGGAGCTCACAAAACGGGATGGGTAAGTGGAACACTAAGGTATTGGCATGAAAGGTTTGTGTCATCATCTTTTCTTCCTGAAAACAGGCCTGAGTTCAAAATACGGCTTGCAGAACTTTTCTAAAATTCTCTTTAATGCATGCCAGCACCCACCTGACAGAATTTACAGATTCTGCCAGCCTTTGGTAAGAGCTTTGTGTGACTATAAAACAAACATTTATACCGTATTGCAATGCCTAGGTTTCTCTGGCAAACAGCAGTGATAAGCAGCTTCTTACAACATTATTTAGGTGATCAACACCCCTTTTAGAAGAGACTAACTTTCTGCAGCTCTCTGAAGAGAAACCGCTCAATTCTCAAAAATAAGAATTGGTAATACAAAAAATAAAATAGCAGTACATGCAATGCTGTAACAGGGAAAGACTGCAATCCATCACAGATTCATTCACACGTCATCTCTTCAGGTGACATGAACAAACTGGACAGGTTTGCTTGCTCCAACTTACTCTTGGAAGTGTCTCACTGCCCACTAAAGAGGGTATGGGTGAAAGAGACTTTATTCTTCCTCTCTGCTCCCAGCTGTAATGCCCTTTCTTGTATGGTTTTGTGACTCAAAGTGGTTTGTAACTGAGTAGAAATCTATCATCTTTTTCTGCTGGCTGGTTTTCTGAGAAGGATTTAACTCACAGAGGGATAGAATAGGTGCCAGAGCTAGGTGGAAAGTGACACACAGGAAATGCAATGAGTAAAGCACTAATCGCCCTCTGTGTTTCAGGGGTTGGTGACTCTCCTGCTTACAACTGGTACAGCAACAGCTACCACTGCTTCCTGGTACAACATCAACAAAGCAGCAGCTTATTTGATGATTCCTTATTTAGCCTGGCTAAGCTTGGCTTCTGCACTCAATTATCGGATCTGGAAGGACAATCGCAACAAGAAAAGATCTGAATAAGCAGTTTTCAGCCAAAACTATCTTTTTTTCCACAATAATTTTTTATATAAAGTCATGGCCTTAATTTATTATTAGCTGAACTGGTTCAGCCCTAACTTTGGTATTTACAAGTTGACAAAACAAATACAACTTTACTCGTTTTGCCAAATACACAAAGGGATGTATGCCCGACTGGGTTTTATAGCAAACTAAAGGGAAGTCTTGATTGAAAAGTGGTAAGTGCCATATTCTAGTATTATATGTTACATGACAACAGCATTGTAACCATTACCAGAAGAAAGCAAGGACTCAAACTTCCTTATGTTCAGAGGAAGAAATCCAGCCACACACTAACAGTTTCCAGAAAGGTGTTCCTAACAGTGACAGGGATGATTGTGGCCTGAATCTTTCGTATTTACGACTAGGCACAGTGTTTTTGTGCTATGATATGTCCCACTACAACCACCAGATATTTGTCTTCTGGCCATTGTACTCTGAAAATGTTTAAGACAAACTCTTTTTAACAATTTGTGCCTTCCCACTTGGAAGAAATGTATGTGCATTCAGCTAAATGTATTAAACTACATGTAAACTTAATAACCTTGTTCCTTGCTGGTATTGTTTCAAATTGTTTTGAGCAGAAAAACACTGAAGGCAGCAGGATGCTACAGCCTCAAAGACAGCCCCTTCATCTCATCTCCTCACCTTTGCAATGGCCAAGACAAACCAGGAAATTCAAGCAACTGTAAAGAAACTGTGAGAACCCAGTCACAACATTTCTTTGATCAAATTTAAGTAAGGAGCCCAAACCAGTTGGGGTTCCCCTGAGCAGCAGGCCAGCATGGTGTGAGCATCACTTCTGGCTGTGCAACCCTGCTCTCCCTTCTGCCTCACCTCCACAGCAACTGGATTTTCCCAAGTTTATTTCTCCAGCCTATGCTCCAGTCAGTGGAACAAAGCAGGTTCCTGCAGACCAGCCTGAAATAGCCTCAAATATTCCTTCACGTTCCTGATCATGAGGGACAATGCGCTGCATGTTTACAAAGTTGGAAGCAAGGTTTAGAACACTTACACACTTTTATAATTGTACTTTCTTCTTGAGCACATCCTAATTGCTGCAAACTAGCTTAAGTAATTACTACCCATACAGTATATATGGCATGGCAGCCAGAATTTTTTGCAGCTTGCACATATAATAGCTGAATTTCAGCCAAGTGACCCTGATTTGAGGAAGAAGTAGGAATGATTCATTTCAAATGGGCAACCCACTGCCAAATACCTCTCTCATGCCCTAAACTTCAAAGTCCAAAGACTGTTTGGGCTTCTAGCAGAGTTTTCAAAATTCCTTCCATTCCTTTAGGTTTCTGCATCCCTGTGCTGCTCCAGACATTGCCTCCTGCTCACATCCTCAAAAATCTGGTTTCTTTAAGGGGCAGGCTAAGGATGACAGCCATCAGAACAAGCTTCCTAAATGCTGTGGGGTTATGTTCTCTCTTTTTAAAGAAAGAAAATGGGATGATCCATAAAATCTTTAGTCCCATTAATCCCATAGTTCATTGCACTGAAATATCATCTTTATTATTATTATGATTTCCCACCCACCAGAACGTTTTAGATCTTTGTATAGGAGGGGTAGATAAGAAAGAGACATACAAACCCCAACATGATTCAGTAAATTATAGTTTTAATGTTGACACAAGGAACTTGTGCAATGTTTCTGAGCAAGCAAGCAATCAGGCTACCTGAAAAAAAAAATCCTGCTCTGAGGTCTCCAATATTCAATAAACAAGACACTTTGTCAACACACAGCTATGTTTTACAGAAAGAACAAAAGCAAGACAAGGACAATGCAGACAAAGGGATTATCAGTACAGTATATGGCATATTCTTCTGAGATGATTTTTTTCCTCTGGTGATCAGTACAGAAACAGTTGCATCAGCAGCTCATAGAACTGAAATATAAATCCTGCTGTTAAGCATATCTGACAACGAAATTGATGGAGTCAAATCTCCTGTGGTTAGACAATGTGTGTCACATGGCAGTTGTCTGTTTCATCCAGAAATAAGGTGCTGAAGACATCATTAAAAAAGGTAGGGTGGTATTTGCAGGCTCTGTCACAGTCAGGATTAAAGTTCACCTCCAAGATCTGCGGCTGCATAATTCTTTTCCCTGTCAAGGGAAACACAAACATTGCTGCTTAATACAAACTCTACAGAGATCCCAAATGACTGTTTTTCTTTAATCCAGAAATTAGAGAAAATTATTGGAAAAAGCATCTTTTGTGACCCAAACTGCCAAGCCAGTAGGGTGTTTTTGTTTCAGTGGGTTGGTTTTTATTGGAGGGACAGAAATATGTTCTACCATCATTATCCAGAGGACAATTATCCAACAGATTCTGGAACTACTGTGCTAATTCAGTGCCTCCTCTGGAATGAGAATTTGCAGCCATTTAATATGATCTCCCTGAATCAGCTGTTTTACTTGTCAGTCTCAAATATCTTCAAGAAAACTCTGCTTCTCCTTTCGCATTTCAGTACAAACCTTGCCTTCTTAAACCTCCTATGTATTTAGCAGTCCTGTTCCTTTAACTGCAGCCACCCCCATCTGCCACTTTATACCACTCCTAAAGGAAGTCAGGAAATTTAATTTTCTCTTAAAACTTCATCAGTTCTGAATCAAATGCATTCTGTGCAGAGAAAACTGAAGGATTTTGTTTCACACCTGGTGCTGAGATTGTTAAGTGAGGGAACAACCTTCTGATGGATAAGTGAATCCTACTGTGCTTTGCACAGGAGCAACAAATCTCTTTGTCTACAGGCTGCCCACAGCTTTACAGCATTGCCACTGGCACCACCCCTCACTTTCAAAAGGCCAGGGACCTGCGCAGCTCACATTCAGCCAGGCATGTAATGTGAGGTTGGTTCTTTTACTACAGTAGTTGTCCTCAGTCCAGTAATGTTTGTGAGCTGCTTTGCTTATCCCATTCAGGACACCTCTGGGACAGGTGAAAGAGGATCCAGTGTGGACCTAGGAAAGCACATTCAACCCTTGCTCCACCTCATCTCAGCAGCAAAGGCTCCATTTTATATTTCCCGTTTCTCAACCATTCCCCTCCATGAAAGCAACTCCACAGAATCAGTCCCTGCAGCAGTGGCCATGGGGCACTCACCCAAGACACATCATGTAATTGCTCTGCAAGCAGGCACAGGCAAGCAACTTCTCCTGCGTCCCAGAGAACCCAGTACCACACAAAGAGAGTATGCTCAGCTCTCTTCAATACTCCCTGGTGCTTCTCTTCATGTTGGCGCCTCTGCTACTTTTTTACCTCTACAAGGAACACATGTCTGAGTCAGGACATTTACAGAACATTTCTGAGCCTCCTAGTGAGAAAACAAGCTATTCTGTCTGGCAGACTTTGCTACCAGTCTTCCATCCTCCACAGCTGCCCGGAAGAAAGGCTTCAGGTAGGCAGCCATGCTGTGGCACTAACATGAAGCAACCTCACTCACATGTTCTTGTAGAGACTTGGTAACAGCTGAATGTCAGCCCTGAGGACATCAACAGCACTGAAATGGCAAATGTGGTCCCTTCCCTGCCGCAGTAAGTACACTGTGCACTGAACACTGCTCAAAGCCTGGAAGCCACAGGCAATTAGATGTCTCCAAGAATTTCATAGAGATTTGGGTATTTCAGACATTTGTTTGGGGTTTCTGTGTGTGTGGTGGTTTGATTGGATTCTTTTGGTTCCCTCCCACCCCCCTGTTGTTTTCCTCAGAGAACAACAGCAGCAGGGAAACAAGGATGCAGCCCAGCAGCTGGCAGCTGCATCACTCCTGTTAAGCAGCATGGCAGATGCTATCCCCACAGATTTGCAACTTCAGGTGTCAGTGGGAGGCACAGAGAACAGACTTCTGAAAAGGTCCACAAACATAAACAATTCAACACTCAAATAAAGAGCTTCTCACCATCTCTGCTGGTGTCCCACTTAAGCATCAAGTCAATGGCGTATATTGCTCTTGAAGATGGATAATCACAGATGCCAAGAGGGGCAGGTTTAGATGTAGCAATTTGGAACAATTCAGCAAATGCCTTAAAAATACTTGCCTAATAACAGAAAAAGCAGTGAATTCTGAATGAGCAGTGAGGTTCCATAAAAGCAACACATGTTTCTAATCACTTCATTCATGCAGTGTTTGAAAGGGTTTGTATCAATTGCACTACACAACAGATGAAAATCTGCACAGTACTGGCTTCCAAATGCGCATTTAGACCTAACGCCAACACAAAGAAAGAACTCAGCACCAGGCAATATCCATGGACTTTTCTGGGGAGCCAATGAATACTATAGAAATCCTAAAAATAGTGCATTTAACATTAGAATTACCCCCTTCACAGACATTATGCCAAGTATTGCACTTATGTGTAGAGGAGGGGAAAAAGAAAACCTAGAAGAGTTCTGTGAAGACCAGCAGTACAATTGTGAAATTCTTGCTTTTTTTCATGCCTATTCAGTTGTAGCCTTGCTTTGTTATGTTCTGCAATGAAAAATCTTCTACCCATTTATACCCCTAAGAAAGGTGGGGGGGACATGGAAATTTGAACAATGTATTACATAGGTATTTTGAAAAACAGTCAGATATCCAATCTGGAAATGAAATAAACCAGGAAGAACACAGAGATGTGAGTTTTAGCATTGAATTTATGCTGCAGTGAATCATTCCCTCTATTTTCTGTACACTGTACTACTTTGGGTAACCTACAGGATGTATTTTTACATCTCTCTTTTCACCCCCTGTAGTCTCTTTCAGACTATTTTAAACCCTGTCATAGTCTGAGTATACAAGGATCTAGTTAAAACAAATGTGAATTAATTTAGGAAATCAAGTCACAGTTGGATAATTTATGCACTTTTGAATGAATATGCACATATAAAGGCTCAGCTATCATTCACTCTGTTTCTTCCAGCTCTTAATAAATATGGAAGAATGAAAGAATTCAGTTTTGTGCATGTTTCTGAAGCAGCTCTTCAGCTTTTTCTTTCAAGCACGAATCACAGGAAAAATGAAAATCAATGAGAAGGCCCTCATCTGCCTTCCTGCATGTTTTATGGAACTGTAGTATTTGGAGCTTCCTTTTTACAGTAAAATGATGCCCTGGTATGAGAGAGCCATCTGTGTTCTTGTGAAAAGTCATCTGTGCAAGGAGCAGGGACAGGACTCTGGCAAGGCTTCTAACACAGAGAAGCTGGGGCAGCAGCAGAAAACTCTGCACTCGAGAGTAGTCAGGACTGGCTGTATTGCTAAGTCCAACATAAAGAATTATCCCAGTGTGATCATGAAGTAAAATTCTCAAATTATAAAATACAATCCTCTAACAATCAAGTATTTGAGGGCAAATTACACGAAGTTCTGAAGTAAAGGTTAACATATGATCTCCTTTTTGATACACATGAAATATGTCTTCTAAGAAAAAAAATCCTAACAACCCAAGACTTTTGGAAAAGCTGGTTTGCTGATTAAAAAACCCCTAAAACTCATAATGAATATTTACATGAGAAAGATGAGTTGCTGACTTACTTGTACTGTTGTCCAAGGATATTCAGGATATTGTTTTTCAAACAGAGGAATAAAGTCTTCACAGTGCACCTAAAACAGTTCAGTAACATCAAAGGTTGTCTCGGTCAGGAATGACAAGAGAATGGAGCATCAAATATATTTGCCATTCATACAAATGCAAGTAGAGAACTAGGGAATTAAGACAGCTCCTGAATACCTTCCTTGTTCCAGGATCTCTTGTTGTAAAAGATCACACTAAGGCTTTGACAATGACAAGCTGTTGTTTTTTATAGCTCTTTTATTGTCTCTATCAATGTGGGTTCCATTTAGAATGTAGGTTTGTATTACTTTAGATAACCACAGGTGACTGGGGCAAAGAGGGCGAAAGAGTCTAGGAAAGTATTTGCTTAGCACTTCAGGTATTCTGAACACCCTGCTGAAGTGGATGTGAAACAGACTATTTGCTACCAGCAAACACCAGAAGATTTTCTACCAACAGAAAGGTGAGGGAGTGTTTTGGGCAGTTTGCTTACCTGTTTCAATGTCGCACCAGGAGCGTAATTCATGACAGTGAAATGCTTCTCGTAGTCATCCAAGTCATCAAGCGAGAACACCCTAAGGAACAGAACAACTCAGTTTAAGGGCTCCACGTCAGCAGGTGCAGCCTGCGAGGGGAGGGCAGCACCTGTTGGAGAAGCGCAGCCAGAACACGTTGTAGCTGTAGAGCTGCAGGGGCCGCACGGAGCGCAGCAGCACGATGTAGCGCACGTCGAACTTCACCAGCCCCACGTCCTCGCGCTCAAACAGCACCGGCTCCTCGATGTACTTGCACACCACCTACAGCACAGCACAGGGACAGCTCAGGTGAAATGCAATGGTCACTGCACCTCGGTGACTTAGGGCAGCCCTGCCTGCATTTCAGCTTTTCCCCAGAAAGGTGCACAAATAGACAATGTTGCTTTTGTTCACACTCTGACTACAGGGTGTGGAAACATGGAGGCCAGGATGTTCTCATTTTTAAAAATCACAGATTTCTAACTCTGGTGACCTTGCTGTTTTGCAACAATTGTGAAGCAATTCTGTGTGCATTTCTGTACCCCAGAAAACACATGCAGTCCACACGTCACCAACAAATGGTGCTGAAGCGAGCTCCAGTGCTCACACACAGTTGAGGTACAGGTGGTTGTTGCAGGCTCCCAATAAAAAGCTCCATAAATCATCTCCTGTTGGCAAGGGCGGTCCTTTGCGCCACTGAGCAGAGCAATAACAACCAACCAGGGGACAGAAGCAATAATGTTCCCAAATTGATGAGCAATGCTAACTATAGCCAGTGTGTTTGTCTGCCAGCATGAGGACTGGCTTTACAGCAGCACCACGCTAGAGCACCCCATATTGCCAGGGCGTTTTATTCTTTACATAAGGCTCTGAGTTCATCTCTGCAACAACTGGAGTTTACCAATTTGCAACTGAATCTACTCTGAACTGTATGCTTATGGCCAGCATATATATTTTGAAGAATAAATTTCCTTTGTATTTTCAGAGCTCCTTCAACGAAGCAGTTTTTTCAGCTCTGCTTTTTAAATCCCATTCAAAGCTATGCCCTCTTACCTTTGGGCCGCTTTCCCTGTGCCTGATGATACTGTTTAGGTTGTTGGTGATGTGGGTATCCAGGCTTCTGGCCAGGTTCCATGGTTTGCATATCCAGTGATTATCTTCTCCTCTGGAAGATAAAGTGAGAGAGCAATACCTGTAAGTATTCACCTCATTCATCTGGCTAAATATCCATTTGGCTGGATACATGTCTTCTCCTGAAAAAATACTTTATAAAGCTGTGGGCTACACTGCAACAATTAAGACTTCTGCTGACAGCTGGGAGGAGTAGGTGTTAGGAATAAGGGAGAGAAAAGGCAGTGGTACCTTTCACAATTTTCTTTTTTTTTTAGTTAGGGCCTAACTCCGTCTCACTGTTTATCTCCTTCTACTGCATCTGACTCCATCAAAAGGGGAAAACAACCCGTCAACAGTATCACCATGAACATGCACAAGCAAGTCACAGTGTGGAATTGTTCTGCCAGGAGCCGGAGAACAGTCTGGCAGGGTATTGTGCAATTTTCCAAGTTGGTCCCTACTGACACCTCAAAATCATTCACCTTAAATGACACCAGAACTCATCGCTTCGGGAAAAAAACCACACAGTGTATAAACAGTTCACACAACAGGAAAATAAAACCACACCACCATTGTCTCACTTTCTAGCCCCCAGACACCTCCTGGGGCAAAATTCTTTGAGATATCCTTGAGAAAATCCAGCAATATGCTGGTCTTTCTACCTATCTTTTCAAGTCAGGACAGGGTGATGCTTGATGTCCTTTCCTCAAACTATTAAAGCATCATAAAGGGAGTTAAAGATAGCTTTTAACTTCTGTTTTGTTTGTTTGAAAATTCCTACCACTTCCTTCCCATTCAGCTTACATACACACTGCACGCACTGTCAGTCCTTGATGCTGAAAAGGAATTAAACCACCACACACGAGGGACACGTGGCAGCTGTGCTCTCTCCTGGTCAAAGCCAGTCCATAAGACATTATGTATAGCAAATAATGGCCAAATGAAACACCTGACAGGTGTCACCATAATAAACAGTCATCACCAAAGCAGCAACCTTTCAACCACAGTACTCCATGCCAGACAGAAGAGCAGTAGCTAAAGCTCTCTTTCTCTCTCACAAGAAGAGAAATCATAATTTCCACCCAAGGGAGCTGCAGCAGCAGAAGTGTGGACTTAAAACCCTAAAGCTCCACAACTGCTTCAGTCTAACACTCATTTTACTTTCATAACCTTACAGAACCCAAGTACTTTAAACATTTTCCACTCCAGCTTAAGTGCAAGAACAATGGTTACTGTTCCCTTGAAATAAAATCCCACATTTGTTGCAAATGAATTTTGAGGCTCTGTGTATCTGTTAAACACAAGAGGCAAGGTCCTGAGCAAAGGTCTTCAACTATGTATTCAAGTCACAGCAAAATTTCTGGGTTTCAAACTGCATTGCTTAATTACTCTTACCTAAAATAAAAACCTAAAAAGCCTCCACTTTTCAGGTACAATTCACTTGAATATAAATGCAGCGAGAGCTAAATCATGGCAGTGCAACAGCTGCCAAGACCAAAATGTGGGCTCCTGGTCTTTGAGGAAAGTGAGATCAAGACAGGACAAAACCTAAGGAAAAGGAAACACAAGTCACCTTCTGTCACGCTGCTGGAAGCAGCTGATGAACTGAGGCAATTCTGTCTTGAGGTTAAAAGTCCGAGGCAACCACCTGGGCCCATCTGGTCCTCCAGCTCGTCTAGCAATGGATGCCAGGCAGTCTTTGACAGTCAGGAGGTTCTCACATGGGAACTGATTCACCATTACCTCAGGCCTCTCCTCACTTAGCTTCCTACAACACAAACAAGGGCTTGGTGAAGGGGGAAGGCTGGGGAGGCCTTTGGGAACACAGTTTTTATAGCAAAGAAATTTAAAAAGAAGTATTATCAGGGGAATAATGAATCCTATCATTAATTAACCTATAATCTTTGAAGTGTGAGAAGTTGTAGAGGATGTCTGCTTCTCCCTCGTTGTCTGTGAATACAAAATGGGGATGTGTCAGGTTGTTGAGAACTTGAGGAATGTCTGTGAAAACCCTAGAAGAAAGAAGCACATGAAAGAAGAAAAATGTCAGTTTAGTTCCTTAAACTGATCAACTAATACTTGAATAGAAAAAAAACTTTTATATTTTTCCTGTATATTCTCTCTGTGACAATCTCTTCTTGATTCACAAAAATAACTTAAAACTAAGTGGGATAGATAAAAAACTTGTGAGAGATTACCTAAAAATTATCTATTTTGAGACAGAAATATCAAAGGTAGTTTAGCTCTGACAGCTTCATAAAAATAACAGTACAGAAGATGATGACTAAACCCCTGACACAGAAGCAGTAACACGAATTCACTGTTCTACATTAAATATCCAGAAATGAGAGTGGCCTTGTGAATGCCTTCACTCCTGAAAGAGCTCTAAAAATCAACTTGCTGTCATCCACATGAAAGAAAGTCATAGGAAATCTTGTCAGCTTAATTCTGTAGCTTCAGAAGATTATTTTTGTTTGTTCAGAACTGCAAATAACCCAAACATAGTAGGTACATTCTGGGAATACAGAAAACTTTGAGGCTTGATACAAATTCCCTCTCGACCCCTTTTAAAATCACACAAAACACCAACCCAAACCTGACATACATTTCAGAATGTGACAAAGAATGAGGTAAATTGTTGTGTATCTTAGGAGATTTCCCTCCTGAATAAAACCAGTGACTTGGATGCTAAAATAAGCAGATAGAAATAATGGTTATTTTGATGACTTTATAGCTTTAAGTGAGGCCACTTAATTCAGAACGTTAACTCAAAAAGCAAGACTGTTTTTAATATCATTCTCGTGGTAAGGAAACATTTAAACAGAATAAAAAAACCACTAATTTTTTCCACGAGAAACTACTCTATTCTTCCTTCTCTCCAGATCTATTCTTATCAGTTGTAGAACTTTCCTCTCCTCCTCCACTACTAACCAATTGGAAAATATATTCCCCTGAGAGACACTTCTCTAAAAAGATGAACTGCAGAAATAGCCCAGTCACAGGGGGAAATGAATTCTTTAAAAAGCAAAGTATGTAAGGTGCTTTGCATAGTTCCATGTGTGAGATATTACAATATTTATACTATTTCTGCTGAAGCCTATAACTGAGAGAGCTGACTTCACTCTGGATGAAGGGAATCAGCCTGTTGAAAGAAGCCACCAGTCCTTCCCCACTGTTGCAACAGAACAAAATTAGTATTTCCACAGAGTCCCACTAGCATTTCTTCCTGCAATTTGTGGCTTCTTGGCTTCTCCTTGTAAGTCTGCACACAAGGGGAAAGTGTAATACCAAATGTACTAGATCCACTACAAGCGCTGCCAAACCCACAAGCTCCCCTAACATCCACTGGTTTGGAGCAACTGTTAAACCTTGCTGGAGCAAGAGGAAATCAAAGTGGTGACCTAAAGATAAAAGGCCAATTATATAATGCTGTAACAAAGTCCTGAAGCATCCAAAATCTCCACACCAACAGGCAAGAAAGAACATACGCAACACAAGAAGTACTAAAGTTGAAGTTGTTCAGAAAATCCCAAACGGGTTCTTTACAAACACACCCTACAAGTCACCATCCTGCAAAGATCCAGTCCCAGAGCACTCAGGATTACATATTTGAAGACTTGCTTAAAATGCAGCACAAAAGAAATAGGGGATCTCAATTTAGCTTTAAGTGCAAGAACATCATTGCAATAAGATGAGGGAGGTTAAGATTAGAGAGGAAATAAGGCCATTTCATTTATTCTAAGGTAATACACTGATAATGCCACAAAAAGATACAGAGAGGTAAGGAATGCACCAAGTCTTATTCTGGCTTTGGCAGAGGGCAGAACACCACCACTGCAATCCTGTATTATCAGCCAAGCTATTCTGGACCTTTCAGTCCAGTATCAGTGACACACTGAACTAATGAAGCCAGGTAACCATGCCTCCCAAATGATGGGTTTTTTCCCCTGGTCTCACTGAAGTCCTGGTAGGGATGCTATGAACTCTGGGATTAAAGATGACATTCAGTGAAATCATACAAGTAAGATAAATATGTTTAGATGTTACTTAACTTGAAACTCAAAATATTTAAAGCTAAGAAGCAGTTAGGAGAATCAACTCCCACAGCACAGAGCTGACAAGACCAACCAAAACAAAGAGATGCCTCATAACAGCTCTTTGGACATTTTAAAACAGTAACTGACATAGCTGAAAAGAAACATGAAAGAGAAGATCAAAAGAAACAGAGATGATCAAGCCCAACACCAACTGGAAAGACTTTCCCTAATAAATCTGTCTTTGAAGCATTTCGTTCTTTGATCCTTTTTTTCCATTCAGCAATCAGCACAGCTGGATAGAACAATCTCCCTAGGGCAGCAGTTACTATGCTACAAGACCTAATTAAACCTATAAATTTGCCATATCAAACTACTTGTACTCACTCTCCTGCTTTTCAGGGCTCAGGTTAAACATTTATTTGATCTTCCACTCTCTGTCTTGACTCTGCTTGGATACGAGATGACTAAGAGTTTCTTCCAGGTTCTAAACTTTGCAACTTGAATTTCTTCTGAATCCTCTAAAACAGCAGCAATCCACAAAGGAGAGCACAAACATTATTAACAGGCTACACCCATCTAGCCAGCTCCACATGTTCCCATCTGTCTGCCCAGGGTGACAGCCCCAAAACCTTTAGAGAAAGCCAAGAGCACTGGAAGGCTGCAGCTCCCATTCAGTCATGTAGACTCTGAGATGCTGCTCTACCTGTGGAGGAACATTAGTACACAAAATTCAGAGCATGAGAAAGACCTTACAGCCTTCTGTCCAGATATGAACAAGATAAAGGAAAAGGGAGGGAAGCCCTTAAGAGTACATTGACTGTGTGTGGATTATATTTCTTAGAAGAAAAGCAGGAAGAATTTCATGTGCTTCCCCCTCCTTCCCTGCCTAATGTGAGTGCCATTCATTTGAAATGTAAGATACAAACTAAAGAGGTAAGCAGTGAAAAATATGTCAGTGTTTCCCAACACCTTAAGTATTGCTTTCTCCCTCTGTCAGAATGCATCTGCCTTTGACTCCTGTATCTGAGTACATCAGATGAAAAGAATCAGCTTTTGTTTATCCTCACAGTCATGTAACCAGAGATTTCAACTATAAATGAAACCTTGACTACCACTGGGCAAGTTAACAAATGCTTCTCCACAAGAAGTCACTTCTGATTCTCAGCAGCTCTTCTCAAGTAAACTTCATCTAAGGAGTAACAAATCAACACAAGAAGCTGGTGTGTGAGTACACCTACCAAATACATTTTAGTGCAACTTTACCATTTAAGCAAATAGTTTCAAGCAAGAACTGTGATCCCAGTGTCAGACCACAAACACCCCGGAGTGCAACTCAAAGCACATGCTAAGCAATGGTTTGTTCTTCTGGAATAAAACCAGTAACAAGGCAGCCTGGCCAGGCAGCACCACTGTTTTTGCTAAAAAAAAACCCTTATCTTTGCAATGTTCTTCCAGCTTTCTTCTGAAATGGTTTCACAGCATACAGCTCATTTTTGTAGTAAACACATGTCCAATTTAAAACATCCCAGGTTTTTATAGGATTCCTGTTTGGTAATGCCATCTGAACAAGGGGAATAGTCTGTTATACTCACACAGCACAGAGCAACCCCTATGGACATACATGTTGTAATGCAGAAGACAAGTCTTTAGTGTCTCTTCTACACCTTAAATCATTCTTACTGAAAACAACACTGTGTAACTTAGTGTTAAAACATGACCCAACTTTTCTTTCACCCAGAAGGTGGCACTTACTAAAAAAAAAAAAAGAAACAAAAAACCAAACTAAATTTATTTTTTAGAAATTATGTAAGCGACAATTCGTTCACTTTGAAGAATAAATCCAAGAGCAGTAACTAGTGAGCCAGAATTTTAGGCTGACTTAGTGGCTCCATATAAACCCACCTTTAACTTGCCTCTGTTGTTCAAAGATGGAAAAGACCGTTCAGCCTGAACACACTGCAATTACTGCACATAATCATGGTAAGAAAACATTTTGTTTGTGGATACGTACTTGAAAACTTTGTCTTTGGCATAAACTGGTGGATTTATTGCTACAGGAAGTTTTTCCTTGTTTTCTGCTAAAATTGCCTAGAAAACAGAAAACCACAAAAAGTTAATTCTTTTTCATTTCATTAATTAAGAATGAAAGAGTCCATTGCATGTCTTACTCCATTCTCTTCGGTGCAAGTGAATTTCAGCAAAGTTACAATTCCATTATGTTGTGTACTACGTTGTTCAGAAAAAAAAAATCAGTACAAGAACAGAGGCAGAAGGAAATCCTAACAGTAAAAAGGAGTAAGAAATAAGGCTTCAAGACCAGGGCACATCAACACTGCTGAATGACCCTGAGAAATTTTTGTCTCCTAAACATGAAAAAAAAAAAATCCTCAAATCAGAGCCAACCATATGCAATAGAAGACAAAGTTGTTGTATTTCCAACAAAATGGAAGACTGACCATTTAGTTGTGATACTTTGTTACAGATGACTAAAAAAATTATAGGATGTTGGAAGCCAATTCTGCTCCTGTGAAAATGAACAAAACACTTTTTGCAGTCCTCAGCTGTAAGCATGCCTGCAATGTCTCTCTCCATCCTGTACAGCCCCCCACTGACTGCTAAAAGGAAATACACTTCTGCATCTCTGCTGATGCCCTGCAAAAGGAAGCAGCTCTCAGAAACTCTGGGACAGGAGAAGCACATTTTGAGAAAGAAAAGCAGCTGCTGCTGTGCAACAGCTCTTTGAATTCCAGCTGATCCAGACTGTCATAAATTGCAGCGAGGTGTCTGTCCAGCCATATATGCACCTCTTTACCTTTAAGGTTGGTATAGCAATAAAATTCTACGTAAGTGGAAAGACAAACAAAACCACAATGGTAATCAAAGATCTTAGGCATCACCTTCTGAAACAGACTGGGCAGGAACAAATACAAAATAATGGTTGCAGTCACTCCAGAAAAAGGAAGGAGCCTGTACTTTTAAGGTGAGAAGATTACAATTCTCAGAACAGAGGATGCATTACTGTGTTTTTTGCAGCTCAAACCCAGGGAGCTGTTGAAATCTCCCTAGTCCCATGAGATACTTCCTACATCCCAGACATTTCATTAGAAGCTGCCTCCCCTGACACTTGTTTCTGCAATCAGTGCCCCATCACCACCCACAGTATCATCTAAGTTACAGCCTTTGTGGTCTGTGTTGGAAACCAGAATTAGGTAACAGAATAAAAAACAGGTATCAAAAAGTTAAGCCAAAATGTTGCTGTGACAACTCTCTCATTATTTTACATATAATGAGAACTGTCAGCAACATGGTATCTCTTTCTAGCTGTATCATCTTTCTAGCTGTATGTCTTTCTAGCTGTGTCACCTTTGGTGTCTAGGGATGTGGCATGCCCTGAGCTACTCCTCACTGGTTTGTCACTAGCTGAGACTTTCTTTTACTCTAGATTGTTTAGCAGTAAATGAAAGCTCTGTTGGTTGGTTCTAGCATCAGTAGAGCTCTCATCTCCCCTCAAGAGATGAGTGGCAGAGACAGTTTAAAAAAAAAGCTACCTTGAAAAGATGTTTTTAAGGTAGAGTGGTAAAGGACGATTCTGGACTCGTTTGCCACACAGTTCTTTAACTTGACCCGATCATACCAAAACAGAATTAAAACATGCAAAAGTTGCCTTCTCTGAGACCAAGGCACTTTTGCCAAGAGAATTCATATAAGACAAACTCTGGGTGCATTGCTGCTCCTCTGTTAATGCAAAGTACAGCTCTTCCAAAAATGCAAAATCACAACCAACCAATCTGCTTTAGGTTACAAGACAGCCTAGCTATTACGAGTGTACAATTTTACCTATCAGAAGCAGGTTAACTTCACTTCTGACAATATATTGTTAATAACAAGCTGGATAGAGCATTTTCTGCCTCTCATCCACCATAAAGAAACACAGAGTTGGGGTTTAGAAGCTGTATTTTTAATGCTATTAGTAGCCAATACAGCATCCTCATAGGTATCAGTTTCCTCATTTTTTTTTCTATTAAGTGAATCTCATGTAGACATTGCTCATGACAAGGAGATTCCAAACATTCATTTCACATCCTTAAAATATCCCAAATGTTTATTAGAAAGGAAACAAACTGAAACAGTACTTTAGAAGAGTGCCATCAACTTAAAAATGTTTCTGCTCCAATATTTATGAGTTCTAAACCACAACATAGCCCAGCATCCAGTCTAAAAAATTAAACTTTTCTTAAAATAATAAAACAAATCTTTCGTAATTCAAGACTTAACAGCAATGCTACAATAACAAATTTAATTAATAAGCCTATTAGGCAATGTATCAAACATCTACCTGGAAGATGGATGCCTCATATGAAGTTTGTTGTAGTGTGCTTATAAAAATAGCCATGCAATACAGAAATAAAATATTAAAACTTGTTTATGTTGCTCCAGTATTTAAAAACTTAAATATTACATATAAAACATTTCTTGTCTCACTGTGCTTTGAATTGGTTTTTTTTTATTTTAATGGCTGTCCTTTGAACCAGCCTTTAAAAAGAAGCAAAATCAGAATTCTTGCAATGCTTTTCTAGACTCTGCCTCTTCTTAAAAGAGATAAAATATGGAATTAGCCTCTTAAAATCATACCTGGTAATGCTCATCTGGTGGCTCTGGAGTAGAAGAGCTGACATCCAACACTTCAGGCACCCAGGGTAACAAAACGCACTTCCTGATCAGGCGATCTGTCTCCCCGTGAGCATAATCACGAGTGACTTCATCTACACCAAAACCAGGACAACCTTTAGGAACTGCCTTTCATTTCCCACTGAAAATCTTCAAATGACAGCTGTACAGTCAATACCAGCACAACTTTTGTTATTTAAATGAAAAATTAGAGATAATTAATGAAATGCTATAAAAGAAGTATTATTTAGGATGTTTATCTTCTCCACAGATGTATTATTTAGGATGTTTATCTTCTCCTCCTCTGATGGAGGCAGAGGGTGGCCCCTGATGAAGATTACAGGAATAAATCATTGGCCTGGTGTTTCCCAAATTTCAGAGCCTGACTTTCTGACTCACAGCTACAAACACAGATTTTAAGGGATTTTTTTTTAATCCCTCAGATGACTGAATTTGCAGTTTCACTAAGGAAGTGATGCAAGATTTAAATTCTCTGTCAATAAAACAACAGCAACATTTTTGGACTGCTAAAAGGTCTGTATCCTAAAATACAGAAATATTAGACAGAGAGAACTTTTATATTTGACAGTGTTACAAGAATGCAGCCATTTTGGTCTTGAAACATTTGTTCTACTGTAAAATGTTCAATGATTTTGTAAGAACTGGCCCATTTTCTATCGCAAGCTTTAAGAAAACCCCAACTCCTCAGACACACACTCACCACCAGTTTCAAGGTCTCTCAAAGGCCAGAGAACCGTGTAAGCAATTTGTTGAGGCATATAAAACAGAGGTGCTGCTGCAAAACTTGGCTGGTCTGAATGCTGAATGCGTGATCCAAATTCATCCATGATGTACCAGACAGGAACCTTCTCCTCTGCAGTCTGTATGAATAAACAGAGGGGGACATCTCGCACACATGGACTGCAGGAAAAGCTCCATGAGACAGAGGCACTGGCAGCACCCCTACACCACTTCTCAGATTCGTGCTTCAGCCTCCTCTTTCTTGTGCTACTGCTATTGCCTACCAGACCCACTTTCCCTGAACCAAACCAGATGCTTAGGACAGCTAAACCAGCAGACGGCTGCTTGGTAGGATTAGTTTTCCTTCAGCTTCTCTCAGAATCAATCAGCTAAAAAGTGTCTGAAGTTTAAGAGTGAAGGAGAGCAACACTGCCACCTGCAACAACAGCTGGCTGGAAGCACAGAGGCTGCATTGTCAAAGTGCCCCTTCCTGCAACACTTGTCATGAAAAAATCCTGAATGAGAAAATAAACTTTAAATTGCTTGGTAGCACTAAGCACTAATGTGGCCTTTTTATGGAGGCAGAAATGGAGCAGAGAGAGTAGACTTGAGATATTTCCTAGAAAAGGGAACAGAAGACAAGCTCAGCTACAGGATGAATTAATTGTCTTCTGGAAAATCACTTTTCAAGTAGTAACACAGATAATTCCATTTCACTCACAAGCTATTCATGACAAATTGAGAAACAAAGAGATAGGATAGAAAGACTCAGAGATACTGTTCAGATTTCCCTTTCATTTAAGGAAAAAGACACACTGAATCTCCTTCTCAGGGGTTTTACAGACCTGATTCTACTGTGAGTTAAATTTGAGCTTAAATGATAAAGATGACCAGTCCAGAGAACAATCCCAAGACCCTGAGCTAATAGGGGCAGTTGGATCATGCTCTCACTGCTCAGCCCTGCCCATTCTGCATAGGGCTGAGGCCATAGAATTCATCTTTCTCCTCTTTAATTCAAAAGACTCAAAAAAACATTGGAGCTCCAATGTAAATGGTACAATAGGGTTTTCACCTGCACCCCAAGGGTTGTATTCCCTCAAAAAATTGCATGTGTGCACTTGAAGTGTTTGAAGGCTCAAGACATGTTTTCACAGTGCTGAAGGACTACAGAGGGCAGGGTGACCAAATCTGGTGTGGTCTTACCCACACACCCTAAAAGCAGCATCTGCTCTCCTTCCAATTAGAAAGAATGCCTGTAAGGATCTTTGCTAATATTCATGTATTGGAACATATCCACCCCAAAACTTTTAGCATCCCGTACAGTCTTACCCCTTGAGAGAGCTGGTAGGTCTGGCTGTACTTCCACATTTCCTGCAGCACGTGCTCGATGCTGCCCTCGTCGGGGATCTCTCTGTGGAAGGGGATGCCCATGAGGTTGGCCATCCTGTGCAGCAGGCCAGGCACGTGGCGCAGCTGGTGCCGCGCATGCTCCACGCGGAAGGTCCAGGCGTGGTCGACGAGGAACACGCTGCAGGAGAGTTGGGGTGGCATCACACCCCGGGGTGGTGTTACCCCCAGGGCTCTCTCACACACAGACACATGCTCTGAACAAATGCTGCCTTTCCCTGGAGATGGTGTGATAGCTAATCTGCCCTTAGTCACTAAGCCACTCCCTGAGCACACACTGTGGCATTGCAGGAGCAACTTCCCAGCAGTAATTTACACTCTGGTTTTGCTCTAGAAAGCTTATGGTACATTAGTGAGCATTTCCATGAAAATGACAAACAGATAAAGAACAGGCACTCAGTTTATGAGCTTATTCCCTTTAAAAGCCAAGAACACATATGCCTTTCCTTTTTATCACTATGAACTATACTGCATCAACCTGATATTCTTGCCTTAACCAGAAAAACAATACACTGTTTTGAAAAATTACTTGAGGACCCTGTTAGCCACAGGGTTTGTGACATCTACTGTCATCTGTAAAGCCAGGTGGAGAAGTCTGATCATCAGAAGCCTGTATGTGCTATTAAAAGAAAATGAGCAATAAGTTTTGATTGTTTCCATTTGTTTTGGGGTTTTTTTCTTTGGGTGAGGGTGGGGTGTGTCAACAAATTATTTTTAGAAAAAATTGCATTGCTTAAAAAAATTACAATCTAACCCAAAATAAAACCATACATACCTGGCACAGCTTCCCTTGACAAGTTTAACCCTTGCTTAGGCCGCATGACTTTTAGAAAAAAACACAGTTTTTCAAACAGAAGGGTTCTTCCCATTTTGGTGACATCATCACAAATATAGAGAAAAAACTGAATTCTCCTTGCTAGCAAAATCCCCACACCACACAAAACACCCTCCACAACACCTATATTTCAGAAAGCCAAAAACATGTTAGCTGTCACATAGGGCAAATATGGTTGAACAATTATTGTATCCCAGATTCCACACACACACGAAACCTCACTTAATTTTAAAATTAAAGACTCCAGAGAATGCTAAGGTCAAGCTCTTTCAAAATGTTAGCAAACAGGTGTGTTGGTGTTCTGCTCCCACATTCAAACACCTGAATGCCGCAAAGAAGCCCAAGATTATCACAGGAGCTGGTTTTGAACTTGATAATTCAAGTGAATTCTCAGATTTAGAAAGGTGATAACTTAGGTTAAGGCAGGGGTATAAAGGCACATACCTTTGAATCTTTGTTGGTTTTACTCATCAAGCTTAATTTAAATTTTTAGGTTTTGCATGTTTACCAAAGATCTAAAAAGTATGAATGGTCTCATAGAAGTTTTACAGAACTGAACAGAACTGAACTTAGATCTGTAGCAAAGATGACTTCATCTCACTGCTTTTTATTAATGTATGACAAATATCCTGTTCTATATCTGAAACCAGTAAGAACACAAAAAGCAGTACTAAAATATAAAGTTGTTTCTTACACAACTTTATACTAGTCTTATACATGCCTCCTAGTCTTACATTCATACCAGATAAGCTGATTGTTAGCAAGAGAACAGTAATTTGATATATTCAATTCCACATGCATGCCCACGACCACTCTTGAATTATACTTCAGCCAACTGAAGGAAATGGAAGCCCACAGAATATTACTGTGAGTACCTTCTTGGCATGAGGTTTGTGGAGATCACAAGTATTTCTTTAGTTTTTATTTTTTTCCCACAGGCACACAGTCTTGCAGATAAAAAGGTTTGCTTTTTTTCTGCAGAAATCATTTCAAGGTTGCGTGTTCCTTATTTTCTCCCTGAGTTTACTAAAAACCAATTTCTAAGTATCTTCCTGCATGATTTAAAAAGGAACCACATTAAGATATTTGTGCTCCCTAGTACCCTTTGCAAGGAGTGCTTCATAGCATGCATCTCTCCTCAAACATGCAGCTATGTCTTAGAGGTGGAAAAGAGGATTTCTGAATAGGTACCATCAAGTCTCAAAGCAAGTCACTATTATTTTAGGGTTTCACACTCCTCAAAGACTGATTTTGACTGATTTCAAAATCACAACTCACCTATTGGGATTAGAGGCTTGAAGTCCATTCTCATTTGTTACAATAACTTTGAAACAAGGTCCATTTCCAGGATTTGGTTTCTTTTTAAATTGTTCTTCCATTTCTTCATCAACTTCTTCCTCCTCATCCACCTCTTCTACTTGCATTATTCCAAAGTAGTCACCAGCATCAAATATCTGAGATGGAAAGTGCAGAAGATGGGGTAAGATGCACAATGAGACACCTACAGACATTTCTTTCCTGTAATCTGATAAAAAATGGCATTTTTAACTTAAGAAATGAATGAACAACAGTATTTATTCTTTCACATTTTAACAGAGCTGTTTGTTTGGGAAGTTTCTTTAGTCAATATTGGCAGGAAGCTGTGTTGGTTTCTTTGGCAGCAGCATGTCTACTAATGATTGTCTATCGGTTTAATGCCTCATTAAGAATTTTAGAGGCTGAAACAATATCCTTGCTCAACCTTTGCTAAAATCAGTAATTTAAGACCTGCAAAACCGAGTGTTACCCAGGCTCCACAACCATACTAAAGTACATTAAGGTCCCTGAAGAAAAAGAGCTTTTCCCAATTGAGTTTTGAACCGGTTAAGAAATCTCAGCCTGCTTCTCTCTCTCTTCTTTCCCTATTAAAGGAACTATCAGTGCTCACTCACCCCCAGGTAAATTGGGAGATTCCTTATATTGCTATATATAAAATTAAGTTTCATACACTTATGTCTACTAAGGTGCTAAAGGGGTTTGTTTACATTGTTGCCTACTCTGGATGTAACAACTCCATCTAGAACATAAAGAAATGAGGGCAGTCACCACACAGGGCTCCCTTCCCCAACAGTGGGCTTGCATATCTGGCAGAACTAAGACCCCGCTGACAACTTTCATCATTTCAAAATGAACATATGCTTTTAAAAGACAAAAATAGGTAAAGCCTCCAAAGACTGTTGAAACTTTTCAGAGAGAATTATTTTGCTAGAATCATTCACATACTACCTAATAAACTGGGCATGGGCAGACAAATCTTTTGCCTCAATCTAATATGTCTACAAAGTAGCAGGGAAGGAGAAAAGTCTAAAGCATGAGCTCTCGAGTTACTGGTTCAACACTCCAAACCCGCAATGGTCCAACACACAGCCTGCAATGCCACATTATTAAAAATCATTACTTCTATACATTGACAACTTCTCATCTGTAAAATGCCAGCGGCAGCAACAAGCTTTCATTTGTTCAGGTGAGTGTTTCTATAGGACAATTATTTTTGCTGAGCCTCAACAGGAAGGTGATGAAATCAACTCCACAATTGTGAAGAAAGGGCACCTAGAAAAGGCAGACAGTTGCTCTAAGAGGGAGTGTCCACCATTACAAGGATAAAGTCAGCAGGACAACAACAGCTACTTCTCATCTTAAGCCACAGTTCACAGATCAGATCCAAGTGAAGAAGTATCTGAAATTCCCTTCTGAGGAACAGGGGATGGTATTTTCCTCTGAGATGGTGGAAGCAAAGGGGAGGGGGCCATGTTGGATAAAAAATTACAGAATGTCTTGGGTTAGAAGGGACCTTAAAAGATCATCTTGGTTCCATCCCTGCTGCCACGGGCAGGGATGCCTTCCAGATGCTAACAATAGCTAACAGCTATTAGCTGTTATTAGCTAACAGCTTCTTAGCTAAATGCTAAGGAGATGCTAACAATATGTTGGCTAATACATACATATGCATCTTTTTAAGGTAGAGAAAATTACTCTCCAAACAAACTTACTAGAGATTAAAACCACACCTATTTAAAAAAAAATCAGAAACTTAGTTTCTTTCACATCAGTAGATATCAAAATAGCAGTTCCAGTTTATTTCTAGTTTTCCAGTTGCTAGAAAAGGAAAACATTACTCAGTAGTAAACAGTATCAAAACCTCCTGCTGCTCTAACAGTAGCCTCCAATGCTTTTTTAAGTCTCTGCATGGTTGCCTTGAAAATTTGTAGTTGTTGAAATTCATGCAGCTGCAGGCAGGTCCCAGCAAAAGGAAGAGCCCTTCCCTGTGCTCACAACTAATTTTTGTCAGACTGGCTCCAGCTAGGTGAGCTCCCCTGGTCAGGTTTAGGGCACAAATGCTAATCCCAGCCCATGGCAGTCAGCAAAAGCAGCGTGCCAAGAAACACGTTCCTCTCTTCCCAGAAATGACACTTCAGTGCTCCTGCCTGGATCAAGGGCCATCCTCAACAACCTCATTAGCTAGCAAAGAAGCGACAGACAAGTGAGTGGGAGTAATCAGAAAATGAAAACTGTAAGTGTGACTCAGGGGAGTCACTTGGCATGTGCTGCATCGTGGCACTGTGTGTGTTTTCCACACTTGGCTTTTGTCTTAAGAAGTTTGTGAGAGGGACAGGAGGCCAGCCAGTGGCTGACTCAGCTTCAGCCTCCCCTCAGGACAGGCTCCACCCCTTTACCAAACACCCACAATGAATATCAAGTTCCTCCACAACACTAAGGGGAAGCTGTTGCGTTTATATTTTATTTTATTTTTTTGTATTTAATATCATCTCAAAAACGAAAAATGAAGGGATTCCAAATGGCCTAAGCCAAAGTTTTGGTCTTTCCCTCTGACAAATTATCAGATACACGAGGCTGTAGCAGTTGCATTTAGCAAAAAAATCTCCACTTTTAATACCTTTACAGAATTATGCTTAATGAAAAATTTCTTCTAGAGAATTTATAACCACCTAAAAGTGAACTACGTGTATTACTCACCCAAAGCAAATCACACTTCTCACAGCAGCAGCAGCTCAAGACTACCTTAATCAGTGGCTTTTTGTGAGGGTTTTGTTGTTTTTTAAACTCATAATTGATAATACAAGCAGTTCAGCAGTTCACTGATGGGTTTGGCAGAAGCACCTCGTTGTCAGTGTGGATACACACACAGACAGTTTTGTGTCTCCTCTCTTCCTCCCTCCCTTTGAGCCAAGCTGTCACACTGAACCTATTAACACAAGAGCTCCATTAAGGGAATCTTAAGTAAGCTCCTTAAGCAAAAATCAGCTGGATAAGATCACACCATCAATCTGAAAAGTAATCTCTGACTTGAAGCAGAACAGGGAGAGCTCACATTAAGTATTCCACCAGTGCAACCAACAACCTCTAGGCAGCAAAAAGGTACCAACACATTCCAGTGGCACAACTGCTTGCAAGCAAAACGTGTTTGGGCAAAATCCCTCCCTCTTCATGCTCAGGTACAGTTCCAACCTAACCAACCCCAGCAAACCAGAGAACTTGATACCAAGGCAGGCATACGTCATGACAATTACCACACAGGCATCTCTAGCAAATTCTTTTAAGGCACATTGCAAACCCCTTTGAAGGCCACAGGTAACCTCTGAGCAACAGGCTGCCTTCCACTGCTCTGGAAAATAAAATCTAGCAGTATTATCATGCTGCATTCCTTCTAGTAATTAATTAAGAGCCTCCATTTCTAAGTGGAATGAAAGTCTAAGCAGTCTTTTGCCAGCAGCATCTGAGGGCTACAAAACTCTCCCTGCAATACAGAGAAGCCTGCAAAATAATTTAGTGTATGGCTGGAATAGAAAAAGAAAAGATTATGAATAAATTAGATGCAGGCACTGTATTTTCCAGGCTTATAAACATACTATACAGTTTATCCAAGAGCATAAGAAACATCCACTACACTAGAAACAGAATTTTAGCACTTATAGTGAATGATTACACATGCACATATTTTTATTTTTCAAGTTTCTGCCAGAAACACAAAAAGAATTTCCTCCCAACAGATGCTGAATGTTAAACGCAAAACATATAACTAAAGGCAGGTTTACCAATCTAGCAGTTACACCGTGTTTTGAATGAGCAATCCAATTACATAATGCTCTCAGAAGGAAACCTGCCCCAGCAAATCCCAAGGTAAATTAAAAAAAAAACCAAAAAAACCCAACCAAACCCTCCACTTCTCACAGGCTTTGGTGTACACAGTGGAGGGAGGGAGCATTCACTCTGTGTGTTGAAATACGTGTGACAGTGTTGAATAACAGCTGCTTGGGCTGGGTTCTAGAGGTATTGATGCAAGAGATATTTTTATCTGTATTATAGATGCATATTTTTCAAGTTCTATGCTAGAAAGTTTTAATCTTTGCAGCAGGTTAGGACAAAGGAAAAATTCCTCCCATTTAACACATGTCACAAGGAAAATCATCCTATGTTCTACACTGCCCCAGGGTTTCGCCCCCCTGAGTTATACTTTATTACCTAGATTCCCAAAAACATTTCACCCCTTCTCCTCACCTCCTTTTCTTTCTTTACTGCTGCTCCTCCAGCCATTCTGCATAGTCCAGTTCAAAGGTCCTGTGACTCTGTCTCTACCTCCTCAAGAGGTTATCCCAGTCCACAGCACTCCTCATAGTAACTTTTCCTGGAAACCCCAATTTTCTCCACATCCTTTTGCCCTTCTTCTGGGCAAAAACCAGAAGCTGCAGCAGTAGAGACAAGCACTCTCAGCAGCTTGCTTTATCTTCCAAAGCTCACTGAAATAATTAAGTCTCTTTTTCCACACACACTGGGACATTTAGTAAAGAAGAGCCTGCTCAGCCACTACTGCAAGTAAAATGAAGCAGCAGGAGCAGTCTGCTGCCTTAGGGCATGTGCTTTCTTCCTTCTGCCTTTCCTCATCCCAGCCTCCATAAAAACATCAGCACCAGGGATCTCTCCTCGCTCTATTGTCCTACCTTCTCAGTGTTACACCCTCCCAGCAAAGCTGCTAACAAGCAAGGATTTCAGCCACAGGTCACAAATCTCAAAGCTGCATTAGGTCACAGCACAGGTTCAGTTTGCTACCTCCAGCTTCACACTGGCATGTGGAAACATAATAGCTCTCAACTCTGGGTTTTCTTTATATTGCCTTCTGTTCCATCCTCTTCCAGGACATGCCTTCTCATACCCTCCTACCTACGCAGAGCAGCAGATATTCTGTGGTGGTGCTCCCAGGTGTCCCAGGATGGGGGAAGAGACGAGAATGTTGACTCCATGTTTCAGAAGGCTTATTATTTTATGATATATTATACAAAAACTATACTAAAAGAATAGAAGAAAGGATTTCATCAGAAGGCTAGCTAAGAATAGAAAAAGAATGATAACAAAGGCTTGTGTCTGACTGAGACAGTCCAGGCAGCTGGGCTGTGATTGGCCATTAATTAGAAACAACCTCATGAGACCAATCACAGATCCACCTGTTGCATTCCACAGCAGCAGATAATCGTTGTTTACATTTTGTTTCTGAGACCTCTCAGCTTCTCAGGAGAAAAAATCCTAAGGAAAGGATTTTTCATAAAACACGTCTATGACAATATTCCTGCTCCAAGTTCCTTGCATGAATACTTACTGAGGGTGGTGTAACTCCATAAGGAGTTTGTGACTGGGCATATGCTTGAGATAGTATAGATTTTCAGTAATCTTCTCTGTAATAAACACATATTCCTGTTATTAACACTACCACACAACAGATTGAAAGGAGCAGGAACATAATCAGACCTTTCCTGACTATAAACACTCATATAATGACTTGCAATGCTTTTCTCCTGTTCCTACTTTGGAGCTGAGATGGGGAAAAGAAGCACTCAGGTAATTAGAAATTACTTTACCTGTACATGGGTGTTAAACTGCAGTTCCCTCACCTTCTCTACCATTCTATACTACCAGTTCAAACTTCTCACCCCCTCTCACCCATTTCTTCACTGCTTATCCTGCCTTCCAGCAAACCACTAGTTGCTTTCTCCACTTATCAGATCTCTTTCTCTCCCCAGGACTAGAAATTCACCTCATTCATATCTTCTTCTCCAGGTCAACTCCTCCAGTCTCCCCAAGCACTCTCAACTCTCCAGATGAAACGTTTTGGCTTACATCTCTTACCTGCCTCAGTTCCTTGTTCCTTTACTCGCACAAATCAAAGACAGCTTTCCTCATCACTGAGGCTAGGCTGCAGATGTGCAAACCGAAAAAAAAAAGTCTAAATACAACCCGTGTCTTTACAATCTGTTTAAAATCACTCCTTTTCTTGTCTTTGTTTATCTTCCCTTTCCCATCACAAAGCTCCAGGAAGCAAGCAGATGGTTGCTACAAAGGTGAAAAGGGATACTACACCCCGCAGTATGCCTGTGCCTCCACATTCCCTTTAGTTCAGGGCCCGGGGTCAGCTTCACCTGAAGAACACTGCCCAAGCCAGCTAACTCATGCACACGTGAGATGAACTGGCTGATCTCTGCACAGTTATAAGTGACTGACCGCAGGGCAGATCTGTGTGGAAGTGAACTGGAAAAAAAATTAAAAATCAGGCAAAAGACAATCCAAACCATAATGGATTAAGATATGACAACATCTTGAGTCTAACACTACTATGGTTGCTATTTTTTTCTTAATTCTCTTTAGTACAAAAAGCTGAAGGGTTGAGAACACTGTCCTGCATTTGCCTGGGACAGCGGTAATTTTTTTCTTTGAAGCTGGTAGAGTGCTGTGGTTTTTTTTTCGATTCATCGCCTCTCTCCAGTACTGCATCGCTAGTTACGAGGCTTTCCAAACGCTTCCAAACTTCACGCCGACAACAAAAAGACGAAATCAGATATGCACAATACACCTGACGTCTTTTACAGCCCGAGCTGCAGTCTCGATAACACAACCCGCGCCGTGCCTTTCCCGCTGTCCCCCGCTAAGCAACACCGGGACTCTCCTCTCTTCTTCGCCCAGGGCTGCAGGGGCTGCCCTCAGCACGGCTCTCCACGACACTGCCACGGCCGCCGCTCGCCCCATCTCCCTCAGCCCGGCTCTCCCCCGGCTCGGGGCTGCCCTCCGGGGCTGCTCCCTCAGCACCGCTCTGCCGTGCGGGGCCGCCCCAGCGCCGCTCACCCACCTCTCCACGCAGTTTGCGGCTCAGGCTCTCCCAGTACTGCGTGGGGACCCGCGATGCGCGGAGCGCGGCCCCGTGCAGGGCCACGAAGGCCGCCAGAGCCTCCTCGCCCTCTCCCGCCATGGCCGGGCCGGAACGCGCCAGGCGGGGCCGAGGGCGGGCGGGGAGGCGGGAGCGGCGCTCGGGGCGTTCCCGGAGCGTTCCCGGAGCTGCCGGGGTTCGGCTTTGGAGCGCGGTGAGGGCCGTGAGCCCCGGGGGCGTCGGGACGGTTTCAGACACCCTGGAGGAGAAGGGCCTGGAGGAGGCTTCAGTCTGCCGAGCAGATGCGGGTTCTGCTTCTCTTTTGTTCTTCTGCCCTTGAGCGTTAATTAAATTCCCAGTGTTCGTGGTGCAGTGCTGGCCACAAGACGTTCTTTATTTCCCCGGTGTTTTAGGGACTCTTCTGGAAGGCCCCAACCATAGTCCCTGAAGTGGGTTCCGGGTGGGGTGTGAGGCATGGCAGGCACTGATTGCTGGCCACGGCCGTGGGAATTGCTTCGTGTGAGTTGTGATCTCAGGAAAAGCACAGTGTCAGTCATTTATTGAATTAAAGCTTTTTAATTTTGAACGTTGACAAGGAAATTTTAACATGTAAGCCTGACTTAAACATCTGTCAGTACAAGAGGGGGAGTGTGTTTTTTGCAAGCACCTGTAGCAGAGTGCTGGCTTCCCAGTTCTTTCGTTGGATGGTTTAGAAGAGATTTCTGAGAAAATCTCTTCCTTCCAGGATTGTGTGGGGAATAGCCTAAACCAGTTTAACCTGAGGCTTTTAAAACATTACTGGTAGCTTTGGTTTTGCCTCAGGTATGGTTATAAAGTTTCAAGAGTGAAGCCAGGTGTCTGACGCTGCCCAGAGCACAGGTCAGGGCTTTGCTGTGCCTGCTGCTGAGCTGGGAGCACCCACATCACTCCCTCTGCACATTATCTGTGCTACAGACTGTGGAAATTCCTTTTCCTGCCAGCCCATCCTCCAATCAATTCAACTTCAGTGCTGCTTGCACTGGCAGTGCAGCACTGTGCTGGGAGGAGCGTCCTACAGCCCTGGAAATAGTCAAGTTCAAGAAATCGGATCTAGTGGCTGGTCAAGAAAGCTTCGCTTTCACAGACTAAGTCAGTGGAGCATGTGCCATGTTGAAGAAATACCTCTTTGCTCTCTGTCCTGTCTAGTGTTGCTGGACTACCCAAGTGGTGTCCTCTGTAACTACCCAAGGGTAGCAACAATCCTTTTCTCCACATAATCACAGAATTAGTCAGGAGGAAGGTCTATAAACTAAAGGGCTACAATAGGCTGGCCGGGCAGAGAGAGAGTAGAAAAGATTCTAAATGGTGCCTACGTGCTGTAACTATACATCAGCACTCAGCAGCTGAGGATCTAACTCAAATCTCCAGGTTGGATATCTGAATAGTAAATGCAAGCAAATTTTCCTCTTTGCCTGAGACTGTGTCTGCCTCACCATGTGCTGTGTTCCCACATTTCCTCAGCATAAAGGCTCCACTAGGATGTCTCTAAGGAGACCTCCCTGATTAAACAGCAGAAGATAAAAAAATAGTTGGATTTTAAGTGTTCCCTGACTGTGTTCCCATCCTGCTACCCTGAGTTTGAGCATATTTTTTGCTAATATTGTGGTTTAGGAAAAGAGGATGGCTATAGTGTTGATCTTGCCCTAGTATTGTAAAATTTGGAGGTTTGACCACTTACTAGTAGTCCTCCTGGGGACTTTGCTTACTGAAAAGGCCACCTTTCCCTCACTTCTGTGTTTGTCATGTTATGTAGTTAAATATTTTAGTTACCTTAAAAAACCACAAAAACAGTATTTTTCCTTAAACAGACCAAGGAGGAAAAGTTTAGGGCATCTTCATGTTTTTGTTCAGTAGTGCCACAGTGATCATGCCCTGTCCAGAGGCAAGGGGAATGTGATCCTGTTCGAACATGAGATTTACATAATTCTTTTTCTCACCAAGTGTAGGCAGCTGCTTTCTCACTGCTTGTTTGCACTTCCACATCCCTTTGGATGGGAGTTTGGCTGCTGGCTGGGTGAGTTTGGGTGAGTTTGCAGGTCTGGGGGCTGCTGCTGATAAACTCCAAGTAATAAATAAGACACAGTGAGAATCACTGATGGTAAGAGTGGACTGTAAGTGGGCTCTTCCCTGACTTTGTCCAGCACTTACCTAAATGTGGTCTTGCTCAGCTGCTGTGCTTGGCAGCTTGTTTTACTTTTTTGCTGTTTTTTCACAACAGCAGTAATTCCTGGAGCAGAGTGGGGACTAGGACTCACCATTGTCCTACCACTGTTTCAAGCATCATGAGGCTTTCAGGAGCAGTCCTTCCTGCTCTGATGGATGCCAGAGCTACAGCCCAGTACCACTGCCAGCCTCTCATGAAAGCAGGTGTTTGTGGACAATCTTTGTAAAGAAAAGTCACCACAGTATTTTATTCTGATTGTTTCCTTAGGAAGAGTGGCTGATTCACAGTGCCTGAACAGTGCAGCCCTTACTCAGGCAATGTGCTTGTTGAATTTAATGGCTTACTTTACATAGGAAATCACAGAGAATGCAAAAAAGATCCCAGCAAAGCTGAGCTTACTAGCACTACCCCAGTCTAAAATAAGAGGATTTAGCCTTCTGGCACTATCCATAGGAAGCCAACCCATGGAGCCCTCGAGCCTCTCTGTCATAGCAGGCTCCATGACTTATCCACCACCACCATATTTAGTTCCTACCCTGCAGCATTCTGCAGCAGGAATTTATCATGAGTTACCATATGTGAAGTAGCATTTGTCCCCAACAAACACAGCTAGAGTTTTTCAAAGTTTTGTGAGTCTGGCAGTTTGTGGCTTTATTCCAAATGTTTATGGCTGTCTCATCCAAATAGATCTGATGTGCATTCCCCATTGCATATTCCTGTTGTTTAACATTAGAACCTTCCTCTTTGCCAACATGGCATGGAAACCTCCTTAAGAGAGGTAAGGATATAAGGGGCAGAAGAGACCTTAACAATACAGTGAAAAGGAGTTGAAGGGACATATTTTTGGTGCACTTTAAAATAAATAAACCATTTGTTTTCAAGTCAACAACTTTGTCAATGGTAAAACTAGAACTTCAGAGCATGGAAAGCTGTGTTAGGGGCTTAGATGATAAGAACATAATTTCCTGTAAATATTTTATTATACCAGTATATGTGAGTTTAAAACTTCAGAGGGGTTTGTAAGAAGGCTGTTTTAGGGAGGGAAAATGAATTCTTCTGCATCAAAAAAGCAATCAAGCAATCACTGTGTGTTGCTTTTGCCTGCTTGCTTTGTGGACAGGTACAACTTTTGGGAACGTTTTGCACTATCTACATGCCAGCTGGAGTCTGTATGAGTTCTATCCCATACTTTGGCTATCCTGGGACAGTGGGGCTGTGCTGTCCTGTTGTGTGGCTGGATGGTCATCTGAGTGAGGAGGGAAACCCATGTTTTCACCTTGGAATGGGTGCCCAATGTGAGCATGGAGCTTGGAAAAGAGCTCCGGGGAACACCCAGCAGGTGGATGAGTGATCTTAGCAGGTTGGACTCAGCCTTCTCTCTTAAGTCTGGCAAGAGATCAGTGTGTGAAGGATAATAAACCAAACAAATTGTCTGGCACAAACAATACTTCCCCTGTTTTCCCTGAAGAGACAAATTTACTGCACCCACATTATGTGCTGACATAACATACACTGACAAGTGCAGGTGTTTTACTCTCAAAGATACTCTCCCACTGCTCATGCAGTTCTGGGGTAGAGGGAGGCTTCCCTCATTCTGGGGGTCCAACAGTGAAAAAACACCTTGCCAGGCAGCTCCAAGGATCTTGTGTCCATGTAGGCAATCCAACATGCTGCCCTCAGTCCTGAGGCATCCTGCTGTACCTCCACAGTTTTTCACCTGCTGCTTGGGTGCCTTCAAAGGCAGATCTCTGTTCTTCCCTTTCCCATGTCTTTAGGCATACATACCATGCTGTATTACTTTTATAAAAGTTGGACCATTACTTAGGAATACTGTTCTACACATACAAGTGAGGTGCAGGTGCTGTTATTCTACATGTTGGAGTGTAGCATACCTCATCCTCTGCTGACTGCCCATTTAGATATTGTATTTAAGAGGCAAAAAAAGCAAATTATGGCTGTTGTACAGAATAGGCCCTTTCTGTGATGCCAGGAGTCGGTTGATGTTGATTCCTGGATAAAAGAAGAATAAATAATCTACGCCCAGCCTGCCTTCACTTACCTGCTGGGTTGTGCCAGAGCGCTGTTCCTCAGGCTGTTACGTTTTGTATACTTGTTGGGAAGTCATAGCAAGATTGGAACTGAGAATGGACCCTTCTGCAATTTACAGCAGGCAATGCCTGTTCCAGTAAATGAGAATCTTATATTTAAATTAAGACTGTCATGACTGCTGAAACTTAAGTGGCTGTTACAAAATTGCCTGTTCTACTCTTGTTTAGAAAGCAATCAGTTTGACAAGCAGGACTTTCATGAAGCTGCGCTGGCTGTGACCAGTGCCTGGGTTGTCCCCCAGGTGTTTTTCAGTAACTCCTAGAATAACCTTTTCCATGATTTTCCCAGGCACTTGAAGTGACACTGACAGGCCTGGAGTCTCTGGAGTCCTCGTTCCTTGCCCTTCTTGAAAATAGAGACAATGTTTGCCAACTTCCAGTCAGCTAGGACCTCCCTGGATTCCCATTCCAGATTTTGTCCTTGCGCATAGATACTTCATTATCAGTGATCAACTTGATTTCCAATGACTTTTAGGAACTTTGGGGTTCAGCTTTTCTGTCTTTGATAGGAGCTGGCTTTTCTTGTTACTCTTTTAAAGCTCTGAAGCCATAAGGACAGCTGAGTGCCATTTCATATGGCACGTCTGTAGTCCCATAAAACTGATGTGGTGTCTTGGAATGCAGTGAGGATAGCTGCCATTTTACCTGAGTGAATTCCTACCAGCTGAAAAAGGCAGTAATGGATATTTTGCAGCAAGTTTCCCGATGCCTTTCAAACCTGCCAGACACCAAGAGTCATCAGTCATACCACCAGTATTTATATAATGAACAATATATAAAATCAGCAAAGCTGATACTGTCACATCATAAATACTTTCTTTTAATAAGCTGAACTGCTTACTTGAGGATAGCAGCAGAATGGCACATGCCATGCTGGAACATGAGAGGTTTCTGCCTCTTTCTTTGAGGCTGCTTCTCAATAGAGGGCAGTGACAAGGGCAGCTGCATGAGCTACACATGGTAACACCAGAGTTAGTTGAACAAGTAGTTAAAAGTCCTGGAGGAATATTGGTCATCTAGTCCTTCGCTGTAGCCAGGATTTCTTCTTTAAAAAACTCTCCTTGAAGCCTGTTTGGGAAGAACTTCTATCAGTGTCCCACAAACTTCAGCAGCTGGATGAAAAAGAAAAAGCTCTGTTGCTTAAGGATGAAAATCTGACCAAAATATGTAAATGCTATCAAAAAAGAAAACTTCTCTTCTGATTCTTGTCCTATAAACAAATAAATGGCAGGCAGGGGTATCCATTCCATTTTAAGTTTATTATGAAAGTGATTTTAACAAAAAATTTTATTACATGCGTCATTTTTAACTTTGACATAGAAATCAAAGCTATTAATATACAGAGGCAAAAGGAAATGTATTTTCTTATAAGGTACATTTACAACAACATTTTCTACTATAAATCTGACAGAATTGTTAAAATATTGGTAAAGCTTAGCACTATATTTTATTTTCTAAGTATCAAATTTTGTACAGTTATTCACTACCCTTGCTCTAAACTATTATTGTACATTTCATATGGAAATAGCTGTTTGTACACAATTTACATTGGTAATAAAGCTTAGGAGTCCCAGCAGCATCTACAACAGTTCAGTTTAAGATCTCACTCTGCGCAGTGGTTTATGTGGAGCAAATTGATGCAGAAACCAGTATTACACCCTCTGTGCTTACTCCTGAAATCCAGCCTGCCAAAATTCCTGCTTAAACTGGTGCTGGATATGGTCATAATGAACTTTTTTGCAGGCGAAAGTACCACTGCCCTCAGTGGTTTTGGCTAAAAAAGGCTCTGTGATCTGATCCAATGTGAGGTTTTATCACTTCCACTGCTCCCTACAAACATAGAGATCCCACAGCTTTCCTTGTCTTTCTACTATTCATGTGTGTAATCTATTAAATTCCCTTGTATTTCTGAGTTCTGTGTTGTTTCTTATCCTAACAATGGAAGAAGAACCTGCACTAACTTTAAGATATATAATCTTTTTACATCATGAAAATGGAAAGCACTTTAGAATGACACTTGATAGTCAATTCTGTTTAAATTAGAATGTTTAAGTGCCCCAGAAAACTCTTCCTGTCATGTCAGTGAGACCGAAGAAATAACAGGATCTGTAATCTGTAATGATAAATAAATCTGGCAACTGCCTCACATCCACCCCAGTCTCCTAAACTATCTTTATAATCAACATGTTGAGACCCTGCTGCACTCAATGCAAATTAATGGCCTTTCTAAGTTATAAAACATAGAAAACAGTATTTACAAAATAATTTTAATTAAAAAGTAACAAAAACAAACTCTAAAAAAGATGTTTTCACAATAATTAAAATAAAGTTTAATTAATCAACGCCACTTTTTTCTAGATATTGAGAAAATTGAATTGCAATTGTTTGTATATCTTTAAACTTGTTATCTCTGCTCTCTGAATAGATGGTTTAAATTATTAGATCTAAAGGTACTTCTGTACATTTAACTCTTGTATATTACATATCAATTTTATAGATTAAAGGCTTTATGATGAAAGAATAAATAAATGAAATAACAAACTGGAATTGTATATATTCAGATCCTTAGATAACAGGTTTTTGACATTGTTTATTTTCCACTCTGCTTCTATTCAGATGAGAGATAAAACACAAGACTTGTCTCTGAATCCAAGTCTCTCGCTGAGGAATAAGTTCATAGTACCTTACAGAAATTTCCCTTCTTCCATAAATTCTTCTGGAAGACAAAATATTCCTTTTCCCAAGTGCTTACAACAGTCTGTCATTCTAGAAAACTACTTCACTGAAGTCCCAAAGTACTGAGAGTCTATAAGAACTCCTCCAGTTACTCCCATTTCTATCAATCAATGGTTTTAAACTACAAAAAAATGCAACCCCTTGAACTTGTGATACAGATATAAGGAACTGTGTGTGTCACTCATTCCCATCATTAAGAAATCATCCAGACCCCTGAGGTGGCTGAGGAGTTTGCCACTGCATCCAGCTGTTGAAGATTTTACTCCAGCTAAGTCTGTAAGAGCATTCAAAGATATTTAGAGTCCAGACATAGGAGCTGTCACGGAGCAGGTGAGTTTTGCTGTCAAACACCTGTCAACAGACCCTGTATAAGAATCACAGCGCTACTTTTGCTCCTGAAGTTCCAAACCTGCTATCTGCAAGATTAAAACTGGGTTTTTTATAGGTAAAACTGATCTGAGAAATTTGAATGTGTTGGGCAGGGTTATAAAAAGGCACAGGGTGGGGTTTGACTGTCCTTTTGGAATGCTGAACACATGTAAAGGATGTTTCTCACTCATGTGGCACCATTCTAGCATTCTGCTCACAGACAGGATTTCAGGTGAGCTGTGCTCTTTAAAACCCACTGACAACTCAGAATGTGGACCCTCTGAAAATTCTCTGACCAATCCTGTATTTATTTAAGCTAGTCTAAAATTAACTAAACTAAACCTGGCTTACAAGGTAAGCTAGTTTTAAGTGAGCTTACTCTAGAATGAAGCTGCTGTGTAGAAAGGATTAGTCTAAGTCTTAAGTAGTCATAACTTTATTCTATGGGGATGGCACAATGAGGAAATAAATTTCTTTTAAAAGTTGGTCTTTAGGTAAAAATCTAATGTATGATGGAAGAAGGAAGACAGGGCAAGAAAATGGGATGAAAGAAAGACTTCAGTTATTATTCAGTTATTTTAAATCCAGTTTCAGCGAGCTAAATCTCCAGGCGGGATAAGTCTTGTTAGTGAAGGCAAGATGCAGTGTGGCAGAAGAGGTGGCAATACACTGAACAGAGAATCCTGCTGCTCCCTGTGCTAAAATGACACACAGAGGCACCTTTGTGTCCTCAGCACTTTCAAGGCACAACTCAGGGCTTGATGAGCAATTTGTGATTGCTGCAGTGTCCTGGACTGCAGCAGGTGTGCAGGCAGTGATTTGGTGGCCTGTGAGAATGGTTAAGGATGATTCACCACCACCTCACTAAAAATAAGTGCACTATTTAAAGCAGAAGGAGAGGCTTAAAATGGTAAGTGCTGCAGGTGCAGCTTTTAAGCATATAGGCATTTGCAAGTTGAAAATAAAGAGCTCTGTTTGTGCCACGGAATTGGGCAATCACAAATGGGCACTTCTTCAGTCTACCTGTATTAACACATAAATTTGTTGTTGCACCTGTCCTGCAGACAATGTGTAATTCTGTAAGAACAGCTACAGGGCTGTATGTATTGGTATGTTCAAATAAAGTATTTTGCATTTACGGTAAAAGCTAAAATGTTATATTCTGCTACATTCATGAAACTGGTTTGCTTAAAGGCAGCTATATTTCTCCTTGTACGTTTTTTGATTCCCAAATGTGTGTAGGTCTCATCTGTAGAAGAAGACATTCTTTGTTGTTGTGCTGTTACTGTGTAGAAGCCACAGGTTTTCTGACTTTGACAATGAAGGCATCCTACACTAACAGATGAAGAGCTGAACTCACCTCCTATTTGGTGACTGCCAGTTTCTGTAACTAGTATGAAAGTCAAAGCATTTTTAACTTCTAGAGCTGATATAAAAATTCTATGCTCTTTTTCAAATCAACTGAAACCAGTTCAGCCTGCCCTATATACCACTTGTCATTACTTATTTAATTAGAAATTTGTACATCCAAGAGCCTTTCTATGCAGAGTGGCAACCGTTCAAGCCTGACTCGATTTATAAATATATCAGATATGAACCCCCTCAATGTTCAAAAGCATTTAAGTGTCAACTTTTGAGGGTCAAATTATTTTCTTTCTTTCAGCACCTTCCTTCAGCAACACAAAGCCTCAGAAGTCCACAAGTGCCTTGTCCTGACTGTGGAGTCCCTGCCCTGACGTGGCTCTGGGGAATATCAGCCTCATTCTCAGGTTGTCTGTCAGGATGAGCTGGACACAACCCCACTTTTTTGTAGTGTGGTTTTAAGTCAGGGCAAGTGGTGCCAGAGCCAAAATGCAATTTCTCTTGCCTGTATTCATCTCTCACAGCTCTAGTGTGGCCCCACTACCAGGGGCCAGAATAGGGACATGTCCCTCTTATGGTTTCTCTCTGGCACTGGATTTCCCAGGTAGCTTGGAACCTGGAAAATTTTTACGGTGTGGCCAGTGGTTTCTGGAGTTTGGCATCACTGTCATACAATGGTATTATGTCCAAACATGTTGGTTGTTAAACAAAAATTTTAGCAAGGATTTTACTACACTCTGTACAATACTAGATTCTGAGGTTTGCTTTCTCAAGTGTGAAATACTAAAGATCACTGTAAATCATTTGCCAAGTGAGGAAGTTATTTTTCACCACATTTTCCATATATTTTCCTTCATATTTTTCAGTAGAATGGCTGCAATTCTGACTCATTTTAATGGATCAGAATAAAACTCCGAATAACCTATTAGACTTCTAACTACTGTTTGGCTAAAGCAGTTTTTTAGCTATATACTCCTGCATAATTGAGTACATGAAAAGAATTTTGCTTTTTAAAAACTTTTTTTTTGTACAAATGACTACTGTCAAAGAAAAAATTAATGAAAATTTGTTCTTTTTAGTGACCCTTGGTGAATCATAAATAAAAGTAGTTTTAACATCCTCAAGAAAAAGTTAGATTTAACAGCCTTTAACAAAGGACCTTTATGGAGAAGTGACATTTTTAAACAAGCGTTAATGTATATATTAAAAAGAAAGCTCACCAAAGATCTAAGGTCCATAAGTGGAAAAAAATTTGTTAGACTATAAGGTCAGGCTGTTTAGGCATAGAAAGAAAAAAATTATATTCTTCAACAGAAAAGGAAAGAAGGCAAGCAAAATTACAAGATGGTTAAGTAGAAAAACTCAACAGAATACTTAAGGTGTGTTCTCATAGAAATGGAATATTCAATATTTAACCGCTTGTAGTCAACAGAAACCAACTGTTTATATTTAAGCAGTACTTGCTTAAGGACAAAAAGAAAGTGTCAGAAGATAACCACAACCACCCCCAATACATGTCTTTGAGAACATCCAAACATGTGTTAAACTACAGGGTAGACAGGCAAAAAAAAAATAGCAGCAAAGCAAAACTGTGTGTTAGTCTTTTTCTGAAAGGATGCTGCCAGGAGAGTTCATTTATCCATTTAATAAACTTACAGAATCAAAAGGGAAAATTGTACAGAAGAGGAAGGGACTGAAAAGGAAAGAGGCTGAAATACTAATAGAAAATAAAGGCTCCTCTCCCATTTGATTTAGCATCTGTGCCAGGAAACAGCAGGAAACCCAGAATTTATCATCATGGCAAACCCTCTGTCGCTCTGTGAGCAGGGCCTGAGCCCAAGGCTAAAGCTCTCCTGCAGTCCCTGTGCTTGATGGGCACTGTGGCTACAAATCTGGGATAAAAGGGAGAGCCAGGTCTCTGCAAACACAGAGCCTGCCCTCCAACTCTTCTGCAAAGCCATGTCCTGTTCACTCCTGAGCCCCTGACAATCTGGGCCTTGGACACAGTTGTGTTCCCAGAGTTTTAAAGACAGCAGGTGCAGCAGCAGCTCCTCCCACATGTGCTGTCCTGAGGGTGACTCTGTTGGTCTGCATGTGGGGGGTTCCCAAGGGAGAGGCAACAGCTGACCCTATACTAGGCAGCAGTTGCATCTCCACTGATGCTGTTTTTCCTGGAATAATACATATTGAAAGAGATTGTCCCAGAGTAAACCATTATCCAGTATTATAAAACCTCAAAAGGCTTCAGTTGGGTGCTAATAGAAGTGACAAGCACTTGGAGAAGTTATTTAATTGTCTACACAAAGTTACATATAGATATGAGTGAATAGGGTGTGTGGGAATAAAGATTTAAGCATGAATAATATTTACAGTAACTAGAGATAACATTACTAATGTACCCACAAATAGAAGTATATATTTATATATTTATATATTGTACTTAATTAGATGCTCTCTTAATGGAAAGAAAACCAAGACTACTAATGTTGTTGTTCATTTCTCACATTGTAAATGTCTTTAAAGGGACTGACTGATGCATGGAAATCCAGAGCTAATCTGTTTCAATTAAGTAATTGACAGTGGCAAATCTCTGAAGAAGTTTAAAAGAGGACAGATAAAAACATTAGGACATTAGGGCATGGGACTCAATCTCATGTAATTCATAGAACAAAATTATACATTTTTTTCTTCTTTTTTTTTTCCTTTTTGATTTCTACTTGGACAGAGGTTCCACCAAGCCACAAATGAGAAATAACAAAATTTAGATTGTTTCATTTTCTTCTAAAGATTCAAAATAAACTTCAAGTGCAATTCAAAATCCAAGTATTATTTATACTACATACTTCTTTCTATAACAGAACTTATCTGCAGGTAGTTTAATCATATTTGAATAGATTCCTCCTTTTTTGACAAAAGTTATTGTTGATGAAAAATAAAAAGCTAGAAAGAATATTTTTACATAGTGAGATTTCAGATGAAAAGTGAGGATACACTAGTGCAGACACAAATTTGGATCTACAACTAGATGTACTCAGGGATGCTTTTTTTTAAAGTAAGAATCCCATTCAGAACATTGACTTTTAACAATTATAGAACATTACAGGAGTTCTTCATTAACAATTGTGAACAAAGTCTGCAAAAAAGAGCTTTCAAATTAGCAAATGTTTCTACTATGGAGGAAAGACAATACTTGACAGGAATGCAAAGTAACCAAAAACTGAATACCACTAGACTATTTGTATGGTCGTAGAAACCTGGAAACTTTCGATCGCAGTAGCTTTATAAATGATCTTGGAAACATTTCTTTTGACTCTTGTGCTGTGTACTTGAAATAGTTTTGAGGGTGTGCCAGTACATCAAAGAGAGCTTTAATCAGTTTCTTGTCCTACGGAAGACAACAGAGATATGTTAGATAAAAGCAAGGTTTGGATATAGTGTCTGCATAGGTTTCAAAACTGAAGAACAATCAGGTCTGTTTTGCAAAACTTGAGTCTGGGTAAAAGAGTGTAAGGAAACTGCTCCATGTTGCAGTGGAGTTTCAGAGGGATGAGTCTGCCTGCTGTGCTGGATGCTTTTCGCAGGGCTCCTGGCAGGAGGACTAACCACAAACTGCAGATATCTGCATTAGAACTGCAAGCTGCCTCTGTCTGTCCTTCCCACCTGTTCCATGCTGCTGTCCAGGCCATCCCTCCATGGATGGGAAACAAGGCTGGTCTTCAGGGATGCTAAGCTTTCTAAGGACCTTCTGTACCTTGGGAAAGCCTTGATTCAGAGCCTCAGCTGAGTCTGTGCTTGGCACTGTGCACTGCAGCTGGGACCTGAGCAACCCAAAAGCTGGAGGGAGAGAACAGTGCTGGGCAGGGATGGCCAAGGGAGCTGGCTTTTCCTCAGCTCCTGTCCTTCCAAGCCCTACATTTACACGGCTCAATTTTGCCCTCTGACCAGCCTTTTTTTCAGTTTTAATGAGTTAGTTGTTACAGGTGTTGCTTGTATCTTTGGAAAACCATTTGTTATTGAGGCAAGATAGTGATTGAGGTAAATACATTTTTAATGCTCAGCAAACTTAGTGAGTCATTTAAACATTTAAATGCCAGACTGAGGCTAAAGAAGGCTCTTCAAATGATAGGTCCTTCATTCTTGGCTGACTAACTTTTTGAACATACAATCTTATCAATCATATTAACATAGATTTAATTTAGTTTCTGCTTCCACAAAGGACATAAGCATGTTCTGAGCCCAGCTCAGTTACTTGATTTTGGGCTGCTTCAAATACCAGCATAAACCTCAGAACACAGAGAATTGAATTTGGGGTCACACTTGAGCTTTAAATATGACTATATCAAGGTATTGAGAACTATTTTAGGAAAATGCTTAGGAAAAGGAATTCTTGGTTGGCCTCAAAGAAAGCAGAAATTTCTTACCTTTAGGATTTCTTGATGGTTTTCTGATGCATATAATCGGCCATCTCGAACAATGTCTTCTATTAGTTGTTGGTAATCCTCTAAAAAATAAAGATCAGGTGAGTTATTGTGACATCCTATGGGAAGGCAATAGTTAGACATGAGCTAGACCTCGTCTTGAAGACAGAGCTGAGAAATTTTTTATCCAGTTAATTATTCAGTGTCTCTCAGGTTGCTGTATTCTAATTTAATCACCTTAAAATTCTCTATTTCTTTATAACAGTGGTTTTGAATTATCCCTATAAATACTTACATCCTCAAAAACTACTCCCTCCAAATAATAATGCTGTATTATTATCTCCACTCTAGAGATGAAGAAACAGGAATACAAAATAACTTTTCAAACATTATTTATGTTATATGCATGTTATTTCAAAGTCTTTGCAACTAAAATTAAATGAGGCACATAAAGGTTTTCCTCATTCTTCTATCTCTGCAAGCAGTGTAAGAGAGATTCTAAGGGAAAATTTTCTGTAATTCAGCTATAACACAAAGATGAAATCAATTCCATTCTCACCATCGTAAGTCACATAGGGGACCTGAAATCCTTTGCCACTGTTTCCTTCATTTGACTTGAACTGAATCCAGAGTTTCCTTGATCTTGAGGTAAATGCAATAGGTCTCTCATAGGTCTGACATGTTTCATACGTAGTAATTGAAGTAGGAGAAGCTAGAAATAAAGTTAAATGATGTTCTTTATATAATAATTTTTGCACCCTTCCTCATCTAGGGGTCAGGCATGTTAAATTGACAAGAGACTTCTCAGCTGAAGTGTCCTGACAGCAGAAGCTTTTTTGTGACAGAACGGATGTTGTCCTAATTTGCCTATAAAGAGAAGTAGGTTTTTCCATAGAGGTATAATTTTTGATGTTTAAAACCACTGTCAATAATAATTTTTTTTACTACTCTAGCACTGTATACCAGAGTGCCCATATGCTTGTCCCAGACAGGTAAGAACAAGTGAGCTGCATGCCAGGCAGACATGGTAGCCAACCCCTCACATGGCCAGTTTGGGGAATTCATCTGATAGCAACAAACCACTTATAAACAGAAACACAATAAAACGAGAAAGTAATGTTTGGCATGGTAATTTTGAAGAAAAGACTGTCACACTTGGCAGAGTCAGTGATCCACAGAAGAGTTAACCTGGATGTGAGGAGGTGGTTGGTGACAGCCAGCACAGCTTCACTAAGGGCAAATCATGTCTGAAGTGCAACTTTACCCTGATGTGACTGGCTTTGGTCACTGTTGGAACCACAGTTTGTGGTCAGAAGCACAACTGATGTGTTTTGTTATAGTAAGTGTTCGCTTTTAAAACAGCTCATCTGCACAGGTATAATTTCCTTCCATCTATAGTGACCAGATGTCTTCCTGATTTACACAGATGTCAATACGGGCCCTCAGGGATAAAAAATTGTAAAAATTATTCTTAGCAAATAAAATACACCATTTTTGTGAGTAAATACACGGTTTTGAACAAAGGCTCCATATGAACAATTGACTTTCAGGTTTGGTGCTTCTTAGCAAAAAATATATAGCAAAAAATCACCAGAAGGATGCCCACATCGTCCACTGCAAAAGAGGAGTGCATTTCATTGGGATCTTAACTTTAGAAGTTGTTGAGTTAAATTCATAATCAAAGACACAATGCACCCCCTCCAATCCACAGAAAAGCAGGGTAACTTTGGATTTCTTGAGGCTGTCAGTTGTACCAACACACTGCCCAGATTTAGCAATAACTGCAGCATGTATATATATATATATATATATATATATATAAATATATATATATAAAAGATAAGTGGAAGCACAGTTTGTACAGAGTACAGAGATAGTTCTCCAAATATAATTTATCATTGTTAATTTCTAGAATGGCAGTGATTTATCCCATGTGGCAACTGGGCCAGACATAAGCCCATTAACTGCTTTGTGATTCAGACAATAAACTTGAACAATTAATATCACACCAATAACTGTTATTGGTGGTGTTCTAACTTGCTGTGCCACTTCATTCAAGAAACCTTTTAGAAACACTACACTGAAGATAGTCATCCCTTCAATAAGAACTATTCACTCAGGTTTGCAGGAAATATAACACATGTCTGGCAGCTTACCACTTTTTCTCATTACTAAAACATCGCCACATTCATCTTCAATTGGGAGAAATATCTCAGGTACTACGATGAGTATTCTTCTCTTTGGGGGTGGATTTATATTCCAAATGCATTCCACATTAGCTGGGTAGTCTCCAGGATAGTTGGGTGATTCAATGTAGCCAGTGTAGTCCCCCAGTTCTCCTCCACAGTGCTGGTCTGGGGAGAAATATAAATTAGTATTTTTGTTAGTTGATAAATTCATCTAAGGTGTTTTTCTGGATCTGCTATAAGCAAGTCTAAACTCCTCCTTGTGGCTTTAGAAATGCATACATTCTCCAGCTTTAAAGGAATATTTGATCCACGAGGTTGCTCCAGCTGATTGCAAAACCTTAATCTCTGGTGCATGAACTGATTCAATGCTTCATCCAGGCTGCTTTAACTTTGCTTGAGAAATGCAGGTAAATAAACATGATCCAGCTGTGGTTACCATCGATACCGTGCTGACATGCAGAAGATCTTCTGCTTTAACTTACTTAGTTTTTAATTGGCATTATTTGAATGAGAGTGCTGGTCCCAACAGCTGGCCTTACTTAAATACAGACCTCAAAAATTAGTTTTAATTACAAAAATCAGATTAATTACAGATTTCAAAAATCATGTTGAATTTGGCACAAGTTACTTAAGTTTGATCTCCCCAGGCCTACTCATGCACATAAAATTAGATATATGTTTAAATATTTTGCTTAATCCAACCCTCAAATATTATGCAAGGTCAGAAACTGGCTTGAAAACTGAGATGACCTAAGACAGCAGAGTAACAAGGGTGGTTTTATTTTACAGGAAAATCAGCAAACTTCTTCCAATTCCATACAAATATATAGTTTACTGAAATGATATTAGAAATTTTGAAGGGCTTATAAAACACATGGCACATAATCAGACAAAAAACTTACAGGAGATCTGCACATGAAGAGTTAGTTAGATGACATTGCTTAATTATTATAGGAACATTCTCTTAAATTAGCATGGTAGAGATGAAAAAAATGCTTGCCTAAAATAATCAGTCATTTACAAAGGATCAAATAAAACTGTACTGAAATCCTTGGGACATTTAAAATTTTTAAAATAGGAGGCTGAGTACTGCAAAAAAAGCCTCCAAGAAGATTTTACTATCATAAGCAAAGAGATACCTGGCAATTGCAGTGTGCATGACCATATCTTCTGACATTTTACAAATATTGTAAAATGGCAGTTACCCTGACAGAAGATATTCTGCTCTACAGAGACACAGAGAAATATGCATCACTGTTACACAACTTACAGGATCTGGGAAACTAAAGGCTCTGTAGTTTTAACTTGTAGCTGGAACTCTGTGATATCATATTAAATCTAAAAAACTCAGATACCTCAAGTGGTACTTCCCCAACTTTTTTCCCTCATTGTTTTCCCAACTTTTACTCTTCCCTCTGGCAGCAGATATTTGCTAACTAGGAAATACAAATCTGAAGTCCAGCCTGACAGATGCAACCTTTGAGCTACAGCTCAGATCCAAAGACATGCTCTATGTCACTGATATAAATGTGACTTACTTTTGCAATGTGTGACATTGGTAGAGCCATCAAAATCTGTACTGGTGTTGCCAGGGCAGGTGATGCAGTAGTTCTGACCAAACTCAGGCTGGTATGTTCCCACAGGGCACCGGATACATCTGTGTGTTGTGGAGTTATAGTAGTGTCCAGGAGAACAGTGAACTGCAAGGTAGGAGGTGTATTATTTTCAAAAAGTAGCAACCTCAAGTGCAGAGAGCTTTCCTCTGCCCTGGACATACCTGGTCTGCAACATTCTTACTAGGCCATAAAAAGCAGAAACGACACCAGCTCCCTGTATTTCCCAGTATAAAGAATCTTCCAACTAAAACCCAGAGCAAAACCCATATGAACTAGAAATGTGTGATATGTATCTCTCACTGTATTTAATATATTTGTAATAAATGGAAGTGGATGTAAATCCACCTCAACAAGAAAAATTACTTTCACAGTAGCAGGAGAGAGGTTTCCAATAGTGTCTGTTTGCCAGGGCCAGCATGTCATTTCAGTAACTAAACCAAAATGCATTTGGGCAGATTCCTTCTTCAGCATTGGCACTGGAAGTTGACATTATGGAATACAGAATATGTTGCACCCTTACAGCTTCTGCCTAGCCCATGAGTAATCCTTAACTTGGTATAACTTTTGTACTTTAGGGTTTAGTTTTTGTGATACAGTAAATAAAAATATACAAGACATGAAAGCTAAAGCATCATCTAATCCAAGTTTGTGTTACTTATTGCCAAACAATGGAGCTGATTCCCTTACCAATAGCAGTGCTGACTCTCTGCCTGCCTGTGGTAAATTCCAAAGAACCATAAATCCTGTTCAGCCTGCACAACCCCAGGAGACCATTCCCAGTTTACAGATTTCTTGACCATTTCACTTAATCACATGGCCATGCAGCAACAATGTTTGTTTTGGAGCCTTCAAGAGTCCTTGGCACTGATGATAATAAACCAAAGGCCCAGAAGTAGGAAGATGAATTGTGGAAGGATTTTGAATTCACCTTTGGTTTCACAGTCTTGAAAGGAAACAGCACCTTCGTATTTGGTCACAAGCCCACCGCCACAGGGAAAGCAGAGGGTCCTTCCTGGTTCAGGCTGATACATACCAAGAGGACAGACTGTACAAGGTTTAAAACCATCTGAAGAGTAGTGCCCAGGAGAACACTGCCCTAGAAATTGAAAATTATCATCTATATTAGTGTGTTGACTTTTCTGAAGGAAGTATAAAACCCATAGTTAGCAAGGCTTTCTTTCACTTAATCATGTGACATCAAGACAGCTGCAGATCAAATTCTAATCTTACCTGCATATTTTGTATTGTTCCTGTATCTTCTTCCTAAAACCACCACCAGTAAATAGAACCAGTTTCTTAATACGCTTTTTGGCAACTATGATTCTGGATTTTGGATTTTCTTTATTTAGAAAGGGGTCTACTAAGATTTCATTAGAATATTTTGTACTTTCACCAAGTCCTTCATCTCAGCATTTCAAAAGCACTTTATAGGAAGAAATGGAACTGAATCATGCCTATGAAGCAAGTTTTTGTACCTCCAAGTTAGCGATGGGGACAGTGGATCATGGGGTTTACCATATGGGATGGTAGCAGTCCAGCACCTTGTCTATGAGAATACCTAACACAAGCAGCTTTTCACATAGTTGTGAAAATTAGTGCTTGTCAGGTGCTCCTCTGTCAGGAAACAGAGATTTGTGTAAAGCAAATTGCTTTGTGAATCAATCTACTGACAGAAGTTTCCAAACTCGCTCTCCAGGCAGTTTCTGATAGGCATTTGTTTGGCTTGGTTCTTGCTAGCTTGAGTACTTTCCTCTGTGAACCTGAGAACCAGGATGTCAAGTTTTTCAAGACTGTGGCATGAATGTGTATCTCCACCCCACTCCAGACTGGGACACCAGCACTGTGAGATGCTACATATTCCCTGAGGTTGCCTAACCCCTACACTTTATAATTTAGCTTCCCTGAGAACTGAACAGCAGACAGAAACAACTGCCTCGAAAATAAGAAAGTTTTGAGAGCTCTAGGTATTGTTGCAGTCTCATAACAACCCTGATACTTGCTGGGAAATGTTTGGGGCATTCAGTATTTTGGGTGTTTGGCATGAGTGAGGAACTTTGTATTTAGGATGAACTAGAGCTCCTGAGTGAAAGCAAAGCTGTCTCCACAAAAGCCAAAGTCCTATGGACACCTGTGGGGTCAGGACCTCCAGGATCTCCTTGTGCTCCCATCCCAGCTGGCTGGAATATGACTGTACAAACTGGCTGTTGTGACACAGACCTCAGAGAAATATTATGATGTTACTAATTTGAGGACAATTTTGCTCTTGTTAACTGGCCTGATCCAACTGGTTACTGGAACCCAGACTGAAATGTGTTTCCTGGTAGGATTTGTGACCCTTGTGGGGACCCATGCTGGAGCAGGCTGTGCCTGAAGGACTGACCCTCTGGAAAAGTGACTTATATTGGAGAACTCTTGCCCATGAGATGGAGTCACATTGGGAAGTTAATGAAATCTCCTGTGGGAGGGACCCCATGCTGGAGGAGCAGCAGGAACATCATCAGTGTGATGAACTGACCATAATCCCCATTCCCATCTCCCAGCACTGCTGGGTGAGAGGAGGTAAAGCTGGGAAGGAGGGAGGGGTGTGGAAGAGGTGTTTTTAGGAGATATTTCTCCTTGTCCTGCTCTGATTTTGATTAGTAATGGATTCACTGAATTTTCCCAATTCGAGTCTGTTTGATATTTGGTGAGGGGTCTCTACCTGCCCTTAAGTCATGAACATTAATCCCATCTCTCCCCTCTCCAGCTGAGGAAGGCAGTGAGAGATCAGCTTTGGTAGGAGCCTGGTGTCCAGGCAGGGGCAACCCACTGCAGCACGGAATTCACTTGCAGCTACAAGTGATTTCTGCACAACAGGCACGTAAAATCTATGACATGTGGACTGCACATTCCTCACATTTAGAAGTGAGGATTTCAGTGAAAGTTTATGGGTTACTGCACAGGCATTTCTGCTCTGGAAGACAGGATGCAAAAATACTAAAGATTACTGGCAGTGAGTACAGACAGTACAGAGTTTCTAACAAAGCCACATGTGCTGACACAAATTTTGATAAAGTCTTTGACAGGGAAATTCATGAAGTACAAAGTATATTCTCTCTTGCCACTTCCAGAGGAAAAGGTGAGAGCTGAGCAGAAAAACAGACTGTTTTCATCTGACAATAACCATTGTGAGATAAATCCACTCTGCAAAAATAATCAAAAGGAGTTTTTTTTGTTGTTGTACAGAACAATAATTCCAATGTAAGCCTTGAAACAAAAGTCTTTTTCTTCTAGTTGTTTTGCTGCTTTTGTCAGTATGCCATAGACAATCTTAATAAACTTGGACTGCATTTTGATATGCTTTTCTTGTGTTATGGATAAATACAAATCAGCATAGCAAAAATGCACTGGTGTTTCAAATTTTTTGCCTGATAGTTCCTTCCTACAGCAAATCAGCCAAATCTGTCATGTGTTTGGACTGGTGACACTGCAGTTATTTTTTATTCAGTAGATGGCAAAAAGTAGCAGTTTCTCAAGTGGTATTTGCCATGTGTTCTCTTCAGATATCCTTGAAGAACTTGGTAATGTAAATTACATGGATGAGTTTTCAAGTTAGAACTTGTGTAGCAGATAAGACAGATTTATTTCAAAGTCACATACTGTATCTGCTATAAACTAGATTTTGATAGTCTTTAATGAAATGAGGTAAAGAAAATAAACAGCTGTATCTTAAAAACAGACTGATCAAGTTACAGTAGAAGCACCAGGTATTATCATCATGAAGTTGAATCACAGATGCTATATCACAAAGTTACAATGCATTCAAGCAGCACTAAAAATTGCGATCATTAGTTCTGAGTCTGGGTTACAGATCCCTACAGGATAACTATCTCAAATTGATAATTGCTGCTAATTAGAGCAAGTAAGCTGTATCTCATGCAAAACACTAAATGAGCAGGTTCATTATTAGACTCACCAATACCAGTTCAAAGCAATCCATCCCTTTGACTCACAATATACTGACGAGTCCTAACAAGTCAAGGCACTTCCATACCTGAGGTGAAGCACAAAGTGCTTTGTTTGGCTTGCTCATTTCCATCCCATAACTCACACTGCTGCAGCAGATCCCATCGTCTTGTCAGCAGTGGGAGTAGATGGCCCGAGCCAAACCATCCATTGCTTTTAAGTGCACAGAGACTTCTTCTATTACCTTTACAAGCCAGAACTGTGGCAGGGTCTCTCCTCTTTCAGCCTCCCTGCCTCACAGGGTGGGTGTGGCAACACCTAAAGCTTTTATGATCGAGTTAAACTTGCCTCCACATTCCGAGACGTTGCGGGCGCCTGCTACTCCCTGGCCATCGTTGCTGGGGCAAGGCTCACAGGTGAGCTGGCCTTCTGTGTCCTGGTAGGTTCCTGGCGAGCATGGGACGCACTGCTTGCGTTCTCCGCTATAGAAGGTGCCTGTGCTGCAGGTAACTGAGGAAACAAGGGGGGCCTACGTAAGGACGTTCATTTTGATCACAGTATTCACCCTAATATTGAACATTTAGAGAAGGTGGATGTCTTTGGCCCCAGGATTATGATGGCACATGTTTTGCATTTGTTAGTCCAGGATCCTGATGTGAACAGACCCATCTCCACTGGGATTTATGTCAATTTTATCAGGGTGAGGTCCTGCTTCTAATGTTTAAACTATTAAATGGCTTTGTAGTGCACTCAGGTGTTTATCACACACGTGTGTTAATAAAACTGGGTGCAGTCTTGAAACGGTATCTTGCAGTTTATTAAAGCAGTTCTGCACAAAGTGTGGGAAGTGTGAGCTTTTAGTTTATACCAGCTGCAGTTGCAACTTGGTTTTATGGCAGATGACAACAAAAAGTCTGTCTCGTGAGATCAGTTCTAGAGATTTCTCCATGGGCAATGTGTTCCCTGCAATAATTTCTGTCTCTTGCCACTCAAATACCCTAACTGTACAGCATCCTAAATACAGGTATGAACACACGCATTTTTCTGGCTTCAACGGGACACGCAATTGCATTTCACATTTTTGTCTGCTGGGTAGGGGTGGTTAAAATGTCTAGATAATGTCCAGTTTCTAGATACTGATAGCAACAACCTTTCAAATACAGTTTCTGTATCACTCCTCCCATATGATGACAACTACCTCTGAACCCACTCACTGGAAGTACCTATCAGATGGGGCCTCTTTTGGCTTGTAAATTGCTTGGTATCTCAAAAGCTGGAAAAATAGGTATGCTGATTTTGAAAAGATATCTGTAGGTGATTAGAAAGCTTGCAGTGCTGAGAACTGCCATTAATAAATTTGCATTAGCACACTGTCCCCAGCAAAGCACTAGAGCCTGATAACATGGGAAAAGGCTTAAAGGAATTAGGTATTTTGCATGAAATAGATTTCTGTACTTTTTTTTTTAACTGGACCTCTTGAGCATTAAATATAACATATCCATGGATCATGGATTGTTTGATGGTGAGGAGAGTGACACTGGTGATATAAAAGTAAATACACAGCAACTAGACAAACATCATATTGTTTTACCAAATTGTAAATATATATAAATGTAAATAAATGTAAAATATATGTAAATATATTTTTATAAGATGGGAGCAACTGGGAACTAACTGCCAACACTGTCTTGTGGCAGGTTTTGATATCTATCACCTGACAGCATGGGAATGTATCCATATTTACACTTCAGTTTTCCTACAACCATCTAATGAATTCCCTTCAGAGTCTTATGAACCATCCATAGTCCATGCATATATGCTGAGTAATACTGATCATTAAATTCTAAATCATTATCTCAGAGATTTCCTCCCAGGTTCACCATGGAAAAGGTAATTTCAGACTGCTTGATTTGGGGGATATGACTGAATATTCGAGCTCTTTGGACTTACCACATTTTCCATCCTGCAGTACTTGCCCTGTACTGCATGCTTCATGCCCTTCAGTAGCTTTAGCTGGCTTCTGAGCCACTTCATATTCTGTCCCAGAAAACTGAATGTAAAATTGCTGTTTATTAATAGATTTCCTCAATGTTTTGATTGCAGTTTGCAGCTTCTGCTCCATCCTTTTCCGAACACAGTCAGTGTTACAGGTGTCTAGATGGGAAATGATAACAAAACTAGAAGGAATTGAGATTCATGTTTAAAAGAGGTGCTTAACAAAAAGTTTAGCCTGCATTGCACTATGACACCTCTGTTTGTTTCACTGTCTTGTCCATATAAATTGAAGCAGTGGCTCACTGTATTCAATATCAGCCCTTTCAAAGGGACAGGGCAGTATCCTGAGGTCCACGGAGCAGTTCCATGGCCTGCAATTGCACGCTGAACACTCCAGAAAGCATCAATCCCAATGCGCTCTCCATCCAGGAGTGTGTTCAGTCTGCCACCATTAATGCTCCTAGATTTTCTCTGCCCATGCTTTTCTCAGTTGATTAGGAACTCCTGCCACTTCCCTGACCAAAACACCTTTGTGTTAGTGACAAAAAGAAAGGTGTTTTCAGGCACAACTGCTGTTTGAATCACTTGGCTAATGAGGTGCCCCTCAAGGTTAAGAAATCTGCCTTTGAGGACTGACATCTTTATAGGATTCAGTCCACATTTTCTTTGGCTGGAATTTATAACATAATATTCCATCTCATTTATAACTTGAGGCAATTAGTTTTATTCCAAAGTTTGGTAAGAAAACTTGAATTTTTCAACTATGTGATAAAACTCTCTGCTTTGCAGAGTAAATATTCAGCAACTTACATTTTGGAGGTTATTTTTATCATCATTTTTGCAGAACTTCTACCTAATCTTTATGTTCCCTGTACATCGATTAACACTTCTGCTGTTTAAAGAAATCACACTGGATTAAAGCACATGTCTTAACTCAAGGCCTTGAAGGAATTTTGATGCAGGTGCAGTTTTTGTTCCTTTGGCTTAATTTCATCCCTGGCTCTTTTCAATTAAAGCTCTGAAACTTTGAGTTTGGAGAGGTTGTTGAACAAGGTGTTGTGCTAAAAGGTGTTCATGGCAGCTTGATGAAATAACATCAAAGAGATTTTACTAACACCCTGAGGAACTAAATTCTGATTTCTCTCCACAGACCAATCTTTCACAAACCTGAGACTTCTTCAGACTTGATCTCCACTTCAAACTCTGCAGTGATATGGGACACTTCTTTTGATGGCGACTTGCGGCCTCGGCGTTTTTTCTTGGAGGAATCACACTTGAGGTTCACAAAGGTCACCTGGCAGTTGTCTGTACAGGGGAACTGACCTCCTTTGCGTGAGAGAAGAAACACGGGGAAGAAATCAAGTCGCAAAGTAGCACTTGACAGGCTAACAAGTGATATCTCACTGGGTTATGATGAAGGCAGTGACAGGCTTCATAACCTTTCCTGTGTGTTGTGAGACACCTCCTTCTCCGGGCAGTGCTGGGATTGCTCATTTTGCTATGAATGCAGAAGGCAAAAGCACAGCCTGGTGATGCTCAGCTGCACAGGGGTGCCTCCAATGCCTAAAACTGCCCAGCCCTTTTCTGCATAAGGATTAGAAAGATCTTTACAGAAATTATTTTAAATCAGCAAATACTATAAACTATATTTGATGGCTGAACAAAGCAAGAGAGTCAATTTCATAAATCTATGAGAATGTCAGGCCTGGGACTCTAAAAACTATCAGTGGGTATTCCATCTCTTTCAGAAGTGACAATCATCAGATAGCAAAGGCTTTAAAAGGCTTTGATTGTGAGGTTATGAAAATGTATTGGAAGGTTTTATCTGAGCAGGAATCGTAGTTTGCCACAGGTGATGAACCTTCCAGGTCAGGGAAGACAGAGAAGTTTGTAGCACTCAAGCCACCAGAAGGATTTAATTCCAAGGGTGTGGTTACACTATGTAATCTTATTGTTAGACCCAGAAGTTCAGATGACATAACAAAGACAAAGCAAAGCAAGCAAAGGACAAGGAAATGCATCCAAGAAACACATTCCCATAGTGATTGTATGGACCAAAAAAATTTGACTTCTATGACTTTAAAAACGAGTCTGATAATCACATCTTATTCACAGGGTAAGCATCTTGATGACTATGACTTAAGTCAATACTTGTAAAATGAGAGATACAAAAGTGTAGATTGTGGGCTAAAGATGAAATATGAGTCTAAATTTTAAAAAGAAAATCTTTAAACTATTCACTTTTTTTAAAAAAAAGCTATTTTTACTCTTCTTTGTTCAGGGCTCAAGTAAGATTTCTCACTCGCTAGTGAAAGTGGTAGTAAGACAAATTCATAACAGAATGCATCACCAGTAGATGTTTGGTGTAAGCTGCTAAGTTGTTTTAAGTAGCAATTTAATTTTTTAATACCACATTTTTGTTAATGACATCTAAATCTTATCAGTATTTTTTCTAACATCATAACTAATCACTCTTTCATAACAAAAGATCTAAGGCTGTGTAACATCAAATTTGCATAATAACCTTCCTTCTTAGGGGTTTTCTTTGGTGCTACAATACTAATCCAGCATAAACCTAACAAATAATAGCTTTTCTTTTCTTTTAAAAGCCTCATTTGGAAAACCAAACCAAACCAAACTGAAATGGTTTCACATAACTTTGCATTAGTCACAGCTTTTTGTCTCAGGCTATTTGTGCCATTATCAAGGCCGGAAAATGACCAGCTTCATTCCCAACCATGTACTTTTGAACAAAGATTTTTCAAAGCAACTGAGATTTTCAGCACCCAAGATCCAAACCCAACGCACTGTTCAGCCACAGTGGGAACCTTGGCCTTAACTTAAATTCAGACCAAATATGTAAACCATTGATTTTTTCCCTGTCTGCAGCATGAAAACAAAGCATGCAAATGAATAAGAAAACAAACAAACAAACAAACAAATAAAAGTGCTGATTACATGCTGGAAGAAATCACCTACCTGAAACAGCCTGCTTCCCAGAATCTTTTGTTTCTTCTTTGCTGCGAGGCCGTAAATGGCATTTTGCATCTTTGATTTTAAAACGAGCTTTCTGCTTGATTGGAGGGGCTAGGGAATCTGTTGATGTAAAGTAAAAAAGCTACCATTGGGACAGAAATGAAACGAGATCTGGAACTTATTTTTAAAAATAGTCTCAAAAGCTTTCTTGTGACTTAGAAAGAGGCAGCTCAAGAATTACACAGCTTGTACAAGGGGGTCCATTTCCACAAGTTCAATTTTTAAGCGAGTACCTACCCTTGGGCCCAACCAGGTCAATGAATGTGCTAGTACCATGCTTGCTCTGCACATCTTCTCAGATTTTGGGTGAATTTGTCTTTTACTATGAGAAGGATTAATTCCTACCTTTATTTTTTTCTGGGCTCTCTGTCTGTGAATTCCCATGTTACTTGTAGCTCTGCTCCTTCTAGTGCCAGTAAGGTTAATTTAGTGGAGCTATGTTGTTGGCAATTGAAAACCATCCAGAGGAGCTGCCTCTATTGCAGTCTGTGGCTGCAAGCTTTATCCCTCAGTTTTAAACCCAAGGCAGTTTTCACAGTCTTGTTTTAAAGGCTGCTATGCAGTCATGCAATGTAGAAAATGGAGCTGCTGGCTGATTTCCTCAAGAAGTCCCTGGAGTAAAAGACTGGCCTGGCTGTCACCTGCCAGCTGCTTTGAGATGCCTGGCCCTGCAGAAGGTGGAGGGCGGTCCCAGGTGATGCCACAGTGTGGGTCCCTCTTTCCTTGGTAGGGCTTTGCTGAGGCAGGACTTCAGAGGTGGCCTGATCCTGTGCCACAAGCAGGCACATCTGCTGCCAGGCTGTGTCACTCCACAGCACTGTACCTCCCAGCATAGCCCACATATATAAGAAATATGTGGAGAACTGGAAAATGGGAGAGAAGTACTGCAGGTATGAGTAAAGTGGGCTGACTCTTCCTACTGCTGGATGTTGTTTCAGCTGTTTCTAATTTTGCCAGGCTTCAAATTTTTGTGGGTATTTCTTTCTGTTTTTTTTGCTATCAGCTTTCATAAACATTTGAAATGTCTCTGCAGAAACAGTCCAGCTATTTTTGAGAAAAAGATGAATGAATTGCAGTATTTTCTCGCAGAAGTCTCATAACCTCTTTATAGGGGGATAACCTTTTACCCTTGCAGTAGGAGAGGCTATGCTCCTGTGGAAGGGCTTTGCAGGGGAGGGCTGGAACCCTTGTGCTACTGCTGGGTCCCTCTGGCTCACTCCCTAGCCTGGGAAAAAGTTCCATTTTGATATTCTCACTATTGCCTTGCTAGACTATGGAAAGCAAATAATTCTAAATATTAGTCCTTATTTAACATGTCTCAAACCTGCAGCACTTCCACACTGACCCACCAGAAGAATGCTGCAGCTCCATACACCCCACCCTCAAGGAGAGGCTGCAGAAAAGGAGTGTGTGCATAAGGGAACATTGGCTACCTTTGATGCCTCAAGATTTTTGCTTTTTATAAATTTTCAATATATTTGTAGCTTTGTAGACCGTTGATACATGGCTATATAACTCCTGGTATTTTTCCTACCTTTTCTCATAGATTTTAGAATAATAAGCTAACCCTACTAATACATATTTGGAATTCTGTTTAGCCTTATTCTCAAGAAGAGAATTCCTGACAAGGACATCTTCTTTTCTACCAGAACTTAAGAGACATAACAAGAGAAGAGAGCAAAGAAGCCCCAAGGGGGCTGACCCACAGGTGGGTTACTGGGGTAACTGATTTCCTATTGGATATCCCAGCCAGATATTCTAATTAATTAACCTTACAGAATTACAGAAGTCCCGTACCACGTGTGCATGGAGCCATATTTTGTGCACCTGAAAGCTTTCACTGAAGAATTACTGTTTTATCTTCCCCAAGAATTACTTCTTTATCTTACACTGCTTCAACTCTGTGGCAAGGTTTTTCCTTCTGTTGTTAGGCAACACCTTAACCCTTGCCTTACCTAGGAACGAGCCTGATGTCCTGCAATCCCCGAGGTCCATGCCCTCCCTCTGGGGCCCAGGACAGAGGAGCAAGCAGGGCAGACCCACCTGAGCAGCTGGGCAGGGTGGAGTTGCGCCTGGGCTGTGCCTTGCCGTGCTGCATGGGGACGCCGCAGCTCAGCGTGTAGCTGTTCTCTGAGTCTGGGGGAACAGAACACAGTCAGCACATGGGCAACAGCTTCACCAAACTCGAGGCTTCAGCTTCTCAGAGCTGCTAAACAATGAGATATTTTAAGTGCTGAACTTGGATTTTAAGTGGCTGAAATACTTTGCCAAAGAGCTTCAACACTTCACAGTGTTGATGGCAAGGTTTCTTTCTTCCAGCACTGGAATGATACATTTCATAAGTGATTTGGCACAAGGTTAGGTGTGCACAAGTAAAAAATATTTTGTGTTTGTCCATGGCAAAGTCCTTCTGCTTCCCTGTAATTTAGAAAATAAACCATGTATTTTAATAACAATTTTAGCTTCAGGCTTCAACAGAACTTATTGGCAGAAACAGAAATGGCATGCTTAGAACCATAACAGTGTTTACATATTACAGAGATAAAACTCTGTCTTGGTGCTTACAATTAGAGAAATGCACAGTTCCACTAATGTCACCTAAACTGGAAATAAAATGTGAATAAAATGTTAGCTTGACTGCATATAATACCAAGGCTAAACGTGAAAAGTAGACACCCAAAAATAATCCTGTGCCAGAAGATCTATGAAAAAGCAGTAGCAATCCCCTCCTTCTTCCCTGCAAAACTGTGATGATGAAAACTACCAGCAGCAAATGGTAAAAAAAAAAAAAAGGGGAGGGGAACAAAATGCCCAATTTTTTATAAATAATACTCAGCTGGACTGAGAGACGCATCCATGTTAACCAGGATGGTGAAGAAAAAAATTGTTAAATATTGAATTGATGTGGCAAAAGGGAAGGCAAAAATGAACAGTTGATTTCAGTGAATTCCTGTTTTTTTTTAATACAAGCTTTTTGCTAGACTTTTCCCACCCTCTCAACTGATGTCTCAAATTAAACAATGAAGGACCAAACTTCTCATGTGGAGTTGACAATCAGCTCTTCTTGATCTAATTTATAATGAGGTTTTGCTCATTTACTGTTGGCAATAACAAAAAATGAATGCAAGAATCATGAATGCATAAAGAGAGAAAAGTCAACAAGTCACATCCTAGATGAAGAGGACAAATAATTTGCACAAACCTGGAATAAAAAGAGTATTGGATGGGCATGACAGGAAGCAGCTCTCTATTCCTCCTGTCTTACTGCATACTAGCTGAGCCTTGGGAGCTGGTTTGGCATTTGGGAGACATTTCACCATCTCTGAGGAGAAAAAAAAAAGAAATGTAAAACAATTGGACACTGCCCAACCCAGCACATTGTGTGCACACTTGGAAACAATGGTGAGAAAAGGCAGGAAGTGGCAAAAACCATAATGACAGATACAACTGTTTCTGAAATAAGCATGTATCTCATAAGGGAGAGCATTTGGATTGGGATGTTGAGCTCATACTTGAAAATGAAATTCCCTTCACAGTTTTACACCTAAACTCTACATCAGCCTTTCTCTCCTATCCTCCACGTTGGGATCTTTGTGCTCTATGAGCACAATTCTGTGTGCTCATCTTGATCTCAGAAGCAATAGGTAACACTAGTCACCGGAGAGGTCCTTTCTCTGATTTGGAGGCACAGCTCTCTGATTTATCAGACCAACTACACACTGTGCACAGTGGTCTGTTTACTTAGATGACCACTAAAATTATATTTTTTAATTCTGTAACTCCCACTGACTTTTTAACTTTAGCTCCATGCTCTAGCTTCTGGAGCTAGAGAACTTCCCAGCCAGGCAGAGGTGAGGCAGCAGATGCTAGGATGGAGATGGATAGTCCTGCTGGCCCTTTCAGACACTGCTGAAATGCCCCAAAAAATGCTAGAAGGAACCTTGTGCCACACACAGAGATCACAGAGCCATTTCTCATCAGTGCCTACAGCAGGAGGCACACTGCAGCTCATGTGAAGGAAAAATCCAGCTTCTCCTCTTGGCTTCATGGCAGGATAAAGACAGAGCACCCTGCAGATCTCACAAGTGACTCTTCACACTTGGGTAAGGCAGTATTTGTGTTTCAGCTGAAGACACAGGAAGTTATTAATTATTGCAGCAGTCTCTGTGTTTCACCTTGAGAAGATGGAATGACACCGATAACCATAAATCTCCATTTATTTTAATTTGCCACTCCTCTGGATTGATGCGTTACTTAAGTACATCTTTTCCCTCACAAATGACAAGGCTCATTCTTGGCTGCAGCTGGCACATGCCATCACTCCCTACAGGGAGGAAGCCTCACTGATTCCCTCCTTTCCCCAGAGGGTTCCCCTCTTCACTGTCTGCTGACCAAGTGCAGCTGGGCACCTTTTCAAGCAGCTCCTTAAATCTCAGCCAGGAGGCTGTAGGGCAGTTCTTACTTCAGCCCCATAGAAATGCTGTTTCAGGTACATCATTTTTCTCCAACTGTTTCTTTCTACTTCTTCCAAATCTGCTCACCTTACAAGACAGGTTTGGCTGACATTTGTTTTTCTCACTGCTGATTGTAGTACTGTAAATGTCTTTTTTCCTACTGTCAGCTTGCCAGCAGACCACACTGAGGTAGGGGTTGCTTCTGACACCAGAGCTCTAGCAGCTAGACTGTTTTGGGTCTACCAGGGCTTGGCAAAAGCCCAGGAAAGCCATCACGAAGCCAAGCAGTTCCAGAGCAGTAGCTGGAATGAGTGTTGCATGATTTGGCTTGAATGCAGAGGAAGATTTCCAGCAGCCTCCAGCTGGTTTGTATTCCTGGCCTCACTGGTCATTGAATATAAATATATACAAGTCCCATAAACATGCCTGATGTTCACATCTCAGATATGGGAATAATCATCCTTCACTTATCTCCCTCCTAAGTCTTCTATGTTGCTCTGGTGATTAAGGAAACTATTTCCTTGGACTGAGGAGGCAACAAAACACAAAGTGCCACTGCTGAGCAAAAGAGCGTTTTGTTACTGTTTTGTTACTGCAAATGTCTCCAAATCACGTGGTATTCAGGATCACTAAATATAATTCTTCCACTTTTTATTGTGCTTTTGTAACAATTTAGAATATAGTTTCCTCTCAAAAATGCTGGTAATAAAGGCAGGTGATCAGCAGGGAGATGATGCTCATTTTAAGCCTCACTGAAGTCACCAGCTACTAGAGTGTGTATCAATAGACAAGGGTGTTCTATTTCCTTCTTCCAGCTGAGCGTTATAAATAATAAGGAAAAATTTACAAGCAGGAGAATATTTTCAATAGAGCAACATTCTCAGTAGGCTGAGAGGGAATATAGCACAAGTAGTCTAACTTCATAGCAGATCTCCAAAAATTTTAACCCCAGCTGCTAACTTACGAAATCCTTTCCAGAGGAATAACTGGTATATGGCAAGGGAGACCTAGTGGATAACTAAAAACCACAGTGAGCTATTTCTTGTTGTCACAATGCTTAGTTCTCTACATAGCAGGGAAGGTAATGGCCAGGTAAGCAGGAAAGTGAAGCACTTAATTGTGCTTAGGAAGAACATAGAGGCAAAGGCTGGAATTCAGCTTGAGGCTCTCACCCCCCACCCCACCTTGGTTATAAAGTGCTTTCTGTACTGCTGTACCCATGTAAAAAAATGCCACAATTGCATGATCACACGAGACCAGTGCAGTACTCTTTGCTGCAGATTAAGCAGTGCTTTCTCTCAGTATGTGCAGAGATTCCCTGAAGGGAGATCCCCCTTTTTCTTGTTCTGTCTTGCTCCCAATTAGGTATTAGGTATCATCCCCAAATGTGCCTATGAGAAGTTATTTGTGTCTAAAAAATGTGGCCATGAAAAACCCCAGGTATGCCATTTCATTAAAAAAAACCAAAACAACCCAGAAATAAAATCTCACAGAAACTACTTTGGCTGTAGCCATGATCAAGATTTGCTGTGCTTCACATAAGACTCCAGAAAAATAAGTTATCTCTTTAAAGGATACAGAAATTCAGGTCTGCCACAAAGTGGCACTAGCAGCAAGTACCAAATTTTTCTGGTCTCAGGATTTGTGTTCATTTTGATTAATACTTTTGACACAGCTAGTGTCAGTACTTTATATGAGGCAGGACTTCTTCAGAGACTGAAAAATGGGTGTGGTTCTGTGAATGTAGGTATTATATCCTACCATGTCCTACTGGTAAACAGTTAAATATTTTGAATATACTAAATTACTGTTAGAGGTAAATAGAGTTATAGCGGACATTACAGAGATGGGAAGAGGGCAAATTAAGGACAAAAGTATAAAATACCGATGATGATGATAATGATGGTGATGATGATGATGATAATAATAATAATAAACAACAACTTAGATTTCTGTTAAAGGATTCATTAACTTCAAAAAACCATTCCCCACAAATAAAATCTAAGATATTGCTCATTTGCTAATCGACCTAGAATTGTATCCTAGCCCATGGAGTTTCACAGGATCAGGTGTATCTGAGTTTAATAAATGAATTTGGGGATCTAGACTGTGAAAATGCAGCCTCTCTAAAACAAAACCATGGGCTTTTGCACCCTCCTGGAGAACACATTCACCACAGTCACCTCTGAGTCACACTTCCACACTTACCAACACAGTCCTTTTTATTCCAGTGCAGTTTCTTTCCAGGTGGGCAGACACACTCATAGCTTCCCATGGTATTAAGACACCCAAAGTCACAGCTACCATTGCTGATGCTGCATTCATCAATATCTGAAAACATATTTAAAGTTGTGAAGAGTCTTAACTATGTGTATACACATATACTGTACATTAGGACATGGCTTGCATAAGGAAACCTATTTCTACTGCATCTTTCACATTGGAGCCCATATAAACATGTATAAAGACAGACAGTGCCAAACAACTGTAGTGCATATTGCGTGTATTTGTCCTTAAACTGTACAGCTCCTATTCTCCCAAGGATTTATGCATTTGATACAGTTTACTTGCCAGAACCAATTACACTGAAATTCCTGGATACAAAACATGCTCAAAAGTGTCTGCAGCATCTGGACAATAATGGACAATACAGAAAAATGGCATAAACCTCTGTGGGACTACATCACTTCAGCAAAACAAGGAGGTAAATTCTCCACAGCGATTCCCAGAGTTTCTTTTAGAAGTTCAGGTGAAGAAGGAAATTATGCTTTCGAAAGAAACTAAGCAGTTAAAGGGTAGTTTAGACTTCCACTACTCAAACAAAAATAAAAGGTAAAGCTTGCTTACTTTTGATACATTAGAAAAGTATTTAGCCAGTATGAAGTGTATCTTTTTTAGTCCATGCATTCAGCATTCATTTACTTGTGCCAACAAGGTCAATCTCTCATCTCCTCTCTTTCCACCACCAGAAAGAACATTTATTTATTTAATGAGCTGAAATGACACCAAATCAACAGGAGACACACAGAATTCCTGATGCTCTGGCACACTGGCAGACCTCAAAATTAAGCATGCAAGGACTAAAACTAATGACGGCCTAAGTGGTAAAACTTGGGACCTGGACAAGTCTGGATTCAGAGTTGTGATTTTGCATCTGGTCATAATGGAAAAAGTAGGAGGTTTGAATCCAGTTATGTTTTTGCTCAAAGTTCAGCACTGAGTATTTCCAGTGAGAGTTTTGGTCCTTCTTCAGTCTTACTGAAAAGACTGAAAATGAACTGAGGCTGAAGGTTATTTAAAGACTTAGGGAGAACCCCAAACTTGGAGGCTTTCCCTAAATTAGTGTATTAAGTAATTAAGGAATTAACAGTGAAACTGAAGATCAGTCTCTCTACCTCATATAACACAGGTCCCAAAAACTTTCAGACTCTGAATTTGCTTTCACAACTGCTTTCAAGTGGGGTCTGTTCCCAAACTGCTTCCTTAGATGGACTCTTATTTCTCTTCCTGTCTGCCCGTACTCTTATCAGGAATTCGTGTGATACTTCTCCACAAAAGAGAGACCAGCATACACCTCCTACATCCTTCTCCCAAAAAAGAAGCCAAACAGAGACACCATTAGCAGTGTCTCATGTTGACATTACAAAATCAGGTGAACGCAGCCCTCAGAAGTGAGGGGCCAGCCTTTGTTTCTGCTACATTAGCTGAACCTCTAATTTGGTCACTCTGGTAATGCTGCACTTCAAAAATATCCCTCTCCTACATAATGAAACATTACAGCACCAGTTCTTTCCAGTCATGCCAAAAAGGTTGAAAGCAGGTCCCCAGAAGATGGGAGGAAGATCCACCACAGCCTTCTGTTATGCATTTCAGAGGCAGTTTATGCCACAGACTGCTAGGACAAATGCCATCAGAGCCAAAATATGCAAGCTTTGCAAAACTGACTTCTTTCTCCTATTCTCTTTGTTGCCAATCATATTATGCCTCCCTGCAGTAGTGAGTAACCTCAGTTCTGTGGAAGTTCTGATCAAAAAATGGTGGGACATTGGTTTTCATTGGTGTTTTTCTCTTGGGAATGCTTCAGCATATTTGAGATACTGAAATTTTAGTTGCACCCAGCTCATGATATTTTAAGTGTATTTTAACGTTATGTCTTTATCATCTTGAGTTATAAAACCTTAATCTAAAAGAATGAATGGCTCTCTCTGTAAACAGTTCCCAAAGCAAACAAACACACATGTAAGCAAAACTCAGTTTCCAAACCTCCACAGTGTGTCAGTCCATACAAGGTGTAGCCTTTGTGGCAGAGACACTCAAAGCTTCCAGGGTAGTTGATACAGGTGTGGTCACAGGTCCGTTCAAAGGAGCACTCATCTATATCTGAATGAATAGAAAAAGCATTAAGAAATCAGATTTAATCAGGTTACACTGAATTACTGGATTTTCTCACAGGGTTGCAGTGCCTTGTTACTGATAAAATATCCTTTACCATCCCATGTAAAATCTGAATAAAATATCATTCTCATTCCTCTAGTGCCTTGCAAAGAAAATACTCACAGGTACATGGAGAAGAACAAGAAGAGATAATTTGGTAAAACCAGATGAAGATTGTATTATGTACATTCCCCATTAGATGGCAACCTTTAACTTCTGATCATACTGACCCAGGAGGGCTGGGCAAGTATGGAGCTTTTGGGAAAGTTAGTGGCACAATGGAAAAAAGGTTTAGGTTGAATCAAGCAATTCCCTCTTTCACTGACCAATATGCTGACATCCTGCCCAGTAGGACAGGGAGTTGCTCCCAGACTTCTGCTCTACCTTACAAGACTGTACAGACTTGCAGAGGGTAAGCAAAACATTGCTGGAGAATAAACCCTCATAAGGAATGGGCAGGCTGCACCTAGCACTGAAAATATTAGCCCAAAGCCTACATTCTACCCAACTCAAGAAAATATGACCTCTTCCCCTTAAAAAAAGCCAGGCAGCTCTAATTATCACTGCTCAGTTATGTGAAACCCTGGCTTACACAGCCTCTTCCAACCAGCAAGCTATGAAAAAAGCAACCAAGAGCACGTTGCTTCCAGGACAGTACAAATGCTTTGCTGAGCAGGTGCTGTAGAGGTTGATCTGACAGTAGCCCTGACAGAATGGACTTGCTGGAAATATTAAAGCTACCTTAAACAGCAATCTCTGCAAAATAACACTTTCGAGTTAATTTTTTTTTTTTAAATAAATTCTCTTCTGTAATTAATTTTTCTGCTTACAGGTCAGAAAATTGAATACAATGACATTATTTGAGAGTGGTCATTTCAACAAATCTCATTCCTCCAATGTTCCTGAGTTATTAATGAATGGAATTGCATTCCTATGACAATTTCCACACTTTCTAGAGCTAGTTTTTAAGAACAAAACCTGAACAACACCATTACAAATGTAACTTAGACTTTCATATTGTGAATGCTTGGAAAGCTGTTGGAGTTTGAAAACACTTGAAAACTCACTATACTTCAGGGGATTCTAACCCAATTCCTATATCCAAGTATTGCTTACAAAGTTTTGACATTCCATGAAGCATTCTAGGTCTCATTCTGTTATTATACATACAAATACTTAACTTCCAGAACTATAAAATTAAGATTTCCTGTATGAGTACACAAACCCAAATCTGTGAGAGAGTTTATGCACAAATTTAGAATGACACATACAGCTATATTTTATATGACCTTCAACTTTAAATGTTTCAAAACATTCACACAAAAGATAATTCACAATGTGGGAAGCAACTGTTCAGGCAAATGCATAACATAAAATGAAATAAGCATGAGGAACAGAAATTTGTGCTGTCCGGTTTTATGTGTGCATCACAATCACTTTCTATGATAAAGTCAGAAAAATATGACAACTGAGCTTTTCTCTTTCTTACACCTATTTAATTTTAAATGCATTTTTAAATCCACTTTTAAATATCATCATTTGAGTTCTGAAATAATTTCTTTTTAATGTTTCTTTTATAGTCTTGGAAATGTGCAGCTTTTGAATTCACATAAATGGCAAACTGTTTCAGCTTTCTCTAAATAAATACACAAAGTTAAATCATTTGGGAATGAACACTGAAGCTATAGTTTAAAGGATTTTTAATGCTTAAGATACCAAATCATACATCATGGTTTCATTCATGTGTAACCTCGTTCACTACATGGAATTGTGGGAGATTTACAAAAGCAGTTCATTTTCTGGCCTCTGACTTACCTTGGGAGTCTCTTTTTCAGAACCAATTTCATATTCTGAACAGTGATCTTATCCTGCACTAGTGTAGTCCATAGTGTTTATGCACTGCTTTCCCATGCAGAACTGTGTGTTGCTACATATATGGCTTGCTTTTCTTCCATTAAGGAGGATGCATTTCCCTCTTTGCCCGTGGAAGGATAGTCTGCCTGATGATGTGACCACTGCTTGCCAAGTACCAGGCACTCAGGATGGCCAAATGCATTTCTGCTCCATAGCTTTTTCACCCTTGAAACCCTTCAGCCCCCTCCTGCTGCTGCTCTCAGACACTCAGGCTCCTGAGTTCAGCATCCTGCTGGAACAAGGGAAGCCCCTGCGCAGGCTCCCCTGGCTGAGCCTCTGCCCCGGCAGCTCCCGGCTGAGGCAGGCAGGGAGGGAGCCAGCTTTCTGCACAATCACCAGCCCCCTGAGGAATTCAGCACTTGTCATAGAAAAGGCAAACATATGCACCACATACTGTTCATTGCAAGAAACTGGTGGTGTGGTACAGGATGCTGAAATCCTCCCCCCTCTTTTTTTTTTTAACTCTGAAATCTGTGCTCTGGGTGATGTTATCCCCAGGATCCCAGGAACTTTGAAGCTGGCCCTCACACAGCTGTGGTGCTTCACAATACCTCTCCATATTTAGCCTGAAAGGATGTGCTTATTTCCCACCACCCTCATGGCACAGGTGTATCTCACAAGACACCACGGAGTTGGGAATTTGACCTTCACAGCCCTGGGTATCAAATCCTGCTTTACCACAAGAAGAGAGAACAAACGTGAGGATCGAAACCCTGTCTCCTTTGTACAAGCAACTCTACAAAATCTGGTAGCCTCATCTATTTAAGAGAAGTCAAAAAATACAAAAGCAGAGATGTGGCAGGTTACAGTCATGCTCCCACTGCCATCTACACACTCAAACACACAAACATTTAGGAATTGTCTTGCTCTGAATTCTCCCCCTCCCACACCCCAAAATAAATACTTATAATTTAACTTGCTGGGTCTAAGGTACTCTAAAATGATTTAAAGTTGTTAAAATTTATTTTCTAAACATTTTTTGAGATAAAAATTAAAAATCTTGTGGTTTTGAAGTACTGCAGTGGAAAACCTCAACTTAAAGGTAAAGTTTGTATTCTATTTTTGGTTGCATTTGGCATAAATTCACATGCAGTCCAAGCTGTCTCCGAACATTTCAGATTTGCTAACGCACTTATCTGACATCAAACACATTTTTAAAATTTCACTTAGACAAAAATTCATGACACATTCACCACTGCAACGAGCATAGGTGACTGTCATTTCAGCAGATTGAGAGGTGTCTTCACAGCTGAGCTGTGTGAGGCTTACAGGGACTACCGGGCCAAATTCACTGCTGGTAGCACATGATTAGTCTCCTGCCAATTTTTTTTTAGGAATACTAATGATACATGTAAAATCTAAGAAAGGAGCTCCCTACTTCACAGCAGACCCAGTGGAAGTGCTATGTTCAGAGGCTGGAGCAGGCAACCTCCAGAGGTCTCTTTTTCCAGACTCCACCAGGGATTCATGGGCACACTGGCAGTGCCAGACTTCTCTTCATGGTGTCCTGTGCAGCTGACAGCTCTCCTTCCAGTCCCGGTTTCCAAGACATCAAGGCATTATCTCAGGCTGAATAAAGTCCAATATCTCTTCTAGCAATCCATGTTCTCACCTCCAAAGAGAATGTCTGAGGAAACACTCCTTAATTTTTCCCTAGAATGGATTCAACTAGAAGGGATTGTTCAATGGTTTAATAAAAGAGCAGGATTTCCCTGAGGTTTTGAGGGAAGCAATTTTTGGCAGTGGTGGCCATGCTCAATAACATTAGCTTGGCTAGGTTCCTATTATTTCAAGTCAGCATTTGGATTTTATTGTTGATTTTTCAATCATATGTAGCTTTTTTTTTTCAGTTCAGGCTTTTCCATGTTAAACGATCCCATAATGATCTTTATTTTTCTTGAATGTAAAGTTTTTTAGTGGGTGTCAGATTGTCAGTACTGCATAGTAAATTCTTCTATCTCCAGAAGGGAGCTACCAGAGATCGAATTTCTTCTAAGTTTCCTCAAACAGTTGTGTCTCAAAGGTGACCTGAGGGAGCAGGGAATAAAGCAGATCATTTTCCATGCTCATTCAAGTCCCTGCCCTTTCCACTAGTGCTGCCACTAGACTCCCAATTACAGCAGCACCAATTGTTCTGTGGTTTGTGTGATGTGGACACTGACTCATTTGTGGACGTAGAGTGCAGGGCACCCAGAAGCCATCACACAGCAGTGATTTTTGCTAGGCCTGGACCTGAGCTGGATTCCAACCAGCAGCACTGAAGTGAAAGGGTCCTTTCTGTACTCTGTTTCCAATCCTCTGACACAGTATCCTGTACTCCTGATTGTCTTTGCTCTAAAATAAATTTCTGAGTAATTAAAAGGAACCAGTGATCAGGAAATCAAAGTATAAAGCAGGACATTTCCAAAAAAACATCAGCATTACAAACAAGCAGCCCAGCACCAGACACACCCAGGTGAGACTGCTAAATGCTGCTGGATTTAGAGGTGTTTTAGAACTGCAGACTGATGCAGGAACTGCTGTGACTCCCTGACAGAATGCACATATGCAAAACTCACTTGCACAGAGGTGGGATTTGAGGGTTGTGGTTAGAGAACTGAAGAATTCAATGCCCAGCTTCCCAATTTCACATTAGAAATCTACTTCAAAAATGAGGATTGTCACATCTCTGTTTTCCTTAATGCAATTTTGTTAATATTAAGAACAAGTGAAGAAATTGCTTAGAGAAAATTAATGGTCATCTCAACAGCTTTTCTTGAGACATACACTAAGCAGCTAGGTCAAATTATGAAACTGGGAGCCTCCTTCCAAAACACAGGTCATATATGGTAACTGCCAAAGAGTTTAGTCTTAAGCCTGGAGTATTTTTCACCTGATCTGAAAATAAAAGCAGCAAGGAGAGATCACTGTTATTTGGTGGGGTTATTTGTGCTACAGAGAACAAGACAGGAATGGCTCAAAGGCAGTCAACAAAAGCTATAACAGGCATGGGGAACAGAGCACAGACTGTAAAGGTCCCGGACACTAAGCAAAAAACCCATCTTACATTTGATTTGTCTGCATTTGGTGAGGCAAGACACGAAGTATGCACTAGATAACTGCAATTATCTGCATATTTGCAAAATAGATAAATTAAATTTAGATACACTATTTCATATATAAGTAAAACAGAAAAGAAATATTTTTTACTAAGAAATTGAATGTACAGTAAAAATAAAAGGATGTATCTATCTCTACTCCTTCATCAGTAGAAGTGACTGATGACACCCTGAATGCTGGTAGATCAGTCAAAAATGGTCATTTTTGATATTACAACAATACTTTAAAGTGCTATTACAGCTGTGAGTCCATACAGTCCCAATCCTCCCAGTAAGCTTAGGTATACCTTGATTATGGCAGCAAAGATTTTTTTTTCTATCTCATAACTGCTGCCCAGGCTGCTATGGAGAATATCCACCATAAGGAACCTGTGGCTTTCAGATTCAGGTGTTGGTGGAGGTTGAGCCCCAGGCTGGGAGCAGTGGCCCAGGTGTCCCAGTGCAATGGGGACAGCAAAGCGACTCTCAGGGCACTGGAGTTATCCCCTAACAAGGCCACATTCTCCTCATGCAAAGGCCCACAAGATGTAGCTCTGTTTTTTCCATCTCACACAGCCCTGGTTTATTTTTAACCCCCAAGCCAGATGTGGACTCAGTGTGGAGCACCCCAGGCCATGCACACAAGCCAAACTCAAGTTTAGTCAGAATGTTTTGTATTCACCTTTCTCAGCTTCCAAGTTATCGGCTCCTCTGAGAAACAGAGCCTTTCCTTGTTCTCATTCATTAAGCACACATACATAGAAACTCTAAAGACATGTTACATGATGTTTTTAAAATAAACACTACTGCTTTTTTTGTATGTATTTTGGCTGAAAGTTATATTCTGTCTTCTCCTGCCCCCACCTCCACTTTCTGTGGGGAGCTGATACCACCCATGTAATGTTGTTCACCTCACGGCTGAGCCAGCCCCGTTTCCAACAATATTTGACAAACATTACAGAAACCACATATCTTAATCTGAGTGGTTGCTGGACCACAGGGAGTCATGATTCAAGCTATGTTCCCCAACAAATGCTGGTTTAAATTCAATGCTGGGAAGGCACTGTTTTGCTGCAGCAGCCATGTGATGGGGTTTGCACCACATCTCAGGTTTTTTGATCCACAGTGACTTAGTCCTGTTCACAGTTAGTAAAATGCATCCTCCACGTGAGCAGGTAGCTCTTTAATACACGGCCAACCCTGACCAGGAGGAATGGCTTACAGCTAACTTCTCCTTAAGTTTCAAAGCCTACAAAAATAAAACCAATGGAAAGGAAGCAGGGAAAGATGTAGTAATGTACAAATCTTCTACTTCATTACCTTCCCACTGAGTGCTTCTGGAGCAGGCTAACACCAAGGGGGAAAAAAATAGCCATAACCCCAGGCCTTTAAAAGTAATTGAAAACCCACACCCATTTAGACTTCCCACTGCATTACTGAGCTGCAATCATCCTGCTGCTGAGACTTAATTGTTAATAACATACCTAATGACCTGCAGAAAAAACAGATCTGGTATTAATTGCTGTACTTTTAATGGGAAGTGCTAAGTGCCCAGGTAGCACAGTCTCATCTTGTAGTTCCGAAATTGGAGTGGGAAACTGTCCATTATGACTAGTGTTGACTTGGACTAAAGCATTTATTTATTTAAGAACTTTATTGCTCACAGTTAAGTATGTGATTAGTGAAGACCAAATGTAACCCACTAATCAGGGGCTGAAAGACTTCTGAAGGAAATTGATTCTGTTTGCAAGGAAATGTGCTTTTTATTAGAGATGATTTGTTAGAATGCAAAGAAGTAGTAAAACAAATAAATGTATATAAACAGCAAAAGAACCCTTAAGTATATGTTTTAGACAGAGGCAATAAATAATTAGAAACCTGTGTCTTATTATGTAAGCATCCCACTGAGGAGTTATTTAAAGGATTTAGCAGTACACAACGAAGGGACTGCTACTCAGCTTCAGGGATAAGCACACAGTATATAGCTGTACTAAGGACAAATGTTACCATCTGCCTCATTCTACCTCACAGCCTCAGGATCCTGTCTGTATGTTTTTATTCAGTATATTGAGATCCTGGAAACAGCTTGTTTTCATCTACCTCCAAGCTTATCTGTATACCTACAGTAACCTCAATAACCTCTTATCTCTGCTCCTGGGGCTGTCACTCCTAGGACAGGCCATGTCTTTCCGTGTCTTCATACAGTACCAAATGCAGTATGAACACTCCATACAGCTCTGGTGCAAGTGCAGTTTAGGGAGCCACAGCTGCCTCTGTTGTTTATCATTTTGGTCTGATCATTTTAGATACTCTCATTTTCCTTTAAGGAGTATCTGGGCATCAGTAACTTCTCCTGTTACTGTGCGTTCTCACACTTCTGCTACATGTCTGAAATTGAATAAAGTCTTCCAAGACATAATCCAGAAACTGGATGTTTATTTTGATAGAATGAGGACATTTAATGCCAACATTAAATACTCATATTCATTTAGTCCAACCTCCTGTACTTAAGCAGCCTCCAGCATTTTGCTTGGTAAACTCCAAAAGCATGCCTGTCCCAGAAGGGATTGTCTAGGTGTTTTCCTGAACAGATCCCTTAATCTTTTTCATGAAATTAACTTTCAGAGTTTAAATTGGTGTGATCCCTTTTAACGGCTAAATTTTGTAAAGGCTGAGTACACTTAGAGGCTGAATTTATCTTAGAAAGTGCAATGCATACCTGATCCTTTCAGGAATAAGCAGGTACCTCCTTTTAGATTTCTTGTATTATTTTCTTGGGCCTGAGGTTACACACAAGAAAGTAGGAACAATTCCAACTAAGCAGCTCCCTTGGGCGAGCAGGCTGCCTCTACTAATTTCTGTGAATTCACCTCAGTTCAGAAGACAGCAACCATTCATTGGCCCCTTCAGTGTTAGAGGAACTGCAGCAGGCAGGTCTTTCTTTGATGCTAAGCACCAAGGGGACCACTCTTCACCCAGCAAACTCATCACCCTCATTAACATCACAGCAACTGCTTTCCCACTATTTACCTAGACGTTAAAGCAAAGGGAACTGCTTTTAGGAAGAGCAAGACAGTATATTTGGGAAGGTCTTTAAAGGCAAATAGCAACTTGTTTTCTTTATCTCTGCTATCAGACCTTATCAAAAGAGACCAACTGCACTTTCTGTGAACCACCGTGCTATCTCTGGAGTTTGAAAACAAAAGGAAAGCAGGTTAAAAAACAAGACTTGCCAATAAAATTGTAGGCCTAGATTCTTTGCTACCTTTCCTCAGTAAACACAATCTTTTCCTTAGGAATTCTTCCAAGAGAGCTTTAGGTGATCTCATGTAGCAACAAATTAATTTTCCCTTCTCTTTTCAGTTTCTTTTAAAAATTCCATATTTAGTTTTTCTTCCACACCAGAATCCACAAGCTCCTTCTCTTCCACAGGCTTCCCTCAGGACTTCCTGTGAGTCTGCAGAAGTGGGGCTGTGGAACAACATCTCACTGCAGTAAATGTCCGTTCCTTCAACACTCGTGTGTGTTCCCTTAACGCGTGTGCCAAGCCCAGGTGACCACCACTCAATCCTCTTCCTGTCAGCCCTGCAGAGCCAAGTCTGCTCCCAGGCACTATGGCTTTGTTCTGCCTCATGCATCAGCCATGGATTTGCTTGCTTTTTCATCACCAAGGGGTGGGAGGGTTTATGCTTTTGGATGGAAACTGCGGAATCTGGCAATTTCAGCCAGGCAAAAGTTGGCAGCCAACTCTGGGGTCTTTGGGGGTTTCTTTGACTGTAGGTGATGGGATTTGGACCAAGGCTTTGTCTATAATGAAATACATCATCATTATCACCACCATTACTATTATATTATTATTTCTCTGCTGTTGAACAAAAAAAATAAATTTCTGACATGTTTCCCTGCAGCAGCATGGAAGACCTCACCATCTGATATTTTTGGGGGCAGCACCAAACTTAAAACCAGAATAACAGTAGAGGATTACCTGATAAATTCAATTTTGGCAGATAATTAATTTTCCTAATATTTTAAACATGGTTGAGCAAAACTACTTGCTAAATCTTAGTTCTGCAAGCAGAGTTGGGGAACCGCAATGTCAACTTTTCACCATGTGACTGCTGAGGAGGGAAAGGTGCCTGGCCTCAAGTGCCAAGCCAAGTTTCCCTCTTCCTCCAATTCTTCATCTGAGCTCAATTCTGAATTCGGTCAGCTGTCCTAGCAGAGAGAAGAATGAGAAAACCAGTGCTGGTCACCAGAGACATCTCTGCAGATACTTTCAAATAGAGAAGTTAAAAAAAAGGAAGGGATTTTTTTTTTTTTCAGGTAAGAAAGTTTGCCTGATCTCTTATGGAGCATGGAAAAAAACCTACTAATAACTAGACACAATTTTATAAAATTAGTAAATCTGCCCAAGGTCACAAACACAAAGTGAGCCTAGGGAGGTGTTCTATAAAGGCATTTGGAAGGGAAGATTTCAAATTTGTATTGGTTTTCTCTGTTGAGCACATCACACTTAACCTCACCATAAGCTCATGGCAGTTCTCTCATCCTGCCTTTTCTCCATACTGCTATCTTTGTGAATAACAACTTTGAGAGGATTTCCAAATGATTTTTAAAACATATAAAAATGCATTATAGGGATCTGAACCTGAGTAAAGCACCATTATCTTCTAACATCCAAAGCTAATAGTATAAAAAATGCCTAAGTACACTTAGTGGTATAATTCATTTTTATAACCTATTACTTTAAAAACCAATAGGAAATGAGTTAAGCTAAGCATTTTGTCAGATCACAGGAGCTACAAAATCTTCCCGTGATTGCATCAGGAAGGGATCGAAGTGCTTGGTGGAAGGCCAAAGGAAGTCCAAATATATTTTCAACTTCAGCAATGGCAAATCACAGAAAGGTCAAGAAAGCTGTGATAAATGAGCCTGACTCAAAACTGTACCCCCTGACTGCTTAACCTGGAGAATGCCAAGTGCAGCAACAGCCAGTGGCATTTTTGATAAAGTCAAAGCTGTTATGTATGTTAGCACCAATGAAGTTGTAGCAGTGTGGGCACTTTGGATGACAGCTCTTTTCAATGTATGAACATTTCAGGGACCAATCTGTGCAAGCACATCTTCAGCGCTCTGTAAAAGGTGCACTTATGCTAACAAATGCATTTCTTGTCAGAAGTGGGGACCACCATCCTCCATACATCTCTAGTGCTGAATTTGTTTGCTTTATAGCTTCCTCATGTTAGGTACAGATTGTCTTTGACATACAATTTTGAAAGAAGTATTTATGGTATGAAAATACAGATCCTCTTGAGCCAATCTGTATTTCTCTTTGGGACAGTTGGACACAACCACTTCCCAGCTACACAAGATCCTCCAGGCTTTGAGAACTCAATCTGCTGTGACATGAAGTGAGAGAGAGATTGTGACAAGAAAGGCAAAAGCCTAATTTTCTGCGTGAAGGACGTCTCAAAACTAGAGATTGAAACTGTGCCAATGCTTAGACTTCCCAGACATTACCCTTGCTCTTGGGCCTATGCTTACCTGTCCCAGCTCCTCCCCACCCCTCTCCATTACTTTGTTGTGCTCAGGTTCCTCTCAGGTTAATCTCAGGAACCCAGCAGGAGGCAATTGGCTTTGGCTCCTATTACATTTATCCTCTTACCATTGTTTTGGTAGGACAATCTAAAATGCATCTGAAGTCAATACTTTTCCAGTGTTTTTTTAAAGAAAATAAGTACTTTTATCAAGAGGTTGCCAGGATTTTATAAGGAATTGTATAATTTTCCAGTATTAATTATTTCCCAAGGCAAAGGCAAGCTGAGATATCTACTGCTATTATAGGAATCAACTGTGCTACTACGTCAAGAGCTTGGGGTAGGAGAAGCCATATATCAAGAGAAGTGCATTAAAAGAAACTTCAGGCAGGTTTATTTGTTTTCCTACAAACATAAATATGTTTACTAGTCTGCACTCTGCTCAAGCCACTATTAACACAGCAACTCTGTAAGAGCAGCTTAACAGCCTGAGGAGAACATAATAAAGGTTTTACCATTTCTGCATCAAGGAAGGAATATTCCCTCTATCCTGCAATACATTTGATTTTTAGCTATATTTTTGAAAAGAGAAAACTGTTCAGGTTGCTGAGGTGTTGTCTCTATCACCCTTTAGTAGGAGCTGCTAGTGAGACTTCTTGAAGGAACAAGGGACTAGTCTGGGTGAAAACATGCCTGGTGTTATTTGATGGTGCTGAAAGAGCAAGTACAACAACAGTTTCAGTTTTCAGCTGAGAACTCAAAAGCAGCACTTCACTTCCTGTGGACCTGTGCATTCCCAGCTTGCTTCAAGCTCTTGCTGAAGTCAAGGGACCACTGAATGTACACAAGAATTGCTCTTCTCTGGCTCTGCCTCAAAGGCTTGCTTAAAAACCCTGCCCAGAAAGGCTGGCCTCTGCAGAATCCCATCAGGTATCCCTGTGGAAACACCAACACCATGATTTGCAAACATGCCTCAAAATTCCTCTGCCCAGCAAAACCCCAGAAGACACCCTTCCATTCCACTGACTCAATATTTGGGCTTAGATTTTTGGTTTTATTTCACCTGTCCTAACTAAGGCCTCATCTCCAAGCTACCAAAAGAAAGAATAGTGGTTCATAACATGGCTAATGTAAGAAAAATCACACTCCTTTGCTTCAACAGGTTAGGCTTTTACTCTCATTAGAAGAAAATAATCAAAGCAGGGCACTTTTGAAAGGCCCAGGAGTGGGGATGCAAGCACAGAAAAATGAAACTCTTTAGTATTTGGGATAGGGTTGTCATTTTATTGCAATTCTCTTTAGCGCTCAGGGTAAAGGCTATCTGACCATAATCAGTGTGACTGAAGGCTTGAGCTCAGTAATACGGCATTAATGTGCCATAGTGGAAAATAGATATACACATATAGTCTTTCTCTGATTCTCTTTAAAAACAATTCCTATTGAATTACAGCTTTCAGCATGATTTATCAACAGATTATTGTTTGTGGAAGAATGCTACCTTCCTGCTCAAACTATTCCAAGGCTGACTCATATCCTGGTAATTCATTAATACATAACATGATTCCAGTCCGGTAAAGTAATTTCTGCACTATACAAGTCATAAATTCTACAACATCAACTGAAAAATATATCTCAAATTCTCTTTCTAAACACTAATGGAACGTTTTGCTTGGCTTCCCACGCACATCATCAAGAGGAGGGGGCCAGACAGAGCTGTAAAAAGCAATTTGAGAGCAGCGCACTTTATAGAGTTTAACAGTATAAGAGCTACCATACTGAATGAGACCTGAGGTCAAACTAATCTACTTTCTAACTTACAACAGTAGCCTATGTCAGAAGCTTCATGGGAAAATAGAAGTGAAATAATCTGCCCTCTCCACATTAGGTCTCATTCTATTAGAAAGTGATTTAAAGCCTAGATTGTGAGATTTAATATGCCTTTCAAGAAGCAGCAACCCAAGAACATTCCCCTTTAACTTATGAAAACACTGCTGCAGAAGGGAGAACTGGAGGTGGTGGAGGGATGTGTTTGTTTTCATGTTTCAGCAGACTTAATTGCTACAACCAACACTGCAGATACTATCACTTGGCAAACAAACTTGTACTGGCTAGAGCTGTTTTTACTTCATACCTGGGGCATTTATTGTTTCTGGTTATGATCTTGAAACCCTTTTTTCTCACAGAGGCAGACTGTACCAATACTCACAGTCTCACTGACACCCAGTGTAACAGAAAGGATCTGAGAAGTATTCCTTTCATTGACAGTGTAACATGTTGCTTACCCAGTGGAGTGTTTTTTAATCTTGATGCGAGAAGCAATATGGTGCTTGTCATAAGCGGGATATTTTTGTAAGGCTCAGTGGTGCAGAATGCCAGAGAGAAAATCTGCATAGGGAGTGAACATCATCAGTGACAGGGAAATCATCCTGAGTTTTCCTTCTCTGAGCTAGTCTGTTTTCCACAAGCAGCTCCCAGTATCTCCTCCAGAGCATCAGTGCCTGGTTCTTGAGCTACACTGCTCTGGCAGCTGAACCAGCACTGTTGTCTGTGTATGAAGAGTTCCCACAATTAAAACACACTTGGGCCACACTCAGCTGGACTGGATGAAAATCAGCCTGCAACAAGCCAATGTATTTTATATGGTAGGGCACATCTGTCTGATGAGAATGAGTATATGAGTGCATTTGCTTTTCTGTGTATTTAACTGGGGAAGAAAAGGAAAGAGAGGGGGGAGACCAACAATGAAACTTTCCACCCCTTTTCACTGGAAGTCGAACCATGTTGATAAACTGAATCTGAGGGGCCAGATGCTCCAGCCCTGACTTCTATGCTCTGATGTGTTATCTTAGATGAGTGATTGTGTCCTATATAAATCAATGCAAGGGCTGCATCCTAATCCTGGGACCTTCATCAGGTCATGTGCCTGGGACAAGGCCCATTGCTTTGTTGAGTTGTATGACCAAATGTGAGTGACAGGTCACTGTCATTTAACCCAAGGGTGCAAACCTCTTTGGCTATTTTTTATTTTCTAATTTGGTTACTCTGTGTCAAAGTGGCTGGAGATTCAGTGCTGCTGGTGTGGATGCACTGATTTATTAGGGATTAAACTGGCCCTGTATATCCACATTTATCATCAGTGGTTCCATACAAAAGAATATAATGAAATCTTTGTAGCTAATCTTTAGGGGCTTCTCTAGGCCAAAAATAATTCCCACAAACACCTTCTATCTGTCCTTCCCTGTATGATTAATCCCTCATTTCATACTCATTTTCAAAACGGAGATACCATGCTGGGAGATCCAAATCTTACCCTGGGAAGGCAAATAGTGCATATTAAGTACAGTTAGAAGATGGACATTATGAGAGATGATTACCTGCCCAGTTAATAGGGCAATGTTTCAAGACCAGGCCTGCAGGATCCTTGGATCACAGACAACTACTGTTTTTCAAGGTGTTATATTTCTTTCTTTCATTCTGGGGTGAAAGAAGGCTTCTCCTGACAGTAGGCATTGGAAGCCCTATGTAAACCATCTCTCTATTGACAGATATGTAGAGATATAAAACAAACACCAAAAAAAAAAAAAAAAAAAAACCAGGAAACAAAAAATCCAGAGCTGGACAAGATTTGAGGTGTAGTGCAGGACAGCACTGCAAAATGCTGCCAGAGTTACTAAGGAAATTGCTTCAATATCTCCTCACTGCTTTAGGCCATTACTCCAGTTGCTCCACTCCATGAGCATCAAGTCTTGAGGAACACTTGTCTAGAAGTGAGACTGAGGAGAGAGGAAGAGCGGAACAGTGGGGCGTAAGAAGCACATTTGTTTTCAATGAAAGAAAAGTACAAATACCAAATATGATGGTTTTAATGCTCATGAGAGGGAAAACTCCCTTGTAGTGAGAGGGAAAACCACCTCAAATCTGCTGTACTTGGACCTCCACTGGAGAGCTTTGCAGCTATCTAAATATAGCAAAAAGTGCCCACAGAAAATTACGAGAGGGAAAATTCAGTTATTCATGAAGTAATGGCACAAATTCTGATTGGGATTTCCTATTGTAAAAACATGCATCCCTGAATCACATTGGACAGACACCAGCAATTTCAATCGCAGACTGTGAGAATCTGCGTTCCAGTGCCTGGCTACAAAAGGGTCAGTTACATTTGTTTAAGATCTGCTAGGAAGGTAGTAAAGAATAACCAACAGACAATCAGGCAATACTTCAAAACAAATAAAAAATGCTGTCATCTATGGCTGTAAAGAAGACCCAAAAAAGCCAGGTGGCCAGGCAGGTATTTCACATGCCCTGGAGGTACTGTTCCCTGGTGGACAGTCATCTCCTTTCATACAGTGGCTCTATCAATTCAAATGGTTGGTGAGAAGGCAACTTGAGCAGACTTTATTATGTCTGTGATATCACCAAACCCTACTTAAATCCTACTCTGGAGACTGTAACAGGACCAGAATGATGCAAATGCCTTGAGCTTTTGCCCCCTGAAAAGTTTAAATTCCTTGGTGTAGGAGGATTTGTCTCTATTTTGAACTGGGATGGTGAGGGGTAGAGGGTGAGTGTGGATTTAGCATCCCAAAATATTACACATTGATCACTGGGTGTTCCTACTAAAAGCACTTTTTTTACCCCCCTTCTTTGCTTTCTATCTCTACCACTCCCTGGAGAGATTTGCAACAAATGTGTGTGCTGTCTTTCCCTGTCTGGCTTTGCAAAAAGCAATGCCTAGAGCAGGAAGAGAAAATTAATTACAATAGAATTTCACACATTTTTCTGGGCGCTTAATGAAGCTTGAACTTGAGCAGAGTAGAGGGACTGCTTATTGTTGATTTTTTTTCAAGATCACTGCACAACAAACAGAAACTGAATAAGCAATTAAGTTAACTGGCTCTAAAACTCATACTGGCTGAGGATTAAGGTAATTATGTCTGAGCTTACACACATTCATGGCAGTGTTATTTCATTACAGCAAGTCTTGCCTGATGCTTGTTGCTGATGTCATTCTAGAACTGATCTATTGTTGTCCTTCTATTACGAAAAAGGTTACAAACACAAACTCTCCTTGCTATAAATATAGCTATGTTATTTTTACTACATGTTCAAAGGAGATGGAGACCTCTTTTTGCTAGTTTATACAAATAGATCCAACTGCTTCTTCCTGCACCAAAGTATTTACAATAACTTAGACTTAAGGGATCAATTAAAGTAATACACAATAGATGGGTTTGGTACTGTCATACAGTGATTTCTCTGTCAAAGGGGGGAAAAATTTATTTTTTAGTCTGAGCAAAAAAAAAAAAAGACGCTGGGAAAACAGTATCAGTCTCCACAATGTTACTGGCAGGGCAGTATGGATTCTTCACCTTCTGAGTTACAAAGAAGTTTCCTTTTAATGGATGGAATGCAAGGGAGGGGAAAGGAAGGGAAACCCCCCCCCCCCATTCTCCCTGTCTAACACGAGGAGCCACAGCGTGAGAACCACTCCCTAGCAGAAGTAATCTGTGATTGACAATGGTTTTCTTGGCAGCCAGGGCTAAAAATGGTTTAGCTGTAAACAGACAAATTCAGAACATTTTAAGGCCCTTTCCTAAGGCAAGGGCTGCTTACACAGGCACTCAATGTCCAGGGTGGCACCAAGAGAGCACAAAGCTTCAGAGTTCCTGAAAAAATCAAGGAATTTTTGTAACAGGATATGAGCACAAGCACAAGAGAAAAAGAATACCTTGTTATGGGCAAATGAGCAGGGGCAGATTTACCAAAATTGGAGATTTGTTCTCTGGGCATTCCAGGCATCTGTATGTGTGATCTTAGGCAAGCTGCTATATATGGCTTTACCCTTCCTGCCTAAAAACTGAAAGAGAAATACTTTCATCTTCACAGAGAGCATGAACGTGGGGAAGGCACTTGGTATGACCGGGGTGGAAGCTCTGCAAACAACCAGAACAAAGTCTGTGACTGATACAATTTCCCTGTAATCTCAACATCAGCTCTGAGGTCTACAATGAAAGGACATGAAGGAAATTAGGTGAGGTGGGACAACTTCAGAATTTCACTAGGAATAGAAAGGAACATTTAATACTGAAATGTGTAGAATTGCCTTGTTCTGGTATTAATGATGCACACGTTTGGAGATAAATGCTCTGTGCACTGGGAAGGCCATCTGAACTAAACAGGACCCAGTCCCAAACAAGGCAGACTCCTAAGGCCCTAAATGAGCGTTTTGTAAACATGTTGATTAGTAACTGAAAGAAATCTTTATTTAAAAGATGAAAACCAGAAGAGAAGGGCAATGTTGACAGAAAGATCATAAATCATGGAAACTCTATTATGAATCAAAACAACAGATGTAACATGAACAACAGCATCCTTTATAAACAGAAATTAGACTGTTCTGTTTCACTCTTTGGAAAGGCTAATATGCCTAAAATAAATTTCCCTGAATCTCTCATTAATGTTTTACGGTCAGTGTTGACCAGCTGTTACAAAAACGCAAAATGTGGATGATTTATATCCCAAGAGAGTCACTCACCCCAAACCACATTTTCCTGGTGGAACTGACATTAAGAACTATAACCACTTCCCCTGACTACATTCTTTTCACAGGGGAAGAAGCAAAGTGCAGGTGATTCATACATCAGCAATTTCTTGCTCTGCATTCACTTTGCTTCTGTCTTTATTAGCAGGCTAATACTGACTGCATGAGTCACCAATTATCACCTTCAGCACCAGACAGGAACTAAATTATCACAGTGATCTCTCCACAAGCAGGCATCACACCATGTTTGCGGGGGCCCAAATACCTCAGAAGGTATTACTTTGTCCTCCAGATTTCATGTTATGAAGAACCAGAGTTTCTGGGATGGAGGAACTTGTCAAGCCCAAAAACTCTCTGGACTTGCACTTATCTATCTTCTACAGCAACAGATAAGCTACAGTTTATCAATCAGTGTATCATGTAGAGGCAAGATGGATCGCCTGCCCTTCCTCACTGACAATGAAAAAGCAGGATGCCCAGACCATGGTTATACTTCCATGTCTGATCACATGAGGGGGAGAAGATCAGTTCCTGCTTTAGTCCTTGCATGGTGTGTATTGTTATTGGTGGCTCTCTCATTCTGGAGCTCTGGCACATGAAGAAACAAAACTCACTTGAATAGCATTTACAGAGTTGCTTCAAGATTCTCACTATCATCACAGAAACCTGATTATTTACAGGGAGATTCTACGGCCTACTATTAATCCTCTGCATAATGAACAAATAAATTCTGCACCAGCTCTTTCCTAACTTTTCTTGAGTTTTTCCCTGGTGTCATAACAATTAGTTAATGGGGAAACCTCTGACTGATACCACAGTGAAAGCATGTCATCACACATGAAACTCATGAACACGGTCTTTCCAACCATCTCTAAATACATCATGAAGGGAATATTTCTTTTTAATATTCTGTCCCTGTTTTTAGCAGGTAAATCAAAACCTGGCAACTTCCCCATGTCGGACACAATCCTACTGTGTTATTTCTGCTGAATCATATGGCATGAGCTGTGCTAATCTCAGCTCTTCCCATCCTGTCCAGCTTAAAACCAACCTTTCACTAACTCCTTTGTGCCTAATCACACAGTCAGGGTGGAGATGGCTTCTCAAATGATAGATAGAAGTACCAATGAGAAGCAATGGAAAAATTCTGAATGGCACATATATATTCAGATAGTGGTTTCTCCTCTGTGGATAAACAAAAAGATCTAAAATACTAATGCTGTTTTGGACTTCATAACTTTTACTTATTCAAAACAAATGCAAATAATCATGTATTAATAAAATGGCATTTTCTGCACAAAAATTTCATTGAATACATCATCCTTCCCTTTCTTTCTCTATTGATGTGTGCTTATCTTTCTAGCCTTTCCTATGACTTTTTAAAAAAAGTAAAGCTACAGAGTTTAAATGTCATTTCTCCAAAGGTACATGGTCAGTACTTGCAAATGATTATGCATCTAATTAGTCACAGAATACATACCATCAGATGATTTAGGTAACAAATTATGACGTGCACAGCAAATGATATAAAACATGCTTCATTTGAATTCCCACAAAATGCCACCATTATCCCTTCATAAATAGTTACTCTCAGGCAAAGGTGAGCTCATAAATTCAACCCATTTTTTTTAGTTCAAATCTTGCAAATGCTATATTACAGTCGGTTACTCTGAATGATTCTCGTCTAAATAAGATAAGCCTCTGTTCCATTCAGAGCATAGCAAATGAGAGGATTTGAACATAAGACTCTCTGCCTGAGGCTATTCCACTACACCACTTGGATTTTTACATTTCAACAGAACACTGGCATTCCTACTACTAAAAACATTGAAACAATACACTTCTTCTAATCCCACCTCAGAAAACAGAAATCTCACAGGTGTTTTCTAACTTATTTCCTATGACAGTACAATTAAAACCTGCAGTACAAATGACTTAAGTATAAAAACAACAACAACAAAATCCACTGGAAATAACATTCTCATTATGTGAAGAGTAAGGTTAATGAGCTATTACCTTGGCAGGTCCTTTCATCTGTGAGCAGTTTATAGCCTTTCTGGCAGCTGCACTCAAAGCTGCCAACCGTGTTTCGGCAGAAATGGTCACAGCCACCATTGTTTACCAAACACTCATCAATATCTGCAAGAATGAACAGCAAAGATTTAGTTCATGATAGCAAAAATTTAATTTGTGACAGCAATTCAGTCGTTCAGGGCAGGAATACAGGAATACTCAGATCCCGAAGGAGGCTGCTGTCCCTGTCAGGAACCAGGCTGGTCAGATGTGTCCCTCCCAGACCTACTTCACAAGGCTTACAAGGAGAGCTATGGGCTGAGCTGCTCAGGAGATTCCAGTTTCTCTCAGAACTGGAACCAACAGATGACCCAAGTTGAGGCTACTTTGGTGTTAAGTAACATTCATGAGAGCTTCTCTGTAGCTGGAGTCCTCTGCCTGACAGCAGACTTCAACCTGGGAAGGATGTGAATAGTTTTATCTTGTATAGCAACTAACAAAACATAAGAACACACAAAAAATTCAAGAAATAACAAACGTGAAGTAAAAGACACTTGAATTCTGAAGAAATACTCCCATCATCCTTACACAAACAAATGCAAGGATACATTTTCTCAGAATGAGCATTATATGCTATTTCACTCATTATTCAGTGACACAGTGACACAGAGTGTCACCCAGTTTTCATGTATCAAACTTTTCTCACTTGGTGTAGCAGAAAAGGAACTATGAGTGCATGTGAAATGTTGCTTCTTCAGTTATTCCAAAGACAGAGCACCTATTGCCTTCATTTGAAAGCCATATTTATATATATACACACGCATAGTATGAAGGATGGCTCAATGGCTCTTACTTCAAACAGTGATTATGAAGTCGACTGATGAACTTGTTAAGACCTCTGTTCTGAATTTCATACTGATTATTCTACTTCCCAGTCCTGTTAAGTTCTCCCAAATGTTATGAAGATCTGGAATGACCAATCCCTTTTCCAACCCATAAAAGGTTGTGAAGTAAGTATATAACAGGCCACAAAACATCATTTGAAATACAAGGTATCTTTCCATTCTCCCCCAATTATAAAACCATGGATTTATGTTTATTTGAAAAAGGGGGAAATAAAAGTACTTTTATTATTTTTCAGGAGAACAGTGCCAAAAATAGCTCTTTTTATGAATGCCTACAGTGAAGAAGTAGTATGACATTGAGTCTTGGCTTCCCACTTCTGGAATTGAAAACAAGATCTTTCAGGGAACTAAATGGAGAGCAATGTTTCCTTTTGAAAAGCTTCTTGCTACAAGATCTTTGAAACTCTGAGGTAACAGCTGGCCATTTAAAGAGCAAATCTTGCAAAATGCAAATCTAGATGCCAAAAGGTCTAACATATGAAGATGGGAATTTATCAAAACCAGCAAGATGATGGTGAATGAAGGGCATGCTTTAACAATTATTTGAATTCAGCAGGATTCTTAGTGAAAGTAATTCATTAATTTTTGGAAACATATGATTCCAACAGGGGAACGAGGCATGGTGCTTACCACATTTCTGCATGTAAAATACAAACAGCAGCAAGAGGAGTGAAGTGGTAAATATAAAAATCTGAACCGCTGAGAGGGAAATTCAGCCATCATTTCTAAAGAGCACTTTGTTGCACACACATTGACCAAAATATGTCCAGGGCTCAAATAAGCAAGAACAATGTATATTGTTATAAAGGTTTTCTTATGAGTTGCACTTAAGGCAAGGAGATGGGAACTTTGTTCTCAGACCCTCTGAAGTAATGCTGCTGCTTATTACTTTTGTGTCTGGTTCTGCAGAGGAGTGGCTTTTGCATTCGACCCAATTAAAGAATGAGGGTAAATTGCAGGCAGCAGCTGTGGAACACCCTGAGTGCTTTGTGCAAAACCAGCTCAAATCTTTGTGTCTTGGGTAACAAAGTTCTGAAAGTGCCCAAAAATCAGGAGTCTGATTTGTTGTCTGTGGCGCTCCAGTTCTGGCATTTGGCTGGCCAACAACAGATAATAACCCTGTGCTCCCAAACTGATAGATCTGGTGAAGAACACACTGAGGGTCACCTTTTGTAACACCAGGAGACTGGAGGCAGCAACCCTTTTGGTTTGGCTGTGATCATCTGCACAAGTCAAGACTGGCAGTGAAAAGACAAGAATTTTTGGCCCAATTCCTGCAGCCTGGCATTTCCTTTTGTAGAAGTGATTCCTCCCAGCTCCCTAATGTGCAACTGGGACTGTGGTATGGGTGTTAGGATGGATTACCACAAAAAGTCCCATCCTTTAGCAGAGCACAGGTGTACCTAACTACAGTTTAGCATGCCCTGACAAAACTGTAGGAAAAATGGAATTGTGAATTAAAATTATTAATACGTTATGCATCAGAAACACACAGAACAGTCATCCATCATGAAGAAAGTATCTTCTACTCATGATAAGAACAACATGACCTTTGGGCTACTCTGCTGCCTGAGACTGCTTGAAGAAGAAATTATTTGCAGCCTGTCAAACACCATTCTGGAGTAACGACTGATGTTTTTAAATGATGGCCCCTGGATTTCACATGTTAAATTCCAAATTCCAGTCTCTTTTCTGTGTCTCTCACAACCACAAGGGGCAAAAATGAAACCCTGCTGGCATCAGTGTGTAGATTTTAGGCTGTTAATAACTGTAATTCCATTAACAATGCAGCATATTAGCTTTACACCAGCAATTCTTTGGAATAATTCTAAACCAGGATCTGAGTAAAACCTGTGAGAGTCCACAGGAAAAGAAAGTATTTATTCATTTCTTCTAACTAGAAAACATGACATGACCTTTTGAAACAGGGACCGTCAAAACAGAATAGAGGTCAAAACTGTTAGCTGCAAAAACATTCTAAATAACATAAACAGTGCCAATGTCTCTGCTTTCACTGTATTTCTTTCCATGGTCATAGTGAGACTGACAAGGCATGTAAAAATTATTTCATTCTGTGGAGAGCAGCACATTGCTGCATTTCAGTTGGAAGAGAGCTGTATCCAACCGTATGTATCATGTCTAACTGGTTCAGAGAAATTGCAAAAAGTCTGTATCCCCACTATTTTTCTTTCCTTGGTCATAAATAATATGTGCTATGAGCCATGTGAAAATAAATTATTCCAGTGCATGAGAAGGTGAGGTCACATTTGTATTTAGACTCACTGGTACCCAACTTTGTCAAGTGCCTCTTTGAACTTCACAGAGAGTAAGTGTGTCTGCCTCTCATGTTGGGCAAAAATACACAGTGGAAACCCATTGTGGTGTCTCTACCAGCTTTGACGTTATTTAGTCAAATATTTCCCTACTATTATTGGGACTGTCTGTGGAGCAGCCATAAACCTGCTGTCTTCAAATAGTTCTTAAGTGGCTATTTGAGATGGAGGTTGCAGAAAAATAGCTCCAACTTCCCACAGGCTCTGCTCCCCTTTATCCTCAGAAATGCAGGAGGATGTAAAGAACTGTATTTCCTCTGTGGGGTTGTACATAAAATGCCCTGATGATACTGTGAGAGTCATTTCAGACTGGGTGGTCTGATGGGCTTTCAGTGTGTTGGGAATAAACCCCAAGGGATTTCTGCCAATGCAGTGAGTCAATATTGTTCAATAATACCTTGCTCATCCAAGCTGATGATCTGCTACAAAACAGCAAAATGGGACACATGCAGATATGAAAATACAGGCCAGTGAGAAACCAGAGAAGTATTGAAAATTATGGTCAAAAGTATCAGGTGAAGGTATGGTGACCAAGCAACGCATCACTCTAGCCTCCTGTTAGCTCTGAAAATGGTTCATTCAATTACCAAGCAATTAAATACAAACAAAAGCAAAGATAAGTTTTGCAACAAGAAAGCTAACACCTTCTTTAAAGTTGTAATATTTGAAGGAAGAAACCCCAATTGCAAATATCTGCATCTGGAGATGGAGCTCAGCAACACCATCACAAAAGCTGTGTGTCCATGTGAACCCAGGAATGAATCCTGGGTTTCTAAAAAAAAAAAACCAAACAAAAACCCCCCATAATATAATTATTGTAGTAAGTATATTAATATATAATAATAGATTCTCCTATTTTTTCTGAGGATCTCAAAATGTGAGGGAGACACTGGAATCAGCTTTAAATAAAAGTACAGAAACTCAGATGCTTTGTGCTAAGTTGCATAGCTACAATTTGACTCGGCTAAGCAAGCAGTTATTTTTCTTTCCATGATCTTGTGAAGATTAATGGGAATGCCCGCTCCTGTTCCACCTGCACCTTTTTTTAAGCTCTGCTCAGTGCAATTCATGTTTGGAAGGAGCTGGTTCTGATTAGGGTCCATGTATGCACTTGTGTGTGCACATACAAACTCACAGAGATTTGCCTTGCTGCATACAGACCAGGGAACAAATTAAAAAGCAGGGATTTTAGGTAACTTAGAACTTAACATTTCACATAAGCTGCTTAAAGGCAACTGAAAGGGTAATCAACATGCAATCTTCACTTAGCTGCTGAACAATGATGGAGATGGAGAGTTCCAGAGCCTCATCACAGGCGGAAGTGAGGATCCTTCTTTCAATGGCTGGACAAATATTTGAACTGATTGTGTCTGTCTAATCCTTTACAGATTTAAAATGCTACCCAGCTCCAGGAAAAGAATATACTCCCAGATCAACCTAAAATAATTACTGAAACTTCATAAGCTTCTTGTTTTTAATAATGAAAGCCAGCGTGTTGGAATTAGTAATGCTGTTACCAGTATACAGTGGACATCAATATAAATACATTTTCTGCAAGGTGGGCTGGTTTGCTAGTTCTTTTTGTTCCCAGATTTCCTAATTTTCCCTTGCTTTTCTTCCCTTGCTTTTACTCAGGGTTTTACAAATCACCACTGTCCCCTAGAAATTGGAACTAGTGTTGCCTTGTTGACATAGATATTAGTTCCCTGATGCACACAGACCACAAAGTATAAAGCAGCCACAAAACTTTTTACCCCATGCTGGAGGTAGGGAAATAGAGGAACAGAAGAAATAACTAACTCATCCACACTTGAATCCAATCTCAGTGTACAACTCAGCTGGTTACCCTGGGGTGCCAATCAGCACAGATTTGCACAAAACACCTAGCACTGCACGCTGTTCTATGTTACAAATATTACAAAGCCACCAATGATCAGACTGAAATTATTTTGATATTTGCCCTCCCACTTCTCAATAAAACTTGTAAACTCAGGATTAATATAAGCAAAAGCTACCAGGCTCCACTTGGAAATACTCTAAATGTAATATTACATAGCATCTTAAGTAATGCATGCCAGGGATATCTCACTAAGGTAGAAAAATAATCTCATATTCCCAGATTCATTGGATCGGTGCCACTATGAGAAAATCTAAATCAAAGTAGAACACAGGCTCTGCTGTTCCATCCAGAAGCATCAAGCCAGGTGTTGTGGGGTTAGTTTCCAGGGAATTGGAAGTCCTAGTTCCAGTTTTACAATGGATTTATCCAACATTTGGGCAAGGTGTAACACTTCCCTGCTTTATTTCACTTGCAAAATTCAGAACTGGTAATTTTCACTTGGTATTTTCAGGACTAATACTTTCAAATGCACTAGTATGGAACAAAGTGTTAGGAATCCAAGTCATTTGCTGTCAAAAATTTTAAGTCAAATTACAGTTGTTTTAAATTTCTGGTCTGGGCTTCAGAATGGTTTGATCCAGCAGCAGGTTCCTTGCTGGTAGTGCTTTGCACTGGAAGATTTTGTGAATCTCTGCAGGACTGTTAGGGCCACGTTTACTGTAGGAGGTACAATTTCTGTTCCACCACTCCACCTGGAACTGCACAGAGTTCATTGTCTCTTGTATGTTTCAGGGAGGAATAATTCTATTTATGCAGTACCTTCCACTTGAGAATTACAAAGGACAGCAGCTTATTTTCTTCATTACATTAAGCCTACACAACACGTCTGCAGGAGAGATACATTTAATTAATTCTGCTTTAACAAATGTGAAACTGAGGCAGGTAGGATAGTGTGCAACTTGCCTGCATCAGATAGCTACAAAATGAAATAAAGCATATATTTTAGCACCTCTAATTTGAGTTCTGTGCTTCAACAACATCCTCATTTTCCCTCCCACAGTGCTAATTAACTGTAAAGTATGATAGTCATTACTGAACTGAAGTTCCACTAAGTAGCAAATGAAGATTCTCTGTTTAATTAGCTTTATAGCTGGGTTGTAGGACAAGGCATTTTCCTAATTAACAGGATTAAATCTAGACTGGGTAGACAGGAATGAATGTAATTAAAATTTAATCTTCCTCATCCTGAAAACAGGCTGCCCACAAAATAGAGAGCTTTGTGTAAATGCTCTTAGAGCATGGAAAGGTTGAGGCAGGTTTCAACACATTTCTGTCATGTCACTTTCTCAATTTTCACCTGTTATCTTCGCAATTTCACGAAGAAACCTGTCTTCCAACACAGATGGTAATCTGTCACATATGGATTTAGGTGTCAGCTATTCTCCTCCAGGACATATCCACTCTGACATTATCCACCAACCAATCAATAAAAGAGTCTGCCAGGCTGCCAAGAGATCAATCACCTTGTAAAACAAACATTATATCCTATTATTTTATTATTACAGTTAATTAGATTTATAAAAGGCAAAAACCTTCGCAGGTGAAAAACTCAAAAATGCTGTCATAATAGGTTAGGCCCAGATTTCTCATTTGTAAAGGGGAAGGGATTTACTAAATCTAATGTGAAAAGAAAGGATTTTAATTTAAAATTTTTGCTGAACACTGAATTTTTTTCTAACCTTAAAAACATGTTAGTGCAATGCTACGAACCAAACAGTGCAAGCTGAGGCTGTGACACCAGAATGTGAAGGGAACTGGAGACATAAAGATACAGACTGATAGTCTTTTCAGTGTCTAGGCTGAGCTAAATGTTAGAACTACCCCTCCTCCCCAGTGCCCCTCTGCCAGAAGCAAAGATAAACCTCACAGGAATCCCAGGAAATAAAGCTACTTTTCCTCCTTCTGTAACATTTTATCAATCAAAATGCTTTCGTCAATCAAAATACTCTTTATAAAACATTGGAGAGGGAGAAATAAGTGTGCTGTTCAATCTCCCATATGTACTTGTCTACACCAAAAAATGTATAGACAGAGCATGTGGACAGTACAGAACATCAAATTCTGGGAAACTGGGCTGTACCTGTGGCCACGTGGGTGAGTACAGGCAGATCTGGAGGCTGTGGGTAAAACAGTGGGAGAGAACTGTGCAAATACTTTGGGCTGACTGCTTACCTACCTCAATTATTCACACAGCCACTACCACCAGAACAATTCCATGTGCAATGTAATTATTCACACAGCCACACCACCAGAACAACTCTATATGTAAAGTTTATGCAGCAGGAGCAGAGGCAGAAATGGGTTGCTGCAGGTTAACAACAAGAATAAAAGGGTTAATTCAGTGTTTCTTAAGGAGTAAATCAGACAGAACTATGGGGCTGGCATCCCTGGCCATTTTCTCTGTGCTAGGTGTCACTAAAAAACAAGGCCTGGCTTTTACTGTATTTAATTTTTCAATATAGCCTGAATGAAGAGCAAAGGGGCAAATGAGATAACTGCACTATTGGACCAAGATATAAGAATCCCTAGGTTTAGTGTATGAACTCAATTTACATTTACCCATGGCTGCTTTCATTTACTCCCTTGGAATTATTAACTGCTCAGGAAAGCTCTCTGCTTATTTCCAAGAATCCCAGTTTGCTTCTAGAAAAGTGTTTGTTTAATGAAATAAAATAGGTATTAAGGGCAGTTAAAGGTACTGATGTTCTCTCTATAATCCCAGTGAACCTGTGCTAGCTTTCCTGGGATAAAGCTACTCCTTCAGAAAGGGGCACTTGGATACAATTAGTCCATGATAATTTAAATAGCTCTTAATGAATCAAAGAAATTTGGATGCTGACCAAAAATTAACACTCCAAAACTTTTTGAAGACACTACTTCAAGCAGCCAGGGATCTGCTCTGTACCAGGGAAGACAGAGGCATCACTGAGAGTAGGATCTAGTCACATTAAAGAAAGAAAAACTGTATTTTATAATGAAAAAGGCAATGATGAAATAATAAAAAAAAACACTTTAAGTTTTGAAAGTTGGAAATTATGATCATGTGAGTAGTCAGCTCCCAAGTAACAGAAAGCACAGCACACTTTTCCATAATATACCATGGTTGTTGATCCTCAGGGGGTTTTATATTGTTGAATAAATGCAAGGTCTTTTCAACAACTGAAATGCAAAATATGACCCTCTGAAGCATTAATTTAAAGGATCTGGCATTTTCAAAGGGGAGGCTCACGAAGACAAATAACAACTGCAAGTTTCTAGGGAACAGGGATATTGCCTAGTCATGAAAAAAACCATAACTTAGTACACATGAATTTATTTTGTGGGGATAGATGGAACCCTTGGGAGTGAATGAAACAGAATGATTTACATGGCAGCTGACCCAAGTCTGCAATTTTTAAATGGAAGATAATTTATTATATTATATTTGTCTGTCATGAACAAGTCTACAGCAGACAAATGAATTGTATCTCTTTAAACCAAAAAAACCCCAAACCCAAGGCCCAGCTGAAAACCTTAAAGGCAATTCCCTTAAAAATAGGGAAAGGGCAGTGAAAGTTTCACACATATTCTGGATTAGATAAATTTGCAGCAGCAGTTAGAAGGATTCTGCTCTCCATTCTCTCTCTGTTTTTTAAATTCCATTTTCTTCTTTCTGACAAAATTTGACTGTGTTGATATCTAAAATTTGCATTTCTTGGTTTTTTTTATTAATTAATGGGTTTATAAGTTGATTTTTCATCACTGAGATCTGAAACTTCAACTGTCTCTTGAAAAGTCTGAATCAGTTACATGTCTAAATCAGACTCAAATATACTTCTCAGTGCATGTCCAGTTGCTCATTTTTCTGATTGCCCCACTAGGCTTCTGACCACTGTCACTATCTACCACCAAGAGTTTTCCATCTTATTCTCCCTCAAATCCTACTCATTCACTCATTTTCTGCTGGCAACTAGCAGCTTTTCCCCCTCTCCAACATCTCTTCCACAATTTATGGCTTTACCATGACCTCTTTGGAGCCGTCTCCTCAATCCAATACTCTAGCACCTCTCTTATCACACACCAAGAACAGTCAACTCCCTGTTTGCTCTAAAAAAGTGGGGGAGAAAAAGAGAAACCTAGTTTTGAGTCACTGCCCAGCCTTAGCAAGTCTAGAAACAGCTGTTTACAGGGCAGCAGGGCTGGCCCAGATGGTTGTGGTTCTTTGTCTGGACATGACACAGAGCTTTCTAATGAGCTGCTACAGCTGCCTGCTGGATGCTGCTCTGTTTTCCTCTCACTGGATTGATTCTGCATGTTCTTTGTCTTGAGACCTGGACAACATAGATGGAATCGTCTAAAATGACGGCAGCCTCAGCAAAAAGGCCTTAATGTTTACTTCTTTAATCCACATTTAGGTAGTTATTTTGAAAATGCTTTTGTAACTACCAGGGAACTCCTGCTCTCATCCAGTTTGTGAGTCTTATCCACCTCTTCTAAAACAAGCATCTCTTCTGATAAGCTGAACTTGATTACTGTTCTCCCATTGGTTATTCAGTTTCCCCTCTTTCAGTCCTGATGTTTATGATGGTTTATTTTGGACACAGATGGTCTCACATCTCGCTTAGAGTCATATCAAACAAAAAATAACCTCAAAACTGCCTCTGTATTTTAATATTCCCTTTTGGCTTTATCTTTAATTTGTCATTCCTAGCAAATACGTTCCCTTTGTGTTTTCTTCTCTCATCAACTACAAGCCTACCTGCTATCTCTGCAGCATGCATGTGGTTGATTCATGTGCCAAAAACTTCCCTGTAAAGGCACTTAGTGGGTCCTAATATAGGACTCGTCTCAGGGCTTCCCCAAAGTGTGTGTTCTGAAAATCTTGCAAGTACTCAAGCCCTGAACAGGACCACTGTTTTCATGATACAATTCCTAATTTTCCTCTCATTTAATGTTGGTTTTGTTACCTTTTTTTTTGGTTGGGCAGACATATATATTGTTTCACAGAATGAAATCACCCACTGGCTGCCTTCGGTTACATGTTTGTCACAAATGCCTCTATTTTTTTAACCAAATGTTTTTGTCACTTAAAGAGGAGTCCTGGGAAGGGGAAGAGACAGGGTGAGCTAGCTGCAGCAGCATTAAAAAAAAAAAATCTGCTGGTTTCTGCAGTTGAGCAGTTTGGGATTCACACCAATCTGCCTTTACCAAGAGTGCTTTCTGAAAATGGCATGTAGTCTCAAAACCCTTTAACTGTGCAGAATACTGGGTAATGGTCAGAACTGGTTTGTCAGAAGGATTTTAAGGAAGTTAAGCTATTTTAATGGAACATTTAATTGCACATTTAATCTGTGCACCACACATATATAGAAAATTATTATTTTAAATTAACATTTTTGTTCCTTCTAAAAGCACTAATCTAACTACTGCAGAACCCACATTTTCACTACTATCATTCTTGATCTCAGTCTCATGATCATGAATTAATTTAGGCACCGGCTTCTCGTGCAAGGCAAAGGTGGCCCTCTGTTCATGCAAAGACATAAGAGGCTTTTGAATTTATTTTTTTCCTTGTATTTAGGCTAAAAGACAGACCTCAGCCACAAGATTTGTATTTGCCTTATGATCAGCATGGAGAGGGAAAAGGTATTTTTTGTTCTGACATGTGGCTGTAGTGGCTTGTGATTACACCTGATCTATTTTCTGATAGCTCTTGCAGGTACAGAGAAGCAAACTCAAATGGGCTTATTTTTGAACACACACTTATTTCTAGTGGCAAACACTGGGAGGGTAAGCTGCTGTAACTTGAAAGCAGAGTTGTGTATGAGATCTGATAGAAGTAGAATTGCTTAAAATGAATTATGAAAACTGGATTTTGATTTGATTATTGAGAAGTTTATTCTTGGCTGAAATTGATGAGAAGTAGGGAGAAAGCCATCTGCAGTGGAGGAATGGCTCAGAATGAACCACTTCAGTCAACATGTAAGGGTTGCTAAAAGACAACACATACTTTAATAGCTAACTTCTAAACCTCTACCCTCTGACTTCAGACAGCTTGTGGACTGGCTTTGACAAAATCATTTGATAAATTCAGTTGGCTTTGGCCTGCCACCGAAAAAAATCAAGGCACTCTGATTCCCCTGGAGAAGGATGTTTTTCAGAGGGAGGAACACTGGAGGAAACCAGAGAGGGACTGAGAATTTGTCCTGCACTGACTTCCACATCTGAATGGACAACACAGGCCTCTTAGCACCACTATATTAACATTTTTTCTTATATTTTGTTTCTATTATTGAGCTCAAGGAGAGGCACTGTGTTCCTCTGAGGGGAAGTGGAAAGGCTAACCCAGCTCAGGGATATTATCAGGACAAGTAAAGTGGGTACCCCACAGGTTGGGATTGAACTCTTTCCACGTTCTTAGGAGCATGTTATTGCAATAAGACATGAGTTCAGAGGGCGCCAGCTGTCCCATGTTATTTCCCAATGCACACCTCTTTAAGCTTGTACAAATAGGAGGTAGCTGAACCATATGATGTCAGACCTCTAATCCCATCAGGAATTACCAAAGGCTGTGCTCATTTCCCCTTGGGGTTACCTATTCTTCTGACTATATTCTAGAACACACTTCAGTGAGGGATTCCTGAGAGAAGTAAAAGGTGTGAGGTGCAAAATCAAATTTGATACCCCTGGGGGCTGATGCATAGGAGAGAGGATGGAGATTCTAGTTGGGTATCCACAGTGGGGAACAAAAGTAGCCTTGGGGATCAAATGAAGAGTCACTCAAAGGTGAGTCTACACAAAAGTGTAGTGAGTCTACACCAAGGCCTGAGGATGACAACATCTGTTTTAAAAAATGAAACAGCAAATTTCAGTGCCTTTCCTACTGAGGTTCTTGACTTGAAGTCCCATGAACATTCAGTTTTCTGACATGTCTGAGAAATTTTCCCCTAAAAAGTCAGAAGTGTATCTGACTTATTACCCTAAAACACTTGTAGTACTTGCCACTCCCAAGGATCATGGGTAAAGTGGTTTATGTGCTCAGGTCAGCTTCTTCTTAGAGAGTATGAGCACTAAGTATATCTCAATCTTGTTCCACTTGCGGAGTTTGGCATTTTTTTTCCCAGCAGAGTAAGTTAAAGAATGCTGAGAGTAATCCTGTCTTTCCCCTAGGTACTTCTGACAGACTCCAAAACACATGCACACTACAGCTCTGGGATATCCCAGAGTGATCCAGCCCAGATACCTTCATTTATGTGCAGCAAGCAGACAGATGCTACTCATCAGCTTATAGGAAAAGCTGCCCTCTCTCACTCCTTGTCACCGCACTTTTGACTAAGGTAAGGCTAAGGGACCACCTCCTATATGCTCCTTTCCAAACCAAACTATGAATCCAAGGCACTATATCAGCAGAATGTTACAAAACTGAATGTTCTGTACACCACATTGCTCTGGCATGAAGCACTGACATTATGAACCAGAGTCAAATGTAAAAAGTACAATCACTCTAACAACTACCTAAATTTTCTCAAAGATAAGAGATGGCCATAGTGCAATGATCAAGGAAAATGTAATCAAAAGAAAAGGGAATAAGACAAGCAGGTCTCTGCCCTTTTTGGCTTTGCCAGACATCCTCTTCAAAAACCCACTGCTGCTTGTAATTCTGAAGCTGACATTTATGCTGACATTTGCTGGTATCACAGCACTCTGACTGCAGAGGAGGAGGTGATGACTGTCAGCTACTTCTTTCATTTGAGTTCATTCTTTCACAACATTTGCATGTATGTTTCTCCTTTTTTTTTTTTTTTTTTTTTTTTCTTTTTGAGAAAGCATTGGAAAATGGTAATGTCTTGTTATGGATAATGGCTCATAATGCTTATGTTCCTCAAAAATCCTATGTGTCTGTGTGGATGGAGCTGAACTGACCTCTTCATATGTATTCAAAAAAAATTAATGTTGCTAGAGAAAGGTGAGCTGGGAAAAGCTCTCTGGGAAAAGCTCTCTTTGTAAGCCCCAGGACCTGCTCTAAGACCACTGATACTCCTTGCACTGTGTGAAGCATCACAGATCTTGCACACACTGCTCATGGGAGGTGCATAGAAAGAAGCTGTGGATTCAAAGCAGGAATAGTCAGACAGCAAAGAACAGATTTGCCTCTAAATATTAAAGTTTATAAACTCTTCAGGAGATAATTTAAATTCCTTTCCATTTAAAATGGTGATGTACGTGAACAAATTCAACCAAGGAAAGCTTTGTATTTGGGTGACTACTTTTAATGAGATCACTTTACAACTGAGGGGAAATAAAAGTTCATTCACATGAAATCATTTGGGTCTGTCTTGTATTTTTCTCTTAGGTCAGACCCATTTAGTTCAGAAGGCCTCTTCCAAACTTACAGCCTTGACTCTAAAGGCATTGAGACCTCTATTGTTGTGAGAAGTGTGGTCATATAAGCCATGAAAGTTTCATCTGCCTTAGTGTAAACTTGACCGATGCATACATTTTAGAAGTTTTCTTGCACTGCAGTATATTTTACTGTCTAATTTTTACTAGCATGCAAAAAAACCGTCAAATTGATTTGGGATATGAATCAAACAAAACCTGAGTTTATCAAAGGTACTCTGACAGGAAAACCATTGCATTAAGGCAACAAATGAAAAAAAAACAGTACTCTGAAATTTACCTGATCAATCACAGTGAAATAAAGGTATTATCATAATTCAGGCAAGCTAATAGTGGATGCACGAGATTAACACCTATATCTTACTACTAATAAACAGTAAAAATAACCTGTGCTCTGTCTGGTGTACTTAAAAAAAAAAGAGGAAACATTTTCAGTTTCATATGAATTGATTGGGACTGACAAGATGCAATTCTAAGTGCTCTAGTCAATTTAATCCAATTTAGAGAAAAAAAACCTGAAACAAATTGTGTGTAATTTCGATTAATGGAAGTATGGAGGAAATCATAACTGTTCACAGATACTCTGTAGCCAGGAAATGAAGCCAAATTGGCCAGCTAAACTGTTCACAGTGAGCTTTTCACTTAGTGTTAGTCTGTTCTGAATGGAAAGAGTGGAAAGCCTTCAGCATTTGAGTCCTAATCTTATACCAAACTGATGTCAAGCATTAATTTGAAGCATTTAATTTAATGAAACCTTTCAGTTAATATTTAACAAAACATGACATACTTTATTTCATTGGAACTCATTCTTTAAAAAAACTATTTTCTCATGGAAACAATTCTATTTTCAAAATTTAATTCACCTTCAGGGTTTTATTTTTTTGTGTACTCAAAACTGATTTAAAACACATCTTTCTGCTGTAATAGGCTGCAATTAAGCAAGATTAAAAAAATGTAATTACAATATCAAGCTAGCATAGCCAGTGCAAAATTTCCCTTTTATTTCAAATAAACTTTGATGCAGTTATTTGAGATTTTTCATTAGTCTCTACACTCCTGCTTTTTTTTTTTTTCCCTTTTTTTTTTTCCTAGATTGCTTAATGATAAAGGAGGTTTCAGAGCTGAGTTACTGGACAGATCATTCACCGGTCAGGCATTTCTGATGCTCCCACTGCAGCACAGTCAAGTATTTAAGCGTGTCAGTGCCACATTTCTTTGCTACGTTGGAATGCTGAAGGATGGGGGCCTGTTTCGAGGAAGTGGAGAGCCCACCCCATTGCTGGGTCACCATGACAATGAGACAGCAGGAAGGAGAAATGTTTGCCATGCAGGCACATAACCCCAGCGTAACACTGCTCTGGTTAAATATGCCAGAGGGCTGAGAAGGGCTGACTGAGTGTCACACAGTCAAGAAAATGCTCCATCACAAGGTGGGGATGTGGAGGGAACTTTCTGTCTCCTAAACACATCTGTGACATCACCTGGGCTTGGCACAGACCTGTTCCTGCACAGGAATTGATTCTGCTGCCCTTAGTCACAGCTGGTGGCACATTATGAACATGCAGTACCACATTGCCACTAAACCCCCTGACATTCCAGCCCAGCTGACTATCCCAAAATCCTGTTGTCAGGTTCCTTCCCCTTAAGGGTGGACAGTGTAACACCACATTGCTACTAAACCCCCTGACATTCCACTCCAGCTGAGGATCCTAAAATCCTGTTGTCAGGTTCCTTCCCTTTAAGGGTGGATCTTCACAAGATGCAGATTAAATTATGAAATACGGGTGAAATGATACAAAACAGGAAATTAGCTGAACAAAATAATCCACATCTTGCTATTACCAAACATCTACGGGACATGCAAAGTTAGGTAGCACTTTATGGATGTTTGTGGGAAAGCCAGAGTTGAGATGTTGCTTTTGCTCTATGACCCTTTGAAATCCAGTTTCTCCTGCTTAAAACTTCCATTTGCTGTGCTGTGTGAGTCTAGGAGCTCAGCAATGGCTGCAGTCTTCACAGTTCCTCTCTGTACCACTAGGTGCAGAGTGCTGGGAAGTTGCTTTATTCAGGCACAAGAGTGCCTGTGGGCACAGTTTCTTTGTTAAGTCCCAGAGCAGAAATGGAGCATATATATCATATACATGGTCATACATTTTACACCATGCTAGAAGCTTGTGGCCCTTCCTCCTGCTCTGATTCTCTTCTTAGAGAAGCCACAAGGGAAAGATCCTGTGTCTCTCAGACATCATCTTTTGCCATTATTCTCAGTCCTTCTCTACTTTGAGTCCTCGGAGAATTCTCCCTGGCCCAGCTTGTCTCCTGTAACTGCCCTCGAGAAGGTGAGCTCTTAATTGTTTGATCTAGTTAGGCAGATGGATTTAAACAATCTTCAGAAGTCTCTGCTAAATCTAATCTAGTCTGACTTCACTCCTCTTGAACCCTACAAGTCTTTTGCAAATGGGCCTCCTTCATTATCAGTTATCCAAGCTGTATTTAGTATAATTAAAAAGCTGAACTGATGAATCTTCTCACTGAGGGCAGAATGGAGCTGGATCCATGGAAAGGTCACTCAGGAGGAAGGAGGCACAGAAACCAACAAACAAGGGAGATGAGGACCACAGAACCCCTGATATGCTCAACACAGAGGATATTAAAAAGTGGGTAGGAGGTAATGAGCAATAAGTATCCTGGGCCTCTATGTATTTTAATCTTCAATCTTCCTTTCTGCCTGAATTGGCTGAATTCTGTGGGATAACTTGGTAGGCATTCAAGGAAGTGACCTACACTGTTTCCTCATGTGTAGCACAATAATCAACAGCATCAAATGAACTGAGCATCAAGCTGGCATCACCCAGTTACAATGGCAGTAGAAATTAAATAGCATTAATTAGAGGGAGAACATGGAACCCTTTCTGCTTGGAATGTGTCTTCTCTCAGCTCCATGGTTTGGCTTATCAAGAGCCAAGCTGACAGGAAAGCTGAAGGGAATAAAGGAACATTTTCCATTGTGTGCCAAGGCAACTGAGGGAGGACTTGAGTTCAAGACTGACTTTTAAAAGACAGAAAAAGGTTAATGAACTTTTATCTGAGCACCATTAATACATATGAGTATCATTCTTACTAGACCACAGACAACACTTTTGCTCTTATTTCACTGCAAGACTAGGTAAGTAATGTATGTAACGGAGAAATCAGATATTTTTAATCAGAAATTTAAAAGATTTTTCCAGTTTCCAGAAAGCAAAGCAATCCTCCACAACAGTGGACAGTAGTCTTCTTATGTGCTCTGCAGATACCTGTACTGTATTCCATGTTAAAATTATCTCCTCAACAACTTTACTGACATTTGATATAAACCAGACTGTACTCTGTATTAAAAAAGGAGCTTGATTCTTTGAGGAACAATGAACTCTCATTTCTCACTACAGAAGAGGTCAACCTCTTGCAAAACCACTGAAGGCCGATTCTTTGTATTACTTGGAAGCTGCTCTCCTACACCTTCCATTCTCTGATGCACTGGGAGGGGCCAGGAGAAACAGCAGATTTTTAGTCAGGACTCAGTTCTGTACTCTGTGATTTAAATTCCTGCCAGCTTCTATGATAGACCTATAGAATGAGAACTGTGATGTTGCAAACAAAGCATAGAACAATTATTTACATTTAAAAGGGTTTCTTTGCCACCTTCTGGCAATCAAGCATGTTTGCATAAACTCTTTTTTAAGAACTTGTCTTTACTTTTTTATGTATACTTTCTTTTTTTCTATTCAAAACAATTAATGGAATTCCCAACTACTAAACAAAAACCTGTGGACATTCTGGACAGTAAACTTTTTTCCCATTACACGTCTACACAGTGCCTAAAATTGACTAGAGTCCTGACTGTTGAACAGAACCATCTAGAAATTTTTGTTATTTAGAAAAATAGTATTTCTATTTTGTGAATTTAAAAAAAATTATTTCATTCACTTGTAAAAAAATAAGGAAGAAATGTGTCAGCAGTTTTCCATAAACTACCAGTACAGCAAAAGCACATTATTGTGAATATATTATTCACCTACAAGTGAGCTAGAATTACACATTAATAAATTACCCTACATCCACTTTGCAATACCCAAAATTAGGAGGTTTCTTTGAGTCTTACTTAAGTTACTTGAATCTAAGCTTCGACATAATTTCATGTAGTAGCTGCACTATGTAAAATGGCTTAGAGGAAGATGCCAAAATGGATGAAAAAAAAAACCAACAGACTTTCCAATAAAGACATTATTTTTGTTCAACATTATTTGCTAAATTACATCTAACCATATTAATAATTTTGCTCAACCCACACTTGCATTTTTCAGTTAATATATCAATTCTCCTTCCAGTTCCTCCTAGCTTTTCTTCCATGCCCTACATCTCTACTTTCCCTTAACAGACAATGGCATATCTTTCTTCTATATTTAGAAACATAACCTCCCTTAAAATGATGTTCTATGAGAAACCTCATTTGGACATGCTGTGATGCTCCATGGACTTGAAAACTGTGCCCAAGAAAGACAGGATGTGACAGCTCCATGATCCCTGAAGATGCATTAAAGGGCACCCAAGAGACAATCTCTTGCTCTTACCACACAGATGTAAAATTACAGCTGGAGGAAACAGGGGAGTGGGCATATGAGAAACTGGGGGCCAGTCAAATCAAGGAGAGTAAAGAGGAAAAAGAAATCCAAGGAGAAAACTTGTGCTGATCACTCTCTTTTCTTTTCTAGGGATTGCAGAGGAAGGAATATGTGCACACTGACTTTCTCCTGCCTGGTCTTTTCCAGGCTTTACCTATCAGCAACAGGAGCCAAGAGGACATTAATGTCACTCCACCAAAAAGTTCACTTCTGCCCTTAGGAGATGCAAATCCTACAGATCACTTTGATTAAGGGCTTTGTCTTTGAGTAAGGGCTGCCTGCAAAAGCTGTGCAAGAAACTTCACTGGTCAGTTTAAGTGCAGCATCATTTGTGCATAGGTTTAAATGCAAAATCACTTCAGCTTCAGGAGAGCAGGATCTAGCCCAGAAATCTCACAGTGCAATACATAAGATAAATTTTATTAATTGAATCAAATTAAAAATTTATATTTTACCATTTTAGGATAAAGAGTATTTCCTAAAATGTCAATAAAGGTTGAAAGGAAATGGCTTGTTGCTTTATTAAACCATCTGTGTTAATTTCCAGTGGCTGCTTATTTTAAGAAAAAGAAAGAATCAGCAGCATCATAAAAATACAGATTTTGTTTCTTATATTTTCTACTTGTAAAAAAGAGGAAAAGCAAAATGTGAAAGAGCTTAGGGCTAAGGTATTTGGTTTGAGGATCAGCAGAATATTTCATTTTTCTGTAGGAATAATTATAGTCTTGATTATTATATAAATATTGTTTCATGTTAGGTCTCTGGCCAAAGGTCTAAATTTAGAATTGCTCTTTTTATTCATGACACAGTTTCAATAATAAACATTGTGATCAAGCCTAGGTGCATGTTACATTATTAAAATGCCTCCTTTTTAAGCACTTGGTGGAATCACTGTTACTGTTCTGCTACAGCTTAGCTAGTCTGCTGATAAAAATGAAGGTTTATTTTTATGTGGCTTGAACTAAGATGACTGGGTTTTGATGTGTGCTCACCCTTAACTATTAACATTGTGTGCAATGGCAGCTTAAATGTTTTATTTTCAAATGAACAGGCAAATGGAGACTGTTATTTCTATAAATACTAACAGGATCATGCCCAAGCACCGCGATTTTTCTGCCTGGAGCAAGAGGAAACCACATATTTTCTGTTTATTTTTGTGGGTTTTACTATTTTAAGTAACGTCAAGCCCTGGACTGAGTATATTCTGACATTTCTAGTTAATTTGAAGGAAAAAAAGTCACAATAATTTCTTAGCAAGTTAGATCAACTTAAGCTAAGTCACTGAGCGATGAAAAATATTCTCTGTGACAAAAATACATGCCATGTCCTCCTGGATCTCCATCTCCAAGTCTTTTGCTAAGAAGCTCAAAAGGAATACGCAGGAAAGTGGGAAAATGGTTGATGGATGCCTGATCCTACCAACATGTACCCAAATCTCCTCATGTGCCATTGAAGTGTGACTGTGTGGTGACATTTGAGGCTGTCCCTGTCTCCTTAACTGTGAGCACATGCTGACAGTGCCATCAGATGCTCTTTTCTGCTCTCTTTTCCCCTGACCTCAGCTTTAGCACACACATGAAAGACAGAATGGCAAGGCTCTTGTGCTGCCTTTGGAGCAGTAAAACCTGAGCATCAGCTGTGTGATTTAGACTCCTGCCTTTGTCAATGTTATTTTGGTTTTCCTTTGGAGCTGGCTATTTATCTTTTGAAGGTGCAGAAATGACCAAGTATCTGGGTTTTTTTTCTGAGCAATACCTGGCTTCACTCAGCAATAAGCAGCTGATTATTCTCAAGTAACAAAGTATTGCTTGACAATTGTAACTCGCTTTCTGAATAGACAAATGCAGACACCATTAGATGACTGAGGTTTTACAAAGGTATCAGAATGTCCTTTGAAATGAAAGGCTTTTTGCAGCCCCAAGTTGTTCCTCTAAATCTCTGCTCAGCTTGAAACAGTTTGACCTTTGCATCTCATTTCTTTGCAGTAATAAAACCCTCTAATAAATAAAAAAGAAAAAGAACTGAACCAGGTAAATACATAAAAATTAGGGAAGGGGAAAGCTAATTAACTTAATTGCAATCACTGTACCAGTATTGCCTCGACTTAAAAAGTATTGATTAAATAACTGCATATTTACATCTTGTACTGGACCTGCTGAAGGCAAATGATGCATTGCAAAGCAAACAGAGGCTGACCTTTGCACGTTTTCCCATCAGGCTGCAGGGTAAATCCAACTGGGCAACTGCAGCGCACCCCTGTTGCGGTATCCTTGCAAGTCCGATCACAGCCTCCGTTATTGACAGCACATGTTTCTGCAGAATGAAAGAGAGACAGAGAGGGAGAGAGAGGGAAAAAGGCAGTGTAATGAAATGCTCTGGGGGAGGGGAACGGCACTGCCTCTTTGGGGCAATATTACAACATATTAAAAGCAATGTAAGTTTTAAGTAAGCCAACTGAAGCAAGCTCAAGGTCACCAGGGTCCACGTACTGGTTTTGACTGGTAAATCATTTCCACAAGTCATGATTTCTTTCTCCTCCCAAACTGGAGATTTTACTTAGTGTATTTAGTTCGTGTTTATTCAACTCTCTTAGACAATAGGATGGTTTATTACATATGAAACAAGTTAAAAAAAAAAGTGTTTGCCTTTAAAAGCAGAATCAAACATTCGGTTTTGCATCAGTCAATGTCTAGTTGAGGTATTTTAAAGTTCACTTTTAAATGATGTTGTAGGCATAATGAACTTTAAAAACAATAGAAAGCAAAGCAGAATGCTATGCTTGGAACTGAGAATTTAAAACCCTTAGTTAAGAAAGAGTTAATGGAAAATGAACTACATATATCACTTTGACAAGAATCTACATGCCCAATCTGTTCTTACTGAACTACAAGCAAAAGGCATCTGGGTTTTGTCCACTTAAAGCTTTTTGCAAATTGAAAGGAGTTTGGAGTGGGTGGGAGGGCATAATTGAGGTCACTGAACCCATTCCAAGCTGTGTCATTGAAATTTCCCAGTGCTTGTAGTATGTAGAAGGGTGGCTGGGCAAACACAGGCAAGAGAAAGTTGCAATACTTCAGAGCTTTTACTGCAGTGGGCAGTGACTATTAGGTACCACTGGATTAAAAAAAATAAAATCTCCAACTTCATTACAGAAAAAGCCATTGTTTGGTGTTACTCATGTATGCACACGCACACACCGGACACATGCATATGCACACATACTCACAAACACATCCATAAAGGAGATAAAAGGCAAGGGAAATGATTAACTTCTCTTTGATCCACAGAATAGAGTGGATGTAAGGATGCCAATGTAGCACGTCAGATTGAACTGTACATTTTTCTGAAAAGTATTTACTTCAGAGAATAAGTCCTTTTAATAGTATCTTTTTCAGTTGCTCTGGATTTGATTAAATTAAAATACCCCACTGCCCCCCAAGATTGCCATTATTATACTCAGCTCACCTCTTTCCCTAAAGAAGGCTTTGTCATTACTTACTCAGATTTACAGACTCCTATTGCTGAATATTCACAGCCTGTGTCACAATTGTACCCTGTGGACAGGGTCTGACAATCAGCTATAGGATATGCTAATTGGGAATTGCTTTAGAACAGTGCATTGATCAAAAATTATTTACACAGAACAGAACAGGTTTTATTTTTGTATTGACTAGTACTAAAAGATTTTTATTTTAAAGTGCTTTGCCCTCAAGGTGAACTTAGACTGGCCATTTTAAAGAACTTCACTGCTTAAAAAAAAAGTAACTGTTTTTTTCTCTTTTGCACTGGAACAGGCTTCTCCACCAGTGTGAAATAAGCTCCTGGCACTTAAGAACAAACTGAAACACAGATTTGGGGCACACACACATTAACAGCATGGGACAGGTCACTGAGCCCAAATAGATTCACACATGGTCCTCCAGATAGATTTTATATTTTTATGTCTGTTTGCTATGTAATGACATAAGGTAGAGAGACTACCAGTATAGAAATGGACTTGCATGGAACTGCCAGGAAGCACAGCTAACAAAGGGATTGACATGTTATCTGGAAAGGATTTCTGAAAATGGAGCAGCTCCTGATTTTCAGACAGTTCTTGCTCACCTTGCAGGACCTCAACCTAACTGTTTAAGCAATATAGTTCTGATTTTCATCTACTTCTCTGGAAAGCACTATTTTATAGACTTACAGGCTGAAACTTCTGCTTGAATTCTGCAAATGACAATTCTGGCATTTCCATTTGTATGTGAACATGAGTGTGTCCTCGTAGACCAACATATCAGATAATAATTTTATGTTTCAGGGAAGGCAAAATGCATCAGGTCATTTAAAGTTTTTAACTTGGGCACAGTTTAAGGGCAGGAGGATTTGCCAGGAGTAAAGAGTTAAGGTTAAAACTCAGGAAAAAGCGCTGAAGGTTACGTTTGGCATGGCACTGCAAAGAGGAGTAAATCTTCTGTTAGCAGATTAACTCTCGCATATGAAGACTCCTTCATTGCAATGTGTCAACACAAGATGAACATAAGCAGTAATATTTCTGCTTTCTGGATGACATCCAGTGAAAATGAATAGACACAACACTTTTTTTTTTCTCATGGCATGGATGACTGGATCTATAGGGTAAGGGTCATTCAATGAACAAGAGTTATTTCTACATATAAATAGAAGGAATCAAGGCAGCTTTTCTTATTTTCACACAGATTTAGTAAAACAAACCAAAAAGGGTAAATACCCTGCAACCTTCCTAGCAACTCTGACTTTCATACATGACAAACTCTTAACAGAATGAAGATCCAAGTGAGTAAGAGGACATGGGACAGTACCTCTCACATTTTGGATAATTGGAGAGATGTACTGATGAAATTCCTTAAACTCAAGGTCATGAGAAAACATCGGTAAAAGAAAGCAAACATGAATAGCAGAATGTGGGAAAGAGGCTACATCAAAGAGAGGAGCTGAGGGCTACACACAGCACAAACCCAATGCATGACCACCTGTGTTTCTGAGAGGGGTGACGCCAACTCATTCCTCACCTCAGCACTACCAAACCTCAGCATATATTTGAAACACAAATACAACTTTTAGGCCTCAAGCCAAGAGCAGAAGTAAATTACTTCTTTCCATTCTATCACAGTGGGGAAGCTATGGAAGGGAAAGAACAGACATTAGAAATTGGATCAAGTCTTCATGGTGATATGGGTCCTACAGATAATTTTTGCTGTTTTTTTCTCTGTGAAAGACAATATCAACATTTTAGCCTTTTTCTTGTTTGTTTCAAACTTTTTGGGGGGTTGTTTTGTTGTTGTTGTTTTGTTTTGCTTTTTGTTTTGTTTTTGTTCTGACAAGGTAGCAAAAAAAAAAAAGAGCTGGAAGACACAACTAAAGCAGCGTCATGTTACTGGCATTTAGATTGCTTCTGAACTATGACAAAGCTCAAAATCTGAAACAATTAGACCTTACTGTTAATTTAAAGTGATATTTGAAACCCTATCTACATCCCTACTGAATTCATACCAGAAAATTCAAGCAGACACAGGGATCTAAAGAAAAGGACATCTATTTATATGAGGTGGTCTGGGAGACATTACATTGTATTTTTCCAGTGTAAGCTCCTAATTTTGGAACAATCTCTCATGTGTCTGCTCAATGGATCCACATTAGTCCACTGCACTATGGGATATGCACTGCTTCTGGATATTAAAATATCCAATTAAAAAGCACAAGCTTGAGCTGCTAGTCCTTCAGCACCAGATCAGGGACATTAACTTGGTTACCAGGTGAAGTTACTCCAGTGCTGGCAATGGTTTAGCAGGGAAAGAGCAGCTCTTCAGGTTCTGCTTCTGAAGCTTTTGAACTAAACCAGAATCTCTATCAGGTGGCAACAGGTCACTTTCTAAAGAGTCACACTAGACAGGATTTATTTGGCTTTGAAACTCCGAACAGATCTCATGGTTTGAGAGTATTTCTGAAAGCCTGATTTTCAGCTGCTTCTATGAAACAAGTAAATATAACCATTTAAAATACAAGCTTCTAATAAAAATCTGTTTGTTTGGGGTTTTTAAAGTAGCCAATTATTTTATAAAGCAAATTTCTGTGACTTCAGGTTATCTAATGAATGAAAGAACACAACATGATTTTAAGGGTACTGGTGAAAATCAGGCAAATCTTGGATTCTCTCTTATTCATTGTTGGTTCAGTCTGGACTAAAATCCAAAACAGTTTTATAGGAACTAAGATATGATGCAAAGCAGAACAAAATTCTGTAAGTCCTTGAGATTAGCAGGGTTACATCTGAGGATCGTTCTGTAATCTATGTCTTAATTAGATCATTCTCTATAATATTTGATAAATCATGAGGAAAGGTATTAAAACTGGACAAGTTGAACACCGATAAAGGCAAGAGGAGGGGATCTAGCACGAAGGTGATTTATTTAGAGACATGGAGAAGTGATTCTCTGATGTTTTCTGTTACTCATCACGGCAGTCAGAAGTCAACAGGATCCAGAAAAACCCCACTTGTTCCCAGACTCCTGATCGTAACACAGTGACTGGAAAGAGTGGACAACAATTGTAAACATAAGAGCTGCTCTCAAGAATGTGTAAAACATGCAAAGCAGCCTTAACAGAAGAAAAAAACCCAGCTGACGTGAAAACAAGAGAACTACACAACCTAAGTGAAAATGGGAGAGGGATGCCACTACAGTCATCATCTACATTCAAGGCAGTCTTGCAGCACCTGTCTCTTTTAGGAAAAGCATGGACACTGAATGGCACCTTCTTGGTCAGAAAAAGTTATTCTTAGACTAAATGAAATGACTGTTCTGCAGGGCTTACGATTGCTATTTCCTCTGAATCAGAGAGGAAGGCTGGACTGGCCCTGTCTTAAAGCCCTGTGCAGAGGAAAAGGATTTTTTGCAGCAACTGGTAGGCTGCAGCTAAAACACACAGCAGTCCAAACCAAAGAATATTCTCTAAGTTTGCCAGATTTCTAAACTGTTTAGGTTGACATGGTAAGCAGTAAGTACAGCCAAAAGGAAGACTTGAAAATGGAAAAATGCTTTTTTCCACCACCTAGTTCCTATGATTACCCAAATGATAACACTAACCAAAGGGCAAGTTAAAGAAAACCGCAATTCAAACTGCCTTTATTTGGAATTCATTTGCAGTGGACTAAAGCTCGTTGGGGTCAGCAGAAACAGGATGACTGGGCTCAAAATCTGTGCCATACTATTTTGAGCTTATTCTGAGTCAATATTTATGCTAGGCAAGAACAATTCTTGATGGAGTAGCCTGGAGCTCAGAATTTAGAGAAGCCATCAAGTCCTATCAAGTAAATCATAATCTAAGTAAAGTTATGAGTAACCATACTCAGATTGTAATCGTGTTTCCTTCTACACCTGGTCTGGATTTTGCACAAGATCTGAACATGGCATCTTATGCTCAGAATAACCGTCTTGAATTCAGGGGTCACACACATGAACAAGTTAATCTTCATGCAACTAAAGCTAAATGGTGCAAGCAAGATGGCAGCTTTAGTGCACTCACAGTTTTAGCCAGTGCAACAAGAAGGTATATGGATTAATTAGACCATGTTTTTCCTAAAAATGTACCTCTGAAGTAATAATTGCGGGCAACTGGAGTGGCAAAAAGGGTAAACTCCTCCCAGTAGCTGTTTCTCAGCAGATGTGCTGTCACTAAAGCTGTTGTAAACTGCTACTGTCTCTGAATCAACTGATAACCTGTTTACCTATCCTAAGCATATAAAAATGAGTTTATTTCTCTGTAATTAATTCACAGTGAAACATCACCTTTGAACAACTGCGAAAAGATTAAGGACGTCTGTTAAAGATAGTCATATCTTTAGATATGCTTTGAGAATTTTGAGGTCTAATCTGAAATAATTTATTGCCGTTGTCTGTTGTGATTCCTTGCATCACTGTAGTGTTTTGGGACCAACACCAGGACTCCATTGTGCAAACTATGTTGCAGTTTTGAAAAAGTGATGATGGTAAGGTATTAGAGCAGTTCTATAGAAGGACAAGATCCTGTTGAGCTGAGTGGTACTGGCTCCCTCCCCTTAAACAATGTTGAATTCATTTAATACACAAAGTGTCTGGAGTCCTTAATTTGTGCCTCCCCTCCCCTCCTGAAAAAGCACTTTGCTCCATCTGGCTCAAAGGCTGCCTGTGCAGACATCTGTTTCCTTCACACTGGTGCCACAGCACAATCTCCACCAAAGAGAGCTCTTTCTGAACTCCAGACACACTGGGGTTTTGAACTGGGGTTCTTTCTCTTCCTCCTAACTTTTATCTAGAGAATCCGGAAATAATTTTAACCACTATATAGGTAGGTGAAGCGCATGATCATGCCTAAGAATAGGGACTACCTAACTGAATAAAAAAGGCCACACTGAAGATCCCCCGCAAATTCTGATCAAAAATGCACAAATCCTGAAAGCCTGAATCTTGGAAGAGATTAAAACATTAAAAAAAAATTCTGTGGACTATAAAATGAGCTTGCCTTTACATAAGAGGGAATATGCAGTATGAGTAAGAAAGCCATGAGACAGAGAACAGATGATAAGACTGCTGTTGCCATCCATAAAAAGAATTTTACTGAAAGCAGCAGTACATGAGGTACACGTGCTATGTGGCAGTAGATCAGGGTACAGGGAGGGGCTCAAAGGACAACAAGCACAAGAAGAAATGAAACACAAAATATTTCAATTTTCAGTTAAGGGAGAAATGTGCTATTCTCATGCAAATTATGCTCTGTGATGCTGAAAGGATAGAGAAAGAGCATTCACAAGAGTATAATGAAAGAAACAAATAGCTGTGAACAGATGAAGGAGAAACTGAAAGAGCTTCATATTCAGGGAATGAAAAAGGTAAGACAGAAAGGGTAACTTGCAGGATGTGGAATTCTTCACTTCGTTATGCTTGTCTCCTCATTTCCTTGAAATTTCATGATTGGTAGAATTTTATTTGCATGAAAATAGGATGAGAATTCTGCCCTGCCACATAGGGAATGTGTGAAGAAAAAACTAGGTGAATCTTACACTGAATCATGAACTCCTCAGCTCTCAGTTCAGAAAAACTCGATTCCTCTTCAGGGAACACTACATATTTAGGGAATGTCACTTGATAGATCGGATCAGGTGTTTTATAAGCATCCTATGAGTCCAGTCTGGTTCTTAAAATTAACACTTGTAGCTGTGGTGCTCTCTCTAGATAGAGAAGCTGCATTTAAGAAAAACTGAAAGTCTCTGAACATTGCAAAGGAGCATTATCTCCTGACCTTGGATAAATCCTTTTATTTAAAATGGGAAAGCAAAACAATGGAAGGTATTGCCAGGAATTCTGGATAAGGTCAGAGTCTTTATCATCAGCAAAGAAATGAGAAGGGATTTTTACAGGAAATAGCACACCATTCACAAACTCAATGAATAAAAGTGACAGTAACTCAAGATGAAAAGATCTGCCCTTGGGAGACAGAGAATGCATGAATGAACTGAGGGATTCCTTCCCCCTGTTTGCTATGATTTCATACAGCAGAGTAGAACTGACAGAAGGAGTTAAACTGAGGTCTTGGTTTCACAGTCAGTAACTGAATTATAGAACCTCCTAGCAATATGCCTGCTAATGAAATGTTTGCAATTCTTTATTGATTAAAGCACAAAAGGATTATGATGCATACAGAGACACATGCTTGGCTTTCTGACAGTGAGCGTTTCTAAGTCAGGTAAAGGCCATTCAGAAAAACAAAGACATATTTCAAGTAATTGGAAAGAATCCTAGGAGGCAGTACAACAAAGCTAGACACTGAAGTACACTGGAGTACACTGAAGACACTGGAAAGGTGTTCTTGGCTTAAAGTGACCCTTGGTAGGCTGTAACTGTGATAGAATTTAACTGCTTTGAAAGAACACTTCAAAACAAACACTAGCTTGTCCATCATCCTGCTCTTTGAGACACAAACCTGGGAGTAGTATCACTCTCATTCTATTTTGAAAGAAGACAAAAATAAAGTCTGCAGAATCATTTTTTAATTTATGTTGGAATGAAACAACAAAAGACTTTGGAAATTTTCTGATGGCAAACCAGATCTCGCACACTCTTTACTCCAATGTTTGGTAGTTTAGGCATTAAATTGCATGTTAGAAACCCAGGTCACATTTTCTATGCTTTTATGTTTACTGAAACTGATTACCAATAGTGGCCCCAAGGGTGGAACATATACATGAGGCAATAATGAGTTAGTCTGACTTTATAGACCAACATTTTTCTTGAACAGGGGTGGCAATGCATTGTGAAAGGGTCTTTAGAATCACTTCCTTACATTTCAAATGAATATTCTAACAAGTATGTTCTGTCTGTGTACGTTCTGTCTCCCTGTTTCTGAAGACCATTCCAGGCAAAAGCACTGTGAAAACCCAAGTTTCCCCACAAATCCAACTTTCAAGAAAAAAGCCTTTTGACAGAAAACTCTCATCAGATGACAAGATTCTTTAAGGTTAAGAATGTGTGGCTTTCATATGTTCTACAGCTCCTTTTCCTGATCTGCAAAGAAACTAAATATGGCTCTACCAAAGAGTCCTGAAATCCAGAAAATGATGAGATTTCCATATTATATACACTGTCACTAAGTGGTTTATACAGTATTTCAAGACAGATTCTACAGATTCTATAGTATTTCAAGATGCTTGATTTTGGACAAGTTATTCACACTGAGTCACCAGCAGAGACATCTTTGGATGGTGAAAGACTATAGAAGGAAAATCTCCATACTGATATGATGTCATTTTAAACATGGCAGGAGAAAATAAATTTAAGTATGAGACTCTGGTAGTTGTAGTTAACTTTGTGGATTCTATTTTCCTGTAATTAAAAAAGCTGAATGTCTCAACTGAAGAGAAAACAGTGATTCAAAAAGAGTCCTGTGTGTCATACAGTGAGGTGGAAGTAAAAAAAAGCCCACTAGAGAAATTAGAAGATTTCTTATTTTTCAGGTGCTCCAGACAAGTCAGTGAAAGCACGCTTGATGTTCAGGATGAATAGGGCAGCCTAATCCTTAGATAACTGGAGGTTAAGAAAAGATGCCATATGGCTGACTATTAAAGTCAGATGACTCAAGAAATATGATGTTGAGTACTACTTTTGGTTCAAATGGCTAAACCCAAGCTCTAAATTTGTAAATCTCTCTGCCTTTTTTGATGTAACAGATATTTAAATGCTTGCCTTTGCTACAAATGCTGTCAGACATGGCACAAGCTCAAGTTGTGGTTTTTTTATTTAATATGATATGAGCAGCTCATTAAAATCCATTGTAGGTACTGGGCTAATGATATGAAACTTAAACAGCTTTGACCAGGACAGGATAAACACAGTTACCTTGGTTGATGTGGCCAGGTACCTTCAGGAGGCACAAGATTGGATGCAAGAGCTGACCAGCACACAGGCAAGGGAGTACTGGCTTGTCATTCAAGTGGCCAAAGCAGGACTTGCACTTATGATCTATTATTCCGAATTGGCTTTGGCTGTTTACTGCAATGTTTGGGATCCTTGGAGTTGAGCTGATGGGGAAGTACAATTTCCACAGCAAGCAAATGAAAACAAAGACATGATTCTGCCCCACATAACTTGCAGGGAGGATATTCTCTATCATAGACTAATCCATGGCAGAAATGCCCAAATTGCAATTTCCACAGTTCACATCTCTAGCTATTGCTGTGCAGAGGGAATGGTCTTAGCTGACTGCACACTCACCTCTCCAGGCAGGTAGCTGGGTGCTCATAATAAATGGCTGGAAAGCCACTGATAAGATAATGTAAGATCTGCAGAAATCAAATGATTCTTGCTGCAACAAGGAAAATACAGAACTAGTGAAAATACTACCTTATTTACTGGTTAAGTGCCAGGAACACAGCCATACCACAGCCCTGCCTGTGAACAACTCCCAGGCGATCAGAGATAAAATGTAACACAGGTGCACATATATTCCAGCCAGGCAAAGCTGGGCCTTGGTTTCCAAATGGCACCCCAGAAGCAATCAAGGCAGAAGTAAAATTGAGAAGTAACAAAGACCAGCACAGTTCCAATGCACTTCACAGCTTATACCAGCATTTCAGGTGACAGCAGAATACCTTGGAGGGCTCTTAGGAACCAGCTTCCAAGGAAGAGATTTGCATCACTCTCTCTGAGGCGGGTTGCAAATAACCTTACTGATGACCAAGAAGTCGATATCCAATGACGAAATCCTCAGCTGACCTAACACAAAATTAGCTGACTACGTCTTGTGAAGGAGTGAATTTCTGTGCAATTTAGATTTCTGAAGACACTTCTAGCACTGGTGTCTGTTTTACTTCCCTTAAGCATGTAAGGGAAATTACTACAATTCCTCAACTTCAGGATGGGCTCATTGTCCTGTTGCTCTTTGCTATACTTACAAGTACTTTGTACACCCCTCTTTTTGTGACGAGAAGGAACCAACTTTTTATTTTCTAGGGTCACAGCAAGAATGTTTTATAGTTAAAGTGAGTTCTTATAACAGTGATCTCAGAGAAGAGATCACTCTTTACAACTTCCTGAAAGGTGGTTGTGGTCAGGTGGGGTTGGTCTCTTTCTCCAGGCAGCAACTGACAGAAGCAGAGGACACAGTCTTAGGCTGTGCCAAGGGAAATACAGGTTGGATATTAGGAAAAAGTATTTTACGGAAAGGGTGATAAAGTTCTGCCCGGGGAGGTGGTGGAGTCACCATCCCTGGATGTGTTGAAAAAAAGGCTGTATGTGGCACTCGGTGCCATGGTTTAGTTGAGGTGATAGGATATGGGTTGGACTTGATGATCTTTAAGGTTCTTCCAACCTAGTGCTTCTGTGAATTCTGTGAAGAATGGAAAAGGGATTGAAGGTGAGGAAGATGTTTAGTGTTGGCAGTTGTTCTGAAGTCACCTCATGTTAAGCCCAAATGAACCTGATTCAATGACTGCTAAAGAGTAGAGGAAGGAAAATGAAACACAGTGAGAAATGAGTCAGGTCTGCCTCTTCAAGAAGAGCTGACCAGAGGACAGGATCTAACAAACAGCCTGTACAAAGCATCATGGTTGTGTTGCTAAAACACTTTACCGATTAATGCAGTCTAATAAGGCCTGGGATGATAGTGATGCAGCGAGTGAATGCATTTTTAAAGACAATATAAAAAAATAGTTCATAAAGTTACTTGTTCAAAGAGTTGATGTCAAGGGCAGCAAAAGAGCGAAGCATTATCTCTGAGGAGACTCCTTGAGCCTAAATTTCAGACTGTTCTACAGCTCTGGTTCCTCAAACAGGAAGTTTCCACCTGCTTGTTGCCTCTTTGTAAGCACTTGGCTTATTTGTAATGAGGGAGCCTGATGGCATAACTGATGCTATGAATTCTATTTCTGTGACTAGAATATCAAGTTCTAAAGCTTTCTAAAAGAAAGCTTGAGGATATCAACAGACAGTTGCTCTATAAAAACACCGCAGCCTTTTTGAGTAAAGACAGTGGTCAAGGAGAATTAAGCCCAAAAGACTTAATTACTTAAAATTTATTTATGATAAAGTGCTAGGTTGCTGGATGATTTATTTTTACAGTTTAGACTGTGATGGGGCTGTTTGACTTATGAATTCTATCCAGGGCTATAACAGCAAAAAGAGATATGGAAACATGAATAAATGCAACTTCCATTGCTGAAGATGTGACATTGGACAAAATATTTTGAAGGTAAGTGTATTAATATGGTTAACTGGAAGTTTGGTGCTTTTAAAGTTGTGTGCCCATACTAGAATGTCTCTCATACAGTTAGGCAGGGCAGATATACTGTGATTCACACTCATTCCGGATTTAGACTGAAAAATATGTGAAATGCACCAGTCCACTTCTCTAACCAGGTAGGGCAGACTCATGCTATGATGCTAGGATAGAAAAAACAGTTGTAGCAAATGGGTTCCCATGGAAAAGAAGGTAAGGGAAGATGGAGAGTGTCGCTGTGATGCTCCTAAGAAACACACAAAATACTTTCAGAAAATATTCTGCTATTCAAAACACACACAAAACAGAGATTTGAGCATAATTTTAAGAGCTGAAGGCTGTGCTCAACTAATTGCAAGATAAACGACACCGGATGTTTATGAAGACCTGAAGACATTGGTTGTGCCCTTCTGCTTCGTAGCACTGCAAGGTGTTCTGCAAAAAAAGGAATGTAAGAGTGCCTTAGAGATGATGGTACAGCTCTGCTTTTGGAGCTGTGCACTTCTGCAGGATCCATGTCCTTTCTCAACTACGGAATGCTCATGGCTCAAGGTCAGTTCACAGCAGCCACCAGAGAACCGAGGCAGGACCTCTCCAGGAGCCCCCCTGGAGTACAACTAAGGCTGCACTGCCTCCACTCCATGATGGCAACGGCCAAGGGGAAGTGAGGAAGAGGGAAATGAGCTGTATGAATGTTCACTAACCAGACAACAGCCATTCAGTGCCCTCTCTGGAATTGGAGCACTCTTGACTGTGAAACCAAGTGCTTTTCTTTGATTCAGGGAAATAAGGCTTCAGCTGGAAGCCCTCAGGGTCTGTCCAAAGATTACAAAAAAGTTGGATGGAAATTCCTAGGCATCTTTGGACAGTTCTAAAGGGAAGTTTCTTGTAGATCATCAGAGAAGACCAGTTTCTCATCTGCCTCAGAAGATCTAGATAAGAATGCATCTAACAGAAAGGAAAATTGAGTATTTATCTAATTTTCTCTATTTAAGATTTAGCCACAAGTCACAGGACTACACCATGACTTGGACACAGCCAGTCTGAGCTGGCCAGTCTTGGTGTAGCAAGATGACTGCTCTAGGCAGCCTTGTCTGACAGCAACACTCTTCTAAAGCACTTTCGTCAGGCTTATTCTGAGCCTTGGCTGACTTCAAGTGTTATACAGATCATAGTCATTTTGATAGCATGCAGCAAATGACAGGGGACTAGCAATTATTGTATCAGGACTTGCAACTGAAGGCACCTTTCATCAGATTACTAAAATTATATAAAGTCATCTACTTTTCCTACTCTCCCAAGACTGTCTGCAGGAGGGTCAAAAATCACAGTTTATTTAGAAAAACTGGGAAAGAAGTTTCCTGAGGAACCATCCATTATTTCCTAAAACAGCTGTTTAGAAAATATCTGAAGACATATGGAATTTAATGGAAATGCCACTACACTTTGGAAATGAGTAAGAGTGCATTAAAAAAATAAATCAGAGTATCAGCAATCAGCAGAAACATACAAGTAGAAAAGTCCCTAAATATTAAGCCACCCACTCAGATCTCACTCACTAATTAAATCTATTTTCCTCTCTAGATATGTTTTTCTAAGGAATCAGTGATTTTTACAGCATGATTTTCACAGCATGTCCATAAAGTATCAGCTGTCAGCTGATACCTGCTAATACAGGAAGTACTGAAGAATTCAACAATGTATTTTGCAAACTGGATTTTAAGCTATCTCCCCAAGGCTATTTCTAGGGTCTATGTTCAGCTTGGAACTTGCAGACCTGGTGTAATTAAGAAGGCTGTTACTAATATTTTTAATGCTAAACTTTTTAATACTATTTGCCTGGACTCTTGGAAGCAGTGTAAGCTTACTTTCAGGTTGGATATTTATTTTTTTCAGAGGGTGAGGCATCAACAGAGTGCACTATGTTGCTCAGTACCTCTAGAGACTACTGCACATACTATTTGTGGCTGGGCAAACTCACCATTGAGACCCAGAGGGTTGCATTTTTCAGTGGCCTAGAGGTCTTTTGGCACGATAATTTTCCTGACTTCTTGTGAGACTATGGGTCTCATTGAAATTATAGCTACAAGTGTTAACAGCAGATTTATAAAGCAAGATGAGCTGTCTCATAGCTTTTGATAGGTTAAATAATTTCAAATTGAGTATCAATAAAAAAAACCCCAAACAATACAGGTCACTTGCTAGGTCTGCAAATTAATTGGAAATTAACAATCACAGATAATCTAAAAATAAAGGTACATATGCCCAGATTTTCACATGAAGGAATATATTTTACCTCAATCTTGTCATCTAATACCATTACAAAGTCATAACACTATGCCATTTCCTACACAGTGGTTGTATGCTGGTCTCTGGGTAAATGGACTATTTGTCATGGATGACAAGATACAAATTATATGGAAACTTTATAAATATTTCCACCTACTCCAACTATTAGCACAGCAATGAACTAAATATTCAAAGTGAGGCTTTGGTCTCCTCAGGGTGGTCACTCCAGGTGGGTATGGATGCTCACAGGCAGAGCTAAGCTTTCCAAAAGCTAGCAGGACAGTATGCAAAGGACTTAGTGGTTTTAAGAAAAGAAATAGCATCCCTGGGGGAAGGGAGCAGAATTTTGTCCTGTCTCTTCTGTAGTGATGAATCCCTGTCTTGTACGTGGGTCCACTGGGTCCATCTCAGTCTGTGCTACGCTGTGCTCCTTGTCTCCTGCAAAGTCTGGCAGAGGCCCAGCCACTCGACCCTTTCTATTCCCAAAAGGCCCTTCTCACTTATAGCCAGAAATGTAAAGTGGAGGAGACAAGCACAAAGGTGTGCAATGGGAGCAGAAGCTAAAGAATTATCTTCATTGTTCAGTGCACTTCCTACTCTGTTCCACTCTCAGGCTCCAACAACACAGAGGAAGAAGAAATGCCTCAGAAAGAAGAATGTACAGAAGCTCACTAGTCACTAGGGAAAGATCTTTCAGTGGTTACTAAAATAGCTGCACAAAGGAAATAAATGAATTTCCAGTCATAACATTTACATTTCAATCAAAAGAACAGGAAATTTTAATTAGGCAAATACACTTGCTCATTTAACACCACAAATGTAATAGAACATTGGTTTATATCATCATCATTATCATCATCCACTTTTAATTCAATAGGCAGGTCTGCAACAGGAGATTTTTCAGGAATTCTACAGCAACACATACACACAAACACACAAATCACATGTAAAAAGTAGCTTGCATAAGCTAAGTAAGGTTAATGGCAAAAGCTTCTTTCTATGCAGAGAAAATTGAGCATTAAAGCTGCAGCATTAGGAAAAAAAAAGTTTAAAAACAAGGAATGAAGCTGTAAAACAGATGAGAACTTAACTAAATTGGTGACCTTTCCACACAGATGAAGTCAGGTTAAAAAAAAAACAGGCCAAACCAAAACCAAAGGAGACCAAAACCAAATGAGACCAAAAGAGAACCTCCCTCCCACATACATACAGACAAAAGTGAGAGCACAACAAAGGAAGTGGAAGAAAAGCGTTACCCATAAGTAGCCGCCGTTTCACCCGCTTGTCCACATCAGCTACTGACGTGGCATTGTACTCAGAACTCTCAATTGCAGCCTCATCCTTCTCTAAAACACAAGTAAGGGACAAACATGGAGCAGTTGGTTAATCACAAGCCCAATTTTCCGCTGCCTAAGACAGTTTCTTGGCATGGCACAGCCAAGGCCAAGAAGCAAGGCATGAAAGCACTAAATCCCCGTTAGAGAGTTAATTCCCTTTGAGAACCCAGGAAAAAATTAAAAGGGTGTTTAGGGAAAGGAGGGAGAAAGAGGGTGGGAAGGAAGAATGATCAGCTCAGAAGTAATTAATCACACCGAGGAAGCTGGACTTCTACTGGAGAACAAGACAGCTAACATGGGTGCCCCAGAGAGGTGTTAATGACGAAAATTAAAATTCAGGAAGGCTTGTCAAACAAACTACCAAAGACAACCTAGGCTAATGGGGGCACCAGGATGTGAAGGTGGCAGGCAGAAGACTGAGACAGACAGAGAGAGCGAGAAGAGTCCGGTGATGGATGGGCACGGATGCACCACAGCCTTGTACACATTGACACACTGAGAAACGAAACAGCAGCATGCAAATTAAACAACAACAACAACAACAAAAATAAACAAACAACAAACCAAACAAACACAAAAAAAGATCAATTTGGGCAGTGCTGGTTGCCTGCTTGTCTATGAAACAATACTAGCTAAACATTCAATGCTAGGAAAGATGTTCCAAGAACAGGGTTTAGTAATTTTATTAGCATGCAGTGAGCAGGATGATGTCATCAGAGGTCACTTTACAAGGTAGTCTCTGACATCCTACATGTAAGAGTTTCATACAGCATAATGAGGACTTTGGTTATGCTTCATTAGAAATACACAGAAACAGTCACAAGTATGGGAAGAGATGATCAGTTGGTGAAATAAAATTAAAGATTTCTGATACAGGAGAGCAATGGAAAAGCAGGAGCTGGTAAATAAAATGATTTGTAGGAAAAGGGAAATGCTTATTAGGAAAACAAAAAATTAAAATGCAAGTTGGGATTTTTACATGCAGCAAACATAAAAAAAAAAGGTTAAGACAAGCAAACGAAGACAAAATATGTTAGACAAAGGGTCAACAAGTATTTATCTGGCATTGCAGAAGTTTGCATTCTTGCAGTGATGGCTGGAATATATACACCACTGAAGACAGCAAACACTGGAATCACTGAAGTGAGGAGGAGGAGGAGGCTGGCAGGTTTTGTTTGTGGCAAGTCTACATGGTTGAGTGGTAACAAGAAGTTGTTTTGTTTTTAACAAGTTCTAGATGGGATCAGGCTGCAATAGAGGCTTTTGTTTGAGTTTGTTTGTTTTTTTTTCTCTGTAAATAATTAATAAACGTCAGTTATCAGACAAGACAGGCAATCAGGAACCATCACCAGAAAGCAGGAATAAATAAATGTAAAAAAAAAAAAAATTAGAAGTATTCTAAGAGAAAGAACTATTTTAGAGGGAAGAAAATCAGCACAGGCAGTAATATGTGACTTACATCACAAGACCAAGGAATGTAACATGGAGTTGTATGTATTACATTACAAAAATGGGAAAAAAAGTTAAAAAAATAGATGCAATGTAAATATCTTTAAAATATTTTTTTACATGCTGAACAAAATAAAACATCCAAGTATATTAGTGAACAATAATAAATAGAAGATCAATTATACATTCAATAAAACCTGCTCTCAAGGCTCTCACTCTTGCAAGTTCTCCCCGTCTGGAACTGCCACAGGACAGGGATTGCAGGATGGAGCTCTCTGTTGTCATAGGCACCCACTGAGAGATCCCCTGCACTCAGACACACCTTGTGCAGACAAAAAGGAGGAGCCCAGCTCTGAGCCCTGCTCAGCTTCACCTCTGCGAGCATAAACCTCACAATGCCCCACAATTTGTGCAGTTAAACTCCTCAGAAGTGAGCAAGGCTCCGGGCAGCTACAGAGCTTTATGCCATGTATCTGACCAAGACACTGGCTAAAGGTAACTGACAGATTTCCACGGGTTTCAAATGCTCTGTCTTGCAGTACTGGAGAGAAAATGCGACAAATATGTGTCTGTGTTCTTTTAACCCCGAGAAATGACTAAGAATTTGTAACAACTTGAAATTATACAAACAAAAAAAAGCCATCATGTCCACAATGCCAATGAAAACCATTATGGATTTCAGGTTCTGATCTGTGAGTAAGAATTTTCAAATGTTAACTTGCAGCATGCAAAAATTCACTTTTTAATTTATTTTTTTTAAGTGGAGTAAAAAGAAATGGAATTAAGCAAATTATACATTTTATAATCATAAATGTTTGCAAAGCATCTGCCAAGATGCTCCATGTCTTGACCTGCTCTTTCCTGCTGATATGAAAGCTTAGTCACTGCAAGTGTTGCAGTTTTTAGAATCCTGAAACATACCCCAGGGAAGACAGCACATAATGATGACTCCTTTTCCCTGGTAACAGCTCAGAAAGGGAGGTAATTTTTCTAACCTTGCTCAAGCAAGGAAATCTTGACTGATGAAAGCGAACTGAAGAGCTGAACTTTCATTTAAAATGTTGAATGTTCTACACCTTTTTACTTCAAAAATAGTTACAAACAGAAACAAAAGTCACGCGCAGGTAATAAAGGGATACTTCTTTAACAAACATTTTGACAGAACACACACAAATGCCTCTCTGTGCACCTGGCTGAGCCAGGAGCTGCTGGAACACCCCTCTGTCAGCTGCTGAACACCCCTCTGTCACACAGGCACCACACACACGTGCACACACACGCACACACGGCACAGAGATTCTGAGCAATCCCAAATCAAACGAGCTGCAGAGAGGTACTCACCAATGCAGGTTCGGCCATCTGAGTGCAGGGCATACTTCTGATGACAGCCACACACAGGGCCAGTATCTGTGTCATCACAGGTGTGCTGGCAGCCTCCATTCCCATAGTTACAGGTTACTAGTTAAGCCCCAAATGAATGTGTATATATGTATATATAAATAAAATGACAATGAAACCAATTAGTCTTGAGAGCCTTTCAGAACATAGAAGAACAGTAACATACCAAGACATAAGGCAACATAACATTTGTGCTTGCAATTATTTCTATTTTTTCCTTCTGACCCCTCCCTTTTTCCTGTCTCATGTCCTAGCCTCAATCCATACAGTGAAGAAGTGAAAGAAAAATAAAGGCATTTTCCCCACTCTATTTGTATTAATAATTTTAGTGTGACTCTCAGCCAATTCTATGTCTTCCTAAAAGCTACATGCTTCATGTCCATGATGAAATTAAGTCTGCCAATAAAAATGTATAGTTTCAGGTCTATAGACCTGAAATCTCTCTTTTGCTGCCCCGTCATTCTCTCAGTAGAGAAAGCAGAGACCAAGCAGCAAGAACAGAACCACAAAAGTCTTGAAATCTACTATATCAAGTGCTGGCCCCCCTAAAGCAACAAGTTTGAAAATAAACCAGGAAATTTTGGGGTTTTTTTTTTCCTTCTCTGCAACAAAAATACACAGTTGTTATGGCTCTGCCATGTGCTGGCCTCAGCCACGAAGGAAACACTGGAGATGCCACTTCCACTTCCAGGATAGAACAGCTTTTACCAATTCAAATGTCTTCTGGTGAAAAAGTACTAAAGATATATTAAAGTAAATATTTTTCATGAGAATAGGTAGAGTTTTGAAGATTACACGAATTAACAGATCAGATTCAATTGATTTCCTTTGTGGATTTGTTTGGATTTGATGGATTTGATTTCTGCCAGCTAAGACAAACCATATTTAAAATATTAAGCTGGCTAGCACCATTTAATAAAGCCTCTCACTTGCCCCTGTGTCATTTCATCCTTTGCAGTTGTACACCTTGATGCTGAATAACAGTTCTGATCTAAGTGATTCCTGAATTCAATTTACTATCTTTATTTGGACTAGGTTCTTTACTGGTAAAAATATACAGGCAAATATGGGGGAAATCCAATATGCCATTATTTAGTTATATACTCATCATTTCAGAGGACTTAAATGTCTTCAAATGTTATGGTAATTTAAATGCAGACTACATTTATTTAAATACTGGCTTCCAGTAACCAGAAGGAACTTCCTCACATTGGTCTTAGCAGAATTTTCCTTCTAGATAAAAATTTATAAAAGAGGCAGGGTAGCAAGTTGCAATATACAACAAAACCAAGATAATGATTAACAGTATTTGAAAATCATATATCTAACTAAAATGTGAGGTTGTATCTAATGCAAGAGGGCTACATTCATATATTCTCCCACTGAACTCAGTGACCCTGCTTTAATTCTAGCTTCTGAAAATGGAGTAGACCGGAATTTTCCATCACAGTTACTAGAAATGAAATATCCCACCTCTGGTGTGAGTGCCTTAGTGCTGAGCAGCCATGTCACTCTCAGTAATCACTGAAGTATTTATCTTAAAATGGAACAAGTTCTAAAAAAAGCAAATGAGGGAGACCCACCACAGCATATCCAACAAAATTCCCATTAAAACCTCCTGCCAGAATGGGAACCACAAGTTTACAATTTCAGCTCCTGAATTCTGGCAAAGATCACAGCAGGAATTGTCCACCTCTCAACTGAGTACAGACCTGAGGCCACTACAGGTGCAAGCATCCTTGGTCCTTCCCCCTCTATACTTTGAGTAAAAACCCTTGTGCTGTTCAGAGATAGAGATGGAATAGCCTTGGTGCCTGGTGGCAAGAACAATCTCTGGAAAGAGAGACTGCCTGGATTCCCACCTCACTTTCCAGGAACATCACTGTTCTATCCAACCAAAAAGAATGGCAGTGAGAAACATGGGGAGACCTGCCTGATCCATGTTCCCTTTTTGCAGCTTTAGTTTGTGCACTAAACTGGAAAATGGAAATCGTGGGTTCAGTCCAACCAGACAGGGGAGGGAATATACCCCAAATCAAGAGAATCCTAAAGTTGCAAGGAATTACATTACAAAATCCCCTAAGCAACAGCCACCCTCGGGCATTCTTTCTCCTCCACTTTTACACCTTACCTGAATTATTTATTTTTGTGAAAAAATAGCAGAAGAAAATCAGTCTGCTTTGCATCCAATACACTGTAACATTTTGGGTTTTATTTTTTGATTCAAAACAAACAAAACTCAATGTCAATTCTCTATTCTTAAAGCTCCCACCTTTCCAATGAAGACATTCTTATTACTTGACCCCATATGCCTCTCAGACCATGTGGAGTTTCTATCCTTGCTGGACTGCAGTGCCATCACAAATTAACTTAAAGGCGTTTATGCCAGATGTTTAAATACATTTCTAGCCAACATTATTTTTATTGAGGATTTTAAAGTGCAATCAGCAACAAAGTGTGTATTTAAAAAATGCGACTGCAGTGGTTATTTTTGGCATTCCTTGCTGAAAGCCTCTGCTGGCAGAGATGAAAATATCTGAACAGGCTTGTTCTGACCCACGTAGTATGAGGAACTTTTCCTTACTATATTTGTCTATATTGCACCAGACTGATGGCATTTATAGCAAATCCTGCAGAATCACACACTTTTACAGCTTCCCTGCCTATAAAAGTTGCAGGTTCCCATTCTACCCAGTCCATGAATGCACATGTAGGTCAGTTCCTTTTCCTGTCTCCTAGAAACACTAGTAAATCATGTTTTTGAAGGATCTGAATTTCTGTCTAGACTACAATTTATTTATTTAAGTAACTTGAGTCAACATTTTGAAGTTTGACAAGCTCTACAGGTGAAATTGCTACAAAATCCAGTTGTAAAATATGTCACTTCAATTTTCTTCCAGTCCTCATTCTGTGGCAGTGACACAGCAGGAAGTTTCTCTTGCTTAGAGGAAGAAAATCATAATTATTTAAAAGCAAATGGACATCCAGATCTACTCCATTTTTGTGAGAAAGAATTAAAGCAATATTAATGAGAATTCACAAAGTGTTATTTTAAAAACTATTTCTGATAAATTTGGACTCTGCAGCTATGCAAACAGCTGTGTGCTCATTCAGAGTCTGTGACATTGAAGAGGCAAACAGAGGCAAAACGGCAAATTCCAGCAGACAAAGATCACCTTAAAATATCATGAATCATGTTAAAATGGAAGGGATGGAAAATAATGAGGGGTTTTTTTGGCTTTTTTGTTTGTTTGTTTTTAACCAAAGGAGAATATTCACATTATCTTTTAGAACTCAGACATACTTATCCCCATATGGCAGATTTAAAACCAGAGTAACTCCATCTTTTGACAGTGCTTCAGCATTTGCATGTGTCCTTAGTGCAGTCAGAATTCTGGGCTCTTTCCCTTAGTGGGAGGAATGCCCTGTACTACAGCAGAGAAGCCCTACAAATGACACACACCCTCTGTGGGACAGGTCCAGTGCTGGCAGCCAAACCACCAGTCTGTTCTCCCAGCACTCTTCCACGTGGATAAAGAGCTTTGGGGCTGACACTGGGGCTTCAAAGTGCCTTCAAACCAGATAAATTCTTTTCACTGACTACAATGCTCAGGGTCCTGGGCTGGCCAGACACCCTTCAGGCCCTGGCAGGCAAGCAGAATGGCCCTGACCACCTGCCCACACTGGAACCAGCAGCATTATTCAGTTTGACTGGGCTGAACCAAACAGTCCTGAGACACAGCTTAGCATGTGGGCCAGTGCTTCCAGCCAGAGAAATATATGGACTAGTGTAGAAATGACATTTTGATAATGAAAAATGAGAAACAACTGTCTGAAAAAGAAATGACATCTCAAAGAACAAGAAGGATTTTAATGTACATATGCTATTAAGTATTGACATTGATATTCCATGCTAAACTCCCCAGAAGACAGAAGGTACCAGAATTTAGCCTCACCCTACAGCCTAAATCCTGTTTTCAGTGCTTCTCTGAAATTTCACAGAATCCATCTTACATGACCATGACAAGAAGTACTTGAAAACATATGGCAAATGATTTAATCTAGCATTTATTACTTGGTAACTTAAAAAATAGCCCAAGACAACAGTGTTCTGATCCTGTCCAAATATGGACTGAAATATATACCATGGCTCAGATGCCACAGACAGATATTTCGTTTTTGTAGGATGGACTTCTCAAATGAGTATAATGTCATCTCAGATAACTTGAAAACTGTACTGTTTCTCAATTAAACTGGCCATTAAATACATAATTTGCATAAATATATGGGCACCTCTATGTGATAAAGCTGTGCATGCAACATTGCTTGCATGATTTATTCTAGTATGGCTTTACATTTTTGACATTCTGGGGATCTTTGTACTGATAGCAAACAGTTGCATGAGGACAGCATCTGCAGGAGCTGAAAAGCTGCCACTTGGCACAGGGAGGTTGGCATTTTATTGTAAAAGTACTAGGCAGGATTCTCAGAATCACTTTGCACTAGCCTTCCTGCTCACTTAAATCATTATTATCCAAGAAGGCAGACAGAAACCTTGTAGGTAGGGTTACCCAGCATTTTTCATCAAAAGATTCAGCTTTTACTTGTTTATAACTTTTTCAGGTTGCGACTTGCGGGTATGTGAATCTGCTTTCAATTTCCTCTTATTTTTAAGCTTCCAGCTAAGAAAGGGAGGAACATGTCTTTTTTTTTTCATATTTGGGGAAAAAAAACCCTTCAGTTTATCAAAAACTTCTAATGCAATTGTGAGCAGGAGCAGGATCTTAGTATCTGTCATGGATATGGATATAGCAAGAAGAGGTAAATTCCTATGTTTTTTTCAACATAATCTGGAGCCAAATCGACTGTTCTGAAGCATCTTCTTTCTGCTGACAGCAAGTATCTATGAAAATTACTGACAAAGCATAATCTTCTTCTAGGCTTGTGTATACCAGAGGCCATTAAAGTACAGAAGTAGAAGTAAACTCCCCAAAGCTGAAGTTTATTGATGCTTTGGAGCTAAAGGATGCAGTCCATCTGAGGGACCATGTATGGATGGATCTGTATGATTCTGCTTTGTGTATTTCTAGGTGGCTCCTTGAAGTCCCTTTCAGCTTCAACACTTCCATGTTTTCTTAACATGTTGGGCAACTAGAAATTGTATACTTAAAATTTACACTAAGAAACCATTAAGGCTGCAATCTTAAGCACTCAAAAGCTGCAAAATACCAGACTTCTAAATAAACCTATTGCATCATTACTCTCCTCGATGACAAATGCAGAAAATGCTCCTGTCTCATTTAGTGCCTAGTGAAGCTGGGGAAAGTCAGGCCTGTGGAAACAGCTGGGAATCTTTTCTCATCTGCTGCAGAAAGAGTAGCAAACCAGAAATGGACTGTCAAGAAAGAATGGTCTTGATCAGACAGTGAAAAGAGCCCTAAAAACTCTAACCTATTTCTGCCTTCACTGTGGAATCCCTACTTAGAGCTTGGCGAGTCACTCGAATCTCTTCTATTACAGATTACTGATTTTATAGTCCTTTCTCTGTGGCATTTGCAACTACAGCTGGAGCCATCAGGAGTTTGGCTTGGATCATATTGATGCTTAACTGGGTTCTTTGTGGCTCTTGTTAATCACCAATCACTACCAAATGAGTTTGATAGTAATATCTTTATATTCATTTCTCATTTGGAAGATGGGCAAAGTAGTACTTTTTAACTTCAGAAGAGTATTTTGAAAATACATTACAAATGTCTAAAAAGCACTTTGATAATACAGTAATGAGTATCATGGGAAAATCCATGAGGGAATGAAAAATGTTGTGTTCCCAACAGGGTTTAAGTACTGTGCAGTAGGAAAGGCATGACACTAAATTATGGAGAAGAAGCTACTGAACACACAAGCCTGTTTCATGAACACTGACCATAATGGACACTGCATGAAGCAAGAGTGACTGCCTTATCAGCATGTGAAGGTAAATGATAAGATGGGATGTGCTTATGTAACTAGCATGTAATGACAATTGTGATACATAAAAAGCATGGAGCGTTCCTCCAAGTGTTTCTGCTTTCTAACTTATTTTAACATCTTCCTTTGAGGAAGACTTGAATTGTTACTAAAGGCCTTGGGCCAATACATTTGAAAACCTCTCCCAGTGGTCTGATTGAATTGCAAACTGGCTGATAAAAATTCTCCAAGAGAGGTACTAGGTGTACTGAGAGGTACTACACTCTATGTGACTTGTTCACATAAAAAAACCAGAGCAGCAAGCTCTGACAAACCTTGAAAGGCCTGGACTCCTGGAGGACCATGATAAATCAGCATAACTGATTTATCCCAAGCATATGGGCTTTTGCAAGGATGTCTCAGACCCTACCTGTCCCTGTTATACAGGGCTACAGACCCACCTCAGGCTGGCAAGTGGGAAGTGTCTAGCTCTTCAATATAGCTGCACTGAAATGGTTAGCTGTGAAAAAGTTTTTTTTTTAAAGTTGAGATTTGGTTTCAGAATTAGGCTTCTATAAATAGCCTGCTGTAATCTCACAATTACTGTCCCAGGCTATCTGGCTACACCTCTGTACTTCTGTGCATTTGGAAGGACTAGAAGTAATTATTTTAAGTAAGAACTCTGGATCATACTTGCAGAATGTGCTGTGGGTTTAGAGGTTGGTGTGCTTCAAAGTAAGCTCTGTAACCTTGGAAAACTCAGTGTCCCTACTTAGAAATCTGTCACCAAAAGTTCCTTATACTTACAACTACAATTTGAACACCAGAGGGCACAGAATAAATTGAAATTTTTACTCTAAACCCTGATGCATTTAGAAATAATGTTCCAGAAAAGGCTCTAATCCTCCTGCCACCATCTATTACTGAAATTCCCAAAGAATACAAGAATTTGAGGAAACAAATAATAACAACATTAGTAAACATCCTCCCGCACTTCACCACTGTTTCTGACATGGTACTCCAATTAACAGCACGCAATATTCACTTCTAATAAACATTGAGAATGAAAACTACCATAAAGGCATTTTCCTCTGTGCTTTTGCCTTTGGCCCTGTGTAGCCTCTTAATACAGAGCAGAAATCAGGCTGTAAATACTCTGTGGCACTTCTTTATGGCATTCAAGAGTGATTCTTTTCACTTTGTACTTGGGAACTAATATCATCTATGTGTGTTTACATAGTGGAGATCTCAGCAAGAAAAAAACTGAAGTGTATAAAATACTGGCCCTGTGCAAAGCAGCTAACATTTTATGTTGTTTTACTATACTTGTTTTGTCTCTCTCAAATCTACCAAGTAGGAATGCAAGCTATTGGACTCAGATCTAAGACTCACAGAAGCCATCAGAAAGACTCAGTTCTGAAGCTTTTAGACAACAATGCTGAGGTCAGTTATTTAAACCTGTACAGAACAATTTGTAATTTTGTAGGCTAATGAGTATCTGTATCTTTAGCATCCCAGCTTCAAGAATGTAACACTCTGGGCTTTTCTCTGAAGAACAGTATATATGATGCAGCTGCATGTTTTCCAAGTAATAATACTAGACTGTGAGCAGTGGAATCAAGACTAGAGCAATCATTTCTGTCGTTTACAAAAATTGGAGCTGACACTCTTAATTTGATAGCTCTAGTGGATTTATCATTAAATTAATTGATGCATCCACCTTTGTGGACCTTCAAAATATTGCAAGCCAGAATCCATTATGCTTTATTTGTATTGCTTTACAAGAAAGCCCAGATTAAACTGATCCTTCACTTTTCTGCATTCATAGGAAAGTAGAAAACTTATGATTTTGATAACTGAGCCACTGTCAACATTCTATTATTCAATCCCTCTAATCCATCCCCAAATGCATCTTCCACAGCAAAAAACCCCTCATTACCAAAATTATCAATTGCCTTTGGCCAAACCAAATTTAACTTCCTGTGGAACATAAAAACAATGAAGAAAACAAGACATTTTGGGGCATTTGAAATTTAATCTTCATCTACCTACATTTGCAGTCCTTCTGGTTTTTGGCAAGTTCAAAGCCAGGTCTACATTCACAGGCAACCCCACCTTTGGGTGTCTCCCGGCAGATGTGTGCACACCCATGATCTTTATTCATACAGTTCATTCCCTCTGTGGAAAAGGAAAGAAAAATAGAAAATATTAGTATTAAAATAAAATTGCAGAATAATTATGCATATCCAGTCCTCCAATAATTTAATCTGCAACTTTTATTTTTCATCTGGACCATGTTTCACAAGACAAAAGAACAGAGCTGAAAGGAGATATATAGTCAACAAAACAGTGTAATAAAAGACAAACATGCTCTGGGGCAAATATGAGCACTACTGTGTGTCTCTGTTTCATGCAGAAACTTGGGATTTCTCTATTCTGTATCTATAGTCTAATCTTTCATGAAAATATCAGGGATTTAATGGATACTCCAGGAAGCTGTCTGTCCCACAGAGCTGAATAAGTGATCACACTGTTATTTTTTTTCCTTGTATAAATTCAATGGCTGTTACTGTCTGGTGCATTTTTATGTGCTTGCTAATGTGCTTTATATTTTCTAACACACAAAATCTGCCAAATATTATAACCAAGCATTTTTGCTTGGATCCATTTCTTTGCTATTTGTTTTACATCTCAATTCTCTGTCATCCACCGTAAACACAGCACATCTCCAACAAACCTACTACCACTTTTGTCTTTGACTCTATTAAACAAAACACACCAGCTGTTCAACAAGCATCCAAGTGCCACGGGTGGATTCTTGCTAATGATTATGCTACAGAATAGTATCAACCAAATTTCTTTTAATCATCACAGAGACAAATTTAGCTTTCTAAACCATGTCAGTGATTTAGATACTGAATGCGCCTTATACTCTTAGAGCCTTTCATTACCGTGCTGATTCAAATCCCACATATTCACAGAAATCTTGAACTCGGTTCTTATGGGTCAGCATCTAACATTCCTTGTGTGAACGAAGGCTAGCTAGATTTGCATTACAAAGCCTTCCCAGACTTCCCCTTGGATATCTGACCTGTAAAGGAGAGACAAATTCTCTCAGAATACGCTGGCAGAGAATTCCCATTTTAACTCAGCTCGCTACACTGCTGTAAGCAACATCAGCGTGGACTCTGCAACTCATTTGGCACTTTGCAATGTGTCTGCTCCCATCTATTCTAGCCTAATTTCTCAAAAGTACTCCAGTGCAAAATGTTCAATTGAAACCTACAATGCCAGTGTATTCAAGTAAATGTTTTTTTGTGCCTAGAATTTTGAGGAGGAAACGCTACAAAAAGTCAGTCAGAGATTGCCTCAAGGTGACAGAAGTTAACAGCTTCAAGAAGTTATTCACACTGTTCAGCTCTACCTCTGAGAGGTTTGTATTAGCAGAGTAATGAAAAACACACATCACAAGTCTGATTGGGTATTTTTGTTCACCTCTCCGACAAAACACCAGGGTCTTAAATCTCGCCACCTATGAAAACCAGTATTATAGACAACAGATGTATTTATTTCTTCTAAATTCCCCTCTGTGTTGTCCTTGAGCCTAAAAAATTGCCAAAAAATAGTAAGTTACTACAACCAAGTAAATTATTCTTTGTAAACTGCAGCCTGGACAACAGATGCTGCCCCGAGATACAACACACACTACATGCTATAATACCATCCTCCACACCAAAGCAATGTATGAATGCTTTGTTGGGCTGAACAGATACAAGAAACCTGGGAATGGCCTTATTGAAGGGTTTGAGGCATTTTATAATCTCTTTCTCTCCACTTCTCCCAACAAAGGATTTCAGACACAATGTGTTTGACAAACTGCATTCCTGTGCACTGCGCTATGCTCCGAAAGGGATCTGGGAAAGATAACACATGGCTGATTGAGTCCCACTGCCCAGGCTCTGAGAAGAGAGGAATTATAAAGATGAAAGCAGATATTTAATGGCCCACAAGTGTAATCAAGCAAGTGATTTTTCAGCGTTTACTTGCAGATACCAAATCTCTGCCTTTATGGGAAGACAGAAACTGTGCACTGCTGAAAGTATTGGGAGAAATTGAAGATCAAAATAATTAGAAACAAAAGTGATCCTGGTAGTTGTGTGTAAGACCACAATATTTTATTTACTGTATTAATTATTCCATCTGTTGTATTAATCACAGTTGTCTAAAAATTATTTCAGTTGCATGTTTAGCTGGAGAACAACACAGAAATCTCCTGAGCCTGAAAATCATGCTTTTAGAAAATATAAAGCTGAAATGAAAGACCATTATTTTTCACTCATAACCAGGAGCTCATACACACAAAAAAAATTCATTTCAATATTTTAAAAAATCCCTAAAAATTAAATTACAAGTAATTTCCTAAACCAAACCTTTTTAACCTGAAAAGATTAGGGAAATAAGAACGCAACAAATTAATATTTTACCTTGCTAAAAATGCAATCTAAGCCAAAATTGTGTCAATTTGCAAATAATTTTAATCATTCAAAATTCTAATTTTTCAGCAGATACAGTATTTGTCCAGATGTGTTCTGTATTAATCTACATATGCAAATAATTTATGAATCACCATTGATAAAGTTTACTTTTTTGCTAATTGACTCTTGAGGCAATATCAAATCTTTAATGATATGGAACATAAGTCACACTAAAAATACAAAAATATGCTAAGTATCTTTCTAGTACTAATCTAAGCTTCTATACAAATGCATATATATAGGAGAGAAAAATACTCCTAAAATGACTTGGTTCAGTACTCTCAAATAGGATGTAGTCCAAACTTTAAAACAGACTAGAAACACATAAAGCACCTCCAGTATTTTTCTATAAGAAGGTGCACTGCTGGTAGTGAAGAACTGCTCTGGCTGAGTTCACACTGCTGCCACAGGAGCAGTGAGATGTTTGAACTATCATTTCTCCTTGCTCCTGCCCCCTGAAAAAGAAAGCTTTGCAATATTTTAGTTAATGTTTAGCAGCCACCTAATGCACACATGCTTTTTCCATAAGGGGTGCAGAGTGGGAATAACAGCATGGGAAAACTTTCCCTAATGTTAAAGGGGGATTTAAGCCTCTCAGTGCCTGCCTTGCTGCTCAGCCCCAGGACAATTGGTAACCCAAGGAGGAGGTGGGCAGTGTGCTCCAGCCTCACAATCATGGCCAAACTTTCTTTACTTGCAGAAAAGGGTGGAAAACGACTCATTCAAATTAAAAAAAACAGAGAACACCAAACCTCCGCCCCCCCGCCATTATCATGGGAAAATTGCACTGTTCATTTATCTGTTTTAAGTTTTTCTCTTTATCACCATCAGTCCCAACTCAGCAGATTGGTCCTGTTACCAAGAGGTGCCCTGTGCTTCTCATGGTGCCCCTTCCTTGACCTGACTAATGCAGTGCAGAAACAGTACAGAGAGGGAGAACACCCCTGGAACTACTGGAGGCCTCTCCCACATCAGTACAGAATTATGCCACAGCAGTTTTACCTCAGTGTGTTGCACAGCCTGGGCAAAGTATCAGACAATGGATCTTCCATCCAAGCCCTAACCAGAAGGTATTTGCAAAATGATTTACAGAACTTGTGACCAGCCTCTCTCTCCATTGTGTGCACATCTGCCTCACTCTGGTTTGGAACACGAGGAGCTGCTCCCAGCCTGTCTTGATTTTTGCAGTGCTTGGTGTGTCCCAGCTTCTAGAACTGATGGGACTATGGGTTAAGTGAAAAACCACAGTTCCCAAATGAAGGGAAAGATTAAGTGTTGATAGAAGAGTTGATAAGAGAGAAGTCTATACTCACACACAAAATCCTTAATTTATCAGCATGACACTAAAATGTCCAGTGTTGAAATGTTCTAGGTTTTACACAATAACTGTTCATAAAAGCAGGGTCTTAATCCCAAATGCTGCTACTCAAGGTAATCTCTAAAGCCAGCACAAGAATGGGTGCATGTCTCTTCAGCAGGGCTGGCAGACAGTCAAATAAACTTCTGAAACACAGACACATTCTCAGCAAATTCACCTTACAGACAGCAAAACAAAATCCAATGGAAAATATAAACAGGAAGGGAAATGTCACTTAAGAAAGGAAAACACTGATCTAATTAAACTAAACCCTCTCTCAGCATTTTAGATATGACTTGAGAAACTCTCTTTTCCTGACTCTAAGTTACAAAAGATTGTTCATGGGAGAGTGACAGCCACTGTTATGTCACAATCCATACTCATTTTTGTTCCTGGCCTAGGAGAGATTTGGATGTGAGTCTACTATGTTAATCCAGTCTGCCATCTAGTTATCACAAATCTCTTAATAGTGCCGTTCTGCAAAATGTTCAGTCTGATATAATGGCCTCTCCATTGTATTATGCTCTAAAAATGTTTTCAGCTCAATGGCCCTGAAAGTGCTTGAATCAGGCTGACTGCGACAACTAAAGCATGGATCAGCCTTTATTTCTCATTAACACTGTCTGTTCTCATCTTAATTAAGACTTTTAGCATTTAGCAATTATTTTACCATGAGGCTCATCATATATGCTTAAATTATCCTCTATATTGCCATGATTTCACTTACTCTGTATTTATATTGCTGCTGTTTTTATACATGTTGAAGCATGCTGATTCCAAACATGATCTGAAAAAGACCACTTTTTTGCATTTATTGCATCAATAACTTTCAGAATATTTTCAGACTACATGGGCTTGAATGTGCTAAGAAGTTACAGGATATCTGGAACTTAACCCATACATACACACTGACATGCCCAGCATCATTTGCATAATTTACACACAATCTTGAAAACTACATAATCACATTATCCTTTCTTATTGGTAAGTTAGTTTTAACACAAGATACACAGTGAGATCTCTTATTAAACTTCACCTTAAGATACATCTTCAGTAGCAGAGAGAGGAAAGAATACAAGAGGAAACAAGCTAAACAACCCAATTCTCATTTTACTGGTTCTGTAAACTATTAACATGTCAGGAACTTCTTTTTTGTTCTTTTTTTAAAAATTGTGTAAGAAACTACAGCACTACAATAAAACACACTGGTCAATGACCACGCAGTTTAGAAAACTGACAAAGACAACTCCTCTCACAGAGTTCTTACTCTGTGAGGAATGGAAGCCAACCAAAAGACACCAAGTTTCTGATGGAGGCAGGAACATGATGTTGGTGAAAATGTGAGATGGCATGCATAATAAGGTACATTATGCATGTATATTTTTATCACATAGAAACAGACTGTTAACCTTTTGTCTGGCTTGTGGAAAGCAGCTCCCAATCTACACCTGGGAGTGCCCCTGCCTTTTCCTTGTAACTCCAGGATCTCACGTGCATCTCAAGGGTGATGGAAATCAGCATTTGGCTAAACAACCCAATTAGAGTCAACAAATACATATGGTCAGATCTTAGGACCATTAAAGCCAAAGGACTGTTTTCCAACAGACTGGATCTGACCTTTATGCTGCACAGTTGCATCAGATCTTCTGGACACTTCTGGCTCCCTAATAAGAACCTGATTCTGGGATGTGAGGAATGTCTGGGTGACCTCTGCTCCCCAGTGAGAGAAGTAAGATGTTTTCATCTCAAAACAGAATGTCCTTTCTTGAGGATCAAAACCCCCACTAAGATTTGCTCTCTTCAGCAAGAAAACGGAGGCTGAAACTAATTGGCTGAGGCAGGTGCCCTTCCTCAGCTGATCACAACACCACAGGTACAAAGCATCCATGTAGGAACAGACCTTTCGAGCTAAGTGAGAAACCCAACATTGGGCATGCTGGAAATGTAATCATCTGTATGAACATCTAATGTTTTTCATACTGTTACGTGAATGAACACAACATTTTCTTCCCATCCTCATTCCTGAAATAAGTTACTTGGTTCTGCCTAAAATTTTAGGAAAAAATAGTTGTTTCAGTGACTACAACTCACCCCAAGAGAGGTTGGAAAGAAAACAAATAAAGCAGGCAAACTGACCCAAGGAAACAGAATTCTACACTATTAAGTAGGTTGTCTGGAGAAATCTTGGACATAGTACAAGAAAACAGCTGCTGGTATATTGTAAAATAAACAAATTCAAGTTTGTTTAGCAATTACATGTCTTTTCAGTTTGGATCTGAAATGTGCTTATGGCCAGCATCTTCAGAAGGCAGACTTGCAGTCTGATCTCTGACAAGATGTTCCTGCTCTGAGTGGCAGGCAGGAAACCACATGGAGAGGGTTTTTGTCTTGAGATTTAGAAATGGGAATGTATCAGAAGTATAACTTCATTCTTTCAGCAGTAAGAGCACAGATTTGCAGTTCTGCAGAGGTGCTGTGGTTTCAGGAGAATGATGAGAATGAATGGACCAAGTTTAAGAAAGGAACCGTGGAAGTGCGGAAAGGAAACAGATTCCAAAATTGCCAGAAAATGTCATCAATTCCCAAAGGACCAAGAAGAGAATGAAGAAAGACTGGCTGAAATCCATCCCATGCTAGTTGTGACCAACTTGTGGCTGTATGATGGCTTTCTGGTGAGCACATGAAAGAATGTCTGCAATCTCAATCTGCTTTCCACATTGCAGAGCTACCAAGAGAAGCTGAGGCTTGCTGAAACTGTTTCCAATAGTCTTTGTTACCTTCTCACACACAGATATGGATTATCTTAAAAAAAAATAAAATAAAATCTGCAAGGTAGCCCAGAACTTGTGTGCCAGTGCTGCTCTGGCAGAATCAACTGTGAGTCTCTGCTAGTATAGACTTGGCACCTGATGTTAAAGGGAAATAAATGGTAAGGGAAGAAAAAGGTAAGGACAAGAAAAACGCAGTCAGCACTACAACCTGCTTTTAACTTTGCTTCATCTTTAAATAGCAATTCCTTAAAGAATAAAGCAAAGCAAAAGAAAAGGGAGGTTTCAGGGAGTGTCTGCCACATGATGTCCCTGGGCAGATGATGGTGACTCTGAGGGGAGACTAGGCCATGCAGGAGGCAGAGGAGAGAAATGCACTTTCTGGATCTAACTCTTCACCACCTCTCTTCTATTTCTTGGTGCCTTGGTGGAAGCAAATAAACCTGGAGTAGTTTTGCTATCCTGAGCACCAAGGCTGTGGTACAGAGCCAGTAAAGGAGAGCATCACCACAAGCTCAAGCACCTTCAGCTGGGCAGGGGTAGTGGAACAATCACCTCAGCCCACTCTGGGGTCTCAGACGCTCACTCACAACAGCAGGATTGAGGAAACACAAAGAAATCCAGAGTTTTGGCACAAGAATAAGAAACTGCCAGGGTTTTAAAAAAATATTCATATGAGGTCTTTGGGCCTCTTAGCATACTAGAGCTAGGAAAACTTGTCTCACTATTTTCTAGAGTCTCTCTCTTTGTACCTGAATATAACATAGGAAAATTGTACAGCAGGAGATCAGACAATGGCAAGAAAATGTTTTTTCCTTCCTGGTCACAGGAAAATTCAGTATTTAATCAAACATTCATTACCTCTACCAAGTGAAACTTCTCACAAAGATGTAGCAAAGTTTTTAGGTCTCCAATAAAAAGACTTAAAATAATCTCAGAAAGCAGACACTTTCACAAACAGATATTTTAAAAATCAATTGAAAAGATGGCTTTTCATTACTGTTTCATGAGAAGGTTTTGAAGGTTCTAAGCAAAAATTAAATTACAGTATTATTTGTGTAAAGATAAGGCAAGCAATAGGAGGATAGGACTAAAAAAACCCAACTAAAATACTGTAGTTTCCTCCTTCTTCTGCAATATCCACAACTGACATGAGACAGACATGCGATAGAAATATTATAGAAATATTTCTAATAAAAGATCTTGAAGATAAATATTTTGAGGGCAGTTTTTCAAACACATAGAATACATTCAGATAGATGAAATAAGAGCAAATATTTCAACAACACGTTCCTTCACAGGAACTCCTTCACATCCCAAACTCTTCCCAGGAGAATTTCACAACTTCTTGCAAAATAATGGAATTAGCAAAATATAGAGGGCATTATAGTATATGGATCTATACATATTATGTACTGTAATAGGTGTATATATCATTATATATATGTAGCAATCTTTATATATAATGAATATTCATAATTATTTGTGATTCTATATGTACTAATGCATATATAACCTATTTAAACTCAAAAATATGTTCTGCAAGGAAAGAAGGCTGTTTACTTTCCTCCAGGTAAATACAGAGCATCATTTTTGTAGCAGGTCTAAACAGGATCAAGATCTAAAGCTCATTCTGTCACTTTATTTCTTACCAAATAAAAAAATCACTGCGGTGCTTTGGAAAGCTGAATGTTAAGCAACATCCATAGGCAGCTGTGCTGTAGTCCCCAGAGCTTCATATTTTCATCAAGATTTTGTGAGCAGAAAAATACAGTGGTCAGTTATTGTTCAACAACCAAACAGCTGATTTCTACCAGCTGTGGTGACTTCCAGAAGAGTCACAGGTAACTTAGAACCAAAATATTAACGGTGTATTTGGAGCCAGAGAATCAACCACAATTTCTCTCAAAAATAAGACAGTGGCTATATTTAAGTGGTACCTTTGCACACAACTCAAGTTCATTTTAGGTGCAAAGTGTTCAAGTCCCAGGGTTTGTACAGCCCACTTCCATGCAGCCTTGGCATGCAGGAGATAGTTTGCTCATTGGAGAAGTCAAACAGGAAGGTGTACACTTGGGTGCCAGAAAAAGCACCACAGAGAACAGAATGGATTTCAAACATTTCCAAGTTGATACAGTCCCTTATCCTTTTTCTTACAAAAACACACAGATGTATTTCACTGATGATTCTCTGAGAAATAAAGTAATCCATTTTAGAACTGCAGTGGAGTCAAAAAGAATAAAATTGTACCAAGCCTTAGAAAATGCTATTGCTTCTAAATGCTAATATAGCAGGATTTTAAATACCTGAGGACAATGGAAGATGAAATATGAAGCCAAGATATATGTCTGCAAACTGCCTTGTGAGAAAGCAATTAAATTTCCTATCAAAATGTGTTAAAATGCGTGTAGTGTCTGCGGTAAAAGCAATGTTATCTGGAGTACTGTCATAAATAAATAACTACTTTAATAAGCTCAGAGTGTTTGACTCCTCCATCTCCTCTGTCTCTTGATTGATTATTTAGTGAGTCTGGTCCTAGAGCTCAAGAATTTAAAAATTCTTTCAACTTTTTTTTTTGTCTTTCTGATCAAAGAAATGTTTATGTGTCCTTCCCATACTGTGTCCCTTTAAACCATTGGCTTTTTCAAAGTGGTTTTTTTTTTAACACCATAATGTGATGTACACAGAGAGGTAAATGATGTCAGAATCCTTTCTGCCCCAAACCAGTCTGTAAATCTTCAGAAAAGCAAAGTTCATGGGTGCCTTTAAAAGGGGCACAATCTGTTTGTGCTTAAAAGAAAGTCCCCCTTTTTTTGTGTGTGTGCAGAATAACAATGCCAGAATGTGTTATTCCAAAGAACTGTTGCCATGGTGATGCCATCAATAACATTATTTTCTGCATCCTTGTCCTTTAAACACATAAGGAACGCAACAAGCATTGGTAAATGTGAAAAAAGAACAATTACCTTTTCTTTCTCAACAGCAGAGGAAGCCTTTATTCACCTCATCAATAGAAAATTATGTAGAAAGGAATAATAAAGACTGTTACAAGAAGCACCAAGAAGCCTATTAGTGACAAAGGCTTTTTTTTCCTTTCCATGAATAATTACAGCTCTTCAAGAAGAAATCAGCCCAGGCTAAGAACCCTTTGCAAGCTTTAGATGGTAAAACAAACATTTGATTATACAAGGATTTCCCTTTCATGTATCTTTCCAAGGAAAAACAACTAAAATCCAGAGTGAAATGAGAGAGAGAAAACCCAGAGAAACATCTGCTGCAATTAATTTACAGAACCCTGCTCATTCACCTAAAAGACTCAGCAAAAAGAGCTAGACTAGTGACAGAATCAATATAAATTTCAAGCCAGCAGGTTAAAGTTGTCTATAGTGGGAAACTTGGGCTTTTAAAGTCACATAATAACAGGAAGCTATTCCAATTCTGTACAAATGGGGGAAACAGGATTTCAATGCTGCATGTGTTACCAAACAGCTGGAAAACACTGTTCAATTTAAAACCTCAACGGCCAAAGCAAAATGGTAGATACACTTCCTACACAAAGTCAGTTCATAAATAATGGAACCTTTCCAAAGCAGGATTTGACTGGAGGAACTTTTAAGAGTCATATAGCAAATAATTAGGAAGTCCTTCTGAGCCATTACACTTTTGTCATGACTCTGATGGTGATGTTCAAAGAAGGGCCCTGAACATGCTGCTTGGTGCTTTCTACATGAAGTAAAGGTCAATGTACCGTGCACTGGCTTGTTTGTATCTTTTGGACCTTTCTTTCTGTACCTATACTAGAGTGAGAGGCTGAAGGTGGGTATGGAAAACCTCCTGCTTCCTTCTCCGTGCCTGTAAGTAGTAAAAGGGTCGTGTAAGAGGAAAGTGCGGAGGAAAGCAAGAAAGAAGTGATGTGAGTTGGAGATGAGGAATGTGCATGTCCCACAGAGGTAAATGAAAGCGCTAGTAGGGTTAATGACAGCAAAGATACATCGGAGAAAACTGATCAGACTTAAAGCACCAACATGAAATGACTAAGATCATGCAATTCCAAGCTCTTGAGCTGAATTTCAGTGGTCAATGAGTAAAAGACAAGAAGTTAAGCATATGGCCACATTTACAATGGAAAGTTTGTGCTGGTTAGGAAAGTGAATTCAAGATGTTTGAATCTTTTCCTGCACATATGATCTTACACTGTCCTTTGATTTCTCACTGTTTCTTCCTCCACCTCTAAAGAGAGATAGTGCTTGCTCATTTTGGATAGCTCCTTCAGCTTTCCACTTGTCACTGTGGAAATCCTAGAGGAATTGGGACCCAGTAGAGAGGAACAACATACGGAGATGGCAGTAACCAACTATTTTCCCTTCTATTTAGAGCTTCTGCAATGTTTTAAAGTGTTCCACTATTCACTTCAGTTTAAATACTAACATTGACTGGGTTCTCTTTAATGGAAAAAGAGCTTCCACATTCTTTCTAGATTTCAACATATTTAAGAATTGTTTAGAAAACCCTGTGGAAAGACTTTAATACAGCAGCTGATGGCCTAACCCAGTTTATCTGAGGGGCTATTCACCAAATTCTCCAGAAAACAACAATTAGTGAAATCTGTTTGTGAGATCCAAACATTACTCTTTATCTCTTAAGCTGAATGAATAAAAGACAAATTCCTGGAAGGAAATGTTACGATTCCCTTCCCTTCTTACTTGCCTGAGACTTGGAAAGAAAATGTCTACTTTTTGTAATTTCCTAGTTGGCCTTAACAGGCTGAAAACTAAACGGTAATTCCCAGTTTACCAGTCCCTCAGATCAACACTCCTGCATGGCTGTCAGCAAAACAAACCAATTGTTTTGATGAATTGCTAAAAGCCTCTTGAACCTCTCTGAGATCATTTCAAGGCCACTGGAAGTTTATATGCCTAATTTATGAAGTAAGTATTAAAAGTGTACATGTGTCTTATTAAGCAAGAGTTTCCTAACTCTGCTGAACTCTGTGACTGAAAGGACACAGTATTAATTGCTTGTAGTTTACCTCAGAACTCATGCAATATACAAGGGTCACTTCAGTGTGATACTGTTCTTACACAGATCTTTGAGAAAATCTCCTCTAATTTTTATTCTGAAGAGAGAAGAAAGCTACTAAGATGAGATATTTTAAAAGATATGCCAGTACTTACAATTTATTCTCCTTCACCAGTAATTAAAAAAAAAAAATCTTCACAATAATCAGGCATTACCTAAATAATTCCTTTTTTCCATCCCCTGAATCCTCAGACAGAATTTCCTGCATTTGATCCTGTACAATTGTACATTTTTAAGGCAGAAGCAGAAGGAATGATATTTAAAAAAAAAAGAAAAAAAAAATCAAACTTCCTTACGCTAACCTATTCTAAATACTAATGGTGATTCTCAAAAGAGAAAGATCTTTCCATCTAGGAATTCCAATTAGGAATATTTGCAGAAAAGCCTGAAGATGAACCCTCACGTCCATAGTGGCCTGTGGCTGGACTGTTGCAAAAATAAAGCAAACTATATAATACCATAATCAGATTAAAACTTCGGATTTTTATGGCCTCTGCAAGGACTCATTCACCTGTACATGATCACAATTTCCACTTCAAGGGGTGTATTTGCCCTACAGTTAGATCACAAAATTGTTTTTTAAATGTTCTCAAAGATGGCACTGAAAAGATTTAATGACACCTTTTTTGGCCACAACCTGCAAAACAAAAGCTAGCAAACATGTGTTACAGCTGCTCTTTCATCACCTTGGAGGTAACAGAGCAGGCTTTTTGTGACACATCTTTGCCAAGAAACTTGCCAGATCCTTGGCTAAGAGAAAAATAAAAGCTGTAAGTGTGTGAGCATTTCTCAGATGGAGAAAGCAAATGAGAGCTGGGTCTTAGAGGCAAAATAAGGAGCTGACAGAGGCTGGACAGGCATGAAGGGAGAGTCAGTCATTGTCCCTGAGTCAGAGACCTGCAGGGAACATGAGGAATAATGCTGGCACTCAGCATATAAGCAGTCAGCAGACAGGGTAATAGTCCATGCTGGAGAAGGAAAGGCAAGCCCCATCAAGGGAAGGAAAGCAAAGCTGTTTTTGATTAAGTGCTGGAAGTGATCTAGAGTGGATATGGAATAGGGAAGGTAGTGTGCTGAATAGACCAGTAAGCTACATTCCTCGCACCTAGAAAAACAGGAAAAAAACCAGAAGAAAATACTAAAAGAGTAGGATAATGGAGTAGTAAGTGGAAAGGCTAGCAGACAGAAGCATTCACTGTCCAGAGCCTTCAGGCTCACCAGGAAAAGGTGTGCCACTGAGTTTTCCCATATTCCTCAATGATAGGACATGACAATTGCTTACATGTCATTAAAGCTCTTGGCTTGACAATATGTATGCATTCCAAGATCTCTAATGCAGTTTCATGGGAAGGCTTGACTTCATCTACTACATTCTCACCACAGCTCTGTGCGCCCAGGCTGCTTGTGGGATGACACCAGACTGAAAAAATGTAAGCATTCTTCGCTGCCATTGGCATAAGGGCCATCATTATCAATATTCAGCAAAACATAACACTAGAAACTCTGTATGTTTAGAAGTGAAGTACTGAGCAAACAACCTGTGATACAAACAGGAGTTTCAGGCTCCAGGTAAGGTAAGATACTGAGATCAGCATTCTTGAGTCCGTATGAAGTGGAATTCTTTGTGGGTTTGACAGTATGTTTCTAACTGGCTGTGTTATTACCATAACCTGGAATTATTTGTAGATCTGGAAAGTTCCCACAGGGTGTGCTCTGTATGCCATTTTAATACATGTCATATTGTTGGGTTTGGGCATCACTCATGGGCTTTTTTCTACACTCATTGAAACAATGAAAGAGGTAAAGAACACATACCTGGGCCTGACTTCAAATTTAAAAATCCAGTTTGATGGTAATCCACATCCTAGAAAATTACAGGGTACTACAATCTGAATTAAACACAACATATGCAGAACAAGCTCCACCTACACCACTTGGCCAGACAAAGAAGAGAACACAATGCTATTTGAGGATGTGTGTTTTCCAGATTGGAAGTGCTCCCTCTTTGTTCTTCCAAAAGTGATGAAGACGACTGATCAAGTGGGGGATGCCAGAGAGAACTGGGACAGCACCCCCTAAGCCTTTCAGAGCTGCTACAGGAAACCTTTCTTCTTCCCCTCTGACTGAAATTCTTCCGTGAAACTGCTTTTATGACCTTGCCTTTACAAATTGCTCATGCAGGTTTATAGGTCTGGCACATCTGCTAATGAGGGTATGCCCCACCCCAGACTAACAACAGTGAACTTCCCAGCACTAGGAAGCCATTCCACATGACTTATAACATGTCACTGAACTTCCATCTCCAACTTCATGACATGAGCAAACAGACAGAGACTCTTCTGTTATGAAACCCTACTGGCAGCCACTCTACTTTGTCCTTCCACTATGGCAATTGCCAGATTTCATAAGTACTGAGAGAGTTGTTGTTACTTTTGACACTGACTCTTGTCTTCCAGGTCTTCTCTCTTGCATGCGAGTTCTACTGATAACAACTGGGAAACAATAAGGAATCTGAGAGCGATGGAAGGTAAACCCACATAATCTCATAAGTAAGTAGTACTTCGTAAGAGGCTTTGCACTAATGTGTTTTTCTAAGATGACATTTGCCCACACATTCCTACCAAAGAGGGGCTTTTGATGAAATGTTCAGCAAGCTTAGATTGATAATTTAGAAGTCATTGCTCTTTGCATGGAATTTATGATGTTGCAAGAGCCTTCAGATCCAAAAGAGACATTGCAACACAAAAATCAATGGCAATCTTATTACTCAGCACAGAACCACCACTTAATTTCCTTAATGAAGGATTCGCTAGAAAGGGGTCTCCATTTGAACAGAAAAGAAAACTTGGTTGACCTAAGCCACTAAAGTCAGAACAAAAAGGAAACCAGAAAATTATTTTTAATGACAAGTTATCCTACAAGAAGTCCCCGAGGAAAGCATATGAAAGGCTTCTGAATGAAATTGGCTGTTTGAACAGAAAATTATAAAGGCTCCTCCTTCTAAGATGGTGCAAGCCACTTGCTGAATGATTACTGCTATAAAAATGCATCAATGTGCATTCATTGTGAATGTACAATAGATGAATTTATTGTCACTCTGCATAAATTACGCTTGTTGCTGTCACTGAAAATGATACAACAGGGGTTGTGATAGCCTGACATAGCTAATTAAGAACAAATCATGAAAGCTTAGTTTTTAATGATCACTTCTATATAGATACCTTTTCAAGACAAACAAGTAGTGGACAGATTTGTTACCAATGAAAAGTATTCTATTTTGTTTAATTCTGACTTCTTTGGCACTGTAAGAATTTTTCAGAGTTTAAAAGTGAAGAAGTTAAGTAATTTCTTTTACTCTCAGACAAGGTGATAAACTTCATTTTCTAGGAGTAAGGATAAATTAATATGCATCCCTAAGCCATGCAGTGACAAAAGGAATGAGTATTATAAGGAGCAGAATAGACCTCCTCCAGTCCAGGAGGAGGAGAAGAGGAAATGACCCCAGGCTGTGTCAAGGCAAGTTCAGGTTGGACATGAGGAAGAATGTCTTCACTGAAGGGGATGTCAGGCATTGGAAGGGGCTGCCCAGGAGGTGGGGCAATCCTCATCCCTGCAGGTGTCCAAGGAATGACTGGATGTGGCATGCAGTGCTCAGGGCTGGTTGATTAAGGTGGGGATCAACCATAGGTTGGACTTGATGGTCTTGATGGTCTTTTCCAAACAAAATTATTTTGTAATAATGACTGTTTTCAATATATTCAGAAGTTCTTTAACAAGCAGGAACTGATCCCAGGAGGTTCCACCCAGACATGAGGCAGAACTTCTTCCCTGGGCTGTGACCAAGCACTGAACAGATTGTTCAGAGAGGGTGTGGAGTCTCCTCACTGGGGATATTCCAGACCCCTCTGGACACAATCCCGTGCCCTGTGCTCTGGGCTGGCCCTGTTTGAAGTGAGGCTTGGATGCTATGAACCACTGTGGGCTCTTCCAGCCTGAGCCATTCTGTGATTCTCTGATTGCAAGGATAATAGAGAAGTTTGAAGAAAATTAAACAGCATAATTTTCATAACAAGGCCAGTTAAGTCAGTGATTTCAACTGCTACTTCTCACAGCAAAAATACTCCTTCCCAGAAATTTCCAAACCAAATGCATTTTACATGAACAAACAGTAAACCCAAATTTGAGACTACTTAGATTACAGTAGTAACTCCAAAGAAACTAAGGGATGTGAAAGTGGGAAATCTGTGTTTTTACAATCCATCTCAAATAGTTTCTGTCTGTAGAAGAAATGTAGTTTCTCTTTTCTCCTTGCATGGTTAAGGGGGAGAAATAAACTCCCCTAGAAGTCAGAATCTCTCTTGGACACACGACATTAAATGCAGAGACAATGTTCCAGTGCCTCAATTCCCTCAGCCTTTTAAAGAGAGTTTTTTGGTGAGCTACAACTTTGCCAACATAATGTCAGGTGAATGCATTTTGAAAGATGATTGAATGTGTTCACTGTGCTGGAGAACAGTCTTCTATCATGTTAGTTTTATATCTCACACACAAAAATTCTTCCTCATATGAAGTCTGAATCTATTAGTTCATAACCTTTACCTCTTGTCCTATTGCAACAGGCCCTGCTAAGATCTTTGTCTTTCTTATAACCACCCCTTAAAAGTACTGAATTGCTGCAATAAAGTCTCTCCAGAGCCTTCTCTTCTCAAGGCTGAACAACCCTAAATCTCCCACTCTGTCTTCATAGGAGAGGTGTTCTGTACCTCTGATCATTTTTGTAGCCTCCCTCTGGAGGCCATGGAACTGCTCCAACAGTTCCATGTCATCTAACCCACTTTTAACACCATAAAGACGCATAAAAAGGCTTGGACATCATTTTAAGAACATATGACTGAACAGTCCTATGGCTAAGAGATTGTAAAAAGTGCATGTGAATCTCTGTTCAAGTGTCTGACTAAGACAACAGCCCAGTACAGGATGACCAAAGAAAACATTATTTGTTTCAAAGGGGTATAGTTGTTGTGGATTTAAAAAACCAAACAAATCCAAACCAAACAAAACAACTGTCCAGCATCCAGGCTACTCTGCTTCACTTCAGATAAACTGTGATGTTCTTGTCCTGTGCAGTGTACAACACTAAAGAAAAAAACTCCTTAGAGTTTTCACACCCAGAGACACAAATTACAAAATACAGCAGAAAAGCCGACATCTATTTCATTCAAAAAGTGCAACAACTACATCTGGAGCATCTACCAATGCTTCCTCACAGACTTCAAATATTTTCATCCCACTATTCTTAGTGTTCCCTGCCACCAGGACCACTGGTGCCAATTTATGCCATGGTTGTGCTTCACCTTTAAGTGTTCACATCAGTCTGTGCAAGTACCAAGAAATGTAGGTATCAACTATCTCTTTAAGCTGTTGCCTTTCTTTTTGGAGGTATGTAGAACTTTTTTTCAGCTCCTAGCACTGCACTTTATTAGAACAGGTAGATTTTCTTCATGAGCTGCCCTGTAAAGCTGAAGTGCAGTATTGAAGGTGTCAGGTTTGCTGGCTCAGCTGGCTGTTGTCAACAGGGACTGCAGTCCAGGAGAACATGATTCCCAAGAAAACAAAATTATTAGAAATACCTACATGCTGAAGGAAGTAGAGGACAGAGGAGATGGATGGCATGGAAGGTTTCTGACCCTTCCCTCAGGACTCTCCCATGTGAGAGGTGAGGTGAGCCCTTCCTGTGGGCAGTTCCAATAAAGGTGCAATGGGAAACATGAGCTGAAAACTCAACAAATAAAGGAATCCTGGGAGAAAAACTAAGACAAAAACTAATGGTAATGCTTTACACTGACAGAGTGAGTACAGAGCTCTGAAGTGTATTTGACTTATGTGGTAACTCCACCATTGGATATCATAGGTAGGGCTTCCCAATAATTACACGTCTTTGCAGTTGACCTGATAATTAAGCTCAATCAGACCCCTGAGTATTTACCATATAACTGCTGTGTGGTTTAGAAGATGAGATAGTTGTGCAATTTGCTGGTATTTTCCAGGACTAAACCCTACTATTACATGGTGCAGTTCTTACCACAAATCATCACCAGTATGGTCTACACAGATGTTGGTTCTCAGCTATAAAATTCCATAGGGTTGAAGACCTGAGCAACAATGCAATAGATACTTCTAAAAATGCTGTTAATGCCCAATGTACATCTGTATTTTAAAGTAAATACCCATGAATGTTGCATTCCCCTTTTAGACATGCTTTCAGTGAATTTCACTCAGATAATTTGATGGCAAAAGCATTTTTGCTGAAATGGCAAATTTTAAGCTGGAATTACACATTATTTATGAAAAGAAATATTTGGAGAGTATGTGAGTAAGAATTCACACCTGAGTGCTAGCCACAGTGGTAATATAAATCATGAAGATATGGCTTCTAGAGCATGTAGATATGGAATGAAAACTGGACTAATGAAACAGCCTTTACTTTGTGAGTGAAGACTCTGAACTGTAGCTACTGGAGAAAATCTTCTTTCTGCTACTGCAAGATTCAAGGTGTGATACAGATACAATGATAACACTGGACTACAATTAGGCCACTGAAACCAACAAAGATCAACTTCCTTCACTACCTGTCACTTATAACTAGGGAAGGAATCCCTGCAATGAGTCTACTAAAAATGATTTAAAAAATCCATCTAAACTTTTATTTTCAAATAAACCAACATATTTTGGTCTAAAAAGGACACCATTTTTTCTTGCAACCATTAAAAAAATATCTGCCTACTAGAAATGAAAACAAGAACAAAATTAAAGTGTAGACAAAAAAAGGCCATGGAAATAGGTCTACTATACAGGCTTAACTTGAAATACTGGAATATTATGTTCGCAAAATGGTAGCAAGCAGAAAACATGCTATAATTTTGTAAGCAATCAGATCTTGACGTGAAAGTCCAAATGGCCTTTCGGCTAGATATTAGGAAAAATTTCTGGGGGTGGGGGACAACTCCTTCCAAACATTGGCTCGTCCAAGTCCAAGCAAATTTGCTTTCAGGATGTGGCAGTGTTTCTTTTAGCCTGGAGATAGTATATTGAAGCAAAAATCTTGGAAATCTCAGTTTATTTTTTTTGTTTATGCACTTAGTGCTCAAGACAGAATCCAGTGAAGAGATACAAATATGATTTAGGGGCTGGAGCATTTGACCTGTGAAGAAGTTCACAGAGCTAGGATCATTTAGTCTCGAGAACAGAAAGCTCAGGGGGATCTCACCAATGTGTACACCTGATAGTAAAGGGGAAGCAAAGAAGATGGAGCCAGAATATGGAGCCAGACTTGGTGGTGCCCTGTGATGGGACAAGAGGGAATTCCACTGAAATATAAGAAATTTCATTTGTCTGTGGCAATGTACAGTATGACATGCTTGTAACATCCCAATTTTTCAGCGAAGAATGGAAAGGATAGAAAAGGGTTATGATTGAGTCACTGTCTCTGGATTTAAAGGTGACAGGAACGGCTGTCTGAAATGCAGCATCTAAGGTGTGGGATGTGCAATCTTCAAATAGAAAAGTCAGTTGGGGAGAGTTTTAAAATAACTTGTATGCTATTTTGGAATTTGCTTTGTAAATAAAATAAAATGGAGTGAGAAAGAACTTTACAAAGCACCCTAGCCTGAAAATGTAAAGAAGGGGAATGCATACTCAGAAACCCTCCGTTCTCCCCTTATATTCCCTTTCTGAACTATGAACTGATCATTGCGTGAGGTGACTCTGCTGTAAAAGTTTGTGAAAAAATTAACTCCTGAGCCAGAGATTTGAGCTTCAAGGTCCTTGGAGAACAGTTGTGGTGTGATGCAACCAGAGATATTTTTTTCCATGTTCATTCAGGGAAAACTTTAGAAGCACTTACATAAGCTAGGTGTCTCCAAACAATTTTTTTTAAAGTTTGGACCTTTTTCTCCCACCAGCTCAATGCTGAACTTCTCTGAAAAGAGATAAATACGGACTAAGGAGCTCAGGACATTCTTTTGACTTCATTATATACATTCATTTTGAGGTTCTCCTAGGGTTACAACTGCAATCTAGATTCAGAGAACACTCTTCCAACAAAGCCCAACCACTTTACACACCTGTGTACCTGCATACTTATCATCATGTCATCAGAACACCAATTACAGAAACTCTTGGTGTCATAAAATAATTGAGTAACATAGACTTTAAAGATCGTTTGTTTAAAGCTTGAAAGTTACAGTGGGTCTTGCATTGCCGTATCTTGCTTTCTCAGTGATACCTATTTATCAGCACAGCAGCTATGAACTATATTATGCTTGGTGAAATGTCTTTTTTAAACATTAGAAAATTAGTTATGAGGATTTTTATGATAAAATTCTCAGCCATTTGTTATGCAGTATTACTGATAAGTTCATGTTGATGGTATCTGCCAACTGTATTTTTTTCACCTTAGCAATGTGCTTTTATTACAAAAAAAATTAAGTAACGAAATTCACCAAGTTACCTGTGTGGATGAGATACTGAGATAGAATCACCTGAAGAACAATTATTACCATCCCTCTTTTCTCCACACTGGAGATAATGATTTTATCATCCTTTATTCCCCTGCTCACTACAACCAGTGTTTCCCTCTGTGCATCTTGTCAAACACAGAACAATTGTGCTTGGTTCAGATTTATCTTCCAACATTTTTGTTTTCCATGTCTATCAAGTCAGTCTGAAAAAAATCCAGTCTTATGACAATCCACATGCTTTTTATGCCATAAGGTGATCCCAGCTATGACTGCTCTAATAAGATATCTGTATCCCATTGTGAAATACTCCATCACTTGGGTAAACCCTCGGCTTTAATACAATATCAAAATTTGTTGAAATTTCAATATAACTAAGTTTTCACCATTTTAAACCCTCTCTATATTTTGCTTCAAAAAAGGATGGAGAGAACTTTGGCATCTGACCCTAGCCAGGTCCTGTTCCTGGGAGCAAGGGGATGCTCTCACACTGCCAGAGCTCCAGTGCCCCTTGTCTGTTGTTAAACTCTGCTTATGGGGTGATGAAAGTCAGAGTTAGAAAAGATCCACAAAAATATATATGCAACAGATTGTCCTAACTTATGTATTAGATCCACACTTCCCTGCACCAGATGCTATACTGGATTCCCAATCAGGAAATAGGGATAATAGGGAGAACTGTTGTCCAAACCCAAAATGTTGTTTTGGGGGAGAAGGGATTTTTTCTTTGCTGTATCTCTTCATGTGATATTCACTTCTAAATTTTTTCTTTAATTTATGTACATCCAGTTAGAAACTTCCAGCAACATACACGGGGCTGAGAGCTTTATCCAAAGTCATCTCTATTGTCAATGGGGTGGAATAATACTAGAAAAATAGACACAATTTTCTGTACATATTTGTCTAGGTATTTAGGTATGTACAGAACTAGCTCACTGGGAAATTTTTCCTTTATGACCACATAAATCTTTTTCATTAAAATCAGAAGGGTTTTATGCCTAGGACTACCTGTGCTTGCACCAGACCTGGTGCAGCCAGAAGAAAACCTTGCCAAGACCACAAATTAACCCAGCTCTCCAGGGATTCCTAGTTTGCCATAAGGAGTGGCTTAAGAAAGCAGTTTTTTTGAAGTCAAGTTATGAGCCCCTGTAGGCCTCCTGCTTATTTTATGAAGGAAAAATTCATGCTTCCTCTTTGCCTTATAACCCAACACCCATAGACAAGAGGAAATGCTTTGAGAAATGTACAGAAATTTCTCTGAGAAAATTGCAGAATCTTGTACACCTTGCTTGTGCTGCTGTATGTCCACTAAAGAAAAAGATAACTCCCTAATATTTTGTCCTGAAGAGATCATTCTAGGAACTAAATATAACAGTACGCACTGAAAATACAACATTCATAAAACCCTGAGCAAATATTTGTGCTAATGAAGGTTAAGGAGTTGGCAGTTCTGAAAACTGGCAGTTCTGAAAACTGTAGTCCTCTATTTATCGACAGCCTAATTTCAATGCAGGCAGCTGGAGTGGAAGCATCCCTACACTGGCCTGCCAATGCTTTCTACCCTGACCCAAAGAGACCCTCTCCAGAAGCAAGAAATTATTAATTCTTTATGCTTGTTCAGCCCTGGATTTATTTCAAGCAAGGGCTGCCAATTCCACTGATTCTGTACCCAGTGATTTTATAATACAGTCCACAGTCAGCCGGGATGTGAACTGAGACCACCTAAGTCATTCCATTAAAACAACACCCTGGAGGAGAAACAGAGGACTGGGAGCAAAAGGCCAGAGCTGTTACCCTCTTCAGCTTATTTTTGTAATTGGAAGGTGGTTGCAAAGGAAAGGAAAGCAAGTTGAGTCAAACCTAATAGCCTTGAAAATTACATAATAAAAATTAGGAGGGAATGTCAGAGAGCACTAGAAAATGGCTTGGACCTCTATATACTTGCATGACCTAAATGCAAGTATATTGCATTCTTCTAAATGAAATATTCTTCTAAACAAATGTTTCCTGTCCTTTCTATGGAATGAAGTGAATTGTTCTTGATGTAAGAATTCACTTGCTGTAGGCATGTTGAGTCTGATTCAGTATTCATTAGTAATGAGATGTATTTCCATTGACTGAGACAGTGACTTATCAGCTTCTTTTTTTTTTTTTTTTTAAGGCCAGCTCTCAGAAATGGATGAGTCAATATTCCAGGATCTGAGTTCTACTTAAGGATTAAAATTTTCAGAAATTACTAAGCACTCTCCTTCTGAAAATTCGTTCATTTAATGCCAGGTTGTGGCTAACCAGACCTGCAAGCACACCTGTCACTGCTGGAAACCAGAAATCCAAATGGCTCCAATCTGAAGACCCACTGCACTTTTTTTCCTTGAAACTGTTGACAAAACAGTTCAGTAATACTAGAGATGGTGACAAATACCTGCATTAGACCAAGTGCATCTGCATCAGTCTCCAACATAAATTTTCATTTCTCTTTTCTTAGGTATGCATCGAAAACAGCCTTTCCCTCTGCTAAGGATAAAGAGTTTCCTCACATCATGCCCATGCAGTCTGTCTTAGGGAACACACCTGCTGCTCCAGAATGTCAGCTGAGAACACAGCTCTTGCATGAGACTCATTCCTTCTGGAGTCAGAAGTTCATTTCACTACTGACATTTGTGAAGCACAGGCTTGTTTCATGATCTAACAGGGGAAATAATGCAAGCGGTACAAAATGTGAGCTATTTCCAAAAGAATTTTTATACCATTTGTGAAATCTATTGCTTTTAAAATACATAATTCATCATGTAATAGCTCATTGCAATCTATTACATGTAACTAAATCAACACCCTTCAGTAGAATAGCATGTGTAGAAAAAAATCAAGGAAACTGAAAAAACAAACCTCTGTGGTTATGTGTTTAATTCTGCTAAATTCAACATAAAGATGCATTGATAACAGCAGTGTTGGATTAATCCCATAACTGTTTTTGTTTGCTCAGAAATGTACAGTTTAGATGTGATTCTTAAAAAAAATATGAAAATGACAAATTTTAGTTTGAATTTTTTAGTTCACTTCTATAATTCCTTTCTTTAGAACTGATTAGAAGCATAACAGAGGCCCTAATACTCTGTACCACAAGCTACTACTACATGCCAAACACAGTTCCATTCATTTTTCATCCTATGATTTATTTCATAGAAAGACAGCTCTGCTTATCTTTGACCGACAAACCACACTGATGTCACATCTGATTATTATTATGGAGTAAAAGTAAGTATGCTTCCAAAAGCTTGCATTACAGGACCTAAACGGTAAAAGAGTAATTGAAATTTATTTCTATAATTCAAAACGGAATTTATCAACAGTCCAGTGCATCATTTTTAACAACACATTTCCATCCCTCTTATTCAGACATCCAGACAAAGTTGACAAGTCTGCTACTTGTTTTTTCTACCTTATCTCAGCACAGAGCTGAAGCTTTGATACTGAGTCTGCTTCCTCTTGCACCCGTGCCAACTTAATGTCTCAGGAAAGCAACAGAACTGTAGACTACATTGCAGAAAATGGGTGTGCTTATACTGCAAACAAGACCATAACACCAGAAATGCAATTGTTAGGCAGCACAGCATGCTGGAAGGAAGAATTAAAAAGCAGCAAACACAGAGAGAGGGCCAAAGCGGTAGGTCTGCTTGCTCCCTGTCACTGGACAGAAATCATCACTGCATCTTTTACCTCAGAGAGAAAAACTGAACTTTTTGTCCTACCAAGTGCAACAGAAGTAGTTCTTCTTAACAGAAGCTTAGTAGCAGCCCACCTACCTGAAACAGAACTTTATGTCTGTTTGGACAGAGGGAAAGACAGTCACAGAATTTTTTTCCAGCTATATCCACTACTAACTTTGAAACATATTTGATGCTTTTACTAAAGAACCCCTGCTTTAAATATTCAGATATCTCTCTTGTGGTTCATATTTTGTGTTTTTCCTTCACTAAATCTTCAAACACATAATACCATGAAATCTTCAAGCAAGCAAACTCCCAGTATTTTTCATGGTCCTCTGACAGACATCTGCATCTCCTGCTGGCCCCCAGGTTTGCTGACCTGTTGCAGCCGTGGATTGCCCATGCCAAGGCTGGACCAGTGGATGCAGCAGGATTGGAATGGGGGGGACTGTGCAGACAATGGAATCATGTAGGAAGCCTGTGTGAGAGTGCACACAAACCAACAGTTCTCCTTCTCTCACCCCCTGGGAACAAGAGGCCACCAAATGCAGGGAGCAGGAGCCAGGATGAGACAAACAGGATGTGGCAGTTCTTGAGACAAGAGGCTGCAGGCCTGAAGGGCTCCTCTCAGAGTGCCTGCATGCATTCAAGGTACACAAGGAGAGTGTGTGTAAGAGGGATCCACTAATGGCTACAAAGCAGACAAGCCACACCAGGCTTGGGGAACCCCCCTGAGCTGGAAGCAGTGCAAGGAAGTATCACGTGTGCCTGCCCTGCTTTTCCTCTTCCCTAGGTACTTAAAGCTATTACTGGAGACAGCTATTACAGCAAGACAGGCACATGTACTCTGATCAAGTACCACTGTTCTTTTTATCTAAGAAGAGTCCCTCTGGAATGTTCCCTGTGGCCTACATATTCTGGGGTTTTTTTTCCCCATTATTAACAGATTATACCTTTCCAGACTTTCCCTGGATAATGTAGAAATTATTTCACTCATAAGGCACATGAGACATTTCTTAAGTGCTATTCTTTTTAGTTTTTCTGCTGCTAATTCCACAGACATAAACTAGCACTCACACACTTGCACATTTGAATCCCATTTACTCTCACCCAACAGCTTTCTGATTAATAACAAACCACTTTTCTAGATCATTAAGGTTGGACAAACCTCATAATACAGAATGCAAGGTTAGATACATGTATTCAAAAATACCAGCAAATACTTTTTTATAAAGGCTAATTTGCAAGGGTTTAAAATACCTTTAAGCCAATTTTTACCATTTAAAATAAAATTTGGTGTGCAATGGAGTTTTATTTCACAATTTAAAAGACAAATTTCTTTTCAATTTACCTAGTGGGGGTTTAATTGCCACTGAAACAAATGTGTCCTGCACCTTGCTGCCTTAGTAGACCTATAATAGGATTTCACTGGTTTATTTTTCAAGTGGAAGTAAGCTTATGTTCCCAGCTCTTGACATGAAGTTGCAGTACAGAATTCACATCAAATTCATGGGCAAAAGGATGAATCAGCACTATTTACTTTAGGCCTTCTGGGACCTTCTGGAGATGTGCAGAACTCAAAATGCTCTGAATCACAGCTTCATTCGAGTTCACAGTCATCGCTATTAATGACTTCAGCATGAATACTAAAGCTCCAGAGAACCTCTTTCCATCATATCTACAGGGGAGGATGGCTTTGTGCTTTAAGGCTAGAAGACTTTTGGGTTTTGCTTCTTTTAGGTTCATTCACATGGATATTTTTGCAGTTTGCTTGGCAAAATGAAGCATCAACAACTTCATTCAAAGACAATCAAAATAATTTTTTTGTTTTGCAGATATTTTAACCTTTTTCTCCCCAACATCTAAAAAATGTACATGCATTCATCTCAAATTACTGTTTCTCTGAGAAAGTTTTCTGATTTCTCAGTGAATTTGCTTATCAGTCCAGGTTATATAAACATGATTTTCAACTAATGAACAGTTTGTCTGTGGGATCTTGCCCAACACAGTTAGCGAAGGCTGGGAATCTAGTGGGCTAGGAACCAGGAGGCAGCATTCTCTCTCTAGGAGCACACTGAATACCAGCTTCCTTGCCTGTAAAGCAGGGATACACATCTTTTGTCTGGCTGAATGGAGAGTCTCAACCTCTCAGTCTCTCTCTCTCTCTCTGTATAGCAGTTGACACAATAGACCCAGACCTAAAAGCTATTGTAATACAAATTAATACTACTTTTCCACAAGTCCTTTACCAGTGCTACCTAAATATACTTTTTGGCCACAGTACCATCCACAAAACAAATGCACTGCATTAGAGATTTTCACCACCTGTGCTGCAATTACCACAGTGATACAACTTTTTTTACCCTCGGTGGTATAAAAAGAAAATAGCATCACCTTGTTCAATGCTAGCTCCTCTGCTAAAATATTCATCACCTAAGTCATAGTTGTGTGCTTTTTCAAAGTGTTCAATGCACAAGCTTTGCTACTGGTAGACTATGTTCTTACTACGTTTAAACCCATGTAAAACAGCCATAATTATCAAGCATGAATGGCCAAAAGTGAAAAAAAATTCAAGAGACTGTAAGTTGTGATTCAAGCTATGCACAGAATTTGTTAAAAAGAAAATTAAGAATACCTCATAACTGAAAAATGCAAGCCTAAGCATCGGAGTTTTTCAAGTAGCTGTTACTTTAAAATAAAATGCAGCTGTAGTTATAAAAGAAAATAATGGAGTGATATTTATTGTTATTACCTGTTACTATTGATACCATTTGTGGTTATTATTTAAATGCCATTTGTTTTTATTGTTGCTTACAGGGAAATTAGGCTCGTGCAACTGTGCAAGAGTTATTGTGGTAGTGTGTGGGCATGAGTATGGAGAAAGCATTCCACTGACCACGAGATGACAACCAGGCCCTAAACCATAGTTATTTTCTGACTCCTGAATCATGCTGTATGATAAAAAGCCATGATGAAGTTTCTTTATGGACATAAACCATACAATTCTACATAAGAAATTGGCAAAAATACAATAAAGAAAGTGATTCACTAGATGGGTTTGTGGATCAAGCTAAAAGTTAAGGCAACTTCTGGGGGAAAAAAAAAAGGGTTGATGAGCAAACCTTGGGGGAGATGGTATTAGGTAAAATAATTTATTTCAAATAAGGTATTCTGTTACAGCCTCCTGTCACTCAATAAGGGAGGTAGGATTTGTCTTATCAGAATGGCCCATCTTTTGGTATTTGTGTTTATTGTAGAACCTGTTAAGTGCTCTGCTGCATCCCATGATGCAGCCATGAAGGGGTGTCATAGATGTCCCCACAAACCCAGACACACCAAAAATGATTAAATTCATGAGCAGTTTTGCCTTGAAAGGGCACTGATTTAATATGCTGTCATTTGTGCTCCTGCCAAGAAACCCTGTGCATTTAAAGCCAATGCTCTAGAGATCCACAGGGTGAAAACCTTTTGACTTCAAGATATGGTTTCGAGTGTTGCATGAGATCTAATGAGATCCAAATGACTGCAAAATTGCCTTGGCTGGTCTCTGCTCAGGCACTTTGCTCTGAATTACACCATCTGCACTTGCACCAGGGATTCTCTGAGGTGTGGTGGAAAACTCTCGGCTTTGCCTGGATCGGTGGGAGTGAGAGAGAGGTCATGACTGGGTAAGAAGATGGAGGGTGAAGAACACTGCTTAGACAAGGTGGGTTCCACAGCTCTTAAAACAGATGTTCAAAGCAGCTGCCAATGTCTGTCTGTTGCTGCACTCTCCTTGTATTCTGACCAGGATATTCAGGAACAAGAGAAATTCTTATTTGAAATCAGTTTCACAGAATTCATGGAATGACTAGGTTGGAAGAGACCTTCAAGATCATCAAGTCCAACCTACATCCCAACGCCTCAACTAAAGATTGCTTTGAGAGCAATCTTTCTTAATCTGCTATCTCTTGCAACTGGATACAGAACTTTAGGGTTATCTGGGAATTTAATTTATGCTCCCCATGACTTCAAAAATCTGGCAATGGCCTGGATTTTTGCTATTCTCTTATTGTGGTGAATTACAGTTGAGGCTTTTGTGGTTCTACTCTAAGTTTTGAGTCTGTTTTGCTGACAAGCATTTTGTGGCTCGTGGTATTTAGTTGCATATGGAATACATGTTCTTTAAACCCTTCTGAACTGTGTATCTCCTGCAAATGACTTCAATGATGGCCTTGGGGTCTTTTGTAGACATAAATTGCTATATTTCTGTTATTTGTTGTCCAGACACCAATTCAATGAGGGATTCATGCTGCAGCAGTCCCTGAATTAGGAAAGAATCTAAAAGTATTGCAAGAATAGAGGAATCATCATGTTTTTAATAATTAAAAATCTGTAAATAGCAACGACAACTGTAGCAAAATACAAATAACTAGTTATTTAAAAAGCACTTTTTTGCATGTTTATTTTTCCTCTCAAATTTTCTAATCAGTCAATGTAGAAATTACGTAAGAGACTGCTATTGTGTTAAAAAAAAGGCAGAGCCTTAATTTGAAAAAAATTTAGGTCTATGGGATTTTTCTTTTATTTCAAAGTATCTTCCTCTGAGACCTATTAAGACACTCATTGTTTCAAGGCAAGATATTTGATGTTTGTAAAGCATATTAGATACTTGCTTTATATTAAAAAGGCAATGATTGGCTTCACAAAGAACCATACAAATACCTTTTTAATTGAAATCTTCCCATCTCCCCTGCTTTCAAGTCCCCAAAGGTACCAAGCTATGAATTTCAATGAGGGCTTTGCAAAACAGTATTTAATTAGTGCTTTTCTGTCAGCCTATCTTCCATCACCCATCTAACCATTCTTGTTTCTACAGAGACACACAGCAGCAATTTAATATTATACAAAAGGAGGAACATTCTCTCACAGATAAGAGTTTAAAACCTATCAGTTCGACCTACTTCTGGTATGGCTGTTCTCCAAACCCATACAAAATGGTGTCCGTTTTTATTATGGAGGTAGCAGACCTTATCCATAAAAAAAAAAAAGGGAAAAAAAAGAAAATAATAATATTAAAAAATCTGCACCTGAAAGAATGACAGGCTTAAACAGCAGCAGTCTATTATATCATTGCTGCATTCCAGCTGTGCCTCTAAAAGTATCATCATGAAAAAGTGGAACTAATGCTGATCCACAGCACATGGACACAGGATTCTGACTGGCTTGCAGACACTCTTCAGGCTCCTTCAGTCAAATATTAATTGGTCAGTTCTATCCCCAGCTGAAGAAGCCTCTTGCATTCCTTGCCAAGTAAACCCTAACAGAGCAGAATTCACAGCATCTCCTTTTCCTTGTGCCTAAAAAGGAAAATGGCCTCTAAGCCTGGATGCAGTAATTCTTGATGTTATCTTCTTTCAGTGGGACTAGAGCAGGGTGACACACCCAGGCTCCAAACCTCTAGTGCTTCAGAATGCTGGTGTTACTACAAAAAACTACAGTGCTTTACCTAGATTAGGCACATCAGACGCCACCCCAATTTTTTACATTGTCGTGCTACGGAAGTGTCATCAAATTTCTGATGCTTATCTTAAAAGACTTCTACACCCAGTTTCTTATAATCTTCAGAGGAATTATAAAGTCCTTACTGTGAATGATCTAACTAAAATTTTAAAAAGACACAAGAGACACACACATCCTTCCTGGTGGTGAATGGAAGAAGGGGAAATGAATGATGAGATCCTGTACACACATCAGGTGGAAAATATGAGAGTACCAACAAGCTACCTGAAATAGAAATAACTTCTATTGATGATGCAGAGTGATACTGCACGGTTTATATATGAAGACGATTAGGATACAGTAGAATGTAAGGAATGGAGTAATATCACAGCAGACAAATGCTGCTTAGACTGCACCCTGGAAATGTTCAGTTTTTGGAGTAAATGGAGCCATTCAGGTGAATGCTTCCATGTGAGGAATTTAAACTTAATTCAGCATGAATAACAATTTCTTGTTCTGACAAGGGGTCAGAAATGAAGAAAAAGGGATGCCACCAGAAAATAAGAATGAGGAATTTTAAAAGATGTGATGAAGGACATTTGCTCATACTACACCTATGTTTTCACAATACTCTTCCTTCTTTCAATTACCTTCTTAACATGAGACTAAATACATTCAGAAACCTGAAGATTAAAGCAATACATATTTTTAAAATCCTGATTTTAAGCAGAATGGGGAAAAGCTGTGATAGTATCCAGAAATAAGAATAAGACCCATGAGGAAAGCTGACAGCATGACATGAATTGCTCATTATGGTAGACCTTTCTGTCCTAAGTCAAGTAGTGACAAGTAGTGAGTATCAGGACACTAACTTTGGTAAAGAGGGAGCAGAGGAGAAAATGAAAGTAGCAGTAAAAGCCACAAGGCACCACAGGAGGGTGCTACACACAGTCACTGTATTCTTCTTCTGGCAGGAACAGCTAAAGGCAGCATGACTGCGTTTTCCGTAGAGTTGGAAAGCAGCAGTAAGTCCTTTTCCCTCAGAGCATCCCAGAATAAATCCATTTACTTATAATCAGAGACTCAAAACCAAAAGGCACCAGTTGTGTTAGCCTGAGACCCATTGGTCATAATGGTACTGACAACTGGGGCAGTTGAGAACACAAGGAGCAAAAGTTACCTTAGCAAATGACCCATCCAATGCAGAGAGTTTAATGATTGTATAAATATTGCACAGTCCTTACACTGTGTCAGATAATAACTCCCCTCTACCACCTATTCCTTACATGCTTAACATCAACACATCTTCAGAAAGCCCCAGGATTCTCAGAATAAGGTTGGTATATGAAGGGATTTACACTTTTATGAATCACCATATGACAGTACACTTTCTATAAGCACAGATAGATTTTACTGTGCCCAGATATGTTTTCTTTCACACTTCCCACTTTACTTTTCAGTAGCTAAACAAACCCAGAGCACTGAACTTTACACAATACAACACATTTGCCACTAATTACTTTTTCTGAGGCTATTTACAATTTAAAAGAAAGAAGTTTAACTACTTATCCTTCTTCCAAGAGATTTATGCTAACTTTCCAGGGTAGAGGCTACTCTCTTCTATATCCCAGTGAGGGTAGGAAAGCTCATCAAAATAATCTGATGCATCTTGTGGGTCCCTAGAAATAGAAAATTGCATATGCTTTCTTTAAAGTATCCTCTAGTACAATGGAGGGTCTCTTGCCCAGCTGCTCAAGCATGTACACTGCCCAGAACCCATCTCTTCATTGCCTCATCTCAGTGGAGCTTCTGTTCAGGGCCCTTGGGGACAGAAGAAAAGGACATGCTGACCCACAGAGATAGTGGAACTTCTGATCTCTTCTTATGTAGGAAAAGGGAAGATTTCCAAGCAAGGGTCTGGAATTTTTCCTTCCGCCACCCTATTTCTTTAACATCACTCATCCCGTTCTCTCTCTGATCCCAGTCTAGTTATATCTTCCTGAGGTGGTGTTCTTTTTGTTGGGTTTGCTTGATAATTTCCCTATTCACAGAAGCATAACTTATCTCTAGTTGGACGGTAACAATCAGGATCATTGTTTCCAGCTCCCAAATTAATGTCATGTTGGCCAACAGCTACTGCATTGCCAGATCTGCTCTGTTATAATATCCCTTGCAAGTTACTGCTCCAATTTTCTTCTCTTTACTTACAGAGTAGTTACCACCTGCATCTTCACTTTCCCTACAAACCCCTCTTTCCTTATTTCTCTCTTATACAGAACTTCTCCCTCTTCAAGGAGTCCACCTGCTGCTGACTCTTTGACCGTGGTTGCACATTTCCACTCTCTACAACAACAAGCCTTGTTTTGTTTTTGGAGACTTGTGCCTCAACTGTTTCTATACCCTCTTACTTGATGAGTTCCAGTTGTTTTTCAGGGAAGTGGTGAAGGGAAAACAAGCCCTAGCTTCTCATTCCCTTCACCTGATTGTAGTGTTCATCACTACTGGGAGCATCACAGTTTGTTTCCAGTAAAAGCTAGCGTGTGCTGTATGAACACCCCATACTGCCCATAAATTCAAGTATCTCTGTCCAGAGGTAATGGAGTAATGTCATATCCTAGGATCACACCTCTAAAGCACCCTGGGATATTTCAGGATGAAAGGTGCTCTATTAAAAAAATAGATAACTACCTCAGAAGCTGCACCATGAGAAAACGTTTTAATGCATAGCCATGTCTTAAAGTAACTTCTGGCCTACTAGTCCACTCAGGAATTAAAAGTTAATGCAACCAAGCATGGAGATAGCAATATAAGCAGGACCAAAAAAGGCCTAGAATACCAGGAAATAGTGTCAACATCCAAACTAAGATGCAGTCAGCAGCCCTGCTTTCTGCAAGGTGGAATTCTGGTGCTTTTGGCGCTACTGGGGAATAAATGAGCTGGTGACTGACAGCACATGCCATAAAAAGCCGTGCCAGTGGGAGAGTGGAGGTCCTCAACTCACCTGGTCAATTTGCTGCTAAAGAAGTATCAATATAGAAGCTCACAAATAATTTAACAAAGTGAGAACACATCTGTTGCATAATAAGCTGTGTAGAAATGTGTGTTTTTCCAATTCAAATGCCACTATCAGAATTTCATTCCAAAGGAGATGTACAACTACTCTCCCATACTCCAAGCTGGAAGCACAGAATTAGGCAAATGTTTTCAGAGAAGCTTCGGTCAGCCTGCAATGAATACCTGTGGTTGCTATCACTCTAAAAATTTGGCAACTGAATTTTGTTTCTAATATTGTCTGAACATACCACAAGGAAAAACCATGCATACAATGCTACTTTCACAGAAGATAAAGTATGGCAATGATAGCCACCACGTAGACTTTTTCCCTCCAGACTTTTTCTGTAGGGAATGGAATTTGGATGGGAAGAAAAGGGGAACAAGATCTTTCAGAAAGCGATGCAGAAATACTAACTACAGAGAAGGCATCCCATTTTTTGACATTCAATTTAATAAATAAAGCAAATGGGATGCTTGTCACTCTCTATCCTATACAAATACTGGAAATGCAAACTGTCTGGGAAGAAGAAATAGAATGCTCTACCCTGGTATGTGCACTAATTTGCTAACTGCTCTGTGGCTTCAATCCAGCAAAACACTTAAGCACGTGAATAGTCCCAACAACAAAGGCCTGAAAGACTGCCCATACATTAAAGCAAAATGCAATGTAGGCACAAGCCTCTCCCTTGCTTTTATTAAAGCCTGCAAAACTCAGTGAAGAAAATCAATGCTGCCTCCCTTGGGTATAGCAAGCAAGGAGTGGGGTCACAGCAGCCGCTTTCAAGGATAGCTTAGTCAAACGTATTTACGAAATGCATGTGTATTTGTATATACAAATTTTAAATATACATACACTGGTGGCATAACACTGTTTTCTAGGCCAAAAAGAAGAAAAAAACCAAACACAGCTTGTTTTCTAGTTGAAATACAAAAAGGCTATTTAGCTATGAAAAAACTTCCAAACTTTTTACTGGGCTTGCTTTTATGGTTAGACAGTTTGCCATTCTGTGCAAACAAAATATGTTGCTGTGTTTTCCCTGAATTTAGTTCAGAAGAGGAATCTGAATAAAATGTCAGCCTGAGCCATGGATTGTAGCTTACACAAAACAAATGTCAGGGTTCAAGTGGGTGTGATGATAACATTCGGTGGGGGCACAAGGGAGAGAGATGAGTGATTCACAGTCTGGAAGGCAATATTGCAGGGTCTAGGTCAGGGGAGAAATGAGGGCTGCTTGGGAAGGATGGGTGTAGCATGGGGATGATGAATATTTTGCCATTTGAGAAAAGTTACCTGCGATCAGAACATTTTCTGGTAACCTCAGGGGACAAAATCCTGAACAACAATATTACCAAAAGGACCATTTTAAAGCATAGTTATAATTTCTGCTTTTACTGTCACTAGTATTTACATTCCTCTTGCTTCTCTGTTCAAATGCTAGGACCAGCGCCTAACACAGACACACAGTGAGCATTTGTAGGCAAATACATCTTCCTCAAAGCAGCAAATTTGATCCCATTCCTGTCACAAATGGTTAATATTTTTTCTGGGGCACTCAGCATCAGATTTCATGTGGAGGCACCTGAAATAGCAGTCCTGTGTTATTAGCCATTTAAGACCAAATGCTATCAAGAATACAATGAGTGGAAGTCTAATCTGCAAGTTGTACTTCAGAGATGAATGAAATGTTTACAGGGCAATAGTGGTGTGAAAGTGGAAGAACCTGCTTCTCTCAGAACTCTATCTGCTCTGCTGGCACAGTCAGGGTGAGAAACATCCACTGTGTACACAGACCACACTGCTGCTGTCACATCATTGCTCTTTTTCTGTGCATTGAGGCTTATTTAGCATCACAGTATAGTTTCTGTACCCTAACACTAGCAGGCTCTCTTCTGTGCCAAAGTGAAGAGCATCACCTGTTTATAGATCTACTCTTACTAACACAATAATCATTAGTAGCATTTGGGAGTTGTAGGCTGTGTAATTGCTCTGCAAGTATATTCTTCAGGACTGAATTGCCTTTAATCTACTTAGTACCTCTTGGTTTCTTTCTTGCTTTTTACTCTCTTTCTCACAGCTCTGCATAGAACCTAGAGTCACTTCTCTTCTATAGTTTGGTGAAATGATTTGCTAATTTCTTCTGCAGGAAGTGAATTGTAGCACAGTTATTCTTGACTTTCTCTACCTGAGCAATGGTGCAACTCAAAGAAATAATGATGATTTGCTTCACCTTCTGATTCAATCTCAGCTGTTGGCCAATGTTCACAGTCTAGTGATGCCTGTTCAAATCCTCCTGAAACTGCTGGGACTCTGCGGGCTTCAGAACCGGTTTGATCAGGCTTGGATCCCATCTCCACTTCAGAGAGAGCACTACAGCACTGACTGGAGCAGTCTGTGGCCTCTACAGATTTCATAGGCTAGAAATGCTGTAATATTTCATCCTAGTCACCATGTATACACTAATTGGTGTTCCATTTCTTACAGAGAGCAAGGAGGTGAAAAGATAGAATGAGTGAAGATGGAGATACATTGGCAGAACTGCACATGGAAATAAGCAAGAGATCTGCCAGCAGCATATCTGGTTTGTAGCAATCCCTGGCTTTAATGATTTAAGTAAAGAAACGTGAAGAAAATTCTTAGGAATCTACAAGCTGTTTGCCAGAGGTCAGCAGAAGACTAAACAGAGTGCAGTCAATAGTGCTGTGCTTATGAGAACACAAAAAATAGAATTCTTCTTGATAAGCAACCGATTTCCATACTTTGATGAAAAGCATCAGCTAAACACTGAACATGGATTTTAATTTCGGTGGTATTTATTGGTGGTCAAGGTAAGCAGAAAAAAATAGCAGTGCTTTTCCTGACATCATGCCAGAAAGCAAGGAAGTCCTGGTTCTGCCCGTAAATAGGACTCATGGAAGTCCAAAGACAGAATAAATATGAAAAAGGAAAAATGGGATGTCCTTCAACACAGTCACACTTTTGATCACAAAGTTGTTTTTGAGACAGTTCAACTTTGTATATCTCAGCACCGAAGTATCTCCATTAAATGAGTAATAAAAAACACTAAGAGAAAACAAGGCCTTTGCAGGTGTTTTGGAGGAAATGAAGAAACAAAACAACCCCAAAAATATTTAACCAAATGACATATAAATAAGATGGGGGTATATTTATTTACATTTTGGGTTTAGGCACTTGTCAACTAATAGGAACAAGTGAATTTGATGGACCTTCAGAAGTGCTACTACATATACACTAGAGCTAGGTTAAACAAATCCACAATCTGGACAACAGGAAAATTCCTTTAGTCACCTAATATCCCTTTTGCATAAAACCAACAAAAACAACATAAAAACCATAAAAGAGCTCTTCTGCTCCCACCAGGGAGGATCCTTAAGATCCTTTTAAAGGCTCTAATTACTCAGTATCACAACTGGTGTTCTTTGATTTTATTGTTTTTTCTGGCATTTTACTTTGCTGTGAGACTGTTTTATGGAGCATTTTGGCAGCTCCTGATAGGCAATCCTCCAGATTAATTCAGTGTTCATTGAGCCAATAAGTGGTCAGCTTCTCTGAGAGACAGCACAGCAATGACAGCTCACTATCTCCTTCTGGGAATTCTAGGAAGATTGAACAGCCCACGGTATTCTGAACTAATGCCAAATGCTCAAAAGTCCTGTTTAGATCTACACAAGCATTTTCAAAATAAATCTCCAGGGAAATGTACTACTTAGGACTCCAGTACGAGACACAGATTAGCTTAGGAAACTACAAATCCTGCTTTAAAACAGCTCATTACAGGTTTGTTTGTATTTTTTATAATATGTTTTTCAGACTCAAATTAGAGCAGAACAATTAAATAACCACTAAGTAAGCACTTAGGCCAAATGACAGCTTTTCCTGGGAAGCTTAGAGGGAGCTCAGAAAGCATTTTGTCTGGAAAGGTAAGGAGCCAAATCTCAGTCCTGGAGAAGAGCAGGCAGACAAACAGCTGCTGCTCAGGCAGGCAAGTTTCACCTCCAGCACTGCCTGGGTGTGCCCTTCAGCACAGCTAGCAGGACCCTTTGGGTTTGTTCTGCTCATTTTTTTCCTGTAAAGCTCTCCCAATACTGAAATATTTCACCTGTGAAAGGAAACTGGATTCAGAGACACTACCAGGAGCACCCTCCTGCACCCAGCAAATCAAGCTCCATATTTGAGCTGCTTCTTACAGCAGCCTCTCTGCCCAACGAGAGGCTTCATGGATTCTCAGTGCCATACAACAGCCACCCACAGAGGCAGACAAGGCTGCCTAAACACCACTTCCACACACTGCCAAGGACAATGTCTCCATGCCTAAATGTTGCAGAGGTTTGAAGTTTGGGGTTTTAATTTGTAAAAAAATACTAATAGTAATAACAACAACAATAATAACAACAACAACAATAATAGTAGTAGTAGTAGTAGTAGTAGTAGTAGTAGTAGTACCACCACAGAAAAACAGAAAAATCAACTACTTCAGAGAACAAAATCTGGCTTAGTGAGAGAATACACTTATTTCAAAAATAATGCTGGCAACATTTTGTTGGCTTGTTCAGGTGGTTGTATTCCTCCTCACTTCTCAGAACCTATCTATTTCCAATGTCAATTTTGCTGCCTTCCAAGTACAAAGGCACAGTGCAGAGAGTCAGAAGTCATCCTGAATTTCAGTGAGAAGTAAAGCTGCCTGACACCATCAGAAATTATTCAATTTAGAACACTGAGCCAATAGAGAACAAAGAGAACAAAAATGTGTGAAGGAAAGGCAGGAGAGAACAGGACTTGTGATATCCACTGTTATCCACTGGGTTCCCTGTACTACACTTTGACCTCCAAACATGTACACATAATTCATCAATCACTGATGTTAAAGCGCACCAGGGAAGAAAGATAAATTAAACAACAGACCAAGAGAATGGGGTTCAGGGTATCTGCATTCTGTTCATAGTAGGAGCATACATAAAACCAGACACTCGGCTTAACAAAACAGATTTGGTGAAATCAACACAGTATCAGTTAAACTGCATGTACTGACAAATGATCCTTTCACAGGTTTTCTGGAAAATTCTTGTGATTTCTACAGCCTTCCTGTGTAACTCTAGGCAAATTATTTAACTTTTCTGTCCCTCACATCTATAAGTTACAGCACATAGTGTAGGTCCTCTTTCAAAGTGGAGGTAGTTTTTGTCAACTTCTGCGACATCCCCTAGCCAATCAGCGATTAGAAAAGCAAGTAGCTAGGAGTTCAGTTGTGAAGAAGCAGAAGGAGGAGAAATACACAGCATAAGAACATGCACATTCCTGCTTCCCCATCTTGGCATTCGTAGCCTTACAAAGAAATGTCAGTTTAAATAACCAATTCTCATTACACTAAATACTGAAATGCCAACACTGATCATGTGGATTTCTGTTAAAAATTAATGTTTTAGCAAGAAGGCTCTTAGCTTTGGCCTTTCTAGCACTTTGCAGTTTGATATGGATTGAAGATAGCAGCTATTTTTCCATCCTCTGCCCATGTAAAGTGTAGGCAGAAAATCTGCCAGCTCTGGTAAATCAGCAGTGTAACACAATTCTTGCAGCACCGAAGTGGATAACACGGGCTTACATGGCATGTGCAGTGATTTAGAGAGCTATAAACACAGAGAACTTTTAAAGAAGGTACTTCACATCAAAGGGGGCCAAAAGTGCTGTGGCTTTTACTCCAAGGTGAATGTTTTATGAAGGAACAAGAGAAGAAAGATTACTTGCAGCTTCTCAGCCCTGATAAATCAGGCACATCCTTTGGAAAATGATTAGTCATACTATGCACAAACCCTAGGTTAATTGATTTGCTGCACAAGCTCAATGCTTTTATCAATAATGAACATAGTTCAGATGCTCTCCCCTCCCTGTTACACTTAACACCTCTGTTACTACATTTCTGGAATCCTTGGAGCAGCAAAGCAGGGAAATCATCCTGATGATTTGCTCATGACTGCAGGTTGACTTTGCAATCTCAGCATACAATCCATTCCACTGAGAAAAAAAAAAAGATTCCAAAGACACTGCTATCATGACCGTTCTGCGACTATATTGTGGCTTATACAAGAGAGAAGTTACCTAAATGAAAACTCTAGGGGAGTAGATATTGGAAAGAAATGTTACTGGTGGGACAGGGAATTAAGGAGAGAAAAGAAGTATGGATTTTCACCTTACAGTGTTTCTCACTCTTCATTTTCTATCTATTCTCCTCCACCTCATTCCCACTTGGCTGGCTGTTTCTCTTCCTCCTCCTCTTATTTTCTGTTTGCCTGGCATACCTTTGTCTCACTCCCTTCTTCTTTTTGTTTCCTCTTAAAAATATTTCATGGTGTTCCTACAAAGTTCTTGCTATGAAAGCATTCACAGTGACTTCTAAAGTATAAAATTTAACAAAGCATGCAAGTATTCTTAGGCTTGAAATATACATGACTATTAAATATATGCATCTCCCTTCTTATTTCAATTAACTCCTAAATTAATTCAGAATAGCTCAGAGCAACCTCAAACACAACTACATGGAACTGAATAATTAATAGAACCAATGACATGCACGCCACATACAGGAGGCTAACAGTTTTTATGAACAGGCATTTCCTATTCATATCTTGAATTTCTCCAGGTTTATAACCAGAAACACATAGCAGTATCAGTCTCTAGGGCTCCTGCTGCATCACATCTGAGATTTGTCATGGATAGCAGAAAAGAGGAACGGTGCCTGCAACACTGTCTGTCACTGATTTCTCTACACAGCGAAAAACACAAGGGAAGTAGTGAGTACAGTGTTGCAGTGTGCAATGTCATTTCCTGTTTCACCTACCCTAGGTGCGCCAACCTCTCCTTTCCCCTCCCCCTTGCCCCCTTGCTAGGTGCTGTCCGTCAAGCTTAACATTCCAGCAAGGCCGTCGTGTGATTGGCAGAAGTTCAAAAGATGCCCCTCAGCCCTGGAGTCATTGGCTTAGCCAAGTGTCACTTGTCCCCTGAGCCTCGCCCCCTCCCACCTGGAGTGGTGCCTCACCTGTCCTTTCCCCTCCCCTGCCCCGGGGTTTAAAATGGAACTGGACCACGAGGTTGGTATTCTGTTAGGAGCAGTTGCCATTATTCGGAGCTGTGTGTGACCTTGGAATTAAACTCTGGATTATAACTCTCCTCGGAATCTGCTCTTTCTTCTCTTCACCTCGCCTAAGGACTCTACTAGAGGTAAAGAACTAAGTTCCTTCAAGCCCAAGCATGTCTAGTGCCTAACTGCTATCTCCTGCCAGCCTGAAGTAGCTCTGTGGTGCAGAACTGCAGTTGCTGCTCTCAGCCAAGAAGCAGGGGCCAGACGAGCCTGGGCACGTTCCATCCGTACATATTGGAATTATATTCCTTATACTACAGCAGGTATGAAAGATGCTGAGCATCTTCACATAGTACTCAGAGCAGGCCCTGCATTCAGAGAAAGACACATGACAAATACAACATATGGTATATACTTAAAACGGAGTCCATATGTTGTGCTATGTGTGGATGCAGGCTTTTTCCAGTATGCTCTGGCTTAATATTCTTCCCAGATCTTTCTCACCTGATGTTTCAGTCAACTGGATGCTAGAGGCCTTTAAAAAACATGTCAGTTCTTTTATTTAGTATAATCTTCCTATATCCAAAGTAGACACTATGAACAGAACATTGGTTCACATCCAATGCTATTGAATGACTGAGTGTGAAAGCCTCTTCTGCCTATTTTATCTTTTTAATTTTTTTCTTAAGGTCCTGCTTTCCAGTGTGTTTTCCCATTTAGGCGTGTAGTTTTCCCATCCTGTCAGCACTGCCAGTCACTCAGCTGCTGAGCTCCTGCCTGCTCGCTGCATTTTCTGTCCCACAGGTGTGGAGAGATTTCTGATCTTACAAATCCTGTGCTGCCCCTGGCAAGCTGGCTGGCTGTCATGCTGCTGCAGGCTGCTTCCAACAGCTGCTCTTTCCAAGAGCACCTCCAGCTTAACTTTCCCCCTTTAGTTTTCATGCTTTCCACACCAAAAGGCACTGGCAGTGGAGCCATGCAGAAACAATGACTGTACCATTAAACTATTTCTGATTCTTGCTCACTGAGAAATTACCTGCATGTCCTAGTTTATCACTTAGTCATATTCAACTGTGCATTTACTGTTCAAGCACTATATCCATATGACTTCTGGATTACCTACCAGCTGATGTTTCCTAGCTCATCTTGGCTATGATATTTTAGCGTTGTTTTGTTTTCTGTTTTCTTTTTAAAATACTTACGCCTGTTCTGATCAGTATTCTTAAATCTGGTACCTGTTGAAGGACAGCTTCTGCACAACACTCTTGGAATTCAATTCCAGATTTTGGCAAAATCTGGATATCTGCTCTTGTTCCTGAGTGTTGGGAGACTTTTTCTTTGAGTTTCAATTAGCTCCTGACTATTGTATCTTCATAAATGTTGCTTTTCTAGTGCATTCAATCTCAGCTGAAGCAAAGCAACAATAGGTATTGATTACTCAACAAAATTTGGTTTTCTTTCTGCATTAAAACTAATTCAAAGTCCCAGAAAATTTTGAAACGCAAGGCAAGTGAGCTAAAAAACCAAAGTAGAATGTGCAGAGTGAAAGTATGATACGAATCTGAATTGGTCCCTAGGAACGCAACACAGGACTGCAATCAAATTTACTTGGCTGTAGTTAACTCTGCAACTTGGGATATACTGAAAATCTATCTTGATTTCATTTCACATAACATTTTCTCACATCCTGGTTTCTGTCTGGACTCCTCTGAGCAATAGAACTGCAGCTGCTCTCAGGGATGGGATCTCTCCTGCTGTCCAGACACAGTCTTTGACAATACTATAATATTTACACCTCAATTTTCTTACATGTAAATGGAAGATTGCAGCCTCAGGTTTCAGATGCATTTAAATATTTTGTAAGCCAAAAGTAGCATGCCTTTGTCTCCATTCTAGGCATTTAAGCTGACATTTACTGAAAGTCCTAAGTGAAAAGCTAAGGGGAAAAAAAAATCAACAAAATAGTACTGAGAATTTTGATACTTAAAACTCTGCTTTTGCAGTTTTATTTGGACAGGCTGAATTTTATTTGATAGTGTTTAGTCCTTAGAGGGCAGCTAAAAAGAAGATGGAGGCTCTCTTTTTGCAAGGAGCCACAGGGAGAAAAGATAAAGAGCAATGGTTGCAAGTTGCACTGACCAAGGTTTTATTGTTCTTATGACCCAAAGAAATAGAATTTTTACAATGAGAATGACCATTCAGTGAAACAACCTCCTCAGGGACAAAGTGGTCACATCTCTGCTGATGTGACCAGACAGGGCACTATTTTCATCCAGGCTCCCTTTTTCACAGAAGGCTGGAGGTCCTTTTCAACCTGGGCTGTTATAGGATCCTGTGAGACTGCTAACTATCACATCTAGCCTTAAACTTTCACCTAAAACTGATTTTGTGATTCTCTGATGATTACTGCTTCCCCTTACAGCTGAACCTAAGTCAGGTTACACCTAAACTGGTTTTACACAAGTTTCATTTTATGAGTCCCAGTCATAAGTCATTTGTGTACACAAGGAGGGAGATCAGGTCTAACAGAAATTACTTTTTACTCATACCAGGTATTTTCACTTGTTGCATCTTCCTTCCAGACAAACTAAAACCTCTTTCTATTCCAGAGGAATAGAGAAAGAAAATGCAAGGTACCCTTCACATAGGCTGGAGCAAAGAATCCTGGAAATGAAAGTACAGCAATTTTCGTGAGTTATACACAGTTTTAAAAACTTATACATTTCTAACAGGGCACAGTGAGATTTCTAATAGCTTTTCTGTATCTATATCTCCTATATTCTGTGAAAGATAATAAGTTGGATGTTTTATTCTAAATGTATAATGGGAATACGTAAAGATAAGATTTTCTTAACATACGTTCCTTTACAATCATATTAGGATTCCAATTAAATAAAGACAAATAGGATTGTTCTGTGAATGGGACGCCTGCACTCAGGGGAGCCATGGTGAAGCATGTTCAGGTGGAGTAATTTAACTGGTTATATCACCATGGAAGAGCTTTCATAGTTGGGTGGAGAAACTCTTACTTCATAAAGTCTGGAACCGTGCTGGCAACACTTAATTATTTAAAGTCACCCTTCCACATTAATTTAAATATGAAGAGATTATTGTACTTTCTGTAGAAAAAACACCTCTGTCCTCTAAAGTGCTTTGCAGAAATTCTGAGTCACAACCTTCTTGCCCAGAGTCCCACAAGGGATCAGCACCAGAGATGGGAATAAAGAATCCCAGAATCCCAACTGTAACACCTCCTTCAGTGACTGGGCACAGCACTTCCTCCCAGAGAGTCCTAACACATTATTCTACCACTCCAAAATTGTACTGAACTAAGAAAAAACATGAAGAATAAAAATAAATCACGGAAAATAGGAAGGAAAAAAATTGAACAAAGATGGCTTTGTAATCCTCAGAAGAAGAAACTCAGTAGTTTGATGGCCAATGGACTCCTATGTCATTACTGCAAAATTAACAAGAGTTTAACAGATAATCAAGTTTAACAAGTTTCTGTGTATCAGAAAAAGCATGATAAACCATTCCACAGGCTTGCTCAGCAAGTGCAAGACAATGTGGCTTAGCACATTTCCTTTTCCTACGGGTCTAAATCTACACTTTTAGTACAGAAAGAGACAAGCTGGTTTGGAGAATCTTGCTAAGTTGTGGTAGCTTGACTTTATGTCCAATTCCCTAACTCTGCTAAGGCTAATGGGATAAGGGGAGGTGGAAAAGGATTTCCTTGCTTAAACAGTGTTTTAACAGACTTGAAAGTGACAGTGACAACTGTGTAAAAAGCTTTTCCACCACTTGATGAGACCACCATGATTTCAGCCTTCTATAGCCTGGTACTCCTCCACCTCTTCTCATCTCCACATGCAATTGCCACTCTTAATTCACCTGCCTTTTCAGCCTACTTGGTACTTGCTATATAAAACCATTGGCAGTGAATGATAAGCAGACACAAGACATAGTTATTAATACAACTATGCTAGATGCAGACATCCAGGGGATCAAATCTAAAGGGGCTGAAGTATTCCTAGCCAGAGAGCTCCTGAAGTATGTTGCTTGTAGGCAAAAACCCGTTGTGCTTTAGGAGACTTACCCATGGGGGTGGGGCTCAGCTGGGAATTTGGGTAGGTGAGGCAGTTTGAAGCCAGGGCTCCTGCCCACACCACCTTATGTAGTCGTAACACAAATGGGATGTACGCAAGCTTTCACTGAATTCACTCTGTGCTTCAGTGGAGATACAGGCACTCTGTCTATTTTGTCTCTCTCTCTACAGGCACAAGTCTACTTTAATACTTTTTAAGCCCAATTTAGATTTTTCACCAGCTTTCCTAAATTAGGACTTTAAGGATCTGCCCCAAGGCTTTGTTGAATTAGGGCTTTTAGTTTATCATCAAATTCAGTTAAAACGTGCTGTAACCCACTAACGTGACTCGGTCACAGCTAGTGTATGATAGTGATCTCTACATTTATTAAACACATGCTCCCTCTGGAGCTGGAGATGATACAGTCAGTAACAGCTGTTTTATTCAGGTTTCTCTTTTAAGTCATGAGGAAACACACACAACCTTGTCTCTGGTAGGATTCCCAGTGTTCATACCCACTCATGCAATTAAGATATACAAAGATAAACAACCGATAAGTTCTCCATAACTTCTACAATCTATTCTCCCTACCATTCTCTCTCACTGTTCTTGCCATCATTATTGCAAGTAAACTAGCACTGAAATCTGACTCAGCAAAGCAAAATTAAGTTTTATGCAAAAACAAATGAGTTAAGTTGTACTGGGCATAGCATCCTCCCAAAAGATACTGGGACTAAACATCAGAAATCAGTAGGCCTGTAATGAAGACAGTGAAACAATGCAAATGCTGGGACATGAGGGTTTGCTCTGACTTTAATGTCAGCTTGGCCTCCCACTAGTATAAAATTGTTATTTCTCTGTGGATCATTAATCCTTTTTGTCTACAAGAGATAATGACACTTCTGGATGACAAGCCAATGTGTCATTTGAGAAACGAGAACATAAACCCCCATCATGAGCTGCAATATGCTTTTAACCACAACTTGTGGGTAGGAGCAAAATGACACAAAACACCTCAAAAACACTGGGACAAGCACAGAGCATCTCTGGAAGTGGAGAAAATTCACAGAGCACCCTACAATTTTAAGGAGGATCTCTCTTATTGGAAGACACCATTCTTTTGCCTGCTAAGTGCAAAAAAGGGATGTATTCCTTCCTCTGCTCAACTCTCAACACCCAAAGCCCTTTTTAAACTCTGAAACCATCCCATGACCTGAATGTGCTGGTGAGCTCCAAGCATGTGATCAGTACCAGCTCTGCCGGTGCCTGAGATGGGTGACCTGGGCCTGCAGACAAGGCATCCTTAGGCTTGGTGCTGCTCCCCACTTCTGAATACATCCCAACTCCAATCATCTCCTAAGCACCTTGCAATGTTTCTGCCTTTTTTCCCAAGGCATTTGAAAACAAGAGGGGAAAGGTGGCAGCAAACTGCATGAAGAGCCTTGTGGCCGATGGTTTGAGACTAGCTGAGTCCTCAGAAAGACTTTAGGTAATGTTCAGGACACCAACATTCTGTGACTGCACATGCATTTTACAGAGATAGAAATGCACCCACTCTGCAATGAATGGATCTTATTATGCACAAAGCAAACAAACTCGCTAAAGGGCTTTGGCAAGTCATTGCCTTCGTGTTTGGATTGCAGTGCTGGCTGCACGGGGTGACTTTGTCCACTCCAGCCCTGTTTACCAACAGAGGAACAGTCACAATATAGCCCTGGCACCATTCTGGATAAATACATTGATGCTTATTTTTGTGTTCCAACAGTTTCTGTAGCAGCGCTTATGAGTGAGAGCTACGAAAGCAAGTAAACACAGATATTAAAAAAGCCATTTGCTTTCTCACCATGCATGTTTACTGTTTGCAGTTCAGGCACCTCTGGCAAGTGAGAGAGATCATTTCATCTCAGTTCCTTCCTCCAGCATACCCACCTGATGTATTTCTGTTAGGGGATCATGACACTGCAGTGTAATGTTTGCTGTTACTGTAAATTGACACTTTTGAAAAGCTGCAAACCATTTGTTCATAAAACACACTGCAATTCCCACTTGTCTATTTGGTAGTTTGCTTGGTTTTTTCAGATCTAAAACAATTTTAAGATATTGCTTATAAGCAAATTAAACATCTATGTCTTATATGACATTTTCTTTGTAAACAAGTTAACACAAATATATTTTCCATGCATATTTATTATATGCTCACAGCAGTCAGTATTCAAATCCACTCCCCTAGTCTGACAAACTAGTAATCCTCACTGCCATAAATGCACACCCTTTTCCTGCCATGAAACTATTCCTTAGAATAAGCTTTTGCCTTCAGAGTCTCATTTTTCATTTATTTCATTAGTTTCCATCTCAGATAACTAGATTCTTTTTTTATTACAGCTGGGAATTTTTATAATATGCAAATTGAAACAATGGTTGTAGCGCAGTACTCTGCAAGTGCTTTTCATTAAGCCTCCAGCAACTATTCCTTGCTCTGTTGGATATCTCTGTGTCAGGGTTACTTTATGGTGGACAGAAATAGGGACAATTTAGGTTTAAAGAATGACAAAAAAACCCCTATTAGATAACAACCTCAAACATGCACTGGTTCATGTAGCTTAACTGCATATTTTTGTCATAATCAAAATACTTAAAACTTAATAATCATACTAAGAAGTGGACCTGTCCATAGTTATATATATTCCACAGTTATATATATTCCATAGTTTCATGATTCTGAAAGTCAAAATCACTACTTGTCATTACAATTCCGTTTAAGCAGACACACAGTGCCAGAAACACATCTACATTTCTGAGATGCTACGTTGTAGCAAAACAACAGTTTTTTGCTTTCTTATCAACAGAATGACTAAACTCATACTCTGTATTCAAGCATGATTTTCTGGTTAGTATTAGTCTCTTAAAATAGCTCAGAAGCATTTGTGTGGCCTTTTGAAATTTACAGCACTGTTGACCAGCAGTCTCATCTTGCTACTTTGTCATTCTGTATTGCTTATTGGTAAATGAGTTTGCTAGCATATCTTCCCACTGCTTCCAGGGTCACAGAAGCCTGAGTGAACACTGAGAGAATCCACTTAATTGCAACGATTTATGACTAGGCTGTTTTCTTTTCTCCCTTTCCACTCAAACTTGTCTTCCATGTCTGACATCCATAGAAAGGGGAAAGCTGCTTATTCTAGTCCAAAACAGCATCAGACAAGGATCACAGTTCTTCAGAGATTCCTTGCTTCTATTGCTAGTGCATAGGCAACAGAGAAACTGTTTTTTAATCCACCTGAGGACAGGGTACTGAACCACAGAAAAATCCAGGGCCAATATAGTATCAGCCACGATCAGTCTGCAATGAAATAATGAGCTACACAACTGGCAAAAACTCCCATAAGCTGTGTAACTTACAGAAGTAAAAAGCTGCTTGTTTGGATTTAAGATACCATGCTTTCTAAGGTGAAACACAGGTGCATCATTATCCAATAAACAGATTTTTAAGTTCTGGAAACTCACAACCACAAAGTTACTATTTGAAAATCTGTCTCTGCCTACACAAAGAGTCTGCTGTGTGAACCAAGTATAATTTGTGTGTCAAACCAAATCCTGTCTCTTTGTCTTATTTATGGCTCTGCTACAAGTCTGGCTAGCAGAGGAATCAATCAAATCCAACCAACCAGTAAAATGATTTTGGGAACTGTGGAGATTTAAAAACAAAAAACCCAGCAAACCCCAAACTGTTTCAGCTTTTCTGATTGAACATGGTTATTCTAAACAGCACATTTTACCCACTGAAAACTTACCAACGGAGCGATGAATGCAGGTGTGCTGGTTATCACTCAGAAAAAAGCCCTCTTTGCACTGACATTCGTAGCTGCCCATAGTATTCACACAAATCTGCTGGCACCCTCCATTGTTATCCAAACACTCATCAACATCTAGAAGACAGAAGGAAAAAGAAATTCAAGGTAATGCACAGATTCAGAATACAAATCTAGAAGAGTGAGGAACACACAAAAAGGCATGCTGTAAATTAAGCTAATGAAGACTGCCCAAATTAGTTAATCCAAATTAACCCCTCTAATTATTTTTCCTGTATCCTAGGGTTGAAGTTGACGTGAAAAAAACCAAAACAAAACCCCAAACAGTGGGGAGAGGAATCTCCCTAAGTCTTCATGTATTCTGAGCTGCAAATTGATTTCCAGTGCACAATGAAAATGAATAACCTAAAAAGGCTGTGATCCCTTCTGCCAAGTGTGCTGTTGCACTCTGTCATTCCCACTCCTCTTGGAAAGACATACTTCAGGTCTACAGTAAGTTCTAGTAGGGATAGCAGGCAAACACAAAGGGCATTACTGGGTGAAAAGAGACTTTATAGAGTTCTGGTCTTGAACAGAACAGCATGTTTCAATTACTGGAGTCATAACCCCCTACTTTGTCAGTTTGTTTAATGTTGTTTAGTGAAAAAAGGCTTCTTAAATCTAAATGTTCCATGTCTGTATTGTCATTTTAATAGGCAAATATATAAAACCACAAAGGCAGCATTAGCTACTGGCTGTTTTGAGGCCCTATGCTCCATCACTTCTCTTTGGCATAACTGTTTTTAGGCTGTAGTGTTTGACAGACACCTATGTATCAGCACTGCCACTATTAGGTATCTGACCCACATTCAACTTTGCAATTTTCCTGTTTTGTTCATGAAAATGAGTCATATCTATTTTTTGCTTTTTTTCTTGCCACCTGAAAATTCCATGCTTTCCTTTTTTGTGAAGACTCTTTAGCCAGTTAAGATATTTCACAGTATGTGCAACATGTTGGCAATGGGGCTGGTGTGTGTTTTGCTTTCATTTTATTTTTGGAAGGGGCAAAAAAACCACAACAAAGCTAAATGATCCACAACACTCCAAACCTCAGAAAAGCTGGCATAGCTCCTGCAGAAATTAATTCCACCAGAAGTGGCCACCACACAGTAAGGTAAACCCAAGCTGCTCTTGATGGTGCTGATGCAGGCAAGGCCAGCTTCAGGCAGCTCTGAATGCAGGGCTGGCCATGAGCTCCAGCAGCTTGCTCAGCTATTGCTGTTTCTGCTGCCTTCATGTGACAGCAGTTGTAGCTCTTTCTCACAGAGAAAAAAGCTCTGGAGTAATTTACAGCAGCACCCAGGAAACCAGGCAGTCTCATTCTGTCTTGAACTACAATATAAGTGTGTAGACAGTCCTTTTTTTTTATTTACCAGGAAACGTTAAGTTCTATTGACTCAAAATTTTCTAAAATATCAAAATCCCCCCTGCCCTCAGTTTTTCCTCTTTTCCACATGTGAACATTTTCACGACCCAATCAGAGGTTTTGGGAGTGTGTAGGAAAATGGAAACTGAAGACTTTCCTTGCCTAACCCTGCACAAGAAGGAAAATAAATAAATAACCTTGGTTAGACCCTTCCTCTGTCAGTCAGCAGGCCTTGCTGCCCTATCAGTGCCAACCCAAACTCACTCCTTCAGAACAGCAGCCTGGAATCTAGATTCTCCTTTTTGCAAAATTAACTGAGCACTTACTGAAGGAAAGTCTCAGTTGGTACAGGCACAAACCCCAAATTATGCAACAAGTATGTGGTCTTCCCAGAGCTCTGTTTATGGTATCACAAAGTAACTCAAACAGTTGCCCTTCAGCTCTCATGAATACTCTGAAACGAATGCAATGATTTGTAAACATTTTTTCTGCTCTTGATAGCAAATGTTAATCACTTACCATTTCCATAACGAGATCAATTTATCACCAAGCCCTAAATCCATATGCTAGAATAAAATTATTACAATCAAAAAATTTTAAAGGGTTTTCTATGAGAAATTTCTTCCAATTGTGTTCAATTGCTACTCTCAAAATTATTTTAGTATGCATTTATGAAGGACTTGAAGAAAGTAAACAGCTGGGATCTAGGACTACTCTATACCATACATATGCCTTGCAATGGATCTTGGCCTGATGGTGCAGGATTTGCATGTTCTTAAGTCTCAATCCTGAGACTGGGTTAGGCTTTTTGGAGCACTTTGTATTACTGCAGTCTTAAAGGGCAGTATTGCTTACTATTCACCACACCAAGCAATCTATTGGACATGGATGCCTGGAAAATATTTACTGCATTCTTTACTTGGTAAACTTTCTTTCCAATAAAGTCACTTTATGATCAACCTATCAGTTTGTTAATAACCCAGTTGAGGGAACAGCATAAAATAGTCTTCTGAAATTATGCAAGAGAACTCCATTGACTCCAAGAAGCTCAAGCTTTGGTAGATCTGGCAGAGTAATTCCTCAATGTCTCTGAATAAAAATTCTAATCTCACAAATGAAATACCTGCCCAAGGGCCTATTTCTTTTTTTCATTGTGCAATTCTTATGCAGTACAGCTCAATTTATCCACCTGAAAGTGGAAATATTGGTAGTGCAACATGGATGAGACTGAATTTAGGACCAGATTTTCTAGTGATTAAGTTCCACATAAACACCAAAATAAGCAGTCAGACTTTCAACAAAGCTTTTTTTAGCTCCAGTTTTGCTGGCTCTCTACAGGTCAAACACGGCTGATGACTGTTTTGAAAAAAACTGAGAGTAGATTCTCAGGAGCTTTAATTGGTGCCAACTCTGTGTGACAGTTTATACCTGCACCCCAGGGCACAACTCTGGAGATCTGAAAAAAGTCACTTAGGGCATAAAATTGACTCAAACACCTCCTCTAAGCCCCAACTAAACCCATATTAAAAACTTTTAAAATTATTAAGCACAAATACAAAGCTTACTTGGTTTATTACTCTATTCTGAATGAAACAGAATTTTTCTCTTCTTTTGAGCAATGGACAGGTCTTCTTTCATAACCTTTTACAGAAAATCAGGTACCACTGATCATTCAGGATTGTCAGAAGACAATCATTCGGATTGTCTCTCTGAGGATGGCAGCCTCAAGGTAGAAGGAGCAAGCCTCCATTCCTTTAAATTGGTGTATAGAAAGTCAAATCCATTTCCCAGCCTCCTTACAGGACAAAAGTTTCAGCTTGGTCTCCCCACCTGATAGTGTGCTGGTTCCTAAAGTACATTATCCAGTGTTCACAGGAGAGCTGAGTCCCAAAACCCAACTGATGCAGGAAGATTTCACCAAGTCTTTACAATCCAAACCCACTAAAGAATGTTAAATTATTTTCACCTGAGCTGAGCTCAGATGGTTATTCCACATGGCTACTCCAACACTCACCCTCAAAAAGAGGATGAAGAACTAGTAGAGAGTGAACACACATCCTTAAGCCATCCTCTGTAATGCTCATCACAAAAAACTGTCCTGTGATTCTGTTTGTCAAAGACAACTGCTGCTGGAAGCACCTAGAAATAGCTCCATTTCCACAGCTCTTAGCTGCCCCTTACCAGCACAAATAAACAGCTCAGATGACCACCAGCACAAAAGCAAGAATTGCTGCTGCAGAATTTAGACCAGTGACAAACCTATGTTTGCAGGGAGAGGAGCCCCTGGACTTCAGAGTGGCCAATCCTCATCAAGGACAATCAGGACCAGGGCAAGAGCCAGCTCAGGGAAAGGCTGGGAAAGGAGAAGGATCTTTCAAAAGAGACAGAGAGATAATGGTTGCATAAATGCATACATATGTAGCTATATCTATATCTCTGTATCAGAAGCATTATGCAAATGAATGCAGATTTCAATCTGCATAAGACCTCTAGCTTTTTGGCCCACTGCCTTCATATAATCAAACTCGTGTTCTGTACCTTAGTAAGATGAGATCCTCTGTAGAGTGGTAGTGTGGAACAGTATCAAAGGGTAGGAAATTTTACAGTTGATAAAGATGAATGTTTTATGTATTAAATAAACAAATGTTTTCAGTTTCTCATTTAATTTATCTGATGAATTTTTCAAATTAACTTCACTGGTGTTTCACCCTGATCTGGCACAGAGCTTCCCGCAGTGTTTGGCCTAAAGAAGCTCTTCCAGCAAAGTGTCTTGTTTGGATACCGTGGAGGGAGAAAGGTCTGCTAAGGGTACCTGAAACCAAAACCACGAGCAGGAAGACACAGAAGTAGAAACACTACACAGAGTCAATGCCAGGAACAGTAGGTCCACTGTTTTCTTCCTCCCCTGATTTTCTCTTCCTTCCTTCTGACATTTTTATGTCAGCATTTTCATGAACGCTTAAGACCCTCAGAAATCTGAGTCTTCAAAATCACCAAAGCATTTGGGAACCACAGTAAAATGTACTTGCTGTTGCACCAAGACTTCCAAAGCAGGATTTTGACTCATGATCCCAGGAGCTGATCCTGCTATTTTTTTTCCTCTAAGCTAGTCTTAGAAACTTTTGGAAGATATCTCTAAGATGCCTATTTTACCAGTGCAGAACACTGTGACAGAGAGATGAAGAACTGATAGCAATACTGCAGACTTGACTCAAATGTTAGCAACAAAACACCACTTGGGATATTTTGCATTTGTAAGGGAAAAGGTTAGCAAACACAGGCTTGGAAAATGTAAGCGCCTGATTCTGGAATTTTAAAATCATTATATTCTGAATGTTTCTAGTCAGAAAACTGGCTAAAAGTCTAAATAAAATTTTTAAAAATCACAGTGTTGGATTTACTACAGTCATAATTATACCAAAATCACACCTAGCCCAGCATTTCTGACACTGTCCTTGTAGCTGATACTCAGGAGAAGACTGTAAAGATGGGACAATACCATTGCAGAACCAGGTTTCAGCATCACACACCTATCAACTCTCCTAAATCACTTCCTAGACTATTGTCCTGCTGGGTCTTCTCCTATGTGATTTCTCTAATCTCCAATGAGCCCAACATGATGGGGCAATTACTTCTGCAATTCAATTATGAGATTTAATTTCATTGTAAGTTTTGTAAAAATGACATACTTTTGTTTATTTCTAAAATGCTACTTCATAGTCTGGATGAATGTCCCCAGATTCCATTACTGTGAGAAAGAGTATTCATTCACTACTTGCTTTTTCTGCATTTTTCTTCATCTTACAAATCCCCCTTAGCCTCGTACTCTCTCTCATCTATTCTGAACCCTGAAGCACAGCAATACACAAATAAGATAATCACAGAAACAATTCAAATGACTTCAGTATATCATGTTTAAAACAAAATGTGCTCATTTCTGTAAGTTAACCTTTAATGACAGCAGCATTTGGAACACACTCTTCTCACTTCTCTAATCCTCCAAGTACCATGATGCTCTGTTGGAGTGGGTGTCTTGGAAGATGGGATTTCAAGATACCCATGTAAGCCCAAAGAGCAAATCTGGCATGTAGGAGTGGTATCAGATCAGAGGCTGCAGGCAGGTGCTCTTGCTGGATCGCTCCTACAAGCAGTGACATGCTGTGAAGGTAGGGAGGGTGATCCCTTGCAGCAGCTGAGGGGGCCATGGAAACAAGAATCACTGCTAATTGGAAGAGCTGCCAAACCATCTTCCTTAGATTGATTTCATATGAGCACGGAGGGAGGAGTATTAGAGGCAAGAGACATTGCTACATATGCACACAGCATTTGTATCTCCAGCAGATCTGAAATCAGACTTCATAAAAAATTTAAAAGCTGGACCTGAATTCTCTGTTATTTGCACATGAAGTTAGATTCTACTTTTGTCCCCTCCTTTCAGAAACTGAAAAATCTTGTGAAGAAAAGGAGAAAGAGCACCACAGCCCTGAATTTAATGCTACATTCACTCCCACAGTTGCAAAAATACTCACTAGAGCCCTTGGTGAGGAAAGATGCACTTGCAGAAGAGGGATCCTACAATGTTTACTGAACTAGACATAAAAAACACCCCCCAAACCAACAAAAAGTGTGAAAAACTACCTCTCCCCAAGAAATAAAGCACATTTTACAGATGGCAGACATAAAAAAACAATCACAAGAATGCTCTTGGGAGATGAATACTACAATCATTCTAAAATCGATGGATTAATTGATCCCTAGAACCACTCTTTTCATACGTACAAGGATAGAACACTTAAAGTGATGGCTGCGATCTGTCCTGGAGAGTTCAGTCTTTTAATGGGTTACAATCACCTATCCACTCCTACTCAGCACCCACTGACTGGGCTTCTTGTTTGCCTGCACAACTTGAAAAGGGTGCTTCAAATCTTTTCTGCAGTTATTTTCTGATGCATGGTGGAATGTCTTAAATTTCACAGTAGGCAAACACGGCGTAAATGCAGCTGCAAGAGACTTCTTTGCTCTGTACAGCCTAGGAAACACACATGTAACTCCCAATTTAACTCTGCTGCATGTGATTGTTGCCCACTTGCTGAGCTGAAGGTAACAGCCCCATGGATATTGTATGAATGTTGCATCAGGCTCATCTCTCTTGATGTCATTTGTCCTTTCTTAACCTACTGGGCACCATTCTCTCTTCTTAAGACACCAAAACCATTTTCACAGCTTTTAGCATTTCCAAAATAAACATCCAAGTCCCTGAATGTGACAGTTGTAGCTTCTATGCTTTCACAGGTGGCTTCTGACAACAGTGGCTAAACTCAACAAAGTTCCTGCTCAATTATTTGTTCATGTTATCCACTCTTTTGATTCAGGCTTTAAGACAATTGTGTGTGAATTTGATCACACTTCTTTTCATCTGTGCCACTGTCCAGGGAATGCTAGCAGCGTCCAGCTAGGCATGAAGCTCTTCTGTGAGGCACAGACATCCACAGCTCCATTAGTATAAGTTTGCAGTTCCCACTGTCATCTAGTTGTTATGAGAAGTTGTCAATTTTTTTTAAAGGTAGCAGAGTTAACAGGTTAAACCAATTGCTGCTAAGTGGGAGTTTTAAGTATTTGTTGATAATAATTTCATGTTGTAATCACCTGCAGTTAATAGTTTTTCTTTAATTTACCTGTTGTTGATGGTTAGAAATCCTCCTTTTTTGAGTATCACCCTGCTGCTTCCTGGAAGATGGCACCCGGGACTGTGAGGAGGAGGTGATATCGGGGCTGGTATGCAAATGTGGCAACACCTCACCAAATCTAGCAAGAAAACCCCTAAAACGAGCCCCTATGGAATTAAGAGATTGAAGTGAAGTCTAGAGGTAAAGAACAGAATCCAGTTTCTTCTAAGACCCTTTTAACCTTTCACCCTAACCTAAAAGATGTCAGCTAGAAAGAGGACCTCGAATGTCAAACTGAAAAACTGGCAATCTCCTGGTGCTCTTGTGAGGATGGAAGCCCCAGCTCTGCCTGTACACCAGCGGATACAGCTGCACCCTTCCTCCTCCTCCATGCCACTCCTGGGAGCAGAGGCGGCGTGAGCGCAACCCATCAGTTCTTCCCACCCAAGCTGATTTTTAATAAAGGCATTAAAAAGGAGAAAGTGTCTATTTCATAGTTATATGTAGGCACTCCAAGTGGCAAATACTGGATTAACATTACTCCATAAACTAGTGGAGGGAAGCTATTTACAGATACAAACAAGCAGCAGTCCAGATCAATTGAAAGAAAAATTTGAGATAAGTTAAGTAAATTATTTAGTCTGTTATCATATGCCCCTTTGTCTTTTTCCTCAGCATCATTAACTGCGGCAGGATAAACTGAATTATCCTTCTTCCAGGATAAGAACTGCTTTACCTGCTTTCTTTTACATTTACTTATAGACCCTACCAAGATTAGAAAAATCTGGTTTGGGTTAACTCAAAACTGCTTGTTGTTGTTCTTGTTGTATTGTTATTATTGTTTCAATAATGAAAAAAGATTTTTTCTTTTGGGTTAAACAAACCATGAAACTTGACATGGAAAGTGAGACAGTATCTCTGTCTCAAGTTGGTAAGATTTTCCAGGTCTATAGCACATGAAGTACTTCCTTCCTGAGCTCTGGTAATAAGAGCCTAGAAAATAGCTAGATTAAAGATTTGTGTTGTTATCTGTCAGTAACACAGTTAGGGGCCTCTCTAGAGTCAGATGAGTGATTTTAACCTCAACACTCAGTACCCAGTAGGCTATGAAGTCATTCTCATGCTCTATATGGACAATACTTGAGGTCCATGAAAAGTGGAAGAAACGGGAGAGTCTCAAGCACAACTTTCAATACAGTGTAATGAGAACTATAGCAGGAGTAGAAAAAGAATGGCTTATTCAGGTGAATTGGCTTAGTCAGACACATATCTACTCATTAAACTTTTGGGGAACAGAAAAATGCTGAAATCCTTCCTGTAGGTCATATCAAAACAATTACATTGTCCTGAAAGTATCTCCATTGGTGAAAACTGTTTTATAAACACAGCCTCGGTTTCTGGATAGTTTGAGAATGAATGCTTCCTTTGGCACAAAATGTTTGGGCAAATGAGCATTTTTGCCACCTGGGAAATGAGTTCAGCATTTCCACTCTCCTAAACATGAGCAACACAAATCCCAGTATTTAGAACAAATATGTTCTCTGATTTCTCTGGACAGAAATACCTGGAACATATTTAAAATCTTACAGCAAATAGTAATTTTTTTAAAAATATGAAATGGCAACGCTAGCTTACTACTCAACCCAGCTGCTCTATATCACACAGTACAAAGCTGGACTGGTTGGTTGGGGTTTTTTTGACTACCTGGGTTTAAGAAAACAGTTGGACACCTGTGCACCAGCTAAGCAGCAGCCACCCATTAGAACATGTACGCTGCAGTAAGTTGTGTTAGTGTTAAGCAACTCCACAGATGGACACATCAGCCACATTCACCTCTTATAAAGAGAGACCAACATTGCCCTGAGCTGGGAATTACCAATGAAAAGCAACAGCAGTCAAAAAACTTGACTTCAGGAACATCATATTTACGTAGACAAGGCAAGAATTTAGTAAGTTTGGAGCTGGCTTGGTAGTGTACAGCCAACACAAACACAGAACCCAAAATAAATCAAAACAAACAACCACCTTAATTCCACCTTCCCTGTAAAATTCACCAGACCTGCATGTTCTTTTTGCCCACACTTGGGAACACATAAATGGATTTCTCTAACAGCTATATAACACTGTGCAATTTTTAAAGGAAAAACCGTAAGAATTCTTACTTAAGTTTACACTGGAGATCATCCAACCTCTCTGCTCAGGCAGGGTCATCCTCAAGCATATTACTCAGGATTCTGTCCACATGGCTTTTGAGGGTCTTCCATGGAAGGAGACTCCACATCCTCTCTGGGCTGCCAGCGCTCAGTTGCCTGCACAGTAAAGAAGTTTCTCCTGATGTTCTTCATGGAACACTTTCTGTGTTTCAGTTTCTGCCCATTGCCTCTCATCCTGCTGTTTGGCATCACTGAGAAGAACCTGGCTCCCAGCTCTTGTCAGGACACCCTCCATGCAGATACTGACAGACATTGGTAAGATCCTCTTTTGGTCATCTCTTCTCCAGGCTAAACAGGCCCAGCTCTCTCAGCCTGTCTTCATACAACAGATTTCTAGTACCCTGATCATCTCCACAGCCCTCTGCTGGACCCAATCCAACAGATTCTTGCATGTAAATTAATCTGTAAATTACAGGAACAATGCAGAGCTTTCTACAGGCATTCCACTGAAAGCTTTCTTACCTTTTACTCTGCAATACCTAATATTGGTTGTACAGAAACTTAAATCAGAGGGAAAACTATTTACATGTTAAGGCAAATGGACTGACCATCTACTGACAAATTCTGCAACTTGAAAGCCCGGAGGTCCCACTCAAACAGTCTGTGTGAAATGATGAAGTGGACACTTGCTGGAATCTGCTCAAAGCAAAACTCAGTCCTTGCCTGGGGCATTCATGTCGTTTCAGAGCACAAGAATGAGTACTCACATTCTTTCAATGTGCAGTCATTAACAGCCTGAGCCTGTGGTCCACTCAGGTTTTATAGACTAGAGGAGATCTTCAAGTTATTTTTCAAGTGACTTAAACCAAGTCTCTTAGACTTCCCTAACACGTTCATACAGGAAGTTTAGGAGTTTTTTGTAAGTACTGAACAGCATTTAGTGACATATAGCCACTCTCAGGCCTATTTAAGAAAGCACTGCAGTTGTACAGGCAGCAAGATACCATGATTTGTACCTGTTGTACAAATAGAAATTTTGATGCACTGGGACCAGAGTGCTTAGCATCTTATTTAACAAGCCCTATATGATTGGTCACACACTACAAATCCAACCCCCCTAAATCCTTAGTAGGGTCCAGAACCCTTTCATTGCTGTCATACTCATAATTTTTCTGGAATTTCTGATTAATTTCAGAAGCAATTTCTTAATTATGCCTTCAAAATAAACAACACAAGTAATTAAATAGTTTCTCTACTTTTTCAAACATTATTGCTCCAAACTATGACACAATTTATGTAACAAAATATATTTTCATTACAGAAGCACAGAACAGATAGGATTGGCAGGAACCCCTGGAGATCATCTAGCCCAATACCCCTAGAGCAGGTTGCACAGGATTATGTCCAGGTAGGTTTTGAATCTCTCCAGAGAAGGAGACTTCACAGCCTCTCTGGGAAGCCAGTTCCAGTGCTCCATTACTCTCAAAAGTAAAGAAGTTTTTCCTTATATTCAGAAGGAGGCTTCATGTGTTTCAGTTTGTGCCCCTTGTCCCTGAAGGTATTTGTGTGCATTTATAAGATCCTCTCTCAGTTATGTCTTCCCCCATTTGGTTCCTCACAGGACAGATGCTCCAGTCCCCTCATCATCGATACAGCCCTTTGCTGGCCCCACTCCAGGAGCTCCATGTCTCTCCTGTCCTGAGGAGCCCAGAGCTCGACATGGCTCCCCAGATGTCCTTCCCAGGGCCGGGCAGAGGGGCAGGATCACTCCCTGACCTGCTGGCAATGCTCTTCCTGATGCTCCCCAGGATTCCACTGGGGATTCCACCTCCTTGCCTTCAGGACACTGCTGGCTTGGGAACATTTCAGTGTCCAGCAGGACCCCCAGGTCCTTCTCCTCAGAGCTGCTCTCCAGGAGATCACCCCAGCCTGTCCTGGTACCTGGGGTTGTTCCTGCCCAGGCGAAGGACCCTGCCCTTGCCTTCGCTGAACTTTGTTGGGTTCCTCTCTGCCCAGCTCCCCAGCCTGCCTGAGTTTCACAGAATGACAGCACCTTCTGGTGTGCCAGGACACTCCTTCCTGTTTTATCAAATGTGCTGATACATGTCCCCTTCACCCACGGCCTGATGAGTAAGAGGAACAATACTGGGGCCAGTCCTGACCCCTGGGGACACCACTGGGCACAGGCCTCCAGCCACCTGGCACTGCTGCTCTGCTGTTCAGGCAGTTCTCAAAGCACCTCACAGTCCACTTAGCCAACCTGTCCTCTCTGAGCTCACCCACAAGGATCTTGTGGGGGACAGTGTCAAAAGCCTTTGTGAAGTCAAGGCAGAGAACATCCACTGCTCTCCCTCATCCCCAGCCCATCATTCCATCACAGCAGGCTATCCAACTAGTTGAGTGTGATTTCCCCTTGAAGAAACCATGATATAAACAAAGGGATCACCCTCAGCAGCTTTGCAGATGGCACCACCAAGCTGAGGATGCAGTGACAATCCAGATGGGCCTGGACAAGCTTGAGCAGCGGCCCATGGGAATCTCATGAGGTTTAACCACACCAAGTGCTGGTGCTGCCCCTGTCTTGGGCACATCCCTGTGTGTGATGGATCCAGGCTGGGGATGAGCAGAGGGAGCAGCCCTGGCAGAAGGACTTGGGGGTGCTGTGGGTGAGAGCTGGCCCTGCCCCAACCCAGAGCCCCCCTGTGCTGGGCTGCACCCAGAGCCCAGGGCAGCAGGGCAGGGGGGATTCTGCCCCTCTGCCCCTCTCTGCTGAGCGCCCCCTGCAGGGCTGCATCCAGCCCTGGGATCCCAGCACAGGAAGGACAGGGAGCTGCTGGAGCCAGGCCAGAGCAGGGACACCAAGGGGATCAGAGGGATGGAGCAGCTCTGCTGGGAGGAAAGGCTGAGGGAATTGGGATTGTTCAGCCTGGAGAAGAGAAGGGTGCAGGAAAAACTCATTGTGGCCTTGCAGTAGCTGATGTGAGCCTACAAGAAACTGAGAGAGGGGCTTTTACAAGTACATGTAGTGATAGGACAAAGGAAAATGTCTTTAAGCTAAAGGAGGGTAGATTTAGATTTGAAATTATGAAGAAACTCTTCCCTGTGAGGGTGGAGAGGCCTTGGCACAGGTTGCCCAGAGAAGCTGTGGCTGCCTAATCCCTACAAGTGTCCAAGGCTAGGTTGGACGGGGCTTGGAGCAACCTGGGATAGTGGAAGGTATTCCTGCCCATGGCAGGGGGTGGAAGTGAATGATCTTGAGGGTCCCTTTGAACCCAAACCATTCTGTGATTTTATATTTTTTTTGTTCCACATGCTCAGAGATAACATCCAGGATGAGCTGTTCCATCACCTTTCCAGGGATGGTGAGGCTGACTGAAGTGTAGCTTCCTAGGTCTTCCTTCTTGCCCTTTTTGAAGACTTGAGTGAATTGTTTCTAATAATTTCTTTCCACATCTCATAAGGCCTCTAAGTAAAAAAATTTGCTTTAATCTCAAACATTGCAAATTCTCTAAACAATCATTCTTGTAAAAGTATGTCCAGTGACTTTTTAATGAGTAATTATTATTATTTTGATGTTAGCTACAGTCATCAAAAAAGTCATATTAAAACATGCTGCCATCAACTACTCCATGTTCCTTCCTGTTCCTCTTTTATGCAAAACTATGTCTTCTGCTCTGATCCAACTCCAGTAAGAAATAGGGAATATTTTGAGATGCTTGAAAAGGAACTGGACTGAAGTCTGCAGAAGGTAATGAAAGCAGTAAAAACAAGCCTCTGCCTTAGTCTTGTAGTTTGATCCAATACTTTCAAGTTTGCACACTGCACACTGAAGTCAAAAGAATAATGTAAAGATGCAGAAATTCATGAAGAGTGTTAGAGAGCAAAGGCAGGGCACTATGGAAATCTGAGACCCTAAAATCTACTTAGCAAGAAATTCACTACCAACCTTTCATCTAGAACTCATTCCTACTGGAAAAGAGTTAGGTCTCATTTTCTAATACAGTCAGCAACTATGCAGCAGATATTCTTTGTGATGGCTGTTTCTTGACTGTATACATCATATTGTTTATCATAAATCAACACTGCCAAGTTCTGACTCCATTCTAAGCATAGCTTGACAGTGACTCTTTCAAATCAGGGATCCGATGACTTCTTTGTCTGATGTCTTTTTGTAATCCATGTGAATTCAGTGTTTCAACCGGACCTGTGTAATTCCTAGGACTCAAAAAGGCACCATTCCTTTAGGGAGGGCTTGAATGCCATACACAGCTGACACACCCATTAGAGGCTGGAATCCAGGTGAACACACATTCTCCCTTGGTTTAAGTAAGCACTAAACACGATGCAGCTCCCAAAGCTTTGATAAATTCAACATACTTTATAGTTTTTCCATTAAGGTATACATCAATATAGCCCACACCGACTCAGAAATTTGCTGTTATGAGTAAGTTGAAACAAATTAACATAAGACACAAAACTAAGACAAATGAGGTAAAGCAGTAAGGATGAAGTATCTCTGAGCTTGTTGAGCCACGACACTATCTACAGCCCTATCAAACTAAGAGCATCCATATGGGATTTAACTTACATATATTAGCTTCACACTCTAAGCTGCTTATTCTTTACTTTCCTGAGTGTTCCATGTAGAGAAATCTTTGCTGTGATTGATTACCTCCTCCAGGGAGTAAGTATTTGAAAAAAAGAAGAAAAAGGCTCAGACAACAAGACTTGCAGAGACAAGAGACTGAGATTGATGCTGCTGTCACATAGCTCCCAGTTTCCTAATTTATTATGACAGTCTGAGAATCTAACTTCATAGCTGACAGCCACCAAGATTTATTTTACACTTTTGATTATTTCCCCATACCTAACAAAAAAGCTTTGGTCTATGCTGATTTATACTCTCACTTGTTATGGTACTTTTCAGATCACATTGGCTTAAGAAAGTAAACATACAGCAAATTAACATGTAAAGAAAGTTATATCCCATTTGAACTCCAAAGATTAATGTGGGGTGACCAAACATTAGAGTACTTTTAAAGGAGTAAACTTTACACAGAAATAGAAAAAGCAAGATAAGGAAAGCAGAGTGTTGAGATCCCAGCTTCGGAGAGGGCTGGATACCAATGACCTTTCCATTAATCACCAAGAGAATTCCAGATTTTCACTGGATGTTGGAAGATCATCAGAACTCAGATGTTATAATCCGATCTTGAAAGAGAGATTTAATTTCATTTTCTGACTGCCTGCTACCATTTGGCACCATGGAGACTTTCACAAGATGCAGGCAGCCAAGTAACAAAAAGTAAACCCATGTATACAGAAGTTGCATGTAAACATCTAATAGAGAATTGTCTCTAGAACAGTTACATCTCAGTTATGCATATTTTCTCAGCACCTACTCATCAGTCAGCACAAACTGCAGAATAGCAATACATGTTCTAAAATCTGATTCATACTACTGTACAACAAAGACTGGATACTTTAAATTGCAGCAATTAATCACAGCTGTTCTTATTAATCTCATGTACAGACCAAACAAGACTGGTAAAATATCTGAAACCAGAAATATGGTAAAAATCAGTTTGCTGAAGAAATATATTGGAAAACAAATTTCTTTGTCACTTAGGCTTGCATATGAAAACCAAAGAACTTCAAAAAATGCTTTCAAGTTTTTCATTCTGCAAGAACACATTTGTCACTACAAGGCAGTCTGCTGCGGAATTTTTAGCATGGATTTGTGTGAATGTGCTCACTGCAGCTTGTTTTGGGAAGGTTCAGTAGCTAAATACCAGAAGCTCCCCTCATCTTAAGGCTCTTACTACACCCCAAGGACCTGATCACTGCCTCTCTCTCATCTTTTGCAGAAAGGCAGAGCTCACAAGAGTTTAAAACATGCAGATAAATGTGCTGTTAAACCTTGCATTTCAACAGTTCTCATCTTGTCTAAAAATATATATTTTATACATTCCCATTCCCATCTTGTGGCTTGGACCCCTCACAGTTAGAACAGCTCCTTGCTACTCAACTACTGAGACCTGATTTGGGGTCTGGCCTGCTTCTCTCAAGGCATAAACTGCCTCCAAGTCCCAAAATCCTGTTCAAGTAAAAGTCTGGAAATGAGTAAGAACTTCAAGATTTAGATTATTAACTTTCTATAAAAAATACCATAATTTTACATTTGTTTTAATAAAAAAAGGAAGAGTTATAAAAAGAAAGCTATTGGGTGTATTCGACCTTCCTCATTTACCAATGGGTTTGGAATTACTAACCAGGAAAATCTGGAAGACAGTTTATGGCTGATAATATTATTAGAGGACCTGCTAATGTGCTAGAGAGGGACAACACATAACTATCAGCTCACCTAATAGTATTCTGGACTAGGAAAGAAGGGCAAGGAAAACTGGACGATGGCCAAGAAAATGAACCGTTTTTCAGCTCCTCTTCAAAATATTTTTATGAAACTAAAAACAACTTTGCAAAAGCTGTTTAGTTTCATATTAAAAAGGTTAATGAAAAAAATCTATTTGAACTGTCGGGAAACATAAAGAAAAATAAACATCTGGAATACCAGCATTTGCTTGGAGTTTAAGCAAGCAACGATTGTGCACAGCTGTCAGGAGAAGAAGAAAAATACAGCTAAATTAAAAGGAAGACAGTGATCTCTTTAATCAGCCCAGTAATTATGCAATTCTGAGTTATGTGACATTTCTGGACAAGATACATCTAGTAGGTTTAGGAATGATTTCTCACACATTTGCAACTCCCCTCCCACTTCATGTTGATAGTCAGATGAGGCCACCACAATCCCAAGTCCCAGTGTGTATGTTTGAACAGCAGGATAGGAACAGGTAGAATTTAATTTCTAATGGGTTTATTTTGGGAAAAAAAAAACCCAAAACATAGAACCCTGGAACATTTCCTGAGAAATGATTGAATCATATGATGTGATATACATACATTTATAAGCTGGACTTGATGATCTAAAGGTTAAACTCAATGATCTTGGAGGGCTTTCCCATCATAAATGATTCTGTGATTCTATGCATATAGTAATGTTAGTTTTTTAATCTGAGTCAGATTGCAGATTACTATCACCCAGCCAAGAATTAAACCTCCATGCCAGGGTTAAATATCTTCTCTTTTAAAGTAAGCCAAGAGATTTTAAAGGAGTACTTCAAGACAGGCACTTGGGTTTAGATCTTAACCTCGGACCTTAGAAGAAAAGAAATTGTGTGACTTCAAACATGAAATTTCGTACTGGTTTGAGATCCCAAGGTCTGTTTTATAACAGGCATCTCAAGGCCTGTACCTCATCAGCTCCTGGTTCATCTCAGAAGTTTCTCTTTTAGCTGCAGGCTCCCAAATGCCTGGCTGGAATTGCTGCTTTGCTGCACCTACCAGAGTTGGCAAATCAATACCACACCTGGAGCAGGTTCAGATGCTCCAGGGAAAGTGCCACCTCTCCTTTCCCACAGGGGTTTCCATGTGACTTAGCTACTTTGTCAAGAGATGCAAAGTACCATCTGACAACAGACAAATAAAAAGCTAATTTCCATTATTCAGGCTGGAAAATCAGGCCTTCTGCCCCAAGCACACCTTCAAGGTTGTGGACACAACCAGGACTTTGCTATTCAATTCACAGCTGACACTGTGCCTGTGTCTGCCACACTTGTGTCTGCTCAGTTCCTGCAGAGAGCTCCATGGAACCTATCACACACACTAGGAACTGCATTTCCGTCCTGATTTGTGACCAGAATGTCCCTCTGCTTCCCAGGATTCTTCTCAATCAGACAAATAATTAGCTGCTGAAGGACCATAAGCTACATTGAATCATCAAAACCTACTTTTATAGTTATCTGCAGGAGGTCACACATAAAAAAGAATCAATTGAGATATCCTATTACAGGTGTCCAAACTTAGTAATTGCTATTTTTCTGCAGGAGAAACCAAAGCTACACAGACTATTTGAAATAAAACTAGGGATGAAGAAGGGTAAGGATTCTATTCCTGCCTATGGTGTAGACATGGAGATACCTTGTGTGAATACTAAGAAGTAACTTAATCTGTTTGCCTAGTTACTGATCTATAAAACAATGAAAATTTTATTTCATTTCCTTTCTGGACTTTCTGAGGACAAATTTATTACTATTTACAAGGTATTAAGGCATGTTCCTACAGCAATTAATACCACAGAAAAACTTTTAAACAAAATAAGTATGTCTCTAAATACAATTTTTTTGTCCATGCTGATTTGTATGTTTTTTGACACTTTCTATAAAGAGTTTGCAACCATCTTTAGTATGCTTACTAAAAACCAGAGGACTTCATAGAGCCTATCCTAATCTTTATAAAAAGGAAGAGTTAGGATGTGTGCAGCCTGGCAGCAAGAATTGCTTATGCAAAAAAGCAATGCTTATTCCGTATTTAAAAAGCGACTATCACAAATCAGACCTCAGGAGAAAGAAAATATGAAAAAAATCCCAAAACAACACACAAAAAGGAGAGATGAAAGCAGGTGATAGCAATTCTTATTAACATCAGAACAGATAAGCATTATAAAACCCCTCAGATTTGTATTTCATGTACAAGAAGGGAAATTCTATTTCAAACCTACTGTATGAGACCAAATACTAGTCTTGCATCCACTGAGCAGAATTTAGAGCAAATTTTGAGAAAAAAGGACTCAAGGGAGTGCAGAAAATGTTTATTTTTAGCTAGACAAGGATATCATCAGGAAGGAAGGAAGGAAGTGGTGGAAGGAAGGAAGTGGCAGAAGGCAAGGAAGGAGGGAGGGAGGGAGGAAGGAAGGAAGTGGCGGAAGGAAGTGGCGGAAGGAAGGAAGTGGCGGAAGGAAGGAAGTGGCGGAAGGAAGGAAGTGGCGGAAGGAAGGAAGGAAATGGCGGAAGGAAGTGGCGGAAGTGGCGGAAGGAAGGGGGCAGGAGGAAGGGAGGAAGGGAGGAAGGGAGGAAGGGAGGAAGGGAGGAAGGGAGGAAGGGAGGAAGGGAGGAAGGGAGGAAGGGAGGAAGGGAGGAAGGGAGGAAGGGAGGAAGGGAGGAAGGAAGGAAGGGAGGAAGGAAGGAAGGAAGGAAGGAAGGAAGGAAGGAAGGAAGGAAGGAAGGAAGGAAGGAAGGAAGGAAGGAAGGAAGGAAGGAAGGAAGGAAGGAAGGAAGGAAGGAAGGAAGGAAGGAAGGAAGGAAGGAAGGAAGGAAGGAAGTGGCGGGAGGGAGGGAGGGAATCTTGGAGGAAGAACTCAGGAAAAAACACTTAAGTTGTCCACAGCATCTGCTGTAAATGAATACTCCAAGTTTGCTATTTATAAAGAAGATTTTAGTCATCTTGCTGTACTGATGTTACTAGAAAGACATTCAGTGAAGATTTATAAAGGAATGTAAACCCTGTCAAGAAGAGATGGCTTAAGATCTTGCAGAGACCACAGTCAAGCAAGATATGTAGAAATCCTGATGTCAAAGAAGATATGCAGAAGTTCTGATGAAATCTTTTTCATTATAAGAAAGGTGAAAAACATTGATACTAATCTTGTGAAGCATTCTTTGTCTCCATAAAATCCATGAAAAATGAGTGGTTCCTCAAAAAGCAAGAACAGATGCAAACCAGTGGACTCACCAAAACTTCAATTCCTTTCAATGCATAATTTCATCATGGTGAAAAAGAAAATCTTTGGAATAAGCAAACCAATTTCCAAAATGTTATAGAAATCCTAATTTAAACTTGTTAGTGCAAATACAGGGTTTATTTTTGATTTGAGACCTCACTGCAACCTCTTACTGGATTTACATATTTCAGGTAGCATAAGAGAAGGGAAATAAAGCTGGTCAAGAAGGGAAGGGATAAGAATGTCTCTCTTTTCAAAAATTGATACTATACTAATGAAAACCGCTAGGCTGTCACAACAGTCAGTAAAACTGACAATGCCAGCAACTAGGTGGGGTGCAAATAATGGCAGGAAAATGCCATCCAAAAAAAGTTCTCTCTTTTCTAGCAATGGTGTCCCAAATCTGAGTCCGCACACAACAAACAGCCATAGCAAGATTGGCATGGTCATTGTCACAATTAAAATCTTCAGTCTAAAACCGTACAAGCAGACATGCTGACCCTAAGTAAAATCATTCAAATTTCAAAGAAGGAAGGAAGGAAGGAAGAGGTAATGTGCCTTGATTCCCTTTTCAGTGCCTGTAAGTTAAACCAGATATTTTACGAAGACACGCTAAAGACCATTTATTAGTTGCAGACACAACCTCCCCAGCACATGGTCTCAAAATCAGGAAGACAATTGTGACCTCTTTTAGTATCATAAGGTTGTACATTGGGAGAAAGGGAGCTCTTTGCTATTATTCCCAATGTAGTCATCACCTGTTTGTATTTTTGTTAGCCTTTTTTTTTTAATAATAAAAAAAAAAAAACCCAAAAAAATCAAGTGGCTGAATATAAATTAATGAAAATGTAATTAGAAATGTGACTATCTCTGTAGGTTTAGCCTCTTCATTTCATGACCAGAGAGCAATAACACAGACAGCAGGTCCAAAAAAAATCCCACAGATCTTCTCACTCGCTCATGGTCAATCAGGTCCCTCCCTCCTTTTGCTCTTCATTGTTCAAAAGGGTTTTTTCCCTACTATAATGGAAGTTGTTTGGACAAAGTTGAAACTAGCAAGCTGTTTGAAACAACACATATGCACAGTTATTTGAATTCCAAATACTTGAACTATTTGATTATGTCTGTGTTCTGTTTTAGTGAGAATTTATGAATATTAGAATAAATAGAGCTTTTCTTTATTTTTTAAATTAATGTCTGGCTGCTCTTTGCATAAGAAATACCTCTTGCACCATTAATCATTTGACCACCTCAGGCTGAGGCAAATAAATCTATTTTAGTCTGTTCTATTACAAATGAAATCTGGAAGTTTGAGCAAAACCCCCTGTCAAAAACCCCAGGATATATAATCCATCTGAACAAAAATTACTCTGTTTGAAAATAAATGCAGTACAAAATATATCTACTGAAAGGCTAATCAAATCCTTGCCCTGAAATCCTAGTTCTTTCATAGCTTCAGTTAGTGCAGAATGGTGATACTGGACTTCAATATTTCTGGTTTGCTGCCTCATTTCTTGAATTTCATTGAAAATACCTCTGTTTTTACTAAAGTAGAGCTGCTGCTGACCCAGAGAAAATTATCCCTTTTACATACTGTTTTATAAACCTCACCTTGAAATTAACTTAGGACTGTACCAAAATGTGGCCATTGCATTTATGTTGGGAATAGTGAGAGAGTCTCTAAGCAAAAAATGACCAGCAAGTAAGAAGCTATGGGAAACAAAACATAGCAGTGTAGGTTCATTTCCAGGCAATTGGTGTGAGAAATTTCATAATAAGAACATATACCTATGTAACTCTAGGACAAACCTACCCTATTTGAACCAGAGCAAAGGCCATGAATCAAAAATACAGATCCCCAAATCCTCAGACTGCTGAAGCAATGAAGATTCTGCACTGGGCTTTGCACAGTCAGTGGACAGTGTCCCTCCAGTTATTGGTGATTAGTGTTTCTTCTGCCCTGTTTCATTGTTCAGGTATTCTTTCCTGGCTTACTTGTACTTCTAACATTCTGTAATTTATGTTCATACACCATAACCCAGAACTGTACTGCCTGAAAAGGGGAAAAAGGGGAGGGAAAGCTCTAAAGATATGACTGGGATGACAAAAGTTGGAAGAAACAGACAAAATATATCTCAGTATATTTAATCTATTTAACAGATTACTTTTCTTAAAGAAGAAGCCCAAGCATCCAGCACAGGCTTTGGGGGTCAGGGTTTTCCTCAGCAATATTAAACGTGGGCATTCTGCTTTGAGCATGTTGAGATTAAGAGTGACAGCTGGAAGGGTCTAACCTAAACCGCACTGGGGCCAACACAGAGGTTTGAATGTATTCATTGTGACCTGGATCAAGTCTTTACTGAACATATGCCAGATGATAAAATGCAGAAAACAGATCAGGCCTTCTTGCCACAGCCATGAAATGAAAGTTTCTTGCATTCACCACTTACCAAGACAGTTGTGGCCATCGTGGGCTAACATGAATCCATCATAGCACGTACACCTGTAGTTGCCTGGAATGTTGATACACTCGTGGACACAACCGCCATTGTAGAAGTCATTTTCACATTCATCGATATCTAAAATGCAAGAGGAGAGAAAAAAAGCTTTTGTAAAAAGAGAATTCTAACAATACAGAAAAAATTCTCCAACTGAGCATGTTTTTTCATATCTAATCTTTCTTTTAGGCTCATTTTGCCTACTTCAACACATGGTCAGGAACTGAATATATCAGGGTCATATTTGTCTGAAAAGCAGCAAGCCAATGTATAGAATACTCTTTCACAAAATAATTGGAGTATCATCAGCGTAAACAATGACATGTTGTCAAAAATAAAAAAAGGAACACTTGATTTTGCCACACTTTATATTTAAAATGTAGTTTTTATTTTCTGGCTTCAAAATAATCAAGCAGAGAATGAATGAAACCTTTGACTTGTAACAACTATGAGAAGCATACTATTAATATGGCAAGAGAAAAAAGAATGCATTTTATAACAAATAAACTATAATCTTCTGTATTAATCACATACAACCAGAACCACAAAAATGTCAGTATTTTCTTCTCAGAAGATATGATAGAGTTGTTTGGGGTTTTTTTCACACTGGCCTGTATCTTAAAGAGGATCATAAAAGATGAGAGATGGATTCTGCTTCAATTATAAACAGTCCTGCCATGATCTTCCCTCCCTCATACAAAAAAAAATCACTCATTCTAGAAAAAGCAAACTTTCTTCTTTCTACAAACTGTATTTTGGCTTATACATGGAACATCAGTATCACAGTCACTCTTGTGAATAATTAAGTGGTGCATATCAACCAGCTAAAAATACCTAAATAATTAAAGATAGCCTCATGGCTTGATAAGTATCAGGTCTAAATTGATGTTGTGCTAGACCAAAAACCACAGCTAATCTCCCTAAGTTAGGCAGCACATGATAAACCAATAAAGTTATTATTTTAGAAAACCACCTGTTAGAATATTGGAGTTACCCCAGCATTACATTTCAAATGTGCCTTCCCTTGCAGAGTTGATTGACATTTTTCTGAATTAGGTTAATGTTCACATAGATTTTCTCTCTCTTTTTTCCCCCCCTTTTAAAAGCACTCCATGAAAAGCTCTTGCTACCTGGTATCATACCCAGATACAATCCAAAGAGGACAAGGTGGTTTGGGCAAAATCCGACTCATCTGAAGAGCCACCTCAGACTCAGACACTCAGTGCCTTCACCACTTCTGGTCCTTGGATTGAGAATGGCTGGATTTGTCCCTCCTCACACAATCTGTAAGAGCAGGGACAGGCTTTTCCCAAGTTCTGTTGCAAGTCTTCTCCCTCATGTTGGCCTCTCCCAAAAATCTACCTTAAACTCAGAATTCTCCACGTCTCCATCCACCTGCCTTCAACAGCTTTGAAGTCCCCCTTGTACAACCTCCTCAGCAGCTTGAAAAGGAACTGACAGGCTTGGCTTTATTTGCAAAACCAACTGGCTATTTTGTAACTCAGCATTTGGCACCACAGCAATACCAGAAATAGAAAGCTGGAGAAATGATCTTCCAAACCAAAATACAAGCTGCTGCTTAAAGGTAAATTTCCTAGTCTTTAAAGCACCTCTCTTTTTCTGAAGGTTCTCATTCTTTACTAACAATTTCCATCCATGAGCTGTACAAGTGCCTACTCAGCACAGCCTGTGGTTGTGCTCCACCTTCCAAGTCCAGTATGAGAGCAAAAAGAGAAATCTATTATTTTTCTTGAAAACAAGACCAGCAAGTCAAGTGCTCATCCCAAACAACCTGCAATGCAGTCTCTGAGAAGCTGCTCTCATTAGGCCACACCTCTGTGTGCCTGGGTGCATGTTCCCAAAATGTTACAGTCTGCTTTCCACTCAGCAGAAATTTGCACCTTCCACAACCATTCATGAATATTTCCAGAAGCTTCCTGTTGTTCCCTACAGGCTACAGGGACAAAAAGAGAGCTCTACAGTAATGCCATGTTTTAACAGGCCAAGTCAATACTCAAAAAGCATCTAACAGGATTTTGATGTCAGGTGTCTCAGGTGTTCCCCTCAGGACACTCAGAAAAAAATGGCATCTTCATTTCAAGGTTTGTTCTTAACTTTTATCCAGCAATGAGTCTTTTCAAAAGAGGGCATTCAGAAGAAGCTGTTACCACATGTTATGTTCCTCAGCATCAGACTGCCAAGGGTTGAGCAATTAATTCCTTTTTTTTTTCAAACAATGAATCAAACAGTACTATTTGTTTAAATAAGCAGTGAGAGAGCCTCCAAAAGGGACAAAAATACCAAAGAAATGTGAAGCCTTTTGAATGACTGCCCCTTACATAATACTTATTTCTAAAAAGCTGTACTGTGATTAGCAGCACAAAGTGATGATGCGATACAAATATTTGAGTTATGGAAAAGGTAATGCAACAGATACAAAAACCACAAAAATAGCAAACAAACAGATTCTTTTCATCTCACAAGTTCAAGTCACAATTAATATTGCAAAAGGATTAGAATATTATTTCTCCCTTTTGCACCCCAATAGCTGTAAAAAACTAGAAATGGAACCAAACATTCTAACTCATTTTCAGAGCCACATTTTGGGTTTTTTTGTGTTTCTTCCCTCCAAAACCCAAATAACTATTTAAAAAATTCACCTGGCAGGCTGATTGGAATTTCTATCTCCAGCATGGCTAGCAAAAAAACGGGGCTAAGACTGGTGTATTTACATTTCCAAAAAAACCAAAGCAAAAACACACCAAAAAAACCCAGCCCCTCTCTCCCCACCTAAAAAGCCAAACAAACAAAAAAAAAACCCAAACAAGAAAACCTCACAAAAACATGCACAAAGCCTGTAAAGTCCAAATGTTGAACATTTCTGAAGCTCTACCTGCCAAGAGAAACGCAAGCAATGTGACCACCACTCCATCTTCTCTTTTACCTGGAGGAAGACACTCTTTAACGAATGCCTCAGTGTGCAACAGCTGTAATTTATGGACAGAATGCTACATCTGACATGCCAGAATACAGCTTCCGTAGTAAGCTTCATATAGAGTAAAAGTAATAGGAGTACATCCAATCACATAAAACCTGCAGCCTTGCTCTTCATTTTGTCTATTATAAACCTCAAAATTCGCAGGGGCCATCTGTGTTTATTTCCTTTTGGGTAGGTCATATCCTATAATTCTTTTTTTCTGTAATTGATAGAATTGGGTGTTAATCAAAACCTCAACTCTAAACACTTTTGCTTTCCCTGCTAATTTTATAGCTTCAACTACCCTTAGCATTTTTAGCATTTGATCTCTTAATATCTCTTCATCATGCAGGAATTACAATAAAAAAAACAAAAACCAAAACCAAGAGGAAAAAAATAAATGTAGGTATTCAACCATGAAATTGTGATGGATGTAGGTGCATCTACTGATGAATTTGCAAGGTTTCTCAAAGAGAAACCTGAAGTTTTGTCTACACTGGTAAAATATTAGAAAGTTTTCAATTCCCTAAATTCCAGCTGTTCAGATGGGGAACTCTTGGAGTGTTTAGTGAAGAAATCACCTTAAAAGAGAATTGCGGTATTTCCACTCCAAGAGAAATTAAATCCATGTGGTACTACAATGGCAGGAATTGTGGGAGTCTCAGACAAGAATTAGATGCACCAAAATGATTAAGAAGGTATAGAGACATTTTCAGTACTGACACAACCTGCCAAGAACCCATTTGAGCTTAGTGTACTCAAAAAAGACAGCACCTCCCAGTCCCAGGGCTGGATGCAAGGACATCCTCAGATGCTGGCAAAATAATTTTGATCATCTCTTTCTGGAACTGGTTGGGAAAAATCTCAAAAATCCACTGCTTGTTTCAAAAGTTCTAAAGTAAAAAATGATCAGGAAAAAAGAGGTAAAAAGAAACTTGCTTACTTGGGTGTCCTAGTAACTGTAGTGGTTCAGCTATTTACCAAGGTGAAAGAGGCTTGGAAACGCCATCCTAATTCTTTCTGGAAAGCAGTGGTGAATCTCTTTGTTACCATCTGGAAATAACTCTTTGAGCACATCCCTAGGGAACACAGCCATGCCCTTCTACTGCCCTGTAGGAGGCCTTGAATATATGTATTATAAATGTAGGAGGCTTTAAATATACGTATTATTTACCAGTACTATATTTGAATATCTTTACCCTGGCTGGTCCTAGTTATCCTTGATGGGCTGCAGCTGTGATGTCCTTCATTGGGCTGCAGCTGTGGTTTGTCAAGGTAACTAGGATAAAAGGGGAGTGGGCTGGCTAGTTAGGCAGAACCTTGGAGGAGCCTGACTAAGGAAGAGCCTGAGCTTGTGCTGTGAAGATCTGCCACCCACAAGAACAACAGAGAGGTACAGGACTTATGAAATATGCTAAATACAACTCAGGACTTATGTAATATGTTAAATACAACACTGCCCTCCTCAAGGAGCAGTGGTGTTACTTAAAGAACACCCACTCTATGAGACTGCAGGTATTATGAAATGCAAGCATCTAAGAACTTTAAAAAAATACTCTAGACAAGTATCTGAGGATGTGTTACCATGAGGATGTGCTCTAATTTACAGTCCTTGTATTTCAGTTATAGGAAGAGAATTTGAATTTGTTTTAAGTAACCTGATTATTTTTAGTTTGATGGGACTTTGATTTCCCTTATAGATAACGGGGTTGAGTCTTCTTTCATTATTAGAGGTGAAATTGACCCTGCCCCATGATTGGTTTAATTTGTGTATTCTGCCACAAAGAGATGGAACTCTCATAAGCCTCACAACACCACCCTGCAGAGAAGCATCTCTTCCAGAAGCACATATAACTATGAAATGTTCAAAATAAAACAAGAATCAAACTTTTTTGCTTCCCATATCACCATATTTCATCTTTCTCTTACAGCAGAGAATAGAAGACACATCAACATGCAATAACTAATGTCCACAAGACAAACCAAACTGTAAAAAAACGAGGAAGTTGCAAAATGCCTGGTTCCCATTTTGCCTAAACATTTTCAGCACTGTCATTAATTGACTGAGGCTAATCATCTTTTCCAAGCAGTAACCAGCTCTCCTAGAAGGTGGCACAGAATTTATGCCAAGAAAGTAAAAAGTCTACCTCCAGAAAAATTAATTCTCACTCTTCATTGCATCACTTGAAATTAATTAAGTTCCTGAATGTCCAAAAATGTGTTTTCCAACACATGCAACAAACTTTGTCAGCACAGCTACAGATCATCATGGGCACAGCTACTGAAATCAAAGCAAATGCCTGCATGGATTTGATTGAATTTTGGATGAGTGTCACAGCTAAACTGTCACAAAAAGCCTTATGGCTATTAACATGCAAAAGGAAGAATGACTGAGGCCTGGAAGTCAATGAGCCAAATAAGTGTTTAGTGCTGAATTCCACAGATTTCTGTGGAAAATGGGAAAGTGTGCATTGACACAATTTTTATCTTGGCATCTGTCAAGGCCACAGATCCCAACACTCACAATGCAACAGAAGATGTTCAAAATAGGTGTGGGATTGAATAAAATCTGTGTCCATTTTAAAGTATTTCTTGACTAGCAATGTAAGGGCAAGATCTGGAGCTAATTTAGTAAACAAAAACTTCAATTGACTTTGAAAGGAGTAATTTATATGCTTGAACATTTTAAAATAAATAGCCAAAGAAAGCTGTCAGCCCACATCAACTTCTAATTTACAGAACCACAAACAAAAGTGATTGTGCAGGTATATTACGCAGATGTAGAATTTCTCATAAAGAAGCTGGATCCATTAAAAAGCTAGAAAAAGAAAAATTAAAATCTTTTTAAGTACATCTTGATGCCTGAAGCCATTTATTTCTCCAGTATCTAAAGAAAGAAAATTTTGATATTCATCTTCCTTTATCTAATTGCTTTAAGCAAAATACTGCCAAAAAGGCACTGTGGAGACAGTAAATAACATTGCCCTTACAAACTTGACAGGAAAGAAACTGTGCTTTACCTTCTTGCTTGAAGAGGGGTTGCTGCTAGCCCCTACAGAGGGCAAAGCACACCAGATAAAAAATTCTCTTTTATCAGCTGCTTTCTGCTAAAAAATGTCCTCCTACAGTTCTGCAACAGCAGCATCTTGCCTGCTTTTCCACAACTCTTATGCAGCAAAGAACACTGCAAGGTGCTGGAGCCCATATTTCCATGTAGTAATATTTTTCACTTTTATGGCATCTCTACTAAGAGCTTTCAAAAAATGTTATTGATTCTTTATTGAGTTTTGGCCACTGTTCCTCCTAGGGCTAATGCACTATCTCATATTCACAGAAAAATACAGGGAAAAAGGCCCATCCCTAGGTTCTAAATCCTATACAACTAAGAAGATTTACAGTGCAGAACTGTCTTCCTCACTGCATAGCTTCATGCAAGCTTGATCTCAGATGCCAGTGAAATAAAGTGTGGTAAATAGGTATGATTCATGCTGATAAAATTGAAACAGTAATCGATATTTATAATATAATTTAATATTTGGAAATAATAAAAATAGTTAAAAGTTGGAATGCCAAAAGAAGAGAGGGAGAGGAGGGGTTCCAACCCCCCGTCCCGGCAGATGTTCACAAGGACAGGAGGAAAGAAGCCGAAGATATAGTTGCTAAAAATGAACAGAAAGGAAGCAAAACCTGATCGGGTTTCAGAAAATGTTAATTATAAGGGATTTACTGCCTTGATATTAAGATGTAGTGATATGTTAATTTTGGTTTACGTTGTACTGGCTCGGTGCGCATGTGTAACCCAAAGGTGAATTAAAGGACAAAGAGGAAGACTACAATTCTTCATCAATGAAGACTCCCAAAGACTTGTGCGACCACCGAACTGAGTGGTGGCGCATGCGCAGTAAAGGTGTTAATGAGGGCGGAGATAGGTAGATGACGAACCAGAACTAGGAGAATATGGTATTAACACATGGTATATAAGGGGGGAATCTTCACTTGGCAAGCTCGTACGTGAGGTGGCACGGGTCCAAGAGCCCTGCACTCCGTACCCCGTGGGGTTTTTTTGCTTATGTGTTATTATTAGAACCAAATTATCACTTATTTATATATTTTCTAAACTATTCAATTAAAATTGCTGCTATCTCAAATATTGTTTGGTTTTTTATGAAGGGATAATTGGGCAAACATAACAAAAGTAACCTTGTAAAATCCAAAGATAAAACAGCCTGAGATGAAAACCCAATTCTACAATTATTGCCACTGGCTTAGTGAAGCCAGGAAGATATATTTTCTGGGATTCACCGTAGAGAGATAAGTAAGACAGGATCAGCACTGAAATTTTTTGATCCCATTTCCAATTCACAACAAACAGCAATGTAGCACTGACACCACTGCTTTAAAGGAAACAGGCAGAAGTGAAGTTACATGCACACTGACAAGAATTACGAACAAGTAAGTACAAGTCCTGGATCACAGTCAGATCAGCATCTTTTTCTTCTTCATAACTGGGTTTGAGACTGCAAAAGCCATGAAAGTAAGTAAAAATTACATGGGAATATTCAAATTTTTATATAGATTCTTTGGCAGAATCCACATTTAATATAAATTCTGCAGATATATATCACACTCTGGACAACCCGAACCTAAGGCATTTGTATTTCCCACATCAAGTTGCACTTTCCTTAAGAAGGGAACCAGTTCCAGATCTAAAGGCCAGAATAAAAGCTCAAACATAGGTTAAAGACCATTCTGGTAAAGTGCAGGTGAAATTTGCCAGAAGTTCAGCTCTCAGGGAAACACTCAACCTAAGCAATATTACTAAACATGTTAGATTCTCACAAAGAGTTTAGCATCAGCACATTTCCACACATTTCAAGTCTGCTCTACTCTTAAAATTTGCAAAATATGACCAAAGTATGAAGAATTGGGTGGGAAAATGTGATCAGTTATCAATTTCATTAAATCTGACCTGATGAAATAGCATTTCCATCTGTTTTGTGGCATCAGAATTCATCATCTACTCCAAGTCCAAATTTTATGAGAATATATTGACATACCAAGACTCTCAATATTTCTACTCCAAAAAACCCCTTCACCTCCAGAGAAAAATCCATTTTTGAAAATCTCTTTCCACGAAATGCTTGTTAAAACACTTTTTCTATAAAACAAATTATTTGTTACATCTGGCCCTTCCTGCAATACTTTATTTTTTGACTCATAAACATTAATATCTTTATTCTTTAGATGCTGTGACCTTGTAAATGTTACAATCTAATGAATCAGAAGAACACAGAGTGCAGTTTTGACAGCTTTCAAGTTGCCATGATGTTTTCAAGACACTTGTGCCAAAGAAAACTGTAAAATTTGATAGCCATTAGGGCTTCTCTAAGAGGCAAGGTCAAGAGTGGGCAGGCTGGGAACAGGGTAAATTCACAAAGAGCAGCCGGATGTTTCTCGGTGGAGAAGGAAAAAGAACAGGTACAATATGTTGTTTAACACAAGGTTTTTCCAGTGTAAATCTCTCAAGAGCCTTTCCACTATGGATATTGCCTCTCCCAGGTTTTTCCCATTAGTGCGTCCACAAAGAAAAAAAAATCAATTTTACAACTTCCTTCAAAAATGTCACAAGCCCCTGTTTCCCAGTATTAAACTGGCAATAAAATGAAAAGGCCACACCAGTTTAGTGGACATGATTTGGATACAATCTGTGGTATTGTTGTGCTGTTTTTCTGGAAGCCATTTCATCCAGTTTCCAGAAAAGATCAAGTACTCTGCAGCAGTTTTGTTCCCTTTCCTTCTGTGATGGCTAAACACAAAGTTCATCATTCCTTTATCTCTTGCTAAAGTATTGTCTGAAAGAAGTGGGATGAAATGGAATACAAACCAACTATGTAAAGCTATGTCCAGCTGGTTAAGCAAGACACACACATTTTTAAAGTGTGAACAGTTTCAGATGTAGAACTCTCTTACCTAAAAGTATTTAGGATATGTCTGAAAGACAGATGAGATATAATCACATTTATCACTGACTGTAGATATGACTTTTAAAAATTTAATATTATTTTAATATTGTTTAATAATTTCCCCCTAAACACAATTATTAACTTATCATTTTAAAGAAAGCACAGAGACAACTATTAATGATCCCTAATTTGCCCTGTGTCTGTAATTTTTTTTCCTATTATTATACTGTGTACAGCAAGCATGAAGCAAATTTTCAAGTCACAACAGAGTAAAGATAGCCTTACAGGAATCACCCTCACTGGCTGGGGAAAACCAGCTTTCAGACACGAGTCCTTCTCTAGGGAGGAGATGAAGTAAGTGAACTGAGTTTATCAGCTGTAGAAAATGTAGGTGTGCTTAGCACTTGCTACTTTTCAAATTTTAGTTCATGATCTTCAAATATTGTGCATCATACAAAGAGAATTAAAGAGCCAAATTTAAAGACACGAGTGACTAGACAGATTCAAGCACCCAGTGCTGTAAACTGACTTCAGCTGACTCAGCTCATACATTGGAAAAAGAAACAAGACAACAGATGATGAAAATGCAAAACTTCTGCAGTAGCTGAATGGCTATAGCTCACTTTTTTGGTGAGTAACCATCCCATTCTTCATTCATCAATAAGAAATATGGTGTCTAGAGACTCCCTTCCTTACATTTTTCTTAAATTCACCTTCCCTTCCTCCATTTCCTGTCACTGTTTTTTTTCCTGTGCATTTCCCTCCTTATTTAAACTCAGGGTTCAAAGAGTGGAAAGGACATTTTTGGTGGCGGGACATTGATATGCCAATCAAAGTGACAACAGGCACAAGAACCTACCCCTTTGATTTCTTCTCTGAGGATGTCTGATGTTCAAGGCAGGTATTCCTGCCTCAGTCCACACATACCTTGCCACTGGAAAGTTATCACTGAAGTACAGTGAAGTAAGAAATATGCAAAAATATTGGGAAAAAGTTAACTTACAAACTGAAAGCTGAGGCTCTGCACACATTTGGTGTCACTTGCCAGCCACCTAAGCACTCTATATGGTGGCATACATAACACCCCAGCAGCAGGAATGGGGAGGAGATCAAACAAATGATATGAACACTCTTCACTTAACACCTTAAGAGTTTCTGGCTGCCTAATTGGCAAGTCTTCCTACTGCATTAACACTGGAGTTTTACAGAGCTTTTTACCTACAGTACCTTTTGGGTGCCTGAAACCTTTGGAGAGCTAGAATCATTTATGGGAAAAAATAATTAAGCAGAGTTCTTTCCCTACGGAATATTTTATGTTCTATTAATGTATCTGAGTATTACCCCTGTGTGACATCTGCCATCTTGACTAGCACAATGGAAACTTATTTAGGACCATTCCAGCTTCATTTATAGTAAATAGATTTTTTTTCCTAGATAAACCCAAAATTATTGCAATCCTGCATTCAGCATCTTGAACCCTTGATTAGAGCTTGAGCAGCTTGACATTTGTCTTAATTGATATTTAAACAGATTGGCTGCAAGTTCTTTGAAGCTCAAGTGAGATACCCAAATAAAGATGGATACCTGCAGAGCATGTAACAGTTTTAGAGTCTGTCTTTATTTAGTAGCTGCAATGCCCGACAAGCTCAAGCAGAGAGGTTTCCTGTTCACAAGCTGTTATGAATGTGAAACATGACATTTGACAGCATTTTTTTCCACCACTTCTAAATCACAGCCATTTGCACCCCAATTCCCTCTTTTAATATAATGGGAAATGTTTGATTCTACAGCAATTCTTCAAAGTTCTTGGCCATCTAATGGCAGAGTATTTCTATGTTTTTACTGACACTGCTGGTGTGCACGCATCCTAATGATAATTGTTTCAGTAAGTCAGGGCAGGAGGTTGTTCCTAGATCTTTAAATTCAAATATGCACCTATCAATTTTGAGAAGAATGTTTCAAGTAATAAAATTATCTCATTGATACAGATATAACTCACCTACTTTTTTTCCAGACTCAGCAGGCATCTCATTCTCAGATTACTTATCTCCACCCTTACTTGCATTTAATTTCTAAATGGCTGTCCACTGAAACGGGAAGAAATCTCAGCCTTCAATTATGAAGTAAATTTCTTTATTACCTATCAGTGAATGAATATTAACTTTTTTTTATGTGGCCCTTCATGTAGGGGAAACAGAAGGTTGCTCCTTGCCCATTTCAGAACGAGTCAGTGGCAGACTCTGCACTGCCAAATGGAAGATTTCTTGGTATCATAGAGCACATGCTTCCTTAGTCCCTGGCAGACTTACACTTCTTCAGTTTCAGGGTGAAAAAGCCAAGACCACAAACAGCATGAGAGGCTTCAGAGCAGTGGTTTTCAACCTTCCTGGATATGAAGAACTAGTATGTTTTCCAGCCGAAGTGGAAACACTCCTTTAGCAAATTTACATCTTCTGATAACAGGTTTACCTTTTCAAAATATTTTTCCCACCTGTACTTCAGGCTCCTGGCTGAAAACTACTCTGTGCTGGTTAACCACTTGGGTAATATAATGTGACTTATACCATGCAAGATTTGTAGAATACAGGGCTTCCTGTCGTCCTGTATCACTTGGTCAGACTTCCTACTCTGTGCAACATGCATTTCAGATATTAATTTTGCTAGCCTACAAAACCTGGCAGGACAGTCCCACACAAGTAATCTGTCTGTGAGCAGAGCAGCTCTATCTTACACTGCTGATGTGCCCTACAATGAGGGAATCCCCTGTTCAGGGCTGCCTTTCATTTCAACATTTACTGAAGTCATGTGGCTACTTCTAAATATGATCCACAGGGAAAGCATGAACTTGTGTTCCCTGCCAGACACAATACTTAGGAAGCCCCAGAAACCAACTCTGCCTCCTATTTTGCCACCTGTTCCCTGAATACAGACAAATTCATACCAATCCCCAACAACATCCTTGATGATCTGAAGGCCTCTCACCATTTTGTTTTGCAGACAACAGTAAAGAGCAGCCTACAAGGATCGCCACTCTCAGTCCTTCACAGGGATAAAGGCCGTAACTACTCACCCATTAAACTGCAGCTGGCTGGGTGGTAACTTGGTTCATCAAGACAGACCCTTCTTTGGTTTAGAATAATTACACTTGGTTTTGCTGTAGATAGTTTTTCTACCTGCAGAAGCTTTTATCCGGTCTAGCAGGGTGTACATGACGGTAAACAGGTTGTAACAAACCTGAATTGTGTGAAATGCTGAAATGCTCTGAAAAATGAAAGGATTCATTCATTCATGCTCATTCACTAAAAAACAATGAAAAAGAAGTCCCTTACACTCATGATAATTAAGACTCAGAAGTACCTCTGGCAAGAGTAATCAATACTAGCATGTTGCCTGATTTCCAATATTAATAATTTCACATTACATTGCTTTTTATCCAAAAGATAGTACTGAGGATTTTTTACTTTCCTTCTCTTTTCTATGCTGTTAAGACATTAAAAAATATTTTAGTGCTCCAGCCTAGATATAGATGAATGATTTGTATTTGGTCTAAGTTTTCAGGAGAGTGGTGTTAATTTTGGTCATGAGTCTATTGCACAGCTGTGGGTACTTTTAGGAAACAAACAGTAAAATTAGTTGAGATGACCCTACACTAAGCCATTTACATGGCTCATTTATATACTTGATACATTCACTCCAAAAAGATCTGAGAAGACTAAACTGAATAATCAAATATTTACAATACCTTTTTTTTAAAATCTGAAATGTCTTGCAAAAAAGCTTAAGCTCATTTTTGTCCACCACCTTTCAGTTCTGTGCACCATCTAGAAGGTACAAAAGTTACTAGGCTACCAATTTTATTACAATTCAAGCATTTAAGATGATCAAGTCACATTTTGTTCCTGTTATGAAAATTTAGGCTTGTTACAGATTTGCGTTTTAGCATCTCACTTGTATTAAGTTAAACCTTACTAAACCTGTGATAATAATGATGATATCCTAAATGTGAGCACACGCAAGCACTGCCTGAAACAGTTCACAGCTCTAAAAGCTTTCCCCATCAGGACTGTACAATCACAAAATGTGGAGCTATTTTCAAGGCGCCAAAACAGTTGGCAACTTTGCTGCACAACTCAGAATTCTGGCACAGCCTCTCTCAGCTTCTTAACAACAATTCTGTCTCCACAGTGTGTAAAGTACCTGCCATGCAGTTTTGCTTGGATGTACAGACTGAATGTTTTCCATTTTATTTGAAAGCATGGACCTGGCCAGTACCAACAAGAAGCCCAAGATATTGCTGTAGTTGATGAATGCAAAAGGGTTTTATTTTCAAACAAATACCACATTGATGCAATTTTTTGATTCCAGCTATTTTTATTCCTGTAACAGAGAACCCAACCCTACTGATACGTGCTGACAGTTCTAAAATTTTATCCACAAGGAGAGTTCATCAGTTATGATGTAGGCTCTCCTCAATCTTTGAAAAGGCCATGCAGAAATTAAGTCTTGTGAACCAGAGCCCTGTTTATCACCAGAGACAAATAATCACAGAGAAAATTTAATAAACAGTGGTAAGCAGCCTTTAGTTTTTGACCTGCAGATGTACAGCCATTGTCCAACAGGGACATAAATGTACAGATAGTGAACAGTAGCAGGCAATCCACTGGATTTTCCATTATCATTACCCTTTCCAAACTCTCAAACATTTCCTGGACTGTTTGGTAACTAGAGCAGAAAGCAATACCAGGAACAGGAATTAATGAAATGACACACTGATCTTGGTTGGACATGAGGTGAGGGTTAGATGAGGCCAGGCCAAGCTGTACAAACACCAGTTTAGTAATGAGGAAAGTCCAGGAAAAGTGCTAAGGACAAAATTTAACATTCAAATCTGAAAAACATCATGCCTGACTTGTGAATCATCAAATATTTTCATTTATAAGCTGTGCTCACATCTGATGTTTGGACAAGAAAGGGAGATAGAGCAAATGGATGCAATTTCAGCTTTGCCATGAAATCAGACAATTTGGCTCCACTGTTCAAATATCCTGTACTAGAAAGCACACATAGCTTCCATTAACACTACTAAATGAAAAAGGAATGAAACTGCAGACACAGGAATAATAACATGGGCATTTGATGTAAATTGAAGAGTGCTCATATTCATAGCCTGGAAATCTCCCTTTGGGAATTTTAAGCAATTTATTTTTTGTTATGCTGGGGAGAATGTTAGGTGGAGAGAACCAAAGAATGCCTACAACTTCTGTGCAGTATTCAAATAATAATCTACTTTTGACAGAATACACCACAGAAAGCCAAGCTGTACAACTGCATTGACCTCTTCCCTGACAGCAGAGATATAAAAGTTGCTAAGGTTACACAAACAATTGTTTAGTCTTGTAGACTAAATCTTGTAGACTACTCTCATGTAGATTATTTATTATGAGATGCCTTTCATAACAAGGTTATTTTATTATGCAGAGATAACCAAAATGCAGAAATGTCTTGCCTGAAGTCTTGATTAACAACACAATTAACAGTTTGGGTTCTTTTTGTTTGTTTGTTTTGGGGGTTTTTGTTTGTTTTGGGTTTGGTTTTTTTGTTTGTTTATTTAATTGGACAGTACATCCAACATAAAACTAGACATTTGAGATGTCACTTCTTGAAATGTTCTTCATGAATTCCACATGCTTCTTCTTTCTTCCCATCTTTCCAGAGAATCTCTATTTTAGCACTGTCTCTGGTGTATATTCACAGTATTTCTAAGATACATAAACAGAAGTCCAGGAGACAACACATCATAACATCCTTTTTTATCCACTGAAAACAGGGCAGCAAGGCCTGACCAGTTACCTCGCCCATAAATAATACAGAACTTCAGCCTCAGTAAAAGGCTCAAGAATGAAATAATAGGGTTACGGGTGAGTATCCACAGCACCTGATTTAACAGTGCAGCCATCTGAAGTTTGGTCAAACATACAGATCAAGTTTTTCAAAGTACCTATTAATTTTTCACAGCTGACTTGAGACTCTCCTTATTGAAGTCTCATTTTCAGAAAAGTGTGAAGGCCCATTCTTCTGAAGACACTGTTAGTTACCAAGACAAAAACTCAGGTTTGTAGGGTTTGCCCATGTAGGGAAACAGTGTGAGGCTCCTGTTAAACCACATTAGATGGAGGCTGCAAAGAGACAGGTGTACACAATTACCTGTTCCAGCATAATTCTTTGCCAGCATTCTGAGCACAGCTGATCACCTGTCTACCCCTGTGAGTTTTGCAGAACACCTGGAGAAGCAAACATACTTATTTTCCATTCCTATTCTGAAGATGTTGTTAAAGACAGTGATTGAAATGAAACTTCTGGCTCAAGTCTTTAAGTCTCTAGCTGCATTCTTCCATTTAATGTTTTTTATAATCTACTGTAAGCATCCACTGCTGGCCACTGTCAGAGACTGCACATCAGGGTAGACAGATCTTTAGTCAAACTTGGTCTGGCCAGCTTACACGCTTTTGATATTTAAATATAAATACACATAGGTAGGGACCAGATTCTTTGCATCCACTGTAAAGTTTCCTGATTTTGCCTTCCTGCACTAGGTATAATTTAAAAATCTTTGTATATTCCACCAGCATAGAACATGAAACTAACTGGACAACAAGGAGAAATTCTAAAAAATTCTTTAGGAGATTTCCAAAGATCTGATAACTTGGCAAACAAAACTGACATTCAAGAAAATCTGTCCATCTCCATAACTGGCACAAGTGACTTGTTATGGAATTTTCTCCCAAGTGCATATAGGCTCTAGTAGACTTAGTATATAAAGGACTTTTAATTTGTGTTTATTTTGTGCAACTAGGTGATTCAGCCACTGAATTAAAACCATTGCAAATTAAATAAAGCTATGATCACACAGTCTAGCAGTGCTTCCTGAGTAGATTGCAATAAGAAAAAAAATTAAAGAATTCAAAACATAAAACTGAGATTGTAAAAACGTAAAACTGAGACTGGGAGGATGAATTTTATAATGATCCAATGATAATATGGCAGCTTAAAAATACCATGTCCTGGTTAAATTCAAAGCACAAGTACAGAATATTCTTCATTAATTTAAATGGAAGTTGAATCTCACAGCTGCACTGACACACCTCATCCAACTTTGTAGATGCCCACATCTGTGTCAGAAAGAAGACTTTTATTTCCAGGTCATGATTTATCTGACCTATTTTTGCCTCCAATAATGCAAGGCAAACTGCATGAAGGAAATTTCTCTCCCTCAACCATAAAGGGAAAGCAAAGCAAATGGTTTAAATGGGCTGATCTCTACTACTGAGATCCACCTTTGCAAAGATGAAATCCACCCTCTGTCCTCTTCAGACAGCCCTGAAAAGTACAGGAGCTCCGTTAACACACCAAATGCTCAACAGACCGAGCCAGGGCCTGCCTCCCTCCTAACACAGACTTGATTTATTCTGAAATTTAGGTCTCTGAAGGAGTGCAGAGACCATAATCAAGTGCCTGAGCCCAATTTCAATGTTGAACTAAAAGAATTATAGGGTGTATTATTAATGGTTGTAAGTGACTGACAAACGTTTGCCTGAGGACAGACAAATGCAGGAAGCAAATGTTTCTATTGATTCACATGTTAGTCTTGTGACTTGTGACCCCAGAAAACTTTTAAAACAAAGGCAGAACCATGTTTTCAAATTACCACAGGAAAAGTAAAGTAATCCCACCCCCACCAGTCAAACAATTTTACAGCCAGCAGACTGCACAAAACCACATGGAGGAGATATTTTTAATTAAGTGCAATATAAGGAAAATAATGGTTACCCGTATCCAGTCTAAACAATTATTAGCAAAAGGGCCTTAGTATTTGAAAGTAAGCCATTTAAGAAAGGCTTACCGTCTGAAGCATAGGCTGTTTCCGATTATAAAGTAGAGCTTTTAATTAAGATTAGTAAGGCCTAATTCAAGCTATAATCTGGTTCCTTTAGTTAGCAAATGTCTATTAAAACCAAGCAATTAAGGTTAAATGGGTTGAAGCATTTAAAGCACTCCCTCCTGCTTCAAATACTATAATAGAAAAGACTATGTCAGTGACTAATACAGACCAGAAGACATGTATTTATTTCCCTTAAGTTTTTTACTTCCTTGTTGATCATAAAGTTTATTGAAGAAGAAACTCTTGGTAAAGTAGATTTCAGGTGAACAATATGTTGTTAATAGTTTAAAAAACAAATTCTGCAGTTTTATAAAGTTTGTTCCTGTTATGTTTTTTTTCCTTAATTTTCTAAATATTAATAAGAACATGCACTAAACTTCCCAGAGGTGTATTTCTGACTTTTGATAGTTGTGCTCATACTTGGCATGGCCTTAAGCATAGATGTTGTGTGTACTTGACAGATAAAGGTAGAAGCAAACTATGATTTGTACTACTTACATAAATGGACTCTTAAAGCATTCCCACCTCATCTTCCATTTCCCATTTTCACAGCTTTTTCAAAGACTGAAATTCTTCATGCTTGGTCCCATCTTTAAAATCAAGTTATTCTAGCAAGTTCAAGCCAAGTGGGGTGAGCAAATCAAGGCTGTATTTCTGAGGGCACGAGAGCCTCCCCCACATCCCTCTGCCTGGCTGTGCCAGAGCCCATCTCCAGCAGGACCCTCTGGGTACATTAACACTCAAACCTTTCACTTGCCTTTTGGAGTCTTCAGAACTCCCCCAAAGCACCCAAACAAATCACAGTTTTAAAGACAACAGGCTGTCCTTTCCATCAGACAGAAAATGCTGCATGCAAGCAGGAGCACTGAGGTGTTCTCACAGCTACAAACACTGGGGCTTTCCTCAGCAAATGGCAGCATAAAGGAAAACATACCAGTCCTTCCAGAACATGTGCCCCCATCCCTTGAATCCAGACTCTGACTAACTCAGGCAATTTTATCATGTTATCCTACTCAGGATAAAGACTGATGCTGCGGAGCAGGCTACAGCAGCTGTCCGTTGCCTTCCATACAGACCACCAGAATACTTGTCTTAAAAACAGCTCAAAATTAGGACTAGTACGTAATCATAACATCAATATTCATGGACATCACTAAGAGCCTTTCAGCATAAGCAATACAGGAATGTATTCTGGTAACTCTTTTCTAGTAACTATTTTTTGGTTTTGTGCAGCAAAGTCCAGTGAAAGAACTCAGAAATGTGCATTGGAACCTTCTGTATTAACTCAAGGTAAAATGCGTTATTAAGCTGTTCTAGAAAATTAATGCTACTGCTGTTGCTATCCTGAATAGACTTCCGTGTGTTTCCTATTTAGAATAAAAGCTGAACCTTTTGGGTTTTGCTCCGTAAGACCACATATGATGCAGTCAACAGATATTTTTTATAATGCAATTCTTACACTTCCCTCAAGAAAAACATTTTTTAAAAAAATATTTCAAAACAGACAGTGAAAGGATGCAAAGTGCCAGAAGGATCAAGAAGAGAAATACATTTAATATACACCTAGATGTGATTGTTAATACAAAACTTAAGTGACAGCAACTTAGAGTTTACCCATATCACAAAAAAGTATCTTCCTAGTAAACAATCATACTATAAACAATTTGATGAGGTTGTTTCCACTGTTAAAGCTTTTGAGAAAACTGTATTATAAAAGCTTTTCCATTCTGAAGTCATAACCTCCTTAAATGTAAAACTGTGTGTATACAGAATAAGCTCTGCCATTTTCACAAAGTGAAACATTCTATACCTAATGAAACAGACTGTATCCAACCAAAGCATTTTAGTATTCAGGTTTTTATTTCCAGACAACAGGCTCAGGTTGTCATTCCTCTCTTCTACCCATTCCCTGGCTCATTCTTACAGCAAAATAGTCACAGATCAGAGAAACCCTGGCAGCCCTCCTTCCCTCGTTTCTTGCGCTCTCAATACATCTGCACGCTCCCATCTGAATAGAGGTAAAATCGTTTCCTCAGGAATTCGAGCCAAGCAAAAGCCAGAGGGTTCCACTTGTGTCTGCCCTCTAGTAGCCAAATAATGCAGTGAGCCTCCCTCAGGGCTTTGGGTTCGGTCTGCAGCACAGCCAAAGGAAGCTGCCTTTCCCCAGTCTGCCCATGCACACAAAGCCACCACTAGAGCCCTGGGGAAAATCCCAAATCAGGGGCAGGAGTGAACCGTTCAATGCACCTGCCTTTGCAGAGCATGCTGTACCAACACCTGCACTAAAGATAGGTGAACTCCACCACTGTGCAAGAAAGAATTGGGCTGCTTTAAGAGAAAAGTGGTGTCGGGCGGGGGGAAGGAGATGCAAAGAGGAGCTTTGATCCCATACATCTTTAGACAGGTTGGAATGCATCAGGAAAAAATGGAAATTTCCAAATAAAGTTGGACTTTGGTGCTTCATAGTTAAGAGAAAAACATTGGCATGTCTCCAAGTCACAGGTTTTATGGAATCTTTTCCCAACAAAGTTCTGCAAACAGAAATGTGCCAAAAGAATAAAGGCACAACTCTGCTTGGTAGAGACACTGACATCTCTAGAGATATGAAGGCAGATATCAAATTCCTTCTGTGCATGTGCTGCCAAACAATTTAGATATGCATTACCTAGCCTACTTATTCAGCAAAGCAAATACTCCACTTACTTCAACCCTTTTTTCCACTATAACAGGGAGAATGAAAGTTCTGAATGTGACCTCAGCTTCCAGGTAATGAAATCAGAACAAAGGCACTTTAGTGCAGTTTCCCTCTTACAACAGCAAGAACTAGAGTGCACAGCACTGCAGTACTACTGTGCACTGCACAGTAGTAATGTCCAGTAGTATTTTCAGCAATGATATGTCCAACAGATACATATTTCTGCAGAGGTTGCCCTCCTCTGAAGCACTTTCTGCAGCAGGACCATTCCCTCCAACAACATTACTAACCACCAAAATGGTATTATGCATTGCTCTTGGTTTTTTTACCCCTCAGTTAAATTTCTGTGCTCTCTGAGCATGATGTTAAATGTAAGGACTGACAGTGGTTCATGCAGATTAAGGCATGGGAAGGATAGTATGAAGTTTAGTAACCTCACTCTGAGAGAGTAAATGAAACTTGGCTTTTATATTCTCTGAGATAACAGCTCATCTGCTTAAAATATTTACTGTAAGAATCAGAACAATCTGAAAGTTGTCTATTTAATATTTCTGATTCTTTGATGGCTATACTGTAAAACATTGTCAATAGCTGTGAAAGAATGGTCTTGAATTTGATAAGTTGTCTATGGGTCCTACAGCACCAAACAAACTTCACTAAGTTTAGGTCTAAAGCATGTGCAAGATCAAGGTCTAAAATCACCTTTTTAAAAGATCCAGATTTTTTTTAATTCCTTGGTCACTGAAAGAAAAACTGTGACCTCCTACGGGCTCCAGAAAAGCCGCACTATAACATAAAATAAGGCAGTAGCTTCAATTTAATAAAGCATTTAAACGTAATTACTTTAAAAGGTAACAGTTTCTTAAGATTAAGCACAGGCTTGAGCACTCAGGTGATTCATGGCACTTGAACAAAAAAATTCTTCCAACTGTAATGTAAGGGGTATTCCTTTTGCTCAGCATCTTAAATGTGCAGAAAAGTATTGAAATTTCAAGGGGGTCTGTCAGACCCTATCTTCAGTTTCTTATAACTCTGCCAAACATTATGTATGAACTACATTTTTTCTTGCAAGGTATCTGCTTTAGAGCAAGTAATTTTTTTCAGTTGAAATTTAAAACAAATATATATATATGCTAAAACAAACTAGGGAAAAAACTCAGGAAGTTAGCTTTTTTCTAAAGGGATTATACGGAAAAATCATTGCTTTGCTATGTTTAACAAAAAAAAAAAAACCTCCCTCAACTGCTTCAACAGATTTAATACTGTCAGATTTTGTTTCTAATAAGGTGTCAGGGAGTTACCTTTCAAGAGATTTCTCCAGACAGAATAAAATGGTCAAATTACAGCTGAAAATTTACCAAAAAAACCCAAAACTTACCCATTTAAAAATTCATTAACCTCTTCCCCTCCTCAAGAATATAATAAATACAAAGCTCAACAGGCATCTGCTGAAATTTAGGCAGCTGAAGTTTCCAAAACGTCCTTCTTGGTAGGTGTTTTTTTTAATCTTATGCTGTAGTTTCACACCACAATGGCTCCAGAAACTAAACCAGATTACGGAATCTGTTCACCTTATTCACCACCACCTTCTCCCTGTAATGAGTCTCACCTCTATAACCCAGTTCATTGACTTGTCGGTGCAGAAATGCTTACAGAGCATTTTGGGGGTATTATTTCAGTGATATTCTTCACAGACTAGCCCCACATCAATCACCCTTGTGCAAAAGAAAGAGCAACATCAAGGAAAAGGAGCTTCCTAAATCAAGGCAGAGGGAGTACTACTCCTTTTGCCACCAGACTCCATGCACATTTTCCCTACAGAATCCTGCCATACATCCTCCATCCCAGGACTGTCTGAGGTTGGCCAAACCTGGCCTGCATTTAAGGCTCACAGCTATCCTGGCCTAAAACAGCCTGGGACTGGTACCATGGGTGCAGAGGCTGTACCCACCATCCTCAGGTATCCACGATCCATCATTCCCATTACTCCACAGTGTCCTGCCAGCATGGATGCTAATGAACAGAGTGGATGCTACCTGGCTCAAATGCAGAGGAGACAGAAGCAGCATTAGTGCAGCTTTTTTGGGCAAGGGAGCAGCAGGAGGTCACATTCCCTAACTCCTCCTCTGCCATCATCCCAGCAGAGGCTCCCTGACCACGTCTTGCATCAGCCTCCAAACAAAGAATGTGTATTTCAGCAGGGCAGTGAAGACACACATGAAGACAGTGCCCATAACCAAAGGGGAGCTAATAAATGATGGCAATCAGCCAGGCTAAGATGTTTTTCCAGCCAGCCACTGAGAAGAGCCATGGCTCTGCAGGGGGTGGCAACAACAGGGAATGTGCTGAGCAACAGGTGAGCTCTGAGCTGCTGATGGGGGCCAGGAAAGAGATGGAGAAAAGGGAGAAAAAGCAAGAAAAGAGAGCTGGTAGGAGCTGTTTTGACTTAGAGACAAAACCCAAGGGAAAGGACCAATAAGGGGCACTTAGAGCTGCCAGCTCTCCTGGCCCAGAGGTCTTGCTGTGGGACACTGGCTCTCAGAAAAACACTGCTGTAACTGCAGCAAGCCACTGAGAAGACAGGGGAAGGAAATCTAAATGAAATAATTGAAAATACATGAGAAAAGAACAAAAGAGAAGTGGGGTTTGCAGTAGAGAAATGATAAGGCTAAAAGACAGCTCAGTAATAGAGTACACAAGACAACATAATAAAGACTGCAAGGAAGTAAAGGTGACTGCACCAGAAGTAAAGGTGAGGGGCGGGAAAACAAGGAAAACTGGGTAGTATCTGGCAGATGTAAAATGAATTAAGACAAAAGAAGGACTGACCTATTGAGCTTAGTACAATTTATTTATGGTCCTTCATTTCATTATCATTTTCCTGGCAGTTAATTTACATTGTATATCTGGGTGGAAAGAAGTTCCTTCTAAATACCAAGTTTGTATCACCCCAGGAAGCCACCCTGGGCTCTGCATCTTAGCAACTGCTGGGCCTGATGAAATTTATAAATAAGTTCCCAGAGTACCCATAGACCATCCAGCAGACAGGGAGCTTATCAACTATTTAGAGAAGTGTCCTTGGGAAAAAAACTCCTTTTTTCCGAATTGAGAATGACATGTAATGCTTTTGAAGAACGAGACCCATATTTCATATGGGATGGTATTTGTTTATGTAAAATATAGTGATATTTGTACCCAAGAAGCATTCTGGAGAGAAAAAAAAAAGTTGGAGGGAATGTTCTTTTTCTAAGTCAAAATGGAAGATTTCCAAAGTGGACCACCGGGGGAGCTGTTCACTGAAGCAGCATTATGGGCTGTGAAAAAGCAGCTCTGAGAGGTAGGACAGGGTAGGGAAGAAAAGGGAGAGGAGAAAACAATAGGGTTCGTGACACATGGGGATTGATGGCCCTTGGAGCAGTTAAACAGGGCATGTCAGCCCAGCTAAGGGATATTCTGGTTTTAGTGGATGAACTACTGAACAAAGTTGGGAAACTAAAGCCATTTGAATAAATAAATAAAATCAAGGCTCAACTCGGACTAAAACAAAAGCACTATTCACTGAACAGAAAGGAGCATGAAGGAGGAAAAAGAAAAAAGTTATCATAAGCTGTGAATTCAGTTAGGCTGTAATAAAATTCTGATTTTATTACAGCCTAAAAAATTCTGAATGTTCTCAGGAGTATTTTCTTACTTGCAGCTATTTCTCCACTTCTCCATCCCCCAAGAAAATTCATCCCCTGATGCAAGTTAGAAAACTCACAAGTCAAATCTGAGTATTAAATAGTACCAGACAATTAAAACAAAAAAGGAGAAAGAAAAAAGCAGAGATATAGAAGGCTTCAGAATTCAGTTCTGTGAACACTTTTATCAGCCTAAACCAAATGAAAAGTATCAATCTACCCAAAAAGTGAAAATAAAAAAGTAGTTACCAGCTCAAATCAAAGTAGCTAGTTTATATTCTCTCTCCTTCATTTTTTGAAAGCAGCTTCATTGTGAAAGCTGCTTTCAGTGAAATCAGCACAGAGGCTCATCCAGAGTAAAGCCATAATCTGTATGAATCAAACTGGGAAGGAAGATTTGATCCTGGAATAGAAATCCTCATAAAATTTGGAGGTTGCAGAGTGTGCTGCTTTGTGCTCAGATGGGCTGCTGCAAGTCAACCTCACAAATCCAGCAGCACAGACTTGGAGCACCAGTGTCATCTGGAGCATGGCCTTAGGGGAGGGTGACATGAACTTCAACATGAGACATGAGCACCATCTCTCAAGGTATTGTAAACCCAGAAAATACAGCAGCTTCAGCACCTAATATCCCCTGCAGACCTCATTCAGGGAGACCAAGGGAGTCCTTGAAAGTATTAATTCACCTTCTACTGCAATCGGAAGAATTATCAATCAGGAAGAAGCAGGAAGAAGTCACTTAAGCTGCCTCATTCAGTGGCATCACTGTTATTCTGCAGAGACAGACAGAACAAGTCTAAGCTCACTACAGTTGTGCAAGCATCAAGATGCCCGAGTTTCAGAAACTAAAGGACATCCAGCAGTGCTCCAGCTCTCCCAGGACATCATTGATGAAGACGACTCGCTTAAGAAAGAGCTGCTGAGAGTCGACTGATGGGACACCATGGAGCTCTTAAAAGAAATGGGATCATTGTTGCACTTAAAGGACATCCAGTAGTGCCTTACTTACTTATCCCTGCAGACAAAAGGAGGCTCTTGTATGAGATACTGGACTGAGAGCTGGGAAATGAGAAGTCTGGAAAGTCCTGTGTTTCCAAATCGATTGATTCAGAGCAGACCTGTCAGAATACTTGGATTCACTTTTGAAGAGCATGAGAACACAACAGATAATTCAAAGGCCATAATAAAATGAAAACCCAATGAGTGAAACCATGAATGAGCTTCTTAAGAAAATGAAAGACAAAACAGGTCAACAAGATTAAAATTATAAGAGGAGTTTTAAGTCAAGTCTGGAGAGTCAATCATTATTATTTAAATGAAAGTGATGTTTTTCCAATTGCTAATATTTGTTTAAAATCCATTAAAAACAGATCTGACAAACAGGTGCGAGTAGAAACTTGGCTTCACATCCACAAAATTACTGAAGATGATAATGACTGTTCAGAAGGGACAGTTGGCCTGTGTTTCCAAATGGACACATGCAGAGGCTGAATGTAGCTGTGACTGAGGCAGGAATGGTTTGAGATTGTACCAGGGTTAAACCCAGTGAGGTGCTGCCACTGGGGTAATCAAGAATAAAGGCCCTCATTGCAGATTATCACCATCACCTGCCTAGTTATCTAGAATGATTATTTACATTAAGAAAAAGACTACAAATACATGAACATGTGACCTACTTAAATCTCTAGAACTGCACAATCCCACTCACCTAGCAGTCAAGCAGAACTGCTGCTGCTATAGCACAAATTTCCAAAGTAAGCAGAAATCTGAAAATCACCCTTCCAGGGCAGACTCTTCCAGGACACTTTGCCATGGTATGTGTATTGGGGTTTTTGCCTCAGCAAGAAATCCATCAACAACATGATGAAGCTTCACAGGAGAATTTAAAAAAAAAAAAAAAAGAAAAAAAGTCCAGCTGAAAATTGTGAACACTTCTGCACAAGAAGTTCAAGAAACATTGTAACAACTGTATGAGATAAATTATTAGAAGAACTGAAGCAAAAGTCTGAAAATACCGTGAAAGACAGTAGAAAAAAAATGGTCCAAGAGGAAGATCTCAGTCAATACAAGAAACCACGGAGTAGAGTTTAACAATTCAGAAGTAACAGGTCCCAATAAACATGTCTTAAGGGTCCTACATGTGAAGTATAATCCAAAAGGAAAAAACCAACAGCCAGAGCAACTCACTGAAATTACAGTCCCACTGAGAATCAAAAGTAGGCTATGAAAAACAATCAACCTATAAAATAAACTTAACACTAACTGGATATAAAATGGGCATTGGTAAATGTAGCATTGTGTTTTCTAATTGTAATGAATTTCTACCAGTCAGTTTTGTAATCTTTCTTATTTTGTACTGTTATAGCATATTTTATTCTTGATGGATTGTTCCTTTCCCCCCTGTGTTATTGGGTTTGCCCAGGCTGTCCATCTCTCCAAAGATCTGCCCCTCTGTTCCCTGTTCCTCCTCCTAGTGAATGTCAATCCCTCCCCGAGCCTGCCTCTTTCTCTGGAAACTTCCCTATCAATCTTGGGTCCTTCGAAACCCTATTGGTTTGTTTAAGTTATTCTCCTCCCCTGCAGTTCCTCATTGGTTTAAACATCATATTCCCCGCCTTGTGTTCCACCCTCAATTTCTCCCAATTGGTCTAAGATTGTATTCTTCCCTGAGACCTCCTCTCCGTTATAATATGATGTATGCAGTTGAGTTTGCCTTTTCTGTGACTGAACCTCCGGGAATAAACTTCTTTGGAAACCATACAGAGGGCCTTTCCCTGATCCTTGTCCCTACCCTCGGTGCAGTCCGCAGCCCACCTGTGCCGTAGAGCTGCCGTACCCTGTAGCTGCACCCCGGATCGGGCAGCTTTCTGGGGGCAGCCCACCTGTGCTGTCGGTGCCGGGACCTGGTGAATAATCCGGCACCATGGCAGGTAAACATCAACCAACAACTATACAGAGTATTTTAACCATTAATGGCACGAGAGTTTGAAGTAGTCAGAGTAGTAGTATGGGGTAAAAACCCCAAACAGCTGGGTTTGAGAGCCAAACCCCTTCCGACACAGTTCAATGACAGAATATCCTACAACTGCAAATGCACAACATTGCATCAGAGATGAGGAATGCTCTGTCAAGGCATAAGGAACCCCAGGACATGGAATCCTTTTGGAATTTTTGGAATTTCCATTCCTTCAACACAATTTTGTTGAGATATCAACCTGCGAGGAAGCCAAAATTCAATGTTGAGAAGGTAAGAACAAAGTCCTATGGATCATGAAAGATCATACCTGCAGCTGAATCCAGCCCACTGCATTTCAGATCCTGACTAAAATCACAGTGGGGAAGACTTCTTAGGTAATAGCATGTGTGCCAGAGCAAGTAAATTAATTAATTGTGAATAAATCGATTTTGTATATTGACTAGAAATAGGGAATTATTTTTTAAAGATTTTCTGGGTTGGACACATTATTCTGTCCTATGAAAATGCCAGCTAGAGAATTTGTGTTCAAGGGATGTTGATCCATTACATGATATGGGAAAATACCATGGCAATGCAGACTGTGAGGCTTTACAAAGCATAACAGATACCTTAAAGAAAGAAAAAAGGTCAACTGAAATCTACAGAGTGAAGCAGAAGACAGGATACAAGAAGAATGAGGAACTCTTCTGTCTGGAGAAACAACTGTGCTCTGTGGAAAGAAACAGGTCAAGTGGTTCAGGCAAGAAAGCTAGCAAAAAAAAAAGAAAAAGATCTGTGAACTGAAAAGTCATCCTTAATCTTCACAAATTCTGGAGAAACCCAAGCCAAAAGACATTTTGAGAGAAAATCAAAGTTCAGAAAGAAATTCCCTACTGATGAAACTTAACAGACTGTCAGGAAAATGTTTCATTTCCATGTAATTGCTTCTAGAGTTCTCCACGTGTCCTTAAATGAATATTTTGTGTGATACGTATTTCTCCCCACCCTTCAGCTCACAGCAGCAAACCCTGAGCAAAGTGGCTGGGCTCTACATTTACTGCATTGATCTAAGGATCCCATTGTTTCAAAAAACTGTAAATAAATACACAAGAGTACACAAATACATATTGATATACTGGACATGTTTGTACAAATATGTGCTCCTCAGAATCATCCAAAAAAATGTTACTTCCCATAATCTACCCCTGACTCTAGAACGGATTTTCAGTGAACAAAAGCAATATTTAACACTACCATTTAAAATAAACAAACATGCACCTTTCTAAATTAATTGCAATGCCTCAATACAACCTAAACTGACAGCTCACTAAAATTTATCAGAATGAATCTGATAGCATGTCTTTAAGCTCACTGTGCTGTATGAATGGCAATTCTGTTCATTTAGTAAAATCTGGTTGTATGAGAGAGCCTGGGCTATAAGTGAGTTAGTTATGATATACTCAATGTTCATCACACATGAAGCAACATTGGTAGATTGCTACAAAGTTAGTTAAAGAGGCTCATTATCTGTACAAAATCTTTTTCTCACAGGTAACTAGTTTCACTGATCAAAAGGCTTATTTTGAAAAGCCCAGTTATAAAGACTGGGCTTTAAAATCAAGACAAGAATTATTTAATTGACCCAGTTTTAGTTAGCACAACAAAAACAATCTAGTGGGTTTCATCTTCATTAATAGTCACTTTTACCTTATAAGATAACTTCTAACAGCTGATCACTGAGGTTGTCTTGTGACAAAATAGTAAGTACCAGTCAATTAAGCTAGTGTTTATTTCCATAGGTTTTGAATACTTAAACTCAAGATGCAAAATAACCCACTCTCCACCTACAGTGGGCCTGAGGCAGATCTTAGACCTGCCACTGACCCTTTCTGAAGCTTTCTGCTTTTACCAAAATTTGGTATTAATTACCAATTTAAGACATGGAACCAATGCAAAATCTTTAGAACTGTTGACATAATATTGTAGGAAAAAATGTTATATATCATGCACAGTAACACCTGGTTTAGACAGCTTACATTACCTGACTAATGCTGAACATCCATGCAGTTTTGCAGTCTGTCCCAGTTTACTTATCAGGCTTATCAGATACTAAATTCTATTAGATATGAGTTTGATATCAGACACAGATGTTCCAATATTCTGCACATCATTAAAAGGATCACTCTTGCTTTTTACTACTTACTGAGTTTGGGATTTTGGGGTTTTTTTTAACTGAACAAAGGCAAGTCAGGCAGAGATATATATGTGTATTAGACAAGCATGAATATAAGCCACATCTACTACTAAAGAGAGCTCAACAACTAAAATATGAATAGTTAAAGCATTAAGAAACTTTTAATGTAGAAAACCAATACAAGAAGTACCAGTGCTGGGAATGCTGTAATCTCCACAGCTGCAGCCTTGAGTACATTATCTCAGAGTTCTGTAGCTCTTTCCCTGGAAGGGATGAGTAGAGAAAGAAGTGGTGCTGAATGATTATCCTGTTTGCATGAAAGAAAATCCGGCTTCCAGAGGAACAGCAGCTCAAAGATGCTAAAGCACCAAAAGGTAGATGATCAGAATTTGTCAATTGAAGCCCACGACAGAAAAATATGACAACCACAGAAATGCTTTCGGAGGGCACTTGAACAAACATTTTGGAGGTCCATGGAGAATAATATGTGACTTCAAATTTTTGTAGACCAAATTAATTTCTAGGTCTTCAGTCTTTTTAATGGACTGATTATAGATGTTTTTTAAAAAGCTGCATTCTGCTGTAGAATGAGAGAGACTTGGAAGGAAAATATTATACCTACTAAGTATCTAAGAGTAGGAAAAAGTAACAATCTTGCATCTTTTATTTGTAAGGCATTCTGCTGTGATTACAGTATTTGTTCTTTTCACCAGAGAATCTCTCCACTGAGATTCAATAGACAAGATGAAGTGCGTAAAATCCAAAATATGAGTGTACACAGAGCCTAATAAAACCTGCTAGGTCTTTTTCAATTACAAGACTGATGTGAGGACGTAGGGAAGTAAAGTAAGTTTTTTCAAGTCTGTTATAAGTGCAATAATCTGAAATAGTTCCTTTTAAAATAATGTTCCAAAGACTAGAACTATACAATCATGACACATGTAGAGTGTCAAAGAGAATCAAACTCCAGCGTCCTGAGTAGGTACAGAAAAATACCTTCTGTAACTTGTCTGGGGAAAACAATGGCGAGTCCTTTCCATCCGCTCTCTGCTGGGGAGCTGGCCAGGGGCCCGGCCCATCCCATCCCCAGACCGCACCCACGTGTTTGGCGCAGCGCTTCCAGCCCCAGGGGCACCGGGCCCACCACACTGCCCAGGAGGAACTGGTGCTACCAGAGAACGCCATCCCCTCACACCCTCTTTTCAATTTTATTCTTAAGAGCAGGCTGGCGGGCACAACGTCTGCGGTGCCGGACAATTAGCAAAAGCAGCAGGGGAATGCTTGCCAATGAACACCCAGATTTGAGGTTAAGCAGCTGTAAATCTGCATTAATCGTTTCAGGAATTCAGCTATTTACAAAAGCTTTCAAAGAGCAAACAAATAAAAGAAGGGAGGGGAGAAGAGACAGGAGGGAAGCCAATCTGTCCTTACCTTCACACTGCTTCCCTTCCCCTTTGTAGCCTGGCTTGCAGATGCATTTGTAGGATTTTGGTGTGTTTTGACAAATTGCGTCGATGTGACAGTCATCTGTAGCTTCTGCGCACTCGTCAACATCTGGAAGCACAAAAGGAACCCCAAGGGGACAGATAAGAAGGGAGACCAGAGCCACGAAACACCAAGGATAGATACTCCCCTTGAAGCTGTTTGCCTGCCTGCCTTCCCAGTGTCATGCTGGAAATGAGAACATCTTAGGATAAATAACTAAACTAGACAACGTGATAGTCTCCTCAAGTCACTTATAAGCACTGCTTCATGGAGCTGAAGGGACTTGGTCTCACATTTCTATGAAAAAAATACTTAGACACTGGAAATTAGCTTCTGCTGTTTAAGTCTGGTACTGGAGACCCACATCTTAGTAAAACAAGAGAATGCTTAAATTACATATAAGAGGAGAAAAAAAGACCCCTTGCATGTTCTAGCACAGAGGTTTTCTTAATTTATAAAGATAGACCCTAGTTTAAATAAACTATGCTGGTGGGGGAATGGGAAAAAGAAATATTTGAACAGCAAAACCACATTAATACTTTTTACTGAGAAGCAAAATAATAAATAAATGGAAGACCATATGAAACTTGGTAAAGTAGAGTGGAGGAAAGCAACCTACAATAACATCATCTACTTGGACTAACACTCAGGGGAAAAAAAGTGCCAGCAGCCGTCTTGGCCCCTGCTCGGGTGGATGCCTTACTGGATATGCCCGACTCTGAAAGGGGGGACCCAGACCACTTTTCTTGTTTTCAGAGTAGGAAGCCTTTACAAACATTTTAGTGACAGGCATTTGTTCTCTCCTCCAGACTTAAAGAGGATAGGGAGGGAGGAAGATGAGACAGAGTCGAGATCTGATAGTCGTGGGAATGTTAATGAAGTGAGCATGGGGGAAAAAACCCTCCGACCTATTTAGGGATGGGGTGTGCTGGGAACACGGGAACACTTATAGCCCTGCCTAAGCTGCCCCGGCCCCGCACTGCCCACAGCCGCTCCCCGGGCACACCGGCACCCGCAGCCCCCGACGCGAGAGGCGGCGATGCCACCGCGCCCCGGGCACAGCGGCCGGGCCGGGCCGTCAGTCCCGCACCTCCCAGGCGGCTCCTCCCTGCCTCACGCCACGGCCACATCTGGGGCTCCCGGGAGGACACGGGCCGGCAGCCGGAGAGGGACCCGCAGAGCTGCACAGAGCACAGCGCCCGCTTTATGGTCGGGAAGCACCGAGGAGACAGGGGTGCTGCGGAGGGAGGCAGACGGGCATCAAGCGAGAGGCATGTGCAGATGGTTTCATGCCAATTAGATTAACAGATCCTCAAAAAGGTGCACTAAAGTGAAAACAGTTTTATTGTTAGCTTGAAATCCTAACGCTAATTGTTTCAGAAGTGCTCACTCAGCCATCTCCAGTGATAACACACGGATCCTTCAAAGTTACCGGGAACAGGAGGGGGGCTATTTAGAGAGGGGAGAATAAGCAGGCATTGTAGCATGGCACACAGCAGAGAACTTCTCTGAGAGGTGCAGACTGGGGCGGCCCCGCGGGGCACCTCTGGAATCCCAGAGAGAGAATTGCCCGGACTCGGTATTGTTATTGTTGTAGAGGGTTTTTGTTTGGTTTTTTTGGTGTTTTTTTAAGAAAGGGGGAACAGAACACCGAGCGTCGTAATTTTCCGGACTAAGGCAGAGCTGCTGTAATCTGTTGCTTTCTTTCTTGCCCATTCGTTTAGTTTTACCGCTGAGCCAATTCAAATCTAGCTATGATTTACGTGAATTAGCTTAGGTGTTGCCCACATCACGCACAGATTCAGTCAAGCACAAAGAGAAAATAAGTTTTTGGGGGGTTTTCTCTGCGTTTTTTTTCAATGCTTTGGTTCATACTTTTGAGTCATTAAACCGGCACCCATCTCCCATCAAGATCAGCAAAAGTGACAGCTGGACTCTTTATAATGCCGTCAAAAATTCAAACTGCATTGAGCCAAGGGGGACATTTCACAGCAACCAGAGGATGCCTAGGAGTCAGGCGTGAATGCCAATGAGTCAAATGAAAGGGCAAAACCAAGTATGAGCCCCTGCTCTGCTCCACATCTCACATTGCATTACTGGGACTTTAAGAACTTCTAGGCTGACTTCGTTCATTTTGTTACATTTAAACTCCTCTATCCGAGGAACAGGGATTTTTTTCCACACCCCCCCTCCCTGCCCCCGACGCCTGCCCTCGCTCGTACTTCACCTTAAAAGATTTCTCATCGCACAACTTCAAAACCGGCATACATTTCTTTCAGAAATCACTTCGGGCTTGCAACATTCCAAAGCAGATAGGATTGGGGGGTGTTCGATTTTGTTGTTTTTTTTTTTAAACACCGAAGCAAAGACAAAGTATAATTAGAGCTATTAAACTGATACGAGTGCCGCTGTTTAAAACACCAGGTCTTTGGGTTAATGCGTAGACAAGGAAAACCTGTGAAGATATCCCAGCCAACGCTTGCTCTGCGGAGTCTCCAGGGCTCAGCACATACTTATCTCGTAGGCACTCAAGAAAAGTAACTTTTTCTTCCCCATCTCTCCCTGCAGAAATCCCTCGGCTCCGGCTGTGGCAAACACGCGAGAAAACGCCTCCCCACCGCAACTTCCAAAACCCTCGGCGCTACGAGCAGCGAGAAGTGACCTCCCCCTGAACACTTTACAGCGGGCAGAGGAGAGCGGACAGACACGGTGCCCCCGGGGCCGTGGCTCCGCGCCTGGGGAAGGCGGCACGGCGGCGGAGCCCCCACTTCTTACCTGCGCCCCCGCTGCCTCCCGCCAACCTGCCGGCCCAGGCGAGAGCGAAAAGCAAACAGCAGCGCCGCGAAAAGCAAACAGTGCCCATGATAATGATGCGATCCCCGGTGCCTGTCTGCGATAAGGGACGCGCTCAGGGCCGGCCGCGCGGAGCCGCCGGCGCTGACGCCCTGACAGCGCCCCGCTGATTCGCCGGGGCTCCCGCGGCGGGGGCGGTGCCGGGGCGGGCCGGGGGCAGAGCCGCCCCCGCGGCTGCCCCTGCGCCCCGCCGCCCCGGGGAGGGGGTGCTCGGGCGGCGGGGAGCCGGTCCGTGCCCCGGGCGGTGGCTGCTGGCGGGGCGTGCGGCGCTGCCCGGCGAGGCAGAGCGGGCCGGCTCGCTGCCGCCGCCGCCCCGACAGGGAGCGCGTAGGGACCCGCAGCGACCCCGCAGCATCGCCACCCTCCGCGGTGCGCCCCCCCGCGGCTGGGGCCGGCGCTGCGGGCGCCGACAGGGCATGGACGGATAGACGGACGGACGGACACCCCCCACGGCGCGGCTGTGAGGACAGACGGGCCGGCGGACACTGCCCATCTCCTTGGCAACGGCGGTCAGGGATCCTTCACCCTTCTCGGGTTCAGGCTAAAAGACAACTTTTTTTTTTTTTTTTCCATCCCCCTTCCTCTCTCCCCTGCCTACCTCCTAGCTTCGGCTAACTCCGCTCGCGCTTGCCACGGGTCATCACCAGCCGCTGGTTTCCTCCAGGTTTTAAGGGCTTTGCTGCGGAGGCCAGTGCGCCTTTCCGCCATTCCAGCCCTAGGCTTGCTCCTCCAAGCCCTTCACTCGGGTCAATCACAGCTCCTCAAGGGATCCCGGCGGACCAGGCCTGGCCCGGGGAGATGCTCTCCCCAAAATCATCTCCGCTGCAGACGGACATGTGAGTGTCATTGTCACCACCACCTTGGAGGCGAAAATCCTGCACTTTTAAACCCAAACATGAGATATTTCTCCCCTCCGAGGCAAACCCCATGACCCTAAACTCTTTCAGACTATCTTTAAAGGACTTAATTAGCTGGTAGACTATTGTTACGGCCGTGCCGCCCCTCTTTGCTTTACATCTTTCTTTCACAGGTACCCCACTGCTGAAATGCTTTGCTACTTTAGTAATTCCCCTTTACTTCAGGGGAATTAGGAGTTTCAACTCCCAGTTCCCCTGGGAGACTGTCTGTCTGTCGTGTATGAGTTCCACTTGTCGTCTGGAAGATAAATACACCCTGTTACAGCCTTAGATGCCTTTTTTTGACAATTTCCTCCCAAATACACATATATGTCAGTACAATACACTTGCCCAGAAAGTAGCACTATTAAGTATTTTTAAACTTGAAGAGATGGGAAAGAAACGTAAGAAAAGTTGCTCAGCCCAGCTGCGTGTTCAGTAAAACTCCACACCACGGTCCTTATTCTCCAGTAAAACTGAACAACTACCGCACGGTGCCAAAGCTGTTTGCTTTCCGCGTGTTTACACCTCTACTTTGGGCATTCCCGTCCTTAATCCCTTAGGGGTGGGGTTAGGGATATTGCTATTTTAAATCCGGACGCTTATTTTTCTGTGTGTGTGTGACCCGGCTGAGGTGCAGCGTGGATTCCATGCCCGAGTCTTCCATGGATACCCCACGGCGGGTCCGTGCCGCGGAGGTCCCCAGAGGGACCACACGGTGCCTTGGAGCGCCACCTCGTGACCGTCAGAGCAGAGCCACCCAAGGGCCGTTCTCCAAGATTTTTGGAAGGGGGGAATTTTGTCCTAGGTGAAAGGCCAAATCTCCCCCCCCCCCGCCATTTGTTGGGGTTTTTTTTAATATTTCACAGTTGTACTTTTCGTTCAATTTCATGGAGTCATACTAAAATTTATCATGGGATAAATAATCCATAAAGTTTGTATTTCATGAAGGACTCCACTAAAAAAGCCACAGTGCAATAAATAAGTTTGCTAAAGCAACAAAATGCTTCCACTGCCTTGGTGACTTGCTCTCTGCCATGCATTATAAGTGTCACATTAGCTGCAGCTGCTGAGTTACAGAAATCACCACCTGTGTGCCTAACTCTACACATTTATAGTCCACAACACCTGTATGGCATTCAGGAAGGAAGGTTCCCTTGATGGAATCTCACACTTTTTATATATGTCCTCCTATTCTCCGAGGGTGGCATACAACTGAAAGCTAAAGATCATTCATATCAGCTGTCCCTCTTATAGTGAGTTTGTTGTGTTTTTCCTTTACCAAGATCCAGACAGATAGAATACATGAGGGAATACAAAAGTACTGTATTTATCAAAAGAGGGCCTGAACTGTAAGTCAGGATTATCACATAAAATAAAGAACATAATCTACAATGCCAGGCTGAATATTTCCAGATGGGTCCTTAGCAAGAGTCTTCCTTGCTAAGGGACACATCTTAGAAAAGGGATCCTTGTGGATCCCCACATTTTCCACCTGAAATTATGTTTCTCTGGTTATAATAATTTAATATAATCTCTATGTCAATTCCAAAACTGATTTTAATGAAAAATTTAATATTAGAGGTAATGCCTAAGCAGCTTCTTCCATTTTGGACAGTAAAAGCCAGATTCATGCCTGTAAACCTGTGCTGGGTAAGAGAGATAAGCAAGAGCTACCCTGGGCTGCAGGTGGAGCCAGCCCAGTCTAGGGGGCACCTCCAGTGTTTCAGCTCTCTCATCTACCAAAGTACTTTAGCTGTGCCTAAAACACTTTGGGCAGCATGTTAATTTGCTTCTAATGTTCTTCCACACTAATGCACTTAAAGCTTTGGGGACTATTCCAATAAAACAATAATAATGCTTAATAATAAAAGAGGTTTATTTTTAAAAAGGATCCATCTCTTTACAGAATAGAAATTCCATACAAAGCTGCATATCAGGCAAGAGCATAAATAGAAATTGTGGCTGCAGAACAGTACTCCCACTTTCAGAACACCTTCTCCCACAGATATGCACCATTCCAAAAGTGCTGTGAAAAGACAAAACAGCCTCTGCAGAATTATTTGGTTTCCTGGTTTGCTGTTAATGAACACCTGTATATTGGGGCCACTGCTGCCTCAGGAGGCAGCACAAGCTATTGATAGTGCTGGGAATCACAGCAGTCACTCAACAGCCTATGCAAACTTGAACCAATTGCTTTACCTCTCCATTTCTGTCTCACTTCCTTCCTCCTGTCCCTCTACTTTCTGTCCATTTGCAGTAAAAGCCCACTGTAGCAGAGCCTGTCTTTCACTGTAGTAAGGCGGCACCTCTCAAAATAACACACTAAACTTGTTTTGTCTGTCTCCCCAATTGGGGCTTTCATGAGGCCAGTAAGGCACATAAACCCTGACCCTTTTAACTTCAGTTAATCTATTTTTCTGAACTGTACTTGAAAGAACTGGGAGAGACCTGGCTCCTTTGGATAGGAGACAAGGAATGCACGTGAGAAAATTTGTGCTGGGAGCACCTACACTATGAACCCTAAAGTTTGTATCTCCAAACTTTACTTAAATACTTTCTATTAGGAAGAAATGAACAGTGCAAGCCCAACTCTTCAAAGCAATATAGACCATTCTGCATTTGTACTCCTATTTAGGGGAAGATTTTGAAACTAACAGGCAAAAGACATACATTGCGCCACATACTCAATGCTGCATTCCTTCGTTCCTGGAAAAAACAGCATGTAAGTTTCCTAGAAGTCAAGTAGCAGCATGCAGCTGAAGGAATTAAATTATTTGTTCCTGTACATGGGAGTAAAAAAACAAGTCCACCATAAGCCATAATAAAGTTTTTCACAAGAAAATTCAGCATGTAAGAGGACGAGGATATTTTTTCTTTTTTTTCCTAATTGGAGGCAACAAGAAATTACATAGCAGCTGCTGTAACAGATAAGAGGGGACATTTATTCCATAACTTTGGTGAGATCACAATCAGTTTTATCTCACTCTCCCATCAGTGAGACAATGTGTGAAACCTTGTGGAAGTAGTGGTAAATTTGGATATTCTGGGGGAAAAAAAAAGGTGTAAGTTAGTGTCAGACTTTGAAGACAGACATCAACTCATGCTTGAGGACAGCTACTCTCTGGCTGTTACCTTCCTCCAAAATTTGTCACCTGCTTCGTCCAATTGTCCCTCCCCTTTCATTGCCAGGGTGTCAAAAGAGATGAAGACTCAAGCAAAGGCATTTCCTTAAACCTGTAATTATTTTAACACAGTGGGTCATAAGGCTTATAAGGCTCAAAACACCTGAGAATTACTATCTACAAATCCATAAACTTCTTTCCTCCTAAGTCTCATGAACAGTTTTCCATTCAGAAAAATGCTTCAACAGCTAGAGAGTGGCAGGAGAGAAGGGAGTTACTAAGAAGAGTAATGGAGATGTTTATTTTTTTCTCTCCTGCTTGAATTATAACCACTGAGAGGGAAAGATGAAAACATTAATGAAGAGATGGAAAATACCACCATCACCATGAAGAGCAGAGTAGATCCTTCTTTTGTGGTACTCAGTCAATCTTAGTAAAAGCATATTTTGCCAAGATGAAGCTTACATCTCAAACAAGTCAATAAGGACTTGATGCATAAAGAACTGGGTACAACTTCATAACCTTCATTATTGAGGAGACTGGTTACAGCAGTCTCTCTTGAAATTAATAAGGGACACCTCTAAAAGCTGTAAGAGAGAACACATAAAATAAGGTTGTGCCTACTACCTGCTCTGGGATTATACTTTAGCAGGTGGGAGAAGATGACAAGGACTCACATATATAGAGCTGAAAGGATACCTTCTAGAAGACCTGTTTGATAACTCTGTTGCCAAAATAGTTTTAAAAGTGGCAGTGATGTGTCCTCGTGTTCACAAGGAGATGAAAGTGGCATTCTGAAATGGTTGGGTTTTTAGGAAGTGGGGGCATAAGGGAGCCAGAAGGGAAATATCAAGGGGAAAAAATTCCAATTGCTCTTTGTCCATCCACTAGCTTTAGGCTTGGGTAGGATGAAAATTTTAAGTCATTTGCTCCTCCACAGAGAAGATACTTCAGAAGATACTTCAGAACAGTGACTTGTGCTAGTACAAGTTCTGGCTCCTAATCTGCTGCAGATTATTTGCCATTGTATTTTAGCATTGGCATTTCAGTTACTTTGAAAACTAATCTCACAAATTATTGTTATTGCTGCTGCTCTAACGTGCAATTCTCTTAAATACCCAGGTTTGCACACTCAAAAAAAGTCAAGCAACTCAGAGGAAAATCCTGTCTTCGGTATTTTAGGCTTATCATAGTTAAAATCTTAAATTCTGGATAGTCATTAACTGCTCTGGACTGCACAGAACAGCAAACAGAGCTCTAGTAACTCAGCTGATGAGAGAAAGCTTTTGGATTGTTTCAGAAGACATTTTCTGATCTCTTGTTTGAAAGTGAACTTTTTTCTAAAAAATATCTACAGCTGGCTCTGATTTCTTCTTCAAAGCACTTTGGGCCCTCAGGCTGAGGTACTTTCCGTTGTACCCATGATCTGTGGTCAGCTATCAGTTCCCTTTCCTATTCTAATCAAGGTCCTGAACATGCAAGGAACACTGAAGCATGTACATATTTATCAGCAGGACTACTCTTGCCTATAGACTTCTGCAAAGACTGCCTCAGCAAGCTTGGGATTGTGTAGTGCAGGACAAAAAGAAGAGGCCATGCCCTCTGCTCACAGTCCCTTTATCCTTCAGTGCAGCTCAAAACCAGCTGTGGGAGTGACGTGGCTCAAATCCACATGGGCAGTCCTCTCTGCTCTGTGGAAGACACCATGGCACCACTTGAGAGGCAAAAGCTGATTCAGCTTCACAGAGGACTTCATATTGTGCAATTTTAATTTTTGTCCAATTTAGAGCCCTGAGGGCCTACCTGCCCTCTCTTCTCTCAAAAAAAAAAAAAAAAAAAAAAAAAAAAAAAGCCTTAACACCAGCACAAACCAAAAGCACTCACAAAAGCCCCAGGACTTCCAGAGGCTCCAAATTCCAATTGCAGCCTGGCAGAGCAGCTAGAGATGTGAGTGAGTTGGCAGACATCTTGCCAAATCATGGTAAAATCTTGTAAGACTCCTACAACAATTCTTTTGAACATTTTCTGAACCAAAACAATTTTATTTTAAACATTAATAGCAGCAACAAGACTCCAGGAAAATTCCACCAGAAGCTTTTTTCATAAAATAAAAATTTTTCCTGATTTCTCCACAATTCCACAAACAATTAAAGGTTATTTCTCTGGACCCCTTCCTGCAGACAGGAAGAAAAAATATCTTTAATGCAGCCAGCTCCTGCAATTTTCCTCCTTCCCTACCCACCCAGCCACTGAGAGCTGGAGTGAGATTTGTGTACTAATTTGAAATTCTGCATTCTTCAGGGAGGCCCACAGTACCAAAGCTGCTCTCAGGATTTTCCCTTTAATTTGCTGTAATGTGAAGAGAGTCCAATGCTGTTTAAACTTAGATAGTTTTGCATTGCAGCATCTGTTCAATTTACTGCAGGGACAGAAACTCTTCCATCAAAACCAGCTGGAGGGCTAAGCACCAGGTCAGACCATCAATCCCTTTGCCAAACCAAGTCCAAGCCAGTGGGAGCTATGTAGTACAGATTTCCTAAAATCAATGTGCTCATTTTAGTTCAAGTGTTAACATGTACTCATCCCCTTGTTTAGCTGCAGTCTTTACTGCACACAATCCACAGTTTAAGAGCCCATTGCCATATAAACTTAATCTTAAACAAGAAGCATGTTATGAAAGATGTGCTTGAGTTCAAGCCCTGACTTTATCCAGTAAGCCTGGCCTATTACCAGTAACAACTTTTATCCTAGACAAAATCTCTGTAGACCAAGTAAAGTTTTATTCCAAAGTAGGTACTTCTATTGAAATACAAATGCATGTAATTCTTTGTACTGTATTTAAATGCATTTTTATTCAGTTGCTCTGTTCCTTCAACACAGCTGAACTGAGCTGGGCTTTGATCAGGAAGCCTGCATCTCCCCCGCTGTGACTGTAGCCGTAACCTTTTCAGTTATGAAAAAATACTATAAAACACTGTAGCTGTCACCTGGAGAGACCAGTGAGTATCAGGGGGATAGCAGCAGAAATTGAGGCCTGTAGTCCTGTAGCATGAGCATAAGATGATTACAAGATCTAAGTGAGAAATAACTTACAGAGCAGCGCCACACCACAATCAAAAGTTCAGAAAGATAGCAAGCAGGGTGCTGTCTCCTGTGGTCCTGTAGTAACTCTTTTCCATCTCTAGGCATGCTCAGATTAGCTAAGGATTGTGACAGTTAAGAAGTTTCAACTGTTTCCCAATAAACAGAATAGTGCTTCTGAAACAAGAAGAATTCAAAACAGGGAGAAGATTTTTTCCTCATTGTCTTTTAAAGAAAAAAGGTAAATCTCACAATAGGATCTTTCAAATACTTGGATGCAGCATTGTAAAGTTAATATTCTTGTAAAGACAACCAAGTCTAGAGATGCCAAGATTATGGTATAATTAATTATTTAGAATAAATTAAATTAATAATACATTAAAATTTTAATAATTTAAAATGATAATATACATTATGAAGAAGAATTATATTAAAATGTAGAATTACATTAAGTTTACAATTTATATTATATCAGCTGTGTTTCTCACATTTGTAGGTATTCTTAATGCTTAAAATGTTGATGCCGAGCACTGTTATGAGCCTTACCACTCGTGAAAATGAACACCTTTTAGTTGGAAAGACTAGACAAAGGAAATGAAAAATGAAAGTTAGACCTAAGGATACAGTTGTGTGCTTAGGGTTTTAATCGGAATACTATAAGTAAAATTCAGTTCCCACAGAAATGTGCAGCAATAGGAAAGTCCACGTCTTGTGTAGAATCATGCGGCGCTTGTCAACACACCAGATAAATCTGATGGAACCAGGCTATCATGATCTTTGTGGTTTACAAGAAACTTCCAACAGAGAAGATACTGCAGAAAATTTCCAAGTTCAAATCTTTGCCTCAGACTTTTCCACCACATCAACCAATGCCTCCCCTTCTATAAAACAAAACAAGACAAAAAAATTCTATACACCCAAGTGTGTTGATCTTCGCAGCTCTAATCTGAGTTTAACAAAACAAAAGGTCAGAAAACCTTCATTCCTTCTAGCACATTTTCCCCAAGTCTCAGGACTCTATTTCAGTCCCATGGTGGCTGCAGGGGCTGCATGGTGGCTGCAGGGGTAATTGCAGTTGCTGTGAGGGAGCCTGTGGCTCACAGGCCATGTTGACACAGACAGCAGCCCCGTTTCCCAATACTGCTGTGAGGGAGCCAGTGGAGATCCCTCTGCAGCACAGAAGGGGAACAACCCTCCCCAGACCCCTCAGACTGCCAGCGTGCTGCATCTCAATGGTAGAGTATACGTCTCACACATTTTCCCAGTAATCATGTTTAAAAGGACCAGGAATTAAGGCATTCTGGTTGCTTACTTCATCCTTAAAAGCACACCCTGCTTGGTTACACACTTGCAGAGGCTTTGAAAATACATCATTCTATCCAAATATATAGTGATGATTCCAGAACCACTTGGAAGCCCCAATTATAATTTTCTGCTAAATGAGTTCTCCTCCCTAAGGACTCTCCAGAGGAGCCTATGCTTTAGTGCACTAAGCTACCTATGAGATATCTGAAGCTCAGACTAACTCAATTCCTGACAGGCAGCTGCAGTTTCAGCTGGTGTGAAATGGCAAATAGAAGAGAAGATTATCAAATAGAATTAAATGCAGCATCCTCAGGAGGCCTGGATATAGAAAGGGTAAAATTCCACTCACCTTATCCTGCATATTATTTTGTTCTATTGGAAGGCCATGGCTGAATGAACAATGGCAGGAGGATTTAGCCTCATATGTTCATTCCTTCTCTTTTCAAATTACATGAAATGAAGTTACAATGAAATTACAGTGCAGACCCATTATTAGTGTTGCTGTTTTTTAGTATTATTATGTCATTAGAGATGGATTGGATTAACACAGGTATAGTAAATTGCAGTGAAAGTAGCTTACAGAAGATTACAGCACAGTAAGGATTCATAAAAGTGTGCTCAGAGAGCTGATAAAATCAGAAAAATGTATACTATAACAAAGTGAAAATACAGCAGGCACAAGCTACTGACTGCTTGAAAGCTCCCAGGTAAATTATCATTGTTCTTTAACTTAAGTTACACATCTAAAATAGTTTGGAATTAATTTCAGTCAAATACAATAGAATTAGAGAAGCAAAATCAATACTTTTGTTACCAATTTCTTGATGAAAGAAACCCTGGCCCCAAAAGGCCAGATGTATGTAGATATATCTACATGCATCAAGACTGCAGATAGTACATGTAAGATCTTGACATGCAGAACCTGCATGAAACACAGCATCCCTGGTTTTTTACCTGGAAATAGACAATTTCATCTACGTGTTTTCATGGAGCTGACACTGAACATGACAGTATATACCTTCTACAGTTCTCTCTGTCTGTTCTGTCTTCAGCTAGTGCTTAATGAGGGCATTAAATGCGTGTTTGAACGGGATCTTAATTTTCATCTGCTTTCTACCTCTGCAAGTCCAACCCCACAACTCAGAATAATGTACAACTTTCTGCTGGCTTTATTTGGCCTTCAGTTGCACACTCAGGTATGTGTCCAGGGAGTGCAAACCCTGCCAGACCTAAACAGCAAGATGAACAGTTCTGCAGAGTGCAGAATAGCAGTGTCAGCCCCGTGGGAGGCTTACACTGCATATCGCAGTTCCACCTGAACACGAGTGAGGTTTAGTAGAGCCCACATCTCTTCCTGCAGGGCAGGGATACTATGAGCAGCTGGGCAACAACAGCAAGTGCTGCCACCTGTGCCACTCAGGGTCATCTGGGCCTCACTTCATTCTTCTACAGCCTGCCAGCTACAGCTGATCAGCCTGTACACTTTGTTTTGGACAGAAAACAAAATAGGAGTTTTGTCTTTGGATACCAAAGTTACATAAAAGTCGCTCCACACTAGGAGCTGAGAGGGTGCAGCTCCAGAATCACTTCTATAGAAACTCCAGCAAGTCTCCAGTTTGCAATTTGAAAAATTATTTATGATGAGGTCAGTATTGCAAAAGTACTTTCTGTTTAAAGAGATTGATAAATATTCGTGAATTAGGTCTCATAACACAGAAAAGGGGAGTATTATTCTCCCTTAGGAAAGATAAGGGAAAGATCATACAGAGAGGTTAAATTATTTTCTCAGGTTCACGTGAGAAGTTTGGAAAACCCAGAAACAGAGCCAGGATTTTGGAAGGAATTTCAGGTGTCTCCATTATAAATATAAGAGTGGCTTGACACAGGGACTGCAAGCTCTGTGCCTGTTTGAAATCAGGCCCCTCAAGAGGGTCCACAATTGGGCAACTACTGCTACTAATGACCTTGGCAAAACTTAGTCCCTGTTCTTGACTCCTTATCCACAGTCTTCAGTACTGCAAAGTGCAGTGTGCTGTCCTAACAAAATACATTGGGAGCTAATTAAAGGCTGTAACTTATCCCTAGCCACCCAAAAATTAAAGCTCCATGTTCATTAAACACTGTTTTCTTTTCTAATCAGTTCAACAGAGCTTAAACACATTATTTTTACACTAGAAATTTGGGATAAGTCCTGGGTATTGCAAAACAGTTATGCTCCAAGAAACCCTTTCACTCAAAAATAGATGATTACAACAGCTTCTATAAATATAAATTGTTTTACAGCCAAAGACAGACATCTAGTTTTCACTGAAATTAAGCCAGCAAATCTCTTCTGCCAGTACTATAACAATAATCATGCTGATAGTGTTATTTCAGTTTACCAAAAGCCAGGATCCAATATGTTACAAATTAAATCAAGCACCAAAAGATAAGCAATGTGAAAGGAAATGAATACTAATAAAAAAATTTAAATGTTTACATTTGTTTGCTGGGTTCAGATACAAACCCAACATACACAAGCGTTCCTACATTGAACTATAGTTTTGTTTTCCCCCTGTTGCCGTCCGCCCTACTCCCTTTTATTTTAACTTAAAAGCAGATTATGCAAAGATATGAGAGAGCATATTTCAGTAGTAAGGTTTTAGGATAGGGAAGGAAAACAGGGCTCAGACCAATTAAAAGCTTTAGAGAAGAAAGGGAAATCAATTTAAAATGCCAGAGGGCAGACATTGCACAGAAAGAGAAGAGACTTTGACAAATTTGAAATAACTCTGTTCTCCACAGTCCATAATGGCAGATGAAAATAAACTGCACTCATAGCCACAAATATTCAGAGGAGAATAAGGCATTTGATACCTCATGGATAAAACAGATCTGTGCTTCCACATGCTGAATAAACAAGCCACAGGACTGAGTAAGTGTTTGGTGGGTACTTTGGAGAAGAAAAGCAATGTATAAAATGTGAGGTGTTATTTTTAAGACACACAAGCAGCCAGCCTTCCAACTCAGCTGCTGAATTATTAGTTTTATTGATCTGCTACTGCATTATTTTTTACACCACAAAACCCATTTTCTGTCAATAGAACACAGGCACTGAGAAGACAAGTCATAAAAAGATTTGCAATCTGGAACTTCAAAGAAATCATACTCCAATTTTGGCAGCTTACTAGGAATAAGAACCCAAACTGCCATTGCTAAATGTATCCTTTGACTGTAACTATAATTTAAAAGCATTGTCTGATGTAATTTCTTCCTTTTTTTCACACAGTGATTCCAGGCCAATTATTTATCCCCCCTCCCCCATAAGAATAGTGTTTTGAAGTCAGCCAATGAAACATGTTTTATTTAAGGACTATATTCCTAAAGCAATGAAATGGATTCTTTGGAGACCTAAAGGTTGCAGAGCACTTCATTAGTTCCACATAATGAAAGAATGGTGCAATTGAAGGAGGTCTCTAAGGGAGAATGGTGTGAAAATTAGAGACTCGTCTGCTCACTTGCAAAAAGAAAAGAAAAAACAAAAGAAAAAAGAAAAAAGGGAAAGGAAAAAATTGAGAAAAAGGGGGAAAAAAGGGGAAAGAAGAGGGGGAAAATGAGAAAAATGAGAAAAGGAAAAAATTTGTGGATTTTCTAAAAAAAGCACACTGTCTCCATTCAGCCCATGGAGAAAGGGTGCCTACTCAATCCTCTTACCATTGACAATATAATAAAACCAGTGGAACTTTTTTGAAGTAGATCTGCACATTCCACATTTGGATTGAGGGGCAATGGACTGTTTAAATTGCTATTTACATTTCCAGCTGTTTTACCAGTGATTTGCCCAACTTAATAGCTCTTTAAGCTTTTAAACAAGAAAATAGCTATTCTCACGACTCAAAGAAGAAACCATGGTTATTTCAGTCTGCCTCTATTGTAAAAGGCTTAGACCCTTCTCTCTTTATAGATGCCCTTCCCTTTATAGTACTTCCCTTTTCCATCTCCTCCTTCTTTCTAAACCTTCTTCCATCTTTTTAGCTCACTTTTTACATTATATACTTTTAGCACCATAATGTATCTTTGCTGATACTGCTGATTCAAGGAAAGTATTTGCAAGCAGTCACCAAGGTTCCCAAGAGAGACTTAAGTTAGCCAGAAAATTAGATTTGCATGTATAATCTTCTGCTAGTTACTGGGGAGTTAGTCCATGTTAAACAAATGCTCTACAGCTATTGAAAAATGTATATTTATTTATCCACTTTCCTCTGGGGAATATGTTAAAAAAACCTAGATGTGTGTACAGACATAATGTAAACTGTATTTTCTGCTTATTTTCAGGGAAAGTAGAAGAAGAGGGCAAAGGGGCAGTCCACAGATAAGAATGAGACCAAGATGAAAGGTTAAAATGGGAGAGAGGTTATTTCATAGTGGCTCTATAAAAACTGGAATTATTTTGTTGTAATTGGAACCTATTAGCTTGTTTAAGTTGGTGCTAATAAACTGTAAAATCATGAAGAAGAAATTAAAAAACAAAACCCACCTCCTCCTTTTCCCCTGATCAAAGCTTCAATGTTTTCCTTTTATTAACTCTAAATGTCCCCTGTGTTTACAGATGACTGCAACCCTAGTCAGACAGTGGAGCAAACAACCAAATGTAAACCTTGCAGCAAGTGGTAGCAGCAACTCTGATGAAAATTTTTTAAATGCGTACGGTTCAGTAAAGGAAATTTTAGCAGTGGTCAGAAAAATATAAGTTCTTTTTAGATTGTATCACAACTCAAAAAATTAAAATTGTATCACTCTCAAAAATTTTTTAGAGAAATGAATTGCAACTGGCATAACACCGGACATCTGTGATTTTCTTTTGAAGGTAACACTTCATATTTAACAGTCATGCAATCTAAACTACACATATTCTAAACTAAAATGCCCATTTTTTTGTTAAGGTTTGTAAAAGTTAGTTTATGATCCCCAGAGCAGGCATAGTGGCTGCTGCTGAGCAAACGTTTGTTCTGGTGTCACACACTGGCATGTCACTGACAACACAGCAGTGTCACTAGGCAAGACAGGACCAAGAATCAATGTGTATTTGAATTACTGTGGTTCTAAGAAAATTGGCTTCTAACTGGACCATCTGTTCCCTTCAGAAAGGAAGGGAGAAAACCTGCACACCTGAGTCATTGAAAGGTGACAGAGTTCTAGAGGAAGCAGGTTTAAGGGTAAATCAGGTGCTATCTTTGTCTAAAAAGGAAAAAAAAAATCAAACACCATAAAACCCAAGGTCCAGTAGGAGCCACAAAAAACTCGAAAAACATCCAAAAGTTCTAAGCACAATTAGACTTTATGAAATTTTTTAGTGAAAAGAAATTCCATTGTCTTTTAGTACTCTGCAGGAGGGTTGAAAACAAGCAGTATTTAGCAGAATTTTTCTGGAAAACTCCTCAGATTTTGAAAATTCTGAGGGAGCTCTGCTATTAGCGCTAAAAAGAATGCAAATGTACATGGGGAGGGAGCAGTGGGACAGAGAGGGGGAAAGATTTTGTGAACATCTAATGTGACAAATCCAGCTCTGTTTTAGTACTGTTGAAAATTCAGCACTCTGCCTAAATATATAAGAACATACGAAAATACTGAAAAAATGGTTTGAAAGGAAGTGCCTCAGAGCAGACATATATCTCATGACACTTAGTTCTAAGAAACTTGATGCTTTCCCACCCTACACAAGACAGATTTTTGGTTATACATAAAATATCTCCTGTTTTTACTACATTTCCGTTATCGTTGTGCAGCAGTAAGAAAGGAAGACTGCAAATCAGATCTTGTTCTGTGCCAAGGAGCTGCCTTAGGAATTTAGGTACACTAGATACATTCCCCTAGCCTTGGTTTCAACAGCTAAAAAAGCATTAAAATCCATCTTTGTTGAAGTTCCTTACAAAAGAAGAGGGAAAAAGCTACTGGGTAGAACGTGGAAAGAATTAGCTTATGGGCCAGTCTATTAACAGCCAAGAAACCTGTGGAGTAGAGTAGCCACAGGAAGTCATACTGAGTAAAAAAATGTTTGAAAGTAAAATTTTCCAGCACTGGGCAAGATTAAGAGAGACGAACTCCAGTGAGCAGCTTCACTAAAACCAACAGTTTACAGTAATGAAAGAATCAGGACCATTCTTGAGCTGCAGGAGCCCTGTATTAGAGAATTCATTTGTATGAAAACATTTCTTTGTCTCAAAGATGTAAGTCTAACTACCAAAGGAGCCATAGTAAAAGGTCAACAACTCAACCTGAGCACTCTGCACTATATGAAGAGTTTTACATTTTATCCAGCATTCAGCTGACACCACCACCAGATTCAGCAGTATCTCCTGATAAATCTCATTAGGCTTCTTCCTGCTCTATTAAAATCACTGCAGGTTAGGAAAGAAGGATCAAATCTATGTTGTGTTGCCTGATAGGTTTTATTTTTACATATCTACTAACATAGGAAATATTTAACCCAGCAATTACTATTTGTCTGAGAGAAATCAGATCAGTTTCTGAAAACCTGAAAAGCACTGATAAACTGCTTGGTTGCATTGCTCTGTTAGCATTGATGGCAGTTTTAGCTCTGCTAGCCCTGAATACTCAGTTTTAGACTTCAGTAGTATTCATAAGGTGTCAGGGAAATTTTCTCTCAGGTGACAAAAAGTTCTGCAAAGTGAAAACTGACTCTGGTCTACAAGTTATGGCACAGAGCATGGCTGCCAGTCAAACTTCTACCCTTACTCACACCTCTGTTCCTTCCAGTAGCATTTACTGGCCACACACAAACATATTGTGTGATCTCAACCTAAGAAAATGAAGCCTAGGAAAAAGCATAAGCAGGGGAAGAAAAGACAATTAGTGAAGCCGCAAATGGGATCTGAGAGAGCAGAATGTCTCATGCAGCTATTGCAACAAACTCAGTGTGATGGCTCAGAGCTGTGAACACTAGGAAGGCACAAACCATTATTCTAACTGCAATGGGTAAAACATGGGCTCTTGCCAGCTGGAGGTATTGCAACCAAACATAGCAGGGGCCATCTTAGTCTGCCTCTCCTTGTTACAGAAACATCTGAGGCAACAGAGAAGAGCAGTCACACACAATATCCAGCATTATGTGAAAACAGCTCCTCAGCAGCTCTGGGATGTGCTCAATCAATAGCTGGAAAATACTGTTGGGTTGAACACTGAGTGTAGCAGGTGCACCTAATCAGCAGCTATTAAAATGCCTGTTCCCCCAGTCAATTCCTTAAAGATAGTCCTTGGGCTACAGAGTCTTCAAAATTCTGTCACTCAAGGCTTCTCTTCTCTGGCTCTGTTGCCACCACCACAGCAGTCACACGAGCACATGTACCTGTGATGGGTAATCACTGTGCTTCCTGCAGCACAGCCTTCATCTCTGCTAGCTGACAAATACTGAATGCAGCTTCCTGGCTGTGCTCCTCTCCCTCTGCCCTTGCCTCGTTTCAGATTAAACAGGTATAGTTTGTGCTATTTGCTCAGTCAGTTCACACCTGCCTTGCCAGTTCTTCCTTTTAACTGTGAGTAACAGCTTGGGAGCTGGGAGCCAAAAATTGACTGCAAACTATTTCTAGTCCTGCTTCCTTGCTGGTGTATGGCTTATGTGTTGAAGTACAGGACATACCACCTGAAAATATTTTAGTCCCTTGGGTCAGAAGTACAATAAAATTAATTTGACATTAGCCCACTCCACAGCACTGCTAAAAGTCCTATGCTGAGAGTCCAAAATATGAGCATATGTAGAAACTGTTCACCCAAATTCTTTTTAGAAAGCTCAGAGGTGGAAAGCATTATCTGAATAAAGATGCCAGGCAAAGTGAAAGTTTCAAACCCTTATTGTGGATCACACTGCATAGTATCATTCTTGAGGTTTGGGTTTTTTTTTTGGTTTTTTTTTTTTTTTGGAGTTTCTCTTTTAGAGAATGAACTTCAGTCACTGAAGATACACAATGATTCTTCATGAACATCTTAACTTGCCCTCAAATGCTCTATAGCTTAATACATCTCATGCCTGCATGTGAAAGTCTGCCACAAATTGATTCCCAGGCTGTCAGTTCTGGCTATTTATAAATAAGTAAAAATGATCAAAAAGTACAGAAAGACACAAAAATCCTCAAGATTAGAGCTCTGGAATGCTGCATTAGGTGGATACAAATATATTTAGGACTCTAATCCTTTGCAGTACAAATCCTAAATTTGCTGTATACAAAGAACCTCAGAAGGCAAATTTATATAACCAAACTCTTCCACTGGCTGTGTTGAGGGGAAGCAGCACAAGCTGCGAGGTGTAGGTGCAGCCCTGTGAGGCTGAGAACCATTGATGGAGCACATTGATGGAGATGTTGGCTGCATCTGGATACAAGAGTGCTGTGCTTCTGTGGAGAAATTGGCATAAAAGTTTGTTCTTTGCCAGAATCTCTCTCAGCAGAGTCACCAAAGCCTGTTTCCAAGGCAGAACAGCTTCTCTGGGGCTTGGCGGTATAATTTTGGCAGACAGTCCTTCAAGCTGCTTGAGCAAAGGCTGGTAAATGTATGTATTATATATGGAACCAAAACTAAATTTCTCATCATTGCTTTGCCTTCTGGCTGGAAGTTAACACTATTGCTCAGCAAAGGGCAACATTAAACTGTAATTCCCTTCTTTAAAACAATAACAAATGTCTCCTGCATAGAAAATTAATAGGCCCTGTCCCCAGATGGTGTAAATTAACATGGCCCCACTAATGTCTGATTTATAACAACTGAAGATCCAATATACCACATGATTATATGTGCACTTTAGTATCCTGGAAATGTCTTGAGGGCCATGTAATTGTGTGGTAATGAACTAAACTTTTAATTAAGTTCTCATTTTGAATTAGAATCAATAAGTCAATAAATAGCTTTCACTTGATTTAGATGATAAATATGCACAGCTGAGACTGCACTCTATGTCTTCCCTAATTTTCAGGGTCTCTTTTCTCCTCCATATGTCAGAATCTAATGAAGGAGCTCTGAATTATGGTCCTAATATATTATTGTCACACATGGTGATAATACTGGTAGAGTTAGGACACTGCCAGGTTTCTATTATAAATCCTGTTCCCAAGGTTTTATAGCATGCGTGTTTCAAACTGCAGTCAGCAACGTTGTTTTCACAAGGAGCTGTCAGCCCCAGTGTGAATTTTTGTCAAAATAAAATTAAAAATGGATTTGATAGATTCAATCTGTCAATTTTTCAGGATTTCTGAAGCTATTTTTGCTAACCTCTGGCATAATATGCCTTGGATTCGAAAAATGCAGTTTCATAGCAAGCTTTTCAACACGACTAATTGCTGATTTTTGTTGGAAGGAGAGAAAGGGCAAATAGATTTGTATGGTGGCAATGACTCTTCTATTTTAAGACCAGACACAAGACCTTTTTGACCATCCAGTCTGACCCTTTGAATAGCTAGGTGACAGAATTTCATCCAGTAATTAACACATCTGTCCCAGTAACTTGCAGGTTGAATTACAGCAGTTCTTCAGAAAGTTATTACTTCTCCCTGTAGGGAATGTTGCAGACAAACTATAATCCAGCATTTGGAATGGCAGAGCTGAAGTTATCACTTCAGACTTGTACTCTTCACTCTGATTCTGACTCACTGTGTGGTCTTAGGAAAGTAACTTAATTTTTCTGATTTCTCCATTTTTCCATCTTCTTCAATGAGGAAAATAATATTTAAAAGCCTTAGAGAAGAGATGATGAGATGTAATAAATTATTTGAGGAATGCTTTGAACTTTTGAGTTGAAAGATGCTATTCTGTGAAAGTGAAGCAAGACACTAGCATGTATTCAAATTTCAAAACTGATTACTTTTCAGAATGTGTTGTTTCTCTCCATTTGTGTCAAGCTAACAGCTGCTGCTGAACAAATTGGGTTAGGTGAAGAACTGAATCTCACAGTCCATTTTAGAAAGAAATAGTTGTAGAAGTTGGTATGGATACTTTCACTGCACTTGTAATACTTTATTAGAAAGGTTGGGTTTCATTATGACCATATTTTGTCTTAATTTCCACTGGATAGAGCATCTTTCAGTGGGACTCTCTCAGGGCTACAATAACTGGCCCTTCCTTGGCTGTTTAAATATCTGGTAGCAAATTGGGTTCTGGAGAACAATTAAAATTATTGGGGCAATTTGCACTTTGGACTCTCACTGTCGCTAGACACTCAAAAAATAGAGGGTTTCATCTTCAAGAGCCTAATAATAATGCTTGGCACTGGCATAAAGAATAATTCACACCATTATACCTTAAAAAAAATCCAGCTTCATTTAATTGGAATATCCAGGACCTTTTTCAGAGTGACTGTTACAAGTAAGTTCCAATAATAGTCCTTACTATTTAGGGTCTGTATTTGCCCTGATAAACACACCTGCTTCAAAAAGTGTCCCTTGGCACTTAGGCTAGTCATGCAGGGTGATCTGCACACACACACACTGGGTATTGTGCTGCTCTAAATTGGCTCCTCCATGTCCCCAAGAGATGATTTATTATTTTATCACAGCTTTCTAATTCAAAATTTCCAAAAAACAAAGGAAAAAGTAGGGCAGTTACGGATTTTTGTCCCTCTCATTGGGCCTCAGGGGGCTTCCCTGATGGGGGAAACCTTCCTGTAATAGTTCTGTGCCAGGACAGAGAGACGCACGGGACTTTTTCGGTCTTCGTGTTGTTGTTATCAAAAATTCTGGCATGCCGTCTATACCACACTTAGTATGCAGGAAAGCACTGCAAAATGGCTACAAGATATACAGTTTCAAGGTCTTTTAAAGCTGTTTAATCCAATAACTCTTAAAATGTACTTTATTTCCACCTTTCTACCAATAACTTATTCTTTGTCTGTCTACGTAAACTCTGCACTGTGGCTTTCCTCACCCAATCATCCTGTGCCACCAACACTGCAGAAAATGGAGAAGTTGAAGAAGAAGAAGCCCGAGACAACACCTGAAATCCTCCATCTTGCTTCCTATCCACTTCCATATTAAAAAACCCCCAAACCTAAAATTCTCACCCTGTGACAAACTACACTATTCTTTGTTATCTGTTTCACACTCTTGTAGACTCCAGTCTATCCCAAAGTCTCAGAAGCCCTCTCCATAGGCAGAGGTCAAAGGCAGTGCTTCTCTGGGGGTCAGGACCCCTCAGAGCAGACAGAAGAATATTCCCTGTGCCCTAGGTTCCAACAGGCAGTAGTAGAGAGGGTAAGGTCCACAGTCGGTAGTACTGCAAGGTGTTCAGCCAAGTAAAATTACTTCATTGAAGGATCATTGCAATGGATCCCCAGGGATACATGCTGGGGACATCAGCTCCTGACCCTTCACTATTCACCAGGTCATCTCCTGTGCAAGACACCACAACTGCAGCATGATGGCTCCAGGAACAGGATCTCAGTGGAAGAGAGATGAGGATTGCACAGGAGCAGTCATGTAGCTGCAGGTCAATATCAGCTACATACAGTGACTTTCTTGCAAGACTCCTGGTGTAGGGGGAAGACTCTAATGAATAAATTTCAGATATAATGAAGTGGTGAGTCTGGATTAATGGAACTATGTAGCTTGTCTTAACTTGTTTTCCAAGGTCTGTACAGCCAAGTCTTCAGAAATACAATTTCTATGTTAAGAACCGGTGTTCTTTGCCTCTGTGTTTTTTTCACTCCAATTGAATTAGGAGTTTGACACCAGATGAGGGTTCTCAAAGCCTTGTTAGACCCAATTTCTCAAAAGAGAAATTTCTGTGATGGTTTGGGAGGTTTCAAATTCTGAATCCTGGCCACAGAGAAGAATAAATGCTTGTATGAAACTCAGCAGGGCAGTTTTTGGTTGGCTTTATAAGCTTCAACTACACAAAATAACTGACAATATGTTTTTGCTCACACACAGTTTCAATGTTTTTTAGCAGTTTAACTGGGGACCAAAAAACAGTCAGGACCAAAGAAGAGCTGGGAAACAACTTCTAAAGAGTCCACATTAGCAAGTAAAAATTCTCAAGCTGTGGATAGTTTAGAATCAGGACAGGATAAACAAAAGATTAAACAACCTACATACCGTGATTTAAGTAACCACTTAGATACAGCATACCAAACTAATTCCTTCTTTATGGTATTACAGTGGGGTTGCAGCAAGTTATGAATTTAGCATGATGACCCTGTTCAGTGAGAGATTAAGAGATGTACAAATAAGCATCACAAAAACATTACAATGTCATTTCACAGAATGCTTTCCTTTCCCTTCAGACATCAATGGTGACCAGTAGTAGTTGGAGCAGAGCTGGTCAGCAAAGGATACCAGTAGAAAAACTGAAGGAGAAGAACCACAAGTCATTACTCTAAGTGAACAACACTGTTTTGTCATGACTGTGTTTGAGTATTTACACTCCAGATTAGTTCTGAGTGTTAAAAAATAGCCAGAAGCATGTTCCTCTGTGAGTTGAAGCTCACCTCTGTCACAGATAAAGAGTATAAATTGCCATGTAATACTTATTCATTGCTGGCTCACTATTGAGCCAACATTATTTCCCCTTAGTCTCTAGAGCTAAAGAGTCTGTGAACAGAGTGGTACAGGCTATGCTGCTGAGATAGAATGCTGAAAACAGAAACCATATCAAAACAAACTGCTGCATGCTATCTGTTACTGCAAGGATTTATTTCCTTTTCTTCATGTATTCAGGCTTGTGGGTAGGTGTCCGAAAAACCTTTGGACTAATGCTAGCTCCTTGTTTACCAATGTGCTGCACCAGATGGACAGAAGTGGATATCTTCAGGCAGATGTACAAGACTAGAAACAAAGAAATACAGGAACATAACTGGACAGCTAACAAAGCATGGTAGCACAGATAAAATTGACTTGATTCTCGACAGTATTTATTCCACTACCACAGTGCTACTAATCTCAACAGAATTAAAAGCTCTCAACAGAATTAAGAGCATTTTGTCAATGATGTGTGGCACAGATCTCTGCATATGGATAGTCAGCTTTCCACCAGTGTAAACCACCCATGTAGACCAGCCCACCATGAACAACTCGGGTGTTTACAGGGGGTAGCCTATCATGCAGATTAAGTCTGAGTTGAAGCAGCCAAGTGTTTTGATCCTCTGGCAGAGTGCAGAGCAGATGGAATATTAATCCTCTGAAATATCATACCACGCAATTTATAATAATCAGAGGAGTGATGAGAAAAACCCAGGACAATATTATGGAAAATGGGCCATTTTCATAACCTGGCTTTGGCAGACTTGGAGAAATGGACAAGAGATTCCAGACATATTTGAAGACTTCAAAGGCACCAAGGAAATAATCCATTTAATTCAATAAAAGCTCAGTCTGGAATTGCCTCATTTGCAGCTTGCTTGACATTTGCTAAAATTTTTGGTGCCAGTAAACTAAAATTGCTCTCTCAGTATAATTAACTCACACATTATTGAATTAGACATTAAGTGTGTGTCTAAATTTTTTGTCTCAAAACCAAGAACATGAAATATTTTAACCTAAATGAGACATGAGAATTGACTAATGACATTTGAATGCAGGGACTGGTCTGGACCCTGTCTCTCAAGAGACTCTGCCATGGGCTCCTACTGTACTTTGTGCCATTTCAAAAGCACACTTTAAAAAATGTTCTGGTTTTGGCTGGGATAGACATAATTTTCTTCTTAGTTGCTGGTACAGTGCTATGTTTTGAGCTTAGGATGTGAATAGTGTTGATAACACACTAATGTTTTAGTTGTTGCTGAGCAGGGCTTACACTAAATCAAGGCTTTTTCAGCTTCTCCTGCCCTGCCAGGAAGCGGGGCTGGGGCAGCACAAGAAACTGGGAATGAACACAGCCTGGTCAGGTGACCCCAACTGGCCCAAGGAATATTCTAGACCATATGACCTCAAGTTGAACAATGAAATTGGGGGAGTTGGCTGGAATGTGGGAACCTGCTTCTCAGGGATTGGCTGAGCCTAAGTCAGCAGGTAGTGACCAATTACACTGTGCAACACTTGTGTTGCAAATTCTGTTATCTTCATTATTATTTTCCCTTCCTCTTCTGTCCTGTTAATCTGTCTTTACAGCAACCCATGAGTTTATCTTTTTTCTGATTTTCTCTCCCCACCCCCCACCACAGTACAGAGGAAAGAATGAACAGCTGTGCTATACTTAGCTGTCTGCTGGATGAAACCACAACAAAAAACTTCAATTCGCAGTGGGTTTTGTTGTTTTTTGGTTTTTTTCAGATGGACTGCTGTGGATATATTGTGACACCTCTATCCATAATGGAGCCTTGTTAGCTACATTATAAATCACATCAGCACAGAATCAGATGGCCTGTGGGTGCATGTCACTGAGAACACACTGCAGCTCCCTATGCAGTGGCTGAGCCATAACCCAGTACTAAACCATCAAACCACTATTTATGACCTTATTTGTCTCCCTAGACCAATGGGGATAACCCAACCTCATGTTGGGGCTGGGTGGAATGCATCCTCTGACTGGACACTGAAAGGCAGTGACACATCTTGTTCAACAGTCACTGCCTGCCAGAATTTCTCAAATGGCAGGAAAGGCCCACAGCCAATAAGCCTCAAGAGCTTAGCATCTAACAGAAGCACAAAGCCAAGTGGGACACCCCCCTCTCACCTGCTCAAGGAACAGAGGCTGTCAGCGCACTGCAGCTTGCCCATGAGCTGCAACCTGATACACCAGATAGTGTTGTGCAAAATAGGGACCGCATAGAAGACCTGGAGTGGTTTTGTGTGATATAACTCTCTTGCATTTGCTCCCCAGGTCATTTGCTTGCAAATTGGTCTCTTACTTCATCAGTGAAATTGAAAGGCAAATCAAGATTAGTAACGAAATCGCTGCATAGTATAGCATCAGGGGTATGTGGCATTTCAAGTTAAAGGAATATATTGAATAAAGATTAAAGAATAATTGGTTAAAGGACAAAAAGGAAGGATACTATTTTATTTGACTGAAAGTACTTCTGACAGAGGATGGATGGATTCACTTATACTTAGAAACACCATCCATTTCTTGAAATGTCAACAGAAAATAATTCAGGAACTACAAATGTGGTCAAATTTCAAACAAAACATGCAATTTCAAGTAATGAAGCAAGAGATTTCAGTGGCATGACATATCCTTCAATTGGTCTGCAGATTGTGCCACACAGCTGCAAACAAACTTTGTGGGTGGTAACACAGAGGAGGCATAGAGACTCTCTGGATATATTACAGTATTATGGCACAATTCTGTTTATTAAGTCAATATTTCATTCTCTGCTTTAAAATGTCTAGAGTTATTTTCCCTCTTCCATTCTCCTCCAATTCAGTTGCACAAATGGAATATTCGCATAAGTCTGTCCCAGGCCAACAAGACTGAATCTCAGCTCTCTGCTGGGGAGGTGATACTGGACACATGGCTGCAGCACTTGTCCCTCCCTGATTTTGGTCTCTGTGCCCACGTGTTGGTAGTAGAGGGAGGGCTACAGGGGTGGCTTCTGTGAGAAGCTCCCAGAAGCATCCCCATGTCCAGCAGAGCCAATGCCAGCCCAGGCTCCAGGACAGACCTGCCACTGGTAAAGGTCAAGCCTAGCAGAGAAGGTGGCGACATCTAAGGGATAATGGATTTAAGAACAAAAAAATAGTTTTTGTACAGATGTAATTGGGTACAGAGAAGAGAGGGATGAGAACACCTGAGAGGAACAGCTCTGCAAACATCCAGGGAAGGGCAGAAGGAGGGGCAGCTCCAAGCTCCAGAGCTGGGATTACCCTGAGATTCTGTGGTGCAGCCCACAGAGAGGTGGCTGAGCCCCTACAGCCCCTGGAGGGCAGGGGGTGCAGAGATCCACCCTGTGCTGGAGCAGGGTCCTGGTAGACTCTGTCGAGAGAGGATCCCAGGATGGAGCAGGTTTGCTCCCACTCTGGAGCAGCCTGTTCCTGAAGGACTGACCCTGTGGAAAGGACCCACTCTAGAGCAGTTTGTGAAAAACTACAGGGAAGGATTCATGTTGGAGAAGTTGCTGGAACACTGTCTCCTGTGGGAGGGACCCATGCTGGAGTAGGGAGAGAGTAAGAAGAGCCCTTCCCCTGAGGAGGAAGGAGCAGCAGAAGCTGTGAGATCTACTCATCACAACCCCCATTCCTAGTTCCCCTGCACTTCTGCAGGGAAAGAAGTAAAAAATGTGTGAATAAAATTAAGCCCAGGAAGAAGGGAAGGATGGAGGAAGGAGTTTTGACATTTGGTTTTATTTCTCATTATCCTGCTCTGATTGGTATTAAATACAATTTAGTTCTCTGAGTCTGTTTTGCTCCATGCCAGTAAATAGTGAGTGATCTCTTGCTGTCCTTATCTCAACCCAGAAGCCTTTAATTATATTTCTTTCCCCTGCCTGTTTAAGTGAGGAGGGCAGTGATAGAGCAGCTTTGGTGGGCACCTGGGTCGACCCACAACACCTCCCTACCAGCAGCCTGCAGGGCTCCTGGGAAGTGCCCAGAACAAGAGGGCTATCCACTGGCATATCACACTCCTACCAGCTTCTAGCTGCTTCTGTGCAAAGAAAGTAGGGGGTTCACTGGGTGTTAACCAAGATCCCATGGTTTTTGTCCCTGGGAATGCTTCTGTCATTGGAAGGAGGCTGGCAAAAAGCTCCAGTAGTACTGTCTTGTTAGCAGGAGCAAAAGTCCATCCTACAGGAGCAACTTCACCCTACTTACAGAAATTGTAGCCCCTTAGATGTGCTCTTCCATATGCAAGAGCAGTAATACTTTTAGTTGCTTGTCCTGTCTTTTGCATTCCATAGAGGCATCACTCACTACCTTTCAGGATACGTTAATTTAAGTCACCAATAATGAGATTTTTTTTTTAATGGTTTTTGCAGTCACATGTAGCTCACATAAGGATTCTACAGTGGTTTTTTTTTTTTTTTTGGTCATAATTCTCACAGGAAAATGAAACCATTTGAAAACAGAATAATAGAATGATGGTGATTGAAGTTTGTTGCTGACCTGCTGTGGGTTGAGTAATTGCTCAGTAATTAAAGCTCCAAAGACCATTTTATACTTTTCAGTCCTTCACTAGCACTAGTACGGCATTGCTTCCTGCTCCAACACTGATGCAGAGGTGATAATTATTTGCAGGGCTGCTTTCTAGCTCTCCAGACAAGAAGTGCTGGTTAAAAAAAGTACATCTCAAACACCAGGCATGTCTTAGAAAGGCAGTAAAAGAATTATCAAAATAAATGTCAACATCTGGATTGATTCAGGATTATTTCTGGTTATACATGCCAGAGAATTGCTGGGTTCTAAAAACAATTGAATCTAAATTGGTTATCCTAGGGAAAGACAAGGAAAAAACCCAAACACTTTACACATATGTCCTTCTGTAGTCCTGGTCTTTACACTGCCAATACAAATAAGAATAATTAAAGCAGAGAGGACTTGTTGGCAGCCCCCAACATTTAGGATCAATATAACAATAAAGAGTGTATAATGCCACTTTGGGTGAATCATTCTACTTGATGTGGCCAAAAGCCACATCCTTCTGTAAGTAACTGTTAGTTACATAAGCCTAGGATACCCTGCCTCAATCTGTATCTAATATTTATATATTTAGCAGAGTTATGGGATAATACTAAAACCTACCTGGTTTTTACTCATTCTGTCAAGCTCTGACAGCTGTGTCAGCCTCAGGAGACCACGGAGACCATTTGGCATAAGGCGTGGAGCATTGCAGTGGATTATTTGGGGCTCAGCTGCAGATCTGGGGAGTCTTCCTGCTTTCAGGAATACACGATACAGCAGCTCCATGGGAGCTGGGGGTAGGACACCTTCAGGGTGACCAAGGCAACCACAAGCTCTATTTGTCTCTCTTTAGTTTTCAAACCACTGATAGAAAAAATTGATAATGTTTTTGAACCAAGTCAACAATACTGAGTGATGTGGAGCACTCCAAAAGGCAAAGGCCAAAATCAGTGAATATTTTATCAGGCTGCAGATTTTTGCTGCTCAAGTTAAGGGCATGCATTCACTCTCATCTCTTTCTTTCCCACTACCCACAAAGGGCAGTTACACCAAATTAGCAGGAGACACACTGATAGAGTAGAGCAGAGGAAAAGGAGTTAAAAAACAAAAGTCCTTTGTACCTCAATAAGATGGTCCCATCATGAACTTTAGAACTGGTAATCTCACTGAAATACTCTGGGCAGTCTCAAGGGGGTGACATGCAGACCACATTGAACTAAAGCAGAAATTGAGGGAGAGCCTTCAGATAAGAATGGCACAAATATTTTGAATTGTCACTTTACCCATCTTCTTAAACATATTTGTAGAGATGTCAGTGCATATTACCTTGCTCCTGCAGCCACCCTAGTGATGCTGCAGTCAGACAAGGTGTCACTTCTTCACTGGGTTGTCTCATGGAGGCCACATAAATTGATATTTTTTCCCCAGCTACTTGAAAACCACCATTCTTTTTAATACTGTGGTGCACTTTGTATTAATTTGACACAGTGTAAGTTACAGGTACTAGAATGCAAGGAAATTGCCTTGAAAAATTAAGAGATGTCTTTCAGCTGAAAACAAATTTGGGATTGGTCTTAATCTCTGAAAGTTACTACCAGTACTAAACTTGCAAAAAGTGCAGGCTAGCAGACAGCAGCAGAGCACAGCAGTAAATCTGCAAAGCCATTAGTCTTCTAGACAGCTATTATAAATACAGCAGAAACTTACGGATCTACATAATCTCAAATGTAAAAAGTCATACCTTTCATTCAGAGGAGTGCTTTACAACCATTAATTAAACCTCATGACACTTCAGGGAGTTAGTAAAATGCTAATGCCAGTTTGGCAGATGTATAAATTAGCCTATTTATCATTCAATATTTGAATGTACTTGATCACATCCAAGGGAAACTGAACTGGAACCTTTTTATCTATTGATTTTCCTATGATAGAGGATACCTCAAGAGGTTTGGAGAAGGAATGTTCTGTTTTAAAATGAAATTATTTGGAATAATAGAGCCTCTCTAATGTCCTACCTTTCCACAACAAAATTTAAAATAAATATTCTCCTTCTACTGTACCTAACTTCAGAAAAAACATATACAAGTTGAGGAAGGTATGAAATAAGTCACTATTTCTCTGTTTTATTTACCTACTCAACATTTTCAAGGGTCCTTTTTCTGCAGAGATAATTAAAGATAAGTGTGACTAAATTATCAACCTACTTTCAAGTCAACCCATTCCTAAAAGCAAGGAAGCAGCACCAGGGGCACAACACCCCATGACTTATGATTTCCAAGGAGGAGGGAAGGCAGGTGGAAGTAAGCAAATTCCTAATTTTCAGGTAATTTAGAAAACCTTAGGTCCATTTGCTCTGGATGACAAAATTTAGTTAATGCTATACATGAAATAAAATAGTTGGTGTTGTGAAGCCTCAGTAGCACACTTGGTGGAGGGTAATTTAAGATGTCTGGCCTCTGAAGTCAATAGACACTTGAAAGGACTGGTGGTATCTCTAGCATATGGCACTTTTCAGAAGTGTTATGGAAGGCCTGACCTTGTAAATTGGTGGGCAGGAAAGCAGCTGAAGCTGAATGGTCTTAAGGCTTTCAGCTCTCTGCCCACTTTCCATCTGTTTCAAAAATCAGGACCCAGCAGAAAGTACATTGCAGAATAATCACACAAACTTACATAGTGTCTCTCCATTGAGCTGTACCCTATATTGGTTGTAAAACCTTTGGAAAACATAGCAGATGCTGAACAGGTAACAGTTCAGGGACAATGTAATGACCCGGCAAAGCTGTAGAAGCCTGAATATGATTGCTACTAACATTACAGCTATACAATTTACTAAGCCAGTGGTAATCAGATCTCCTCCTGTGGGCAGAAAGATGAGTCCTGCACTGCAGAGAGATGCTTACCTCAGTTCTCTACATCTTTAGTCAGTCATGCTTTAGCTATGCAAACTCATCCAACTTCCTTTGAAGCATCGTGTCCTGACAGCTGCTAGGAACAGGATATCTGACCTGATAGGTATAGCAAATCCTAAATTCCTGGAAAGGGTCTCCTTTGAGTGTACTCTTTGGTATTTCCTTTCCTATGGAAATGGGCAGAACTGTCAGCCTCCTTGGAAACTGCAATTAATCCAAGGTGAGGAGCTCATTGCTGCAACAAAGATGCAGACAAAATTGGTTTTTTTTCTCTCAGCATGTCTACTATGCAAACATTCTGGTCAAGCCACATTCAGTAGGTTAGCTTTGAGCTTGAAGCCAGGTGCTGGAGCTGTGCTCCAAGGCTGTGCTCCTGTCTGTGATCCTACTAAAAAGTACTGTGCTAAATAAATATCTGATATATCTGGGACTTTTTCCCTGAAAGGATCACAAAGTGTTTTGGGTGCTATATATAGGAATCACTTCATCTACCACCAAAATGTGGTTATATATGAAGTGAAAGGGAGGGCAGAGAACAGAAACACCGCAGCTATGATGTGAACAGCTAATTTTAAAGGCAGATGAATTTCTTGAGCCTGAATCAGAGCCTTTGAATCTATTTAAGAGAAAACATGAGAAAAATCTCCGTTGATTCCCTGTTGTCAGATTCTTGGCTCCCCATTACTGCTGAAACACAGTGGACCTATGTTTCCGTGGCCCTATTTGAATTCAGGTTCTGATGCACATTTGCTCTTTAATCACAATATGATTATTTTAAATGTAATTGTGAATACCAGGAGGACCTGCCATGATGATACCAATACCAAACACTGGAGACAAGAAAGCAGCAAAGAAAGAAAGAAAGACTGTTAATAAATTACCTGACAACAGCCATCCCTGTAGTTCATCGGAACAGTGACTAATGCATTCACCCTCCCAGCAATCCTGCAAAATAGAGATCATCAGTTACACTGAGGAGGAACCAAAGGCTCAGGAAAACTCACACCCTCCATGCCCAGCAGCTGTTCTTCCTCTTAGATCACAGTATCAAAGTCCCATCAATGCCACTAGGCAGAGGCTGAGGATCATCCTGTCTCCCTGGGGACTGGACAGGCACTGCCAGGGTCATGGACCAGGACTGACAGTTTGGTGGGTTCTTCCAGCTGTTGCTGTGGAAATTAAGTGTATTCTGGGGTATTTTCTTAACCACTACTAGGCTGTGCCCATTCTTTCAATTAGTCTTTGTCACTGACCATGGAGCTGGAGCTTTCTTTTGGCTTTTCCCTAATGCCACACCATCCATCTCCCCCCGGGCCTCTAACCCTGCCCTTTGGCTCAGGGTAGCAGTTTACATTGGGAATGAGGCACCTCAAAAGCAGAGAGAGCAAAGTTAGGGCTGGAGAAGGAACCCAGTGCCTCACCAGAGCCTGACATTACCAGTTATCCAAATTGTATCATCCATCTTCTGCCTGTGACCAGGCTCCAGAGGGATTACACAGCTCACAACTCTGGTAGCCAGTTCTGGAACTCTTCACCTCGAGGTTACAGGTTCAGTCTCCCTTGGTTATGATTGTATGCACTCTTTGGTGCTTTCCCTGATTTATGTGTGTTCGTCACAAGGCAGTTACCGCTACCTCTCTCTCTCTCTCACCTGTTTCACCAGATTTTTTTTAATGGAACTCATTGTTTGGGTGGATCAATGAAAAAGGATATGAAAAAAATATCTGTACATGGTAAAAATGCACTAGAATTTTTAAAGCTTTTACTTTCAACAGAATTTTGAGGGACAGAAACATACAAAATATTCCTCTTCCTTTTTCCTAAGTAGACAGGAGTTGAACAAACCAAATCTAGCACTGTGATGCAAAGAAATGACCATGAGGTGAGCAAGATCCAGTCTCCTGGAGACAGCCAAAAAAAGATGTCAAGTCAGTGAATCTGTGAAAATAGTCTAAAACCCCCAGTCTCACCAGGAACAAAGAATTTGTAACCCTGGATCAATTAAGAGACTCCTCATGAGATAGGTATTTTTGCAAATACATGGAGTTAAGGAGCTGAGAAAGCTTATTTGGGATGTCTCCTGTGAGGTGAAATTCAGAGGCAGACTGATATCTATTTCTGGACAGTATGAAAGAAATGTGTGCTTCTCCTAGCAATGAGACACCTCTTCTGTAGATAAAGCTAAAAATTAGAAATTATGAATTTACCTGCATTGAAAAAAACCTCAAACAAACAAATAACAAAAAGCAACCAACCAAACAAACAACTCCCCAAAAATGAATCCCCTCCAAAACAACAAAAAACCCAAAACCCCCCACCCCCCAAAACCAATCAATGTGAAAATTGATTTTTTCTCTGAAGTGCACATTTAAATTTAACCAGTTATGACTGAAGCAAATACATAATTTAAGTATTCCTGGCTTGTCCATTCTGATTTAAAACATTTCTGACTCTCTTTCCTAACAAGCTACTGTAAGCATATGGGCAGCTCAGAAATGTTACATGTAGCTGACTTTAGTGAAGATATGAAGTTTTGGTATTTGAAAATTTTTTCCGAAGTTCAGATTTCAGGGTCATGCAAGCATGTGAAAAAAATCTCAACTTCCATTTAGAAAAAGGGAAAAAGCAAAATGTTTTTAGCCCCTGTGGTCGCAAAGAAAGATTTTGAAAACAGAGATCATAAAGTCGCATAAGGCAGAAGACAAGCAAAAAACCCTATTTCTATTATTTTAAAACTTTCACCTTTTTTAAGCCAATAACATAATTAGGGGGCAGGGTGGAGGTCTGCTCTATGATATTTGAATGCCTGGTTTGGAAATGCTGGAATTTATAGTATTATTTTCTACTTACTTTATATTTTTAGTATTGAGTACTAAAATTCCAAGTTTCAGTGGAGTAGAATGCTTTCTTCTCCTGAGGTGATAAATCCCTGAAAATAATGGAAATTCTGACAGAATGTAACTGCACTATCTCAAAAGAGTCACCCTGATTTTTAGTTTCTAATTAAAAGCATATTTCTTTCAAAATTGGCTCTTATATAACTTGTAAATTATTTTGGTGGCAGCTCAGAGGGAAATAAGGGGAATGTTGATCTTGGCACGAAAAAATGAATTTTCATCTGAACTTCGAATTCTTAAAACCTCTTAATCCAAACAATATATATTCTGGGTCAAAGACCTCTTTAAAAGAAGAAGAAAAAGCAAGTTTGTTAAAATAATGGGCAAGTTTAAACTTGCAAAGAAATTGTCAGGTATTCTGCTGCCTCCCTGTGGAAGCTGGGATGCTTTAACTAGAATTCCTTTTGAAACCAGAATCGAGTGCAACAGCATTTTTAGTTCAAACTAATTTCCAGGAGTATTTCTAATTATGTGCTGGGTTTAAAAGCACAAACTATGCACAAGAGCTAAACAGATGGATGCCCTTGAAGGACATGGGTGGGGGGAGGGCCATGAAGGAGCTGTGGGTGCTGCACAGGCCCAGAGGGCTGTACCTGTTGCTGGTCTAGTGGCCAAGGCTGTGCTTTGAGTGATCAAGGAACCACATCCTGCTACACATTCCCACTACTCCTATACTAAGCTGAAGAAGAAAAAACAAGTTATTTTTCTACTGTTTTAGCCCCAAACCTGCTCTCTAGTTAGTGCAGGTAGGGAAGCAGCAAAGTGCTGCCAGTGGGCTCAATTGCTCTGAAAATGGAGCTTCCACTTTGAGTCTCTCTCATCCCTGTGGAGCACAACAATGTGTGCTTCTCTTCTGTGCCACTTCAGAGGAAGTGTGGGGGTAAATAACTCTGATGCTTCACTGAAGGAGGAATACAATACAGGAGACAGTATTGTATTCTGTCTGGAAAAGGCGCTTGCACAGAGGGAGGCTCTGGAGAGAGCAGCACAGGGGGCTGGGCAGGGAAAAGACAGGGAAGCAGTGGCACTCCTTGGCCAGCACTAGAGGAGACATGAGCCAGTGCTGACTCAGCAGGCACTGCCTGCCAGAATAAGGTCATGTCAGGGTCAGCACTGCCCTGCCTGCCCTTCTCCAGCACTGAAAGGACTGATTAGATCTGTGTTGCTCCTCGTCTTATATTTCTACTTCCCAAATTTCTTCAGCAGCTGGCACTCACTGACTGCTATGTGATCCAGGTGCAGTGGAGCCTATCCTGGCATTTCTATTAAAGAAGAGATGGTGATCTGATTCTATCTTATCTGAGCCACCTGAGCAAGCTTAACCATCCTCTGGAGATACACTGCTCCTTACTTAAGAATTGAATTACATTCAGGGGGGATGGGTGGGAGAAACCTTCCTCTAGAGATTATAAAGGAAACTCAGGAGAGCTCCTTGATTTATGTGCTTGGAATTATACAGGATTAATAACAACTGCATGAGCACGGACTGGGCGTTCAGCCTACCAGCTCATTAAACATATCCAGGACAAGACACCACTGATTGTTTTAGCTTCTCTGGGGCACTTGTCCAAGAATCATGATAAGGTGAGTCCACAAGAATGCAGGTTAAGTGGGGATTTGTGTCATTTGCCCTCTACAAAATGGACAGTGTGCTCTCCAGGCTCAGGCCAGCACAAACTGAGATCATCGCCTCACACCCAAGCTCTACAAAAGATCTCAAAAACTGCAGAAAGCCACAGCACATGACCTGCCAACAGGTAATGAAATATCATTGAGATTAGGTTTTCCCAGCAATAATTCCCCCTAGACATTTTCTGTCACATATTTCCCATGTGGCTTTAAACATATCAGGGCATGCCTAGTCCATTGAGAAATAACACAGAGCAGGACATCACTGAGCTTAGAAGATGCTTATGGAGACATCTGAGCAATCTACTCTACTGCAGGAGTAGCTTAATCTTCAAATCACAATATTTTGTTTTATTAGTATTAAATGTTGCTGCAGGCTAAAAACTTATCAACTCCTAAAAATATAAAATTGCTTTTTTGGCACAAAGAGCCTCAATCTGTATGTAACTGTCATATTTCTGACCACGCTGATGAGCGAGCATTAATTCCTGTTTTTCTTCTCCCTTACCCTGCTTCCTTTTTCATTCCTGTGAGGGTGGTATATCCTCACAGGGAGCCACTTGTTCTGTCTAGAATGGCCTCATGTTTAAAGCTGACCTGGACAGTTCTGGAACACAAGGCTTTACCTAGAAACCACAGCCCCACTGAGTTCCTAATTCCAGAAAGGGTCAGGAGGACACTGGATCTCACCAGATTTACACCCTACCAATGTGAATTTTCTTATGCAGACCACATGTAAGTTGAGCAAGAAACAGCAGCACCAGCAATGGCTTCATTTTCCACTTCATATAACTATGGAAGATCTTGGCAGGATATTTGTTTCTGCCAAATTTCTCACTTTTTTTCCCTCCCCCTGTTGAAACTCTATGAGAAAACTTCAATTTTCAGATTTTTTACTAAAAAAGTAAAACAACTTTTAAAACCCCAACAGACACTTCAGGGGAATGGAAAATAATTTTTAACCCTAAGAAAAGCACTACTTTGATTGCTAGTACCACCTTTAAAAGAAAACACTTCTGTTATTTGCTGCCTTGCATTCCTGTCTTTCTCACAGGAAGAAATATTAAAAAAAAAAAGATTTTTGGAGGGATTTATTTCAGTTCTGTGATCTCTAAACCCCTTCTTCTCAAAGAAAAGGGCATAGAACTCAAAATAAGAGTGTGTGGGAAGAAATGTTCTGTAACCATCTTCTTCCACAGAATAAAAAGGACAATGTAAGTAAGGAGAAAGAAGCCTGCTTATTTACTTACTTCTCATCCATTCCCCATTAAAAAAAATAAAATAGATAGAACACCTTTGAAGTAAAACAAAGCAGGCAATTCACTTTTCCAAGGGAATATATAACTTATGGAGAAAAACTGGTTTGGTGCTTTCTGATGTTTACTCCTTTTTTCACCTGTGGGTAAGGAATAAGAATGAGAAAGTTCTACAAAAGCAGGAATAAAAGAATATGACTCTTCTGAATGAGTCAACAGTTCCTGTTACTTTTTTTTTCTTCCAAGGAACCTCCAACACTTTCTCAAAACCTTAAAAAAACCCCCATAAAGTATTTATCTTTTAATGCATCAGTTCTGAGGCCACATCAGTGATTAATGAAAGACCTGGAAGATGCCACCCAATGACAGATCAATAGATTAAATGAACAATTTGTGTTGTTATTTTCCACCTACCTACTTATCACTGCCTGGATACAGGTGTTTCTTCAGTCTCGGGTCAGACTGTGCTTAGCATTTTCACCTAAATATTAAAAACAAGGGGCATGAGAATCAAGAAGTTGGTAGAGTGTAGAAATGAAATAATACAAGTGAATGTGGTGTGGTCTTCAGCAGAAATACTTCAGTGCACGTTTAAGGTTTCCAGGGCTGAGGATCTGAGGAGTGTCATCATCCCCTTCACTCTCCCAGCTACGACATGGTTACCTGAAGAGTTGAAACAGACAAAGGATCCACATATTTCCTTTCTTTGGAAACAGGACAAGCTCCTACAGGACTTCTTTCCACAAGACCCTATTCCCATATATAACACTCTGTTAGACCCCAGCTGAACACAGAGCCCATAGTTTAGGCAAACACCCAACCACAAATCTGTGGGAAAATGACTGAAGCAACCAGATTTTCCAGTTAGCCTGAAAGAAAAAGGGAGAAACACGTTCAGGCTGTAGCCTGTGTATCATACAGTTCATTTATCCCCTTTCTTATCTTTAGGGAGGGAAAGGAAACAGCTCAGTTTCTTGCTTTGCCTACATGGGTGATTTACTCGGGGACCTTCTTGGTCCTACCAGTTTTTAGCTAAGTGGCACTTGAGCAATCGGGATGAACACAACTGTCCTGTGGAGGAAACTTCAGGAAAGCACAGGGCAGGGAGTACACAGCTTAGCAAGGTTCTCCCTGCAGGGCTGCCAAAGCCAGGAGGGGATGGACAGCAGAGCTGTGAGAAACATGACACTTCTGGTCATCTTCTGGTGGCTGACCATGGAATCAGTAAGGTTAGAAAAGACCTCCCAGGTCATTGAGTCCAACCAGCAACCTCGCAATGACAGTCCCACAAGCAGAGCATGTCCCTAATTAAATAAGGTGAATGTGCTACAAACAAACCATGGCAATCTACTTGTAGATAGGGCAAGGAACTTGCAGATAGGGAACTAATGGAAGAAACTGTCAGTTCTAGAAAATATTGCTAATTGACACAGAGTGCGGCTTAGCCAAGGCTGAGTAAAATTCCTCAACTTAGAGAAAAAGAACAAACACCTAATAGAAATAGAAAAAAAAAGCGGGGGGGGGGGGTGCAGTGCATATTAGAGGGGGGCACAGAGTAGGTGATTTGGAAAATCTGTACTTTCCACATACCTCAGCCAGTGGGGGAAGGACGAGGTTAATGTGTCTGGGAAATGAGGATAAAAAGGGGGCTGCATCCCCCAGCAATTTGAGAGACCCCATGACCTCTTCCTTTATTCAAATAACTCTTCTGTCTCCCTTTTGGACATAAACCTGCAGCGTTGTGAATTTTACCAGACACTAAGCACCACATCCACGAGTTTCTGGAACACTCCGACGGTTGGCAAATCAAACCCTTCCCTGGGCCGCCTGTCCCAACGCTTCGCTACCCTTTCGGTGAAGAATTTCCCAAAGCCAACACCCAGACGAGCGCTCCTTCGGCAGGCACCACTCGCGGCCTTTCCGTGAGGGGAAGGCCCGGGCCGGGTGAGGCCGAGCGGCCGCTCCCGCCGCCTGCCACGAGGGGGCGCCCCCGCCCCGCCCGGGCCGCCTCAGGCGCCGCCGCCGGATGGGGCCGGGGAAAAGCGGGGCGAAAACCGAGAAAAAAGGCGGAGTATAAAAGGAAACTGAAGGTCAGTACCCCTCACAGGAAATGCCTTCCCAATATCCTTCTCCAGACGAAATATTTTTAAGAGCCTGTTAAATTAAAAAAAAAAAAAAAGTAAATGTCTTAAATAACATGTGTTTTTTAACATATTCTTATTTTTGACTTTGATTCCAAGAATTAGGAAGAACGCATGAATGTGAGCAGTCGGCGAGTCACCGTTGTGGTGCAGGAGAACTTAATCTTTTACTTCAAAAACCGTGATGAATACCTGTTTCTGAGTTCTGATTGAAACAGCTTCTTGTTTAAGTTTTAATGAAAAAAAAAGATATTTTGTTGCCTCGGTCTAAAAAAAATAAAGGATATCTATGAGTACTACTGACTTGTTTTCAAATAATAGGAGTAATACTCAGAGAAATGTAATACAGCTGAAAAGTCAAGCCTGTGAAGCACATCCTTGTTTTTTTTCCTGGAGTGAAAAAGATTATTTCACTCATTAAGTATTGATTTAAATGAAATTGATTTGAGTTTAATGAACAAAACTAGGTGTTTTTTGGTTTTTTTTTTTTTTTTTTAAGTAGTTCTTAAACAACAAATTTCTGGCCAGCTCTGTAAGTTCCACTGTATCAGCAATAGCCTGGAAATTTCTCAATTTCAGGGACTGTTCCTTTATTTCTTAACACTTCCGGGAGTCTATTTCTCTCTACCTAGATAAGAATGCCTTAATTACGGTTATTTGGTAGAGAGTGGTGGAATACAGGTTTCTGTGCCCATACTTGCCCCCAGCAATGCTGTTTCTAATGACCTTAAGCCATGCTACAGAGAGTAATTACTAAATTCTACCTAAAATTGTTTGGATTATTTTTTGGTTTCTTTTCTGAAATAAAAAATTATTTTTCAGATAAGAAAAATATAATGTTGCCAGGGGAAAAAAAAATCATTCAATGCACTGATTTTTCAGCACAGTCCTAAAGAATTCTCCAAGATGTTACAACTATTGAGCTGAATGAGTTCCTTATCTTCTCCCATTCCTTTTAAATAAACATATACCTGAAAACAAAAGAGTATCTGCCTTAAGGAAATACTAAAGAGAAATTGCCTGGTTTTTAATGTGCCTTTGATTTTCAAATCTTTAGAATTTCTATATTCAAACAGTTCTCGGCTATCACAAAAGCTGAAGCCTGGCCATTTTTGAGGGGGAGGTAAAATCCTGATTCTAGCAAGGAAGATGCTGCACGTTGTGATGGATGGCAAGAAAGCAAGCCTGGCGCTCACACAGTGGGAATGGGGTCAGTGACGTCCTCCGCTGCCAGCAGGAAAGGAGCAAAACCAGGGGAGAGACAAAGGACACAGCCCAGTGTCCCCAGAGTGCCCACAGAGAGCCCTGGGCAAAGCCCACCTGTGGGTATCATAGGCAACTTTGAGCTGAAGGAGACGGCCCTTATCTGCCTTTTGCTCCTTGGCTACTGATTGCCAAACCACCCTCAAACTTTGCAGGTATTTATGCAAGACCCGCTGTTTTCAAGGGGGCTGGGGACCACTGTTCAGCAGAAATTAATACATTATTTAATTTGGAAAGCATATTAAATTCCGTTTTTAGTTCATTACACTTCACTCCCCAGTGAAAGCTGCTCTGTCATTACAAGTAAGATTGCTTTGATATTTACCTGAGCTCAAAAAAATGCCATTTCTCAATCTTACTGAAGACGACAAGTAATAATTAGGAGGGAGAACACTGTCTGAGGAATAAAGGATAATAACAAAGGCAGGATTGCATCTGTTGTTAAAATACTGCAATAAAATAAGACTAGGCATGTACCATCCCATTTTCTCTTACAAAGGGTATGGATTGAAGGCTGATTAATACCTTGTATGGCATTACCACCAGTTTTTAAAATTAATGTTCTTGCTAGGTCAGATTTGGGAGGTGAAAGGAATATATTTATTTTTAAATTTCTGTCACAACAAAGTTAAAATAGCACAGCTATGTATGTGTGCACTTTGTAGTGACTCATGTATCACACTCTTCCAATAAGGATGAACATCCATTAGGGATCAGGGGAGGCAGCAGGGCAGAAAGCAAGCACTGACATGATGTTCCAGGTATGGGGTGATCACAGGGTTCCTCCTCTGTGGCTTTATTCACCCCTCATCATTTGCCACAGCAGTTTTATCATAAACTCCTCAAATGCAGAGACCCTTCCTCGCCACGAGCACAGAGTGCCTAGAGGTGGAGTTTTGATACCAGCCTAGGCTTCCATGCCCTACTCTAATGCAAATAATGAATGAAAAGCTTATTGTGCCTTCATGCTGAAGACAGCACCTCAAATGCAATAATGATAAATGAAAAACTATCTCTCATTTTATCCAGGTCTTTTTTGTTCTGCCAAAGCCACAAACAAAGCAGGAAAGAAGAAGGTAAAAATAGCACATTTAGTCTTGCACTCCTAGTAGGGGTTTGATCACAGCCACACACATTGGATTATATATACTTCATTTTCCAGCTAATAACACAAACTATTCATTCCTTTCCAACAGACTACACATTTCAAAAATATTTCATGTATGTTTAATATGCTGATTATTTCCTCCATCGTTTTACTGAAGGCAAATTAAACAGACCTAATGATTCCTTCCAGTTGTATATTCCCTTTCATCCAAAGGTCCTAAGGCACACTAGAGTTGTTAATTTGCCATGAAAAACACCCTGCCATAGAGCTGTGTAAATTATTTTGGTAGCTGAATCTAATATACATTTGGCTTCAGAATGACCCACAGTTATACTTCTAACTTTAAGGAAAGGGAAAACATTCCTTTTCAAGTGAAAGGAAACATTTTGTTTGACTTGAAGTGTTTTGTTTCTGAAGAATGAAGATTTGGAAAGAAGTGGCCAGATTCATAAGGAAAGTTATTAAAATGAAGTTGAGGTTATTATTTGGCCTTGTGTGGTTTAATGGTTAGGACAGTTTTGGAGAAAAAGAAAAAATATGAAAGGGGATTTAAAGGTAGATGTATTCCAAAATATCTTCTCTCTACTTAGGGCTTTTCCTGGAAAACAGAGAATCCATTAACCTCTCCAGAACCAAGCATCAAAAGTATAAACTCAGGTTTACCTCACAGGGACTTTAGGTACAAGAAAAAGTTTAAGGGCACATCTGAGCATCGCTTAGAAATCCTTTGTGTAGCAACTCAAATCTCCAATTTAAATATATTTTTCCTTCTCCCAGTAATTTGTTTATTCTCCTTTTTCATCCTCCCTCTAGAATTGTTTTTTTCAGGGAAAAAACAGCTTATTTATTCTATTCTTTATTCAGTTCCTTTTTTGTCAAAGTAAATCAAGGCATAAGATTTCATGACTCAAAACAAGTCACTAAACAGTGAGTTCTAATGTTAACATCAATGAAAATTGCATCCAGAATCACTTATTGGTGGAACTGAGTCTAGACCAGAGAATCTTCCTCTGTGGTGACTTTGCTACAGCACAGATGCCTCAGCAGCTGCAGAATTAACAGGTCTAGGGGTTTTTTATACTTTCTTTTTGGATAGTGATGAACACAATTCACTTTGTAGATGTTCTTTTATGTGGTTTAACAGTGTGGGAAGTAATGAAGCAAAATTAGGAGAGTAATTAGGAAAAAATTTAACAAATAAATTCAGGAAGCTGGATATCATTGCCTAATATACATGCAGAATGTAGTAGGAATTTTGTAGACAAAGCACCCAACTTTGTAAAATCTTCTGACTAAGCATCCCCTTAGTATATTTAATTTCAGCATGTTTGCAGCATGTTTAATGACATTTTCCTCTCAGATGCTATTGCTTTGTGATTTGGGTCTCTTGAACATTAATTTATCTTCTATTCTGTTGCACCAGATCCATAATTAGGGTCCTTCTATTAATCTGGGCATGGTACAAGTGCTGAGAAAGAATTAGAGCCTGCTCCACTGAGCTTACAGGGACACTGCAAATCTATCTTGTTTTCTTCTTTTACCCTGAATTTTAAGTACCTCACTTGTTATTGCTCAGATTTAGACACACCTAGCTCTAATTCATTATATTCACAGTAAAATCCAAAAACATGAAGGTTACAGTGTGGGGACAGACCTCATTTTGCAGTGTCCCATTACAAGTCATGCATTCTTAGTGGAAGTACACTTCAGCTATAACCCTAACACCATCACTTATCAAAAATATATTTTTATGCCACTGTAATTTCATCCACTTTAGAGGAATAACTCAAATCTTTCCTGGTCCACAGCACTGAGCTCTTGCCTATTAAAGGATTTGCATCACTGAAACTAAGTGGAGATTCTTCCAAATTCCAGACCTATTTCAACAGCTACAAGTGTGCTTCTCAGCCCATTTTGCTTTGTGGTTTGAATAATATCCAAATTTTAGGTCTCAAGTGAGAGTTTTGGTAGTTGATTGGGAATTTATTTGTTTTTGTTTAGTCTCACTTTTACAAAGTTCCCAACATTATTGCCAAATGGATTCACATTACATCGCATGCACATGTGAACCCTGGAGGACCTTAACAGAGTGCCCAAATTCTGAGTTTAGAAATGTTATTATGGTATCCCTATTTGTGAATTGGCCTGTCCCTGTACCAATAAATGTATTGAGTGCTTGCCACTGTCCAAAATGCAGATACAGATACGACCTCTGCAACCAGAGCTCCTTGTTCTTTCAAGAAGCGCAATAAAACTGAGAGAAGTATCCAACTTCCCCATTGATACAGAACTGCTTTTTCAACTGTCTTGTGCTTAGTTAATATATCCTCAAACCCACAAACTTGTAGAGGTCCTTGAAAGCAGTTTACATACATTATTTTATCTGTTCACAGGATACACACACGGTATATTTGCAGGCCTATTTTGGCAGGTAATGATCTGAGCCACAGAAAACAGGAGAAGGAAATCTCATACCACCTGTAACCCATGGAAATTTAAGGGAGTGCTGGTATAAGAAAGCATTACACCCAATGAAAACAGTAGAAAGTGCGGCAACATGATCAAGTATGTCAGTGAGGGGACATAAACAGGGTGTATAACAATAAAACAGATAAAAATCGTGTCCACAAATATTAAAAGCTTCTTTCTAGGGTTTTCACTTGTGCAATCATGTTCTCAGTGTGCACATGCACATCTCTCTCTCCCAGAGTACCTCCACAAGCCATTAACAGCTTTTAACAAATGTGTAAGGCAGCAAGGTTCCAGATCAACCAAAATTTTCAAGCATTAGTGAATTAAGTGACCAGAAACATTACAACTGTCTCTGCTTAGGAAAAGAGTGTTATTTAGATTAGGATATTTTTAGATGTCAAGTATCCATGTGTGCAAGAGTGACCACGCAAACATCTCAACCACGACAAAGTTTTCAGTCAGAGATTGCTCTTCCTTGGGACACCACAGTGAACAATAAGATGTACATCTCCATAAAGCACCAGCCTAGTTTTGATATTTAAGGGCTGGGCTTTTTATTTTGGACATTTAATATTGTTAATGGCAAGATTCAGAAGAATGAGATTACTGCAGTGCAGCTGCTAAGTGAGGCCGCCAGGCACAACATCAAGCACAATGTTCCAGGCACATGGGCTTGGTTTAAGAGAGCAGGGAAGGAGGATGGTCCATACCAGTTTGTAGAAGCAGAGTGTTTGCTGGGTTCAAGCTGACAGAAATGTCACCAGACAGGCACTAAGTGCTGAAAGGCAACTGATGACGTTCTGCACAGTGTGAAAACTGATACAACAATTTAAAGTGGAGAGGGAAAGAGAGACTGAGCTTTGGGATTGACATCCAAGGACTGTGGCTTCTAGTGGCTTAGCTTGAATAAGCAAGGTTGCTGTTATAAAGCCAAAGGAGAACAGATTGTAGTATCTATGACATAAGACACAGTATGGCAAGGACCCCTATTTTAGCAAGAGAAGAAGCCAGTCATGTTTTGAAGAAATATTTGGCAGAGTGGGGAAGAAAAGGAGAGAGGTGTCAGACCATGCCTCTCACGTTGTGAACCCCTTAGACTTGTTTGGCTTCAGCTTGCTTGTTATCCTCTCTCTGCATATGATACCACCTTCCACATGATTAGCAAAAGCAGCTATGTCACCTCTGCTTGAAGGGGGGGAAAGTCAAACATATGGCATCCCTCTCAGAAACAGGACGGCATTTAAGGATTAATTAATCATCTAGAAATATTACCAAACCTACCTGTGCTAAGTGGTAAAAGGGTTGTTAGATATTTAATTATATGGGATGACTACTCTGCAGAAATGTACATGTTGAGGTTTGACCAACAGCCATTGAAAGTGGAGGAAATACAAAGCTGCTTAGAAAACAAAAAGTAAGGGTTGAAAAAGATGAGACTGGAGCAATGATCTGCCTTGAGAAGGGAAATCTGTGCAGGGAAAAATGAAAAGGGGAAAAGTTAAAAATGTAAAGAGCATATATTTAAATTAGATTTTCAGGGTGAAGTTTCAAATAAACAGCCACTGATCTCAAACAGATTGCAGGAAAATATCAGGAAACATAGGTACAGGAATACTCACACTCACAATTTCAGCTCTGTGTGTGTACAGGAAAGAGGCATATAGGAGAAGTAACAGGGAAAATACAAAAGGTGTTTGGCAGCTGCCAAGTGGGAAAGGGGACATGAAAAGAACAGCCATAGAAGCTCAGTACTATGGAGATCACTTGCAGGAAGAGCACCTCAGTCAGAAGCAATTCTTAAAGAGGTGGTGTCTCTTGAATATTGCTGCAAAATATGGAATCAGCACAAAGTAGTCCAATTTCCAGCTGGATTTGAGTATGTACAGCAGCAGAGAGGGATGTTGTACTGCACAGGTTTTACCAGTGACAAAAAGGCAGCTCAGTCAGAAGGACCAGACTGGACAACTGAGACCCTTGGGGTCACACAGCAGGTATAAAGTGGCCAGGATTAAAGATAAGCAAAATGCAAAGGGTTGAGTATCATTTGCACTATCAAAATCTGCAGGGAAGGGGTAACAAAATTAACACTAAGGCAGAAAAAGAGAAAAAATTCTTCCTGTACATCATAAAGAGCAACAAAATATTAAGTAAAAAAAGATGAAGCTGATGAGATTAAAGCAATGCATGAAGCAGAAAGGGGACCAAAACTTGAGGATCAGCAAGAAAAGGTATCTTAGGGTCTTATTCTGAGAGATAATTTGTGTAGGGAAGATGGATGAGTATCTGGTCTGAAAGCAGTTTAAGTAAAGTGACAAGAGCCAAATAAATGTGTCTATGTATCTTCAACCCCACAACCAGGTTACCCCACCACCCCCCCATATATTTCTTCTTTGTTAAAGCCATTCTTTTAAGAAACAGTATTCTCACACCTGCCTGGGTGTTGAATGTGTGGTATTTTCTATCAGAAGAAATAGTTTTCAAGAGTGCAAATGTGAGTTAGCATTCTCCCTTGTAATACTTTATAAATAAGGTTAGCTTGCCCTCCTACACACAGTACATTTAACATGTTGAAGACAAATTGACTCAATAAAATCTCCTGTCTCAGAAAATAGTGAGAACAACATGTTGATGACATTGAAACAGTAAAAGATTGTATTCTAAATGTTCTGACATCTTTGACACATTATTTCTGAGGTTCTAATGTCAGGGGCATGAGATTCCTATTTTCCAACCTTCATGGTATTATCTTTCGTGGTTTTTTGTGGCACCATGAATAAAAAAATTCCTACTGTGGAATTTTCCTTTGTGCTTGTCCCTATTCCTTAACTTCAGTGTGAAAGGATCCACATCTCTCTGTGCCAACATTTTTTTCCTCCCTACTGTCCATTTGCAAACAACAAGATGACAAACAAGATCCATGCAGTGAATAAAAGAAACTAGTTCCTAAACAATGAAAATTAATTTAACAAGTTATACATGTGTGTTATAACACCTGCTACCTGCTGACTCACGACTTCGGCCATTGCAGGTTGCTCCAGCTGGAGGAGGAACTGGTTGGTCAGCTATTTCTCTGATGCTATTTCTCTGTTGGCCTGAGCAGAAGGGAATTCAAAGAAGACTCTTTGTATCTTTGATTCTGGACAAATAACTTTGTTTGGATTAAAATCATCATCACTTCTACTGCAGTGTTTCTTGGAGAAGCTTTACAGCTCCTTAAGGCTTACTAGAATTATAAGGGAGGCTCTAGGATCCAATTCAAGACAATTCACAGCCCTGTCTGTTAACTTCACTTACTCATCACAGCAGCTTAGGACAGAAGGTTGATATCTATATGTCACCTTCCAAGGGAAATGAAAGTCAAGGAGTCTTTCTAGAGGAGTCAATACAAATTACATAATTTTAAGCAGCTCTCTATAGTACAGATCTATAGTATTTATCTATCAGATAGTGTCCTGTGTATTAGGGGTTTTCATGTGCTACTCCAAATTGTAGCTCAGCACACCTGTCTTTGGAGTTTTTCAGTCCCTGCCCAGGTCTCTTTCAGGCTGCCTGCAGGGACACATTACTAAAGGCTCCTGAGTAGTGTCAGGTGTATGAGCAGAAATTTCTGGCTGTGGCACCCCACACATTGTGTCCTAATGAGGGGCAGGGGGAGCAGGGGCAGCAGCTTCTTACTGAAAGAGCCTTTGCAATTTTGAGATTGACAAGTACTCCCTCAAATTTTAGGATGAAAAAGGGAAAGGAACAATCTTAACCTTGGAAATGGTCTCAGTTGGACATGACAATTTATATCCAGGGCTGAACCCCAAATTATCTCCAGTGACACTACTTGCATTCACATCAGATCCATTCAGGGCCCTATCCAAGGTTTAGCCAGTTTAAGTTTTCCAATCAAATTTGGCTCAAAAGCAAGATTTGCAGTTCAATGGAAATTTGAGGGGGCTTTTCAGACTTGATTCCAGTCCAAATCAAATCTAAGTGAGATATTTTCAGGAATTCTTCTGAACTGGAAGTTCCCCAAACCATTCAGCTGCTCAGTGATTATCACAGATAAAATGAGCATTGACTTCACAAAGCAGTGATAGGGACTCAAACTCCCAGTTCCAAGTAGTTCCATCTGTGATGTGTTCTGTGGGGAGGACATGATAATCTCCAAAGTTTGCCAGAAACTTAGGAACTATCTTAGATCCAGTAAAATCAAACAGGGCCTAAGATGCTTTTAACAAATCCTCTTTATCTGAGGAATGACACTGTTGCTACCGAAAAAGAGTCATCTCTGGCACACCCTGCAGTCCTGATCTCCACAGCTGAGAAACTCCAAGCTTCCTTTGAATGAAGGGCTCATGTGCTCTGGGTCTTGTCTCAGCACAGCACCCACACCCAAGAGTAGGGGAGTATTTCTGGCTTACACACTCAGAACATCAGCAGTGGATAGTCCCATTTATCACAGGCTGTATTTAAACATATCCAGCAAGCATAGGACATTTTGGTTTTCTTCCCTTTGGAATTACAGGATTCTGAATGACCTAAAAAATTGCCACTGCACAAAAAATTCAAGGTAGAAGATTTTCCAAAGTCTTCAGCCCCCAATCAAGAGTGAGGAGCACTAGCCCACACTCCTAGAGCTTCAAAAGGAGCACAAAATACTAATTTCTGCCTCCTCTTGATAAGAAAGTCAGCTGAACTGCCAGCATCCACTCTGAATTCCTCCACTATCTTATCAGCAGATGTTGCACTGAGATGGCAGGTATTTGATACTTTTCCTAGAGTCTCAAAATCTACTCAAACACTTTCAATTCAAAACTTCTTCCCTGACCTGTGTATGACCCCCCCCCCCCCCCAAAATTTCATCTCTAATTAATCCTCTTTGTTACACTCTGCACTACTTTGTATCTGTGAGGAAGGAACCTGGGCAGGGCTATTTCCTAAAGGAAGGTGAGCCAAGGGAAATGCTGGGGCCACCAAGGCAGGTGCCTCACTGGCCAAGCCCCATTCCACAGAACTTCAGAATACCTGTGGGCACAAATCCAGAGCTGCTGGCCAGGTCCAGTGAAGAATCCGGGTCCTAAGGCAAGACTGTGATGATGAGGCAGGTTCAGGTCAAGCTAGGAAGCCAGAGCACAGCTTCAAATCTGGCTGCATAGCAGGGCTCTAACCCATAACTTTTCCAGCAAAGATTAAAAAGACAAGCAAGTGCTGAGGCTGAGCTTAAATAGAGCTCCTGGTCTTTCAAGGATTGTGGGTAGAGGGCTCAGGTGGGGCTAATCAGGGACATTAAGACTTATTAGTGCAAACAGGGCCCTGACAATGCCTTCCCAAGTGATCGCTATGTAATTTTGGGAACTACTGTAAAATTCCAAAGCAAATAATAATTACTAGCCCTTATTAAAAATATCAGGAAGAGCTGCTTAGCAAAATCCTGCTCAAGAGAGGCTTTTCCTGTGTCTCAATGGTTCCTAGCAACTTCTGCATCCATTTGTAACAAGTACAAAGGAGATCATACTGCTTTACAACACCGCAAAAATTCCAGCAGTTTTCAAAATATGACATTGCACTACATCATTCTTTTACAGTAGATCTAGAGCTAGCTAATAAATCTTATAGTCTACTGCTTTCCTCTCATCTTTTATACAGAACTTGATGGTAAACTCTGAGCTGTTCCACTGTGAATGCAGTTTTCACTTAGGTGAAAAAACCTCAGAAGTTTTCACTCACACTGGGACAGATTGTATTCCAGGATGGCTGTTGCAAATGGCACAGTATTCTGGTTGCAGATTCCCTCTGTGGGAATCACTCAGTTTCTTGGGAATCCCTGGAGCAACTCTTCCACTGGATTAGCACTTCTGAGAAATACAGGCGAGGAGGAAAAAATCACCTCTCCCCAAACGTGCTCAGTACCCTGAACAATCAATTCTTTGCTCCTTTTTTGTTCAGGCTGGCATTTGCAATCAATCCTACAATGAAGTTATTTGGACAAGACATCAACATTAGTCAATGTTAAAGCATCCGTCCATGCTTTTGGGTTACTACAAAACCATAGCTCCCCTTATTCCAGTCTGTGGTGGAAGTAAGTTGCCCCTCTGGTTCTGAATCTGTAGAACCACTGCTGGTCCATTCCCACCAGATACCTCTTTCCTACAAGTAGCTGTGAACATATTTTACAGTTTTTACCTCTTGCAGAACAGAAGGCAATTTTTCCTGTAAGAGTTCACCATTGACTCTTAATAGGCTATCATCCTCTTCAGTAATTTTAATTCCTGTATCAGTACCCAGTCCATAAACAGTAGCATCTGTGTCTAATTGAAAATGAGGTTTGCAGCCCCGGTCAGTTAACACAGAAAAAGTCAAAAGAACCATTTAATCTCTGAATAGTTAAACATGCAATGACCATTGAAATAACATTGTTTATGCAAATGTTATGTGATATTGCAAGAAAACAGGAAAAACTTTTTCTGGTAGGATTAAAAATCCCTCAAAACTGCACATCTGGAAGTCTCTGGGGAGCTCTCTGGTGTCCATAGATCCTAAGAGTAGAATTTCCCTCCCTGCTGTTATATGTGCCAGTCCTAAATTAATTCTTTTTAACACAATCCTCATTGCTTTGGGTGCAGTTTCAGGCCAGCAGCTTTGGGTTGATCCCAACCTATTTGTAAATGTATCTTATTTTGTTCAAAGATACCAACATATGCCCAGGGTGTTATTTAGGTGCAGTGAGTAAGCCAAGAGTAGTCCTGGACCAAAGCCTCTGTTAGCAATGCCTCAAATGTAGCTGCCCACTATGACAATCAAAGGCCACCACATTGAATGCTGCAAACCTTGCTTGCAGTAAAAGCATTTACTCTCATTTTTAGGGCCAATTTCTATTGCCAATCTTCACTTAGTATTCAGTCTGAAAATCAGATTAAATTTTTACGGAGTCTTGGGAATCATCTATTCATGGAAACTCAGAGCAAGCCTTTTAAAGTGTTCAGGGTAGCTTCTACAGGAACCAAATCTGCCATGTTTTTTTTTTCTAACAAGAATTATGTTTGACACACAAGAACAGCTGAAGGCTCAGTTATGCCCTTCTGATTTGTTTTTTCCATGTCCTTTGTGGCCTCTTCTTTCTTTGTTGGATGGCAAAAACCGATGAGGTGGGTGTTTGATGTGCTGTTTCTCCCTCTGAGGGCCTGGAGCTGGCTTGGAACACTGCAGCCTTGATCTTTGCTGAATCAAGTAGAAAATCATGACACTCAACCAGAAGGTCTTTTGGGCCATTTTGCAACTGGCTGTTTAAAGCAACAGTATTGTATCAGAACAAATCTAACAGAAATCTCCAACTCCATCTCTTTAGTGTTTCCACTATACAACTATGCTCATTCTCCACATTTTTATGTTTTACATGCCTCCCTTTTTTTCCTTTCTGCTTTTCACTCCACTTTAGCCACATTAGCAGGCATATAAAAAAATCACCCCAGCTCTACACCTACAAAAAATCCTGCTTTAAACTTTGTCTAAAGATGATTTCAGCCAAAGTTTTCTTCCTCTGGAAAATTATCATCATATTAAGCTGCTTTTGGTATTGTAGGACAATTTGTTCAGAGTTGTAGATTACTTACTCCACAGAACTTACATATTTACTTACAGTATGTACTGAACAGTTCCTCAGAGAATTTGGCACAGGCTGGATTTATAAGGTACCACCTGTCAGCTAACAGTCACCATTATTCACCCAAATTGCACAAGCAGACAGACTTAGTCTGTTTAGCCAGGCTGGCCTAAGGGTTTGGTCAAATACAGGCTGAGGAGGGTCCTGGCTTTTCCATTTTGAATATGGTGCCCCTTGTTTCTGGCTAGTTGTGTAACAGCCTTTATTTTCTTCTGTCAACATTTAGTCAAACTATTCCTTTGCATTACTGTAAATTTGCTTTGTCTTGTAAGCCAACTGTGTTACTTTTAAGGATGTCTTGAAGGATGAGACAGGCTCTCTTGCCAGCCTCAGAGCTGTGCTAACAGAGCTCATGGCAGGCAGTTCTCAGCCTCCTTAGGAGTGCTTGCTTCCCATCCTAGAACACTGCTGCAAGGAATGAGAGGTTTATGGGGAAATTCCATTGCTTTTCTATGAGCCAGTAACTTCTTCACTGGCCTCGATCCAGAGAAACATATATATATTCATCTCCTGATAGTTTATCTGCTTCAGTGGTGTATGTGCATTCCACAAATTTCCACAGTGACCTGCAAGTGAGGTAAGGACTCCGGTTTTTGCCTCCTCCTGACTCCTGGCTATTCTCTAGCCACTACAGACATTCAGCCTAAGACTCAAAGCTTCCTGAAAGCTCAGGGGAATGCCATATCCTTCTGGTGGCCAAGGCGTGCAGTGCTGTCCAGACTGTATATTCTGACCCCCAACCTTTTTGTTCCTTATCCAGCCATCTCCTACGTGGGAGACAGCAGATCACTTGTGGGAGAAGCTAATCATTCCCTTTATGCTTAACCTCGAGGTGCAACAGAAGAGGAAACACTGGAGGCCTTTCCCCAGGCTGTAAGAGAGTGGCTCCTGGATGCTGGACTCGTCTCGCCGCAGGTCAAACACTGCAATCACTGGAGTGCCAGGAAAGGAAAGGAAGACTCTGGTCATGTTTCTCTCTAAATGACAGATCCACACTTCCCTTACCTCTGAATTTCCTTGTCATGATGCGTTTATTTGACTGAATTGTGTGCTTCTCTGATTTAATTGTTATGTTATTAGGGTGAGTAAAATAAAACTGCAGCTTTTCTTCTGCTGTATTAGTGCAGTTTAATTACATTTGGGAAAGGCAAAAAGGAGAGTGGGAGCTTGCCAACATTAATGCTGTCTGTCATTCACAGCCCATTGATGACAAGGAGTTGAAAGCTTGGCAGTTACTCTGGTAATCAGCAACCTGGCTGATGACGAATGGAAAAGATTATGTGAAATTTCCTGAAAGGGGGGGGAAAAAAGAGTTCTCCAAAGAAATAAAATACAAAATGAGAAGAACAAAGGGCAAAAAACCCCAACCCCCAACTTCTAAATCCAACACTGAATCCTTTTTATAATGTTTACATGAAAGACCCTACATGAAGCAGATGTAATAAATGAAAATTTTCCAAAAATAAACTGTGTTTAATGCCTACAAAAGGAATATGTTCCTGAAATAGGAGCACAAATATGTCCATTTGATTGTTGAAATGGACTTTTTCCCCTCAGCTGAAGAATACCTATCACTGATAGAAACCAACCAGCCAAATAAAAAACCTTTTATTGCTATAAATGGCCTCCCAGTAATATTTTTTCATTTACAACACCGAAAAGCAGCTCATCTTTTAGTGCTGTTCCAAATATATATTTCTACAGTTTTCAAAATGCAAATACTTTGTTTTCCTTTTTTTTTTTCTCTCTACTTCATTTTCTATTTTTAATACAGGAGGATGTAGATATTTCATCTTACTATTAGGAACATAAACAACTGCTATTCAGGTTTTAGAGTAATTTGCTATATCTCAGCCTCTGACATAGTAGTAAAGTTCAAGAAAAACTCATGTTAAATGAGACTTGGAATTACATCAGTGTTTAAGGAGAAATTCTACAGGATAAATTCTACATTCCACATGGTTTTGTTGTGACCTGTAATGCACATTATTTGTGACATTTCTCATTTGTCTTAATTAAAAGCTGAATATTATTCCAAAGCCTTTTTTATTGGCATCTTTGGGAAGAAACAATGATGGCTTGTTTGAGGTTTTGTCACATCACTTTTCAGTAGCTGCTGGATATACCTACTCAGTTTCACAAGTCACAGAATTGCACTTTGGTATTCAAGACTTCAGCTTTTCATTTTGCTCACAATGGGGAAATGAAAAGGTCCTCTGGTATCTATAGTATTATTAGACCATATTTTTAAGAACAAGAAAAACCCATACAATTGGACAATGTGCAATTGTTTGCTGGATGTGCAAGCAATTGAGAGACTTTTGTTCCTTCTGTTTTGCCAAACACAGCATAGGACAAGAAAGAAACAAATGGCATTTAATCACGACATTAAGCAACTCGGGCAATTTAAAGTTTACCAGCAGGCAATGTTGACTGTGCAGGACTGTGAATAGTCTCACACTGCTGAACAGATACATCACTATGTGGCTCCAGGCTTTTTCCCCGCAGGCAGAGTACCACAGCTCCGTATTTTATGAGGATTTGCAGGGAACACCTAACTCCAGCTGAAAGGAGATCACTAAGGTTTACTGCAATACAACAGAAGGCTAATTTGATTGGTAAGTTTAGTGTTAAGAATTAGCTGTTTATTTATTAGCTTAAAAATATCACACAGGTTAGAGACCTCCTCCCCACTAAAGAAATGACAATGCGATATTAGTCATTCATCAGACCCACTTCCAAATTTCTGTGGAAAAGATGTAAAATTTAGCAAAAAAACCCTTTAAACTTTTATTTTTGTGTGCGTGTTAGCAGTGTGAAGCTCCACTGCCTGAGGAACAGATCTTTCCATCCTGGACAACACATCATTCTCTCTGTGTGATAACCATGCCCAGGCACAACCTGATGTTCCTCTGTATTTGTCCGGGTTTCATGGACATGCAGCCATGCCTCAGAGTTCAGGTGCAACACATACCCTCCTGTCCTGGCAAAGACCACCCAGACTGTGTGGATCAGCTGCTCCTTGCACACGTGCATTCCATCTGATGTCTCAGGAAAGCACCTGGGAGGTGCAGGAGGCTGGAATGCACAGGCACAGACGGGCTCTGCAGGGCATGTGCAGGAAGTCTGACATGTCCCAGAAGTGATGGGGAACAGAGAAACTGCGAGGGGATGGATGGCACATTTCAGAGCTGGAGGCTGTCACTCAGCAGTGATCTACTGCTCCTCTTCTGCTGCGACACTGTGCTGACAGAAGTCTGCACTAACTCTCATCTGGAAAAACTGCTCAAGAAACATTAAAAAAATCCTAAATTGGGCTGGATTTGTTCATTTAATGGGTGCTTTTGAAGCACAAGTTTAATTTAAACTACACATAAATAGTTGCCAACCACCAAGAAGCCAAATCAAGTACAAAAATTCAGCTGAAATGATGCATTGTTATACAGGTTTATGTTTTTTATCTATTTCTGCCTTCCCCAGTGATAGTCTGAATGTCATTTGCCCAACTGCCTTTCACCTTAGATAAGAGGATAATTTCCTCCCCTATCAGTTGAAATTAATTTTTGTCTGTTGCTACCTAAGTGCTCACATAGACCATTTTCCATCTTCAAAAATATTAATTCAAAAATGATATATATAAGCCCTTCCACCTTGAAGCAACAATCTGTACTACCAAAGCTAACTATTTAGGGGTCCCTTGCTTCATTATCCCAGAATTTTATCAAAATGCCTACAAATAGGGATTGTCCTTGCTGGACAACATAATTCCATATATTTTCCCTAAAAATTTTTTATTTAAAACAAAAAAAATCACATAACATTGTCTGCAACTCTTCAATTGACATAAAGAGATGTTTGCTGTTCCTGAGCTTTAGAGGGTGACACCACCAGCCTGACTGAGTGCCTTGGCTAAGCAGATGGAACAGGATGTAACTGATGCAGGAAAGCAATTTTTGGGATCTGCAGTTTCTTTTTCAGGCAGGGTGAATATCTTCTTTTGTTTCAATTCATTTGACTAGTTCAGTTAAGGACTATTAAAGCTGAAAAATCAACATTAGAGAAGAAAAAGTAAGATTGCCTATTTTCCTCTGTCAATCTACAGCTAAACCCAAGTGTGAGAGGATAAGATCTCCTTTCTCTAAGATTGTCAAAGCCATGGCTACCAGAAGCCTCCAATTTAATTCCCCTTCTAGGGACCATTATTTCAGTTATTTCATAAAATATTTTAAAATGCAAAGATACTTTTGAAATGCATCAAGCCTTTTAAGATAGTTTTAATGAACAATTTTAAGTGACCTCAAATAAATTTTAGTTGAATGTCAGTTTTCATACAAAGACAACTTGATGCAAATCATAAATAACTAAAAATGTCAAGTACTATTCACCATTTTGTAACAATAGAGGATAATAAATAATTTTTAAAATAAAATATTTTAAACCTAAACCAGATGTATTTAATGTGTATAGATATGATGTTAACTCTATAGATACATTAACTCTCAGTAGAAAGAGAAAAATGGCCAGATCTGCTAATACTGACCAGCTGATTTCTGTTTACACATCCACCAAAAAAGAAAAATCCATTTCTCTTACAAAAGACAACTAAAATTTAAAAAGTGAAAAGAAGATCTAAATTATCAATATCAAATCTTTCTTATTGTTCTTTTAAGGAATAGTTGAAATTGAGGATTTTCATTTTTCTGTGAAAATTAAGGATTTGCATCCAGCCACCCTTGCCTCACCTGGAACATTTGATCAACAATTTTTACCATTAAAGACAAAAATAAATAAGAACAATGCTTAGCTTTCTTTCTTTCTTTCTTTCTTTTCTTTCTTTCTTTCTTTCTTTCTTTCTTTCTTTCTTTCTTTCTTTCTTTCTTTCTTTCTTTCTTTCTTTCTTTCTTTCTTTCTTTCTTTCTTTCTTTCTTTCTTTCTTTCTTTCTTTCTTTCTTTCTTTCTTTCTTTCTTTCTTTCTTTCTTTCTTTCTTTCTTTTTTAAGTAGGAATTTATTACTCATATTTCCCGTGGGGAAACCACACAGCCTCAAGATTTCCAAAAAAAGGTGCCTGTAATTACTTTTCTAAACTTGCATTCATGCATCTGAATAAGTGAATTAATTGTGAATATGTTCTGCAGCTTCTAATAGGTCCTAACCATTAGGCCAATCAAAAATTTCCCAAGCACATTTATATTGTTGCAAAACCGCTGACATGTCAAAAAGCAAACTTTCAAGATAAATAGGTATGTTTTCCAGCAATGAAAGCTGTGGGGGAAGGTTTTCAGGTCCAGTTTTGGAGTTCTGAGCCTCTGCCCAGGGCACGGGAACTTCTCGCGGGGTCCCCCCAGCCCCGGGCAGAGCCTGCGTGCGAGTTTGGCTCTGCTCGGTGATACAGGACCGTGTGGGGGGCTCGATGGCTTCTTTTCTTTCCTCCAGAACGCCTCCCAGGGCTCTGTTTCACCCTGACCTGGAAGAGATGTGGAAAGTACAATCATTCTCTCCAGACTGGATATTTTTCAGCTCGGGATTTTCAGACTGCTGTTTGATCAGCAGTAAGTCACCATGTGTACCAAACCCAGATGTAACTCCACTAATCGTTCCTCGATATCCAGCATGCTTTCTTGCCTAGCAGGCGATACGGGAACATGCGAGCAGGAATTAAATTTATTCTTGTAAGGATTTGAATTTTTTTTCATTTGAGAATCGCTCTGCAGTTGTGCAGTAAAGCCCTGTACATGTAATTTGCTTCTCCTCAATGCATGCGTTTAACTCTCTTGCTCTCTACTCATAATATCATAGAAGCACAATATTATATATTTAGGATTCTACGATGGCCTGATTTCGAAGCCGAGGCAAGCTGTGCGTGCTCGGTGCCTCTGAGAAATACACCAGGGGCTGTCAGGGAAGGGACCTTTCCGCGGCCACCCCCGTGTCCCCCTGCACCGTGTCAGGACCGGACCTCCGGAGTCCCCCCGGCGTCCTTCTCGCCCACCACCACCTGCTCTGCCGAAGGGACGCTGCCCGGAGAGTTCCCCCGCAGCCCCGGCGCCAAACTTCCCTCTGACCGCCGCGGGAAGGAGGGGGAGCAGCGGCACCCCCACCCCCCGAAAGGCCGGCGCGGAGTGTCCTGCCGGCCGACCGCACGCACACGCTCCCCGCGGATGCCGTGCCCCGGGCCGCGCAGCCTCCCCTCCCGCCGGAGGCGGCCCCTCGCCGCCCCCGCTGACCCGTGCCCGCGGCGGGAGGGGACAGCCCGCGCTCACCGCAGCGCAGCCCGGCCGCGGGCACCGAGCTCCGGGGCCATGCAGCGCCGCGGCCCCGGCGCATCAACGCTTCGGCCGGGCGGGGAGGAGGCAGGGCCGGCAATGGGGGATTCCTGGCCCCCCAAAGGAGGTGGGGGAGGCGGGGGAGGGGAGGCGGCGGGGGAGGGGAGGCTGAGCTCCTGGAGAAGGAGACGATCGCTCGCACAAAATCCTGCGTCCTCAAGCCAGCCCCGGCGGGCAGGGTACGTATCTGGGGAGCCCCCCCGCCCCGCTGCCCCCGCAGGGATGGGGTCGGGGCTGGGGTCCGGGCGGCCGCCCTGGGCGGGAGAATCGCGCGCAGGGCCCGTTCCCGATGCGGGATCGGTGGAAGGCGGTGAGGTTCGACCGCCTCCCCCGGCTGGGGACCGAGGAGGGGGGGGGGGATGGGTCCGCCTGTGTTGCTGTGCGAGGGTCTGAAGCCCCCCCAGCCGCACTCCCCACCTACCCACTCCCAAGCGCGTCAGGGTTTTGCTTCTCCCAACCAAGCTTCCCCTTGGCTTTTTTTTAAAAAAAAATGTATATATACCCACACACACACACACACACACACACACACACACACACACATATATATATATACGCATAATATCTATGCCCCAAAGCTAGAGAGAGTGAGGCGGGCGGGGGGGGAGCGGGGGGGGGGGGGAAGGGCTTTTCTGAGGATCGGGAGAGAGGCGGAGGGAGAGGCGCCGGGAGCCTCGCAGCATCCCGTGCCCCGGCCCCGCGGCGCTGCTGCCGCCGGCCGTGCGGAGCGGCTGCGGAGCAAGGTAAGGGCTGGCACCGCGCTCCGGGGACCCTGCCTGCCCCTGCGGGGCTGCTCTCCCCGGCCGTGCGAGCGCTCGCTGGCGAGGGCAGAGCGGCCCCTGCCCCGCCGTGCCCCGCCGCCGCCCAGCCGCCAAGTTACTTTGTTCGCAGAGTTGCCGCGGAGGCCGGGCTGGGAGCCCCGGGCGCTCCGGCCGCTTGTCCCTCGCATCCCCCCGCCGTGCTCAGCGTCACCGGCCAGCACGGCCAAGGAAGCCCCCGTGGAAAAGCCGTGCGCGCTTTCCCCGATAGTCCCCTCGCACAGCCGGGGGAAGGGGTGATGGAAGAGGAAGAACTTCCCTTTGTCGTAGGAGAGGATTGAGTGACCTCCAAAGTTTTGTTCCGGGAGGAAACCGCTCGAATAAGTTTGGTAGGATTCATGCCGATTTGCATGTGATTTATTGCGCTGTTATTTGGTATCCAGCACGCTTAAAGCAGTATAGCAGACAAAAAAAAAAAAAAAAAAAAAAAGGTAAAGGAAAAAAAAAAGGTTGAGAACATTTAGTTAAAGATTTCAGTTCTTTTCATTGCTTTCTTAGGATTAGTGTTTTCTGTCTCGTACTTTCAGATGGGTAGTGTGGAATGCATTTATAAATGGGTGTGCTTATCCGTGGGTAACACTGAGGGTACAGATGGGAAACGTGAAGAAACTGGGCAGATTTTAAATGCTCCATTCTCTTAGGCGGAAGATCAATAGTTGAAGATTCCTGCTTGCACAGTCTGTACCTTAACAATATTATCATTGAGAGATCTGCTGATAATGTATGGTATTGATAGCCACTGCAACTTCAGTTTAATGAATTTTGTGGTTAATTTAGACTAATGTAAAGGAGCTCCGGATATTCTGGATAAATTGATAACTAGGCATGATTATTAGACTTTGCAATTAGCTTGTGATGAGGTGAGCTCTCAGTTTTTCTAAGGTAGGTATTTAAAATGCAAGGCTACATTTAAAAAGTGTATATCTGAAATCTGACTACCAAAAAATCATGCCTCTTTAGAGAAGACCAGTTATGGAGTCATTGAAAAATGGCAATCTGTGTTGCACCTATTTGTAATAAACAGTTTCGTGATGCCAGACACTGTAAATTCTCTGGTAGTGTACTACAAAAATAGGGGGGGGGTCACTGATTTCTATTTGTATATAGATTTTTTTTTTGAAATTATTGATTGTAGTACTTTTCCCTTGTATCATATGTTTGTGAACTGATTAATATTAGTTACTGCCCATAAAATTTCAATGGTATGTTTAAACAGTTTTAGCTTGGCTCTTGGGGTTTGTTTCATTGTCTCAAGCTGAGACATAACACATCTTTAAAATTTCTTGCTTGTACAGTATCTCCTCTATCTCCTTTTTTCTCTTCCTGATCTCCTGTGGTATAATTCACACCAGAGTAACTGCAGAGAATACCTGTATATGTTCGTGTGAAGTAAAGTGCACATTTTAAAGATACACAAATGTTCTTGGTGGACAGGAGCCATCCCCTCATGCCCTGTGTGAACACCTTCTGGGCTGATATTAACAAGAGACTTGCTTTGGTGTTAGTTTGTGATGCCAAACAACAAACATTACAGAATGCAAAGATAAAGCTGGTGCTCTGATCTTTGTTTAAACAGGTCATCGTTTTTATTTAATGCTGCATGCTCATTATGGGAACTGTCAGCAGGAATGTAAAGCAGACTGGAGTTCTGATCTGGCATACATTCATAGATGACTCTGACATTGATGTTTCTGCTTCTTCACTTAATAGTTCATAGAATGTAGTGTAGTTTGTGGTCATATTTGTTTAATTGAATGTACTATGTGAAATCAGAACAAAATCTCAAGATCAGTGTCCTGCCAGGAACCAAACATGTTCAGATCTGCTGCCTCAGGTGCAGTCCTCTTGACCTGAAGAGTTACACTGAAGTGGACTTTTCTATTTAGTAGAACAAGTAAAAGTGTATAAAGAGATCATTGGTTTTTAAGTCAGCTTGAGTTCTGCCGCTGAATTACAAGGAAGGAGACTCAAATCCCCTGAAACCAGGTAACTGCTTAGTCAATTACCCAGTCAGTTTCTTTTTTTCAGACATATGGAAACAATATCAAATAGTAATTAGAAAGTGCATTCATAATTGAGAATTTTAATGCTTTTCATCCATGAGAACAGTTTTCATCTCAGCTGGTTAATAAACATAATACAAATAATTCAGTGCAGTCCATTTGATCCTTGCTGAATTTTGTTTTGAAGAATTCATACGGTATGTACAAGGTAAGATGAAGGAAGAGCCTTTTCACATGTTCAGTTACATGAAGGAATATTAGAATATTGCAACATACAGTATGAGTTTTCAAAATAAGACTCAGTGTAGCCCTGGAAACTTTAATTTGGGTGTTCTGATCATACATAGGTTTGGGTTCTGTCATTATTTTCCATAGGTCAATTTCATCTGTCTGAGAGGAAACTTTCTAATTATTATTTCTAACTTAGAACCTTAATTTTAAATCCTGGCTATTCTAGGTTATGTTTCAAAGTATAAGCAAAGTTGGTTAATGTAAGACAGTTCTTTAAGGTCACTGGATTGTTATCCTTTAACTTCCCATTAGAAAATCATCTTTTCAGTCAATGTAATTACAAATAAAATAGCATGAGAATGTGATGCTCAGGCAAGGTTGCAGAGTGACAGCCCCTGATAAAATCCATTGCAAAAAGTGGTAGAGCTGTTGCAGTACTGGCTGTTTCCCTGCTTTTGCAGTAACCACCTCTGGAGTCAAAGCAGTTCATTCCTGGATGCTGCTCACTGCTTGACCTCATTGTTGAGACTGTCAACAACTGTGGCAGTTGTGCCATGCTTTGACAAGGCAGTGGGAATTGTATTAGGATCAACAATTAGCCATCATGGTATATATGATAACTGATTTGGAATTCATTATAGTAACCTAAACACAAAATGCTTAGCATCTTCAGTCACAATTTAAAATGCTATGATTTACTACGGGAGTAAAGGTTGAGTTCATAATATCATTTAAATATGCTGTATTGTGTCAGAGTAATATCAGTGCAGTAAGGGCTCGTATTTACTGATTTAAGAGGTGAACGCAGAAACACATTTCAACTGCAAGCATTAGCCCTCACTTGTTACATATGTCTAATTTGCACATTTCTGCTAAAACCAAGAGTGTACCGCTTTTCTTTGCAAGCTTACTTTTTATGTGGTGTGTCCTCTTCACCTTTTAAATTGAATTCCTCTGTCATGCAGTCAGCCCAGCTTCCCTTACGGCATCTAGGGTCTTGTCACTGAACCAAAGACTGAAGCCAGCAGAGCAGCTGCACAAGTGGCATATGAAGGAGGCTGATGATGACTGATATTTTTGATTGTTTTTTCCATGTTTTCCTATTTGGCTGTTTTGCACAAGCCTCCTTTTTTGCCTGCTCTCAGAATCGCATCACTGCGCTTGATGCGCTGTGGAATTCCAGCACCCTGCACGCCACTTGATTCCTTATCACCTTTTCCCTGCTCTCACAGACTCTTACCAGATCCCATCTTCTTCCCACTTCTGTCTTTTGTGATGCTAATCTTGCATTATTTTTTTCCTAAAAGAAAATGGAAGGAACACAGTGTGCTGCCATTGCACTGATAATTCCTGTGCTACGGGTTCTTCCTCCCATATCCTTTGTTGAGTTTCTGGAGGCTGTAATCTGGGGCAAACACTGTTTTACTGTAGGGTTGTATCCAGCATCATTTGCTGCTGGATTTCACCTGGTCTGTGGACACTCATAATGTATTCATAAAAGGATTATTTTGGCTTTGTGGGACAGACTTTCTTCTGGTTCTTTGGTAGAAGAGCAAAACATTTCTACTCGGACGTTTTCTATACTGTATCGCTGTTCTGAGTTTTGTCCCTCAATGCTGCGTCCCTAATATGAGAGGATTTTGGTGAAAGTTTAAGACACCTTGCCTAATGTAGTGGGGATGGGGTAGATTAGAGCTCAGCTACTGACAGAGGTTAACTGGCTTGTACCTTCAACAAGAACGACAATAAATGTCAATTTCAACACACATTGGTGGAAACTTCAGGTTTGTCAACATCAAAAAAAAAGTTCAGATTTCATGTTGATCAAATAAAACAGAAGGGAAAAGAAAAAAAAAATGTACAGCGAGTTCATTTCAGAATTTGGTTATTTTCCTCCCAGATATTTTTACATTATGATCTCTGTTTACTTTCCATCCCCAAACTGTGTAGTTTTATTTTAGCTTTTTTTTGGTGTCCCATGAAAATCTTTTCACCAGTGCAACTAAAATTGTTCAAGTGAGTGTTTCAAGCAGCCAGTGAATCAGCTGATGGGCAGTGCACAGTTCAGGGGCAGCCTTTCTTTATCTCATGTGGACCACGTATGGGGGCTCTTTGTGGACATGACTTCAGGGTAGGAGTGGTTGTTGACTGCTTTTCCTTACATCAGTTCTGGAGGCAATACCTGGAAAAATAAAGGTAACAATCCCAGTGACTCCCTCCCTGGACATGAATCAGATGACATGAAGGGTTTCAGTGGTTTCAGATGCAGCTAAATGAGGCAGAAGTGGAAACAGCAAAAGTAATATGACAGCATAGTCAATTTTCAGAGTTTTGTGTGTAAGAGAAAAAAATGTAGCTGTGAAGGATTTGCTTGTTTAATTTTATAATTTATCTCCAGGTCTTAGTACAAAAAGAGACACTGATGTCAGAAGTAGTATCACTATAAATGTATTTGCATGTGAGCTGTGTTCTACGTCCCACCTTTGACATATGTGCTGGTACTTTGGCATTTCATTCATCTTGAACTATGGGGATGGATAGACCGCTTCTCTTTTGTGCTCTTGTCTTTTGAAGAGTTGTTAGCATCAGATTTCTTTCTGAAATCAGATGAGAATATTGGCAGTAGAAATGAATCCACAGCCAAGCAGGGCTGCTGCATGAAAAGGAAAGAGCCTGTCAATTTATTACACACAAATTCCACTGAAAGCAATTTGGATAAAGTGAGTGTCGCAGGCAAGTGACTTTCACCCAGCAGGGCTTGTATTAGGCTAGGAAATGAGGATGTGGCCACTTGTCACAAAAGAGTAAAGAAAAAGAGCATTCTTCAATTTAAAATTAAAACAAACTGTGTCTTAAATATGTTTCAGTACTTAGTCTTCTTCTCAGTAAATAATATTTTGAAAGATTCAGGAGTAGATGACATGCCCAAATTGCAAACTGAAATGTAGAATCAAACCCCCACAAGCCTAATTTATTTCTGTTGGAATGTCCATTTTTTGTAATTTCCCACATAAATTGTATTTTTAGCTATTTTCCTTTGGAATGAGTATTCTCATTTGGGGAATTCTAATTCTAATTTTTCTGAATGAATATATACACATGGTTTACAGTAACATAGCAGATTATATATTACTGCCAGAGACTAAGGCAAAAGTGAGAAATTATTTTTGTGGCTCTTAGCTATTTATTTAAAATTTCCTTCCCTAGAGGTAATTACTTACATAGATTATCTATCTCTGCAGGTATTTTTAGATAACTAAAGGTAGTATTGAGTGAAAATACTATATTCTTCAGGAAAAATGTTTGGTTTTACTTAAAAAAAGCATCCATTTAAATATTTCATTGAAATATTACAATGTTTTTATACATTCAGGCACTATCATATGTAGGATTACAATAATGCGTTTAGCCTTGACAAATATTCAGTCTATTTGTAAATCTTAGACCACTCCAGTATCTAAAATATATTGGATATAAGGTAAAGCAGAATTTTACAGTGGAAACAAAGCAATATTATTAGGTTTTGTTGATTTTTCAAATTGAATAAATGAACAGTTTATTTGTATGGATGAGAAATTGATTCAGAAAATGATACTGCTAATGAGCCAAAATAAAACTAAATTTTCATAAATAGAATATTCATTTACTGTATAGTTTTGGGAACTAAGTAGGGAAATGAGAAAAAGTAATTAAAAATCAAATGATCATTCAAAATAAGACTGGCAAAGAAGGTTTCTAAGTGGTAACTGCTTTAAATAAATGCAGAATTGGATTTCTTAGGTAAATGTGCTGGTTTTGTATTTTCTGAACTCAGTGTCTGTATCCTTTCCTGGATGCCTTGTCAGAACTTTGGTGTGCTGTATGTACAGTATATTTTTAGATGAAACTACATAGAAATGGATGTTACCACATAGTCCCAAAGCCCAAATAATTTATCTCATTTCGTACCTGCTGTGTCCATATAATCTTTTTATTACAGTTAAAGCTCACAAGTATTTATAAAGAAAATAATGTGAGAAATGTGCAATATTTATGTTCAAGAGCAAAGGAAGTAACTAATTTGAGGAAAAAAAATTCAGTCAAGAGTTTTCTCATACTGTATGTGACAGGTCATTATAACCTGCAAAGGAGAGCAATGATGTGTGTTTAGAATGGTGAGAAATAACTTGGGGGATTTTGTTGCCTGTTTTTTTCCTAATGCAGGTTAAAGTGATTGGAATTATGGAGAAATAAGAGGTATATTTAAGTCACCGTTTTTTTGTTTTTCCATGTTAGAAACCAGATTGCTCAGTGCCCTGCAGATCTGCAGTTAGCAAATATGTGAGATATATGATGAGACACTGAAGTATTCATTGATATGTGAAATAGGAGATTCTAAGCAGAAGAGGACAAAAAGAGTAGGGTTTTGAGGCTTACAGGTAATTCAGAATTACGTTCACCTGGTTTTGCTTATATGGGTGGAAGTAGCTATGACTTCCAGGGAAAAGATAGAGTCACAGAACTGAGTGTTATTTGACTGATAACAGTTATCAAATTTAGATTTGCTGGCACAGAAATGTTTTCACCTCAGGTGTTTTCTAAAAAGGCCTAGAAGTGCATTTAGTTTTGTTTATTTTTTTAAATGCAATGGGAAATGTTCCTATCTCAGACAAATCCTATTAATTTAGTAAGCCTAATGATTCCATCAGTAGAAGTGTGCATGATCAAACTTAAAATCCTCAAGTGTCTCCATGACATTTGACTGTGCTTCCTTCCCTTTAAAGTCCTCATGTGTCAGGTGAGCACACCAGCCTGCCAAGGGAGGCTCAGTGGTTTTGCTTTCCCAGGACCTGCATGCTGTTTCAGAAGATGAAGAGGAGGAAGAGGAAAGCGTGTCTCTCAGGAAAGATTTTAACAGCAGTGTGATATCCCTGGCTCATCCTTTCCTGCAGAAGAACGCCTTTTTAGGATTATTTCAATATTCATTTTCCGGTGGCAGAACTGAAGATAGCAGACTGAGTCCATTGATTGGCCTCTATCTGAACTGTGCGAAATGGGTATTTTAGCAAAACCCCTTAGTATTTTCAGCCTATTTCTCAGAGTAAGTGGTTGCTTTTCTAGTCTCAGTATGTTCACTTACTGGTGGTCAGTTTGCAACAAGCATTTTCAGGAGTTAAACCAAAAGCAGGAATTTGTGATGGTGGAGCTGGTTATTGCAAAAATTTTGCTGTGACAATTGTAGTGATTGATTTTGGGGTTTAAATAAAGGGTCTACTTCTCCACGTAAGGGATGATCTGACAGTTTATGAGGGGCGCTGAAGTAGAGGGAAGATCTGGGTGCTTGTAAAAGCTCTTGAAAGAGTTTCTGGTTAGCAGTGTCCAAGATTTGCATGAGAAGCAACTGTGTCGCCATGTAGTCTATCAAAAACTCTCAGGAACCTCTTTAAGGTGCTTTACTGCTCTTATCTTACTGGCTTTCCCTGAGAAAAATACAGCTTTGATGTTTCATAGCTGCATAGAAATGCCTCTGTGGTTTTTTTGTTTTTTTTTTTGGGGACTACATTTTATTCTTTCATTGCCTCCCCAAATATCAGCTTGAGAGGATGGCTGAGCGAAATGAACATGTTTTCTGTAGCTGCCTCTTTGCCCCTGACCTTGGTACTACCTAGAGTCCCAGCATTCTCTTCTTTCTTTGTCTCACTGGTGGTGGAAAATCTGTCAACTACGCCTGTTCAGCTTCTTGCTGTGATGTGCCACAGTCACATTGTGCTTCTTGACCTTCAGATGTTTGCAACTTAGCAAAGTTCAGTCCTCAACAGAGAACACCTTTATAGTTTTCTCCCAATTACTGACTTTTAAAAATTATTAATAGACGTATCATAATCAATATTTTATCTTGGTTTATAATTATTATTTCAGTGACATCTGCTTGATCCATGTAGCTACAAGTCTGGTTTCACATTGTGTGCTGCAGGAATTATTTTCAAGAAGTGTCAGTGGTGTTTTTAGACTTGAGACAAAGGGTGGATGATGGAGAGAACAGTGGGGCAGTGAAGTGAGATTTGGGAAGAGACAGTGGTCATGAGAGTGAACCTAGAATAAAGCAAAATATGTGAGTGGAGAAGTGAGATCAAAATAAAACACTGGCTTGAAATGAAAAAAAAAAGATAAATAGGATGTATAAAAAGGCAGGGAAGTTCATGTAGATGGGGAAATGTTTATGCTGGTGAGATACAACACCATAAATTTCAGGCTGAAAAGGTAAGAAAAAAAAATCTTAATACAAAGATTTATTTGAGGACCTCATAAAGTACTTTAATATATCTGGGAAGTCCTAGCTGCCTAGTCCAGTAATTCTTTAGGAGAGGTGTTTCAGTCCTCACAGTTTATGTCCTGATGTGAAGCCTTCTGAAGGCTGGAGCAGTGTCCATTGCACACAGTGGACTTTGGGGCCCATTTGAACACACGCTGGAGAAAACAGCAGGAAATTAATGTACAGAGAACATTCCTGCCTTCTGTAAGAAGATGGCTTAGCTGATTTAATAGCTTTTTCTCAGTCTGTGATTCCAACAACCAGGTTTGTGATATTTATTTTAATATTCATGTTCTTGCAGTCCTTTTTACATTTCTCTGTTTTTCCCTGGCAGACATCCTGCAGCTCCATAAGTCTGGGGGAAGAGGGTGGTTAGCATGTTGTTGCTGTGGGGATTTGAGTCTTAACTCTCTGTGTTGTTAATGCTGGGCATATAATTTTAAAACTTGCATGCTGCAGAAGCAGATAATTATTTCCCTGCTGCATTTTATACTGTGGTTTGGGAAAGCAATACATTTCAGAATATTAAAAGAAAGGAAAAGTTACAACTTGGGGAACTATTGGAAATGGAAAGAGAAAGAGGGGAGTAATGGGTGTCAGTCTGGTTATCAGTCAAGCTGGAAGGAGACAGCTTGTTCTGTCGAACACCAAGAATGTCAGTAGTCAGCCAATCACTTATGCAGGAAGAAAACCATAGACTGAAAGGTAAGGTTCAAAAACATCTGTGTATGTTTCTGAAATGAGCTTCAAATCAGCTTGATACTGAATTATCAGCTTGATACTGAATTATCAGCTTGATACTGAATTATGCTTACTGATCCTGTGTGTTACATAGATGATTTCTGTTTAGCACAGGGCATTCAGGGCATTTCAGTGACTGCTGACTGCTGTTCCTTTTTCTCCTCTCCTCTCCTCTCCTCTCCTCTCCTCTCCTCTCCTCTCCTCTCCTCTCCTCTCCTCTCCTCTCCTCTCCTCTCCTCTCCTCTCCTCTCCTCTCCTCTCCTCTCCTCTCCTCTCCTCTCCTCTCCTCTCCTCTCCTCTCCTCTCCTCTCCTCTCCTCTCCTCTCCTCTCCTCTCCTCTCCTCTCCTCTCCTCTCCTCTCCTCTCCTCTCCTCTCCTCTCCTCTCCTCCCCTCTCCTCCTCTCCTCCTCTCCTCTCCTCTCCTCTCCTCTCCTCCTCCTCCCCTCTCCTCCCCTCTCCTCCCCTCTCCTCCTCTCCCTCTCCCTCTCCCTCTCCCTCTCCCTCTCCCTCTCCCCAGAACTTCCCTTTTCATCTTGTCTTTATGGTTTTTACATGTCCAGGATCAGCACTGAGTGACTGTCACTGAGCCGAAGACTCAATATACTGTTGCATTTTTTTCCCTTCCCCTTTTTTTTTTTTTTTTTTTTAATATCAAAGTAAACAGGTTGTCTTCCCATTTTTCACTTGTATATAGGATGAACATTTTGCTGGATGTTTGATGCCATTCTCTCAGGCTGCCAAATGGTGTGGTTCACTCACTTTCCCGTGGGCAAGGGTGGATTCCCTGCCTAAAGGAGCTCTTCAGTACTACGGGTGTGTCGAGTGTTGCATTGGATGTGTTTCTGTTCTCTAACAAATTTGTCTTTTGAGTCAGATTGTGTTGGTACGTGCTATTCCACTAACCCAGAAAGAGGAAGAGAGCCCAAGGGTTGGTATTGGGGTACATGCAGGTTTATCTGCTGTTTCTGCCGCGGACTTAACATCTGACTTGTGACAAGCTGTAAAGGACAGAAGCCAAAGAGGAGACTGACAGAAGCTGTTTCCTCGCCTGCTGTGAGCTCCTGAGAGCTTCCCAAGGCTAAAGGGAAGTTCTAGGTCCCTAAGGCAGTGCCTTAACTCCTTTGAAACCCCGGTTCAGTTGGGTGTAAAGTGGGCGCAATCCCCAAATCATAACAAAAAGGCTGTGTTTTTCAGGTAGTTTGAAACCCTTATGTGGAGGTGTGGAATCATAAATTATTTGTCTTACTGGAGAATATTTATAGAGGTCACCAGTTGTAATAGTTTCTTTCAAACAGAAGTAGGTTCACTTAGAACAGTTTGCCCCCTATAAAATCTCTGACCTTGACTATTCAAACTTCTTTACAAATGCATCATTTAATACAGGAAGCTCCTTAGGGAAGGTTCTTCACATCTGCTGTCATAATTTCTTATTTCCTAAATGCAGCAATTTATACTTGATTATTCTTACAAGGATCGTGCCTCCGTTCCCTCCCCCTGCTCTGGCACATTCTTTTGTGCTGCTGCTTCTTCTGCAGCCTGAACTCAGCATCTGAGAGTGTTTGAAATCCCAAATTTTCTTTGTTGTTATTCTAGCATTTCCTTACCACTCAGTTCTAGGGGAGGGCATGTAGGAATCTGCTCCTTTATTCTGAGGCTGTTTTGCTGTGGCTTGTTAGTGACAGCAAGTTGTCATCATCTTACAGCCATTCAGCCAATAACAAAAACCAAGCTGAATCTTTCATTTCGGCTTCCTGAGAACAAGATTTTCACAAACAAAAATACTCTGCCACTTCTTGGAGCGCTTAACATCTGCGGTAGTTAAGCAGAGGGCTGCAGCCCAGATTTTTAAAGATGCTTAAGTGCTTTCCTGCCACTAAACTGAATTGGACCTAAGTACTTGTAAATAGCTTTAAAAATACCAGTGACTGTGAAGGCCTCCCTCATCCATCACTCTTGGTACTGGTCCCTTCAGAATGGCAGAAAGGCACATCAGCATGGTCACAGAAAATATTTCTAGTCCTGCTCTCCAAAACTCTGCATATTAAGTGAATTGTTGCATTCTAGCATGGCTTTTCATGAAATACGTCTTTGAATCAGATTGCTTGTATTCCCTAGAAGGAAAGAGGCCCTGCTTGCATGAAAGTCAATATTTAAGTCAGACAACTTTTAAAAAGGATGCAAAGTTATACTGTAAAAATACCCACCTTTATAGCTTATAATCCATTTTTTATTAAAACTGGGAAATAAGAGTAAAATTCACATTTAAATTACTTTCTGCTGTTTCTAGGGGATACTCTTTGCATTCCAGTCCGTTTCACATTGTTCCTCCCCTACCCATTTTTGGTACTGCTGTTCTAGACTTGCATAACCTTCTGGGAAAAAAATTATTCCCAAACATAAAACCTGAAGGGATTTTACATTTTTTTTAATATTTAGTAACTTTTAACTGTGTGTTAGCCTTGAAATCACTCTGTTTTCCTGTGAATCCAGAATGCTGGGCTAGTACTGGCTGAAAATTATTTGAAGAGGGGATCCCTTCATATTTATGTCCTTCAATCAAGGAGTTGTGTGCTCCTCAAGGAGTTCCTTCAGTGATGCTATAAAATCAGGATCGAGTGCACAGAAAGCCATTCACTCTTCTGTTGATGTAAAGAGCAGGCACTTGCAATGCTTCTCTCTAATGTCACAGAGTTTGGGAAAATTTAGTTAAACTAGTTCCTTTTCAATTTACTTGCATTTGAGTACTGTGCATAGTCATGTATTCCATTTCAGGTTTGGTGGGGGTTTTCTGAGCGAGGATGGGGAATAAAACTTCATCATTCTATGGAAAAAAAAAAAAGAATGTAAACGATTGTATTGGAAAAACATTGTGATTTGATGTGGCTTTCTGAAGGATGGTCTTATATTTTGGGTTTGGATTGAAAGTCTGAAATACTTGAGCTATGTTCTGTAGCGAGTTTACTTTCACTCCGTGCTTCCCACCCCTAGTAAAGCACATTGACCAGGTTGCTGACTAGAGAAGTTTGTGTACTTTGAGCAGTCTGTCTTCGTCCCTCGCCTTCCCCTCCCGTTGCACAAAGCAATTGTGAGCAGAGGAAGTGCCCGACAGTCACGCTGCGTGTCTTCCTGTGCTGCAGGTGTTTGGAAGGGCGGTGTGCTGGCCGGGCTGGGGGCTGCCATGGTGCTGGCCCCCGCAGCAGGGAGATAGCAGAGATGGCGGCCTGAGTGCGCCGGCCCCACGTGCAGACATGGCCTTCGCCCAGTCCCACATCATGGCAGCCAGGAGGCACCAGCACAGCCGGGTCATCATTGAGGTGGATGAGTACAGCTCCAACCCCACACAGGCTTTCACGTTCTACAACATTAACCAGGGACGCTTCCAGCCCCCGCATGTGCAAATGTAAGTATTATAGTGCTGTTATTGCTCTGGAACAGCCTTCGGAATGGTTATTGCCTTGTCAATGTGGTATTCCATGGACCAGTCACAAAGAATTTAGGGAACTCTGTTTTGCCGCCTTTCTAATAATATTTACTATAATGACAAGAAATCAGTCCATTTGAAAAGTACTTTGTTAAAAGATGGGAGAAAAATTCCCTCACTGGTGTAAGTGTAATACATAGTACTTAGGTATTGAAAAGAGAAATAAAAAACAAGTGGTGGCAATAAAACACAAGATGATACAAGGATGATACTTTCTGCAGTCTTAATAACTAACGTTTGTTTGCTTTGTGCACTTGCATATTGATGTATATGGTTGCTGAAAATACCAAGCCTGGATCTGTACAGCACACATTCTGTTTGGTTAGTTATATTACAGCTGCATACAAGGGAAAAATCATATAAATACATAAAATACTGTGGGCACCCATCTGAAAACTTACTTTCCAAAAGTGCTAAGTGCTTAAAGAGTAATTAAAATAATGTGTTTGTTTCTGACTTCTTATATAATGACAACATCAGTAAAATTAACCTAGATGATTTTCTTGTAACGTAAAGTGGAGAATTATAATTACGAAATGAAACCTGCCATAAAGTTTAAAGCCAGAAGGAAGAGCAAAACAGTAAAGCTATTACAAATAAATTAAGTATAAAATTCTACTGTAAAATATTTTTATAGGGAATGAAAATGCACCATTTTATTGTGTATATTAAAGAGAGAAGCAGCATTATCTTTAGATCAGATGGCTGGTTTTCATTTTTTAAAGAGAACCCTTTTCCTTTAGGAAGACTGAACAAATAGTCAGTCACCTATTTCACATTTTTTGTATTTAATGTGATTTGATTACTTAAAAGTGTAGGTCATGATTTCTGCAGTTAAACAACTCAGCACTTGTGACTGGTTGAATGCTGCATGTCTATTTAGTGAATGCCTTTTTTGGCATAAATTAGATTATATAAAAAAATCTGATGACTAACATATATCAAGATGGTGAGCAAACCCTTGGTTTTGGGGGCAGTATATTATGGTCTGTGTTGGGTTTTTTTAGATCCTGCTGAAATGCAAACAGTAAAATGAATTGAGTGTTAGCACTGGGAAACATCTTTTGTTTATAGAGCTGGCAAATGGTAGAAAAAGTACAAACAAACAAATGTGGGTTCTGAAATAATTTTACAAATGAAAATGCCAAATGCAGGTTGCCTGATTTGTTGAGGCTTAGCTCTTCTTTGTGAATATTCAGACAACTCCCGGGCACTCAGAAGTCTGTTTCCTGATCTTAAAAGCTAAATGTTTTTTACTGGGCTGAACATAAGTTATTTATTAGTATTCACTTGGCTCTCAACACTATGCTGCCTAAAGTTCTAACCAGTAAGAAATTGTGGTACTGGAGGCTTAGGCAGTCAACTACATGATCGATACCCAACACTCAAGCAAGGAGTTGAAAATAAGATATCCTTAGAAAATAATTCCTCAGAAGAGTTTAGCAATATCTCATGAATGATTAATACTATTGAAGAAGCTTGTGCTTCAAATAGAAAAACAGGGCAAATCAATTGAAACATGTACCAAAATCTGACCTACTCTTTCTCTTTGTACAGAAATAGTAAATAATGTTTCTGAATACCAGCAGGATTGCTTTTTCTTCCTACCAGTGAACAGAATAGTAACAAAGAAGGGAAAAATAGACATCAAAAGGGTGACAAAAGCACCTTTTATTCACATGATTGTTGTGGGTGAAAGCCTAGCCCTACTTCTGTGCATGCAAGTTTTGTCCTTAACTTCAGGGAGGTGAAGGCTTTGTGCATGGTTCAAAATACCTCCATTAGTGATGTTGCAGACAATTAGCAACATTTCACACAGACCTGTTAACGTCTGAACTCCCAGTGAACTACTTTAACCACGGGTGAGGGGGAGCAGAGGGTCGTATGCTCCTTTTCTTCTGCTCTTCCTTGGTCCTCTGTGCAGGTTTGGATTTCTTATTTGATGTTTTAGCTCCCAGAACACGCTGACAGCCCTTTCTAGACCTGTCGTAGTCTGGCATCCCTGGGCTTGTGAGATGACTGGGTTGCCTCTGACAAGGAGGATGGTAAATTCTGCCAGTATTTTCAAGTCCATCAGTCATTTCTGGAAAGTGCCTGTCTCACTCCTTCCTGAAGTACTGAAATCTAGTGTATAAACTAACCTCTAGAAGTGTTTTTGCTCTGAGATGTTCCAACTTCACTTTTCAGTTTCTCTGCGAGTTTTCCTACTGATCTAAAGAAAAACAAAAGCATTTGCACAAAAATAATCAGCAGATCTGTATTCCTCTGCTCATGCTGCAAGCTGTGCATTGGGTGTTGGTGTGACAGCTGCTGTGGGAATGCGTTACACAAGAATATGGGGATTGAGCCTTCAGAAATTATTTCCAGTAATACAACTTAGATGAGTTTGTGAAACTTGACATATGCTTTTACCTATATATGGTCTCAGTGCATGCATATCACTTCAACATGAGAAATCTGCATCTCATTTATTTGGGTGGGTTTTTTTTTTTATTGATGCCTTTTCCCCACGAAAAGTCTCTGGCCTATTGCAGAGAATTTAAAAGTTACACATACTTCAGCAACCAGGAAAATGCTGTCCACACCTTCCCCATCCAAAGCATGTGCATTATGTGCTGCATGGGGTTGCCATGGTAAGTCTGCTGTTCTTTCCACACAGCTTCCTCTGTGAAACATACACTGCTCCCTAACACCCGGCTCACTGCTGTGTTGAGCTTTAAAAGATTTCTGAAGGAGAAGCTGTACTTGCTTTGAAGGCTACCCTACCATGAAAAGTCAAAGAGTTGTATTTTAGACCAGTCCATATCCTTCTGTTCACCAAGGCAGTATCCATGATTTAAAGCTGGCTCAGTAATGCCATCTGTAACTCGCTTTGGGAAGTGTTGGGCAGGGAGAGCAATAATTCAGTTTACTGCACTGGTGTTTAATCCTTTTAGCTTGAAAAGCTACAGTGATAGCCAAGGTCAGCCCCTCATCATTTTTATCCAACCACCCTGATTCATTTTGTGAACTAACTGCATCATCCTTCACCCAGCTCCCACTTAAGAGCAAATCCTCACTTCCCAGTCTGAGCCCTACCATTCACCACCCACATTCCTCTGCACTCCTGCTGCCTCCCTTGGAGCTTGCCCTGTGCAGCTCTCTCCTCCAAAACTGAGGCATTTTTAACATCTCAACTCTTTTCCTTCATCTGCCCTTCCCCAAGTGCCCTACGCAAGGTGTTTCCAGCTGCTTGGAGTCCAAGCACTTCTCTCTTTGCCGCCCAAATTTTGGAGTTCCCACTACATCCCTGCTTACATATGCCCCTGGCATGTAGTTCATCAGGTAGGATTTGATCACAGTTGGGTTTACCCCTCAGCTTATATTCAGCTACTTTCTGCTCAAAACCTGAACTTCAGAAAGACAGCCCTAAGGTGTTTGGACAAAAAGGATGCTCCTCCAGTTTTGTTGTAAAAACCCCAATATTTCTTCTTCCTATGTGGCAAAGATGGGTACAAAATAATTGGTTCATACTCTGGTTTTGTAGTTACATTGTAGAAAATGCTAAGACCTTTTTCTGTATTTAACAAGATTTCAGTGCTTTAGATTTGTTCCTCAACCTACCACTTATCCTCTGAAGGTGTCAAAACCACCTCAGTTTATCTGAAATTTATAAATTTCATAGATTTTTTGACACAGAGAAAAGGTTGAGTGATTAAAGATCATTATCTTACACCTTTTAAGCAATAAAATGCTTTTTGAAAATGTACCTAGTAAACAGAAGTAGTATTATTAAAAGCAAAGATGTCTATAATTTTTTTCCCCTGAGTTTGTTTATGTAAAAGTAAGCTCCTGAATTAAAGCACAACCAGCAAGGGATAGAAATATGTACTGTATACTGCAACAGTGAGCAAAACTAATTTTATTTGCCCTTTCAAAAGAAATGTTGTTAAAATAAAATAGTTCATAACATTTCTGTATATCTTTCTGGTTTCTAGTGACATTAATGTAACTCTTGCATCTCTTGCTTTTTGATTTTTTTCCACCAGAATTCTCTAACTGGAGTAGCAGATACAGTGTAGCTGCATATAGATAGATTTGCTTCTATGTATTCAAACAAAATATGGATTGAGGTTAAAAAGATTGATTTGAAAACAAGTATTCCTTCTATGGAAGAGGGATGTTCTCTGATTTCCTCTTGTAAAATATAAGTGAGTCTCATCAAACTGGGTCAGATCTTGTAGTTTCTTCAGTTTTGAATGTAGAGATTGGGTTCTGAACAATGCAGCCCCACCCATCACAGCATCTGATTTCATTTAGTGTAATTACGCCCAGAAAGTCGTCACTTTGTCCTGACAATAGTCAGGCTTTAACATACATTTACAGCTGTTAGGAGAGTTTTTATGTTGCTTTGCATTAACACACTGAACATATCTCCAAAATGTGTTAATTAAATTTGCTCAAATTGAGTAACTCTCAGAAAAGAAGTTATAATTGGAAAAAAAAAGCATCTAAATGTATTTATGTATCTAAAATAAATCTTTTTCCTGTGTACAGTGTAATCATATTTAAACAATGAAATGGGATAGTACTTTTCCTTTGAAAATGGCAATACCTTTGATTTATTTGTATTTGTGTCAGAGTTACTGCCATAGTCCAATCTCTTTTCCTTAATTTCTTTGAATTAATCTATCTACCCAACAAATACTGTAATGTTGTGATGTGAACATCAAGAATTTTTACACCTCCCATTAGTGTTAGGTTTGTTTTAACAAATCCTTCCATCAGGCAGATTTAGAAGTCTGTGTACTCTTTTGTAAAGGTAAAAAAGTAGTGTCAGAATTGCAAAGCAGACACTAAGGAGTAGGTAAATACTTTATAACCTTGTTATGATGCATTTCCTGCAGGGTTGATCCAGTGCCCCATGACGCTCCGAAGCCTCCAGGATATACACGATTTGTCTGTATTTCTGATACTCACTCAAGAACTGATCCCATCCAAATGCCATATGGAGATGTGCTAATACATGCTGGTGATTTTACTGAGCTGGGGCTTCCTAGTGAAGTAAAAAAATTCAACGAGTGGCTAGGTAGGTATTGAATTCTGTGTGAATTCGACAGTAAATTTGTTTACTGATTGTATCTGCCCCTTCTGCCTCCAGTTAAAAACCATCACACACTCAGAAATCATGAATATTAATTTGACTTTAAATTTGAATGGCAGTGAGCGGGAATCAGATTTTTTTTCTTAGATTCAACAAATATTTTTGCATTTTTCCAACTGAGCAAATAGGATTTGTGAGACTATTCATCTGTTCTGCCTTCACACTCTCAAGTGTACATTAAGCAACTTCTTGGTGTTAGCAACAATTGAAGTCAGGAGGCTTTAATGATTTACATAAAACCTCTTGCATACATTGTTACAGCTTTGCTGCCTCCCCTAAAAAGTTGTGACTGAAAACATTTTTCTGTTTAACCCCAGAGGGCTCATAGGTTTGAGGGGTTTTTTTGTATCTGAGGCTCAGCTGTGCCACAGAGATGAATTCTGAACAAAGCAAACCCTGTGTGCCTGTGGTTGCTGCCTTGGATGTAGCAGACCAGATGTAGATGCCTTCTGTAGGCAACTTTTGGCATTGATAACTGAAATTCTGTTCCACTGGGCAAGAGAGTGATGATTTACATGTGCTTGTGCAATGTTTTGTATATGCTAAAAAAAAAAACTAAAATTGGAAAGCATGCACTCTATCCAGACAAAAACCCTCATCAGTGCTGTTCTTGCAGCATTGCAGATACTTTAATTTAGAATAAAAGTGGCTTCTGGATTTTGAGACTTCATTAATTAAAAAAAGGTTAGAGGGAATGAAGGAGTTGGAGAGAGAAAGGACCCAGTTTAAGGGTAACAGATTTAAAGTTTTTGTGTTGATTTTCTTTCTTGTAGTTGATCTTTGTGATTTTTTTTTTTTTTTTTTTTTTTTTTTTTTTTTGCTACATATTGCAGCAATCCACTAGGAAGGCACAAAGCAGACAGATACATGTAGGCTGAAATGGAATTTAAAAAGGAAAGTCAGGACTTCACAAATTAAACAAATATTTACTAGCAAATAATGATTAGCAAGCCTGATAAATATTTATTTGAGCTCAGGAACCCAATAATATGCCCCACATGGAACAATTGTTTTTTTCTGTGACTATCAAGGTAGAAACAGCATGTGGAATAATTGATGTAGAGCCATCAACTCTGTCTCTGCACCCAAATGGAACAGGTTGGTTATAAAACAGCAAGTTTTGACCCTATTTTGTGGGTCTCTACCATGTATTATTGTAATGTGCTGAAAATAGCATTTACAAATTATTCAAACCATATGGTTACCCGTTCTAAATAATCCTGAATTTATTTATCTGCTGGTGTGGGAAGAGAAGTGTTTGGGATATTGCTGGTGAGCAAGGATGGGGCTGCGCTCATTGCTTGCTGCAATTGGGAGTTTTTGTCTCCAGTTCTCCATCTGCCTCCCTGCTGGTCACAGCTGCACGGTGTTCTGAAGATGTCTGTAAGCTGAAATCCTCTCAGAATGGTAGGAAGATTTCCCAAGGCATTTCTGTGATGTCCTCTTAATCATTTTTATTCCAAAAAAAAGGCTTAATTTTCTGACTTTTCAGGCATGCTTCCAATTTCATGGTAGCGGGCGCTTGGGAAAAGGTGATCTTGGTGGTTGGAGTTATATTTTTGCAAGAGCAAAAGATTTGAGGTACAGGAAGTTAGCAATTTAAAAGGTTTTTTTTTAGTTTCTTGGCAATTTAAAATAAAGATTCAACTTAAATTTTTAATAAAGTTTTTGTTTGGTTGTTTTAAACAACCAGTTTATCAACTCTTGAATATACAGAGTGTTCTCAAAATCTGCAGTAAATGGCAGAGCAGTTTAAAAGCATCCCCATTGAGAAGGAATTTCAGAAGGTTTTGCCGATTGTCCATTTTTTTTGTGAAGGCGTTAGTCTCCAACAGCTTTGATTTTTCTAGATAGCTGCTTCCAGTACCTTCCATAATTTTGCAGCTTATCCAACCTTCTTCTTGTTCCTTAATATTTTACTGGTTTCTTGAGAAAGTAACTGACAGATTCTGGCACCAACTTTTCCTCCACTGACATTCTTCCTTGCTGCTGCCAGATTTCCATGTTTATTCCTTCATGTACAAGGCTCGCTTTCCCCATTCTTTGTCTAATCTGTGTCTCCTGCTGTCCTTAGATTACAACTTTGTTTTTTGCCTTGCAATAAACACCAGGTTTGGTGCAGCTTCCCTTGATCTCAGCTTCCCCTCAAGCACGAGATACAAACCCTCCTCCTGCTTTTGCTCCAAGTCTCTATGTGCAGCATTGATTCTCACCTTTCAGTTTTCAGTTCTGCCATACCCTCTTGGGTCTGTGCCACTCTGATCTCTCTGTTTCATCTTTCCAGATGAGCTCGCCCTTCAGCAAGTTCAGATTTTATCTTTGCGCTTTACACAAAACTCCTGTGCCTGTCTGATGGAAAATTTATTTTACGTTACCATCATTAACTTCCATGGGCCTTATGGTTCTATCAAGCACATGCTCAAGTGTTGTGCTAATAGAGGCACATTGGCTGGATGAGTCATCCCCTGAAATCTGTTCTCTTTTTCTGACTGTCCCTGGTTCCCAGGAAGGCCGCTACCAGCTCGGTAACAGCGCTTACGATCCCAGTATTGTCCCTGCCTGGGGCTGGTACCCAGGTGCTCTGTTTTGGCAGCCCTTTAGTCACCAAGTTTTATCCTTCTGACCCCTAAAGCCCTCTAGTTCATTTCAGTTTGTTCTTTCTGGTGATTAATTGCTTTCTGTCATGTGTCTTTTTCTCAAAGCCCTTTCTCAGGGAGAGAGTTGAGGTTTCACTAGGGCTTGGCTTGATGTATAATTCTGTGGAAGAGATAAAATGTTGGTGATCACTGGATGTGCTTGTTTTCTCAGCCTTCTCTGGTAGGCAGTCCAGCATTACTTTTAATTTAATATATAGATTTTTCTTCTCTGAGTTTTTTAATTGCATTTTGGATCTGTGCAAAGTTTGAGCACAGACACAGTTTTGCAGCAGACTTCCAGAATATGACAGGGATGTTGAGATGAACTGTGCTTATTCTGAACCTGTCACCTACCAGTTTCATTTGGTATTTCCTAATACTGGAAGAGGCAAGTGAAAAATTTATCATTCTTGATTCTGCTTAAGAATTTTTAGGCTCTCTCCATATCTGCCTTTAAGATATTTTTCAGGCTGAAGATTGTTCAGAAGTCCTTAAATGCCTTTGATCATCTGTGTCACTCCTTGTACCTCTTTGTTCCACATCCTTACAAAAAGAGTGAGACCAGAACTGCACATGTTCTGAGAACACGACAGATTTATTCCCTGGCACAATGAAATTTCCTAGTTCTCTTTTCCTTTTTGGTCTTGTGGATTATTCTGTTTTTAACAGAACAATGAGATGGCATTGTCATAAAATTTCCTAATACAATTCCATGAAGTCTTTCCTGAATGATAATACCTAGTTCAGAACCCATCACTGCATCTATAGTTAGTGTATTTTTCCCAAATGTTTTGAATTATTCTGCATAAATTTATGTTCAGTTTCATCTGTCTTCTTATTGCCCAGTCATGAAATATCATTAAATATTTTGCAAGTGAGATTTCTATTTTGCTGACGTTTTTCAGGGTAATTTAGGAAATTAAGGGAATAGGGGATGAATAGTCAGTTTACAAAGCATACAAACAGTGCCAACCTGCTCATTGCCCTCCCTTCTTTTTTTTCTGAATAGACCCTTCTCCTGTTAACATATCTTAACTTTATCCTTTTTTTATCTAGTTTGTTCTCTTACTGTATTTTTCTTCCAAATTTAAAAATTCAGTTTTGGAGAACCAGAATAAGATGAAGTACAAGATATGTTTTATGGTAGGAATAACCAGAAGGCCAAGAATCCAGGGAAACTTTCTGATGATTTATAAGAATGCATGGTATGACTTTGAATGTGTGCTAATTTTCCAGCATGCGCAGGAGATTTTAATGATAACACTTCAAACAGACAAAAATAATCTGCAGCTTTTTCAATATTTTAGGTTTTGTTATTTATTCCCTTCCTTACCTGCATGTCAATCAAACATGTTGTAGGACAAATACAAAGACATATGTCCTGCCTTAGTACACTCATCAAATACTGACTCCAAAACCATCCCTATTTTTTATCTCCTATATTGTTGGCACTGAAAATTGCCTGCTTGGCTCAGTTGCTCATGTAATTCCCTTTGCTCAAGCCTGTAATACCATTTCCAAATTGTGTATGCTCCAGGGCCTGCTGTCACTTTGAGCTTGTGGGTTACTTTCCTGGAAATTTAACTAAATAGCTGATCTGCGGTATAAGCTGCAACACATACTTCCATCTTCTCTCTGAAAATTCTCTTCTGTGCATGGATTGGGAAGATTACTTAAACTAACACATTGTGTAATATGTATATTGTTTCAGTGTGTTTGCTTGAGATTTTCCAATTTGTAAGACAGACTTTATATTTGAGATTCAAGTTCCAGGTAAATTGGAAATAAAAGAATAGAAAGTGACTTGGAGTTGTAATGCAAAACAATAATTAGCTCTTCAGAGTATTTTCCTGAAAATATTATTACATGTTGTACACACACAAACACAGACCAAAAAAAAGGAATACATTATTTGACATGCATTTTAGAAGTTGACCTAGGCAAACTGAGCACAAAGGATAAGATTTTTTTTCAGACTAAAAAATATTTTAGAGTGAAGATGTCTACCAACTGTAATAACTAGCATTACTAGAACATTACCTCTTTCTAGAATTAGATTGTATTTGATATAAACTTGTAGTATTAGATTCTGTAGACAGAATCAGACTTTTTTTAATAAATATCATCTCTACTTTTTAAAGGTCTTGAAAAAAGATCATCAGAAAAACTTTTGGTCACTAGACTTAGCTTTACTTTTGCTTTACTGCTGAGCTTTGCAAAATGATAGTAATTATTTTTCTTTCTCTCTCAACAGGTATATTTTTAAGTTCAGTAATACTCACATTTAAACCAGATTAAAACCATGTTGAAGATGAAAAAAATCAGCTTCAGAGCAGCAAAAGGAATTAGAATTTATATATTGTAGTTATGCCATTTTGACCATCGATAATTACACTATTTTTATGTTAATGTAGAAACCCCTTGAAAGAAGTATTTAAGCATTAATTATCTATTTACAAAAGAATGGCTTTGGAAATGCAGAGAAAAACATTGAGCTGTGCAGGGATTCAGAATAGATGTCAATTTTAAAGGACTGGGCATACTGAAAACAAATGTTGGTTTTTACTGCTGTTCTTAAATGTATGGTGGCTTGATGCATTTATACATCCAAGGCTCAGACACAGAAAATTGCACTGCAATGCACTCCCCTAGTATTTCTCCAGTTCTGGGGAGTTAGGATGTCCTAGGAACTTCAGAATATTAAACTGGCTTCTGTGAGGAATATTTAAGTTGCATCCCTATATTGGGAAGATGATCCAAAGCCACTATTTTCCACGTACATCCCTATGCCAGTGGTGAGAAGCTATAGAGGTGATAGGTGCTAAAGTATTGTTCCTTCATTTCCTCCTTCCAAACCCATGAGCTTCTGGGGGATTTCTTGAACTTTGTACTAATGTTGAGCTTGCCTCCTTCTGCTAATGCATTGAAAAGTACCCAAACTCCAGGATTCTGAGTCTGAGGTTTCATAAATACTGAGATCCCTGACCCTTCAAATGAGCAAGTGAATAAAAATACCTAGTCTTACCCCAGGCTAGCAGACAAGGGTAGCTTTAGGAAGGCAGTGTGGCCCAGAAGTGAACAACCACAGAACTGGAAAGATCTGGGATGTTAGTCTGTGAACTGTCATTGCCTCTGGCAGAGAGATTTGAAAGAGCCTGAGGAAGACAGGCAACCAAATTCTAGTTAGTCATCTTCAGATTTGACAGCCTCTTTATTTTTCCCCCTTGTGAAATTGTGAAAATGATGCTTGATCCACCTACTACATGAATGTGTTGGAGGATTAATTATTCTCAGCACAGCACTTTGAACACCTATTGTGCAGCACTGTACACAAACATTAAACATGGTTATTAGTGCTGTGCACCTCATACGCTGACATGACACACGGCTCTTTGTAGTCTTCCCTTCCAGAAGGTGACAAGTGGGAGATGCTGAAAGCACCTCCGTGGGATCTGAAGATCTGAAAAGGAATCTGTATCAGTGTGCACAGAGATCCATGTAGGAAGTGTAAAACGTTTTTTAATTGTTACTTTTTAACTCAGTTTTCCCAGTTCCTTCCTTTTCATGGTCCCCAGATACAAGTTGTAACCAAAACTAGAATATTTCAGGGGGCAGAAAAGATGTGGTAGAAATTACATCTCCTTAGAAAATTTAAGACTATAACTATCCCAGAAAGAAAAAAAAAACCCAAACAGAGTTATGAAAATGGGCTGTGACTTACATAGTTGGTCGTTTTCAAACCATCACGTGCCATAAGCTGAGGGGACACAACAAAGGAAGGTTCAGTCCAGGCAGACATTGCAGTTGTGCAATTTTTAGACATCTCTTACAGACCACAGGTGAACAGAAGGTGCAGATCCATGTAACCTTTTGTCTTGATTCAGTGCAGCTACTCTAATGGCCTAGTTATGCATTGGGCTGGTTCTGCATAATTGCAGGGTAATTAAATAAACCAGGCTAAAAGGAAGCCACTTTTCCTTTAGAAGTAATTTTGACCATTTATATGTGTGTGGATGGGTATAAAGCACAGTATATCAAAGAGCCTAAGTTGGATTATAATCAGGTGGTTTTTTTAGTTTGATTTGCCTTTGTCTATTTTTAAGGAATCCTGTTTTATCAACGTGAGTAGTGTTTTATGTGTTTGCTGTTTTAGTGTTTGGTATAATTACTGGCTTTTTCAATGCAAGAATGTATAGAGCTAGAAGGTTACAGATGACTTCAGAGGGAGTGTTCATTTACAGTATTATTCCAGATTACACACCATACAAAAAGTATGTTAATGTGAATTTCCCAGACATCAGCCCCAGTGTTTAAACACTGAACTGTCAAAAAGATGCTAAAAAGCAATCTGAGACAGTTATGCAGTCTTTCCACTGTATCACTCACTGCTGTATTCTAAAAGGTTGAAAGGAGAGGGAAGAAGGACTAAGTGGGCGCTTACATGATTGCCACTTCTTTTAATGAATACTAAAAATTTTGGTCTGTACAAAATACCAGGAAAGAAGCAAAACACATCTGCCTGTCCAGGCTTGCGTTTAGCTCGGCAAAGTTGGGAGCAAAGTTGGGAGCTGATAACCACTGTGAGCTTCAGAGGAGGTCCAAAGTTGATAAAGATGCCTCACTTGGTACAAGAGGGGCCTGGAGTATGGACACCATGAGTTTGCTCTTGGATTATTTGCAGTGTTGATCTGGTTTACTTGGTTGATAATAGAACAAGATGAACCCTTAATAACACAGAATTCCACTTTGAACAAGCTCAGCTGCAGAGAAATAGCAAGCAGACAGTGTTGCTCAGCAGGCTGCATTATGCAGCCTGTAGTCCAAGTGATGGTTCCCCAGCACTTCAAGTTATTTTGTAAAAATTATGTTCACCATAAAAAGAACCTACTGGAGTTCGAAAGTAAAAAATTGCTGCAATAATTCTGTAATTGGTGCATAAACATGCAAAAATTAGATGTTCGGTTGATTTTCTTAATTAGTAATCTGCAGTAATGAAAGGAATAAACAAAGATGTTCCTAGCTGAAGAAATATATATGTTCCTATACATATTATATTACCAGAACTGCTGTTATATTCTTATCCTGAACAAATGAAGGCTAAGAAACTTTCTGAGGAAGCTTTGCTGTAAACTGACAAAAACTCCATGGATGAAGTGAAAAAGTCTGTAACATGATAACACATCTGGCTATATATAAGTTAAATATGATAACCTGAGGTTGTTGAGAGTAAACTAATCTCAAATGATAAGAAATTATATTGATGGAGGAAATGTAAGGGTGCTTTTTTGGTGTAAGGAGTTGTTCTGGGAGCAGAGCCACTGCTGCCTGACTTCTTGGATCTTGTCTCATAGATCTGCTGTGGGTTCCAAGTTGCCTCATTCATTTGAAACCTCTCCTTCAGCCTGGGAATTATTTACCTTACACACTTTCAGGAAATTTAAGGGAACATAATTACCTTTGAGGTCTTTATATAGTAAATGGCTTTTCAATCTGCTGGGCAGTTTCAGATAGATACGGAGTGACAAGAAGGCAGAAGTCTAAAGTCTGCAAGTTCCATATTTGCCCTAAGAAAAAAGATATCTTTTTCTAAAACTGCTAAATTAAGGGCAAGATAATGTGTCTCCAGCATTTTATTGCATATAAAGGGAAATTACAAAATGGAAAGGGGAAAATAAGCCAGGAGAGATAAAGAGTCATGTAGCCAAGAAGAAGGAAAAGGATGGGAGAAATGTCTTATCCCACATTAAGACAGAGGCTGACAGAAGTGGATGGTGGCTTGGAGCCCCATTCCAAATTGGCAGAAGGCAAAAATTGAATGTGGCCTAAAAGAGAAAGCTCAGAAGCCCAGGGCTGAATCTGAGCCAGTGTGTTTCTGATGGGATTTTGATTTGTAAATATTTAATTCCAAATCCAAATAGGATGAAGTGGATAGAGGTTGATTATGGAGGAAAAGAATTTTAGGTTCTTGCAAAGTAAACATTATGAGAGAAAAAAACCCAACACTTACTCTAGGGAAAAAAAAAGAATTTTTGCCTAGAAATGAAATTTTTATTTACCCCAAAATATTTTAAATGGACTTTTTGCTTAATTTTATTTTTCCTTGGTAATGTCAGAAAGACTGTGAATTTCCAAATACAACCCATTCCATCCAAGTAGTATTTTAATACAGAAAAATATTTAGGTAAAATTTTCCCAACCAATTCTAGTTGCAGTTTATGGTCAGATTAGAGGCATATTTTAGCAGAATCTTCTCAGGTGCCAAGAACAGAAAGATCCCTGGACTTTGGACAAAAACACTTGCCTTGTTTTGGCTGGTCAAAAGAAGAGATCAGACAAAAAATGTAACTTCCCCCAAACTTTTCTTCTTTTTTTTCTTTGTTTGAAATTACATCTTTGACTCCCATAGCATATGTTCTTGCATGTGTTTCTTGGCACTCCTGAAGGGCAGATCTGTTTCTTACATGCTTCCTGCCTTATTTTTTTCTGGGGAATAAATTTTGTCCTGGATATGTGTGCAGGATTCCTGTGACAGCCATAATTTTTCTTTAATATCATTGTATACACAGAGCTTCTGTATTAATATTGAGTTTGCTACCTGCCCACCAGCAAAGCCATATGCTAGAATCAAATGTTAATTGGTTATCAGTTGGGGATTTAGTCCTACTCATCTGCTAGATGGATAGTATGAGAAACCTACACCAGAGTTAATGGAACATACTCTCTAGTCTTGTTAAATTGTCCGTCTGCCATAGATTTGTTCCATTGCAATCAAAACACAAAATGAGGTTTGGATTTGTTTTAGCATGGCAGGCTCTTTAAAATTCTGGTTTGCTTTCCAGTGTGGATTGACAGAGAATCAGGGAGGATGGAAGGGACCTCTGGAGGATATTGAGTTCAACCTTTTCCTCAAAGCAGGCATGGTTAGAGACCAGAACCTTGGCCTGGTGAACTCTGAGTGCCTTTCAGGGAGGAGATTTCCCAGCTGCTCAGGGCACCTATTTCACTTTTTTACCATCCTCGTGGTAAAATTCTTTCCTTGTAGCATGTTCTCACTTGTGCCTGTTGCTGCTTGTCATGCATCTCTAAGAAGGACTCGCTCCTGCATTTACTTGGGCTCAGGTGGTTGCAGACCAGCAGCAGGGTCTACCCTGCATCTTCTTGGGGTCTGAACAGCCTCAGATCTCAGTCTCTCCTCTCATCCCAACCACCCTGGCTGCTTTTTGATGGGCTTGCCTCAGTTTCTCAGTAGCTTTCCTGTCACTGAAGAGCCCAGGATGGGACCCCACACTCCAAAGGATGTCTCACAAGTGCTACATGGTGGAGAAAGATCACTTCCTTTATTCAGCTGGTTTCTGAAAACTCAGTGTGGTGATTAACACAGACAGGGTGTCATGGCCACAAAGACTCCCTGCAGAGTCTTTTTGAGTGCAGTTACTCCATCCTGGGTGCAGTTGTGGGAATAACTGATGAACCTGGAAGCGTTTGAATTATCTACAATCAAGAGCTGTTGGGATAAAAAATGGAAAGTGTTTGTTCTAGAACTGTGCATAGGAACACAGCCATACAACAGCCCTAAGATTATGTGCTCTTGGGGATGTCCTGCTCCTAGCCAAGGAAGCCAGGGCTACAAATTGTGCAGAAATCTGTTCCTTACACATAACTTCACAACAGCAGTGCCTAGGCAGGAACAAGATTTCAAAGATTTATACCCAAGTCCGACTTTGTAATTCAAGAGCCCTCGGAGTAAAAAGCACATTCTAAAGTCTTCCAAGGAGCAAAGTTTGAATAAAATATTCCTAAATCTATGAATAAGCAGCAGAAAATACCCTGCTAGTAAAAAAAATTAAAATTTAAAAGGTAAAAAGTTTAGTTAAGGAGACAAAGAAAAGGAAATAATTTTAACAAAGCCTGGTGTGGAATGAAAGAATAAAACAAACAATTGAGATGCATACTCATCAAAAACACAGTTGTTAATTGAAAAGCTGACAAACCTGTAACCACAGCAGTGCCTCTGGCCGCCACTATAATAAATGTAACTGTACATTTAGAGTAATTTGCTAATTTGCCTAAGTAACACCCACAGACAGCAACATGACATAAATACATTAGTGGAAGCAACAACTATAACCAGCTCATACAGGTTCTTGGCTGCTAGATGGATGGATCAGATGAGCTGGAAAAGATTTACCAAACAACAAAAATGGAACTGGTAACGACATTGTGGGATACAGGATTTCTTTATTAATTTAAGGCCTGAAGATGCCCATACATGTTGCAGCATGTAAATAACATTTTTGACTTGTGTATGTGTGCACACACCTGGAAAGCTTGTACAGGTGGAGTACACATCTGCTAAATGCCAAGTGTTTCAGAAACAAAACAGAGAAGCCATTCAGGTAAATTATTGAATCTTGAACATTTAACATGTAATTATAAATATCTGAAAAGAGTTTTTGGTAAATATTCTAAAGACATGTATGTATTTGGTCCATAGGAAAGACTGGAACCTGTACCATCAGCTTTCCTAATACAGGTGTTCCCAGTGTCTGAAACTTATTTCAGAATCACCCACGTCTTCATCTAGCAAAGCTCAGCCCTGTGTTACCTCCCTTAGGCTAGCACTGTTCCGTCTTCTGTTTCCATAGCTCTGATTCACGCTGTTGCATTTTATTCTGAAGTCCTACTCATGCCAACTTTTGCCATTGCATATTAACTGGTTTTTTTGTTCTCTAAATAGCCTGCCTCCAGGTTAAGCTTGGGCCATCGCTAAGGATTTTTATGTTACCAACAATGCATTTCTAAAATTAAAATCCCAAAAAATTGCTGTTACACAAGGCAGGTTTCATTTTCAGTAAAATATTTCTTTCTGGTCCCAGTCTCCTCTTCTGACCATCTTGATCCTGATACAAATTAACAGTGCAGAAACAAAGCTAATTAATCCAGCTTTGAACAGTTTCTGTCTTTGTTTCTCCCAGATGTGCTTAGGAGGTTTGTGCTGAGCTGTTTGAGACAGGCAATGCCAGCTCTCAGGAGCAGAATCCAGTGAATAACCAAATGCAGAGTCAGGTGAAAAGTTTCTGTTTCAGTGCTGCTCTCAGGAAGAGCCCACGTGTGTGGGCATATATATTCTTGCCTTCATCAAGAGGTTGTTCTAAGGTTTTTCACTAAATGCGGGTTGTAAAATATTCTTGAATATGAGTCACTTTAAATTATAGTCTGCGGAGCTAAGGGAGTCAATGAGAAAATGGAGCAGGAAAAAAGCCATGAGATAGAGGCAAAGAGTGAGATTTCACTGTGGGATGTGGATTTTTGACAGCCAAACTGAGTCCATGCCTTGCTTGAAGGCTTGATATTAATGTCAGGGCAAAGACCTCTCTGGCTGACCCAAGTTCTGAGTGTCAGTACAGGCTGACAAAGACCTGAGCTCTGGGAGAAGAGAGCTGACATGATTTTATGAAGCATTACGGCTGATCTTCTTTGAACCCTAATTTCTGTCAAAGAGTTATCATCACTGTCACAGTAAATGATACTTGCAGCACAAATGGCAATTAACTAGAAGTAAATAGTAGAGCAGAAGTCTGCAGGCTGGTTTTTAAGGTTGATGAGTTGAAAGTAATTTCAACACATTAATGCTAAGCATGCTAAATCATAGTGTGCCATGAAAAAGACAGTAATGTCATTTACCTGAAATCAGCAGGAATTACAATAATATGTAGTAGGGGTAGGCTCGATTGTTTCAAATATGTGAGCATATTACAGGAACCAATAACACATTGTCTATCTGTTTGCTTTTATCAGATTTTTCATAAAACAAGTAATTTGTTTGTTTTTCACTGTTTTAGGTAGCCTGCCCTATGAATACAAGATTGTGATAGCAGGAAATCATGAATTGACCTTTGACCAGGAATTCATGGCTGACTTAATCAAGCAGGACTTTTACTATTTCCCCTCTGTTTCTAAGCTGAAGCCAGAGAGCTATGAAAATGTACAGTCTCTTCTAACAAACTGCATCTATCTTCAAGACTCTGAAGTGACGGTGAGGGGATTCAGAATATATGGCTCCCCTTGGTAAGCAGCTTTTTAAGCATACATAAAAAAAGTATTGTTGATTGCTATCACATCAGCCATTTTGTCTGCATCAGCTGTATTTGGATTGCTGTGTTAGGAAGAAAAGTAACACTCACTTTGATAAAGTTTTTATATTTTCTTGTAATGAATCATTTCTGTGACAAAATAATGTACTGTACTGTGGGTATGATTAACCAAATGATGGGAAAAAAAGATGGTGTGCTCTTCAAATTCTTAGCCAGGAGCAGTTGTTTAACAGTCCATGCAGGGGGCTTTTGTGTCATAAAATATGTTTTCTATCCTTGGTGAATTTATTTAATTACAGGTTAATTTTATCGCAAGGGTACATTCTTTTGACAATTTCCATCCTACAGAAAGTACTGGAGGTTCATTAGTGTGTACAGTAGTCACTTAACTCAGCAAGCTTATTTCAGCAACTCTGAAGGTCTTCTATTGCATTTCCCTCAGAATCTTACTTTATTTTATAAAGTAATAGCTTTCCTCAAGGTCCAGCTGAGCTTCTAAAGTCAACAACTCAGTGGCAGCTTAATATTTCATGGATTTTGCTCTACTGCATAGTGATCACTTAGAACCCTTGACAGTATTAAAGGCAGATGGACTTCGGTTCCTGACTTCCATGTATGTGCTGCTTCTGTGTCTCTTACTAATGTCCCATTCCTGTTTGTTATTTCTGCTGATGGGCCTGTAAATTGGATCTTTTGTGAGCATTTGGAACATGTTTAAAATAAGTAAAAATGTATTTTAAAAGGCAGGGTTTTAAGGGAATATATTATTCTTCCTTTTAACATCATCAGGCTGAAATGTAGCAAACAAGTTGTCAAACCTGATGCATATACCCTGATGTGAATTTTCAGTGTGAATAAACTGTGAAATCTCTTGGATTTTTTTTTTTAATGAAAATTGGCTTTTTCCCATTTGGTTACTTGAGATGGGTGTTAATTTTGTCTGAGCTTATTATTCTACATTTGTCTAGATTAGTTTCTCTCTTAAATGCACCCTTCTCTTTCTCCCTTTCTGACTTCCAGATCTTTCTGGCTTTTTCAACCTATCAACCTGCTGTTTTCTAGTTCATCTTTCTCTTGTGTGTACAATGTATGCAGTCAATGTGCATTTTACCTAATTTTCCAAATTATTTGGGAAGATGTTAGATGGTATCAGTCCCAATATTAACCTCTGAGAAATGCCACTTGGCATCATTTCCCATTTTGATGTTCAGCTGTAAATACTGTAATGATGCTCTGTTTACAATATGTCTGGCAACCTCACGTCTTCATTGCAGCGTTGGTAACCAGGCACCATATTTCCAGTGTCAGTAATAATTTTCCAGGCAGTGAAGTACCAAAAGTTGCATGGAAGTCTAGAGAAATGAAATTAAAACAAAATACTGTCTATAAAGTAGTACTATGTAGAGGCTAAAGAGAACAACTTGAACATTCTGTGTGTGATTAGATCTGCAAATACATGTTGAGAAAACCTTTAGTCCACCCACTAACCCATAAATAATGTTTCTGTAAAATCAGCTCTACCACATTCCCTTTGTGACAAATCCTATCACTCTGCACAAGTTGCCTGAGCTATCTGCCATGATCTATCCTTCAAGTAAAAAGAACATTTTCCATCTCTTCTTCAACTCCAGGTCATAGCTACACTTCCACACTCCATGTTTTACAATGCTGCTAAATCATCTCTCACCCCTTTATGGTCAGGGAAGTTGAGTGTTGCGAGGTCTCCTGAAGATATTTGCTTTCTCCATCTGGGAGAGAGTCTTGATGAAGGTCTTCCAGCCAAACTGAGTTTTTTTGCTCAGTAATTACAATTACAAGAGTTTTTTTGCTCACTATTCAGTAAGGCAGAATGAAGTTTCCACGCCAATTGATGACATGTCCAGTGGAAACATCAACAGTAGCAATAATAGCCCTTCATCAATCTATCAGGGCAGCAGATGCAGAGTCCCATCAGCCAGGTCACCAATCAGAAAGCTTGGGAAGACAAACAGCTCTTGTGTGAGGGTTTGACTAGCTGCTGCTGGATATCAGGCTGCGGTACACTCCTGTGCCTAGTGAGCACCACTGTTCTTTGGCATTTCTGTTGCTATAATTTGTTTGCCATAATAGGAGAGGTTTGTCATATCCTCTCTGGGAAATCAATCTCAGTTTCTTTCTACATCATAGTAATTTAATCTTTAAAAAGAGAAATAAATTTGCTGAACTTTACATAGTGAATTTGTTTTTTGAACTAGCATTAAAAAGCTTGTCCACTAGAAAATACTTACGAACATAGTCAAGACTTCACAATTTTAAGTTCTAAGTCAAGACCTTAAGTTCTAAGGTCTCAGAACTCTATAAGAAAGTCAAATTTCATGCAGTTGCTTGTCTAATATCCTAAAATAATTTTATTTTTCTGTTTTAGATATATGCACTTAAACTTTGCATTTCTAGTTGCAGTGCTGACCTTCTGTCTTACATCACCTTTTGTAGAAATAATTCGAAGCTAGAGATATCCCTCATTCATAAAACACGTTGATCAGTAGTTGCAAAGTACTTTGAGAACACTGGAGTAAGGTCTGAATGAAAGCCAAGCAGCATTAATTTAGTGTCTTTTACCTGTAGCCATCTGCTACAGGTATATAACCTGTACACATTAGATTATACTTCTATTTAAAATGTTTTAGTTGCAAATTAAACAATGAGAGATTGATTGGTTTGTATAACATGCCAGTCTCTAAGGTCTTTTAAATATGTACCACTTGTGTGTGGTTAAATATTTTTAATAACACTTGGTATTTTGTCCTCTATTATTATCTAAAAGCAAGTGGTTATTTTTAATTGCACAGAAGAAATGGGACAGTGTTTTGTCTCAGAAACCAATGCTCTAACTCTCCTGGGCTCCAAGGGCAAGAATTCAAGTGCCAGATTGAGCCTCTACTCACTAATGAAAATTTAACTGTCTTAATTGTTAATTACACAAGTATTATCATTGAGCAGGGAGCGGCCATTTTGAAATGCCACTTGCAATGCACAAAAGCAGCTACTTAGGACTTGGAAAAGCCGTATCTTGGACAGTGGATTATCAGGATAGATAATAAGGAGGTGAAGTGTGAAAACGTTAGAAGTTTCATGAGAAACTCAGGAATACCAAGACTTTAAATGTGTCCAGAGCAATGCTGAATGCAGTGGGTAGCTGGCCTAGGGGCATGATGCTTCTCACAGTGCTTATGGGGCTGGCTGCCAGATCTGGATGGATGAGCAGGGCACCAGTGAGAATGCAATGTGCTTCAAAGAATCCCAGGATGGCTCAGGCTGGAAGGGACCACAGTGGGTCACTGGTCCCACCTCCCTGCTCCAGCAGCGCCATCCCAGAGCACAGGGCACAGGATTGTGTCCAGAGGGGTCTGGAATATCCCCAGTGAGGAGACTCCACACCCTCTCTGTTCAATCTGTTCAGGGCTCAGTCACTGCACAGGACAGAAGTTCTGCCTCCTGCCCAGGTGGAACCTCCTGGGCTCAGTCCCTGCCTGTTCCTCTGGTGCCATTGCTGGGCCCCTGGAGCAGAGCCTGGGCCCTGCTCGGAGCCCTCCCTGCACACAGGGACACCCAGGGCTGAGGGCCCCTCTCAGCTGGGGCTCCTCTCCAGGCTCTGGGGCAGCCCCAGCTCCCTCAGCCTTTCCCTGCCAGAGATGCTCCAGGCCCTAAATCATCTCTGCACCTCCACTGGCCCCGCTCCAGGAGCTCCATGTCCCTGCTGTCCTGAGGAGGCCAGAGCTGGACACAGCACTGCAGATGTGTCACACAGGGCTGGGCAGAGGGGCAGGATCACTCCTGACCTGCTGGCACTGCTCTTCTTAATGCACTTCCTTCAGTACAGCCCAGATGCTGGGAACTGTTGGGTCTTCTTTAGTATAAAGGCTGGACACCCTGATTTATTTTTACAAAAACAAGTCACAGGAAAATGCACTCTGGTTTCATCCCAGCAAAACCCAGGGCATAGCCAGAACATATTCATAGACCTGGAAACAATCTTGTGTACACACCACCTTTAGTTGCTGTGAATGTAAAAGAGAAGACTCTAGTTTCTCAATAAAATTTACTGTAAAATGGTAAGCTTCTAGTTGAAAGGTACTTTTGAACTCCCCTTTTGTTCTGAACTGTATTGAAGATAGACAAACTGGCAGATAGAATAACTCAAATAATTCTGTGTAATAATTCCATATAATGTACTTGGGACTGTTAAGATTCCCAAGGATGAAGCCATTTTCTAGAGGTTTTTAATTTATTTTTCAGTAACCAAAAAAAAAATCATGTAATAGAAGTAAAAATATAGCCAGCAGGAACACCAGAGAGGTGGCAGAGAAAACGCCTTTAGGTGTTCCCAAGACTTGGCTAGACAGTCATGGCTGACCAGATCTAGTGGTGGTGAGAGGTAGTTAGTGGTAGGTTGGACAGGAGATCTCCAGAAGTCCTTTTTGAGCCATCTTTCTATGATTCTGTCAATCCCACTATGGAGCTAGAACTGTGTGTGAGGCAGAAATGGGCAGGTATTAACAAAGGCCTTGCAACAGGGAGTTTGCTGTTGTTATCACACTCACTACAAGCAGTAGATGGTCCCAGCAGGTGGTTCAGAAGTCAGGAAGCTGGGATAACAGTGGAAGTTTGAATTTGGATTTGAAGCAGAAGGTCTTTGTCATCAGACAGCGTTCTTTGTTATCAGATAGGGTCCCTGTGATTCATGGAAAAATACTAATAATTTATTAGTGAGTATTTGAGTTACAGATTTTCAGCCTTCTGTTGCAGTTCATCGCTCCCCCCCCTGTACTACGTTGCAGGTAAGAGTTTTTGTATTAGCCGCAGCTTTAAGATAGACTATACCATCCACTCTTGTTTCTGTAACTGCCAAAGATTTTAATTGCACAATTGCACACTGTGTTTGCACAAAAAGACCTGATGCATTCAGCGCACAAGATCTGCTGTGCTTACTGAACGAGTCCACTGTATATTAATCCTTTTACAGTTCTTATTCAGAAATGCCTTGTAAAAAACAAATGCTTATAAAGCTGGATGTGCAATTATGTATGGACATGAGAACAGGTCTCTGAGGTTTGTAGAAAAGATGAGCATCTGCTAAAGGACTCTGTGTATCTGGTGATCTGGTGGAAAATGGTGAGTGGCCTTTCTATTAAGAAGTGGATGATTGTGCATTAGTGACAGGATAAGAGCACACATTTTACTTGATGGTGCAAAAGAAATTAAAGTAGCAGAAGGAGAAGATCTTCCAGCTTTCCATAACAGTTATAAGCAGATGTATACAGCTGCAGGAGAAACTTGCTCCAGATCCTCCTGCTTTCAAACAGGCATGCAAGGTGGCAGGAGAGCATGTTACCTCTTTCAGCACTTTTTTTCCATTTTCCACTATGTGAGAAAGGAAGGGACAATCACAACTCTCTTGCAGACATATGACAGTTTTATTATTCTAAATGACATACTGGTCTGGATAACTTAAAGAAGCCCTTTTGGATGAGATTGCCTCCAGACTCTATCCAGAGTGGATTTTTACTTGGCTTCAGTTTTCTGGAGGGATCTATTCCTGTGAAACAGAACCTCATTTTTCCTTTTGCAGAAGTAAATTTTTTTTTCTAGCGTCTAGTATATTCTCATTTCTTCCTTCGTTCTTTTGCTAAAGGCCTTCTGAACTCCAGAAACTCTTAATTTCCCAGTCAGGGAAGATGTGAGAGCAAATATTAACGTCAGCCTGGAAAGGCATTTGTGACCATTTGTCCTGCAGTGACAGATGCCTGGGCTGGACTCCTGGGGTTTTGTAGGTTCCCTCCAATAGAGCGTTGGCCTGGCATGTATTACACGTGGATCAACAGCTTTGGAGCAACATTATTTTTCCAAAATTGGGAACTGAGGGAAGAAAGTTTAGGTATGTGGGAAGCAGTTTCTTTCTGTTCAAGTCTTGTTTTTATTGAGTTTAGCAAACTGTCTGAGGCCCATCCCATGAGCTCTGGCTTCGTCAGAGAAGATGGATTAATTCCTTCCAGTCTAAAGAACATCAGCATCTAGGTTGCATTATTATCAGCCCAAAGCAGCCTTGACAGGGGCCTTATTCTCCAAATCATGATCCCCCTTTGGCTGGAGAGCTGGAATTTGGTTCCAGCCTGCTGTCCCTTTCTTGGTGCACTGCAGTTGCCTGGACTATTCCAGCCAAGTGTCTTTACTTAAGTTGTGCATTAAGTGTGGATGCACAACTCTTGTCTCAGTTGTTATTTTCTTGTCTGATTTGTGTTTTATCACAGAGTAGGTGACTTTGTTATTTGACTCCTTGTCAGATGTTCTCTTTCTTCTTTCTGTGTGTGTGTGCACGTGTGCACATGCACTTTGCATAGAAAGGCTGGTAACTTCCATGTGTAATCAAAACAGTTTCAAAGAGCTATGCAAAGCCCTATGCAAAGGGCCAAACTGAGGCAGCCTTATTTTGGTTCCACACAGACTCCAGGCCTAAGTCTCAATTTCAGTGCCTTCCTCCTCCATCTTTTCAAGAACAGCTTTTTATTCCTCACTGAACTCAGTTTACATCAGCGAAGATTTATAGATTCATTTCATGAGAGGGACATGCTTTCATTTTGCCAGTGATGAATCACCTAATCTTTACTTTCTGGGACCTTATACAAATTTTTAGCCATTGAGGTGAACATCAATTAAAATGAAACTGTATTAAAATAATATATTGACTTCATTTAACATAATAAACCTCCAAGCTGGGAGTGTGGCTTCCATATAGAGCAGCAGCAGCAGCAGCTCAAGGTGTTACACTGTGGGTTTCACTCCCCAGAATTCACAGAAAAAACTTCTGCCTCAAAGTGACCATTCCAATTCTTAGTTCTTGTGTCCCCTTTCAAATCCAAAACCTATTTAGGATCTTCCATATAACAAAAATATATAGGAAATCAAATGCTTTATTACTGGACAAAACCATACTAGATGTTTTTCTTAGTAAAATACTTGATCCTTTTATGTTCTTTTTGTGCTGCACTCTCACCTGGTCAAAAGATAAAACTACAAATAACTGAAGTGCACTTGCTTCTGTACTGTTTCCTGAGGAAAATTTCCTCTACAACACTTCCAAACTTCAGATTAAGTAGATTTCTGAGCAGGTGGTTTGTTTCCATGTCTGTGCTACAGTTTTGTTTGGATGGATGCAGAAATCCTGGATGTGGATGAATTATAGACTGCTGGGTTTTGGCTGCTTAGAAATGTTTTAAAAGTGGTTGGTGTTCCCTGATTGTTAAAGTTGGAAACTATTTGAAGTTGTTTTAATTAGTGACTTTGAGGCAGACAATAGAAGTGAGTAATTTAGGTAGACTTGACATGGTTCTTGAAACAAATGAAAGTAGTCAATGGGAATAATAGACTCTACTCACTATTTAGAAATGAGGCATCTCAGGTTTCAGAAAATTTTGAGTGAAGTTCGGCATCTAAGCCTACCTGATGTGGCTGTTTTACTGTGGGGAGAATGCTGAAGATATTTTATTTCAGGCATTCAGTATAAGGTAGGTAAGACGTGACAGATGTGTAAGAAATAGCAGCATGTTCAGAAGAGAAAAAAGTTCATCATCCTGTTAAAATATATTATCAGTCTGAGGCACATAGATACAGGTTTAATTGTATTTTAACAGAATGCTGGAGGGATTTTTTTTTTCCTCTTTCATACTTACAAGAAGATATTTTCCATTTTGGAAGTGGTGCTTTTAAAACTACTTAAAACCATACTGCACTTGTAGTTTAGTCTGCAGCATATGGAAGATCATAAGGATGTTTTTTCCTGCAAAATTATTTTGGTCTATTAAGCTCAGCTGTTCAGGGAAAGTGGAGTGGAGAACTGAACGATACTAAATTTCTGGAGTGTGAAAGGTCTTCTAGTGGCAGAAAGTGAGATTTAACATCCTGGCTGTTTTAGCATCAGGAACGGATCACTGGATCATTTTTCTCCTTATTTTTTCTTTTGTTTAACAGCAACAACAAGAAATAGCTTAAATTGGTGCACTTGATGTGATAAATTTGTCTTGAAAAGCGTTTCATTTTCTGTATGACTTGAAAATACAGGAGATGTGAATGTCATCCAGCAGGCTCTGAGTATACAGGTGCTACTGCTTGTGTGAGCAATCATACTGAATTCAGGAGAGGTCTTTTTAATGAATGCTTCCATATAAATTAAGTGACAAATGAATTAGCAAGAGTCATTAACATTTCTGAAAAAAGTGCATGGAAGAAAATAAAAATTTGTTAATTCCAAGTGAATTTTCTATATTGTGTTGAACGAGTATAATTGCTATTAACTATATAAACTATGCAGTAGGTATGTGAACAAATGAAAATGTAGACTGAACTACGCCTATTGTATTCCATAAATACCATCACAGTCAAACCAATAAATTCTAGTTATTAGGTATTCCTGAGTCACAGCAGTTTAGAATATCGCTTTTTTAATTCTTTTCTTGTTGATGAACATTCCAGAAAATGTTTTCTCTCAAATAAAATTTCTTCTCAGCATTGCCTGGGGCTGAGGACTCTGGAACAGTTCAATCCCAGAGCATCACAACAGAGGAAAATCAGTACTTATAAGACACCTCTTGCCTGTTGTGTATTAGGGATATGGAGCAGTTCCTTAACACTGTGACCTCTTGCAGGGGAAGTTTAAGCAGTTAATGAAGCCAAAAGTGCTTTGCATCCATTTTGCAGTAGAGCTCTTCCACTGTGTCTGTACAAGTGTGCAGGACACACACATGCATGTATGCTGAATATAGACCAGAAATTATGTTGCTTTCAACATAACAATTTTGGGCAATCCTATTTCTTGTAATGTCTGAACACTTTGTGTGGCTTTGGGTATCTTCTCGATGTTCCTCGCTTCAGTTAAATTTGAGAGGAGTTGAAAAATATATTGCTTTAGTTAATTAGCTAGGTAGGAAAAAGTCCTTTCTTGTGCAGTAATTATTAGTTGTATATTATTAAAAAGAAATAGTTCACGTTCAGTTACTTAGCAGAAATAATTGAATCTTCTGATCCAGTAAACTAGCTCACTTTGGATTCAGCTGGTTTTTAAGACCTGTAGAAGAGGACACCTGTAATTTCACTATGGGGAATTGGCTTCACTTTCCTGCAGTCCATAAACCACAAGAGTGAAATTGCTATCCCCCGCAGCAGTTTTCTCTATATTTTTCACATTTGCTTGAAAGTTTAATTTTATGAGACAGAGCTGATTTTAAAGTTTAAAGTGCTTTTTTTTGTTGTTCTTCTTTGCTGCTTTTCCCCCCATTTTTTTTCTCCTTGAATAAAAGGACTACCAGCTCTGTCTGTAGTCTGAGCTGTAGTCCCAGACAGCAGCAATTTCAGCATGTTTTAAAGATGTAAACACAGTTGGGCACGGTGATGAGCCCCCCTTGGCAATATTCCAAGAGAAACACAAATAGCCAACTAGTTTGGAGTGGGTCTATGTGGAGCTGATTCTCAGCTGGAGTAGCTTGGCAGTGCTCCACCAGCTTTCCAGCCATTTACACCTGGTGAGAATCAGCCTCCCTACTCCGTGGTAGCTTGTATGTGTGCATTTTCCCCAGGTTTTAACACAGTAAAGGTGTTACTACATCAAGAAGGAAATGGTGGCTCTACATGAAGAAGTGTAAATAGAGCCACTGGCACAGGAACTAATTGTAACAAAGCTGTCTGAGTTCTTTCTCTTTTCCCTGACTGGATTTTAAGGGGAAAAGTAATTTATCACTTGTGAAACTGTTTTAACATCAGAACACTTCCTTTGGAATTGCTGTTCATAAATTATTTCATTTAATAAATTAGCATTGTTTAAAATTAATTAAAATGAGGATTTTTCTTCACCACTAAGAAAGCAGAGAGAATTGACAGCAATCATAGAATTGTTTAGGTTGGGAAAGGCCTCTAAGATCAGGTCCAAACCTAAAACAAGCACTGCCAGGGCCAACATTAAACCCTGTCCCTAAGATCTACACATCCTCTGAATCTCCAGGGCTGGTGACTCAACCACCTCCCTGGGCGGCCCCTTCCAGTGCCTGAGCACCCTTTCCATGACAAAATTCCTCCTGATGTCCAACCTGAACCTCCCCTGGCACAGCTTGACACAATTTCCTCTTGTCCTGTCTCTTGTTCCCTGGGAGCAGAGCCCGATCCCTCCTGGCTGTCCCCTCCTGTCAGGGAGTTGTGCCGAGCCAGAAGGGCCCCCCTGAGCCTTCTTTTCTCCAGGCTGAGCCCCCCCAGCTCCCTCAGCCCCTCCTGGTGCTCCAGCCCCTTCCCCACCTCCGTTCCCTTCTCTGGACACACTCCAGCCCCTCAATGCCCATTTCTTGTCCTGAGGTTCCCAGAAGTGCCCCAGGATCTGAGGTGTGGCCCCAGCAGTGCCAGCCCAGGGGACAGTCACTGCCCTGGCCCTGCTGCCACACCATGGCTGGCACAGCCCAGGTGCCATTGGCCTCCTGCCCCCCTGGGCACACCTGGCTCCTGTCCAGCCGCTGTCCCCAGCACCCCAGGGCCTTTCCCAGCTTTCCAGCCCCTCTGCCCCAGCCTGGAGCTGCAGGGGGTTGGTGTGACCCAAGGCAGGATGGGGCCCTTGGCCTTGTGGAATCTCAGACCACTGGCCTGGGCCCATGGATCCAGCCTGTCCAGATCCCTCTGCAGAGCCTTCCTGCCCTCCAGCAGATCCACACTCCCACCCAGCTGAGTGCTGTCCGTGAACTGACTGGGTGTGCCCTTGATCCCCTTGTCCAGATCATCAGTGAAGACATTAAACAGGACTGGCCCCAGTGCTGAGCCCTGGGGACCCCACTGGTGCTGGCCCCACCTGGATGTGGCTCCCCACCAGCCTGGTTTTATACCCAGTGAAGCAGGGCCCACCCAGGCTGTGAGCAGCCGGTGTCCCAGGAGAATATGTGGGAGACAGTGTCAAAGGCTTTCTGAAGTCCAGGGAAATGCATCCACAGCCTTTCCTTCATCTGCTGAGGGGGTCACCCTGTCACAGAAGGAGCTGGGTGGGTCAAGCAGTAGCTGCCTGTCCCAAACCCACCTTGGCTGGAGCTGATTCCCTGGGTGTCCTGCATGTGATTACACTCAGCTCTTGGGTGGATCCCATCCAGCCCGTAGACTTGGGTGTGCCTCAGTGGCAGTGGTGTAGCAGTCACTGACTCTTCCCCCCTGGACTATGGGGCTCCACTCTGCTCCCTGTCCTTGTCTTCCAGCTCAGGGGCTCTGTACAATGAGAACAACCAGTCTGACTGTTAAAGACTGAGGCAGAGAAAGCATTGAGTACCTCAGCCTTTTCCTCAGTCCTTGTCACCCTGTTTCCCCCTGTATCCAATAAAATACGGAGACTCTCCTTGGCAATACTTTTGTTGCTGATGTATTTATTTTTTTACTGTCTTTTACATCAGTAGACAGATTAGCCTCTATCTGGGAATTGGCCCTTCTACTTTTTTTCCTGCATAACCCACAACATTCTTGTAGTCCTCTAGAGTTTCTTGTCCTTCTTCAGAAGGTCCTAATTTCCCTTTTTCAGACAAAGCTTTCCAGATATTACAACACAGGGTTGCACCTATGCATGTCAAATATTTCTAATTGTGTAATCTACATCAGATAAGTACATTTTAAAGGTATCTCAGATCCTAGATAACTGAAGGATAGCTGTTAAACATGTACATTTTTGGTATAGAAAGCTATATTGCAGCAATTTGTTTCCACCACTGCACTGTGGAGTGAATTTAAAAGTGTGGGAAAACCTAAACATGGAATTTAGGATTGCTTGGATTTCATTCACTTTGGGTAGATGCATGGTATATGAACTATCAGTATGTGCTTTTTTAAGCAAGAAGTAAGTTCATCTGTTGCTAGATTGGAAACATTAATGATAATAATACACTTAATGCATATGTGCACACATGTTGCATTAATTTATTAGTTTTGGAAGCGTTTTCACGCTTGTTTAAATCAAAATGGATTTTAATTTTTTAAGTAAAAGAAGGTAAAAAAATTTAAAAGGAAGGAAAATCAGAAAAGAACTGGCAGACCGTTAGTCCATATGGCCTGATCACTCCTGGTATTTTGAGACAAGAATGTAAACCTGGTGAATTACTAGAGGGAGTAACTCTTGGGCCTGACTGTAACTAGAGGGGCTCAGTAACTCAGTGGCTACTGTGAGAGACTTTTTTGTTGTTTCTCAGGGCACCTATTACATATCCTACATATTTTAGTCATGTTTCATCTGAGAGAACCCCTAAAAGGGGTATTCCATCTCCTCAGGTGGCCAACACCTGCAATGTCTTAGCAGACTACAACAAACACCAGCTAGCTGGAAGTGAGGAAGAACATTCTTTTTCTTCAGCTGTCTGGGCATCTGACAGTGAATAACCATAAAGATGCCATGCATAGATGGGCATCAAATTTTTTTTCCTTCTGGGTTGGCCCCTTCTTGGCAGGTTTTACATTTAAAATGAGATGGTGACTGAAAACAGAGGGGCCGTTACTTCCTCTCCTAACCCTTCTTTCTGTGGCTGCCAGGTATCAGTATCTCAAATATGGGCTGGATAACCTGGCTGTATCTATAGTTTTACATCCTGAGAATTCAAGAGACTGGGGGAACAGGCTCTGAGACATCAGGAACTCAAGACCTCATCTTTGCATTAAATCCCTAAGACTGTTCTGAAAGTCTGTACAGTTCTACATCTGCACCCTCAGCATTGAATCCTTTGACTAATTATTCCAAATTAGTTTCTGCCTTTGTTTGCTTTATTATTTTTTAAAAATATCAGATGGGGTATAATCATTTGCTTTCCAGAAGAATTGAGATAAACTATCTGCATTTGGTACTGGCATATTTTAAATTCAGTCTTTCATTAATTTTCCTCCTTACCTGTTACCTTCTTGTTTTCTTATTATGAAGATAAAGTAGATTTCATTTTATTTTTCATTGTTTTATAACAGATTAATGTTTAGAAATGATCAGTTCCTATTAGTCATAGCTCATTCTTTCTTCTTTGCAGTCAGAGCTGTATGAAATCCTTTACTAAACAAAAGATGAATGATTTCATGTGTAACTCGAATTGCAAGAGAAATAATTACTGACAAAGGGCCATACTCAGATTTTTATCCTTCTTTCATTTTGTGAAAACAATAATTTAATTTGATTCAGAGTTCCAAGAGTGACAACCTTGGATGCAAAGCAGGTAAGGCAAACTTCCCCATGGAAGCAGAGTTGTGTGTCATGGCCAGTAGAGGATTTGAGTTGCATCATTTCCATTTATTAGTTAGTATAAGGCCTTAACTTTCATTTAAAAGGATTTGGCTTCAATATTAAGAATGAAAAAAAAATTTCTTTTTTGCACAATTTAATTCTTTTTGCCCACTGTTTTTCTCTAAAAATCACACCACGCTCTCCTCTCTTGCATGAAAGTTACTCATCATATAAATCTTGTCATGCTCCTGAAGATTTCAGAAACATGTTTTTCCTTACATTTCAGTTATGTTTGGCTCAGATGCCCAGGTACTGAAAGAAATTTCAAAGCCTATAAACAAACAGTGCCCTGCCAGTCAGTCTTAGCACTGATGGCCTGATAGCTGCTTTTGTCCTTTTCCTTCCTGCTTTGGATAGCTCTTTTGCATGCAAGGAAGAAAAGATAAAAAGGTTTGTGTTATTTCACAACTACTTTAGGTGAAATGGCCGATACAAAAAAAAAACCCAAAAATACTAACTTTTGTGAATGCTTACTTGGAGAGAAAGTAGAGTTAAAAATAATAGAAATACTCAGTAAAATAGTTAATTACTTAATTCCTTTAATTCCTTCATTTCCTTTAATGAGGAAAGGCTAAAAAGGCAAATGCAGTGATTGGTTAAATTCAGCTTATGCAATGGTGGGGAATGAAAAAATACGAACACCTGAAGAACCTGCCCACCAGGGAAGGTATGCAGTGTGTATAGTACTGTACACCCATGTTCACAGGACTGTAGCTCGTTATGATAGTAAGATGATATCAAGACTGGGAAAAATGAGACTTAAATGTCCAACAGGGAGTTTTTTTCGGCTGGGAATCTGTGTGTGTTTGAGTTGTGCTTGTGTTTGCCACTGTGGAATCTGCTTTTCATGCTCCGTGGCCTTTGACCAGCCACTCCTCCCAGTAGGGCTTTCAGCATGGGTAGTCCAGTCTTCTAAATATGGAATATTTACTTTTCTTAGGAAGAGGATCAGGATTGAGAAAGGTGATTTGGTCCATTCTTTTCCCACTGAGTTTCTTGACAGTCACCAACCAATATCTGTTTATTTTCCTTTAGGAGAAAAATGACAACTGTTGTGGAGAAAAGACTGGAGCAAGTTATATGTGTTTGTGAACCTTTGAAATTTATTTGGTAAGCAAAGGAATTCTAGTGAGAGAACTTGCCTTCCAGCTGTGGAAAAAGAAAAGATTTTTATAGGAAGCAATAGAAATTAGCAGGTACAATGTGTTTCAGTTCTGCACTTTTTGCTATCAGGGTGTTTGCAAGATGCTGCCCACAAATCCCATTGAAATACCGCTGCTGTTCAGTCAAGCCACCCAGAGCTCCCTGTGGCTCCTGGGCTTTCCCCTTGAAGTCAAAGAGGGTAATTGGTGCCTGCTGGTGGCAAGATTTGTGTTACTCAGCTGGGCAGCCTAGAGGCAGCTGCTGCAGTAAATCTTGCAGCTCTTGTCTTGGCTGACACCCCCCAGCCCTGCAGGCAGTGCCAAGGGGGGGTGTTTCTGGGAGTGCCACTGGTTTTCTGCCCTGTTTCTTTGCAGGGGTGCCCAGGTACTATGAGGAGTCCCCTTAAGCTGGAAAGGAAGAAAGCCATTCTTTGAGTTAAAAGGTTTCAATTGAATCAAGGCAATGGAGAATCAAATTTCAGTCTTTCATCACTTGTGATAGAAAAATCCATGTGCATTGATAATCCTCCCCAGTCAAGTATCCCTTGTTTTTAGGGCTGCCTGTCAGATTGAGATGGGTACCACTGATTTGAAAATTAAAAATCTTCAGTTTTCCCATAAAGGTTAGTTCAGATGTGTGTGGTGCATCCCCACCTTTTGCAGTAGATCACATGTAAAGCTAAGTAAAGCCCCATTTAAATGACAAAAGAATTCTTGGGCTACATGTTAGCTCTTTCCCATAGTAGCTGAATAAAAGAAAAAAAATCCTAATAAATAATTAAGGTGGTAATATGTTTGACCATTATTTTTTTAGTACGACTTTTTCTGTTACTATTATAACAGAAATGATCCTTTCAAAGACAACTAAAGTGCTAATGATAGCTAAGAAGGTCATTCCTAGGAGGTTAAACTGGTTTAATTAGAATTTATGAGAAGGTTACTAAAAGGAGTGTAGAAAGATGTTAAGGGGTTAACCTATAAGAGATTACATTGTAGTCAGTGTTCTGTTAAAGTTTGAATTAATTTTTCCCATGGGTTTTTCACATTCTAATTTTCAACTAAATGAGACATCTGTTTCAGAAAAGGAAAATTTGCTATGGTTGTCATAGCAACTATCATTCTGTAAGAAAATTATTCCAATGGTTACTTTAGAACAGAAAGATAGAAATTCAGTACATAAAGCAACATCCGATTTCTAGCACAAACTCTGATAATTCAGCCCTTTTTGTGTGGCAGATTATTTGGCCTGCAAAACTTGTTCAAATGTTTTAAACATAAGGTTAATTGTGCTGTAAACAAATTCACCTCTGATATATTTCCCCCCTTGAATCTTACATGTAGACAATCATTATTCTTATCAAAATAACAAACCAGTTGAATTTCAGTAGAGTGTTGGAAACACTCAAGCTGTTCGCTTGAAAAAGGTAAGACCTAAATCAAAGTACATTTCTACAGATGAGTGCTTCACTTCAAAGGTGAAATAAATTAATGATGTATGTCTTCAATTGCCAAATAAATTTTTTTTGGGTTGGTTTCTTTTTTTCTGATGATAGTGGATTTTTCTCTTGTAGAACATACCTGGCAATATTTTCTTCATCAAATGTAATATTATTGAAAAATACATTATAAAAATAGTAACACTTTTCCTGAGTAACCTCTAACTGGGAATACAGAAGTTCAGTGTATTCTATATAAAGAATTTAACGTTGTTTTCAGGTTCTATCATAAATGCAAATTTTAGACAAAGTTGTATTTACATGATATTCAGGTCATGGGCTCATTAGTGGATATTGGAGAAGAAGGCTTTTTTTCCTACTCAGAAACTTTTATAGCTGTTGTGTAATAAATTTTCAGAACAAGGGGCTTGGGGATTTATAAAATCCCTATATGCTTATAAAGATGGTATTTGCTTTGGGGGTGGGGGCACTGAAGTGTGTGATTTATCTTTCTTCTCTCCAGTGTAAAGCATGCCAACATCCTCCACTAGGTTTTTTTTTTTTTTTTTTTTTTGCCAGAAATATTCCAGACATTTCCTTCCATCTCAGGATTGTCACAAAAGACAGCATAATGGCAAATCACACAAGTTGTAACATCTCCCCTTCACAAAAGAACAGCTCCAGCATGCATAACTTACCAGCCCTTCTGCAGTCACCACAAAGGGAGCGAGGGAGGGAGGAGGGAGGGACGGGGGAAAGTGCTTCTTGTCTTAATAAGCAGATCATGCCTATTCATAAGGGGAAATGGGCTTTTCTAGAAAGTGGCAGTGTGTAGTCCAGCCCTGGTAGAGGCAGGCAGAGGCTCTCACAGCTGCCTGTGTGGTTTGTGGTCATCTGGATTTCAGCAGAATTAAGCTGACTTCTGGTGAGACGTGTGGCAGTCATGAATATTTCTCTTTAAAAATGCTTCATTGTAGTCTTCAAATAATTATTTTGTGAGTTTTTGACCTTTGCTTCTTGGGCAAATACTGGTCTTTCCCCTTGGTTTCCTTTCTGTCTCTGGCATACCTATGGACAGTGCCTCCCCTCACTTCCCATTGGGGACCTGGGGACAATGCTGTCCCTGCCCACCCCAGGCATATCCATTGAAACTGTCAGTGACTGAAAACACATGATTTACTGTGCTGATCCTTCTTTTGACACCTCTTTGCCCTTGCAAATATTTTGTCAATGAGCTCTTGCTGCTGGAAAACGTACCCTGGGCCTACAGACAATTTGCCCAACAGTTGTGAATTTTCATCTTGGTGAAGAAAAATACTTGGCATGTTAGGTGTGGAATGCAATCCCAAGTCAGGAAAGGATGAAGAGTTTAGAAAAAGCCAACCACTGTATATTTTTACGAAGCCTTCCACTTCTGTAATATCCAAGCACCTCACAAACTTCAGGTTTTTTATTTTCAAGGCATTCCTGTGTGGTAAAAATAATTTCCTATCTCAGTGGTGAGCTGAATGTAAGGAAGGGCAGATACAGCTCCACAGAACTTGTGTGGTTGCTGTGTGGCAATGTCACATGGTAACATTGCTGGTACCTTGCTGCACAGTAAGCCAGTTAGGAGAATCCAATAATTGTTTAGGAAAAGACCTCTGAGGTGATCGAGTCCAGCCATCAACCTGATGCCACTAAACCATGTCCCCAGGTACCACATCTGCACATCTTTTAAATGCTTCCAGGCATGGTGACTTAGCCACTTGACCTATCAGGGAAGAATTTTTCCCAATATCCAATCTAAATCTCCCCTGGTGCAACTTTAGGCCATTTCCTCTTGTCCTATTTATTGTTACCTGGAGAAGAGACCCAATTCCTACCTTTCTAAAATCTCCTTTCAGGTAACTTTGGAGAGATAAAGTCTCCCCTGAGTCTCCCTCTAGACCCTGGCAGCAGGAAGGTGAGGAAAGGCTGCTTGGAATACTGAACAGGGAACCAGAAAAGTGGGAGTTTGTGGCCTGATGTAGGGATGTGCCTTAGCCAGTTGCCTTGGCCTGAGCAATGTTACTCAGAATAAGATTTGTACTTCACTGCTAGTGCTGTTGGAATTTCTCCTTCACACACCTTCTTCACGTCCCTCATCACAGCTTCTGGAGGCTGGGACATATATTTCTGGTCCCAATAGCAGATGTTCGAAAATTCACCTTTTTTTTTTCCCTGGGACACCTGTTTCTCAAAACTCTGGTTATCCAGGGCAATTGCTGAAGAGGCAGGGTGTGAGAAAGAAAGCCTTTTAGTCATCAGTAGTTGAGCCTCTTTTTGTCTGTGGAAGAAAAACCTTTTCTTCATTGTTCTTCCAATATGGGTATGGCCACAGGACGTCAGTCAAGAAATTATTAAAACTTCCAACCTAAAACTAACCCCTTAATTTTATGACCTAGAATTAGAGCCTAGTCAGCAAGACATAATTTAACATTGTGATATAATTGCTGTGAAATACAGTTTTTTAATCAATGGGATAGCAAGATACAGATAAATTATATTCTGACTGGCAGTGTTACAGTCCTGCTGCTCCATGATGAGCTGCTCCATGAGTACATTTTAAAAAATGTAAATGCCTGTCTGATAAGGAATACTGAATGTGGAACGTCTTACTTAAAAGCAAGTCAACACACCAGAGGACAGAAGAAATTTGTGTGTAAGAGAAGCAGCAGCATTCTTGTTCTGATGGGATGTATCCAATTAGTGAAACAAAGCAGCAGAGATGATGTCTCTGACTTTGGAGCAGGATCTGTCATGGTGCCAGGGTCTGTCCTTGCCCAGCTGGTCATAGGCTAAGGGCCAAACGTGCTGGGAGCCAATGTGAAACATAAATCACGTGGAGATGTCTGAGACAGCTGTTCTTCTAAATTTTGTGAGAGTCAGCGTGATAATTCACACATGGAGATCTTGGTATCCAGGGCTTTTAAGTAGTTGGAGCAATACCGTGAATATTTTACTCTGTGCTGCCTACTGAAAGCGGGGAGGACTGCTCATATTTGCCGTACAAGTTAAACTACACTGCTAGTATGGAAAGAGGGGATTACTGTGCACACAAAGAAAATGAATGCTATTTGTGTCTTCAAATTCCATGGTAGTAAAGAGTCAACATCAGTATTTTAATTAGATAACCAGTACATGGAAGTAGCACTGAAGACATTCTCCTCCTCTCTTGGCAGGCAACCTTGGTTTTATGGCTGGGGCTTTAATCTTCCACGAGGCCAAGCACTATTAGAGAAATGGAACCTTATTCCAGATGGAATAGATATTCTTATAACACATGGACCACCTCTCGGTAAGAAAATAATAGTGCTCTTAGCTGTGTATTTCAGATGATTATATGGTAACTGATGGCTCTCCTTAGAAAAAGAGTGCACTCCTCACTTAAAAAAGTCAAAAGCAACATGCATACAGATTTCAGCAGCACCAGGACTTCAGCTCATGATTACCTATGATATCTCTGCTTAATGGCAGAATTAAATAATGGCTTTAAAAATAAAACGTTAACACATAAAGCCATAATGAGCTTTACAAATAAGCAGGGTCTAGTTTTCCTATGCACATCTCTAATCTGCCACTGGTGAAATTACTAGATTGAAGGCATGGAGCCTGTTTGAAGAGAAATGCCGGATTAGGATTTTATTTTTTATCACTTTCTCCCTGACTTGCTACTGCATTCTCCCAGCAACAAGTACCCAGAATCTCTTTTTTCCCTCATTATGCTGACTTGGTGCACCTTCTGCTTCACAAACCCAGATGCTCTCCATTGTTTGCCTGTTCTTTGGACAGGATGGTTGAATTGTTTATCTGTAATACAATTTGGCAACATGAAGAGATCAAAAAGAAATAGTTTTGCATGTACATTTTCCAATTTTTTTAATATAGATGATATAAAAGCTATCTATCTATAAGACATTTCTTGTATTCCTACAAAATTTGGATGTTACCTTTGCTACAGAAATAATACAATCACACAAACTTGATTAGATTCAGTAAAGGTTTAAGGCTTTTAAGCTTTTTTTCAATGTATTTAACATACAGCAGTCTATATTTAATGTGACTGTGTGTTTGACTCACTAATTTAATAAGTGGACATGAACAAGAAGCATGTACTCAAGTGTTCTGCTGAGCCTTACTGTGCTTTGCTTGAAATGAAGGCAGTTGGTTTCTTTAAACCTTTAGATTCCCCAATTTCCTGGAGCTAAAACCCTCATCTTCCACCCTTTCTTCTCTTTCAGAGCTTGGAGGAGAAAGTTTCTAAAGGGTTTGTGTTTTGTTTTCTTTAGAAAGACATGTTTGCATTCCACTGCTCACTAATCCTGGGGGAAAGTAGTTCTTTGTGAGCAGTTTCTCACAGTTGGGGGTGTGTGTTTTGATTCTTCACCTAAGTGGAGTCTCATGTCATGCCATGGACTGATTTTAATATGAGCCTGTATTGTAAAAGTGGATGTCAGAAATTAAGTGTTTCAGCCCTGAGATATCAGCTCCAAGCCATTGGTATGGGGGTAATCCCTTCTAGGTTCCAAGACACAATGCTGTGTCTTTCATATAGTTTTATTTATAAGTCATATTTAAAACTTTTTTCAGAAGCTTTTTTCAGCACTTTGAAAATCCCTTTTAGAGCCAGCTGGCCAGCTGTAAAACAATCCAAACTTCAGCTGACTGGAGATTCACTTGAAATCTAATGTTGGAAAGTGGAGAGATTCAACCACTTTGCTGCTTTAGCCACCAGGCCTCTCCAGTAGCCTCAGGCATCAGCAGAGGGAGGAGGACCCCTAAAGAGTGCTGCAGAGCTGGCACTCAACAGACAGACTTCAATAATAAATTTAATACTAAATTTAATAATTGAAAAGTAAATTAATAATTGCAGTAATTCTGTGGAAGGGCCACCCATCTCCAGTAATTGTAATGAAGTAATGTGAATTCCCCCCATCTCCATGGCTCGGTATATGGGGCTTTTTTCCCTTTTAATTCTTTATCTCCAATCATCCCCAAAGAATTTCCTTTATTTTTTAAAAGTTCCTGTTTCTTTGTCTCTCTCTTATTGATGCATTAATAGATGGCTCAAGCACAGAACCCTCTGCCTGAGGGCAGGAGCTGTTGGTCTCCCTGACACCCATGGCAACAAATATATGACACTTCAAAGAACTGAGCACTCTGCTTAACTTACAGAACCACCTCATTGTGCAGCTCTGTCCACAGACCCTTTGGGAGACAGGATCCTCCTTGAACCTCCCAGCCAATTATTTTAACCAGAAAGCTGATTCCTGTTGTTCTGATTTTGGAACTCAGAACCTCACTAGCGTTGTTCCTAATGACCATAAATAGCAATCAGTCCTCTTGCAAATTCTGTTTTTTTTTTTCTCGAGCATGGCTGCCTAAATTCTGCCCATCATACATTTTCTGTGCTGCTGTCTGATTCCCTCACTTCAAGAGTATGCATCCTCCTGAACTAATTAATAATATATTATTACATAGATTTGAAATGGTCTGATTTAGATGCCAAAGCACCATTAAGAGTTAATGAACTTTGTTTTTCATTTAGCTGTGTTACACAAATCCAAGGAATTTTTTTCTTCTGTTTTAGAGTAGTGCTTTGGGATGAAACGAGGGCAGGGATAGATGGGAGGTTCCCAGAGGATGGGAAAAAAAGGTTAAAACAGCTATTTTGGACCATTTTATTAGTAAACTGTTTATTATTATTAACAAAGATATGCAATGTATTTCATAGCTTATGAAATATAGAATTTGTGATTATGGGATCAGTGTTAATGCTCATTTCCATATCTGCATATTTTTGTTTCCTAAAGATCTCCATTTATGATTCTTTTATTTCTCTTCCAAAAGTTCACTTTATTTTCTTTGGTTTTAATTTAATTTTACCTTTAAGTCTTCATTTGCAGCTGTCTGCTTGATAGTCTGTGACAAAGATTTATACTTTCCTGACAGCTGCAGAAACCTGTTTCAAGTAACCAAACATTAAAAAAACCCTAAGATGAACTGTAATTGTTAGCTAGGTGTAATCAATTATTCTTAGTCTGTGTAGTCAGGTGAACAAAATAAGCTGGAAACATATGGGATGGCTTCAGAAGGGTGATAATGCATGTAAACAAAAACATGTTCAACATAAATAATGCTTAATTTAATGGAGAAGTTAATTTTATGGATTTTTGTTAGTGAAGTTTTTGAAGTGGAAATACTTTCGGCTTTGTGTTCACTGCAGACATTTTGACAATTAACTGTTTCAAATCACTGGAGTAATAAAACCTAAGGCTATAATATGTTTACTCTGAAAAAAACCCCAAACATGACTTTATTCCAGAGGAATTGGTGGCCTCACTTTGACATCATAATTGCTGTTTTTCTCTGGTGAATTTTTACCTCCCTTCGATGGCACATGTGAATTCAGGAGGAGTGAGCATTGCTCAGCCTGGGTGTAGTTCAGCAGGGCTTTCTTTTTCTACATTACCTGACAGGTGCCAAACAGCACCTTCAGGTCTTTGACCATGATGAGAACTTCCTCTTTTTGGCACTTAGAATGCCCCACTCCCAGGTTGGTTTTTTCCCTGAAAATTGAACTTAGCTCTCTGAGTAGCTATGAAACCAGTGCAAACTTTTGCCATTTTGGTAAAACCTCACAGTTTACTGAGCCCAGTTTTCAAGCACTGGCAGCAAAAGAGGTATTTCTCAATGTGTGAACCTACCCTGAAGCTCTAGCAAATCTGAGAGCTTTTCCAAGAGATTGAATACCACACTTCTGGTCTTTTAAACCAGTTGGTTGGCTGCTTAGCCATGCTTGAGTGGACATCAAAAGTAAGTGTATGAAAACCAGGTCCAGGCTCTGTACCTCTGGCTAAAAGCACAATATATTCACACTACTGCAGAAAATCCAAGAGATGCAAAGCTATGACAGGCACACAGGGAAAATGTCAGAACAACAAAATAAAACCAGGAAGATTTCATCTTCTAGGTTTCCAAATCTGAGCCTGATGAAAATGACTGAACAATAGAGAGAAAACAGATTGATTGTTGCAAACACTCCAATACAGCATCCTCCTTATACTACTACTTGGAAAGAAACATGGACTTCAGTTGGCAGTAAAGCAGTAAACTTCCCCCTGCAGTATTTTTAGACAAAGAGGCAAGTTGCTGTAACATTTGTCTATTTTCATAAGAAATACATTTTTACACAATTTTTGTGCAAGTAAATGCAGCACTTAAATACATCTTCTGCAAAAGGCCTGAGTTTCTCTTCCTATCTAAGATTCATCAGTTTAGAGAAGTGGGGCTTGCTGTGCCGTGAAGTGGTTTAACTCAAGGATGTCGCTTTTTTGGCATGTAGTGGATTCCTCACCTGAGCTCCACTACTGTAGGATTCAATGTGTTAACAATAGAGTTGTAGTATTGGCAGCATAGATTCCATTACATTGGTTCAAGTGTTCAATCTAAAAAAGTAGGTCCTAGGACAGGTTTTAAATAGTTACATTTTCTTTTAAATTCTTTAGAAGCTCCCTTTGGATTTACTGCACTTTACACCTCATTCTCTTCAGGAAGAAAAAGGGGTAAAGCATTGAGTTATCCCATTAACAACAGTGCAAAAAAAAAAAGCTTTGATTGCAGTGATTATTTTTATTCTTTGAAAAAAAACTGGAAAGAGTTATCACAGTCCTTTTTATCCAGATGAGCTTTTATGCTTTTCCACCAGTATTTTTCTTTCCTTCCTCTTCTGCATACTAAGGCAGACACAGTTTTTGCCATTTCAGTTCTTCTGTGGCTGTTTGTAAAAAGCCACGAGACATGAAATCTCAAAAATGCTGTATAACAGCACAGCTTTGTGGATTACCTGTCTTCTCTTAAAGCTTTCCTTTCTTTTCCAAAGGCTTTCTAGACTGGGTTCCTAAGAAAATGCAACGAGTAGGTTGTGTTGAGCTGCTGAACACGGTCCAGAGACGAATACAGCCAAGGCTTCATGTTTTTGGACATATCCATGAAGGTCAGAGCACATTTCTTTTTATATATATGTTTTTAGAAATAGCAAACAGAGAAGTCTTAACCAGCATTTTCAAACTTGAATGTCTGAACTGAAGCACATCTTGAATTCAGATACATATTTAGCTGTATATATAGAGGTGAAATTGGCTGATATCCACATTTCAATACTTGTACTTGAGCTTATCTTTCATTTTCTACATCTATAAAACAGGTTGATGCTTCCTTCACAGGGATGAGTACTATGAATTTTAAAATAAGAATACAAGTCCAGTAGTTACAGAAAGTGACTAAATACTAGGATGGAGGGATTTTTTTCCTTAGCAGAATAATTCATGTAAGATCTCTGTGTGTCAACTTATGTGCTTGTAAAAGTGGTAGGAACATTTTGAGTGTTGCTTCTAAGGCTTGATCTTCAAGATTGTACGATAACTTGTCTCTCCCCATCAGAGTGTATATGAAGTTGAAATCAAGAGGGGTATCACCACTGACTGGTGTAGAAGTTCCAAGATATTTATGGATGCATTTGGTTGCTTTGACAGGGGAAACATTTTGTGTTCAGACAAAATAAGTGGTTCTATTGACTATTGATATTTAACTGGAAAAAAAAAGCGTTCCCTTTGCACAAGCCAAGTAAATGGTGACAGATATGCTCTGCTGAAGTCAGTGACAGCAGGAGTTCATCTCCAGGCAAAAGGAAAGGTAGATGCTGCCTGTCCTGTTCACAGAGCAAGGCAGAAGGCTTCAAGCAGTGCTGCTACCCCAAGCAGAAAGCAGTGGGCTGTGCAGGAGCGAACCATTTGCATGTACATGTGTATTATCAACTGCTCCATCTTTGGCAGTGTTAACTTACTGGCAGGAAAAGGTACTCCACAGCTGCCAGTTTTCTGCTTCTGGGACTGTTCCAGCCTTTGCTGTAGGATCTCTGTGGGTCTCAGCAGTGCAGAGATGGAAAAACTGGAGGAGCTGGCATTCAGATACTTCTGGTTTTGTGAAGAACCCTTCCTAAGATATCCCTCTCTGACTTGCTGCTGGAGGCTTTCACCACAGCACATAGAAATTACATGGTTGGGGGTGTAAAATTAATGGATAAGATGTTCAGATCATTATTTTACAGCTCAAGGATTAGGTCCATTCTCCTCCTGTGTCTCATCTGCAGTGACCTGTTAATGCCTGGTTAATGTCCAAAGTGCTGTTAAATCACAGAGTAAACAAATAATGCTGCTACAGCTGTCTTTGATATTCCAACCAAGAGAGCTGGTGAATACAGTTCAAACTCATTGTCATTTCAGAAATTATAAGCCAAGAGGGTTGCAGGAGATATAAGCAAACAGCAAGCCATGAAGCTTCAGGCAGGTAAACAAAATCACATCTGCTAAAACCAAGTCCAACTTTGGCTCTCAAGGGAAGAGAATGGCACCTCCATAGAATAGTAAATCCTGTGAATTAATGTAGTTGGCACAGTAGGTATCAAAACACAGAAACAAGGTACTCTTCTTGTTAACTATCATAATTTAGAGAAAACAAATGGGGAAATGCAGAACCTGTTTTTCAGTGGGATGCTAAATCTCTGCAGAGGAGAATTCCCATTGCAGGCAGCCTGTGCAAACGAAGCTGCACTTTGTAGAGAGAATGCATGATTTGAACAGATGAGTTCTTCCTCGGAGTGAGCGTAGCTACATCTGCAGCAGTCATTTACTGAACATCTGGGGAGAAGAGGTGCTTATAAGAGGTGTTTCTTCCCTATTCCCTCTCTGCACTACCATGTCTGCCAAAAACTACCTCTGCACATGGGCTTGCCACTGATGCACCCATGGAAGGGACAAGCAGCATGACAGGGGCTCTGGCTAAAATTCTGGTTTTCCCAGTATAGCCAGTATTCCACTGAGGTCACGGCCAAGGAAACCTTGCTTGCAGTGGGACAGGAGTGAAAGCTGCAGCATTAGGAATCTTCCAGCAAAAGGAAGTGTCTGGTCTCTTCAAATGTGTAGCCAAGGAGACAGAAAGTCCCAGCCACGGTGCTGACTCTCCTCCGTGCATTTTGTGTTTTTCTCAAAACAGTCATTCTGTGGCAAACAGAAAGAGATTTAAAGAAGTTCCTGTGACAGGAGCCTGACAGAGTTTTTTTCCTTCCCTGGGCCCTAATTATAGTGTAGTTTTTACATGGAAGGTGCAGGAGGCCCTGCATTATTCAGGGTGTTTTACGGAACCAAAAAGAAAGGAATTTGGCTACTGTTTCTTTGTTTGTAAATTATGCAATTTTCAGTGCTGTGAAAGACACAAAATTGCATTCAGAGAAAACATAGGGTCCTCAGTACCTAGGGTTTGAATAGCTAGAGCTTAGTGTGTATATAGCAATGAATACATTTCACTATTAACTTTATGAAAGATGAGATTGAATCTTAGTGCAAGTAAAATCACGTATTTCTGATGACAAATGCAGTTCTTCATATTGATCATAATATTTCAGTGAAAGTTTCCAACATTAGGCCTTTAGCTTTCATATAATCAAGCTTATGGGTTTTTTTAGAGATTCATTAAAAGATTTTTGACAATGGAGAGTGTCTTCTTTTTCATAACACCAAGTTGTCAAAGGGCTTCTTCTTCACTTTCTGAAACAGCATTTCACTGTACTTCTACAGGAATTAGAGCTGAAAGTTTGGTTTTCTGCAGATTTAACTCTGGAATTGTTTGCCTTGGGTGTCTAGCCAGACATGAGATGTAGCTGAAGCTTTTTCACCATTGGTTAGACACATAGATGTGTGTGTTCTCCTGTGGAAATGTTTTAGGGTGTGAATTCACCTTGTCTGTTAGACAATGCATTCAATAATAAAGCCAGCTTTTCTCAGCCTGGGCAGGCATTTTAGTTCCTTTCCATCAAGTTTGATCAACAAGTTCAAAGGTGTAGCAAAAAGAGGTTCCTATTAGGCAAATCCTGCCCTGATGCACATGCACACGCACTTGCTTCAGTCAAGCAATGTTTTTTCTTCATTGGTTGCTTAAAGGATGTTCAACACAGGGCAGGAAAAAAAGGTGGAAGATTAAAATTGCCCAAAGTTTGCTGCACTGATGACTGCAAGCCTAAATGATCAGAAGCATCCTTTCCAAAACTAAAACAGTTTTAAGAGAAAAATCTCTGCAGAGAGAAGTATCTCGCTTTCTAAGGAGGTTTAGTGTGCTGGCTGCCAGAGATAATAGCCACCAGGTACTGAAGGCCCATTTTGCTTTTCTTACACAATTTAAAAAGTTATCCTGTAGGACAAAGATGGTATTGATTCAGGGAACATTTATGTTTTGCACAAAGATAATTTTTAAATTCCTTCTGAGTAATAAAAATTGTGGCACTTATCATTGTGTGATAAAGGTAATTAAAAATGAAAGAAGATAATAAGGAATAGTGAGAGTAACCAGAATTTTTCTTCCTTTTTAGGTTATGGTGTCATGGCTGATGGAACCACCACCTATGTGAATGCATCTGTGTGCACTGTGAATTACCAGCCACTTAATCCACCTATAGTTATTGACTTACCTACTCCAAGGAACACATGATTATAATGAGGATTTAAAGTTGTACCCAACACATAAGCAACTTTATATTGCTGGCTGAGAATCCCAATAGGGAACCATTCAACAAAAAAGCAAAATCCTTTTTTTCCCTGCTAGCTCTTCACAGATAAATTTGGAGTAACAATAGTGGACAAAGAACAAAGACATTTTGGTGCCAGAACCAGATTAAAGACTAACATTTCACTATTAAAATGTTTGTAAACACAGAAAAGTGAATGCATTCCACAAATATATATATATATACATATATATATATATCTATATATATATATAGATATCTCTAGTAGGGGCTTTTGTACATACCGTATACTGGACTTATTAAAAGAACGATGTCTTTCAAGGGAGTGTTTCTTTAAGAAAGTTTGCAGTTTAAACATAAGTGTTTAGACTAGGATTTCCTCATTTCAGATGTTTTTCAGTGAGCTCTTGGTAAAATAAAAATGATGGTAAAGATGTTTTCCCTTAACATGGCAAATATAAAAGATGGTGCACAAATGACCAATCACAGGAGGAAAGCTATTTCTCCAAGTCCTCCAGGTCTATGTCTTTGCATCTATTCACTACCAATGCAATACAGGCCCTAATTCACTGTACTGAAATGAAGTTTTACTACATCTGGCATTACAGATGGCAAGGGAAATGGTGCATATTGCCAGCATGCTGTAAACAGCTCAACATTCAAGAAGGGAAACTGTGTTAAGTGCAGTATAAACTCAGGAATTTGTAACCTGGCCTCGCCTGTTCAAAAAGAAAAAAAAAAGGATGACATTTCACTTAAAAAAAAAAAAAAGAAAAAATATAACTGTGTTTTCATATGGTAAAGATATATGTAATTGTATTTAAGGAAAAAAGAAAGAGGAAGAACCTGCAAAGAGCCCACCCATTGATGAGTAATGGTATTTTAAATAAAACCTACTGGGACCATTGGTTTAAAAGTTGCTAATAGCACATGCACCCAATGATGAGATTACTGGTTTGAATTTGGCCCTGGTCAGGAGTGGTTAAATGTCATTGTGATCATTTTGTCCTTGGGAAACATGGATGTCAAGGGGAAGGTATCAACCCAAGGTGTTGTTTGAGCACTCTCTTTTGGGTGGCTGTGAGTGGCAGGTACACATCCAAGTGTGCAGAGCAGAGGTCACCTCAGGGGACCTGGTACTGCTGTTTGCCCACTCATGGACACTGCTGAGAGAGGCTCAGCACAAACCCAGTAGAAACCTATCTGTTGTGTTGCTTTTGGCACCAGGCAAAGCAGGGAATGTGGCAGGAGCTGGTTGGGATGGTCCACAGTCATGGTACTGCCCATGCAGCTCTTCTGCAGTGCTGGCAGAGGTATTGAAGCTGCTGGGATTTCAGTCCTGTCCTAGGCGGAGGCTTAAGAATTTATTAGAAAGCCACCAAAAAACCCCCAGGGCTTCAGACATGTCCTGCAAGAAATGGATTTCTGTCTTGAACTAACAAATATGTCCTTTTGACTTGATGGAGATAATTTAACTGCTGTATTCTGAATGTGGGCATCCTGAATTTGGGGCTGACAGCATCTAGGCATTAATTTTGTTCACACACATTGGGCACACCACAGCACTGCCAGCTCAGAGCTGGTTGCAGATCTGTGCATAGCCCACACCTGCACACATGCATTGGAGAATTGTGTGTGTTACATGGATGTAAATGTGTTTTATGTAGCAGCTGCATGTACATTATACAAATAAACAATTTAAAATACCTGTGTTGCAAAACCAGGCCATGTGAGCTTCGACTCTCAGCTAGGTGGGCACAAACTCTGCTTTTCACTGGCTTCCCATGTGCAGCAGCTCTTCCAGGTGCTGCCTGGAGCCGAGACGTTCAGGCCCAGTAACTGACTCATGCTGTGGACCCACAAGAAGCCACTAGAGCCCCCGAAAGCACGACAAGTCACAGGTCTGTCATTTCTTGTAATCTGTTGGGTGACCATGTGTCTAAACTAATGTGCTGCTTTTTTTTCTGAAAATGAAACCCAAAACAATAGGTGACACCTGCAACCAGTTTTTGGGGGAGTGGTTCACAAGTGCATGAGCAGTCTGCCATTAAGTCAGATGGGGCCACTTTTGTCAGAGCTACTTGTGTAGAAATTTCAGGATCAGCTCCTAAATCAGTAAGAACTGAAATTCATAGTTGAATATGAACTCCTGTCATCATTGGGAAGATGAACAATAGCATGTAGTTAGAATAAAAGTGGCTTATCTAGTCACAATTCAAGTGGTTTGCAACAAATGTGGCAGGAAATTGGCTGTATGTTAAAGTCTGAAATGTTTACATTTGCTCACGGCACTTAAATATTAAAGTGAAGGGAAGAGGTCATTTTATTAAACCTCAGCAAAATTTCTATGTCAACCATAAAATATTCTCTTAAAAATAATTTTTCCTAAGGTATCTTCCAAATACTGTGTATTTTTATGTGGAAAGGATATGAGAGCAACTGTTACTTCAAAATATCATTTAAAGTACTTGAGGTATGAAAGCTTAAAGATTATTTAATCATTTTGACATAACTTGAGTGTTGTAATTTTTGGTCAAGCATGTTAGACGAATAAAGTCTTAAAAAAAAAACCAACACGCAACAAAAAATAAGGTCTCTTAATGTGCAGCTCATGTGATCAGCTCCATGTTGGAATGACTGCCATCTTCTCCCGGAGTAGGAGCCAGGCTGTGGGACATTAAAATTGTTATGGAGGGGCATCAGCAGAGGGTGCCCTGCTCTGTCCCCCATCTTCCAGCCACCACATCTGCAGCTTGAGGTAACGAATTCGAAGTTTGGGTTGCAGAGAGGGGAAAACAGCAACCACTGCCTGTAGTGGATGTATTTTGGTGGGAGAGTGTGCCAGGTGTGCCTGGGAGGCAGGGAAAACCTACCGTGGAGTGCTGCAGCAGAGCTCTGGAGAGGTTCAGGAACTGGGATGCCATTCTTTGGGAGTGGGCAGCAGTTGGAGAAGGAGAGTTCCTGCTCTGAGTTGGGTGTCAGGACACATCTTCACAGAGAGGGAGATACGGGCCAGCTGAGTATTTTTATTTTAATTTTGTGGGCCCAGAAAGACCTGAGTTTCTGATCTACCTCAGATAAGGGAGGCCATGAAAAGGAAGATTTCCACAAATTTGGCTGTGCAGTTGTCAGCTCTATTTAAATTTGGGATGACATCTCAAGTAATTTCCTGCCCCACCTCCCCTTTGCTGACCTTCACTGGTATTTATCCAGGTAGCAGTGCTCCTGAAGGAAGGTTTGCTGATGTGTATCACTAATATGTGCATTCCCATCACCAGGCATAATTGTTGGCTGAGATGAATTCTGGTTCATTTCAGCAATGAATAGGGGAGATATCACTGCACGTCAATGAAAAAAAAAAAAAGATTACAAGATTATTTTTACCTCTCTCAGTCACATATGGCTGGGAATGTGAAATGTTCCTTGACTAGAAGGAAGGAGCAGGCTGGAACTCAGCATCCACCCAAGCAGCTGCTTTTGGTGCTCCAGGAAGGATCAAAAACCCTGTCTCAGGGTCATGCTGGGGACACAGCAGGTGGGAACGTGCTCTGGTCTTGCTGCAGGAGGGATCCAGAGGAGATAAGAAGTGGTTTGTCTTTTCCAGTCACTGACTGCTGCCTACAGTCAATGCAAATACTTCAGAGGAAGGAGGAATGAGACATCCCTTAAAAGGCAATTTTTGGAATAATCTACCCATGGGGACCTTTGCCCCCATCCCATTTATTGCTGTTTGTGTGAAAATTTCTCTCTTAAAAGCTATATTATTGCTTTCTGCTCAAGTAACTCACACAGAGCAAATATAACTGCAAATGGCCTTTCCTTTCAGGTACATTCTTGTCCCTTTCTTGCAAGTCTCTCTGCATCTGCAATTTTAGTGATATTTTGGAACAGGGAGCACCCTGGATGATTATACAGAGTGCATTAGAACAACGGTATTTCGCTTATCCTTGTATGTGTGCTGCTGCTTGGGTTTATTGACTGTCCCTTTGTTCTCTTTTTATGTGCAAAGTGAAAATAGGAGTACTTATATGCACCTCTTTTGTGCCATTTGTTATTTTGTATATTGGCCATTATGTTGCTTTTTACTCACTTCATCTAGAAATTAAAATAATTTCAATTCTAGCTAGACTCTACTCCTAACTTCCTTACTTTCCCATCTTGGAAATGCTCCCCTCCCTTCTTTTTGATGTGTCATTTGGGAGTTGGTGAGAGGCAGCAGTGCCAGAAGAGGACCTCCTCTTCCTTCCTATCTGACCATTTAGACACAGTTCTCTCCTACTTTCTCTCCTGAGTTTTATCCAATATCTTCATTTTTTTTAGGAGTTTTTGGGATAATAGCATGTAACCCCCAATGGACCACTGTGGTGAACTGCCCATGGCCCTAGCTCAGTTTTGTCTTCAACAGGTGAGAACTGATCTGGACTTAGCACAACTGTCACTCCTTCCTCTCAGGGAGCCTTGCACAGGCTGTGTCTGTGGTGGGGATCTTCTTCCCTCACTCTGGCCTGTTCCCCTGGCTTTGGTGGTGCCCCTGGAAATCCTCATCATCCCTGGCTGGGATAAAGAGCTGTGTGACATTTGTGTAGCCTTCATCCTGCTTTTGAGGTTTTTGTTTCTTATCTGCTGCCCAAACCATGACCCTTCTGTGCCCCTCATGAATAGCTCTTCCACAAAGGTCTTTATCAAAATCTTCACAATTGTCTACACCAATTATATCAGCAATAGCTCTTCTGGCCAGGACTTTGATGTACAAAAGCTTTCAAATAGATTAAAGGAACAGGCTTTTCTGCACAAATTGGTCAGCATTGTTTCCCCCCATCCACTGAAGTGTATTCCCTCTCCAGAGCACCATGGACTGAAACTGAGCAGAGCAATTAACCTTACCACATGTCACTGGGTGTGTGCACCATGCCCTTGTGCTCTTTGCTCTCACCCAGAGCCATGTGGGCCTGGTTAGCGGACAAATGCTTCTGCTGTGGGACAAGAGCCCATTCTCTCCCTCAGAGCTCTGGTCTTGCTTCTGCATGGCCTTGGGGACAGGGGGACGGCCATGGGAAACAATGATGCAGACAGGTTACTGTTTCCAAAACTCTCATTACATTTATCCTGTCAGTGTCTCTGTGTTCTGAATGGGGTGAGCAACTTGAGCAGGGTCAGATGGGTAAATGCTGGTTGCTATAACATGTTGCAGTGACTTATGGTAGAATGAAGCTTCAACATCAGAGTAAGGGAAAAGCTTTTCCCAACCACATGAGCAGCCCAACACCCAGGAAAGGCTGGGGAGAATCAAAGGTGATGTTAAAGCACCCTCCTACCAGTGAAGCCCCACGTGCCCCTTCCCCACTGCAGTTAGAGCCTGGATGGGGGGGCTAGGGCTAGCCCAGCTCACTGACAAATTTGGAGTACTAAAGATATCAAGATTGGTGGTACAAGCCTCTCCACAGAGGCCACTAGAAGGGTGAGAAGAGGTCTCAAAGGGTACTGAGATGCCCTCTCTCAATAAGTGCCTTCTTGTCCACAGGGGAATGTCTGCATGTGTCCTGGTGGGAACACTGCCTGTGGGGGTGTGGGGCTGAAGCTGATGGAGGGGACTAGGGAACTCCTGTACCTCTGCAGGGCACAGAGCCAGATGGTCATGGTGTTGTGTGCTGTGAACTTCAGAAAGAGGCTTGTCCCTGCAGGGTTTCTCTTTCAGCCTGGTGATGCTGCTGCTGTGCTGAAACACAAGGGACAGGAAGCAGCAAGGTCAGGTCCTGCACAGCCCTGCACCTCTGGCGTGCAGGGGAGGCCTTTGTGCAGACAGAGATATGTCCTCTGTGCCCTGTAGTAACCCACAGTGGCAAATTTCAGGGTCTCCTGGCAACTTTACCTCCCACCATGATGGCCTGGGACAAATTTTCTAGAAATAATAAAATTATGCAGGATAAAGCAGTTTAAGACAGGCAATTAAACCTGTATTTCTGTTTCTTTCTACTCTTTTCTAAGGCTGTTGCATGGCACAGCCATTTTGGTTACGTCGGTTATGTGGTATTTTAAAATGCTGCTTCACTGTGTCAGCTGCTGATTAAATTGCCTTTGTCACCAGCTCCTGTGCTTCCCGTGGTCACTCCTGGTGGTCCCTGCCATTTCACAGCACTCACATTGGGGCTCCCTGAGAATCATCTTGCAATGGACACTCCGACTCTGGATATCTCTTTGGGGCTCCCCAAGGGTGAGGGTCAACCCATCCTGGCCTTGTTTTTGAGCCCATAGATAAAACCCAACACCTTCCCCAGCAGCTTTAGCTCCAAAGACCTGCGACAAGCCAGGAGTGGTGTAGAAAAAGGAGACAGGTCCTTCTGCTTGGGAGGAGCCTGGGGACAACTCCCACCATCAATTCAAACCTCTCCAGGTGAGCCAGCAGCTGCCTATGGGGTAGGTTCCCACCACTGGGAAGGAAGAGCCTTATCCTGGGGGAAATGAGTACCAATACCAGACAGAGCAAAGGCAGAGCTGGACAGCAAGGTAAAGCATGGCAGGGCAGGGCAAGCCTCCAGAGAAAATGGTCCAGTGGAGTCCACAGCATCAGAGCTTGTTGCAGTTTGAATTGCTGCTAGCAAAGTCCAGGGTAAAGAAGCAAAATAAGGCTTTTGCATAATATCCATAGATGTTTAATTCAGCCACACCGTGAGATGTTCTCTTCCCTGACACGCACTCCCCACCAAGGTCCCGCTCTCTCCCCCAGGGGCCTCCCGGCTGACCTTGGTCTCCAGGCAGTCTCAAGGTGAAGCCCAATCAGGGAAAAGGGAGGGAAAGCCTCAGGAGCACCTATGTTCAGGCATAGGAACAGGGGAAGGAGCCAATGGGGTTTAACTTAGGAGAAGCCCCTCCAGGGCCTCCACAAGAGCTTGTTCCATCAGTTGTGAAATGGTACAAACCTTTGGCACTGCAATAACCTTGTAGCCTGCCCGTGGTCCTTCCCACCCCTCATTCACACACCAGGGGATGCAGCACCTGTGCCCTTGCTTGCAGTGACATAGATCCTCTGTAGTGACATACACAGGAAAGGGAAAGCTGCCGTCGAGCCACCGCTTCCAACCTGCTTCCCCATCACCTCAGCCTGTGCTCTCTGAGCAGCAATGGTTTATCCCCATGCCTTCAAAAGCACCTTCTTTCCCCACCTGTTCCAGCAGTGTAAACATAATTATGTTTATTGCTTGTTCAGAAAGAAAGAAAAGCTCTGAAGAGTTACCTATCCTGTTCGTTTCTGCAGACACCCTTAACAATAATTAATCACGTGTATTAACATGGGGTCAAGAGACTTGTCAAAACTGCAGCTCTCGAGTGGTAAACAGAGCTCATGCAATTAGCAGTCCCCACTCTGAAAAGGCTAGGATTGATTCATTGTTCTTTCTAACACCTAAGAAAGTCCAGGAAGTAATAAATCATGAAAATATAGACAAGGCACTCAGCAAACTATGATGAAGACACTTCATCAGCTGCTTGCAGCTCTGTGTCAGTGTGTTTGCAATGCTCAACACTGAGCTGGTTGCACAACAGCTGGAGCCACCAGGCACTCACAAACACTGCAACAAACTCCAAAATTTTGTGCCCTCTTCTGCATTAAGAGTAGGGGATTTCTTAACTGCTTTTAATCCAACTGCTACCAAGCTTATGCCATCCCTCAAAATGAAGGTACAAGATCTTCCAGGGCGCAGATTTTTATCAGAGTAGTAGGACTTTCTCTGCCATCCACAAGGCTGTGTGGGTGGAGGGGAAAAGTGTGCAGCTGCATTTGCTGGTCAGGACAGGTCCTTCCATCTCTACATGAACTCAGGATGCCACAGTGCAAGACACCTGTCTCCCCTGAATCCTGGACGTGCTTTGTTAAAGCAGCCCCTTTTAACTTGCAAAAAAATAAAATTAAAAAATCAATATTGGCTAAAGGAATAAAGGAAAAAAGGACAATGCTGGCAGAAAAAGAACAGTTCCTTCAAACTTTGAAGCTGGTGTTATCTATTAGAAACAACAAAAGGAACTCAAAGCTGGGAGATGGAAAGCAACAAAATGCATGAAAGCAAATTACTTGAATGGGGCTCTCAGAAGCGATGGTGATGTTTCGTGCTTCCTATTGGCTTTGTTTCTGTCTCTGAGTGAAAAAGGAGAGCCTACTTTAAAGAACAGCCTTGTCTCAGTAGTCTCTGCTTGGCATTATTAACAGTGTTTATGTTCTGCAGTTGTGATGTTGGTCTAAAAATCATCAGGAACTCACAGCCCACACGTAGAGTTGAAATAGGAAGGTGGTATATGATTTTTTTTTAATTTTTAAAAAAAGACAAAATAAAGACTTTTTATTCTTTAAAAGGTTCTTGTAGTTGTAAGAGGCAGTTACTTCTCCTGACTCCTTGATGATTTCAGAGGCTTTTCCTTTTCTGTGTACATGACTTCAGAGAACTGCAAAGCTGTTCCCACTAGATGAGAGTGCTGATACCAGTGGGAGTGGCCTTGTCAGAAGCCCAGGGTCCATTGAATCTGGAGAGCAGCTGTGGAGAGCTAAATGACCCAAGACTTTTTTCTGTTGCTCTAGTGAGAGCATCTCTGGAAATGTCCAGTCTAACCTCTTGCTTTAAGCAGGGGCAGCTGCTCAGGGCTGCTCCAGCTGAGCTTTGAAGATCCGCAAAGGTGCAGAGCTCATCACCCCTCTGGTGTTGGACCCCCCTCATGGTGTAAAATGTTCTGCCTGTGGCATGGAAAGCTCAAGCCCTGCCCTCCCCAAGGGAAGCCACCTGCCCTGTTCCCACAGCGGCATCCTTCAAGGTAATGTCCAGAGTGGTGGCCAATGCCAGGCAGCCACCACATCCATCTGGCTGCCCCAGCACTTCAAATCCTAATGTACACGGAAAGCCACAGCAAAACCCTGCCAGTTCTCTTTCTGCTGCTCTGATGTCTTCAGTGCAATAGTTTGATTTGCTTTGGTTGTTTCAGAAGAGCAAAAAGAAAACCCACTCTGAAGAAGCAGGTGCTGGTCTTGGTCCCTCTCAATTCAGCAGAGGAATGCGCATTGAGCTCAGCAAAATGAGGATCTAAATGAGTCAAAGGCATCTTTCTATGACCTCACCCTAAAGTTTATGAAACTTCTCAAGATGTTTTCAAGAGAAACCATGTTCACCTCTGCACCCTGCTCCTTTCTGGCTGAGCTGAACAAGCCAAGAGTGACACCCCCTGTGCTGGACCTTCACTTTCCTGGGCTGCTTGAGATCAGCCTCCTTGCTGTGGCAAAGGTTTGGCTGGGATATGAGACTTCAAATGCAGGAACTGGAACTGTGACAAGCAAAAAGATCCTTTCACTGGGGAAGGGTTTTGCTTTAGAAGTTGTTCAATTGATGATTGATAAGTAAATGGGGTGCACAGCCTTCTTACTATTTCCCCAAGTCTGAGAAATTTTGTGTACTGGGACAGTGGAAGGCATCCCCTCACTGGGTACCTGGAAGAAGCAAGGAAAGACAAAACCAGGGAGGAAGATCAGCTCCTGTTACTTGGAGAGGAGGAGGGAAAATATCCTACAAAGGACAGGCTGGCACCAAAATGATGAGCTGACAGTGGAACCACAGCACAAAGGACAATACCTTCTGAAAAGAGAAGACATTGCTGCACTGATTCATGATCTAACTGTGTAAAATTTACACTCAGAATGGGACTGAGGGAGAGGGATGTCTGCTTGGAGGAAAATGAAGGAAATAGAAGATGCAAGGACCTGACAGTAAAAATGCTGCTTAACTGGGAGGTATAAATGAAATAATTTTTGCTTTTTAGGGCAACAGAAAAACTGCATGGCTTGGAAGAGCTCCACTTCTGCAGAAGAAAGGGCTGTTTGGAGCTGCAAGGGGAGGTTTCAAATAACAGAAATGTCTGAAAAGAAGGGAACACCAAACCCTCAGACTGTTCAAACTCTCGATGTTGGCAACACATAATAGAGACAGACTATGCTGTGCAGAAATTCCTAAATTGATTATGTATCAAGATTAAAAGCCCAGGTGATAAATGCAAGGAATAAAAATTGCCTGTTTAGAACCATGCATTAGAACTAGCTGATATTAATGAAACCTAATAGAATGACACATGACAGGAATGTTGATTAAGTTGTTTATAATCTCTTTAGAAAAGATCAACTGGGCAAAAGGGAAATGAAAATGTTTCACACTATAAAATGTTGATGCTGGCAACTATGAAGTTAGTCAACTGGAATATTCATTCAGTATTATCCACTACACCTATGAAGCAAAGCTTGTGGTATCCCTCCAGGTGATACACACTTCACACATTACATTCAATTGAATCATAGAATATCCTGGGTTGGAAGGGACTTGCAAGCATCATCAAAGTCTAACTCCTGGCCCTGCACAGGACAAAGACAACCCCAAGAATCCCATCATGTGTGTGAGAGTGTTGTTCAAATGTTTCTTCAACTCTGGCAGATTTGGTTTTGTGACCACTGCCCTGGGCAACCTTTTCTAGCGCCCAGCCACCCTCTGGAGAAGAACCTTTTCCTAATATCCAGTCCAGAAGAACCTTTTCCTAATATCTAGTTAATATCCATAATTTCCTAGCCCTCCCCTGACACAGCCTCATGTCATTCCCTCAGGTCCTGTCACTTGTCACCAGTGAGAAGAGATCAGCTCCTGATCCCCTGCTTCTCTTGAGAGGAAGCTGCAAACTGCGAGGACTCTCTCCCCTCAGTCTCTTCTTCTCCAGAACAGATCAAGTGCCCTCAGCCACTTGGCTAAAGACTGCCCTCCAGACCCTGCCCCATCCTTCTGGCCTCCTTTAGACGCTCTCCAAAAGCTTAATGAACTTTTTATGATTTTTATGTTGTGGCACCCAAAACTGTCCCCAGAACTGGAGGTGAGGCTGCCCCAGCCCATAGCAGAGCAGGACAATCCCCTCCCTGGCCTGGCTGGCCATGCTGGGCCTGGTGCCCCAGGACAGGGCTGTCCCCCCTGGCACCAGGGCACTGCTGGCCCATGTCCAGCTGGCCACAGCCTGGAACCCCCAAGTTCCTTCCTGCAGCTGCTTTGCAGCCTCTCATTCCCAGTCTGTCCATACAGCCAGGGGTGCCCCATCCCAGGGGCAGAATCCCCTTGGAACCTCACAGAGTGGGAACTGCCCAGCCCCATCATTTTCCAGGGCTCTCTGTAGGGCCTCTCTGCCCTCAAGGGAGTCAACAACTCTTCCCAGTTTAGTGTCACTGGCAAAATTAATTAATATTCCTTCAAATCATTTATGAGGATGTTTAAGAGCACAGGTCTGAGGATGGAGCCCTGTGGGATCCCACCAGTGACTGCTGCCAGCCTGGTGTCACCCCAGGCAGTGTCACCCTGTGTGCCTGAGCCCTGAGCCAGCTGCTCACCCAGGATGTGTTTATGTGAGCCAGGTGCTCACAGGATGTGTTTATCCAGCTGTGGGCTGGAAAGTTTGTCCAGAAGGATCCTGGGAGAGGCAGTACTGAGAGCTTTGCTGAGGTCCAAAAAGGTTACATCAACCAGCTTCAGTCAATCAACCAGGTGGGTTACCCTGTCATAAAAGGAAATTAAATTGATCTTTTATCCCTATAGAGGAACACTACTACTCAACCACGTATCAATATTGTTTGCAGCGTACTCCACACTTGTCATTGTGAGGCGGCTTTTTCTGAACGGTAAAAAGTGGAAATTTCAGTCCGCCAGAATTTCTGAAGTCCCCAGATGGCAATTTTCTGACAGAAAGGCTACTTCCAGCAGGGACATCTACATCATGTCTCATCTTGGCGGACAAGGAGAACTCGTTCACAGAATGAGAGTGCTGAAGCAGCTTGAGGTATCAGCAGCACAGCTTTGGTCACATTCACTGTGTGCACATAAAATAAAGAGATACACCACGTGTCCTAGGGTGACGTTATGATGCCTGTATCCCCATTCATGTGTTCTGTCAATGTTGGATATTATGTTCTGTACCTTTAAGACTGGCTCCGAAGAGGGAAAGTTTAGTTTTGGGTTTCTTATCAGCCTGGCGGAACACAAAGACTGTGGCTTTGGCTTTTTCGGCTTTTGTTTTTCGCTTTGCTCGCTCTCACTCTTGCTTGCTTTGCTTCTGCTTGCTTTTTGCTTCTGCTCTTTAGCTAGTTTAGCTAAACAGTCCAAATTTCTTGCTGGACTGTTTCCCCCTCTCCTTTTTTCGACCATCTTGAACCTGCTCCGGACTGGGACCTGGAAACACCGAGAGTTTGCACCTTGTAGCTGCAGCAGCTGCTCAGCACTGGAGGGACTGAGAACAGAGCAACCACCCCCAAGAGAGACTTGCTGAATTTGTCATCTTTTTCCAGAGTGGTGTCATCTGGTATTGTTCATTTTGTGTGCTGGGGGGTGCTGTGACTGTGAAATAAACAGGTTCTTTCCACTTCTCTCGGAGGAATTCTTTCCGAACCGGTTGTGGGGAGGGGCCCTGTGGGTTTGCTTTCTGGAGGGGCCCTTCCTTTGGAAACTCTCTACCAAATTTGCCCTAAACCAGCACACCACGTCAGATAAACTCTTTGTCTTTCAAAAGAGAAATTTCATAAAGCCAAATGTTAACACACCAGTGAAGAGGAAAAACATTTAAGCTGGAAAATAGAGATGGTATTTGCAAACTTTTTAATCAAGTTTGCCAAAGAACAGTCCCAGAATAAAGAGAGACTCAGATGAGTTTCAAAAAAGCACAGCCTGGTTGGGAGGGTAAATAAAAGCAGACTCAGAAAAAAGATATATGAAGGGAGGAATTTGTGGTAAAAAGGAACAAGTAAAACAAACACACGAAGAGGCTATCAATGGCTTAAACCAGTAATACTAAGAATACAGAAGCAAATGGAAATGGGAGGTATTTTTAAAATGGCGGAATTTTAAGATATTTTTTGCTATTGCAGACAAAATGGCCTGTGGTTCTGGTGAGACATTTCACACAGTTACTTCTAAGCCTAGCAGTCCTGAAAGAGCATGTTAAATAGCAATTACCAAATTTCTTGATTCAGAATTATATCTGAGAAAGTAGGTTTTTTAAGCTGCTAATAATGAATGAATGTTCAGACACATTAGGACATGAGAGAAGTCTCAACAGTCCAGAGAAGGCTGAAATTGTGCCAATATTTTTAAAAGGGAGAGAGAATGGCCAAAGCAAGAGAGCATTACCCAGACTTTGATCCCTGCAAAAAAAAAACAGTGATGGGATTGATTGTGCAAGGCTTTAGCAATAAAGAATTAAAAGAGACTAATAAAATTAAATGCTAATCAAAGTGGGTTTAAGGTAGATGGATCTTCTCAAAATAATTTGATATCTTTTTATGAGATTATAAATTTGGATGACAAATGAATTAGTGTTAAGGTAATAGACTTGGTAATAGGCTTCTGTAAAGCACATGACTTGGCACATCTGTCTGGTATTTTGAGGAAGAAAGAGGAATGATATAATTTCAACATGGCACACAATAAATGAATTAAAACCAACCAAAGGATGTAATTAAATAAGGAATCATCTTGAAGAGGCTATATTTTTTGGAGGGTCATCCAGGGACTGGTTTCATGCCCTGATATGAATTACATGCTACGTCTTGATCAGGAAACCTGCCTCCCCCACCCCAAAAGGTGTCACTGAGACTTTCAAAGTGAACCAAGTGTTGGACTGCAGGAAATACTGAATGGGATGTCTCACAAAGACACTCTGGTCCAAAGTGTTTTAGAAAATGAGGTACAGCAAATCAGTTCTACATTTCAGCATGGACATGTATAAACCTGAGTTCCTCATCACAAGGATATGGAGAAACTTGCCTCGGGGAGAAGAGTTCTAAAAAAGAGGCCTTGGATGTTTGTCTGGCTGGCATAAAGTGTGCCCAGAAGAGCAAATGCAGCAGTTGACTGGGCGAAGCTGGCAGAGGGAGGCTGCACGTGCTCTGCTTTTGGTATCCCTATGGCTGAGATTTGAAAATGCCCAGTTCAGACATCCCTGACTTCAGCATGAATTTGAGGAGCTGTAATTGACTCCAGGAAAGCCTGTGGAAATGGGGAAAGGGCCAGAAAATTTGTTCTAAGAGGTGAAAATCTTGGAAGTTGACTTTGTCTTGCTGAAACCAGAAGAGATTTAAGTTGATTTTGCTGTGACCTTTATGTAACTGCAGGGTGCGCCAGCTGGAAGTCACACGGAGGCAAATTCATATCTGAAACAAGGACACCATCTTAAAAATGTATGTATTCCTATGTATGGGTAGGTACTTTCTTTACAAAGAGAGTAATTAGCCACCAAAACAATCTTTGAATGATTGCACTGAATCTTTGCAACTGGCAATTTTAAAATCAAGGTTTCATGCATATCTTCAGACAGAAAATAATTATGGGAGTCCCATTCATTAACAATAAATAAGCAACCAAACATCCATGTGAATCCTTTCAACTCAAAATATTGTGATTTGGATCAGGCACTGCCTTAGCTGTGGAAGAGGCTGCAAAATGACCAGTGGCCAGGGTACTTCAGCCTCACTGGGCCTGTGCACACCGCTGCAACTAAGGAAAATGCTCCTTTACCTAGGCATGTCATTTCACACCCCAGCAGGCAATTAAAATGCAAATTAAAAATGTTAATTAGAACTGTTTCAACATCTATTCTAATGCACAAGATGGGAATTCTGTACAGTGTACCAAGAAAGATGCATTGTTCCTCAGGCAAAACCCTCCCGCCACTCTTGCTCTGGAGTGAGCAGTAAGAGTTGCTTTCTTTTTTTTTTTTTTTTTTTAACCTGAAGGAAAAAAAAATATAAAAGAAAATGGAGTGCTGAGATCTGATTCTGATCTCAAATGCTGGCATAAATCTACCAAAGCCAGAGGAATGGTTGTTAATTTAAGGAGGTCAGGATCAAGTCCTGTGAAATTACTTATACTGAAAGGAGGTGAAAAAGGGTATCTACACCACAATGAAACATCTGTGTAAGAACTCATTTTGCTATTTTCTTCCTGTCCTTTTTTATTTAAAATCACCAATTTAGGTGATTTTACCAATCACCAATAACCAAGACAGACTCCAGCTAACCTGAGGCACTGGAGGCCACCTTGTTTCAATGGGGATTTGGGAGGAAGGAGGAGGCTGTGCCACAGAACTCAGCTCCCATGGCTCTGCCTGCAAAGCACTAAAACTCTGTTTTTACACTGACAACAGCACTGTAAATGCATATCAGCAGGTCTCCTTGCCACGTTAAATATGTAGTTGCTCATCCCATTAAGGCTCATCCCAACACACCCTGATGCTTAAGACAACTTTCTTCCCTTTCCTACTTAAAATCTACCTACATCAAAGATGAAATCTGGATGTTCCCAGAGCTGTGATGAGGTTGTTTTCACAGCTATTTGAGCAGCATGTTATACCTGCTTATTTGAAGATGATGATATTTGTATTGTTGCTAAGAATTCATGCCAAGCATAATTTTGAGGCGTTGTGAAGATATCATATTTGCATATTTTAAGTATTGATATAATACAAAATTCTCTTTATGACTCTTTTCACAGCATAATAATGCTCTTTCCACTGCATGACAGCCTTTAGCATAGAAAAATTCAAAAACAGAAGGAAATTATTCTTTAGAAAATGGATTTTTTTTTTAAATCTGATTTTCATTTTCCCATGTTTGGAGCATACCTTACTGCTCATGACCTGCTGCACATCATTCTGATAAAAAACGTAATTGCACAAAGATACAAGCACTTCACATAGTAGCGTCTTAATCAAACAAATGACTGCATTTGGAAGAAGTCTGATTTTTTTTCCTGAAGCACATTCTATTTTTAGCCTTGCAGAGCCCATGCCAGTTGTCCATGTAGAGGACTGCTCACATGAATCACAGGGTGGAAGCACAGGGGCTCTCTCCAGCTCCTCCTGGCTACATGGCTGACCCTTGGAAAACAGGAGCAGCTGCCAAAAAAATCCCCAACTCCTTTCTATTTCAGAGCTTATCCATCCAGCAGTTTGCAATTTTAATATAAAAAATCTCCTTGGTTTTCTCAAAATGCTGGCAATTGAAATTCAGTTTGTTGGGTTTTTGTTGGGGTTTATTTCTTTGAGGTTGTATAAGCAGTTGGTAAGTGACATCCCTGCCTTTAAGAACTCAGTAAGAGAACCCAGCGTGATTTGATTTGTTTTTACAGCAAAAAGATTGTTCTTTAATCCCTTTGGAGTTGTTGGATTTGATACTCCTGCCAGTTGAACTAATGAAAAATCCTCTGGCAGAGTGTGTGGAAGCTCAGAGCCATCCATCCCCCCACTGCATTGCCCGTCCTGAAGATGGTGGAAGCTTGAAAACTGCAGAGCAAGGGACAAAACTCCTGCATCCCTCCAAGTAGCTGCATTCCATGCCAGAAACCAGGGCAGGGATGGAAATCTTACTGTATCCGATACAAAATTAAAAGCAGTTATCAAACAGGAAGTACAGGAGATTTGGGGAAAACAAAAAGCAAACAAAGAAAAGGCACACCCAAGCAATTATACCCATAAATATCAAGTAGTTAATTTTTTTCCCTTGGTTATATGCACTACTGTAAAAATAATTTGTGCGGTATTTGTGTAGATCTTGGGTATCAAAGTAGCAATTCACTGTTTAATTAATATGAATGATAAATTCACTATATAAACTGCATGGAGTAATAACAGAAACAATTTTTTATTAATGGAACTAATGGAATTTTTTATAATGATCTATTGTGGGAGAACATCCCTAAATAACAGCAGTTTCAGTTTCCTCTGGTAATCAACTATTTAAGCAGCAATTTCAGGGACATACAGATAGGCATCAATTTTAGGAAAAAGTCTAGCAAGCATTTTTTAATACTTATTTTCCAAATTCATCCAATTCCAAATGTATTTATTTTGTAGTAGAGTACTAATTACACAAATCTTGGATGCTAAAAGCGGAAGAATATAAAGCACCCAAACTTAGGCATCCCCAAAGCTTTTTTACCAAAAACCTTTGCATTATTTGCTGAAAAATTCCAAATGCAAACAAGCATTTTCCCAGAAAATAAACCCCTATGTATTAAAATGTTCTGCACTGAGAGTCTTTCAGATTCATGCAATGGTTCATACATTCACTAGAAATAATAAGAAAAACAAGATTACATTCCTCTACCCTTCCCCATTCCTAAGACTTTTTTTGAGAAATAAATACATATTTTTATGTGTGCTTGTACACCTACAACTTGCTCCATATTTTCTCCCCATAGTATCTGTTGACTTCTCTTTGTGTTTTACTTGGGAGAAACAAAGATACTAAATCAGCACAGCTGACAAGGGCCCTTTGGTGTTCTGATGAAAACTGATTTAGGAACTAGATAGTAAAATATTTATCTAGCAATTCTTCAGAGTGGGTGTTTAATTGTTGATATAATCCCAGGAAGCAGGCTCTGATGATCATGTTATCCTTTAATTATCACAAGAGTTCAATGGTCAAACAATTATCTTTTCTTTCCCTTGCCAAGATCTAAATACCTCGCAAGGTGTTCAAAGAGGATTTCTTTCTAGAACTGGTAATCTAACCAGAGATTTTTGTCTGCAATTCAATTTACTGTTTATTGTGTAAATACATACATATTATATATATACATTCAATAGACAGTGGTGGGTACATCCCTAACCTGCTTCCCTCCCTTCCCCATCCTTGGGCCTGCTCTGTGATCTCAGAAGATCCTGATAAACCTTGACCAAACTGGTGAATGATGCCTTGGGGAAACCTATGGAGCCATGAGGCATTCACTGATTGTACCAGGAGCTCCTGCCTGGCAGAAGTTGGACCATCAGCTACCCAGCCAAAGTGGGAAACAACAGATAAATAATAATTTTTTTTTTAACCTGAATCATGTCCTGAGTAAAACGGCCCCACTGGCAATTATAGCCTGAATGAAATGTTAAAATTGATACTGCACTTTGGGCAGGAGAAGGGCAGTAGTTACCAGCTTGGGTTACTACCAGGATGGAAACGTAGTGGTGACCAAAATCATCATCTGGAGACCCTATGAGCAGCATTCAGTCCTGAGTGAGGCCCTCTGAGCTCTCCTGGATTGCAGTGGCTGTGCCAGCAACTCCTCTGAGTGGGACCATTGGTGAGGCTGCAAACCCTCAAGCTTGTGATGCACAAAGGATTGTTACTGACAACAAGAACATCCCCCAGCCCACACCTCCACAGGCCATGAGGTCCAACCCTTCCCTTTGGGAAACTCCAGGGGATTTGATGGGAGTATTTCACAGATCCCAAGGGGAACTCTGGGTAGGTTCCTTTGCACACACAGGTTTTACCTGTGTGTGTGTGTGTGTGTGTGAATTGAATCTGGTATAAATGTTTCTGCCTCAAATCCATAGCTAAGGCACTGTTATAATTCTTGTGAATCCTACTGAATTGCTTTGAAAATGCTGAAGTCATTAAATGCTGCTAAACCCTTTTGTACCCTTATCTTTGCATCCATATCCTTTGTACCCTGACACTCTCTTGCATTCCCAGTTTTCTTGCAATTCATTCCAAATTGCTTCTAATTTGATCTTCCCGTGGATGTTTTAATCTGTACAGCAAGTAATAGAGTGAACCTTGCCACCAAGTTTTGTAAAGTCACATTTCCACAAATTCATATGGTTCATATGCTTTTGCCAGTACTTTTGATGATGACCTAAAGCAGACAAACCACTCATTTGCAACATGGAAAAAGATGTGGCATCCACACACAGCTGGCATCTGCCCAGATTTCAGTGCTTGGTCCATATAAACACATACTTAAGAATACACATATGGCACTGCAAGCAGGGGAAAAAGATGCATTAGGAAATAGGATCCCTTTTTTTTGAATAATGAAGACAAATGTATTAGAAGTAATACAATTGGAAAATGGCAAATAAGAAAATTCAATAGTATGTCTTGTAAACCTTTTTAATGAAGTTAAGAGTGTGCCAGTAATAAAATGCATAAAGTTTAAAAATAATTTCCTTAAATGAATTGCTTTTGGAAACGTCTTAGGAAGCATTATTTTGACAATGTTAATTGTTTTATTTTCTTTTTTGATAAATGGATTATGCAAAATTAATTCCCTCACTGTGTAGATTTAATCCACAATACAGGACCACTGTCAGAATTTAAAACTATTTTGAGTTTTCTTACGAATAGATACAAAAAACCTTTACTCCATTAATTTATTAGTTTGAAATTATAAATCAGTCACTGTCTTTATCTAGAGTTTCCTGCATTTGGCCAAATCCCACTGTACAAATGCCCAGAGAAAATGATTATAGGATATTTTTGAAGTTCTATCATAGTATTCTAAAATATCGGGTGACTTCCCTTCCATTATATCAGTGCTTTACTCATGAAGAACCTACAAAACATAGAGAACACTTAAAAACTTATTCCAGTGCTTTGGGTGAGAAAGAAGTCAAACCATTAGTTTACTTCACTAAAATTTCTTTAAAAAATAATTTGATGATCCAGGTTCACTCTTAATTTTCCAAGACTATTAGAAAATCAAGCCTTCCTTTATTGTCTCTTACTCTTGCCATGCTAATACTGTCTCCCTGAATGGAGATAAGGGCACCAGGATATGTGGAGGGGTTTTGTTCACTTTTGACTGGGTGTGGGCAGCACCCCCACGCAGAGAAGCTAATTCACAAAAATGAAATGTTTAGAAGGCTTTCATCATTGTCTGGACATAAGGTCATGAAAAGGTGAACTATCTTCCTCTCTATCCTCCTTGGGTGATCTGCATTCAGAACAGAAAAAATAATCCAATCACCCAAACTGCAAAACCCCAGATACATATCACAGTGCCCATGATGCAATTTTAATTTTAATTTTAGCATTTAATTTCTATGGGAAAAATGCTCAGCCTTCCTAAGTGAGAACCCACTGGAACGGGGTTCATCTGGTTCACCTGATGCTAAAACACAGGTGCATGTGCCTGAGACCTTTCAGGTATTTCACCTGGTACATCTTTCAGCACTTCAGCAGTTTTAAATATTCTCAGTGCTCTCACAGGAAAGAATATACTGCATTAATTTCTGAGGGTTACTTCTGTGTTTAGATACACTGAGGAATTTAAATCAGGCAACTGGCCAGTGACCTGATGTGTCCTTACATACCTATGCTGGCTGTATTTAGTTTCCTGGTAAACTCAGATTAGTCTGACCTTTTCCCTATTCAAACTCAGCATCAGAAATCGCTTATTACCTCTTACAGATAGAACAGCCATAAATAGCAGTGTTAGTACAAGAAATTAGTACAAAGCTAATTTTTTTTTTTTTGCCTAAATTATGTCACGTTAGAGAGCTTGACTTGAAAGCTGTTGCCATTGCTTTAACTACAAAACGTAATCCTCACATCCTGGAGGTGTCCTAACATGTCCAGCATTAAATGGGTTCAGAGCCCCACTCTATTTCTTTTTCTTGCAATTGAATAGCAAATATTCAGAATTATTCCTAAACAGGTAGTGATTATTATTAGTAGTAGTTTATTAAAATTGTGGAATTAGTAAAGTTAAGCAAAATTCAAATGTCTCATGGATCTAGATGAAGAATCACTGATATTCAGAATATGTGAGTGTGTATTTGCTGTTTGAGGAGATAAAAGGTACCTGAATACTTGCAGAGGAGACAGAACCCTTAACTAGTAGAAAATCATGAAAATTTTCTATCAGGAAGTTTAGATTAGACAGCTATTAGTTTTAGACTATTATTTAATAAATGCAACTGATTTGTCTGAAATCTGCAATATTTAACATTTTATACAACTTTATCATAGAATTTAAAAGTTTTCTTCATTGGTGTCCAGCAGTGCAGCATTTGGGACTGAACTGGCTTGTGATCCAGGACTTTGTGGGCCAACAAAGATGGATGAAAATGCCTGGCATTTACTGACAGCATCATGAACACAACTGGGCAGAACTGTAATGCAGAATAAAAAGATGCTGGATTGTAAGAATGCCTTAGTCTGTGACTGGCTGCTGAATACTTGTTTACAAATTATTGCAAGATTCTGTTTACACATGATTATTTTAACCTATAACATTTTGATATTCTTGGGAATTGCAGATGGTATATTTACTTAATCACTGTCAAAGCCCTAACTTTTTATTATTTTAAACTGATTCTGAAGTCAGTGTTACTTCTGCTCAGTATTTTCACATGTGTTACGCTTGCCTTGTTTCAACTCTTTTTTCAGTCATTTTTCATTCTCATCAGTGTTCATTTTTCAGAGTGAAGTTTTGCTTAAAAGTGACTGAATGTATAAGCCAACAATGGGAGTGGTAAGGTATTTAAGAAAAAATAACCCCACTCCTTCCTACACTTCTTCCTATGTTAGTAGTTTTTGAACTTTTCTATGGTTCCACTGCTGGACCATGGGGTTATTTTCCCTTGGGACATGTTGTGACCTGTTGTTTTAACCTGGCTCAACTTGTTACATTGCTATACCCTGAACTGCAATATTAATTTCATAACCTTAACACTGGAGTGATGAGTAAGGGGCTTTTCCCAAAGGCAGCAAGCTCCAGTCCTCTGGCAGGCTCTGGATCTGACCTACTACCTGTTTCTTCAAAAAATACATCTCCATCTCAGCTTCTCCCACTCTCCTGGTATTTATTGTTGTAATTGGGTGCCAGCTGTACATGTCAGTGGAGCTGTCACAGGCAAAGGAATGAGCAGGTACACAAATAATGCAGCTTCCAGCTCAAAGTACTGAGTACCCCTGCAGACAGAATGGAGGGAGAAAGCAATTTATGGTGACTGCAACTTGGGTTATTTTCATTGCTCAGAGTCTGCATGCTTTCATGAAGCCTTAGGCTGTTTATTCTCTCAGGCTTTTGAGAATGAGAAGGAATTGTGCCTGCCACCAAAAGAAGAGGGGTTTATTTGGGCTTTTTATGATTCCTCTTGATGTGTGTCTGTGCACTTAGGTGGAAAGGACTGAGAAATCTATGAGGAAGTTTAACTCAGAATATTACCTTATATAAAGGTGCTTAGACACGGATTGAGACCTTCATTATCTTTTTCTGAATAGAATAAATTTTAAAAAATATATATTTGAAACAGCTGCATAGGGATTTAAATATTATTGCTTTATCCTCTCTGGAATATTGGGATGGAATTTCACAGTATAGAGTTTGTGTATAAAGGAAACTTTATGTAAGATAATGAGGTACTTTGAGGCAAAACTTAATGGCTTTACCTTACTCTTCCTACTGGTAGTGAATACTTGATAATTCCTAATGATGCTTTCTTCATACCTTCATAGCAATATGTTCATTCTACATCTAAAAACAGTTTGGTAATGTAATTTCTCTATAAAATGCTGCTGCTAACTGTATCTAAACTAATTAGGCACAGTCAGAAACCGCCTAAATATGTAGCATGCTCGCTGAATGAGCAGATTTGGAATTTGGCACTGTTCCTACTACAGAACTCGATTGGGATGCTATTACTGATGCCTTCCTTTCTGGGCCACAAGAGCCAGATTCCTGTGTCTTCTGATCTCCTGTGCCCTGGGGTGGCACTGTGGGTAGAGGGGAACAGCTTGCATGTGGCTGTGGTGCTGGGGCTCCTCTGCCTCTGCATCACAGCTTGGGGAGCAGAAATGTGGGGCAGGGAGAGCTGCAAGGGCACAGTGTGACCCGACCAGTCCTGGCTGCTGGTCAGGTCACACTGTGAGACCACCAGCAGCAGTGCAAGTGAGAGCCTCCTCTGGGCTTTCCTTACACTGCAGCAGAGGCAAAACTTGCTGAATGTTGAGGCCATCCTAATATACACCTCATGTATCTTTTATTTCTAGCTTGCTTTTTATTTTAACAAAAGCTCTTAAATCATTAGCCCTTGTGTTTTCCCAATTTTTAGGAAATGTGGCAAATTTGCCATGTGACTTTGGTTCACAGAGCACGATCCCAAGCAGTTACATGCTCCAGTTGAAGGATTTACCAAATAAATACTAAGCCACGAGTACAATGGGATGAATAAAAAAGGAAAGGAAGTCCTTGCATAAAGTGACTATAGAAACAGGTCATGAAATATCCTGTTAGTACAGCAAAAACTTATTCTCCTGTGTGTCCAACTCAGAGTACATAAGCCATTTTAAGCCCTTTCAGAATTCTTGTTAAGCAAGTTGATTGGGACCTTACCACTTGGGTCAGTTCTAAGTCTGATTTGCATTTGGTCTGCAAAACTCTAGGTAAAAAAAGTGTATTGTATACTCTCAGTGTATTCAAAATGACAGTATTCATTTAATGGGCCATGACCATTTTTTATCATTTTGGCTTAATTTGTAAATCATCATAGTTTCCCCAAGCTCTTTGTTATTAAGCAACAGATACTGTGTTCACAAAAAGCACTGAAATGCCATCTCAGACCAAATGCAAACCAGTGCAAAGTTACTGAGTTAGGAGATTACTGGTTTGTCACTGGGAGGGCTCAGGGGCTCTTCAGTGATCCTGTGCAGAGCCACAGAAGGAATATCTTGGGAGGATCCTGATATTGTGTGTCTTCCATTGCTGACTCAGCGGGACCAGGGGGAGGTAGGAGCAAAACCTCAACCCATAACACTACAATACATGCACACGTGCTATGCTGGCTTCTAGATCCAACATATAACCTCATTTTTTAGAGATTTCCCAGTGCTGCCTGGAGGGTTTCACTGGTGCAGGCTTGCTGAGGCCTCACCAATATTTCCATGGAATGAATGCTGCAGGAGCATTCATCACCATCAACGTTCAGGCTGGCTGATATCTTTCCAACAGCCCCAAGTTTTGGGACACTTAAGTTCTCTTCCTATTGTCTCACACTGCCCAGTCTAGGATTTGCAAATATTAACATGGAGTTTTCTGTTGCTTTCTCTGAAAGTTGGATCAAGTCACAAAGGACACATGCAGCTGATTGTCTGGGCTTCTCTAAGAAAGAACCTATAGTTAATGCAATAATTGAGCTCACAATGGGCCAATGTTTAGATTTACTAGGACTGACAATTTTTTTGCATCTCTAATTTGCTCAATCTGTTATTTCTTTTTTCAGTAGCTAAACATTTCCATGTAGAAGTAGTTAGAAAACTCAAGCATGTTCCAGGCATTGAAAAATTCTAAATATTTTGAAATTTTTTTCTGCAGATTTGGTTGTGCTAAAGAACATGGGTGCAACTCTGCAAGGAGGATGTTTAATTTTTCTTCCTGGAATGATTTTCCTACTTTTCTGTGAATTCTATCACTAGTCTGATGCCAGTATGGCAGTGGAGAGGACCAAAATGCATTTTTGATAGGATCTATAAGCACTGATGCCAAAATGAAATGAACCTACTCTATTCCTAATCCTCTTACCTCTCTCAGATCACTGATCTTCATGGCAAGTCTGTCACTTAGACTCTTAGGCACTAACAGCTTTAATTTGGCATCCACCAGAAAGTGGGAAAATCCAGCAGAATGCTCTAAGGCAGGCCACCAAAACCACCTACTGGAAAACCTCATCTGCCAGCTCTGCCTAGCTTTTTTAGATGACCACAGATAAGCTGCCTGTATTTTTTTTAATGCTGCTTTTGCAGCTATTGGGTCTTTTTAATTTGGGGTTGGTTTTTTGTTCTCAGAAACCTGATTATGCTTGAATGCACAAATTTTACTTGTGTCCAAAAGATATGAAAAAACATATCAAAAATAAAGGGAGAGGATGCTTTGGAACAGAAAAAAAAATCTAGGGTCCATCTTACTAAAAAGATAAAAATACAGTTTATCAGCCAAAGCTTGCACAAAACTGGGACAACAAGGAAAAAAGGAAAATCCAGGACATTTTTAATTGAATTGGGCCCTTAGTGTGCTGTTTAAACTACTAAACCTCGTGATTAGACATAGTGATTGAGCTGCAGTATAGAAGAATAACGCTTCAACATCAGATGTAAATCAAATATATGCTGCACTTGCATCCTGGCTAAGTACCACTGAGGGGAATTTCTCATGCTATGGGGTGCACCTGAGTTATGCCACCATCTCAGAAGGCCATTAAAGTTTCTCACTTATTGATTTTAGTCAAACAAATTATTTCATCCCGAGGTCAAAAAATAAAAAGAAAAAAAAAGGAAAAAGGAACATAGAAAATCTTCACAGCCTTTGGGATCACGTATATTGTATGCCAAACAACACTATCTCTACAGAAGAGCTGGGCACTCTTGCTCCTGCTGGCCTGGCACTTTCTGAGCTATGTATGGAATTGTAAGGCTGAGGCTGAGCTCATTTCCCACTGAGCAGTGTTTTATTCCATAAGTACGGAGTAAAGTGGGACTCATGACTTAAGCTACTAATCAAAGCAAAGATTATCAGAGCCTGTCCTTAAATGAGCTACTCTCAGTTCGTGACTGTTTTGAGAGTTATCAGTATTGCTTTTTAGGGTCTTCATTATTGATTTTTAATATAGATCTAATTGGGAACCTCAGACTGCTTTTGATTTGATCTTTTGTGGCAGAGACTTAAACCCTAAAGGAAACTCATCACCTTTTTGATGCGTGTGCCAAGCTGCCGTCAGACTTCAAAGGACAAAGGATACATTTTGAATTTCTTTTCAACTTTCCCCCATTGGCCTGGCTGCTGCCACATTATGAATTACAAACAATTCTATTTTGTGCTTGTCATTGCACTTCACACTTCATACGAGGTTTTCAAAGTGTATTACAAACTTCAATTAAATAGAACAATACCCCAATGAACTGGGTTAGCTACAGTTGAAAACTATTCCAACACTCAATGAAGTCTAGCCGTTTGAGGGACTGCAGATAGTACAAGCAAGTCAAGGGAGCTCAAGTAGAGAGAAGAAGAGTGCCCCTGGTAAAAAGGGGATGTCATAAGGCGAGATATTAATCAACACCTCACTTGCAGCATCCTTAGCCTTTCATTAAAAAGGTCACAGTATGAAATTCAGAAGACCAAGAAGCCAAACTTCAGAAAGGAATTCTTCATCTACTACTTGAGACAGACTCCAGCTGAGCCTTGCTAATGGCAAACAGTAAGTGGCCATCATCCAGAAAAGGATAAAAGAAGATATTTTCTGTGAAGTTACCCAGACTACGACCGTCAGTAATGCTTCTGTAACAGCTCTGAGCAATGACAACAGGCAGAATGGCAGGGGTTTGGATTAGCAGTGGCAATACCTCTACCCAGATTGGAAGGCTCTCCTGGAGCATCTTCATATAGATCTATGTAGGCATATCTTTGAGGGGCCTGTCAAAATCAAAATATCTCTGGAAATACAGGGCTTGAATCTCACTCTCACAGAGGCTGGTGCTTACATAAATGAGGCTCCTCAGGCCTGCCTCTAGTTACTATTATGGATGACAGTTTCTATCAAGATTTTTTTCTTCACTTGTCTGAGGTTCTTTTAAGAATAAAATAGCTCCTGTGTGCTTTTGCTTCTACTTGAGTGTAAAGTAGACAAGATCTAGCCTGGAGGACTCGTCAGCTGCCTCACTGCTTCCAAAAGGGAAAGAAACAAAGAGATTTTCCACAGCTCAGGAAGGTGTTTGTTCTCCTGCCTCAGCCAGTATCAACCTTAAGCCCACCCTGGCATTTCTGCCAGGTGTTTCAGAGGGAGGAGCTAAGAGCAGGACCACACTGCCACTTTTGTCCCACCTGACGTTGAGGCTTCAGGTTCTGCTCAGCACTTGCACTTGGGAGCTCACCAGAAGTGTGGCTACTGGAATGAGAGCACACAGGCTGTTTTAGGGGGGTTTATGCTATTTTCAAGGGGGAAAAGGAAAATATTTTTAGTTTGTTTTCAGTGCTTCCATCTGCAATTTTACACCTCCATAGCAGTGCCTGATAACATGGCAGACTGTGCAACCACTCTGCTGTAATTGCAAAGCAGGCCCCTCTGCTGCCTGCCATCTATAGTTCAAAATGTTGGAAAAAGAGCTCAGAGGGGGTATCTGCAATAATCAAAGTACCAGAGCAGTGTTTTGTAGTCATGGACAAGTCTGAAGGCTCTGTGTCTTGTCCTTCAGTTTACTTCCCAATGGCAATGATGCATTCATGGGCAGGAAGGTGAGAGTGATTTTAAATAAAACCTGAAGTCTTTCAGTCAACGTTCCTTCTGCTTTACCTTAGTCTTGGGAGAAGGAAAAAAATCACATTGAATCAACATTGGAAAAGATAAACAAACATCTTTTGTCATTTTAAGCTCAGGAGAAGCAGACCCTTAGGACAAACTGGCCTCTCAAGGTTCTCCTGAGATTAGCACTGGGCTAATCAGATGGTTTGTGCTGCCCTGACTTCAGCAACTCATGCTAATTTTAAGGTTCTGTGAACTATTAATGCTAATCTGGTGGAATCTTTAAGCAGGAAAAGTAACTGAGAGGTGGCTAGGAAGTGCCAAATCCTCACCCCTTTCTTTGTCGAAGGAGGGCAGGACAAAATAGCTACTGGGAAAAAGAAATCTGCATTAGCTCCCATGGAAATACTTTTTATCCCAGGCTTTTTTTTCCTCCATCAACTGGAAGTGAATTAATTTAAACTGAGAAAAGGAAACTTTTAAGATAAAAAATACACAGATAAAGAGCTATAGAAAGAGAACTATTGTGCTTTAAATTCACAGCTTCAGTATTAGCAATAGCATCCCTGTGACTTTGCTTCAGAAACCCTGTGATTATTATAGTTCATAACCGTACTCAGAGATAGGGAAAAAAGTAATCCCGCACAAATGCAGCAACAAATGTTCATGGAATGAGAGTCTGAAAACATTTTCATTTCATCCAAATTTTTAAACTGGTTGCCTACACATAGGAGTATGCAAACAAGTGTCTTTAGCCACAGCCAATTTACCCAGTTGTACACTTAAATTAACAAGAGAAAATAATACAGTTTTCTTACTTGTCCTTCAGTCAGCCCCTGGAAATGTCAGTTACATGCATATGCACTCCTCTTTTTGATATTGCATTATCTTTTGAAGAGTAAATATATCTTGAAACTGTTGTGCAACTGTGTTAAAACCAGCAGTCAGTACTTCTGGTATCTGTGAGGGGATGGCTCTCCCTGACAGCTCCCAAGCAGATTTAGGCTGAATGACTTTTTGCCCTTCCTCAGTCTAGACAAGAAACATACACAGAGAATCGCTAATGGATCCACTGAATAAATTATAAATCGTTGGTGTGGCATTTAGCCTGTTGAAGAGGGAAATATCCATGGAGAAGGCAGCCTTTGAGATCCCGCAGGCAGTAAAACCTGCTTCCATGAATTCTGGCTTGCACCACAAAAGAGAAAAGGGGCTATGCAAGTAGTTAAGGGGGAAAAAATAGACTATAAGTCTGGTGACAGGCCAACAAAAGCACAGGATTCCAAGACTGACCTAAACTAAAAAAATTGGTCTAAAACATTCCGTGATCTTACAAAGAGGGTTATTCTGTTAATGGAGAAAAAAGGGAAGTGACTGCTAACTAGCCCAAAAAATCCTAAACGTATTCTTCTCATCTGAATAGTCTTTAGCAAGTAGTGGAAACCTCTTTGATTGAAAAGGCACTCCAGTCCTGAGATGAAAGAGAGGGCAATTATGTCCCTTTCCTTTCTAAGTTCAGGTATATTTAGGGCAGTACTTTTTCATCTGGTCATCCACAGTAGGGTTAATGCAGCGAAATGATGCAGCTGAAGGCTGTGAAGGTGCAGAATGTGTGAGAAGGGGTGAAGGAAAATGTGTTAATGCCAGCACAGGATACACACAATCCCCTGTTTTTCAAATCTAACACTGGTGTTTGGCTTTTAAAACCTGCCACTGGGGCTTATTACTGGCTAAACTCCCATTGTGCATTCTGCAGAGTGGAAATGCACACTTTGGGTAAATACAGGAGAAGGTCATATGGCAGGCAAAAATAAATAAGACAAAAGGCAGTTGGTTGTAACAAACTGCAGAGTAAAGCACTGCTAGGCTGTGATATGGACACACCTGAAAAAGCCAAAAATCTGACTGCATTCAAAAGGCTACATTTTGTAAAGTTAAATATCAATGAAATCTGTTCAACATTTGCATTCAACCTCCAGAATTAGCAACTTCAGTTTTTTAAAATTAAACCAAGTTTTACTTAAAAAATAAATCTCAGGAATGGCACAATATTGAAGAATGAGAATAATAACAATTTCAAAAAACACTATCAGAATTTTGAAGAAGAAGCTGCTTATTTTTGGGAATGAAAGCTGACTTTCCACCCACTGTGCTGTCTAAACTAAATATGTAAAATATCTTGAAAGCAAAGTTTTCACAAACACAAGTAGCAGCCAGTTTTACTATAGCTGTGGTAAGAGGTCCTGGTAAAAACAGCAACAAGAAAAAAAAAAGTCTTTTTGGTTCAAAGCTATTTCTTTACAGCATGTTAAATATTACGATTGCATTTTATACCCCCATGCTGAAGCATAGAATCTTTGCCACCTTCTTGCTCCATGCAATATGAAACACCAAAAAAGAAACAGATGGCTTTTGGTCCTGTGCTCTTGTTTCCTTGTCACATCTCACATGATCATTATAACTGGATGGAAAAGAAAATATGTTTCTTACAGAACTGCAAGAAACCTGCTTTCTAATCAGAATAAAAACTCCTCTATCTTGAGATACAAGTACCACTTTTCAGTATGACTGAAAAAAACCCCCACTATTTCAGTATTATTTTAGAGAAAACATGCATATGGGACAGGCATTACTGTTGGATTGTGAAGAGAAGAAATAGGAAAAGGGGAATCGTGCATACAGATGCAAAACTGGACTGTGCCAAAGAAATGAGGATTGCCGTGCACCTTCAGCCTGCCTGACATTGCTGCAACTAAAAAGCACTGTACTGCTGCTTTTAATTCTTCTAATGAAGTCTTGGGGAAAGTGTTACTTCTGTAATCTTTAAACAAGCCATATTTTATAAGTGCAAGCTTTCTTAATTTATTTAATCTCAAGAAATTTTCAGGAGACCTAGTGCAATTTGATCTTAAAATGGTTGGAGAGCCAATAAAAAAATAAATCACTTGTTCTTGCAAAGCATGGATTGAAAATTCCTGTACCATGTACATTCAGAGTATATCCCTGACTCCATCATCCATGAGCTAAAATAATCACCTTTAGCTGAAATAATGGAGCTGGAGATGAAAATCTCAGACTCTTGACAGGGCACCAGGTTATTTAAGTGTCATTTCTGCATTTGAAACAAGCCTTGGACACAGTGTGGGTTTCTCTGTCTGACTCTCAGCTCATGGATGAAAGGGAGCAGCAGGAATGAACTTCTTCAGGGCTGTGCAATGTTTGCCCCAGCAGTGCTTACAGGACATATATAGTGGAATTTCCACAGGATTGAAAAGGGTTCTTTTGTTCTGTTCTGCTGTTGTAGTGGTTTTTGGCTATTCACTGCCACTGCCCAGCTCACCCCAGCAAACTCTGTGTGGGTGTATCTTCAGAATCCAGGGCCATGGATTTTCTTATGGACCACTCTAGGTAGCTCATTTACTGTTCGAAGTGGGGCTGTATTTTTCTTTAGAAAGTTCCTTGCACAGCCTGATGTCCTTTTCTATAAATGGCATAACTGTGCTGATTAGTAATAAAATAAGGTTTCACCACCCACACCTGCTCACTGAAGCTCCATTCCTGCAGCTCCTTCCTGCTTCTGGAAGATTTTTCTGTTAAGAGCAATTCTGAATTATTTAGTAAATCAGTACATCAAGATAAACTAGAATTTTTCTGGACCTCTCCAGAATTGCATTGCTCTGTCACAAGTCTGACCTTCCCTTTCTGGAAAAGCTCAGAAAGCAAAGACCTTGGGAAACAGCTTACATAAGAAGGCCCCTGTATCTTCCCCTGAAATTAAATGCATTTTCCTCTTGTACGTGAGAATGACCTTGGCCAGAAAGAATCACCCTTTTGACAGCTCACACAGATTTAGAGGCTTCTGAACTTAGCCCATGGGTGCTCCTTTAGCCTCACAGCACAAATCTTCAAGTAATTTTAAACAAATGCTCTTCCCTAAAGATGTGTGGAAACAGTAGGCTTCGTTGCCTGAGCACAGATTGGGGTGGAAATGTATTTTCTTCTCATGTTCATATAACCAGTAATTCACCAGCCAGCCTGTCCCAGCTCTCAGTCTCAGCACTGTAGAGAAGCTTGTGTTTTATCCCTGGTTTACACATGGAGCTCTACCCTCATCTGGCAGTGACCAGGCTGGCTCCTTAACCTGAATGCTGATTTACACCTGTTGAGGATTTGATAGCTGCTGTGCAACAGGAGCTTGCAATAATAAACCCAGCTACAAGCAAAAGATGAAAACTATTAAGGATCATATTGTAATGGACCATTTTCCTTTTGACCAAATTTTTGCAATACACAGATTGATGTTTTGAGGTCATACTTGCAGGATAAGATATTCTTGGGAGTGTTTGGAATATGGAAAATATACAGTGGTTGGACAAAATTATTTGACACAATGAGTCAAAGGTGGCTCACATGCCTTTGTCTTGCCTGGGGAAAAAAAACCCCACATTCTTCTAAATGCAATTAAAATAACTATTGTATTAAATAACTATGAAATATTAAGTACATATTGAAAGGGGTAAAGAAATGGGAGCCGCAGTGATGCTCTTTACATATTCCCGTTGCAATTTCACTGTAGAACAGGTCAGCAAAATCAGATCCAGGTCCCCACATCTGAATAAAGGACTGGAACAGTAACCTGAATTTAGGAAGGAAGGTTGTGGAAAGACTGGTAATGCCCTGTGGAGGCTGACCTAGAACAGAGACTAGACAGAGTTAAAGAACAAAGTAGGTATTTATTAAAAGGCTTCAGTGGATACACCTTGCGTAGCCCAAGAGTCCAGCCAGGGCCACACCCATAAGCTGCAAGATGAATCTAAAATAGTCACAAAATGGATGACCAGTCACGGTATCTCACACTTTTATGTTCTGATCAATTTGCATATTGGAGTTAATTGTTCAACTATAGCCTTAGCTTATGAAGTCCCATCCTTCTTGTTTTTCTCTCTTCAGTCCACTGTTGTTTATGCTTTTGGGCCTGAGATCTGGATAATTTCTCCTTGGTCCCCAGCTAGAGAAGGGATTGTTTTGTCTACCTACTCTGTGAAGAGAGCTTGCTATCCCCTAATATGAAGCTCAGAACTGGACACTAAAGCAGTACAGAATCTGAAAAATACAAAACCTGAGGCATCACTGAGGATGTCACTTCTCTGCTGCATGGGGGTTTTGAGCTCCACAGATTCAGTGTAGAGTTGCACTCTGTGCACTTCATCACTCACAGGCAAACGGGTGTTTGGGGAGGCACAGCACAGCCACTCTCCATTTGTGGAGCTGGTGCATCAGCACTGTCCTCTCTGCTGATTTAGGAATGGCAGAAACTTCAGTCCTTGGACCTACAGGTACAGTTCTCACAGTGCCAGACTTCAAGAGGAGATGCAAACTTACTGTACAGGGATGCAAACTTACTGTACAGGAGGAATCCTCTCATGGGTACCGTTCCAAGGAGAAGCAGGAAAAGCACTATGGATGAGCAGACAAGCCTGAAGTTTTGCAGGCAGGTTGATTAGATGGCACTGGCTGGAAACAAAAGGCACACAGTCACTGAAGAAGGCACTTGGCAGCATGAGACAGACTGCAAAGAAACTCGGAATGGGAAGCTAAACATGAACAAAAATAGAGAATTTAATGTGGAAACAGGAAGTATAGGATGAAGCTAAGCCAAATGCCTGATTTGATATTGAAATATTCTGCAAATTTTTATGCAAAGTCTTGGAATTCAATCTGATTTCCAAATGTCATAATTTTATATGAAAATACTTTTTAAAAAAAAAACAAAAACATTGCTCAGTCTGTTTCCATTCATTCCTGTAATTCCCTTTGTCAGCTGAAAGACACAAGTGTCAACAAACCCCTGGTTATCCTAGTTCCTGCCCTTGAGCAGGCAGGAGTGGTAATTTGTCACTTCTGCCTGTCATCTCAACCTGACTTGCCCTCTCTCTCACTGCTGGACTTGACGGGAAGGTTTGCTCTGCTTCCAGCAAATCACTCAGCAGCCTCAGCTCCAGGAAGGTTAAACACTGTCTGGCCTTGATTATAATCCATCTTTTCCCCATACATTCCCCTCTCCAGGCAGCTTGCTGATCCTGGATGAACACCTTGCTATTCTAGGCCTGACCAGCATGCCCTGAATTAGTGGTTTTAACACTGTACCTCTTCTGCTCCCACCTCTGGAACAGCTCACAGTGGGGAAGGACATTCTGTTCCAGGGGAAGCCTGAATGCTGACTGCAGCTTTCATTAGTTCTGACAACATTGGCCACTTGTGCCAAACCAGAAGATCTCCACTCAGGCCTTACTAATCACAAGACTGGCAGACCAGCCAAGAAAAGTGTGTGTTCATACTCCAGGGGCTGGGTTCTTAGAAATATTCTTAGAGAATCCACCTGTGGTTCATGGAATCCCACCTAAGCCAGTGCCCTGTCTGTCTCCTCCCTCAGCTCCTCTGCAGTTAGCTGGCAACATCCAAGCTAAATGTCATTAATCATGATTCTTTCCTGCTGGAATATTGAGCTGCAATCACAGTGCTTAAAAAGTTTTACATTTCTTTAATTCTATTTTGTACAGCACAGCCTTACAACTCTACACTGATGTATTTCAGTGGGCATCCTACTTGTATACAGATGCTGTAATGTCTCTTCTAGAGAGTTAATCATAATGTAACGCTCACCAACATATGTCAAAGCCATCAGAAATCCACGTGACACATGAAACTTTTAGAAGTAGTTTCCATAAGATTTTTTCATCTCTCCTTATTCAGCTGTTTCCTAGGAAAAAAAATCCCTCACAACTTAAACCTGTATGGCTTTTGGGTTTGTGAATGTTTTCCTTTGTGGTTATGGGTTTTATTTATGAGGTGCCATGTGAGACAAAAGTCATCCCAGGCTCATACTTTACTAGTTCAGTAAATTTTCCATACTTTAATGATCAAGCTGCATACTTTACTTGTTACTTTTTAATATACTTCAGTGATCAAATTGTATAGCATAATGATCAGTTTTCCTAATGCGCCTGAATGAGTTGCATACCTCATTAATTTACATACATATTTTACCGGCTAAAATTGGAGAGTGTGTGGATGAAGTGAATAATTTAACAAGCAGCCTTTTCTCACAAACTGCACAGGAGCCCAGGAATACATGTGAACCAGGGTGGGATGAAATTGTAAAGGTGTGGGTGGGAAATGTTGGTTTGAACTCAAAATGAAAACAAAAGATTTCAGAGCACCTTGAAAGCTGAGCCAGCACTGCAAACCTGGTTTGTATTTGCTTTGTTTTTCAAAAGTGCTCCCTTACGGACTAATTTTAGATTTTAATGATGGATTTATCCGTTCTACCACTACCACAGCCCAACAAGCTGTTCAAGATGAACACAGTATTTTAAAAAGCAGTTCAAGTTCCAGCCCTGTCATGGACCAAGTATCTCTTAAAAGATGTGGAGGCACTTTGTTTTATTGCTTAGTTGAGGTGCAAAGTATTGAGGGACTGTTAAAAGAGACCTCATGTAAAAACACGCAGTCCTGTAGAGCTTGACCCCATGGATTGTGCAGCCTGAGGAGTTATTAAGGATGCTTAACACCGCCTTGGAGGAGGAGAAGACATCACAGCCAACCCTGCCCTAACAAAAGCAGCTGCCTGTTCTAAAGGTAGCCCGAGAGCTTGCTGGTGGGTCAATATTACAGGACAAAAATTAATTCTTTCAATAATTATACAGGCACGTTACAGTTTATACTAGTGGTCTTTCTATTGATATGACTCAGTTGAAACCTACTGAATTTATTCCAGCATAATAGCAAGAAAGGGGAAATGTGGCATTTGCAAACTTTTAGAAAGTATCCCACTATTCCATACCTGAGAACCATGTAACATATTTGTTAAGACTGTTTTAATTTCAATAAGATGAAAGCATAAATATTTTTAAGTCTCCAGCTATTTTTAAAATAACTATTACTATGGACAAAGTAACAGTTGCACTACTATAAATATTAATGCCGTATTTACAGAGAATAAAATACATTTAAGCAACCTTATAAAATTTTTAATAAAGTTACACTTACAATAAGCACTTTGGTAAAACTGCCTATTGCCAACTGACACACAGAGTCTCTAACCAGCTACAAATGCCTGTAAAACATCACAACGTTTAGAAACACAATGCAAACTTTTGGAGCTATTTGGTGATTTTCCTTTGTTTGAAACCTGTGGTCCTTCCTCTTCCTTCTCTTGTGCATCACTCAAGCATAATTTTGATACCTGACAGACTTTAACTCAGGATTTGGAGAGGCTGAGGCAGGTCTCACTGGATTTCCAGCTTCTTCCTTATGACAGAAGGTTTAATCTCTGCATAGCTCTGTTTAGCACAACATTCCAGTATTGCCATGGCAATAGAGATGTACAGTTTGCCATTGGATGATGATAATTTTTTTTTTCATTTTACTTGTGCTTTGAGCATGTACTTTCAAGAATGAAACATGGTTCCTTTCTTAGGACATAAGCTGCAAGTTTATACTCTTTTCTAGTAACCAATTTTCACATCCTTAGCCAGATTCAGAAATTAGCTGTAAGGAAATATCATTTGGGCTCCTGAACACTCAGATCTACTCACACCTGCTTCCTGCTGGAAAAGGCAGACTGAGAGGTGTTGCTGCAGGCCCCCAGCCGGGTAATAATTAGCATTGACTCCATGATTCTCCAAAGGCTGATCAATCACTTTATTATACTACACTTAGTAGGAAACCCTTTGTCCTTACAGACAGTCACAATGCAGGTGGACCCGATTGGTCCTTCAATCTAAACACCATCACCACTGGCCAATTCAGAAACTGCCCTTTGGTGGAGCAAATCTCCATAACACATTCCACATGTTCACAACAACAGGTGCAGCAAGTGAAGATAAGAATTGTTCATCATTCTTTTCTCTGATCTTCTCACAGCCTTCTCCAGGACAGTACCTGGGGAAGTTGTGCATTGCTCTCTGTGGCCAGAGAGCTGCTGCTACAGAGAGGGGAGAAGACAGAAGAAAGACTCTGAAAATTAACAGCACAGAGACTTCTTTGGTTTACACTTTTAATAATGTTCCTCTTATTTGCAAACATGGTAAGGATGGCTGCACTGACAGGATGTGGGGCAATCTGGCTGCATCCATGGTCATGCTTCCAGCTTGCTACATGTCCAAGCCAAAATCTAAGTGAGTGTACAACTTAACTTATTAGAGCAGTTTGAAAGAGGGTAAGGGTGGAGTTAAATAGAAGTCAACAGAAATGTATGTGACTTTTTGAAAATATGAGAATCACATGCTTACTTAGCCATTGCTAACACATCCAATCCTATCTTTTAAAGAAATGTGTTATAGCTTGGTGGCTCTTCTGATGTCTGAGGTATTTTATATTTCCCTGAACACTTCCCAGTGTACTGTGAAATACTTACAAAAGCTGAGGTTCTAGAGAAGGTGCCTGAACTGTTTGTCTCATCATTTAAAGGGGAAATGGCCAAGTACTTGGTGAAATTCCAGTGCTTACTTACTCCACTGTCATCTTTCTCCAATAGAGAAAATTCCTGAGACACAAGAATTCAAATTATTTAAGCATACTTAGACATTCCAAAAGAGCAGCCTTTTTTAGTAGCCATTTAGCAGTTCACATGGAAACACCTGAGATCCATATGCCTTTTAATTGCAGGTGGTTTTTACATGAACAAACAAATCACATTTCTCAGAACCACATTTAACTTAAAGCATGCTTTTATTTTAAAAATAAGTTGCAATTGTTGAAATGAGCCAAAAATAGTTTGCAGTTCTGTGATGTGTAAATGTAAGTATGAAACAAACAACAACCTGCCCTATAAGCTAAAAGGCATTATAGCAAATATCCAAACATTCCAGAAAAGGTAGTGGTTAAGACAAGAGACGAAGCAAACAAAAATATCAGAGGGCTTCCTTAAATAATTTGCATTAAAATATTTTTTAAATAAACTCACCTGAGCATATTCAATTTGCCTTTTGTCACTCCCACCATGACGGCTGGTGAGGCAAGTTCATTTTCTGCTCTATAAAGGACTCAATAGCCTTTCATCTTCATTAACTTCAGGTCATCCTGAAGGCTTACTTTCTTCTCATCCTCCCTTGCACAAAATTCCCAGCCTGTTCCTTGTGGGATTTTTCCAAATGTTTCCCAGGGGAAACAGTTTAGGGAAGAGTTGCAGAAGCAGCAATTTAGAGACAGCAGTTCAAGAGAGTGGCAGAAATACCAGAGTCTAGAAAAGCTGTGGGTCAGTTTGTAGTGATCAAAGTTGTGGCAATGTGACCCCAATAAGTTTGGAACAAAAATTCCAGGAGTCTCCGAATAGTGCAAAAAGAGAGCAGCAGCACCTCTGTGGAACTCTTCTTTGGGTTCTACTTCCAGGGACATCACTGGCAGTGTGTTTGCTGAAAGCTGTGTTATTCCTGACTGCACAGATGAGGTTTCAGAAATGAAGCGATTGATAATCCACCAACTGATGAGAGGGAGTTTCTATCCCCATTATCCTCCCAGGGACTGTTCCCTTCCCCTCCCCTGTGCAGGCAGCAGGTCCCCTGTGGCCACACACAGCTGGCCAGGCTTTTACAACATTGATGTTCCTTGCCTCAGGTCACAGGGCCAGAAGAAAAGTGCTGGTTTTGACCAAGGCAGAAGGCAGGACCAGGTTGCCGGGGATACAGGGTCTGCCTCTAAAAGCATGAGCTTAAACTGGGCCTGAAACTGCAGGCGCAGATGACACAGCTCTAGAGTTCTTTGTGATGGCAGGGTTTTCTTCAAGGTTTTTTTGATTATTCTTTCCCATGCTTGATAACAATCTTGCTGTGGCAGGAAGAGCTATTTCCTCTAGAGGCTGCTACATTTCAGTAGGCTTCAACACAATGGTCTAAGACTACTTAGAATACAGCTTTTGTTTTTTTTTCATTCAGAGCTTTCCAAATTCTAGGGAGAAGTGGTTATTTTTATTGTTCTCATTTTACAGGTGGAGAAACCAGGAAACATGCTGCTTGACAGCTAATGCCTCTTATCTGTCTGTGTCAGAATCAGAAGTGGCCCAGAGCATAAATGCAGATACTTGCAGAGCCCCAGGTGACAGGTGATAAGTTCTGCAACCACTATAATGTGCTCACATCTGATCAGATGTCTTTATCCTCAGTTGTAACATGCTTCTTTTGCCTGATAAAACCATAATGCCTGCCTGCAGTAGCACATTATATCTAGGTATAACAAATCTCAGCTTAAAAAAACCAACAGAGCTGTTTGGGAGATGTGATATTTACAGGCTTGGGACACAATTTACAGACAACTGGAGGAAGAAAGGGTTTATGGGTTTTTTTGGGAGGAGGAAGGCCCTGGTAATTTGCTCTTTTCTTTTTTCTTTCCAAATCTTACTGTCACAAAACCTCTAGGCTTGATTTGATATGTTTGCTTTGTGGAATTATCAGAATACAATAAATTAAGAATCCTGATATTGTCAGAAGGTGATATTTCTACACAGGCCAAGGTTGTTGGTAGCACTCAATAGCAGAAAAGTTTTGAAGCCTTTGCGGTAGTACCCAGTCAGGAAGAAAAAAATAGACATTAAGTAAGATGAAACTTACTTTATACAACAAATCCTAAGATGATATAACTCCTTCCTTTATCTTTATTAGGGTTTGTTCTACGCCGAGCTCTGCGAAGCTTGCAGGTGGTGCAGCCTGCTTTTGTTTCTGCTGCCATCCTCAATTGCTCTCAGGAAATCAAAATAAGAGAGCTTGCTGTCATGAATGCTGATTCCTAAGCTAAAGAAAAAACACAGAATGAGATATCAATAATTTTAAATCATTACCTCATGTCGTCTGAACTGATTAATTATTTTGATGTATTATTTGTACTGCAGCAGCACTTCAGGATATGCTTGTGGTGTCCATGTATAAATCTTGTTAGTTCCAGCCCAAGCTTTTTATCAAGTCTAAGGTACCCATCCTGTCATTTAAATTCAACCACAGCCTCAGATGCAGATCCAGGCCAATCTCCAGATGCTCAGGAGGAGACCTGCTTTAGCCTGGACCCAAGAGCAAAACCTTCCTGTCCATCAGCAATAACTCCTTGCTTTTTAAACACAGCATACTCTTTGGATCCCCATTTACTGACGGGCTCACCATCCCCAGTGTGGCTGCAGAACATGCAGTTTCCCAGCTTTGTCTGCAGAATTCTCCTTCACATCACAGTACAAACACAATGTAACAGACTGTTGAGGAATGGATGTTCTTGGTGCAAAGTGCTGCTGCTGGCCCTTGCCTTTCAGCTTTACAAAAACACCTGTGACTTGCAGGTCACAGTCAAGTGTTGCTTAACCCTCCTAAACGTTGTGATCATTCTGAGAGGAAGCAGCAGAACCACAGGCAGCCTTTTAAGCTGCTGCCAGATCTGCACTATGATATCCAACACCTCTCTGTGGTTGGTGTTGTGGACACAGCCACACAGATCTATACTCACAATTTCTCCACCACATGGGAAGTACCCAAACTTTATTCCATACAGCGCTTCTGTCTGTGGTTATGGCAAAGGGCTTAACTTCTTTCTCAACCTGCTCTTCACTTGGCATGGCTTGGCAGGCCACCAGAGAATTATTTAACACATTCTTGGCAGGGCTTAGACTCATTGTCTCAGGCACAGGCCCTGCCCTCTTTGGGGTGCCCAGTGAGCTGCACAGAGGGCTGGTGCATTTGGCCCCGCTGCTGGTGCCTTGTGGTGGGAAGTGTCCAGCAGGGATTTCTTTCCACTTCACTTGAGGCCAGCACATACCTGGGAGCCCATTCCCTACATGGGAGCCCATCCCCTATATGGGAGCCCATCCCCTACGTAGGAGCCCATCCCATACCTGAGAGCCCATCCCCTACATGGGAGCCCATCCTGTACCTGGGAGCCCTGCCCATGGGCTCTGCAGGCTGCACTCAGAGCTTCCCAAATTTCTGTCTGTCACCTGCAACATCTGCTGGAGCAGAGGCACTGGAGAATTCTGTGTTCTGTCACATTGGAAATGGAGTGGGACACAGAGCTGACTGCAGATAGCTCCAGGTAACAACACTGAATATATTTTTGCATCAGATATCATCAAGGGGAATCATGAGATCTTGCATATGATTGGGAATGGGTTGTTTTTTTCTGCAGAGGACTTTGTTACCAAACTAAACTAACTTTTATTTGTATATTTTACTATAGAAGGACTGGAATTCAGGCAAGATTCACTCATACATAAAGTATGTGACTATAAAACCTATTTAGCATGAAAAGACAAGATGAATAGCACTGACCACTACATGAGAAACTATTTTCACTGTCCTGTGACTTGTGGTTTCTTAATGAAAAGGCACCTGATATATTTTAAACCAGGACTCCAAACAAGCCCAGTGAGCTTGTAGAGCTTATCACCACAATGGATACAGGAGCAGGGGCTTGCTCTGCCCTTGTTTTCCCTGTATTAAGCCAGTGCAGCCAGACTGTGGAATTTCCTGCTCTTGAAAGATCACCAGAGAGTCTCCAGAATACAATTTACACCAAGCATGTTTGATACAGATCCACTGGCTGCCATGGAACTATTCCAGACTGATGTTATAGTTACCATCTTTGGAGAGGTTTATAAAAGACTTTAATAATTTTATACCCACTCATCAGAACTATGGGTTCTTCAGACACATGTGTTAGGCAGACAAGTCCTATGCTGCAGGGCAAAGCCTGCATTTTTTTTCAGTCTTGCACTCAGCTTTTTTGTTAGAATTATGACCATTGCAAGTCCTAGAGAGTCAAGGTTTGACAGAGGAGATGGCCCCACCTCACAACCCCGATTTTCTTGTTTAAAAATGAATTACTGTAACACACTTTCATCATCTGTTTCCACAGTAAATCACCAGGGACCAAAGCCTCAGCTCCCAATCACCAGAATATCCAGTTACAAGAATGTCTAATTAATGGGGAGAGCCAGTAAAACAAAGAGGAAGCTTTATAAAACAGGCTGGAAAAGAAATTAACTATAGACCCCATATCTGTTAGTAAGAAAAAAAAACATTCAAGAGCCCTGATTTTGCATCTTGCAGCTGCACAGCACTCCCACATACTACCCGTGTCAAGCTGGCTCCAATATTGGAGATAGTGTGTGGAAAAGGAAATAATCAACACCATTTCAGTGGAGAAATAAATTGCCAAGTGGGCATTAAAATTTTAGTAATAAAACTAAATGCATATGCTAATCTACTCTGTATTATTTAGAAAAGACTATTTTGGATCAAGAAAGGAATAATCTGCACAAAATTACAATGAATGGAGGTGTTTATCATCAAGAGGTCTTTGAGAAAGAAACAAGCAGCAGATTCCTATTAAGGTTTCAATTCATAAAAAGTTGATCACCCAATTAAAGGTGAACTGTGGAAAAGACTTTGTTAATTTTATTTCAAAAATGAGTCTGGTGTGGCAGGCACTGGAGAACAAAACCCAGTGCTGCCAGGCATGTGACCTCTGGGAGCTGGCTTGGTGCAGAGAACTGCAGTACCCAATGTTGGAGCAGGTCCTTTGTGTTCTTCAGCTTCTACAATAGAGATTTTTCTTCTTTCTCATATTAATACAGAGAATGAAAAGGATAGCTTGTCATGGCAGCAGCCCTGGATCATTTGAAAGCTAATGTTATCTTATAGCCTGATTTGTGTTTCCATTTTGAACAAGATGTTGCACACCCTTGCTCAGTCAAACTGAAATGAAATAGGTGAAACAATCTAGCGATTGTTTCTAGGAAAGAAATGCGCATACTCAAAGAATACTTAAAAAAAAAAAGTAAGAAGCTATTTAACTTTTTTTGCCTGCAAAATCAATTCATTATGCAAAAATATTTTTCACACATCTGCAGTTTTAAACCTGTGGGTATCTCCATTAGCTTTAACAGAGTTTTTCCATTTACTGAACACTCAGTAGAAGCTTATAGGCTTTGGTGGGTGTGAGCAAAGAGGTTCTAAGGAGATAATCATACAAACCTGTTTAGGAAACTGCTGAAATCATTATCATCAAGATAAAGCTTGAATTCTTGTAATGTCTTGTGCAGGCCATATATTTTTACATAGCCATCTCTATTTTTATCCTTTATGAAAGGTGTTATTGAAATCTTGGAAATAATCCCTGAATTCACCCCGAAAGACTGCAGAAGTTTATTTTAGCTCCTTTGTTAAATGGGCTAAAAGGATACAAACAAATACATAGAGCAAGAGGGGAGGAGCAGGGAAAGATTTTAACCTTTTTTATCTAGGTGTGGTAAGTTCACATCATTTATTCAAAGACTGCCAAATTGCTCCAAAATAAACTTTAAATCCAATATGCCCTCCGTTTAATTTGTATGTGGAATTGTATGGCTCGGGCCTCTTGTTATAAAGAATGTTACTTGGGAAAAGAACTGTTTCCTCTCTCCATTCAGAGCTGCAGATGCAAAACATTCTCTCTTTTAAAGCCTGTCCTGAGCAGAGTTACAAAATGTTTATTATTACTACAGCCATTAAAATTTCGAGGGTTTGGCACCATAACTCTCTACAATTCTTGAGGCTCCTGAAACTCTGACACAGCAAGACAATTTCAACAAAACCTGCTGGACCTGACTTCAACAAAACACCTGGAGCAGAACAAGGCCTGATCCACGCCCATGTACTGGACTTCAGATCAGGACCTTCATACCTTTCTGAGATATCACTACTTGCACATGATTGAATTCAAGCCTCAAAGTCCTGACTTTTTCTCCCCCTTCATTTTGTGACTTACATTTCACTGACATCAGTGACTTGGATCAAATTTGGAAACTCAAGCAATGTGATTCTCTGCATCTTGACTCAATCAAAAGCCTCTCTGCAATTTGTTCTCAGCTGTTTTCCTCTCAGCTTTGCAGAATCCTTGGTTTTCTATTTGTTTTCAAGAAGCTGTCAGTTCAGTCTTGCCTTTACAAGGACAATGCATTTTCCTTGCCTAGTTTTTCTCCTAAGAACCCATACTTTTGGAGTTTGTGCTTTACAGGAACAAAGAGCAATATCCCCATAGCCCTTAAGGTCCAGGAAACACCATTGTGTAAGGAATCACCCACCTTTAAAAAGTCAGAATTATGATAGGGCTTAGGTGGGTTGTTAGCAGTTTATTTATTATGTGTTTCAGATCCACTGTACCTTTCACTGTTACATGGACTAACTCTCTCCTTAACCAAGTTTCACTGGCAAGGAAACGTTTTTTCAACATTTTTCTCAAGTTCAGCTGAAAAGTATAGATTATTTCTCAGCTTCACAGCTTGCTTGAACTGTATTTTAACAGTTTTGGCTCAGCTCAGTGTTGTATTCAAAATATCTGGAGACTCCTTGAATGCTCTGTAAAGTGTCTTTGATCAGCAGGTTTTTCTCCAGCCTTAACTATATTAGAAGGCTGAATGGTTTTACCTAAAAAAAAACCCAAACCACTAAAAGTCACACTATTTTCACATTCTGGAAGCTGTTCTTCTCTTTGCCTGCAGAGTGGTTTGTCTCAGCTCTGACCATACAGGTGGATTAGCAAATATGTGGCATTCTTTATAACCAGAGAGCAGAGCCAGAGCTCTGCTGACTATAGAAATATTCCATATTAGTGAGAGCCAGAGCTTTGCTCTCAGTCTGTGCCCCAGTCCTGGTTTTGACAGGTGCCCTAGAAACACAGGCCACACATTTCCTTTTTTTTTTTTTTTTAATTATACTGCCTGTAAGGCATCTTTTGAAGACTTTAAATTTGGGCATTTGTTTCCTACATTTACAGCTTGGTAACTCCATTTTGTGTACTAAACCAAAAGCTACTTGCACAGATTTCCTGTGTGAAATGAACTTTCACGTAACATTCCTGTGCAGAGTGGCCTCTGTTAAATGGGCTAAAAGGATACAAACAAATACATAGAGCAAGAGGGGAGGAGCAGGGAGTGGCCTCTGCACACCTTTGTTATCCTTGTGGGGGGCATTTTTGTAATTACTCAGGCTTGTATTGTTGACAGTTCATCTTTTATGATATTTCTCCTCCCTTACAGTTGCATTTTTTTCTAATCACATTCTCAGGCCCTCAGATGTTTTTCAGATTCCTTACTGGTTTTCTCTTTACTCAACATCTCCAGTTTAAGCAGGACAGTTTTTTCAAGTGATTGGCTCTCCCTGTGAAAACTCAAGAATGAACTTCAAGCCTAAAGGAAGTCTTTGAATGAAAAACCTCTTGTCCAGGGGTCAAAAACGGCAAGGTGTTAAACACCTTGGCAGACAAAAGGAAGTTTGCTTAGATCCAGCAGAACAATCTGGATTTCTAATTTTTGTAAAAAATTTACTGATATTTGTAAAAGGGTATGCAGCCCTTTTACCTGAAAACTTCCTTTACAGGACAGTGGCTGTCCTGAAACAGATACTTGGTCCCAAGAACAATCTCAGTCACCTCTCTTTTCATCTTGATGTTGCTCACTAGCTCATTTTCGAACTTCCCACCATTACTCCTAAAGAATGCAGCTCCTTTAGGAGCTTCTCTCTCACTCCCAGAGGGATGCTCCTAGCAACACACACTGTTGTGAAAATACAGCTCTGCATTCTGGGTCTCCTTTTTCTCTGACACTAAAGATTTCTCAGAGCTGATCACCTGTGTTTATGGATCTTTCTCAACTCAATGCTTTAACCAGGCCTAGGGATAGACATACTTAAAAAACCAAACACTTTCTGCCTATAAATTTAAACTACCCTGTTTATCTTTTTCAAATTAAGATCATTAAATCCTTTGATACAAATCAGATTCTTGCTATACACCCTCAGTTTCAATAGTCTTTTCTCTACCTGGAAAGATTCCTGGGCCAGATATTTTGCAGTGTGTTTGGAGGTAGCAGTGACTGAGCACCACATTTTAATTTAAAGGTTGTTTATTCTTAGTCTGCAGCCCACTTTTGAAGCTTGTGCACAGCATTTATTTGAGATATTTTGTTGTATTGCATGTTTGTGCACCATCACATAGATCTGGGGCTATGCAGGGTATTCTCTTTTGCCTCTGCTTTTTCAGTTGCAAGGTCCTGCAAAATAGCTGTATTTACTATAGCTGCTGAATGTGACCGTGGTCACAAGGGTTTTGAGGTGAAGAGAGATGAGAATGTTGACTTCATGATCAGAAGGCTTGATTTATTATTTTATGATATATATATATTACATTATAACTATACTAAAAGAAATAGAAGGAAAAGTTCTCAGAAGGCTAAGCTAAGAATAGAAAAGCAAAGAATGAATGACAAAGATTTGTGTCACGGAGGAGAGCGAGAGCCAGCTCTGCCGTGAGCGGTCACTAAATCCAAACATCCACAGGAGACCAATCACTGATCCACCTGTTACATTCCACAGCAGCAGATAACCATTGTTTACATTTGTCTCTGAGGCCACAGCTTCTCAGAAGGGAGAAAAATCGCAAGAAAGGATTTTTCACAAAGGATGTCTGCGACAGCTGGAGAGTTTCTAAACTCCTGAATATAATGTGAATCTATAAATTTTCACATATATCAATTTGGCTATTTGCAGATAGCTCTAAGAATCTTTAAATTTTTCTTAATTCCTTTTCTGACAGACAGCATGTCCTTCTCCCCTTCTAGTATTTCCATATTGTCCCTTACAACTGTCCTAGCTGGACTAAACAGATATTTCTAGCTTACCTTTTTTTTTTTATCCTACTTTTCTGGGATCTTTTCTGTATCTTTGGATCTTTGATTTGATCCTTTAAAATTGAATCTCTGAAATGTCATAGCTACTTGACTGATCTGTTATTTTAAGATCAGCCAAAAATTCTTCAAAGGATTCCTCCCTCTGCATTCTTATATGAAACCTGTGTCTTTCTAAAGTTCAAGTTTCCTTGTGAGTGCAATATTCCTTCAACTTACTTTCTGTAACTGCATGGATTGCCCTCTCACCATGGCTTGGTTTCATGCCATTAAAAACTTTGATAGCTCCTACTCCTGCAATATTCCAGAAAATAGTTGTGAGCTTCCTTATGATTAATCTGGGCACTGGATATAAGTTACAAGGCATGATGTGAGGCTTTTCAAGGAAACTGCAATAATGCCTGTGTGATTTAGAGGCTCTAAAAGCCCCTGAAGAGCTATGACTTTTTCTCTCACTTTCAAATCTCTCTTTTTCTGCTTAATTCCTTCCTCTCTTTCACATCCTACTGCTGATGCCATGTGGCATTTGGCTTACACTCACAGCAAGCCTCATGTTGGGGAGAGTGTGGAAGAGCTCTGCAGAGGGTGCCCAGCAGTCAGGGTGCATTTGCAGTGCCTTCCTGCTGGCTTTGCCCTCCCCAGTTTCCATGTTCCAATTACTGACTAACCAGCTCCAACTCAGCCTCCTCGTAGATACCCGACCCTAGAGATCTAACATCTGCTAATTACATCTCTAGATTTCAACTTTTATTATGTTCAGAAGCCTGCAGACTTTCCAGCAGAAAAACAATCTAAGATCTCCTGTCAGAGGAGAGTTTGCTTTTTTAGAACTTTACAACAATGGGGCAGTGGTGGAGGAAGATGGGGACTGAGGCCCAGCAAGAGGCCAGGAGAGTCACACCAAGGAAGCAGGACAGCAACTTAAAAGCCAAAGCCACCTGACCACTCTAAGGATAATTTGTGATTTCAGCAAGACACTGATCTCTGCCAGCCACAAAGTCTGTTCAGCACAGCCCCTTCCATCTTGCAGGGCTGGGCTTTGAAGGGTTGATGTGGTCTGCGTTGGACCCTCATTGCAGGAAAACCCAGCAGCCCTTTTTCAACTATATTTACTTTCAGTGCCACTCTTCATCACTGCTGTCATCCTCCACTTAAATCTTCACAGAATACTCCCAATGAAAATAGAGTCTGAGATTTTGAGATTCGTATTTTTGGAAAATTGAAACATTCAACATTTTTTGGTCTAATAAAAGATTTCCAGGTGGTAATTATTCAACTCACAGCAATCTACATGGGGAAAATGAGGATTAAAACCATAGATCAAGCTGCAATGCCAAAAAATAATATTTTCTTGCAAATGTTTCATATTTTTTCTTGAAGATCTGCAGAGCCACTGCACACTGTTCAATGTCTGTTTCTAATTTGGGCAATTTGTTCCAAAAGCAAAAGAAAAAAAAAAGAAAAATGCAAGGCAGTATGTTTTGAATTTTAAGATGCCCAGAGTTTTTGTCTGCCTCACAGTGTGCAATCACAGGGCCCTGAAACTGCTCCAAAGCTGGTGGGGTGAGGTTCACAGCCCTTGCAGGAAAGCAGGAGAAGGACAGAGGCTGGGGACAGCCACTGGGCAGGGAAAAACGCCAGGGCTTGGGCAAGGTCACGGAAGGGGGAGCGGGTGCTGCTCCCAGTGCTGCTGAAGTGGGTCCTATAATCAGCAAATCCACTCTGCAGGCAAAGATCTCCTCCCCCTGTGAATGGGGAAGGTGAAAGGGATCAGTTTCCCAACACACTGAGAAGGAAGTAGGGGCTGAAGCCCATGGGAACACCCTGGCTTGGTTTTGCAGCCCTTTCTTCAGTTTTGCTGACCGAGAGCCGATCTCCTCACACCCACCTTAGAGTCAGAGGGGTGGTCCCCACCTCTGCTTCTCACAGCTCAGCTTTCTGAGGGGCTTCTGGAGCAGGAGGCTGACACTGGGCTGGACTCCTGCCTTCACAGCCTCCACACACATGGATGTTTTCATCCACTGTACAGGGACTCCAGCTCTAGAGTAATTTATGGCTTTCCATGGCCTTACATGAAATCTGAGAATTTCAGAGGTCTGGATTCAACTTCTCTTGCACGTCAGATATCCAAGAGAGAAACCAGACAGGCACTGCTAGCACAGGACTGCTGCCACTACCCAGGAAGTGGGTGAGGAAGAATGGGAGGCAAAAAGAGAGCATTCAGCAAAACTGAAAGGTGGTAATAATCAATAACAAGACTTACTTTTGCAGACCATGAGTGATTAAACAGTGAACTCATTCCCAGACAAAGCTGCAGATGACAAATTTCAGAATATTAAAATCAGAACTGGGTGTCCTATATATAAAAATCAAGAAAAGCATAATCTAATAAATAATTAGATTGCAGTTTTGGAAAGGGTTATAAAAGTCCCTTCTGCAAACTGTCAGCACTCAGGATGAGGGAGCCCCCAGTGCAGGGGTCAGAATATTCCACGTCCATCTATTAGAATGCTCTACCTCAGCCAGGAGCATCTGCCTCCAGCTGCTAGCACATAACTGTATTCAGGTCTGTGTGCCCCAGTCTCCAATGTCTGTTTCTCCAAATAAAGGTTAAGCAATGTGTGTCTGTGAGTGTGGTTGCAGTTCTCACCATGGTTGTTGTTACAATAGGTTCACAACAGTAAATAACTCTGAAGGATGCAAACCTGCCAGCATCACACATCATGACTATTTCATTTTTACCTGGCATGTCTTCTCCATTGATTTAATTACTCTCCAGCTGCTTCAGGAGTATTTTGCATCTTTGAGCCACACTGTATAATTTCTGCTTGCAGCACACAGCATCTTCCTGACTTGCAGAGCTGCTTCTTATTTATAGCATTGGAGGTAGGGCTGCCTTGCACTTGGCATTGCACTAACAGGAAAGAAATAGAAGGTTCCTGACCAGAAGAGCTCTTCATCCAAGTCAGACTAGAGATAGCTGATAACAAGGGCTGGTACAAAGAATGGAGTGGAAAAGTCCAGCATGAGGCAGTTTCGCATCAAATACCATAATAAACAATGCCTGCAACTCAGCAGCTGCCTCACCATCTCTGCTTTATATTATACCATTCTTTACAGGTGGAACTCTTGTTGATACCTGCGGGTGTCATAAGTACAGTTTATGCCAGAGAGCTGCAATGCAGATGGGAGAGACGTGATGCTGAAAAAAAAGAGACAGTTTGGCTCTTATTCTTTCAGGCTATTTGGGATACTGAGAAACAGAATTTTAAAAAGCAGGGGAAAAGGCAAAAGCCTTAGCTTACAGGCTTCTGTCTCTCTTTTGTGGGGCAGTTGTGAGCTGATTTCCCAAGCTGCCTCTTTATCTGCAAAACAAGGCTGCTCTTCTCTGTTTATGAGTGTATCAACTTTGCCAACAATGTCATCAGGAATTATCTTTCTTATAAACAATAATTTATTAGTTTCTAGAACTTCCAGACCCTTTCCAAGTACAAAAGAAAGCAAATCTGTGCTCCTGGGGACATATTTTTACATGGGTTTTGTTCCTGAGAGCTTATACTCCTAAATAATAAATTAAAAATATAATACATTTCAGGAGAAGAATGAAAGCACAAGCAAGAAACATGGTAAGTATCCAGGTGGTGTTTATCCACAGAAATATGAAGTTTTTACAGCACTGTGGTGGGGCAGGGGATTCTCCTGCTGCCTCAGTCTGCTGGCAGGTGCAGGGATCTTACAGGAGCAGGAGCAGCAGGCTGATCACTGCTGACTCACTGGGGCAGGCATGGATCACTGGACTCCACTGCAAGCAGGAGAGCATTTTGTCATTTGTCTGTCAAATGCTCTTCTCAGGAGCAGTGACCTCTCAACTGTGAATGTTGATTTTGTTTCAGACAGAGACTCGGACACGAGGTGCTTGTTTCTGTTACATGGAACCAGGGTCCATCCTTGTCAAGGCTAGTTTTGCTGCACTCCAGAGCCATTTCCTAGCAGTTTAAGGAGCTGCTAGAGGTATGTGAAGCTGAGTGTGAGTGTCACCCATCCCTCATCCAAGGGACAGGGAGTGAGACGGGACCACAGCGTCCTACACACCCAGCCAGTCCAGCTGCAAGGAAAGACCCTGGTGAGCATAACCAGATCCAAGCCAAGGGTGTGCAAAGCACTCTGGTGGGGAGGACCTGCCCTTGTTCTTCTCCTTCAGCCTGAGCTGATAGCAGTTTTGGAGCTGGAACCATGAGCTGATACCAATCAAGATGCCACAGAGTGGCCCAGGCACAGGGGACACCTGGCACATCTCTGCCCGTGAACCTTCTCAGGCACCCAAAGGGAGCAGCTGCCTCCAAACTGCCCAGGAGGAGCTGTCTTTGGGCATTCTTGCTCCCAAGCAGTGCTTGGGGGAACATTAGCTGTCACAAGTGAAAGGTGTGGCACTCCAGCAGCAGTCTGGGAATGTCTCTGGACTTTGTGCTTTGCCAGTAGAGATGCTGCCACAAGGTCTGTGTAGTAAAAGATACAACCCATGGAGAGTATCTGTGAAAGAACAGTGCACACTAACTAGGCTCATCTCCAGCAAATCAAGGGAATAACACTATGGATAATCTTGGTCCAGCATCTTCCAAAGACTTTTCAGAGCCTTTTTTTTGGTAACATTGTGTTTGTATTGCTCACAGTGACATCTTGACAAACTAAACACAAATTCTGAGAGTTAAATGCTAAGCTCATAAATAACTTATTTGGTCAGATTTGTAATTTCTTTTACATGCAGAGCATTTTTTTCTGCTCTTCCCTGCTGCTCTTTCAGCTTTGAATGCTTCTTTTGTTTATTATTCTAATAATAAACAAAATTAATGCTTGTAAATGTGCATGGCTGTCATCCATGGTGTGTTGGCTGAGCCTGTGTCAGTGGATGGAAACTCTATCCCCAGTTTCTTAAAAATTCTTGGTGAGTTAGTTATCCCTTTTCATCTGTATCATACCTTGAAAAAGAAATGCTCTTTTTAAATATTCATGTGTTCCCCATAGAAAGGCATTACAGATGTCCTTAACTGGCTCAACAGCTTAGCTCTCACTGACTTCCCTTCTTTACAGAGGTGCCATACCACACTGAAAATGAATGAGTGACTTTACATGAGGCTCAAAATATGGGGCTTATGCATTGTAATCACAGAGTCACTTCTAAAAATACTACCCTGAGGAGCAAATTGCTGGGAGTATTCTCCAGCTCTCAGTGCTGCAGTCTTTCAGAGTCGGGTTTGAGATGCAGATCTCAAAAAAATCCATTCTCAAGTGTCTCAAAGTGGTCACACAAGATGGTCAGAGTTGTAATCCTTCAGAAACACAGGTTTAGCTTCATAAACACTTTTCATATTTTCTTAGGTATAAATCCTTCCATAGACTGCTTCCTCTGGAGTTTCTCTCCCTGCCAGTGCTCTGATGCATGGCAATGCCTAATTTAGCTTCAGCTTCACTCTAATTCCTTTATTCAAGTTACAGACATATCAGGCATGTAAGAGATTTTAGCTATTCTCTAAAAGGAATGGCTGATGGGAGTGAAGTTATGCAGCAGATAACTGCCTGAAAAGGACACTCTTCAACGTGCCATAGGAAAAAGGAATAAGAATGTAAAGTAAAATCTAATGGAGTAGAAAATAGTTCATAAATGAATCAATGCTAAGAAAAATTGATATAGTTAATGCCGTTTGTAACCAAAATGCAATACACTGGAATTCTATATATTAGAGTGATTACTTTTCAAAACAGACCTGTAATGAAGGTAGCTTTTTATATAATGTCACATACAGCTGACATCTATCCCACTGCAAATACAGTTTATAGCACAGCTCCTCTTTGTTCAAGGCAGACAAGCTCCCCCCCAGTTCACAACAAATTACTTGTCTATAAAAACATTTCACGATATTTCTTGAAATCTTTACACAGCATGAAACTGCCTTGCTTTCTTTTGCTAAGTATTTGGTAGGTGGCATTTTTCTTTTGACTGTGTTGCTTTTATTTAGGTTGAAAATATTGCAAGTAAATATAGTGCTCTGAAGAGGTTGTGCCTTCATCCAGGTGTGCAATATGGACTGTCCACAGACCTCCTGGATGGAAGCTGTGTCTGCAGTTCCCACCTGACCTGTCTGGCATTGACTTTGACCCAGCTCACACTGAGCTGGGTATTTGTGTGTATAAGAAAAACTGCTGGAAAAGAAGTTAATTTAACCAGTTACCTGCAGTGCCATCTGAAAAGAAAATGCATGTTCAATTAAAGGGATCAGAAATACTGAAGCCAAAAGGAAGTTCTATCTTTGAATTCATTGGAACTGATCGATCTATCTGAACTTAGTATGATAAGACATAGCCTCCTGTAACACAGTGTTGTGTACTGAGGTCACAATGATAACAAAATAAAAGATTTATTGTGCAGAATAATCTATTGTCATTCACTGCACTACCAAAGGCTCTGTAATCATATAAAAGATGCATTATTGCAAGACCTAATAATTTAGAGTTGTTATACCTTGCCCAAAGCAGCTTCAATCCTTCCAGGGTGATTGGAATGCCAAATGGGAATGAGAACTTCTTCAAGACCCTTGTCTGTATAATGCCATTTTCTTCACTGTCAAACTCTTGAAAATTCTGGAATGCAAAAGAAATCATCATTAACAAGAACCAACAAGTTTGACAAAATGTCTGATCTCTTTACAAGATGAATAAATAATGGGAATTGAGAAAGAAACAGAAAATAATAGAATAATAGAACACTTTGGGTTGGAAGGAACTTTCAAAAGCAATCTAGTCCAATCCCCTGCAATGAGAAGGGACATCTTTGACTGAAAACTGTGATGGGAAGCACTGAGTGTCAGCAGAGGAGAAAGCTGTGTTTGTGTACAGCCTCAGTGGTCAGGCCTCAGGTGTAGCCCATTACCCCTCTTACAATAGAAACATTAATAAAATTAACAGTAGAACATGAAGAAAGTTTTAGAAATAACCATAATAGCACTTACTATGTAATGAATGTTACAAAAATTGCATATTATTCAGACAGTGGATTTCTTTTTAATTACAGAGTAAGTTTTCATCATTAATGAGCTATTTTGCACGGGTCTCTTTGAATATTTATAGAATCTGAAGATCACCATTGCATGATGTTCTGAAATCTATTAGTGCTGCTTATTTATTTAAAGAAAACATTCTTCTTACCCTTACCAGGTCATACCATCTGGTTCTTGCTTTGATAACAAGATAGTAATGAGCGTGATCACAAGCTAGCTCTGCATCTGTTATCATCTGTTTTTTTCACAGAGAAGAAAAAAAAATAACAACTAAGTATGTGTTACGTTAGTGGGAGCTTTAATCTTCACAAGTTTCCTTCCCTTTTGTTGTTCTTCATGTTGGTAGTGGTTTTGTTTTCTAATTTCTAAGATACACAATAAAGATTGTTACTTCACATCTGTGTAAACTTAATTCTTTAAATATTGCCTTATTTCCCTGGCTGCAGGTTAGCAAAGATGTTTTAAATTTTGTAATTCCCTATTTATTTTCAAATCAATGCTGTTCAATTCTCCCTCAAACTCAAGAGCCAGCATGGATCATTTATACACATAGAAGGAAATGTTAATTATCTCAGAAACAATTATATCCTGGAGTGACTCCAAGAAGATTATCCTTGATTTACATCAATTACATAGACCAAAACTATCTCTGTGAGTCACCAAGACATGGCTAGAAATGGGGAGTAAGACAAAAAACATTTGCAAATTCAGCCATCATTGCAAGTGCCTAAATTTTGGGAGCTGGCAGTTCTGATATAATGCAAGCACACAGAGGAATACAGGAGACTCAGGTTGCAGCACTGCACAGAAATCTGACTAAATCCATGTGCTGTACAAGGACTGTCACACCTGAGAAGCACTTCTTGAGAGAAGAGTCCATAAACATAAACAATTGATCAATAAAATAGCCTGAAAACTTAACTGTGAAAATGCAAGTGCTCTGCAGGCTTCCCATCACTTTGTGTTCTTTGTTAAACTTCTGAATCAGCAAGAATATTTGAAATGGGGAAGTTCTGGAGCTAAAGTAAAAAGATTTCAATTTCTAGCTATGGATAAACTGAAATAGAAATGAGAGCACAACAGTAATTAGTAATCTCAGATTCCAACTGGTAGGAAGATTCAATTATAATTTGGGAGGTTCAGGTGGGATAACAGGAAAAAATTCTTCACTGAAAGGGTGGTTGAGCATTGGAACAGGCTTCCCAGGGAAGTGGTGGACTCATTGTCCCTTGAAAGGTTCAAAAAATGAGCAAATGTATTAGCACTGTGATATGGTTTAGCTGCCATGGTGCTGTTGGGTCAGAGGTTGGGTTCATTGATTTTGGATATTTTCCCCAGCTTTAATGATTCTGTGGATATCAGTTTCCTTTCTTGTTTTAGACTGATGTCCTTGATTCACTCAGTTGTCCAATTCAGCAAAAAATAAAAACAAAACAAGCAGATAAATATTACTACCATTAGAGCCAACAGTAAAGCAGTAAGAGACAAATAAAAACTGGGAAATAAGCCTATGTGTATATATCACACCATCACTGCCACAGTGGAGATGAGTTGCTGATCAGGAGCTTTTACAGTCCTGTTGTATCTTGTCGTTATTTTTATGAATTTTTCTCGCTTTTCATAGCTAAACAGTTACACACTGAGCTTTTAGAATTACTTTTTTATGGCTTAAATTTTGTTTATCATTGAATTTAAGCTCAAACTTTAAAATTCCAGACATTTTAAGCAGTATTGCTTCTCACAGGAAAGGAAGATGTGACTCTTTGTCCTCCATCCAGTCCATGGGGCCTCTGCACATCTCTCCTCATCTTGTCTGCTCCTGGTGCTCTGCTGTCTTAAAACTCTGGAGCATGAGGCTCCACTGTTCTGCAATACTCTGGCAGCAATATTTGTGCCAGAACTCACAGATACTGTCTCAGACAGATAATACCCTGCCTTTACTTCCCTCCAAAAGCACAGCTGATTCCCAAACCATGTTCCCAGCCCCAAGATGCAGCAAAGTTTTCCAGTTTGGAGGCTCACTCAGCTCTCATGCTTCAGCTGAGGTGCCAGTTTATATGTTTGACCTCACAGATTGAAACAGCCACCAGGGGTAGTTGTGGCATTTTAATTCAGTCTCAAAGGACTCAATGTCTAATTAAATGCAGCCATAAATCACTGAGTACTTGGTAGAGCTCCCCATTTAAGCTTGATATTGATAAAGATGTATTTTAATACAACATCTTCATTTATACCCACTATGTGTTCACACTGTATGTTCATTTCTGTAAACACAGCAGGTTACTGTAGGTGCTGTGCAACTTTTTTTGCTTACTTGTGAGATCCAAGAGCCAAGTAACTACTTCCTTAGCTGCTTGGGTGTGGAACAGTCAACAGAATTCTTGCTAATGTAACGTGGAGGTCAGGTTCCTTCCCAAGAAACCCAGCGTGTACAGGAATTCCTCAAGGCAAGCAAAAGCTGTTCAGGATTTGCTGATACTGTCACCGTTGCTGTCTGCTTCACAGAAGGCAGAATCGGTGTCGTAACAAGGAATATTTAACTAAATATATTAAACTAAATATATTTAACTGGTCTACTGCGTACTTTTAAAACATAAATAACACAGGTTTGCTCTCAATTTGTACTGGTACAGGCAAGCATTTTAATGCAGCTTAAGAATGCAAATCTTTTGTAGCTTTGCCTTACAGCAAAATAATAACCAAATGTAGAAAAGCTGGAAATCAACTCTTGATTAAGATCACCGTCTTGCACACTTTGGGGACTAAGAACACCTTCTTGAAGGACCATTCTCATGAATAGATGGGCTGTTCCATGAATGAGTAGTGCAGAGATACTCTTTGCTAATTGCAGAATACTTAATAGCTATGCTCACAAAAGGATGGGAAAAAATAACTCGGAATGTATTTTCCTGGCAGAGACTGCAGAGAAAGCAATTAGGAATAAAAAAAGGTTTTTCCTTGAAAATGAAATGTATTTGAAGTGGAAGTTTCTGAGAACACAGAAGCCTTGAAATCCAACATAATTTTAGAGCCCTTTCCCAACAGCTCCTCCAAACCAACTTTTAAAACAAATGTTTGGGTCAAAATAGCTACCAGCTTCACTGCCAAAAACAAACCAAAGCTCAATGTATTTACCCCACAGATATCCATCAGCACATAATTAAGGTGATTGAAATATTCCTCAGCAGTCATGCAGTGATATTTAGCATCATTTGCTCTGTGGTTTGGGCTGTTATATAATGTAGCTCCTGGCCCATTCAATCTCCCATCTGCAAGAATGAAATTGAAGCGTAGCAAATATTGAAAGTATATTAAAGATAAATAGCACAGTAATAAAGCATAAACAAACCAAGAAATTCTACAACTGAATAATTTACAGCACAGCTTGACAAAGTCCAGCAGCTGCCTGCAGCATTAGTGGTGTCCACCCAATTTGCTGTAATGGCCTCAGCTGCTGTAATTTCCCCAGCACATGATGAAGGAAATCTCAAGCTGAAGAAAGCCCTACTGCAGACTGAACCGTGAGCTCTATCAGGGGATTTGCCCTCAAAACCCCTTGGCTTAACAGAGCATCACCCTTGAAACTCTTCTGCCTGATGTTTTGGCAAGGATCAGTCCCACACAAACAGCTTTGCATTGTCATGGTTTATTATCCCACAGCCACTTTCCCAGCAGGGCACTCATGTACTTCCCGTCCTGAACGACTAAGGTTCTTTTTTGGCCATAGAAAATCTATTTTGGTGACTGACTGAGATGTGATCCCTTCTGCTCATTGTGCAGTGGTACTCTAGGAGCCTGTTTTGCCTTGCTTCTGTGGGGAAAAAGAGAAAAAGCATCCTGTGTAACCTCTTGAGCATTTTAGGAGTTTTCTGCAACATATGAGTCACAAAGAGAAGTGAAGAAATTCATGACAGATTTTAAACTGGGAAAAACTTGCAAAGAGAAATATACACACTGACATTTCACTACGCCCTACTCTTGATTGTGATAAAAAACCACTAAGATAATGGTCTTTCATAAAGGAATGTATCTTTTATTTTTAAAATATTTCCATACGCTGGCATACAGAGCCTGTACAACTGCTCAAAAAAAATCACTAAATAGTTTTCACTGCATCAGTTTAACTTCTCCTAATTTTACTCTTTAAACCCTGTTCTTCTCTACAGACTTGCACTATCCTTTCTTTTTTTTTTTTTTAATTTCGGTTTCTATTGAAATATAGTCAAAAACATTTGCACTTATGTTATCTTCCTACTGGAGATTATAAGAAGAAGATCATGTCTCTTTTTCTGTAACTACAGACCACCCTCTACCCCAGTGAATCACAAATCATAGAAAAAGAAAAAAAGTTAGGAGGGTTTTTCCTTTGCCTTCTGGTTTCTGAGACTCACTTTATATTAAATGTGGGTCACACTTCCTTTTACAACTATGTGATATAGTAACATATGGAAAGAAAAGCTGTGATTCTCATAATTGGCAAAAGCTTTAAGTACAGACAAAACACTGTTGATCCTTGATTTAAATCAAAGAGCTGGCACACTCATTTTCCCTGAGGTCAACCTGTTTCAAAAATCTTTTATTGTGCTCCTGGATGTAAAGATGCACATATTTTGGTGGATACCTGATTAGCTGGCTGCATTCACAAACTACATTCACAAACTTCTAAACTACCAGGCCTGAATGAGGAAAAACCTGAATATTATATCAGCCACCCACAAGTCAGCTCTTCCTCTTGTCTTACTCCTAAAAGAGAAATAATGACAGCAGAAAATAGTAGTAACAGCATGAAAAAAGTAAATGCAGCCTCTGAGAAAGAAATTTAAAAAGCACAATACAGAAGATAAAACAGGCCTTGAAACCAATGACAAAACTGTCTTCAGTGGCATCAGAATTTCACCCACAAATTTAAACCTGAAACATAAATTTAAAAATATATGAGGAATGGATAATTACTTACTACACTGAGGCTTCCACCCCAGACAATTGGCTCACACTACATGAACTTTGTCTTTAAGGGCTGAAAATGAAAACCCTTGACTGCAGTGCCTTGAAATCAGTGAAATGTCTGATGGGGTAATGCAAGCAGCTGAGATTTTAAATAATGTGCTCCCAAACTATGAATACACTCTTATTCACTCTTTAGCAACTGTAAATTAATGAAGACCAGATCCTCATTATATGGGTGGACGACACATCTGTACCTATACCAACAGCAAACCTTGCCTTCTTACTGGGTTCCTTGATACCCTAATAAAACCACCAATTGCATTATAGGCAACAGCATTTCAGCATTCTCTAGTAGCAACATTCCTTAACAGCTTAAAAATCCAAAAGCAGTATTTTAAATTAAACCCAGGCCACACTACAGATTTCTCACTGTATGTACTGCCCATAAAACTGGACATAAATGTCTTTCTTTCCTTAAAGGACTGGTTACTGTCCTCTGGTTTTTTACACAGAGTAGAAAAGGCTTCTGAACAACACTACCATATACTGATGACTATAATTTAGGATATAGTATCATTCCACAACTGTGAGTAAGAGTTTCAAAATGCTGAGGATGATGATCTGCTCAAGACAGAGCAATCAGTCATTTACTTTTTGCAATCTGTTAGTGGTGACAACTCCAGAGCAACTTCCTGTGGATCTTCATTCACATCCCACAGGTTTCAGTCTCCCTCTTGGCCTGATCAGCAGCTTAGCTGGATCAGGAGCCAAAGAATACAGGCAGTGTGCTAAAAATCATATCACTGACCCCTTCCTAATTTCACCAATTGCCTTCACTTGAAATAGAAAGCTTCCAGATCTCTCAGGAAAGGTTTGTTTCATGCTTTATTGCTGTTAACTTTTTTTTTAAAACTTCCAGTATTGCCACAAAATCCAGATAATTCAACCTTCCATCTGGTAACCCTAAATTCAATGAACTAACAGTAGATTAAATTGACTGTGATCCATTGGCATGCCATGATCTTCCAACACATGTTAGATGAGAAATAAAGTAATTCTTATAACGACTCTTTTTCCTTCCAAATATGCTGTTTTGAGTAATAATTATCTGTCTGTTTTATCCTATGGCTTGATTTTAAATTACACTGAAAATGATCACTCTTCCTTGCATTGACAGTAAGCTATTTAAATAGAGTACTATTGTGTGCAACTTCAAATCTGTCCAGGAAGAGTCAGAGAGCAAAATTTAACTATATTTCCGAGACTGGTACTTTCAGCAAAAGCACTGAGTGACGAGCTAAGATAAAACTTCAACTGGAAAGCAACAAGTGCCAGAAGAAATCACAGTAATTCATTTAGTAAACTTGAGGAAAAGTGTCATTTGTAGAATTTGCTGTTGTTCCTGTTCCTCATGAGCCATAATTAACTCCTGGACAAGAGATGCTGCAGAATGGATTCAGATCCCAGAACCACACAGAACTGCAGGGAGGTGGGAAGAATGCTTCCTTCAAAGCAGATTTCGGGACCCATTTGAGACAATATGTTTTGGCAAGGAACTTTCTCATCTTCCTCCCATGTGTCCTTCTCTTTCTTTTTTCTGCCTTTCTGCAACTAAGATGAGCAGCAGTCTTGAGTGGCAGCAGTCTCCCATTGTGCCCCTCTTAGTGTTACCTATCTATCCCTGTTTTTCTTGCACTTCTCCCACCTCCTGTTTCCCTGAAAAGCTGTAGTTGCAGCCCCTCCTGCTGCTGAGGGTTTTCTCCAAATATTTTCGTTTCCTTCAGCTGCTTTGGAACTCCTGATTTGGATGTATTTTTTATAACTATCCTGCACAGTTCTGTCCTAACTTCCCAAGTGTTCCTAGAGTGATTATTCTTGCCATTATATTTTATTTAATTATACAGATTAAAAGAAAAAAATCATTAAATAACTGAACAGCATAAGGAGTGCTAAAAATTTGAGAATAATTAACAAATTATCATTCCTTTCTATGAATGTAAAGCTTCTGGATAAGCAAGCACATTTTATGTTCAGTTGAACAAGTATTTACCATCAGATCAAATGCTTAATAGCAGTGATAAAGAAATCTGGCTGCACAAATCCAATCAAAGCTGAGGAGAATCAGCCACAACAGTAATGTTGGTGATGGCAGTCTCAACTATGAGCACTTTCATCTGGAGAAAAAAAACAACTGATAAAACTCTGCTGAAATTGCATGCAAGATTAATTCATAATAAATTGTGGGACTAGGTCATTGTTCTGTGCTCACAAAAGGCAAAGTGACGGCTTATTTAAAAGAAAGGGATTGATGACAACCTTACAGGGAGGAGGTATTGGAAACCTTTACCAGAGTGAAGTCACACATAGAAATGGTGCTTAACACAGCTGCAGGTACCATCTTTCTGATTTTGAACCACATTAAATGTTAGACAAGTCCAAGGGTGCAAAGGGAGGGTCTGCACCTGCTTGCCCAGTTCCTAGAAAAGCCAGGTCAGCCATGCCAGAGATACTAAGGTGCTCTTTGGAAAAGGAGCCGAGTTTGGCATCCTCCTTCACTAACACGCCTCACAGAGAATCCCAGAATGGCTCAGGCTGGGAGAGACCACAGTCCCTCTGCTCCAGCCCTCTTGTTCCAGCAGGATGGGGCTGTCTGTTCCACGCAGCAGGACTGCTCTCTCAGGGCAGTCTGTTCCAGTGCTCAGGAAAGAATTGCTTCCTCATGTTCAGGTGGAACTTCCTGGGCATCAGTTCCTGTCTGTTCCTCTTGTGCCATTGCTGGACCCCCATGGAGCAGAACCTGGGCCCTTCTTGGACACCCTCCCTAAAAAACAAACAAACAAAAAACCCCCAAAAAAACCAAAAAACAGGAAGAACCAACAGTATAACCCTGCAAAGGATAACTGGTGATGTTATGTCTACATTTCTGGGTTGTTCAGGCATGCCAAGATAATTACCCCTCTGAGGGTTCTTTCAGCTCACTCCTGCAATGCCACTGTAGCATAATGTTATTCAGATAAACAAAGCTTACCCAGTTCCATGCTGGGGACAGCTTTTGCCCACTTCTGTGGCTTGGTCTGGAATAACAAATCAGAAAACAGGTATGGTTTACCATATGGTTTACCATGTTTACCACTGTCACACCAGGCTATCACTGTTGGAGTGACCTGTGTCTCCTCTGAGGAAAAGCAGCCCTCCCCAGCCATGCAGCAGCTGCCTGGCTGCTCCAGAGAAAGCTGTGGATGAGAGCAGCACCAAGGTGGGCAATGGCCTTGGCTCACCTGCTCAGCTCTGGAGCCAGGATGAGAAGCAGCTGTGCTGCCAGGGCAGGGATTGATGAACATCTTGTTGGAAGTGTCAGGGAAATCAAAGCAGGAAGAACGTAAAAACTCCCAGCTGGAATACTACCGAGACTATGAAGTGCAAAACCCCTTACTTTTACAAAAGTTGCAGAGATCCTTAAAGACCACAGTGATGGAGAATCAGTTTCAGACTGCATTTCCCCTGAAAACATATGTGCCCAGGCACTTACCAGAGACATAAGGTCGTCTGCCACTTCAGTTCTGACAAGGAAACCAATTTAACCAGTTTATTCACACAGAGCTCTCATCCCTATTCACTCCAGGCTTGTTTCACTCAGCACAAGCAGGGCAGAGAGGACTATTGCAGGGAAGCATGTCCCATTTGAATGATCATAAACAGCAGCAGGAAGACAGAGTTTCTGGGCAGTCTTAGAATCATAGAATTATAGAATGAATTGGGTTGGAAGGAGCTTTAAAGATCAGTGCATTTCAACCCCTTTGGCACAGGCAGGGACACCTTCCACTAAATCCCAGTATTCAGAGCCCCACCCAGCCTGGCCTGGAACATTGCCAGGGATGGAGCAGCCACAGCTGCTCTGGGCAACCTGTGCCAGGGCCTCACCACCCTCACAGAGAACAATTTTTCCTCATATCCAATCTAAACCTGCTCTCTGTCAGTGTGAAGCCATTCCCCCCTGTCCCGTCACTCCTGACCCTTGTAGATTGTTTCTCTCCATCCCTTCAGGCACTGCAAGGCCACAATGAGGTCACCCCAAAGCCTTCTCTTCTCCAGGCTGAACAATCCCAATTCCCTCAGCCTTTCCTCCCAGCAGAGCTGCTCCATCCCTCTGATCCCCTTGGTGTCCCTGCTCTGGCCTGGCTCCAGCAGCTCCCTGTCCTTCCTGTGCTGGGCCCAGGGCTGGATGCAGCCCTGCAGGGGGCTCAGCAGGGTGCGGCAGAGGGACAGAATCCCCCCTGCCCTGCTGCCCTGGGCTCTGGGTGCAGCCCAGCACAGGGGGGCTCTGGGTTGGGGCAGGGCCAGCTCTCACCCACAGCACCCCCGAGTCCTTCTGCCAGGGCTGCTCCCTCTGCTCATCCCCAACCTGGATTGATCCCAGGGGCTGCCCTGACACAGATCTTACCAAACCTTATGAGTTTTCCATGGAACTGGACTCTGCTAAGCTTGCACAATCGAAGAACATCACTAAATAGTGATACATATCCCTGACTGCATGTACATGGTGATGTTTTATCCTTTGTGCATTGCCAAAACTTGAGAACTGCATCATCCCCAGTGTAATAAAAGAACAATGAAATCACAAATACTCACTGTTCAGAAGCTTCTGGTGCTACTGTCTTTAAGAGTTGCTGCCTGTTGTATCTCTCTGTCCTTCAGCCTTTTAATTATTTCATCAACAGTTGTATTCTGGGCATATTTGTCAGCTGGGTCTTCAAGATGTTTGATTACAAAATTGAAAGATCATGCATGAAGACAAGTCACTTATTTTGTAGTTTCAAAGAGCTGATTCTGCAATAATGAGCAAGAACTGCTGTACTGACAAACAAGACATAGCCATGGAAGAAACCTGGATGCAAAACAAAATGATAGGTTCATCAAATTAGAACAGACATTGATTCCAAGGCTTGTGTGGTGCAAACATTTCCTTTAGAGAAAAAAAATTAGAGAATGACTGATACCGTTCTGAATTACTTCCTTTGCTAATGGAGATGCTCAACCCCCATATCACAGACTTAGTTTCTAATGAGCCCAAGTTTCCCCATCAGCTAAGGAGCCACCTTGATCCCGTAATACCTCCTCAGTTAGCATGAGATGGCTAAGCTAACATGAAATAAGTTAATGAAAGCATTTCCATTGAATTTAAAAGGAAAAAAATTATCTTTTGACATTTTATGTCCTTTAGGATCCCAAGTAAATCACTTCCATGCTTTTTCCCTTTGAAGGAATGTTCATAATACTTTTCCTTCTTGGACCCTATAAGAAAGTGCATAGATATGGACTATATACCCTTCTTGCTGAAATACCACAAGCTTCGTCACTGAGCCATTAAAATATATAAAAATTAAATATTTAATAATTTTTAAAGACAGAACAAAATTAAATTAAAGTGTATGCAATGTGTCCCACTTGTATCTATTTTACATCCATTATGGATTTACTATAACCCATGAAAAGGAAAGTTAGAACAATTATTTTTTTAAATTTTAGAACATGTATTTCCATATAAGCAAAATGCAGAAATATTAAGAAGTCCCAATTTATAGATTTATTAAGTGTGTTTTATACTATTCCCTAAACTTGAAGATAATTTTACATTTTAACACTTATTCTAAAAATATGCTAATGAAAAGAATTTTGCTTTGATCTGAGCAGCACACAGCAGATTAACTCTAAGCCTCCAAAACAGGGATCAAAAGATGACAGCGACTGGTGACTCCCTCATGAGGATCTCGGATGGACTCATATGCTGGAGACCCCTGGACTTCTGAGATTTCTGCTACCCTGACTGAATGGGAGACATGGCCAAAACATCACCAGCTGTCTGTGATGCTCCTGCCTGTCAACATGGGCCTAGCCATGGATATCCCTGAGAAAAATGAACAGGTAATTAAAGCACAGGTGATGAAGACAAACTCAAATCTCCTTTGTACCCTTTCTCCCTGCTGAAGTTCAAACCTGAGCCTTGTGTTCTGGAAGTGAGTGAGTGACCCTTGCAGGGTGTCATTTAAAATCCATCTTCCTGTCAGGATCTTGTTCACAGAAGAGCTCCCTTTGTCCATCAGCTTTATAACCTAGGAGGCAAGCCTTAGACCAGACTGAAGAAAGGAGCTGCGAGAAAAGCTCACAAAAAGGGATTAATCTCAGCCACTTAGCAGAGGACCTAAAATTACTTGGACTTGGGTTATGCATCACAGGGTCATATAGGAGACAAAACCAGACACCACAGATCAAGCATGCTGCTTGTCAGCACATGAATATAAGAAATGTGGTATAAAGAGCAGGACCTGGAAGTCTTTATGGACAATAGTATTTGGATTTGAAACTCTTGGAGATTTGGAGATTTGGAGATTTTTTATCCCCTAAGAGCTGTTTTTATTGGTTGAGTAATGATTACAGCAGAACAGGAGTTGTCCAAAAGATCATTAGAATGTGGCAGTGACGTCCTGTTGATGCCACAAAATCCAATTAAGGGAAAGCCTTTCTATATTTTATCCTGGTTAATGCAGAGAAACTACTTGAAATACAGGTGAAATACACCTTAGGCAGGAATGACGATGGAATGAAAAAGTTATGACATTTACAAAAGGAAGGCAGGAGAAGAGGGGGAAAAATGTAGATTTCTACCTTCTTGAGTAACTGTAGTCTCATGGGAAATGAGTCTAAAAAGAAAATAACTTGAGGATATCTGGAGGTGCAGCAGTGAAGCATGCCAGCACAGTATACAGGCCCAGAATATGAAAGCCCAGAACACAATGTGAGATTCAGTATTAAAAAAATAAAAATCAAGAATAGTAAGAATTCTTATTAGTGAAGCATTTGTAGAATGAGAGGAATCAGGAAAAAAATCTGGCTTTATATACAAGAAATTAGGAGCACTACCAACAGATTGCATTAAGGGTATGAAACACTTAAAGCCTCTTTTGTATCCAACTTTTATCAAAGTCAAATTATCAGCAGGTTTCTTGAACAACAAATATCAATAACAAATAGGGAAAGAACAAATTACAGAATATTGCTATGTGTTCATATCAGCTCTTAAAGAACTAACTAAAATTGTCTCCTAAATCTATGCAGAAATGCAAAGACACTACCTAGCTTTAAAGACAGGGAAGAAGAAAAACTGGAGACTTACTGACATATTTCTAAGAAATCTATTCCTGCTTTCAGACAGTAATTACAAAGTCACAAAGAGTTCAAAGCCTGTTAAGGGACACAAGAGTCACTGGGGATCCTTGAGATCTATCCTGAGTTCGGGCAAGCTTATATTTCATATTATATTCCCATCCAACATGCAACATTTTCACCCTGCTTTCCTAGGAAAACAAGAACAACACGATCAGCTTTTTCATCCACATCTGTCAGCCTTTCCCCTGAATTTGGTGTCCATTTAGCAATTTCAGTCAAACTGAAGAGTTCTATGGGCCTTCAGACACAGTTATTATAAGTCTTATGAGATTGAGTCACAAAAGGGAGAGAGACTCTTCATGCTTCTAGCTGGGAAGGCAGATCCATTATTTTTCCATGCATTAGCATCTAGCCAAGCAGCCAGCATATGTGCTCCTCTGGGCTAGCCACAGACTGTGTCTTGTCCAGCTGCTTGAAGTGTGCAGTTAGAGGAATGTTGTTTTTCCACCTTGAAGGAAACCGCCTCAAGCTCATTTCCCAGCTGCATGAGGCACAAAACTCACTCCCTGCCCATTTCCATCTCACTGGGGCTGGCTCACAGAGTTCTTCTTTTCTTAGGCCTAACCAATCCAGCCCAACCCTCTACTCTCACACACCAGTTTTGGGTGCCAGGGAACTTGTTGATGGCATGGATAAAGCTCCAGATAGTGGCTGAGCAGAGGACAGGGATGGAGATATTTATTAGTGAGGTCGCTGGTTTATGTTGAATTTAGTGTACTGTGTCCTAGTGACAGAGCTGTATTCCATGTTGGTGAGTCATCTGCATTTTTTGTATATTGCCAGCTCTCTGCTTTGACAGTCTTCAGTAAGAATGGTGTTGGACCTCAGTAAAAATAACTTTGAGTAGTTTCTGAAAGCTCTTTTGACCTCAAGAACAGGAAGGACAAAACTTGCAGAAAAAACACCAGGTTTGATTTCTTGACTGATTTACAACTCATATTGGAGCAAATGTTGGAAGGCATCTGTGGGAACACTCAGTACTCGAAAAATATTACATAGAAGGAGCCAACCATGAGGTCTTAGATACATCCTAGTGTCTTGCAAAAACAAATTTAGAAATTTCAGAGCCTGAAGCGGCCTGCTAGAAGTTTTGAGGAATAATAAAGGTCATGTGGAACAGGATCTTTCATCTTAACCACTCCAACCTGTTAAAGAACTACAGATGAAAAGTTGTGGAAATATCAAGATTCCACCCTTTAGAGACCATTGGTGAAACATCAGTACTGTAGTAGAAGAGGCCAGATTTGCTTTCCTAGAGACTTCATGTAATATTAATTTCCATTACTGGTCACAAATTCTCACTAAAGAGGGGAGGTGGGGGACTTAAGAAACACAAAAAGGTCACATCATTTAAGAGGAAATGAGGAAGGCTGAGAATTGAATCTTGCCCCCTGTCTGGGCCAAGACATACTCCTGTCTTGAGATCTATTGACAGAAAAGTGAGCATTGCATAGAGTTCTGTTTTATGGAGTTCCATATGTTTTATGGAATTCTGTTTATGGAATGGCAAAACCCAAGGGAAGATAGGGAGTGCCTCCAAGGACATATCAGAGTAAAGCATTATCTGGGTCAAGGGAAAGGAAATGCTTGTGTCTTGGCTCTAACCCCACATGGAGGTTAGCATGCAACTGCAAGAGAAATACTTTTAGGAGAAGCTCACCCCATAACAAGGGACAATTTGTTGCTGTCTGCTGTGTCATTGTTCCCCCATGATCAGGCAGGCATTTGCGTATATTCAAATTAAAAAGAGAGGCAAGTCAATAGGTGGTACCTGTCTGTGGCCTGGGCACCAGTATTGGTGCCCCAGGTGCCATGGGGGTGTGGCTGTGCACATGGGGGTGTGACAGCAGCCACAGCCATCAGATGTGTCACAGCTCCTGATCCTCTGAGAGCATTCAAATCTGGGTCCTGAACCATGAGCTGTGCTGGTTCTGCTGAAGGTCACAAGCCTTCTCTTCAGCTGTCTTCACTGGCAAAACCCCAATTTTTGAGTGAGGCACCAAGAGATAATCCTTGTGGCCCTGTAAAGTGAGCTCAACATTTGTACCTGAATCCCAGAGTCTTTGGTGAATGATCTATGTGTGTTTGCTCTCCTTTTGCAATGCTTTGAGAGTTAAAATTTTGAATACATGTCTGTGAAATGAGAGATCAGCCCAGGACAGTACTTACCATTAGAAAAACAACATATATCCTCAGTCTATCCGAAAGTCTAATTTCTACACATATTTTTTCCTTATAATAAACAGAAAATTGTCTATAATAACAATAACTTTTGAAAGCTCTGTTTGCCTTTTCTCTTCTCTTTGGTGCATTTGTTTTTATATATGTGAACTACTACCACTTAAATTCTCCAGGAAGAACAGCAATTTTTATGTTATCCAAAAGCATCTTATATATATAAAAGATTCTATCAGAAGAGTTATCCTTCTGTTTATTGTATAAACTGGAAAAAATAAGAATATAAAATAATTGGGGAGGTTGAGAACAATAAATAATACATATGTCTGAAGGCAAAGATGATCAAGGCAGTAAATTACCTTTCAATACACAGCTAAGGGCATTACTAAGAAAGCCATCCTTGGGAACTCGCCTCTCCAGGCTCCTTCTGTTAACTACAGAGAAAACAGGAACCTAATTTAAGCACTGTATCATTAGCTGGAAGAGCTCTATTACCTCTAGAAGGAGCCTAAGGATGCAAACCTTTGTGAATACCCTGCATAATCCAAGCTTAAATCGTATGGTGGAAACTGGGAAGAAGCTCGGCTCACCTGACACTGGCCTGTCAAATCAGCTGCATTGGGGGCAGAGGGAGCTAAGATCACAGGCACTGCACAAATAAATCAGTTGAAAATCATGAATGAAAGCCCTTGTTTGCCTTCATTCAATGCCTGATGTATGAATATAAACTGGCAAGCTAAGTCAGTGCTCCTAGCTTTAACCAGGCACACTGTTTGCTCAGTACCTCATGTTATTCTGAAGGAACTTCCAATGGAGAGGTGGAGCTGCTATTCCCTGTTAAGTGACCCTCTGAAATCACTTCTGTATAAATTAGCAGTGCTCAAGGATCAGAGCCCTTGTTATCACTGTGTCACTGCTTTCCTGAGCTGTTTCACCTTCCAGGATTCCATTCACGTTCATGAAACTTTGGAGCAGTCTTGGATGAAAGCAGAAGGCTCCTGCGGACACATGGCATTCTCTACACTTCACTTACTTCATTTCTATTTAGAAGACACTAAAAAAAAAAACCTGTGCTAAAAAAGCCCATTTGTAACTGAACATATCAAGTACCTCCTTCCTATGCATTTTTTCAGGGGAAGAATAAGAAGAAAAAAGAAATCAAAACTTTCATTTCTCTTCAGAAATCAAATCCACACCATATATACTGCAGAAAAGGAAGTGTCAGGGGGTGACAAGGAGGGGAAAAAGAGTCACCATTTTCCAGCAGTTGTGAAGCTCTGTTTAGCTAAAACAAGTGTAGCCTTTATACAGAAAATGGCTGTGAACACTACACAGCAACATCTGCTTTGTGATTCTAATCCATAAAAGGCTTCCAAACGCCCTTAAAAATTGTTCCCTCTTTTCCCCTGTCTGAATGCCATCTCCCAGGAAGCCATCTGGGACAAGCATGCCAGTTATTCTGCTTAGCGATGGCAGTATTGTCCTCAAGTGCCTCCGGATGAGTCACATCAATGCAAAAGTCCAATTATAGCAGGAGCCCCCCAAAGCAGAAGTATCATTTCAAATAAATAAGACTGATGTAGCTGAACCACTGAAATTCAGAATGTAATTCAGTCACTTCATCACCTTTTGCTCAAAACCCCTGCATCCCTTAAAGCACCCGTGCTAAATCCCCAATCTGGTTACAACATTCCCAGCACAGATGTGATAGTCTTAAGCCAGTGTGTATGCATTTAGAGGAGTCAATTACTTTTTTTTTTTCTTTCCTCCTTATTATTTTAAAATACAGCCTTTTTAAAACTGGTATTTCTTACCGTATTAGAGAAGCAAATGAACACTGCCATCCACTGTTTCTCTACATAATCCACAACATTTTCCTAGGATGTCTTAAATAAGATTTAGCATAGAAATTAATGCCACATTTGGAACTAAGAAATATAGATTGATAAAAAGGTATGAGGCAAAATGCATGTTGAAGGGGTCAGGCTAAATATAGAGTGAGAACTCTACAAGGAGATTACAATAAAGGGGATTTTATGAAATATCTCCTCACCCATGGGTGAGCCATTCTAACCTAATTAGCTATACCAAATACTACTCCAATCAAGTAGGTAATTTTTATCTGGCTGAGTGTAAATTCTCTCTTCCTCTTATTCTAGGAACTACATCTTTTCTCCAGAGCAGTCATCAGCTGCCTAGACCACAACCCTGATGAACAATATTGCTAAGAACAGGTGCCTTAAGAGATGCTTACTACAGAATAATTAATTATATGGTGTGAAGGAGACCCTGTTTTCTAAACATGGCCAGTGCAAGACTGGATGTCCCTGAATGCCCCAGGCAACAGGGCACAGGCCTTGTCTTTTAGATGTGTAGTTCAGAGGCTGTTCCTATAGGAGGATTCCCAACTCATCCCATCCGTGGCATTGCACATCTCACTTGGCAGAATACCTGCACTTTTCAGCAATGCCACAGCTTAATAATGCAAATATGCAAATGTGCTCCATGTTCACCCCCACAGAATCAGAAAGTGTCATTCCCACAGCTCCCTGCAGTTTGCTGGAGCACAGTCTTCATGCCCAGCATTTTCCTAGACTGATCTCACAAGGCTTCTCATTCATCCTGTTAAAACAAAAGCAGAACATCCATTGACCACAGTGATGAATGAATTAAGCCATAACAGTTTGCCTCTCAGTACCTTACTCTATATTATTTTCTTAGAGGTAATGTTTCGAATTTCAAGGAAGGGCTGCTTTCCAATTCAAAGTGGCTACAATTCCTGATTTTTCCTACAGTACAGATCTCTCATTGACACAAATAATGGTAGAAACATTATTTAGAAAATTGTATAACTGTCAAGTCTCAGGTAATTCAAAGGATAATTACTTGTTCATGATCAATGACTAATTATATACTACACAACACAGAGCTATAAAACTGACAAATGGTGAAAGCACATAGTTATTGCACACTGTGCTGGGAACATGACTTTCATGAACCTGGTGCATTACACCCAAAGATTTCTCTTAAGATATTTATAGAAAGGAAAATGTGTGTGACAGAATTGGTTGTACTGATCATGCTCAGGCTCATTCATATTTTAGGATAAAAGATTGTTTTCCAAAAATCTTTTCCTTTTGATGCTGTTGTGTTTGGTCCTCACTCAGAATGATCAGCAGGACACTAGGCTGTGAGGGTCAGACTGGAAATTGTTTCTTTGACTTTTCTATTATGTTTTCAAAGGTAAGAGAGAGTTCCACATCCTTCTGAAAGTCACTGGTTGTAAGCAGGGAAAACCCAAGCTCCTGAGAGTAAAGATTAGACCTGATTATAAACTGACCTGATTATGTAACTGAAATGTAATTGCAATAAAATGCTTAATATAATTTTCTGGTTTTGGGGCATGGATATTTTGACCCCTTGCTACTCATGCTTGTAGCTCTTCGGACTCCTCAGGGTCTCCTTTGGGGACCCTGTTTAGAATGAAAATTACATTTTATGTTGAGAATATTAAAATTCCATTTCTTTTTCTTTACAACAACAGTCTGCTGAAGAAAGACATTAATTTTGATTTCTTTGTGTTTGTTAATGCTAAATAATATTTGATAATGTCATGGATCTGCAGCATGGATTTCCTTTGTTGAGAAAAGGCTTGTCTCACCTCTGAAATCCTGACATAATGTCAAACTCACGAGTTTCCAACATTCAGAGCCTAAGTTACAAGCTTATCACATGAGGAATGGGGAATCTCTTCCACCAATCTTCTCTTTCTGATATGCTTAAGGCAAACCAAAAGACTCAAAATCTCCAGCTATAACTGCCATATTAAAGGACAGAAAGAAAGTTATGGTGAAAAAAGAACTTACATTAAACCTGTTACAACTCACACACCATCAGCTTGCCTCCCAAATTGTTGATCTGGCAAAAAGGAACAACACAGCTGTAGGACTTCTATTCATTGTGCCTGTACACTCAGGATCACAGGACTGCAAAACCCCCTGAAAATCTTTCCAGTTTTCCACAAATTTATCTGAAAGTATCTCCTCCATCTAAAAGATGAATGAATTTGTAATGCTGGTAAGAAAAGAAAAGTGTTCCTGTAGTTTTGATAGCATTACCACATGGAAAAAATGAACTAAAATGACAAATTTTACACTTAAAATGACCTGGGTTATCACTTACAGTATTACAAGCTGGAGCAAGAAAGGCAGGTTTCTTATTTCATATGTTCCATTAAGATATTTGTAAACCATCTAAGCTAGACCAAAATTATGTTCCCCCTAAAAAAAATTAGCTTACTAATTTCAAAGCATTGTGCAACATCAGGCCCAGAACTCACCCATCAAAATACTTGTTCTGAAAACAGACTGGAAAGGCTGCAGGAAATCATCCCCTCATCTCCCTTCACAGATGTGGTTCTGTAAGTGACTGAAGAAGCAGGTCTGTGTCTGCTGAGGACACTGAGCTTTTGCTGTCTGCTCCTCCTCTCAGTCCTGTAAAACAAAACCCCCTAGGACTCAGTGCTTTGCAAGTGGCACTCAAGTCACTCAGGGCATAATTTGAAGACAATGGCTTTTATCAAGGGAAAATGATGATGAAATTTGGCCTACTGAACCAGCTTTAGAATCTGTCTGTAGCTATAGCACTTAGATTAAAAATGTTTTTCATGCACAAATTGGGTGTGTTAAAAACAGAAGGTTCTGAGAAGAAACAAAACCAGGATCCTGTTTGGATAAAAAAAGTCTCAGCATAACTGCAGATCTGACCAAACATTGTACTACGCAAAATTTCAGGTGACCTTGAAGGAGGTCAAGAAACCCCTTGGGTTGTCTTAGCTGGCTGGGGACCTAGATTGGTTCCAGGTTCTGGTTCTACCAAAAACCAGCTGGAATGGACTTGAGCAGCTGCATCAAATGGTGCTGTTGTTGGAGCCACCAGAGCAGAAAATCAGCCTGTTTCAGCTCCTAATATACAAATATTTCAAAGCAATGCACACCATTCAGGAAGGTTCAATGGAACCTTCTTTTTGTGCATTTAGTATCTCTCTTGATACCTCTGTACTCCTTTGGTGTCTTTGTTATCTCTCTTGACACTGCTTTCTCTCAACAACACTCTCCAGAGTACCTAAGACAAAGCTAAATATGGAGTCTGTTCACACACTAATGCAAACCTAAAAGGGAGTTGATATTGAAAATTATGAACAGCTTCTTTACACTACGTAGTAGATTTGTAACCTGCAGCTTAGGTTATTTCTTGGAATAATTCAGTGAGCAAAAGAGTATTTATTTCTGTCAGGGAAAGCGGGCTAAGTGTTGCCTGTGGGTTTCAGCAAATGACCTCTCTGTACCTTGGGTGAATGGTTCCAAAAGAAAGCATTGTAAGGCAGCTCCAAATTCAGAAGTGTCAAAGCTGTGCCCAGGGAAATATGCAATGTCTGTGTAGTACACAGAATATATTTTCATGGAATCACAGAATATCCTGAGCTGGAAGGGACTCACAAGGACCATCAACCCCTGGTGCTGCCCAGGCACCCCAACAATCCCACCCTGTGCATCCCTGAGACCATTGTCCAAACGCCCCTGGAGCTCTGGCAGCCTTGGCGCCGTGACCATTCCCTGGGGAGCCTGTTCAGTGCCCCAGCACCCTGTGGGGGAAGAACCTTTTCTGATATGCACCGTAACCCTCCCCTGACACAGCTCCATGATGTTCTCTCGGATCCATTTGAATCTATGTGCATTATAAAGAATTATAGATATAATAAGAAAGAGCAAAATATCAGAAAGACAGATCTGACAACACAGAGCTAAGAAATACTGCTATGGTTCCTCTGCTTCATTCACCTGAGTCAGCTGGAGATTCTGCTGGGGTTTTCAAAAACTTCTACCAACCATGAGATTGCTTTGCAACTGATGCTTCAGAAACAGAGTCTAGAAGTGATGATTACGATTTTTGATTGCTAGAATTAATGTTAACCTACTAACTTAGCTAAAAACTGTACACAGAGCATAACATTTTACAAAACCACAGTCCAGCATTTTGCCACAGTCATTATAAAAGAGACTACGATTACAGAATTAAAAAGGAACACTTACTACTGGTACTTTTTCTTCAAACAAGTCTTTAAATTTATGGTAGTGTCATGGTTTGACACTAGCACAATGCCAGTGCCCCCATGAAAATACCCTCTCCCTGGTGTTTGCTGTGAGATGTGACCAGGAATAAGCAAAGCAGGCTCCAACTTAGAAAGAAAGGGAACTTTATTTACTGCACTACATAGGAAAGAGAAAAAAAAAACACACAAGGAAAATGAAAACTTCACAAGTACATCTCCTCCTCCCACCAAATTCCCAATACAATACATCTCCCAAATCAACCAACTCTCGGTCCAGCACAAACCCTTTCAGAATACTCAATCTTCAGTTCATTAAGAGGAGAAGGAGTCCTTCTTGTGGCCGTGGTGACCTCTTCCTTTTCCATGTCCAGTGCTCTCACCACTGAACAGGGACCAGAGCTACTTTGAGGGTTGTCTTTTAAGGATTCGTTGTCCCACTCCAAAAAGGCGCAGTTTCAACTTTGGGACACCTGTCCCCCCCCATATTTTTTGCACCCCCTGGGGCCAAGGGGTTTCCAAACTGCCCTCCTGACTCCGAGACACTGCTCCCCCTGAAAGCAGTCTCTGTATCACAAAGAACAGCCCATGGCTATACAAAAAGCGTCCAGCAAAAATGCCACTCCATCATCCCTTCCACCCAAGGCTCTTCTCTCTCTCCCTTGCTCAGACCTTCATCTCACTTATTCAGTTGCTTCTTCATCCTCTACTCTTATCTCTCTTCTGGGAAGAATTATTGTTCTGTAAAGTTTCATTGTCCACAAAGGGGTTAAAAGCTCCTCCAAGCAGCTGGCTGGACACAACGATGCTGCCTGCCCCCGCCCTGGCCGCAGGCCGGCTGTGCCGGCAGCACATATCAAATTTCAAGGTAACAGTTCAGTGTCAGGCACTTCTCTCTCTCTCTCCCCATCCCCGGGGGGCTGCCCGGTGTCTCTTGGTGTTCCTTCCTCCACCCTTCCATCCTCAAGGCCTCTCCAGCCCCCATCTCTCCATCTCTGTCCGGGCCCAAGCCTACCGCATGGCTGGCCCTCCCCCGCCCAGCTGCAGCAGCTGGACAGGGGAGGCAGATCCGACCTCTTTCACGATGAATTCCCAAGAGGCTTCGGAGGGGAAGAGCCCTGCTTTTTAACCCCTGTGTGTTCTCAGAGGCATATCCAAATCTCAGTGGTCAATTCAAGGGTCAATACCAAAATCTGAGTATCCATTGGACCGACCATAACATCCCAGAAATCCCATTTCCGGTTAAACCGCCGCAGATAGCCAAGCTATCCAGTCTGCTTTGGTTCAATTCATTAACTCCTAGAAGGTTCTATTCTTCATTTGAAATACCAGGTTCTTTAAAAGCTGATGAAGGTAACTTCTTGTGGCCTTTTCCCCACAAGTGTAAAAGAGTAATAAACACTTACCAAAGCAATGCTGATTCCAGCATGTCACTCTACACTGCCAGATCATCCTGACCTACAATAACTGAGAGGTTGCACCCTATTCAGTAGCCTGCATATTTTTTCTGTTTATTTTTTATTTTCTCTAAAGAAACCTGAGGAGACATAAGGAGCAGAAAGAAGAAAAAGATGAATAAAGGATTTGGAGCAATAACAGAAAAATTAGGAGTAAATAGTTCCTTCGGTGATTCGGTTTTCTTGGCTAAGCACTAGACAAATAGCTTTTTGTTCATAAAATTCACCCAAGAAAATTCTGTTTCCCTTTGGTCCTCCACAGAGATCCAGGGTGGCAGTAATAATATAGAGGATGAACAATTATTTACTTCATCAGTTGGTCTGGGAAATACTTTAAAGTTTGACAATCAAAAGATAACGGTCTTGTGAAACTACTATCGGGTATTTGAATTTTCTTTAGAGACTCTTGTCACTGCATTAAATCATATGGAAGCAAAATCTGATAATGCACCTACCTCCCCCAGTAAATAACTTGGGGAATCTGGTACTAAAGATACAAAGACAGCTTGTACTTCACAAGAAACAATTGTGCAGACTGGCTAGATCTTACTCATAAAAGTGAAATATGATAAAAAGAAATTGCATTTTGTTCGAAACTTACTTAATATGGGAATGTTAAGACATACTACTTCAGGATTTATTAAACATTTTCTTAGTTGGCCACTTTGCAAGCTCAACTTTAATTAGTCAAAAGGATTTAATTCTGTTGCCCAGATCATTTTCTTAGTTAGTCCAGCATCAGTGATGTGACTGGAGATGTACTGATCTATTCCAACAAAAAAAATCATAACGTTATGTATAAACTATTTTACTTTCACAGTGGGAGCCTCCAGATGCTGGGGGTTAAATAGTTCTTTCTTCTGCCTGTGTTTCCACCATCTCCAATACCTCTGCCTTTGTTAACAACCGCATTCAGTAACGCTCCTGTTCAGTAAATGAATAAAAATCATAGTAGTAAAGTGCTTTGCTGAATCATTGCCTAAATGTTGTAAACGTTACTATTATTATCTACTACAATGTATGAAACTGATTTTTTTTTCCTATAAATTGCTAAATGAATTCTTTCCCTCTGAGGTCACACATGTATATGTATATGGATGAAATACTGCAGAGCTAAAGTGAACAGTTTTTATGTAATTATATTAGAAAGGAATTGTGATCTATCATCTATATAAAACCATCTAATAAAAAATGCCAAGAGTGCTTCTGAAGATATGCCCAGTGCTTCGTTTGCTTGTGTCAACCAGACTGAGAGCTTTAATTTTTTCAGACTATTATTTGCTCACTCAATTTAGAAACATAGAGCCTACAAGTTAAGGAGTGCAATATGTAGCAAATCAAAGTAATAAAAAAATACAGCTTGTCTACCAAAGGGATGATCACCCAAGCCAGTGTGGGGCACATATCATGGCCCTCCATCATCACAGACAGAAAGGCATCCCAGCACAGCTCTGTGCAGCATAAGGGCTGTGGAACTGGCAAAGACAGGCAGTTCTTACCAGAGCCCATCTTCCAAACTAAACACAAAAAAGAATCCAGATTCGAGAAGATGCTAGCTGAAGATACTGCTGAAAATGGAGGGAGCTGTGGGACAGCAGGTTCAGCACTGCCAGTGTTACACATGGTGTTACAGTCCAGCTGTCAGATGGGAAACTGCAAACACAAACCTTTTACAAACATGAGAGGACTCAGTGTTCCACAATATTATCTTACAATAATTGCTACATGGTTCTGACTCTCATTAGCTTTGTCTGTCATGCTGATTTTATCTCTTCATATGAAGAGATTTGCCTGTCTGTGATTCCTCCCCTGTGCTCAGGGTGTACATCCATTCCTAAGTGCCACATCTGGGTGTACATACCCATGACACCTGCCTTGCTTCTCCAAAATGCTCTATGCTCTATCTCAGGCCACGGTGCAGCTTTATCCTGCGCATTTTAATGCCTACCCTTAACTGAAATGTCAGTCACAACCCATTGGTCTCCTTCAGCACGTGACGTTTGGTAGGTGGTCATGCGCTGTAGTTCTAAGAGATAATATTAAACCCACTGTGCTCCGTGAAACTTTCTAGAACTCTCTGAACACTAAAGTTTACCTCATGCCATGTTTCAGAACTGGAGACAAACCAGATTTGTTTCTCTGGTGAACCTGATGCCATTTAAGAGCAAGAGTAAGGAAACTTTCCAACACCACCTGAATTCCTTTCCCTGAGATGAACAATCTCCTCTTAGAAGAGACTGAGAGAAAAAAAAATAATGCAGGTGAAAAGTTATCAGTTGATACTGCAATTCCAAATTTCCAAATTTTCAGGAGATGCAACAATATGACTCTAAAAGTAATTTAAAAAATAATGTCTCATCTTCAAATGACACAAGTGCCAACGTTTTGGGTGACTGAGTGACCACATATTATCAACACAAGAACTAAAAAATCATTCATTTCCTATAATGCAATGTATAAAAATAATAAATACAGTAAGAATATTTTTTAGTTTAAAAAGCACAAATAATTTATATCAAATATTGCCCACTCAAATTATTTTCATACCTTTTGGTTTCTGTGTCTCCATAAACATGAGAAATCCTCTGAAAAGATTATAGGAGGCTAGAGAAGTTGTTTATTGCTATTTCTTTGGTGTTGAAATACTTGCTTCACAGTTTTTTCTAGGATCTGAGATTTTAAGTAAATCACAAAATATTACAAGACTCACAATAGAATATCAAGGGTGCTTCACTCATCCTTTTATAAAACATCAATCTCATTCAACATTATCAATTTAAATTTGTAGTACAGGTAGAAGGAATATTATATTTCTAGCTTGCCCCATTAGAAAGCCCCAGTACTAGGCTAGGGTTTTGCTTTCAGGATATGGATTAAAAAGGTAGGGACCAGAGGCATTTTAGACTCCAACACACTGAGAACATTTTGGAAAGAGCATCAGCTGGAAGAAAAGGGAGCAGACCATTACCTGTGAATTGATGCGGCAGTGATGTGATGGAAAATTAGAAGGTTGCTGCATGAGCCTTTTACAATTTTTTAGATAAGAACATGAATGGATGTAAGTCCTGGAGCAGAAGACATTCAAGTTCATACTTACTTCTATCTCCTGGAAAAAAAAAAAAGAAAAAAATGCAGGAAGCTTCCTTTTGTTCTCTCTAAGATAGGAGGAAATATCTTTATTTGGTTTATATGGGTTTTTCCCAATAGCTGAAAACCTACTCACATTAACATAAATTTTTAAGAATAATACAGCAGCTGAGCAGGAGAACAGTATTTGTTAAATGTTACTGCACAGATCTTAGTGGGAACAGAAAATATGATGTCCAAGAGGACTTTTCTTGTGTTGATCATGTGTGTCTAAATATTTTTCATAGCACTCCTTCTCCATTAAATGTCAAAGCCAGTCAGTATTGCATTTCCTTTCACCCACAAGGGAGTCAGCTTTTCTGGGAGCTACCAAACTTTATGGTACAACACAGATAATAATGGTGGACTCAACAAAGGGACGCCAACAGCTGCAAATTTACACATCCGGATCCCTCTATTTGCAGTAGCAGATACCAAAGTGTGGTAACAGAACCAGGTAACAGAAACCTTCAAATAGATTTGTGGACAATAACCCATTCTCAGCTAGGTCTGTTTCTAATGAGGTTTTGCAGGGGCTGACTTTTAGCCCTGTTCTATCCATACCTTTTATGCACACACATCCATGTATATGTGTCTCTGTGTGTGTGAGGGTGTATAAACTGAGTAAACACATCAGTTTCCATAGATATCTATATAAATATATACATACACACATCCACAAATAACCTGGAAAAAAAACCCTCTCCAAAACTTTGAAAGACTGGGTGACCATAGATAACTGAAAAATAAGTGGAAAGGTAAAATTATAAAAATTAATTTTCACTAACACAGCACGAATGGGAAGAAGAAGGAAAGAACAAGGTTTCTAATGAAGTCCTGCAATGACAAACAGAGAAAATAGGCCAGAATAGAAAGGGAAGTTTGATTACAAGCTTTATTAAAAGATTTACGGTTCATAACATATAATCAAAGCATAAATAAATTGCCAGTATGATGCTAGGCACAAGGGACTCAGGCAGTCCTTGTATGTAGAAACAGAGGAATGCATAGCAGTACCTGAGAAGTTGTATTACTTATTTTTCTCATACCAATGTAACTTCTATGAAAGCACCAACTCTCACTTCTGCCATAACATATCATGAAATGTACAGAAAAACTAGCAGGAGTTCAAAGGCAGCCACAGGGAGGATTAAACTACTGGCCAACATGACTTAAAGCAAAATTGTACGAGGTCAAAAATTTTTGGTCATCAGGGAAGTTGTTACAGATTATTTAGTCCCCAGTTGCACATATCTATTTTAAAGAAACTTGAGAAATAGACTCTGGGTGTTGCTCTAACAGGAAACAAACACTGGCAATCACCAGATGACTTTGAAGAAGATAGGAGAAAAATGCGTAGCTGTAATAGTAATTAACAGAGGCGGCACATAAAAATAATTGCTCCTACCTCATGAAGCGTAAAAAAAACCTGCTTTAAAGAGGGATAAACATCTTGGATGTATCTGCACAGCTTCTGAAGAACAGTGTCACTAGAGAAATGTTCATCTCCTTTAGCTGGGTCTATTTTGCTAGAGGAAAAAAGAGTTTGCAATGCTTTCATGTCTCACCCTCTTTCACTCACTATATTCTTCTCAGAGCAGGAAAAATAAATGACCTCATTAAGACTTTAGGTTTGATAGGATTCGAAATAAAAATGCACTTGGAGGAAGCATTGCCGAGAGATTTTTTAACTGAATTTAATCAAGGGTGATCTCTGTGTGGATACACGTCTCTTTTTCAATAAATATGTAGCCACAGGTGACTCACATAACAAATAGGAACTTAGAACTTACTTATGTTTACTTTTTCTCAAAGAAATTGTCTGCTTTTCAAAGGTGCTCCCAGGATCCTGGAGTTTTTCTGGAAATTGTTGCCATGCAATTTTACCTGTGGCTTTCAGGCTTTGTGTCCAAAACTGGTTTTTTGAAAAAAGGAAAATGCTTTTTAGAGACTTCCTTAAAAAATACCCTACATTCCAATAAAAATTTTGAACTACAACATCACATCATCACTATGATGCCAATGTGTGCAACTCTCATCATTAGAGTAAGCTTGCATAGCTTTTCTTTTTTGCTAAATATGTAAACTGAGCCAACTTATTTTCTCCATTCTAAGTGCCTTACTGTGGAATTCATCTAACCAAATGTACATGCCTGCACCTGAGCGAGCCACTCTCAGGTCCCTTTATAGTCATTGGGGAGGACCAAGCCCTTTTCTGGACAGGATTCATCTCATCCTAAAGCAGACATCTCTAACTGATTAGATGAATCCTGCCCATTGTTCCTCTCCAGTGACTATAAAACAGAGTCCGGGAGGGGCAGTTCAGGCATAGACATTCACATTAGAGATGTCTACAATGAGATAGTAGTTAATGCATCTCTTCTCATTGGTTACACATAACAGCAGAGAAACTAACTAGTGGGAATAGGATATTGAGCTGTTTTAATGTTATGATGTACATTGTACCCAAATTTGAAAGCATACAAAGTACTGGAAATGTTAAACTACATTAAAAATTCTGGGAACTTAACTAGTATCATATTTCATAGGTAATTACTTTGAAATCAATAAGCACCTGTCCACACAACTCTCCAAACCCTATCTCCTATTCAGTTTCAATGGTACTGCAGAAAGATCCAATGGCTAAATGCACTCCTGCTTCAGATGATTTTGTAGGCATTGTCACCTCAGAAAAGCTTTTAAAACTCCTAATGCTCCTCAAAATGGTGGCAGATGGTATTAAGAGCATTTGCTAATCCAGAATGCAAAGGCCAAAACTAAAAAACTACCTGAGGTATGCTGAGTTTCCAGGTTCTTTTACAAAAACCCTCCTGGTTCTGGACTGTCCAGTAGCTTGCTAAACTCAGCCTAAACAGCCAGCAAAGCTTCAACACAAGTTAGAAGAATCACAGCAGCTTATTGGTCACCTGCAATCTAACAGCACGGGGTGTGGAGGGAACCTGACTTACAGTGTTGCTGCCTGTGAACAGTAGATGCCCCATAGCTCAGGGGCTGAGCATCTTCCACTGCCCAGAGCCCAAAACAGGGGCTGGGAACAGCCAAGCACCAAAGACTCAAGATAAATGAAGACAGAGGCAGTGCTGGCATTCAAATTTCACCAGGGAGTCATTTCATTCCCTGCAGGGAAGGGCTTTGCCAACAATGCTGTTGAGGAATGAGTTATGAAAAAAAAAAAAAAAAGCTGTGGGAAGGATAGATATTTTATGTCTGATTATTGTCTTGGATAAATGAATATGAAACAAACAGTTTGAAATAACAGATTATTTTTAAAATTAAGGCCAAGATAATAACAGTTATTTTGAGCCCCCAGCTGAGATCTCTCCACACTCTAAAGTCCATGGGCTGCTAAATCCCTCAAATCACACTGTAGAGAGCAATTCTGCACTGAAAATGAACAACCAGGCAAAGCTGTGTCAGTCAGAGAAGCAGACCTCTCCATTTCCACCTCCTTGCTCAGTAATCCCACAGTTGCTTTTCAGATTCAGCAGTGACAGTTGCCAAAATCCTGGGAGAGCTGGAGGGAGCTCAGGAAGAAACACCAGTGAGGATGTGTGAAGCTCTGGCATTCCTTGCTCCAGTTTGTGGTGCCGTTGATCAGCTCACCAGATGCAGTGGTTTTGCCACATATTGCAGGTTGAGGAGTGCGTTGTGGAGCTCTTTCAGTGCTGCCTGTGTCTGGCCAACACAGCACATTTCTCTTGCTGATTTTATCACAGAAAGGGATGAATTTGGTCCTTCCAGGAGCTGGGGTGGGGAGCTCAGGGAGGAACTCACCAGCATTAAGTTTTGGTTTTAGATAAAGCTGAATCAGTTGGAATAAAAACTGAGAAGGAATTTCAGAGCATTTGTTTTTTTAATTTCAAAACATTTCCTCCTTATAGTTATAAAACTGGCCTTCAGATTTCAGGCTGTGCTAGAAAGGCAATAAATACAATATTTAGATGCCATAGGTAGAAATACTGAGAAACAGAAATATTGTTCCACTGTAGGGCCAGATAAAAATATGCATCTTTTTGAGGGATAAGCCAGCATTTTATCTACTGTAGGAGGTCAGCTAAATTACAAAAGTAATAAGAATAATTCTGCATGGTATGGCTTTTTGGAAGTATGCTTATGGATGTGTTCAAGTTCAGAAGAATATATTTCCAAGAGAATTGACTGATTAGAGCCATAACAGCATGGATAGCTGGCAAAACCATGTGATACATCATCCCATACTGATCCTTGACAAAGTACTAGGAATTTAGGCATTTTTAATCATCGGTGCCTTAGCATCTGATACTTTTATACAAATCATAAATCAAAGAAATGAAGCATGAGGGTAACACAAAAACTACTTCTGCTGCTGAAACATGCCTTTGTGTTTTTAACTGATATTATGTTCATCAGAATCCTGACCCACTGAGAATAATGATTTACCTAATATCACAAATAAAAGTCACCAATTAAAATTCCTGGCAGCCACAAGTGTCTTAGAAGTGAGGTCCTCTGCTGGCAAAGCCTTCACATTGGTCATGTATGATTTGCTCCCAGCCACTGACAAGAGCACCCTTCATTCACACCTCTCGCTCATCAAGGGGCAAAATCCACAGCAAAGCTCAAAGACACAATCTCAACGTTTCCCACATGGGAATGCTGAAAGATTTTGTGGATTTTATTCCTTCAGTTTATGCAGCCCTTTACACAGCCTCAAGTGATGATGTTTTGTTTCTAAATGGAGGAAATTTGGAGAGTAGAAGTGATGGAATTCAGGGAATTCAGGACTCAGATTAATTATGCTCTCTGAGTGAAGAACACCTCAATGGTGCCTTGGATGTGCTTGATTATGCTGCAGAGGGGATATAGACAGAGAAAAATATGTGGGTGATCTGGTCCTAAAACAGGTAAGGATAAAATTGTAGCTGAAGTCTCCAGGCAAAATTGAATCCACTTCTACAGGCCCTGAATTTTGTATCAGGAGCCCATGAGATGTAAATACCTCAAACAACGATCAAATGCTGTCATGTATTATTTCTCACAAATAGGTCCCTGGTACAACAAATATCATATTATATAAATAAAATTTTAAAAACTTGAAATCATGTCCTTAGCCCATTAATTCCTTTTATATTTATTATCAAGTACTATTAAGTTGCTTCATTGTTAAATTTAGATGATGAGGAAAAGCTTTTGCTGTTCTTCCATTCACCTGGTGGAGCTTTTGAACTGTATTATCTCAGAAATATCACCGAAGAGATACAGCATGCATAGGCTTGAATGTTTCTGTTTACAGCATCATTAAAATGTCACTATATTTTTCAATGCTAGAATAAAGCTCCAGTGGAAGCTCCAGTGCACAAATCTTTCCCTTATGCAACTGCCCTTAAGATTTACTTGAAGATTTAAACTAACAATTGACATTAATTGAAAAAAAAAAAACCAAACCTCCATAATAGCAATTTTTGACAAAGTAATAGTCGATCATTGTTATATCCCACTGTGAATGATTAGAAGCAAATCAGATTTATCTGCTGAATGCACAATGCAATATGGTTACTGCAGATGACACTCTCATACAGCACCTGCTGTTACAAAATGTATATCTGCACTGAGCTCTGTGCAGCTAACCAGTGCGTAGACAGAAAAAATTTCCCAACTTGTTACGTACATGGACAATTCCATTCTTTCAACAGGTTAAATGGATAAAATGTGAGTTGTGGAATCATTAGCCAATAATTCCTGATCTGGTTACTGGCCTCCTCACACTGCTTGATTTGGGTGCCTGGGTAAGCTTAAAGCAATATTTTGGAGTAAAAATGCTGTGTAAGAGTTAAGTTGTTCTCCCTTTCTCCTTGACTGGCCATATGCCCTTGGCACTGTTGCCAACAAGTATAAAGTCTTTTCTGTCAGTTTTCTTCTCACAGCTTTTGGTTTCTGAGTACAAGAGATTAATCATGAGAGATACTGGACTAGATTTAACCAAAAGCCAAAAAAATTTAATTCCTATGGTATTTTGTCTTTGAAAAGGAAAATATTAATTTAGGAAGCTAGTCGGTGTATGAGATTTATTCTATTCAGGAAAACACATTTTGGGAATTGTCCTGTGGCCTAAAATGTGTCTGCTGAGATCCTTGAAGCTGGGCTGTAAAGTGTTTTCTCTCCATTTATATTCTCTACACTATTCTGCCCATAAGGTGATTTGGGTTTTGGTCACAGTACTGTGCTTGGCTGAAGTAAAATAGTACATTGACTTGGATTCAGTAGTTGGCATGATTTCTCAGTCCTCAAAGAAGCCTCAATAAAAATATTTACAATTTCAGAACCTAAATTCAAAAGATTTTTGCCTCTTTTTGGCTTAAATTTGAATTCCCAGGTATGAAGTTGCTTTGTTATGCAGCACAGAAGTACCCCTTCAGTTATCTTTTCCAGTGGCTGACAGTGAGCACTACAGAATGAAAGCTTTCACCATTAAGTTCATTTATTCACTGTAGTGTTGCCTTTTTCTTTCTTTTCCTTGCCACACCCTCATATTTAAAATGGAGAGACTTGTAGAACCAGACTGTCATCATGCAAGTATGGTGCAAACAGTTGTGAATCTGCTATTCCAGCAAATTTACACCATCCCACACCACTAGTCACTTGAATGTAAGAAAGTAATGCTTCCTTTAGGAAATTAAATACAAATTAGTGAGCAAATGGAATTAGAAAGCAGTAACTTAAATCTTCTACTCCATTAAACTTATGTATCTCACTGTAAGGGGGAAAAAAAGGGGTTTTTTTACCCTGCTGTATCAGCTTTTGCCTACTGTGCCATATATACTGCAACACAGGCACAAGTAAGATGAATTAATGATGGAAGTCACAGAAATCAATAATAGTTATAAGACAGCAGTGCTAAAAAGTGTCCCCTAAGAAAATAATATGATTCTTACCTATTCATTAGCTCTTGAAAAATTTCATTTGGCAAAGGAAATATAAAGGTATTTATGACTGACTTCAAGTAATCCAAAGACACAAATCCACTCTGACTGACATCAATTTCTCTGAAGGCTTTTTCAATGTCCTGATAGGCTGAACACAGCTGTAATGAATACAACTTATAGTGTTTTGTTTAGAAAAACCAAGTTCATGAAGCTTTTAAAACAGTGGTGCATTTTTTACAAGACCTTTTCAAATGTTCTTTGTTGTGAACTTATCAAATAGGTTACCCTGGCATGCTCTGACGGTCAGATGTTTAATTAATAAACTCACTACACAACAGTATTCCCAATCACATGCTCTCAAATGACGAGTCAGACAAGTTTCTCAAATAATAACTCTGCTTCAAAATTCAGAGCTAAAAACACTTTGTGGATCAGCCTGCTTGATTGCACCTATCTTAATGCAACCTTAAAGCCATCCATGGCATAACCTAGTATCAAAGTTCTCATTATTAAAATGGGTCATTAGCACAATTAATACTGCACAATGTTAGAAGATGTGGAATAGTTAAAAGAGATATTGTTCAAACATATCACACATTTCTTTGGTTGGTTTTTATTTTAATTCATCTGTTGTTGCAAAGGAGACATGTGGATGTAGGTTTTTTTGCTTATGGGACTTGTAAAATGCCTGAAAGTTGACTTACTGCAGATTTTTAAAAGGTTCATGAAAGAATAGGAAGACTGGCCTGTTTTTCTGAAATGTGTGTTCACATTGGGCTGGTGCATACTGAGAGCATCCCTTAGGCTTTTCTCCCCCCACCATTTTTTGATGAGTTCTCACCTGCTTCTAAGATTATTGTTTATTCCAAACTGCTGAAATTGAAGGGTGAAGATGCAGGATAGAGAGAAAGCCCAAAATAAACATCCAGCACTGGGAGAGCTTGTAAGGTGAAGTGCACTGTGCTTCCAGTCCAGGCCTTCACCTCCCTATCAAAGATCTCACAGAATATTCTGAGCTGGAAGGGTCCCACAAGGATCATTGAGCCCAACACTTACATGAACACAGGCCCATACAGGGATCAAACCCTCACCTTGGCATCATTACCATCCTGCTCCAACAGAGATGTACAAGAAGAAAGAGGGTCAAGATGTTGAAAGTCCCTGTAGCCTTGTTTTCCCTACTCCCCTGGATTTTCAAGGTTGAGAAAACCCATTTACAGTGCTGTATAACTGAGCCTGTAGCAGAATATTCCTGATTCAGCTTCTCTTCTCTTAAAGAGTCAGGGTTTTTATGACATAAAAGGCAAAGTATTGAATATTGGAAAACTTTGTTTCTATTCACCTTCCCATGGAGGTGGTAGAACACATTTATGTTCCACCATCACACTTCACAACCATGTACTGTTAAATTCAGACCTAAGGGCATGTGGAGAGGTCATTTGCCATATCTATTCCAGCTCCACTCTCTCTATTCTAAGCTTGCCACCACATTTTAAAAATGTGCTTCTGCAACAGCACCCATCTGCTAATAATTTATTTCAGAAAATAATTGTCAGACTGACACTAGTTATTACTTAGAGTCATTAATCTGACAGAGTGATCTAGCAATTCACATCTTGAAACACTGTTTTGATGCTCTCCCATTTTGTGTTAGCTCAAGGAATCTGTAGTTCCAATACACATGTTTCAGCGCTGTGGATCAGAGCAAGACTGAGACACACAAAATGAAACAGAGCTGCTGCTTTTGCTAACCAGCTCTAAACTCAAACAAGGAACCCTCTGCATGGAATTGATTCATAAAAGTAGTGGTATAATTACCAGGCCTCAAAGCTTGGCAATTTTCTTTTCTTGTGATGCCTGGCTCAGCTTTGCTGTCTGTCAAAATATTGCAAAGTATTAATGGCATTCCCTTGCCCTTTCTGTGGGTGCCCTCTCAGTGTAACCAGAGTGCACTCTGGTATGCAACACTCAGCTGGTGGGGACTGGAGGAAAGGTTTTGCTGGTGAAGACTAGAAAATCCTTTTCTGCTTCTGGTCCTTCCCTTTTATTTTCTGGAAGATTAATACTGTCAAGGAAACTGTCTTAGCAAATTCCAGAGCCTTGTCAGCTTCAAAGAAATAAAGCCATCTAAAACTTTTCAAGACAGCTTTTGTTAACTGGATATATATTTGTTTAAAAACAGACTAAACCAAACCTGAAACATAACTTTCGTGTATTTCAAACTTGATCAGTAGTTCAAAATTATTCTAATTAATCTGAGCACTTGTTTTGTTTTAAAATTTAATACAGTTATCTTACAATCTTAACAGGCAACTTTATTAGATCTAATATCAGAAGGTACCACTAGAAAATAACTCCCTCTCCTTGTTTGTATGCTTCCAGAATGATCCGTCTCTAAAAATGTATTTTCACAAAATGGAAGACAAAATCCTGAATGGCCTTTGATAATAAATGTGCCTGTTGACTTTCCCTTGGTGCCTTGGTTGGTTTAGGGAGCATCCAGGTAAATTTGACAGCTACAAGTCCATGGGCCCTGATGGGATGCATCCACAAATGCTGAGGGGGCTTCTGGACACCACAGCCAGGCCACTCACAATCCTGGCAGTTGGGAGGAGGTGTCTGAGGGTTGGAAGAGAGCAGATGACACCCCAGTCTTCAAAAGGGCAAGAAAAAGGACCCAGGGAACTGCTGGCAAGTCAGCCTCCCTCAAATCCCTGCCAAGTGAGGGAATGCCTTATTCTAGAGGCCATCTGTGTGCACAGGGAGGACAAGATGATCAGGAGTATTCAGCAAGGATTCACTGAAGAGAAGTCATGTTTGACCAACCTGATTGCCTTCTATGATGAAACTACCTGGCCAGATGAGGGAAGGAACAGTGGATGGTGTCTGCCTTGAATTCAGCAGGGCTTTTGAGACTGTGTCTCATAATATCCTCCTAGGCAAACTCAGGAACTGGTGACTGGATGACTGGACAGTGAGGTGGACTGAGAATTGGCTGAATATTAAATCCCAGAGGAGTATAAACACTGGCACAGAGTCTGTTTGGAGGCCTTCACCAGTGGAGTCCCCCAGGATTAATTGTTTAATATATTCATCAGTGCCTTGGGTGAAGTGCTTGGTGGTGACACACACCTGGGAGAAACAGCCAATGCCCCTGGGGCTGCACAGCCCTTCCCAAGGACCTCAGCAGGGTGGAGGGAAGGGCAGAGGAGCTGTCTGAAATCCAGAAAAGAAAATGCAGAGTCCTGCACCTGGGGAAGGACAGTCCCAGGGGTCCTGGTGGAAAATGAGCTGTCCCCAAGCCAGCAGTGTGTCCTGAGGGCAAGGAGGCCAATGGGTCCTGAGAACATTCAAATCCTACATAAGGTGCCACTTTCTTGGCCATCAGCATGAAGATAAATTTTAATAGATCCGCACATTTCCCTTCCAATAACGTTAGAATATTATGATATTTAAATTCCAGTGTAACTTATGGCGGGTCATACCTATACTCTGTCGCAAATTGTCTGGATCTCATAGCAGGCTGGAAAATTTGCAGCAGCTTCATCTGGATTAAATGGAAACCTCACTTTGCAGCTAGAACTCATTTCCACATGATATTAACTTTTACAGCTTGATTGCAGCATTTACTTTTTAGATATTTCCCTTGACTGACAGTGAAGTTGCTGCACACAGCTTTTAGAATGGAAGGTTGTTCAGGAAACACTGCTGTGCCTCAAGCTCATTATTTATGTTAGTAAGCAAGGAACCTACAAAGATGTAGTTTTAAAAATTAAAACTAGAATTCTGTCACATAAAGAGGATTCATAAATTCTACCGCTAAAATGGCACCATTAGCACATCTTGTGTATCGCAGGCAACTAACTTGCTCTTGATTTTTTGCGTTTAGCCCCATAATTAGTCTCTAAATACAATATATCTTGTGTTTGATTAAACGTGTCTTACAAAAATGTGTCTGGTTAGTCCTGATGAATTTGTTCTGAGAAGAACTGATTGCCTTACTTTTTAATTTGAATTTATCTACTGAAGATGCTACACCATATGATGCAGACACCTCTTAAACTCCCTTCTCAAAGGTTAAACAGATTGTCTGCTAACTTTAAGCTCTAAAGGATTCACACCACCCCTTGAATCACAATTATGGTGCTTTGGGGGTTTTTTTTGCACAATTTTCCAACGTTCTGGGAATGAGAGCAGCTGATGTGAAGCTGTGTTCTGGTTTTGACTTTCAACAATAGATGAAAGCAAAAGTTCTATTTCTTTCAGACTTTTTCTAGACATCTTTGGGACATTAACCCTTTAGAAGTTCCTCAGAGCAGAGGCCAAGATCTCAGGGAAAAAAAAAAACAAATACCACCCATATATAACCCTCTAATTGCATCAACATGGGGGACAGAAGAGTCAGGGGAATTCTGCTTGTAGTTTTTGGGACTATTTAAGTGATTATGAGAAAAGAACCTGGTTAAACAATTGTCAAGTTCCATTTGGGACAGGAAAAAGGAGCTGCGCTGACATACCCTGCTTTACTCTCTATTCTTTGGATTGTTTGCCAAAGCACAAAAGCATATCTAGCTGCTAAGATCATCATAATTCCATTGCTTTTGTGGTGTACTGAAAGACAGGAATTCACCATTACAACCTTAAATTTACTTAATAAACTTAGTAACTTAAGTTAATTTACTTAAAGTTATTTACTCCCCTCTTGCTTCAGTTTCCCATTTGTAACAATCAACTGTAAACAATTAAAATTTCTAATGATTAATTGAAATGAATTAATTTAATAAAAATATAATCCTGGCCAACTCACAGGGCTCTTCTGTTTGTGACAGTAAACCACACACCTGTTTCTGATGCAGATAAAATATGCGTCTTTGCATAATTCATAGAGGAATTTAATGCTTTTCCCCTGAAATTCCCCCCACATTCTATTTCCCCTCAAGACTTCTCTTCATGTCTTGCTAGAGGGTGAGAACTATCTGAGAATTAATTTTCAAGGAAATTTTAAAGAGATTCAGATTGTATTAGCTGGGAGTTGTACCTATGGAAATACAGAATGAACATACGGGCAGTACTCTGACATATGTGAAACATGGTGGAAACATAAAATAAAATTGACAGATTCAGTTTCACTTTGAACAAATTTTCATGCCTACAGTCAAAATTAAAGGCACTTCAAAACTTTACTTCAAAAACATTTGTGATTGGATTATTTGGGGATGGACACTTTGGTTTTACTGTGAGAATGCCATGAGAAAGATCAGGTAAACAGTAAATCTCAGCATCAGGAATGATACTCTCGCATTTTTTGGGGGGGTGTCTGAAACTCTCTCCTGATCACAGCTTACTTTTTTGATCTACTGAAATAACCCCAAGCTACAACACAAAGAGATAGATCCACAAATTATCATGGCCTCACTATGGAACTCTATAGGAACACTCTTCAGTCAGGATCCTCCATTTGTGACCCTTCCCATAGGGATTGCCCCATGGAAACAGTATCATTCCTTCCTCCAGGAACTTTCCACTGGATCATTCCTTCAATTTCTGCTGCTTTGAACCAAATGGCTTATTATGCACCCATAAATAGCTTGGCTGGAAAGAGAATCCCATTTGATTTACGAATAGAAATACAGAAGGAACGACTGGTTTAAAATTGTGCTTTTGTCCTCTGTTCTTCATGCTCCTGTTTTTACACTGGACCCCATGGCTAGGCCAGGATCACCACCATACTTTGCACACCATGAAACAAATCCCTGCAGAAGGGTATGGTACAATTTGGACCTTTCATGAATGAAGATTAAGGTGGCTTTGGCAGCAGCCATTAAAACTGGGCCAGAGCCTGTTTTCATGATAAAAATCAATAGAATTTTTATTGCCTTCACCTGGGAGTATGAAGAGAAGATAATTAAACCCCCAAATTCTTGCTTCTAATCATGACAATGACTGGTTTGCTTCCATAGATTTATTGACCAAGAAAAGTATTCCCAAAGACTGGCTTTGGACACAGCAATCTCTTCCATCCTTCTCCACAGTGAGAAGGAAGAAAACAAGAAACTCTAAATTATTGTTCTCATCTGCTTGCTCTCTGGATATACTATTAACTTTTCACTTACTAGGAAGGGCAACAAACCCTGGGAACTTCAAATTAGCTTTTGGATGGCCTTGCTCTTCCTTTCATGAAATTATTTCCCTGTTTATTTCTATGACTTCTCTACTTATATAACCTAAACCATTTCACAGGTTATAATCTGAAAAAAAACCCCCAAACATTCCAGTTCCTGTTTATTTTCTATACCTGCTTAAATTTGGACACTGTTCCTGCATCTTTGCACAAGTTTTCCCTAAAAGCTACTTCAGTGCTGGTAAGACTTAAGCAGGTATTGTTCTAGACATTTTAATGTCTGGGTTTACTTTTAACTTCAGTGTATATTCCTTAAGCAACATTTCATCTGAAATTATTTTTTTAGGTAGTAATTTTCAAAAACATTGAAGCTGACAATGCACTTTTCATAAGCCTAGAAATGGCTTCTGGTTTCCTAAGTGTCAAAATATGCTAATTATAAGTACTACTATTCATTATTTTTCTACTTCCTATTTTACACCCATACGAATACTCCTAATTGATAAAATTGAAAAACCAACAAATATACCTATTATACTTTTTATGAATCCAGCCCATTGTTCAAGGAAAAGAAATCATTCTTTGTGCAAAGATTTGCTCTAAAATTGCTGCCAAAGAAAATAACCTTGAGTTATTTGCTGCATAAATGCCACATGAGAACATTAAAGATGCCTAGGGACAGTTTCATCTTGAGCATGTGACTTTTAAGAAAAAGCTTTTAAGTTCAATATTTTAAAATTGCTGCTGTATCCTTTTTATTCCTCTGATCTTTAAATTGAACCCAGGTATCACATATAGGAAGAATTTGGGTGGTTTTTGTTTCTATGGTTCTGGCCATTTACCTAGTAATGAATGATACATAATGATAATAACAATACATATCTAATATTTATCACCTCACCATAAATTCAGGATATCACTGGAATGTTAAGGAAATAGGTAAGTGTGTATATATATATATATGGATATGGATATTTCATGGTGGCTTTTCCCCAAAAAACTGGAGTATGAGGCGAGGCCCTGATGTGAAACCTGAGTAACTTTCCTGGCCATTAAGACTACTTGACCAAGCCCAACTCTGAAACCCTCAAAGTTGATTTGGTCTTAGGACGAGTTATATTTTCCATGCAATCAAGTAAATCTTTAGATGGGAAGTCCATTCAAAAAGGGTTCACTGCTTCCTAGACAAATCTGGGTTTCAGAACTCTCAGACTTCTGGGGTTTTCCAGAAATTTTTTCATAACCTTTTGGCAAGGTACAACAATTCCTCCATCTCTCTGGCACTGGTCTAACTGATCTGAAAGAAATGCTATGAGTGCAAATAGGGATCTCTGGCTGAGTTTGTGGATCCAAAACACTTCTCTAAAATGAATATTTCCGCTATACTACGTAGTATATTTCCTCAGCCCAAAAGATACTTATGAGCCGTGCCTCGAGTCAGGATCCTGACAGAAAAACCCTCTTAATAATTACAGGACTGGTCCAAAGTCCATTTTAGTTAATTGAGAGACTCAGCACCATGGCCCAGAGCAACAATAACAGGATTATGGGAAAAAACATTTGTTAATTGATCCAAGGCAAATATTTGGCAGGCTCTGGCTTAAATCAGAAACAGCTGCAGAGTCCAAAAAGCAGAAATCAATTCAGAAGACCACACTGTGAAGGGAGAGCAGGAAGAAAGTTGGTGGCAGAACTTGAGCCAAAGAACAGGACTGGGTTTGGTTTTGTCTTTTTGGGTTTTTTATAACAAATCAATGCAGAAGTAAGAAAATTAGGTAAAGGTTACATTTTTTTCTCTGTATTGTGTCTGGTATCCTGTTGTTTCACACAAAAGTGACTCAGGACCATTATTATCATCTGTTAAGCTTCAGAAGTTTTTCTGATAAAACTTCATTTTAGAGCTTTAAGTCCCCAACATGAAAATTTGTGTTCTTTTTTATCATTCAGCACTTATGGGATGTTGCAACATTTTTATAAATTTATTACCTTTCAGATTTCAATGCCAAACATAAGGTTTATTGCCAAATAAAGCATCATTTTTGTTTTTTGATTGCCTGCTTTAGAAGAGTATTGCTTCTGCTCTATAATTGCCTCCACCAAATTATTTAACTGCATTTGTTGATAACTAATTATGGAAAGTATCCCAACCAGAAAAAAATACACAAAGTGAAATAGTGTAGCCAGGCAATATGAAATCAGAAAAAAATATTCTGGCAGTCTCTCACAATGACATTAAATATATAAATAAAAAAAAAACTGAACAAACCCTCAAACAATAAAACACCATCCTAATTTGCTTCATTTTCTTTTAGGTCCCTATCCACCAAAGAATATCTCAGATGGTATTTCCTGATGGATATCACAGACTCCAAAATACACAGAAAGACTTTTGAAATCATAAGACACTAAATGTTATTTGGAAAGGGAGCGTGTGGGATCATGCAGTCATAGAATATTTTGGCTTGGACAGGACTTTTAAAGCTCATCCAGTCCAATGCCCCTGAAATGAACAGGGACATCTTTGACTAAAGTAAGTTGCCCAGAACCCCAACCAACCTGACATTGAATGTTTCCAAGGATGAGCATCCACCACTGCTCTGGGCAACCTGTACCAGTGCTTCACCACCCTCACTACAAAAAATTTCTTCCTTAAATCAAGTCTGATTCTCCTCTCTTTTAGTTTAAAACCACTACCTTTTTTCCTATCACAACTGATCCTGCAAAAGAGTCTATTCCCATCTTTCCTATAGGACCTATAAGTACTGAAATGCTACCAGAAGGGCCTAGAATCTTCTCTTCTCCAGGCTGACCAACTCCAATTCTCCCAGCCTGTCTCCGTGGCAGAAGTTCCCCAACTCCACTTGGTGCCTCCTCTGGACTCACCACAAGAGATGAAAGAATCATGGAATGGCTTGGGTTGGAAGGGGACCTTGAAGCCCATCCAGTCCCACTCCCCTGCCATGGGCAGGGACACCTTCCACTATCCCAGGTTGCTCAGAGCCCCATCCAGCCTGGCCTGGAACACTGCCAGGGATGGAGCAGCCACAGCTGCTCTGGGCAACCTGTGCCAGGGCCTCACCACCCTCACAGGGAACAATTTTTCCTCATATGCAATCTAAACCTGCTCTCTGTCAGTGTGAAGCCATTCCCCCCTGTCCCGTCACTCCTGACCCTTGTAGATTGTTTCTCTCCATCCCTTCAGGCACTGCAAAGCCACAATGAGGTCACCCCAAAGCCTTCTCTTCTCCAGGCTGAACAATCCCAATTCCCTCAGCCTTTCCTCCCAGCAGAGCTGCTCCATCCCTCTGATCCCCTTGGTGTCCCTGCTCTGGCCTGACTCCAGCAGCTCCCTGTCCTTCCTGTGCTCTCACCCACAGCATCCCCGAGTCCTTCTGCCAGGGCTGCTCCCTCTGCTCATCCCCAGCCCGGGTCCATCACACACAGGGATGTGCCCAAGACAGGGGCAGCACCAGCACTTGGTCTGGTTAAACCTTATGAGTTTCAATGATTCAAAACTCTGTGAGTTTTCATTTCACCAGACTGCTTCACAGGAGAACTGTGTTAAAGTGAGAGGAAGAACATCCCAGTGTCTGTGATATGACATTTTTCTGTTCAGTGCCTCAAGCTGCACAGGATGTGAAGATGTGCAATGGTACCACAGTGTTTAAATAACGGCATTCCTCCACCCCAGGGGAAAAACCCAGTCATATTCAAGCCTCTTGCAGGAATTCAGCAAAGGCTTGAAACACAGCTGATAAGAGATGTTTCCTTTTCCAAAGGCAGAGTTTCACCTGTCACCTGGTTATGAGGATCTTTTTCCCTGTGAGGGGCAGTAGGTCTTGGCTCTCTCCACTCACTGATATCAGCAGGAGGGGGAGCCAATTTCTCATTCAGAGACCACCAGTTTCAAATCAGCTGCAAAAGGGATGGCATCTTGGCTCCTGTAGGTATGTCCTGCACACACACTCTGTCCTCCTGATGTCTTGATTCTACTGAAAATTATTTAAAAAAAATAAATTCATATATCCTGTGTCAGACCAAGAAACTGAAGGGATGAAGCAAAAGGATGTCCTAACCCCTCTTATAAGCAGAGTAAGGAAAATTCTTCTTTTCACTACTTCTTCCTCTGGAAGAGCCTCTGGGGTTCTCACTATCTCTTCTATGCAGCTTTCAGAGTGGAGTAGGCACATACATTGCCATGCAGACTCCCCAGCCACATCCTGGATTTGAGGCCAGGAACATCCCACCCCCCCCGCCAAAGCCCTCAGTGGGACTGCAGGCAAGGGCAGTCTCGCATCATCTCTCCAGTATCTTAACCTCCATCCTGAAACTCAAGGTGATTGGGATGAATTCAGATGCAGGGACTCATGCCTTTGGAATGAATTACCAACACATTTATCCTTGCATACCATTGCATCCATTAGTCAGAGGAAGGCTGAAGGCTGAAACTTGCATACAGAAGATAAACTGTCAAATTACCCTGCTGCTGCAGCCCGCAGCCACTGTCACTCAGAAGATCACAAAGGCTCGTCATTCATTGTTATTTTTACTCTCACAGAAAAATCACAGCTGTTTCTTTACTTACTTTCAAATTCCAAGCCCTTCATCTTAAACCAGGTCATTTTGAGCTATGTTCCTCTCTGCCCATCCTGTCTGACTGCAGCCAAAAGGTCTGCAGCACCTGATAATGTTTTCCACATTCTCTGCAATCTACAAATTACAGGTGATTCCAATGAACAGGAATAGAGTACAACCTTCCCTTGCACAGCAGGAAATGTTGCAATAACACTCCATGAGGAATGAGTGTTTTCATTTACTCAGTGTTCTAAGGCAAATTTCTCTTCAAATAGCACTAGTAAACTTCAAGACTATTTTAGGCAAAGAAATGAATTTCAGATTCATATATTTTAAATGATAGGCAGAGGGTATTTTTCCTTCAATACTAAACCTGGAGGGTTGCTAGAAACAAAAGATCAAGGCAGGTATACATTCCCAAAGCATCAATAAACTCCAGAACATCAGTGAATTATTTTCCAAATACACCAAAACATTTCTTTTTTTCAATTCTGCAAAATTTCCCCAAATCAAGAAAAGGTTGAAAGAAAATGGATACATGGGATAAATCAACAAATATGTTAACATTCTAGCAACTATAAGTGCCTTCTCCAGGTCTGTTAAACACCTCAGCAGCCTGGACCTTAGAGTAAACTTAAAAACTGAGAACTGACAATAACACTAGTATTAGAAGTCTTCCATGCTTACTCTGCTCTGTGTCGAATTGTTCAGCTTGCAAGAACAAAGCCTTGTTTAAAAATATCACTCTTTTTTTACTGCTTTTTTTCTGCAGAAGCAACTGGGGAATTGAGTCAGGCTGTGTTCTCTCTGGCTCACATAACAGCAGCAATAATAAAGATCCTGCCACTGCTCCTTACTCACTCATTTGAGGGTAGCTGCCTGAGACAATTAAAGTCAGCTCAGCTGTATCTGCTCTGCAGTGCTACTATTAGGAGTAAGGATGAAAGTCCTTGTAGGGAGTCCTGATCGTAGAGAAATTACTTCAGTGGCACCAAGATTTCCGTATTTTTAGATTTTTCTCACCAAAAGAATCAACAGTCTGAGTCCAGTCAACATTTCAATCCCAGTCCTCCCACTGCAGCACATTTTAGGCCTCTTTGTGGCAATAACCAGCCACTGAGATAAGCAAAGGTTGCCCAAAGTAAGAAGCAGTGAGTCAGGCAGATTTGACTACTCCTTGGCAACTCTGCCTGTCAAAGCAGGGTGGAAGTAGACAAAGCTTATCTGGCTAAAGACATGAAGAGAGAAAAATAGATTTTATTCATTTAAAAAGTATTTTCTTTTAATTCTATAGGAATTTATATCTACAGTTCCTATAGATTAAAAATGAGAAAGGAATTTGAAACTCAAAGATAGGATGAGACTTCACCAGAATATGGATTTCTCTTCTATGCCATGATTGGCAAAATATTTCCACCACAAATCCGAGCTGTTCATGGGGAAAGAAACACAGAAATCACGACTCCTTTCTCCCTGCAATCAGATTTAAGTAAAATGTATTATTTAATGAGTGAAACACTGGTTTGGATGCTGTGGTGCCTGGCACCAGTGGCAGGTTTTTCTGCCAGCTTGATGCAACCATTTGTCCTTACAGGTTAGAAAGGCCATGAACCCACCAGCTAATGGTATCAGAATGTTCCAGCAGAGCCACTGGAAGCACTGCTCCTGTTTGTTCTCTGGAGTGTTGCTGATATCACACACCTTCAGCAACCACAAGGCCTTGCCACAGTGTCTTTGGCATAGCATGCTCTGTTGTCACTGACAGGTGCCAGCTGGCTGCTGCTCCCCACCCCAGCAGTGACTGCATCTCAGCAGCATTTATGCATGTAAAACACTCAGGCTTCCCTTGGGAAGAGGGAAGACAATTAATATTTTAAATATCTTCCTATTCTTCAGGAGCATGTAGGATATCCAGTGAAAACAGATCCCCTGAAGGCATCACAAGGGGGGAGCTTGCAGGCACTCCCTTCTGCACACTGTGGCTGACTGTGAGATGATTTCCTGCCACAAATTCATTTTGTCACCCACACAGGTATTGCCAACCACTGTTTCACCTGGCATTTTCCTCAACAACTGAGTCTGCCCCATGGGTCTGGCCTTGGAAGGTGCACAGAGGAGGCTGGGACAGACCCAGTGGTTCTTCTGAAGGAAACACAGTTCACCTCGCCCTTGACACAAGGACCAGAAGCAAAATCTGTGTTCAAACTTGTGGCTGCTGCCCCTCATTAGAACCATACAGCCACCCTAATAAACAACATATGGGAAATCTGGGGTTCTTATTTGCCAAGAAAGCAAAAATAGCAAAAAATTTAATGGCAACATCAAAAAATATGCTGCAAAGAATAAGCTGGGGATAGAGTGGTAAAACATGCTGTGTTCTTCCATTCTTGTGAGAATGTGTAAAACATGCATAAATGAGTAAAGAAAAACCCATACTGTAACACCTGGTACTCTCTCTAGCAAAAGGACTGGAGCTCAGATGTGCCTTCAAGGCAAACCCTGTGACACAGCATGGCTTGAGATCTCACTGGCCCACAAAATGTCCCTGGAGGGTCTCCAAAAAACCCTTCTTGAGAGTGTAGGAGGAGGAGGACCCTCAGTCACCCTGATTCCAGGCTGTCTCAGAACAGTCCAGAGCATTTTGCAGCAGCCTCTGTGTCTGACTGTCCCCCTCCCTTCAGCCAGCACATCCACACAGGGATGAACACTCAGATTTCCTGCCCTTGATGGCAGCCTGCTGTACCACATACCGCAGGAAGAAAGGGGATGATGGGGAAGATTTTAGAGGTCCTTATCATTAAATGGGAGATTTCAATCTGCAAAGATCTATCAATCCAGCATATTACATGCAGGGAGATACAGCCATCAGATTTTGTTTGTTTTGTTAAAAAGAAAGAAAGAAAATAAATGCCTGAAAAATATTCTTCTCTGTGCTATAAACACATCAGTGCTCATTTTCTCTATATTCTACTTTGGGCCATTCTGTGTAAAATCTTTAATTAAAGTTTTTCTTTGAAATTGTCATCATCAAACCAGAAGAAAGAAAGTAAAAAATGGAAGGACACAGCTGTGCATATATGAAGTGCTATTCAGTACCAAATGAATTGGAACAAAATAAGTATCGTGACTGTTAGGCTCTTAGTTTTGGCTCTGTATTCTCAGTAGCACAGTCTAACTTGTCACTTTATATTGATTCCATCTGTTTACACTCTGCAGAGTATTGGCTTCCTACAGTGAACATTTCCTATTTACCAGCTGGTAAAGATAGGCCCAAACCAGATAGAAAAGAATTAGACTATTTTCAGAGCCTCATAAACATAAAATCAAAAATTAATGGGGGAGGGGAGATAAAAGTAGAGGGAGGGAGTAGAATATATGGGTCTGATGCTTGTTTCATATTGAGAGTCCTCTCCAATCCATTAACAATTTTTAGAGACCTTGAAATTTGTGCAATGGGCATGCCAAATAAATCAATTTTCACTCCTCTTTACTTTCTTCTTTACATGAACAGCCTGATTGTAGATGTGAATCAATCACAGTACTTCAGTAATCTTTAAATAGAAACAGTTGGGGTCTGAATTGGCTAATATAATATTCTCAGTCCCACCAGACAGCTCTGAGTGAAGGACTTCCACAGAAAATGGATGTGCACATGCAGTACAGAGTCATCTTTGCATTCTGACAAACTTTCACAGTGGTTGGATTCTTTTCTTAAGGAGACTATAGTTTGTAGGGACTGACTCACTTCAGGAGAGTCTTATTGCTGCCATTAAAAAAAAACAAAACACAACGGTTGCAAGTTGCAAGCTCTTGAACAAATTTGGGAGATTTTTAATATTCAGGAACACTGTGTCATGAAAATAGAGGCTCCCTTCAATGCCAGCACATCCTTTTTCAAGTGGGAAACAAATCCTGTCCCTACTTTTGGAGTCTTGACAGCCAGGTCAGTGAATCATAGAATCATTAAGGTGGAAAAAGACTTTCAAGATCCTCAACTCCAGCCTTCAACTGAGCACAAACCATGCTGCAAAGCACCACATTCACTCGTTTTCTGAACCCTCCCAGGGATGGTGACTCCACCACTTCCCTGGGCAGCCTGTTCCAATGCTTAACCACATCTTCAGGGCAGAAATTGTTCCTAATATCCAACCTGAGCCTTCTGGTGTAGCTTGAGGCCTTTTCCCCTTGTCCTGTCACTGGTTGTCTGGCAGAAAATCCCCACCTGGCTGCACCCTTGTGTCAGGGAGTTGGAGAGAGTGAGGAGGTGACCCCTGAGCCTCTTTTGCTCCAGGCTGAACAACTCCAGCTCCCTCAGGTGCTCCTCATTGGACTCCTCATGTTCCAGAGCTTCCACCAGCTCTGTTTCCCTTCTCTGGAAATGCTCCAGCACTGGAGTGGGGGAATGTCCAAAGGATGCTGCAACCCCGTGGGAAGCCCAGGCTGGGGCAGATTTCCTGGCAGGAAAGGGTTGTGTTTTGGGGGGTTTCTTTGTTTGCTTGTTTGTTTGCTTATCACACACGTGCCAATTAAAAACTCAGTTATGAATATAAATGTATCCTTGATAGATTATGTGCATCCAAACAGAAGTATAATAAGGTTTGGCTTTAGACTAACGACTGTGATAGGTCACAAATAAGTATTTCAGAGTAAATGAACTCTTTAGTGTATTTGAATGACTGTCTGTGTATATCATGCAGCTATACATCTTGCATTTATATTTACTCCTTTAACTGAATTGTTCTCGGGACACATGAGTAGCAGTAACCTTGCCTTAAGATAATAATTATTTCTGTTAATATACTAAAATACATGTAACAGCTCTACTTCACAATGCTGTTGAAAAAAATACCACAGGACCTTGTAAAATAAATATAGCTCTAATTAGAACTTTGGAGGATATTTTCAATTCATAAATTCTGTAACAAAAAAGCATTTCAGCAGTTTCTTTTGTGATAGGAAACACTTAACATGAAATTGTAAACTTTGCTCTTCAGTTAGGTGCATATAGCCAAATGAATAAAAGCTATGGCATTAATAACAGCTATACCAAGTTGTGATTGATAGGCTTTTCTAGAGCGAGAAAAGATTGTCTTGGATACAATCTGTCCTAACAGCCTTGCGATATGTTAATATTTTATTCAGGCTAGAGTGAGGATATATTCAGATGTCCTACTCGGTGGAAGAGAAGCAAATGGGTTGCAAATACAACTGCAGCCCTGAGGTGTAATAACAGCTGTGAAATCAGAAAGATTTTATTTCCTTCTCCCAAATTACAGGCCAAGTCCATGCCAAACACAGCAGGAGGTTGGATTTTCCTAGGAATTTACATCGGGTTATGTTTAATGTATTTCTTCTTCTATGAGCAGTTTTAGGGTAGAGCCAACAGACTGTCACACAGTGCTGTAAAGGCATGGAATACTCTTCTGTGTTCTGGTAAATAATAACTATTATTTAGTTGCTAATGATAGTGATATGTGACATTAGATAAAGCTGCAAATGCCCAAACATGCTAAAATACCGTGGTGTTTATAAACAAATTTTCATGGCTCCATTTGTGCAAAGATAAAATAATAAAAATACAGATTTCCCACAATCACACAACCACTTTCTCCTTGGTTTGTAAGAGAGGTTTGTGCTGGTCAAATTTGTGTTGAGATTTAAGTATCTGGATACATCCGTGTAAAAAGAGAGCAAAATGCCTAAAATACCATTCTTGTGATGTGACAGTATGTTTTACGCAAGCTTTGCAAAGGGCTGGGCAATTACAGAAGTTGTGCTGCCATGGAGAATCTAGTCTCTTACAAAAGTCAAATGTCTTTGCTCAAGACACAAGCACATAATGAAATAAAATTGTGGGACTATGTCACTCCTACATCAGAGATTTGTATCAAGACTGCTTGAAAGAAGAGTTCTTAGGGTTTTGATGCTAAAAAGGGATTCACAGTGGGGATAAAAGAGGCTTTTTTAATATTAATTGAGCTGAATAAAAAATGCCCAAACAACAACAAATCCCTTAATCATACAAGTATGAATAGATCTTCATGATTCAACAACAGGGCAACATATTTCAAAACTTGTTACTAATTGATATCAGTACATCAATGTGGAAGGATAGCTACATGACAAAGGGCAGGTAGACACGCTCTGAGTAGCTGACCAAAAATTGAGAAAATATCAGACCCAGCTAATCTGACTCCCTGCACCTGCCAAAACACTGTAGCCTTGAAGCATAGCTGTATTACAATAACAAGATGCTGTAGTTGAGAGAGAGACATGAGAAAAAGAAGATGTAAGTCATAAGGAATGAAGAAGTAAGAGAGGAGCTGATATCTATAGTATAACCAATAGATTGCTTAGCTTACAGAATATGTATGAGCTTATTAATTGTTGTGCATAAATGTCTGATGCTCTCATCAATAAATGAAGCTTGCTGATCACTCATATTGAGCGTCCGAGTTCTCCCTCATCACGACACATCAAGAATATAATCTACTTATCTGAAATGAATTACTACCCCTGCATGTGGTTTCTGTTATTACCCTGGTCAACATACTTTCTCCTGGAGTAGCGATTCCAGCTGACTTAATGTCATTGTTTGGCAGCTGTGGCTGCTCAACCTGGAAATAAATACAATAAAAAGGACTAGGTGAACATAAACCACAAGTCATCAACAGACAAAAACCAAAGTGCTACACAGTACCCTTGACCACTGTAAGAACATCTGTGGCAGAGTTTTGTTTCATCATGCAGACAACTACAAATTGAAGAAAGTGGCTTGATCCTGCCTTTTTTTGTGGCTCCTCTTCACAGCTCTGCTCTGCTCTTGGAGAAAATCATCACAAATCTGAATCCCTGAGAAATGTGACTCCTTAACCACAGGTGTGATCACTGATAGTGTAAAATAAGTTCTCTTGAAGGATTTTGTTTTGGCTGCCATACAGAGCACAAAGAACCATCCGAAGCTTGATCTGACCTTTGGAATGACAGTGTACTTGTGAGTCCCAAGGTCAAGAAATTATAGCACAAGTTCTCCCCTCTGCTCTGCTCAAGTGTTTTTCAGACTGCAATCATGTTTTCTCCTCCTCCCCAGCATACACCTCAGTAAGTTGTCACCAGTAAGTTTTAAAGCCTTTTAAAAGGTGAAAATGCATCACCTTGCTTTTGCTTTTGGTTTTTGCTTCCTCACCCTATTGATTTGCATCAAGCTCCATCACAGGTCATTTTCAAAGTCAACTACCAGCCAGGTTTACATTTGCAAGTAGGTTCTACTGGTGCCAAATTGCACCCTCTGCACATCCTCCTTTGCCCTCAGTCTCAACTAACTGCTTCTGAAAAGCCTTGCGCAATTTGAATTGGATCTCTTTTTGGGGGCTGAAGTTCTAGAAGCCAAGCATTGCTGTCAACTCAGCCTCTGAATTCTGAGCTTTAAACAGAGAGCGTCTCTGAAAATTTCTGCTGTCCCCACTCCTGGAAAACAGCACCTGCACTGCCCTCCCGTGGAAATCTCACCAATCTGTGCCTGGCAGCTTGAGCAAACCCCTGTGTGGGCATTTCAGCTTCTGTACAGAGCAGACAGCCCCAGAGAAGTTCCCTAACAAACCAGAGGGCCAAAGGACAAGATTGCCTAAGCATGATCCTTACTCTCCACGGTTTAATGAGTTTAAGAGGAAGTCAAGAGTAACATATATTCTCCTTGAACACTGGAAGAAAATCCAACCCCAAGTGTACAAAAAGCTTTACATTTTATTATATTGCATGTAATAAAGAAAAGATTAACCTTTTATTCCAGGAAAGTTCTGTCATTTGTTATTTAATTAGTTTTCACTAATTAATTAGAATTTTTAAGCTCCTCTGTCTCTCTGGGAGAAAGTGGCTTAGGTGCCTCCCTTTCTCTTCTTTTCTTTTGCTGCTCCTCTTCTTCCTCCTGCTTCCTTTCAAAGTCCTAATCCCATTTTTGTATCTTCAGTATTACACTCCCTCATTCTCTCTTTGTCTGAGAGTTTTCTCAGCTTTGCACTTGCTGGGAACAAAGTTGGACCAGAATTTACAGAATATTTTTTGAGGTGACCCCTTACTGAAGGCCAGATCGTATAAACCCAGAAGATAAAATTAAGGAAAATGAATTTCCCTGCAGATCTTCTTGCAGAATTTCACCCTTCATATTTCATTGGAGGACTAAAAACTGTTTAGTGCTCCACTGAGAAAGCTACTGTGACAGCACAGATTTTCTCAGGGTTTTTATTTTCATGCAGAATCCAACTTTACTTTCCATTTTACTTCATTGAAGGAAGAATCCAAATTTAATGCCAGTTCACACACAGCTGGTGTCTTCACAACTTTAGCAATGAAAAATTATTTTAAACAAAATTAAGATAAATGAGAATTATTTATTACGAAGTATTGAATCCTGAAACTATAACTTTTCCATCAGTGGGTCCCTTGGCTTAACTTCCCTTTTTCACTTAAAGATAGGCCAAGCTGAGTGGCATGTTTTCAAATCACAATTAAAATCAGTCAGTTACAATTTCTTCCACACACAACTTTCCACTGTTACTTTAGAGAACAGACTGATTAATCTCAAAGGCTCATATTTTTTCAGGAGCAGATCAGTGGCTTTGCAGACCATTCCCTTCATCAACCTGGTAACATTCCTATGGCAACTACGCCACTTGCACATACAGAAAAAGCAATTTTGGGAAAAAGTGCAGCATATGTCTGTATCACTAGAAGCTCAAGTTGCAGCTACATTATGGACTGAGAGCTCCACAACCCCCAAGTGATTCATAATTACAGCCTAGGAGAAATTTGATTGCAAAGTACAGAACTCTTGCCTACCTTTTGAACATGCTGGTACTTCTGGCAATTTTAGGGAAGTTTGACAGGAAATCAATATATGGCACAGTAACTTTGAAAATATTTGGGGTCTGTATTTTAGTACACATGGATAAGACCTAAATTGATGCCAGATTTTTTAAATGCTTCATTTGGACTACTAGTTCCTCAAACTGAGCAAAAATAAATTTCTCTTATAATTTTGGTTTTATTTTGCACATTATACATTGTTACTTCTCAATGATTTGTCCAGAATTAGGCAGGGCATTAATTTAATATTGGTAAATCCCTCTCAAAAAACTTACAACCTACAAGACTTTCCATCATATGAGATAAATTTTTTCAAAGCTTTAGCTCTATGAACTTTCATATGTTTATATGAAAACATGTTTATTCTCATCAATTTCAATGATACATCCCTCTCTTCTATCAAAACACTCTTGAAGTGTTTCAGGAGGATAGGTGTCCTCCGAATGATAATTTAGTATTAGCAAAGAAATCAACACCATTAACCCATTACAGACTGATTAGTTTAAAATGCAAATGTAACAGAGCAGTTCACCTAAATTAAACAAACAAACAAAAGACAGTCAAGTACTTCAGGAAAAAAAAAAACAAAGCTTTTTCACCTCCACATTCAGGACAGAAATTGAAGCATACAGTGATGCTGGTGCAGAATGTTCATCAGAATTCTCCTCTGTTTTTGATAGGTCTCGGTTCTGATATCATATAAACACCCAGTGCTCCTTCAAGTCCAATCTGATGGTGGTTTATAAGGTGACAAATTCTGAAAGTGAGCAGAGAAGCTCTCTGTGCAGACAAAAACCAGCTGGTCTCTGACTCAGAGTTCACAACCTAATCTATGCATATTCATAACACCGCATGTATATGAATTTAAACTGTAAGATCTCCTCTTAAATCAAAAAAATCTGCTGGCAAACTGCAGCTCTTTCACATAAAGAGACACATTATGCAAACACAATCTCATGCAAACATTCCAGTTGTCAAATTTAGGTCACATTACTTTTGCAAGTTTTCCAAAACTTTCACTTGAATAGGTTTTGACCACGTCTTGCACTTTTTGATGTTATTGGTCTGGAAACCTGCTCCCACTTGAAGTTTTGTTCTTGACATAAACAGGGACAGCCTGTAAACAATTATCAACAGCAATGACACAGTGTGGCCCTGCCAGCACAGCATCATATTTCGCTTCTGCTACACAGAAGAGAAAGGTTTCAACACCTCCTGAACTCACCCTTTGAGACTGTCAAAGTCTGCCCAACATCAAGCATCTGAAATGCTTTCTTTTTCCAGTTAATCTTCTTTGTCAACTATATTTTGAAGATCTGTCCAATGTCCCAGGAGAAAAATTTGGGATCTGGGACAGAGGTCACAGATGTAGCTGTAAAATGTATTAATGTATAATATAATTTCCTATAAAGGTGCATGCAAATCAGTTATTGATAGGTCCACATCTTTGAAACCAATAAATAGCCAAACACAATTGTAAGTAATTAAAGATTCCAGGGTTTCTCTTCTGATACTTCTGACTAAACAGTAAGTTGGAATACACACTTAAGTTTTAAAAGTGCCCAACTGTGTTGCATGAAAGCAGCCCTCACACTTCAAACAACAGAGAGAAGATCATTGCCCTATACAATTTAGAGACTTTATTCAGTTGTTGAGCTTTGGGTAGGGATGCCATGTAGCAGTGGGGTAAAAATTCATTGTCTACATCAGGGGTCTGTGCCTGGTATGTATCTCAGCTCCTTTCTGACTAAAAGCACAGCCAGCAATGGGGAGTGATGTACCTGGAAGTGCAATAGAGTATACAGGGATGATTTATTTTACTTAAGACATCTCTGGCTCTCATGGATTTGGCATGATGTTTCTTTTGGATTCATGATGAGGCAAATTCAGCCATAGCAATGAGCATTTGTTTACCTTCTACTTGGATCAAAGGAGGTTTTGAACACAAATTTGAACTCCGGGGCTAGTTCACAGGTATTTATGTTTTTTCCAAGCTTAGGATCTGCTCTTAAACAAAACATAACTGCCTTCAGGAGAAGTTATGTTTACAAAAAGCTAGATGGCAAAATGCAGTTTTTTTGTTATTTGCAACTTTGCTGCAGTTTTACAAGAGCCAATTTTTTTCTTATGCTCACCCCTTCCTTACAATGAAGGTACACAATCACAGATGCCTTGCACATTTCAATTCAACTTCAAGGCATTCTGACAAAAGAAGGCATTCAAATTCACAGCTGGATACAGATCCAGTGAAATCAATAGAGCTGTCACAGCTTACTCCTACAATGAATCTGACCCTAAATCTAAAACTGCATGGCAAGGAGAGGAGGAAAAGTGACACAAACTGTGATGGAGGAAGCCTCACATGATAATAATTTAAAATTACTTGCAAGAGAAATGTCCGGGTTGGGATTACCAGCAAATTCATAGTTGATTGGAATAAACTGTAACTCTTACTTGTCCAGAAGATGAGCTTTCTTTGGCAAGTGTGTTGTCATTCCAAAGGAGTTGTCAAAGGATAAGATGTGTACCAAATCCATTATAATCGGAATCAATGGTCCTGTAGTGACTTCAGAACAGAAATGAATCCAAAGAACATACCTCTCAAGTTTCAGTGGACTCAAGAGCAGGGAAGGAAATAAAGACCCTGTTTCCTCACACACAAGCAGGAGGAACAAGAGCTATGTGAGCAGGGCCATGGCTCCCTCTTCCATACTCTTCCCATCTGCAGAACTAGATGGGCTCAGTTCATTCCACAGGATCCAGCAAACACGATGTGCCTCACAGATGACTTTTCCCCAGGCAGTGGAGAACAGGGGTCCCACACCCTAAACAGGAATTTTGACCTGAAGTTCCAAGACTGTGGACACAACCTGCAGTTGATTTGAGTGTCACCTGCTGGCACACAACTATTTTGTGCTGTGAGTAAAATGAGGTCCAATGTGATGTCTTGGCAGTCACTGAGTTCTGTGGTCTGCACCCTGTCCATGGTCTCCCCTGGGTTATGAGACTACAACAGAGTACAGGACACCAAAAGGAGCAGTGTGGCTGGCACAGCAACAAGAGAGACACAACTGAATCCTTGACATGGGATCTAATTTGCTAATAAAAGAATAGACTGAGATACGTCTTGCTGACAGTAGTGACCAAATGAAAGGAGCTCACAATTTCTGTGGTTGTGCTGGGTGCTATCTCCCATGTCAGCACTTTTGGATATGCAGTTTAGAGTAGGAGGCTGAAGTTTTACATGAACTCCTTTGTCACAGAATTATACCTGGAAATGTTTTCTGCCATTATCTTGAAGCCTGTGCACATTAAAGTACTCTAAATATAATTAAACCCACCACCTTTTAGTTGAAAAAGCCTGCTATTTTATTAAGCAGCACAGCTGCTTTAAATGTTGATATTGAGTTCCAGGGTTTTGGGGAGAAAAATGCATATACTAGACACAAGCTCCTTACACTAATTACTCTGTTTCATTAAGAGATAGTATTCATTTTCCAGGAAATCTGCAGCAAACTACATTGCAAGTACAAACCGAAGAGTGAAGTGGGAAACAGCAATCAGACATGGCATTTCCAGAGTAGTGTCAGTGTGGGTCCACAAGGGCAAAGCTGAGGGATCTGCATCTGCTCTGTGCAGCCACCCAGCTCCAACGGCTCCTGCAAGCAATACTCCCAGCTCCAGGAAAGAATCCAAGAGCCATGGGAAATCTAGGGACCAAAACCTTGGCAGAGGCCTGGTGCCTAAAATTTTTCTTCTGATGTTAGGCAACAGGCTGCTCCAAAGCTTATTCAAGTATGATGAGGCACCTGTTTTTCCCCCTGTGTAAAGGGTTTTAAGTGCTGACAAAACCAGGGTGACCCAGGTGATGGTGCTATCATCCAATCTTTTCCATACTGTTTTATAGTCATTAGTCACAAAACACTTTTGAATATTGACATTCTTATGCACTCAATCACAGTGTAGTTCTAGTGATACTTACAAAGTTAACCCAATCAGACTTCAAAGGAAATATTTCAAGACCTTGTTTTCTCTATTACAAATGTAATTCAAAATCAGAAATTTGGTTTCTCTCCAAGCTGAGTGACAGTCAGAGACTACAACATATTTCCTCCTCTCTCTGATATGTGCCAATCAACTGCACTGTGCTCCTGCCATTCAATTATCACAGTACAGAAAGCAAATGTTAACACAGGGAATTCTGTGAGCTCTGCAGCCTTTGAGTTGTTTTCTATCCTTTGTCTCCCCTGTTCAGCTGAGAAGGGGGAGTGATAGAAAGGGTTGGTGTCATCCAGTCAAGGTCAACTCAACACTCCGTCAATTACAACTCAGTAAAGGGAGATATGAAAAAAAAGCAGATATTACACAGCCAGGTGAAAACCAGCAGGACAAGAGCAAGACTTACTGGTCAGCCAGTGAAAGTGCAGCACTGTGCAGCATTTTGCATTGGTAGAAAAGCTCTTCTGCTTCCCACCCTGAAAAAAATCACCCAAAATGAATGAACAAATGAACCCACCACAGTGGCTGATACAGGTTTGGCTCCTTAGAAACCATGAACAGGGAGGTTCCATTTCCTAGAGAACACCAATGAACCAGTTCTGCCTGCAAGACCTACCCCATCATAAATATGGTCAGTAACCCATGTTTCAGACAACAAAAATGTTTCAGATAAACACACACATGATGGTTCTGCTGTTGCCTCCTCAGATACTTGTACCAGCCCAGGGAAATTCAGAGACCTTTCAATACTACTCAGTTCCTTTTACTGCATCATATTTTAATCTATTTGTTAGCAAAAAGACTGTCCAAAAAGCAGATGCAGCAGCAGCTCTGTGGCTCATTACTAGACTACAACAGGAATATGGTAAGTGGTAGCACATCCTAATACTGCTGAAGTCATTAGCAAAGATTTCTTTGACTCCAGAAAATCAGGATGAAGCTCTGAAACACTCCTGTGAAGTCAGCTGGCATTTTTCTGGACTCTAAAACATTTTCTGGTTGGAGTATATGTGCTTCAGGTCTAAGCTTGTCTTTATCAAAGACCCTTCAGGAACAGCACATGATCCATAAGAAGTCCAAGTTACTGATACAGAGCAAACAGATTTCAAGTTTCATCAAATACTGAGCCTGTTTCTCTCTCATTTACATTGCCTTTATACCTGCAAAATATCAGTTCATGAATCAAGAATAACTTACCTGCACTGAATAGCTCCTGATTTATGTGTTACTTGGAATTCACAGCAGTGCATAAAAAGTCATAAATCAGACCCACTGCTTATATTTTTAACTAAATTCCTACTCGTGTGAGAGCAAGATCCTCAGTTATCATAAATCAGAACAGCTCTGCTTGCTTTCCTATCTTAAGAAGGATTACACCATTTATAGCCACTCAGAGATTTGGCTCTCATTTCAATAATTTAATTGATAGGAGCTTCCCAAGTGTCTGTATGCGCAGTTCCTCAGCCGAGCCATGTTTCACCATAGCTACAAGATGGATGAATCTTGCAAATGTTGTATTTCTGGTCAGCTTAGACATAAAGATGTAGAAGGCCTCTCTGCCACTCCTTCTCTCTCACACTTTTCCCCTGCTCCAGTGTGTGTCCTTCCCACTGGCTAGAGTCCTTCACAGAGAGCTCCTTCATGGGCTCCTCTCCAAGGGCCAGAGCTCCTGTCAGGAATCTTCTCCAGCACAGAGCAGCTTCCTTCAGGCCTCTGCACATGCTGCAGCTTCCTTCAGGCCATGGCTACCTGGAGGTTAGCAAAATGTGGGTCCAGAGTGGTGTCAGCTCCAGCACATTCCTCTCCATGGCTGCAGTGAAATCTCTGCTTCCCCACAGGTCTGCAGGAGAATCACTGCTTCAATGCCCAGGGCACCACCACCACCACTTTCTCCTCCTTCTCCGGGACTTTGGGATCTGCAGGGTGGTTTTCACACTGTTTCTTTCCCCTCACTCCTTTCTCTCTCTCTCAGCACAGCTTTGCACACCTACCTGTACTACAGACACGCAGGGCAAGTCATCCTGAAATCCAAATATTGGGTGAAACTGGAGTTTCCTGCAAAATTATTCTCTCCTCCCAACTCTTCCTGGAGCTGTGAATTGGAAGCAGGCAGCATCTTTGCCAGTGTTTACCAGCCAGAAGAAAAATCCTGACATATGAATCAGACTCTCCACAGTATAGATGGTGTCTCCTCGCTGCCTTCCTTTTGGCACCTTGTTAACTCCAGTTATGAAATCCTTAATCAATGTGTTCTCAATCTGCAGTTGCTACTTTTCCCTCTTTCCATAGCTTGAGAGGAAGAGGATAAATCTAGAAGTATTGACTACTTACAGCAAGCCTTTGCCCTACTCAGAGGAGGACCAAAGAACCTTCCTCCTCACTTCATACAATGCAGGGAAAACAGCAGCAGCACTTGCTTTATGGAACATACAAAATGGAAGCAAATAAACATGGCAGCACTCTCTATAAAGAATGAACAATCCTACAGATACCATGTTCTCTCTCACATGTCATCTGTCCCTGTGCGACAATTTTCTGGATTCCAGGACATGCCATTTGTTTGGACAAATCACCTCCAAGAGACCTCCTCAGTAATGCAGCAGACTGAAATCACCTAGAGGAGATGCTACTCATTTTAGAGAAAAGGGATTTTGTATGTAGTGATTTTGTGTCCCAAAGGCAGAAATACTCGCAAAGTGAAAGCCAACCTGCAACACATCACATAAGGAGGTTCAGTAGCACACAGGCTGCCTCCTGGTCTGCCCTGCTGCCTCTGGCACCTCATCCTTGCTGTGCAGCAGCTCCTTCTGATTATCAGGATATGCTGGGCTGCAGGGACAGACTACTGGCCTATAAAGGTCCTAACTATAAAACATTTCTGTTTCAGGTACTTTGGTGGAAAGCTAAAAGAACTCCTGTCAAGCAGAACTGTGGATTAAACTACACATAAAGCAGATTCTTCTTCATTGGGGGCAGTTAGGGATGACCTCCTGGACATTCTAAAGGACTACTTAAATCACTGCAGTCCAAAATGAAAAAAGACTAAAAAGGCCTTATTCTATGTCTGTCCCTCAGCTTTGGTATATTTTTTTTTATTAGGTTGAGGGAGATTACTTGAAAAGGTGGTTATATTATACTATACTGTATAAATACTATGCTGTAGCCACATTCTGGAAAAAAATGCAGTGCCTAGCAGAATCCAGACACACTGGCCCTGCATCGGCAACCAAATGATAATGCTGTTTTCCAACATCCATTAACAGATTCAGTATTTCAGTAGTTCTTGATAGAGATTAATGCCCTACATGGCACATTAAAACTTTGTTTCCCCCAAATATTTGTGTATGTAGCCTACCTTCAATGTAGTCCCTTTGAATTCAGTGATAGTTCTCACTTAGAGACAATAACTTGAGCAGAAGTATGTAGAACCACAGAAATGTAATGGCTGTACATAGCAACATAGTTACTGCTAGAATAATAGTTTTGAAATTACTTCTTTATTCATGTAAATTGATGCAGATTAGTCAGTAAAAGAGTGACCAAATGATCCATACTTGAATGGTTAAAACCTAAATGTTTACAACTTGAATTGACCCATGCCATATTTTTGTTTATATTCCTTTTTCATCCTGTTTAGAGTACACAGGCTTATACAGATCTTTAATACTAAAACCAAATCAGAACTATTTTAGCCTCTAATCTCTCTGATATTTACTGAGGAGGGAACAAAGAATGTGTCTGAAAGGGTCTGGTTGCTAAGAGAGACCAACCCCGCAGCATGTATGGCTGAAGCAGGGTGGTTAAAAACCTGAAAATGGAGTGCCACTGTGGGTCTTTCTTCGTGAGTTTAAATCCTACCATCTATGGAATGGTAACAATCCCAGCTGCTGAAAGTCTCCTGCAGCATTTCCAGGATTATCTGTTTCTGTAGGGTTAGAACTGCCTTTGCGGGGAGAGGGGTGCAGAATAAGGTGCAGAAGAAAACAAGAGTGGTACCTGGGAAAAATAATGGGTTTTTTTGAAACAAAAGAGCGGTTTTCCCAGTGGAGCTTGAAATCTAAACATTTTCCTTAGTTCTTGTTTTGTTCCAGTTGGTTCACTTTTTCCGAGTCCTTAGAACTCTCCCGTATTTCATGGGTGACTCTCCTCCAAAGCCAAAACGAAGCAGATGTAAGGCCTGCAAAGGCTGCAGTCTTAACACACTGTAACACCAGCTGCGAGGATTAAATTGTCATCTTATGTTCAGTGCTGGCAAAAGCTGAGTATGTGACAGAGATGGTGACAGTGGATTGAATGTCTGCGTGGCAGTTACTTTGAATATCACTCGTACCACACACATCAAGCCAGTCGGCACATTAGTGCCTGTGACTGGGATCAGTCTGAGCAGTCATTACATTGCCTTTCTTCCTTCATCTTGTGTGCTGTCACACATTGCAGCACTCCCTCCTACAAAACAGCATGCCTCCCAAAAGCAGGTTTTAGTTCCACACGCCATGTGGCAGAGGGGATCTGTCTCTCCTTCTTGCTCAAGGACACGGTGCTAGCTTCACAGACAGTATTTTGCAGGTGAGACTCAGCCTGGGTGTGAAGCAGGCTGCTCCCAGGCAGAGACCTCCGGCCAATGGCAGGGCTGGTGCAGAGGAGCTCAGACAAGGACCTGGGAGAACACCTCCAAGCCAGGGCAGCTTGGGGACGTGCTTTGGCTCTTGGCACAGCCCATTATCTGCCACCACCATCCATGTCAGTTCCAGTTACCATCAGCCTGTAAATGCCAGCAGCTGAGGAACCAGCACACATTTGCTTCTGCTGTTTCTCCTCTGTGGTGGCCATTCCTGGCAGAGAGGCAGCGTGGACAGCTGGAGGTGGCAGCTTCTCAAACTACTCTAGTTTGCACTGCCAGGGCTTATCATCTGTGCACAGAGAAAACTCCAGCAAAAGTTGTTGCGTGGCTTTACAATTTTGCCTGTGGATGAAGTAGCAAAATCCAGAAAAATTGTGCTAGCATGGTACAGCTCACCAAAAGAACCTAATGCTCCTGCATTAGCTCTTCATCCTTTTTAAAACCAACTTATGCTAAGGAGTCCTGAGCTGCTAATAGTTATTATTACAAGTCAGGGCTCTAAAGCACAAAGACTTTCCCTGCATTTTTGTAAACTTTTCTCATATTCATTCTTAAAGACCACACAGCTCAGATGCTGTCAGAAGGACATTGGATGTTACATGCACCCAAGTGTGATTCAAGCCTGAGAGCTGTAAGGGGGAGTTGTTCCAGTCTGCCTCTAGAATTTGCCATCACTCTCCCATCTTTAAGAGGGGTGGTTTTTAAGCTGATAGACCAGAGATCAGTGGCATCATTTTTTTTTATTTCCTTGCCACTTTCTGAAGCTAAACCAGCAGTTGGTACTGGAGTCTTGGCACTCGAGGTCTGAACCTCATTAAGCTGAAATCCAGGTTATGTTATATTTTTTTTAAATGCTCATTTTTGCTGATTCTCTCTCCGTTGCCAGAATGAAGCTGATTATTAGTTGCATTTCCATTCTGTGTGACACACACTATGACATGTAGCAGAAAATACTCATCTGCCAATGTTTTATGATTCAAAAACTAGAGGACACGAGTCTGCAGATCCTGCAGCAAAGAAATCAAATGTATTGTGTAGTGAGATTACACATCATCATTTCTGTACTGTGCCCCTCCCACAGGTGTGCTCGCTGCATTTGGGATTTTTTTAATACTTTTTGATTCAGTTGATTTTCTCTTTAAACTTTTTATTTTTTGACTGAAGCAGCAGAAGTGGTTCCTGATCCTCTCTTTAAACCTTTCCTGGTAGCTACTAAGTGGTGTTATTTATAGCCCAGGCAAGACTGGATGGTTTATTGTAATGATGACTCAAGCCTATGCATCTTTAGAATTATTGCCAGGATTATTGGTGCCATGTTGTGAGGCTTATACAAAAGTGCTGAGAACCTTTACTGGTTGCTCCTCAGCTTTCTTGTCTTTCCTCTCTCCTGCCCAACTTCAAAGCAATAAACACCTGAACTTTCAGGATGCTGACAAATCTAGACAGGGTACAAACTTTGCAGCAGTTCCCTCAGCAGAAGCAGCTCACCCAACTGGAATGTTGAGGGGAGAAAAAAAGAAACTCTCTTGGTTTTCTGGTATTTTTGTTGTTCTTTTGCAGTGCTTTGGTAGCAATGACGTGTTCTCTCCACAGACAATTTGGGCCAAGGGGTGTCTGTGCAGAGTCTTGGTAACACTGGGCTGAGTCGGGAAAGTTCAAGGAAGGAGCTTACTGTCCCTGAATTTTGATGGAAAAACTCAAATGCTTTCAAGTACCAGAGATCCAAAGGCAGAATTTCAGCACAGGTTATGTGGCCTGGCAGCTGGTGGCCCTCTGCACAGGCAATGGCATTTGGATGGACCTGGCTGTTAGAAATGTGGTTGTGGGACATTCCTGGCTTTTGGGCATCAGCTGCAGCAAAGGAAAGCAGCTATGGGAACCAGAACAGGATTCCCTAGTGTCTTCAGAAATGTTAGGTTATATTGTTCATACATCCTTGGGATTAAGTGATTTAAGTAGATTTTTTGTGCTAATGAAATTTTCTTCTCACTCTAATCTGCAGAAACTGTGGGGGAATTTTGTCTTTCTCTGTAGCAAGAGGAAATTCTCTTTCTTCCATATTCCTGCAGTTTGTTGTAGTTTGTCTGCAAAGACCACCTGGCCTGAGTGGGAGGTCTAGAAAATGAGCAGCCACAATGCACAGAACACATCTTTTATTCAGTAAGCAAGCAAGCACAGAAGTATAATGTGTAGTGCTTAATATTCATACAGTACTAAAAATATAAAAATAGAAATAAAATTTCACTGAAAGCATTTTCACTCACAAATATACAAGGAAAAGTGCTGTCAAGCCACATCATGCTACACCACTCGCCAGTGCTGAACTGACAGTTTCCCAACAGAACTGAAATACTAAAAACTAGTCGTTTCTCATAGTTTTTGGTGAGCCTGAACATTTGACTAGCAAAAAATGGACCTCCTGCAGCTGAGAACCTAAAAAGCATAGATGTCATTACATAATGGAACAATAAAATAATTTGGGAGAGTTCTGTAGTGATAGTAGCCTCCTTCAGGCTGTTTGTGTAGAGACCAAAAAAAGACAAGAGAAATAAACTTGAATCCTGATTATAATCCAGATCAGTCATGGCTAACAATTCCTGGAACTTATTGTGCATGGATATTTGTGCAATACTCCCACCTGCTGGCATATCCATTACACTCTTCCTCAGATGCTGCAGTTCCCTTTGCCTGCTTTACACTGGCACAGACCTTCCCCTTAGGTCTGGTGGAGTCCAGGAGAACGACCCATAAGCAGTGCTAAGCGCCCTCAACTTTTAGTGGAACTGGAGCTTTTTCAGCACCTTAACTTTTGGGGCTGCCCTTAAAGGGAGAAATTCCCACAGCAAAGTGACATGGGTTGGAGACTGATTTTTCAGGAAAGTCCCTGCACCAGATTCCTGGCTTTTAAGCCCCATTTTGAGGGAGTGACCTAGGGCTGAGGGCTTAAGAATCTTCTATCTGCTGTCCCTGGGCATGGAGCTGAGCTGCCTCCATCAGGAAGCCAGTTCTGAGCTGTGTCCATAAAGGCATGGGTAGGATTTGGGATCAGGCTGACAATCACAGCTGTAAATCAGAACAAGCCCTGTCTCCCAGAGTGTGCCAATGCACAGAACCTGCTCAAATCACACAGATAAGGGTGTGCAGAACCTAATGTGAACCCCACTTGGATTAGTTCCTATTTTGGAATGGGATTTATTTATACTTGCTTATACCTGCTATAAAAATAAATGTGACAATTAACCCCTGAGATCATTCTAGCATAATGTTTTGGCCTGTTACTTGTTTCCTTCAGAAATAAATTTTTATTTGGCTTACGGATGTTCATTTCGGTTCTAGTGACAAGCTTTTTATAAAACACATTAAATAATCAATGTGGGGCTGAAAAGGTGTACATTCTAGTTGCATATATGATACATACCTTATACGTATATAATATATTCCATAACAGCTGAATGTTCTAGTATTGTCTGAGAAGTTCTTGCATGTGGACAAAGGACTTAAATACTAGAAGATAAACAGCTGTTCAGGATCAAAGATAATTGCATTTGATATGGTTTACTTAGATTGTTTTTCTTTCTTTAAATCTTATTACACATAATAGCTACGGTAGTTTGTCCAGCGGGTAATAAATGAATGCATAAAGCACTTCTAGCTATATCTGGATATCATACGCATGCATTTTTTATAAATAAAAATCAAATGTGAGGTCACATTTTCCCATCTTCTGTTTATAAACTAAATCAAATTTCTCATTCATTGAAACAGTGAAGATGTCTTTCCATAGCCCAACTCGTCCTGAAACACAGAGAAAGAATACAGGTCAGAGAGTGGATGTAACAGGACACCAAATACCTACAGTCTAATTGTGCTGGGCACCAAGTATCAGCTGTGAGATTCTGATCACTCTGGGCTTTCTCTGAAAGCTTAATGAGACCTAGAGCTGTTCATTGTCTCACCCAGTTACTCTGGCACTATGCTTGCAAAACCTCCAAACACATCTTCAGCTGCACAAGCCCAGGGTCACATAGGAAGAATTCATATTTCTCTGAGACTTTACTCTGGCCTTAATCAGAAATGAAAAGAGATTTTGGGTTGGGTGCTCACTTAAATGTGGATTTCTTCTTTCAGTGCAAGCTATGGCTGTTTAATATTTCCAACAGCTAAGAACACATTTCAAAATCACCATGCCTCCAGCACCTACTGCTTAGAGAACTATCCAAAAGGTACAGAGAATGTCAGGTATAAAACTGACTACTGGAGTATAATATTTTCATGGCTAATTTCTACTATTTTGTGTCTAGAGATAAGTCCAACAGATGAATTTCCATTCCTCAACATGGAGATATTTGTTTGTTAAAAACAAATTTCCATCTATGAAAGAGAACAAGTGCCATGTACTCAAGTTGAGCCACTGACATTTTAATTTTGAACAGGAGGAATAGGAAGCTTTTGGGGGATGCAATATGGACAGTGAGCACCTTCCTCATATGAATTAACCTATGGAACCCAGCCAATGGCATTACATAACCTGGTGACCCTGCTGAACCTAACAGCCAAAGGCAGGAGCCCCCTTAACAACTGTTTCAATGCAGCCCCAAAATATATTTAACTCAAAGTCAGCCAGGGTTACTCATGGCTGAATAAGCCCCGTGGAATAACCAGACTGAGAGGCCCAATTCTCTTCTCATTTATGCTGGAGATGAAGACAAAATCCAGACTTGTTCAACTGGAATAAATGAAAGGAGAATTGGGACTGTGCTACCAGAGTTTAATAATAACAGCAAGAACAAAGCTACATGCAGGGAGCTTAATTATGCATTTGATGCATAAGAAGAATACCCATTTAATTCAATTACCATTGCTTTTATGCAGAAACTATATAATTGAGACCAAAGACAAGACTGTCTGAAACATCTACATATTACTTATTAATCTGATGGTATAGCATGTGTGGCAAGGGCCATTTTATGAAAGCAGGGCTTTTCTATAAATCCCGAAGGTATGAAAGGGTCCTGATTTCTTTTCAGGATCCAAAGACCAGAATAACCTGACACTGAAAATGCCATTTGTTGTTTTCAACAAATTTCTCACATATTTTTAGAAGAATAAATTAAGAAAACACAATCATAAATATCTGATACTAACTTAAATCTTGCTCTGGCAACTATAACAGAAAAAAAGTACAGCATGAAACACAAAACCCTGTATTTCCCATTCAATAATGATAATAAAGTATTTTCTTCCTCTGCTTGGTAAAAAAAATCCTTTTATTGCTGAGTCTCCCTAAAAACATGCATGGACAAATGACAAGTTCTACAAATGACATACATACACAGTGGATTGTTTTTAATAATTCTTTTTTTACCATATCAATTGATAGCTTGACAAAAAGTCACCCACCTGGTTTATGATTTGAATCATGCAACTGCGTAAATTATGATGTGATAAGAGTCAAATACAAGTAACATATCTAATCATTGTTCTGCTTTCACAGCAGTTCAGGGTTATCTTCAGAGTAAAGATCAATGTGCTAAAAGAAAAAAAATATGAAGAACTAAAATAAAGCAAAATAATAAAGTAAATGTAACTAATGGCAAATTAAAATATTTGAAACAAATTACAATCAGCTGTCATGTCATTGCCACCATTCTTTGTCACAGAAACGAACAGAGAAGGAACAAAGCTCTGCTAATGAAGCTACATTCTGGAGTAACAAAATATTGTAAAAGCCAAAGACAGCAAAGAAAAAAAATTCAAAATAAGGATATTTATACTAAAAAGCACACAGCAAACAAATGACGAAGTATCACATTAAGTGCTGCAGCTCCCTTCCTTCTCTATTACAACATGAGGGCTTTTTTCTGAAACATATGTCGACAGTAGAAATAAGAGGCAACATGTGGGCCAACAAGTAGAACACAACCCTGCTGTTTGCAAAGCCTTGCATCCACATGAGCACCTTATCCAAGGACTTGGGGATGTCCCAACCAAATATGTGATAATTGAATAAATAACCAGCTAACACAGAATTAGTAGTCAAGAGGAACTGCTAATATTTGACATTTTCATCAGAGATTTGAAAAGAATTATAAAAATTGCAGCTGGTATAATTTGCAGATCACAGGAAGGCTGGCTGAAAGTGGTAGTATGGAAAGGGCTCCTATACACAGAAGAAGACCAAAGTATTTCTGTCATAACTCCTGAGTAAGGGACAATAACCTGCAAATTGCTTCCTCTGAGAAACTTTGTGGCGATGATAAACATGTGCTTCATGTGTGATGCTGTATCATAAAGTGCTACCACTGCTGGGTGGGTGGAAAACAAGGGAAAGGTCCAAATAGAACTGGATTAAATTAGTGTATGAAGTGATTTTAGGTTAGGGTAAGGCATATGGAGGGGTAACACAGGAACTGACCATCTTGACTTGGTTGCCTCATTTTGCAAAGTGATGTAGAGCAGGCAACAGAAAATAATCTGAGGGAGCCTAAGTTCAGTCTTATGCTTTTCAAAGGCAACTGAAAGGACTTGATTTCTTATCAAAGGACAGATGTATCAACAGATCACATGGCACCTTCAGGTTCTTAGAGAAAGAATCTCACCAGAACAAACATCTGGAATATAGACATTTTAAACAGCTGAGGTAAGAAATGAAAATAAAAAGCTGATAAGGGACGCCGTGGTTCCTTGTAATTTTATGCCTTCCAAATGAGAAATATCTGCTATTCCAGAAAACCTGATCTAATTAAACCCTAGGGCTCAGGCCAGAATAAAATGTGTAAGATGGTGTGGGCTTTGGCACGCCAGAGGTCAGAAGAAGCAGAGCAGAGTTCTCAGCACAAGGAGCTGAATCCATCAAAGTGAGACAAACTCTCTGATGGAGTGGTTTGACATTATTCTGTTCATATTGAATTCTTCCATCCTTTTCAGTCACTTCTACCTAACCTGATTTCAAAACAACCCAGCCCCCCAATTGCACCAACAATCAGCTCTCTCCCATCCTTTACATGGCAATATTTTGCCAACATCTAACACACCCTGGGGGTTACTTGCAACTTCTCCAAGAAGAGTTTTGCTGTGGGCTTTAAACATACCCCTGCCAACGGGAAGAGCCTCTGCATTACAGCACTGATCAATAAGTTGATGGCAGTGTTCCACCATGGATTCCAACTGTGCTTTGTCGTAAGAAACTCCTAAGAACCTCACCAGCTGCTCAACCATTGTCGCTAGGTCCTGCAAGAGACCATTTAAAACCTGTGTTATTTCACAATAATTAAAATAATATTTTTATTGAATTTAAATATTGCAAAGTAAGTTATATCCTGGTGAGTGTGAAAAATACAAGTGCAGAAGTTGTAAAAACACCACTGCATTGAAGTTTTGCCACCTTCCAATTTGCTGAAAAGAAACACATTCTGAGCAATTAGAGTAAGACAGGCTGGCAGAAAGCATGGCCATGTAACCTTCAGATGCTGGAACAGGGAACAACTGAAAAGTAATTGTGATGCTTCCCACTTCAGGGAACACCCCACCCTGATCTCTTCGGAATACCAGTGCATTTCAGAGGATTTAAAAGTTACTTTGATTTTGGCCTTAGTCAAACAAATTACTAAAAATGTTAGGAGAGCCCTTCTTCCTTTGTCAGCTTCTGGGACTGCCTTCATGTAGATGGGAAGGATCTGGGGAGGTGGCCTCTGAGAATAACCATTAATTTACATCTCCAGAATTCCAGGGTTCCTCAGTATGAGTTCCAAGGACAAAATAGTAATATTTATCAGGAAGCAGAAGGATGCTGTGATGCCACCATCTGGTGAGCACAGCTAGGAATCCATTAATTATTCAAAACCATGGAGTTGAAATGATTTTGACTAAACTTTATTTACTCTGATTGTATTGCACCTTCTTTTAGAATACCACTCCATCAGAAGGCTCAATAAAGCTGGAATTATAATTTACCCAGATTTATTGAGTCTTGTCCTGATTTCTTCTTACAGGTTTAGAAACAGGAGCTGGGTTTTTCCTAAGCTGCGTTAGTTTTTCAGTAAAATAAACATTCTGAAGCATTTTCACTAGTTCTCAAAAAGATATTACTGCAATAAGAAATACATAGTATTTCCACTAGACTTCTGATTTAAGTGGATTTATTAGCCAGCATACTGGAAGGACTCAATAATTGTATCTACCTTATGCTACATGATCATACCCTCATTGTTTTCAGATTTGTTTCACAGAAATCAGTAAGAACAACAAAATAATTCCAATAAATGCCAAATACAGAGGACAAAATAGTGATTATATATTTTCCCTCATTGATACAGCACATAGAGCAAGACATTTATTTTAAAAGAATGCCCAGGGCTGAGTGTAGCAAGTACTGAACAGTTTCACATCACTGCCTTCTCTGCAAGTAGTTCAGTGCCTATACATGCAGGCAGACTCCCTGGTAAATTAATATGGGTATGAAAATGCCTAAAATCCATAGAAACTACTGAATTTTTAAAGCCAGTGCTTTAAAAATGGTATCAGGCATTAGGGAGCCCAAATATGGACATAAGAATGTAATTTTGTGCTTTATGTATTAAAAACTAGGATGCTAGATGTGATAAAAACACCATTTTGCTACATCTAACCTACCTTATGCATATCTTCATACTTGAGAAAAAGTACATTGGCATCCATGTGGTGTTCCCAAAACTCTTGCACATGTTCAAACCAGGAACCATATCCTACTGCAAAAACATTATGATTGGCATAAGGAAAATGAACACTTTGGCTATTAAGCTGTTTTCAGAAAAGAAAAAAAAAAAAAGATATAACTGGAGTGGTTCATAACCCCAGGAGAGCAGTGTCCAGTTTGACCCACGTAAAAGAAGACCTAACCCTCCCCCCAAAACTTTACTCATTTGTTTTCCAGTTCTCTGATTAAGTCCACATTTGCACTGATTTCAGTCAATTTATGTGTCACTACCAGAGATTCAGCTGGTACTTGGTATTTACAACAACCTCATGAGAAATGCACTCAACATTCTTCTCTGCTACCAGTGACTAATTCTCACAAAGTACTTCACATAATCAAGGTAGGAGTTAAGCAAATAAGGAATTTTTCAATTCTTTCCCAATGGTTTTTTTTGGTCAATTTTATCTTTTCAGCAAAGCAGCTACAGAAAAATTATAAAACCAATTTCTTAGGTTCGTATTTTGAAGCCACCTTTTCTCTTAGAAAAAGAACTGTTTCATTCTGGTAACTGGAACACTGATGTATTACCTTCATGCATCCATTTCTTATGGAATGGGGATAAAAAATGGAATCTCAGTGCCTTTATGAAAATTGAAAATTGGTCCGTTGAATAAAATTGTCTTCCTGTGAAACTGATCTCTTTGTCCATTGGGTGCGTTCTAGTTGCCAGGATTCTGCTGAGATGTAAACATGTAGCTGAATGCTAGATTTCCTGTGCATTACAAACCTCCCATTTGTACAGTTATGACCATGGAACATGCTGTGATGTTTTATTGGCTCTGGGAGGTCATGATAAATCAGGTGGCTGCTACAAGATAAAGAGACAAATAACTCTTGGGATACTTACATGGAAAAGAGCACCCAACCTTTCTATCTTAGAAGACCTTCTAATGTGTCTTTCTCATGTCTCTGGTCTTGAAGTTCCTGATCAGGGGCTACAGGCAAACATTGCATTCCCAGGGAATGCAAATGGAAAACTGAAGGTGGGCTGGAGTGGGAGGAGAGCATTAATCCTGCTCAAGCTTGCAGGATAAGGAGAAGCAAAGGGGTTTTTAGCCCTGTTAAATCACCTCCCATTGGAAGACTTTACTTTTTTCTTCCCTTTGGTATTACACAGATCCTTCAGCATCAGCTCCCCTAAATTCCAGGTTTGCTGCTCTGGATCTAGAGAAGATCCTGCTCTCAGAGTTCAACATACCTGTTGAAATCTTAGTGTCAGATTAAGGTATCAGAGGAGATATTGCAGAGAAATAAAAGGCAGCAGGATTTTCTTCTATTCCTTAGCTTGAGTGTGGCAGTCCCTTGGTTATTATTCTCCTCACAGAGCTGCATTTTTCAGGCAGCAGCAGCCTGCAGCTACCTTCTCATGGGGTCTCACTCGAGCTCACTGGTGCAGGCTGACATAAGGCCCATGCAAACTAGAGAATTTTGTGTAAACTTCCAAGGTATGAACCTTGAATTTTTGGCTGAAATTTAAATATTAAAGGAATTACCAGGAAAATAATGCCAAACCTGAGGACCAGAAACACTCCTGAGAAGTAGCTGATAGTGAGGCATAACTGAAATTAAATGATGCTGGGAGTATTCACCCCTTTTTAGGAGGCACCCGGCAGCCTGAAAACTGAATTTCAGAAGAGTACACCAGAATTTTGCTCCGGTTTGGGTGGCAAAGTGCTGAACCCAGGAGGTCAATTACAGTAAGGCAAATATTTACAAAAAGCACGACTCATAGCTTGCATGGACAAATCTCAATCCCCGCAGGGCTATCCGTAGCAACCTCCTTGCTGTATATGCAAAACAAATGCACCTTTATCCAGTTCACTTCTGTACTTGCAGAAGGAACGCAGAGATGAAAATAAATGTGTGCAGAGAGAACAGCTCCTTACACTTGTCATTCATAAACCTTCTGCAGAACTCCTGAAACGTTCCTCTGTAGCTCATGGTCCTTAGGGAGCGATGGAACTGGTAATAAGACACCACCAGGTCTTTGGGATTTCGAGCCATGTATATTACCTGTGGTGGGGGGAAAATCATCTTGTTGAAAGCTTTTTCCTCATCCCAAAGCACTGACAAAACTGCTGCTAGCAGAGTTAAAACAAACACGAGCTCATTTTCACCTTTGAGTTGCCGTTGTGGAGGTCTGAAGGTAAAAACCGATAGGGCAGGTGGCTTTTGATGAGGCGAGGCGATGTCAGCTCCTAAAATAAAGCAGAGAGAATTGTTTCCCATTGAGCACTGCTTCAGGGAACATCCTGAGCTGGCCTGAGATGTCACACTTGAGGCCCTCTACTACACTGACTTCCATTCACAAATTCACTTCCTAAAATTAACAGGAGTTTGGCACTCAAAATCAGGTCAGGGAATTATATCTGGTTTTTAAATATCAAAAGGTTGGATAATGTGTTGGGAGTTTTGTCATATTGGGGTTTTATCCCTTTTGTTCCAAAGTACGTCCATTTGCAGTACCTTCTCAGAAAGAGAATATAACCGTTTAATATCGAACTTGCTTTATTTCCAGTGATGCCTCCACTAAAAATCCTTGAAAAATACTAGATGTTCTGAAAACATGACCCCTGACTTCTTCCAAATTTTACCCTTGCATTTTATTTTATCCTCAGAATTAGGCCCAAATCTGAATGTGTGAACATCTTTCAAACAATATTTTTTCTGTAATTTGATACAAAATTGTCTCATGACAGAAATCATGCTCTGCTATTAAAAATGGAATAAATCCATATTGAATCAAGGCTGCTAGCACATGGCGTAGATAAGAATGTGTAATCTCAAACTAAACCTCTTACTATTGCCACCACTTTTTTGCAGTGGGGTAGCACTGAGGTCTTGCTGGGTTAGGCATCACAGATGAAAAAGAAGAGCAATCTCTGACCTCTAAATACTCTCAGCCTGAAGTAGGCTGAAGCATGCTGTTGTTATTGACCACAAGCAGCTTAATTCTATCCCTGCCAGCCTCAGCTTGCTCAGTCCAAGCAGCACTGAAGCTGTTACAGGATGGCCCTGTATAGTTATCCTAATAATTCCAAGACATGCCTCCATCAGAAGTGGCTGCAGCAAGGACAAGATCACACTTATGTGCCATGCAGGTGGACTTCAAGGGATTCTAAATACTGTGTAATTTCATGCAGGATATTCCAGACCCCTCAAACCACACCCTACCGAGTCTGTAGAGAGCCAGGATCTGTGGATCTAAAGATTGAGATGGGTAAAGTCAGAGCAATGGGAATAAAGATGCATGGATACTGCCTTTTTAGTTACTCTTTCACAAATTCAGGAAAGTAATCAAAGCAAATTTGCCTCATTTGGCCAGCTCCCATTTACATAAGCAAGAGAGGCCTGGAACTTTGATTCCCACTGCCAAGATATTTAGGACATGGAAACACATTTAAAGTATTAAACAGAACACAATGAAGCTTAATAAAAGCAATTTAAAATTATCTATTAGCACTTCGAATCATTGCAACATTCTAAACAAGTCCAGTGACGAGAAGAACACAGGATCAAATGAAGTGATAAACATGGAACTGAGGAAAAAGACACCCAAATGCTGAAGACTTTCTTTGCAATAAATGGTACCTTGATGATGTCCAGACCGGGCTGAGGGTACTCAAGGACTGGAAGCTGCTCATCTATATTCATTAGTCCAATCTCATCTGGATCAGCTCCCTGACTCACTAGATACACCACTTCCTGCAGCAAGCCTGTGCCTGCACAAACCAAACAATGAGAGAGAACAGACTGTATTACAGTTCTTATCTAAACACAGCCATATGAAAGAAGACCTAAACAGAGAAATAATGGCAACTTTTGTCCTCAACAGTCTGCTGTGAGCTAAGTCTATTACTACTGTTTTACTGTAGTATGTCAGCTCTCTTGGTTTTTTAAATACATGTAGATCTCCAATTCCACCTGCAAATGACCTGAGATTTTTTTCTTCAGTAACAATTTAAATACACTTCTGTTTCCAAATCGCTTAACCTGTGAATCGCAAGCATTTAACAAAAGGTTTTACCTCTGTAAATGTTACTTTGGCAAAACACTACTATTTCCATTTTAGGAACTAAAAAATGAGGCAAACAGAGGTCATTCAAGTTCACAAAATGCATTAGTGGCTGTGCTGAGAGACCTTTATTCTAAATTGCAGGCAAGGCCCCTGTTATGCAATGATTTGAGAGTCTATTTATGCCTCCAGGTTATGGAGTGGATAAAGCCCCAAATACATCCATACATCAGTCACAAGCTTTAGAAACCCCAATTACACATCTCTCCCCACTCTGAGGACATTCACAAAGCACCCATTAGATATCATGGCCAGTGACTGCACTTTGGAAAATTAATAGGTGCTTCAGTTAGGGCTTTGGACAGGGAAACTATTCAAAATGACTTTAGCTTCAGGCAGGTAGGGAACCCTCAAAACAGAGATATTTGACAGCAGGTTATGAAGAGAAAGGCTCTTGGTGAGATGGAGGAACAGAATGGGGAGAGATCACAACGAGCCAGGGGAAGGACCCCACAGTTCAGATGAAAAGATCCCAAGCATGTGGGACACCCTGGAAACTGCAAAAGACAGACCCATTATTTAACCCATTATTAATTATTTACTGTGAGCAGTAAGGGAAATGAGACCAGGAATTATCCACTCTCTTGTGTTGCCTAAAGAAACAAGTAATGGTTCCAGAACTGGTTACAAAGCCCAAGCCTGCTCCCACATTCCGGCCCTTAAAATGATGAGCTGTAAACTCTGAGATCAATGACCATTTGAAAATAATTTGTGAGATGCAAGTCACTTGTAGCAGTCACTAGTTAATTCATGTTAACTAACAAGACAGTACACACAAACAGGCACCTTTGTACCAATCCTGTATGCTGTTCCAATAAAAAAAAACTACAAAAAACCCCCAAAAACCAACCAACCAAACAAACAAAAAACCCAAAACACCACCACCAAAATACAAGACCTAAAACCCTACTGCATCATTATTGTGTTTATTTTTTAATCTGAGACAGAAACAGTTAAGTGAGGCCAATGGTTGGAGTGAACACAGCCTGGATACAATGTGAAAGAACACACACCTCCAAGAATTGTCTTGGATAGCAAGCACTTCAGGATTCCACTGTTCCCTTACTGATTGATGGGTAGATTAAAAAGGATTAGGACACGAAAAACAACAAAAAAAAGACACTTTTATATTATCATCACCCACAGAGACAGTTGTCACACACTTAAGCATGTATTTTATGCATTCAAATCAACATTCATACAGTACTTTAGTATCAGCCCTTGTGACTCTGAATGAGCACAACCCTTGTTCTCATTAAATATTTATTCTGACCGGAAACACCCTGCTGCTCCATAATTTATTTCAGTATTTCCAATTCCACCTGCAAATAGAAATGCTATCACAGCAGCCCTATTTTCACGAAATGAAAAGAATTAACTCTGTGGGGATACACAATAAACTATTTTTTCATTGCTCAGCTGCTCTCTAGGCAGAAAGCTGCCATCTCTATTGTGCCTCTGAATACAGAAAGGCTGCAGGGTTGAGGCAGAACCACACCAAACCTTCGGGAGAGCAGCACCAGCTCTCCACAAAGTCCACCAGAAAAGTTAAAAGTCAGGACAGGGAGCACAGCCCCCATGAGGAGCACCCCCTTACCTGGTTATGCCCAGACCTGTGACTGTGCACCAGACTTGGCCTGATTGCTGTCAAATCCATGGAGAACTGCAGAGGTGGGAAATTATGTATTTCCCATCCAAATTGGGGGTTTTGGAAGCTCAAAAGTCTCCACCTAAAAGTGTTTCCACCAAAACCGGTGACACGCTGAAAGAGAAATGATGAGACTATCCAGTAGGCTGGAATTTCTCCTCCCTACACCTGCAGTAGGATCACTCATCTCAATTTCCCTTAGCCATGATCTCTGTGCTAGTTTTCTCTTTTGTTGGTCACTGTATTTGTTCCCTGATTTTTTTTTAGCCTGATTTTTTTTTTCCCACATTAGCACTCAAGTTACTACGCTTCAGAATTTCAGGGTCTTAATGCAAATGAAAACCAGGGAATTAACTTTTGAGGGAACAGTGATTTTTTTTGTCACCCTTAATCAAATATTATTTACCACACACACATATTCCAAAAGCTCCAGGTAAAAAATTTACCATTTACCTTGTTTCCTGTTTAAAAGAACAAATTGAAATACCACATGCCTAATTTTTTAAAAAGAAAAAAATCTAAAAGCTTTTATATGTATAATTAGATAGATATGACCTTCTTACATCTCTGCTAGGACCAAACCCCACTCAAATTAAATGTATCAGAGCTAAATGTTCTTTTGGTTTAGGAAGGATGACTTAACCTAGCAACAGGCAGCCCAATTTCCAGAGCTGGCTGCTAGGGCAACATCTTCAACACTGGGAACACCAGCTGGCTGAAAAGCCAAATAAGGTGGGATACTGTACCTATCCAAAACATGAAGAGCCCAAGCCTAGATCTGGGGTAGCAGAATTTATTAAAATGCCATAGTGTGATGGGATCTGAGTCTTCTGCTGCATCCTCACCTGTACGTAACACATACAGAAATTTGCCCTTTCACCCAGCTGACTTAGTGATCTCTGTGGAGATTTGCAAGAACCATCATTTTATGGATGGAAAGTAGAGTAAATTTCTGAAACTGAGATTATCAAAGGAGATTACATTAATAATGCCAGCAATCCCAGTTTATCACAAAACCTGGCCAGATGTAAATGTCACAGAGACTTTCTAAGAAAAAGGAAAATTATGATACCTGTTGGACAGAAGAAAAAGGTGAGGCAAGCTAAAAAAACAAAAAAAAAAAAAGAAAAGTGTGCCCCTAGATTTCTGGGCCTGCCGAGGCAATGGATGTTGTGCATCTCCAGTATCTTCACTGCTTCCTCCCTGTGCTGCTGAACCTGTACATGTACATACACACCTCAGTTGGGATGGTACAGAAGGATAAACACAATAGGATAATCAGTGAAAAACAGGATTAACTGTCAGCCTTTGGACATGAGGCACTGAATGCCACATTAATAAGTTTCCAGCAATTCTACCCTTTCTTCTTCCATCTGCAGCATTTCATTCAGGAGGAAGACTTCTCACACTGCTACCTCTAAGGTCATATTGCCAAAACAGACATGGAATTCATGAACACTTATCCAACTCCAGCTAAAATGGAGGCAGTCTGCATCTGAGAAACTTCATTGCGAAGTACCTGAGAAATGCTCTTCCTGACAAGCTCCTCTGCTATGTCAATAAAACGCCTCAGGAGAACAGAGTGTTCTGGTTTATCACACAATATCTGGAAAGAGAAGGGGTGAGAAACAGCTGTGAGAAGCTACTGCCTGCCAGAATCTGCAGGTGGCTTTAGGACACATTTTTAAATTATCTGTGAGCCTGTATTTCTATACCCTGCATAGCAGGAGTCTGCTGGTGTAAATGCACTGTGCTTTCCTGGGCTACTTAATGATGCACAGGAACCAGGACTCATTGCAAATCCCACCACACCCCATCAGTTGCTGTGACTGGGAACTCTTCCTTTGTGCCCTTTCCATGGCCAGCGTCTCAGCAGCAAGAGCAAAGTCAGACCAGGGCCACTCTGCCTCTGCTCCCCGGGAGCTGCTGCAGCAGCAACCAGGCAGCACAGTGAGACACACACGACCCGGAAACACCGCAGCTACTCCTTGTGCCTTCTGTGTGTTAAATGTCTTCAATGTCAAATTTAGTCACTGTGGAAGGGAGAAATGTTCTCTAGTGCAGATGTTCTCTGGCTTCTCCCAACTGTTTTTGGCCACTGCCACTCCTATGCAGTCACCAGATAGCATAGATGTGTTCAAAGTGAAGTCGCAGATATAAAACTGTAAGATTTCCAGTGAAATTTTGCTTCTCTATGTGGTTTCTAAGGTAGTTTCTTTCAGTTTCTCCTCTCTTATCAGCTAAGACAGGACAAACCTGTGGCCTAAGGATGCAAAGGCCTTGGTATATTCCCTTTATTCGTTACTTGTATGGAACCACATGGAAAATTAAAATAAAGAAATACTAATGCTAGTAATCTAACAACCCCAATTATCTGTACTTTGTTTGATCTGCCAGTGCTTGACCAAATTTTTGTTAATCCAGCGCAGCAGATCCATTATGACTCATAACTCTTTTATAGCATTGGTGGATGCAAGTGCTCATTAAAAGTGAGGGCTGCCAAAGCTGCCATACTGGTCTGCAAGTGCTGTACAGCAGAGCCTCACACTGTTGTTCTAATTGCCTGCAAGCTCATTCCTCCTTGGCCAGTTGCAGTGTCAATCTTCAGGTCAGTATGACAGATTCATCCTCACCCTACAATATTGGAGGGAAAATTAGACTTTCCATTAGAAGAAAAAAAAACATTTCCAAAACATTAAAGTGTCTCCTCTTGAGGTCTATATGCTGAAGTTCTCCTACAAATTCAAATTCCACCTGGCTTACGAATAGAGGTTTTCATTAATGACTAGCGTTTTAAAAATAAAAATAATGTATATACCTTGATACCATATTTTCCAATTATTCTGTTTTCCTAAAGGAGACTGGGGATTCAGAATAAAGACTGAAATTGTGATGTTATATTGCCACACTATTTCTTTTGACTGACCAATTAAATATTTATCAGAGGGCCCAATTTTGAGAAAGGACTGAATACTCATCCTTTAAGACTAATGCCCCTCTTATATGGCCTAAATGCCACATAGTCAATAGTTACCTGCAAAGGGAGTCTGTGGGACACAAGAAACCTGAATTCAGACCTTCTTAAAGTAAAGAGGACAATTTAAGTAAGACTGGATTTAAAAGAAGTGTTAAATACACAACTTCCAGCAACATTCAGTAAGCACAGTATTGGAATTTTAGCCTTCATAATCCATTTATTTTTCATCTTGCAGCTACCAGCTTTTAAACCAAAACCAACGGGCTAAATTCTGCAGACCTGGGTCCATTAATTCTGAGTTGTGTTTTGAGTATGTTTTGCCAGAGGCTATAAACACCACACTATGAAACCCCATTCTATTTAGGAGGAAAACCTACTTTCTGTTTGCTAAAAATGCTGTCACCAAACTGTTTACACACACATATTATCCACAGAATTATTGCTATTGTGTCCAGTACAATATCCTAAAGCACTGCTTTAATGAACTGGTTACAAAGCAGAGTTATTTTTGGCTAATGCATTAGTACTATTTTTTTAAAAGTGGCCTGAGTCGTGATTCTCCCTTACATTAGCACACTAACTACTCAACAGAGGACGGGATAAGAAGTGCACATCAACCACAGAGCATCTGGGACCTGGCACTGACAGCTGGGACAGCCTCACTCACACAGCCAGGCAGGCAGCCACCATTGCCAACACCAAACACCAGCCTGGAGCAAAACACCTCCTTTGGAGCACACTGGGTCCTAAAACTGGAGCAACACTAGTAAATAAAACACACCTGTTTTCTGTTCTCTGGGAAATCTGTGGCACAGCCAAACCTACACCCACAGAGCTTGATTTCCTGAAGAAGAGAGACTCATCTGGCTCTTGCTGACAGAGGTCATTTGCTGAGGAGAGCTGGGGCAAAAAGCTTATATTTTCTATCCTTGTTAATAATCCACAACATCCTCACATGCTCTGCAGCAAGGGCTGAGTAAGTAGCACCCTAACAGCTCTAAGAACTGTGAGTCAGGTCTACAGATCTACTGTTAAAAACATCAAGAGGCCAAAAGTTTGCCTTCATTTGCCTTCTGATTGAAGAGTCCGGATTTGTGTCTTCAAGTTTGTCCCTACATCCATTACTTCATCATATCCAGGTGTCCTGGATTTTGTCACAGGTCCTTCACAGATAGCTGCTACTGGCTGGTTACAGACATCTCTTGGTACCAGATATTCAGAGGGAAAATGGTTTTACTCTTCTATTGAAGCTTTAGCTGGGCTGTCCATATCTGTGGATGCTCACCCTGTCTTGCACCAGGTGTCAACACTAATGGAGTAACTTCACACAAACTGCTCCAATCCACTTAAAATTAGATCTGCCAAATTAGCTGAAGGAGATTCTACTTTTGGCATCAACTCATGTAGCAAATTTTGTGTGGGACAAATCGGAATGCATCCACCCAAAACACTCTGCACATTGTTGTTCTACCAGGAATGATGGGCAGCAGGCTAAGGGCACTAACAACCCTGCAGTAGCACAGGCACCTTTAAAAGCAGACATCTGCCATATCCTTGGGTTAATTTTTCTTCCAGTTTCTACTCACCAACAAAACACGCTCCCATGGTAAAAGAGAGCACAACATCCATCAGGCTAAACCAAAAAAACATTAACATGCAACATGCAGGAACACAGAAATAACCAATAAGCCTGCTTGCTCTGACAGAATGACATTTCTTTTCCCCATTTCCACATCTATTCAAGGGTGACCAGGTCTAAAGCCAACCCAGCACAATAGGTTGTTAGCTAAGTTGTAGCCTGCCCTCTTGTATCCTCTGGCAGTTTCATTCTCCCATCTTTTTAGAGCCCATATCAAAAACCATGCCTAAATTGCATAATACATCACCCCAGCATCAGCTCACAATCTCCAGCTGAAAGTCTTCCCACTGTGCCTAATTTCCCTTTGTTTTCACACACTGTACCAAGGACAACAATGCAGGAAAGAACTCTGCTATGATGACAAGTCATTGGGTTTTAAAATAACACTCAAGGACTTCATTGCATGGAAAAGAACTACATAGTTACCATTAGCTCCACTGATTTCTGGGACAACTCTATGATTGTGTTCTCTTCTACAGTCATCTTATGGTCTGTGAGTAAATGCAGAGCTTCACAGCGAGCTCTGCTGACTGAGATACGATCAGAAATCGGGAAACAACAGGGCACCTCTATTAGGCACTTGTGTTGAGGTAGATCTCATACCCTCGGCTGTGAACATCCTCCTCTCCCCACATAATAATGTCAGAAGATGTCTGTCACTACTCAAAAAGCAATCCTCTGCTTGAGCTTCAACCCCTTTCAAGAAAATTGTTAGGCAAAACCTGCCTACACATAATGTGCATTTGCACATATTAGGTGGTCAAGTTTCAAGAGTGCAGCACAGCAACAATATAATGTGAAGCAGCTGCAGGTAAAGGTTATACATTAAAAAAACCATAACCTGTCCAGTCAGCTATTGCTTGTCTAAGGTCAGGGAGTATTTTGTCCCACACAGAATCCCACTCAAGTTATAGCTGCACCAAGCAAAACCATTCTTCTCAAGGTACCAATTTCCCCCTCATTGAGCTAGATTGCAGTTTTAAGCCGCAACAACCTTTTCCATTGCTGCTCTTCCAGAAATGGAAAGAGATCTGTTGGGGAGTGTAAAAGGGGATCAGCCAACCGATATCACCATGGGTTTGATGCCTCAAGATTTTAGCTTTTTTATACATTTTTCATATATTCATAGCTTTGTGGACTGATAATACGTGGTTATATAACTCCTGGAATTTTTCCTACCCTTTCTCTTAGATTTTAGAGTAATAAGCTAATCTTCTAACACATTCCTGAAAGACTGATTTTCAATAAGGGAACCTTCAAGGACATTTTGTTTTCCAACCAGAATCTGAGAACATACAACAAGAAATGGGGCAAAGAAGCCCCTGAACCAATTTTAATGGGACAGAACCTGGGGGAAAATTACCTAACCAACTGCTCTTCTAATTGGGCAGTATTTGTTAGATATCATCATTTGTGACACTTATAAAAATTGTGGAAATCTGATGCAGGGTGTTGCCCATAACCATGGGGAAACCTGTAAGCTTCCAATAAAGATCTGCTTTTTTATTTTATCATTTTAATACAGTTACAAGGTTTTTCCCTGTCAGGCAACAGATTCACAGTGCTGCAGCAAAATGGTTGAAGAGAAGACACTTTTTCTGACAGAGAGCACTGGTGATCCCATATAAGCACTGACATTGATCACTACTAATGTGCATTTCAGCTCTGCATGCAGAGAGCAATCCAGCTTCAGCAATGCCTGCAGCTGTTCCGTGCTACTTTGGCAATCCTGACCAGCAGTACACAGGCTTTGAACTGCATGGTTAAGCTGTGTTTCTCATGGCCTTGCATCAACAGATGGCCAAGGGGCCAAGGGGACCTGGGCTGTGCCAGCCATGGTGTGGCAGCAGGGCCAGGGCAGTGACTGTCCCCTGGGCTGGCACTGCTGGGGCCACACCTCAGATCCTGGGGCACTTCTGGGAACCTCAGGACAAGAAATGGCCATTGAGGGGCTGAAGCGTGTCCAGAGAAGGGAACGGAGCTGGGGAAGGGGCTGGAGCACCAGGAGGGGCTGAGGGAGCTCGGGGGGCTCAGCCTGGAGAAAAGGAGGCTGGGGGGGGACCCTTCTGGCTGTGCACAACTCCCTGACAGCAAAAAAAATATATGGTAGTTGACATCTGTTTGCCCATGAGAACTGTTTACCATTATATATGAAAAGTGAGAAGAAACATATCCAGTGGAAAACACAGACAGAAAGATAATATGATTTATCCCTGGTCACAGAATCTGCAGCCACAAAGTCACATTGCATGCCCAGTGTCCCAATGCTTGTATCACTTCTAAAGCAGCATTTTTGAGACAAAACAGGGGGTAGTTCCTTCCTCTCAGCATGGGGTGTTTGAGAGGTTCCGTGTGTACAGTTCATGCCTCTACTGTACCCAAAAAGAGAAAAACCTTCATTTAATAAGACTGCATAATAAGAATAAAAAATTAAGCATTTTGCTTCCTTTCATTAATATCTTTACTGTGACAAATGAACATCAACATGAAATGAGAATGACTGGCAGGTGAGTCTGGCTGATCTACATAATTTTCAAATTCTTTAGTTTTTGAGGTCATTATCATTTAATACAATCAAAAAATTATTTCACATGTTCAGAATACACTTTTTACCCAGGGTAAAACCTTTTTTTTTTTTTCCTATGCCTGTTTACAAAAGAAAAAGGTTGAGTTTTGCACTACTTAACAGCAGGGAAGCAATTATGCAGCATTTGCAAAAGACCCAGCAAAACCTATTAAATTACTGGAGAATTCTTCGTCTTCTGAACCATTTGCTCTGCCTCTAGTAACACCTCTTCACTGGTTTGATAAAAGGGTCATGAGAGAAACACTGCTATCTGGATAATAAAAGGAGTTTCCCTTAACCATAGATACTTTTTCTCTGCTTTTATTTCAAGACATACAAGGACCTATTCAATTCTACTCACATTAAAATGAAGTTAAATGCATCATTGGCAAATTAAACATTGTCTTCAATTACTTATTTTTTGATTATTTTTGATAGTTTTATTTATAATTTCTTTGCCTAACAGCATTTAAGAGTGTGTCAATACCTGAAGGTATTTCGAGCTATATATAAATAAAAAGATAGACCAATTTCAGAAGGACTTTCAAAGCACAGGAACACAGTGGCTCTAGCCCCCAGAAATATTAATCTACCAGAGTCACTTTCTGCACTGAATGGAGTGAGTTTAGGCTGTGGAGTATTTACTCTTCAAGGTGGAAGGAACACAGTTTCAGTCATCACGAGCATGAAATCAGATTCAGATATAGACCCTGTCTATCAGTCCCTAAAGAGACAGCTCACAAAGCATATTTCTATCACACAATGCTGTTTGAGAAAGAATTCCATTCAATCTGGCCAGCTGGTATGGAAATTGATGCACATTCATCTGTCATTAAAACAGAACAATATCTGAGCTTTATACATTGCTTAAAGAAACCAAATAACTGTGATGTTACTGTCAGAGAGAAAAAGTTCCATGCTCTATTCTGGTTTTAAAGGTATCAACTCGCTCATCCAGATTCATGAAACTAACAGAGGTTTCTCATCATTCCATGTCACAGAGCATAATATTGCTTCAAAACCAGAAGTGAAAGAAAAAGAATCCCAAATGTATTTTGTGTAAAAAATTGATTTTTAAGCCAGCCTCATGATTTCTCAAAGCATGCCTCTGGGCCAGTAACATTTGCATTAATTCTCTAAATGAAAATGGTTAAAGCCCAATTCTGCAGAGGCTATAGCACTATAAATCCAGCACTGCAGAATCTGGCTTTTATGCAATTTTGTTTAAAATAATGCCAACAAAACTGCTGGGAGATTTTCCATGTGAGAACACTTGAAATTAAGGCAAGTCAATTAATTTAACACATGTGGATGCTTGTGTCCCCTGAGGAACCTTTGCTACAAAGGCCACTCAGACCTGCCATTAGGAGGGAAACCTCTGCAATCCACCGCAGCTGCCACACGTCCCTCTGACAGCTCCCAGCCAAGCCTCCCACAGCTCAGGAACATCCTTGGGCAACACTTCAGCCTGATTCTCCTCTCAGTTATGACTGTGCAAATCAGGACTGACTGTCAGCAGTGTTTGACTTGTGCCCATCTGGGTATCTGCAGCCACGGGAACTTAGTCAAGCAATATTACTCTGTATATTGAATAATAAGACTGTTAATGTGAAGTACAGTAATACCAATCTCATCTGGAAATATAACACCATTTCCAGGAGATTTTTACAGTCTGTGGAAAACACGAAAAGTAGGATTGAACAAGATAAACAAAGCAAGATTTTGGCATACTTACTTGGTACATTTTCTTTGTAATGTGTTTCTTTATTCAAGATTTTGCCAGTCTGTTTTATAACATGGTCCCACAGACAGCTAGGGGTCGTTGGAAGGGGAAGAAACAAGAGGCCAAACATAAGAAATTCTTAAACCAACTTCATATCCAAAGAAAAAGCACCTATGTCTACATCTCCAAAGGTTCAAGCCTCTCTGCCTTAAGTGAAGCAACTTTTGAGCGCCAAGTCTAATCAAACAATATTTTAGATGTTGATGAGCTGAAGTCTACCACTTTTACTGGGGTATCAGACAAAGAGGAAAACTGCTGATTATACTGTACCTTCTATATCACACAGTTTAACAGTTGTCCCTGCCATAGCTGTAATGGTCAATGCATCAAACAACTCTTTCCCCATAACAGAAGAAAACCCCAGGGCACACAGAGTCCCCTCATGGGAAGAACATAACAGGGATTATGGGATGAGGGAAACGGGCCATGGAAGAATGCAGAGAGACTGCAAGGGAGAGGAAGGAGAGAGCTCCTCCATGAGCCAGGGAAGGGACTGGCACATCCTGGTGGCCCAGCAAGAGGGAGTGTTGAATTCAGGAGTGCTAGAACTAGGAGGATTAAAGAGGTGTGCGCACAGTGGGAGAGGCACATAGAACAGGAGGAGAACAGAGAACCTCCCCGCGCACACAATGCTCTGCCAGAGGCATGACCTGTACACACAGAACCTCTCAAACACATTACAAAATGGACAACTCAAAATTACTTTCCCTGGTTCATTTCATGTAACACCAGAGGTGAGTGTCAAAGAATTCCAAAGAGGAGAACTCAGCAAATACACACACATGAAAGCTGTCCTCGGAATGACCCACAAAATCACTGCTGGCACTTCATTAAGGCAAAGATCTAGAGCCATCATATTCCCTAGCAGCCAAAGGGTAGTTGCAAAAATCCAGTGCTACAAGGGAAATTGAGAATCTATAGAAAGACACCCCCAGACAGGTAAGGCCATAGGCAACATTTGCTCTTTTCACCTGTTGTCTGGCACCAAATGCAAGTTCTCATGAACTGGCTGGACTTGAAGCTGATATTTGCTCAATAATTGACATTTTTCCGCACCGAACTCCAAAAACTTACTTGGCAAAATAATCACCATGGGAGAGAGAGCTTCATTATTAATGTAAACAGCTCACTTTCTCAAATTACCAGTTTTGCAAAAGACACGAACTTGTGGGTTTTGACCCAAGAAGACCAAGTACACATCCATTTAGAACACACACAAGACGGTATGAAGGGAGCTGCTGTGCACCACTTCTGAGCAAGGACATGGACAGACCACGTCCAGCCAGGGGGACACTCTAAGACACAATAAAACACTGAGTGAACCCGAACTAAACACTGTACTTTAGGGACTGATTTAATTCCGCTGAATTCACTGACGTTAGCAAACAGCTAACCTGGCTCTCAGCATGGTGACTGAGGGAGTACCATGGAAAAGTTAGCTTCTCCATAAATTCTGTAGCTTACGCTCACAGATGAGAATTTTCAAGTAGGGCACAGGAAATCCACAGGATGAGAGGGTTCAGCTCAAGTTGTGGCAGAGGCACAGTGCTCCCTATAAACAGTGCCTCTGTATCTTATCTGTGGTGTGAGCTGCAGTTATTTCACACTATAGAGAACAGCATTCTGGTTTACATTTTTTCCTGCAAATCTGCGTGTCCCACTCAGCCTGCCCACTCTAGACAACAAAGTTATGTGGAAGATGAAACTTTTGACTTCATTTCTTCAGTAGCAAACCTGATTTTAAGTTACGCATCATGATAAAAAAGGTTTTCTATAATTACAGTACTCCCATATGCACAAACACAGACACACATTCATGTATCTGTGTCTCTGGGTTTTAGGCATAAAGTTTCTCATAGTCCAGAAGCTCCCAAAAGCTGTTACCATTGATTGGGCACAGGTGTTAAGAATAATTAAAGATATAGGAGATATCATTATTCAGCCATCCCTCAGTGGAAGTCACATTAAAGCAGAGTCACTTTCCATTAGGCTTATTACATTACTGCCAGTAAGGCCACTGGTACATTTGATTTTCTACCATTATTGAAACAGAATCTTCCTGGGTCACTCCCAATTTACCAATAACTGTAACTATTTCCAAGCACCACCTCCATTTCACATGTTTGGAGCTGAGTTGTCTATTCCTGCAGTGTACAGAGTCTTCCAAATGGCTCCCAAACCACTCCACCAGTCCCTGAGACAGCTGAAGCAGTTCTGGCCACTTGTGGATTTTCTTTGCCAAATAAGCCACCATATGGTCAATAGCTACTGCTGGAGACTTCTGCTTGCAGCCACAGGCTCTGGCCTCTGCCACATCCAGCAAACAGACTTTTTTGGGTATTTTCCACAGTTTGAGCAGATGGAGAGCTGCTGCTACACTGAACAAAGCTGATTTCCTTAGGAACAAGAAAAAAGTTTTCTGTTGGACCTATTCAACATTGGTGCATTTTTCTTTCATGAACTATTGTTCAAACACAGTTTATTCACAGAAACTAGGTAAGTGGTCCCAGCCATGCTCTATCTCTCAATGTTACCAGAACAAGCAGAAGAGAGGCAGCAAGATGAAGCTGGAGTTTAGATAATGCGCTTCTGGATTCAATTCCTGGCTTTGCAGTAGATTTTCTGCATGACCTTGGCTAAATCAGTGGGAACCATCCTAGGGAAGCCCAGTTTCTGCTGCTCTGCCTGTCCCTAGCCAGCAGCCCCTGAAGCCCTACATAAGCTGTAAGCCACAGAGGAGCTGACAAAACAAACCTCCAAGGGTCTTGGTAGACTTTGGGCTACAAGAAGGTAGAGCTTGAAGATGCTATTACTGTCCAGAGCCTATTCCCTCAACAAGGACATCAGATTACTCACTACCCAAGCATTCTCTTTCCTGGCAAATAAAATCCTATTTTGATCTCAAGGCTGTCCCTCCAGCTCATCCACACAATACTGCACCTTCAGTTTTGATGCCCCATATCTCACCCATCTCCTTCTTCTCCCACTGACTGCCAGTAAATCCTCTTGCAGCATGTCCATTTTCTAAACGGGCAGTTCCCTCTTACTGGGGCCACAAAAGATCAGATATTATATTGCTATATGCACAAACCAGCAAATTAAATATGATTATGCAAGCTGGCTTTCCACAGCCAACTGTCTAGCCATCAAAACTAAGCTACTGCCAGCTATTAATGATATTGTGGCTGGCTGAGATTAGCTGAAGATATTTAACAAGATGCCACTATGAAACTGGGGTGCAAATCTAACACAAGAACACTGTAGCTTCAGATTCTCAAAACTGAAATCTTAAACCACAAAGAATATAATAGAGTTCGTGCTGCACACACCATATAAATCTTGAAGAAGACAATTTAAAAGAACAATTTTAAAGTAGCTGTATATTCCTAATCCTAGTATTTTGAGGGCCATCCGTCTTCACATTTTCCTTTATCTAATGGATTATCTATGAAGCTCTTGCCAGTCTTTAAGAGCATAGTTAGCAACAAAACATAACAAAAATGTAAAGACAAATGCTTGAGAAATGATAAAAACATCATAGGTGCTACATTGTAGAAATGCGAATGCTTGAAGCAGCACACCAGGAAATTGAAAAGCATTAGCCATTCACACAACAAACAATGAAGTAAGTGAGAAACCTACAATACTGAAACATCGTTTTACAAGGGCATTTACAGAGCTGACATCTGTTATCTCCAGTGGACTTCGGATTTCCTAGAAAGAGATCATCTCATCGTCAGGAAAAAAGTCACTCGAGAATGCACTCACAAAAGAGTTTATCTGATTTTATCAGGTGGGGTACAAAGCTCCCATATTGTCTGTCTCTTTGAAGGCAGCATGGTAATCCATGGTAATTCTCTTTAAATATTTTTTGCTTGGAAACGGAGAGGATAAAAAAATCAAGAAATACAGCATTACAAGCAGACATCCAAACGGTGTGCAACAGCCAAAGGATGCATTTACTGGACAAAACATTCACTTGTACTGTGACCAAGGGGCCTTTCTGGTGATTCAGACAGTGCAGCAAGAACGTACTTGGAGCACATGTTCTCCCAGAAGGATCAGGGCAGCCGCCTCGGGGGCGCAGCACGGAAGGAAGGCTGTGGAGCAGACACCGAACCTGTGCACCACGCAGATATTTGCAGTGATGCCACAGCCCTTCCCCGTTCGACATCTTTGCTGAGCGAGATTTCCCTTGCCCGGAGCGGCACCGCCACACTCCAGCGGTTCGGGACCAGCCCGGCGGGGTCCCGGGGCAGCGCTGGGCCCGCGTGTACCCACCCCCCGTGAGTCCCCCACAGGGCCCCGACCCCTCTCCGTGCCCGGGACAGGCTCTCAACTCTGCAGAGCTTCGGGGTCTGCCGGGCGCAGAGCACCACACCTGGCCACAAGGCACCATCTCCGGACACCGGACACCATCCCCGAATCCAGGACACAGTCTCTGGATCCAGGACACCATCCCCGGATCCAGGGTACCATCCTTGGACACAGGGTACTGCACCATCCCCGGCCCCAGGGCTCCATCCCCAGATACAGGACACCATCCTTACATAGAGGGCACCATCCCCGGGCACACCCGCGGTGGAGAACGGGCTCAGGCCTCGCCCCCACATCCCGCGGGGGCGGCCGGGGCACCTCCAGCCCCCGCTCCCTGCCCGGCCAGCGGAGAGAGGAAGAGGAGCCGCCCCGCCAGCCGCGGCAGCCCCGGCCCGCCCGCCCGCCTACCTGATTTGGGGTAGGTGACGATCCAAACGTCGCTGTCCCTCACCGGGAAATTGGCGATCTCCTCCATCTTCCCGCGGCAGAAGGGCGGCAGCCGCACCCCATTGTACTCAAAGTACTTGCTCTCGAACTCGCAGGGCGTGCTGGGGGTCTCGGCCTCGCTCTCCGCCATCCTCTTCCCTGCGGGCCGCGGGGGAGGCCGAGGGGCGCGGGCCGCAGGCGCTCCGGCGGCAGGGAGGGAGGGCGGGATGCAGGGGGGGAGGGAGGAAGGGAAGAGGAGGGGAGGGAAGGGGCGGGCGAGCGGCGGGCGCGGCAGCCACGGGCTCCGGCACAGCCCCGCGCACGGCGGGCGGGGGCTCCGCGCACGGTGATGTCATTGCGGGGCAGCCGCAGCCGCGGGCGGGCCGGCAGGGGATGGATGGGTGGATGGATGGGTGGATGGATGGATGGATGGATGGATGGATGGATGGATGGATGGATGGATGGATGGATGGATGGATGGATGGATGGATGGATGGATGGATGGATGGATGGATGGATGGATGGATGGATGGATGGATGGATGGATGGATGGATGGATGGATGGATGGATGGATGGATGGATGGATGGATGCCGGCCCCACTGTATTCCGGACACAGTGGTGGCAGCAGAGGTGGAGGCAGGACCTGCCGCCATCCCCGTTTCCACCCAGCCCGCGGCGGTGCGGGCGCTGTGGCAGTGCCAAGGCCTTGGAGGGCAGGTGGGATGCTGGGGAGTACAGGGGAGAGACATGAGCCGCAGCCGCCAAGTGAACCGGGGGCTCATACCCGCCCTTGCACCAAGATTAGTCATGACCCGTGGCGGGGGCAGGTAATGGCTATGTTACAAAGGGGAGCCCACCTGCTTTTTCAACAACAAAGATTATTTGCTCCTCACACTACTCCCGTTTAAGCTGGCACCTGCTTTCCACACAGGATACTCTTCATCCTGGCTCCCTCATCCCGATCTCTTGGATGCCACCTCTGTGTATCCACAGGGGTAACAGCTTTCATTACAGCCTGGTGCATCTTTCAGGTGGGGCTCAAGCCTCAGCACTCAGCAGTACCCAACACACCTAACCTCCCTTAAAATATATTTGTGCTACCAAAAGAAAGGCCAGTGTGGCTGCCTGGTCTGGCATAAAATGAAAAGCCAGCAGTATTTCAACAGAATTAAGACTTCCCTTAGTTCTGGAAGCATCAGTGAAGATCTTTGGTTTAGTTTACTCTTGCTTGTCTTATAACAGCTGCTTTATTTTTGAATTATGTATCTTTCTGTGATGGCATTAAATCACAACAGAAATTCTTTAAAAGCTTCAAACCATCTGTAGCAGATTCATACATTTGAAAGAAATAAAATAAGCATATAAAAGAAGAAGCAAAGTAAGGGAAGAAGGTACAGTTGCTTGGAAAATGCATGTCGAAGTACTAGGGAGTAAATTACAACAGCTAATTTCAATTGTGTTTTCTGAATTGTGGAGTTTATGTGTCCTGTCAAACTCTCTCTTCTACAGAAGCAACTTCAGGAAAAGTAGCAGCTCAAATGGCTGAGCAGTAACTGCTTTCAGGCTTTGTAGATCTACTCACCAGCATGCATAAATCAATGCTTTTACTGTAGTTTACTTATACTAAAAATAAACTGCAGATATTAAAGCTATGGTTTGGGCAGGTAGGAAAAGTATGTCAAAATCTAACCTCAAAAATATTATTTCATTGACTGGAAATGCTTTACAGGGATGTGCTAGGAAAAAAAATAACAACAGCAATAGCAACAGCAACAACACCACAAAAACCCCCACCCTCAAAATCCAACAATATAATGTTCTAAATGAAAGAGTAGTTGGAATGTGGCTGAGAAAACAAGTCCCCTGGACTAACTGCACATGGGATGACTGTCTCTGTGTTGCAGGTGCAGTAAGTAAGGATGTGGGACCTGTAGTGCACAAATTGCAGAGCTGATGCATGCATGTGGATATTAAACATCAGGATTTAATGCCTGTGTGCAGATCACTGGCCTGATGCTTACTCAGATCTGACATACCTGAGTCACATCAGATCTGCTAGGTATTTCAAGACAACTGAACCACAAAATGCATGGAAACTGTTTGGGAATTCCCTGTTAAAACAGGCTGCAGTCAGTAGATTCATCATTCACAAACAGGGTGAGGCTGTCAGACTCTCATTCAGGTACCCAAGTGTTTATGCAAATGACCTGAGGATGATCCAGTGTTAAAGCTAAATAAAAATCAAATGTGCTGTAGCAGATGAACCATCCTGGAGTGTTTCATTTACCCTCAAACTAGACAGGACTCATGGAGTGAATCAGAATATGTAGCTTGCAAAGTGATGGAGGTGAAAAAACTTCAGATTCTCTCACAGGGATGTAAACTGGGACAAACCTCAGTAGACCCATGTCTGTATAAAACTTGGCTAAGAGAAAACTAAGGAGTAGATCTTAGAAGAAGAAGTAGAACTTAATCCTGGCAAAAAGTCTTTCTGTTCCTCTGCAGCTTTGCTATGTCTGTGTTTCTGTGGTCTGTCAATGCACAGAGCGCTCCTACACCTTCGTTCTCCTGAAGAGTCGAGAGGTGTCTCCTTGCTGCTGCTGCTGCCAGATGTGCCTAAAGCTGAAGGTACCATAAAGAATGTCGCTGTCTTGAGGTGTGTGCATACTGATGCTCATACCAAGATGGAGTTTCAGCTTTTGAAATGCATCTGATGAACAAAGCTAAACCTGGCAATATTTTGCCTTACCTTTGTATTAAAACACAGTAATAGAAAATTGAATCAGGGCTGGAGGGGCATGTTCACAGAAAGATGGACTGCACAGGAAGATAAAAGCTAACTGAAATTAATCTTTAGACATGACATTTCATGAAGGCTCCTGTAGGTGTTACACTACACTGATGTGGTGTTACACTAATAACAGCATGTGATATATTAATGCACCGGCTTGGTGTTTACAAAACGCTGCTGCCTGCTGGCCACTGTCATTTGTTCAGTGAGGACACACGAACTTCCAGGAATGTTTCTCACTGACTCACACCAAATGTGAGCTACAACTGTGGGAGGTTTGAGCACAGGATCCTGACACAGCATTTGATTCTCCTGCTGCCTGTTAGTAAGCACTCGCCCATCTTTTTTCTGTTTCTTGTACGTGTAACCAGGAATGAGTGCTCTGGCCTTATAGCCAGGATGTTAAGGAATATGATTTATTTTCTGGTCTCTTTCTGATTTCTGTGTAACCTTAAATAACTCAATCTCCCTTTGCTTTAATTTCCAACTGTCAAAACAGTTGTGAGAATTGTGATCCACCTCAGGAGGCTGTCTGAAGATAAATCTCTTGCCTCCCATTACCTAATCAAAAGATATGTGGTCTTTCTAGGAGACAAGATTGATGCCAATCATGATTTCTTCGATGTGATCCTGATCAATGTGATTGGGATGCAAGGGTTTGTATTTCTCTCTGAAATTTTCTTAGCTGGTACTTGACAGAACCAGCTGCTGAGTGCCCCAGGCTGTACGAGTCACTCAGTGTTACATTCAGGAGCAATGCAAATCACTCTCAGCTCTGAGACAGGTCCTTACCAGAGAATATCTTTCACAAATTTACAGCATTCCTAAAATTATATCCTAGATCCTTTCACATTCAGCAGACTTGGATCATGACTACACATAGACATCACATATCATCTTTACCCTTAACACCACCCTTCCCAACAGGTCAGGTAGGGACATCCAGACAAGATGAGCTTGCTGTATCACTAGCTTCAACAGAATTAAAAAATCATGTGATCCCTTTGCATCATGTACATTGTACAAGAAATGAGGGCAGGAAAACGAAGAGATGAGTAATGAAAATACACAGCAAGTTGATTCCTTCAAGGGAAAAACACTGGGGATGCATCAATATTTCCAGTGCCTCAAAGCAAAGACCATGTGAGGGGAAGAGGAGCAGCGAATAAGTCAGTTCTGCTCTGCTTTCCTGAAAGTTAAACCTGCTATTTTTGTAGACCCCCAGCACAAATTGGGCAATGGTAATTCCACTAGACAAGATGGTATGGGATACCTTGCATAGCTTAATATGGCATAGCTGTAAATATTTTCCCCAGTGGGCTTTAGCTACCTGCACATTTTGGTCTCCATTCCATACTCATGTGATGTTGAATTTGTGGCTATTTTTAAGAGCAATTGTATTCAAAAAACAGGCAAATTTTTAATTTTAATTTTTAGTTTCCTTCCCAGGGGCTGGAATGGGGCTGTGGTTTGGATCTGTGCTGCACACAGGGCTGATAACACAGAGGTGTTGTTGTTATTGCTGAGCAGGGATTGCACAGGGCCAAGGCCCTTCCTGCCTCTCAAAGGCCACGCTGGGGAGGGGCTGGGGTGCCTGGGAGTTTGGGAGGAGACACAGCCAGGACAGGTGACCCTGACTGACCCAAGGGATGCCCCAGACCCCATGACATCATGCTCAGTATGGAAAGGGGGAGGAAGAAGGAGGAAGGGCAGGGATATTTGGGGTGATGGTGTTTGTCTTCCCAAGTCACCATTCCATGGGACAGGGCCCTACTCTCCTGGAGGTCCTGAACACCTGCCTGCCCATGGGAAGCAGGGAATTAACTCCTTATTTTCCTTTGCTTGTGTGTGCAGCCTTTGCTTCTCCTATTAAGATGTCTTTATCTCAACCCATGGATTTTCCAGCTTTTACCCTTCTGATTCTCTCCACAATCCCACTGGTGGGGGAGCGAGTGAGCAGCTGCCAGGGGCTTGGGTCTGGGGTCAAACCATGACATCATCACAAAAAGTCTGTTCAGTAGGAGCAGGAAGAGATGTGAGCAATGCCTACAGCATCACCTGCTTAAGGATTGCATAAGGCATGGAGGGAGCAACAGTCATGCAGGAGTGGCCACTAAAAGAACCTCACTGAACCTTCCCTGTGTGTAAGGCACAACTGGTTCTGCGAGAGCAGTAGTGTTACTTCACTGTGTCCTCACTGTGCCCAGGAGTCTGTAAGAGGTTAACAAACCACATTATACTACACATTTCTGCATGCCAGACTTCAAGACCACTCTGCCCTGCAAGTTCTGAAGTGATGCACAAGTGGAAGAGAAGTCTTTTAAACTTGCACTTGCTGTGTTTGGAATTTAGGCAGTTCATCTTTCAGCTGCCAAATCCAGAAGCTGACAATTGCAAAGTTAAGAGACTCTTGGTTCCAGACCACCTCCAGCTCCACCCTTATCCTAATACTTATAGCTAAGAATATAGTTTTTCAGACAATCAGTCACAAGGACTGTGGCACAGTATCTGCTGGCATGCGGTAGTATCATTATTATTCTGGACACATCACCAACTGAGAGCACCCAAAAATAGTTCAGATATAATGTGTCTTCTGCTAAAGACTACAGTCATCTCCTGTGGGTGGACCCATAATAAGGAGAGAGGTCACAGGCTTTCAAGAGTATGTCATATGTTCAGGTGTAATATGACTTATCTTACCCAGACTCATTAATTAGGCTGACAAATTATGTGTGTTTTTCTTACACCATACATTATAACTTCAGTTTGCCAAATACAATTTGGAGCCTTTGGAATATAGGTACCTGTGATTATTTCTAATTACTCTTATAATCACAGTTTAAGTACTGAGTGATAAGAGAGCACAGGTGCTGGGTTAACAAAAAAAAAGGGGCTACAAAACATTAAGACTGCAATTTAAATGCTCAGCCCTGAGCCTTTTCTCATTCATTTCCACGGGACTGATCATGGGAATTAGGGATGGAAGGTTAATCTCTAAAAAGAGGGCCAACACAAAACAGAGGTACTCCAGGAGAGAGAGTATTGTTCTGAAGTTTAAGCATGGCAATGGGAAACAGAAGTCTTAGTTTCTAATCCCAGTTTTGCTCTAATTTACTCTATGTTTCCACTCAAGTTCTTAAACCTTCTCTTTCTGTACTTATGAAATGTAGTGAATACTAGTCTTAGTGTGTTGGAGTCTTTTTAAAAACCATGTAGATCTGCTTATGGAAGTGGCTTAGTGGTGGGCTTGGGTGAGAATGAAGGCCCCCCATGCTTCCTGTGGAACCTGTGTGCTAGAAAATTTTGGGGCCTGGAGTAGGGAAAATTCAGAAGTGAACCTCAAGAGTCTTTGTCTTCTTCCCCCTGGTGCTGCACAGAGTACTGGGGTGATTGGCTGGCTTAGTGGTATGGTTGTGATCAGCCTGGGATTTAGTATCCAGCTCTAGGGCCCTGCAGGTAATGCTATTTTTATTAAAATTGTGGTTTTCATTCTCCTATTTGTTCTTTAGAAAAACCATGGTAGAGAGTTACTCAAACTGTCTTGAATTGCACTGACTACTCATAACAAATACAGCTCAGGCTGTAACTGAAGGTCTGCTACACATAATTGAAGATGTTTTATTAAACAAAATAGATAGAAATCATGAAAGATTCAGCTTTCACTGAATCTTTGCCAGTACTTTGAGATGGGTAACAACAGAGATTTCTTTGAATGCCTGTGAGAAATCAACATGAAGTAAGCCAGAAGCCAGTCTTCTTAGGTGCTGCATGATCCCACTTTTGTAACTCTTGCTTAAGCCATCCTTTAATTAGACTGTTTCAGTTACAAAAGCCAGGCACATACCAAATGGTGTTGTGGGTATTTAGCAAGAAATCCGGCCTGCCAGATTTTGAAAATTTGACCTGAAAGGGAGTGTTCTTTCTCGCCCAACAAAGTCCATTCCTAGTTCTCTTACACCTAGTTCTCTGGCGTTGATTTCACTTAATTTATACCAGCATTACATTGTTGCTTGTGGTCACAAGGGTTTTGAGGTGAAGAGAGAGATGAGAAGGTTGACTCCAAGATCAGAAGGCTTGATTTATTATGATATATATTTTTTTTACATTATGACTATACTAAAAGAAATAGAAGGAAGAAGTTGTCCGAAGGCTAGCTAAGAATAGAATAGAAAGAATGAAAACAAAGCAGCTCTCCCGGACTCTCTCCGGGATAGCTCAGTCCTTGATTGGCCATTAATTATAAACATCAGAGATGGGCCAATCACAGATGCACCTGTTGCATTCCACAGCAGCAGATAATCATTGTTTACATTTTGTTTCTGAGGCCTCTCAGCTTCTCAGAAGGAAAAGATCCTAAAGAAAGGATTTTTCACAAAGGATGTCTGTGACATTACATTCCATGCTATTACATGTAAATGAAGCTGGAAAAAGATTAAGAAGCTAGGGCAATTTGGTTTCATAGGTCTGGCTTTGGAATTGAGAAACCAGCACCCTCATTACCTGTGTATGTGCCTTCCAGCTACTGAGAATATAAATTTTCTGTTGGGAATAGGACTACATTAACCTGTGCTAAACCTCCTTTCCAGATTGCTGCTGCTGTTGGCATTGCAAAGGAAAAGACTGTAGGGAAAAGCAATATTTACTGGACTACTTGTCACATTTTAATTGTAAATACTCTAACACCATCCACTTTTTGCTCTATAACAATTTATGTCAGCTAAATACTTGAGCAGCATGCTTTTCCTCCTGTAAATTCCTAGTGACATATTGCCCATTAGATCATTACAAAACTTAGTTTTAAGTGCAAAGCCTCAAGCAAAAAAGATCTATTTGTGTAATTTCTTGTGGTTTGCACAAACTGGGGGAGTAGTTATGTCTTAGTCTGCTTTTTGCTCCTCCTCTGTAAAGGAAGGCAAAAGAGAATAAGAAAAATGTAAGCTATATTTTGATGTTGCACTAATAATAATGAATACAAAGAATACACAAAGAATAATGAATACACAGCATTCTGTGGTCCTTTGAATCTGCTGTTACATAGAAAAATCAAAACATTGAAATGCAGAAACTGGACTATGAGTCAAACAATGTTCTGAGATTTTAACTGGATCTTATGAGCTGCAGCAAGGATTTTTTAATTAGTATGTAGGTTGTACTTGCAGATTCAAATATGCTTGAGATACATACCTCAAAGAACTCCTGAAAATTACATTTAATGCAATGTTCTGCTCTATAGCCTGTTTTTTGGTATTTTTAAGAGTTGATTCAAGATTTAAAGGTCATTTTAAACAGTCTTTCTCTATGTTGTACCTTTTTCTAATTGTGAAATGTACATTTGACAGGCTTGCACTGGTTGCTGCTTTGCAACACTCCTTTGAAGATGTAGCTTAATTTGTCATTCCAGGAAAATACAAATTAATCAAACTTACTTGACATCAGGAATGCTTTTTGAAAAAAAAAATCAACAGAATTAGGACTGTCTCAATTAAAACAGATATTTTGCATAAAATAAGTTTTTACTATGTTTTAATTTCTGTTCTGAAGCAGTGGTGACAGTCTGACATCAGACCTCTTATACTTCTAGGATTCATCAGTGAGTGATTAACAGCTGGGCCTTTCCATAAAAAAATCCCACATGCTCTTTCTGTGGGACATTGGATTTGAATGTAGATTATATTAAATCATATTTTACAAAGTGACTGGTAACTTGAGACTTGTCTAAAGACTCTTTCAAACTAATTACACCCCTACCCCACCAATTTAGAAACTGATCCAGGAGGAGTGATTTACCTTTACATACTCCTTAAAATAATTTTTCTGGATTTTTAATTTTCCATGGATCAGACAGCCCTTGGGGTATTGTTACTTTCACAACTTACCCATTGTTAACAGATATTTTCTGTGAAGACAATAGATTGCTTGCCCCTGACAACAGGAGAAAGTCCCATGATTATCAGTGTTTCTACTCTGAAAGCCTTTTGGCCAGATTAATGGGGTCAGGGCTACCACATGTGCTGGAGGAAGACTGGAGGGCTGCCTGGTGTTGAAGCAACAGGGCAAGGAGTCTGCTGCCTACAGAGGCTAAGAGCAAAGGAAAAGGGCAAGGCTTCATGGAAATGCAAGGAAAAGGGGGGCATTCAAGCACTTCACAGCACACAGCTGTCAAGGACCTCCTCAAGAAATAGCCTCTCCTCATGTCTGGTTAGCAAATAGAAAGGGGAAGCTTCAATTCATTTGTTCCCTATTGTAATTTCCATTATGTTACTAAACATACTTCAACCTCTGTAACCATGAGAAATGAAATGCAACCATGAGCATATATACAGAGAGAGAGAAACTAACAATATAAGCACCAAAATACAGTTTTAGGTCTGTTACTGCATCATAAGTGTTTATAAACTGAGGTTCTATTTTATCACAAACTTAGCATCAATGATTTAACTGCATAGACACATTTATGCTTTACATTATGCATTGCACTTTTTTAACCTTGGTATCTGCTTATATTTTCCAGTGTTTTCCTGAGTATCAATGTGTATATATATATTTATATGTATGTAGATATCTGTGTAGTATTTTTTGTGGTATAATGGAGGTAGGCAAAGCCACATGAACATCTGTGAGTAGAGAAATATCAAAATATGTGCCTTTAATTATGCTAGAAACAGTTTATCTGATGATACACTGAAAGTTCCTGTCTATGAAGATGTAGCTTAATTTGTCATTCCAGGAAAATACAAATTAATCAAACTTACTTGACATCAGGAATGCTTTTTGAAAAAAAAAATCAACAGAATTAGGACTGTCTCAATTAAAACAGATATTTTGCATAAAATAAGTTTTTACTATGTTTTAATTTCTGTTCTGAAGCAGTGGTGACAGTCTGACATCAGACCTCTTATACTTCTAGGATTCATCAGTGAGTGATTAACAGCTGGGCCTTTCCATAAAAAAATCCCACATGCTCTTTCTGTGGGACATTGGATTTGAATGTAGATTATATTAAATCATATTTTACAAAGTGACTGGTAACTTGAGACTTGTCTAAAGACTCTTTCAAACTAATTACACCCCTACCCCACCAATTTAGAAACTGATCCAGGAGGAGTGATTTACCTTTACATACTCCTTAAAATAATTTTTCTGGATTTTTAATTTTCCATGGATCAGACAGCCCTTGGGGTATTGTTACTTTCACAACTTACCCATTGTTAACAGATATTTTCTGTGAAGACAATAGATTGCTTGCCCCTGACAACAGGAGAAAGTCCCATGATTATCAGTGTTTCTACTCTGAAAGCCTTTTGGCCAGATTAATGGGGTCAGGGCTACCACATGTGCTGGAGGAAGACTGGAGGGCTGCCTGGTGTTGAAGCAACAGGGCAAGGAGTCTGCTGCCTACAGAGGCTAAGAGCAAAGGAAAAGGGCAAGGCTTCATGGAAATGCAAGGAAAAGGGGGGCATTCAAGCACTTCACAGCACACAGCTGTCAAGGACCTCCTCAAGAAATAGCCTCTCCTCATGTCTGGTTAGCAAATAGAAAGGGGAAGCTTCAATTCATTTGTTCCCTATTGTAATTTCCATTATGTTACTAAACATACTTCAACCTCTGTAACCATGAGAAATGAAATGCAACCATGAGCATATATACAGAGAGAGAGAAACTAACAATATAAGCACCAAAATACAGTTTTAGGTCTGTTACTGCATCATAAGTGTTTATAAACTGAGGTTCTATTTTATCACAAACTTAGCATCAATGATTTAACTGCATAGACACATTTATGCTTTACATTATGCATTGCACTTTTTTAACCTTGGTATCTGCTTATATTTTCCAGTGTTTTCCTGAGTATCAATGTGTATATATATATTTATATGTATGTAGATATCTGTGTAGTATTTTTTGTGGTATAATGGAGGTAGGCAAAGCCACATGAACATCTGTGAGTAGAGAAATATCAAAATATGTGCCTTTAATTATGCTAGAGAAACAGTTTATCTGATGATACACTGAAAGTTCCTGTCTATAAGGCATGATTATTTAGCTGAACTTTGAAATACCCTCAGGAAACCATGCCAAGCTTCTAGTTCTGCTTGGCAAACTTAATGCAAAATAATGCAAAATTAACACTACTGGGTGTGTTGCCTTTTTGTTTTCTGAGTATGCAGAACTTGGGTTTATGCTCATCTTGGCAACAAATAAGATTAAAAGAGGTCATCTAAAGATAAGATTGCTTATCTCAACTACCTGTATTCTTTCTTCCTCCTAGTCTCCCAGTTAATCTTCACTTATACTCTGCATGCCTAGTGTTGAGGGGGGAGGGCAGTAAAGCAGTTGTGTTTCTTCTGAACTGGTATAAATTATCTCCTTTCTTCTGCAGAGCATCCAGAGATGTTAGAACACTTCAGCTGTGCTAGGAAAATGCCTATTTCTTGGGTTTGGAGAATAAAAGCTAAGAACTTGCTACAGGAGAGTGAATCCTCTGCCTGCACGTACTGCAGTCTTCATAAGCTTCCTATGGTGTTGCTGTGAATCCTGGGAGTAATCAGTATTAGCCTCGTCTCTGGTGCAGCAGGATGCAAATTATCCTTCCTGAGGTGGCAAAGAAGGGGTTGATCTGCTGGCAGTCAGAACATTACCTTTTGCTGAAAGCAGAAGCACAGTTCATTAATTAACAGGGACTGCCCTTTGTCTGGGTGTGTGCACATTTCGGAGGGCTCGGTGGAAATCAGTGGGCAGCAGTGACAGTGTTCTCTGGAAAAGGAGTGAATCAAATTATGGAGTTTTCTTTTTCAGTGAGATCAAACTTCATGCTTTGCTTTTGAAATGGACTGAAGGAAATAAACCTTGTTTCTTTGGTTGACCAAAGTCAGTATTTAGTTAGCGAAAGAACATTGTATTTACTCCTATTTTTGGAGTATTATTAATTCCACAGGACAAGTCACGACAGATCACTGAGGGTAAAGTTGAAGTTATGAGTTTCTCTGCCTTTACCAACCAGGAATTAACATCAGAGTCTGGCTGTTTCACAACACAACTGACATCATGCCACAGCCAAATTCCCTACAGCAAGCCAAGATTCAGCAGCTGGGAAAGAAGTGGGGGGAATGGGGAGTAAAGGGAAATGGTGTGACATGGTGGCCCAGATTCCTAAATTAGAATGGGCTAGGGAGGGAGACAAAATTATTTTGTGCCTTTTCAGTGCGCAGACAAGAACTTGAGGCCTGAGAAGATGACAATTACTGTTTTGTACACAATTTAAGACAATTAAAAATGTAACCAGAATGGTCCTCAGCAGCATTTCTTAGAAGGCACATGAACAGACATCAGGAGCACATCAGGGACATCTGCCTGAGACATACAGAGGGCAGACTGGGTCAATGAGAATGGACAGGCCAAAAAGGCCCCACCCCTTGGTCACTCTTGTCACAGCACAGACAGAAACTGCAAAAGGCTCTGTGCCTGAAAGAACAGGCACAGCAGCAGCCTGGTTCCCATGGTGTATTTTTTGGGGAATGGCAGAGGGCAGAGGTGAAGGTCAGTCCCTCCCCATGCCAGAGCCAGCTCCCTGACCCACTAACCAGCTTTAGCTGGCACACCGCTGTGCCCTCTCCCTTGCACACCCAGGAGAGGGAAGCAGGGGCTGCCCACAAGTCACAAAATGTTTGGAAATGTTCCTCAGCCTGCACTGACCCTGCTGTAAGGCCACAGACAGAGCCAAGCCACCAGCTGGCTCATGCCAAGAAGGCAGAGCCTCCCTCTGGTACCTGCTTACCCTCTCCAATTCAGCATTCTAACCCAGCTAACTGTTCACTTTTGTCTTTCTGAACTTAGCTAATAGTGTTGGCTAAGCCTAAAATCAGAGAAGTGGCAGGAGAAGGAAGGGAAGACAAGGAGCATACATGCAAGCAGAGAAGGAAGGAACAGAGCAATCAAGAGCAGGACAAGGGACAAAAGGGATGAATTACAATGTAAGAGGAAGTGAAAAGTCCTTCACCTTCCGGCAGAGCAGAGCTGGGAAAGATGGAGGATGTAGGAATCCTTAAAGTCAGAGGATTTTAGAAAATGGTGAAAAAGACAGGCCTCAGACAGCAGGCCTCTCCCACAGGCCAAGCAATTATTGAGAGAGCACATCAAACATTGAAACGCATGTTAGATCAACAGAGAGGGGGAGCAGAGGTTACACCTCAGATGAGGCTGAACAAGGCTTTGTATGTTATTAACTTCCTAAACAGTTTGTTTGCAGAATCTGATCCACCAATCTTTAGGCATTTTTCAAATAACATGCAAGCGAAACTGAAAGAAAATCCACCTGTTTTAATTAGAAACCCTGATTCTAGACAAATTGAAGAACCTTTTCGATTAATAACTTGGGGCAAAGGGTATGCTTCTGTCTCTACAGGTGCTGGAATCAAGTGGCTTCCTGCCAAAAATGTCAAACCATATTGCACCTCAGAATGTGTTGAAGAATCCAGAACCGAAGAAGCAAGCATGCAGACATGAGCCGAGCAGAGGGATCCCGGGTCACGCCTGATGTTCCTTGTGCATCGGTGGAATCTGCTGTTTCTGATTTTGTGTTGATGTTATTTATAAGTGTGTCAATTGTATGTCAAATGTTTGTTTTATAGAGCTGACTTTTGGCAAAAGTTCAGAGTTTTGTTTTTGTTTAGGGCAAAATTTTAAAATTTATATATATGTAAGGATTCTGCCAAAATTTAGCTCATGAAAAAGATGGAGCAAATGCAAGTTGTATGTTGGTTTTGGTGGATTTTAATTGTTTTTTGTCACGCAGATTTGCCTGTGGAACAACCAAAGACAAATGTTTGGGTGACCTTAGCCAAGGCAGCCGGCTCGGATACTGTATGTTTATCCAATTCGGAACCAGAAAAACCTTTCTCAACCTGTCTGGTTGGTGTGCCAGTAAAAGAGTTGCCTTTGGTCAAAAAACAATCCAATGGTAAGCCAGGTGAAATTGGCAATGGAAACAATCCTACATTGAATTGGAACGTTTGGGCCAAAAAACTTCCCAAGGCAGTTTCCGAACCCCAAGAATTGGAAATCCTTGTTTCTCTAACAATGGATTTTTGCTTTACCTTCGTAGCTAGTACTCGGCGAAAAGGTGATCCTCCAAAATTCAATGTTACTCCTCATTATTTTGCATACAGAAATTTGAGGTTTTGGTGTAATTCTTCAAACAGTTGGGATGTGCTTTCTGAGGCTGACCTATGTCCACGGCAATTGCCTAAGGGATATTGGTTCATTTGTGGCTTGGCAAAGCATTCCAGCACTTGTAGTGTTGGGATGCTCACTGTAATCGCACCCTCTGCCAAAGCTGTCATGAAAAAGAAGCAAAGGAGAACAAGATCTGTTCCTAAATATGATGAGAACTGTCAGAGTGATCTCGTGCCTTGGAAAGCTGCAAGGAGGGTTTCAGCAAGTGTATTTTTACCCCAATTTGCTTCAGCAGTAGCTTTAAAACAATTAGATCGAGTTGGATGCTGGTTGAGTAAACAGACCAATGCCACATCCTCTGCAATTAGTGATATGTTAACCGATGTTGATAGTGTTAGACATGCTACCCTTCAAAATAGAGCAGCAATTGATTTTCTTTTACTGGCACAAGGGCATGGTTGTGAGGAATTTGAAGGACTGTGTTGTATGAACCTGTCCGATCATTCAGAATCTATTCACAAAAGCATACAAAAACTGAAAGATTTGACAGCTCAAATTAAAGAGGATGGTGGATCCTGTTTGGATGATTTGTTCCAAGAATGGAGCTTTGCACCTTGGCTAAGGCAACTTTGCAAGGTAGGTCTTTATGTACTGGGTGTCTTGGAGTGATATTGATAGTAATCCCATGCGTACTTCAGTGTGTATGACAAATGATGAACAAAACAGTCAGAGAAGTTTTTGTCACACAAGAGAGAGAAGTAGGAAGTAGAAGTACAGAGAGTGTTCAGAGTCTCACGGAGATGCTGGATGAAGGTATAGCAATAGAAGAAGGTTTTGAGCTAAGACCCTGGAATCGACAAGAGTTTTTTGAACAGTGACATGTAACTATAGTCAGACGTGATTCATATCTTTTTCAATGACTGGGCCTTCACAGCATTAAGTTGCTGTGCTGTAACATAGCAATGATTAGTGTCAGCAAGAGTAGGCCTTGAGCAAATAGTAAGAGCTATAGTAGAGCTATGAAATGCAAGTAATGGACGACACAGTTATGAGGGTTTCTTTTTGAGTCAACAGAGAGGGGGAATTGTAGGAATCCTTAAAGTCAGGGGATTTTAGAAAAGGGTGAAAAAGACAGGCCTCAGACAGCAGATTTGAGAATAGTGCTAAAACAGCAGAACGTGTTTTCTAGGCCATGGTGAAATCGTGAAAGCTATAACAATAAGCCTCTGTAGCTTAGCTTTCTAAGTTGCGAAAAGTATATATTAAGTATATATTAGAAGGTTGATCATGAATAGAGCTCTGTGCTGTGTCTCTTCTGAATGAACCACTGTGTTAAGGAATAGAACGCTATTGTTTTAACCTCAGCTACGTGTTCTTTAGGTGATTGGACAGAACCACTGTCAATATGCTTTTACTTTGTATGGTTGGATGAATCTTAGGCTGAGACTGTCTTATGTTATACTGTCATACTGGAATTCCTTGCATGCTCTGGAACCAGCGAGCTATTAGCATCTCTCCTGTCTCCATTGTAAACAATGTATTGAGACTGATGCTGGAAAAATAAAGCTCTAGATGCTACTTCTGCGTGTCCCGTCCTGTTCACATTGTATATAGCTTGCCGTGCCAAAAGACTCCTGTACAATTTCTGGCATGAATTTTATACTGTTTTTCTCACCAGAAAACATCACTGAAGTAAAAGGGAACTGCTCCAAATAAAAGTATTATTCAAGCAGAACAGTTTACTGGTTTTGAAAAGCAATTCACCAGCACATTTGAAAAGCAAATACAATGATTTGCAGCAGTTGAAGATCTGGGCCTGGCAGTTATTTTTAAATGATAATACCAGTAGATAGGGACTGTGACCAATTCCCATCTTGTCACCCAGCCAGAGCACTGAGTGGCACATCAAGTCTTTCCTTGGATTCAACCACCTCCCTGGGCAGCCCGTTCCAGTGCCTGAGCACCCTTTCCATGACAAAATTCCTCCTGATGTCCAACCTGAACCTCCCCTGGCACAGCTTGACACAATTTCCTCTCATCCTGTCCCTTGTTCCCTGGGAGCAGAGCCTGACCCCCGAGCTGTACCTTCCTGTCAGGGAGTTGTGCAGAGCCAGAAGGGCCCCCCTGAGCCTCCTTTTCTCCAGGCTGAGCCCCTCCAGCTCCCTCAGCCCCTCCTGGTGCTCCAGCCCCTTCCCCAGCTCCGTTCCCTTCTCTGGACACGCTCCAGCTCCTCAATGTCCATTTCTTGTCCTGAGGTTCCCAGAAGTGCCGCAGGATCTGAGGTGTGGCCCCAGCAGTGCCAGCCCAGGGGACAGTCACTGCCCTGGCCCTGCTGCCACACCATGGCTGGCACAGCCCAGGTGCCATTGGCCTCCTGCCCCCCTGGGCACACCTGGCTCCTGTCCAGCCGCTGTCCCCAGCACCCCAGGGCCTTTCCCAGCTTTCCAGCCCCTCTGCCCCAGCCTGGAGCTGCAGGGGGTTGGTGTGACCCAAGGCAGGATGGGGCCCTTGGCCTTGTGGAATCTCAGACCACTGGCCTGGGCCCATGGATCCGGCCTCTCCAGATCCCTCTGCAGAGCCTTTATATCCTCCTTAAACTTGTCAGGATTCTTGGTTAAGTGGGGAGTCGAGCAGGTTGTTGGATTCTGCTGTACTGATCATTTGTCTACTAAAAAAATTGGATTATTTCTACTTAAAAATGAAACCAATCAATCTAGGTGAAAGAGCAACCAAAGGAGTTGGGTATTGTTGCCTTTACCATTTCATCAGCTCTCTTGATCCCTTGGCATAAAGTTTACATAGTGTTAAAGGTGTGTCTAAATTTCCTGTGCAACATTTGGGAAGAACGATGAAGTCTTCAAAATGGGATTTACAGCAGCCAGAGCCTTGCACAGGTGGCTGCCTAACATAATTCACAGGAGCATGAGGAGAACAGACGTTTACTTTGACCCAATGAGAGATGCACAGCTTACATGTCTTCCTCTGTGAACTTAAATAACATCCTTCCTCTACAAAAAAAGAGAAAAAGCTGTCTAGTCCTCTTAAAGCAGAGCTGCAGGACAAAGAACCTTCCCCAATCCTCCTTATTGTGCTACCATTTAATGATTAAAACAGGTCCAGGCTGAGAAAGGTCACTTAGGAAAACTCCTGGCACACAGTGGTGAAACTGTAGCCAGCTCTAATGACTTCAGCTGCTCTCCTCAAGCTGTACTCTGGAATAGCTGCTCAAAACTTCCAGCTCCACAAACAGGAACTTTGGAAACCTTTAGGGAAAAGGCAGGCTTCCTAACATCTCTCTTCTTTCTTTTCTCATAATTTTTGGAACCCTGGTGGCTACAGAATGAATCTGGTGTAACGGGCCACAATGGGCAGCGGTGGGTTGTCCAACGCCTTCACAACACAAGGATACCTTTCAGTAAATCCCTCAAACCTACAGTACCGCTGAGTGAGCAGAAAGGTCCCCAAATGCTGTGCAGTATGCAGGGACATCCTTCCTGCTGAGGCTGCCTCCCCTCCTACCTCAGGTCCCCTCTGCTACGTGCCAGGGAATGACTTTCCCCAGGTCACCTGGCTTACGTAAACCCTAAGGAAGCTTTTCCATGCTGAGGCCACGGGTGGTTTGCTGTTCAGCAGCTTTAAGTAGGCAAACACAGAGGGAAACAGAGGGGAAATAATTATTTCCTGGCACTGCAACTCCCCCACCCAGTCCACTGTGCACTTATCTAGAATTTGAGCACAGCCAAGGGTGGCAGAGGGCTGGCACTGACTGCCTAGGTTGGTATTGTTGCCCAAAAGTTCACTAGAATTTATTGCTTTTCAAGGCAAACTGCATGAGGTCCTTTGGGCAAATTTCTGTGGCACTTGTGAAGTCCCTGTCCCCTTTGTTCTGGCATTGTGTGGTTCTGTCAACCAGCTTGTGGTTTGGTTTAGCCGTCTGCAAGGTGCAATGTGCTCCGTATAACATCCTTCCCTTCTCTAACTGGAAGGAAAAAAATCTAGGAATCTCAAATCCCTGATATTCAAAGAATCAAGAGAACCAAGACTGCTCTACCAAAGGCCTATATTTATGCACAGTCTGTATGTTTACATCCCACCCATACACTCTGTTCACATCTTCACCTATGTTCAGCTCCATAATCTCCTCTCTAGAATTTCTTAACGCATTTTCAAATGTTAAGAAGGTGTTAATGCATGCTAAGCAGCTTACTGGTCTCTGTGTACACAAACAATCATTTCCTTTTATTACAAATGTTAGTTTCATCATTTTCTCATGAGCTTCCACCTCTCAGGAGTGGTGAATGAAGGACCAGCTGTTTCTCTGCAGAATGAGAATCCCTGTAAAGAGGTGAATATAAAATAATCATGTACATTTCCTGGCTAATGGATTGCTGTGTGCAAGACAAGATTCAAATGCATCACAACTCTTGGGAAATATCCTGCCAGAGAAAGTGTACATATGTACATATCTATATCTAGAATAATTCCCTAAATATTATTGGTCTTAGACTTGGGAAGACAAACACCTAGTCTTTAAGGCAATTACAGGTTTGAAGTCTTTTCTTAGGTCAAGGCCAAAAGTAATTGATAAAAAAACAAGGTTGCAAGTCAGCCCTGGGCATGGTCATTGCTGTATCTCATTAGCAGGATGTATAGAACTGCATGGGATCTTTTGCAAGAAGCTGTTGCAACATGCATACCAGGCCACAAAGTTATGAAACAAAAATAAAGTAATAAATATATTTTTTAAATGGGCCATGTTCCTGTGAAACAGTATTTGGACCATGTTCATGTGAAATAGTTCTAGGCTATTTGTTCCGTGCAAGAGTTTTGAAATTATGAAGAGTAAAGGCAATGGCTTTTGATATCAGATCTGAGAAGCAAATTTTTACTCTCAGGATTTTTCTGTTTGGCTTTGAGAAGGAAAAAAAGCTCACACCAAGGAATTCAAGATATGAAAATTCTTTGCTTCTCCTACCTGAACCAGTTACACTGGTTTCCAGCCACCCTTGGATATAAAAATGTGCTGAGTGCACATTTATTTTTCCAATAAATTGACAAAGCAAGCCTCTGGCACCAGCACTCAGTCAGTTGTCAGTCCTTTAGCATGAGGTGGAAGCTCTTGATGATCAGTGAGGGTGTTACATGCACTGTAATTATGCAGACCCTGGCCAGTGGTGCCCCTTGTATGGTGTTCTTCTCTGCCTGCTGTCACAGTCTGTTCTTGAGAGACACCTGTTTGCAAGCAAGCTGGCGAAAGGCAAACGTGCTCTGTGTGCTTTTTTTAGTTAACACATTCTTTGGATTATCTTTTCTAAATTTGCTTTATCATGTTTCTCCCTCCCACATCACCCAGAGGAAGAAAGGGCTGGCAGCAGAATTTGCATTTCAACAGCCAGAATTTTTAGGGCATAGGATGCACCTAGGTCTGAGAACCCCCCCTATATTTTAAGGTTCAGCCACAGTCACAAAATTGTTTGCACAAGTAAACTACAAGCCAGGGAGCACACTAAGTACTAAAGACAAAGCAACCAGAGAAAGTAGTTCCAATACAGCTTCCAAAATGAAAATCCCTGTTTTGTAAGAGCATACACTTTAAAACAGGACCTGTAAAGAGATTCTTAAAAAAGCTAGACCTACAACCCCCATGCTTCAGCCACAGAGAGCACAGGGCTCTGTCTCTACAGAATGACTTAGTGTTGGATCTTAGCAAAAGGTATGTGAAATGGATGCTTGATTTTTGATTTTCTTTTCCTTTGGAAAAGATCATGGCAGAAACCTCTGAAAAACACCAAAGGTTGCTTTGTCTATCTGGTTTCAGGTTTTGTATTGCCCTTTTGATACAGATCTTCACAGCTGATTTCCCTTTGCCCAGACTGGAGTCTGTTAGTCCACAGTCACAACTGCAAGTCAGAGAGAAGACCGCTCAGCTTAGTTCAAAGGGTTATGCTGTGAAGTTTGGAATCTGCACTAAAACTGCTCAAACTGTCATCATCTACTATATCAGACATGTACAAACCAATTTTTGAGCTCTTACTCTCAAGTTTCTTCAGCTTTACTGTACAACAAAATAATGACTTAGAAACAGTCACCAGAACCTTAACCTGAACTCCGAAATCCATACTCAAATGTTAGAAGATCACGCCCAAGGGAAAAAGCAGCTTTCACTAAAACAACCTCTAGTCAAAATAACCTGAGAGTAGTGAACCTGAGACCTTTGCAAGCTCACTGGGCCATAAGACATGCAAAGAGAAAAAAAACCCACCAAGTGCCTGAGTTTTTGCTGGTCCATATAGTTTGAACAGAGCTGAAAGCCAATAATGGAACAGGAAGGATGCTTGTGACACGTGTAGTTTCTCTGTGATGTTTACAATAGAGTGTAGTGAGGGGATTTCAGTTGATGTTGCAAACAGTCTAAAAACCATTGAAACTTACCTTGACAGGGTGATTTCAATGTCCTTTCTTTATCCCTGCTCCCCAGTGTACAGCCCTGCCAGTGGTGAGTATGCACATGGGGCCTTGGCACCAGGGATGTAATGAATTCCTTGTCCAGGTTATGGTCTGTATTTGTCCTCAGCTTACCTCCCTTTGTAACTCAACACTTCTCCATTCCTGCCCTGTCATTCCTCACACATTTTAAAGAGGAAAAGCTGTTTATCAGTCTCCTGGCTACTTATCCAGTAGAATTTATCTTATTTTATCCATCCCTGGTAGGATGATCCTGTAAAAGGAGTAGAATTAATATTTGTTATTGATTATAATTTCTATGACAAATTAGCATCTTCAGAGGAACATAAGCAGCAGTTACCTGAATAACAAAGAGAGCAGAGCTCACATTCTTTCTCCCCTGCATGCACTGAGACAAGAGGAGTAAACTTGCAGCATCCCACATAAGAGATCTCAAATGGAGTGTAAAGCAATCCCTTGGTTTTGCTTTTTGGGTTCTCTCAGGCAGAGGAGAGCAAGGCTTTCTATCATGAACCAAGGCTACATTACCCACCAAAGGCACCTAAACTTTGCCAACAATTTTTTTGTGTTTCTGCAGAAAATCTTCTCAGCAGAGCATTTCCAGAAAGGTATTAGGCAGAGATGAGGCTTCGATATTTTTAGATTAGGTAGATGATCACTTGACAAGGACACACACACATGACAGACTGCACTGGCAAGTGTCCTAGGCTCCAGAAATTCGAGCAGGTACTTTGTTATCCTTCTGGAGAAGTTCTAGGCTGTAGACCTGGCTAAGCCCTCAGTAAATCAGACTTTCCCTCCAACTTTGAAACTAGACTTCCTGAGTGATACTAGGCCAACTTTATTACTGTATCCCCTTCCACCTCCCCCATGAAAAAGGCCATTGTGACACATCAATCTCTTTTGAAATGCTTTAATAATGAATCCCTGAAATTAAAAAAAACCAAAACATAGAAAATATATTCTGTTTCCAAGCAGGACTTAGCAGTAACTTCTTGAACCTCTTGGTCTGATGACAGAAATTGTTGTCAGATTTACACAGCTGGCCAAGATCGGAGACCTGATACTTAGTTACCTGCTGTCCAGGTTTAGGGCAAATTTGGGAGAGAATCCCCCAAAGGAGCTCTGGTAGTACAGCAGATCCAATCAGCCCCTCCCCCCAACTGGTCTGGGAGAAAAGATCTTGGAGAAAGGTGGAAAAAACCTGTTTATTAAACAGAAAACCCTATACAATATCAAACAGTAAGATCCCTTGCCACTCCAAAGGAGATGACAAACTGAGAAAGTCCCTTCCCCGGGTTGCAGTTCAGCTCACTCAGTCTCTGATCAGTCCCTCCGGTGCTGGGAATGTCGCAGGCCAGGCCTGGCCCGGTGGGCCACAGGTGCAGCTGCTGGTGCTCCCCTGGGTGTTCAGTCCAGAGAAGGTTTTTTAAGAGGTCCAAAGGAGAAGGGAAAAAAAAAAACCTAAGGTCCAGGGAACTTCTTTGCCCTAGCTAGCTAGCTAAAAGCAAAGGAGAGCTCTGTCCCGTCTGGTGCTGCCATAGACAACACAGCCCGCAGCAGGAATGTGTAGGAGTGAGTACAGTTCTGAAAAAAAACTGCCACTTCTTCTCTCCCCGCCTTCACTCTCTGGAACACTCTTAAAGGTGCAAACTTATTATTCAGCATGAATAGAACAAGACGATTTGGGATAAAAAGCATCATATAGTCAACCCAGGACACCTGCCCAGTACTGCTTGTCACTCCTGCTAGTGCTCCATTCCATGTGGTTCCTTTTCCCATAAATTATGTGCCTTCAGCTACCTGCAGTAGCATTTAAATGGTACTTTTCTCCTAAGGAGTTAAAGACACCTTACAAGTACACTATCAGTTTCTCTCTTTTTGCATGAAAGGTTTTATTTAGTCCACATCTTAGGAAAATGGCATGTCTGTATCATGATTAACTTAGCTGCTAAATGGAAAGGATGAAGGGTGGTTAAATGACAAACAGAAGGTGTGTCTGTTGAGTATGTGCCAGACATTGGGCTGGGTCAGTGTCTGCTTACAGGTTTGCAAGCTGCATGCAAGTTTCCTGGTAGATTATAACCCCACTGAAATTGATTTTCCTCACGAGGCCTTTCAGGCCTTGCTTCATATTCCTGGAATTATGGGAAAATTATTATGGCCTTGATTCAGTAAAAGATTTAAGATGTGTATGCAACACAGATTGCAGCATCTAGTACATGGAGTGATACTTGGTAAAAACACAACTTGATACTTGTCGACAATATTTGATATAAACTATGAACTTGATTAAAAACTTGATATAAAGTTGATATATATCTCGAAACTGCATCTTGTACAATCGTGATAGGGTTGGTAGTACTTGTGACAAGGTTGTATCACCTTTCTTGGATGGGATCCATCATGTCGTTATGCACCTCAGCTTAAATTTTTTTGTTTGTTGCCTTCTTTTTTTCTCTTGCAAGAGATGTTATTTGCTAAGCTAGAGATGATGTAGTAGAGAAATTGCACTATCTGTTAGAAGCAGCCCAAGAAGACACAGATACTGAAAAAAAGGCTGGGTATATGTGGGACACTAGTGTTGGAAACAAATTTGGTACTGTATACTGAGGGAATTGCAATACATTTTAAAACATTGATGTAAATTTGAGATAGGGAAGGACCTGGACTTAACAGTTCATCACAGTACAAGTAATCAGAATCTGTGATTCAGCTTCCCTAGCAAGGACTGTGTAGAGCTCTAGAGAAGCCCCATCTGAAGGACCAGTTGCTTTACTGGTTGGGGAGCATTTGTAGCACCTGTGTCATGAGAGGAAGCCAGAGGAGCTCAGCTCCCTGAGTGTCACAGAATGGAGAAAAAAGGCAATAAAACTCAGCACTCTTTCCAGTCAGTGTTATGCAGGAGATAATAATGTCAAAGGACCCAAATCAGAGGAGCAGATGGTTATGAACTGGCCATTTTACAGGAGAAATAGGAATCCTCCTGGCTATTCGGGAAATGTGGTTCAGCAACAGCCATCTAGTGACAGTTTAGGGATTAAAAAACCATTTTCAAACAGAGTTGATGTCTACCAGCAAAATTGAGCTTAGCCCTGAAAAACCTGTTGATGTGATAATGTTCTGAAAATCCCTTACTTGCCTGCCATTTAACTGGCTCTGACAGACTTCTGTAAGTGTCCAGAAATGTCCCTCTCTGAACACCTTAGTGTCCATTTTCCAAAACATGGATTAAGAAATGGTACTCTCCCACACTTATAGTCTGAGTAAATAGCATGAGAGCACACATGAAGTGAATACAAAATACAGCACAGCTAGGCCTTTCCTTTAGAAGAGAATGGAAAAGTTACAGGAGTCACAATTACATTTTTAATGAAAGAAGGCTCTTCTAGGAAGTGTGAGATCTGGGGTTTCATCTTTTCAGCTCCTTCCTTCCCTGTGAACTGAAAGGGGTTCAATTCTTTCTCCTAAATAATGGGAAGCATCTTAAAGACAGGCAGGATTGGGATTAGGACACTCCCTGCTCTGCTCACTGAAATGGTGAATAGATGAAACTGAATGCCCCAACAAGACAGAAGTGTCTAGAGAGTTACTTAGAAGTGAGAAAACTGGAAATATGGCCCAGTGCTTGTGGTGCTCACTTAGAGGCAGAATTATGGCTTCAAATTCACTGAAAAAGAACTTGAATTCTGCTCTCAGCATGGCAGTGCTTTCTATAAATAAAAGGTCTTACAACATAACCTCTCCACCAAATACACCTCTCCTAGGTGTATTTGGAAAGCATGAACTCCTCTTGGACTCTTGGATGTTATAACATCCCATTGTAATGATGCAATGCTGCATGCAGGTAGCTAAAGGGAATTTCTGCAGTCCCGAGTCAGCCAATTAAATCCTGAAGTATTTCAGAGGTGCTATTCTCTGTTTTATTTTCATAGTTGAGCCCTGGGGAGCTCCCTGCCGGGCCAGGTAATTGTTGTGAATTCCCTTCTGAGCTACTCAATCTCTACAGCATTGCAGGGTGAGCCTAATGGGAACTCAGGGATTTGTGGTGACAGAGTCACATACAAATGCCAGTTGTTACAACTTTTAGAGGAAACCTGCCCCTTTTACAGAGAGCTAAACCCCACCTGGATATGTTCAGATGCATTTAAGTGGACTTGAGGAGAAAATTATTTAGAGCATATCTCTGGCATGAAATGCAGGTCTACACAGAAATATCTGAACTGTTGTTCAGGAAAATAAGCCTGCAGAGCTGAAAGCATGAGATCTTCAAAGTCTTAAAGATTACGAGACCTCCAGAATTCCACCACTACCTGACAGTTTTGATGCATCAGTCAGCTGGTACTACTGAAATTCTGCCAGATGATGCTGTTCTAGACTTCAGATGGCATTTAGCTGCTTTGATTGAACTTCTTTCTGTAAAATGCTGGTAGAACACAAACACAGAATTGTTTGCAGATTGAAATTGCAGCCTGAAAGCAGATTATTCTATCATCTTCCTTCCCATAAGCCTAGTGTTACTATCATAATGAATTTTCTTTAAATTTCAGGAGTATTAAACAGAAGATAATGAGATATGAATGCCTGCACACGCTGGCACAGTGGATTCCTTTGAGCCGTGGATAATCGGGGTGGTTGCTAAGCCCGCACCTCCCAAGGCCCGCAGGGGCTGGGGAAGCGGTGCCGCCTCCCGCTGCCCGCCGTGCCCGGCAGATCCCAGATCCCTTCCTTTCCTACCTGCGGATCACACAGCGCGATCGGCCCGGCCGGCTGCCGGCACCCCAGCTCATCGACCCCGACTCACTGTGTCCCACCGACCCGGACCCCACTGATCCCAGACCCACTGTGTCCCACCGACCCGGACCCCACTGTGCCCCACTGATCCCAGACCCACTGTGTCCCACTGACCCGGACACATCCTGCTTCAGTGACCCCGCACCCCACTGCATGTCACGAATCCCGGAGCCCACCGGGCACCGTGTGGCTTTGGAAGGGCGGTGACCGCTTCGCTCGGGGCGGGACTGGGAGTGAGGCAGGGCTGGGGTACAGGTGGAGGCTGCCCGAGGCAAGGGGTCCCAAGGGTCTGAGGGGACCGACAGGTCTGCGGGGAACGCGGGCAATGAGCGACGCCGGACCCAGGGCGCGGATCACACCGCGCCTACACAGGACGGGGGCGCGAGGAGGCGGGGCCTAATTTGCATCTGCCCTCTGGTTGGCTGGGTGCGCCTTGTGCCACCGAGCGGCGGCTCGGGATTGGATGCGGCGTGGCCGGCGGCGGGGGCGCGGCCGCTGTGTAACGCGAGGGGCGGCCGCACCGGACGCGCTCAGTCGCCGGGCAGCGGCCACCGCGACAGGAGCGCTCTGTCCCCGCCGGCGACCATGCTAGACCGCGAGGGCGGCTGGAGCGTGTCCTTCGCCGGCTGCGGCTTCCTGGGCGTCTACCACATCGGCGCCGCCACCTGCCTGCAGGAGCGCGCCCCGCACGTCATCCGCGACGCGCGGCACATCTACGGCGCCTCCGCCGGGGCGCTCGCCGGCGCCGTCCTCATTGGGGGCGGCTCTCTGGGTCAGCGGCGGGGCCGGGGGGAGCGGGGCGAGGCGGGCGGCAGGGAAGGGGCAGGTGCGGCGGGCAGGTCCCGGTGCGGCGCGGGAGGGTGGGTGCGGCCCCGGGGTCGGGCCGCGGGGTTCGCCGGGCCGGGCCAGGCCAGGCCGGGCCGGGCCGGCTCCGATTCTCTGCTTCTCTTAACCCCTAAAACGTGTGCCCGTGGGTGGAATTAAATCCGAGCGGGGTCCGTGGCGCAGGGAATGGTGCTGGGGATGCCCGGTCCGATTCGCACACTTGCGCAGCCGAAAGGTCGGAGTTCCTCCTGTGCGTCCCTGAGGGGCTGCTCTCGCCGCCGCTGTCCAAAGTCCAGGAGTTACCTGGGAGAGCGGGAGGCGGCAGAGCCCTAACACCCTCCGGAGCAAGCAGCCCCGGCATCAGCTGTAAACAAAGTGTTTGCGCTTCGTTGGGAAATGGAGCATCTCCCTGCACGTGAAGTGCCGGGCAGTTTTATCTTGCTTCCTCCAAAGCTGCTCCTTTCTGGGGTAAGGCTAAGAGAGTTAAGGTCAGGGCTTAGGTTAGCTTTAACGTGCTTTTCCTCTCTAATCTGGGCACGGTATATGTTGCAAAGGTCGTGTAGGTGTATGGTTAGAAACAGTAGATTGATTAAAATCACTGATTTTAATTGTCATTTAAACAATAAAGGTAATCTTGTGTTGTATTTATGCCGGATTAAAGATGTTAGTTTGAAAAAGAATGTAGTGTGCTTTGTGAAATACGCACTTATTTTCTAGCAGTATGAAAAATACACCTTACTTTTACGTACTTAGGGGTCATGAATGTACATTTTTCTAATGACTTGATAAAAGCTATCGAGGTGTTTAGGAAAAGCAACATGATTGCAGTTTAAAAAACTATATGAAATATCTGAAAATGGTTTTTGTTCTAAACCAAAGGAATCCACTGAGTAATGCTTGTCTAGTGCATTACTCCATACTGATTGTTTTTGCTAGCAGCAACCTTGACTGGTTTAGAACTAGAGGATTTTGTAAATTCTGATTTCATCTTAGAAGAGGAGGAGAACAATGGTACCACTTTTGAATTTGGTAAGGTTTGTGGGTTTTGCTTTTAGATTTCTGAGGAAAAAATCCACTGACAGAAACAAGCAGTTCTCTCTCAGTACAGGAGAGCAATGCTTGTCCCTGCTGCTTTAGCTCCTGAGCTCTAGCACATAAGCTTAATTTCTTCAGAACTTTAGCAGTAAACTTGTGGTGCTTAATTTCATTTTGCTGTAATGTCCAAACATGACACACTTGAGTTATTATGAGCCTGCTATTAGCTTTTGAAACAAATATTTTTCCCCAATAGCTGGTATTTTGAGAACATACCAAGTTTTAATTCTTAAGTCATTGTAAATGATTTGGGAAGGAAGCTGTCTTAAATATTTGAAGCACTCTTGAGCCCAGAAAATGTATATTGTTTACTTGGCAGTATGAGTTAATAACAGCTTTTAAGCGGCTTAGCACTTTAATAATTAAGAATTGTAGATTTCAAACTATTACCTTTCCCAATTATGACCAATCTCATATGTCAACTGAGATTTGATTTTTTCTAACTAATAGAATTTGTGTGTGGTCACTGTCCAAGGTAGCAGATTCCATGGGCAAGTGTGTTTCTACTGGGGGAAAAAAACCCAAACAAAGGCATCACTTGCTAAATAATTCAAAACAACCTACATTCTATCAAATCTGTGAATTGCTGTAAATTGACAAAACTGATGAGGTACTCCCATGCTAATTCTCTGAGTTTCTAGCTGCTGTGTTTTGTTAGCTTGTGTGAAAGCAGAGGATGGTAAATAAGCTGTAAAGAAACACTGTTTTACAGTGATAATAGGATATATTTTGTGAGTTTGTATTGTATGCCTCTCTTACTCTGATGTACATTAATGTGCAGTATTTGTGGTTCCTGCACCTGGAGATGTTAGCAAGCCCTGTGTTTCTTTATCACCGTTGCATTTTCCTGTGGGTAGACAGAGTCCAGCTCTTCCTAGAGGTGAGAAGAAGGATGAGAGGCAGCAGGCACAAGTTGGAACCTGGAAAATTCAGATGAGGTGTAAGGAAAAGACGGTTGCTATGAGAGTGGTAAAATAATAGAACAGGTTCCCAGAGAGGTTGTTGGATCTCCACATTTGGAGATGTTTGGGGCTTGCCAGGACCCAGCCCTGAGCTGGTCTCTGTAGTAGTGCACACAAAACGGGGTGCAAATCTGTGAGCAGGGGTTGTGGCTGAAATCTAAGCGCTTATTTAATTTCTTGCAGCCTTGCAGGCCACATGTTTTAAGTGAAGGGTTTTCTCTTTGACTCAGATTACCTGCTGGATAGGTGGGGAGTCTGTGGAACTTCAAAAGTGGATAAATACAAACATTCTTCTCATGAATGGAGAAGAAAAGTGTACTTTTATAGACTGACAAAGAGGTTTCTCTCATTAAATTTGGGGGAGGTTGGGAAGCTTAGCCATGAGTGTTGTTTTGAGGATGAAGTGCATTCCAGGCTATTCCAAACTGGAATGTTAAAGTTGCACTCCTTGGATGTCCTGGAGATCTGGTATTTTGATGGTGGTGTGCTCATCCATTCCAGTGAGGCACTTAGAGAGAGCAGGTTTAGTGCAGGCTGCAAATACAATGTCAGCTTTTACTCAGTGAAATGAATGGTTAACACACAATTAAAAATAAGAATGCAGAACTATAACAGGAAACAGTTCCATTTATTAGGAATATTAATTTCTTTAGCTCTCCTGTGTTTCAAAAATAAAACAGATGGACCAAGACCTAAAATCCCAGTTTGACTTGAGCTCTAGCCCTTAGTCCCTTTTGGAGAAGTTCCTGTTTTGGAATACACCAGCCTAAGAGGTAGCTGTATTTCAGTCCTGTTGGAAAGGAAGGGAGAAGGAAAGGAAGTTGGACTACTTTGAAAAGAAGTTGGACTACTGCTATTTTGTTGAATTATTAACAAAAAGCTTTCTAAATTTTCAGTGTTTAATATCACATACTCTTAGATAGAACTTCTTTTTTTTTTTTTTTCCCCTTGATTTGGAGCCCTTCCAGGGTTTAAAATAGGTTACAATAAACAAAATATGTCAGATTTTTTTTTTTTTTTTTTTCCCTATGAGCTGCTTTGAGCATAGAAATTCTTGTATGTGGAGACAATGGGTAATTGCTAAATCAAATTGCATGCATTGGTTTGTATTTTAGAAAAAGCAAGTGACTTGCTTAGTGCATAAGCTTTCCAAAGTATTTATTTTGGAAATGGTAATTATTGCATATGCTCCAAGACTGCTCTTCCTGGCCAGAGTTCTGGTAGTTCAGTATCTCAGGTTCCTGCAATGTGGCTATTTTTAGAAAGTTTAGAAGATTGAGCATTGCTAAATAAAAAAAAGGAGTTGGTAATGAGTATCTGGGTGGAGGGAAAATTAGAACTGCTAGAACTGCCTGATTCTGCCTTTTGGAAGTAAGTTTGTCACTGGTCAGAATGTGGCTTGGGCAATTTTTTTATTTGCATGTAAAATGGGTTTTACTAAGATAAACATTTATTTAACCATGAACAGTGAGCTGTGTCTAAATTGTTTTCTGTCTTCTGGGATGGGGTTGGTGTCAGGCTACCTGTGTCAGTGGATTTGTGGCCCAGGATTTCCCTCTGTGAGGATGGAATGAAACAATTGAAGTGGTAAAAACAAAGTGTGTCTGATATCTCAGATTTTGTAGAGATGCTCTTTTGGACATAGACTCTCAGTTGAGAATCATAAATCTTTAGTTATTGCTGTTTGAGAGGGGAATAATATTGTAGAAATGTAATATTTCTGGAAATTTATCTGTGCTCAATGGCTTAAGTAGAGTTGTTGCCAGGGCAGTGCTCACATTTAAACCGATAAATTTAATTTATCTGTTCTAGCAAGCTCAAGTATGTAAGTTCTGAAAATAATTTTAGAAGCCTGTCCCTCAGGTTGATAAGGTGTTACTTTGAGCTTCCCACCCTCTCCTCTACCAAACTGACAAGCAATTTCCTCAAAGTGTGTCCTGGAGAAATGTGACATCTAAGTTCAAACAAACCATTGCAGTTGGATGAGCTGCTCTTCCTCCTGTGACTAAATGTTGAGAAGATTTTAGTGTTCTTCAGGGACAGTCTTGTCTTCTGTAGTGGTTTGAAGTTCCCAAACATAGATTTAATTGAAGAAAAGATTATAATGTGTCTTGTCATTGTAAAAATGCACCTACCTGGCATTCCTACCAGATCACACTTCATGCTCCCTTTAGTGTCTTTGTGTATCAATGAGGAAAAATTGTGCCCTGAAACCTTAAGTTTGGTTCATTTTTTTTTCCCCCTCAAAAAATGTGTTTCTGGAATGATTAATTCCTAATGCAAGTGTCTCATATGGGTATTTTACACTTAGAATCTACATCTTAATGACATATAAGTAGCTTAATCTTCACCAAGAGATCTTTTTAAAAGTTTTTTTTTTTGTCTCTCAGAACACTCTTAAACTCCTTAACCATGTTGGGCAGTTACTTAATCTGTTAAAAAGCTCTTGCATTTTCAATCTAGTACTAAGAGAGATAAGTTGGAGCTCTAGATATGCTTTATTAGTCCAAATGTGGGTTGTGTTTCTGCTCTTAAATGCAATGTATTTTCTTTCCAGCTCAGGCTTGTGCAGATGTTCTGGCATTAGCCAAAGAAGCTAGAAAGCGAAATCTGGGTCCTCTTCATCCTTCCTTTAATGTGATAAAGATAATAAGAGATGGGCTGATGAGAAATCTTCCAGAAAACACGCACCAGTTGTCATCAGGCAGACTATGTATTTCACTAACCAGAGTATCAGATGGCAAGAATGCCTTGATATCTAATTTTAACTCTAAAGAAGAAGTTATACAGGTATGTTTCTTTTTGGCAAATTTTAGAAACTTCTATACTTACTTTACTTCTATACTTTAGAAACTTCTTTCTTCCTTAAGCATTTCAGATATTCTTACTCTGACAGTGTTTTAAAGAGGAATTCAAGCATTTTAAAACCAGATTCATGTATTGCTTTTCCCAGTCATTGTGTCTGTGAACTGTTTTAAGGAGGAGGTGCGAGGGATCGGTCATAAAACAGGAAAAATGCCTTAAGAGTGCAGTGGATCTAATGAAACTATAGCCTTAATGAATAAGAATTTATTTTATAAAGATAAATGTTTATGTCAGTAACAGAACAGTTAACATTTAATTTTTATGGTCTCATTTTCTTACAGGCTTTAATCTGTAGTTCATTTGTCCCTATTTATTGTGGTCTCATTCCACCATCATTTAGAGGTGTGGTAAGTCTCTATTGTTAAGATCTAAAAATAGTTCTAGCTATTCTAAAAATATTAAGAATCCATGTGGGGTTTTTTGTTATCCTACTGTAAAGTAAATAACTTCATCATTGCTTCTAGTACTGTAGCTGTAACAACTTTCCAAAAAAAGACAGGAACACTGAATGTGTGGGAGATATTACGTGTATTTTAGCACACATATTTAACATATGTATTGTCTCTGTCCCTCCTCTGCCCCATAAAATTTATTAATAAAAGAAAAATATATAAGATAACAAGTATGTAACCTAAAGATAAATATTTATTGAAGGAAGTGATGTTCTTTCACCTGCACAAATTTACAGGAAGTAACCTATAATTTTTGAAAAAAATATCTTGTAATATAGTTTATTGTGTATTGTCACTCTTGCGCCGGGGTTGGGGCAGGAACAGGCGAGAGGCAGGATCGCAGCAAAGGCAAAGAAGGCTTTATTCAAAAGAACCGCGCGGTTTTTGTAGAGTGCTACGATAGGTTCTATTCTATTGACTAACTAACAGAAACATCTTTCTCACGCACTGTCCTTAGGAGGAACAGAAAAATAAAGTAGAAAAACACGACCTGCAAATTGTTTATAGTCAACAAGTTATCACATCTTTCCAGTTCCCTAAAACCTCTCACAAGCCGCTGTGAGAAACACTGGCCGTTTCTCTCTCTCTGTCCCATGGCATTCACAGGGTATCTTCCTGTTCTGCCTGTAGGGATATCTGCCTTACTACTGGAATAAAAGTTCTGTGTTCAGTTAGGTGCAGACAAAGCTTTCCATCGCCTTCTGGCATTTGTATTCAGTGTAAGAAAGCTTACTTTTTAGAGGAAAATTACCAGTATATTAGTGTGTTCTATTGCTTCCCAGGAACTGCTGGTTACAAAGCCTCTTAATACTTCATGGCTGTACTGAGCTCTCTAAAATCCCCTGTTTAAGAGACAAAAACTGCAGGAAAGTTGGCATGGTTTGTTGTAGGTGTTATAATTACAGGTCTGGAAGCAGATCTGCATTTCAAATCAAGGCAGTGACATCAGTGGCTTTTTGTTACTCTGTTCTATTCACTTACATTTGCTTTCTCTCCGACTCTGGTGCTCTTTGCACAAGGAGAAGGGAAGGAAGAAAGAAAACTTTATATGTCTTTGATTACACACTGTTCTCAAGGCAATTTGCAAGTATTAAAAGGTCCATAATGGATGTGAAATGTTTTTGTGGTTTTTATTTTTTTCTTTATGCTGAAATTTAAGCAAAAGTGATTAGAACTGTATAGGGATTTTCTTTATCTGTACTTCTAAACCTTGTATGTCTCCTTAAACTCTTCCAGATTAAAGGTGTTACGAAAACAGGATGTTGGACTACATCCAAGGTTTAGGTGGATCCAGGCTAATCTGGCTGTACAGTTCTTGTCACCAGACAACAATGTTATTTTAAAAGGCTTAGTTCAGAGTACAAAAACCTACAAGGGATGCTTTATTTGGCCATATTTTGAGGAAAGGAAGGCATAATTCTATTATCTTAATCTTTGCAATTATTTTTAGATGATTTTAATGCTTACGAGGCATTTTTGATGTAACTTAGTAAGAATACCACAGTTACATATGCTTGGCATGACTCCTATAGGCTTAAGCACAACAGAATGTCAAAAATGTAAACTTTGGGGCATTTTGCTGCTTACTGTTTGGGATTCCTGCCTATATACTGTAAATCAAAGCTTCAGGATAACATTTAAAAGCTGTATCTAACTGCCAAGTCAAAAACTTTTGGGTGTGGTGGCTTTCGTTTTACTTTTTACTCCTTTCAAATACAGCAGTGGTTTTAGATTTAAAAAATGACTTGGAGGAACAGCTGAGCAGGTACTCCAAATCATGAAAATAATTTAGATCAGTAGAACAGTGACTCAAATATGTACTTCCTACTTCCACCTTTTAATAATTTCATGAGAAGGGTCCTCCTTTGCCAGACATGTTGTATTTTATTTATGTCATGAAGGACTTGGGGATTTCACTTGTACTTTAGTGATTGTATTACACACCTAAAGTTTGGCAGGAGCTGCATGCTGCTGGGTCCAGAGGGTATCCTGGGAAGCTGACAGGCCATGAGCTGCCCTCTTCCTAATTCCTAATGTGTTTCTCAGAATGGTCAGGGCCTGAGTATCAGGGCATCTGAAACTGATAATCCAGGTTGCTCCTGCTGAAATCAGTGCTCTGTTACATTTATGTTTGACAAGGACCTACAGTTTTGGTTTGCTGCCCTTTTAGGAAGGAGGAAAATGCAGCCTCTGAACCAGCAAAGTTGGTGGTATGAGAACAAATCAGTTCCCTGTGGCCCACTGGAAAGGTGGCTGCTGGGAGTGAGTGGAGGGGGCTGTCTGTCGCCACTGCAGCTGTTGCACTAGACAGTAGTTACCCCAAAACAGAGCATTTTGGGGCTTGGATCTTAAAATGTCTGAGGTGGTGATGTATTAAAACTACAGAAATGGGTGATTCAGTGTGAAGGAGACAAAAGCATAACCTGAAACTTGCACACAAAGCACAATAGGTGTCTGTTTCTGAAGCACTGTCCATTTTTACTCACTTTTTCCTTATGTCCAAATCTTTTTTGATGCTTTTCTATCAAATTCTAATTATGAAGAGTACTTTCAAATTAGAATGGTTTAGTATCTTGGAACTTGAACTTTGAAGCATGGACCTGCTTATCTCTGCGAGCTGTGTAGGATTATCATCTTTAAAAATATACTGAAAAAGCCCAATGGGAATATGCTTGCACTGCCTATGGGACTATAGGTAGGAATGTTTATCGGCTTTAGAGAACAGATCATGGCACTCAAAATGTTAAGCTTGGGAGCACCAGGGTTAAACTACAGCCTTAAGTGCTGTTTCATTGTTGCGTGGGGGACTCTGCGAGTCTGACATTGTCAGCCTTTGAGATGTGTTGTTTCTGCTCCTTTTTGTAGCGCTATGTGGATGGAGGAATCAGTGACAACTTGCCTCACTGTGAGTGTAAGAACACCATCACAGTGTCCCCTTTCGCTGGGGAGTGTGACATCTGTCCCAAGGGCAAGTCAGCCAACTTCCATGAGATGAACGTGACCAACACCAGCATTCAGTTCAGCCTGGGCAACCTTTATCGTTTAACACAGGCACTCTTTCCACCTGAACCCAAGGTCAGCCCCTGCCTTCCTTTGCTTCATCTCTCCACATGAAAGCTTTTGCAGAAAGTTGCAGTGTCTTAACTTTTCATCCAGTCACACGAACTTCTCTATGGATGTATCTTGTTTCTATTTTGTCGTGTTTTGTCTATGTCCTCCTTGGTTTTAGTCTCTCTTGGGCTAAAAATGCTTATCCAGTTACTGGTTTTCAGTATTTATTTGGGAATTGTCACAGGATTCTATCATAAAATCAACATTGGGAAATTAGGAACTGTCAGTTTGTAGTCCTTAAATGTTTGCCTGCCAAGAAATTAGAAGTTCTAAAGTTTCATGGTTTTGTAAAGATCTTAATACTTGTCACAGGCAAGTTGCCTTTAAACTTTGCTTATTGCTGTTAGTTGCAGAGCTGAAGAGGGAAATGCTCTTGAATTGCTGTTGTGAAAATTGGAAAAAGAAAAAAATAAAACCAGACCTTTTCAACTGGCTTGGGATATAGTACAGCAAAGAAGCAATTTTTCTGACTGCTGCAGATATATTTAAACTGCAGGCTTTTTGACCACTTCAAGACAGATTCTAAATTCTACTTAAGCAGACTTTATTTTTTTTCTTTTACTAGTACCCTTGTGTAGGTGAGCTAGTATTGCATCTGGTAAAAGATATTTTCATAGCAAAGATAAGTCTGAGCTTGAGCATCAGAACTGCACAGCTGATTTTTCAAAGCTTTGGGAAGTAAGAAGCACTGGGACGGAACGAGGGGAATTGACACACTACAAACACCCTGTTTCATTGCTGCTAGCAGCTTCTGAAGAGCTAATTAAGGAAACAGGAGGAGAGGGAAGTCTTCCAAACTGTGGGAATGCCATAATTCTGTGCATCTTTAACAGCTGAAAGTTAAGTTAATGTACATGATCATGTATTTATCATCACAGTAGCCATATTAACCTGAATCTGCTGTATTCCAGCAATTGTTAAGGTGGCTTTTTTTCTTACAATAGTGGAAGGTGGAGGAAAATGGCTCTTTATTCTGCAAACTGTTGATATGAAGTTGAAATTTCTTTTTATTTGTCTGACTCATTTACTCTATATTTGCAGGTACTTGGAGAGATCTGTGAGCAGGGATATTTGGATGCTCTTAAATTCTTGAAGGAGAATGGTATGTTAAACTTTCAGATAATTATTGATTATATGGTCTTAACCCAAGTTTAAAAAACAAACCAAAAAAAATCCAGATCAAAACAAACAAAAAGAATGAGAGGGTTCTGTGTAGCTTAGAAGAGGGTTGGTCATTGAGAATTTTAGAAGGATCATGATAGTTTCGCCCTTGTAGAAATGCGACAGTTATAGTTCACCTGAGGTGAACTGTGCCACACAAAAATTGAACTTTCTGAGTTTTGTCAGATCTGTGTGAAGTAAACGTTAAGTGAAATTTCCAAAGAATTCCAGTTCTAGGCAAATAATATGATTTAAAGCCATTACTTTATCTTAATTGTGCAGGATGGGTAGAGGGTACTGCTTCCCACTCCTCTGAAACCTGTATCTTCTATTACATCCACTCTGCTGTCATCCAAGTGATTTTCTGGTAGTCCAGAAGTGGGAGCTGGCTCAATAAAAACTCAGTTACAGACAAGCCCTCTGGGTGAGACAAGACTTTATAAGATGACAACTTATAATGGAGCAGTTGTTGACACCCAGATAAGTTTAGGAAGAAGAATTACGAGTTCTGCTACCCTACTCCTAGAATTCTAATAACATGTTTTATATTGATAAATATTGTTGCTCTGCAAGCTTTGAGACAAACAAGTTGAAAACAGTAACTTGATATTAGGATGAAGTTAACCATGTGTTAAATGTGCCTGGGCCCTGTAGTCTTTGGATGCAGAAGCAAATTGGTATTGGGTCAGATCACAGGAATGGGAATAGAAATAGGACTTTTGCACTATTACAGAAAGTACCAGCTGCAGGATGTGAGCAGTCATTGATGTACTCTGCTGATACCTGGTTACTGAATATTCAAGTTGTCTTGAAACAATTCTCTTCACTGAAGAACCTCACAGTTCTGCTTAAGAGCTTGATTTTCTATAATGTTGTTATTATGATGTGTTATTATTTAACGAGAAAGTCTTGCTTTATAGTTTTTACAACATGATTAAAATTGCAAACTCCACAAAGAGCCTCTGGTTTGTGGTTGTCTGTGCTGAGCTGGGTTCTGTGCTGTTGTGCACCTACAGGTTTCCTGTGTTCAAGTTTCCATCTGACACTAATATCTGACATTCCTTGCAGTTCTTCCTTGGTCTCTCTGCCTCATGTTCTCTCTGTATTGCACTATTGTCCTCCTTTTCACACTGCTAATCCTGTGATCAACTTTGTTTTTATTCTGTCACAGGGTTGTTTTGCATCAAGCTTAATCAATGATAATTATAACCCTTCCAAGGTCATTCATTATGCATCACCTTTCTTATTATTTCAGCTGTAGGAATTAATTCCCCCCCCCCCCCCATCTGTGACACTTCAGATATTTTCCTTTGCTAAATTCACTGTATATTCTTTTGACACGTGTCTTTTACTAGTACTTGCAGGTAGGATATAGGTTCTGTTGCATGCAGGTATAGATTCTATTCAAATTTGGTAGTCTTGTTTCATATGTAATTTTAAAATAATTTTCTGGAGACCAAGTGTAAATAAAATTCTTGTGTTTTTCTCTTTGTATTTGTGATCTAGTGCTTGTTTCTAAGGTAGTTATCAGTACTATTTCTTAATTGGCACCAGTTTTGCAATGCAACCCATGTTGATTTAGATCTGTACTTTGGATACAACTGAAAAAAATATTGTAACCTAGTTGCTTTTCTTTTCAACCCTTTTGTAGCAATGCCTTGAAGTACTCATGTGATACTTAGCATATCAAATTTCCCAAATATATGATGTGTTTTAGGTATTTTCTTTCAAATACGTATTAAATCAGCTTTCCTCCTCTCCTTTAAATCCTTTGCTTTCTTGCAGGAACACAATTTTGGTAAATGACTGTGTGTTTCCAGGGCAGTTTCACTTAATTGTTCACTTTTTTCCTTCTCTTTAGAACCTGTTTTAAAGTAAGACCTAAACCTTCAGAAGAGCCATCACTGTGATTAAACATTTGTGGGATCCTAAGAGCCAGGTGCATTTGACATGGGTAGATGATGTTGTTCCCTCAGGATAGATCTTTGCTCAGACACACAGACTTCAGGTGCTGTACAGGTACTCAGGAGACCTGTGGATCAAACCTAAGTGAAAGCTCTTGACTCTTTCAGGTATTCTGAATGACTCAATTTATATCCACTTGTCCTTCACAAAAAGAAACCCCCATGAGGCTGCACAACAGCACCTTGACCATGTGAAGAGAAGAAAATTGACAGAAAATAACAGAGTAGAAACTTTGAAAATGACCAGCCTCAATGACCAGCAAAAGCAAAACCCATGGCCTTTGGAGAAGAGCATATTTGAGAGTCTACCTCCCAGACTTCGTAAAGGTGCATGCTTCAGGCTGTTTTCTCTAACTCTGAGTGGCAAACTTTTACTTTTTTTTTCTTTTTTTTACATTAATTCTTAGATTTATTGCTTAGAAGTTCTGGATAGTGTTTTTTTCCCTGTGCCATGAATCTGTGTTCCCATATTTTAAAATATAATAGAGAAAGTTTATGGTAAGAGATTAATTCTTTCATTTTCTGACTGAGCTTTATTCAGTAACACTTGATAATATTGACTGGATATTACAAAATTCTGTGAAAATTATTGAGACTGCTTTCAGATAGTGTAACATCTTTTCCCTAATAATTATTCTTAAGCACTGCAGGAAGCTTGTAAAGAACAGAATGGATTCTATGCTCAGTTCTCGAAACTGTTCCCCATGCGGGTGATATCCTACCTGATGCTGCCATACACACTCCCAGTGGAGTCTGCTTACTCGGTCGCTTTACGGTAAGGAACTTGTAAAGAACTCTTCTAGAATTATCATCATTTTGGAAATGTGCTCATTGAGAGCTTGTTCAGTGTTGGAGGCACTCTGGGATGCAATAATTCAAATGGTAACTGTCAAAAGACCCATTATTTCTACCTATGTGATGCATCCTAAAGCCCCTATATAATCCAAGGCTAGATAAATAAACATATTAAGAAGATTCTTAAATTATATACTCATATTACTAATAGCTACCTTGTAATTGCTCAAAAGAAGCAGCCATAGTTGTGCTTTCCAGGAATACATTCTTCTTTACTATATTCTGCGGGGGTATCTCAGCTCTCTCCACATCCTTCTTGTGCTTCTTTCTGAAGTCTGGAGAGAAATCCACTGTTTACTCACCATATAAATTCTCTTACCTGTTTTGTTTAGGTTGACTGAAAGTTGTGCACTTGAAGTAGGGCTTAATTTGATAAGTTTCAATGCTTGTCAAGGAGAAGTTATGCTCAATGAATTCACCATGAATCCTAATCTTTGTGCTTGCTTAAGGGAATTCCAGTCCTTGAGCAGCAGATGTCACGACTATCTTTAGAAAATCTTGAAAAAACAGTTATGGTAATCAAACTGTATAGAACTCCAGTGAAGTATTTTGATTCTGTGCCACTGAATGTGGCACTTCCATGCCATTTTTGGTGGATAGGGAGTCAGCAAGTTTCTCCAGATGTCTCTGTGGGGTTTTCCTCCTTGTCCCACCCTGATGTAGCTGACTCCTGTTAAGGGCTATCATAAGGAAAAAAGTACATTTGGTACGTTGTTCTTGTTTTGCCTTCTCTTTGTTCTTCCATTGTGATCTTCTTTTGTTCTTCCTTCCTCTTCCACCTTGCTTTAAACTGAGCAGAAAGCTCCTACCACAAAGGTCTTGGAGACAGGAATATTTTGCAGGATTCCTGTGCTGGTCACAGTGTGTGCAATGCACACACTGGTCAGTCACTGAGAGATGCAGTGAGTTGTGGTGCCCCTTTTCTTAGCTTGTAGAAGAGAGGTGAAAGGGTTAGAAGGGAATTCAGGGAGAAGAAATGTACACCTTGGTTAGGGGAGTTGGTTTTGGGAGAAAAAAACTGGTTTGGATGTGGGGCGGGGTGTGTAAAAACATAACTGAGATTAAATCTCCTGCTTACAAAAGCTGTGTTTTGGTTTTGCCTGCAGGTTGGTGAACTGGTTTCCTGACATGCCTGCTGACGTTCGATGGATGCAGGAGCAGCTTTTTCGGATTGCTGCCACAGTTTATGCCCAGGCTAAAAGCAAGCTGTTCTGTACAGCCAGGTAAAGTGCAGTGCTGTTGCATTCAAATTATGCAGTTTTAGAAATTCTCTATTTTTGAAATCAGTTAAAGTCTTTTCTTGAATAAGAAAAGCCAACACTAGTTGGCTTTTGAGGCATCTCTCTGAGCAAAAATGTAGCTCTTGGTATATATTTGCTATTCGTCCTACTGTCCTCTCCTCAGTTACTTGATAGCACATGTAATCCAGTGTCTTTTCTTCCTTCTTAGTGATGTTTCTGATTCCTTTCCACACTATCTATAGGTTGGATATTAGGAAATAAATTTTCATGGAAAGAGTCATAAAGTTCTGGAATGGTCTGCCCAGGGAGGTGGTGGATTCCCCATCCCTGGATGTGTTTAATAAAAGACTGCATGTGGCACTCAGTGCCATGGTTTATTTGAGGTGTTAGGGCATGGATTGGACTCAATGATCTTGAAGGTCTGTTCCAACCTAGTCATTCTGTGAATTCTGTGAATAAATTTGGGGATTGCCACCTTCCTGCTTTTCCCCTTATTTGGCAGTCTCTCATATTCCAGTCGTACCAATCCTGAGTCTCTTCGTCTGAGACAGGCTTTGGGAAGACACAGAATCACAAGTTTGTCTCAGAAATAACTTCTAAGAGGGGTTCTTTGCTCACTGCATCATGATTGAACAGAAACACGGTTTTCCTTGTGGAAAAGCAGCTCAAGCAGTGTTGAAGTGTCTGTGTATAGCAAGTTGAGGTGTTTTTGTTTGTGAGAGGGGTTGTGGCATGTTGTTTTTGTTGTTTGGAGTTGTTTTTTTTTCCCAAAAGCACTGCAAGACTTTAAAAAAAATAGGGTGTTCTTGGCTAAAACTTCAGTTTCCTGTTTCTCAAATTGGAAAAGGCTAACCTGGTGATTCAAGTGCTGGTTTAGTGTAGACAAGTTCTGTTCCAGTTGTTCAGGTTAGTGATAACAAGCTGATTGTAAAGTGGAATGCAGAGATGGCCTTTGGGAAGGTAAACAACTGTATTTGCTATTTGTAAACATGACAAAAATGCCAGCGAAACACTAATAATCTCCTTTTCCTTCCTTATTTTTTAAACAGGAAAGACAGTTATGCGTCACTAAGAAAATGTCAGACTGTCCCATCTACTGTGGAATTTCGTTCTTCATACTGCCACCTTAAAATGCCTCACTCTGCTGCACACATTGAGAGCTGGCTCTGGGAATCTTCATGCTTCATGCAGTCAGCTATGAAAAATGCTCCTGCTGATAGCCAGGAGCAATCTGACTTAAAGTTCTATCCTAATTTCTTCCCAAATCCTGATGAGTCTGCATTGGAAATAGATGTTGACTCTTCCTCAGAGACAAGTTTCCAAACTGCTCCAGAGTATTAATAGGGAAGTAGGTCCCACAGTTTCCAAAATTGAAACTGGGGAGAGAAAATCAAAACCTAGACTAGGGATCACTTTGTTTGTTGCCAATAAGTCTTGGGAAATTACTTGTGTTTACAGCTTCCTGACAAATCTGCCTTGGGACTCTTACTGTTTTAAGGATTACTAAAACAGTGGCTGCTATACTAAGTAACAGATTATAGTGCTGTCGAAGCACCAGCTCAATCAGGTGTACTAAGAGTTATAGTTAAACAGTGTCTCTCTGGAAAGAAATCTTTTTAAAAATTCCTTCCAGCATAAAAATGTAAATTCTGTCAACAGATTGTTAGGCAAACAGGCACAGATAACAGAACATTTTTAAAATGGAATTCGTAACAATATTATATGTTAGGATTACTTTTATAGCACTTAAATGAAATTGGATTTTTACTCCCTTAAGAGGAATACACAAGTGAGTGTCTTAGTGGCCTCCAGTGTCCATTTGCCTTATATTTAAACATACTGTTGTGTTTATGGAAAGTTGTCTGCACAAGATACTGTAGGAACAATATTATTCTAGGTTGTTGTATGTACTCTGCAGTTCCTATTACCTTTTCTCTGTGTCTCTTTCTCTCCTGAAATACTTCAGGCAAAAATGGCATGAGAAATGGGACACCTTCCCCCTGAAGTGTAAACAAGAATGCTTTCAGTGACTTCAGAGGACTTTTTTTTTTGGAGCTTAACATAAAGGCTTAATACTTGATCAAGTATTGAAAAGTAGCTAAAATAGTGACTGTGGTTAGTAGCAAGCAGTATGTGGAGAAAGTGTTAAACTTTACACAAGATGTTAACAAAAATCAATTTATAGCAAGTGGTGAATGATGTTTAGGTTGTCTCTAATTGTTGCCCCATTGGTTTTGGGGTTTTTTTCCGCTCCAGTTTCAAAGATTTTTCTTTCCTTCTTTCATTTCCCTGTTGCTAAAGGAAGAAAAAGAAAGGTGTCCCTCCTGTCTCAGTGAGGTAGGATGACCCAAAGGAAGTTTCCCAAGACTGTCAGGCACAGCAAAAGTGTAAGGCTTGGTGGAAGTATCAGTATTCAGGCAGCTCTGCAGAGGTCTCAAATAATAGGTAGAAAATTTAGCCAAATCATACCTCTATTGAGAAATGGCAGCTTAAACCATTTCCACTGCAAAGGTTCTGCATGATTTTAACAAAGACAATGCATTAGTGGATGAGGGCATCTGGGAAGGAAAGTAATGTTAGGATTAATTGCTGTTCTCATGGCTTATCAGGTCTTGTACAATTTTTGAGTAGAAGGAAACAATAATGGCTTTAAAGTTGATTTGCACGTGTGTTTGAGGGGAGCATGTGCCCTTGGGAAGCTTTTCATTTGAGAGGGAATTCTGTACAGCCCAGGAAAGAGCTGCTTGAGGACCTCTTGTTCAGAGAAAGGGGTTGGATTGTGATGCTCAGGAACTGGGATATGGGAGTGTGAGCTTTGGGCAAAATGTAGCACTTGAATTGGGCCTGCCTTTCAAACAGTCTCTCAGTTGTGATTTCCCTAAGCTTGGAGTGCTGCATTTTACAATATTCAAATGGATTTTAGGTTGGGGATGAAGTGCTGAGCTCTCTATTTCCGTACTCTACAAGGCTGGTGCTACTTTACTTCAACTCTTCTGTTCATTTTTTGGGTGTATATATCAACAGACTTGCAAGAAAAAATGTTGGGATTGTTATTCTAACTACAATTAAAATATATAAGATCTGTTTTAAATTGTCTTCATTCATTAGTTTACCAGTTTGTTTTAGAATTAAATCAGGAATGTCAAGTTTTGCTTCTGGTCTTTGTTGGAATACTTCTATTAACTACATTTAAATCAGCCTTAACCACTTTTTCTGTTGGGCACAGTTCTCATTTTGTCTCCTTTTTCTAAAATAAAAACACAATCTCTGTTACCATGGTCTCTGAGCTTTCTTGAGTGTAATTCACTCTAGTGCAAGTTAAATGTCATTGATGGTTCTGAGGTGTTTTTTTGTGAGTACTACTCTGAAGTTTGATAGATGCTTGTGCATACTCTGTCTGGACCTGAATGTCACCTCAGTTTAACGTTTTGTGGTTTTTTTGTCTTTTCTTGGTTTTTGATGGGATTTTTTTGCTTTCTGCAACCAGTTATTTTACAAATACCTTATTGCATTTAAACAGAAATAATTAAAAACCATAGAAAGTTGGGTGTGAAGGGAGAAAAAAGGGTGCGTTGTTTCTAAGCTAAAACTAACTTAGCAGATAACTAAATATAAATAAGGTAATAAAAACCTATTAAATAATTTGTTCTATTAATAATAGATGCGCTAAAATATTTATATTTAATATATTTTAAAACATACATAAAATATATAAGTAATGTAAAGTATAGCTAATCTATAAAACTATATTATCTATAAATATATAATACAAATGTAAAAATGACATACAGAAATAGCTAGATATAACAATTTAATGTAAAATAATAGTAATAATATTAATAATAATAATTGCCAACAATTTTAAGTAATTTACAACATAAGCTTTCGGTTTCAAGTGCCCGATGTGCTTTCCCGGGTTTGGGGTAAATCCCATGGGTTTGGGATGAAACACGTGCGTTTGGGGCGAATCCCGTCGGTTTCCGCTGACACAAGTGCGTTTGGGGTGAAACAAACACGTGAGTTTGGGGGTGAATTCATGGGTTCAGGGTAAAACGAACACGTGGGTTTGGGTGAATCCCCTGCGTTTGGGCTGAATTCCCCGGGTTTGGGATTAACCCCCCGGATTTAGGGTGAATTCCCCGAGTTTGGGCCGAATCCCGCAGGTTTTAGGGTGAATTCCCCGGGTTTGGGCTGAACCTCCCAAATTTAGGGTGAATTCCCCGGGTTTGGCGAACCCCGGCCGCAGGAAGCGCTCCCCTGGCCCCGCCCCTTCCGCCGTGCCGACCAATGGGCGCCGGGCGGGGCCGCCTGTCATGGCCGCCCCCGCGCTGCGGCCCTGAGCGCCCCGAGTCCGCCGGAGCTGCCGAGGCTGCGCCCGCGCCGCCGCCGCCGCCATGGGCACCGTGCACGCCCGGGTGAGCGCCGGGGCCCTGGGGGTCGGCCGGGGCGGGACCCGCCGGGGCTTGGGACTCGGGCAGCCGCTCCGGGGCCGCCCGAAGGTCGCAGGGCCCCGCGCTCCCCGCCGCGACCTTCGGGCCGGGCACGGCGCGGCCGTGGGGCTGGGGCTCGGGCTGCGGTCGGGGGCCGTGTTCCGCCTCAGCCGCTCCGCGCCTCCGAGCCCGCTGGTTGTGGCACAGTCGGGCCGGGACAGAGAGAAGGAGTCGGAGCCTGTGCCAGTGCCCGGAGGCGCCTTCCCTTCCCAGCTAATTTCTGGGGATTTTATAGAATTAGTGATACTGACAGCTTGGAAGCCACCTTTATGGCCGTGTGGTGACACGTCCCCGCTGCCATGGGCAGGGACACCTTCCACTATCTCAGGCTGCTCCAAGCCCCATCCAATCTGGCCTTCCGTGTAAGGAGCAGCCACAGCTGTTCTGGCCAACCTGTGCCAGGGCCTCAGCACCCCCCCCACAGGAGATAAATTTCTTACTAATTTTCTCCCTATAGAATACCTGGGTCTTTTTCAGGTCTTTCCTGAGGCTTTTCCAGAGCTGACCTACCCAGGGGGTGGGCTGGCAAGAATGAGGCTGGGGAAATCAAAACAGAATAAAAACGACCAAAACCAAACAAAACTCAAAACCAAGCAGCTGACAAAACACAGTGCAAAGAGAAGCGCCCTTGGTGAGACTTGGAGGCTGGAGCCTTGCATTGCTTGGAGAGGGCTGAGGGGCCTCATGCCTGAAATCATCGTGAATATATGCACAAATCTCCAAATCCATCTACCAGTGCTTAAAGAAGAAACATAGAGGTCTAAGTGGTCAGTTTTAAGGCTGAAGAACAGCTGCAGAGAGCTGCCTCCAATTAAGGCTGTAGAGTATGTAAATACCATGACTAATGTAATTTCTGTTTCAAGACTTTTTGCTTGCATTCTCTGTTTTGTGTCCATCTGTGGTGTGAACTGCTGGACAATATTGTGTGGATACAAAGTGTTTCACACTTACCTGAAATTTGTGGCAGTAGTAGAAGCTTCTGTCTTCCTTTGACTGGATTTTGATATGCAACAGTAATTTACTATTCAAGAAAGCAGCTATTCTGATAAGTCTTCTTTTAGGACTCTTTCAGGTATAATAAATCAAGCCATGCTGTGTTTCATTAAAGTGTTTGTCTCTGATGGTCAGCACCTGAGGTTCTCGAGCCGTATTCGAGAAGAATAAGGCTAAAAATAAAAGAAATACTGAAATATAAAGGCAAATAAATACATGCAAAGCAAACTAACATTCTGAGAACACCCTTTTTGTTTTATTGTTTGACATTCATAGTCTTCTGCCTCCTAAAACCCAAACTAGAGAAGTGACAGTGTGAGCTTTTAGGTTTTTTGAAGAATTTGGAATTCATCTTTTTACACAAGAAGCCTGTCTTAAAATTTAAGACTATTTTTTGGAAGAATGCAGAGTAATTTTTTAGAAATCATTCAATGTGGAAGCTATTTAGCTTTCATTAAAAATTTCAGCAAGCAGGTAGGTGTCATGTGTTCTGGTAAATTCCTTTCATTTTAGTTCTCTTTTGCTTTTTTCCCTTAGGATTGGATGAGCTCACTGTTGAGAACCACAGGTCTTTCTCATTTACAAAAGGCACCAATCACAAATCTGTGTACCCTATTAAATGCTGTTTTCTCTTATGCTTTCAGAGTTTGGAGCCTCTTCCAGTGGCTGGGCCAGACTTTGGTGCCTTGGGAGAGGAAGCTGAACTGGTTGAAGTTGAACCTGAGAGCAAGCAGGAAATTCTTGAAAACAAAGATGTAAGTGCCTGAGCAACATCCTGAGTTTTTTGGAGAGTGGTTTTTTTTCAGCAATTGGCAGTAATAGGTTGCTGTTATTTTGCTATTGTATTATACATAATACACAAAGTCATACAAATATTTCTGATAGAGTTATTATAATCTGTATAGTCTCTTTTACAAACTCTGGTATAGAATCATAGAATTGTTTAGGTTGGAAAAGACCTCTAAGATCACAGAGTCTTAACTGTTAACCCAGTACTGCCAAGTCCAGCACTAAACCATGTCCCAGGTGCCACATCCACATGGTTTTTAATCCCCCCAGAGGTGGTGACTGCCCTGGGCAGCCTGTCCCATTCCTTGACAACTATTTGAAGGAGATTACTTTTGACATTTACCCCATACATTATAATTCACTGAAAAGATTGGAAAAATAAGGGAAATGCAATCACTGGACTCCGTTTGTACTGGGTAGTGTGGAAGGTGCTGTGATTTTTACAGTAAAATTGTCTCAGGTGATTATGTATCAAAATGAAAGTATAAAACCTCATAACGAGAGTGATTTTCAGCTGCATTTCAAACTGCACTGCTTCTGTGGTAGTGATGATTTCAACAGAGTTTAAATATTTGTGGCTTGTCCACTTGTTTGATTTTCTTCTTTTAATTCTTTGCTTATATATAGCTGATAAAAGAAGTAGCAAATAACTATGACTAACTACATAATTCTGTCTTATGTACTTACTACTTGTGTGATTTCTGCAGTTGCTTCTTTGTCCATACAGCATTTATAACCAAAACGCCAGCAGCTGCAGTCTCTCGGTGTTTCTTCTGCTACAGTCAGTGTTAACTTTGGTGTTAGAAATCTCTTTTCTTTCATTTTTGTGTTATGGGAACAATGTCCCAGAATCTTAGAAAGCAGTCATTTCTGATGATGTAGGTTAGCAGGAATTAGCCCTTGAATCATCAGGGTTTCTCACAGTAATTTTTATACATTGGTGACCTTGATCCCAGTTATTAGATGCAAATCCAGTACTTGTGTGTAAATATTTGTTGTGTTTAGGTGGTGGTTCAGCATGTGCACTTCGAAGGACTTGGAAGGACCAAAGATGACATCATCATGTATGAAATCTCTGATGTTTTCAAGGCAAAAAATCTCATTGATGTAAGTGCTGCAGCAAATAACAAACTTGCTGTTTGGAAATTAATTAAAATTTTTTCTCTCTTTTTCCTGCTTTGGGCAACTCCCTTCAGACATGGGGCAACTCTGTCAAGAACAGGGGCCCCCTGAATAAGTTGTAACTACTGGAACCTATTTGAATAACTGTTCTAACTATTAGAGTAATTAGAAAGCAAACTAATGAAAGGTATGAAGGTATTGAGCCAGATGCTCTGGATTTAAATTATTTCTGCAGATGCAAGTGTTAAAGTGGTTGTGTTCTGTTTTGAAGATGCACATGTGTGTCTTTATATACAAAATCTGTGAATATTTTACAACTTTAGCTGCATTTTAACTAATTTATCTTCATTATTTTTTGTTAACCTGAAAGATTCGAAGGGACTAGATTATCTTGAAAGCCCCTTCCATCCCAAATATCCCCTGATTCTGTGACTGAGCTACTTTTCTCATGCTGTAGGTGATGAGGAAATCACATGAAGCTCGTGAGAAGTTGCTTCGTCTTGGAATCTTTAGACAGGTGGATGTTCTGATTGATACCTGCCAAGGTGTGTATTCCCTCACTTACCCTCACCTTTATTCTCTTATATTCATACCTGTAATATATATTTCCCTGTGTAATAGGTTGGGTATTTTTTGTGTGTGTAACTTAGTCTTGTATACCTTTTAATATATTTTAGAAGAATAGGTGGGTGTGCTGTGCATACAAATGTATCTACATCAGTTATCCCTATGAAGGAAATCTATTTGCATGTGTTTGCATATATGTGTATGTCAATGAGTGAATTTTCAGCACTTACAGTGATTACAGTAAGCTTTTCTTAATCCACAGTTTCAAGGAACATGTGAGGGAAAGCTTGAAAATATGTCCTCTACTTGTATTGCACATCACATTGACATGAAATTATTAAAGCCAGTAATCCTGATTGAGTCAAATTCTGCATTCACATCCAAACATCCTTTTCTCAAGCCATTTCCCTTTGTAGCATGGATTTTTATTATGCCTTAACTCAGTTTTCAAATAATTCAAGTAACCTTCTGTCTGCAATTTTTAAAATATCTCTTTAGAGATAACATGCACTTCATTTATTTCTTTAGGAGATGATGCCCTTCCAAATGGTTTAGATGTGACCTTTGAGGTAACCGAATTGAGAAGGTTAACTGGGAGCTATAACACCATGGTTGGCAACAATGAAGGCAGCATGGTATGGATTATTTCAAATTATTAGTAATGTGTTTTGATATTCCTCTTACCTTCAGTTTCAAGCATAGCTAGGAATTTGGTGATCCAGTCTTGATCCAGCCTTACTAAGACTTTGTCAGGCCTTTGTGCCAGGCTTTCATTCAGCAAAAGCCTATTTTGAGCTGGGGGACAATGCTGTAGATTCCAGCTCAGCATGTTAATTTTTTAATTCTTGAAATTTCTTGAATTATTTCTTGCTACTATTTAAGATGTTTCATCTACTGGAGAGATTAGTAAGGAATTTGGCGTTTTGTTTCTATGAGTTACAGTTGAAGTATTTTTCTTCTCAGTCAAAATGCTTTATATTTGACTTAGAAATTTTTCTTGTTTTTCTCTTTTAGCCTGGTATCAATTATTCTGGGCTGTAGGTTTTCATGAATTCTGCAAACTTTTTTGGAACTTGTTTTCTTATGACTCAATTAAGGATGCATCGGATTAAATTCTTGTATGAACAATATTTGCCAATTGCAAATACTGCTGTACTGCTGGTCTGTGAATGTGCTTTTACCAGAAGTGCTGCTGTTAGCAGCTTGTGCTTTCAGGTGCTCATCCTCCATCCTTTTTGCCTTCTCACTTGCACAGGGCAGCTGTGCCTGGGGCTGGTGGATAAGCCAGACCAAGGGGCTCATCCTTTTCCTCTTAGGGCTTTTTTTAACCTGGATATGATCCCACATGACTCAGGTGATGGTGTTTTGCATGTGCAAGGAGAGTTGGAACTGGGTGAGTTGAGAGATGCTTATGCAGCTCCACTGCCAGGAGCCAAGTCCATGGTGTTGTGGCCTGAAGGAAAGCAGCAAGGAATCCTACCTGTTGCTTCCAGTGCTGCTCAGAACTGACTGAAAGCTGCTTGGGTTTCTCTTTGTGCTCAGCTTCCTCTTCTGTTGATTTTCATTTATCACAGAGAAGTAAAACTTGTGAATGCTCTAAAAGTATGACTTGTATACACTGATATTGGCAACCCAGATTATGTTTCCTGGAGAGTTGAATAGATTTATTGATTCTAATCCCATAAATTCAGCTGAAGCTTTTACATCCAGTACTTCATACTAAAAGCCTTTTCTTTTTATGGCATAATAACCATCATTACAAAGCTCAGGTTACCAGTTTGCTTCCAACAGCTGTCAGACAAAGGCAGTCAGGATTTGGGAGTTTTTTAGTATTCTTTTCCAATAGAACACACAACAATAGTACAGTGGTAGTGTCTGTGTTGGGAGGAAACCTGCTCCGTCTTTTCTGTCAGAGGGCCAAGAGTTGCCTGAAGGATGCAAAGAATTTGTGTCAGAATAGGCAAACTGTTTCAGTAGTTTCTAGAGAATTGTAGAATTGTGTTGTGCCACCATCAGGTCCATAGGAGAACTGGACACCAAAAGGATCTTGGTGCTCAAAACAAAACTATAGGGAAGTGGCTCTATAGTGATAATTGTCCCTTGCTTTGGTTCTGATGAGCCCTCCCTGACAGGGGTTTCTCCTGAGGATCCGTAGGAGAGTCTGCAGTTGCAGAGCAGCTGCTTGTTGTGCCAAAGATTTGTTCTCCAGGGCTTTGAGACAGTCTTGGAGGTTTTGCTGGAAGTAATATCAGTACTGGTATCTCAGTGAGAGTGCAGATTAAGTCAGCAGCTACTAAACAGCAATAAAAGTTGGATGTTTGATTGTAATTTGCACTGTTGGCTTTTGCTGCCAGTGCTGAGAAAAAACTAACAGGAAAAAACCACGTTCAGTTATGACTATTTTTAAATATATTAATTCCTAATTCTCATGATGTCCCTGTCTTCAGCATATTATTTAGATGCAAGGCAGCAGAAAATATAAAATGTTATGGTGTGGGGAGGTTTTTGTTTGTCTAGTGTTTTGGGTTTTTTTTTAAATTTATTTTCTGTAGGTGCTTGGGCTGAAGTTCCCAAATCTCCTTGGACGTGCAGAAAAGGTGACCTTCCAGTTCTCCTATGGAACGAAAGAAACTTCATATGGCCTGTCCTTCTTCAAACCACGGCCTGGAAACTTTGAAAAAAAGTAGGGGATGTGTTTTTCGCTACTTCTTTTTTTACTGAAGGAATATAAAACAATTAAAAGATCTTTCCTTGAGTAAGAATTACATTTATTCTTTCCTGAGGGTCTGGTAATGATGTAGCAGAGCTGGTTTCTTAAATTTTTGTAGTTGCTCAGAGCTGTGCCTTTAATGGTTTCCTTTTCAAACCTGCCAGTAATGTTGTGTTTCAGTTTTTCAGTTAATGTATACAAAGTAACTGGACAGTTCCCTTGGAGCTCTCTTCGGGAAACAGACAGAGGAATATCAACAGAATATAATGTGAGTGTAGCAAAAGTGTAACGCATGCTTCATTTACATTTCATTTGGGCTCTTGGAAATATTTGTTTTACTTTTTGAATAATTGAATCACTCATGCACAGGGCTGACTTGTCTTTATTTGAAAGGGGTCAGTGATTTGAAAAGGACAGAGGTTGTGCATCTTGGATTTTTTTTGTTACAATTCAGTCTCATTTTGGCCGTACAAAAATGCCAGTATGTTTTTCTTCAATTTTTTTAAAATTATCATTTCAGAGAGGCAGCTGACTGCCCAGTTTACTGTATCAGCCTAATTCAAGATATTTTTCATTTGGAATGGATTAATTAGTGTGCATCTAACTCTCTTGGCTGGAGCAGAATTAGCATAACTCTGAAATGGAAAAGGGTTTCTCTCTGTTTCAAGAAGTTTGGGAAGAAAGCCATAGACTCAAATATAAAAAAATATTTATTTTAATTTTGTAATGATTGTTTTAATGATTTTCTCAATCCTTTATTATAGTTTCCTATCTGGAAGACCAATCACACAGTGAAGTGGGAAGTTGTGTGGCGAGAGCTTGGCTGCCTTGCTAGAACAGCATCCTTTTCTGTTCGCGAGGAAAGTGGACACTCTCTAAAATCTTCTCTCTCTGTAAGGCTTTTTCACAATAATATTTTAAAAACACATAACTTTGAGTCATCTCATACTTAAGAGTGATACCAAAGGAGCTTTTTGTCTTTGGAGGGAATGTGTTTTCCTTCAGACATCTTTTGCTGTGTCCGGTCATTGCCATGGAGTAATCCAGGAGGCCCAAAGGGAGAGCAGGGAATTAAGAGAATTATAGTTGACTGTTAGGCTTTAGCTTGTTCTCCCTCTGTCTCACCTGCCATCTCTTTTTGCAGAATTGCTTTGTTTTGTAGCAGACAGGAAGAGTAAATTTCCTCATCCTAAGCCTTTTGTAAACATTCTTCCCGATGCCAGCTTCTGGTCACTTGCCATCTTTCACTTACAGCTTACAAACTGTAGGAGATAAGACTCTTTGCAGATTGATGGGTTGCAGTTGGGCTGCTGCTCTGTTTCTGGTGTGTGCCATGGCAGAAAATACAAATGTATGCATTTCATGTGGCCTGTAAGTGTCAAACAAAGCCAGTCTATAGGGATATTGTTCCCAAATCCATGTAGCTATACTAATATAGCTGGAGCTGTGCTTGTCTTCCACTGTTTGCACAGTTTTGGAAGGAAAATAATGGTGTCACTCTGAGGCATTCAACAGATATGAGAACCTAACCCCAATTTTTGTTCTTCTTTTCAGCATGCCATGGTAATTGATTCCCGGAACTCCTCAATCTTGCCAAAACGAGGTGCTTTGCTGAAAATTAATCAGGTAGCTTTAAATCACTTGTGCTATTATTGGGGTTTATCTATGTGTTCAAATAAGTCTTAATTTATCTAATTGACGTTCATGTTAAAAAGTCTAAAGTTAGAAATTACTCTAAAGTTGACTAGGAGACAAATGCAGACTGGTAATTACCTTTTCTGTTTAAGCAGTGTGCCTTTTAAAATCATGAAACTTTTTTCATGGTTGAAAATTTTCATTTGTATGCCATTAGTCAAAGAGCACAGCCTCTCCGTCAGCATTAAATTATTTATTAGCTGAGAGACACTATCCCTGACAGTATTTGCACTACACTTTCAGTGGGTATTAATCAGCCCTTCTTTTTTTTAACACTGTCATGCACAGATTGCCAGGCTGCAGTAATGTTGCTACTTACATGATTTCTAAGCCTGAGAGTTAAGAATGAAAGACTGGGTAAAAATAACCCTCCAATGCATATGCATGTAGCATTTTGGCTGAGAAAATGTTTTTCCCTCTTGTTACAGTCAGAGCCTTTCTAAAAGTTGGCTTTTCTGCTGTGTGGGGTAATACTTCAGAAGCATTAATTTCTCTAGTGAAGCAGATTTGAAATGCCACTGGAACTAAAAGTAAGCAGCAGTGGACAGTTGTGAGTGAGAAAAGTGGTTGTAATTCAGGGTTTAGGTACTGTGTAATTTGTTAGATTCTGCCTCTAACACTGCGTTAGTTCAGTCACTTCATGAAAGCTGAAAATAACAAATTGTGTCATGCCCTTCTTCACAGATGAAATCTTTTCAGATCTAGGAAAATAGTCTTGATTTTGGATGCTGCATTTTCCAGCTCCATTCTGTCTTGCCTTCATTTACAAAATGGCTTGGAAAGCAATAGTTTGGTTTAATATTTGGAACAGAAAAAAAATGCAGCTCATTATTCTGAGGCTCAGAAGTTCATGCATGGCTCAGTCTAAAAATCAGCTGCCTCACCATGCCAGTGTTCCTGTATTTCTTGTAAAGAAAATACTGCCTGTGCTGATGCAGACATGCTGAACTTTTTGAGGAAAGAAACATATATCTGTTGCAACTTCCATAAATTTATGTCTTTGCAGGAGTTGGCCGGCTATACAGGTGGAGATGTGAGCTTTCTGAAAGAGGATTTTGAATTTCAGTTGAATAAGCAACTTCTCTGGGATTCGGTAAACTTTTTTAAGATATTTTAGTAATTGACCTGCGGTTTTTCTGGAGCTATTAAACCTATGTCTTATGATTAATTTCCACTATGGATTAGGAGAGAGATTGTGAAAAATGGCTGGAGTAGATAACTTGATTCTGTTTTCTGGAAAATGGACTATCTGTATTTTTAACTTTATGTTCCTGCTTTGCACAATCACTTGAAAAGTCAAAATTTTGGAGAGAACTTGTTTCACAGTTAACCATAAGAATGTTTTTCCTCCCAGAAGTGATGTTGGTCATGTCTCTGTGGTCTTCCTTAGAAGGGATTTTTCAAAAACCTTGAAAGTTTTTGAAAAACTTAAAAGTTTTAAACCTTCATGAGTATTCTGTATAATCTTAGTTTAATTTCCTTTTTAATTGAAATGTTGAATATGTAACTGTTCATCTTGGTATCATAGCATGTAATTGTTTCTTGTATATAAGATTATTGGGAAAAAATTGGAATTTATTTCAACAGTATTGATTTAGTATTAGGTGGAAATAGGATTTTGAATTAAATACTGAAAAACTGTAATAAGAATTTCAGCATATCCCAGGAATTCTTCTAACTGAATTTAGAAAGAAGTTTTTTTATCACATGGAGATATTGCAGAAAATTCTTCTCAGAGCTGAATGGGGAATTAAACAGCAACTTCCATCATGAAAATTTAAAAGTCAGGGGTTACAAAACTATTGACAGTAGATGTCACTGTCTATCAGTGACACCTAGCACACAGGCTGCAAGCAAATGATTATATCTATTTATTTCAGTGACTTGAATTGCAAGAATTACTTTTTATAGATAAAGAATAACTCTGTAGTTTATTTTATGTCAGTATAGTGAGTCACAGAAGGTGGTTGCATGTAATTATAAGGGTAATTTACAGACAAGTTATAATTGTACAATTTTGGCAGCCGCTTGTTGGACTCAGTCTCCTGTGGGTTTCAAATTGCCAGAAATAATTGATGGCAGCAGTGTTGTCTTAATTCAGGGCATGAAAATTCTCAAGACAAGAGGTTGACAATGAGGTTCTCAAGACAATGAGGTTGAGTGCTCCCTTAAGCTGTTGTGGAAGTAGCATTTGGTTCAATTGTGCTATATTGATATTTTCAAGGCACAGCACTGCATAGAAGAAAGAGGGCAGCAGCCATCAAGAATTTCCTGAAAATCCTGTTGCAAACCTGACATACAGGGTGTGATGTCCACAGGATGTGAGCAGCTGTAACTCTGGGAGACTGATGGGAGCTCTGCCTGAGGAATAAGTACTAATAAACAACTTGTTTTTCTTGCCAAAGGTTGTTTCAGCATCATTCTGGGGTGGAATGCTGGTACCTATTGGAGACAAGCCATCCAGTATAGCTGACAGGCAAGTTTTTTAAATGTTTGGGGTTTTTTCCCCAGTCAACAGAGGTACTTGTATATAGAAAACTCTGCACAAGAGAAAAACAGTAGTTGTTCTGAGGAGAATAAAATGTTTGCAGTTAGCTGTAATTGCATGCTCAGACTCAAGCCATTTTCATATTGGGTTGGTAAAAATGTATAAATTGCTGTGTAGTAGCTCTGCCTGCCCATATTTCTGGTTGCAAAATGGTATTTACCACCTGCAGAATTCTGTAACAGGCATAGGTTTATTCAGACACAAAGCCATATTTTGACTTTGTTCACTCTGTAGCAAATTTTGCCTTCTAATGCTGGTGTTTAAAGATCACATTACTAAAGCTGTTGCAAAGTCGCCTTTAAGTGAAGCATTAAAATAAATTTATCTGTATTCACTAGGTTTTACCTTGGTGGACCAACAAGTGTGCGTGGATTCAGTATGTACAGCATTGGACCCCAGAGTGAAGGTTTGACACTTTTAAGTCCCCCTCCTCTGACAATACTCTAAATATTAGTGTGTCACAGAGAATCCTTAAACTTTGTATGACCTGAAAATAATTACACTCATTCTCTACTTTTGAGAAGTGTGGCTTTGATATGTTGTTTACAGATCAGTTCACAATGGGATAAAGCCAGGTGGTTATTAGTTAAGCTGTGATTAATTACTAATTTTATAAACCATGTTTGTGTTCAAACTTGCACACTTCCAGTGTGTCATTTTAATCAGTAAGCAACCTTCAAGCTGGAAAAGTTCCCAAAACATGGTCATAGCAACAGTTTGTTTGATACAGCCTATGTTCAGGTAGCTTAGGGGGAAAGATAGTCTGCTCAGCAGAGGTGTTTAGGGTGCCAGGAGCTTCCTGTGTTCTATTCCTTACTCTGCTGTTATCAATATCCAGTCTATTTTGAAATTAATAGTTCAATTGTATCAATTGCCCATTTTTATTATCAAGGGAAGTATTGCAAAGGTGGCCAGGAGGTAATTCTGATGAACTGTCATGCCTCAGGCTGTTCTGGTGAGGGAAGGAAGAAAAATGTACTTCCCTTGGAAGGTTTAAAGAAATGTGGAAGTTCCAATTTTTCAAACTAATAGTGGTGAGTTTGGAGTGAGTCAGAAGCAAATGGGAAGAGTTGTAAAGGGTAGAAGTGGAATATAAACTTATGGAATATAAAACAACTTCTGGATGTGTTTTTGTGCCTTTAACAAGTGATTCTTTTAATATGTTCCACAGTAAATTAAAATTAAAGTGTTTATTCCAACATTTTGCTCAAGCAGGTGATTATTTGGGAGGAGAAGCCTACTGGGCTGGAGGGTTGCATCTCTACACCCCTCTCCCTTTCCGGCCTGGCCGTGGAGGGTTTGGAGACCTTTTCCGAACACATTTCTTCCTTAATGCTGGAAATCTCTGCAATCTCAACTATGGTAAGACGCAACAGAATTAAAAAACCCCTCTTCTCTTCATATAAGAGCAAAAAGGAGAGTTCTGTGTTTGTTCACTCAGAGGCACTTTGTTTACTGCATATATTTTGGTGTTTGTCAAAAACCTGCTGCTTTTAACTTATATATTTGACAGATTGCCAGTAGTTTATTTAGCTCTCTCCAAAATTTCTAGCACAACTTGTAGGAAAGAGAGCCAGGAGGGTAATGGTAGTGTCTATGAACAGGTGATGTTTGCAGACCAGTGTGTAACTAACACTTGCTGTCTTACACCATTCTGAAGGGAGAATGAAAGATGATGTTTTAGTGGGTTCTGGTGTTTACTGGGATGAACTAAGAAAAAGTGGTGGCATTAGATGAGGGTGTAGTAGCTGATGGGACTCTTTTTCCTCCCATCCCTAACTCTATTCAGGATACATTTCAGTGTATTAATGTATGACTTTTCAATATGATTTCAGTCAGTTATAAAGTGATATTTGATGTCTGCCTCACTTGATGTAAGAAAGGTGACTTCCATATGGGAGGGAGATAATTCAATCAACTTAAAAATAGTAGAGACCCACTCAATCATAAAATAGGGTCCCAGAATGGTTTGGGTTGAAAGGAACCTTAAAGCTCATCTTGTTCTCCCACCTGCCATGGGCAGGGACACCTTCCACTATCCCAGGTTCCTGCAAGCCACATCCAGCCAGGCCTTGGACAGTTCCAGGGATGGGGCAGCCACAGCTTCTCTGGGGAACCTGTGCAGGGCCTCAGCCCCCTCACAGGGAACAATTTCTGTCTTATATACAATCTAACCCTCCTCTCTGTCAGTGTGAAGCTGTTCCCCTTTGTCCTGTCACTCCAGGCTCTTGTCACTTGGTCTCTCCATTTTTCCTGTGGGCTCCCTTCAGGTACTGGAAGAGAGCAGTAAAGACATTGAAGTCTTTAATACTCATTTCCTCCTTCTTGCTAGTAGGTGCCCTATAGTGGGACATAGAGAGCAGCCAACAATCCAATTGAAATCACTGTATTTTTATTCTAGTTCTACTCATCTGTTGGTGTTTGACTGCAGGTGACGGTCCCAGGGCGCACCTGCAGAGGCTGGCAGAGTGCATCCGCTGGTCCTATGGCATGGGAATAGTGCTGCGCCTGGGAAACATCGCCCGGCTCGAGCTCAACTACTGCTTCCCCATGGGAGTACAGCCTGGAGACAGGTTGGTTTGGTAGACCAGCTTCTGCAGAGGTTCCTGCACTCCAGTCTGCTTTCTCAGAGAGAGTTGTGATGTGTGGGTTTGTTTAGTCCATACCAACAGAGACATCTTGGTGCTGCTTTCCCAGCCTGCTTTATTCACCTTGGTTGCACAGTTGGGTTAAGACTTTGCTTCCCAAGTGCAGTTGGGAACAGTTCATTTATCTTGAGAGCAGCTGTTGATATGCGCAAATAGCTCTGCAGCAGCTTCATTTCCTGTGGGGAAGTGATCACTCAAACAGCTTGTGGGGTGTTCTTAAGCCTTCTAAACCCAAAATGATTGCATAAATACCTCATTTGCTGTCTTTAATAAATACCTAGTTTAATGTCTTTACTTGAAAAATGAAAATAAGTTTATCTATAAAGAGGAAGAACAAATTCATTTGTTAGCAACCAATTATCCTGCATCAAGCAAATATTATAATGTTGTCATCTTACTGCAAAAGTTCCATACTGTTGTCTCCTGTCACAAAAGTTTCATACTGTCTTGGTGTTTTCTCATGGGCTGCTCCTCCAAGCACTCACTCTTTCTTCTTTACAAAGTAGCCAACTGACTCCAGCTCCTTTCTCAACCAGGCAACCCACTCTTTTATAGCATTCTTCTTCTCATTGGTTACAGCTGTGGCCTGTTAAAGTCAGGCCTGTTCCTAATCTTTGATAGTTAGCTGCAACTCCTTAGGGGTAAGATTACTGTCTACTCTAGGGGATAGGGGGATAGAATATAAGCAAATAAAGTTAGTATAGAAAATAATCTTACCCCTTGAAGAGTTGCAGCTGGGTCAATTATTAAGGATCTGACCTGTAGCCAATGAGAAGAGTGTTATAAAAGAGTAGCTTGGTTGGTTGAGGGGAACTGGAGTCAGTTGGCTGCTGTGATGACAAGGAAGAGTCAGTGCCTAGAGGAGCTGCCTATGAGAAACATCAGGGAGGTGTGAAAATCTAGCAATGTGGAACCCTTGCAATGGAATGACAATAGAATTCTTGCAATATATGACAACACTATTCTATCTTTATTTTCTTATATTCTATCCCCCTACATTATAATATGCAATAAAAAGCTTCAGGCAGCCTGTTCTTGTTTATGAATATTGTGTGAGATATCCAGTCTTTCGTACAGGAGGATTGTTTCTGTGGGCAGTGTGAATGTATAATAGCAATTTCAAAATTATGGGCTTTATTTGGAAATGTAACTGCTCCATATGGATGACAGATTGTCAAAACATTTATTTTAAAAAACCATTGTCAGCTAAAACCTTTGGAATTTGGGGATAGGGAGAACTGATTTTCATTTCATTAGTAATTTATGTATTACTTATGTTGTTTATTGTTTGTTTCTTTTCAGGATATGTGATGGTGTTCAGTTTGGAGCAGGAATAAGATTTCTATAATACAGAAATATTTTACATCACGGAATGAAATTTTGCTTTGGAGATGAAATCAAGACTATAACATAATTCAAAATGGTCCTTTTTCCTTGAAATGCAGATACATAGCTGAGTGATTTACCTCTTGGACTCCACAAGAAACTACATTAAATAATTATGCTCTAAAGGTTCATTGTACCTCTGATTCTTATCAAAGATGGGAGAGTGTTTGTAGGAGTCTATCTTACAGCTTTTAGTCGTTGGTTTTTACTTGAAGTATTAGAGTTATGTCAGATAGTGGTTCTTGGATATGGTTCATATCATTAGAGTTTTATTGGTCTGCACAGCCTTCCCTCCTCCAACTACAAGTCCTTGAAAAAGCTGTTACAAGTCAAAAATGATGCCATTTTAATGGTTCTAAATGAATCAAAATGTTCTGATTTGAATATATTTCAGTTGTAAATCACCTCTGTTTAAATTTCTAAAATTTGAATTGCATATTGTAAAAATTCAAGTCATCTGTCTAGCATAGTAAATACTAAAATTATATTTTGAAAGGTTCAGTGCTCTGAACTTTCAGTGTTTTAATGTTTTCAGCAAGGCTGTTGATTTATGTCTTGCAAAAGCAGCTTTTTGTAGCAGTTGCATAAAGTGACTTCAGACATACAAACGCGTGGAACTGCCTGGTTTCTCCGTGTCTTTCTCCTGGCTTGTTGAGATGCTAATTTCATCTCCAAGCTACCTCTGACTTTATCACTTGGGGTATAATCCAGTTTATAAGGACGGACTTATTCACTCCTTTGGTCCTAACATCTTTGGAGGTAGCTGCATACTGATTATTTTTATGTGCACCAACCCTGTGTGGTCATGCTGAGAGAATATGAACTTGGAATGCCCTTTTCCTGTATCACTTTTTTTTGTTGTTAAGTGTTGTCAGGTTTAAAATCACAATACAAAGAAGATTCTGGAGGAGCAGAACAGAAATACACGAGCTGTTAAACTGATTTTTTTCTGCTCAGCTAAAGACAGCTTTGGATATGCTGGTGCTCTGCTTGACTTTGCTGAATATGTCAGGACTGCCATGAAAGCTCATTCCCAGTGAAGTCAGCACTCAAACTCTACCATTTTAAAGAGAATATGGTTCTATACATTGGTTTAGCATTGGTATGTATTGCTGTTGGTGTAATACACTAGCTAAATCTGTTTTAGTTGATAATTCTCTAAAATACAAAGCCTACAAACTGGACTATCTGGATTTGCAGAGCTCTGCTTGATTAAACATCCTTCCCCTCTTATAAAGTAGCAGCACTAGGCTTGCAGATGTTCAAAATGGTGTGAATGACAGAAGTCAGCTGTTTCAAATAGCAAAATTTGATATAAAAAAACTTTTTCAGTGTGTTTATCTAACAGATAATGTAGCAAGTACATATTTAACCTAGCATTTTTGATGATTCTTTTGTTGTTATGAGATAAAATATGAAGCTATGTCAAGAATGTCAACAAATGTTAATAGTTTTTTCCAGCAATATCGATATTTTGACATATAAAAATATTTTTAATGTGAATGTTTAGATGCTAAAATACTGTTAGTGTTTTCTCATAGTAGTTCAAAGTTAGCTGCATTCTGCTGCCTTAAGAGTTCCATTTTGTGCACACTGTGTTTACTCAAGGCTACTCAAGTGCCATCCTTTATTATGATACAAGACCCTAAGCTCAGCTAGCTGTTTGAGAGGGCTCTCAGTGTTCTGAGCAGGCCTAGGGAGAGCCCCGAACTCAGTGTGCACACCACACACCAGCCAGGCCACGATGAAGCTTTGAGAGACTCTGTGAGCATCAAGGAATGGAAGAAGCTGCTGAAGGCTGAAGAGATCTTTTGTGAGCACATCTTCTCGCTGTGCCACTCGGCAGAGAATTGTCCAGTAGGATAACAAGAGCAAAATCATGTTCCATGAGGCTCCACCTGCATCAATGTTTTCCTCCTGGCATTGCACTGGGTTGAAAAGCAACATTTTCTTATGGCATACCACAAGTGCACAAAGGCTATCCAGTACAGAAAGTATGTCTGAATTCCTCTGGAAGAAGCATCTGGATTATGTGGTTGCTTCTATGGAATACTGTATGATTAATATATTTCCATTTAATTTTGCTGCAGCAGCCCAGGTACTTTAAGTGGATAAGGTAGAAATCAGAATTCCAGTAAAAGCTGCCATAGTGTTCAGTGGGAGAGCTTTGGGCAGATCTGAATCTCCTTGTTCTTCGTGGTTGTGTTTCTGGCCAGAGGTGAGAGGATAAACAGAGTAAGGCCTGCAGTCAAAACTGTGATTCAGAAGCTTAGTGTTTGTTTAAATGGACAGTTTTGGATATCAGTTTACCTGTGGAGTAGTGAAGATGTTCTTGCTTTTCAGGCATGCCTCTGTTAGGGACCAAGGTGGCAAGGAGTATCCCCAGACAGCACACCTGGAATCTGCTCGTTGTCTCCTGATTTCATGTGAGCAGTGCTGAGGCTGTAGGTCCCACCAGGCTGGCAGAATCCCTTCAGCTATGGTCTTAATACACTGCTTGCAGCCCTTTCTGGGGGCCGAGGGAGGCCTGGTGAGAAGAGGATTGTTTTGCGACAAGGTTTAAAGGGTCTCAGTGATGTGTCAGGGCACCCACAAGCCTGGGAGAAGGTGGCAGTAGCATGTCAGAAGTATGGCAAATATTTCCATCACCACTTCTAAGACCACGGGTTGTTTCCAGCTGTTCTGCTTATATTAAAAAGTTGAAATTGCTCTTTACATTTGGAAGATCTGGTATTCTCAGATGCTGTTAATGAGTAAGTTTCTAGGGGGCTTAGGTGAAGTTTGAAGAGGAAACTGGGAGGTTATGAGAATGTAAGAGGCAGGTTTGCTGCCATATTAAGGCCATAACTGTAGTTGATTTGAAAATATAAACTTTAAAAATAAATTCCAATGCTGACCTCAATAATACAGAAGTGTGCTTTGACATAAGTACCTTTGCTGTCACTCTGTGTGTCACTCTTTTTTCACACAGATCTGGCTGCCAGTCTTTGCAGAGGTGTAGCAACTAAGGTTTAGGACTTCCTGCGTTTGCAAAATACCTGCTGGTTTTGTCAGGCATTTGTGTAGAAACAACTGTCCCTGTTGTGCCCTTTGAGGGAAGTGTCCCAAGACTTTCCCATGTGTGATCAAACGCAGAAAAGTGAGGGGAGGTCACGTTGGCTCTCCCTTCTCTGGGCTGGCTGAGCATTCATATGAAAAGATGTGAATTTTTACTGTGGTGTTACGGGGAACAAAAACACCATGAATCCTTTGTGGGACTATTGAGTTGGTCACATATCTCGAAGATTATCCAAAACTTTGTATGGGAGAATATAAGAATCCCAAAATTATGGAATTTGAGTGTACACTACAGTTTGCTCTGCTGTTCTTGTCTTGTTTTTAAGAGGGCTGGAACTTGCAGCCACAGCTTCAGTAGGAATCCTTTCTAGGAGAATTTTTGCACAGCTTCTCAACTGTGGCAAACTTGTTGAGATATTGGATGTGTGTTTTGTGAGAGCAGTGCTAAATTGCTGTTAGCAACTGCAATGCTGTTTGATGGTTTTATTGTAATTGGGATGGGACACTGTGCTGAGTGTATCCTGTGCTTTCTTCTCTTGTTAAGCAAAAAATGCAACCCAGAGCCAACATCTGCATGGGATAAATGGTCTTTGTACAAGCTTTTCAGTTAAATAGAATTCATAATAGAAGGCACTCTGAAGCAAATCAGTGGCATCAGTTAGGTGGTACATTCCTGCCTCAGTATTATTAACCCTGCCCCTGCCCCCCAGAAGAAACCCAAACAACAAACCAAACACAAACACCAGCAGTCACATCCCCATCACAATTTCATTTATCTGGCAGGCCAGGAAGAAAAATTAACTGTGTCTTGTGTCTTTAAGGTTTATATCCAAAGTCAGTACAAGTGGAGTTATAATAGAACAAGACCAACGATTTGCTGGTTTAAGAAGTGGCTGGGTTTGCCTTGCTTCAGTATCTGATGAAGAGACACCATATATTCAATGTCACTGTTATTTTGTGATAAATCTAATAACAGTAACCTCAGGTGGCCTAAAATTTTGAAAGCAGTATAAAGTGCTATGAGGTTAAAATAAAGGAAGCAACACCTCTATCAAAAAGGTGCACAATGTTAAAATGAGCAGATGTGGATTCAGACTTTTAAATGTTCAGCTAAATATTAAAGTAGCAGTTCAGTGCTGAAAATAACAAATTTTAAACAAGGCTTAGTTTTTTAGTGTAATTCTCTCAAATTACATGTTTATGCTCTGGCAATTTTTAAAATGAGAATATACTCATTATTGGAATATTGAATATATTCTTATAGAAATACATGGGAATCTCATCCCTAATGAGAGGAAGGTACCAGAGAGAATTTTCTGGCTTCAGAAGGCTGATACTTCATTCATTATGGAGAGTTTAAACCATGTAGCTGGGCTTGCTCTGAGCTGCAGGCCGCTGACCTGGTACAGCAGCAGCTGTGTCCCTGTTAGTGGCCATTAGCCAGTTAAATCGCTGCACACTAACACTGATCAAAGCAGTCGTGGAAGCTCTTCATTTCCTGTTTAGAAGAGCCCTATTTGTTTGACGAGTCTTTAAAAGGCTCCAGGTTTTGTTTTGGTGTTTCTGAAGAGTGATTTGACTTTTTGTTGCCATGGGCTCTCCTGTCTCAAACAACACCTCCTTTTTTCTTTGCAATAGGCTGAATGCTTTTTCTACTTAGCTATAGATTGAAGCATTTTATAAATAGATAGGACATCAAAGTCAGAGGTGAATGGATCTGTGTGGCTTTATTTAAATTATTAAAAGACACTTTCTTTTAAGTGGTTACATCTTGAATGCTGCATTGGAGTCAGTGAAGTTTTATTTAGCATTTGTTCCATGTGTGTAAATTAACCAGTTTGCTTTCTTGCTCAAAGTTTATACTTGTACATTTTCTGATTGTAATTTCATTTTAAAAATCTGGTATGAGAACTGATTGATTTTTATGGGGCTTTTTTCCCTCAGAGATTGGATAAAATGCTTTTTCCACGCTGCCTTAATGCTAAGTGTAATCTAAGATGTCAGTATGCATTTTATGAAATGAAAATATCCACTCTACTAGTCCTGTTGGAGATTAACATTAATGTGTGGGTTTTGTATGAATTCAGGTTTTTGATGAATTGAAAATGGAGCTTGAACTTGTAAAAGGTCTCATGTGGCTTATGCCAGGAGAATGCAGTTGACGTCCTTGCTAATTATTTAGTTTTGCAAAGTGGTCTTGTAACTGGTATTGATCCCACCTCTGGTAAATTCTCATTTGCAGTCTAAAAGCCTCTGCTACAGGCAACACACTGTTGTCATAGGAAATGAAATCTATTTGTTGTTCCAAATGAGAGTTTCAATAAAGTTCACAGAAGTGTGCACTGCCATTCAAAAGAGCCTTTCCAGCCTGGTCATGTGTGCCCTCCACTTCCCTTCTGCTGGCACTTGCCCTTGGGTCACTTCATGCTCAGTCACAGTGGAAAGCTTGGGCTGGGTGATTTTGGTTTTTGTTTGTTGGGTTTTTCTTTTAGTTGCCAAAGTGACTGTAGAAAAGCAGCTGGAGGCGAGGGACAAGAGTGGGTCTGGGTGACAGAGGGCATTAGCTGGGGTTAAATCTTGAATGAAACTCAGAAAATTGTCTCTGCTACACTCTGCTCTGGATGCGTCCTGCCTCTGTGTCAGGTCAAGCCTGCAAACCTGTCCCATATAAGCTGGGTGTGCAGCTCCTGAGCCAAGCTGTGTTGGTTTGAATGCACTCCTTTGTTGGGGCAAGGGCTGCCGCCAGGGACACTGCTCGCAGGAGAACAGACAAAGGTTGTGTGTGACTTTGGGGACGCAGCAGTCCCGTTAAAATCAGTGGGATCACTTCAGGGGCTTAAACAGGACCAGACCCTAACACTAGAAACTCCTCAGGACCTCTTTTTAACGTGTATTCCACAACCTCCTTATCATGCTGCTGTGAAATGATAAGGAATAAGAAACTCTCCCTGTGGGATCCCAGCCGAGTCTGGGTTGGGGCGTTTCTGTGCACACCGTGCTGATGGCAGCAGCGGTGCGGGGACACCTGGATGGTGGTGGCTTGGCAAACACAAAGCCTACGGTCCCTTCTCCTCAATCCTCCCACAAAGGAGATGGCAGGCCTGACCGGCCACATGCCCGGAGGAGAAAGCAGGCTGGTCTGCCAGAAAGGGCGCATGGCTGCAAAATTATGCGGCACACCTGAATAGAGCCAGCAAGGAATTGCGGTGCCCTGACAAATGGCACATGCTGAGCCTTTGCCTCCAGTTGTGTCCAACTGTTGCAGAATGTGGACTATATAAAACTGTTCCTAAGACAGGATGTCATTTCAAATTTGATCTTTGTGTACTTTCAAGCCTAACACCACTCTGGTCCGGCTGTGGTGGGACCGGGGGTGTTGTTTTGCGCAATGCTTTTTACCCATTTTTCCGGGCACCCGCCAGGGTGGGTCCGGCGCACCAGGTGCTCCGGGGGAAGGGCCTCCGCCCGCCTGGCCGCCGGTGATGCTCGGGTGGGCTCGGTGCCCGCCCCCGGCAGCCGGGGGTGTCCGAGGCTCGTCCCGCCCCCGCCTCCCTCGGACTTCCCGGCCGTGGCAGGGCGCTGTGGCCGCGGCGGCTCCCAGCCCGCCCCCAGCGCTGAGAGCGCACACCGCGGGCTCGCCCCGCTCGCTCGGGCGACTGATTCCCCGCTGCCGGACTTGGTTCGGCTCCGCGGGCCCCGCAGCTGTCGGGCGGGATCGGGCCGGGCGGGCTCCCCCGGCGAGCCCCGGCAGAGCCGATGTCCGCTGCGCCCGTCCGCTCCCCGACGCTGCGGCCGCACAGGATGAAGAAAGAGGAGTCGTTCCTGGGCAAGCTCGGCGGGACCCTGGCCAGGAAGAAGAAAGCCAAGGAGGGTGAGTTCGCCGGCGCGGGGGAAGGAAGGAACGTGCTCGGGGCCGGCGTGACTCGCGGCCGCTCCGCCGTCTCGGCCCGCCCCGTCCCGTCCCGTTCCTCCGCGGGAGCAGCGGCGGAGCCCCCGAGCCCCGCTTTGTTCGGCTGCCCCGCGGAGGGGCCGTGCCCGCCCCCGAGACCCACAACGCGGCTGGAGCGATGGAGAGCGCCTGGCAGGGATGGGGGAGACTGGAATCATGGGAGATGGATGGCAGCGATGGGTAGTGGCTGATAGCAGTGGGGGGAGGCTGCAAGCGATGGGGTAGACTGAAGTGATGGAGGGCGGGACATCAGCTCACGTTGCGTGTCCGGGAAGGTAAGCCCAGAACTCGTTTCATGCTATAGAATAAAGTCCTGGTGACCAACAAGACTGTGGCTGTCGTTTTCTTGTGGTCTGAAAGCTGAAGACCCCAGAGGGAATGGTTAAGTCCACCCCTGTTTCATTCCAGGTCCGCTTCATCCATAGGCTTTATGTTGGTGTAGGCACTGTGCCCAGAGACACACCCATCCCACCCACCTCACTATGAAGGATTCCGCATAGGCACACATAGCCCAGGCTGTACGAGTGTGTCCGTGTGGGATTTCACTGTTGGTGCTTCCTAGGCAGGGAGGCAAGAGCCTTCCCTTCACTGCAGAGAGCCTGGACAAGCTCCCCAGCCCAAGCCCAATGGACCAGCACCTACGCTGAGGGCTCAGCCCCTGTTGCACACCCTGACCTGGGGTGTGGGCACATCAGTGAGGCGTCCTGGAGCCGCTGGCCCTCGCCAGGGCTGTGCAGATAGCAGCGTTGTTGCTGTCGAAAAAGGGAGGTGTCTCGTTGCTGGACTTGATAAAGCTGGCCCAGTCCTGAATGCTCAAAGCGTGCCCGTCCTCTGGGGATGGTGTCTGCTGCTTTCCACAGCTTCCCCAACTCACAGTGCTGGCTTCTGTGGAGAAGCTGCGTCCGTGTTATCCCCAGACTCCCAGCATCTGCCAGCAGGAAATATGTGCGTCCTTGCCCTATGGCTTAACACAACTGTGACTTAATGGCTGGTTAAAACTTGACTTGATGGCTGGTTAAAACTGGCCTTGGTTTTGTCCTAGTGTCTGCTGTGTGTAGGCTAGGGATGTAATTCAAGTTTCAGCCTCCTTTCAGCTGACTGTTGAGCATGTTTTGCCTATATTGAGCCTATGGATTGCCAGCAACATTCAGAAGACAGCTTTTTAATCTTAAAAAACACAATATTCAGCCTTGAAACCTGGTTCAAGGAAATTGCTTCCCTTTCCTTCTGCTGCCTGTTTTGGTGTGGCTTACTGGTGTTTCCTTTGTTATCTATTTTTAATCAAGTTTCCCTGACGTGGTTCTGCTGAGGAGCAGCACAAGCAATTGTGTCTTCCTGAGATGATCTCATTTGCTTCCAAAGGAAGATGATGGAAAAAACTCATCTCTGGCAAGGAGGCCAAGCATGTGCTCCAAAAAAGTGCATGTCAAAGGTGGCTTCAAAGCTGAAGCAGGCTGGTAGCTTCCCTTCTTAGGCATTTCAGCCTCACTAGGCCATGTTCTTGAGGTGACCACTTCCAGCAGGGGCCACCCGCTGGTTTTGCTGAGTTTGCCTGTGGTTTTACCTGCTTGTGTGGCCACAGCTCCTCGTGGCAATGGTAGGGCCTCTTTTGGCCACTGTGCCTGGTACTTAGTGGGGAACCACACCAAAGCCTCCCAGCCCTGCTTCTGTTGGTGTGATGGGGAGGAAGCTGCAACACAAGGGGCAGCTTTTCGTGAGAGCATTCCTTCACTCTGAAATGCCACTGTCTGCAAGCCTGAGGAGCCACTGGTGTGACATTCCCTGGTGCTGCAGGGGCCCAGCGCCTTTGTTGTGAAGGGAAATGGCTTTTTTCCCTTTGTGGAGCAGCTCTCCAGTGGAGGCTGTCCCAGCCATGCCTGTGCAATGGGATCGGGCCAAGGGGTAAGACTGATGAGCTGGGGGGCCTGCACCAGGGTGAGAAAGGCTGGAACATGCCTTGTGGAAGGACCTGGGCAGCCTCAAGAGCAAATTTCAGGGCTAGAAACTAATTTATTTTTTTTTAATGGGAGTGTGGAGCAGAAGTAAACTGGAGGGTCATCTGAGTGGTGTTCCTTGAAAGAGTGTGTAGAAGCAGATGTGGTCAGCGTTTCCCCATGTGCTCAGCCCTTGGGAATTCCTGGCCTGCCTCCAGGTTTCTGCTGGGTTTGCCTGAGGGGACCAGCAGAGGTCAGAACGATCTTCCCAGAGTAAATCTTGTCCATGGCAAATGAGAATGCTGAGGCTGCCGCAGCCTGAAATGATCCTTTCCTCCTCTGCCTCCATCAGCTCCAAAAGCTCCAGCCTGAGGGCTCTTTATACCTTCTGCTTGCTTTCACTGCCTCTTTATGTATTGCAGCTGTTACTGTCCCAGCTGTGCTCATACAGTGACCTTTAACGGGGTCTTTGTGAGAGCTAAAATCCACTTATATCAATCCTTTTCATTTTTGTGCACAACTTCTGAGCCACGCAGCTCAAAGGTCCTTGTAATGATCCTGGAAAAGTTCTCATTTGTGGTTTTCATTTCTTTAATCACAGGTTGTAAATAACCAGAATGAGCATCTAAATTTAATTTTTTTTTGTCTAATTGGTTTTCTTCATAACTTATTGCAATGCATTTTTGGGGAGAGTTTTTAGGCAGCCTTGACTTGAGAAAAAGAGCAGCTCATGGAGGAGCCGTTTTTACCCTGGTTTCCCATGGAAGGCGGGCGAGTGATCTCAGTGTCTGTTTGGCTCATCCCTTCCTCTTCCTTCCCAGGAATATTTTTAACCCCTAGTTTGGATAAAAATGTCCCAGGGAGAAAAGTCTTGCTGATTATTAATGCCTGCAGGCTATGTCAAAATGGGTCACCAGTGAGTATAGGAACATGTCAGAGGAGCTCTGCAGTAGGAAAACCAGCAGATGAACTCAACCATACCGTGATAGTACTGGAGAGCCCACTGGGGAGGGACTTGGCCAGAGAAAAATCAGGAAAGGCCATGGGGATAGCATGGAGGGAGATGTGTGTTTCTAATCTTACAGTCAGTCATGATGCACATCCTTAGAAAAGTGGGATGTGTCAGTTCCAGTGCTCTGTGACTGCTTTGGTTTTTACTTCTCTCCCTGTTCCCCATTTAGGCCACATGGAAATCTGCAAATATCTATGTTTGCCTGATGTTTACTGTTCCACGTCTCTGGCTTGGTGTATCTGAGATTTACATTAGGAATGAGGAAGAAATTTTTAACCATGAGGGTGGTGAGGCCCTGGCACAGGGTGCCCAGAGAAGCTGTGGCTGCCCTATCCCTGGCAGTGTCCAAGACCAGGTTGGATGGGGCTCTGAGCAACCTGGGATAGTGGAAGGTGTCCCTGCCCGTGGCAGGGGCATGGAAGGAGATGGGTTTTAAGGTCCCTTGCAACCCAGACCATTCCATGATTCTGTGATTTTGGTCTTTCAAAATGTGCCACGTGTTCAAGAGCTCCAAAATCTGCTTTAGATACCTTAGAAAACTGTTGGGGTGCTGGCAGGGCCCATAGAGGATATAGATTTTAAGCCAGATGATTCCTTAGCTTCTTTTCAGATTTTGTAGGTTTCAGGTAGTACTACATTTCAACTTCATCTGCAAAAGGAAATTGAAAAATCTGCCCTTTCCTGTTTGTCAGAGCGATGCTGCTGTACTGAAATAAAGGAGGGGGTTTTGCTGCAAGCTTCACTCCCAGCCTTGTTGCAAAGCTTGATTTTCTTTTCCTCATGACACACTCTATGGAAGATCTGGGCAGCAGGTGTTTGGCTAAATAAACTTTCTGTTATTGTATCTGTATATGTGTATAGGCAATAATGGGGAGTCAGAGAAATAAAAGAGAATCAATTGCTTAGTGCTGTGTCCCAGTGACATGATGGAGGGTGGGCACAGGGCTGAGGAATCTGTTCTGGAAAAGTGCCATTCATTTGGCCTGATCAAATCAGTAGGAGAGGGGAGTGAAAGAGAGGATAGCACTGCAGAGGGCAGGATTATTGCAACAGGAGCTGAATCTAGGGAAGGTTTTGTGCATATCAAGGGAGGCTGAAGTGCTGTTCTTGGGATCCCTGTCTTGGTGTTAGGGTGGGATGTCCTGATGGTGTCTCACCCCCTTCTTAATTTACTTTCCCCACTCTCAGGATGTGGCAGTGAATTTTTAGGCAGATGAGAGACAAATATAAAAGGAGTGGGGTCTAATTCTGTTGTCTTGCTTCACATGAGTACATTAGCTGCAGACTGAGAGGATGCTTGGCTGGAGAAGTGTGTCTGTGCATTGTGATGTGCTACTGCTGCTGTAATACCCCCACATAAGATGAGATGAGTGCTGGTTAAGTAGAGGACTTGCTCTTTAAGAAAGGAATTTGCAGTTCCTTTCTGCAGTAGTAGTGGTTATGTTGAAGCTACATACTCTTCCAGATATGTGTGTATATATAGAAAGTCTGTGCAAACACACGTAGATAGATTAATATTTCAACCTAGATTTATTATCCTTTCTACCACTGATTTAAACAGACCGAAATTTCCAGTTGGAACCTGTGTAGCCTAATTGCTGTTTGTCCTGTAGAGCTTAGGCCTGACCAGGTCTGGTTGCAGTCTTGGTAGTGTGGTGTTGGTTTGGTTCTCTGTTCTATTCTGGCAAAAGCTGTACTGGGAATATATTTTGTGTCAAGGTCTCAACTGAAATGAAGTTTACATGCACAAGAATTGTGCTTTTAACACTATCATAACCCCCACATTTTCCTCCTATAGCTGCACTTAGGCTAGGATAGTTCACCCAGTTCACCTTCAAGGCACAGTCTCCTGGTGAGACAAATGAGTTTGGAATTACAGCTTCAAGTTTTCTTCCAGAGAGGATGCAGCAAGACACACAAAATAGCTCTGTAGCTCTTCAGTAGTGTTAAGGAATGCCTTGCCTTCCTTTAAGGAAAACAGGCATTCAAGTAATTTTATTTCCAGAGTTGCAATCTTTAAAATAAGATTAATTGTAAGAATACTGTTAAACTTCATTGTAAAACCTTAGCAGGGTGGTTATCAACACTTCCAGTTTTCTAAAACCAGAATTCAAATCCTTTTCTCCCTAAAGTCTACCCATATTTCAGAGCATTTGTTCAATGATACCTGTTTTAATTTCTTCTAAAAGATTTATTAATTATGACACTGGAGAGAGAGACTTTAAGAAAGAGGCATCTGGTTGTGTCCAAGGAGTTTATGGGTGGGCCCTGTGAGACTGATGTACTGCAGAGCTGCACATGATGGACTTGATGGGAATGGGGGGAGCTGCAAAGTCACAACTCACGGAAAGTCTGTGTGAAGGGGGGACTCCTGATCTCACTGGTGAATCTGTGCAGGGACATCAGGCTGTCTTCAGCAGTGCATTATCATAAATATACTGATCTACTGATTGTGTGCTTGTGTTGGTAAGAGTTGGGATACTTAGATCACTTCATTAATATACATGCATCCTACTGATGTGCACATTGGCAACAGGGCAATGCAGAAAAGAGAGTATAGTTATGCACGACAGTGCTGAATGCCTTTTTATGTACTTCAAGGACTGTTACAGGCCAGTGGATCTGAGAACAGATGGAGCTGGCGGAGTTTTCCAACTGAGCTTTGGATTGTCCTTTGATGTTAGGAGATTTGAGAGATTAGCTGGCAAGCTTTTTTTATTGCAAAAGCATGTCAGAACAACTTGCTGCTAAGGGATCCAGGCTTATGTGGTCTGAGGCAAACGCAGGGCAAGACAGAGTCTGCTGGTTGCAGGAATTGGTGTTTCAGCAGCGACAGCTTTGCTGTTCAGCTGGAAGGAGCTTTGGTGTGTGTGCCTTGTGCACACAAGTTTCACAGTCACAGTTGAGGAGATTCAGGTTTGTAGCTGTGCAAGTCCAGCAGAGCTGCTGCTTTAGAGCTGCCCACTTGGGATTTGGATGCCAAACTGCTGTCAGCTTTCAAATGCAGCCAGTCAAGTGTACAGATCTCTCGGGCATCACTAGAAATCTCAGCCTGCAAGATTCCTGAAGTTGTGTCTGTCAGGGTTCCTGGGATATGATGTCTCAAAGGGGAATGTGACCATACAGAGACACTGGCATGTATCACAGGGAGAAGGAGTTTTCTGCCTCACCTGTACCATCACTGGTTTGTGATCCTTGTCACTCCTGCAGTGCAGGAGGGGCTGTATGTGCCTTCTCAGCCCTGGAGCCTTGTTCTCTTTGCAGCCCTCCAGCTCCTCTCAGCCCTTTCAGGAGATCTGGAGGTCGTCAAGGAAGAAGGAAAGGAAATTGACCATGTTTCTCAAAGGCTCCTCCTTGTGCTGACCTCTGATCATTAGAGCAATTGTAACTTCAGCACACTTCCAGGTTCTTTGAACTAACAGGATCCAGGTATTTTGTTAGAGAAGCCAACTACCTGAAGGTCATGGAGGTGGCTCCAGAGAATGATCTGACCTGTGCCAGTGTCAGGATGAGGCTGATGGCATGGGCTCTGTTCCGCTCAGCTCTCATAATATTCACATGCCTTACTCTGCCCAGCCTTGAGCTCTTCTTCATGGTGACCTTGGTAGTTGCTTATCCCCACCCTTGTACAGCCACTGCCTGCTCGCTGAGATGTGCTGTGGGTGTGCACTGTCACTGATGAAGCTCAGCTTTCCTGCTCAGGGCACAGCCCAACCAACTGAGTTGTTCACTCACTCACGGGGGATAGATTGGACTGGCCCTTGCTTTGCCTGGTGGAGGCCTTGTGTCCAGAGGAGGGCTACAAGCATCCAGAGGAGGCTAATATGGTGCAGGGCCTTGCAGGGAAGCCACATGAGGAGCAGCTGAGGGTACTGGGTCTTTTCAAATGGAGGAGACTGAGGGCAGAGCTCACCAGGGGCTGCAGCTTCTCTTTAGGGGTAGCAGAGGGGCAGGCCCTGATCTCTGCTGTGTGTGACCAGGGACAGGACCCAGGGAACAGCTGGAGCTGTGTCAGGGAAGGATGAGGTTGGAGTTAGGAAATTTTCTTCCTCCAGAGGGTGGTGGGGCACTGAACAGGCTCCCCAGGAATGGTCACGGCCCCAAGGCTGCCAGAGCTCCAGGAGCGTTTGGGCAGCACTCTGAAACACAGGTGGGGTTGTTGGGGGGTCTGTGCAGGGCCAGAGTTAGACTTTGATGCTTTGTGGGTCCCTTCCATGTCAGGGTATTCTGTGATTCTGTGGCGGCTGTAGCGTACCTGTCTCTGGTTGGTGTCATAGGCTGCATCAGCAGTTGGGCCCTGCTGAGGGAGGTGTGAATTTTTGTGAGGAGGTGGAATGGAATGGAATGAAGGGGAGTGTGACCAGTAGGACAGCACTGCTTATCCAGGGGCTCTGCTAGGCTGCCTTCAGGAGGGGTTCCTGAACCTGGCTGCTGGAGCTCGTCTCAGGACAGGCTGCTCGGTGGCTGTGGTCGGGAGGTCTAAACCAGCAGTGTTTGTGTGTAAGCAAACCCTGTTTGCCTTTGGGAGTGGGCGCAGCACTGATGGGAAGGGGGAACAAACCTCTGCGTTGCACAGCTAATAGGCCAGCGGCTAAGTGATCTCTCCAGCGTGACGCATATTGTGCTCAGGTGCAGAGTCCCTAATTTGTACTCATCTGATGGCCAAGTAGAAAGCTGCAACCTGAAATTCATGACTTCTGTTGTGTATGTCTGGTTTGGCTGGAACAGGATGATGGAAAACACGTGGTGTCAGCCTTCTGTAATTTGAATCCAGTGAAGCCTTGCTCTGAAAACCAGATGTGGAGAGAACAGGCACACCTGGCAGCACGTACTGGGAGCAGTGGGTCTGTAGGCCCCAGGCCCTTAAATCACTGTCACTTCCTCCTGGAGGAACAATGGGGCTCCTAATTATAAATCCTATACACTGATTTGTTTCCTTGCACTCTCTGCAGACCCATCTCTCTCCAGAGGCCTTAGGCTGAGAGGGGAGGCCATGGGATGAGAATCTCATTTTGGCTTTTCTGCTGGTGAGAAAACTGGGAATTCAGTTCTGCCTGTCAATGATTGTTTCTCCAGGTCAAAAAAGGTTTCTTTATAATCCCCTGTCTGGCAATCAGATACAGACTTTTATAAAAACTCTTTTCAATGCATGCTGCATGTTGGTTACAAAACAAGCCAACTGTTCTGGCTCCTGGAATCCCAGTTTCTTCTTTAGTACTTCTTTCATTGTGTGGTTGAATAATAATAAAATCCACTGAAAAAAAAAATAGTGTCTTTTCCATTATAGCTGCCATATGGCCTTACTGCTAATTTTTAATTAGCTGTGGGAGGGTTGCATACACAGTTTATTTGGAGTAAGGAAGGAGACAGAGCTGGATGAGATGTCTGATAAGACAGAGCTGGATGAGGCATGGTATTGTGTCTCTTTTAGTGTCTTTAAATAGAAGAATGTGTAATCCTCAGAAAGTGTTGTTCCACTAGGTCAGTTTGGCAGATGCATGCATTGGTGCCATTAAACAGATGTAGACGCTTCTGTAATTTTAAAATAGTATAGTGTTGTTTACTCTCTGGCTTGCCTAGTCTAGCAGATGGATCTGGAGGCTTTGCAAAACTGACAGGATTTTCTTCAAAAATTATTGGAAAAGGTAACCACTTGCACTTCCCATTTAACATTCTCCCACAGGAGCAGGGTTATGAAATAGTACCTCAGGATTTCTGTTTACCTTCTTCCCCATGTATGGCTCCCAGTATTGTTACAGTGAATTGGTTCCACTGGAAAAGTAGGCAAGGTAACTCTGCAGAATTTGGTCTGACAGGAATCTTGATGCTCTACTTCGAATTCTGGAGTTAAGTTGCATAAATCCAATTATTCCCACAGCACTGCCAAGTCCATCCCTAAATTATGTCCCCAGGTGCCTACAAATCTTGTAGGCACCTCCAGCAATGATGACCCCAACACTTCCTTGAGAGCCTGTTCCAGTACTTGACAGCCCTTTCAGTGAAGACATATTTCCTCATATCCAACCTGAACCTCCTCTGGCACAACCTGAGGCCATCTCCTCTTTGCTTCATCATTTGTTCCCTGGGAGCAGAGCCCAATCCCCCCACCCCAGCTGTCTCCTCCTGTTAGGGAGTTGTGCAGAGCCAGAAGGTCCCCCCTGAGCCTCCTCTTCTCCAGGCTGAGCTTCTCCCCCCATCAGCTGCTCCTCGTGCTTGAGACCCTTCCTCAGCTCCTTTCCCTACTCTGGACGTGCTCAGTGTCTTTTCTGCCGTGAAGGGCCCAAAACTGATTCCAGGATTTTATCTGCTCCCTGGCCCTGTCTTCCAGCTCAGGGGCTGGGTACAAGGAGAACAACCAGTCTGATTGTTAAAGAGTGAGGCAGAGAAGGCATTAGTACCTCTGCCTTTTCCTCAGCCTTTTTCGTTATGTGTCCCCATTGCATGCAGTAAAAGGTGGGATTTTCCTTAGCACTCCTTTTGCTGCAGATGCATTTGTAGAAACATTTTTTATTGTCCTTTACCAGATTAAGTTCTAGTTGGGCCTTAACCCCCTTAATTTTCTCCCTGCATAACCTCATGCCATCCTTGTAGTCGTCCTGAGTTGCCTGCCCTCCATCCAAGGTGATAAACCCTTTTCCTGAAGAATGTCCAGCCTTCCTGGACCCATTTGCCCTTCAGAGCTGCCTCCCAAGCGACTCTATCCCACTTTGAGACAGATGTATCCCATGTGTCACCACCAGGCTTTGTGTCATGCAAACTGATCCATGATAAAAAAAATCCAAAATTCAAGACCCTAACCAGACTTGAAGCCAGGTATTGATCTGCTGGCTCTTCCTGCTACCTCTCTCGTAGTTCTCTGCAACTGGAAGGATAGGTAATGAAATTAGGTAATTAAATAAGCTTGTGTAATGAAGCCATATCATTGGGAAACTGGATTTTAATTGTATCCAGGACACCATGCTGCAAAATGGCCCTGCCGTGCCAGGAGCAAACCAGATGTGCTGCCTGTGAAGCAGATCTGATGCTGTCTACCACACAAGCTGTGGCTGAGTTTTATTTTTGCATGAGGAAGGGAAGAAGCTGTTGTGCCTGATCTAACCTAATGCAGCAACAGTCCAGCTTCAACCTGAACTTTTTAGGTCCTTCCAAGGAAGGTTTCTCTGATTATGTTCTCCTATTTTCTGAGTTTTCTCTGTTTCAGAGTTTTTTGAGGGTCCCTTTATAGGATACAGATGGTAATGGAAGATTAGAAGGCCTTAGTGTCCACTCTCTGCTGTATGGTTGAGGGAAAAGGTTATATATTTGTTTCCATCTGATAAAAGAAATTTTAGTGAGGGACTTTTCTTCCTGTGAATGGCATTAGATATAGGTGCCATACTCCCCAGAATCTTGATGGAAGGCATCCTCAGTGGAGTGCTTCATTTGCTGTTGATCCAGTGGTTGGTAAGAAGTTTCTCCAAGACTGCAGACACAATTTGAAACTGAGCTGGGGAATTTCACTCCTGTGCTGAATGCACAGGAGATGGGCACTGTTGTTTCAGGGGGGTTGGGTGGTTTAGCATGCTGCAGCATAGCTGGCCAGGTGATTCTCTGTGGGGAATGTGAAAGATTCCATATCCATTACAATCATGGACAGAGTAAGAACAGATGCAAGAAGATGAGGGAGAAGATCCTCTGGGCTACACCTGCGTTGCATGAGCTGTTTGTCTCATGTTTTGGGATGTATCCTGTTTCCTGGTTTGGGACTGACCTGTAACTGAGCTTCAAAGTCTTTAAGATGTCCAGCACCACTGAAGAACCACCTTTTCTAGCTCACAGGGCCTGGTGTTACCAATGCAAAGGCTTTGAAAGGGACCACAGAAAGCTCTAACTGCAAATCCTGTGAAACTTTGGTATGCTGACTAATTAAATGAATAAAAACAGCAGCAGGTCTTTTTGATACTTTGTGAAACGTGATGTTTTCTTGTGCTTTGGACTTGATTTGATTTGATTCTTTGGCTGGCTCTTGTTTCATGATTGCATTTTGATATCCCTTGAGGGCTGTGCTTGGGAGGCTGGGCTGCAAAGTCAGTTGGAGGGCTCCACTCTTTCTATGTAGTCTTCAGCAGCTCCGTTAGGAAATGCTGGGGCTATTTCTGACTTAAACCCAGCAGAGTAAAACATCTAAATGCTTTTATGGCCGCCACTGTCTCCACTGTACCTTCCCTTCATGGACTGGCTTTTATCTGGTTGTGGGCTCTGAGTTCCAGGCTTTTACTGTGAGGTCTGTAGTGCTTTACACTGAAGTGCTTGTCTTGACAGGCCCCTCTGCTGCTCAAAGCAACAAGTAATTTCCCTCATATGACATATCTGGAAAACAGTGAGAAAACTCCATTATATTTTGTAGCTTTTACTTACACAGATCTTTCATCTCACTTCTAATATGCTGCTTTACTGCCCTGAGTGCAGGGAGGACACAGGAAAGGTAGAGCTGGACATGAGCAACCTTGGGATATGGTACACTGAAAAGTCTGTGTTGAGTGTTTAGGGTAAAGCTTCTAGTTTGGAGTATGGCCTGTCCCTCCACTGGTCCTCTGGTATTTGCTAGCAAACTCTCAATGTGTGTGTTGCAAGTAGAGTTGCTGCATGTAAGTGTTTTTCAGGGTTTTCCTTGTCTTTCTGGGTGACATTTGGGCAACTGCAGCAATGAGGCGTGTGCACTTTTTTGGTCTGCAGAACCATTTATCTTGGCTTGTTCTTCCTGTAGAATCATGTTCCATGAGAAAAATAGTTGCTTTTTTTGAAATGCAAGTCATATCTGTAGCCTCCTTTCCATTCCCCTGGAGTTTGGCTGTTGAACTCTGTCCTGTCAGCTGTGGAAGACAGAGCCTTGCTGTTGCTCACCTGCCATCAGTGCCTTTAGAAGTGAGTCTGTTGTTACTCTGTACTTCTCTTGGCATGTCCAGAAGAACAAACAGCATAAAATGTTTTCTCATATTTGCATAGTAGATTACTTGCGGTGGTGGTGACCTTTTCATTCCTCTGTGCAAAGGATATGGGGAGAGCAGGAAGCTGAGGCAGGAGAAATTGGCTTGGCAGATAACTAAGGGGGGTTCATTCACCTACCTACAAACGAAGTGCCAAACCATGTGGAGGAGGTGGAAGAAAGTTGATGGAGGAATGGAAAGCTGGTCACTTGTAAAACATGCTAGCCTGAGCTGCAGTAATGACTTTTTTGGAAGCTGAGTGGTAAAGTTTGCAGGGTTAGATGTGGGTGTGGGATCCAGAGGTAGAGCTTGTAGGAGGCTGTGAACTGAAGTGCCGTTTTCTCCCAGATTTCTTCTTGCAGAAGACAGGGGTTGAATGAATGGGTTGGGTGTCTCTATTCCAGAGTAGTCCTGTTAGCTCTGCTTCTGACAGCTTCTGCTGTCTGTCCCTTGGTGGTTTGCTTTCGCTGGACCCATTAAGTGTGGATACCTTAAGCAGTGAGTTGATTCTGGTTTCTGAAGTTGCTTTTGGCTAAAGGAGCCTTGTTGTTGCTTGGCATCTTGTGGAAATCAACCTGCTTCATTTGGGATCTTGGACTGAGTTCCTAGACATGAAGGTGGTGTTCCTTCAGCTGCTTGTGGCCTTCAGCTTCGGTTGTAGGAGTACACCAAAGCCTTAGAGAGTGCTAAGGACTTCCTAGGAGAGCACAGCATTTAATGGAAAATGGATGGCAGTAAATTGAAAATGCCTTGATGGTTTTCTACTGGGAGTGGACACAAGACAAAAATCTCTCTCAGTCATTTTCTTTTCTTACCTGACTTTGTCTTTCCCTCTGCTCTCATATGTCAGGTTTGTCTTCATATCCCCCCTTCTGCTGGAAGTCGTTCTGGTGCTCATGCAGTGTCCTTGGGAGAACATAACCCTCCACCATTATTTTGTGGGGAGAAATGACCCTTTCTGTGTTGGGAGGGAATTATACCTGGGAGAGGCTGAAAGAGTACATTTTCCCCATTTTCAAGTAGAACTTGGGTGCAGGGGGAGGAGTGTAGCTTTCCTGTAGTGAACCCCAAGGATACAGGAAAAGCTCCTTGGAGAATTGAATGCTGAGTCATTCCTGAGCAAGTGTTATCTTGTTCCTCTGACCGGACCGTGTTGAAACCCTGCCCTTTAATCAGTTAAGACAATACTATTGTAACTCTGAGCTATTGGTCAGCTAAGGAATATGCTTAAACCTGCGGCTATTGGCTGGTTTTGGATCCATGCCAAGGCTATAAAAATAGCCCTCTGTACCCCCACAAGGGGAGAAGAAGAAGCACTGTACCCCTTCGCAGACCTCCCGAATAAACCTTCACTGCGGAACTTCGGCGTATTCTCTTCCCCTCTCTCTCTCCGTCTGCTATGCCATTGCCCCGAGGAGACCTTCCTAGCAGCTGAGCTGAATTCATGAAAGAGCTGAAATCACCTGGCTGAGATCACTAGCTTGCTAGGAAGGGGCTCGGTGGCTTGGCCCTTGCTTAACTCAGCTATTGGGTCTCTGCTAAAGACTTGATCTACTGAGCTAGCTGGGCATATTATATATAATAATCGGGCCTACCTAGAGAGGCTCGCTTTATTATATACTTTCCCTGGCTGTTTTTAGGGTTTTCTTCAGCTTTAATTCTTGCCTGGTTTTCCTAGTCAAAAAACTTTGGGATTGAAGCAATCTATTCAGGACAAAGCAAGTGCATATCCTGGAGTGTAGAAGGTATCTGCTCTGCATCCTTGAGAGTATGCATCTGTTATTCTCTTTTTAAGTGTAACTTCACGAATACTTTAAAACACCATTCTTGTCCACACTGGTATTTCTGCTGTCTGGGGGTGGAGTGGGCTTTTTTGTTTGTTGGTTGGTTGGTTGGTTTTGGTTATTTTTTTGTTTGATTGGTTTTTTTTGGTTGGCTCTTTTAATTAATTTTGCCCAGCATTAATGTTTGTGTGTCTACACAGTGAAAATTAACTTTATATTTTTTTCCTCTTTCTTATCTTGCTAGTTTTCAGACAGTTTCCCCACTGTCTGCAAAAGGAAGGGAGAGTGGCAGGTGGGGCTCAAGACAAAGTCTGAGTGCCTCTTTGCCATAAAGGATCCCTGCCTGATGAAGACAGCAACATAACACCCCCAAGAAATGGAAATCCTCTTTCCACAGACACCCCCCAGACAACTCCCTAGAAAGAAAGGAACCTTCTTATTTGTGAAAGTACAAAAGCAGTATTTCACCCTTGCAAACAAAAGAAAGCCCAAATTTCTTATAAATGTTCCCAGCTGGCACAAGTGTTGAATACGCTGTTACCATGGCAGATACGTGTTTTACCTTTGCAGAAATAAAGGGGAAATCTTTCTTTTGGCAGTCGCAGAAAGACTTACAGTTACCTGTGTAAATTTTAACACATCCGCTTAAGCAAGTGTGGCTTGATCTTTGTAACTAAACCAAAAACATTATTACAGCCCTTTTATAAAAGTTGCCTTTGGCTTTTGCTTTTCCCTTTTCTTTTATGCCTTTCCATTTCTTTATGTACCAGAGTCTGGCCATTGCAAGTGCCTTGCCTGCTGAGGCATTTAAATAATCTGCTTTTTTACCACAGTTCTGCTTTGAATGCAGTCCCTTGATACAGTGTCTTTATGTGGATTTGGTCAAGTCTTTGCCTTTGATCTGCCTGGGATTATTAATTCTCTGTTGTAGTTAATGGCTGCTTTGTCTTTCTCCTGCAGCCTCTATGAAAAGATCTCAGGGCCTTTTGTAAATGTGCAGTGATCAGTAGTCTGAGCTGTGTGTGGTTTGTCTCTAGAAAAGAGTGCAGTGTAGCAGCATGTTTGGGCCTGGTTCTGAAACCTTTCAGTTTATCAGTTTTTCGTAGAAAATGTGAGATTTAGCAAAACTGCCTTTTGTTAAATGTGCATAGAAAGCTTGCAGGTTTCAAGACAACTTTTTGTACCAGTTTTGGCTGTCAGGTGGAAATGTAGTTGTGGGCATGGCTGCCTGTGTTAGTCTGTGATAGACAGGGGAGCAAGTTAAGAGGTTGGCACTGCAGGGTGTTCAGGGACTTGTTGCCTTCTGGTCTGACCTCCCCCATGGAAAGCAGGAGCTCCAGCTGATACCTGATCTTTTATGCAAGGGTTTGCTGCTTAACCAGGGGGATTTGCCCTGTATCCACGTTCTCCTCTGAGATGTGAGTGAAAGGCCAAGCATGGTCCTGAATATGGGCTTTCTATTTTGCACATGCTGATCTGGACTGTAAGGATATGAATGCAGGCAGGTGAGTTGCTGTCTGAAAAAGTGCAGCTGGTCAGTTTCATCTCTGGTGAGAAGGAGGAAACTTGGGAAGCGGTAAGAACTTGGGGGCAGGAAGGGAGCTTCCTGTGCAGTTTGAATTACCTGGGCATTGCAAGTTTGCTGTCTGGGTGCTGCTCGCAGCAGAGAGGAGGACAAAGTTACCTGGGCAGATCATTTGCAAGGACTGTCATCATCCGAGGACCTCAAAGCAGCCTGATGGCTTCCAAAGTTAGGATTGAATCATGAGATGGAAGTGCATCATGTAAAAGTTGTGGTCAGGCAGCACTGCTGAGCCAGCTGGGCACTGGCTGAATGCAGAGAGAAGCACAGGAACTGTGGGATCAATGTCACAACAGCTGCTGCTTTCTGCAGGGTGGGATTCAGCCTTGCAGTCAGAAATAACCAGAGCTAAAATTAAGTAGCATTTTCCATCTGTTTTTGTAAGATGCAGAGGCTTGTGGTCAGATTTTTAATAACAAGGCTGTGAATGACAAAAACGGAAGTGACCTGTGCTGTTGCTGATACCTTTTAAAATTACACTAAAATAAAGAGTGAAGGTAGAAAGCTGTTGATATCAGTTGACTCTTTCTTTTAAAAAGGAGAAAGATGGGGCATCTTTTTATAGTGCTCCTGCTAACTTTAAAGGCCATCTTCTGGCTTTTTGAGAAATCCTTGACAGCTCTGGTGGCACTTCCAGCTTTCTGTAGCTAATTGTTTTTGCTGTGTGCAGCTTGCCTGTAATCCCATGTCTGAGACAGCCTGCCTGGCTTACAGATCTAGTGCTCTGTTCCATGTGTGTGTGATCTGATCATTCTATTTATTTGTTTGAAAGGCCAACACAGCTTCCAATGTGACTTAATCACGTTGGCTGCTTACACTGCCAGGAGATTGTCAAAATATTGCAGGACTGCCAGGAACCCTTGCTGCTTTCCTGGGGACCAGTAGAGCAGTGACCTTTTCATGTGAATTTAAATTTCTAGTTTAGGGGAAAACACAGGGTTTTTGCTGAAAGGCAGCCTGGATTAAGCTGTGCTCCTTCAGCCTCTTCTCAATGTCCTACCCCTTCATGCTGCATGTTTGCTCTGACTGGTCTGAAGTGGAATGATCAGGCTTTAGAGAAAGGTGTTTTACACTAGCATTGGGTAGGGAGCAAAACACCTATGCCATCACCACAGGGGTGTTCCCTGTTCCTTGTGGGGAAGGGAAGGGGAAAAGAAGGAACCCTTTGACTGGGCAGGCAAGGAGCAGCCCCACCTCATGTGGGACCTGTCATGACTATAACTTGTGCAAGCACAGCTGTGCTCTCCCGTTACTGCCTCTTGCATGGACAGCTCTGGTTTAAGCCTCACAGCAAAGTCACTGATGCTGGTACTTGCCAATCTTTTAATGTCCATAATCTTCTACAGTACCTTTGGGTTTGTGAAGGCATGAGCTGAAAGCTATTCTTTGTTGTACATTTGCACGAAAACACCTGTTGGGTTCTCAGAAATGTACCTGTTGCTCCATCCTGATTATAACTGCCTCAGCTTGCTCATTTGTGGGTTCTCTTTTCTTTCCAGCATTGTGGCTCTGTTTGCTTTTCTGCTTCTGTTTCTTTGCTCAGCAGTGATAAGTGAATACTGGGGGGCAGTGAGCAGGGAAAAAGTCCTCAACATTGTTCCAGTGCAGCGTGAAAGGCTTCTGGAATGCTGCAGGTGTGGGGAGTGCCCTGGAAAATTCGTGTTCCTGAGTGCAGGTGCCTGTCTACATGCTGCCTCTGGGAACCTGTGTGTCCCTTGGGGCCAGCTGTGGAAACCCAGCTGTGCACTCACCAGAAGGTGCAGGTGACTTGCTTGGGAAGCTCCATGCACAGCAAACAGCATCCCTAGGTGCCTGCCCTTAGGCAGCCAGGCTGGGCCAAGGCAGGTGCTGGGCTCTCTTGGGACAGGGAAGGATTCCTGGCTGGGACCACAGCCAAGTGCTGTGTCTGCCCTCCTGGCCCCTGTCCCCGGCAGCTGGGAGCTGATCTTAGTGCCTGCTCCCGTGTCACCGTGCCCAAATTAGGGGGGTTTGGCGGTCTGGAGGTGGCAGTGCCATATCCAGTTGCTGCCACTCCGTCAGCATTCAGACACCCCATGGGCTCTATCTGTGACCTGTCCTTGCTGCTGGGGCCGGGATGGCCGGACTGCTGTGCAGGAGGCGCAAAAAAGGAGGTAGGAAACACTTCCTCTGTGGCAGGAATCTCTTAATGAGGACCTGGTGTGCCGGGCTCTTCCCGGGAGGCAGCTTTGGGAAGCTTTCTGCTGGCAGAGGTGAAAGAGGATGTTTTTGTCCCATGGGATCTGCCACAGCTGCACAAGGTCTGAAGACAAGTATGAAGGTTTTGTGTGGTTCTTCATGTCATGAGGGATGGGGGCTTAATACACAAATTTTCATTAATGTTTTCTTCCATTTTAGTAAATTGCTCAGAAACTAGGTATTTTTGTTACGAAGAGTAGAGGTAAGTTTTATATTAAAATAAAAGAGTAAGTGCATCACCTTACTTGAACTTCTGGGAATAAATCTAGTTTAGCTGCATTTAGAAGTACTCTGGCTTGAAATGTATGCATCATTTTTTCTTTATATAGATACACTGTGCCATGCATTCACTGCCCAGAGGAACTTAGCAGCTCTCTGCATTTGCAGAGCACTGGGAACAGTCATGCCCTGAACTCATTGAACACTTGGCATTCCCTGAATGACAGCACTGTTGCGATAATGAAGAGTGCTACATCTAGAAATAAGGCTGGTAGTTCCTTAATAAGTCTGACTTAATTGAAATTTGGACATTTATAGTCCTAGCAGGGTTTTAAAAATCAAACCTCAGTTTTCACATGAATTGTCTTATGCCTCCTGGCAGCATCACAATGTAGGAGTTGTTGGGGTGAGAAAGTTCCAGTTGGGAATAATGCAAACAGGGCTGGGTAAGGCACGTTGTTAGTGCTGGTTTGATCTGTTGTATGAAGCCTTCTTGCTCCCTGGCTTTTTTGTTTGTGGACTTTTTCAAGAAAATGAGAAGGAATGCTGAAAAGGGGAACTTAGGAATTTCTGTACCAGCATCTTCATTCAGGAGGAAGAATCTCAGCCTGAGGACGTTGTGTTCTGTTTGCAGTGGGGAACCATGGGGCATAAACCATCAGGTCTCAAAATACAAGACTGGGGTTTGTTGCTTGCACTCCATAATGAGGATTTTAGTGGTGATCAGTACCATGCTCTGAACCAGAATTAAGTAACCTCTGAGACTGCAATTAAGAAATGTGAGAACTTGTTTTAAGCATCTGTTTCAATTTTTGGTGAGGAAAGGAGTGGGGATTGCAGTGTATTCTTCTTCCCTGTCCTCCTCTGTGGCAGTAGGATCTCTGTCTCTTCCACTTCTATGGGGCAGAAAGACAGCAAGTCCTGATACAGGGTTTTGTAACCTTCACAGACTGCATGCTAATGTCAAGCCTGTGGAATGTTTTTCCAGTGGGAAAGGGGAATAACGGCTGCTCTTGAAGGGGAGAGCTTGCAGGGACACTGTGACCATTATTTAACTGTTCCTCCTTTTCTTTCCTGAGAAAATTTTGCCTAGCAAACCTTATTTATCTCAAAGTCTTTGCTTTTTCCTGAAAAGAGCGTGGAACCCCTCCCAAAGGAGACTGCACTACCACAAATGCTGCCACAAGTCATTTTAGTTCATGGTTACACAGAACTGTCACTGAAAGTACAGGGCTGTTGTGGTTTCGTGCCTTGTAATCAATGTCATCTGAGTTTAAGGGGAGATGTGCCTTGGAGAATGTGAAAGTGTTACAGCAATGCTGGTGCTTTTCTTACTGACAAACTCTGCGAAAATACTGAAGAACTATTCAGTGTTTGCCCTCGAGTTTAGTTCCTTCCTAATGTCAGGATGCAGGGAAGTATTTTAACATCCATTTTATTTATGAAGCATGCTTTACTGAGCTTGCCAATGAGAGTTGTAAGTTTAGGACAGCTTGAAGTAGAAAAATTCCAATTTGTGTTCACCAGATCATGACACATCTATTTTATCAAGTGGCAACACTGGAATTAAATACATTTTCATCTTTATTTGGTGGGTCTGCCTGGGATTCTCTGAGGATTTAACAAGTCCAGTAGCAAGTTGCATGTTCTGCAGCTGGAAAGGGTGGTGATGAGTAGTTGTGCTGTAAGAAAAGGGGTTTGTTTTTACAGTTTGATGTCTGCTCTAGGCTGGGCCTGTCCTGCAGGCAAAGCTCACACCCCTTCCTTCTGGAGAAACAAGCATTCCGAGCTTGTTCTTACCATAGAATTGGTGTTCGTTTTAAAAGTTTCCAGCCACTTCTGTAGTAGCTCTGTTTAATAGGAAGCTATAAAAGGATGTTACTTGGATTTTATTTTCCACTGTGGCTGCAGTTCTTCATGCCATGAACTGTTGTCCTGTTCTAAAATGGATCTACCAGATGTTGTCTGTTACTATGAATGCCGTCCCCAACCCCTACGTATACACCAACTCTGCATTTATTACACTCTTTCTGCTGTTTTTTTCTTCTATCCAGTGAGTGACCTCCAAGAAGAAGGTAAAAATGCCATCAATGCACCAATGAACCCAAGCACTGTGGACATCCATCCAGAAGACACACTATTAGGTAAAGTTTCATGCTGCAGGGATGGTTTGTGAAGGGGGCCACTGTGACCCCCACATAATTGCTTCAGTGCTGAATGTAGATTGTCCAGTTGGAGCTGAGAGGATTGGACATGAAAATTGAAAAAGGTTGCATATTACTTGTAGACTAGAAATTAAAAAGGCTAAATGGAGTTTGAAGAGCAGTGCCAAGTGAGGTAGTTTATGGACTCTCTCCCATGCCCATCCCCATTCCTTCACTCTGAGTCCCTACAAGAGAAACAGCATAATTTAATAGCAAAAAGTGTTAAAACTTGTTGAAATAAACCACTTTTGCCTTTCCTGGCCACATATCTCTTAATCTACACAATTAGTTGAAGCAAGCTAATTATGAAAGAGCAAATCAGACATCAGGATAAATAATAAAATAGTAAATTAAACAGAGAAGGTGTTATTCATTTGGATTTTCTGATTAGGAGAGTAGTAGGAAATGCTAAGTACATTTTCCTAAGATGTGGGCGAAGTGTTGGTTGCTCTGTGTTGATATGTGTGGACCAGGAGTTTCTCCAGTGATTTCTTCTGGATACCATTAAAGCTGGGTATGTCTTTAGAAGATGCAGAACTTCTGCTGAAGGCCTGTTCTGCAAAGACATGATCACCACAAGTTTTGTGGTAAATCATGTTCTATTATGGGTCAAGTGCTGTTCAGGGTTAGTGTTTTGGGTGTGTAGTGAGTGTCACTTCCTTATGATGGACTGCCTGACTCACCCTAGGCAGTAATGAGGAAGTAAAGGAACAGTGTGGGAAAAAAGGCAGCAAAAGAATTCATGTTTTATTCATTGGTTTGTGAAAAATTTTCAAGTGTGTTTAGGTAGCACAATCTTATTTTTTTGATAAAAATGAAGAGCTCTGTAAAATACTGACCCCAAAATGTGTGGGTGAGGTCTAAGGTAACCAGTCAGATACTGGTTACTAAACACTGTGTCATCAGTCTCATGACCAGGATGTGTCATGTTTCCCATCAAACAGTAGTGAGGTCTGGCTCTGCAGTGGGAAGTCACTGCATGTTGGTCACTGCCAGGTTTTAGGGGTTCACTGGGCAGTGTGACAATGGCCTGACCAAGGGTGATACCAAAACTTTGTCGTCCTGATAGGAAGAAAGAATTGAAAAATCAATAGAAAAATTGGATTGTATTTGGCCTGCCTTCTGGCCATTAGCACTTCTCATACATCTCATCAGCAGAAGAAATGGAAGACTTTACACCTGTGAAATCTATTTTATGTTCTTCCCCCATGCACCAGCACAGCTGATACAAAGTGGGATAATTTTATTTCATAAGCTTAATCAAAGGTTGAGGAGTTCCTGCACTCAGGAGCACATGTGTGACCAAGTTTTGGAGAACCAGAGGGTGAACACAGAAACTCTGAGCCCAAATCTCAACAACTGCACAGAATGTAGTGCATTAAGCTCACTCTTTTCTTCCAGGTACTGCAATTTGGGACAGGTGTTTTCAATTAGAAGTTAAATTCAAACAGAGGAGAAAGAGAAAAGTAGTTCACTGTGGTTTTTGGTGTATTATTATGAATGTGCCCCACATCAGGACAGGGATTTTCCTGAAGCATTCTGCATAGGGCAGGGCTAGAGCAGGGGAAGGTCAGGGGAGGCAATCCTGGTTTAGGGAAGTGGGGCTGTGCTGTCATTCTGTGTGTCTCTAAAACTGCCTGATACTGGGGTCATCGGACATCCCCTGGCTGAGAGGATGAGTAGGCACTGCCATTTCTCAGTCAGCTGACGAGCCCCTTAATGGTGTGGAGTTGTTGCAGTTTCAGCAGTGCACATTTGAAGTGGATCTCGCTAAGATTTCCCCTCTTCCTTGAACAGAGGAGAATGAGGAACGCACTATGATCGATCCTAACTCAAAAGAAGACCCCAAGTTCAAGGAACTGATCAAGGTAGGAAATCAATCTTTGGACCTTCTTCAAACCTTTAACTAGTGAGCTGGAGTAATTTGCAAGCTGGTCACCCAAGAACATAGTTGAGGAATGGCAACCTGTTACTGGAATGTAGCTGTGGAAACTGAGAGCAAGGTCAACAACAAGGTAAGGCTAAAAGTAACAGTGAGAGGGACAAGGAAAGGCTGAATGTCATGGTGCCCATGGAGTTATGGAGTTAAGCTCCATTGTCCATTTCTATCCTTGTGATGATGGCAGCAAGGATCAGTGCTTGGTTTGAGTCTGTCTGCAGTCCCTACACATAAAATGTATGTACCTTCTGTTTCTGAAAGCTGGGAAAGAGCTTTGCAAAGCATTAGTGAGGTTTCAGGAGAAGAAAGAGTAGGACTGAAATGTTAGGGGACAAGGAGGGGACCTCTTTTGTTCTGGGAAAGTTGGAACTGAGGTTCTTCTTGCCCTACATTCTGTCCTCACTTTACCTGTCTGCTGGGTCAGGGACAGGTGGTTCTGAGTCTGTCTCATTGCTGGACACAACTGCCCTAGGTGTTGATACAGTGTGCCCAGATGTGCTGATGTGACATGAGACTTCCTGACTCAGCAGTGCCCATAGTTCCTGCCTGGCATGACAGAGGGCTTGCTCTTGAAGGACTTGTGTTTAGGAGAGCCTTTTCTAAGCAGAAAGTTGTTGGGGTTAACATAGTGCAAGCATGAGCTTGAAGAGAAGGGATGGCGATCCTGAACAAGTGGGATCTCTTTCAAAAAAGTATTGTGCTGGTGTTACACCTCCCACTGCACTTTCACTTAATTTCTTTAAAGTAATTCTAAAAATAATTCTGTTGGAAACGACAATCCAGCTATATCTGTGTGGCTATGAAAACTTTGGATAGTGTATATCATTTCCTGAGAGGTGGCTGAGCTTGGGCATATTCCCTGCTGAAAACCTGATGCACCCTGGCTGCACACACCCTGGCTGCTTCCCCAACGTCAACTGCTTCAGCAAATGCCTCAGCAAACTGCTCACCTGGTACATCTTTAAAACAAGCCCAGTGATCTGTTATTACCATTGCAATAATGTGTCTAGCATCACAAAACCACATCAGACTAAGCTTAGCAAGGAACTGTGCTCAAATTTCTGTTATTTGTAATTCACTGGGAGTACACTGTGGTTTTAAATTAAGTGACTGCACATTCTTTCTTTGTTAGTACCTAAATCCAATAATTCTCTCAAAGGTGCAGTGGTCTTGCATCACCCTCTCAGAATATAATGTGGTTTCTCTGCTAGTGGAGCAGTGATATTATCATCTAAACAAGAGTCATTGCAGTGGAGGAACCAGATGTACTCTGTGATTCAGGAAACTTGATATGGAGACTGCAATTGCTTTTAAATTGTGAATTTTCCTGCTGAGTTTAATACAAGTTTGAGTCTTCACTGGATGCTGTAGTCCAGCAAGGTTTGGGGTTTTTTTCAGATTAAAAAATCTGAAAGCCTTCAGGAGGAATGAAAACCAGGGCCAGAACAATGCTTGAGGATAATGTTTGAGTGTATTGCAGAATCAGGTTCAGGGTCACTAGGCCAGTTCACACTTGCACAAGGAGAAAGGTTCCAATGGAATGGGATCAGCTGGTGCAGGGAGCAGCATGGAACTGGACATTGTTTCCTTGGGATCATCCCTGAAGGAGAGATGTGTTCTGTAGAGTGGCTGTGTAATTTGGGTAATTGCTAATAACTTGCATACCTCTCCGCAGTTAGAGTTTTTACAGAGATTCAGCGGTGTTGGTGTGAATTCACACTGTGTTGGTGTCAGTCTGTAAGCCAAGGGGAGGTTTGAATTATGCTGGCAAAACTTGCTTTATACTAGAGAGTTTGGATAATGCAAAAAAAAGAGTGATTTATTCTTTGTTTTCTGTTCCTTGGTGGTAATGGCATTTTCCAGAGCCCCAGTGCTGGATAAGAATTGCTGTGCTTTGGAAACCCAGCCAGCAGAAAAGTGTCTGCCCTGCAGAGCCTGAAAGGAAAGCCTTCCATGGACTAGTGAGGAGTGGGAACTTGAATAGCTGGAGGTTTTTATAGTTTCAAGTGGTTCCTTCTCTCTCTTTCCCCTCAGAAAGGAATGTGCCAGTAGCAGCAGCAGATCCTGGTGCCTTTTCAAAGCTGGCAGCGGAGCTCAATTTCATTGGAGCCAGCCCAGGTCTCTTTCAGCACCAGAGTTAGATGTGCCAACAGCTTGCCATTACTGATGCTGAGTGTTTCTGTCCTGCCAGTTGAATGCAGTGGGGTAAATGGATCTCAGTGCAAAGAAGCAGCAGAGATACCTGCTGCTGACGCTGCTTTAGTACCTCTTTGTCTCCACCAAATGTTGGTTTAATTTCTGCCAACTCCATGCCATAGGAATTATCTGCATTGTGGATTTGGCATTTTGGAAGTGCCTTTGTAACTCTAGAGGGATAGACTGTACAGCATTGTGGTAATACAGAGACCAGCAGATGAAAAACACAAGAAAAAACCTCACTCCTCTCTCGTAGTAAAGCAAATACACAGAGAATCTCCTTGTTGAAGGCTGCTTAGTTGGGGATGTGAAAATACCTGTTTTAAGTCTTCTTGCACATATGAAAACCATTATGCCTGTAAGTGTTGTATGCTATCACCATGGACAGTTTACTAAAGATAGTCACAATTTGTCAGTATGAAGTGTTCAGCAAAGTTCCCTCTCTGGCCAGCAGCTTTTTTAAACTCACTTCATTTGCCCAGTGTGTAATGAATATTTGGTAGATGGTTGAACAGACCTAAAACTGAAAATTCAGATCAGAGATTAGTTACTGCTATTACTTCTATGTGTGTATAAATATTACATTCACAAAATGCTCTATTTTTAGTGTCTGAAATATGTCAGCTTCTTTTACTTGTTGTCCAATATTTGCTCATTTTCTGTATTTCATTAGGAAAAATATGAGAAAGAGCTTCACTAATTGAACGTAGAATTTTAGAACATCAGCTTGCAAGAGTTGGGTTCTGTCTGAAAGTGCTTTGACCACAGTTGTAAGGTGGTTTTCCTCCCTGCAAAGCTTTCTGTAAGATTGACTTATAACTGCAACAACTTCTAGCCTTTAAAAGACTCATCTAAACTTTATACAGATCCAAATGCTGCTGCTCTGGACACTGCCTGAAAAGAGTAAACATTCTCATTTGTAGTAAAATACTCACTGTCCTGGAAGATACCAGCTTTTCCCATCTCTGGTTTTATGGCTTTTTTTAGATTTACTGAGGTAAAGAGAAAACCAAAATGAGGCCACTGTCCTTTGACGTATGGTTTGTCACATGTGACCAGATGAAACCGAGCTCCCTAAATGCTCTGTGATCTGCTTTTGGCAACAGGAGGCCTTCCCCTTGATTTCAGGATGCCAGTGCTTTGTGCTTAGCCATGAGGCCCTGAATGTGAATTTTTGCTGTTAATTTTCATGCTCAGCCCTGAAGCCAGTTTCATACCTTTGATCTCTCCTTCCTGATTCCCCCAGAAGCTGAGGGGAAGTGGGTCATTGAAGCCAGGGTTTTCTTTCTGGGCTGTTTTTGGTGGCTGGGCTTCCTGTTTTCCCACTGTGCCAGATGTGTTCATGTATTTTGAGTTGTTTTGCATTTTTTCCACTGCTATACAGTGGTGACTGTGGGTTCCTTATGCCCTTGAACTCAATTTTTGCAGCTACGAGTGCATGTGTCTGAGCATTTGGCCCAATTCAAAAGTGCCTTAGATGAGTGCAGACGTGCAGGAAATGTCAGGCGCAGTTCTGAGGACATCAGAATATCGTATTAAATTTTAAAAACCACGCTACTAGCCCCAAATACTATAGAAGGGTATAGAAAAGCAGCTTTTTATGAGTCCAAAATGTAATATTGAGCTTTATGAGGTGCAAGCACAGGAAGGAAGGAATGGGTAAAGTGTGAGACCAGACACATCGAGGTTAAGCATCTTTTCATGCATGAGAGATGCTCTTGTCTGCTTCCCACCAAGCACCAATGTGCCTGTGTCAGGCTGTTAAAATTTCGAGACATTCAGGTTATTGAATATTTCCTGCTTCTGCGTTTTTATGAAGGAGAAATCACAAAGAACTGGAGAGAGCTGATGTTCCGTGAGCAGAGTCAGAAACTATTTTTGCACCTTCATCATTTCAATAAGCAATGTGGTGTTTCCTCTGTAAAAGTTAAAAATAAAAAAAAACAAAACTGTGCTGAAAGCTTTTCCAGGTTTCTAATTAAGACATAATCAAGGAATCAAGAAAGGCTTGGGATTTTTTTTCATTGCAGTACTTTACAGTCTTCAACAGCTGTTGGAAAAAACCACCTGGATTTTTTTTTTCCTTTGCAAACTTTTTTTTTAGTGGAGCTAAAGTTGTAGTCTGAATAGTAGAGAAGTTAGAATGTTCTTTGGGATATTTTTCTTTGATTTGGGTACTAAACTGTGAAAATAATTAGGGCTAGACCTGTTTAATTTGTCTTTTTTGTAGTTTTTTTACTTAAAGTTTTTCAGTTTTAAATTTTTGTTAAACATTTAATTAGCACATAGTGTATATATTTTCCTTTTTCAAGACCCTGTACTGTGTATCTGCACTCTTGGAAATGGGATATTGGATCTTACATTTTAGTCTTTTATTTATAATTCCTTGGCATTTTCTAGATTCTGACTTCAATACCATTCAGCACAGGACAAACAAAATGTTTATTAATGGTTTCAAATAGTTTAGCATCCTGAGTCTTCCTTTAACAAAGCTTTTGAGGACTTCTTGAAATCCAACCTTGGGTCTGTAATGGGATCTGATTATATTAAATATCTTCTGCTGAGCTTCAGATAATTTTTGAAAGCCTGTTCTGTAAATCTCACAGAAGACCTAAACCTTTTGATTTTGATTTCTTCAGTTGATTTTTTTTATGGATGTCTGTGTTTCAAGCTTGTATAATTATGGAATTAGGCAGTCACCTTTAAAAAAATCTCTTTCTAGATGATGTCTTGTTATCTAGGACTGATTTTTCTGTATAACTGATGAAGTTTTTGAGGTGAAAGATAGTATTGTGCTTCTCATTGGATTCCAGCTGTGGTGATCTTTTGCTGACTTGTCCCAGGGGAGCAATGGGGTGATGATGTTACTGCTGCAGAGCTCATCCTTGTGTATCCGTATATGTCCTCGCTCACCTCCCCTCTTGTATCTGTGTGAGAGAAGACCACTTCTGACACAAGATGATGATATTGAATAGTGAATAATTTTCCAGAAAACCTTTATTTTCAAAGGCAGATCTTTGGAAGAGTAATTTTTATTATTGAGGTTTTAATCCTTCTGGACACTTTAGAAAAGGCAAAGGTGATTTACCTCGGTGAGCATTGATGCTGATCCTTGCCTTCTATGGAATGAGCACTTGCCAAATCACTCAGCTAAAGCTTGCTTGCCACTTACACACTGCCCCTATTTTTAGAGCTGACATTCAACTCTGTATTTTCAGCATGCTTTGAAGTACTAAAGACATGGATTAGAGGTACAGGAAGCATTAGTATTTCATGTTTGGGTTGTAAACCTTTTCATGGTCACTAAGCCTAGCTAGATTTATTTGAGGTTTTTAGGTTGAATGAACATCAGCAGCCAGGCTGAATGTCCTTGTGCCCAACACATTCAAATGCTCTTGTTCCCTAGGAGTCCCAGGGTGGGTGTTTTCCACTGCAAGCCTACATATATTTTGTTTATTTGCTTTTGTTTCACAATCTCTTGTATAATAAAACCCCAGAACCTTCTTAGCCATCACAACTGCCAAGAAGAGGCAAAAATATGGGGTCTAATCAGAAGTGAATTCAAAGAATCTGGAACTTTTTTATGAATGCAAACTAAAGATTACAGGATCTTTAAATTAAACTTATTGTGGCTCTAGTCAATGGATTTTTCACATCTGTGATTGGCAATACTCTTATCTTATGGAACGTAGGAAGTAGCAGGAGCTAACATTGTGTCTCTTCCCACAGAACTGTGTTATTTTTGTGAAAATAATTTAAATTTCCAAGTAGTAAATTGGAGGAGAATGTTCCTACCAGCTTCAAACAGTCAAGGCTTGTTTTCCTGTAACTGTTCAGAAATAATTGTCTTTGGCACCTTGGAGATTTAGCTCAGTTCCTTTTCTTTTTAAAGATTCTTTATGCTCATTCCAGTTTTACAGGTGACTGAATTATTTTTGTAGTTATGGTAGTCAGCATATGGGAACTGTTAAAATGGTAAAATTATTATCAGACCCATTTGACCAAGATTTTAATTCCGGACTTTTGTATTCTGCAATAGCTGAGGATAAAATGCCTTGTCCTGTTTTCAAGACCTGAATTAAAAACAACAAGGGACAATCAGATGCTTTTATTCTATTTTTTTTAATTCAGGTCTCATCTCTGCAAATTGGAAATACATACATACGCTTGCAGTTCATCTATTTTATAGTCCTGATTACTGCCTTGAATGAAAGGAATGTATTTTGATTGGTTTTAAACATTTGCCTCCTTTTTCTGTGCTTGCAGGTTCTAATTGACTGGATTAATGATGTGCTGGTGGAGGAGAGAATCATTGTCAAACAGCTTGAAGAGGACCTGTATGATGGGCAGGTGCTGCAAAAGCTGCTGGGTGAGTCCCTATCAGAGAAGGTCACACAAAGACTGGGAGGGCCCAAAATTAACCTCTCCCAAAGGTGCATACTGTGCAGTAACTCAGCATCTCAGGGAGATGGTTGATGTCACTGAAAGCTGCCTCAGCTTCTCCATCTGTTCACCTCAGGCTGTCTGCTGAGAGGGGAGGAAATCCAGGTAATTCCTAGGTATCTGTTTCATGGACTGACTGTAGTCCAGGCAGCTGAAATGTGGGGTAGAAAAGGAGTGAAGAGGTTTGTGTTTGTGGGACCAAGCAGAAGCCATGTGGTCCAAAATTTTGTCAGTGTATTTTGCTTTTGAAAGCTTTTGGGCTGAGAGCTGTTTTGAGGTCCTGATTAAAAGTATTACTTTTAATAAAAAAGGGGGAAAAAAGAAAAAGAAAATGAATGACCGCAGACATGTGCTCAAAATGTGCTCAAAATCCCAAATTCTCAGCAGTGTATCCCCTCTATGTGAATGACACATGAGGGGATACACTGTTGAGAATTTGGGATTTTGCAGCCCCCTTCCATCTTTGCAATGTGTGTGTTGATGCAGGAAGCACAGGGGAGAAGACTCAGGATAATCCAGTGATTTATGGGGATGCTTTTAGAAAGCAAAAAGGCTTGAGGCTTCCAGTACTGTATAAATCCACACTTTTTCTTAAGCCAGACTGCTCTCAGCTCACTTCTCATGTGTTTTCAGGAGTGGGCTGGGCTGTGGGATATGTGTGTGTCACAGTGGGGCAGGAGGACCTAGTGCTGCTGGTTCCACTGGCTGCTGGATTTTCTGCACAGGCCCCTTAAATGAGAGGTGTTTTGATGTACATCCACAATCTTTTAAAATTAGTTAATGACAATTAGCTTTGTGCGCAGTTGAAACGCCTCAAAAACAATAACTTGAGGAATGAAGCAAGAGTACTTTCAACATTTCTGGGTTAGCCTGCAGCCAGGAGCCTCCAAGTGTTGTATGGATCCGCACTGTACAGGTAATTTTAACTGGGGAGTATTTGCTTGAATCCAGTTGTTCTTCGTAACTCTGCGGAGCTGGGGAAGGGTCTGGAGCACCCGGAGCAGCTGAGGGACCTGGGGGGTTCAGCCTGCAGAAAAGGAGGCTCGGGGGGACCTTCTGGCTCTGCACAACTCCCTGAAAGGAGGGGGCAGCCAGGGAGGGTTGGGTGCTGCTCCCAGGGAACAGGAGGAAACAGTCTCAAGCTGTGCCAGGGGAGGTTCAGGTTGGATATTGGGAAAATTTTTGCACTGAAAGGGTGGTTAAGCCTTGGCACAGGCTACCCAGGATGGTGTTGGAATCACCATCCCTGGAGGTGTTCAGAAATCATGCAGGTCTTGCACTTGGGGATGTGGTTTAGTGGTGGACTTTGCAGTGCTGGGTTAGTGCTGGGACTCTGTGATCTGAAGGTTTTTTCCAGCCTTCCAAATGGTTCTATGGTTCTCTGTGTAGATCAGTCAGACTTAGCATATCTGAAAGGAGGAAAGATGGACTTGGACACCTTGCAGCCTGAGATCTTTTACTGCATCAGCTTTTACTCATTTCCTGCATTTTGGGCCCCTGACTGGAGAGCAGATGCATCTCCCCTGAACTGGAGCTACCACAGCTCAGCCCCAGTCTTGTGCTGTTCTTCAGCAGTGTCTTTTTTCCTTCCCTCACCTTCCTTCACCTTCCTGGAAAAATTAACAAGGTGTGGTCATTAAACTTCAACTAGTAGTTAACCATTCCTTTTGAGTGAGAGGTGTTTTGTCTTGACAGCTAGGCCCCCCAAAAAGGATGAAAGACAACAGCTTGTCACTGGGCTTATGCTGAAACATTTGAAGTAAGGTATTAGGAAATGACTGATGGAGGTGGAGGTCCTTGTTTAGTTAATTTTGTCAAGGTGCAAGCAGTGCCACTCAGAGAAGCTGGAATAGCCTGGTACACATGATAATGGTGTGAAAGGAAATAAATTTGTTTGCTGACTGATAGGTAACCTGGGCTGAGAATGGGCAGAACCCCTAACATGTGACTGAAAAATTATTTTGCTTGTTTTGATAATCTTAATAAAATAATATTGATTAAAAAAAATCCCTACTTTAGATTGCTAGAAACATTCAAGACGTTCAAAGTATTTGTTACTGAAAACCTCCAAGTCTTTTCTATTTGGGCTACTAGAGTACTGTTTGTATTGCTGCCACTTAAAAAAAAGAAAAAACTATCTTCAGCTAAATAAAACATCCAGAAGAAGCATGCCCTTGAACTTGAGAGGAGAAATATCTCCATTATTTGAAAAAGAGGAATTTTGACAACTCTGAAACATTTCTGAAAGAGTCTTCAGATTCTTTAGAATCTCATTTTGTGAAAACAGTTTTGGTGAAGTATGTTTTTTGTTTTAGAGAGTGGAATAGTATACAATTAGAATATGGCCAACCAGTCCTGACATCCTGGACAGATCAGCACAGTGAGTTTGGCCACATTTTTTAATGGGTGTGGAGCAAGAACAGAGGTGAGCTGTTCCCATTCCTCTGATGGCTGGAGGACTCTACCCCACCTTCCTCAGCTCCCTGTTTTTTCTTTTTTTTTTAGAATTTTAGCTTCTGTCTCTTCTGCAAGGGCCACAACACAGAGAAAGAGAAGAACAAGTTGTCTGTGACTTTGGCCACAAATAGTTATATTACATAAGCAGAACTGAAATTTAGTAATGGAATTTTACATATTTTCCTGTTTTATTTCATTTTGGAAGTAATCAACTATGATGTGACAATGTCAACAACATGACAAGATTGTACCAACTTACTTTTTAAATTAGTTCCACTGAGCTAATCCTGATATGAGTCTTGAGGGTTTGAGAATGCAAAATGTGCTTTAACTTAAATTCATACCTTCAGCTGACTTGAAATAAAGCTTGTCAAGCTGAAGTAAATGTTCATACAAAATATTTCCCATTTATTGTCCTAAACTAGCTTTAAAAAAGTCCTTTATACCTGTGCAGATTGCTTGTGCAGTGAAGGCTGTGTTGTGCCAAACGCTTTTCAGCAGTGAAAGAAAATGGGAGGTATAATTAATATTGCTGCTAGCTTGATGTCTAGCTGAAAGTTGTTACATATTTTGATATCTGATTGATGAGCATGTTCAGCCAGACTTTACCAGTTTTGTCACATTTTTATTGGAACTGACATATTTTGGTGAAAGTTTTACTTTCAGCTGTTTTTCCATCCAAGGAAAATAATTATCTTAGAAAAGTTCTAGTGGACTCCAGTGGTCTGTGCTTATCTCCACACAGTTTAATCTGGTTTTGTCTGCCCTTTTTATTTATTTATTTTGTTTGTTTTTCAAATGCAGAAAAATTGGCTGACCGTAAACTGAATGTGGCAGAGGTGACACAATCTGAAATTGGTCAGAAGCAGAAGTTGCAGACGGTCTTGGAAGCTGTCCATGATTTACTCCGACCCCATGGCTGGACAATCAAGTGGAATGTTGACTGTAAGGACTTTTATTGTATTTTCTGTCTCAGTATGTGTGTTATCACTTAGGAAGTCTGCTCAGATAATTTTTCCCCAGTATCCTCCAGTGCAGTGGAAAGCAAGTGGTTGGGTCTGCCTGTCTGTGATCAGAGAGGGTTGGGACTTCTAAGTTATGCTTAAAGGAAGGGCTGAATGTAGGCTTTGCTATCTGTGAAGTTACATTGTAGGCCTTACTAATTCAGGAAAAAGAGGAAGAAGGATAAAAAGACTGTGTTGACGAAAAGCATTTTTCACTGCCTTTCCCCCCAGAGCTGTTTGTTAAAAATAACACCTCAGTGTCCTTTCACTTGCTTCATTTCCCTTGTTCCCTGCAGCCATCCATGGCAAGAATTTGATTTCCATCCTGCACCTTCTGGTGGCTTTGGCCATGCATTTCCGCGCTCCCATCCGGCTGCCTGAGCACGTGTCTGTGCAGGTGGTGGTTGTACGGGTGAGTACCAGCTCCTGGGAGGAGCAGAGGGGATTCTGCAGGGCTGGGCTGCTCCCACCCATTGCCTCTCATCTCCTGTTGTTCAGAAAATGTGTGTCCCACTTCTTTGGTGAGTCCCATGCTTGGGAAGGCATTTTTGGGTTGCATGTGCCTAAATGAGACCCCACGGACAGCACATCTTTAGTAGGTTTGGGGCCACCCTTTGCTATTGCAATAGCAAGCTCAAACATGCAATGGGATTTAGTATAAGGGACCATTAGGCTTCTAATTTCTGTCACCCTGGTACAGTTTTTTTTGCCATGCATTTTTTGCAGAGAAGCCATTGAAACCTAAACAGCACAGGAAGGAGTTTCAGCACATAAAATCTCCCCAGTCTGGAATACCTGTTAGCAATGTGGTTTTTCCCCAGTGATTTCATGTGCAGACTTAGACACGTTGTTTTCCTTGGCAGGCCTGATAGACTTTCATCATTTCTTTCACAGTCCTGTTTTTTTGTTAGCTTTCCTTAGATATGGGGGAGAGATCTGACCTAAGGAACCCTGACTGCTTCCCCCCTGCCCTAGATACTGCTCTGGTTACTCCTTTCTCTGCTTTGTGTCAACCTTTCCCTCTACAAAGGCACTACTTTCAAGCATCTGTACCTCTTCTTTTTCCTTGCCTTCTATCCCAGTGAAAGCTTCCCATGGGAACCCAGTTTTTCTCCCAGCTGCTGAACCCCAGGCAGATGTGTTCCAGCTGGCACTCTGCTCTGCAAGTGCCTGTTTGCTGTGGCACTAACTCTGCAAGTGCCATTTACTGTTCCAGCTGTGAGTTTCCTTTCAAGAATGAAGAAGATAAAGTGATCCCACACCCTGTTTTGCAAACCTGGATCCCCTTAGAAGATGCAGGGTGGTTGATTAGATGAGCTTCATTTTGCTTTATATTTAAGTAATGGTGTTTCCAGGTTGCCTGCCTGGATGCACTAGACATGCAGGATGTGATGTAGATGAGAAATTGATGGATGTTCCCTGGTTCATAATAAATGTGTGTATTATCTATAGGAGGTGATTTTGAATTTAAGAACAGTGAGTTAGTTATAAAGTAAAATGAATGTAAATAGAAGATTGATTTATTTTTAGATTTCTTTTGTCTGTCTTGGAAAGATAAGGAGGAACATACAAATATAAGCTGGTCAGCAGCTCTCTCACACCCTGATGTGAAAAATGTCCTTCTGCCCAGCACAGTGAAGTGTCTTCTATAACTGCTAAGGCAGAAAAAAATATGAGGCAGAGAGATAAAGCCTCCCTTTCCTTGTCCTTAGTTCAAGCTACAGAACCATCCACCTCTACAGCAGAAAGAAGGCTGTGGAGAGGATTTTCATTTCTTTTCCTGTTGGAGGGATATAGAGGAGACTCCATCTGGTTCACCAGAGTCCCTGGATCTTGAGATTAGATGACAGGATGACATAAAGGCTGACAAGAAACTAGGCAGGAGAGAGAGCAACACCTGTGTCCCCAAGGAGTCAGGTATAGTGGGAGTTAAGTCAAATCCCAGAGGCTCTTGCTCTTGGATCTAGAGCCTGGAGTCCTGGCAATGGGCATGGACACAGCTGGCCCTGTGCAAGAGGAGGCTTCTCTCAGCCCCTAACCCAGTGCTAGGAAAAGCTTGCAACTCTTCATCTTTGTTTATTTAAATGGAAAGCAAGGGGTGGTATGAAACAGAGCATGTTCATTCTGGAAAAAAAACCTTCTGCCGTCTTGTTTGGTAAACTGAATTTTTGTAGTTCAGCATCCATAATCTGGTCTAAAAATACATGCTGGTTCAGTAACACAGATCTCTTTAAATGAACTTTGTTTGGCCTCTGTTATGCTAATGACAAACAGAATGGTGATGAGGTGAATATTGTTCCTAATCCAAACAAGAAAACTACTATTAAGAAGATTATCGCCACTATTACAAATTTGTTTTGAAGTGATCTCTTGTTACATATCCCAACAATGAACAGGGTTCTGTCAAACTAGATCACATTTAACATAAGGTGTTAACTGAGAGGTTTTTATTTAAATGCCTCTTTTATTTGGATATACATTTGAGGGGGTAAATAAACAGTTTAAGTGACTTCTGTGCAAGTCTTTCAGAACTGACCCTGCTGCAAGAAAGCCATGCAAGAAGCTGTGGGAGTATGGTGCAGGAACACACCCACACTGAAGTTTTCAAAACTAGCTAAGTCTCATTTTCATGGGTGTCTTTGATTATCTTTATCCACTTGTTGAGCTGGCCTCACACTGTGCAGATCCCTGAGGTGCTTCTTGCCCAAAAGGACTGTGCTTACACCATGAAAATAAAGTGGTTTAGCAAGTGGCTGCTCAGCCAAGATGTGTGCATTTCCACAGCCCATCCCAGAGCAATGCAGAACACCTTATGAGCTTGTGTAAGTGCTATGGGCTTTTTTCCTCATACTTTCAGTGTCCTAATCCACAAAGTGAGATAATATTATGACAGCACTATGCTGCATGGAAGGTGTTTATCCAGATCTCCATGGTAATTCTGCCCTTTCATTAAATCCTTCTCTTCCTTTAGCATCTTGAGGTGACAGACTGAGACTTTCTTAAGGTGTTGCATATGTTTTTTAAAATAATTGATTTAGAGTCTGAGAAGTATCTGTAGCTCAATCTGGGTCTGTCAAACAATGCACTGTCCTTTTTTGGTCCTGCACTGGTAGTTTGCTCAGAAACCCACGAGCATTTTGGAGATGACTTTCTGTTTTACCTTCCTTGTCAGGAAGAACCTTTAGCTAGCTATCTGTCTTTCCATATTATGTGGAACAACTACAAGACCAATCCAGCAGAAAACCACTTATCTTTTTATTATTTCATAATGGCCTCCGTGACATAGTGCCTCTGAAGAACAGAGTTCCTGAAACAGTTACTTGGAAGCAACTTGAAAACCTTTTTGAAATCAACCTCCAGAATTAATTTTCTTGCTGCTTTCTTTGTGTGAAGTAGGAAACTGGGGAATCATGGCAATGTATGCCCAAGTTATTCAAGAAGGGTCCTGGCAGAGCAAGGATTCAGGTGGGCCTTCTAGTTAAATTTTGTGAGCAGCTACTCTAAGTGCTGATTTAAGAGTCTAGGGTGATACATGCTTTAATGCTGGTGTCACTCAACACATGCCTGTCATTCCAGCCCTCCTCAGTGAGGGAGGAGAGAAACTGTTGGTTTTGGTGGTGCTTCCAGTGAGGACTGAAAATACTGAGATTTTACAGCTGACTCAAATGCCTGCTTTTCTAAACGTAAGCTTGCATGATGAAGAAATACCCTAATTCAGGAAAACAAAAAAAGTTCTCAGAATTAAGTGGAAATATTGTCCTTAAGGCTCACGTATTGGTTATTTTTGCAAGGTTCAGGAATTGTCATCTTTTATGCTCAGCTCACGTCAGCCTCATTCTTAAAATTTCAGCATATCCCACCATAGTGCTGCTGGGAGATCTGGGGTATTTTTACAGAAATTCCCTTTTAGTGTGAGTTGCAGACTGAAAGGTTAGAGTCAAGGCAGGATGAAGAATAAATGTGTCTGCTGCCAGTGGTGGAAGGAATCAACATTTTATCAAGGAATGACATTTACTTTTGGATTGCAAGGTCAGGAGACCTAGATTTGCTGTGAGACAAGCATGCTGGGCTACCTGGGAGGGGGAGCAGTGCTTCCTTTTCTACCAGCTGGGGAGCTAGTGCTGGAAACCATTCCTCTTTCTTATCAGGCATTTGGAGGCATTACTCACGAGTCATCACTTACTGAGGTTTTGTTCACAGGTTACACCATCTTCTCCCTGGGGTTCAGGGTGCTTGGAAGGTCCTGAGCCCTGTGTTAATAAAGCAGAGACGTGGTGGGATGGAATAAAGACAGCATTGTTTTGTATGCAGGAAAACATTGCCCTGTCAGATGCCTCATTTTTCCATCCATGCTGTCATGCTGGCTTTTCCCCCAAAGCTCCTGGCACTGTTCCCATGGCTCCCTCAGGAGAACAGGATGAGATAGGAGTGTGATAGGGAAGTGAGGGCTGTGAAGACGTGGCCAGCTGGCAGCACAAAGCCCAGGGCCCTGGCAGGCATGGAGCTGTTACAGCTCCCCCCATGCCTCCAGCCAGGCTCCCTCCTTCCAGCAGCTCTGCCTGCCTTCATTACTTCAGTAGGGAGTGGAGGGGCAGGAGCTCTTTTTACAGGTTTTTAGATTTCAATTCTCATTTCTCAAACTGCTTCTGGGGAAGGATGTGTTTCTCCTCAAAGCTGTTCTCCCTAATAAGTTCTTGCTTGAGGTTCGACTGACATTGTAAAGATGTACAGAGCTTGGGCTGGGGGGGGTGTTTCCCTTAACCCTCCCCTAAGTCATTCTGACAGACCTGGTTCCTAGATGGGTGCTGAGATTTGAGCTCTTTCTATCAGCTTTTTGAGCATGCAGAAGGGAGGAAAGAAATTCCTCTATTCAGGCATAGTTTTGAAAGGAACCCATGGAGATGCTAAGCGAGTTTTTTAAAAGCGCTTCCACCCTCTGAGGTATTTTGAAACTCTCAAAACATGCTATTTTTCTTGGGTAGAGACTCCTTATTCGTGCAGAAAATTATGCCAAGGAGAGACAGCCTGGTGTCAGGGAAGTGCTTTTCATTGTGAAATCATTAGCTGAGATTTTTGCGCACCCTGTGTTTCCTTGGAGGATGTGTGTGTCCCTGTCAGGTGTGTGGCCATGGCCCCAAGTGCCATGCCTGCACTAGGAGAGCTGTGCAGCACTCTGGAGCCTTGGCCTGGGAACAGCCATCTGTGTAATTTCAGTCCCAGAAGAGTCAGGCTGCCAGATGTGCCAAGCTGCTGGCAGGCACTGTGACATGACCAGCTGCCCTGCGGGGATCTAAGGTGGGGCTGACAAACTCCAAACTGTATTCCAGTCATGATGGTGACTGTGGTCTGAGGAGGAGGAGGATTGTCAGTGAGGCAGTTAGCTGCAAATACAGGTGCAAATACACATTTCCCAAACATCCCTGTGGCTGTCAGCCTGATCAATGCCACTGTTCTGGGTGTGAATCCTCGTGTGTCAGCTGTTTCACCTCTGCCTCTGTGAAACTTAGTGAATTCATCCAGTTCTGTCCTCAGGTGCTCTGAAAGATGCTGAATGAGCCCCTGATGAGCTTCTCCTTTGCTAAATTCCATCTTCCTTTCCAGAAACGTGAAGGCCTCCTTCAGACCACTCATGTTTCAGAGGAGCTGACGACCACAACAGAGTAAGCACAAAATGCTTCTGCGCAGGATGTGAGACCATTTCTAAGCATGAGGGAGAAGTTTAAACATCCCCCATCTTTGCTAAATTAATGAAATCCTTTCATGTGGTGTTTTTTTAACTACATGGAGATGACTTGGTCTCTGAAAATATGCTACAAGGGAGAAGTGTCCTTTGGAAATTCTTGTGTCTTAGAAGCTTTTAACTGAAAGTGACTTATGTGAGCCTTTTTTCCCCCCCTGCCTACTGCATGTAGCTATATATATGCTTTCTGCTTAGTGCTATTTTCTTTATTGAGTGAAGGGCTAATGTAGATATTTTGGGGGAGAGTTAGTTTGAAAAAAGGCAATTCTTTGACATAGCTCTCTAAACTGAAGTGATACAGTTAAAACTGTAAGGAGAGAGGAGCTCAGCAAAAATAAATAAATAACCCTCTTCCCTCCAGTTTTTGTACTGGCTTACTTTGCTGTATATTTTTACAGTTCCTTTTATAAGGAGAAGGCTAGACATACATTTTGGCTTCAACTGAAAGCTGAGGTTTTCCTTCACATGGCCTGAAGGCAGCTTTTCTAAGAGGGGCTTACATGAGCCCTCCCTCAGTTTATCAGTGTATTGGCTCCCTGTAGAGTTGGCTCAGCTTCCCATGGCTTTGAAGATAAAATGAAGCACCATGTGGTGCTTAGTGGGGAAGATCTTTCAGATGAAAGTGCACAGAAATGAGATCATAATGTCTCTTTGTGGACATTAAGGATCTCACAGTAGTTTTTGTAGGATCAGAACTCTGGCTCAGGTTTGTGGGCCAAAATTCCTCCCTTTTCTCCTGTGCCCTTGAACAACACAGTGACCTTGTGCCCTCTTCCAGATGTGGTTTGCAAGATATAATCTGCAGGATGGGGCTTGGACATTTTTTAGCAAGAAAGATGTTTGCAGATTTGCCTGTGTGTTTATTTGTATATTTTATGGAGCTAATTAATATTACACAGTATTGGGAGGTTACTGCTTAATGTGTTGCATATCCGGATGCAAGTACAGCTATGGAAAATGCAGCGATCAGCAGAATCCAACATTCACTGAATACTTTCCAATTCCTCTCTGCAAATCAGGGCCTGATTCTCAGCTGATAAACATCTGCATATGTCTGGTGATGTCACTGGCTATGTATGTATTTCGTACGTGGCAGTTTTATTTACATAATATTCACATAGAATGTGTTTTCTTCAGAGAAAACAGGTTAAAGTGAGATAGATGGCTTTGCTTCTTGTAAGCTGTGTGTTTAGAGTATATTTTTGGAAATACACTTACACTTTTAGTCATTCACCCTTCATCATCAAAAGTACAGATAAGAAGTCATAATTGTGTGCAAAATGTAATTAAGCATTTCAATTAATTTCAAATGGATTTCCCTGACTTCCCTGGTGCTCTGCTGGGGGCATTCCTGCAGCACATTGGGTCTCTCTGTGATGTGCTCAGACCCCTGAGTTTGCACAAGTTGTTGGCCCTCTGCATATTGAAGGACAACTCCTCTTAGGGCCATTCTCTTGTCTTCCCAAACTGATTATTGGTGAACTAACTTCATGTTTTGAATTCTCTGACTTGCAGGATGATGATGGGAAGATTCGGTAAGTAACAACTCTGATTTTTTTTTTCTGTTTAATTTGTGTCAGGAACAGAAATCTGGTCATTTTTTTCTTTCAGCAGACCACGACAATGGGTTGAGCAATTCCATGAGGTTGGAATGTGTTGTGGGGGCAGGTTTTGTTACTCCATGCAGATATGGAGCATAATGGGTAGGACCGGATCTAATTCCATTGCACGGGGAATCTTATCTCCTTTGTATTTTCTAGATTTTGAAGTTTGGGCCTTACCAACTGTACATCTGGTCTTCTAAACAAAACCTATTTCTTTTGCTGTTGCTGCCGAGAGATTTCCCTTTCTGCATTTATTTTTTTAGTAGCATTAATTCATTTCTTATTTTAAGATGTATGCTCCTGTAAAGGATGAAAAGAAGTAATTTATTTTATTTGCCTAGTATAATATGTCAAAATCATAATTTCTTTTATTGCAGCATATCTACATTAAATATTAATAAGGCACTGGAAAATAAGTAAAATATAAATATAAAATATAAAAATATAAATAATAAAAATAAGTCAGGGAGCTATAGGGGCTAAATAATGAAACTTCAGATACCAAAGGAACTTAGATAATAAATGTTTGCTTATTTGACAGTAGGAAACTATTAAAATGTGTTCTGTAAATAAAAAGTATTTGGTAATGGAAAAGCTGTTAAAAACTATGTTGAAAACAGATTTGATTAGATATTGATAGACAGTGCTTTGAAGGTAGAAGCATAATGTAAATCTTTATGCACTCTGTAGGCTTTACTCTTCTTACACTGCTGAAACAGAATTCACTTGAGTTCAGTTCTAGGCTTTACTGATGTCAGGGGTACCACCAGTAATTTTAAATTAACCTAATTAATGTCTGAATTTGACACTGAATGTGGATGCAACCATAGCTGTTTAAGTTAGGATTTTGATACAGTCAGAATTTGTGTTTCATTTTAATTTTTCTTTCACCCACATATTTTGTGTACCAATTTTGAAAGGCAGAAAAGGGAAATCAGTGAGTATGTTTATTTTCAGTTACCTCTGAAATTCCCAGGCCAGTTTGCTCTTGCATATAGCCAGACACCAAAATAGGGTGCTTTTAGCTTGGGTCTCTGTTATGTGACTTTCTGAGGAGAAAAACCTTTAGGTTTTGGACAGGAAACCTGCTTTCCACACTTGTGCTGTTGGAGGTGTTCTGATTTTTTTTTTCCCCCCAAACCAGAGCGTGATGCCTTTGACACTCTTTTTGATCACGCACCAGACAAGCTCAGCGTAGTCAAAAAGGTAAAAAGTAAAATCCTAGCTTTATTTTCCACATTGCAATTTTTTTGTGCTTTTGGAAAGATACTCAGAAGCATCCAGCAAATAACAGAAGAGGAATTTGAAGTAGTGAAAGGGGTGTTTATCCCCAAGGATCTCTGTGTCAAAGCCAGGTGATTTTTTCCAAATATTAAAATGTGATTCACCCATAAAGAAGTTTGCTGAATATAAAGCTTTCACAAAAGAGCTGCTTTTGCCCAGGTGCTAGGTACTTATTCCTATGGTCCCTTGGTTTGTCCTTTAAGGCTGAGCATCATTGCACAACATGTCCATCCAGATATATTTTTGGCATGGCTTTGTGTTAGAGCAGAGGGGTAATGTAGCTGTTTATCTCTCTCTGCCAGCTCTTGCTGCTTTGGGGGAATGTATAAGAGATTCCATGAAGTTCCATCAGATAGTTCCAGCCTGGCTGTTAAGCTGCTTATTAGGAGAGCAGTATGTAAAGATCACTGTTGTAAATTGTCCCTTCCCCTTGTGTGACATAAAGGAGGTGTGTGCTTTTAAAATAATTCTTTGAAGTCTCAGGAAGATTTTTATCTTTCCAGTCTGAAATGTCTTGTAGAAAAGTCCTTTTAAGTGGGTAAAGAACAAACTTAACTCTTTCCACACAATAAAAATGGTAACACTCTGCTATGTGTCCCTTCTGTAAGTGGTGCAAGTGGGCTGACAGATCTCTGTGCTTCGGTCCATTAGCACAGGTCTGGTTTGTAATGGCAGGATTTGCATCTGGAATAGAAATCCCAGACGTGGGCTACATCCTGGCTGTAATCCGTGTGCTGACTGCACACATCCGTCCAGGAACAGAGTTGTGTGCACACCACTGTGCTGTTGACACCTTCAAGAACCTCAAAAAATTAATGGGGACAGTAAATGCACCTACTGCCCGCTTCATCTTCAGGCACCGATGCCATCACAACATTTTCCCAGGCCACTAAAGTTTGCCTGATGTGCTGAGAAAGCTGCATGTAACAGCACCATCTGCTGAGTTCTGGCATCTGGTGCAAACAAATAAGTCCTGCATACTTATTTGTGCAAAAGCAGGCAGCAAACATGCCTATTGTGTTTTTAAAAATGTCTTTAAAGGTTATGTTAACCCTTTCACATCAGCACTGAATGTAGGGTCTGACATCACTGTTTCTGCTGGTTTTTTTTTAATAGTCTCTGATCACCTTTGTGAACAAACACTTGAATAAACTCAATTTGGAAGTAACAGAGTTGGAAACCCAGGTAGGGGGCTTTGTCTTCTTGCATGTAATCTGTGTAAATTGCAGATTTTCAGACATGGCTTGGCTAAGCAGAAGCAGATCTTTCCAGAGTTTACTGAGCCATGAGAGATGGTTATCTTATTGTCTCAGCAAAATGATAAGCACAGTATCCAGAGAATTATATCAGGAGTATGAGTAATTCATTTGAGCCTGGCTTGGTGTAATACTAGTCATTCATTCACTGCTGTTTTACAGCTTTGCTGAAATAAATGGGCAACTGGATTTGATCTGTCACAAGAAATTGTTGCCTGAACCATACCCAAGAATTTATTTTTTAGAGGATGTCACACGTACCATATCATGATCACAAGTGGGAAGTCTTAGAACTGCATAACATTATCCCCCTTGGCCAGTCAGTAGCCATCTGGTCTAGTAGGAACACTGAATAGGGTGGCTGAAAATATGTAGGATTTTATTTAGTGTTTTCTGAAGCCATAAACAATCTGTTTTGACTTGGGGGAAAAAATTCTGTTATTAAATTCAACTTCCTACCTGTGACAGGGGAGACTTATTTTCAAGATTTGATTAAGGGCAAAGATTTGAATGTCTAACACAATTTAAGAAGGATTATGGTTGAAATTACCTGGTACTGTAGCAGTAGGACTGGGGGTATATAATGTGCCCTGGGAAGTTTGGGGTTTTTTTAACTACTGCTGTGAAGTTGGCAGGATTCCTCAAGCAAATTAAATAAACATGAGGAAAGCAAAAAAGACTCCTGAACCATCTCACACTTCTGTGCTAGCAAAAACAAAAAAATCAAAATACATAATTTGGGCCAAGCATTCTTTCTTCTTGTTTATGAATAGTGATTTGCAAACAGATGCTTTCTCCTCATATTTCTCTTTAGTTTGCAGATGGTGTTTACTTGGTTTTGCTCATGGGTCTCCTTGAGGACTATTTTGTTCCTCTTCACAACTTCTACTTAACACCTGAAAGTTTTGATCAAAAGGTGGGTAAAAACTCCAGGTTATGCTCTTTCTGCATTATTGTCACATGTTTTTTTCCAATTGTTTTATCTTTTCTCCTTGTGCCAGGTGAAACTGAAGCTGGTATATTTTCTTCCGAAGATCTAGCAAAGAGGCTGTGGCATTTGATGGTTAAAACCACTAAAAATTATGAAATGAATGGGTAAATTCCTCATAGTTAAGGAAGAAAGGTACTCTGTTCCTGGCATCAGACAACACATAAAGCTTACAAATATCCAGGGTGAATAAATACAATAATGAGTGCTCTGTGTACTGTATAGTACTTTGCGTAACCAAAGTAATTTTTTAGATTGTAGTACTGCCTGAAGTGTTCTTGTGAGTAGGTCTCTTGCTCTCAGCCCCACACTTACTCCATTGTCCTGTGTCCTTTCTTGTGCTCACAATGACAAAAGTATTTAGGCTGTGCTTTCATGTCACCAAACCAAAAGTTTGCCTCTGTCTGTAGTTGTTCCCAGACCTGCACATGCATCTGTGTATATTTGGTGATGGTATATCAGAATACCCTGAGCCTGGTCCTGCTGCAGTCCTGCAGGTGCCCCCTGCTTTTCATTCTGCCAGGTTCTGCAGGGCAGAGGACAGGTTTTGTGTTGGCTGAGCTGCAGCAGGAGGGGGCTAGGTCAAAAAGGGAAACATTGGCTAAAGTTTAAAGATAGAATGCTTTGTGAGTGCTGTTTAAAATGGGGTTTTCATATTGGCTCCTGCACACGTTGTTGCTGTCAGCCCCTCAGCAAAGGTGCATCTCTGGGAAGGATGGTTCTCTACTACATCTCACACATCCCTTATAGCTTTCTCTTGCTTCTTTGTCCCATTATCTTCAATTTTTGCTCTTGTAGAAATGCAGGGTGCTGAGTTGCAGCCAGCATCTGTTTGGTTACAATTTTATTATTAATGGTTGGAATTCATAAAGATTACCCAGCATTACAGAAGTCACAGTGTGGTTTTGTTTGGAGACTTAGCCTTGAGGAATGGGGATTTGTAAATGGAAGAAGGAGAGGTAGGCTCTGTGTCTTGGGGGGGAAAAAATACCATGTTGAAAGTGATGGGTTTTGTCACAATGAATGAGAAGGAACTGCAGCAGGTAAAAGAGATTATTCATAAAGTCCTGAGTAGTAAACTGTCTCCAGAACTGTCATGTGCAGTGACAAAACTGCACAGAATTCATAATGTTAATTACCTTGCCTAAATTTCAGTAAGTGTGGACAAGAAATCTGCTATGCAGATCTCTTTAAATTGTAATTTTTGTTCCTCAAAGGAGAGATTAAATGAAGACATCTACCTTCTTTTGCTTTCCCTTTTTGCCCATTTTCTTTTCTTGGAATTTGTGCTCCTGTGTGATCTCCGGGGGCTTGTTCAGAAACTCTTTATGTACAGTTGTGCTTAGCTTATTTTGCAGATTCTCTGCACACCCTGCCCAGGAACTGCTGTCACCAAGCACTTTATGGTTCTGCTATGCTTAATCATGTTAATTTTTAATATTGATTTAAATAGAATTATCAGGTACAGAGAGAATAAAGCTTCCAAAAAAATTTAATTAAAGGCTTTTTATGCCTATATAACTCTGAGATTCTAAACCCTTTATGTCTTTCAGGTGCACAATGTTTCTTTTGCTTTTGAGCTCATGCAAGATGGAGGCCTGAAGAAGCCAAAAGCTCGCCCTGAAGGTATGGACATGCCACGTGGGTTTAAACTGTGTATAAAGTCATCAGAGCAGGTGTATTTCAAGTGCAATTCCATTCAAAGTAGCAATAGTACCACAAAGTGGAGCTGTGAATGGGCCTCTTGAGGGTTTTCCAAAGGATTCACTGTCTGTGCTGGGGTATATCCTGCTCATGCTTCTTGTTTGGAGCAGATTCACTGAGGTGTCCAAGTGGAGCTTTAGTGAGTCATTCAAGAGCTATTTTGTGCTACATGATAAATTCAGCTGGTGTTTTCAATAACAATCCAAGCAGAAAGCTTTTCATGGTCTAATTCTTGTAATTCTAGCAGCTGGTACTAGTCTGGACTCCTGTGATTGGATTTCAGTGACATATAACTGGAAGGCTTTAAGGGTTTTTTTAGGAGAAGCAGTAGCAAAAAATCTTCTTGATTTATGTGGATGTAGGGGTCAGAACTAAAAAGTGTAAAACCCAGGTTTTCCCTTTTAAGTCTCTGAACTTTAAAATTATTTAGTAACTTTAATAATTGATGAGGTCTGCATTGTTCTTGCACTAGGGATAAAAAGAGGAATTAAAACTTTATGACTGCTAAATGAGCAATTTTTATTCCTGATGTTACAGACTTTGTATGTGTTTTGAGCTTCTGCATAACAAAGGAAAATTACGACCCCTCAAGAAACATTTGTTCTGAATTAAAATGAGAAAAAGTGGTGATAGTAAATAGATTAACAAACAGTGGAGGTGGTTGTAGAGGGGGGAAAAGGCAAAAGAGTATTAAATGGCTTATACATGCTGTCAGTACGTTGTTGTAAACTGGGGAATGAAATGTGCTCCTGAAGAATGCTGAGAATGCTGAAAAGAATGATGAAAACCAGAAGAGGTTACCTTTCATGAGGCTTTCTTACATTCTTATGCTATCATGAATGGTAAAACACTATAGCAGATCTTCCTTGTGGAGATTCAGTAAGGAGCAAAATACACTTTTAAGTGTTTTACTGGTCGAAAATGCAATTAATATAAGCTGGAGAGCCAAATTAGCTCGTACAATGTTCCTTTTTTGCTTTTTGCTGCTGCAAGATGTACCATCTCTTGTGTGTTTTCCTTTCTCTTCTCTGTGTGTGGCCATTCCTGGCAGCAGTTCCCAGCTGTTGGAGTGAGTGTGTTCGTGTGGTATCTGTGAAACTGACTGTGGCTCCTGAAACACTGCTCCCTTGGAGAGGACAGTCATATCTGGAGAATGGCTTGTCACCGTAGTGTCATTTGTAAGATCTCGTCATGTATTGCAATATGTGTTTCACAGAACAGTAATTAATTTTGACAGAGTTCTGAAGTTCTGCCAAAGAATTCTGTGTATAGTTATGCTCTGTTAATGCCACACTCTGATCCATTGTTTGGTCATCAATAGGCTGGGAAGCCTGTCAGGTGAATCCATGCTCTTTAGCATGAATTGGGTAGTAAATGCCTCTTGGATTAGAATCATAGAATTGGAAAAGACCTCTAAGACCGTTGAGTTCAAGCATTAACCCAGAGCCATCATGTTCACCACTAAGCCACATCCCCAAGTGACATCTACACAGCTTCTAAATTCCTTCAGGGATGGGGACTGCACCACTTCCCTGGGCAGCCTGTTTTGATGCTTGACAACCCTTTTGCTGAAGAAATTTTCCCAATACTCAGTTGGGGAAACCTGCCCTGATACAACTTGAGGCCGTTTCTTCTCATCCCGTCCCTTGTTCCTTGGGAGCAGGTCTGACCCCTTCCTGGCTGTCTCCTCCTGTCAGGGAGTTGTGCAGAGCCAGAAGGGTCCCCCTGAGCCTCCTCTTCTCCAGGCTGAGCCCCTCCAATCCCTTAGCTGCTCCTGGTGCTCCAAACCCTTCCCCAGCTCCGTCCCTTCTCTGGACATGCTCCAGCCCCTCAATGTCCATTTCTAATGTGAGATTCCCAAAACTGCCCCCAGGATTTGAGGTGGTGGGCTGTGGCAATGTTTGCAGGGGTCCCAGGATGAGGGAAGAGATGAGAATCTTGACTCCATGTTTCAGAAGGCTGATTTATTATTTTATGATATATATTAAAAGAAAATGATATACTAAAACTATACTAAAAGAAAAGAGAAAGGAGACATCAGAAGGCTTGAAAGGAATAGAAAGGAATGATAATAGAATCTTGTGATTGCTCACAGCCTCGACACAAGTGGCTGTCATTGGTCATCAAGTAAAAACAATTTCACATGCTGGGTAAACAATTCTCCAAATCACCTTCCAAAGCAGCAAAACATGGAGAAGCTGAAGCTTCTAATCTTCTCAGGAGAAAAGACTCTTGCAAAAGGATTTTTCATAAAATATGGCTGTGACAGTGGGCCTGGCTGTCCAACCAGTTTAATTACTTGTAGGATTTAAGGAAAAACATTGTCTAGAGCAGAACAATATTTTGTCCCTATAGCTCATGCTTTTTGTAGTGCTTGCAAGAAATAGGTCTTGTTAAATCTTGTACGTGTCTGTGTACAGCTGTAAACAGAAAGAAGACCATACAGGTCATCTCCTCTTCTCTGTTCTTCCAGCCAAATTCAGTGGATTGGGCCAGCAGCAGAACTTGGTGCTGAGTTATTGCAGCAGAACTATATTGTGGTGGATTAGTTCAGTATCCTCTAGTGAGGTTGTTAGGGACTGTGAGAGTTTTAAATTAATGGACTATTTTAAAGTAATTTTAGAGTGTATAGTCACTTTCAGTTAACATTTTATTAGTTGTTGCTGTTGGTAATGTTATAGCTGTGCACATTTTATCTTATTATGAGAAGCAGGAGGCTGAGAATGTTTATTCTTGAAAATTCCTGTTAGACACTGATCAATAAGGAACACTACTGCAGTTGCCTACTAGGGAGGATGCACTGCACACTCTGTAGTCTAATGCAGCAGTCTAGGACACAACAAGGTCTGAAAGTTAGGAAAATGGTAAACTGGAATTACAGTATAACTGTTGCAGCAGTCATTATTAACCGTTGGTCTGTATTTGTCAAGGAATGGAGATGGAATTTTCACTACTGGAAGATAGAAAAAAAGAAAAATAAGAAAACATTCAGCATTAAGCTTGTGTTTTAATTTGGGTTGGCTTGTTTTAATTTGGGTATCAACTTTCTGTGATACCTGGAAAAATTAGAAGTTTTGTATTTCAGTTTTCTGGATAGGACATTGCTTTTTTCAGAATGCATGACTTCACAGCAATTAGGATCTTTCTTTGGGGCAGGAGAAGATTCTTCTGCAAATGTGAACTGAAAATCATAAATGAAATATGTAAAATAATACAGGCAAAAAGGGTAGAAAGAATATTTAAGAGATTATTGAAAATACCAGATGAAGTGTGGGGGTAGAGAGTGGTATCTAGTGTGAGGTGGGAGGGAAGGGTGGAGAGGTCCTGGCAATGTGTCTTCAAAGCAGACAGTGTGGAGGTTTCTCTTAGACCTCACGTTAATTGTGCTTTGTCTCTTAACAGTTTGCTGTCTTTCTAGGACTTCTGATGATTTTTTAATTATCTGTTCTTCCTCACTTCTGCTTCCATATATATATTGGTCACTGTGTATTTTTTGCTGCTTCCTACTCATTTCTGTCATGTTATATCCAAACTTTCTTTCTACCTCTTCAGCCTTCTCTGTCCTCTGCCTCCCCTCAGAATCCCTGCATTCTTGGCATTTTATTGTAGTATAGGTGGAGAGGTGCTAACAGGAAACGTTTTTCTTGAGAGCTGTCCCTGACCTGTTCCCTGGCCGAGCATGATAAGAAGGGTTATTAAATAATAAAAAGTCTGCTAAGGATTGCAGTCTGCTAAGGATTCAGGCTTTGTTAATTCATAGACCATATCAGAGCTGTGGATGTGGTTCAGTACCTCAGGATGTGCGTGACTGCTTGTTCACTGCTTCTGTGGCCTGGGAAGTCATTAGGAGTATTTCCCAAAGCCTTTATCCCAAGTCTCTGACAGAAGCAGACTTTCTCTGTAGCCAATTTTAGCTGGGGAAGGGAATTACCTTCCTGTTTCCCAGAGAGAAGTCAGCTGTGACTGTGTGATTGTAAAGCTGTTTTGAAGCAAATTGTGCAGGACATTTAAAAGACTTGGGGAGATCAGAAATCTGTGGATTTTTTTTTATTCACAATTGCATCAGCTCAGAGAAGTGGGGACTTCTGTTCCTGTCAGGACAAATGAGGGAAAACACAATGCAAATTAAGGATTTCTCCTTTTCTTCCACAGATGTTGTCAACTTGGACCTGAAGTCTACTCTCAGGGTTCTGTACAATCTTTTCACCAAGTACAAGAACGTTGAGTGATCCTGGAAGCTTCTGAGATCTCTTCATCCGTCAACCTCCCCAGGCAGAAGTTACAATAAACATGCCCTCTGCATGCTCCCATTGCGCCTTATGCTATGTACTTCATGCGGTCTTCCTACAGCTGATGTGTTCTTTCTGTAGCTGTTTGCAAGACAATACCACTAAAAATGATGCATGTATATTCTCTAGGTCACTTGAAAATGTGTAGGTATTTCACACTTTTGCCAAATGGATCTGTTGTTTGCTATAACCCACAAATGTTCTTTTGAGAAAGGAAATATACCACTAACTACTTTAATAAGCAGGGAAAACATGAGACTTTCCTCATGGCTCAAGATTCTTTACTTCTGCAGAAGCCCTTCTTTTGCGTACTCCTTGGTTGCAACTGGCATTTGATGATTTTCCAGGCTTAGAGTGTTAACAATAGAAAATCACCTTTGGAATTTATTTAGAAGCTGAGCCTTTTCTGTTAAATAAGGGTTTGTGTGTTCTGTTGGGTGGGTTGGCTGAGGGGAATTACAGGCACTGTCTGAAGCTAATGGCAAGAGCTTCAGTTTTTGTGTTCACCTCTTTCTACTCAGTGTTACTTCCATTCAGTGTTTACACAGAATAAGTCTTGCAATGGGATGACCAACTAATCCTTTGGTGTCTACTTTTTTATTTAATCTCTTTTCTAGGAGAAAATTTGGTTGCTAGGGCCACTGTCACCTGTTAGGCAGCTTCAGTCAGGTTGGTCCAGAGCTGGTCACACAGGCACAGGCTGGATTAGTGCATTTTCCCCTGTCCTTCCTGAAACTAACAGAGGGAATGTGCTGGAGCAGGAGCCATCTGAGTGGATTTTTGAGGAGAGCTTTGTGGAGGAAATGGGATTGGCATTTCCAGACTAAATGATATGTGGAATATGCATTCAATATTACCCTTTTCCTTTGAGCACACAGAGGAGAGATTTGATTGCTGCTTTTATGTATCACAGCAGCAACTTTTGTTTTATGGGCATCCATTCCTTTGGCTGAAACACTAGGCAGAGTGCCCTGAAGGAGAGCAAGTGCAATTGCTCTGCTCCATAGGCCCACTTCAGTCCTGTTGTAAGTCACCATCTTCTTTCCCTAAATATCAGTTTTTTTACACCAAACATTATTTGCCTTTGAGCTCAGATTCAAGAGGAAACATGCTATTTGAATGGTATAATTTTACAATTGGGATTTTTTCCTTCCCTTCTCAAACAGTTTTTCATCACAGAGGGAGAGAAATGAGCTTCTGCTTCTTTCCTTTGTATTTTTGGGTTCTGAGTTCTAGTATTTGGATTACTTGGATCACCTCCCCTCACACCTCTAAAAAAAAAGAAAGATGGGAGGAAATTGCCATTTTTTTGCATGAAAAATTCAGATCTCCTCTGCTCTGCAAGGCTCTTTGGGGAATCTTTGCATGCCTGTGCTTTAGGAAGGAGCTGACCTCTCACTGTTTATACTGAGCCTGGAACAAGGATGTGCAGTTCAGATGGGGCCACTAAACTCCACCACAACACCAACAGAGGAGACTTGCACTAGGAGAGGTGCTAAGGCCTGGTGGAGAGCTCTCCTGGCAGGTGAAGGAAATTGGTCTAACTCTTGTGCTGAGAAATAAAGGTATCACGAGGCTGGAAGGTCACTGAGCTGAAAAGTCTCTCAAACTTTTAGTTTAATGCAGGGTTATTTGCAGGAAGCAAGTCTGTTAAAAGAGTTGTTACTCCATCCTCCTTCCTTCAGGTCATGTGGAGGTGCCAGCCCTGTTTATATTCTCTGAGTTGCTGGGAAAGACCTCCAGAGTGCAGTTTTTGAAATTGCAAGCAGTATTGTCGCAGACATCTTTTGTGAAAAATCCTTTCTTTAGGATCTTTTCCTTCTGAGAAGCCGAGAGGCCTCAGAAACAAAATGTAAACAATTATTATCTGCTGCTGTGGAATGCAACAGGTGCACCTGTGATTGGCCCATCTCTGATGTTTATAATTAATGGCCAGTCAAGGACTGAGCTATCCCGGAGAGAGTCCGGGAGAGCTGCTTTGTTTTCATTCTTTCTATTCTATTCTTAGCTAGCCTTCTGAGAACTTCTTCCTTCTATTTCTTTTTAGTATAGTTATAATGTAATGATATATATCAAGCCTTCTGATCATGGAGTCAACCTTCTCGTCTCTTCCTTCACCTCAAAACCCCTGTGACCACGGTCAACACAGTATTAATATCAAAAGCAAACAGAAGATAAAAAGAAGAGATGGGTGAGGATGATTTGGCTTTTGAAAGGGGAATGATTGTTTCTGAGCTGGGATCATAGAGCTTGCATCTTCAGGGCACATAAGCAGAGGTGAGCAGGTTATGACAGGTTATAAAAGAGTGTCTGTTTTGTTGAATTCTGTTTCTGGTCCCCTTGCTACAACCACGGGTCTCCTTTAGCATTCCTTCTGTTAATATCCCTGTCTCCCAGGACTGCTCCTGGATCAAGAGTCACAGCCTGTTCTGTTGTGGTCTTGTTTGTTGGTACATGTTGCACAGGGAAAATACTTTTTTCATTCCTTAGCTCCTGGCTCTCTGGCCAACTCACTGTTCTGTAGACACTGTATTTATTGTTAACCAGATTTGTGAGCAGGGCAGATTGAACTGAAGTGTGGCTTCATCCCAGTGAGCCCAGTTTCCAGGAGGACCCATGTAGGTAAAGCTTCTCTGAACACCTGCTTTTGTCATGCCTTTCTGTGACACATGCACCATAATTCTTTGCCTCTCAGAAAGTTGAGTCAGTGTTAAAAATGTTATTCATTATATTTTTGTGTTACTGGGCTTTTACATATGAGTACCAGTCTGAATCCTGTTGAGTTCATCTGGAATGCGGAATGCTCTGCAGCATTAAAGCTCCCACATTTGTAAGTACTTAATGAATGTCTGTCTTTTCCTGTCCATACAACTTGACTTTAAGGTGCATTTACTTGACACACTCAGTTACAATTCGCTGTATTACCACTGAAAAAGCTCAGATAGTCCTCAGCTGCATTCTGTTTTTCAAGATGAAAAATGGACGGTGGCAGATTTTTTTAAATCAATTTAAACTGTCTGGGATTTTTTACTCCTCTTCCCCACACCCCAGTACTTTCAGTATTAATGTGTTTTTTAAGAGTCCTTTCTACTGTTTTTAACAGTGTTTACTCTGGATTTCTAACTACTAAAAACCAGCTTTGCAGATAAAATTCTGGACTTGTCAAATGTTGGAGACATCCATCTTAGTGATAAGAGTTGTGTACTGTATGCAAGTTACAATGCAATGCTATGTTTGCCAAAATTCACAGCAGGAGTGTTAATGCATGGTTTTTGACAATTTTACTATTTATTCAAATAAACAAATAATGATCACTATGTTTTCTACTTTTTTTTTTCTATTCTCGATGGAAATATCTGTGGGAAGAACTTATGGATGATGAGCCTTCCTTTGCTCTGGTGTGCAGAGTGTGTAGAGTGACTCTCCAATACAGCAGGGCTGTGTGAAGGAGCAGGAAAATGCATTGTCAGAACTTGTTATTGCTGCTGAATCCTTGAATTGTTCTTCAGTGGCTGTTTTCATGTGGGGGCCAGGTGTTTGTGGTGGGGGTATGTGCCTGAGATGTGCTTTGAGAACTTACAGAAACACCCACCCTGGGTCAGCCCCTTGGAGCTTGTCCAGGGACTTCTTTGCCCTATTTTCTTGTCATGTCTCCTCAGATTCTGGTTGCAAAACAAAATGTCCTTGTTAGAGGCTCCCTTCTTGAGAATAAGACTCAACAGAATTTCAGGAATGTTAAAAGGGATTGCTTATTACTGTAAAATACAAGAGAGAGGGTAGGAAAATTCTAGGAACTATATAACCATCTATTAACAATCATCTGCAAAGCTACAAATGCATGAAAAATGTATAAAAAGCACAAAATCTTTAGGCATCATAGGCATGAAATCAAATGCAACTTATACAGGATTGACTACTGCTGTTCTACGTAAGTCTGGATACTCCATGCACTGGTCACTACATCAGGTTTTGGAGGAAGATAGGTGTGTTAATAAATGCAACTCACAGCTGGAGGAAATGTCTAGGGAAAGTGGTTTCTGTAGGGAGCTCTTTAATCACTGATGTGAAAGGGGAGGAAGAGCAGCAGCGCTGCCTGCTGGAGATAACTCATATCTCACATCAGGGTTTTTGGCCCTGGTGTGGCTAACTTCCTCTCTAAGGATAAATAAATTAATTTTGTAGGTTTCTCCTTCTGCAAGGTAGGTAGAGTGGTGCTGTTCTGCTTTATAAAATACTTGAAGGAGCATGAAGAAAAGGTATATTGGAACATGATCTTGTCTGCTTTTGTCTAGTTTTTATTATTTACAAAGCACAAGTACTCTGTGAGTCACCCAGAGACAAATCAGCCCAGTCATGCTGGGCAGTGCCATCCAAGAACAATCATATCTTTTAATACTTTCTGGTGCTTCAGGAGTTGCACTGCTGCATGTTTCTGCACTTGTGTTCCTGTTTATTTCAGTCTCAGCAGCAGGGACCAGCACACACAATTAAGTTCCGGATGGGACTGTGGTTTCATTTTTAAGAGCAGAGCACTGCGGCACAACTTCCCCTTTGTGTGCTTTGTGCTGCCCTGCATGGGAGACCTCCAAGCCTGGGCTCAGCCCTCACCCCCAGAAATTGCATCCTTACTGCTGGGACAAGGTCTTGGAAGAGCTTCTGGAAAGTTACTGAAGGAGAGAATAGTAAGTCTGGAAAATGGGGCTCCTTTGGTGCTTTTTTTCATAATTAATGTTCTTAACTGGGAGATTTTCTGTGTCTGTGTGTATTTTTCTTACTAAGATAATATCTCTTCTGATACTTATGAGCAAAGATGGCTCCTGAGAAGTCTGGTACTACACAGGGAAGTGAAAATAAGTTTTAAACTGGGTGGACAATGTGCATTCTTTTTTCCCCCTCCTTTATTTTTTGATTCTGGTTTCCCAAAGGTGGAAATATTACTATTAACATTTCCATTTGTTTTTTTTTTTCCTCCTCCTTCATGTGATCTACTTGTTTGAGCCAGGCAGAGTGGGGCGTTTTTCTTTTCAAACAGGAAATGAAACAGGTGAAAGAGTTTGGTAGCATTGGAAAGTGCCTTGTGAATATTCTACAGCTGATTTGTAAGCCAGAGACCCCCATTAGTGCTTTGTGTGGTGTTTTGGGGATGTCTGGGAGTCAGACCCTGTGAAGGCTCATGGAGGAAAAGTGAGCTCTGACCCAACTTGACAATTAGCTTTTTATCAGTAGATGTGACGTGGCAAGTTTGTGCAATAGCCTAGCTCCTGACCTAAGAACAATTCTCTTCTTGGCAGCCCCTGCAGGTGGCACACAAGAAATCAAACACCCCTTGGATTTAAAGGAAAGCCTGTACATCCAGGGCATTCTCAGAGAATGAGAATTTCATTCAGAGAATGCCATTTCCTTTGAATAGTCCATAATTAAACATCTATTTTATTTAAAGATGCTGCAGTGAAATGCCTGCACAGTCACTATTCAAGCAGTTGTCTCTTACAATGTATTCCAAGTACTGATAAAAAAACTTGTGTGAGAGGATGGGGGGCTGGAAAACCAGGATGTCAGCCACAGCTCTGCGCAGCAAATTTAACTGATGGGAGCCAGGAGCTGGTTGCAGCAAATATGGAAATTTGTGTGTGAGAATCAACTCTTCTGACCTTTCCTGTTTTTCATTAAACAGTTCACCAAAGGAGGTGTCCCAACCCTGGCATGTTCCATTTTGTGTTGTTCCTGCAGTATGTTATTCTCTGAAAGGCTGTTGCCTGGGATCAAGCCTCACCAATATGCTGCACAGCCACATGAAGGGCTGCTTGTGAATGCTAATTACGAGTAATAAGAAATGGGTCCATTAAATGCTGGAGAACTGCAGTTCTCAGGCTCTGAAATGCCTGTGGGAAATCAATACTGATAAATGTGAACTGAAATACAATAAATGATGGGCTCTCATTGGTGTGTTGCTATGTAGGAATAAGATCTTGGAGATCTAATAGATAATTCCCAGTAAAGGGTCAGCAGTGATGAAAAAAGCAAGCAGGACTTAGGAGGAGAGGAGCAGAGACCACTGTGCATGCTGCAGTGTACCCTTCTAAATCTGGGCAGGTCTGGTTCCAAGCACTTCCAAAAGGCTGTGATCATGCTGGAGGAAGCTCAGAAAAGAGCACTGAGGATGAGCAGCTGGTTTTCCAGGGAAGTGTAACTGTAGGCTGTCTTTGCTCAGTTTTGGAAAGAGATGGAAATGGTGGCTTTGGGCTTCTAGGGCAGGAGTGACATGGAGCATTAACACAGTGGTGGGAAAAATGTGGATCCGTTGGTCATTGCCTGGTGCCTTCAGGAACAGCTGGTGGGTCAGAGCAAGAAACAGGAGATGGGGCTTCAGGTGATGTAGGGCCACACTGCACCTCCTCGCTGCTGAGGGCTGAGAGAGACAGACACATGTTCAAGGGGTGAGCAGGGAGTTCATGGGGGGCAAATGTGTTGACAGCTCTTAGTGACCAGGCTCCCCCAGCTTTGCTTTAGGAAGTCTGAACTGCAGACTGTTAAAGTGTTTTGGAGGAGTCTCTCTATATCCTTGCACTGCTTATGTATTTTGGGGTTCTGTTTTTTTTCCCTAAGGCACTGAAAGGGGGGGACTGGATACCAGGCAAGTTAATCTTACCCAGGGTAGCAATTTTAACTCTGACACACAAGACTGAGGCCCTAGAGGGTATTATGCTACCTTATTGCAAATTCTGATTTTCAGGCCTTTCCTTACAGGTTTCCAAATTTTAGAGTGGCTTCTGATGTTCAGGTTCCTTGGCCAAAAAGAGCCTGGGGGTGTGGCAGGCAACACACCACTTTGATAGCTGAAGGAAGTAAAAGATACAAAAATGGAATATTGCAAAGTTGAGTGAGAGTAAGTTGTGGTTTACACAGGCCATTTCTGTTATAAGCTGGACTTCCCCAAGACATTGCAGCTGTCAGAAACCTAATTTAAAAATAAGTTGTCCTTTGGGTTGCTCTCTGTTAATTAACTTCTCTCAGTTAATTTCATCTGGGCAGTCTTATCTCACACAGCTCAGTTGTTCCTCAGGCACTACATCAGTCAATTTCTCCTATCTTTTTTAATCAAGCACCTTTTTACAGATGGCATTCAGTTTTGCTGCCACCATAATGAAATGAATTCTCTTGTGACCCTTTCTCCTAGTGCCTTGCTGGCAATTTTGTACCAATTTGTTTTACCAGATTGATGTGCAAAAGCATCCAATTACTATTTTCTACTCATATTCTCTCAGCTTTGGCAAATCTTTGTTAAAACACATGTTCATAACATACTGACTGGCCCTTGTAAGAAATATGTGAAAGCCTTCCGAGCAGCAGTCTGCTCTTTGGCGTATAAAGCTATCAAACAGAGGAAGGTCACTTTGGAGATGTTCTGTGCCACAGCATTTTCAGCGGGTGCCTTGCTCTGGGTGGTGGAAGCACCTCACTTCAGGCACCTGCAGCACCAGCCAGGTGCCTGAAGTGCACTTTAGGAAGTTTCTCTTCCTAAAACTAGGATTAGCCACTCATTTAAATGCTCTGGATTGTTTTTTAAAAGTGCCATTCCCACTCATTTCACAGGAAGAGTTAGGAAACGGGGCTCTTAATGTGGGCACCGTGGGTAGGGAGTGGAAGAACTCTCCTGCAGGAACCTCTGGAGCATCTCATTTTCTGTTAAAAAAAGCACAAAACCAGTCAGCATCCCCTCTCCCTCTCCTACAGTGGCCTAGCAGTAAAAGTCTGGTTATGACAACTGCTCTGCTCTGACTTCCAAAGATTTTTGGACTGTTGGGAAGGATGAGTTCTTTTACTCATGCTAGAACTATAGTCTGCTCTAAGTGTCCAGAGCCCTCATCCTCCTGTAATTTCTTTCACCTCTGCAGGCCACAGTACAGTTGCAGTTTGTAATTCTGATTTCTGGCACTTAAATCAGCGTGCATTTACTTTATGAAGAGCCATTTTGCTTCTTGCATGTCTGGAGGGCTGGGCCCAGAGAGCAGTGGGGAATGGAGTCAAATCCAGATGGTGGCCAGTCCCAAGGAGTCCCTAGGGCTCAGCACTGGGGCCAGTTTAATGTCTTTATTGATGATCTGGACAGGAGGATCAAGGGCACACCCAGTCAGTTCACGGACAGCACCCAGCTGGGTGGGAGTGTGGATCTGCTGGAGGGCAGGAAGGCTCTGCAGAGGGATCTGGACAGGCTGGATCCATGGGCCCAGGCCAGTGGTCTGAGATTCCACAAGGCCAAGGGCCCCATCCTGCCTTGGGTCACACCAACCCCCTGCAGCTCCAGGCTGGGGCAGAGGGGCTGGGAAAGGCCCTGGGGTGCTGGGGACAGCGGCTGGACAGGAGCCAGGTGTGCCCAGGGGGGCAGGAGGCCAATGGCACCTGGGCTGTGCCAGCCATGGTGTGGCAGCAGGGCCAGGGCAGTGACTGTCCCCTGGGCTGGCACTGCTGGGGCCACACCTCAGATCCTGGGGCACTTCTGGGAACCTCAGGACAAGAAATGGACATTGAGGAGCTGGAGTGTGTCCAGAGAAGGGAACGGAGCTGGGGAAGGGTCTGGAGCACCAGGAGGGGCTGAGAGAGCTGGAGGGGCTCAGCCTGGAGAAAAGGAGGCTCAGGGGGGCCCTTCTGGCTCTGCACAACTCCCTGACAGGAGGGGGCAGCCAGGGGGGATCGGGCTCTGCTCCCAGGGAACAAATGATGGGATGAGAAGAAATGGCCTCAAGCTGTGCCAGGGGAGGGTCAGGTGAGACATGAGGGAAAATTTTTGCACTGAAAGGGTGCTCAGGCATTGGAAGGGGCTGCCCAGGGAAGTGTTGGAGTCACCATCCCTGGAAAGATACAAAAGCAATGCAGATGTGGCACTTGGGAACACGGTTTAGTGGTGGGTGAACAGTTGGGATTCAATGTTCTCAGAGGTTTTTTCCAATTTAACTGATTCTATGACTCTATACTAGAATTTGTACAAGAGACTATTCAGATGCCAATAGCTGTCCTTGTCTCCCCACATCTGTACCAGCTGGTTCAATAAAGGAAGCTGCTTATATTTAGTAACTTGTCTCAGTAATATAACTACTGGGTTCTTGATTTAATACTCCTTAAGTACTGATAATTTTTATATTTTCTAGCACATATCTATGAATACCTAGGGACTGAAAGCTTGTTTTTCACATCAGTTGAAATAGGATTTTACTTATCTGATATAGGGAAAATATAATTAGATGTGATTAAAACAAGTTTTAGTTCAGGTCTTCAGGTCTTTTTTCCTACATTTTGATGATTAACACAAAAAAATGAAAATTGTTTTTAACTTCTTCTTTGCACACATTTAAATATATTTTCAGATTTTTTAAAAGCAGCTAGTGATGAAATAATAACTGATAAAAAAACCAACAACATTCAGTTTGTTTGTTTTCTTAGCACTAATTTGAATCTTTATGTCCCTTTACTCATGTTCCATTCCCCCCAATGTTTTTTACCAGTTTACCAGGAGTGATTAAAGACAATGGATCCAGACTTTTTAAATGTATTTACACAGCCTTCTACACTTGATCGATTCCCAACTGAAGATGTCATCGCTAAAGGTATGTGCTTTATGAACCAGGACAGAAAAAAGGCCAAAGAACCACCTGAAGGGCCAAACAGAAAATGTGCTCTACAAATGAATTCTATATTTTTCAGCAGTCATCCCATGGCTGTATCAGAGTAAGCTCTGTGTGTGTAATTTGGCTGCTGACTCTTTGGGGGCAGATCATGAAGAAGCAAAACAAAGTCCAGCTGCTTCTTTAACTGCAATTTAAGTTTCACACATGTAGGTCTGACCAACTGTGTTTTCCTCTTTCTAGAATTGTCCATCTAGATCTTACTCATTTGAAGTACACTGAAACGTCATTTCCAACAGCAGGCTTAGTAGTCTGCTGTACCAGTTTTTTGCTCGTAAGGAATTAGCTAAAATGAAAAATAAATGCTTCTACATCAGCCATATTGGGAATATCAAACTGATAGCAGATTTAGCTGCACTTGCTTTAGTCATATCTGATAACTGTGATGGATCTTGTTTGCTTCCTTCCACAGGTGAGAAGAGGAAACTCATAAAGCCAACCTCTAGCAACAACCCCAAATTGGAAGAATTGAAACTGGTACCACTTCTTTTGCTGCATCGTTTAACCCTCACCTTGAGTTGTGCTAAAGCAAACAAAGAACCTGGTTCTTTAACCTCTTTCAGCCCTGTAAATTGCCCAGCCCCCTGACCCAAGTCCCCCACTCTCTACATATGGGAATGAGCTCTGCTTTTGGCATTTGGGCTTCACACAAAGGAAGCCAAACTTTTGTTCCAGGACAGCATCAGGGTGGCTGAGGCCATACGAGATCAAGCTTCCAATGCAGTGAGCACTGCTGGGTGTGGAGTGCAGATACAAACCTGAGTGGCTTCTGATGTGACACCTCTCGTAACCTGGGCTGTGTGGGTGAGCCCCACCAGAAGCACCCTGTTGCTCTTTCATTGTGATGGTAATGTAGCAGCTACAAGAATGCAGGGATTCTTGGGAATCTTGGAATCTCAAGCAGAACTGTCAGCATTTGCTGTGATTAAAGAGAGATATGGTGCAGATTTGCTGCACTGATCTCATGGTAACTTTTAAAAGTGCTCTACTGATTTGCAGGTGCCTTTACCAGCAGCTGGCTCAGCTGACAAGATTAGCAGAGAGCAGAGGGGGATGGGATTAGGAGTATGCAAGTCACCAGGAATTCAGGATGAAAGCTTTCAGGCCCTTGTATGGTGCATTACCTTATTGAGGTAACTGTGAAGGATGAGTGTTATTCCACAGGCAAGTACTTTATTTCCATCTAATCTTGAAAGTCTCTCCAGTGAGTTCAATCACTGTTTCAATTTCTCTAATGACACAGTCCACATAATAAAACTTCCTAGAAGAAAAATGGCATGTAATGCACTCCTTGCATTATAGAGGTGCTGAAATTGTTATAAATATTATGAAAAGCAGCTTAAGATATGTGCTGTTGTTTGTATTTTGTAGCATTTATAAACATGTAGGTAGGTGTGTTTCTATATTAGGTATTCATGCATATTTGATCAAAAAGATTTGACTTTGTGTCAGGTTTTCATGATGTTGTTATACCAAAGCAAAAGTATGAAAAGTGGTGCTGCAAAATGCAATTATGTTGTCTACAGAAAGACTGGATTTGTTATTTTGAGATTGCCAAAAATGAAGAGTTTTCCTCAGTTATGAAAATTTCTGAGCTTTGGTGCTTAATCCATTTCCTGTCAGAGATTCCTGAAATGATGTTCATCACTGTCTAATGTCTTTTCTTTGGGTGATGAGGAGATGGAAACTGTGTCCTGAGGGAGACAAAGTCCTCTGGGTTTCCATCAGTGCCCCTTGTTTGCCTTCCTAATCTAAAGATTTGATGGCTTCTCTTGAGAAACATTTGGGATGGAGACAGAGGCAGGGAGGAATCTTCAAGGGAAGAACAAGGGAAGCAAAGAAACTCACTGGGGAGAGAGACTTTCACTGCATTTTCATTTTGAGGTGGCTTTGGAGAAGTGAGAAATACGAAATGGCTCCCTGTAGTTGCTATAAATATCCAGCTGCATGTAAAATAGAAGATGGTTAAATTTGGAAGCCAGCAGCAAACTTCACAAAGTATTCCTTTTCTCCTTTCCCTGTTTGCTCATTTGTAGACAGGAGGATCTGCTCTGCAGCTGAGTGTGGCCCCCACAACTGGGCAGAAAGCAGAACTGTGTGAGCTGCAGGCTGTGGATGTGGCTGGGAGAGCAAAGGAGGGATGCCATAGGGCTGCTCAGGAGTGCTTGCTGCTTTTCTGACTTCCCTCTGGCTGGACTCCTGTGTTTGGGGTTCTGCTCTATCCCTCATACCTCCGAAGTGTCACCAAGCATCAGCTGCAGAGCACAGCTTTCTGCTCTTGTTACTTTGCAGATGAGGATGCCTTTTACAGTTTGACAGCTTCCCAGTTCAGGCTTTTTTTTTTTTCTTGTGCAGTTTCAAGCTTCTCAGAGACTTTTCAAACCGTTCTTACATTTTTGTTAATGTTGGCAAGGTTACAGGAATCTGGTATGAATTTTCTCCTCTGTTTACAGCAAGTGAGAAGGATATAATCCACTCCAGACACTCACTCATAACAATCACAGCAATAAAAGCAATACCCTTCCCTCTTAGAAGAGGGATGCTCATGTTGGCAGCCAGCTGGGGCTACTGCTTTTCTGTTCTGCTTCACGAGGTCATATATTCCCTTTCCTTCAACACATGTGAATAAAACACAAGAGAAGCGCTGAGGAACTGCTTTGTTCTTCCACCTAGAAGCACATGTGGTTCCTCTCCTTTTGTAGCCAGACCTTGGCTTCCTGAGCAGCTTCCCCTTTGCAAAGGCAGGAAGGATATTGGAAGGCCAGTGGGAGGACTGCCATGTAAGAAAGTTCCAAGGAGGTATTTGGGGATTGAGTGGTACAATATTGCAGAAAGAAAAAGAAAACAAAACCAGGAGATGAGAGGAAGGATTGCTAATAATGTGGATGAGTACAAGAAACTACCCACAGAATGAGCCAAGCCTCTTTTCTTACAAACTTTTGCCTGGCAGTTGAATTTGTGTGAATTCTGTGATGTGGGATGAAGGCAGGGGATGGGAAGTGTACCTGCAGCCTTTTCCCTGGTGGAAGTAGGAAGAGTGTCTCTTTCTCGAGCTGTATAACATAATTCCTCGTAATATAAGTAACGAGATGTCTGTCTCCTTGATAATTAGGAAAAACTAACCCTTCAGAAAACAACCAAAAAGCACAAAGGAAGTAGAGATTGAAAGCAAACCAAGATCTGAGATAAGGGACTGAAGAGAGAGGTGAAACAGAATATGGCAGCAAGGGCTGTGCTGTCTGAGCAACAGGATTATAATTGCTTTGTTTTCCCCTGCAGTTCTTGACTGAGTGGATCAACAGAACTCTGAAAGAGGAACACATAGTAGTTAAAAGTCTGGAGGAAGACCTGTATGATGGGCTGGTACTTCATCATCTCCTGGGTGAGCTGGTCTTTTGAGTTTAGCTCTTGCAGACATCTCATGGAGGAGCTTTCCAATGAGAGAATAAACCTCAGGAATCAAAGTAGCAGGGACCTGTCATCACTTCTCACTGCGCTGAGGGCCAGCTGTGATAATCACAATTCTGAACAAATTCCCACTATTGTTTCACATGGTTATTTTACTTCTAAGAAATTCTTAATACCTGCTAGTTGACATAATGAAAAGGTTAACTATTAAGTGTGAAATTCAGCACTTCTGAAATGAAGGAGGAACACAAACCAGGAACATAAACCAGGGACACAAAGGTGGCTTGTGGTGCTACCAGGAACATTGGATGGAATCAGCACTGCAATATATGTTTTCCTGCATTAAAAAAAAAAAAAAAAATTAAAAGCTGGGTCCAAAGAACTGTTCTGGTTCTGGAACTGGTAAAATCAAAGAGGCTTTTGGCACTATGTGGGGCTTGTATAAAGATGTGGCCTCATGGAGCAGCCTGTCACCTATTTCTCCATCTCTCTTGTCCCTACTACATTTTTCTTTCCCTTTTCACTCTCCTTGGGGATGTCTTTTAAATCTATTTCCTTTCTACCAGGGCTGAGAGCAGCAGCATGAGCAGGACTGGCTGATTTTTCATAGGTTACTTGCTTGAGCAATGAACTTCTATATATGAATTTATATCAACTTTGTACATTATTTACAGAAAAGATTCACTCCTTGGATTTCTGTAGAAGAAATGGAAAGAGCTAGGGCTGGAGGATGATGCTACAAGGACTGACTTGAGTCCTCTCCCTTTTACAGAGCTCTTAAATGATACTGAACATTAAAAACGAGAGTTTGTGTGCCCCGCTGTCATTTTATGTTTCTAATTATTTTCTTTTTCCCTACAATGATGTTAAAATACATCCTTCTTCTTCCTATGGATCCTCTGTAAAAGAAAACTTAGGATCTCTCAAGGTGGATGTTGAGAAGATTGCATTAACAGAAAAAAAACAGCGAAAGAAACTCTCAGTGATTCTGGAAGTTGTGGCCAAGTGTTTGCAACTGGAAGAAAGTCAGCTGAAATGGAGTGTGGAATGTAGGTGCAGAAGTGAAATTGAAGAAAAATTATCCATTACAGGCTTCTTGTGCTATAAGGCTGCTGTGAGGCAATGTGCTGCCAGAATAGTAATTAAACAACCTGTTTTCAATTCCTAGTTGAATCAAAAGTGAGACAGAAATATCTGACTTGCCTGGGTATGCCTCCTTTAAGTGTGCTCTTAAGTGTGAATCACTTAAGAGCCCTCAGCATCCCTGTATATCTCACTTTTAAGCTGTGCTATTGCTAAATTTTGACATTATAAAAACTGCAATCTGGTGTCCCACTGGTGTTATGGCCCTCCATGACTTTGGGATTCTCTGCACAGGGAGAATTCATGATGTTGGAGGGAAGTTCACGTTTAGCACACTGAGCATTGTTTTCTTCCTTTATAGCTATCTTGGCAAAGGACTTACTGAGCACCCTGCATCTTCTTGTTGCAATAGCAAAGCACTTTGAACCCACCCTGGCTCTGCCTCCAAATGTTCAAGTGGAGACAATCACCATCGAGGTATTTGTAGTTTCAGTATTTGTTACAGTAGATCCTAGAGTCCTTTCACAAGGCTAACCTACTTAGAATTAGAAGAAATGTGTGTGCAGCTGTGAAAGAGATACTCATATTATCTGTGAACCACACCTTTCAATTTCTGAGTTTGTTGGATTAGGTTGAATATTCAGTTTGGATACTCTGTCTTTAAAAGGGGAAAAGCACTATGCTGTTTTTCTTCCTCAACCAAACAAGGGAAAGGTCGAAACTGAAAGCAGATGTTGATCTCTGTAAAGAAGAAAATGAAGAAATTCTGCTGTTACTGTCTCTAAATATTTTAAAATAGAAGATTGTATTCACAAATCATTAAGTATTTTTAATGCTGAGTATTTCTTTCTTTAGGTGATGGGAGTTTATACTCCCTTTCTGTTAGGGTAACATTTTGGTTTTTTTTTCTACAAGCAGATATCTACGTTTTCTTCCTCTATTTTGTTTCTCAAAGTCTGTTCTGAGACTGTAGGAGAAGATTTATTTATTGTATTTTTATTTATTTTATTATTATATTTTATAATATGTGGTTTTTATATTTATTTACAATCAATATATTAAAATATTTATAATTGCAAAAATTACACCACCAGTGTATGTAAATACAGAATGTTTTTCATTGCATGAAAGGGAAGAGCAGCAAACACCAAGGCCTTCCTCTGATGAGGAAGTAAGAGATTTCCTGTTTGAGACTGAAGAGAGCAGAAGGAAGCAGAAATCTCTCAAAGTATCTGTACTAATTGTACTGGAGTTATTGACTAAGTGCCCTCTGATAATCATTTAAGGCAGCAAACAGGTAATGAAAGCTTGTTTTATGGAATACTTTTTGTGTGACAAACCTAACACTGTTTATTGTCCTTTCAACAGACCACCTCTGGAGGATTAAAGACATCAAATGTGGTGGAATATATCACAGAAAACAAGTAAGAGGAGACATATCTGTTTTTTACACTGTCAATCAGAAAATAAACATTGTGGGTGTGTTCCCCCTTGCAAAAAGTAGCTGGGATCACGATGATGAAAAAGGTGTAAGCCCAGGCAGGTAAATGCATGTGAGTTGTTCCTCTGATTTCTTCTCTTTTTTTATTCCCCTCTTCCTGTTAGGCATTGTGGTGCAATACCTTTATTTATTCTATATATATAAAACAATATGTATGATTATCCTTAAACTTAGCATTTGTTATTGCTATGGAATTTCATAGCAAATATAGTAATAAAATTTCAGTACTGTAAATTTACCTGTGCCAGACTAAACTGGAAATTTTCTAAAGCCACAAAGGTCTAAATCTACTTTTAATTTGCTGCTGTTTTTTTTATAAATAAAGAGAAAGGAGACAGTTATTTTCTTATTTTACTGTGAAAGAAATGTTTTAGCTTGCTGAGTGTGTGAGGTACTGCCAATATTAAAGGACTTTAGTTGGAAACCATTTATATACCAAAAAAACACGCACATCATTTTAAGAACTGTAAACAGATTTTCCTACTATCATTTTTTATATGCCAAAACATCTTCATGCTCTAATATCATAAGCAACTTTTTGGAAGAGGATATTGAGTATTATACTTGTAAAATAAATGTTCTGGGGTGTGGGCTGGTTAAAATCTCATAGGTTTCCAAGACCCTACACAGATATACAATCTACTTAAAAATGTCTGTTGGAAAGACACTCTGAAATAAAGTTAATGCCACTTTGAACTCTATCTCCTGCTTTACAGGATAGCAGATAAGCAAAGCTTATGAGTAAGATCAGCTCTGCTGAATCATTTTTCTAATTCTTGCTTTTTATTGCACTTCCAGAGAGAATATAGAAGCACAGTCAAGTAAGTGCTGGCATTGCCAAGTTCAGTGTTTTGTTTTGTGCTTTTATACACCATGTCCTGATCCATTTTTACCCCATGATAAAATCAGTATGCTCCCACTAAAGTTAATGGAGATTCATGGATTTTTTCCTCGTGTTTTTCTCCAAATGTCTTCTGTTACTGCCTGTTCATTCCAACAGAATACAGCTTGGAAAATGGGTGGTCACTTTGCCTGTAGGCTACAGGCAACAGATGGGAGGGGAGACAGGGCATGAAGGTGGGTTGATGACCCAAAAAAGAAACCTGGCTGGAGGCAAAATGCCAGCTTGGATTTGGCATGGACCATGTTCACTGTTGGAACTATTTATAAAGGCTTCAGAACTGTGTTTCTCATTGCTACTAGTTTTTGTACTTTCCTTCCCACAGTTTGCAAATGAGATTTTGAAATCCACTGGTACTAGGTCGTGGATGGCAGCTCAGTCAAACATGCCCAGAGCTTTTACCCTTAGGGATTTTGAGGGCTTGGAAACACTTGAGGTAAAAAATGTCCCTGTGGACAAAGCCTGCAGAAGGTCTGGGCACTGCTCCAGGTTCAGCGTGAGCTGCTCTTCCCTGATGCAAAGGAGCACACTGCACCCCTAGAGAACCAAGGCAACGGTTTGAATTCTCTTCTGTGTCCTTTATTTTGGCATTTTCACCCTTTGCAGAGGTGCAAACAATATAATTTAATATCTATTTATCACTTATTCCACTGAGTGTTCAACAGTGTGGGCTGAAATTGTGAAAAAAACCTCCAACTCTCACCCCCTGCCCCAAGCAAAAAAAATCAAACCAAACCAAAACAAAAAACTAGAAAAAAAAGGAAGAAAAAACCCCAACCCATAGTTAGGTGTTGTAGTGGGCTGATTCTGCTGGGAAGAGAAATCTGCAATTCACTCTTCAAGATGCTCTCTCTCTATTTTTGACACAGCTTTCTTAGCAAAGAGAGAAATCCCAAAGCATGGCTCCAGAAGAGGGCTCTCTCTGATTTGTTTGATGGATTCACCTTTTCCCTGGCATTGCTCCCGCAGCAACCCGTAGAACAGAGAAACCAGAGGAATCCCTTTCACCAAGGAGGCTGCTCTGTCACTATCTTTTGGGAGGAATTTCCCCTAAGCAAAGCTGCCTCTGCTTTCCTGTGCTGTAGAAGCTGGTTCTCCATTTAATTGAGCTGCCAGAGTGCCTCTCTTTGCTCGGGGTGTTTCAAATATTTTGCTCATGCTTGAACCAGAGCTGGGTTGTGGCTCAGTGAGGAGATGGATCCTGCTTTTGCTGCACCTGGGCAGGAAGGGAAGGTGAGGGTGGGACTTGGATGGATCTCATTTCCTTGGAAGTTTTAGACTCCTGCTAGTTCTCTGGCACAGCTCTGCTGGCACCAGCTCCTGACCCACTTTAAACTGGGTGGCAGAACTGGCAATTTTTGAGGTCTCTGAGTTTTCAAAGGAAGGGCAGAGTCTTCGTATCTTGCTTGTGGTTTTTTGAAGGAAGGAGGATTGGTATTTTTCTGCAAATTTGGTGTAACTGACATTTCTGTTTGAGGAGAGCAGTAAAACACACAGCTCTTCTGCTCCCTGCATTTTATCTCAGAATTTCAGGGTAAAAAAAACACCTAAGTGAAAAGAAATAAACCACAGTATTGTGAAACTTAGCCAGTGTTCAGACTGGTGGCAGCACAAACTGAGAACCTCTGCAGGTGAAAATTACAGAGCTGAATGAAGGAAATGGTTTTTTCTGATGTGGTCAGGCTGAAGGGAAGCCTGTCATCCTGTCCTCTGATAAATATAAAAGCAGCATCTTTCTCTGCCTCCCTGCTACTCCTTTCCTCCTTGGATTATAAGTTGCAAATACCTTTCTCCTTCTGTAGCCGCATAAAAGCTCTGATCTCTCAGTTATTAAAAATGAAACCAATTAATGTTGTTTTGATACAGAAGATGATGCCTTTGATGAATTATTTAGCTGTGATACAGATAAACTGGATGCTGTAGAAAAGGTAATTTACTTTTTTAGTAGACATCAAAATCTGTTAGGCTGAGCTTAAATACTAGAAAAGTCTAGAAAAGCTATTTTTTTCCTTTCCCCTTTTCTTCCCTTTTTTTTCTTTAGGCACTTTTGATATTTGTTGACCAGCATGTTGGAAAATTAGGATTAAATGTGAAAGACATCGAATCTCAGGTAGTGTACTCCAAGCTGCATGGTACCCATGTTTTGTCAGCTGTTTGGGTGTTTCCTCTCCCTCTCACCATTAGGAATTCTCCTTTTCATTACAGTAAATTTGAAATTTGGCAACATAATGATTTCCAGGTTTAGGTTAAAATATCAAGCTTTGGTCTCTGAAGTTTCTGAAGCTAATAATTAATGCAAAAATACAGCCTTTGTATTGAATGCTGCCCTTTGTAATGCTACAGGGAGTAATTTTCAGAGTCTGCCCAGCTCCTAAGGGTGCTCTCTTTGTCAGGATGGAAATAAAGGTCTCCAGAACATTAAAATGGAAATCAAGTTGATTGTTGTATTTAGTGATTGTTCATGTTGCATTTGCTTCATGGTATGGAGGCCTTATTTTCATCACATTTCAAAGTCTCATCCTTTGACTGTAGAGCTTCTTTAAAGTATGAAATTGCAAGAGAATTTGAGCTGAGCACCCTGGTCTCTGGTGAACAGGTGCTCTTCTGAATTTTTCCAGTGGGCAACTGTAAGAAAAGAAGGTTTTCAAGTGTTTTGTCATTCCTAACTAGGCACAATTTTCTATTATTTATAGTTATGCATTTGTGCTCATCTGAAGTGTTTTCCTATTTGGAATTGTTTGTTTTAATAGCTGTCCTTTTACAAGGTTGTATTTTCACTAATATGAATTTGGGAGCCTTACCTAACTAAATATCAAGTTCACTGTGGAAGAGGTTGAGCGAGCTGGGTCATTAGACTGTCTGCTTGCCTGAGTAACATTTAAATTCCTCTGTTGCTAGAATGGCATTTACTGGAATAGCTTACTAAAGGCAAATAATTTTCAGGTAATTCTTATCTAGTTTTCAGATGGGGTTATCTTACTTCTTCTAATTGGACAACTAGAGGGCTACTTTCTGAATTTAAGGAATTTCTTCCTGACTCCGGCCAGCACCATGGAAATGGTAGGTTGTTCTGTAATTATGTACAGCTTGAGCCATAAAACTGTGTGTTCTGCCTCTTGCTTGCACTGCTGCTGCTGTGTGTGAAGTCCCATGCCCACAGTGTTTGCAGGAGGGGGGTTTGGGTCAGTGCCAACACAGGTACTCAGCTGTCAGAATATCTCAGAACAGGTTGGTGTCCTCTTCAAAATTAGTTTCTCATGGGAGGCAAACACCTGTTACTTGCACTTGTTTGGCATTGGCAATGCTTCTGCAGCCTTCTGGTGAAATCCAGGGCTCTGTGTGCTGGGAAATGGGTGTGTTGTCTTCTACCAGTCTGTCCTGCAAACAGGATTTGAAGAGGATGACACGTCTTGCATAGCAGAAATGGATCCCTGTGAGTTCCTTTATGCTGCCCTAAAAATATACCTTAATCAACACATTTTGAAGGCCCCTTCTGTGTTTGGGTAACTCTTGAGAGTTTACATCATTTCCTCCCCCAAAGCTGGGGGCTGTAACATACTCAGACAGACCTGCTTGGCACCTTTTTCCACCTCTACCAGGCAGATTTCATCTGTGCTTTAAAAGTAAAAGCTGTCACCAGCCAGAAGGAAGTGTGTGCTGGGCTGCCTCCTCCACAGGTCTGGAATGTTGGTATATTTTGAGATATATGAGGTATTTTCAGATTGTCTCTGGTGTGGGTAGGCTTTAATTCACTTGGGTCCCTGAGTAGCTCTGAAAATCTTGAAACTGTAGCTATTTTTCCTGCTTTGTTCTCAAATCTCTGGAAGTGAAATGTGTCAGATCTTTTTTGCTCAAGAGCTGGCAGAGAAGAAAATCTCTCCTCTGGCATGGTTTGCATTACGGCTTCCCTGCACAGATGAAGCTTTCATCTTTTCCCCAACTTTGGCACAGTTAGTGCCCCTGGGCAATATTTATTCGTAACTACTTATTCGTAACGAAAATTCTCAGAGGTCCTATATTAACAAATAAATATTCTCATGGAGCTTTTCATCAGAAAGTTTAAAAGCACAACTGTTTGACACCTAGGTTCAAATGTTGTCAAAATTTTATTGCTGTCAGTTGGTAACTGTACAAAGTATTAGGAAAAAATGTGGTTTTTTTTTTTTTATTATTATCCAAGAACAGGGAAAATATATTTTGAAGCATCTAATCAGACATAATCAAAGCATTTCCTTAGAGCTGTTTTTCTTCCCTTTCTCTTCCACTCAGTTTTCAAAATTTTTTGGTCTGTTCCCATTGAGTTGGACAGAAATTTTTAACATTTCCATTAGCTTTATTCAGAGGAAGTCACTGAATATTTTCTTATTTAAAAATTCAGAAATAATCATTTTCCTTTTGGTTCAGCCTCACAGATGTCTTTCTGGAAATGAGATAGCCCTGGTACAAATCAGAGCTCAGACTTCCTAGTTCCTACCCTGCCCGTCACTGGCATCAGAGAAGAATAGAATGGGATTGGGTACTGCTTCAGTACAATTCTTTACATAAAATGTGCTACATTTATAAAATGTAGTAATTTAATTTTAGCAAAGTTACTCCTAAGGACTGTACTTGCTGTTGAACAGTTTGCCAAATTGGTATTTCCAATTTGTTTCTCCTCTGATGCTCATTGCAAAATGAAAAGTGGGATGACAACAAAAAACATTGATCAACGATAGTCCAGCTGTCATTTGTACACAAAACATGTATTTCTATTCCCCTGTGTTTTCTAACTCCCTGTTATCTATTAATTGGTGCAGTAAAGTATAAAGACGTAGCCCCTGCTGGGATTTAAAAAAACTCATTTGTTGTTGGAATGGTGACAACCACATGCACTGTTGGGATCAGTGTGGTGCATCCACCTTACAGTTCCTTCTAACCAAAACAATTTCATGACAGAAATTTAGGAGGTGATCAATTTTGAGGTGCAAGAAGCTAACACTGCACGTGGGCAGGTTTGCTGCAGGTTTTTTTGGGGTCTTGCTAAAAAGGCATTTACAAGTAACTGTAAAGAAGTGCAGCTCTGGGTGCTCGTGAGTGCAGAAACGTGTGTGTTTTCTGAGACAAAGAATACGATCACAAAATAGTTCAGGCTGAAACTAGTGGTGATATCTGTGCAGTCATGAGATGAAGATTGTGATGATGATGGAGGGCTCCTGTGCTTGTCAAAACTGTGTGAATTTGGTTCTTTTGCCAAAACAGGCCCAGAGCTGAAACACCCCAGATGTCCTGGCTGCTGTCCAGTTGTAAATTCTGAAAACTGTCCAGCTCTTTTGAGTCAGAAAGCACAGGTGGAAAAAGCACCTTACTTTCAAGGCTTCCCTTTCTTGGGGAATTATTGCTATTTCTGTCTGAAGATGCTTTTTGAAATGCACATGTTGCCATTCTTTGAAAATCCCCGATGTATTACAGAGAGGGAAATGTGCCTTTTTTGCCTGTGCTGGTTCACTAAGGAAACATTTGATTTATTCATTCCAATCAGCAAATTGTGTAGAACTGCATGGTCTTAAGCTCTCCTGTCTGCTATCAGAGGAAGGAAACAAAACCTGAATCCAAACAGGCAGCCTCAGTTACTTGTAAACCAGAGAATCAGGTGAAACATAAATCTGGTGCTTCACTTCAGAGCACAGGGGTTTTGCCTGGCTTATGCAGGGGGCACTCCTGTGCTTATTGTCACATCATAACAGGGAACAGCAGCTTCCCAAAGGATAAATTTCCCAGATTGCCCAGTAGCTCAGGGAAGGCAGGTAGAGACAATCTGAAGTTCATTCAGGTCTTCCCTTTGCAGGAAGGGAATTTGCTAATTACCAGCCAAGTACACAACTACCGTTAAGCTGTTAGAAGGCGATATTACTTTAAAAAAATTGATTACAACTACTGCTTATGTGTGTGATGCTGCTTTTATGTGGGGAAGGGAGAGAAAAAATCAGTAAGGAAAAATGAGAAAAAAACCCTCACCCTTCATTCATAGACCTGGGCTTAATTTCTGATGAATGTTATTAAGGATATCATCACTACTATTAATGTGAATAAACATTTTAGAAGTACAGCAGAAACTTGTAGATAACAATCATACCTGATCTTTGCAATTCTGAAGGAAATATAGAGAACTTTTCTCTTTTCATTTCTTCCAAGTGTGGTAAGCATATGAGCATTGCTTAAAAATACCCAGAAATATACTCCATGCATCCATTAGATGCAGTTAGGAATCTGGCCTCTTTTCCCCATTAACACAAGTCTTTCACATGCAAGGTCTATTTTTAAATAAATGGATTCTTCTGCCCACCTCATGGGATATGTTTTGCTGAAGATGGATTTAACATCTAATTTTATATGATAATTGGTAAAAATTCTGAAGAGCACTTCATCAAAACTAAGGAGAGGAATACGAATACATATTTATGAATCAGTTCTCCAGCTACTAGAGAAATACTTTTAAAACCTTTTGTTGGTTAGAAAATATTGTCAGCTATATTAATATCTTTCTCCCTCTCCAACAGCTCCACAATGTTAACCTGGCACTGGAGTTGCTAGCAGAGGGAGGCCTTCTGAATTTTCCTGTGAACTCTGAAGGTGAGTCATGACATGCAAACTTACCTGGAATAGAACTGCTAACATCCCAGCTTAGCAAAGATTCAGGTAATTGCAGGAAGCAGGTTCTGGAAATGACACTGGCACATTTCCTTATATGGCTGCCCTACAGCTCCGAAATACCTTTTTTAAAAAAAATCATTATTTCTATACTAAAAAGTTGGGTTGTTATAAGTTTAGTAACTTTACACTAAACTTAAACTGTTTAGTAATTCAGTATTTGTTAAAATTTAAACCAGTGACAGCTCCTAGGGAAATTACAGCAGCTGAGCTGGAGGCAAAGCTGTTTTCCTGTCTCATAAAAACTTTCAGTGCATTAAAAGCAAGCTTGTTTCTGTGGGAAGATACCTTGAAGCATTTCTCTGGAAAATCAGAAACACTGATCACTCTATTCAAACTCAGAAGAGTGGTGGGTCAGTCTCCTGAATATGAAAGTCACAGTTTTTTAGTGGCTGTTATGCTTGGTAAAGACGTGGGAGCTGAATCTTGATCTCCTTCATTCAAGTGAATGCTTCCATCACTGAATCAATGTACATGCATGCTCCTCTTTCTTTCTCCACCATAAAAACAAGCAAACAAGCTACATTTGGACGAGTCCAGTTTTCCAATTAAAATACACCACAGAAAAATTTGGTGACAGCTCTTGATGGGAGGAGGGATGTGGTTAATTAATGGGTGGTGCTGTGGTTGCGAAGTCTGACCTCTTGCAGGGCACATAATCTCTGCATTCCTCTACAAGCTTGTTGCTGAAAAAGGAAGTAAAATCTTTATTAAAAATAGCAAGTAGCATTCCAGTTCTAGCTCCCTGTTAGTTATTTGTGAGTGGGTGCATGTGTTGGGTATCATGGAGAGGGAAAGAGAGGATTTAGGGCTTCCTTTTGTTTTTTTTTTTTTTTTTTTTGTTTGTTTGTTTTTTCTTTTGTTCTCTCTTCCCACTACTGCTTTGATGATGTCAGCAGTTTGCATACTGGGCATTCACAAACTGTGGGCTTTTTGCTGTGCTGCACAGAGCTAGGAGCCTGGAAAGCTAAAGGGCTTTTATTTATGTTAACATTAACAGAATAAGGGGTGTGGGGTCAGGTCTCCAAGCTGAGATCCACCTTTTGTGTGAAAAGAAATAAATCTTTTTCTTCCTCCCCTTTGGCTTTCTTTCCTCCCCTATGGCTGTTCTGCACTGCCTCAAACACAGACCTGATCAGTATAAGAAATACTGGTGCCAGCATCCTCAAGTCCTTTACCTTCACTGTGGAAATCCTCAGCTAGTGAGTGAATTTAATACTATTTAGGAGTCATTGCTAGAGCTACACTATTTAGACTCTAAAGGGATTTAATTTTACTAGTGTTTCCTTGTTGGTCTTTCTCCCAGTGATTCATAGTACCATAAGAAGAACAGAAACCCCTCTGAATCCATTACCCTCTTCCACTGAGATTTTAAAATAAAAGAGCAGTTTATATAGTCAAGAAGAAAGAACCTGCAAACTAAATGAAAAAAGCTCCAAACAACAGAAACAAAACAAAACTAAAAATCCAATAAAAAACAATGCATCAAATGGCAGGAAACATGGTGGAAATACTACAACAAAAAATAAAGTGTCAACAAAAAAAGTGTGCAACAAAAAAATAATGATTCCTGACACAGAATAATCATAAAACCCTCAAGATATAAAGCCCTATTAAATTACCTACTCTGCTCTTCTGCTAGTGAATTTCTTGCTCTACATTATTTGCCCTTATTTGTCTTCCAGCAGCAGAAGTCCCTTTTCTTCATGTTAATTTAATAAATTATTAGTTTCTACCTCTGTAGTTCCTATTTTGCTTCTTGTTGCAATTCAATTGTCCAAGTTCACATTATAATTGGGGAAATGTGGGAGACTGTCTTTGGCAGGTGCAGTCTCATCCTGTTCCAGGGATTGCTGATACTTCCCATCTGGTTTTGTTGTCTCTGGTTTGTGTATCCACAGATATTGTGAATGGAGATACGAAGGCTATAATGCGAGTTCTGTATTGCTTGTATTCCAAATACAAAACCAAAGAAGCATGAAGAACAAGGCCAAGAGCTTGAGCTTCCCTTTTTTTAGTGGTTTTTTTTTTTGTTGTTTTGTCCCCTGCAGACTATGGTATGGTTTTTAGATTCCCAGCTCTGTTTGCCACTGCTTCTGGACATGCACTGGTGTTTGACACTTGCTGTGTTAACACTGTATAGCAAAATGTTGTTCATGCAAGGTTTCACATACATAACCTGAGCAACTGTAAATGTGTTCCCACAGCTGGTGTTATTCTAGGGCTGTAGCTCTTATTCCAGATCCTGCCTTCTGTATTCTCTGAGCCCCCCCAATGATGCAAAGAAATTAAATGTGTGTTTTTTCTGGGTCCTGTATTCTTTGCTCCTGAAGGTGACTTTGAAATTTGTTGCATCCTCCCCATTTTCCTGTTTCAGGAAGTCATTTGGAAAACTAGAGATGAGAAAGACCCACCAGAGTGGGAGGGCTGGGACACACCTCAAGTTCAAAATCTGCTTTAGAGAGGTGGCCAGTGCTGTCAGACAAGATGATATGAATGGGATGCCAAATGAATAGATAGCAAAAATGAAATGTGAACTTACCAAATGTTTTATAAACGTTTCAGTGCTAATTTGCTTGAATATGTGAAAGGCACTCAGCACAATATGCTGGTGTGAAACTGTGCAGGAACAGGGGGCTCTCCTGCACAGCTGTAGGAGGATGCCCTTATTTCCTTCGTAAGTCAGTGCCAAACCATGTCCAGCTCCAATTGCAGCCCTGACACCAACTCTGGCTAGTAGGGATGCCAATCCATGTCTAGCATGTTGTGAGAGGGAGTGGCATCTCCACTTTGTCTGCAGTAAAAGGTGGGCAGATGCTGGCTGAGCTCTGCAGCCGGTGGAGGTAGAGATCACTATGGGTGGGAGCAGTGAATTCAGCTTCCCAGTGCCTCTAACAGCTGAGTCATCTCAAACTCTTCAGGCTCTCCTAGATGAATTTGTCCACCCTCCATCCCCCACCTCCCAGCAGTTTCCTCTGGGTGCATCAAGGTACCCACAATTTATTAATGATCACCCTTGGTCTTGGGGGATTTAAATCAGAACTCCTTTCAAAACCTCCATCTATTCTCTTGACCTTAAATTTATGTCATGTTGCATAAAACTAGAGATATAATTAGAAAAAAAAGTTTCAGTATTTTTTTCTTTTTTTCACTTCCATCTAAACTCAATAAATTTCCTGCCATGGGTAGCTCTGACATTTGATCTCTGGTCTGATCCTCCATCTGTGTGTTAATGGGAAACCAGAGCTCACCGGGTGCGAGTGCTGACATTTACAGAGGAGAATTTGTTGTGTCTACCTCTGGATCATGCAGCCTAGGGAAGATCCTTAGATAGCAAAGCTGATAAGTCTTTTGAAAATGGTAACACTGCACAGCTGCTGGGGGACAGAGCTGTGCAAACTGCCCTGAGACCAATCCCTTCTCCACCAAGAATTAGCTTGTGACGTTTTTACAGAGAAAAATATAATCTTTGGTGCCAATGAGCTACCAAGATCACTTGATTCCCCAGCAAATATTAGTTGTGGTGCTGATCTGGAGAATTTAAATAAAGAATACTTGGTTCTTTCATTTGCAAGTGTCCATAGGCACCTTGCTTGATTCCTTAATGGGCTTCCAAGAATCAACTGGGAGACCTGAGAAGTTCATTTTTGCTTTGCAGAACTTTGTAACACTGCACATAGAACATGCATTCAATGTAGAATGAAATGCTATTGAGCAGATAAACCCAGGATGTGGCTTGTGGAGAGCAGGGGTGAAGGGGCAGGAGGGCCTGGGCAGTGATTTGGTAGCAGTCTGGCCTTTTCCTCCTGGGAAACTGTCCTGAACCTCTTGCCCTGGGCTGGTGATCAGAATTCAGTTCCAGTGTGTGACTCCAGGTATATGACCTGGGGTAGGAAAAAGCCACCAGTGCTAGGAGGATTAGCTAGTGCTGCCCTGGTTAGATGGCTATTACTGCTCAAGGCAACTGCTGGATTTTAATCCGTGTGCTCTGAGTTTTGTGTTCCACACCTCTGACATAAATAAATTCAGTTCTTGTACTTCCAACAGGGGAAGTCTAGATCTTGATATTTAATGAAAGAAACACCAGCTTGCCTAAACCTGTTATAAACAAGTCATTCTTTTGAAAACATACAGGGAGAAAAGACAGTTAATGAGCTTGAATCAAAAACATGCTGAGACCAAAAATTAATGTTTTAATCTGCTTTTTATACTGAGAACAAATTTCTAATACACTTGATGTGTCTGACTTCATTGATCAAGGATCTGTGTTTGTTTCCTAAAACATGCTGTGGAATTTTACTAATCCATCATACAGACAACCACTCCATAAATTTGTGTAGGATACAAATGCACTATTTACACTTGAGATGTAGCCACAGCATTGGCACCATTTTAATAGTAACTATAAAGTGACAGAGCCAAAAAGAATATGCCAACACGTGGTTTAGTGGAAGGTGTCCCTGCCCACAGAAGGGGTGTGGGAACGGGATGACCTTTAAGGTTCCTTCCAAAGCCCTACAGGAGCTTCTGTTGCTTTCCCTGTCCCACAGGCCAGTGGTGCAGTGGCTTTGGGTCACAGCAGTAGCTGGGAAGTGGGACAGATCTGAAGGGTTCCCAACTCCTGATTGCTTGCTGTCATCTTTCCATCATCTACTCATGCAAAATACCCAGACTCATCCATAAAAATACATATTTCTGGAGGTGGAGTGGCAGGGTTGTGAGGAGAGAACTGCAGGTGGAAGGGGCAGAGTTACCAGAGTGATTTTAAGGGAATGTTGATGCACAGAAATTTTCACTAACAGGATCAAACCACTGACTGAGATTGGTATTGCCTGTAAAACCTGAGACAGGGAATTGGAGAGCTGACCCTGCTGTCAAACCTCCTTCTTCTCCTTGGGAATTGCTCCTTTTCTTCCTTCCTTCTTCCTTCCTTCCTTCCTTCCTTTCCTTCCTTCCTTCCTTCCTTCCTTCCTTGAAATTTTGTCCTTCCCCTTCATCATTGTCTGCAGCCCTGGAGCCAGGCCCTTTTGCCTTCTTTCTTTCTTTCTTTCTTTCTTTCTTTCTTCACCTGCTTTATTTTCTTCTTTCTTTCTTTCTTCTTCCTTCCTTCCTTCCTTCCTTCCTTCCTTTCCTTCCTTCCTTCTCTTCCTTCCTTCCTTCCTTTCTTCCTTCCTTCCTTCCTTTTCCTTCTTTCTTTTCCTTCTTTCCTTCCTTCTTTCTTCCTTCCTTCCTTCCTTCCTTCCTTCCTTCCTTTTCCTTTCCTTCCTTCCTTCCCTTCCTTTTTCCTTCCCTTCCTTCCTTCCTTCTTTCCTTCCTTCCTTCCTTTTTCTTTCTTTTCCTTCCTTCTTTCTTTCTTTTTTCTTTCTTTCTTTCTTTCTTTCTTTCTTTTTCTTTCTTTCTTTTCTTTCTTTCTTTCTTTCTTTCTTTCTTTCTTTGGTTTTTTTTTTTCCTTCTTTCTTTTCCTTCCTTCTTCCTTTTTTCTTTCCTTCCTTCCTTCTTTCTTCCTTTCTTCCTTCTTCCTTCCTTCTTCCTTCCTTTCCTTTTTTTCTTTTTTCCTTCTTTTTTTCTTT